>OU612043.1:236900119-241700119 GCA_914767935.1 Coremacera marginata | reverse complement strand
TATAAGCTTTTCCCAAGGTCATTTAAAAACATTGCAGTTACTGAAATTAATTCGGAGCTAAATAGGGTTTTGCATTGGTCAACAGAAAACGGACTAAGCCTAAACTCAACTAAAACCAAAGCGTTAATTATCGACAGGCGCAATACACATGAAGAATGTCCTTCCTTACTTCTTAATAACTCCCAAATCGAGTATGTTAAATCCTTCAAAAATCTTGGAGTACACTTTAATAACAGTTTTACATGGAGCACTCACATAAACCGAGTAGTTGGTAAAATTTATGGTGCCTTACGTGGTCTAAGCCCTACATCCAAATATTTGTCTTCAGGTGTAAAACTTAGACTCGTAAAGTCCTTTATTCTACCTATAATCTGTTATAGCTGTGAACTATTTTCGAATATGGACCAGGAGTCAAACCGAAAGCTAACAGTGGCCTACAATAGTTGCGCGAGATTCATTTTCAACATAGATAGACACTCGCATATATCAGCTTTCACAAATCAAATTACTGGCTGCTCGTTAAATAGTTTTTTAAATTTTCGAACAGTATTATTGCTTTATAATATAATAAATAGTAAGGAACCAACCTATCTTTTCGAAAAAATAAGATTCGCCAGGACTCAGAGAACTTCACAGCTTATCTTACCAGCGCATAGATATCTCATAACTTCCCGACAGTTTTTTGTTTATGCGATAAATCTATGGAATATGCTTCCCACTTACATAAAAAAAATAGGTAACGCAAACACCTTTAAGCAAAGGCTCTTTCATCACTTTAGTTCATCTCAATAATGTATTCTTCTCTCATTTCTAATTTCTTTTCATCTTTATTTCTTCCTTCTAGCATAATCAGTTAAATCTAAATTTCATACTTTCATTTTATTTTAGTTTTTAACTTAATTCAAATCATTATGTTTAATTTTAATTTAATTTAATTCATCATTTTGCTTTCATTGCCTTTTACTTTTTTAATTATTAATGTTTGTACATCCTAAAAAGAGTAATCTTATTTGTACAATGTATTATGTCTATCAAATAAATAAATAAATAAATAAATGCTCATGTTACAACCAACCATTTGAAAATGACTCATTAGTTGTTCTACGTGTTGGGAGTAGTCAGTACTTTTCTTATTTCCCAAAAAATTTTTAACAAGCCAAACAAACTCATTCCATGCGTTTTTCTCCATCTCTGTCATAATGTCCGTAAAATTTGAGTCTTTAATTAACGATCTTATTTGTGGCCCGTCAAAAATGCCTGCTTTTATCTTTTCGGCACTCAATTTCGGAAACTTTTTTGATAGGAAAAGAAAACAATTTCCATTTTTGTCAAGACCCTTTACAAATTGTTTGATAAGTCCTAGTTTAATATGTAACGGAGGCAAAATTATGCGATCCCTTGAAACTAATGGTGGGTTTATCACGTTCTGTTGTCCTGGAACTAGCGCTTCCCGAGTAGGCCAATATTTTTTATTCCAATGTTGATTTTTAGCTCTACTATCCCACAAGCAAAGAAAACAGGGATACTTTGTGTAACCACCTTGTTGGCCTAAAAGAAAGTTTACCATTTTTAAATCAACACATATGATCCAGTTGTTTTCCACATATTTAATTTTGTCCAAAACCAGAGCGATAATTGAATATTCTTCTTTTACTTTTGTGGAATGAGCAATAGGCAACGACCCTAATTTATTTCCATTGTGTAAGAGAACACATTTGAGACTCCGTTTTGATGAGTCTATGAATAAACGCCACTCATTAGAAACATAATTTCGTAATCCCATTGCAGCCATTAAGCCAGGTACACCTTTACAAAATACGAAGTCATCTTCTTCAGCAAAATATTTGAGGAGACTTTGTTCTCTTGTGCGGTAATAACAAATTCTGGTTTCTTCTGTTACTAAGTATCTTTCTTTTAGCCTAGAAGTCAAAAGTTCTGAAGCAGACTTTGACAGTCCTAGATCTCTGATAAGATCGCTTAAATCATCTTGGTTGAATGGTTTTGGAGTTTTCAGGTCACATTCAAAGTCACTATCACTACTGTTAGTTTTCGCCTCAAAATCCATATGCTCATCCTGTGAAGAATCATCTTGAGGTTCAAGTGATGTCATACGACTGAAAACACGTCTATATGCAGACCGTATGCAAGGATATTCCCATTTGGCACGATTTTTTCGGTTAATGCCATTAATGTTCACCAAACAGAAATAACAGTCATCGTGATGGTTCACGGGTTCATTCCAGATCATAATGGTTTCGTTGCTAAATCTATTCCTTTTCTTATTTGTCCACAAACGCAGAAACTCAACGCACGTTTTGCATACCTTTTGCGGAATCCAAGGATTATCTTTAATTTCCAACGGGTGACCAAAGTAATTTTTGTAAGCAACTTTCACGAATGCTGTCACATTTAAACGGTTTTCTTTAAACATATACTCTCCGCAAATGAAACAAAAATGATTCCGATCATTCACACAAACTCGTTTTAACGATGACATATCAAATTGTATTAAGAAAACTAGATATTTTTTTAATTATCACCAAATTAATACTGCAATAAATTAATTTTTTATTGACAGCTATAACTCGTAAACAAGAGCTGTGACAAAAAAAAGGAAAGTAAATTTAGAATCAGCGAAATCAAAGTAGTAAACATCATGTGATGAAAGTCATTCATCATTCAAAAAATGTAATTTTGTTGTGTAGTGTTATCATTAATAGTAGGTATGTGACGGATGTCATTTTGCGGATGCGGATAACAAAAATTTAAAAATACGGATGCGGATGTCGATGGGATAAATAAAAGAAATATCCGTGGATGCGGATATTTGGAATGAGATAAAAAGATAGTTTTTTTAACTAAATAACATTTATTTTATATAAAAGTAGGGGAATTGGGGAATCGTGAGCCATGGGGAATCGTGATACACAGCCATCTTTTAGCAGTATCTCAAGATGGATGACACAACTGTCAACATTGTCTTTTAGCCTAAGCATTTTTTCACATGGGTAGTTAAACAGTGTACGCGTACAATTTGCTCTGTACAATACTCGCCCGAAAATAAGTTTTTGCAAATCTTTTTCTGCGTTCTTGATTTGTATCAGTCCTGAACGTATCGCAACGATATCGACCTTTCATCATACAAAAGAAATTTTGCATGACATTTCAACAAGTCACTCACACAGCTCCATGTTGCAAGCTATATCTTGTGGAGAATCATAGCCACTTTTGGTGGGGAATTGTGTGGCGGTTGTGTTCATGGTTTTTTTTATGCAAACTGTGAATAAATTAACAAATATTTTTAATAAATTTCTGTTTTTTGTTAATTTTCAGCCACCATGCCACGTTATTATGCAAATCAAGATTAAAAGATTGATTTTTTCACGTGTCCAAATTGCGTATCTGATTGATCGTGCATAATCCTTTTTTCATTTTTTCAATTGAAATTTCTTTATTTATCATCTCCAGTTATTTACTAAAGTTTTGCATTGTTATTGTTTTGTTTTGACTTAATTAAGACGGTGGCTCACGATTCCCCATCATTTTTGGAAATCTCGATAACATTGATTTTTTGCAAACAACCACAACTTGACAAAATAAAAACAAAAACAATAAAAAACTGCATTTGTCAAAATTTACGTTTTTCCACGTAAAATACTATACCCTATTACAATTTGCGCACGATTCCCTACTTTCTCCAAAAAAAAAAAAAAAAAAATCTTAAAAATTTTTCAGGTACGAGTATCTTAACGAAGAAAACAAAGTGATTAAAAAAATATAAAATATAGCAAATACTATTTTAATAAAAAGAATAATATAAATAAAATAGTTTTATGTTTAAATTTTAAAGAGATCAGCTTGACTAGACAAACTATAATTCGGACTTAAATGATCTAAATTATATTGAAAACTTTTTAACAGTCAAAATCAATCAACGGTAAATTGTATTTTATATACGTAAACAGTAATGTTGATGCTCTTAAAACGATTTCGAAGCTCATAATGAAAATTTTTATGAATGCGGATTTTTGTTGCGGATGCGGATGTGAATGCGGATATTAAAAACTGAAAAATGGGGATGCGGATGCAGATGTCAATTTTTTGCGGATGCTCCGTCACATCCCTAATTAATAGATTTAAAAAAAAAATTTTCTTAGAAAAACTTATTTTTGTGTCCAAAACTCATAAATTCGTAAAGAATTTTGTGAAATTCGTAGCATCGAACTTAAAAGAGGGTGTTGGTCTTCATATTTACTGTGTGTTAAAAATGAAGTACAACATTTTTTGCTATATTTTTTTTGGAGCTCAATGGACTCGACGAGAATCCGATGAAAATTCGACAAGCTGACTGAAAAGTTATAATATCAAAATATTTTTCATGGCAACACTAGTTGCGTTGCTCTTTTATACTTAACTGGTCTTAGTTTCTTGGAAAAACGGTGGCGTTGCTTGTCTTGATTTTGACCGACAAACGAGTGCGTTGAGGGCAAAACTTCAAGGTAACAAAAAAAAAAAAAACTCTCAAAATGACAGAGATAAAAAAAGATATTCTCCAAAAAACAAAAAAAAAAAACCAAATAAGCATCAAAAGTACATAAAGAACAGACCAGACCCAAAATTATCTTTAGACACAGACACGTTTGAATATTAAACATTTTTGAACTTTACTTTTGTCTTGAATTTGAAATTAGTACAATAGCAAGTTGTGGCGATAACATCTTTTGTGGCAAAATATCATAAATAAGAAAACGGCCCTGGCGGCTTATTGTTTTGGCGGCTTACATACTTGAGCATAACCGAACATTTCTCATAAAATACGTTTATTGACCCAACGACCATCATAACATCATAAAATAGTCAGAATCTTGCCGAATACAATAAATTATCTTTTCATAGTTTTATTATGCACTTTATGCCAAATCAATGCCATGACTACTACTCTGCTTTTTACTACTGCTACTTCTACTACTCAGTCTACTATTACTGCGCAGAAAACAAGTTTTTTTATTATTAACAGCGTAGTTTATCCATAAAAATATCGTGTGTTATCTTGTCTTGCTTATTCTACTTATTCTACTCTTCATCTGCATCAACATTATTATCATTATCATCTTAAATTTGATATCATACTTTTTGAAGACGCATGTCTTAACCAAGTTTTGTCGTTTTCTTTATTATTATTATTATGGTATTTTTTATGAAACTCATAACAACAAAAAACTTCGAGGGCGATCAACTTTATGCATACGTTGAACTCTTTTTTTAGCATTGTGATAAAATCGAATAGTTAAAACAAGGAAATCAATATAGATATCCATAAATATTGTTTTGAAAACTATTTTGAAATTGTAAATAAAAATGTTAATTTACATCATCAGACATTTTGGCCAGACAGCTTTTTGTATAATAACTGTGTTTTTGATTTTTGCAGCGTTTGCAAAAAAAATGTGGGTTAAAAAATACAAAAAAATTTAGGAAAATAACATTAATTGTAAACAGTTAAATTTGCCCTATATTAGAAAAAACAATATTTATTGACATGTTTTTTGATTATTTTGAGTATTAAATTGCAATTGTTAAGATAATATTGTGCACAAATTCAAAATTTGGCCAAATGTTGTAATCAAAAGGCTTTTTTTTCAATGTAGAGTGATTGTATTTTCTAAATTCAAACAGATTTTCTAGTTTAAAATTAGTATAATTTTTGAAAAATTTATTTAAGGCCCTGATTTATGGAGCTCAAAACGTATGTGTCTCCTGAGAGCTGAGCTATTTCATATTATTTTTTCTAATCATCGCACAGTAGACAACCCATATAAGTGATAAAAAAATATGAAGAGTTGGAACTCGAAGGAATTGATGGACAAAAATGTTAATAAACCTTTTTTATTATGTTTCTATGGAATAAAATTGATAAAGAAAAACATTTGTCAAAATGAAAAATTTTATAACATCGTGTATAAAATTATGTATTAAACTGAGAATGTTTACAGGGCATACATATCCCAGCCAGCATTTTGTATCGCGGAAGAGCAGAAAGCGAATCTTCTTCGAGAACAATTTTCCCCGGCGAGCTCGCTATCTTTTCGCTTTGCCCCCCCCCCCCCCTCCCCCCGCTCTCTCGTGGGGGAAAAAAGTCCATCGTGGCGAAATCTTCTAGAAGAGCAAAAAATGAGTCTTCCTATTGAGCAGAAATTTTTGAAAATGCCTCTATGACATCGCTTTTTCTTCGTAAAGACGAAAAAACTAGCTACACTACTAGCTATTACCCGGTGCTTTGCTACGCCTTAGTAGTAGCAGCTATTGTTGTATGCCGTTTTTTTTTTTTTTTGTGAAATCAAATCACATGAAATATATCAATTTGTTCAAATATTCAGATCACAATTCTTGATTAAAGTAAAACTGAAATTCCGGACTGAATATCTAAACATAATCATGCCTCCATTATCCAGTTCAGGTTTCAAGACTGAAATCAATATATGATTCAGGCTTAATTTTTACAAACCTGTATTCCAACCTGTAATTAAACAAAAAATAGGTCCTCTTTTATTTCTGGCCAGATTTTATATCTGAATTTATAATAAAAATTTATATTCAGGTCAGAAATCATAGATGTAGTTTTAAAAAAGGTAATACCAAATTTCAGGTCTGTGAGACTTGTATGAAAAAATCAGGGCTGTTTTGTAGGAAAGGTCATGCATCGTTCATGTCTGTCAGGCCTGAATTCCAGCCTGATCACCTTCACAGGGGGTGAAACTTTACATGGTAACGTGTCTGACTGCCTCAACCTGGCGAGGCCAGGATTATCCATGTCGAAATTGTCCCAAATCGACTCAAACCTCCTCGTGGTGTTCCCTGAACTGGTATCCGTTAGTTTGACGGCTAATTTGAGTGGCAGGTCGCTCTGTGAACCTTAAACATGGAATGTACGCAGGGTTTGGGTTATGCTACATTACTACTATACAAAGAAAACTTAACCAGCCTCGGATAAGAACCCCAATTTAGGGATATGCACCTGGAATTTTAGGTGGAAATTTCCCTTTATAGGGAAGGCGCCATTATCCAAAGGGCGGAAGCCCTCAAAACAATAAAGGCAGACATCACCGCCATCCAGGAAATGCGATGGAAAGGACAAGGCTGCTTTAAATCATCAGACTGCGATATCTACTACAGCTGCCATGCGGAGATGCGCAAATTCGGATGTGGATTCGTCGTTAGCCGGAAACTACGCCACCTTGTTTCCCGGTTCACACCTGTGAACAAAAGATTGGCCACGATCCGCATCAAGGCAAACTTGTCTTCATCAGCCTTATTTGCGCGCATGCCCCGACGGAGGAAAAGGACGAAGCCGTAAGGGATGCTTTGTACGCAAGTCTTGAGGACGTTTACGAACACCTTCCGGTCCATGACGTGAAAACAGTCCTCAGCGATTTACTTGGACTTTGCAACGGCGCGAAACATGGTAGTTAGTAGCACCAGATTTAAGCACGTCAACATCCACAAGGCCTCCTGGCTGTCCCCTGATCAAAAAACGCGAAACCAAATTGATCATGTTGCAATGGGCGGAAGGCATAATTCCAGTGTTCAATATTGACTCCGAACACTATCTTGTTGCAACCAAGAACCGCATGCGATTATGCAATGCGATGAACATACACACAGGAATGCAATGAAAGCTAGATGTCGCTAAGCTGCAATTACAACGGACTACCGAGGCCTATTCCGCTCAACTCTGGGTTAAGCTCAACCAGCCAACCTCTGAACCCGACGACGCCGGCGGACTTTGGGCGCATATATCCCACTCCAAGCGAGTTGCCGCTGAAGAAGTCATTGGTTTCCGGCGCCCTCAACCTCGAAACCAATGCTACGATGAGGAGTGTCGCATCACTACAGCAGTAAAAAACGCCGCCTACAGAAAAACGCTGCAGTCAGCAAGGAAGAGAGGCACTTTTTCAGGCATAAGAAAAGAGAGCAGGAAAAGCGTGAGCGTGAGAAACTTGAGGTATACCAGGGCAAGAAGGATGCACGAAAACTCTATTAACAGGTGCACGAAAACTCTAACCCAAGGTTTCAAGCCCGGAACATCCACTTGTAGAGATAAAAATGGAGATCTTGTTACAGATACGCAGTGTGCGCTGAAATTATGGAGACAGCATTCCCCCAATACCGCCCATGGAGAAAGCAGTTCAGCACCACCAATCAACTATGACGGAGTGGAAGTACTACCACCTAGCCATGAAGAGGTTCGAGTTGCTATCCGACGACTCAAGAACAATAAATCGGCGGCGATGAATTGAAAAGGCGCATACATCAGCTCATCAGCAATATATGGCTAACGGAAAGCATGCCCGACGATTGGAATCTCAGCGTACTTTGCCCTATCCATAACAAAGGAGACCCAACAATCTGCGCCAACTATCGAGGTATCAGGCTTATTTCCATCGCATATCAAGTTCTCTCAAGCGTACTGTGTGAAAGGTTAAAACTGATTACAAAAACACTGGTTGAACTTTATCAGTGTGGCTTTCGACATAGAAAAGCCACCATAGATCAGATTTTCACTTTGTCAATTTCAACCAAATTGACACACATCATCTATTTGTCGATTACAAAGCTACGTTCGATAGCCCGAGAAGCGATTTCCTATACGCAACAATGTCGGAGTTCGGTATACCTGCAAAGTTGGTAAGAATTTGCAGAATGACGTTGAGCAACACATGCAGCTCTGTCAAGGTAGGAAATGACCTCTCCGTAGCCTTCAATATCGAAAGATGTTTCATACAAAGCGATCCACTGTCTTGCGATCTCTTCAACATCATCATGGAGGGGCACCATTTTCTCCAAAAGTGTCCAGCTACTTGCGCACGCTGATGATATTGATATTGTCGGCAGAACCAAGAGAGTTGTTCTGCTTTCACTGCTATCGAAAAGGAATCAGCCACAGTTTGATTTGACGATAATTGAGAGTAAATAAAATATGTGTTGTCTACAAACAAGGGAGCGCGGCGTTTAGACTCCCACGTTTCATCCGGCAGCTATAATTTTGAAGTAGTCAAGGAGTTCGTATACCTTGGCACCGCCATTAATACCAACAACGAAATCAGCCAGGAGATAAAGCGAAGAACAATAATTGCTAAGCAACTAAGTTCCAGAGCCCCCTCTCGATCGACAAAACTTAAACTCTACAAGACGCTCGTTCTACCTGTGCTGCTTTATGGTGCTAAGGCATGGGTATTTTCGCAAACTGACGCAGCTGCTCTGCGGAAGTCCGAGAGAAAAGTTCTTCGCAAAATCTTCGGTCCTGTTATAGTCGGCGTTGACTATCGCATCCAAATGAACTACGAGCTGTATGAGCTCTACGAAAACATTGAAGTAGTTAGGCGTATAACTGTGCAACGACTACGCTGGCTAGGTCATGTCTATCGTATGGACGACGAAGCTCCAGCGAAAAAGGTGCTCGAGGCGAGGGTCGATGGTCAACAACGACGAGGGAGACCATGCCTCTGATGGATGGACCAGGCCAAGGAAACCCTAACCGCACTTGTTGTATCCGATTGGAGAAGGCGCGCGCCGAAACCGATGAGGTCGGCCGAAACCCGAAAACGGATTGTTATGTCCACCTTAGCAAGTAAGTATTACTTAAATCAAAATCAAATCATCTAAAAACTGGTTTGATTAAAGCAATTTTCCAGCAACCAATTAAATTTCCACACAATAATGATTGATTGGAAATTACAGAAAGAGTTGTAGCAAAAGCATGGGCACATTTTATCGGACTTTTTCATAATGAATAAAAAACATTAGTCTCAGATAATGAAAGTAGCCCAAGGTCAATAAATTCCCCAACACTATCAACAACTGACGGACTTAAGCCAGAATTATCATTTTAGAAATTTTATTTAAAGTAATCAGCAAACAGGTTTACTGACTCAGAAATAGAAACAGGCTTTTTAACATTAAAAAGAATTGTTTTTGGAATATGCGATCCATCCTTTTTTGATAGAATAAAACTTCAAAACGATTTTAGATAAGACATAATATTAGATTCGAAGTTCAAGGTATACTATTTATACACAAATTTTATTGCGGAAGAAAAATTCTCTTGCATAATGCGTATGTTGAAGTTTATAAATAAACCTAAGAAGTAAAATTAGAGGAGAAAGGCTCAATGGTCTAGTTTTGCTAAATATTTACAATGATGCAGAAATGAATATTGATGATATTTTAAGTTCAATGGCTTAAAATAAAAGAAAAAAAAAATAGACATTGTACTCTTAAAATTATTTATTGAATAAAAAACTTAATTAAATCCATAAATAAGAACATAAAACCAGCCAAATTTTCTTTCTGGGTATAATATTCTTTCTGAAAATATTATAAATTGAAATCATTAAAAAACGAGAAACGCCGCGTGAAGCTCTTAAGGGGTTACATGACATTGGCAATTTTTTTAAATCGAAATTTTTTTAAATCTTTTTTTTAATAATTTTGTATTTTTGTAAATATTCTTCAGATTGTAAGAAAAAAAATTACATGAAAAAATTCCAACGGGTTCAAAAGTAACAGCCGGATTAGTGAGAGTTTTACTTGCTACCTGACTTTTGGTGGTTGTTATTTCGTACCTACTTGAAGGGTGAAGCACGAATTGCTAAACGATTGCAAAAAACTATAAGAAACAGCACAACACAAGATAACGAAGGCATACAGTACGAAGCAGGCATGGCAGATTGAAGGTAACCTTTTTTTTCTTTGTTCACAAACTTTGAACGCGTTTATCTCGAAACCATGTTTTTCGTACTGGTTGCGGCACTAGCGTTTTCATTTTTTGACGAAATTTTTTTTTTTTTTTGAATTTTTTATCTTGATTCGCTATCGTATGACACGAGCTTTTTTTTTAAATTTTTTTCGATTTTTTATGAATTTTTAAAGTCAATTTTTTTTTCGAAAAACACTTTCAAATTTGGAACATCACCAAAAATTTCAAAAAAATTTAAAAAAAGCTCGTGTCATACGATAACCACTTTTGTTAAGATTTAAAAAAGTCATTTTTTTCCAGATCGGACAATTTTTACAACTCCCAGCGGTGCAACCACGAGGCCCCGTTTTTTCTCTGCCGCCAGCTTGGAGCTCTATAAAACCATGTTGGAGTGAGAAAAATATTTTTTTTAATTTTTTTCTTGTAATTTGTTCAATTCTCTACAATAATAAAAAAAATTTTGGAAAAATGTTTGTTTTTGAATGAGTTATGAATTTTTAAAACAAGGTCTGTTTTCTCTGCCGCGAATGTCATGTCCCGCCTTAAAAATAAATTAATGAGCAGCTCCCAGTGAACAAAAAGCCATAAATAATTGAGCAAATTGGAAATGTTGAAAATATTTATAACTTTGTTTTGAAAATTTCAGCACATGTGGGTAAACATATTCCAAATGCGTCGTTTTGGCAAGATGTGTGCGGTGCTGAAATAACAAATATGAAATGCACACATTTTATGCCAATTAAATCGATAGAAAATAAGTAGCAAAACAGAAAAATCTCGACGTAGTGAAGCCTTACAAATGCTTAAGCAATGGGTCAAAGTGTGAGGTTTTGCTTAGCACCTCGAAAGCAGCAAATGGCATTCACAGCATGTAGAGATAATTAAAATTGATTTTATTTTTATTTTTATTTGTATTTTTATTTTTATTGAAAATATGTGTAACCTGACCTGCAGCAAACAACTTTTGCTTTCTCCCTGCCTGCCATGTTGGCCATGTTTCGAAAGCTGATGTAATGCGTGCACTTGAGTTGGCCAAGAGACAGCTTTTGGTGGTTGTCGTTATAAGATAGATGGGTTGGTGCACACATGCATAAAAAAAATTTGGCATTGCGTGATGGTTGACAAAGACTAGGACGCATGGAATTTCCGCAAACATTTGACACTCAGCGAATTTTTATTATTTATTTATTTATTTTTTTTTTTTTTTTGCAAAAACTTGACAAACAGTTTTTGCGAAACTTGAAACCTAAAATACAATGGAATGTACAATAATGGACACAGCGCAAATATTGTCAATATGAAATGTACACAATGACAACAACAAAAACTGACTACTTGACACACTCTAACCGGCAATTGATGGCATTGAACTTAGGATTGATTATGCCTTCATGGCTGAGTGTAACTCAATGGTTGCTGTTGTTGTAGGAAAATCATAAATTTTTTATTTTTGTTTCTGCTAAAATTAACACTTTACACCAATTAACAAGACTTGCTCAGTTATTTTGGTCAACATTTTTGGCAATCCGCAACTAGCTGCTGTCAATGACCATAGTAGCAACTTTTTTGACTTGATGATAATAATGATGATGCTTTAACATTTGGGCCTACATTTCCATTACTGGGTATCACTTTAACTAACTTCATGCCACTTGCTGCTAACAAATATCAGCTGATTGCATATTTTGTACTTTTTAGTTGCGTTTTTTTTTCTAGCATTGCATTGATTACACCAAGTGTTGGCATGTTGCACATGAACCACTTTTTATTGCTCCGGCTTAGCCTTGTTTGCTGGCGTGTCATGCAATCCGGATGTTAAATGCTCTGTTGTGCCGAAAGTGGAGCAAACCACTAGCTTCAAGTCGTCGTGTGCTGCTTATTTGTCTGGTAATACAAGTTTTGCTTAATTTTTTTTATTTTTTTTTTTTTTGCTTAAGGTGGTTGTTTTTCCAGGTGTAGCACACTTTTGTGTCGCTTTTTTGTTATTGCCACGAATGGAACGGATTAAGGCTATTTATTAACAAGAAAGAGAAAATCTAATATTAAATGGCTGTTTATAAAATTATAGAATCGGTATTAATTGCTGTTAATAATATTGGTCACTAGTGGCTGATGATGATGTTGGACTTGCACTATACACTCTATTTGTAGAATTTTAGCTTAGAGCTTAATTACAGCAAGTGTGAAAGTTGTTTAAATGTCTTGAATTAGCATTGGTACACTGGTGATAATTTTCCACGATATTTAAAATGGGATAAATAATAAAAATTTAAATTTCTTTTCTTTTCAGATATTAAGTTGAAATTTTCCATTAATATATGTTTAACTGTTATATCAGTTTAATGACTGTGAAATTTTATGAAATTCAACTTGAAAACTTTTTTGCTACACAGGATTTTGCAACATTAAAAAAAAAAACTGAAAACTATTTAAAAATATATAATTAAAAATTAGTGGCGGCCGTCGCGTATGTGGGTAGAGTGTGTGACTCATACGCCAGAGAACCCGGGTTCGAATCCTCCATTTGACACAGAAAGTTTTTTCAATTGAATTAATTTTTCTGTTCGGCCGTCACCTCTCTGCAGACAATGGCAAGCGTCAGAGAGTAAAAAACTGCCATGAAAAGCTTATTGAGAACATAAGCCGTTCGGAGTCGGCATAAAGCTTGTGTTCAAACATTTCACAACACAATTTGATCATAAGAAGCTCGGTCAAAATCTTTTCAAGGCCTAAAATGACCATTTTTTTTCGTTCGTTGGTACAATTAAAAAAAATATATTTTGAAATCTCAAAAAAGGAAAAATCCACTTGGAACGCTAATTGTTCCAAGAATCAGTTGTGAAAATATTTTAGTATTTTACGCCTTCATTTGCTTGCCGCACCTAATATCGTTCAAACTGTAATTATTTTTTGCCATTATTACAGTGCTTTTACAACATCTACTGTTCAGCCTAAAAGTATGCACATGCATAAAAGGCAAGCATGCTTTCAGGCTGAGCATTTCTCAGGACAGTATATGTTGGAAAAGCACTATAATATTAGCAAAAAATATTTACAGTTTGAACGATATTAGGTGCGGAGCATTATGCTTGCCTTTTATATACTAATGATGATGATTTGTCTTAAGCTTTTTTTTCGGTGTATATAATATAAGGATGTTTCGCTTAAATAAAAAATGTATACAAAAAATAGTTCAATAATATTTTTACTTTGGTTTTAATTTTATTTTAATTAATGTTCATTACATTTTTAATAAAATTTTTAATTTTTTTTTATTTTTATAATAAATTAATATTGAATATTACCTTATATCACAAAATAAGCGCTTTTCAAATGAAAATAAAAGAAATAATAATATTAACACTGTGTTAATATTAAAAAAAAAATAAATGGCCATTTCAGCCCTTGAAACCGACTTTGACCGAGCTTCTTATGATCAATTCTGTTGTGTGTTTGAACACAACTGAACACAAATGATCGAGAACTGGACCTACCAGCTTTATGCCGACTCCGAACGGCTTATGTTCTCAAGAAGCTTTTCATGGCAGTTTTTACTCTCTGAGGTTTACCATTGTCTGCAGAGAGGTGAAGGCCGAAAAATTAATTCAATTGAAAAAACTTTCTGTGTCAGGTGGGATTCAAACCAGGGTTCTCTGGCGTATGGGCCACACACTCTACCCACTGCGCCAGTGCCGCCACTGTAAGATAATTAACGTTCATAAAATTTCAAGAAATTGAATCAAAAATTGAATGAATACGTATTTGTTTAGTCTTTTTAAAATTTTCATTCCTTATGTGGGTCTCTGTATGTGTAATATTTTTTTTTTAATACCCAAATCGAGAAACACATTTAGACACAAATGTTACTTCTAATAAAACATTTAGAACCATTTCATAGCAAGATAAGAATGAATAATTTTGGCATTAGCAAAGTCAGTAACAACAACAACAACAATAGTAACAATAATAACAACAATAATAAAAAGAACAACAACAATAACTTATACTCATACTCATATTATACTCATACTCACTACAATCAGACAGCTTGTTCGCCCAGAACAAACGACCAATATTAACAACCCCCAATAAAAATTTTGCTACGCTTCAACATATTTAGTCTATAGCATCTATAGCAGATAGATATGAAGGAGCAAAAAAAACATTATTATTTTTTTTTTTTTTTTAAAACTTTGTAGCACTTTATTTGTTTTTGCATTTTGAGTCAATTTCATTTGTAAATCAGCTTAGCACGGTTGACTGAAACGCGCGCTGCACAGTGCGTTTTTTTCCAATTTTAAGAAAATAAAAGTTTTTTGTTTTTTTTTTTTGAATTTAATAAAAATATTTTTTTTTCCAATAGCTAATTAACAAAACATACTGAAAATGATATTAATAATTTGAGGCTCTCTTTAGATATTCTTTTTTAAAATTCGTTAAAGTTGAAACTTTTTCAAAACAAAAAATAGCGCATTTAAACAAAAAAAAATGAATGTTATTTTAAACACATAACTTCAAATGAAAAGCAAAACTTAAAAATTTAATTTTTATGTTTTTGAAGCGGTTTTCAAAAATTGCCTACAAAATTTTTACATACAAAATACTTGTTTTTTTAATTTAATATGGAATTTTTTGTATTTTTTGTGCTTCCTACGGTATATTTTATAAATTTTCAGCTAGTTGTATACAGCCCGAAGCATTTCCTTCATCAAGGAATAAAAAAAAAAAAAAAAATTTAAGCATAAGGAAAAGTTGTCCGAGGTTTATTATTAGCTAAAAAATTATAAAACACCGTTAGAAGTACAAAAAATATTAGTTAATCCAATTTTCTATTAAAAATTAAAGTCTTTTGTGTGTAAAAATTCTTTAGGCAACTTTTAAAAAATTCATGAAATTTTGAGAATGCCTTTAAATAAATGCTTCAAATCAACAATGTTTTCAAAACTCCATAAAAATAGTAGTGCTGCCCTTGAAAAATGTGAATGAAATTTTAAGTTAAGTGAAAAAAATTAAAATTTTTTCAAGAAAGTGTTGGTAAAAATTAAACCACAAAGATGATCAATTCATCAAGGTCTTTAAATATGGGCTCAACATTGAAGATATAGTTTATTTACTACATGTCCAAATAGCAATTTTAGCTTTTTTTTAATTTTCCACAGTGTATAACTTGAAAAAAAGAAGTTTTTAAAAGAAGATTGTTTGTTGTTGTTTATTTATGCTAAAATGTACTGCAAAAGAACTTTGTTCTTATTTGTACTAATGCTTTATGAAATAAATACAAATACAAATAATATCATTAACAAAAAAAAAAAAAAAAAAAAAAATGCAAATATTTTTATTTTTTAAGGGGATAGTAAGGTTTTTCAACTTTTCTTTTTACCATTTCTTTATATTTTCCATATGAATGCACAACATCTCAAAAATTTTGTGTCCAAATTTGAAGTCGATCCGAGTAAAACTATCCAAGTGTACCTCGAGCGTCGATTCATAAGCTTATAAACACGTTTTTCTCAAAACTACTTTTTCAAACTTCAAACCGACTCATTTCAAACTTGGTACACATTTTCTACATACAAAATAGCCCCCTCCCCTCCCTCAATGTTTTATTAACATTTTTTGTTTTAAGGAGGAATTTTTTGTGGAAAATACCAGTGTACACTTTAGATGCCCACCAAAAACTTTTAAATGAAAAAAAAAAAATAATCATAGCACGTTGGGGGAAGGATTTGACTAAATTTTAATGGTTTTTGATTTCAGATTATTTCCTACCGAGACATAGTAAACACCGCAAATTGTTATTTTTCTAAGACATTCTGGGGCAAACTCTGTCACCGGCTTTTTTTACAATATTTCCTAATAAAAAAATTACAGAATATTGTTGAAAATATACTTAGTAATGTAAAGGTTTGAATAAATTTGCTCAATTGATGCTCTTAAAAAAAAAATTCACAAAAAAAGTGTTTTTTTTTACGCTGAAACCCTTGTACCTTGTATCCGTTCCCCTCCCCCTAAAAGTACTATCGACGTGCAAAGTACCAAATTTGTACAAATATGTGGGTTTTGAAAAGCGTCCGGTTTGACATGGAATCACCGATATTTTAAAGATTTTGACAAGATTGGTCTTGTTTGTGGTGTTAATTTTTATAAAAAGTTAATTTTATAAAAAGTTTTAATTTTTTTTTTGGTTACTAAAAATTTCATTCACAGTATATATATAAACTTAACGATAAACATTAAAGGCTGTAGGTGTACCACAAAAAGTGAGCAAAAACGTTACATATGTTTGAGAAAAAGACCCCATTCAATCTGCGCCAAAAATTAACCTTATATGAGCAATTTTTTACTTCAAATTCGTTAAAGCCTTTGACTGAGAGCGTAAAAGCTTCGTCAAATTTTATTGCAAGAATGAAAAAATTATCCAAGTCGCAGACAAACAAAAATATTACTTAAATTTGTTGAATTTTTTTATAATGCTCTTAAAATAAAAAAAAAAAATAACTTCTGTGTATAAATCCACTAGACGAAAAGTTGTACATTCTAATTGTATGGGAGATATATATAAAAAAACAACGATCTTAAAAATTTTTGGCGTGACGTTTACTGTAATAAAAGACACATGTATTAATTTTTTTTAATGCATATATAAGATTTTTTTTCTAATTGTAAAAAGAGGCGTTTTACGAGAGGTAGGCATGGCTGTTGATCTATAATTCTTATATCAAATATGTCAAATTACTTATTTTGGCATTAAAAACATTGGTACAAAATTTCATGACTATTTTTGAGATAGTTAAAATATTATACTAAACTCGAAAAAAACGCACTGTGCGTCGGGGGAGTGGACAAAATTTTTGGCAGTCTTGCTTTTTGCTAAATTAAATACACGTATATTTTTTCCGCTCCCCATGCTAGCAAGTGTTGTTTACGCTAATTTGGCTGTGAGCCAAAAAGTCAAATGAAAGAATGAAAATTTAAGTTTTAACAAGAATAAAACAATAAAATTGCATTTAAATTAAATACCATGCGTTGAAATTATATTGACGAGCTGCACAATTTATGTTTCATTATGATAATGATAATAATCATAATGTTGTAGGATATTTGTATTTGTAGAGATAAATTAATTAAAAATCAGGAATACATAAATATTAGAATCAAAGCAAAACAAAAAAGAAACACAACCTCTTCGACAATAAGACACTTCAAGACACTTCAATAAGACAATTCAGTCATTTTTTTTGACAAACTAAACTGATTTTAGATTTTGATAAGATTTTATTCAAAAATAATATGAACCAGTTGAAGTTTTTGAATCAATATAACAGTAATTTGAAAACATATAAATTCACAAATTTTTTTGTTTTTACGGCTTTTTGCGATTCATAAACTTTTCATAATTAGTTAATTTTACCGTTTCATATGTATAAATAGAATGCATAAATTAAAGTTTATAAAAATACAGCAAGCATAAAATTGTTGACATATAAAATATTTTTAAATAACGTTACGTTTAAAGTGTGATCATAAGAATTCACAATTAAGTTTTTTTATTATCTTATCTTAAGTCTTTATTTTATTACCATTAATAATTCTATGAATTTATGAAAATTTATTCCAAATTTTTAAATTTATAAAATGTTAATGATTTGCCAATTTTTTTTTTCTTCCATGAATCATTATTTATAATTTTTTTTTTTTTTAATTATTGTATATTAATACCGCAAGAAAACCGCAATATAAGCAAAACCAGCTTTAATTCAAAGAACTGCTAAAAAATCCACTCAGTTTTACTTAAAAGTGCTTCATCATTTCTTTCCTTAAAGTTCATTGACCTGGGTTTGATTTTGATTATAATTATTTTTTATACTTTGACTTTTTCATTGGAACTGAAGCCACGCTGCAGAGTTTGTTCGAATTTACTCTTTTCAACCCATTTGCTGGCGTGACATTCTCTTAATTATGTTAATCATTTTGCATATATGTATTCCCTAGAATATACCAATAAATATTAATTTTATTGGAAATATCTCTGCAATTGCTTCTTTCATAACAGTAAAATGGCAATATTATAAAATTGTTTGTGCTCCATTGTTACACTGGTATCCTTAAAGCCCATTATAGTTGGTGCTGTAGAATATTTGAGGTGGTGAAAGCAAAGTGGTTCAGTTTAAAAATATTTATCGCAAACATTTTTTATCGCACTTAAATAGACCATGAACACGAAGGTTTCCCTTTAAAAATATGGGCGTTAATCGGCAAAGGGCTTGGCAATATTAGGAAAGCAATGTATCTCGAATAATATTGATACCAGGGTATTAAAATTCGTTAAACGAATGGGCAGAATTATTACAAAATGAGATGAAGAAAGTGGACAGAATTTGACAAAGAGCGTGTCGTTATAAGAAAAATACTGCATCTCGAATATTATTGACACTAGAGTATTAAAATTACTTTTACATTTTTTTTTGAAATTAATTATATCCTTCTAAAAGGAAGAAATAAAATATTTTTAACAAAAAAATAAAACAACCTACTACAAAATAAAAACATTTTTTAAAATTACTTTTCCTATTAATTTCTTGGTCAAATTTGATAATATATTTATTTATATTATTATATTGGGAATCTTATTATTTTTATTTTTTCCAATTTGTTTTATTACCATATATATATCTATCAATTTCTTTACGAATACAAAAACTTTAAAAAAAAACAACCGACTACAAAATCACTACAAAGTAAAAATTAATTTTAAAAAAATACTTTTCCTTTTATTTTCTTGGTCATATTTGATAATTTATTTAAACATATTATTATATATGAAATCTTATTATCTTAATTTTTTTCTTATTTGTTTTATTATCATAAATATATTAATTTCTTGATACTAAATTGCAGTACTCTAGCCTCAAAATTATTCAAGATACACTGATTTTCTAGTATTGCCACGCCGATTTGTCAAATTACGCCCATTTTCTTGCCCGTAATTTGTAATAATTGTACCTACCACTACACTAAATTTCAGTACCCTAGTGTCCATATTATTCGAGATACAGTGTTTTTATATTATAATATTGCCACGCTCATTTGTCGAATAACGCCCACTTTTTTGACCATAATTTGTAATAATAATGCCAACCCTTATACTAAATTGCAGTACTATAGTATCAATATTATTCGAGATATACTCTTTTTCTATTATTGCCCCGCCCATTTGTCGAATAACGCCCATTTTCTTGACCGTAATTTGTATTAGCTGTGTCTACCCATACACGAAATTCCAGTACCTTAGTGTCCATATTATTCGAGATACAGTCTTTTTATAATACTGCCACGCCTATTTGTCGAATAGCGCCCACTTTATTGACGATAATTTGTAATAATAATGCCTACCCCTATACTAAATTGCAGTACTCTAGCCTCAAAATTATTCAAGATACAGTGTTTTTCTAATATTGCCACGCCCATTTGTCAAATTACGCCCATTTTCTTGCCCGTAATTTGTAATAATTGTGCCTACCCCTACACTAAATTGCAGTACCCTAGTGTCAATATTATTCGAGATACAGTAGTATCTAGTATTGCGAGATCAATTATTGCCACGCCCAGTTCTCGAATACCGCCCACTTTTGTACGGGCACCTCCATGCTTATGATATCTATCTGTTCCCCAAAAATTATGGCAATCAGGCATATGGCTTAGGAGTTATCGATGTACATACATATAAAAAAAAAAAAATAAACCAGTTAAACCGACGAACTTGAGAACCTCCTCCTTTTTGAAGTCGGTTAAATCCGGCGATTATCTTTGCCGTTCATCATGATCTTTTTACCATCCTTGCACTATTTTCAATATTTTGTGTTCAGTGATCGAAAGCGTTAATTAAATAAAAGTCTGATTATATTCGAGCCGGCTTAAAGGCTTTATATTAGAGATGCAATGGATATCCGGCAACTATCCAGCCTATATTTACAATTCGGCCGGATGCCGGATATTAACTCAGTATCCGGTATCTGGCCGGCCGAATAGTTTCTTAAAATTAATTTATTTCAAATAAATTTTTGTTAAGTAAATAACAATTAAATAATTTAAAAAGTTAAAAATTTAATTAAATTAATTAAAAAAGTAACAAAAAATTTACAAGGTATCTTAAAAAAACAGATTACATTATTCGAATTCACTTTAATGATAAATTTATATATAAACTAAAAACTTGGAAAAACGTTAATCTAGTAAAATGATTAACATAAATAATGGAAATTATGAAGAGGTGCATTATGATGAATAAAAACTAAATTTTCAGCGTTCGAAGACAATAGGCGGTTTTTTATTGACAACATGATAAATACACAAATTAACAAATAATATAATCAAAACAATTAACTGTTTTAATAAGAAGGTTTTCAGTTTTGCCAGTTTGAAGTGTTTAACTCTTTCAAAGTTTGGAACCATGACACAATTATAAGGTAAGCTCAGCTTGGAGAGAAACTAGAAAGAAAGGAGCTAGATGGCAAAGTTACTATTGCCATAAGCATCTGACGTTTAAGGCCCTCACAGCTTTGTTGTGGAAAAACTTGTCTTTTGAGCAGCTATTTTAAAATGAGCCTACTTTATGATTGTGTCATGGTTTGAACAATTTTTGAGAAGAAATCTAACGCTGAACAAAAAGGAGTAAAAATTATTTAGATTTTACGTTTGTAATTGAAATTGTTATCAAAAAGTACGGGAATTTTTGGACTTAAAATGGTAAAACTGTCAAAAGCGTGAGCATAATAAAAAAATCTCTCAAAGAAAAAAAGCAAAACACAGAAAAGTACGGTAACGCTTTCCGGACTAAAATTGTGTTAACTGTCAAATAAAGTCGTTTGTCAAAAACAGATTTGTTTGACTCATCTCCGGCGCTAGCTTGATGATTAAAGATTTTTAGCAATATTGAAATTAATTCTCAAATTTACATTTATATTCAGTTTTTACACAATTTCCCGTGTTTTTTGGTTTCTATTCCAATAGCTTTTATATATTTCAAAGAGCATTTGTTATTTTTCAATATCTTTGCTCAATTTTCTTTTTCAATTTTCTTTGCTAGAAGAAAATTTCCTGGAATAAAACTTGCAACATTTGACAAGGAGGGGAAATATTTTACTCTCTCGATTGCACTCTATTTTACCATTTTTTCGAGTACGACAACGTTCTCGGGCTAAAACATATAAAACTGTTAAATTAGAAAACCCCCTGTTAACCGCCCCAAAATCAATAAAAAGGCTATATTTCTGACGCTTTTGGTTGTATAAGACTAACATTTTTTAATTAAGTTCGTATGATTACTGTTGGAAACTGCATTAAATATGAGCATGGTCGCACTATAACTACGCCCACTTTTCATAAATCATTACAATTCACTATATATGTAAATGTTGTCCCGACTACTTTAACCGCCCATCTGAATATCATCGTGTCTGTATGTCCCCCAACGTCTCCTTCACAGTTTGTCCTACTTCAACCAACTTTTGCACATATCGCACATTAAATACAAAACAGTCACAACTCAAAATTTACAAATTTTTACTTTTTAATGTAAAACTATTCGTAGTGATCATTTACTTTGACTATAACACATCAAATACATTTTGTACACATCTTCTTTCTCTTTAGTTTAAAAAAAAGTTTTGTCTCGTTGCTTTGTATGGAGTTCCTTCAAAAATAAAATTATGTTTTGCTTCACCTAGAAATTTAAAAATTTTGAGTTGTGAATGTTTTGCATTTAGTGTGCGATATATTCTTTGGTGTAATGAGTAGTATTTTGCCAAAAAAAGTGGGCGGGATTAGACAAGGGGATGCATCTTAATTTTAATCGAAGTCCTACAATCGTTCGTCCAATTTCAACCGAATTTTGCAAATATATTCTTTAGCAGCATGAGCAGTCTTAAGCTTAGAAAATTGGGCGAAATAAGACAAGTGGATAAGCACGGATTATTCATGTCCAAATATTTATGTAATGTGATGTACTCGCTCAGTTGAGATTCCTATAGCCTCAGCCACCTCACGCGCTTTCATTATCCGATCGTCCAATGTAATTCCATGGATTTTATTGACGATTTCTGGCGTGACTTTGTGCAACCTGAACGTTTGGCAACACTTGTGCTGATACTACTACAACGGAATTCAGTAAACCACTTCTTAACCATTAAAATTGATGTTGCAGAGTCTCCGAAGCATTTATCAAGCCTTTTCTTGGTTTTGGCGATGATTTTTTTTTACGATTCGGAAGAAAAATAATGAATACGAAATTCACTTTTTCCATTTTTATGGAAATTCACGAGGTTGTCTGCTTTAAATGGTTGTCAAACACAAACTAAATGACGCAGCTTGCTCAAAATTTGACAGTAGTATATTAACAGATGGTTGTTGATAGGAATAGTGTTGCATTTTAAGTTACTACGCGGGCAATTCAAAAAGTCACTGACTTCTCAAATTGTCCTCTTATATTGAAAACCGTATTCTTTGCATATGAAATTGTCTTGAAACAACTCTTCGAGGATTTCGTAACTTTTTTGTGGATTTAAATTGTTTCCATTCGGCATAAGATTAAGTGCTCAGGTAGAAGTTCTAATTTTAGCATTATAATTTTAGTATTAGATCCTGTTAAGAATTAGATTTAAAACTGAGCTTTTTTGTCTTATAAAGAAAAACATAAAACACAGTAATTTCGATCTTCTTACGAAATTTACCCCTAGATATTGTATCACGAATAAGCACACCAACGATCACCAAGACACGAGAAGCACTACTTTATTCCATACACAATCTATTGCTTCTCGTGCTTTGCTTTATCATTGGTGTTCTAATTCGTGATAGAAAATTAAGAGGTAAGTCTTTGACCCCTCTTTTGAAAATTCTAAGGATTTTTCGAGCCCTTCAATGATAAGTTAGAGCCGTGCATCACTCCTGCTATTTTTCGGAACACCGTGCAAAATACTTTTTCATGCTAAGATTAGACCCTAATTTTAAAAATTCCAAAAACTTCAAAAACGATTTGAACAAGATGATATCAAATCCAAATATTTGAATATATACATTTTTTTTTTCACAGCACAATTGCTTTATAAGAAGATTTTTCCTTTCCTGTGAAATCCGGGGACCTTTGGGTTTAACAACTTAAGCAACTTAAATATCTGAAATTTTCAGTTTGTGATATGAATCAATTTCTATTGTCAGTTATTTAACGGCGATAAATTTATGTGTATAGCGTCATCAAAAACGAAATTCTCCTACGCATAAAAAAGCTACTAAAACTTTATTAAACGAAAGTGTCAGAGCACCCTAAGCAATACTGTTATACTCGCTCTATATATGTTGGCAATTTGTTTTAACAAATGTTGTTGCTATTGCTGCGTCAGCATAACAGTTGCTGATAGTTTCATTTTTGTTTACTCTTACTTGCCAACAATTTGCAAACTTGACAGTTCATTGGTATGAGAGAGAGAACAGAGCATGTCACGTGACCATGAAACTCTATGTCTAGCCAGTAAACGATGATTGGGTCCAACATTTATTCATATTAGTTGGGGGAGCAATTCTAGTGGGCTGCACTGTACTCTACTGTATTCTGTGTTGACATCCTGGGGCTTGTGGAAACACATGCAAAGTACGTGCAGGTCACGTTCAACTTGATGTTGCACTATAGCGAGGGTGCAAAACCACTTAATTGGAGCGAACAATTTATGACAAAAGCGATTTAATATTTCTTTGTGCTGCTGCTGTGCGGAGTTAGTGGGTGGTTGGTTGCAGATAGTGTAAGCGTCGCATAGCGCGCCATTTTTTAATAAAATTGAGTGCACGCAATAAAAAGATTCTTTGGTTTATGCCTCATGGCTATTATTGATGTTTAATGAACAGCTTTCAAAAAGTATTAAAGTATCATAAAGAAAACGAAGTAGTTTTCTGATGATTGCCTTTAAACTTTTTTGTTGAGGATAAAATTTTTAAATAAATGACGGTTATGGGTGAAAAAGTTTATCGCATTAATTACTTAAGAGCGCTATTTTTCCAACCTCTTTATAAAAGTGTTTTGGTTATAACAGACTACTTTATGTTGTCGGCAGAGAAAACAAACGGATATTAAATAAACGGAAGTTCCGTTGACGCCATTGTCGCACAAATTTCTACACAAACTTGTTGTCGCAATTTGGCAGAGCAGAAAAGTTGCAGACAGTAGTTTTTATTATATTTTTGTTTTTGTGATTGTTGTTGTTGTTGTCCTACCAATTGCTAGCTTAAATGAAAATTGCAACATTTTGCGTTGTCGTCGACGTCGTTGGCGGCTAAACACATTTTATGGCAATTATGTGTTTTTGTTGTTACGGCTGTAGTTGTAGTGGCAGCCGTTTTTGTTGTTGTTGTAATTGTCTCGCCCACACAAGCATAAATTTGGTGAATGTGTAAGCATTTTTTCTTGTAAGCAATGTTGCAAGTTTGAAAATTATTCTGTAATTATTGCTTGGGAAGTTTTATGAACAGCGTTGTTTTTTATCGCATTTGTTTTTGTTGTTATTGTCTGTTAAACGATGTTGCCAGGAAAAGATCTTTTCTAAAATTTCAAATAGTCCTTTTTCAAGGTAAATTTTGTTCAAGAGTTTAACCATAACATGCAATTGCAAATTTTATAGCTGTCCATAATTAAAATTTTATTCATATTTATATACATAGTCAAATTCATATTCATATTCATATTCATATTCATATTCATATTCATATTCATATTCATATTCATATTCATATTCATATTCATATTCATATTCATATTCATATTCATATTCATATTCATATTCATATTCATATTCATATTCATATTCATATTCATATTCATATTCATATTCATATTCATATTCATATTCATATTCATATTCATATTCATATTCATATTCATATTCATATTCATATTCATATTCATCTTCATATTCATATTCATATTCATCTTCATCTTCATATTCATATTCATATTCATATTCATATTCATATTCATATTCATATTCATATTCATATTCATATTCATATTCATATTCATATTCATATTCATATTCATATTCATATTCATATTCATATTCATATTCATATTCATATTCATATTCATATTCATATTCATATTCATATTCATATTCATATTCATATTCATATTCATATTCATATTCATATTCATATTCATATTCATATTCATATTCATATTCATATTCATATTCATATTCATATTCATATTCATATTCATATTCATATTCATATTCATATTCATATTCATATTCATATTCATATTCATATTCATATTCATATTCATATTCATATTCATATTCATATTCATATTCATATTCATATTCATATTCATATTCATATTCATATTCATATTCATATTCATATTCATATTCATATTCATATTCATATTCATATTCATATTCATATTCATATTCATATTCATATTCATATTCATATTCATATTCATATTCATATTCATATTCATATTCATATTCATATTCATATTCATATTCATATTCATATTCATATTCATATTCATATTCATATTCATATTCATATTCATATTCATATTCATATTCATATTCATATTCATATTCATATTCATATTCATATTCATATTCATATTCATATTCATATTCATATTCATATTCATATTCATATTCATATTCATATTCATATTCATATTCATATTCATATTCATATTCATATTCATATTCATATTCATATTCATATTCATATTCATATTCATATTCATATTCATATTCATATTCATATTCATATTCATATTCATATTCATATTCATATTCATATTCATATTCATATTCATATTCATATTCATATTCATATTCATATTCATATTCATATTCATATTCATATTCATATTCATATTCATATTCATATTCATATTCATATTCATATTCATATTCATATTCATATTCATATTCATATTCATATTCATATTCATATTCATATTCATATTCATATTCATATTCATATTCATATTCATATTCATATTCATATTCATATTCATATTCATATTCATATTCATATTCATATTCATATTCATATTCATATTCATATTCATATTCATATTCATATTCATATTCATATTCATATTCATATTCATATTCATATTCATATTCATATTCATATTCATATTCATATTCATATTCATATTCATATTCATATTCATATTCATATTCATATTCATATTCATATTCATATTCATATTCATATTCATATTCATATTCAAATTCATATTAATTTTTTCTTTGATTTTATGTACATTTGTTGTTCAGTGTAGGTGGCCACACTGTTGCTTGCATTTATTGCGCAGAAGTTAATGATTGACTGGCTGTCTGTCAGCAGTGATAAAATCGACAAACTCCTCCTAGCACAAAAAGTTTTTACAATGTCAGTCGTCGTAAACGTATCAAGTTTACGTTTTGTCGCAATGTCAACAAACTTTTCTGCACACAAATTGGCACAGTGCAAAAAAAGTCAATAAAAAAGCACTCGTAATAGTGGAGAATAATTTGCGAAACTTAGTTAAGAGCAATAAAATATGAAGTTGTGACATTTTTGAAAAAAAAGGAAAACATATAAGAGCTCATTTAAAATACATTAAGTGTTGCATGTGAAAAGGGAAATTTGTGCTTTCCACATGGAATAAAAATTAAGTGTTCACAAAACATATAAAAGATTGCGAGGCATACGAGTAAATAGATTGGCCGCAGTCCACTTGGACAATTTTCAAGAGCGCACCAACAATAAAAAAGGGCAATCGCATGAAGAGCATGTAAACTGTACCCAACCATTCGATGGAGTAAGCTTGTCCATGAGTAACTTTCAGCCCCATTATTGTGGCAACCCTCAATCTAACCATGTTCAAGTAGTTTGCTATTGTTTTGAATTGCTGCCTCATTGTCTGCATGCGATGCACTTAAAAGCCTTTTAACGGTTATGTGTTTGTTTATCAGCCACTTTTTAAGGTCTCTCCAATCCACCAGATCTACTGGGGCAATGCTAGCGCCAACACCAACGCCTGAGAAAGAAACAAAGAAAGGTCCAAACAAAATACAGTTTATCTGAAATTTAAATCAAGCATGAATTTTGATGAATGGAGGAGTAGCATAGCTAAGAAAAATCAAAAAAACGGTGCGTAACGCCATCACAGATAAAGCCAAGTCAAAACACTCTGTTTTACTAAGAATGTATAGCATATCTTATGAATGCCTAGAAGCTTCGCAGTTGAGATAAATAATGCCAGGCATTGATAAAACACAAAATATTACACAAAAGAAAAACAAATATGTGCTGCAGTGTGTAGCAATGTATTAGTGTGTGACTGTGCCCTGTAGGAAACTCAACTAATTTAAAAGTAGTTGATAAAGTAGTTTTTTTGTCAACCACAACTAGTTGAAATTCTGACTTTTTTCCATAGAACGAACTAACTTATTTTGTATGGTGATGTCCGCTAAATAAGTCAATTGACTGTCGCCTGCATATATTTTCAACTACTTGTTAAATTAGTTACATTTAAATTATTTTTTTAATTGCTTTAAAATAACCAATTGAAAACTATTACTGATGTCCAAAAGTTAATAATATTTGATGAAATAACATGGTTAAATATATATAAGCTTGTAGTCTAATAAAAATTTTTAATTAAAACATGCCAACATCAGAGTAGTTGCCGCCTTAATATAAATCAAAGTAGTTTATCAATCACTGGTTTTTAAGTAGTATTTCAGTTACTTCATATATTGAAGTGAATGCCGCCTTATTATAATTCAAAGAAGTTCATATACTGGTTTATTTTAAACTAGTTTTTTAATTAGTTGTTTTTAAAAACAAGTTAGTTTGTTCCTATAGGGTGTTTATCGGCATACTGGTAATTTTATCTGAATGAAATTAATATCTGCTGCTGTAACGCTGCGGTTTATTGGCTTATAAAATCGTTGCAATTGCGATTTGTTAGGCTTATTCTGTTTGTTTATGAAAATATTTTAGTACATATCTAAATCTCATCTTTGCATTGAAAAAAAAAAACTTTTATCTGTTTCTTAAATGTGCATAAAACTGTAACTAATGGGAGACAGGGTAAAACTAAAATAAACTATAGAGCATGTGTTCTGCAAGAAAGAAGCATTTTTGAGATTTCTTTCTATATTCAATACCCTGTATAAACGGCTGCTTTATGACAAAATCTTAATAATAACCACAAACACACACGCACACACCTAAATGTTCGTCATAATATGGCAAACTTGCAAGCCATACAATAACATTGCATTGCCGCGACCGAACCAAAGGAATTTCCCCACCCGGAAGACTAAAAAAGCACCGATATTCGCCAACTACGTACGTTTTGTTTTTTTTTGCTGGCCGCTTATGACAAACCGCTGAGAAATGCCTCAAAACGAATAAGAAAAATCAATGAAAGCTTTTAATTGTCATTGTTATTATTATTTATGTATTATTATTTAGAATAATTATGAGCTAATTTTTTCTGTTATGTTCCTTTGTATAATTGTTCCTTTTCTTTGTTATATACAGGACCATTTGGATAACTACTTTATTCCGGGAATTAAAATGTTTGTTGATGGAAATTTGTTAAATTTATATAAAACCTTGGCGGCCGTGGTGTAGTGGATAGAGTGTGTGACTCTTACGCCAGAGAACCCAGGTTCGAATCCTCCATCCGACACAGAAAGTTTTTTCAATTGAATTAATTTTTCTGTTCGGCCGTCACCTCTCTGCAGACAATGGCAAACCTCAGAGAGTAAAAACTGCCATGAAAAGCTTCTTGAGAACATAAGCCGTTCGGAGTCGGCGTAAAACATGTAGGTCCAGTTCTCGATCATTTGTGTGCAAACATTTCACATCACACACAACACAATTGATCATAAGAAGCTCGGTCAAAATCCTTTCAAGGGCTGAAATGGCCATTTTCGTTCGTTCGTATATAAAACCTTAGTGCGGATAAAATAATTTCTGTTATAAAGATCGAAAGCTATAAGGCTGCCGTATCTCATAAACTGTAAATATTGTTGCCTCATTGAAACTTATTTTCACTTTCGACCGTTGGATCAAATCCGAAAGCGGACTTTAACTCAGTTGGAATATGTGCCCTCAAATACGAAGTCTTCAAAGCCGTCTCAAAGACCAAGTACGCATATTCAGAGTGAACGCTGACGCTCTGCAAGACAAGTCATAGTTCACTGCCAGCAAAGAACTTATGATGTTCTCTCATTTGTTCTTTTTTTTTGTTTGTTTATTGGGCTTTAAGTTCTTGCTAACGACTAGTATGGATATTTATACCCCAACGCGTACTGCGTAAGGGGTATATTAACTTTGTTATTCTGTTTGTAACGCCAATAAAGAGGCATGGCAGGTATCGAAAAGTATATATATTTTTGATCAGCATCTCCTCCTGAGTCGATTTCCGTGTGACCGTCTGTCTGCCGTAATTTTAAAGTTGTCACTATGAAATTTAAAATGTAAGCATGTTTGTATGTTTTTAAAAAAAAAGATTAAGTTTGAAAATCTTTGAGCCATATTAGATGAACACGCCTACCTCCCATACGGAGTGACTTTATTTTTACAGTTAAAGCTCTTTAAAAAACCCAAAAAAAATAAAAAGATTCCTTCAAATTTTGCACGTAAGCTTTGATCTTCAATATAAATCTTGATTATGAAATTTGGAAAAATCGGATGAAAACCACGCCTACAAAGTGGCTTTATATTAAACGTAAAATCTCTTAAAAATCTGCTCAAATTAAAGAGAGGTCTTGAAATTTTTCCCCAAAGCCTTTGATATTTAATGTAGACCATCGCTATGATATTTGACAAAATCGGATGAAACCACGCCTACCTTCCATACAAATTGGTTTTTTTAAAGGTAATATCTTTTAAAAATCCACAAAAATTAATGAAATGTCTTGAAATTTTGTACATAAGCTTTGATATTTAACATAAACCATCTCTATGATAGTTCCCAAAATCGGATAAAAACCACGCCTTCTTCCCATACAAAGTGTAAAGCTTTATTTTAAACTAACATCTCTTCAAAATCCACAAAAATTAAAGAAATGTCTTGAAAATTGCACATGAGCTTTGATATATAATATAAACCATCTCTAAGTTATTCGACAAAATCGTATGAAAACTACACCTACCTCCCAAACAAAGTGACGTCATCAAAATAGGAAACCATTCGTAAATATATAAAACTGAATATCATTGTGTCTGTCGTAGCTAGAAACTTCGAATATACTTTAATAGGGCCGCCGGGGGAGGGGGGTATTTTAGCTTCTGTACCCTGCCGAAGCTCCATTCCTTACTAGTTTTATCAAGCAGCTGAGATGTCCTCTCATCAAAGAACTGTTTTTGTAATGCTTACAGGTCAATGCGTACGCTCTGCAAGACTCGTATGCATATTTTCACCATACGTCTATTAATTGAATTGTTTTTGTAATTTGAAACCATCGAAATTATTGTTGCAATTTAGAACAGTCAGCTGTGATTCCATTTGTTGATTTGAAAATTGTGTTTTTTTTTTTGGATCGCGCATTGCGTAAAATTTTGAAAAATTATTAAAAAAAAAATAAGTCATAATGATGGTAAAATTATTTAAAAATGACAAACGAAAAAATAACTTTTTTATGTGACGTCTCAGAGTTTAAAAATATGATGAGCGAACCTTCATATAAGACATGCCTTGATGCCGTCGTTGAGGACATGTCAACAACAAGTCTTGCAAGTCGAAGTGGAATTTTGTTAGATTTGGTCTTCGAAGACCGCTATGGAAATTGATCGGTTCGAAGACGTCTGCGAGGATAGATCGAGGATAGATCGATTAATTTTCCGCTGGAAAAGAAAGGTTTTCTAAATCTTTTATTCTATTATTATTCTACTATAATTCTATTATTATTTTATCACACTTTCTCATCTACATTAGAGCGAGTTCGTGTCTTAAGTCTTGTTGCCATTTTTTCAATTTTAAACGCTCATATCTGCTAAACGCTAGTACTTTTCAAAAATCTAATAATTTTCGGCTTACCTACACCTCAGAACCTTTCGAATGATATATCAAGTGTTACTGTAGCATTTGTATATTTGCTGGAATAAGGGGACCCTCACAGGAGTAAACATATAGAAGATTATAATACTATTATTATTATATTATTCTATCTATTATTCTAATTTTTCCTTTAAGAATATGACCACAAAACCGCAAAGAAACTGCTATTATTGGTACTTTTGTTGCTTTTTATGACTAAACCAATACTCAGGGATGCCCCTTTAAATGCAAAATTATTGTGCTGATTCGGAAGATGGAGAAAAGATTGGAGGAAAGATGGAGTTTTGGGCTCTAAGCTTATACAGTACAAAACTATCGAGGAACACACTCACAGGGAGATTATTGCACAATCTTAATGTGGGACTAAAAAACGAACTACCTCGGTAATGCGTGGTTCTATTAGCATAGTTACAATGAACCGATCTAGTTCAAATATGCACCATTTGGTTTTGTAACTTGTTGCCATTTTGAAGGTAATTTAATTTTGTTTCTCCCATAGAAAGGTTCGTTCCCTATTGACCAAAACCTTAGGACAGTCGATTTTTCTCAAGCTTCTCTTGTAGCGAATTGCTATTTTACCAGATTGCTGGTAAAATTTGCAGGTTTTTGCCAATAAGATAAAAGGATTTTACCAGCAAAATCATTCGCCATAGACAGGAACAGGTGATAATCACCTGGTGCCAGATCCGGACTATAAAGTGGAGGCATAAAAACCTCCCAACAAAGCTCCCGGAGCTTCTGGCGAGTCACTATTGATGTGTATAGACTGGCGTTGTCCTGATGGAACACAATTTCTCTCCTATTCAGACAGTTCAATTGTTCACAGTACTGGTCCGAGTTAAGAGTTTGGCCGCAGGGGAGTAGCTTATAGCAGATGATTCAGTGGCAGTCCCAACAAATACACTGCAAAACCGTCCTTGACGTCTTGGCCACCGTTTGCGCAGGCTACCCACGATTTTCATTTAAAGTTTGTGACCCATTTTTAAGTGACCCATTTTTATCACAAGTCATCATTCGCTTCGGGAATAGTTCCATTTAGTTGCGATTCAGCAACGATTTGCACATGGAAATTCTGTCTATGAGGTTTTTTGCGGTAAATAGTTCCAGCTTCTTTATGTATCCAGTCTTGTTTAACAGAATACAAATGGTTTTTGTGCCATGTTAAGTTTCTGGGCAATCGAAACAGAGTTTACATTTCGGTCGTACTCGACAATGTCCATGATGAGCTAGGTGCAAAAATTATCGGAACAGAATCGATGAAACCAAAATTGCACAATTGGCTGCTGCAGTATCAGAACCAAAAACCTGTCTTGAGCCGCCTGTCTCGAGTTTTTGCCTTTGAAAAAGAAAAACTGCAAAATATGACGTATTTTCTCTTTGCTGGTGTCTATCTTTGGCGCACGCTCAAACAAAACTGAGTCAAGCAATCACAAAATCGTGTGAAAAGATTTTTTAGTACAAAATATTATCTATCTAACGCCATCAAGAGTAACCCGATTGCTCGCACTTATACAACGCATGATACAGATATAGTTTTAGTTATCTTTGGAAAAATATTGGAAAAATGAATGCATTAGTTTTTACTACATCGATATATCATCTAAATCCTAATATTAGACATGAGGGACTCCATGGTTGAAATATAACATAAAATCATAATATAAATGGCCAATTAGTAATAGAATAGAAGTTAAATCAAAGAAACTGTTCTTTGTTTTAATGAATTGGTTCCATGAACGAGTTCATTGGTTTAATGAATCTTTAAATCTTTAATTTTACGAACATTTTCGTGAAGCCATAGAACCAATTCTTTAAATCAAGAAAATATTTCTTACTTTCAAAGGACAGATTCGTTAAACTAATGTAAAGACATTGAAATTAATTTAAGGAATGCGTTCTTTGAAGTAAAAAAAAGGAAGTTCAGTAAAAGAACGTTTTTCTTTGAAACAATGACCAGAGATTCATTGAATCAATGAACTCGTTCATTGGACCAATTCATTGATTTTTTCTTTGAGTGCTTATATCGGAAAATATTGTTCTATAATTATAAGAGAAGAACAATTGTTACTTGGCAACTTTCCCTTCTTTCTACTTTTAATAACTGGTAAAAAAGTGTGTCCAGCATTAAAACAGTCACTACACTTAAAAAAACTTAAATAAAAAGATGATGCTCAACACCTTTAATTTTTTATTTAACAACAACAACAAAGATTGCTTTAATAAATATGTAATCAGAAAAAAACAAAAACCAGCTGGAAGACCCACGAACAAAGGTTCACAGCAAGCAACTCAATGAACATTAGCAACAAGCTCAAAGCACCTCAGGATATAAAAGAATATAGCAGATTTTATGATGCGACGGGCTGATGTTGGTAAAGAGATGAAGCATGAACAAGTAGGAGTTGAAAATTTCATTGAATTATTTGTCTAGGTTTCTACTTGGATGGATGAGATGAATGCGTGGCGGAAGTCATAACAACAACAAAAACACTAGCATCAACAACTTCAACGCCACCCAGACTAACACCAGCACCACCAGCAATAGCAGAGAACAACAAAGAATGGCACAACAGCCGGAAAATAACGCCGTTGCAGTTACTGTTGCTGTTGGTTCTGTTGCATGCTACACAAAATTGTACTATAATTTTATGGCTGCACAGCGCATTGACCATGAATTGCAATAGCAACAACAACAACAACAACAAGTTGCTGCGCATTTATGATAAATGATTGAAGATTACTTAAAAAGTTTGTTGTTAGAAGCAGCTAACAATAAAAGCGCAACAGACGAACGTGTAAGAAAATAATTAAGGCTTCAAGAATTTTATTCTACAAAATTGCTATGGTCAAGATTGATTATGGCTGTAAATTATGCGCTGTTTTAATAACGCTCGACTGCAGAAGAAAAACATTTAAAGTTAGACAAAGACTCTAATAGGTGTAAAATTAAAACATTTTAAGGAAAGCTGGTTTTCAACACTTTGGTTGAAATTTGATACTTATTAAAAAAGTTATTAATAAAAACACACCTGACAATGAAATTTTCCATGAGATGCACAAAATAACTAAACTTGGCAGTTAACTTTCTATAAATTGAGGATTTTCACTGTCCGTAGCCAAAACTCCAAAACTTCACTGTGAACTCCAAGCCAAGACAATCCGACAGGCAACAACTTTATTATAAAAAGCTTGAAATAATCGTATTACTCAGCTCATAAATTTAGACAAACAAGCTGACTGCTTATAAATTATGGCAGCTTTTTTTAGCAATTTACTTTTAATTTGTTTTCTTTTATTTTTTTTTTGTTTTCTTTAATATAAATATTATCAACATTTAAAACGATGGTTGCATCAAAAAAGAACAACAGGAACAAACAAAAAATTCAAGAAACGCAAGTTTCCGAAACCTGCCAAGTTTAGTAGCATATGTTGCATGTTCCGAATGATTCAGCTGGCGCTCCTTGCACACACTTACTCACTCACTTAATCCTTAATGCTGGAATACTGGGTGTGTTCTGTAAACTGCATCAAAATCCGAAACTTGACATTAATATTAATTGTTCTCGTTTAACAACGAGCGAATCGGGTTTGGGGTAAACTTCGAGATACTTTTGTAAATGTCAAAATTAATTGCATGTTCTTTTAAAGCCAAAACAAACATTGTGTAGAAATGTGGCTGCCTCGAGCAGACCTTGATTCTTTTTCGCATGTTTAAATAATTGTTTAATGCTCAAATATGTATATGGCGTGGTGCATATGGTTTGGCAATAGCTAAGGGGTGAATCGGCATACTATTTGCCATTGATTGGTATTGATTTATTATTACACTATAAGTTGTAGTTGTAGTTTTGGGTGAAATAGTAGTAGTAGTCGTAATACATGGTAGTAAAATTAGCAAAGAACGTACTTTTTATAGCAATTTAAAAATAACTATATATTGATTCAATTTAATGAGACAAAAAACTAGCAATTTTAGTTCATAAAGAACGAAAGGCTGTTATATTCACGAAATAAAAATAGTTTGTGGCAATAAGCAACCCACTGAACCATAAGCGAAGGTTTTGTGTAAGGTGAGAGTTTTGCGAACGTTTTTGGGTAGAATTTTTTTTTGAATTTTTGAATTTTTATTCTGTCGCTTAAAAGTGCTTGCTATAGAAGATTTAGGTTAGGTTAGGTAGAGGCGGTAGCCGGTGTATATGAAATACATACACCAGCTCACTTAGACCAGCTGGGTCCATTGTGATACCGCTACACACAGGCTTTTATTAATAATGGAACCAACTTGAGCTCCTGATGAACCCTTTTAGACGCCTGACATCAGTCGTTGACAGGTCGTCAAGCTCATGAAAGAAGAAAGAGCCTAAATATTTGTGCCTTCTTCTGGCTAGCGCAGGACAGAAACACAGAAGATGGGAGATGGTTTCTTCCTCTTCCTCGTCCCTGCAGCTTCTACAGAAGTCATTTGAGATAACTCCCAACCTGTAGACATATTGTGACTAGTTCTGGTCTTGCCAGTGAGAGGAGGGCCCTCGATTGCCCGAGATCTTGTGTCGGCCAGAAATGTCGGTATAGAAATATAGACACCCTCGTTTCCATGGTGCACCATTGACCCAGTATGTTCTAGTTGGAATAAGCGTACCATACCTTCCTTCGAAGGAAAGCGAGGGCTTGCAGTAATCAGTTCTTGATAGAATGAAGTTGAAGTTGTTAAGTATGGATGAGTGACCCGTTGTCATACTTTTCCATACTCCTAGTTCTCTAAGTCTTATCGCCGAACAGGCTGCTGTCTGTTTGGCAACCAGGTCCAGTGGTAGAAGATGAAGTATGGTCTCTAGGGATGCAGTCCCTAGGGATGCAGGTGTTGTTCTCAGACCACCGCTGATGCATATAGATGCCATCATTCTCTGCTCTTTTTGGAGTTGTTTTATATATGTGACTTTGTCTATGGACGGCCACCATATTACTTCTCCATACAGAAGAATAGGTCTTATGACCCCAGTATACAGTCAGTGAACGATGCGAGGCGAAAACCCCCATCTTGTTCCTATGGCTTTTTTACAAGTATACAGTGCCACTGTGGCTTTTTTAGTGCGCTCTGCTTTGTTTAGCTTCCAGCTGAGCTTTCTATCTAGTATAAGGCCCAGATACTTTGCGTTATTCACAAGGGACAGATCAGACCCATTTAGTGTAATTGGTGTTAAGGACGGAATTTTATATTTTCTGGTAAATAGGACTAGCTCTGTTTTAGCCGGATTAACTCCAAGACCACAGGGCTTGGCCCATTGTTGAAGTCTGCATAATGTCGCATAGAGTAGTAGGCAACTTGCCTCTGACTGCGATTGCTAGGTCATCGGCGTAGGCTGCCACTACAAATCCATCTCTCTCCAGAGATAGCAGTACGTCATTTACTACCAAATTCCAGAGGAGTGGAGAGAGAACACCTCCTTGAGGCGTACCTCTTGAGACAGATCTAACGGCGCTGTATGCGCCCAGGTCCGGTAGAACTATTCTACTGTTATGTAGCTTGCCTATAAGCTCTGTAATGATCTTATTCACGCCTAGTCCGACTAGTGCTCGTCGTATTGCTTGTGGTGTTACGTTATTAAAAGCTCCTTCTATATCTAAGAAGGAAAACAAAGTAAACTCATTATTTAAGAAGGATTTTTCTATGGTCCCGACCAGCATATGTGCGGCCGTTTCCACGGATCTTCCTTTGTTGTAGGCATGCTGTGAAGCCGATAGTAGTGCAGAATCAATGTAACTGCGGAGATACAGATCTAAGACGCGTTCGAACGTCTTTAATAGAAAAGATGTTAGGCTAATGGGCCTGAAGTCTTTAGGGGTGGTATGTGATTCTTTGCTGCCTTGGATATAAAGACCACCCTTGCCTTTTTCCAAGCTGTGGGATTAAAAATTATACGAAGCCAAGGTATTATTGTGTGCATAGCCTCTTGTAATTCAATAGGGTAAATGCCGTCAGGTCCCGGTGATTTATAGGGTTCGAAGCTGTTTACCGCCCATTTTAACTTTCTATCAGAGACGATGTCTTCGACCTCATACTGGGAACAGCTAAGGTGAGGCAGGGGCGCACACAAGCTCGCGCCGCTACCAGGGAAGTGCATGTCTAAAAGAAGGTTAAGAGATTCCTCGCTAGACATTGCCCATGAGCCGTCCGACCTTTTGAGGTAGCCGGGTGTGCATGGTGTGGTAGCAAGAATTTTCCGCAGCCTGGATGCTTTTGAAAAATCTTCAATTCCTTCACAGAATTGTTTCCAAGAGGATCTTTTAGCTTTCCTTGTTTCAGTTTTGAATATTTTAAGGGCTACCTTGTAGGCAGCCCAATCATGTTCCGCTCTCGAGCATTTTGCTGCGTTGAAGAACTTCCTGCAGTTAGTTCTTAGGCCATTTAGTTAAGAAGACCACCATTTTGGTTTAAGCTTCCCCTTGAGTGAGCGATTCATTGCTGTGATTAAAACATCGACTAGATTTTCTAAATCCATTGCCGATTTTGGTTTTTCAATCAGACCTGATGGCAAAGATTTTGCCAAGGGCCTTCTGTAGAGTCCCCAGTCCGATCTCCTAATGTTGATAGAGGAAATTGGTTTAGGAGACGTGTTAAGAAAGGTATACTCAATATAGCGGTGGTCGGAATAAGAATGTTATTCAGACACCTTCCACTCTCCAATATTGTCGAATATGAAGTCTGAGGCTAAAGTAATATCTAAGACTTCGCTTCTATTTTTAATAACAAAGGTTGGGTCTTCACGCCTATTACATATATAAAGGTTTGTAAAATACTCAAAAAGTAACTCACCCCTTTCGTTCGTGTTTGTACTTCCCCACACGGAGTTGTGCGCATTGGCGTCAGCCGAGAATATATAGAAGATTTAATTTGCGAAAATTTTTTCCATAAATAAAAATTATACTTCTTTTGCGAAATTCATAAAAAACTTATTTTGAGTTAAGAAAGATACATTTTATTATCATTTTAGTAGGTAAAAATTCCTCAAAAATAAATTATTATTTGTTCATTAATGACTTCAGAAATTAATCAAAAATGTTTATTGATAAAAAAAAATAAATAAAAATAACTATATATTGATTAAATTTAATGAGACAAAAAACTAGCAACTATAGCTCATAAAGAACGAAAGGTTGCCAAATTCACGGAATAAAACTAAAAAAAAAAGTGAAATAATATTAGAGAAGTGATTGAAACTGCTCAATATTATCTTCTGTATAAATAAAAATTAACTGCCGCATGTATAACCAATCATTACTTGCGAACGGCTCGACCGATTGGGCTGATGTTTTTTATTATGTGTTCAAGATTTGTATAAAAGCAAATTTTTGAAAAATCAACCGCAAAAGCATGGTTGAATTATATTGTTGTCGCAAGGGTCGCACTCGATAGAGCGAGTACCCAAAACTGTCAAATCGAAGTTGACAGCTCATAAAAAATCTGCAAATGCTCTCTTTTTTCGCCGGTTTTTCTTTCGTAATCATTTGATTTTGATAATTATGGGTACTGAGAAGAGAGCACGATCAGCCCTGCGACAACCTTATAATTTAACCATGCGGAAAAGTTGAAAATTTTTTAAGTTTTTTTTACTGAAAATTTAAAAAAAAGACTTTATGTTTCAGAAATCATTATAATTCCTGAGTAAAAAATTGAAATGAGGGTGCTATGGGTCCAAGTCGCAGTCACTATATATATAAATGTTACAACGCTCACTACTACGTGGCCCCACCTTTGCATCATAAATTTGCTATATATAAAATAGCTTTGGAATTATAGGTCGTACAGCCTCGGAATTCGATATTCAACTTCAATTTAAACGTACCGTTCCACTGGTATAATTTTATGCGTTTTTCTAATAACTATAAGTCACACATCAATGAAATTCATGCTCACATTACAGGGCAGCATGTTTTGTAAGCAATATTTCAAGCTTATAAATACCAAAGCTTATAAATACCAGGTTGCTAAAGCAGAGAGGTACATTTTTATAAACTTATTTTTTCTTTCTTCCTTTTATTTTTTTTTTATTGCAACTGTATTACAAAATGGTTTAAACGACCTAGAAAAATATATTCTAAAGATAACGATGAGCAGACATGAAGCTGAATGTCAAGTTGTGGTTAAATGGTACATTTTTCAAGCAGCATCTATAGCACAGATTTAACAGAAATTTAGCTAGAAAATATTTATCAAAAGATGCTGTATAGCTTCGATGAATGTTTAAAGATTTGTATATAAATCGTTTCTTAAAATATAAACATTTAAACACGCCTGTTTCTGTTTATTTTATCAGACAGTATATCGTTCAACGTCTATAATTTTATTAATTTGGCAACAAATGTGCTTTCATGGCTGCTGCTTAATGCAAATTTAAAAAGAAAACAAAAAGCATTAATGCCAATTAATCCTTGGCTGCCACACTGGGGTAAATCGATCCAAAATAAAGATAAAAATATTTTGATCTGCCAAAAAAATATATGAACGTTGTTTGTTAAATGCTTTTTAAATTCTGATAGTAGGTACATTAAGCCTAGCCTCAAACACTTATTCCAAAAAAAAAAAATTGAAACAAGCAAAGTCTTAAACATGACCAAAGACAATTTAACAAACCACCACATGTGTCAGCTAAAGGTTAAACGCCATTAAATATAAGAAAGCAAATCAAAAACTATTCAACTATATTTTTGCCTTGATGTCAAGCAAAACAGCGAACACACATCAAAAAATATATAATCGGAAACATGTGCGAATCACATTATGACATATTTCTAAGGAAATAATTCTTTTATTATTAGCAGCTGACGTATATTTGACGAAAATTGTCCAGCACTAAATACTTAAGCGATAGATATAAGTTCAAAGTGCTCTTTGAACCGTTTTGTTGCTATGCTTTGAGGCGTTGCACATTTAAGCAAAAATGTGGAAGCAAGCCAATGACTTGTTCATCGCCAAGTTTAAGTCAACGTGGTCATGTAAGTAGAACGCTAAAAACTTTTGTGATCAATTTTAAAATGTGAACAACGTGCTTGCTTACTCGTTGATGATGACGTGTTCTTTCTATATTAAAACTATTAGAGAACACTTAAAAGTTCGCCACGATTTCTTTAATTTTGCTGAGTAAATGCGACAAAATCTTTGTCACATTTTGCAAAAAAAAAAAAAAAAAAAATGTAGGTCACACATCTTCGCTAAGACAGAAGGTGCTGACATTTCTAAGTTTTGAAAGACATTTTTATAATATTCAAGTGAAACTTCTTAGCAGTGTTGCCGCGACGGTTCTAAAAAAAGTATCCTTAAAAAGGCCAGAAATTAATGTATCCACTTAAAACAAAATTATCCAGGTATCCAATTACAGTTTGTAATTGAGTTGAGTTTGAAGGAAAGAGGAACATAAGGAAACGTCAAACAGCACTTTTCTTCCAATATTCGCAATAAACGGGTTCAATTCGCATACGAACGGTTAAAGACACATCACGCACGAGACGACTACTCCGATTTTGCCAACTCAGCGCTTCTTTTCCTTGGAGAAACCCAACTCAGCCCAAAAGGAAGCATTTGAAAAATAAAAATACCTGGTTCGGTCTCTAGAGCTCGCTTCATAGGATTTATGCTCTCAGAATATACCTGTTTAAAGATCAATTTGTGTTAACAGGTATAATAATGATATATTATATATTTACGACACGTTACATACAAATTATGTATTATAGGCATATTATACTATGCCTTTAAAAAATTGGTCAAATTTTCCACATTTTTTTTGACTATTTCACAAAAAAAGAACTTGAGAATTTAAGAAAAATTAATGTTTTCACAGTGATAGTGTATATGTCCATCTGGTTTCAACGTACTATACCATTTGCTGCGTCGAAGCTGGATCTTCAATTAATTGGAAATCTTATCGAATTTCGGCACAGAAATGAACGAATCGCCAAAAAAGTTTTGACCAAGTTCGGCAATCGTTTATAGTACTTATCTGAAACACTAATAGGACTTGCATTTTTTGATAGAAGTATTGGAGCAGAGGCAAAACGACTGATGGTGACTGCACTTCAGAAAGCTGGCAAAATCAAAAACGTCAAACAAGCTTTTCAATTCAATTCATCAATATTTCGAATTTAAGAATTGATAATTTCGTTACTTCGAATTCTGAACAATTTTTCAACTCATTTTTGTGAATGATTCGAGTGATGATGATAGCATTAGTTTTTTGAAAACCGATCTAAGTTGTTGGATTCAAAATGAAAAAAACTTGAGGGTCGTTAACGATGCTGCTGAGGGAGCAATAAATCTTATGTCGAGATACAACGACAAAGTTACGCCATTGGAAGCGGAAAAACAGGCTATATTTCACGTGTTAGAAGACCATTGTAAACTCTTTCCATGCGGTACAACCAGTATTTCTGATCGCATGCAGCAAAAGAAAATACATTCACAATGATTAAAATTAATTCCATTAAAAATCACTAATACAAAAAATATCGTATCTCATTCAAAAAAGGGTCGATTTTGTTTTATTATTACTATCATAAATGCATTAATTAATTTTTATAAAATGTTCCAGATCAATGGAAAGGCAAACATGAAAAAAATTTTAAACTGTTGAGTTTAAACGCGTTTATTGGAACCGGACTTCATTTTACGTCGAATCTAAGTTCGGAATCAGATTTTTCAGCTAGTTTGACATAGAATATATGCTTTGGTTTTTTTTTTTTCGTAAATTTGAAATGCATTACAAAAATTTTGAATACATTTTATCTAAAATTACTCTCCAAAAACCGATTTTTTTAATAGAACCGGGCCATTATTGGCAATTCTTGAACTTTTAAAAGTTCTAATTACTTCATTTGCAACCATCAAATGTTTTACAGGGGAGGAGAGGGGCACGGAGAATCCTAGATACTTTAAAAAAATCCATACAAACGTGATTTTCTCTAGTATACATGTTTATAAACGAAAAAAAGCATGTTTATAAACATGTATCAAAAATGTGAAACGTTTTTGTTTATAACAAAACAATTTTTATAACAAACGTTTTTTGTAAACATTGTATATAAACACGTACAATGTATATAAGCGCTGCCTAAGAGATACAATGTGATTGGCAGTTTTAGGGGGTTGCTAGATTCAAATCTGATGTCAGGATTTTAAAATTCAAGATGGCGAAAGGATTGCGATATTTTTTGTATTTTTTTTTTTTTTTTTAATCTTTGTAATTTTGAAATTCTGACAACAGATTTTATTTCGAGAAATCACACGTCCAGGAAATTTTTACGCAACAGAGCCATTGTTTCAAAAGCTGTATGACATATGACGCTGTTCTGCTGAAAATAAATGTCGTCCACTTTCATAGCATGAATTTCAGGCCAAATAATGCCAGTCTTCGACAGGGGCGGATGAGCAAATCTTTTTAAAAATTAGACCACACTTAAATAATAATAAGAAAGAAAACTTTTTTTGGGGTCTTTGAACTGATTTTTTTTTTTCTAAATTTATTTCGTAATTTCGAAGATACGTCTTGCTTCAAATACACAAATTATCTATAAATAGGCTTTTCCGAACTTAGACAAATTTCTTTTATGATTTTACGATGGATTTAATAGATTTACTTTTTTGTAAAATGTTCACAAAAATTTAGAAAAAACTTTAATTCAAAGACTCCCCCATAAAGTTTTCATTTTTATTATAATCTCAGTGTTATCTAATTTTGAAAAACCATTTGTTAGTTCTGCCAACAATATTTCGTTAGGTCCGCCTATAGTCATCACTATTCTGATTTTATACGTTTTTGGATACAAGTGCCTATGCTAGTTTGTGTGATATTTGGCAAACTGTTTTAATGTTGCTAGATTATTTTTGGTTTTTTTTATAATAAACTTTGGTGAAGTCATTCACTTTAATTCATATATTAACTTATTTTTTTTTTTATATATTACATGTTTTATTTTAGTTTTTCTTATGTTTAAGGGGGCGAATGAACAACTGTACCCTTTCTCTTACGTCTCCGCCTACGCTACGCCCATGATAAGGAGTTTGTCAGTACGGATTAGTATTGTCTTGGGGTCGACATTAGTTTAAAAGACATGTGTTTATATCTCATTAATATCCAACCCTGCTTCATCATGTTTTAAATATTTACTTAAGGCTACTTTAGCACCCGATGCTTTAAAAATACTTCGTTTAAAATAATCAAACCAACCGCCAACTTCATTCCAGTGTTATTTTAAATATTTTTCAATCATCGATAAATAATACCTACCTATGAATAAATAAATTCTACGAATTTTCTTATGTTTATCAATGATTTGTATAAATATACCGACCGACCACTTCAGGGAATTGGTTTTGAAATTAATATTTTATACTTGTTGTTTATATAAGCGTATTAAATGAGGTTGTAAAAATATGAAATATTTTCCTCCAATTTCTTAACAATTGAATCAACAAAACAATTGTTTACATGAGATTTTTTTTTGTTTCTGTTGTTAAATTTTGTTAACATGTTTATTAATTAATAAACAACAATTAATTCTGTTGGAATTCACTATTTTTATAATCTATTACGAGAAGTAAAATAATATTTTCAAGCACAGATTTAGTGTGATTAAAATATAAAATGTAATTTGATAGAGTAAATTAACGCAAAAACAGAAACCGATATAAATATCTTTGAATTGTATTTTATTTTTATTTCTATTTTGTGCATACTGCAAAAATAGAAAGGAATAAATATGTGTGTAGTGAACAGATAAGAAAGTTGCTATAAATACGAACAAATGTGAATCACTTTCGTTTGTTTGCATATCATATCAATGCGTGAATATATCGTACGATAAGCTGTTAGCTTAAGAGCGAGATAGTTTTATTTATATTCCCAACAAATTTTGATATGTACTTGCAACGAAAAACAGATAATTTTATATTAATGATTCGATTTACTTATATTTTATAAAATTTTCTGAATTTTTTTTAAGTTTTATTAAAAATGTAAATTGAAAATGACGAGAATCATGAGTATTCGGTATGAGCATAACCGAATTTAAACATTTCCACAATGTCAATTCATTTATTTTTTTTATCATAGGTACGAATCAATTTAGACTTTGAGTTTTTTGTAGCAAAAAACTAATACAACAAATAATTGAATTTTTTAAGAAAACAAGTTTTGACTTGGTTTTTTTGGCCATGGTGTAATTATTAAAGCGTGTGGCCCGTACGCCATAGAACCGCATTAAATCGGACTTAAGTCCCACCTTAGATAGAGAATTTTTCAATAAAAACAAACCCCAATTTTAATGAGACTAAACCTTAAAGCGCCAAAATGATCTAATCAGCCTCTTTGTATGCAAACCTTGTATAAAAAAAAGTTTGAACTGCCTTACTTTTGATCATATATCTTTTGAATTTAAAGAAAATTTGGAAAATTCAGACTAAGCCTCTAACAAAAATGTGTGTGTGGCCGCCACTCACGGTAGAAGTGAAACTTTTACCCAAAAATGAAATTTCTGGGAACATTGCTTATTTATTTTATTAACATTCGCTTCTTCAGTGCAATCAAATGGTTAAAAAGCAGTCTGCCTTTATGCCAGTAGTAGTTCAAGGAGGACTATCTTTTTTCATAAAGCCAACTAGTATTTTCAAAGTGGCGATATCATGAAAAATATCAATTGTCGCTTTTGTTTATGGACAGTTACTGAAAAATTCAATAGTTACGTACAGAATTAGATTGCAGTTTTTTTTTTTTACTTTCGTGACACAGTTGGTTATCAAAAGTATTTTTTATTTTAATTTGATGACTTAAGTCATCCCAGGCTCGATCCTCATAGCACAGACGACAGATCTTGCTGTTTTATTTTTTTGTTAATTATATTTTTATTTGTAAATATTAAAAAGAAAAAATTTTTCGAAAAACCTGTGGCGGGAATAATGTACTTTTCCCTTTCCGTACTCGCATCGAACCACGTACAATTCAACTGCAAGTTGAACGTGCTACCATCTCACCATTGCCTCCCTTGCATCAAAGCAAACAAACCTGAAAGCAAGCATAGTATAGATATTCCAATTTATTCCATAGGATTGATGCCAAAAAGAATTTATTGCTTATCCAAAATAATCATCAATTGATTGTATAAATTGGGCTTTATTTATATAATTTATTTTCAATTTTTCTTAAAAAAAAGAACAAAAACTGCCTGCATGATTGTAAATATTTTTATTAATTTAAAAAAAGCACATAATTTTAACTCTGACCTTATGCTACCGCGCAAACTTGTTTGGGTTTATTTTACCGTGCCTACACAGTTACAAATGTTGATGAGTTTTTCGTTACACGACTTGCATCGTATTTTATGTTGCATTTGCGACGATATTTAATGCTGAATGATGCCGACATGTATATATGTATATAGAAGAAACTAAAACATTTTCACAAAAATTGTGCTATACGACTGCGATATCGAAAATTTAAAAATTTACAAATAGTTCGCGATGATAACAATCGAATTCGATATCGATTGCGATTCGTAAAAGATACGTTTGGCGGATGTAATGGTTACTTCGTGAACGAAGGTTAGCTTTTGTTTCGAAAAATTATTCGTTTACAATTCCAAAACGATTAATTCTTCAACACAAATGCGAAGATAATTATATTTTCTACTTTTTTACTGTAAGGTGGATACTTTTTTAGAATTTTAGAAATAACTTTCGATTTTTGATCGCCAATTAGGGAAAAATACGAAATTTTTCCTTGATAAAAGTTCATTGCAAACGAACTTTTGCCAGGTGGGTTACATATGCATTGACAAGTATTAATTTTCAGCACAATATTTTAGTAACATATCCTTCTTATGTTTTAGTTTCGACCAACATATCGTACGTAATCTGACAGCTCAGTTGGTAATGAAAGAACTTGTAATCAGTATTTTGTGTGTTAAAATACCTCAGCATGCGGTATTTCGATATAAATGTGAGTAAAAACTACATTTAAATTATATGAAAGATACGATATTTATATGGAAATTCACAGATCTAAAAATAAAACGAATTTTAGATTCAAAGTTGCATTCGTTAATATTGCAGCACGTGCTGTTTCCAAATCAGTCAATGCAATCAATCTGAATTTAACAAAACTCAATTTGATAAATGCCTACAAGTATGCTAATGTTTTGAAAAAAGCTATGTTCAGATGCAAATTTTTAGACCATACTGTACTTTCAGAGTATGGAACGAAAGACTCAATTCAATCATAAAAGAAAGAGAGAACTACTGATTGTTGAATTAACATAAGTATGAGCTACTCAAATAAATATGTCTACGTGGCCCAGTGGTTAGAACAGCCGGCTATGGATACAAACGTACTGTGTTCAATCCTCAGTGGAAGCAAAAATATAAAAAATTTTAAATAGCAATTATTTCGTTTTTATTCTTTTAAACTAGTGCGGCGAATTGCTGTGTTGTTGTTTTCATAAGAACCATTTCGTTGCATTGGTGTTATCCCCCATCTAGCTCGCCGTATTATTGTATACGCGGCTTTTGTTGTATACAAAAGTATCACTTTAAAAACACCTAAATCTAGGAATTTATTAAAACTAGCTGAATACCCGACTTAACTCGGGAGTTGATATAAATAATTTTCGATTTCATTCGTCGATTTGAAAAAACTTTTCACAAATTTTAAAAAGAGTTTTGTGTGCATTTTTCAAACCGGTAACTTTGGCGAAATGAGCAAAATGTAGCTTCAACATCTGCAAATTATGAGAAAAACTTATGGAAATCGTAATTTGTGTGTGCGTGCCGCCAATCGCTTGCAAAAATATATTTTCTAGTTTTATATTGTATTCGATAGATTGCACATTTAAAAAAAAAAAATCCGAACAAAAACGAATTTTTACCAATATTTGTTTTTACTAAACAAAAATTAAATAAGCATTGGAAAATGACGCAACTGACTTGCGCATATTTTGATCCGTACTAAAATACCACAGAATTCGGCATAAGCTGTCCTGATATGCGAAAAAAAGAGTTTCGATATAAATACACATAAAGAAAAAAAAAAGATATTTATCAACCATTGAGCTTTGCTGCGTCTTAACGTCTTTTGTAGTACAGCGCCCTCTGGTGCTCCATATATAACAAAATACAAAGCGCCAAAAGACTCACCGCACCCGAAAACCACTTAAAAAATCATACTTATCGGATGATTTGTTTTGTGTTTTTTGCGGTATTTGCACAACAGCGCCCTCTAGTTTTCGAGATAGAATAAAAAATAACGCCAAAGCCCTTTCCATACTCGATAAATTAATCCTATATATCCGATATACAAATTTTTATCTAAATCGGATGAGCGGTTTTTGAGTGTTTCACGATTTCTTAAGAGATTTGTACTACAGCATTATCTGGTGTTTAAGATAGCGCAGAGAAAAAAGTCCACGATACCCACCGTATCCGAAAACTCCTATGTAAAAATTTTCACGCAAACCGGATGTACAGCTAGAGTTTTCCGAGATTTTTATAACATTTGTATTGCAGTGCCCTCTGGTGTTCAATATAGAACAAAATAGATAAGCCATAAGAACTACCGTACCCGAAAACCCCTAAATACAAATTTTCATCTAAGTCGGATGAATGGTTTCGGAGACAAACTATAATAACAAAATTCGTGGAACCCGACCGCAGCACCATCGCTTAGAACAGCTTAGAAGTTTTTTAAAATATTTGTACACAGCGCCCTCTGGTGTTCAGGACAGAACAGAGTAGATAAGTCATAAAAACTCACAATATCCGAAACCCTCTGTATACAAATTTTCAAGCAAATCGGATGAATGGTTTCGGAGATAAACTATTAAAACAAAATGCCTTAAACACGAGCGCAGCGCCACCTACCGGGTCCAATTGTGGATATGAATCGTCCAGGAATCCACTCAAACACACACAAAAAATTTCATCAATATCAGTGCAGCCGTTAAGGAACAGTTTAATAATATACACATGTACAAATTGGACAACAGCACCCTCTAGTTTCGAGAAAGAGCAAAAAGATAGCACCAGAACCCTTGCCGTACTCGAAAATCGCTATTTACAAATTTTTATCCAAATCGGATAAGCAGTTTTGGAGTTTTTCACGATTTCCTAATATTTGTACTAAAGCGCCCTCTGATGTTCAAGATAGCACAAAAAAGATAAGTCCAAAACACTCACCGTATCAGAAAAACCCTATTTTCCTATTTTCATGCAATTCGGATGGACGGCTTAGGAGTTTTTCTAGGTTTTTCAAAATATTTGTACTACAGCGCCCTCTGGTGTTCGAGAGAGAAAAGAGTACATAAGTCAAAAAACTCAGCGTATCCGAGAACCTCTACATACAAAATTTCATGCAAATCGGATGAGCGGTTTTTGGAATTTTTCGAATTTTTTAAAATATTTCTACTACAGCGCCCTCTGATGTTCAAGATTGAACCTAGTTTATAGGTCATAAAATCTCACCGTTTCCGAAAACCTCTATATACGAACTTTCATGCAAATCGTATAAGCGACTTAGGAGTTTTTTGACGTTTTTCAAAATATTTGTACTGCAGCGCCCTCTGGTGTTCAAGATAGAACAGAGTAGATAAGTCATGAGAATTCACTGCATCCGATAACCTCTATATACCAATTTTTATGTAAATCGAATGCACGGCTTAGGAGTTCTTCAAGGTTTTTTTAAAATATTTGTACTACAATGCCCTCTGGTGTTCGAGATAGAACAGAGTAGATAAGTCAAAAAAACTCAGCGTGTTCGAGAACCTCTATATACAGATTTTCATGCAAATCGGATGAACTGTTTCGGAGATAAGTTGAAAAAACTAATGCCTGGATTTCGATCGCAGCGCCCCCTACCGGGTTCAACCTTTTTTACTGGATAAAAAGTAGCCTATGTTATGACCGGGTATATAAGGAACCTAGATGTCAAATTTCATTAAAATCCATCCAGTGGCTTCCGCGTGATGCTTTAACAGACAGACAGACAGACAGACAGAGACAAATTTTAAAAATGCGATTTTTGGTCTCCTCGTAACTCAAAATGTCCAACGCAAAAAGAATTCCGAAAAAATATTTCATGTACAGATTTTTTGTTTTTTACAATTATATATATATATATAGATAGCCTTGATGGGATTAACTAATACATTTCAGCAAGATTGCAGATATACCGTCAGTATCAGTATCAGTCTTCATTGAATACCTTTTTTGATGAACAGAATGCATTGCGACTTAATAAATTATTATGTTTGCCAACGTAAGTACATTTTCAATCATTGTGTCGGGCCGAAGACGTGAAATAAATATTTTTTTTGTTCCATGATACTGCCCTTAAATTTTAATTCAATTGATTGTTGGGCGCAGTTAAAATCAAATTTTCGGTATAAGTCAAGGGAGGAATAGTAGACGATGGTGAAGAAATAACTCTACTATTTACTTCTAAAGGCATAGCTGAGGGCTGCTTAGCCTGTGAACTGGTTGCAGTCGTCCTGCGGCACTTATTATTTTTAGTCTTATCTTTCGCATCCGTTTTTAACTATTATGGTTTTTAACTCTTTTAGATGGATTAATAGTTTGCATGTCGAAAGAAACAGTCTGCAAAGACGTTTTATTTTTCGGTATTGAATTTTCATTGTAGATGCTAGTACAAGGTGCAGCACTAACTTCGCTAAAAAATGTTACAATTTTCTTAAAATCTATATTTAACAAGTTGAGATTTTCCCCAAAGAGCTAAATTTTCGAATAAAGCTCATCTAGGTAAAGGGCCTTGCACGAAACACATTACCAGCGAAGACCTGACCGAACTATCTTTTTAATTTTGAATATTGTTTCAATGGAAATTTTAAATATTATTGACTGAAATTTTTTTATATATTCAGCCTGTTAAGCCTGTATGATACTTCATTTTTTTTATGCTGAATTTTTGCCATTGAAAATGAAAACTAGAGCTGTTCAAATAGTACGAATGCATGGATTCAATTGGTGTGAGTAAGTACGCATATAGTACGAATTGGAGAAAAATTTGTAGGACGGACTGTATTTTTTTTGCATTTTTTTTGCCGTTTCTTTTAATTCGTTCTTCGTTAAGTTTCGATCAATAATTTACTGTGCTGTTAATAATTAATATGAAATTTTTAGAGTAAACAAAACTATTTAATATAAATGTATGCTGAATTGGAAGTGGTGTGTGTAGCTAATATTAATTTATTAAATACAGCTGCTCTTAAAAACACCAGAAATATAAAAGTAACAACGTTTATCCTTTTCTTACAAAATATGTCTGTCCTGCCCACGCGCCACTTGTTTTCAGATTTTAAAATTGGACAAAAAAAATGAAGTATCATACGGGCTTCAATTTCTGTATGTACTTACATGATTCAAACGCGCTGCTATCTTTGCATGTTCCTCCTGATATGCTTTGCGAGCCTTGCGCTTGTCTTGCGACAAGTGAGCGATTTTCTCGCAAACAACTTCGAGCAATTCGGCGTTGGTCTTCAATTGTTTTGCTTGCTGATCCAATTCGTCCATGTATGTGCGCCAAGATTTTGTAATATGGCTACCTGCAATGGTAGAAATACATAATTTTAAATTGTAGCAGACATAAAGCTTTCGATTAGATTTTTTTGGTTATAATTTAAATACTTAAAATGTGGAACTTAAATATTACAACAGAATTTATAGAAATGCAATTTCCAGTTGTATCTCAAGTGATGATATTATATTTAAAAAAAAAACAAATAATGTTTGCATAGTATTGAATGCTGCACAAATTGATATAAGTTTTTTTTTACATTGTGGGTAATTTTGATGCATTTTCTATAGTTTTTTGTAGAAAACCAATTTTTTGCTTTATGACTGAATGTGTTGTTTCGACTGAATAATTATTATAACAGTTTTTTTATTGTTGTTGCTGCAGCTTAAACAGCAATTAATAAGTGATTTAATTAGTTGCGCACGCCAGCGTTAAATAACGGTTTAACAACAATGAATTAAAATGAGTTAATATGAGGCTGCACGCATACTCAAAATATGGGTTACAACGACCAAGAGGAAGTTGCTATTCATACATTTTTTTTAAATGCTGTATGCTTTAGTAAATTTTTAATAAACTGATCAAAATCAAAGACTTTTTCAATTTCGAAAAATTTAATTCGAATTCAACTGCATGCAACTCATGGCTTTTGCATAATGGTCTCCTATTTCATACAATTACTATGTTCAACTGAAAATACTCACTTTCGTTGAATTCATTATTTGGCTTGCTCTTGATTTTCACTTGAGCAGCTGCAATAACAAAACTTTCGAGTTCACTGTCAAGGTCATGTGCAATTTTCTCTTCTGCAACACTTATCCAAACACAGTCTCAGACTTATATAATTAAAAATTGTAGAGCTCATTAAACTATGTCGGATATAAGCAGCAGAAAACTAAAAACAAAAAAAAAAAAAAAATTCAAAACAGAGGTTGAACAAAATTTATTTTGATTTTGCAGCACAGTGCCACCGCATATCCGCCAGATACATGCTGCTGCTACATAAACATTAGCGATTGTTTATGTTTAAGCCAAATCTTCACTGACGCAGTTAATGGCTGTTATTTAAGCAAACACTTGCTCGTCGCACTCACACATAGCTTGTGGCTTATAAACATTACATTCCTAACATCAGATCAGATCAGATAGTTGTATCCGTAAGATAAATGCCATAAAATTAAAACAATTTATTGTGCTAATGTTTTTAATGTAAGCTACTGTTGCAACAAAATAATTACAATTCATGTGTTTTTGTCTGTGTTTATTGAATTTTCTTTTTTGTTTTTTTTTTACTTGCAAATATAGTTATATAATTATTTAGTTGCAACAATAATAACAACAAGCTCTGCAGAGATTGTAACTTAAAGGTTGTAGCTTTAATAATGTTGTTGCTGCGAAGCCACACAAATTGCTGCCAATGTATTAAAAACTTTGTGTGTGGTTTGTAAAAATACTTTAATTGATGTGCTGTAAAGAATAACACTTATTCCTGTTCAAATATTTTTGCCCAAGATTTTTTTGTCGACTTTCTGTAAAACTAAATTTTCCTTAGTTTTTAAAGTTAATTAAAAAAGCAGCAACTCCACACTTTCCAGAACCAGCACCGTTCTGTGGTGCTGATAGAGCCCTCTTCAAATAACATGTCAAGTCAATCATCTCTCTAGTTGAACACTTTAGGGCAAAATTGCACTAAGCACATGTTTCCCATAATCTCACCCAATAAGTCCAAATTCTTTATAAACTTAGGGAAAAATGATCTTAAAATAATAACAACATTTATAATTGGACACTGCAAGCTGAATAAACTGTTAGCAGATTTCCTTTGTAGACTCTACTTTGAGCATAGACGCTGGAAGCTATTTTAACTGAGGGGGAAGTACAACTGGGTGGGAAGTACAACTGGGTGGTGAGTACAACTGGGGGAAGAATATTTTTTTCACAATAAAAAAAATTGTATTTATTAAAACATATTTTATAACACTAAAAATGCCAGTATAATGAAAAAAATATATCATTAAAATATTATGAAAAGATTGTTTTAAAAAAAGGTTGAATAAAATATGTAAAAACAAACAAAATATTTTAACGAAAATTTGAAACGAAAAGATTATTCGTTTATAATTTTTCTTGTATATTATCAGTTAGGTTTTATCAGACTACATATGAGTCGTTCCGTTTCAAAGCTCTTCCTATCCACTCTAGGACACGAACTGAGTTGATAATGAGAAATCATTGTTAATGGTACACTTCGTGAGCCCTTCAAATCTGATATATAAAAATTTGCCGTATGTCGAAGTTATCAGACCGCAAAAAGTAGCTTCCGTTTCAAAACTAGCGTTATTCTGTCATACTGTCAGTTCAAAACTGGGCCACCTGAAGTGATTGTCAATGCTGCAAAACTCAGTGATGTTAATAAGCCTTAGAGAAGTATTTTCGCACACTTGTTTGGGGACGGAGGCGAACCTGAAGAGGAGTGTGAAATTCCGGCTGTAGATTCAGACTTTTTTTTTAGAATTTAATAAAGACTAGACTTAAGGCTTCTTTAATAAAGGTTTTAAACTATGCTTTCGTAGTTTTTTCTACAGCTATAGTAAGAGTTTTCATAGCACGTCTTATCCATGCATTGACAATTCAAAACTTGTCTTATCCGTAGTGACGTTGCATAACTTGTGTTATCCAAATTATTTCCTATTACATTTCTCTAATTTTCCAATTTAGATAAATAGGTGTTGGTAATAAAAAACAATAGGCAACTAAGTAGTTTAATCTTCAATAAATGTTTCAACACTTACGAGACTTACTAATTAAAACAAAAAAAAAAAAAAAACATTAATATCTTAAAATTAAAATAGAGGGATGAGACAACATTTTAATGCATTGTATTAACCTACGGTTTGACACTACAATCACGAAAACAAAATAAAAGCTATTCATTTTCTAGCAGGTTACTTAAGCCGCAAGTCCATATTTAGTAATGCGAATTTCACCGTTAATGTCCAATCCTTTATATGTTGTTGTTTGTAACCGTAATTAAATTGAAAAGTAAAGTGTTTTGGGGTAAATTTTTCGAGAAACTCAATAAAATAATTGAAATGTGAAAAAAAAAAATTATTTTGATGTTGCATAATCCTCTTTTTTTCCGAACCAATTTATTTTTCAGGGAAGGGGGCGACTGCCCCCCTTTCTCTCCCTTCCAGCGCCCCTGACTTTGAGGATGAAAAGCACTCCAGACATATTCTCACTGAAAGTCCAGCCCTCCTACAAGTAACAAAGTGTTATCTAGGCAGCGAAATGGTCTCAGGTCTCATGGTCGCAAAAAATCCATTCAATTTCATGACTAGCAAATATTGTAAAGATTTCCATCTTGAATTTTAAAACTTGAAAGTAAGGAAATAAAAACTTTAAGCTAAAATATTTCAATTAGGGTTGAAATTTTTGTTTTCTTTCTAATGATATTTTAAATATCATGTAAAAGCACTATCTTGACTTTTAGAATTTTTGGCCTTACATTTGAAATAAGCTGCATTGACATTTCTTAAAACATAAAATTCAGACCAAAACAATATTTTTTTATAAACATAATCTTGTTTAAAATTATGCAATTTTGACACGAATATCTTATTTTATATTTATACTAGCAATACCCTGTGTGCGTTGCTAGACCCGGCAACTATATGGAAAAATAATAAATATATTCAAAACTTTTATTACACCCTGTGTTTGACACCATGCTCATTGTCCAATGTCCGTTTGAGTTTCCCAGTAGCAGGACATCTCCAAATACCTTGTAGTGTAGCAAATTAGTTAAAATGCTAGTAAATGCACTAGGTCAAAAAATACCAGCACTAGTTCAGCCCAAACGATTTTTACATTGCGGAAACTGGTTATTTTCCTGTGTTGATGTCATAGGGACAGATAATTGTCCTATTCTCGATATGATTTTAGGTAGTATTTTTACTGGCATTTTTGGAACTAGTTGTGATAATAGTATTTTTTTAAGACAGTAGAATTCTAGTATAATTAAAGTAGGATTTTTACTGGTATGATTTTGACCACCTGTGTACTGGTATATTTAGAATATAAAGGGCCTATTGCAATAACACGTCATGCCAATTGATTTAAGAATCGATATATTTTTAGTTCATTATATGTTTTACCTATTACCTGTTCGTGAGAGTTTTATTGTTAACCCTCTAATGCTCAAGTTCGACTCTAGGCGGGGTTCATGCCGATGGATATAAAACTGTAATCTGTGGAAATCAAATTGTTTTCTTCGGAGTGAAAACGAATTTTCAAATCACATTTCAGTTTTTATCCCTTGGCGCTTGCATGCTCCGTTTGACAACTATTCAATTTGAAATGAATTGTCATCATATTTTAGCGAATTAAATTAATTTTTAAAAAAACTTGATTTTCAGTGAATTAAAAAACACATTAATTGAAGTGAAAAAAATACTGGTGAATAGAAAAGTGTTCATTACATAAATAACTGTTTTACTATTAAAAATCTAAATCGCACCTTTCTACTTATTTTTTGTATTTATGCCCAAGCCCGCTTCTAAGAAGAGTTGAATTGTAACAACTGTAACAAATGAACGAAGTATCAAAATGAAAAATGAACATCAGATTGGTTTTTCTTCTCAACAAATAAGTCTAATCTGATTTTTGGAGCGCAAGCAAAAAAGTGGCATTAGAGGGGTAATTTCTATTATTGTATAAATATTTACCGCATTCTTAAAACTTATTTTTTTTATGTTTGGAAATCTGTGTAAAACAAGGAACTAGCAAAGCACTAGTACAATTATGACTACTTAGTTATGAGCTAGAAAAACAGCTGGTATTTTTTTAAGTAGTTCAAAAGCGACTGGCTAGTTAACTATACAATTGAGCAACTAGTTATTTTTATACTAGTTAAACACTTGGTATTTTTGAAGTAGCTGCATTACAGATAGTAACTTATCTAGTAAGTTATGACTAGTTAAATGTCCAGTATTTTTTTGACTACTTTTATTTCAACTAGTGTGTTAACTAGTCAAATTCATGCCTAGTTTAATTTTCCACTGCAGGGTATAGTAGCTCCATTCTGAGTTTCAATGTTCTGTGACTTTTACATTCAAAGCTTTCAATATCAAAAACTTAAATTCGCTGAATTTCTTAGTTTAATTGCTGTGTGGTTATAGTTTGATAGTTATACCGAAAATTTGGGCTACTGGTGTGCCACCACCACCAAATGTTACCAGTGAAATGGCACTTGTAAAATTGTGGTCGAGTACTGAATTCCGAGGCGGTGTGACCTATAAGTCCAAACCTATTCGTTTTCGCAAGTTTTGTTTATATGGGAGTTGACACGCCCCTTGTTAAATACCCGCCTAATTGGTTCGATCGGCACCAAAATTCACAGAAGCATTTTCAAGACTCAAGATACTCTACAGATACCTAGAAATTTCATACAAATTTTTTTAGCGGTTTCGGAGCTTATACCTGACATGCAGGCCCACATACATGGATCCATTTTTAAAAATATAGATAAGTTATGCTCAACAAAAGACTTTGGTTGATTGATAGCAATGATCACTCCTTTCATTGAATGCCTCAAAGGAATCTTCCTTTGAAATAATTCTGAAAGCACTTCTGGAGAAGACCAAGAAAAGCATTTTACCCAATGACATGCATATGTGAAAAGAATGCCATCTGGGTATAAAAGTGGAAGGCGTGGAATTCAATACTTTTTCTGTCACTTTAATTTCGTTTTTACAGAATATGCTCAGTTGTTCTCGTTTTATTGTATTTTATTTAATGAGGTGAGAGCAGCAAGAGGTGTGTGTAGTTATTACCCTGAAAACATTTTCTATCGCCTCAGAATTGCCAGAGGATCGCTTGAAAGATGAGACAATAGCCGGCGAGCTTATTTGGGAGTCATCCGGGTATAGCCGACTGTTAGCAGCTGAGGCCACAAAAGCGATTCGTCGAGAAGATTCGTATACGATTCACTGAAGGGTTCGTAAGCAATTCGCTGGGAAGATTCGCGAACGAATCGCCGAGGGGGGCCTTAAGAGAACGAATTGCCGAAATATATCTTAAGCATTTCGCTGGGAAGAGTTGGAAACGAATCGCCAAGAGAAGTCATTAAATCGTTTGAACGATTCGGCCAAATGGGTCCTCAGCGATATGTTGTGAAGCATCGTTGTTGAACGTTAAATTTTTTTTTTATTAAATTAAAAAATAAAACGTGTCATTGCTTCTGAACAATAAGAAAACATTTGACATTTTTTCATAAGTTTCAAAATTTTTGCTTCACTTTAACGGTTTTTAAAAGCATGCCTCACTTTCCAACCATATTCCATCTTCTAACGATCGCCGGAATGAGCGAAAGAAGATTTTCCAAATGTTTCAAGAATTGCTCATTCACCGCTATTGCGATTTAAAAGCGATTGATCTTCTAACGATCGCCGGAATGAGCGCAAGAAGATTTTTCAAATTTTTCAAGAATCGCACATTCATCGCTTTGACGAACGAAATGCGATACATTTTCCAACGGATATCGGAATGAGCGAAGGAAGATTTTGAAAACTTTTCTTGAATCGCGCATTCATCGCTTGGACGAACGAAAAGTGATCCATCTTCTAAAGAGCCCTTGGGCGAATCGCAAGTATATCGCAAAACCAGCTTCTCTTCCAATCGTCAAATCGCCAAATGTTTGCCAAATGTTTGGATATTAATGCTAATGAAACACAGTAATAGTTGATACCTTTTTTTTGTTCAAATCTATTCAGACGTTCTCGTTTTGTTATATTTTTCAATACTGTGAGCGTTGCAGAAAGGCGTTGCAAAATTCTTATAGTTCATAATGCAATCAGAATTGTTTTATTCGTATTTTGTTCAAATCGATTCAGTCGTTCACTACTTTTTTTAAGAATATAGTAGGCGTGGCAGGTAAGCATTGAATTCTTCTTAATCTTATAGACAAATTTGTACACCTTTTTCATTCAAATCTTCTGAGCCCTACTCGTGTTATCATGTTTTCTCCATATAGGGAACATGGCACTTAGCCATGCTCTATTTTGTATCATTTTTGTTTTTTTAATAAAATAACATCGATTGGTGTTTTTTTCCGGCAAAAACTCTTGAGTTTTTGTTGCAATTTTATGTTTTTCGCATTTATTGAGCGTCTAAAGTGGGCGTGGCAAGTTTCATATAACCTATATCAAAACTGGATACCATAGCTATCCAATAGAAAAAGATTAATTGAAATAGCGCCTGCAGTTCTCAAGCTATGTGGTCCCGAACATACGTGATACCCTTTCATATAATATTGAAGATATCGTAAGTATAGATTTAAAAAATGTATGTACAAAATATGTAACAAACCGAAGTAACGAAGATGAGCTTACTGACAGCTTGAACAATTTTTATCTCATAATTGCAGCCACCCATTTAAAAAAGCTTCAATAATTTCTAAAACGTAAATATGTATATCTCATATTTATGTTTTTCTCTTCTAAGAAAAAATTGTTTTCTCTTCTTATCACAGTCTCCGCTGTATTTAAATACAACCAACTTAGCCGAATGCCAAGTTGAAATAAAAAGTGATTATGGAAAAAAAAAACTGCAAAGGTAGCAGCTACCTGCCAAACTATGAGTATCTGTTATACGAAAATGCGTAACTAATGCAGATCTTTTCGGCTTAAAACTGAAAAAAACAAGTAAAATTTTTTTTTTATTTAATTATGTTTCGCCAAATGCAAAACGTCACGAATTTCACCAACGAACAACAACAACGCTACCTGTAATAAGTCAGGATGCAAGTGTTGCCAAGTCCATAAAAAAAGTGAAAGTGCATTTAAGTCAAAATGAATACAAAAATAATATTAACGGAATCAACATTAAAACGACAGCAAACAGACAGATAACTACATCGGACAGCGACGATGTCAACTGGTCAGTGTTGCATAATAATTATATCTCGGTGCAAATGCGATGGAATGTGTTAATTATAATAGCAACAACAACAACAACAACAACAACAACAACAACAACAAAAACAATATAAGATACAGGTATAATTTTTCAACACTTTGGTGTGTTCGTACATTTTTGATGCATCTTTATTGCATTTGGTTTGATCATTAATATGAACATTTTTAGTAATGTCAACTTTGATTATGTACATAACTAAGATAAGTGGAAGCATTGAGTTTTTTCCCAGAAAAAAATCCCCTGTGAAACTGGTTAGTACAGCTAGTTGATAAAATATAAAAAATATTTCATTTTCTACATATAAATTAATATTCATTGTTATTTTCATATAAATATATCTTCCAATCAAAGTGAAAATTTTAAAACTGGAAAATAGTTTATTGGTATCCATGCTACTAAGCACTTCAAATTCTCAACCACAAAATAATTTAATCATATCATTATCATCATTGAATATCTTTCGTTTTATAGTTTTATTGATAAGATTTTTCTGATTTTTCTTCGAGATTTTGTATTGGGAATGAATTTCACAAAGTAGCTTAAGCATGACGTAAGAAACAAAAATAAAATAGCTATTAAATTAACAAAAAACTATTCTTATTTGATATTTGATTTGATTAAAAAATTGTATAATCTTTACATATAATAAAACTTTAACGGGACAAAATGTGTACCTACATTAGGGTGTCCCAAAAAAGTCGAAGTTGTTTTTTTTTATATGGTATCCCCTAAATGCTTTCGTAAGATGTTGAAATAAATGTTAACAAAATTTGGTGTACTAGGATCACAGGAACCTGTGCCGACATGCATTGGCACTTGGTTATATGGGAAATCAGCTATCATATTTGATAGCTTATTTTAAAGAATAATGAGTTAAAAAACGAACTGCGAACCAGCTTTTCTAAATTTACACTTATACAACAGTTTTTAGGGTTTTTTTTAAAAAATTACCACTTTTTTCCCATATAGCTAAGTACACCAAGTTTCCGTGGTCATACAACATCATACGAAAAAATTGAGGGGGTACCACATAAAATAAACAACGTCGACTTTTTTGGTAAACTCTAACATACATATATATATAATTTCTTTTTATATTTATAATGCGCTGGACATTTTGAATAATGTGGAATCCAAAAATGTCATTCCTAAAAATTTTGTCTGTCTGTCTGTCTTAGTTTACGCAAAAACCGTTAAAAGCATTTTAATAAAATGTTTATGGGCTTCTCATATTTCGGGTCAACGTATGGGATACTTTTTATCCAGTTAAGAGGACTATTTTTAAAAAAATGGCTTTTTCGCAAAAAAATAGCGAAGAAAAATAGGCAAAGCTGAGTTGAAGATTGGAGACACATTACTGGGTGGATCAACAAGTTTGGAATAATCCTAAGAGAGGGTGTTAGAATGCACTATTGTAAGCTGGTCAAAATTTCAGCAGTTTATATTCACACATTTTTAAGTTGCAGCAGTGAGAAAAAACCAACCAGCGTGTTTTCTTAGAAATGGAAAACCATCAACATAATATTCTGATTAAACACTATTATTTACGCAAGAAAACGATAACCGAGGTCAAAGCCAAGCTGGACAAGTATTACCCAGACTCTGCACCGTCGATAAAAATTTTACAAACGTAGTTTTCTGACTTTCGTTGTGACCGTACAAGCAACTATGACAAAAGGTAACAAAAGATACCAGAAAAACTTGATAAAAATCCATGATATTATGTTGAACGACCGCAAAATAAAATTGAAGGAGATAAGTGAGACTACTAAGATGTATGGCAGTGTGTTCAATACCATACCTACTATTTTGGGGATGAAGTAGCTCTGCTCACGATGGATGCAGGATTTACTTACAGCAGACCAAAGACGAATTCGTGCTTCCCAGCAAAATTTGGCAATGTTTACGAGGAAACCAACGGAGCTCTTGGGCCGATTCGGAATCATGAATGAAATATGGATCGATTTCTTCACATTAGTGACCATGTATCAGTCAAAACAATGGATTTTTCCGGGTAAAAGTGCTCCGAAGCGTCCAAAAACGAAACAATGGATCGCAAAGGTTATGGCCCTCGTATTTTGGGATGCGCATGCGATAAGTTTGAGAGAATATCTTGAAAAAAGTAAAACCATAACTAGTTGAACATGATTCATCATTATTGGACCGTTTGGAAATTGAAAACGCATAAAAACATACACATTTGAAGAAGAAAAAATCAACACTACAAATGCCCATGCTTATTCAACGTTAGTTGCTCAAGCAACTAATGGTAGTAAACTAATGGTACTCCTCAGCCACCGTATTTATCACACCTGAGGCCCAGCGACTTTATCCTGTTTCCAAACATGAAGAGTTCGCTCACCGGTAAGTGATTTTACTCATATGAAAAACTCATAGCTAAAACTGAGGACTATTTTGGAGAGCTTCCGAAGTACTATTTTTTTGGGCGGAATTAAAAAAATTAGACTCGCTGTATTGACTTAAAAGCAATGTGTGTTGAAAAATAAAAGCGAATTTGGCCAAAACAAATGTTTTTTTGTTTTACTTATTCCAAACTTTTTGACCCACTTGGTAAAATAATGTTTAAAAGAATTTTTTACCATTAAAGGATCTACAAACATTACCAATTTTTTTTCTATCTCTACAAAATTCCCTACAATATGTATTTTTCTTTAAAATATATATTAATGCATAATAACTTTTTTAAATTTTTTAAAGGATAATAAATTTAAAAAAGTAGGGTGAGGTAGGGTAATGTGTACCATGGGGTTATGTGTAGTACGGCGATTTTTCTTACAAAATGTTAACATATGAGTGAGTGGATATGTTTCTTTTGACAGCATCTTCATAAGTGTTGGAAGAAGGCAGACATACATTTCATTAGAGTTCTTAAAAAGCATGAACAATTTTTGTTTAAAGGTTTTTTTTTAATTTACAAAAAATAGCGTTTCGGATAAAATTTTCTTCAGATTTTCAAAATGAGTTGATGGTTAATGTGGTAAAATATATCTTTAAATATAACAAAAGATTTTAAATTTTTTCACGTTGTGGTAAAATTACATCAATGGTAAAAATGTGGCATACATTAGGGTGATGTGTAACACTCACGGTGGGGTGACGTGTAACACACTTTACGCATTACAATTGTCATTAAAGAGCCAAAAACGTCAAACTCTGAAATACAATCACTCAAATCAACGGCATTAAGGCCCAAAGTGGGTTCATGAAAAAAAATTTTGATTTTTGTTTTTATTTTAAGCGTTTATATAACATCTTAAGAACGTAGAAAAAAATTTTATAAATTTATCTTAAATAATAAGAAGATGTACCGATTAAGCATTGTTTTAGGATTATATAGCGCGCTCCTTCTTTACTATTATATTATTATTTCAGCTGCTCAAACTGGTTTTTTTGAGTATTTCGTCGTCATCCGAAGAAAATCAAGATTTTTGACGATTTGTTACGATTTTTGGCTAAAACATTTAAATCAAAAAAATTCATTTGAATACAACAAATGCAAGCATCTTTTTTTATTTTTTGTGAGCTTTTTTATTTGTGAGAATTGTGACTCCGATATGGATATTTCTAGAGAATAATCTTTTGCCTTTTTATATATATAATATATAGCCTTTCATATATTCTATTGAAGTTAACGATCAGTTTTTTAATTTCAACCTATATGTGTGTGTGTGTGTGTGTGCATTGAGAATTAGATAGATTGACGAGATATTGCTATTATTTCATTAAGTTCTTATTATAATACTTTAACGTAACATAAAAAGTCAAAATTAACATAAAAAGTTCCTGGTCTTTAAACCAACATTTTGTTGGTGTTACACATTACCCACCGATTTAAAAAAGACCAACAAAAATAAGATTTAAAAATTTTTTCTGCTTCATCCACTTCACAAAATTTTCAACAGTCATGAAAGACTCACTTCAAATGGGTTCTTCTGCAAGGGATGGGCCAATCAAAAATTAAATGTCTGAACACTTTTATTGAAACAAATAAAAACATGTTACATATCACCCCACTTCAGCCTACCATTAGTTTGACACCAATAGCATTCACATATCTTTACAACCATTGGAATTCTTACTTATTTAAAATTCTTACATTGTTTCTTAGGGCAAAAGAAACTATTCGTCATTCAAGGTTTTAAGTTTCGGTGCAAATATCATCCGTTATTTTATAAAGGGTTTTTTTAACCGGCATGGAATATTTTTTTCAAATAAAACACAGAAAAATTAGTTCGCAAATTTTATGTCATTTAGTGTGTAAGCACAATTTCGAGTATATAGCCACCGTGACAGCGTCTTATGAATACTATCCTATCGGTTCAATTTTGCATCACTTTTTCCAGCATAAGGCGCCAAGCAATGATTTTCAACGGGCCAGTCGTAGCAGATTTATCAGCGTAGACCAGTGACTTTGTGTATCCCTACAAAAAGTAGTCTAACGAAGTCAAATAACATGAACTAGGTGACCAATTGACAGGCAGATTTCTTTATATGGTTCGGTCACGAAAAGTTGGTCCCAAAACAATGATGGTTTCGTAAGCTTTTAGACGATTGATATTGACGTGAGGAACCAAAAAAGTCGCGCATCATTTGCTTGAGCCACTCTCGATTAATGTTGACTACATCTTCAATTTTGGAAAAGTATAGACCAATGATACCTTAGGCATGCAAACCACACCGAAAAGTTACTTTTTCTGTATGCAAGGGAGCCTGAAGACTCTCTTTAAGATTGTTCTTACTCTAAATATGGCAATTTTGCTTATTTATGTACCCATTAAGCTAGAAATGTGCCTCATTGCTGAAGATGATTTCACGGGAAAATGCAGTTCAACTTCCAATTGATTTTCAGTTCATTAACCAAACGCACGACGCAAACAGTCTGATGGCTTCGAATCCTGCAGCATCAAGATTTTTTTTCAAAATCTCTACTGGGTGGGCGGACAAAGGCCGAATTGTTGAGAACGGTATTTTTGAAATAAATGTCCACGACTTGTAAACGTTGTACCGGTGTAAGTCTTTGCATGGTAAATTGCCGAAAAGTATACCGAACATAAATGACAAACACATGTGTTGACAACCATCCCTCTGGGAAATTCTACACCTCTAAAAAAGACACTGAAATTGTTATTGATATTAGTAACTATTATTTTGTCCACAGCTGTACATAAGAACCTCTACATGCCCAAAATTACCCCAACTTCAAAAAAGCTTTTAACTGATCTCTATGAAGCGAATTCTTTGCTCAAATTCTCGGTCGTTGCACTTACCTTGCAAGTCATCAGCACGATCGATTTTTAAACCCTGCTGGGCTACTACAGCCAAGCTCATCGCGTATTCCTTGTCGCATTTGGCTTTTAATTGTATGGAACGCTTCATGGTCTCCATCAGACGCAGTTCGGCATCTTGACGAACGATTAACGCCTCATGGGCGGCGCGCCCCTGTAGGGCCGAAGAGAAGCCCATTACTTAAGTTAGCGTGAGTTAGTATGAAAGTTGAACACAATATTTGTTTGTTTTTTTTTTTTTGTTTTGTTTTCTTTTTCCCAACAAATAAGTAATTAAATTTTTTAATTAAAACATAGAGCGAAACATTTTAGTTAAGTTTTCATGCGCTTCTGTAGCACACAAAATTCGAGAAAAACAAACACTTGTTGCGTCGCGTTAAAATTTAACAGAAAACCAGAAAATTTGGCTACGCTTTATTATTTTGAATCTTTTTCTTTAGCACATTTTTTGTGTTATATGAGTTGTTGTCATTTTGTAGTTGGCATTTTTAAGTTGTTTTATTTTTTTTTATAGCTGCAAGGATATAGCGGAGAGAAGTGGAGCCAAAGTGTCAAACTAAATAAATATTTTCGTCACACACATACACAGGCACACAGACACGCGTCACAGTCAACCGCGATTTAAACGCTCTGCACGAATTTCACAACAACAACAATATGCAAAGCTCTTGAGTTTTGTATAAAAATCAGATCTATAAAAACTATATAAATTTTTTTTTTTGGTTAAAATAGAAAAGAAATAAAACTTTCACACTTGTTTGTTTGCTTGTTGTAGCGGAAATTGTTGCTTTTTTATTTAATTTGCACACACATAAAGTCATGAGTTATGCTGTTGAGATACTTTTGTATCTACAAGTTGTTTTTGTAGTAATGCTTTGGTTTTTCAAATATAGTTTTTTGTAGTATTTTTAAAAAAACCACTTGATTTCTTGTTGATTGAAATAGTATTTAAAAATTATATTAATATGACCAAGTTGTGTGCAAAAAAAAACTTCACAAACATCTAAAGTTGTTTTGCTTTTTTTGGCGTAGTTATTGTTGTGTTCTTTCTAAAAACTGGTTTTTGCTATAACAACAAAATTAATTATATTATAAAACGAACAATAAAAAGACGCACATTAAATGTTTGTATCTCACAGATACGCCGCTGTCAAGTCAAACCGAGTGAGCTTAACGTGCACAACTAAGACAAAAAAATAATGATAATAAAAAAAGTTGAAAAAACCAACAACAATTTAAAAAAACAACAAATCAACGAACGGCACTAAGAAATAAAAAAAATAAAAAAACGACACAAGCGAACAAAAGAAAAAAATACAAGAAATAAATCTTGTACTCAATCAGATAAACATAAAAAACACCGCACGATGCTGAACCAAACTTCGCCGTTGTACCGCACCACACCGCAAGCTTAGCAGCTTATAAGCAGTTTGCGTATCTTGAAGATGCAACAATGTATTAAAAAAAAAAAAAATAACAACGCACAAAACACAGAAGTTTGTGAAGAAAAGCACAAAAAAGTCCAGCACGATTCTTTAGCATTCGAAGCCTCAACTGCCGAAATTGTCACTTTAGATTTGCGTAATCAGGCGTACTTTGAGTACGGTTCGTAATGCACCGTCAACTATCTCTTGTATCTTCACTTCAAATCCAGTTAGTAGCTTTTGCGAACTATTTTTTTTATTTTCTTTTTTTTTGTTTTTGTGGCAGCTAACTTTCTTTGGCATCAATTTTCTTTGATAGATTCTTGTGTGAACGCTGTGTATAATTTTTGTTTTTATTTTAAAATTTATTTTTATCTCTACTTTGTTTACCAAGTTTAACACACACACGCGCTGCACACGTAACACTACAAACAAGAGCTGAGCACCGAATGAGTTGTGTTGGCTTGGCGCTCTGTTGTTTAGGCCAAAGATACTCATTTAACGTCGAGATACTTTCCTTGCATTGAGTTTTTATTTGTACGTATAAACATTGGATTTTTTGTGAATATGGCAACTTTTGTGCGCTCTTGCTCTGAGCCAGTGTGCATTTTAGAGTGACCAGATGGTAATGACAATTTAAAGACTTTTCCCTTAAAGTTTTTTCTTAATTTTTTTACACAGATAAGGAATTTTTCGAAACATAGAGTATTCAAACTTCATTTTATTTACAAAACCAGATAGGTTTAAGAAATTAAGAGGCTAGTTCTAGAAGACCTAACATAAAATTATCCCAAAAAATTTGGATAAATATATTTTTATTTCTCTACATAGTCTCCTTTTAGCTCGTTACACTTTTTCCCAGCAATTTCAGTAGCTTCGATACAATGTTTACGAGTATAATGCGAATCGTCGAGCTGTCGAAAAAAACCACACAACCGCAGAATTCACCTCTTCATTGTTGGCAAATTTTTATCACCGAGTCATTTTATCAATTTTGAGCATAGAAAATAATCTGAAATAATCACGCTAAATCTGGCGAATAGGATGTTTGGTGAAGAAATTTCAACTTTAACTCATTGACCCCCAGTAATAAAGAAGTCGAATCTTCCTTAAACTCGACTTAATCTTTAAGATAGGCTAAGAGTTATGTTTAATATAGCTTAAGCTTGTAATTTCCTTATTACTAAGGGTCATTGATTTTGGACATCGCCATGTGCGAACCTTTGCATTGTCTTGGTGACACAAAGTGTTATAACCTTGTCTGTATATGTAACATCATAGCATTGCTTGCATTCTGCATATGAAACATCTTTGCATTCTTTGGAGCCTTTTCTGCCCTCTTAGGGCGCGCTGTGCCGAGCCGAGCTGAGCCCAGAAGAAAAGCTCAAAGTGCGTATAGTGTCAGCCAGTCGCTTTAAGCTGGCTGCTCGACTGACAACTCCGCCAGGTTAGCAACTTAGTTTCGCCTGCCTTTCCAAAGTCAGAATAAAAGAGAATGGATGTTTGTAGGATACGTCCTGCAAACGTAAGAACTGATAGGGCCAACCAAGAGCTCGGGGTGGCGCCCATCTTGGTAGCAGGTCATATTGGGTATATCGATATGAAACAAGCCTGCGAAGGTATAGCAATTGACCTTAAAACTTGTCAGTACGGGGGCAGTCTTACCCGTCAAATGGGGTAGACCCTATCTATCCACCACACTGAGACTAGAAAAAGGCCGATAAATTTGAATGTTGAGTGTTTTGACATGCGTGCTTAACATGTCGACTCTTGGGCTTTTCTTAGGGGTTTGCTCGTCGACGTTTGACTTGGACCCTTAAATTGGCACGGTGGTCACTGAGGTGAGTGAAGAAATGGTGTGTAAGCATGGGTTCTTATACTAAGCACGGCAGTCCCTGAGAACAAGGCCAATATTCTATCTGGATGTTGAGATCCTTAGATCATCCGGACTGTCAGAATAAGAGTTCGCAACTGAGTCGGCAGCTGTGAGCTGTTAGAGTAGCCCTTTCAGTGCTCATTGAGCACGGTCACGCATAAAAATGCACTCCTTCATAATTGCATGAGCGCATTTTTGGTCTCTTTGCGGGGATGTTGTGGATCCTCATTGACGGGATCGAGTTGCCCAGATGGCTGTCGTGGGCTGGCCCTTCGGGGAGACTCGTACTGGTTGTGGTTGTGTGAATGCTACACAGGTCTATATTGACCGGTGGGGTCGCGCAATGGTACGACCGGGCTGGCATATCTGTCTTAATATGCAAGAGATTGGGTAGGTCTCGTCTCCACCAGTAGATGGATGGTAAGTACGTCACTACTGAAGTCTAGACTGGTACTGCTATTACGGGCAGTATGTCATTTATTACATAATGCTCCTAATCAGCAGGGCACTGGGTGATGCTTTGTGTTTGTGAAACGGCTTCCATGTTCGTGTTGCTGCACCGGAAGCCCCGTATGTTTTACTGGTTAAAGCATAAACGGGTCCGTGTTGTAGTAAAACACATAAGTTCTGGTTGTCTGTTTCATGAACTATTACCGTAGGTCTGGAGACCCAAGTACTTAAGCCTTGCGGCAGGTGTACTTGTCGAATGACACGTTACGCACTTGAACTTATTTCATATGATTGTGTGTGCAGCGTTTTTCAGCTTTCCATCTCGGTTCTGCTCCGTACAGCAACCAGCCAGCACTATAAACGCGCCACTAGTGAATTTCAGGTGAAACATTCTTAAGTTCGGCCATAATTATATAAAAACGCAAAATGAACTCTTCAAAAAATCTTTTTGATACAAGGGAAAATACATCTCCCATTTTTGCGTAACCATTACCAAAACAGTGGAGTCTCTTTTCAATTCAGCCTGCAAAGCATTGCAAACAACTCCTTTGTTTCTATTGTTTGGCTACTAACTGGACTGTTACATAAAGCTGCGGCCAGAGTGAATGCAGATGCAGACGGGCAGGCAGATTAGGTCAGAAAACACATTAGAGCAAAAGAGATGCATGACTTGATTACTTTATTGCTCTAATATGAAATCTGCCTGCCTGTCTGCATCTTGATCTTCACTGGCCGCAGCCTAAGAGCGATGTTTTTGACAACTTCACGACTATTGACATATCTGAAGCAAAGCGTTTCACACGTTTGTCTTTTTCCCATTCGCGGGACAAAGTAATAATACTTATATAAAGAAATAACTACATAAAAAATAACTTTATATCTGGAAATGAACATAAAATCTGTTTTTATTAAGCTTATAGAATTTTATTAGGATTACCTCAACATCTTTTTTCTGTTGGGAAGATATCAACAATATGACGCACCAGTTCCGGAAAATCTGACAAAGGAATTGTCAGGGGAAAGGCTTGCAGGTTGCCACTACTACTGTATTCTTAAATTCTAGCAGTGTTGTAACCTAAAATCCAACTGACATCGAAGTCAAGAGAATAGTTGTCACTTTTAATCTACTTTTGAAGCAGACAGACACAATAACACAGAGTCTGCTTAAGAAAATGTAAAATATTATTTCTTAAAAATATAAAAATTAAAATTGTGTACTAGTCCAGTGCTCATAACTTCAACATTTTTATAAACATTTCAAGATTAATATTTGTTAAATATTGCTTTTTCATAAAATGTTTATAATCCAAACAGAATTCCAAAAATATTATGAATTGGCAATTTTATATGATGTTAATTCTAAATATGCAGGTTGTTACCTCTCTTTTCCTGTTTTGTTTTGTGTAATGTGTGTTTACCTTAACATGTTTACAAGTGTCATTGAGTCGAAAGTCAAGTTTTATTGAAATTTAGTTATATTTTCAGATGCTATTTTACAAGCCAACATTTACAAAAATTTGCTGTAAATTTTTTTTTTTTTTTTTGAGAATTTAAACGATTTCTAACTGAGGAATGAGGATTTTTACTTCCTCTTACCAACGTATGCAGCAAATCAACAATACGTTGTTTTTATGACGAGTCATGATCAGAAAAGCTATGGGGTGGCAACCTGCAAGCCTATCTCTTATATTACTGTATTTCGTTTTTTCTATTATTAGCTTGATTAGAGTATCACGGTACACTTTACCCAGGCGCAATTGTATTGCTTTTAGAAGTCGAAACGCTATTCCAGCAAACGCTTCATTACAAGACGGTTCTTATATCCTCAGCAAAAATAATTATTTGTTATTGTGTCACACTTTACAAAGAGCAAATCTTACAACTTTAGTTATGAAGAAAACTGACGGTGATGGTTCTTTGCTTTGGGAAGAAATCAACCAAGAAAACTCTTAATGTTCTTCCCAACCAACAATTATTATCTTTATTTTATCCTAAAAACTTCTTGAAGAGAAATTATTAAGATTGATACACTTACGATTAACTCTAAACGATATCTGTAAGATACTTGTAAAACTCTTCTAGGCTCATTTTGGCACTATATACTATATATATACTATATATATATATATATTGAAATTGGATTAGATATTAATTTTCTTGAAACGTGCAAAATTGAGTTTATGCGGGTTATTTTCGTTTTTTCTTTCAAACTCTTTGAATTCATCTGTTTTGTTATTGTTGTTTTTACGGTATAAAATGTTACGAATAAAATAATAAAAATAAACTTAAAAATGTTGTTTGTTTTGCTTGTATGGTTTGGTTTTTATGGATGACGAAAGTCAGTGTCGTGAACATACACTCATTTGTGCTCGCCACTGTAAGTGTGAGTTTAAATTTTCGGAACGCCCTTATATTGGCCTCTTAGAGCTCTGAAACAAGATCAACACTCTAAGAAACATTGTCTTAGACAAGGCTTACAGATCTCTTGCAGATATATACTTTTAAGACAATTAAGATGTATATACTCATAAGAGAGTTATATAAGAATTTATGTATATATACAATACTACCAACTCTATTTTAATATAACAAAATTTGATGTGCCATTTTTTATTATGTTTGTAGGAAATTATTATATCTATAATATTGTATATGCGTGGTGTAATATTTTATCATATAAACGCATAAAATTCATTGCGGTGGAAACTTTATCGTAAGAATCTCATATTGCACCTCGGTTAGAAGCTGTCCCCTTTCGCAAAAACCAACATTATATGTTTTATTTAATTAACAAATTATACTATACTCTCAATAAATGGACTAAAACGCAGTTTTAAGAGTTGATGTCTCCATACAAGAGTACAGCTCTTACTACAAAATTAATATACTTAAGTAAGTCACATAGAAGAGTTGTATACTCTACGAGATGAGTGAAAGCGAAATTTTGTAGGGCCACAAAATTCATTTATAAAAGCATTCATTTATGCCAAGCAGAATTAACCCTTTCATTACATAAGTGCAAGGTTTACCGTACGTAAATTGCAGCTAGAAATTGTTCTGTTCTTTCGGAATATTTTTCTTATGAATGAACTAAATTCATTGAACATAATTTGTACATAATTCTGTTCGTTTATTATATAGTTACCCTGAAATTTAAGCTAATTAAATAAAAACCCATTTCTTTTGAAAAATTATACATTTACAAGAAAGGGAACATGAATACAGTTAAATCTTTTGTTTAGGACAGTTGCCCGATTATACGAACCAATATCTTATTATCAAAGTAACACTCTTCTAGTCAGACTGTTTCTCTTATAATCAGAGTGATACTCTTCTAGTCAGACCGTTGCTCAGATCAGATCAGACATCTTTAAATAAAAGCCTTTGAGATGTCTATAAGACTTAATCTATAAAGCTAAAACTCTTCAGAGTTTGGCTCTGATAGCTGAAGTGTTGTAGAAATCTGTAAGAAATGACTTGTAAGATGCAGCGTCTTCGCAGTAATGCTCTTATAACACAACTCTTAAGCTACTATGAGATAATGTGAAAAAAAACAAAACACTTATAGACAACTAGTCTTGCTGAAGGTAGTTATAGGACGTAATTAAAAACTAAAATTTTTCGTCCAGTGCTCAACTCCTAAGAATTGTTGCTTGGGTTTGGCACAGTGATGTCATCTATATCGAGCTTTTTTTAAAGTATTTATGAAATTTGGAACCTGTTTCTATTTGTTCTTACCTTACTCTTACGCCTTAGTCCGATGCGATCCGATGGGGTTGCGTCTTTAATATCTTCTTTGGATAAGTACTGCAGCGACCTTAATTTGACTCCGTGATCTTCAATAGGATCAATGATACATAATCCACACTTTATAATATTTACCTTACCTTTTAAGTTTGAAAAAAAAGTCTTCCATGCCAAGCTCCTTAAGGATACTTTTCATACTATTATCGTCAACGTCGATAGTTAAGATCGTATTGGGTTGCGTACAAATTATAATATTACCCGCATCATTCACGAATTCAAAGTAAATTTTTTTTAACGAAAACGAAAAAAATTTAGTTTTTTGGTAAAAAACACATCTTTTCTTTATAGCGGCGTTTGCGAAGAAGCATCAATTTCTTAAAGTGAATATTCGAATACTTGAATTAAATATTTAAATACTAAAGCGCCCCTAAAAGTGGGCGTAGCTCCTTTTTAACTAAAAAAACAATCGAAAAACTGGTTTTTAGCGAATTTATATGAGAAATCGTATGGGCGAAAATGGATCCACTATTTTTGCAATATCTCGAGAACCGCTCAACCGATGTTGTACAAATAAGTTCTAAAACCCGTGCCTTGACTGGCCAAACACACTCTTTTGAGCAACACCAATGGAACGGTTCAGAAGTGATGGAGTAACATACGGACACCATAAGATTTTTATATATATATGTATATAGATTTAAAAGAATCTTCTAATGTTGAAAATAACTGTTTCAAATGTTTCATGGAATTCAAGATTCGTTAAGGACACAAATATATTTGGAGGGCATATAAAAAAATTGACTTTTGACTTTGAATGTCTTCAAAATGATATATTCGGGAAAAAACTAATTAGTTGTTAATCTAATTAGTTGTACTCAATTTTAGCACTGAATAAAATTTACAACCTTAGAGAAGTTGAGAAACGCTTTTTCAAAGAAAACGTTTAGATTCCCAAAATGTTCTTAGGATTTGCTCCCTTAACTAGAAGTTTGTTCCAATTAAGTAAAAAAGTGATATATATGTCTGGTCAGTCTTGTAAAATTGAATACTAAGAAATAATTCGAAAGTATGCATAAGAGTCTAAGGTCAGGTCTAGGATTCAGGAATCAGAAAATTCAAAAATTCAAGAGAATAAATCCAATATTGGGAACATAAAATGAAGTAGTGTGTATCAAAAAGATCTACAATATAAATAATGTAAAGAATATGCATTAAGAACAAAATGGTATAGATAAGTAATAAAGAACCGCGATTATGATGTATTGAACCATTTTTAGTCCAAAGTGAGGGCTATTTCAAATATTATCAATTTTTAACTTTTATTGAATTGAGTAAGCTGAATGTAGTACCGTTACGATATTTATTAGCTCTTAAATTCAACTCATATATATTAGCTCAGAGAAATCCCACTCAGCTCCATAGTTAAATAAATTAAGTAAAATATTATCTCTCTCTCTCTCTCTCTCTCTTTCTCTCTCTCTCTCTTTCTCTCTCTCTCTGATATGCTCTAATAATGAGTGAACACTCGAATAAACGCTCATTATTTATCCTCTCTGTTATTTTTGAAACCATACCATGCTTGATGTGCAAACAACGAACAAATTTAAAAAACATTAACAAAAATAGCAAAGTTGCATTCTGCAACATGTGAGCCAAAATCATGCACCATTAAAGTTGCCAATGTTTACAAGTTTATTTGCCTAAACTTCTTTGTTTAACTCCCACTTTGCAACAACATGGCCAACAATAACAAAACTAATAAAAAACACAAAATATGTTAAACTTTTCATACTCATCGACAACCGATGGACAGAAATGCTTGCATGTTGCTTAGCAGCTGAAATTATTAAATTTATCTAGCTAGTCAGTCGAAGAGTTTAGGTACAAGCCTTATACAAATCCATCGACAAAATAGAAAAAACCATAAAAACGTCAACAGTCCAGTATCTGCGAGTTGCATTTGTATCTGCATGAATAAAGTGCATTCATTTATTACAAATGTGTGTGTCTGTGATAACTCACAGTTACGTTGCCTGACTTTCAATCAGTGCTAGGAGTCGTTACACGTTGAAGGTGTTTGCTTTGTTGTTGTTGTTGTTTTTGGTTTTTTTTTTTTTGGGTGCTGCACTAAAGGGATTCCAAACAATAGCCGTTGCCATGATAACTAGATCATGGCATGTGTTTGCTTTTAGTTCTTTGTTGATGCTACCTATGATTTTTGACTTGTTGTTGACATTTGTTGATTTAACGCTTCTTCAATCGGATTTAGCATCGAACTCTAATGCAGATTAACAAAGCATTAGTACTTAGTCCGCAAATCCTAATGTTTCATGTATAGAATTTGTATGCGAGCATTATGAGTGCTGGAGTTTAGGATGTAGAGCCTGTGGCATGCTTTGGTATGCATCGCTTGTGGTCATTAGTTTGCGCAGTCATTGAGATACTTATTTTTTTTCAGGCAAATAAATTTTGTCAACTTCGTTTTTGGATAATAGTCACATAAATATCACCAAATGTAACAACATATGATAATCCAATATGTGTTTATAGAAGACTCCTGCCGTTAAGACTAAATTCTTCTTGGCCCCATGACCCCGGAGTTAATAGATCATGGAACAACTAGCACTTCACAACACACTCTAGGTGCGTAAATTAGATACCCGTAATACACAGACCTGTATCCAGTTATCATACAAATCCAGTTATCCAGTACAAACAAGTAAAACATTCATGACACCCAAAAAAGCCAACGTACTGGACAAGGTTGATTAATATAGGTTAAGTCACTTGGAAGAAAGTCACTCTTTTTCGCCTTTTCATTTCCACAAACACAAAACGAGACCTGCACCCTATTATGTGAAAACAATATGTAATAAAAATTCTATATTGTTCTCAATAGTACCAGTTCGACTGCCAGTAGTTGGCGTACCTTCATTTGTCATCTACTTGTGGAGTCGAGACCAATCCAATCTCTTCTGTATAAAGAGTCCAGTTGTACTAAGCACGACTGCCGCCGATTAATCTAGACCTGTGCAAGGGGCTTCACACAAACCACAACCAGCACGAGACTCCCCGAAGGTCTGCCCATGATAGTCACCTGGGCAAAAGTTCCAACAGATGAGGCTCTTCAACACCACCTGCAAAAGACCAAAAGTTCTAATATGAACTTTTATAACAGTTTATGTACTAAATCGTGCATGGAAAGCGTTCTACCTAGTTATCAGGTTAGGATAAATAAATTCATTACTGAAAACTAGGACTGCTGAAATATCAAAATTCCATTATTAGAAGTATGGATTAAGGATTATAAAGGGTGTTTTTTTTAGAAGTATAGAACTATTTTTTTTTTAATTAAACACAGAAAAATTATTGAAATTAATTAAATATTTTCGCTTTATTATTTCTCAAAATGTATGGCATTTACTGTTTTGACAAAATTCCGAGCATATGTGCACGGCGACTGCGTTTGATAAAGATCATCCTGTCGGTTCAATTTTGCAGCATTTTTTCCAGTATAGCCGGCCTTATCTCGCTTATAACGCGCCGAATGTTGGTTTCCAACTGGTCAGTCGTAGCTGGTTTATCAGCATAGACCAATGACTTGACGTAACCCCACAAAAAAAAGTCTAACGGAGTTAAATCACATGACTTAGGTGACCAATTGACAACCCCATTTCGTGATATGATTCGGCCACCAAAAGTTTGCCCCAATAAGGTATGGTTTCACGCGCTGTATGGCTTGTTGCACCATTTTGCTGGAACCAATTAGACGATTGATATTTAAGTGAGGAACCAAAAAGTCGCGAATCATTTGCCTGTAGTGCTCACCATTGACAGTAACATTGGATCCATCTCTAATTTTGAAAAAAGTATGGACCAATGATGCATTCGGCATGTAAACCACACCAGTAACCTTTTTTGGATGTAAGGTAGCTTGGAGGGCCTATTCAGAATTGTTATCACTCCAAATACGGCAATTTTGGTTATTTATGTACCTGTTAAGCCAGAAATGTGCTTCATTGCTGAAGATGATTTTACGATAAAAATGCTCTGTAAGTTTGCCGCACAGAACGCGAATTTTTGCAATAAATTTTCACACTTTGTTAACGTTGTTCCGGTGTAAGTCTTTGCATGGTAAATTGCCAAAGTATACTGAACATAAATGTCCAACACATATGCTTACTTTGACAACTGGTTTGACAGCTATGCCCTTAGGAAATTCTATATCCCGAAAAAAATACCCTTTATGTCTCTTTAGCTTTTACATAAAACCCTTTATTTCGGTCTTAATGTTAGTGATAGATCAGGTCTCCTTATCTTCGTGGATTAGACTATCCTCGTACTAACAAATTCAACTGGGCAATTGCTATTCCATTCACAAAACACTTAAAATGTAGCCGAACATAAAAAAAAAAAAACAACATATCCTCAACTTTACTTTATATCGTCACTGGTACACTTCAGCAAAGCAGCAAACATAGCATTTAATACATAGATAATAAAAATATATCATATAAAATTAATATTAAAATATTAAAAAATTCAATTTTTTCAATTACTTTTGTCGTATATCAAACAGAATATAAAATTTTGCATGAGATTTTGAAGTTTAGGTTTTGGTTTCGGCCAGTATTCGACCCTTACTGCTGTCCAAAAATCCGTTCGGACACTATTTTTTGGTTCAGAGTAGTCGATATGCAAAGTATCTTCTTATTTCAACTATTTAAATATTTAAGTGATTCGTATGAATACACGCCATTTTTTGTCACGTCATTTCTTTGTCTTTGAATATCTTTTCACTTTATTTTGTGCTTTGCTCTATGTGGAAATGTGACGCAAAAATCGGAAACGTAAATGTTTATCAAATTTTTTATTTCTATTTTTTTAGAATAAGCCCATGATACAATTATAAGGTAGGCTCACATTTAAATGGCTGCTCAAACAACAAATTTTGCAACAACAAAGCTGTGAGAACGCTAAACGTCAGATGATAAAGGCAACAACAAAAATAAGAAAACTAAAATTCGACCAGCCGATTTTGACATACTGCTTACTTTTTACTCCAACTTGAGCCTACCTGATAATTCTGCCATGAATAAGCCCAAAATAAACAAATTTTTAACCTTTCAATTCACAAAACAGAACACTTCTACTGCAACTGTATGGAAAAAAAAAAATCAAATACTTAACTTTACTTTACATTGTTGCTGGTACCACTTCATTTTGCACATAATTTGTAAGTTTTACGTTTACTTTGTAAATTTGTTAATTTGCTAGCGATTTTCGCTAAATGATAAACGATTGCAACAAAAACTGCTGGCGCAGATTTGCAAAAGAGCAGGCAACAAAAACTGGGCGTTTGGGGAGCTAGTTATAGTTGAAAGATCTACGAGATTAAGTGCTTTGTTTTTTTTTCCACTTCCTAAGCCAAGTATATGTAGCCTAACTTAATTATCGCTGCCATTGTGCGATGAGGTTAAGCGTTGGTGGCTGTGGCTACGGACCTCATGTCTGATCGTTTATCTGTGATTGCAACCCATCTCATAGATTATTGGGTGAAATTTTTGCAGGCACGTTGCTTTATAGCTCATAAATGTTTCTCATGTATCATGAGTTAATTAAGATTGTGTCAGAGTCATCAATGTGGGCTGGTATTGTGATGTTTATCATCATTAAGAGTTGGCAAAGGGAGAATTGTTTCTCAAAAGGATTTGAATTTGAGCGAACAAAAGCAGTAAGCAATCAGCGTGAGACAAGAGATTTACAACTTATATTTTTTAATATTATTAAAAAGCATTTAAATTTAACTCTGAAGAATTTTTTTGCTTTTTGGAAATTTTGGAGTTCGTATCCGAAGACATACATTCATACATACATACATTGCATACAATGCATACTGTAATTTTAAAATCGGTCAAGGGTACCGTACACATTCTATATTATTTTTGGCACAATGTTTGTTAGGCCCAAAAGAAACGCAAGTATAGAAAAGTATAAATAATTTGTGTGAGCATGATTGTGTACAGAAGCATTTTCGTGTAGTACTTTAATTTGACTTAAAACAACCACGCCCCAAAGTGAGTTGAGTCCATACAATTTTGGAACCAAAAAAGTACCTTGGAAAATGACTGCTCAAAAGGAGGACACCCTCCTTTTCGATTTTATAGAGGACCCCTGCCATTACAGCTTTATTCCTCTGGGTCCACAGACTTTGGAGTTATAGTTCATGAATGATCAAATGTATTAAAAAATACATATCCAAAGAGGATGTGCACCTGAAATACTCTTCACAGACCTGTAATTTACAAGTGACACTAAAAAAACAACCACGTACTAGATGTCACATTCACAAACACAAAAGCATTACTCTGTGCCCTATTCTGTAAAAGCAGTATGCAATAATAATTCCATACTGCCCTTAATAGTACCAGTTTAGCTACCGGTAGATGGCGTACCTTCATTACCATCTACTGGTTGAGACGAGACCTATCCAATCTCTTGCATACTAAGCAGGTATGCCAGCCCGGTCGTACTACTGCGTGACCCCGCCGGTCAATCTAGACCTGTGCAAGCGATGTGCACAAACCACAGCCAGTACGAGTCTCCCCGAAGGGCCAACCCATGATAGTCACCTGAGCAACTCGGTCCCGTCGCAAATGGGGGTCTACAACATCCCAGCAAAGAGACAAAAAATTCTTATATACATATATAAGAATTTTTGTTTTTGACTTTGAATTTGTGCACATAGCACTGTTTCGTACATGACTGGCACTTCCATTCAAGGCATGGCTAAATCACCATACCCTAAACGAAGTGCCTACGATTTAATTTGACCTGTGCCCAGCGTCACAGGTCCCCATTGTGCCACTTACGTGACACTCCTTGTGCTCTAAGACACCATTTTTTTTGCTTTTTATTGACCATATAGGCTATGTCTCAATGCCGTGGATAGATAAGGTCACCTCATTTTTTCGACGGGTTTGACTATCCCCGTGCTAACAACTTTTATGGACCATTGCTATTCCATCGCAGGCTTTTTTCAAAATGATATACATATTGACGGGCGCCACCCCGAGCTCTTGGTTGGCTCTAACCTTTTACGGCATGGGACGTATCCTATAACCAACACTCCTCCTTTATCCTGGCTTGGGACAGGCAGGCCGAAACCTGGCGGAGTTGCTCAAAAGGAGGGTAAGCATGGAAAGGTTGAAAGCAGTAAGACAAACATACTAAAAGTCCATCCCCCTCGTGCTCACCACCGAGCTCGTGCTCACCGCCGGCACAAATAAGGTCTCGTTTCTTAGTTTTTTCTTTATATCTCGAAACATAGAACATTTTTATATCTCCATACAACATTTTGTTATACTACGTTATGAAAGTTAATAAAATTCTCTACAACTTTGATGCAGTACACTTTTCACCTATTCCCAATCGTTGTCTATATATGAGTTCCGAAAAACTGTTTTTTACCTCATGTTTTTTGTCATATATTACTCTATAACTTGCAACTTGCATGTTCATCGAAGAAAAGCAGTCCCCAAAAAATACTTGTAGAGAGTTAAATTCTCTTTAAGAAAATGTACACATACACAAATATATAATCTACCGTTGAGAAGTTATACCAATTTCAAAAATTTCAGCAAATTTATAAATTTTAATTCAATAGTGCAAAGCCCATTCTTTTCTCTGTTTTCAGCTGCAACCGTAGATTTCAGGTTACATGCCAATTTCAAAAATGTCACCTCCTCCCCAACAAGGAGTATTTATTAAACGAAAATATAGAAAAGTGCTATTTGCTTACATTATCACAACAAACAACAATAGTGAACGAAATAAGCAATAGTAGTTGTTCTTTCTCAGCGTTTGCATTTTCTTCTTTTTCCTCACCTGTTGAATCGTGATCAGATGATGGTACGAAAGCTACTACTTCTGCTACATCATCGCCACAATCGTTGTCATCATCCTCTAACATGAGGACATTTATGCAACTTCCGTGGCAATCTGGCAAATGGTAGAGCACAGCATGGAGGCCTTTCTTTACCCACATCTAGTAATACTGCAATAAGTGGTGCACCGGCAAAATATTAGCATCAATATTTCTTCTGGTGCAGCTGGATATTTGGTTCGGACAGAAACAAAGAGGTAGCTTTTTATTCGTTTCCATCTCTATGGTTCAGGGGATCTCTATGGTTCAGGGGAAAGATCATGTTCAAGAAAAGCCTGGACCTGGTGGTAAGTACGGAAAGAGTGCTCCCTCAGTTGGTGAAAGGGAAGAAATATCTGCTTTGACTTTCGATACCGACTGGAGAAAAGGCTTGTACCAATAGTTATTAAGAGAGGTATTCTTCTGTTTTGCAACATACCACTTCAATAAGCAAGAGTTTTCATTTTCTATTAGGTCAGCATGCAATGAAGAGGGATTCGAGAATAGCTCAGCGGCTTGAGCGATGCAACCAGCAAGCCTTGTGTCCTACCTAACTTTGGCATTGTAATTGATGGAGGATTCCTCATTCATAAAGTGGTTTGGCCGAGAGGAGCCACAGTGGTCACTATATGTGAGACCTACATAAAATTCATAAAGCGTAACTACCCTGGGAGAATGTATACCGTTATAATCGATAGATACACCAACTCTGCAAGCAGTGCAAAGACAGCTGAACAAGAGCGTAGGTATCGACTAATACTATGTTCACACTGAGGGCTAAATGCGCATTTAACGAAATGCGCATTAGCAATTTAGAATGCGTGGCCGTATGCTCCTTGTAAGAGTAAAAGAGACAAATATATACATTCAATTTCGTAAATGCGCATTTAGCTCTCAATGTGAACGTAGTATAAAGTAGTCTGTCGATATAAATCTGAATTTAGAAACAACGATCGATGTCAAGCAGGAAAGTTTCATCTCAAACAGCCACAATAAAAGCAACATAATTGTCATTCTCTGATCTCAACTTAATAGCAACGGGATTGAGAGTCACCAAGCTCCAGACGATGTGGTGGTCTCTACTGCCATTGAAAAATCAAAGGATTCGTTAGTTGTAGTAATTGGAATTTGCAGTTCTGCTTATGGCAAGGACTCCATCTATTATATTCGTGAGGTTTATATTCGTCAAACCTAACAGAGGCAAAGTGCCTACCTCTTATTATTCAAGTCAGAAGATGCAGCAGCTAGGCCTGAATGACATATTATTTCTACACGCCTTCAAAGGATGAGATATTGGTATGTTATGTTTATGGTTATGGTTATGGTTATGGTTATGGTTATGGTTATGGTTATGGTTATGGTTATGGTTATGGTTATGGTTATGGTTATGGTTATGGTTATGGTTATGGTTATGGTTATGGTTATGGTTATGGTTATGGTTATGGTTATGGTTATGGTTATGGTTATGGTTATGGTTATGGTTATGGTTATGGTTATGGTTATGGTTATGGTTATGGTTATGGTTATGGTTATGGTTATGGTTATGGTTATGGTTATGGTTATGGTTATGGTTATGGTTATGGTTATGGTTATGGTTATGGTTATGGTTATGGTTATGGTTATGGTTATGGTTATGGTTATGGTTATGGTTATGGTTATGGTTATGGTTATGGTTATAGTTATGGTTATGGTTATGGTTATGGTTATGGTTATGGTTATGGTTATGGTTATGGTTATGGTTATGGTTATGGTTATGGTTATGGTTATGGTTATGGTTATGGTTATGGTTATGGTTATGGTTATGGTTATGGTTATGGTTATGGTTATGGTTATGGTTATGGTTATGGTTATGGTTATGGTTATGGTTATGGTTATGGTTATGGTTATGGTTATGGTTATGGTTATGGTTATGGTTATGGTTATGGTTATGGTTATGGTTATGGTTATGGTTATGGTTATGGTTATGGTTATGGTTATGGTTATGGTTATGGTTATGGTTTGGTTATGGTATGGTTATGGTATGGTTATGGTTATGGTTATGGTTATGGTTATGGTTATGGTTATGGTCTGGTTATGGTTATGGTTATGGTTATGGTTATGGTTATGGTTATGGTTATGGTTATGGTTATGGTTATGGTTATGGTTATGGTTATGGTTATGGTTATGGTTATGGTTATGGTTATGGTTATGGTTATGGTTATGGTTATGGTTAGGGTTATGGTTATGGTTATGGTTATGGTTATGGTTATGGTTATGGTTATGGTTATGGTTATGGTTATGGTTATGGTTATGGTTATGGTTATGGTTATGGTTATGGTTATGGTTATGGTTATGGTTATGGTTATGGTTATGGTTATGGTTATGGTTATGGTTATGGTTATGGTTATGGTCATGGTTATGGTTATGGTTATGGATATGGTTATGACTTTGGTTATGATTATGGTTATGTTTATGGCTATTATTAGGCATATGATTTGCAATTAATAATAGAATAATCAAACCTTTACTTATCCTTATCAAACTGAATATTCAATATAGAAAAATGTCCGTATAAACTTCAATATAAAAGAAATTTTAACTCCATCTACTTTATTCGTAGAATATTCTTGAGTCAATTTCATGCCATTTTTAACTTCGCAGTACAATTGTTCTTAACCCATTTTGGTCCGCTACCAGAACGCGTACAACTACAGAACATTACAATTGTTCTTAACCCATTTTGGTCCGCTACCAGATCGCGTTGGAATTTCGTAATGAAATTTTCAGATTTTGTTATTAGTGGTCTAATTAAGAAAATTCCAAAGTTTAAGATTTTTTCGAATTAAAATTTTTCGGCTACGAAGTGGTCGAAAAATAGCCCAATCTGTATACAAAAATTAAAAAATGTTAAATAAAATATTGTTATTTTTATTAAATGAAATATGTAAAAGTAACATGTGAAAATATTATAATAAAAATATACATATAGGGCCATTTGTCGAAAAATCGACCATCTGTGTTTTATCACACAGGTAACACATAGTTAAATAAACCTGTGTTTTCCAAAACCAACTGATTCTCATATTTTAGTCTTTTGGCTGCCTGCTTACGTAAATAGTTTTATTAAACATAATGTTTAATGTTTCGATTTTTTCAAAAATTGTCAAAAAAAGGTATTTTTTAACCGTTAACCTGAATAGGTAAAAACAGGAAGTTTAAAAAATGTCTTTTTTTTCTGAATTTCCATTTAACTGAACCGTGTATATTCGGAAAGAGTTTGAAAAAATCTTTTTTATTTTTTCCAGAAATTAATTTGAAATTTAGTGGTCGAAAAACCGATAATTTTCAGTGCATTTTTTTTTTTTTTTTTAATTCATATATCTTGCAAGCCAATTGAAACGAAAAATTTTAAAACAAAAGAAACCCATTAATTAGCAAATTAACTGAATGTCCGCTCTGCGCTTCAATGTAAAATCAGCTAAATCTTCATGCAGCACCAAAAGCGATCATTATTGAAAATAATTGCCTCAATAGTCGGAGTGCCTTTAAAAATGAAAAAAAAAAACACAACAAGAAAAACAAAAATTAGGAATGAAAATTATAAAAGAATTTCCCTTTATTATTTGCATTCCGTCGAGTGCGTCTAGAGAGAACCGTTGTTGGGTGAGGAACACTCACCAAGTTCCCTACATATGCCACTTTCTTGCGCAGTCAAGTCGTCAAAATAATAAAAGACATTCTTGCACACTTGTTGACGATAATGATGATTATGACTGCGCCAACGATGGTGATGGCGACGATGTACTACAGCAAGTGGCTGTTGTTGATTCTTGAATACTAAGTATAGAAATTGAACTGCACTAAATGTACTTAAACGCACATAGTACAAACATAGATGGAATCGGGGAGGATGGGCACATTAATACTTATTTTATAGCTCTGAGTGCGTTTGTTTATTTCTCTATACGTGTGTATAATGGGTGGGTTCATAGACTGTGTGTGACATGCCAACATAATTTTTTAAGAAATGCCCATAGCTTGTTATAAAACTTGAATTTTTTCAACAATATTTAGATAAAATAGTTATTCTGACAACAATGATAGAAGATATGATGTTGTTCTATGAAAACCGCTACATATAGCGTTGAATTATTTTTTTTTTTTCTTAGCAATTTCAAATTTAGTGACTATGAGTTAAATTGTGTATTATTCTTAAGACATAATTAATAACTTAAATTCTTGTTTTATATTTTATACTTTATATATTCAAAAAAGTTAAATGAGTTACACAATTGATCAGTGTTAAAATAACATCCAGAGAATTCAAGCTTCATTTAAATAAAATTTAAATTTTTTAGAGTTTTTAAAAAAACCTACAAACTACTGCCCATAGAATATTATTTGAATCATTTCAAATCAACAGACTGATTTAATAGAGCTCTCCGATAAACAAATAGAGAGGTCAATGAGCTTTGGACTCTTACCGAAAGTTTAACGTTCAATATATTTATTAGCATCAATTTGCAATGAAAGACGTCAATACAACTCTTAAGAGCTCAGCTGATTGGTGGTCATAGTTAAATTGAACTGCAAAGAACTGAACAATTTCATAAAGAAGTTTATATTCATAGAATGTCACAAACAATCAGAAATAAAAAACATATATTAGAACCACAACATTTTAATCAATTTTTCTCTTCTTTTTTTTTTTTTTTGTTATATTTTTTAACCCTTAAATCGACACAAACTTGCTTAGGTTTTGCTTAAGTGCTTTAATAGAATTTACATATTTTTTTTTTCTCTTTAAAACTATACAAAATTTATGCGCACATATTTAATATTCAATTGATATTAATTGAAGTTAATTGGTAGTTGAGAAAGAGTCTTGTCTGATTGCCTTGAAAGATTCTATGGAAAGTGTTCATTTAAATAAAGAAAAATATATTCATTCTCTCCTTCTTATTGACGCTGGTTATGGTTTGAAAGTAATTTTTTTTCTCTTTTGGATATTGAAAGTCTAAAGAGGGCAGAAATGCTTTTTTGCTACTTGACACTATTAACTCTATAAAAGGCAATAGCATTTATCCCCAAATGTCTTACCATATATATTTATTTAAGACTTTGTCTTTACCTGTCATTTATGAACTTCAGGAAGTCAGATAAAATTAATTATGTTCTCTTAGCTTGCATAAAATAGGAATTAATACGCTATTATAATTTAATTTAAGTAAAATCTATATATATATAAAATTGTAAAAAAAAAATCTGTATATTAAATATTTTTTTGAAATTCTTTTTGGGATGGACGTTTTGAATGACGCTGAGTCCGAAAATCGCATTTTTAAAATTTTTGTCTGTCTGTCTGTCTGTCTGTCTGTCTGTTAAAGCGTCACGCGAAAACCACTGGATGGATTTTAATGAAATTTGACATCTAGGTTCCTTATATCCCCGGTCATAACATAGGATTACTTTTTATCCAGTAAAAAAGGTTGGACCCGGTAGGGGGCGCTGCGATCGAAATCCAGGCATTAGTTTTTTCAGCTTATCTCCGAAACCGTTCATCCGATTTGCATGAAAACTTGTATGTAGAGGTTCTCGGATACGCTGAGTTTTTTTGACTTATATACTCTCTTCCATCTGGAACACCAGAGGGCGCTGTAGTACAAATATTTTGAAAAACCTCGATAAACTCCTAAGCCGTGCATCCGATTTGCATGAAAATTAGAATATAGGGGTTTTATGATACGGTGAGTGTTTTGGATTTATTTTTTTTTGTGCTATCTTGAACACCAGAGGGCGCTGTAGTACACATTTTTTAAAAAACGTCGAAAAACTCCTAAGCCATTTATCCGATTTACATGAAAATTGGTGTATAGAGGTTTTCGGATACGGTGAGTTTTCATGACTTATCTACTCTGTTCTATTTTGAACACCAGAGGGCGCTGTAGTACAAATATTTTAAAAAACGTCAAAAAACTTCCAAGTCGGTCATACGATTTGCATGAAAGTTGGTATATGGAGGTTTTCGGAAACGGTGAGTTTTTATAATTTATAAACTAGGTTCTATCTTGAATACAAGAGGGCGCTGTAGTACAAATATTTTAAAAAAGTCGAAAAAGTCCAAAACCGCACATCCGATTCACATGAAATTTTGTATGTGGAGGTTCTCGAACACGATGAGTTTTTTTGACTTATCTTCTCTATTCTCTCTCGAACACCAGAGGGCGCTGTAGTACAAATATTTTAAAAAACGTCAAAAAACTCCTAAGCCGTGCATCCGGCTTGTATGATAATTGGAAAATAGGGGTTTTCTGATACGATGAGTGTTTAGGACTTTTTTTTTGTGCTATCTTGAAATCCAGAGGGCGCTTTAGTACAAATCTTAGGAAATCTTGAAAAACCCCAAAACTGGTCATCCGATTTGGATGAAAATTTGTAAATAGCGATTTTCGAGTACGGCAAGGGTTCTGGTGCTATCTTTTTGCTCTTTCTCGAAACTAGAGGGTGCTGTTGTCCAATTTGTACGTGCGTATGTTATTAAACTGTTCCTTAACGGCTGCACTGATTTTGATGAAATTATGTGTGTGTGTGTTTGACTGGATCCCTGGATGGTTCAGATTCACAATTGAACCCTGTAGGTGGCGCTGCGATCGTGTTTAAGGCATTTTGTTTTTATAGTTTATCTTCGAAACCGTTCATCTGATTTGCATGAAAATTTGTGTATAGAGGTTTTCGGTTATGGTGAGATTTTATGACTTATCTACTCTGTTCTATCTTGAATACCAGAGGGCGCTGTCTACAAATATTTTAAAAAACTTCTAAGCTGTTAATCCGATTTTCATGAAAATTGGTTTATAGGGGTTTTCTAATATGGTGACTATTTTGGACTTACTTTTTTATACTATATCGAACAACAAAGGGCGCTGTAGTACAAATATCTTAAGAAATAGTCAAAAAGTAGAAAGGCGCTCATCCGATTTCGATGAAAAATTTTATCAAAGGATTTTCATGTACGGCAACTGTTTTGTCGTTATCTCTTTTGCTCTGTCTCGAAAAGTAGTGGGCGCTGTTGTACAATTTGTACGTGTGTGTGTTATTAAACTGTTCCTAAACGGCTGCACCGATTTTGATGAAAATTTTTGTGTGTGCTTAAGTTTATCCCTGGATAGTTCAGATTCGCAATTGGACCCGGTAGATGGCGCTGCAATCGGGTTCCACGAATTTTGTTATTATAGTTTGTCTCCGAAACCATTCATCCGATTTACATGAAAATTTGTATTTTGGGGTTTTCGGGTACGGTAGTTTTTATGACTTATCTATTTTGTTCTATATTGAACACCAGAGGGCACTGCAATACAAATGTTTTAAAAATATTAAAAACTCCTAGGTGTACATCCGATTTGCGTGAAAATTTTAACATAGGAGTTTTCGGATACGGTGGGTATCTGGGACTTTTTTTTCTGTGCTATCTTAAACACAAGATGGTGCTGTAGTACAAATCATTAAGAAATCGTGAAACACTCAAAAACCGCTCATCCGATTTAGATAAAAATTTGCATATCGTATATATAGGATTTGATTATCGAGTATATAAAGGGCCTTGGCGTTATTTTTTTATTCTATCTCGAAAACTGGAGGGCGCTGTTGTACAAATACCGCAAAAAACTCAAAACAAATCATCCGATTAGTATGATTTTTATAAGTGGTTTTCGGGTGCGGTGAGTCTTTTGGCGCTTTGTATTTTGTTATATCTTGAACACCAGAGGGCGCTGTACTACAAAAGACGGTAAGAAGCAGCAAAGCGCAATGGGTGATTTATATCTTAATTTTTTCTTTATGTAAACTTATACCCAAACTTCTTTTTTCGCATATCAGGGCAGCCAATGCCGAATTCTGTGATATTTTAGTACGCATCAAAATATGCGCAAGTCAGTTGCGTCATAAGTTGGAGTTGTTTTGACATTGCAATTTCTATTTTCAATGCTTATTTAATTTTTGTTCAGTTTCCTAGCGAATTGGAAAAAATTCGTTTTTGCTCTGATTTTTTTTTTTTTTAAATGTGCAATCTATCGAATACAATATAAATCTTGAAAATCACGATTTCCCTAACTTTTTTTTATAATTTTCAGATGTTGAAGCTACATTTTGCTCATTTCGCCAAAGTTACCGGTTTGAAAGATGCACACAAAATTCCTTCTAAAGTTTGTGAAAAGTTTTTTTTAAATCGACGAATGAAATCGAAAATTATTTATATCAACTCCCGAGTAAAGCCGGGTATTCAGCTAGTTTATCTATAAAAATAAATGTGCTTGTAGTTATAATAGCCCAACTTCTTTACTTAACTGTCATAACAAAAGTGAGTTCTTGCCTACCTCTTTTCACCTAAATTTGGAGTTTGTTTAACGTCGCTGTCCAGTGTTACAACTTTTCCACCGAATGTTGATCAAGAATTCTCAACGTAGTTAATCATACATTCATAGAAAATGATACAGTACACTCACGGAACTGACGATGCTATCAATACATCGCTTCTTCTAGCCGTAATATTACGGCTCTTAAAAAATTTAGTATATGAGGTTGTGACAACCTCACACGATGTTGTTACAGCATTCAATGATGAGAGGGATTCGGTGTTGAGGCCGAATTGTGGTGGCTTGACAACCTCACAAGAAGCTGTTGAATCTTTCAATTGTGAGAGGAATTCGGCTTTGAATACCGAATTGTGGAGACTGTGAAAGGAGTTCAAAAACTCCACAAAGCTAAACTTTTATTAATTTTAACTGATTAACTGATAGCATACCAAATTTTATTTGTACTTACAGGGTTTTTATCATTTCCACTTTGTTTTATGAAATTAAAACATAATTTCAGATTTTTTTCACATATTTTAACAAGCACATCGCACAGTAGAGAGGAGTCGCTCCAAACATGTATAGTTCACGGAACCATGTTCACAGTCGAACATAGTTCCAATCATTCCTTCGATTCATTCTTAATATGTCCAAACAGTTCCGGTTGCAATGATTTTTTTCATATAAACAGCATGAAGCCGACATATCTTTCGTACTTGTTACTGCTTAGAATACAAAAGCTTTGAAGTTGGCGCTTCTGATTAAAAGTCTCATTTTATTAGCGCTGACCTTAAAAGCTTTTGTATTCATAAAGAAATTAATATATTTATGATAATAAAACAAATTAGAAAAAAATTAAAATAATAAGTTTTCCAATGTAATAAATTATCAAATATGACCAAGAAATTAAAAGGAAAAGTTATTTTAAAATTATTTTTTTCTTTGTAGTGATTTTGTAGTCGGTTTTTTTTTAAAGAAAGTTTATTGCAGTCGATTCAAAATTGTCCTTTAAAAAAAAAAATAATTATATAAATAAATTTTTTACTAGTGATAGTTTTCATTCGATTAATTTTTCATTTTTCGAATGGAAAAAAACGATACAATTAAATCGTTAACCGAAAGAAAATAACCGATTACCATGACTTTTTCGATAAATCGTCTCAACACTGTGTACAAGTGAACGCTTGTTGCTGAGCCGAGCCGAAAAACACATTGGAGCAAAACAGATGCCTGACTTGATTTCTTTATTGTGTTTCGGCTCGGCTAAGCAGCAAGCGTTTAGTATGTTTTCGCAACCTAAGAGAGACTCCGTGGTTGACAGTTTTAGAAGATCGCTGGTTTTGAATCTGATGTCAGAATTTTAAATTTCAAGATGGCGAATAGGACTGCCATCTATATTTTTTTGCATTTTTACGGATTCTTATAATTTTTTTAAATTCTGACAACGGATTTGATTTCGAATGCATTGTCACAGTTTTAAAATTCAAGATGGCTGATAGGGTAGTCACCTAAATTTTTACCAAAGGGCTGCCAACTAATACGATTTTTAAGAGTTTTAAGCATTTTCTAACAGTTTTAGGGGGTCGCTAATTTCAAATCTGATGTCTAAATTTTCAAATTCAAGATGGCGGATAAGGTTGACATTCACATTTTTGGACCACAGGTAAAAATGAGTCGCTGAATCTGAACCAAAATTAAGTAATTTCAAAACTATATTTTTTACAATAGTATTGCCATCTTATTAAATGTATTTTTAAGAAAATGTAATTTTAGGGAGTCGCTTATTTCGGATCTGTTGCGGGATTCCCAAACGCCTTAACGACGATTGAAACTGTGCATCGTTATCGTTAACTTTTTGGGAATTCTGCTACTGGTATCAATATTTTTAAATTCAAGAAGGCGGATAGGATTGCCACTTTTTTTTGTATTTTTGCGAATTCTTATAATTTTGAAATTCTGACAAAGGATTTGATTTAGGTAGGCTTGCCATCTAAATTTTAACCACAGGCTTGCCACCTAATAGCATGTTTTTACGACTTTTAAACAATTTCTAACAGTCTTAAGGGGTTCACTGATTTCGAATCTGTCAGAATTTTAAAATTAGAACTGTTTCTCTGCAGCAACCGTGGCATACTGATTAAGGTGCGTGTCTAGTATGCAAAATAATCCAGGTTCGAACCACATCTTACACAGAATGGTTTTTTTTCAATTAGATTAATTTTTATGTCGTGCTGTCAACTCTCTACAGAAAATGGCAAGCCTCAGAGAGTAAAAAACTGTCATCTAAGGCTTCTTAAGAATAAAACCCGTTCGGAGTCGGCATAAAACTTATAGGTTCAGTGCTCGATCGATTGTGAAGAAGCACGGTCAAAGTCCTTTCAAGGGCTGAAAAGGCCATATCGTTTCGTTTTTTATTTCTCTGCAGCGGAAGCTAAGATAACTACTATTACACAATTATTACATAAAACTACATTGGTATCACAAAATGTTGACGCCCAGTTACTCTATATTTTTCACGGCCAAACTGCGTATTTTTCAGCACTTGTACTCGACAAATTTATTAAATAAAGAGGGGTATTATTTCTCAATTTTTATAATTTTTGCATTAGTTTTGGTTGAACTGATTTGTCTACTAATAAAAAAAAAAATAAGAATGACCTTTGTAGATCAATTTTTTCCAAATTTTTTCAAGTGGCGTTTGTTGTTATTAGCCTTTTAGAGATTGAAAGGAACTTATTTTATAAATCTGTATAAATTGTACACCCCTTTTTTAAAACTTCAACAATATAAATACTTACAACTACGATGAATTAATAACTTTTACTTTATAAGTGCTACTTACTTACTTAATAGCTCAAGCTTTACAGAAATTATTTTCTCAAAAATATTATTAAAATGCATATTTCTTAAAAAAAACTTTTCCCTCAAGTGAATACAAAAAGAAAATGTTCATAAGTGGCTTGGTCGGAAAAATTTTCATCTTCCCATGCACTTTACTGTAAAGTTCAAACGAATATGATTTATAGTGAATTTCGCTTTATTGCTCCTAATTTGGATTCACTTTTTTAATTGAGGTACAAGTGTACCACTTAATTATTTGATGGCACAAGTAAAAGTTCAATATAATTTCTATTGCATCAAATTAAAGGTACTTTAAGACAAAAGAAACCAGAAGTAGAAAAAAATATATAAACAAAATTCCTTCCACAAAAGCGCCTGATGTACATCTTGAAGATAATAACAATCGTCATACTAATCGATTTATTACGCAAGCTAAAACAGAGAAACGAAGAAGTCGAAAGTAGCAGCATGAGCATCACTTAAAGCTCATAAAGGAAAACTCAAGAGGCAAATGTTGGGCACAAACATGAAGAAGAAGAAGAAGAAGAAGAAGTTTGTGAGAAGGTAGAGATGATGTCGGCTTTTCTAAGACTTTTCCAGCGGGGTGTAGTTAATGTGCACGTCTGGCTACGTTATTAAGTAAGTAACTCAACATGTCTGTCCAGCTGAGCTCAGTAAAAAGTCCAATGATCATTCCATTCACCCCCACCACTTTTCCCCAGCACTAGCACAGCACCACATAAAAATTTAAAAAAGCTGGCCCTCCAGAATGTAACTAGTATTTGAAAAACTGTTGCTTTTCGACTACTATGCAAGTAACAGGGACTTCATGACAATCAGCTGTTGAACCTGTTTTAGATTTTGAGCGGTTTTTTCAATTTTTTGTTTGTTGTTTTTTTTTTGTCTTGTTGTTGCTGTTGTTGTCATGGCCTGTGCTTGTGTAATCATCTGTTGAACCGAGTCCTATAAAACTTAGCCGCCGGCCAGCTTTGTTTTTCCTACGCATTCGCCTGATGTTGATCTGGTTTTGCATTATGTTTTATGATCATCAGCATGCTGCAGCTGATGCTGATGCTGATCTTAACTAGTTCTTTTGCATTGAAGATTCAAGTGTACCCTTTTGTAGTTCGTATCGTATCCACTGATGTTCCACACTTGCACAACTTCACAGGCACAGACAACGTTTTTGTTTTATGTTAGTATATTTTTTATGTTTTAAGTTTTGTTTCTTCTTTATTATAGTTGAACCAAAGGTTGTGTACCTCATGACGGTGCTGCTACTGCTGATCATAATAAATCTGTTGTTGTAAATGAAGTGGACTTTGATTCCTGTTGCAAACTGTACCAACTTATGTAAGAAAGTAGAAGTTTTGTTTAGCTTTTGCGATTAGTTGATGAGGTTTTTGGACGACAGAGTACGTTTTGTAATTGATTACCTCACCCACAAACTAACAAATACCACTGGCAGAAACCAAAATTGTGTTTAGGTACAAAAAATATTAAGTTTTAAGAAAAATGGATATTAGGTAATATTCAATATATAAAATTTTAAATATTTCAAATTTACCTTAAGAGTTAGCAAAAGCAATGTTATGTCTATGGAAGTGAATAAGGAAGAAGTTGTTGAGATGATCACACATTTCTTAAAAAATCGTAAAAAATTATGGGCATTAGAGTACAAATTTAAAAATCGCCTATTTTCGGATAATTTTACTATCAGAAGTTTTTTTTTATATTTTCGATACAATAAACAAAATGCAGCAAACTTTATGAAAATAAGCCAAGCCAATTAAGAGATTAAAGAAGTCCTCTTTTATTTAAATACAAAAGCAAAATTCAAAAAATGTATACGAGTATCAGTCAGGATGTCCCGTGACTGAGTGCAACTATTAACGAAGATGAAAGGTGATGTCGAGTTGAGCAAAAAATTGTATGTGAGGCTGGGGTCTACTTTTGCATTCTTAGGAGCTACAGGGTTAATTAGCATCTCACGATATTGATTCACATTATTGTTTTTAGCAGTAAAGTCATTTTACGAGCTCATTGCAATCAAGGCAGTGGAATCACCTTTCTAACGGTATATCAACATGTACGTTACCGAGCTGTGCTCGTGTGAAGATGAAATCAATCGGTTGATACTATTAAACTTCAACTTTGAGTGCAAATTTCTCAAAATTTCGCGTAATAAGTTAAATTTTATTTTAACATCAATTTTGTAATTCATTCAATATTATTTTCAATAACGAGTCAGTCCAAGTGAACTGATCCAAAAAAAAAGCAAAAGTTGGTTGCTTGACCAATTTTAAAAATGATATTTTTATTAAAAGATACCCCATATACATATTTGAATCTCAGAACTCCTATCAAAAAAATCTTTTTTTGTCCTACTTTCAAAATGACGGCCATATTTTCTTTGCTACCTATAGCGATATAAGCATTTGTGTTAACTTATATTTCTCAACCCCTATTAACATAGAATGATGAACTGAAAACTGCCCATCGCAAAAAAAATTTAAAAAAAATATTTCATGTACAGATTTGTTTTTTACAATTTTATATATATATATATATACATAGATAGATATAGATAACGAGTCAGTCCAAGTGAACTGATCCAAAAGAAAAAAATTAGTTATTCGAACAATTTTAAAAATTATATGTTTACTAAAACCCTATAAGCATTTGGAAGACCGTTGGAAAAGAAGTTGGTTTTGAAGACGCTTCCCCGATTCACCTATATGTTTGTTGGAAGATGAATCGCTGTTTGATCTTCTAACGACTCTTCCGCGAATGGCCTATATGTTTGTAGGAAGATAAATTATTATTTGATTACTCAATCCAAATTACTCTTCCGCGATTCACCTATATGTTTGTTAGAAGATGAATCGCTATTTCATCTTCTAACGACTCTTCCGCGAATCGCCTATATGTTTCTTGGAAGATGAATCGCTGTTTGATCTTCTAACGACTCTTTCGCGATTCGCCTATATGTTTGTTAGAAGATGAATCGCTATTTGATCATACAGGCGAATGAAAAGCGACACAGAATTTTAAATTCTTCCATATTAAGACCATAACAATGTCAAATTATTTAAAACATTTTAGTTGGCATTGAAAAAATCTTAAGAATTTTGTCCATATTTTTGAATCATGCAAAAATTTTTAATTGCATCAAAGTATGCACTTCGCAGAATATCGAATTTAGTTCAAAATTGGTGCAGGTCTTAAACAATTAATAGAAAAAAATATTTTGAAACCATACATTCGAAATAAGTTGTCGACGAAGTTGTCACGAGACTCTTCTGCGACGCTTCTTAGAGATTCCTTAGCGAACCTTCAATGCGATTCGTTTGCGACTCTTTTTCGCGATACGCTAAAGGCTCCCCCCAGAGACTCTTCTGCGACGCATCTTGGAGATTCCCTTGCGAGCCTTCAATGCAATTCGTTCGCGACTCCCTTGGAAGGAGCCAACTACTCACAACGGAGGATTCGCTGGCGATGAAAATGCGAGCTCGCTGGCGATGGTTTGGCGAATTTTAGACACTCGCTGGCGACGCTTCTGCGATTGTAAATGTTTGTAGGGAAGTTGCTAAATATACATATTTGAATCTCAGAACTCATTTCAAAAACATTTTTTTTTTCTACTTTCAAAATGGCGGCCACATTTTCTTTGCTACCTATAGCGATATAAGCATTTGTGTTAACTTGTATTTCTCAGCCCCTATTAACATAGAATGATGAACTGAAAACCATATCATTAAGCATACTTTGGACTTTAATCTGACGTAAAGAAATGCATATAAAATAGTTTCTTCATAATAAAATAAATTATTACATCTTTGTGTTGAACACGTAATATCTTTCAACTTTAAGAATTTTTTTTAATAGAAAGCAGTTAGTTGCAGTCAAATTTTTGAAGCGAAGCTTTTTACTCCTCGTTCTGTGATTTGCTTGGAGTGAAATCTGAAAAATTTTCGACAGATTTTTTCTTGGAAATTTGATGGTTTCTTCGTTGTTAGTGCTTATTACAACAAGAAAATTTTATAATTTAATATTAAATACTAAAAATATTTTTTTGCCTGCCCGTGAGGATCGAACCCACGTCCTCTTAAACGAGAGTCCAACGCACTATCTACTAGGCCACAAATACATGTTAGAAACAGTTAATTCAATACTAATTATAACAGAAGCTATGCTGCAGTAGATCGTCACCATCTGTCAATAGATAGAGGATTGTGTATTTACTATGCGTCAACTATCAAAAATTTGCTTTTATTTGCCACAAGGTGTCTCCAGCATCGGTTTGTTTGTATTGTGAATGCGTTTGTGGTGCTGTTGGCATAGAGTGTAAATTATTATCTAGAGATTGCATCAACTCTGCTAAATCTCTGGCATGTGTTTACAGTTATTTCACTTAAAAACATGAAGAAAAAGAACTCTGTTAACCTTTGTTAACACATGCCAGAGATTTAGCAGAGTTGATGCAATCTCTAGATAATAATTTATACTCTATGACAAGTGCGTTGACAAGTGCGTTTTTAAGTGTCAAAAAAATAGATGATATCAATATATATGGAATTAACAAACGCATGCATGAGTCAGTGCAGCCAAGTTCACAACCATGTGTGGAGAGTTAAAATGGAGAGTCGCTGGCATTATATGCCCGTATATGTAATTGGCGTGCAAATTTGACATTCAACAATAAAAAATAAGCGGTAAATATGTTTTCTGTATTTTTAAATTTAAAAATTTATTTTATGTTATTTTAAATTTTTAAATTTAAAAGTTAATTTATTTAAAAGAATAAAATTATTAAGCTATCAAATCTATGTAACTGCGAAAAAGCGTCGCTTCTCTCGTGTGTCCAACGACGCACCTGTGTTTTTTTTTTACCTAGAGACCATTTGAACTATTTGTTTAAACTACATTTTTTAAACATTCTGACTTATCAACTTTTTTGTTTACAGCCTTTTAAGAATTTGAATTTTGAGAATTTTTCTGACTTTGGGGCCAAATATCTATGGTGGGCACGGGTTAAAAAATTTTAAATTTATTTACAATAAAGTGCATAATACCGTTATTTTTCAGTTAAAATTTTAAGTTTGATATTTGCTTCGTTTGGAAGATACAGTCCTTTAAACTTTGTGAAAAATCACTTCTTAGTATCTACATTAGGGTGGTCGTTATTTGGTTTTTTTCAAATTTCAATGATGGATGGTTCTTGATTGGCTCCAAATGTCAAAAGAACTGCTCAGTATTTCTTTTCAGATTTGTAAATTGAACCCTTAGTCTCCCTCTTTTCCCATTTGTCCGCCCTCATACAAAATAAATCATGAATATAAATCGTATAAATCAAATCATAAATAAAATCATGTGACCGAATATTTTTTTTAATTTTTTGAAAAAATTTCATTCCTGTTCGACTATTATTTCCATTTATTTATTAGCATATTTTGTATGGAGGCGAACAAATGGTCAAATAGGGAGACTTAGGGCGACTTTTTCGGGTTAAGGAGAGTTTTCAAAGCCGATTTTTAAAGGCAAATTAAAAAAAAACTACTGCAGACTTTCATAAAAACTCTTTTATATTATTTTAATCAAGTATTCAAGAATAAAAAAAATACTTTGTTAAAAATGCATGTACATGTAAGCCCACAGGTTCCGTTGCAAATTGGCTTCCAAAAATTACGGTGGGACAAATAAATCCATACTGGGTCATCTTAAAAAAAAGTTTAAGTTTTTAGTTTAAGTTTAAGGGCCACGCCGATCCCAAGAGCTAGGTCTTTAAATTAACCACAATCTTTATTTTCCAGATAACACAGTTGTCCCACCGGAAAAGTAATTTTTTTTACGCCAATTTGCAACAGTCGCATAACAAAACTCTATATAAATTTGTATAAAAATTTAAACTGTTCAGATATTTGCGTAACGAAATTGTAACTATTTCTTTAAGACAGCTCGAAATAGTTACAAATTAGTCGGAATTTCGACAAAGTCGTCAACTATGATTTGCTGGGTTGTTATTTACGTTACTTCTTACTTCTATCAACACTATCAACACTTACATGAAAAAATTTCAAAATATTTTTAAAAGTTAATAAAAGTCAATAAGCAACTATTTGAATTTTTTATTATTTTCCGCCCCACATAATTTAATTCACTCTCGCGTCTATTTTGGAATAAAATTGTATCTGTAGTGGACAATTCTTACATGCGGGGCCGACCCTTGAGGCAGGGTAAGAAGACCTCCACACTTGTGGCATCATTAGAATGGGGCTGCCAAAATTTACTGTAATTATAAATTTTAAAGCTAAAAAAAATTTAAAATATTTTTATAATTTTAACGAGATAAATGTCGCAAATACAAATCCTTTTTAACATTTCTTTTCTGTATCAAATGAATTTGCGGGAGAATGGATACAAAAATATTTTTTTTTTAAAGTTGGAGTTCTCAGATTTCATGTTACCACCTTTACAATAATGTTGGAATTTGATGTTTCATTATTTATTGTCTATATTGTCTAGTGAATGTATAGCTTCTGCAGTAAAAATTTCAAAACTTGCTTATATTTTGAATGAACTCTCATAGATTTTAATATCCAGCATTAATTTATCTAAATTGATTTATCTCTAAAAGAAATATTCAAACAATTCCAAAATGAAAACATTCAATATTTGAAAATAATTGTAGTTTAAGACTGTTTTGCAATTTGTCGATATTTACTTCGGATCAGAGGGAAGCTTGAAGCCCACCATATTGGCGGTTTCTCTGACCGTGCGTTCACCACGGCCATGAAATTCTTTGTGCAGCTCACTGAACTCACGCTGACTAGTCAAATAGGTGAGATAAGTTTCTCCTAGGAATAGTGCCTCGTTCCGTTCCTTGCAGAGCTGTTCATCGGTGGTTGAGAGCTTCTTGTACTGAGCAAGTATATAACGTGTGGCCAAAGAATTTTTAATGCAACCACTCGGTGCGGCAAGTCGCAGCTCATGCAGCAACGATCGAAGTGTTTGAGTTGCAGCCATGCTATGTTGAATATATTATTTAGATTAAATTGTTTGAATGATATTAATTTTTGTTATTTAACCTACATTTCACAGATAAACGACTATAAAATGAAAAGGAAAGACACTACAACATCTGATTTTGACAATCAAAACAGCTGATTACAAAAAACTACTCGTTGAAATAGATTTACTCGTTGTAACATGCCTAAGGTGAGTTCACACTAATCTAGTGCTGTTCGCTTTCAACTTAGTTGGCAATAACTGCGCTTTTTCCTATATCCAAATTGGAATTTGATTAGAATAAAAGTGGAATGCATGACTTTAAATGTGGGTACACATTAGTGATCAGGAGTGACACTCATAAATTCAACAAATATGGTCGCTGACTATCACTCAACCACAAATAATTCTGTGGTTGACTGTTGACTGACGAAAAAAAGTGCCCACACACGCGAACCTGCGTAGAAAAAAAGAATTTGAGCGTAAGTGTCACTGACGATCGATAATGTGTACCCCGCTTAAGGATGCATTTATTTTTTTTATTTAAAATGCATGAGCGAATTAATTATTTTAGAATCCAAATAACTATTTTCTTAAAGGCGACAAAAAAAAAAGATGCTGAGTGCCATATATTTCTGCCATTTTTCATTATATTAACGACATAATTTTCCTATGATCGCATTGTAAAAAAACATGCATTCTGAAATGCATAGTTTACAGAGGCTACGCATTCTAAAACACATTCCTCTGCAAGACCATCTCCTGCTGGGACAATTTGCAACCAGAGCTGCCAACTCTGACATTAAAAGTGCCAAAAAGTTGCCAATTTTAATATACTTGACTTTTCCCAGTCGGTACGGCTTTCATGTAAATATTTTTTGTTCATTTTTATTTCGAAAACATAAGAACCACGTTGCCAAAAACAAAACTGCAATAACAAAATAAAATAAACAAGCTGTTTTAACTGCCAAAGCTAACAAAATTTCGGTTGCTCAAAAAGTAGGAAAAGTTAGGATTTACACAAAAATTTTTTTAAATGTAAATACATGTTTTGAAAACGAGTGTTAGAAAATTAAACAATATTGCAAAAAGTTGCCATTTTGGCATCATGTGCCAAATTAAAAAATAAGGTTTCATTTGATGTCAAATGGAGCCAAAATCTGTATGTTAAAAAATGAAGAAACAATTTCGAAGTTGAAAAAATTTTATTTAAAATGTTTTTTGTTAATTTGTAAATAAAATAAATTTATTGAATATCACAAAAAAATTTACTGTTTAATTTTTTTTATAAAAATTTATCCAGCTGAGTGGATGGATTAAAAAGTCTTATTTTGATTTGATAACTCAAAAAGATATTAAGCATAAGATATTGGTGCCGTGCAAAGACCAGTTTTCGAATAACGATTTTTGTAAAATCATCTAAAATTTATTTATGACTTTTATCGGAGACGATTTCGCTGCTCAAAAAATTTTATAAAAAAAAATGCAGTGATTGCTATTGGGAAGAGGATGATTTTGTCAGTGATGATATCAAATTTTTATGAGTAAATGAAGCAGTTAAATTTTTAAAGATTTTAAAATATTTTCTTTTGAATATAATTTAAATCGTCGAAAAGAGTTTCAGGTAATGTAATATTTTGGCCTTTTACGATAATTCGAGCTAGGTTTCACACTGCTCCAAATACTAATATGGAAGCTTTGAATCAATAGAAGCGAAAGATAGTCAAAAAGAAATTGAATCTACTGTATAGACTATCATTTTGGTTCTCCCTTTTATGTGAAATGTCCCATTAAAGTTGTGAATTAATCTTCAGCCGGTGAACTTATTAAAAAAAGTTTTAGTGTCCCATAGTTTATTTTTATGTTATCTTCAAGACTAATTTTGTCCTACAAGTGAAATTTTGTGATAGAAATTTTTACTTTTTGTAAAAAAGTTTTTCATTTCGAACATACATGAATATTGGTGGTTGATGAAGAAATTTGCATTTAAAATTTCTTGAGCTTTATCTTAAAAAACGGAAATTCACTTTTCCGATTCCTGGCGAAACTTGATAAAACTTGATAATAAACGAAATATTTATTTCGCATTTTAATGTTTATGTGATTTCTTAAAAACTAAATTAATATGCTATTTTATGCCTATTGAGAGCTGCCAGCATAAATGTCTTCCATTTTAATCACATCCTTATCCTTCTCATAGCTTAGCTCCAGCACCGCATCATCATCAATGGACATGGCTTTCAATTCGCCTTCCTCTTCTTCTGTTTTTAAACCTTTCTTCGTAACATAATCTTGCGAATTTCCTTCTTCTTCTGCATCCTCGTCGTCAGTAAATTCATCTGCACTATCCATCAAAAGCGGTACTATTTCGGGTTCCTCATCATCCGAACTATCCCTGTCGAGTTGCTCCTGCAGCTCGAAGACAGCATTCATTAATACATTGAAATCATTGCGCCGAAAGTGCATTTTTCTGTCTAGTTTGCGTTGTTCCTCTTGCAACTCAGCAAGTTGCGTTTTAAGTAACTCGAGCTGCTGCATCGATTCCTTGCGATCTGGCTGTGCTTTTATGAGTTTGGCTAGCATATCATATTCCATACGATTCTTACGTATTTGCTTAGCCAACACCAACTCTTGTTTGCTATTCTCAATTTCCGTTTTGGCCATCTCTATACTGCTTTCAATAGAATCTGATAGCTTACCGTAGTTTTCCAGTTCTTCCTGAATCATTTGATTGACGTTCTGCGATTTGGCAGCAGCGAAGGTGCATTGTGCCATCTGCGCTAGCAGGCGATCAAACATAATTTGACTGTATAAAGTTTAGATAGAGAACAAAGGCTAATAATATTTAAATTAAGGCTCACTTGTTTTCTGGTGCATCATTTCGTGCCTGACACCACTTAAGGAATTGTTTCAGCAGCATGTTAAGCCGGCGATCATCGCCAGTGCCATCACCATCTATCAGCAGCCGTCGTTTGATAATTTCCTCTGTAGATGTTTCGGAATAAAATATATTCGGGATTAATATATATAAGTAACTACATAATCTTAGCTTGTTTTATTACCATCACTCATCATTTTGTTATTTTATTAATAATTTTTGTGTTTTGACCAACCACCGCATATAAACAAGAATAAATTTTTTAATATCGATTTTGGCTTTGAACAGCTGTTAAGGCTTAGCTCCGTTCGATTTGTCAAACTGGAGAGTGTTGGTAGCCATAGCTTTTATCGCATACGGTGCGATATTGCCGAAATTTTTATGACATCTGTGTTGCAAGGACTATTTCGAAATTTATGCAGTTTTCGTTTCATATCTCGGTCCCTGGACATAATATGCAATTGCAAAACTCCCAAAATGAATATATTAAGGGTATTCATATAAAGTTGCAAACTTATGTATTGAGCAATTAGTTATATTTTTAAGGTAGGCTGCATGAACGTACTCTTAAAGACAAAGCGAAAAATTAAATTTGTGAGATTATATCAAAAAAATGCAAAATCTTAATTCCTTTTACTAAGGTAATTGAATTTTTACGTCCTCCATTTCGAATTATTTGCTTTCTGGTTAGAAACAACTTCATAAAATAAAATCAGCTGATTGCTGGCATAGGTTTGCCAGATCGATTGCTCACCTAAATCGAAGAGCAAATACATTTGGTTTGTGCAAAATCTTCTCCATAAATTTAATTTATATGGCTGATGAGCTTATACTGTTTATACCATCTATAAGGGTATTGCCCATTTGCATGAATACCCTTATTAACAAATTAACAGACAGAAAAGAAGCAACAAGAAGTAGCTTAATAGAAATTATGAAAAGTACCAAAATACATATTATCTTTAATTCCAAAAGAACGCAACGCAATTTTGTTTAAGGTTTTTTGTTTTTGTTTTTATAAAAGTGTTCCGTTCATTTTCGCTATTTTGCTATACTTGAGTTAAGTTATATATTATATACAATTCTTTTAAACAATAACAAAAAGTTTAATATATTGTTATGGAGTAGCAAACCGATAAAATATTCGGACAATGAGCTTTTTAAAGAAAAGCCGTGCCTGTGGGATCCGCAGGATAAAAACTACGAAAAAAATGCAGTAAACGTGATGCGTGGAAAACCATTACTGACCAGGTTGGACAAAAGAAATGAATTCTCTTCATTCATCCTACCTACGCGAAAGGTAAATATCTCTACAGTAGCAAGTAATGATGTTTACATTTCAAAGTGGTTCGCATATAATGCAGTGAGCGACCGCTAGGCAGTAAATTGTTATACTGTAATAATTGGTATATTTTTATAGTATTATTGTATTATTTAAGGTAAAAATTATTTCCAGTACATGGTTTTTACTGTTTTCGCTAATGAATAATGATTTAAAATAATATCAGTGAATAGTGCAACTTGATGTGTTCGCGACAAAATTTAAATAAAATAAAACACAATTATTTGTTTATTGTCGGGAAAAAAGCCAAAGCTCAAAAACCCCGACATTTATTTCTTTCGACCTTTCTCTTCCGTGGTCTATTTTAAACTGACTGACAGACAGGCTGCTGATTACGATGCTTTCGACCCCTGACAGTCACAATAAAACTTATTTTGTCATAGAGATATTCACAATAAAATCCGTTTTATACACAATGCTTGCCAGACGAATTTGTTGTTGAGAAATGGCGTAAAAGTTTTAATACTAATATGGAAATAAGGATCTTTCAGTCCTGTATCTATTGTTGTTCTGCCAAATGCACACTTTTATATTTAAACCACCTGAACCATGGTGGAATAATTATAAGGTGTTCTCATACTTTAACATTTTCCTATATATATTGTGACATGCTGCCTTATTTTGACAAGTTTCATACATGATTCGATGTTTATTGTATAAAAACGTCAAAACAAGACAGACAATCTTTTCGGATTTTCTGCATGAGAACACCTTATATATATTCCACCATGGCCTGAACATACAAAATAACGGATAACGTTCGTTTGCGATTAATGTTCGTGCGGTGTATACAATACCACGAAAGACGTTTTTATCGCTATAAATTGCTTACAATGAACGTTTCGTTCGTTCAGGCGATCTAAACGCACGGTTTTAATATGTTGCAAGCTGCAAGTTGCTTCAGTGGCCACACGTGCAAGTGGAAATTCATTAAAAAATGTTGCCGAATAGGCAGGCTCTCCCTGCATGAAAACAAGGAAAACATGTTACCAGTGTTGCTTCTTGTATAAAATTTCGGAAATCCCGGGAAAATCCATAAAAGCACAACAAAAGCTTCACTTTCATCCATTTTGACATTTACTAAAAGCAAGGGTCAAAATTCACAGTCTCTGGAATTTCATTGCAAGTAGCGCTGCTAGTTCGAAAATGTGAATGTGTTAGCAAAAATGTTTGGAGTTTTCGAACTTGCACTTGCACGTGTGGACGCTGGGTAAAGATCACCCAAATAAATGTTTACATTCCTGATTTCTATTTATTTTTTATCGCATAGCATGCGAATCGAAATCGTATCAAAAAGTTTTGTTTACATTTGCAGAACAATTCAATTCCACTTAAAAAGTGAATTTAATTATTTTCATTTAATAAAATGTGTTGTTAATTAAAATAGTAGCACAATGACATCTTCATCATCTCAAGAGAAAATCTCGCTACACAAAGGAAACTCAATATTTCGTAATCAACCGTCCTTCACACATTTCAACAAATCGTTCGAGGACGAAACAGACGCTTTGTTTCTTGGGCTGAATGAAATACATCCACTATTTCTTGATCCAGAAAACCAGCATTATGATTCAAAACTATTTGACACGGAGTTGGTTATAGATCCACGCAATAATCAGCACGTGACCGAGTTCCTTATTGACCACACAAAACCGCGTTACCCGCAAATCTTTCGCAGTCCACATCATTCGAAGCTAACGAAGGGCCAACATGTGATAGGAGTCAGAGTGCTACAGGCGTGGCAAACCCGAGATGAGGTAGACGTCAAGGATCTGTTTATATTTCGTCGAATATCGCAGAAGCGTGAGAGAGAGAAAATTGAATTTCTCAAATACGTCAATGAATATTGTCAAGTGAAGCGAGAACAAATTTACGCGCACACCAAACAATTGGTGGAGCTCTATAGTATGTGGTATCGATGCCGCGCACAGTTGTTGATGTCGCAAATGGAGAACATTAGCTACAACACGCAGAGTGGACTGCCGCACTTGAAAGCATGCGGCAGTAATGAGCAGTTAGTCGATGTGGTTAATGTGGAGATTCTAAAGCGCTATGGTCAGGTGCCGGTGTGGAGGGGCACAGAAGAGGCTATAAACTACGCAGTATTTGAGAGCAAATTAAATAGGTATGCAACAATGTATACCGACTCGGTGAAAGACAAAGAAAAATTTACAAATGAAATATACGAAAATGTTTTAATCAAACGAAAGAAGGAAGGCAACGAATCACCGATGTTTTTCATACCGTTAGAATCGCTTTTGTTTCTACTCACTGCGGGTGACTATCTGGATTTACCAACTGAAATGCTGCTGGATATTGAAGATGGAATGATAAGATTTCACGCGCCGCTCCCATCGAGAAGCTGTGGCTGGCACACGCACAAAAAAGTCATAGTGCAGTCTTTTCAGGCCTACCAGTCAGTGTGTCCTGCCAGACAGTGGTTAGACTTGACAGGTCAAGGAGCAGTTTTGCTTCGCCAGCATGAAAGCATTGAAATCAAGTCTGAAAAAACATCTGTTGAATATAAGCCACAAATCTTTGAAGACTATCTTAAAAACGTGCCTAAGTCTTTGAAGAACTGCAGCAGTCGGCTAAAATTTAGCGAGACACTCGTCAAGTGGCATCTCAATGACAAAAGCAGCTCAGAGAGTTTGGAAATTTTAACTACTCTTCCGCAGCCGCCTGCTGTAGATGTCGAAGCATCTGATTATATTGGCGGCGTTTCCATAAAGCTCGAATATAAACCGGAATTTGGCTGTGAGATTATGACCAAATATGAGCTCTTAGAAGAGTGGTTTACATTGCGCTTGCTGGCCACACACAATGAACAGTTTCTTCACAGACTGCGTTTATCTGCCAGCACACTGGAGACTCTGGTCACAGAGCAACTCGTGGCTCCGCAAATCGAACATCAATTAGTAGAAACTTACTCCGTGCGTCTGCCGCGCCTTCTCAGCGGTCTGTTTGAGTTCCTCAAACTATTGCAAAATATGCCAAATGGTCAGTATATGTTGCGTTACAGTACGAAGTATCGTGATAAGCTCATGCTTTGTGCACCGTCGCAAGAAATCACTCAGCGTACGGTTTTCTTGCATCCTCTGCTGCTGGCTGAACCCTCAGACTTGGATTTTATGACGCAACAACATGTGTTGCCTATTGCTGATAATGTGTGCAGCATCGTACACAGCTTTCATCGTGTGCTTCCTTGTGCCTTCAAGCCAATTTTGAAGGACCAAAGATTTTCTGAAAATCCTAAAAAGGCCTGCTTGGCAAAGAGTATTAAAGGTAATGCGATACCCAAGACTTTTAATGATCGAGACTTTATACTCTCAAAAATGCAAAAAAAGACCGAATCACTTAAGGTCAGAGAGAAATTCTTCGCCAAGCGCTGTAAAGGGCATCAGAGAGCAAGACGTAAAGCGCGTTTAAGAGCCGAAAAAGCAGTTTTGACTGAGCAGCAGGCGGAAGAGGTGGAGCTGCAGCGGGAAATCGAAATAGACAAAAAGTTCTTTGGTTTAAATTGAATACTTTTTTAACACTTCAATTAAAATCAATTTAAAATAAGAAATTTAACATAAAACACATGTTTTTTCCATGCTAACTTAAAACTACATAGTAGATATGATATAAGTAAAAAAAAATTATAAACAATTTGATGTCAACATCGTTTTTGTGCCACCCAAATTCTCTCCTAAGACTATTAAGAAATTTTCAATTTATCGAAATCCGCTTCCGAAATCATTTCCACATCGCTGTATGTAGGTGCTTCTCTCTGTATCCAGAATTCTTGATCAGACTCTGATGGCAGCTGATTAGTTGGAAACACGTGCACGGACAAATCATTGAATATATTGTGCGTTTTATAGTCATCTTCCAGCGCAAATTCCTTAGCATACGCCAAGACGTCAAGAATGTAAGAAGCGTCCAGCCTAAGCATCTGCTCCGGTTTGCTGCTGGCCAAACTTTCAAAGCTGTTATTGATCAGCACCGTATTCTGTAGCAGCGTTGGCTGCCAGTTGCGCCACAGCAAATTGTTTGTCAGGCAGTTGGGACAGTGGGGCAGATAGAAGAGTGTCACAACCTCCGCTTCGAATTTGGCCTCACAATTTTTAAGCATCAGTGTGCATTGCAACTGCTCGAGCACCTCTTTCTCGGAGTCGCGAAAAATTGGATCGAAGTATAGCGCTTCCGTAATTTTAAAATATTTCTGCGCTTCCAAAATAAATGCAAGCTGATGCAGCGCCTGAAAGTTGCGTGTGAACGGTCCAATACCAAAGCATACCAAACGTTCTGGTCTCGTGCTGCCGGGCAGTGCAGATAGACTCTGTTCCAATGTGATCATCGCCTGTATGAAATAGTCGCTGTTGGCCATTTGCGTGCACAGCTGCTCCAAGCGTCTACATGAAATCAATGGATTGGATTTTGAATTCCGATGGAAACTCGATTTTAACTCACTTCATAAACTTGTCCACATCCACTTCGGGGCAATCGTTGTCATAGCTCTTGTCTGAAATGCGTCGTGGACGTCGTTGTAAGCTGCGACGTGCCATCCATTTCTTGCGTGTGACTACGCAGAAATCTTCACTCATGGTTTGGAATTTTTTGTTTATTATTATTATTTAATAATTTAGTAAAATATAGGATACTGTTTTTCCTTTGTTTTCTACGTCTTAATTTTGACAGTTTTCGTTTCCGAAGCTTCGTAAACAAAACGTGATTTGATAGATTTTGTAAGGTTGAGCTTTACACTTGACTACTGCTCAAAGATGAAACAGTTAAAAGAGTTGCCATTTTACATGATCAAAAAATGTTTTAAAAGCTTTTGAAAAAAATTTAATAATATATAGTGATGAAATTGAAAAGTGATTATTTTAGTATGAGGTCAGAGGTGGAGTATAAGGTGTGTGTGTAAGATCTAAAGTTCCATAAGCCACATAATGTGATTGTTTATGTTTTTTGCGCTTTGATCTTTCAACATTCATCAATGACTTGTGTAGTTCATATTAATGAAAATTTAAACAAAAACAACTATTTCTGTCGCATATCTTTACAGTAACCATAAATTTTAAAAGATTATTTCACGCATTAGCAAATTAAAGCTTTTGAGCAGAATAATTAACATTTGAATATTAAAACCAATATAAAAAAAAAATTTATGTTTAAATCAATTATTGATTTATTTTTTTTCAAGCTTTTGAAAGAAGAGTCTCAGATGCTTAAAGAGACTTTTCAATAAATTTACATAGCACAAAATTTTGGTTATAGAAGAATCAAATATCTAAGTTTTGTAAGATTCAATTTTCTACAACAATTTGGAAAGGATTAATATAATTTCAATACAAGTAGTTTTTATCGATTACAAAAAAAAAAAACATGCACTATAAGTTTTTCTTATAAAAAAGGAATATGAAATAAATATTTTTTGATTTGAAAGTGCCGCAGGATTGACTCCCAAGCGCTAATTACTTTTTTCATACAGAATTCGAATTGAAATTAAGATTTAACAATAGAAAAAAAAAATATAAAATTTAAAGAAGTAGCTACTTTTCAGTAAATGAGAAAACTTATACAAAAATTATCTAAAGCTTAAAAAATGGCCTGAAAAACTATCGCCCGCCATAGCACTATACTTTCCTAAAACTGAATACTATTTTAGAAGACAATGATTACAAGGCTCAGTAAACATTAACGTTTTGTCACCTCAAAAGATTAAACATTAACATCCCAGTAGTAATCTTAGAGCAAATTTAGAGTAAGTTGGAAAAAACATTCAATGCAGAACAGCTTGACTTAACCCATCATCCATTATCACGAACCGAGGTACGAAAAACATCAACAGTACTTTCTTCCATAGCAAAACCTTTTGCTTTTTGCCGTTAGTATGATTATTCATGATACAGAAGGAAGAACAATTATTTTAAAGTATAACACTTTGAACAACTAACACGAATGTTATGGTCTTTTTTTGTAAAACGCACGCAATCACCTCACTAGAGTTTTTTTGTGTGGGAAATAAATTTCATTAGAAAATTTCAGTGAGATAAATAGAATTTGTTTTACTTCATATGATAATGGAATTGTAAGACAAAAACACCAAATGAGGTTATTGCGTGTGTTTTACAATAAAAAACCATTACGTTGTATCGTGGACGATTGGTTGAGACTAGTGGGACAAAAAAGACTCAGATTGATAGAGGGGAAAATTATTCACTCCTGGGTACAAGATTTGGCTTAAGTCTACTTTAATGAACCCGCTGAATTTCAGGGGATTGCTTGGTACACAGGGGAGATAGTGGCATTTTTTATCAATACCATTATATTCTACGAAAAAAATGCTACCTTGTACGCATGATACTATTATAATTTTGCTATGCCTTGTACTAAGCAACTTTTTGAAATTTAAGCGGATTCATTAAACTAGACTTGCTTCTAAGATTTTTAATTCTTTTGTAAGAAATTGTTCAAACTTGCTTAAAAAGTACAAATTTTAGATTGTAACATAAGGAAGTACTAAGAACTGATTACAAATGGTGGCCGCTCATTACTCCCATGACCATTATGCTTAATATTGCTTTTGGGCATTATGATCCATACCAAAACCCAATGATAAGGCCGTAATGCCAATATTTTTTTGAAATATTTTCTAGAGTTGTCAAATTTTATTTACAATTAAATTGAAATAATTATAAAACGGCCGTAAAACCCCATACTAGGCTTTATGGTCCCTTTTGAGACTGTTATAACGACTTCGGGTGGGATCGTAAACAAACCGAAAATGCAAAGGTACGGATGATAATGACGTTAATTTAATATATGAGATTATGTTCTCCTTTGTCTAATTCCGCCTACTTTCCTAGACTACGGACTGCTCATTATACCATAAAATATATGTGAAAAATTTGGTTTAAGTCGAACAAACGATGTAGAAGGAGTTCGATTTAAATATAAATGACATGGCCCCTTGTCTAATTCTGCCCTCTTTCCTAGACTTTGGACTGCTCATTATTCTAAATAATTTTTAAAAATTTTGTTAAAGTCGGACAAACGGTGTAGAAGGAGTCGAGTTTAAACTAAAGTGACACATGCCCTTATCTTATCCCGCTCACTCCTCTAAGCAGTAGTCTGCTTATTACACCAAAAATATATGTGCAATATTTAGTTGAAGTTAGAAAAACGATGTAGGAGTAGTCCGGGATCACACAGACAAGGTGACATTCAGTTGTATATATATTAAGGATATGGGCATTTCCATAATGTCGAACGTGACCGTCGCACACATTTAAAGTGAAAAAAAGGCAAAGTAACATTAAAGCCAAAGTTTATAGTAGGCATAATCCTGGTTACACAAAAAAAAAAAAAACAAAATAAAAATAATAATGAAGGAATTCGAACGTGAAAAAAATGGAAATAGTTTTCGTGACCATATATAAAAAGTCAGAACTCAGCGAAAGCTGTCATAAGTTTTTTGTGCAATTATTTGAGAATCTTATGATATAATGCTACTTTATAATGTATTTTGATTGATTTAAATATCTTGTGTATTTTTTTTTTTAACATAATATAAGTCGATACGTGATCTTTTGCACGTGACATTTTTTCTATTCAATTGGGCAATTAAGTAATTGGGTAATTATATAATTAAGTAACTACAAACCCAATTTCATTATTATCTCTAGCCAATATCTTTCATTTTGACTAAAACAAAAACGCTTACGAAACATTTACTAAACATTTACTAAAAAGAAAAACTAAAATTGAGAAACGATGCAGACGATTTAATTATCATGGTAAATGAATTTATGTATAAATTGCTTATATTAATAAAATTTAAATGTTCTTCTAAGATAATAACACAAAATAATACGTTTTTAATAACTTTAAATTTTTTGATAAGGTCAGACCTTACGGCGGAAATGCCCATATACATATATGATAAAGCGTTTTACTACACCATAGGCAATAAAAAATATAAAACTAAGTTGAATTCAAGAGAATTGTGTATAAATCAAAATAGTTTCTCAGAAAATTAGTTCAGCTCTAAGCTAAGAAACCAAAATATTAAAACCATCCATGTTTGCATTCATTTAAACAAATGTCTCCTCACAGCCCCAACGACCGATTATTTTTATTTTTAAAAAAGACCCACATTATGTTCCCATCAATTTTGAATGATCATTCTGATCACAGTTAGTTATCAGTTTTTAAACAGAATCATTAAATGAGTAAATGTATCTGATGTATTGGTAATTATAAAATAATAAGCAATGTTTTGCCTTAACTGCTACCTGTTGTTTATACAAACATAAATATTCACAACAATATTTTATAAACAGTTTTGTTTTGAACTTTGAATCAGATATACAACAGAAATAGTTTTTTTTTTTTTTGCAAAAAAATTAAAAGAGAAGAAAATAACAAAGAAAGGAAAAACATGGAGAATCCAGCAAATATACATATTGTACCAAATGAAAGGTAGCTTCTTTGTTATATATATATAGTGTAAAATAAATTTCCTTAATACAATTTTTAACAACTAGCACTGTTGATTCTAGCGGTTATATGACTGATGAGAGCTACATTTCGCTAGTGCAGGATAGCAGTCGGGATGTATTAGATTCTAATGATGAGGCTTTACTGAATGATTCTCTCATTCCATTACAGCATTTTTCCAAAAACGAAAATAGTGATTAAATTTTTAAGACAAAAATATGTTCACATATAAAGCGTTTAAATAAAATCTGAAAAGTCGTTGATATATGTAATTTTTTTTTTTATGCTTAAATAGCTATAATGGTTTGTTCAATAATTTTTTTAAAATTACATTGTTAAGCAGTCCAAAGTTGACGCCCATCGCTGTATATCCTATTTTGGCAAAATAGACACTAATCAATTAATTTACAAGTTCATTCACCAATCTATTCCTAAGAGAGCCTTATTTCCATAAATACCCACGAGTAACCCATAAAAACTGCTCTCCCTGTCGATAAACTATAGAAATTTAGAGCGAACACAAAAACAAGCCACGATCAGCGCCGCCAATGAACCCGGTACATAAACTCAACAACAATCGCTGCAATGCATTTAGAAAGCAACAACAACAACAACACCAATAACGAGTACAACAAAATTAAAACAACCACTTCAAAATTTCGTATAAGATCCTCTGGTAGAGTTGACTTTAGTATTTCTTGAGAGTTTGTCGTATGAACACGTTGTGGCTACGTTACATGAAAGCGGCTAATTTTTTCTTCTTCTAAACAAAAAATTAAATATAAGAATAACAGAACTAAATTAAAGCTAATAAAAAGAAAAACAACAGCAACATTGTGAATGTTCGTTGAACAAAACAAAACCGATCATACCGGACCGGACTGTAGAGTGCGTATGTGTAACGTTTGTTTGGCTGGCTCAGTAGATTTGATCGTGTCGATTGTGGTCAAAACTGGTTACTGTCTCAATTCAAAAGTGGCGAGAGAGAAATCTTGCTAGTTGTAAAAATAAAGCTAAGAAAACTTGAATTGGTGTTGTTGAAAATTTATAGCTAGATCGGGATCAACGTTAGCAACTGCTAACTAAGAGTTGAAGACAAGTTTCTACGTCAAACGGTTTTAGTGCAAAAATTTCTTGGTATCAGTTACGAGTTAAGCGTTGTGGAGTTCAAACACCAAAACGGAGAAAAATATTTTCAAACCGAGGATCAGTGAATTTTGCCTTTCTGTGTGGTTGCATCACAAAAACGCATGAGAACAATTATAAAAAAAAAAATTAAGCGAAATTTTAAAAGCAGCAAATTGTTTACAATTTAAACAACGTGGGGTGTTCACACTTATTTACACAATACATCAAATATCTTAATTAGTTGATCACTGAAGTTTATATAGCGTCAATAAATAATTCAAGTGAAACTTTTTTGTGAAAACTTAAATAAAAATTAGCGATTTGCTTACCTAAAAGCATCTTCAAACCATAATTATAAGAATTTCAAAAACAAAAATCAGTGTGTATAGAAAGAAAAAAAAAAAAAAATCTATACTAAACAGTATAACAAAGCATTGTTAATTAACCCACTTTCTAAAAATAACAAAACTAAAGCAAACGAAAGAAAAACCAAGCACGAAAGAAAATTTGATCAAATAAACATAAAATTAATTGAGTGATAAAAGTTTTTGAGGGTGTAAAACTCAAGCATATCGAACCGATCGCAGCATGTAAATAGTTGTTATCATTCATCGATATTGCTCACCAATAAAATCGAAAATATTTACCTTTAAATATTTACAGCAAATAACTGTAAGATTAAGCAGTTTAATCGTAACGACTTGGCAACTCTGTGCATTATAGTGTGATCAACAGATTTTTCTACTACGTTTTCGTTCGCCGCGGACTGCAAAAAGTGACTGGGAAAAAAAATCGGTTTCTTTTAAGCAGCTTTAAAGCGCCGTAAAGTGAATAATTTTTATTAACTTTTGTTGCTGTTTCTGCAAACTTTGGTGGATATCAACTTGGAGCCGAGTTGTATTTTGTTTTTATGCTAAAATTTGCAGTTTTCGGTGTTCGCAAGTCTAACGTTGCTCAACTTTGCATACATTTTTTGCATTAACAACGTGCATTTTTTTTTTTTTAAAGAATATCGAATTTCTTTGCTTCGGATATAAAAGATATTGCTTTCAAACTAACTGAAATTTAAAGGTAAGTTTTTGTAAGCAAGCATTTATATTTTGCTAATACAGAATGAACATGATTAAATGAAAGTTAAAGTTTTTTGAACACGACAGAGAAAAACTCTTATTTGGATGTGTTTGAAATTGCCTGATTTTTTGCGGAAAAAATTTTGAAATTCCAGGGTTGCCAAAATACCAATCCCTGTTTTTAGAGTATACAATTATAACTTACATTTTGCATTGTCGAATTTATAGAATTTCTCAAAAACACTTTTTATTAGTTTTCGCAGTCTTCTGGACAATGAAACGGAATTAAATTTTGCAAAAAAAAAAAAACAACTTTATTTCACTGCACGCACTACACAGCACTACTGATGTTGCTGTATTGAAACCGTAATTTTTTGCTTACAGCGTTGTTTGCCGGATCAATTGAAATCAGTGTTGTTTTTCACAAAATATGTAGAAAACGCATAAATTTATCTTTGCATAGCAAATTTGAAAATATTGAATTTGTTGATATTTGGCGTTTCTTTATTATTTTTTACCTTAAAACCAGAGACTGGTATTTTGGCAACACAGGAAGTCCAAAATTTTTTACGCAAAAAAATCGAAAATGATTTCTAAAAAATTGTTAAAGCGATTCCGAGTGGGAAAGTTATGTGGGAAAGTTTCCGTTTTTTTATGAATTTTTTCATGTTCGATAGGCCAGAAAAGAGCACTTTGAAAAATTTTTAAAATTGTTGTTGAAAGTCAGGTTCGAACTTCTATACACAAAATAGCCAAGGCTATTTTCAAAGTATCCGTGAAGCTTTTTTCAAAATTTTGCATTTTTGAATTTGTGGGAATTTTTATTTTGGAAAAAATATTCAAATTCGATATTTTCGAAAAATTGCACTTCAAGCTAAAAATGGCATCTAGGTTCTTCAACATAATCACTCATATATGTTTTAATAGATTACTCATAATGTTAATATCTCTTAGATTTCATTGGAATACCTTAAAATTTGGATTTTTGTGATTTTTTTCGAAAATAACAAGAAAATAATGAAATTTTCATGAGAAGGTGGTCAATGGCGGCACATCTTACACTTTTTCAAACGACTCCCAAAATTCTAGACATAAGTTTCAAAGTCAAATGACACAATTATTGCCTAAATTATTATTAAATTACTTGGAAATTTCACGCTGCATGAGTTCCAAAAGGTTCTCTATGTGGTTGAAATTTGGAGTACTCCTAGGCCAGTCAAGAACACGGATTTTTTTCATTAAGTATTTTTGTGACCTTTTTTAGCCTTATGATAAGGGATAGACCCATGCATAAATATAAATTCGTTGTTTGGAACCCATTCCAGAACTTTGATGCATTGATTCTATCTCATCGATCCTTCAACAAAGTACAGACTGTGCTGACTGTGCCTTGACTGTGCTGATAACTGTCGAAACCATGATGCTTAGAAGATGGCTTACAAGGAAAGGTCCCCAGGTGCCACTCACCGATTTGAATAATTTTTGGATATGTGATAGAGGACAAAAATCTAAGGTCGACGTATTTTTTTAATACGTGCTCAATCGATAGTTTACGGTTTCAAAATGACGTTTTAAAATCAGCGAAAATTTCGTTTTTTTGCTACAATTTCACTATTTTCCATACAAATATATACAAATTTGGTATCAAACGAAGGTATTTTGAAGCCACATATGCTGGCATCCATTTTGGAGAAATAAATTTCATTGTAATTTTGTTGTTGTAATTTTTAACAGTATTTAGTCGATATCAGAAGGAGCGCATTTTCGAAATTGTTTCATTTTCATTTATATTTCATTTAAGAGAATTCTTAAAGTTACCTTTTTTTTGTTTTTGTTAAATTTTTAACTTTTTATATTAAAATTTTCTTTATTAAAATATGCATTTATTTTCTTAAAAAAAAGTTTTTTTTTTAGAGATGAAGACCACAATACGGGTATCAAAAATTTAGTTTTTTCTCCAAATTTCCGTATGTGTAAATATTTGATCGGAAAAGTTTATATTTAACAGGGCTTCTATACAACTTTGTGCTTTTAACTTGTTTGCCTGAAGGAATGAGAAAAAACCATCGGATATTTAAAAATATGACTTTCGGTGTAAATATCTTCGCTAGTTTCAACATATTTAACAAAATTTTTTTTTTGTTATAAAGTTTAATAAAAGTACTTGCCAAAAAATATTTCAGCAATACCAATTACTGTACATTTGCATTTTTAATATTTTTTTCAAAAAAGGTCCAAAATATTCAATGTTTCCTCAAAAAATTACGTAAAATTTGTTTTTGTTGTAAAAATAATTTAAATTAAAAATTGCATTTTAAACTTCCTTTCACATGGCATGACGTTTATTAGCAAAAATTGATTCAGTTTTAAACAAAAATTTATTAACTATTTCTATAAAAAATACGTCGACCTTAGATTTTTTTCCTCTATCACATATCCAAAAATTATTCAAATCGGTGAGTGACACCTGGGGACCTTTCCTTGTTAGTCGCTTCACAAAGCAGTCAGCTCTAAATTTCTCACCGTGTCATCTTCGAACGAAATCGTTTTTTGTCAAATAAAATCTGGACTGAGGTTTCATCGGAGAAGCAAACCTTGGCAAAATTTTTCAAAATTAGTTATTTGTCAAATTATTGAAACAAATAAAAAGATTTTTAACCCAACATTTGGCTTTTTACATTTTGCCAGTCTTCTATGGTACCCGGACATAACAACAACGAACATAATCTTCAGAATTAATTTATAGGTTATGACACCCAAACTAATTTTGGGCACTATGACCGCTCTGCAATTTCAACCTTATAATTTCCCTTGTACGAAATGTCTGCTTTTTATTTGTACGGTTCCTTAATTCGGCATTATGTTACAAATTGTCTGGGTCTTATGACCTCTTGCAGTGATGCTCGTAGTCCCCAAAATGGTTTTGGGTGTTATGACCGCAAATTCAGCGAACATAGGGGAGATCAAATCCATTTCGGAGACTATGTCCTTCGGGATTATGTCACGGCATCGTCTTCTATAGTACACTTTTCGTGTTTTCTGGCCCAATTGAGACGTTTTAGCTTCATTGCCGTTGTAAGCAATGGCTTCTTTGTATTGGCGACATGCAAAGCCCAAGTCCTTTTTACGTCGGCGAGCTGTCATGGTAGATATTTGATTCCCGGCATCGTGAGAGCCTTTAGAGATACGCTACTGTTTTCCAAGCTAATTTTTCGTCACGAGAGCTCGTAAATTTTTTTTTTTTTTTGCCCACATTTCTTCTAACAACTCGGTGCTAATTCCTTTTTATTGTTATGTTTTTTTTATTCGTTTCACTGAAGCGACACATTTTTCTTTGCGACTCTTCAGTATTTTTTAGAAGCGTTTTTATCTCCGAAATGAACATGGAAACAGAACTTTGGCCTTTGCCATAGTTAAAATTTGATCTTTTAAGGGGGGATATACCTTTAGACAGGGTGAAATTAGTCATGTTTAATGCATTTTTTCAAGTTGATAACCTAATTGAATCATTTTTTTATTTCCCCTATCTTTTTAGTACACCTTTGAACTGAAAAAATATTTTAATTTGTTTTTTTTGTACAAAATGGCGACTATGCAGAGTATCTCCTCGGGTGTCTGCTGCGAGGCATCTAAAAGTGCTGCTGCTGTCAAAATTTTCCCACTTATATGAAACAAAAGGGGGTTTTTTTTCTTCAATTACTAATATTTTAAAGGGAAGGATAAGCCTGTAAAATAATAGAAAAGCTAAAAATTACAATTTATATCGGCTGTTTAATCGAAGGTCCAGATTTTCGACTGTTTTTTTTTCAACAGTTTTGACCCCAAAAAAATAACCATTTATTTACACGATCTCTTTAAACTTTCAGTCAATACTACTATAAAATACTACTACTATAGACAGCAACCTGTCAAAATTTCAGCCTGATCGGTCAACAACTTTTTGAGTAACAGCACGAGCATTTTTTGAAGAAGTAGTTTCGAGATAGCCACGTTTAAAGTTTCGATACGATATAACTATACGAGGGCCGTTTGATAATTCAGTGAAAAATGAAACAAGGAATGATTTTTGCGGCAATAAACATTTTTTTACTCAATACAGCCTTCTTTTAGCTCGAAACACTTCGTCCAACGTTTCTTCAATATTGGGGATGGAATCAACCCATCCAAAAATACGTTTTCGGAAGGTCCTCAAAATAGGCTTCTGTTTTGGTGATCAGCTCCTCTCTGTCGGTGAGTCTCTTTCCGCCAAGCCATTTCTTTAGGTTTGGAAACAGAAAATAGTCGCTGGGGACCAAATCTGGAGAATATGCTGGGTGAGGAAGCAATTTGTACTTCAATTTATGGAATTTTGCCATGGTAGCAGGGCATGTGTTGATGGAAGAGCACTTTTTTCTTCGCCAAATGGGGACGTTCCTCTTTCAAAGCGTCGCACACTGGTTTAAAAGTGGAAAAAATATGAAAATTTATAAGTTCCTATGGCCGATGTTAAATTTTTTATTTTTTTAAGAATTGTCTAATTAGCATGTTTCCAAAAGTTCTTGGTGAAATCTTTACAGGATTTATGTACAGAACCATCAAAGTTGTTATATAATAAAGCGTTCAATTAATTCTTTGTAACAAGAGGTATACTCCAAATTAAATATCATGTAAAACACTGAAAAAAATGTGGTTTTGTATTATAATATGAAATAAGTATATTTTTTAAGCCAAATAACTTTTGATATATCAAACTCCACAAACGGTTTCATGTCATTTTTGGCAGATAATTACTATCCCCCGGCATTAACCGTTATGCGCTCGTTTAGATTATCATCATTATTGGCTCAATACTAAAACTTAAAAACAGATATTAAAAAAGCTGCCAAAACTTGCCAAAATAGTTTTTATGAATGAAAAACTAAATGCGTTTTGTATGAAAAATCGTATTTTATTCATTTTTTTTTTAACATTTTATGTGAGAGGTGGAAGTGACCGAATATTTTTTAAAATTTTACGCATAAATATATAACTCCGTACCGAGTTATTTTGAAATCGGGCCAATATGAAGGAAAATATGACGTTTTAATTTTTCTTATTGTATGGAAGGTGGGCGTGGTTTTGGACGGGCTTACATTTTTTTTTGCTTTATGGTTTTATAATTTTAAATCTAACTGACATGCAAAATTTTATTACTCTACGACTATTATTTCTATTTATTAACATATTTTGTATGGGGCGGTCCAATCCTGCTACATAGTATTCGCCATTGATCGTTCTTTTCGGTGGAAGGTAATCGATGTAGATTATACCGCGTTCATCCCAAAATATCGTCGCTATAACCTTTCCGGCCGATAGCACCGTCTTCGCCTTCTTCGGAGCACGTTCGGTAGGTGAAGTCCACTGTTTCGACTGTTCCTTTGTCTTTGATGTATAGTGATGGATCTATATTTCGTCCACGGTTATTAATCGATGAAAAAAACCTTTATCTTCAACGACCGTGGCGCAGTGGATAGAGTGCGTGGCCCATACGCCAGAGAACCCTCGCTCAGTTCCCACCTGACATAGAAAGTTCATTTAATTGAATTAATTTTTCTGTTTGGCCGTCACCTCTCTGCAGAAAATATTGCTATTTACCTCAGAGAGTAAAAACTGTCATGAAAAGCTTCTTGAGAACATAAGCTGTTCGGCATCAGCATAAAACTTGTAGGTCCAGTTCTCGATCATTTATGTTCAAACATTTCACAAAAACGCACAACACAGTTGTTCATAAGAAACTCGGTGTTTCAAGGGCTAAAATTGCCATTTCGTTTTTTTTTTAATCACTCACACGATCGCGTTTATGGTTGAGAGTGGCAAACGCGGCACCCATCTTGAGGATAATTTTTGCATATCCATATGATTCCAACAATCTTGCGCACTTTAACTCTACGATCGGCCAACACGATATCGTGAATTTTAGTGACCATTTCTCGTGTGGTGACCTCATTTGGGCGTCCAGAACTTTCGTCGTAACTTTTGCTTGTACGATCGCATCGGAATTCAGTAAACCACTTGTGAATCATTCTAATCGATGGTGCAGAGTCCCCATAGTATTTATCAAGCCTTTCCTTGGTTTGGTTGATGTTTTTTTGCGCAAAAAATAATGCTTGATGAGCACACGAAATTCACTTTTTTTCCATTTTCGCCAAAATTCACAAGATTGCCTGCTGTCAATAGCTTCCAAACACAAACTAAGCTAAAATTTTAGTAGTAGTCTATTAATAGTAGTCTATATAGATGGTTTATATAGATAGTCTATTAATAGATGGTAGTTTACAGAATCAGTGTTGCATTTAAAGTGCATATACTACGGGGGAAATTTAATTTTTCACTGAATTATCAAACGGCCCTCGTAAGTTACATACAATAGCATACAATACATACAATAGCTCTGCTGCTGTTTTCGAGCTGCACGAGCAGCTTTTGTCTCGGAGAGACTCTTTCGGTTCTACTTCGCTACTTGTGCCTCATAGGTGTTTTCGGCGAAAACTTTTGAAATCGGTGCCAATATACCCAGCGCGTTCATAAGCTTCATAATGGAATTATAGCCTTCATTAAACATTCCAGCAGCAATGTTAGCTGAAATTTAGACAATTTTCAACCCGAAATTGAGGTGCATATACATTAAGGTGGGTAAAAAAAATACTTTTTTTCGACACTCATATTCTGGGAGCTGAATTCAAGTAGATCTTAAATATAAAAGGAAATCGAAATCGGTTGAACCGTCTGCCAGCGGTTTTGATTTAAAAAAAATCACTTTTGCCAAAAATCAACGGGTTTTTTCACTGTAAGTTTTTTAAAATTTGAAATAACTTCCCAAAAGTAGGGTGCAGATGAAAAGTATCTAAGACTCTAAAGTTCTGAATAGGAAGATTGTTAGATTCGAGAATATTTTTAGTACAACAGTGTTCAGGATTCTATCCATTTTTTTGGTATTTTTCACAAAAAGCGCTATAAATCTGCTATTTTTAAGTAAATTTTAGAAAATTTAGTATTGTTCAATAACACTTGATGAAATATTGATGTAATTAAAAAAAAAAATCAATTTAAAGACTTTCCAATGAGAATTCAATAAAAAAATTTATTCCACTATTTTGAATTTTTTTTATATCAATAGATTACATCAAGTCTTTTTTAACAATACTAAATTTTTTAAAATTTACAGAAAATTAGCAGATTTATAGCAATTTTTGTGAAAAATACTTTTTCAATGAAAATTCATTTAAAAATTAAACTCGGGTATTTTGATTTTTTTTTTTATATGTATCAATAGAATACATCAAGTAATTTTTTTTACAATACTATTTTAATTTTTTTTATATAGATCAATTGATTACATCAAGTCTTTTGTAACAATACTAAATTTTCTAAAATTTACCTAAAAATAGCAGATTTATAGCGCTTTTTGTGAAAAATACCCATAATGTTGACCGAATTCTAAACACTATTGCACTAAAAAATTCTCGAATCTAACAATTTTCCTATTCACAACTTTGGGGTCCTAGATATCTTTAGTTTGCACCCTACTTTTGGGTAGTTATTTCAGATTTATAAAAACTTATGCCGAAAAAACCGTTGCTTTTTGACGAAAAAGGGATTTTTTAAAATCAAAACCGCTGGCAGACGGTCAAACCGATTTTGATATCCTTTTGGTTAAAGATCATTTTGAATCCAGAATTCAGAATATGAGTGTCGAAAATAATTTTTTTTACTCCTGAACAAAACGATCTACCTTAATATACATATACATATCTATAATAAGCCTTCCCAGACTTACGGAACAAAAGAATTTACAATCTTTTGTGAAATAAGCATGGCTCTGCTCCAAGCGCTCCGACTACCTGAAAAGTGACGGTTACGGAATCTTACGTTTTTGACCTAACTTCGTAAATAATCAATATTTCGCTTTCCCTTTTGACAGTATATTTTCAACATGTTATACATTCGAAATATGAAAAAAATTTTTGCATTTTTCCGAAATCATAAAAGTATTTCCCCCCTTAATAGACACATGGCTAGAAATAATGCCTACCTTTACGAACTGACATCCACTTGTTACTTTATGACATTAGGAGCATTGCCAGCTAAATAATAATAGTAGTACATATAATAATAATAGTTAATATCTAAAAACATTGTTATGGCTTAAAAATATCACAGTTAAAATATCACAAGTAGCCGTTTTTGTACAACTATAATTCTGCAAAGTGAGAAATTTAAAAAAAAAAATGCAAGTGACTCTAATAATATGATCACACACTGTAGTTTACTACAAAAATAATCGCGAAATCTTTATGTGTTTTGCTCTGAATAAAAATCGGTGAGCTTCTGGATTTTCGTTTCATACAAATCAAAAAACTTTTAAAGGTCACAAAGTTGACGACCGCTATAATTAAAAACTAAACTCACCTACGTAGTTTGCTGACGCGTAGGATTGGTCACACTTGAATTAATTTAAATTTTAATTAATTTTTTATATATCATAAACTGTTTTTTCTTTTCTTTTTATTGCATAAGTTTAGTTGTATAAGTATTTAAACTGAAATATATGGACAAACTCATAATTCTGTTAAAATTAAAAATGTTAGCGTTTAGTTTTCATATTATTTCTTCTGTATAAATTCTCTCTGACAATCATCTCATCTTTATTTTGCTTCATTTATATGATACCGTTAAGTTTTTAATAATCGGAATATTTTTGAACTTAATGACTTCCATGGCGGCTAAATGAAAACTTGAAATATCTATTACCAGGTATTTGTTGCATATGTTCCAAAGATAAAATTTTAAGTTTTTCGTATTAAAATTTTAATGTCCCAAGGCGATTATTTTCACTCTTGGAATTTCATAAAATTGTGTTGGTTGTCAAACATGTGCAAAGTTATTGCGTTAAAAAATGGCCACACCAATATTAATAACGTCGAAAGCATGCTTTATTGACAACAGCGAAAAGACTTTCACAAAAAAAAAAAATTTGTTTTTTACTTTGTTGTTGTTTATATTTGACTGTGTGTGTTGTTGGTGTTATTTCAATGCATCTGCCTGCTTTTATGTTTTTATGTAACACTTGTTCTTCGGATCGTCTAAAATACTCTCATGATTATGTCGTCGTGTTTTGAACTTCAGTTATATGTGTTGCTTATTGACAACAAAAACAAAAACAACATGCTTGGAAGGGAATCCGAATCCAAACACCTTTTTAACAAAGATCAAAATTTTCTCTTTTTATTTTCTACATATCTTTGTTGATATTTTTTTATATCCGGTTTTTAACCTTTTTTTTTGCTATTTTAAAAGCAACTAAAAAAATGAATACAAAAATTTTAAAATTTAAAAAATTAAAAATGTGAAAACAAAACCATACGAGTGCATTTGACTAAAATGTTAAAAACCTGAAAAATGTTACGCATGCGCCTGCAATCAGGAGAAACTAACTTTCAGGTATTCATTTAAGAAATTTGTAAATTAACCTTAAATGCCAAAAGCATTTGAGCAGCGGGTTGAAAAAACAATAAATTTTGTTGCTTTATGCTAATCAAGCTGTTTATTTTATTAAATTCTAATTAATTTTTAATTAAAAATTCAATGCATAAAAAACAACTATTCGGTAACTCTGAAACTGCGCTGCTCTGAGTTAAATAACTCAGTTAGTTAAAAAAGTTAAAAAACTTCACTTCTTCAGTATGCAGAACAATAAATTTACTAAATGCAGCGCACATCATCAACACCAGCTGGAAAAACTGACAGCCAGTCAAGCGTATAGTTTGGAAAATCTTGTAGGTGCTCGTTGAAGCACGTGCACATCACCTGCTTTCGGCCTGGTTACGCAATAAAAAATCGCATAAATTACCTGAATGGAAAGCTAATTATGGCACCTAGACAAACAGGCAGACAGACGGCCAATAAAAAAAAAAAAAAAATAAAAAAAAGAAAGAAATAAAAATAAAAATTTTTAAACAAACAAGTGAAAGTCAAGTGAAACGTATTTATTCATTTATTATACATTTTATTAACTTAATGCAGTCTTAAGCCCTCAGATACTGTTTTTGATTATTGCATAGCAGTTAGCTGTGATAATTATAGCTAACGAGGTATCGACAATCATGTGATAAGTTTTAAAAAAAGGTTCTCAGCTTTGTTTTGGGTTTTTATTTTATTGAAATGAGTTAAGTTCCGGGTTCGATGGGCAAAGTCATTTAACCTGAAAGATAAAAAATAAACTTGTTAAAACTATGAAGCATAAAAAATAAAGTATTAAGTATAACGTAAGTAAGACATGTTAAGTAAAACATGTCAATGGGCTTAATAAGACAAAAAACCCATTAAAAATGTTTGTATATCAAAAATATATATGTAGTATAAAAAAGTATATTAATATATATTTATAGGCAGTTTTTAAATTTTTCCTACATAATTATAATATCAAAGAGCATTTATTTTAAAAATCATATAAAAGTCAATTCTGCCAGAAGTTCTTTAAGGACCTCCGGGAGTTTTTTTTTTTTAAAGAAGGCACTTTTTTAATTTTTGTTTTTTTTAAGCTTTATTTTATTTTAGACCAAATTTTTTTCTACATTATTAATGTATAAAAGTTCAAAATTTATACCTGACTTTTTGGTCGAAAAATATTCATCGATAAGGAAGAAAACTGCAATGCCGCGAAAGACCTTTATATTTGCGTAGAACAAGATATCTGGAGACTGGTTCACCTGAAAAAAAAATGTTTTTTCGGTTTAATCGTTCGATTTTTTGAACTGAAAACTTCTTAAGGCGCTTTGAGCACTTTTTGGTAGTGAACAAAACTATAGATTCGCGATATCATAACGCTGTTAGCGATATCATCATGCTTTTAGATGCTCATTTCTGTTGCATTGTACAGCATTGTCTATCCTGTGGTTACGCTAGGCAAACTTGTTTGGGGAGCTTCTTTTTTTTTATTATTACCGAGGCGATTACCAACCAATTACCGAACCAATTACCGAAGCGATTACCGAAGCGATTACCAACCGATTACCAAACAAATTATCCATTACTGAAGCGAATACCAACCGATTACCGAACGAATTATCGATTATCGAAGCGATTACCAACCAATTTCTGAGCCAATTACCGATTACCGAAGCGATTACCAACCGATTATGGAACTAATTAAGGAAGCGATTACCGATGTGATTACCAACCAATTGCTGAAGCGGTTACCAGCCGATTACTGAAGCAATTACTGATTACCGAAGCGATTACCAACCGATTACCGAATCAATTATCAATTACCGAAGTGATTACCAACCGATTACCAATTATCGATTACCGAATCGATTACCAATCGATTATCGAACCAATTACCGATTACCGAAACTATCAACTGATTACTGAACCAATTACCGAAGCAATTATCGATTACCAAAGCGATTACCTACTGATTACGGAACCAATAACCGAAGTGATTACCAACCGATTACCGAAGCGATTAACAACCGAATAGCAAAAGTAAGAACAAAATCTAAAGGATACAATTTTTTTGGTTGACGTATTCATGCGAAATGACCCATATATTTGTGTTCTCGAGTCATAATTTCAACCGGTAAACGGATTCGTGTTTAAAAACAGTTTTGCTTTATTCTTTATAAAATTGGGTTTCTATAATTCTGCTTTCGCTTAGAACAATTACGTGTCATTTGTATCTTGACACTGCTTATATTCCATTATCTTGTAAATTACTTTGTTTCACAGTTTTTATTATTATTATTTATTTGAATGCTAAGCATATATGGCTCTAATAGCAATTAATATTAGACAAAATAAATACAATTTATTTAAGTACAATTAAATTTTTATAAAAATGTAAAATTGTCAGGCTTTCAGGTATATACAGTTGCAATCCGGTTAGCTTCTTAGCAGTAAATAGAATGATATATTAGAGCGGTGCTCCCATATGCCAGGGTAGACAGACGAGGTTTTGCTCTGGGTAATCAAAATATATCTAAAGCATGTATATCTATATAAATATGGATTAGAGCACAGCTCACACATGCAAAGCTAGTCGTACGGCATCAAACCGGCATATGCCAGGCGAGACGAACGTGGTCTCGCTCTGGATAATCATATTAAACTACACAGCTAGATTGTATAAGTTGTTACCAAACATCACAGGAAAATATTAAGTATCCTTGGAAAGCATGATCCAGATTAGTGGCGATACTGTAGATAATCTAAAATATTAAATTTAATTGAGTAAACGGATTCATTTAAAGCAATTGCATCTGAAACAAAATTAAAGTCCCCACAAGCGCTTCTGAGTGGTTCGTTTTGCAAGTAATTAGATCTACAAAAGTTCATGTAAAGTAACTCAAAAGATCTTCTAGGTCGGAGAGGAATATTAAAGTTAATTTTGCTCAGTAAATATTGACTGTCTACATATCCATGTAAAAGTTTGAAAATCCAAGTAGCATTTAGCATAATTCTCCGATTATTTAAAGTTGGAAGATTTAAAAGTTGCAGACGATATTCAAAATAATTAAAATTGCAGTAAAGATGGCTTAATCAGAACAAAACAAACTTTTTCTGAACTGATTCTATGTCGTCAATGTAACAACTCTTTCGAGGGCACCAAACAATTGAAGCATATTCTAAAATAGGTCGCACTAGAGAGGTGAATAAGGTTTTTGTTATATAGGGATCATTAAACTCTTTTGCCCATCGTTTAATAAAACCTAAAGTACTATTTGCTCGATTTATAATTTTATTAATATGAATATGAAAGCGAAGTTTAGTATCCATAGCTGCTCCAAGATCATGAAAGATATCTAAAGACTCTAATATATGGTCACAAATTTTATAAATACATGTGACAGGAGATTTTCGAGTGAAGGTCATGTACTTGCATTTTTGAAGATTTGGAAGAAATAGTTTCACGTCGTCAGCGTACATTAAAATACTGGAATGCTTTATGACAGACGGCAAATCATTTATAAACAGTAAAAAAAGAAGAGGCCCGAGGTGGCTGCCTTGAGGTACACCAGAAAGTGACAGGAAACTCATGAGATATCCCAAGTTTAAAAAGAACACGTTCTGTTCTATTGCATAAATAAAATGCAATCCATCTTACGAGTGTTGAGGGAAATCTAGCAAGAGATAGCTTTAAGACTAAGAGTTTGTGATTAACAACATCAAAAGCTTTACTAAAATCTGTGTATATAACATCAGTCTAAACCTTTCCCAAAATTCTCAATGGTTTTGGAAGTAAATTTAAGTAGGTTTGTAACCGTAGATATTCCAGAAACGAGTCCATGTTGGAGTGGAGACAATAAAGATTTAACACTATGTGATAATTGTGAAGTAATGATTGCTTCGAAAAGCAATCGGCAAAGCGCTTAATTTTGCAATTCCACTATAGTTACCGATTAAAGACCTGTTACCAGACTTGTGCAATGGAATAATAAAAGACGACTTCCAGGCAACTGGAAAATAGCAAGATTTTTATGAATAAGAAAAAAGCAAAGTGACTGAACTAGAAATGTTTAATATCAATTTATGGTTCAAAATGTACTTTGTTATTATTATAAAGTGAAAAAGCACATTTTAATTGATTTTTGTTTAAAATAAGCAACATTTTGAAGTAACTGAGAATCATGCTCAAGTTTTACTTAATCTTTTTAAAAATTTAGAAATCAATTTTTACCATGTTTAAAATTTAAAAATATTTTCGTTCAAAAAATTTGAAGTAAATAATGTTTGCAACTTGTTTGCCTTTCTATATATATATAGGTACTTTTATGACATTCTTGATATTGCTTAATATAAATGTTGCAAATACCTATTATATCTCTCAATAACATCTTTCACATTTTTTGTTTGCCTATTTGAATTTCTGCGTGACTATTACAGAATTTTTGACAACATTTGTTAATTCGATATTTAATTTTGTTTTTATTGCTATTCGGCCATTTCTACTAAGAGACCGATGGAAATATTGATTGATGGAAAAATCGCTCAACTTAAGCTTCACATTCGAATCGACTTAAAATATCATTAACTGGCACACTATTTATAACTGTCTGTTTATCTGTTTGTCTTACAGGTAATAACTTTGCACAATAGCACATTCACACACACACACATATATGCATACATATAACTTCATATATGTTTGCAAATTCAATTCAATCGTTAAACAATGACCATTTTTTTCAAACTTATTATTTTTACACACGGCGCACAATAAAGCAAAATAAAGCGGAGAAAGTTTAAAAGAAAAATAGTAAAAAAATATTATTATTGTACTGCTATTTTTTATATTGTTACTTATCTCAACAGCTCACACATTTATTGGTTACTTTGCAGAATTATGCGTTAGTGAATGAATTAAATATAAATCTTAAATTTGTTATAAAAAAAAATCTAACCTCAATTATGTGCAAATATTTTAAAAATTAATATAAAATTCAGTTATCTTCGTGCGTGCTTTTTGAATTAGCTCCAAATAGTAAATCAAGTTAATAAGCTTATTTTCAAGATTATGGGAAACATAACATTGAAATGGTAAATTTCTAGATATCGGCAAATCCCAAAAATGGTCAACCACAGGTGAAAAATAAAAAGTTATTAAAAATATATATCCTTAGGATATTATCTTGGAGAAACATTTAAATTTTATTTATTTAAGCCATTTATACATTAATTCATTTGCTATGGTGATCAAATCCCTTGCAGTGTTTCACAAATGTATTTTTACTTTTTAGTAAATGTTTAGTAAGTGTTTCGTAAATGTTTTTGTTTTATTATAAATGGAAGGTATTGGCTAAAGATAATAATGAAATGATTGATGCAAGTAAAGAACAACATATTAAATTTGTTTATTAATTACTTAGGTACTTAATTACTTAGATACTTCATTACTTAATTACCCAATGCATCCAAATGGAAAAATCTGAAACGTTCGACACGCAACGTCCGAACAAATGAAATAATTTACTGATGAAAGATGGCGTATGGCTTTTCTGAAAGCTTGTTAAATTTATAAAAAAATATTGTCTTATGTCTTTTTTTATACGGCTGATAAATTCGCAGATCTATGCATAGTATAAACTTAGTCTCAAAATGACTTTCGTTTCGTGAAACGCCCGAACACATGTTTAAAATAAAAAATTTTGCCATAAAATTTGAGTTGAATAAAAATTTTTCAATTTTTTTTATTATACCAAAAGATAGCTTTCCGATAATATGCACCTATCCTAAATAAATCTCTGGATCGTGTGAAAAATTTTCAAAAGAAGCGTAAGAATGAAACATCCGACACGACCGACACGTGCTGAGATTTGCCCGTATACGAATTTTATCATTGCGAGTACTAACTCGGTATCTAGCTTGTAAAGCTTTTTAAAATTTTATGTCATGTGATAAAAATTTAATAATAGAACATCCACGAACTAGATTAACACAGAAAATCTAAATTAACATGGAATAATTCAATTCAATTCCTTGCTAGAAGTTAAACTAATGCACAAAAAAAAAAATTATGCAAAATTTCAAGCCTTCGATTACTCATCGCGCATACTTATTAAAAAGCGCGTATTTTGTGGAACGTTGCTGTAATAAATTTAATGCCCTCATTTTGTATGTATGTCAAGCCGCTTCATGCAGCTCCAATACAAAAAAAAATTTGTTTTTTGGTTAAAATTTAATAAGAAAAAATGTTCGTAATAAAGGTATATTTTATTTTCCTTGGGTAACTCGAACATCCATATTCGAACATTTTGAATTTAACGGTCTTAAAAGTGAATAGCTACAACAGCAACAAAGCAATACAAGTGTGACATTTACGTGTTTTCATTAAAAAACAATAGTTTTACTGCTTAACATCAAGCAACATTTTGAATAATAATGAAGTCAAGCTTGTATAACAGCCGATATAGTAAATGAAGTACTGTAATTATAACTAAATCTCCGTTTCATGATCAATGACTATTCTTATTATGACTAATTTGCATGTCATGATTATTTTTGATTTCTTCTTCTCGTACCCAACACATCGATCTTTAGATGAATATTAATATTTTGCACTCTCTTATCTAATAAAAACCACTAACTGCAGTTTAAATAACTTATAATTCAGTTAAAAAATTGTTTATTGTTCAAATTGTTCAAATATTCGTTAAGCAAATTTGTAACAATTTTCGTCAGCGAATTCTGGCAGAATTTTCATCAACAATTTTTAATATTTAATCCTAAACAAAAGAGTAATTTTTTTAAATGTTTTTTAATGTTTTAAATGTTTTTACATTTCGCTGGCGACACAAAAATTTCTTACATGAATCGTCAATGCTTTTTTTAAACGCCTTCTGAGTTGCTTAATGAATTTCATTGCCTTAATAAAGATATAAAAATCTTTTCTTATTAAGAAAAGTTGAAATAAACTAATGAGCATCAATAGTTAATATAATATATCTTAAAATTGTTCTACCTTTTCTTCATCTATTTTGATCAGTTATGTCATCTTCATCAAACAGTTAATTAAATCTGTTGCAAAGAGTTGTCTATAAAAAATATCTTCGATGTCATAAAATAAAGTTATGTAATCAAAATCGCAGTTGTTGCTTAAATTAAATTAACATTTTGATAACTTTTTTTACTAATAAAAAAGCATTAAGAAGTTATAATGCTGTATCTGTATCGGATAGGGGATTCGAACCTGGGTTCCCTGGCGTATGAGCCACACACTTTACCCACTACGCCATGGCCGCCACAGCAGCGATAATGTTCCACAACGAGAAGCTGAATCAGAAAGTGGTTCAACAATTTACTCGGTGTCTAGCGTTGCTTTAATAACCGGGAGGGCTAAAAGTCCTTTTTTTCAATACAGTAACCGCAGGGATTGCAAGACCCATTCCTGTTAAATAATTTTATTCTTTTCTTGTTTCCATTTTTTAAAATAAACAAAAAAATATATCATGATACATATTTAGGAAAATGTCAAAAAATATGGATATGACAGAAATATACTTTTAAATTTTTGAAGTGAAACTTTTATAGCCGCGTATACAACAATACGGCGAGCTAGATGGGGGGTAAAACCAATGTAACGAAATGGTTCTTATGAAAACAACAACACAGCAATTCGCCGCACTAGTTGTATAAAAACGAAATTGTTGCTATTTAAAATTTCTTTATATTTTCGCTTCCACTGAGGATTGAACACAGTATGTTTGTATTTAAAGCCGGCTGATCCAACCATTGGGCTACGAAGACATATTTATTTGAGTAGCTCATACTTATGTTTAATCAACAATCTGTACTTCTCTCTTTCTTTTATGATTGAATTGAGTCTTTCGGTCAATACTCTGAAAGTACAGTACGGTCTAAAAATTTGCATCTGAACGCAGCTTTTTTTCAGAAAATTAGCATACTTTTATCGTATCGTATCTTTCATATAATTCAAATAAAGTTTTTAGCTCACATTTATATCGAAATAAAAAAATATTCGCATGCTGCGGTATTTTAACATATAAAAGACTGGCTACAAGTTCTTCCATTACCAACTGAGCTGTCAGATTACCTACGATATCTTGGTCAAAACTTAAACATAAGAAGAATATGTTACTAAAATATTGTGCAGAAAATTAACACCTGTCAATGAACTTTTATCGATGAAAAATTTCTTATTTTTCCCTAATTGGCGATCAAAAAGCGAAAGATATTTGATACCAGTGTTATCGCGTCAGTAATAATAAAAGTAAATCTGAAAGTGCCAAAAAAAGTTATCCGAAATTATCTACCTTACAGTAAAAAAGTAGAAAATATAATTGTCCTTGCATTTGTGTTGTAGAATCAATCGCTTTAAAATTGTAAACGAATAATTTTTCGTAATAAAAACGAACCTTCGTTTACGAAGTAACCGTTACGTTCGCCATACGTATCTTTTTTGAATCGTAATCGATGTCGAATTCGATTGTTATCATCGCGAGCTATTCGTAAATTTTTAAATTTTCGATATCGAAGTCGGATTTTGTGTCGTGTGGGAAATAGCACAATTTTTGTGATAATGTAGTGGAGTTTCTTCTCTACTCGTATATACACATCATTTAGCATTAAATATCGTCGCAAATGCAACATAAAATACGATGCAAGTCTTGTTACGAAAAACGCATCAACATTTTTAACTGTGTAGGCACGGTAAAATAAACCCAAACAAGTATGCGCGGTAGCATAAGGTCAGAGCTTCTGACCACGAAGCAAAGGTTTAGTGGTCCTAACAGCAGTTGAAACTTTGTGCTTTTTGAAGCGAAGCTTTTTACGCCTGGTTCTGTGATTTACTTGAGTGAAATCTAAAAAACTTTCGACAGTTTTTTTTTAGAAATTGATGGTTTTTTTGTTGCTTGCGCTTATTACAACAAGAAAATTTAGTTTTTAAATATTAAATATTAAATATTAGAAATATTTGTTGGCCCGCCGTTGGGATTGAACTCGTGCCCACTGATTAAGATTTATATACAATGTTAAGTATATTCAATGTTAAGTATAACAGAAGCTTTGCTGCAGTAGATCGTCACAGTCTATCAATAGATAGAAGATTGTGTATTGGTTATACTACAACAACTAACAAAAATTTGCTTCTACATGTCACAAGATGTCACCAGCATCGCTGTGTTTTGTTTTTTGTTGATATGAATGCGCGAAGGAAAACATCGATGCTGGTGATATCTTGTAGCAAGTAGAAGCAAATTTGTGTTAGTTTTTGTAGAAAAGCCAATTCACAAACATCCAGCTATTAATAGATTATGCAGCAACATAGCTTCTGGTTTACTTAATATTGAATCAACAGCCCTACGCAACAAAAGCTTTTTGGATTGATGGATAGTGTAATAAACTCGTAATCAATGGGTGCGGGTTCGATCCCCACGGGGGGTAAAAAAATGTTTTTTTTTTTATAATTTATTATTAAACTTTCTTGTTGTGATGGTCGCAAGCAAAAAAGAAACATCAATTTTAATATAAGAAAACAGTGTCGGATAAACGACATGTAATAAAATTAGTGGTGTGAATATTAACGTGTGTTTTTTAATTTACTTTGTTATTTTAAATTTTTGGATTTAAAAGTTAATTTATTAAACAGAATAAACTATTAAGCTATCAAATCTATGTAGCTGCGAAAATGCTTCGCTTCTCTCGTGTGTCCAACGACGCACCTGTGATTTTTTAAATTAAAAATATTTACAATCAGTTTTTGTATTTTTTTAAGAAAAATGGAAAATAAATTATATAAATAAAGCCCAAATTATATACTCAATTGATGATCATTTTGAATAAACAATAAATTCTTTTTGGCATCAATCCTATGAAATAAATTGAAAGATCTATACTATGCTTGCTTTCAGGTTTGTTAGTATTTTGTGCGTTTTGATGCAAGGGATCCAATGGCGAGATGGTAGCACGTTCAACTTGCAATCGAATTGTACGCGGTTCGATGCGAGTACGGAAAGGTAAAAGTGCATTATTCCTGACACAGATTTTTCGACAAATTTTTTCTTTTTAATATTTATAAACAAAAATATAATTAACAATAAAATAAAACAGCAGGATTTGTCGTATGTGCTATGAGGATTGAGCCTGAGATGACTTAAATCATCAAATTAAAATAAAAAAAATCCTCTTGATAACCAACTGTGTCACGAAAGTACAAAAAAAAAAAAAACTGTGATCTAATTCTGAACGTGAATATTGAACTTTTCAGTAAGTGTCCAAAAACAAAAGGGACAATTGATATTTCCCATGATATCATTATGTTGAATATACTAGTTGGCTTTATGAAAAAAGACAGTTCTTGAACTACTACTGGTTTGAAGGCAGACTGCCTTTTAACTATTTGGTTGCGCTGGAGGAGGGAATGTCAATAAAATAAATCATTTTTGAGTAAAAGTTTCACTTCTACCTTGCGTGGGGGACACACACACATTTTTTTCTTATATGCAAAATAGTTGAAAATCGGCACTTTTCACGGCTAAGATATGTTCTGTTTTAATAAAATAAACTTAATACTGAATCTTTAGTATATGTTGGCGCTATAAAATGGAACTTATAGACGTATATGCGGAAAAACGACAAATTCTGCTAGTATCATAGTACCTTCTTTCTCCGGATCTCAACCGTTGAGTTTTCTGGAGGTTAGCTAACTCCAGAGTAAATACCAATATGAATTTTGTGAATACGCTTTTTATCAGATCTCACTTTTGGTTGATTCTGCAGAGAAAAGCCTCAAAATTATGTGAGAAAATTTGCATCCGGACGTATTAGTTCTTTTTGTTGCTGCTAATCCATCGGAAATAAGAGGAGTGTAACAATCTCGCACCTCGACCTTTGATTTTTTTAATTAACCCTTCGTGGGACCCTAAGGTCCGTAGGGACTTTTTCGATTTTGAATCGCAAATTACTCCTATTTTGGCCTCTGCGACCCCCTCGCAAAGTTACCATGTATTCCTGGAACATTTAGTTCTGCGTCTTTTACGGGTTCGATCATTAAAATCGGACCAGTGGTTACCGAGATCTAAGGATTTACTTTTACTGCCTACGAGAAACGTCCCTAAAGTCCCCTGGGACATAGTATGAAAATTAAGCAAATTAACGGTATTACTTCGTGGAATTCATTGTTTTATGGCTCAAAATTGCAGCTGCGTTTAGTTTCAAGGTAAAATAAATATTTTTGCTAATTGGGTTTTCCAAGAAATGAGCAGGGGGAGGTATAAGTTTGCTTATTTTATTGCTTTGTTCATCCCTGATGCATTTGTCTTATACCTGCGTGCCTACCTGAATGTTGGGGGGAAAAAAGGTATATAAACCAGTTGCTTCAAGAATATTCAACAGTTGTGTACTAACTTTTGAATTGAATTGAGCTAAAGAAAAATGTGCGAAGCAAATATCAATATAAATAAAATACTAAATGAACAAAGTTGTGATTTCGATGATGAAATAAGTGATCCATCGTTCCAAATAAATGAAGAAGCCTCTGATTGCGAAAGTGGAGCCACTATTGAATACTGGGACGAAGATACAAGTGACGATGATAATGAAACGCCGCCAAATCAAGAAACAACTTCAGATGACTATTATGTTGGCAAAAATGGTATGAAATGGAAGAAAGCGCCGCCACCAACTTCACGTGTAAGATCGCACAATATCTTCACCATGAGAAGTAGAGGAATAGGACCAATAATGACTTCGGATGATCCATTGAGCATATTTAAAACAATTTTTACCGAGGAAATGTCACACATAATCGTAAGAGAAACTAACCGAAAAGCCAAACAAACTATTGAAGCGTGGAATGAAGCTAATCCAACACGACCCAAAGAATGGCAACCACTGACACCCAAGGAGTTTGATGCGTTTCTGGCAATGCTTATAGCTTGCAATGCTTATGGGCCTATATAAGTCAAACAATGAACCAGCTTACTGCCTGTTTGATACAAATCATCCACCAATCTTCAGAGCTGTAATGTCATTCAAAAGATTCAAACTGCTTTGAGGTACATACGATTTGACAACGTGAACACACGCATGGAAAGGTCACAGAGCAGCAAAACTGCAGCAGTTGATGATATTTGGCTCATGCTGCAAGCTAATTTGGCAAGTCGGTACGATCCACATGATGCTCTAACAGTAGATGAACAACTGTTTCCATATAGAGGACGGACATCATTTACACAGTACATTCCATCAAAGCCTGCAAAATATGGAATAAAGGTGTGGTGGATATGTGATGCAAAAACCAAATATCCGCTCAAAGGTATCATATACTCTGGAAAAGCACCAGGACAGGAGCGTGAAACCCAGCTGGGCTACAAAGTGACAATGAAGCTCGCGCAGAAATACTTATTTACTGGCCGCATTGTGTATGCAGACAACTTCTTTTCGTCTCTTGAATTGGCTGAAAACTTGATTACCCAAAGAACAGCATATGTTGGTACCTTACGCACAAATAAAGCTTGTATTCCCATTGAGTTTAGGAAGAATCGCAATCGCCCAATTGATAGTACATTGTTCGGCTACCATGACAACAACGTTGCGCTATGCTCATATGTGCCGAAGAAAAATAAAGCAGTGGTACTCATTTCAACAGCACATTATACAAACGCCGTCGAAGGAGCACATAAAAAACCAATGGCCATTGTGGATTACAACAAAAATAAAGCTGGAGTGGACACGATGGACCAAATGCTAGGTACATACACGTGTAAAAGAGGTACTAAACGCTGGCCACTGGCCATGTTTTATAATATTGTGGACGTTGCTGCATTGGCGTCATTTATCGCCTATAATGACCTCAATCCGAGCCAGAAAAACGACAGGAGGCGGTCGTTCTTATACAAATTAGTTCAGCAGTTGGCTACTCCCGAAATCGAAGAAAGGGCGCTCAATAATCGTATAACCCGCTACCCCCATATCAAGAGAGCTATGAGAGCATTACAAGCGAAGCACCACCAATCCAACACAGGGATCAACGGAAAACTTGCTATTTATGTCAACAACACAACAACAGGCAACGTAAAACAAGATTTGCATGCTGCGATTGCAGGAAGTTTGTTTGTATGGAGCATTCAGAGCAGATGCACCGTTGCATGCCGTGCAAAACGTCCAGGATTCAGCGAGCAGAACAATAAAATAATATTAGATTAAGACTATATCTCAATTAAAATAATTAATATTTAATTTAAAAAAATTAAAAAATTTGCCCGTGTTCAATCATTTTTAGTGCATTTTATAGGCAATTTTCATATTATGTCCCAGCGGACCTTAGGGACCTTTGACGTATAATTTACTTAGGGTCCCACGAAGGGTTAAGTTATTTTCGTTTATTAGCTATGGCTAAAAATATATTTCAGTTGTATGGTAGGTTCCACGCCCTCTTGCGCCCAAATTTGTTGCCTTTTTTTACAAATTTCTGATTTCTCCGATATAGCGCAAAATGTTTCCAAGTTGTCTGGGAGCTGCCTTCAAAATTTCTGATTTTGTAAATCATCTAAAACTAAAACTAAAAAAAAAATCCACAAAATAGTTTTTACCGTCTAACTTGTACTAATCGCTTCACAGTGGTTCGCTTGCGAAATTCTGTTAAGATTAAGGAGATCTGTTTTTTCTGTATTTTTGAGAATGACATTTAAAATATTGTTCTCTCTCAAAAAAAAAAAAAAAAAAAACTTTCAATTTTCATTTGAAAGCTTTATTACGAATTTCGATAAATGTGTTGACGAAGAAGTTAGGTCACATCTACAAAAACCTTTATAGTCTTCGATGTATTGTTAAGAATAGAATCTATTTTCTTATCAATCGAATTTTATGGTATTTATTTGTATATAAATGAAAATTTTGTATCTTCTAACACATTATTGATCAAAAAATCGACGTAAAAAGAAGAAAAATGAAAGTGGTGTATTCTGCAGCTTATTTCAATTTAATATTTTCTATAAATTTCTTTCTTAACACCTCTGACACAAGTTTACATCTTTCACTTTTTGATTCAATTCAATCTGAGCATTATTGATCTCATGCCTTTTACAACTGTTTTACTATAACTATAACGTTTGAGCCATACTTTTTCTATTGATAATTTATTTTCAATTTAAAAGTTGAATTATGTATAAACAATTGTACAGAAATAAACCGTTAATACAGAATAGAAATCTGAAAGTACGTGATACAGGACAAGTTAACAGAGAATAGTAACAATAACAGTTAATAAGATTTTTTTGTAGCTGGCTGTCTTTCAAGCAAAAAATAAAATTTAAATTATATGCTTAGAAATGCGGCAAATTTTGTGGAGAAACGCTTATTAAAGACATAGACAAAAAGAGTGATGAGAAGCAGAAGAAATAAAGATATTAAAGCAATGTATAGCACTGATTTCATGATGATGCTCTTTGAAAAAGGTCAAATTATAAACACTTCATTGAAATATTAATTGTATTATATAGTTGTATACAATTTATTCTTAAGATTATTGCTTTAATCAGTATTGAGCTTGAGAAATTGTTATCAGAAAGATAAATTAGTGTTTCAAGAAAATTTTAGTCGTTAATGACAATTTTTAAAAGTTCTGTACTATTTTAAATTTACTAATTTTAGGCTTAAAGTTTCTAAAAATTTATTTATTTAATGCTTAGACTTAACTACTCGCTGCTTTTGGAGTTCCAAAATGCTGCTTACGAAATCGAAACTAGCACTGGTTTAAACGTTTTCCCGATTTGGTTAAAAGCTCTTGATCGCAATTCCCAAAATTGTCAGTTTATGGTCTATAAAATGGCAAAAAAGGCAGCAGCAACAAATAAACGCAACATCATTCACTTTCAGTTTTTTATTCTCCTTTGGTTTTTGTTATTTGGATTTTATTTTTTTTTTTTTGGCTGGCAACAATGGCACTCGTAATTGCAACATGGCGTAACAAATTGGGCGAAAATGACAAATAGTGAACATTTTGTTGGCCAACTTAGACGAGCCATTGACTTTAAACAGTCTTAATTTTCTATAACTTTAGCTTATTTGTGAATTTGTCTGTTGCTTGGGTTTTAATAGCTTTGCAAATAAATATTTCTCCACCACTTAGTATAGAGTCTATAAACCTTGAAACTTAACTCAACCAACTAAGACGGAATGAAGTGGTCGTTTTTTTTATATATTTTTTATTTTATTCGGTTTGGTTTGCTTTGTAATTTAATGACACGGTGCTAATGATTTCAATTCATGACTAAGTCGCTTAACATCGCCGCCGTTGAATCATTTCATAGTCAAAGTGAATAAATATGCCGGAATACTTCCAACTGTATGCATAGATGTGGTCTGTTACTTAAAAACAGTAGATGATACTAACATGTTGTTTTAAATACAGATTTTTCAATGCACATATTTAGATTACTAATCACTTAACAATTATTTTATATATATTATTCTAATACTTTGTTGTCTTTATGACGTTATTTTTAGTTATACCTTCAAGCGAATTAAAATTATTTTTGATTATAGCACGATTATTTCTGTTAAGCTAATTGAATAGTGATTGTAACAGGTCATTCAATAAGTCCGTAGGATAAGTAAGAAAAAAACGAAATTTTGATAAAACTCGATTATATTATTCAACATAGTAGCTTTCCAGAGCGATGTAATGAATATAGCGGTTTTCCAACTTTTCGATACCGCTTTTATAGTACGATTTCTCTTTCTCGTCAAAATAGGCCTAAGTTTCAGCGACTTCATCATTGGACTTGAATTTCTTTCCAGTAAGCATTCTCTTGAGATCTGAAAACAGGAAAAAGCCACTGTGGGCTAAATCTGGAGAATACGATGGGTGGGTAAGAGCCCAATTCATTCAATTTTGCCATCGTTTTCATCGATTTGTGACACGGTGCTTTGTCTTGGTGAAAAAACACTTTTTTCTTTTGCACATGTGGCTGTTTCTTGGCGATTTCAGCCATCAATCGATCCAAAAGTGCACAGTAATAGTCGCTGTGGATGGTGGTTCCTTTTTGGAGATATTCAATGAATATTATTCCTTTCGCATCCCAAAATACAGACGCCATCACCTTACAAGCCGACAGTTACTTACTTACTCGCTTTGGATTCGGTCGTTGACTGCTGTCCACTCAGCTGACTGTCTTTTGGATTCTGGTGTGTAATAGTGAAGCCATGTTTCATCGATTGTCACATATCGACGATAGAATTCGATTTTATTGCGGTTTAACAGCGCCAAACACTTCTCTGAAGCATCAATTCGTTGTTGTTTTTGGTTTACTGTGAGCTCACGCGGCACCCACTTTGCACAGAGCTTTCGCATACCCAAATGTTCGTGTAAAATGGTAAAAACACTACCATCTAATATCTTTACAATGTTAGCTAGCTCGTGCACCTTCAATTTGCGATCATTCATAAGCAATTTGTGGATTTTTTTTGATGTTTTGTGGAATAACAGTCAGATTTGGGCGTCCACTGCGCCCTGCATCATTTGTGCTGGCACGACCACGTTTAAATTCAGTAATCCACTTTTCTACCATTTGTCTCGATGGAGCAGAGTTCGGATAATGCTTATCAAGCCATTGTTTGGTTTCCACTGTATTTTTTTTTTTCATCAAAAAGCAATGCTTTATCAAAACTCGAAATTCATTTTTTTCCATTTTTTTTTTCAATACCAATAGTTACACACAAAATGCTATAACTCACGAATCAATTGTCAGATTGTTGTCAAATTTTTATACATATCGTTTGAAGGTGGGTACTAAATAAAAATCACATGGAAAAAATCTAGTAATGCCATCTATGTGCCATCCTCTGGACTTTTCGAACGTATTGTTAGTTATAGGTTAAATTTCATTCAAATTTAATATACGTATATAGAGTTTAATTAAAAAAAATACTCATAAAATTCAAAAATGATATTTTGGTTCAGCGCGGAAATTGTTTTGAAACATTTTCTGTGTTTTTTGCTTGTATCTTATTATAATATTGTTTTTTCACTTTAAAGCATACAAAAAAAAAAAACAAATGGCCATTTCAGCCCTTGAAAGGCATTTGACCGAGCTTCTTATGATCAATTGTGTTGTGTGTGTTGTGAAATATTTGAACACAAATGATCGAGAACTGGACCTACATGTTTTATGCCGACTCCGAACGGCTTATTTTCTCAAGAAGCTTTTCATGGCAGTTTTTACTCTCTGAGGTTTGCCATTGTCTGCAGAGAGGTGACGGCCGAACAGAAAAATTAATTCAATTGAAAAAACTGTCTGTGCCAGGTGGGATTCGAACCAGGGTTCTCTGGTGTATGAGCCACACACTCTACCCGAGATTGAATTACGAGTTAAAATTTTGAAAACCTTAAACAATCTTACTACTAATAGAAACTACATTTTTATTATAAGGAACAGAGAAGATTTTCTATTATAAATGAGATAAATTTTAATGAAAAAAAATTAATAAAAATTAACGAAAATCGCAACAAGCCTTTTTTTAACCCTTTAAAGAATTCATTAGAGTGATTTATAAAATATTTAACCAGAATTCTTTCTATATACTTCCTTTTGTAGTTTCATTGCTGTGAAATGTTAGTAATACCACCTTGGTATCTAATTTTTTCAACGTGGCTTTGAAGAATGAATTACATTTACTCTGGAGTACATTTTAAAAAAACACTTGTCAGTCAAAAGTATTTTTAAATTTGTTCTAAAAAGACAGGCATAAAGATGTTTTAGCTGTGAGTCTGAATTATTTTATGATTCATTGTCAAAACACACCCGAACATATAAAAATATAAAAAGCTTTTACAAAATTTATCTAGTAGTTCTTTCTTCTGGATGTGTTTTCGATGAAATTATAAAATTTAATCATTAATAAATCAAAATATAAAAAAATCATTTATAAGTTCTACAGCATTATTTTGCTAGCTATTCTTATGAAGCTGATTGTGAATACTAAACATTTTTTAGGACTTATCTGAGGGTTTAATTTACCTCTTTTGTTTTGAAATAAGCAATAAAAATGATATATGACGCGTTCGTAGCTTAAAATAAATCAATTTAAAATGGAATACTTTGATAATTTTTAAAACTTGTGAAAGGATTGAAAAAAGCATCAATCCAACCTACTCTAAGAACTTCAAGAGTTTCAATAGTTCTATGGCGCCACAGTTTAAAGCATGCCGTTGTACCTTTTATGTACAATATATAAAAGCATCGGAATTTTCAATTGCATGACTACTTGAGAGTACTTTTAATATTTTAATTAAATTTCAATTAATTGAGCGCCATCGATATGCGGCCAATATTGCTGATGATATACATAACTATGTACAATCAAATTGCGCAGAGTTTTTATTACAAAGAATAACAAACCGGCATATTTTCGAAGCTAAACCAACAACAACAATAGCCACAAATAATATCTATCATTTGCCATTCATGTTGTACCAAATTAAATTGTGTCGGATTTCAAGTAGAAAATCTCTACAGAAACACAGATAAAAGTCTAAAAATAGCGCTAAAAAAATCATTCAAGTGAATTGTGATAATTTCCGAGATACTTAAAATAAAATTATAAATAAAAATGAGGAAGCATTAAACAAAGTACCATAAAATGAAGTTAATTAAAATTAAAAGTCGAATTCGAACGTAGTAAAAAAAAAAGTATAGAAAAAATATTTTGCTTAACATTTAATGATACAGCCTACATAAAAGTTAATAGAATTTGATGTTGAATATGGCAAAATGTATGCATTAGAGCAATTTGTATGGCTAAATTTCGAAACATGTTTTTTATAGCAACATTATGAGTTTATGGCACGTCATACACAGGAAAATAATTATAATTAAAAATATTGCACGAATATAATGAAAAAAACTAGAACAAAAAAATCAAACAAGACCATAATAATGCCATTATAGTAAAAAGGACTGCATGTCAGATAATCACTCAGACTTGCATTAAGTTTGAGTTAAAGTGCTTTTTTTAAACGTAATTTAGAAGTGTGCACACATAGAATTTGCCTCAAAACATGTTAATCTTTTTATGTCTGCTAGCACGATTAAGTTTGCTATAATTATAGCAAATTAAAAACTATTAGTTTCAATTTAAGAAAAAAGCTGCCAAATCTATTAACTTCTACTTACAACAAAAACAATTTAAACTCATTTTTGCCATTTACACGATCTGCTGGCATTTCCAGAGATAAAGCTTATTATTTTTTTTTTTAATGGAATAGAATGACTCTCATAAGCTTAAATAATTTGCATAGTGTTTGAATAAATTTGCTATTTAACTGAAGCAGGTGAAAAAAATTTCAACTAGTTTTGATTACCAGTTCGATGGCGGTTTCTAAACTGGTTTATGATACATGCAATTTTTAAGCAACAATCAAACTTCGTTCTCTAAATATAGAATCAATACACTTTGTTTGCTTAACTTGGTCTGAATTTGACTTTTAAATTTAGCGCAGTGAAACTTGTTTCTTGGCAACTTGCAAAGTCTTTTTTGGAATGAATGTCATTAAGAATTAAGATGAAAATTAATTAAACGTTGAATTTATTTTTAAAAAATTTGCTTAAAAACTTTATTTAATATTTTAATTGAATATGACTCGGGCATTGATAATATTTATCTTGTGTATTTCAGATACAGTTTCAATTATTCAAGATCTTTTACGATCAGAAATTTGAGACATAAGTAAACACAAAGAAAAAAGTTTGACAAAAACTTTTGTTGACTCTATATTGACAAAAAATTTATTAACTCAATCTTGGAATTCGTCAATATTAAAAATATTGTTCGTATCGACAAATTCCTAAGTTGAGTTGATAAATTTTTTTGTCAGTATAGAGTCAACAAAAGTTTCTGTCAAGATTTTTGCTTTGAGTGTATTTGAGGTTAATAAGAATTTTCATATTCTTGAGATGAAAGTTAACTGTAATGGCTTTTCAGCAGATTATTTGAATGATTTCCCTTATAGTTTGTAATTTTAAATTTTCAATTCTATGAAGCTCCTCATTTGCTATAAAAACCCAATTATAAGATCTGTGTTTTTGATTAATAAGAAGATTTTTTGTTAAAATTTGTCAACCTTAGCGTTAATTTGAAATAAATTTTGATAACGAAATTTGGTTATAAGTAGGGGATATTCGCTATGAGTGGGACACCTTGGCCTTTTGGTTCATAATTCGCATTTCGAAAGAAACCATATATACCTTTGGAAAGATACAGGCTTAAGCTTAAGCTTTGCAGAATAAAGTATAGTGATTTGGTGTTAGACATAAAAATATGGTCCCCGAAGAGATTTTGAATGTTCTGCGAAAAGAAAAAAAAAAATAATGAGTGGGACACAACTCAAAACAAATCTCCCAAAAAAGGTCATACCATTAAGATTTCATCAATATTTATTAAATTTGGAACGGAATTCTAAGCAAGAAATTTTGGTTTATTTATGTAAATCTTTGATTCGTTATCGCCACGTTATTAACAGAAGATCTCATTTTCCTAACGTACTGCGACAAGTTTGTTTAAAAAATGTTGAAATGAATGGTCGTTTTTCTCAGTGGTTTTTTATCAAGAATCGCCTCTTTACTTGATTTAAGCTCCATTTCATAATTTCGGAATCTATGCTTGGACACAATTTCTCTATTTTGTAACATTTTATTTGAGAAAAAGCCTTTCAAATTGATATTCTACTCCTTATGCAATTGAAAAATAAAATAAAACGCAGTTCTCATTATAAACACTCGACTAGAATGCTTTCTATTGAAATGCAACCACATAAAATATACAAAAAACATGCTATTACACAGTAAAAATGACGTGCACAATAAAATAATTTTAGAAAGTGTCCCATTCATGGCGAAGAAATTGTTCCGTTCATGGCAATAGGTTGGCATTAAAATAATTTTGAAAAGTGTCCCATTCATGGCGAAGAAATTGTTCCATTCATGGCAATAGGAATCCATTTGTTTTTGGCTTACATATTTTTTCACTTGGAAATCATCTTACATGCTAACAATAAAATCAATTTTATGCCTAAAAATTTTCATTTCCACAGCATACAAGTCTTTAATGAAAAAATCAAACTCTTCCAAACATTGAAGAATAGTTTAAATTTTTTTTTAACAGAAATAAACCTCATTTCTTGAATGTATTATCCATAAAAACAGTTAGATTAAGTCAAAAGTCCAACCTGGCAGTGTTCATTTTTTTGCATTGTTTGCTCCAACTCACAGATAGATGGTGCTGACTGCTAACCATATGCCAGCTCTCGTGAACTCTCGTGAAATGTTACTCTGGCCGTAGTTTCTAATGAAAAGCTTGCTACGATTCACGTTCCACTGGTATTAACCGAGCGGGTTAACATTTTGGCCTGTTTTGTTTTAGGTATTTTAAATTCGTAACTTTTTTTTGTATGATGCGATCAAGTGCTGAAAAAACGGAAGTGGAAAATATTTTGAAGCAGTTACTATCGATACTCAATACAAAAGGTATTAAAAAAAGTTCGCTTCAAAAAGGCTTTTTCCATTTTTGTAAAACGAAAAATAAAATAAATATGTTCATATTATCTTCCTCATGTAAATATCTAAGTTCTGAAGTTTCCGTTTGAACAGTATAAATTTCCAAAAAATATTAGGCACATACTAGCTGGCTTGAACAAAATTATACAACATCGCTTTAAAAATACTGATTTGCTTTTGACTTTTTCAGCTCTAGTTTCGAAGAAACAGGTAAAGCCTTATATTAAAAAAGGATCACATATAGAAACTACATACTTACAAAGCACCGATTAACTAAAAATCCCAGATTAAGGGGGTGAAGTTCCTTCCCTGCGTCCTCCCTGCCTACGCCCTTGACCTCAGAACCGCAGCTAGCGAAATATTGCTCGCGAAATTATATAAAACAGTTTTATTACAATAAAAATGAAAATTTTGGAATTCAATTTTTATCTTAAATAATTTTAAGGGGTGAAATTGGGTAATTTTAAATAGATGTTATTTTTTTTTTATATAATTTCGACGAATTTCATACACATCATTTTTGTAAAATGTTGTTCAAATCCCCTACAAAAAGTTTTAATTTTTATTATAATTTTAGTATTTTCTAATTTTGAAAAAAATTGGTTAGTTCTGCGAGCAATATTTCGCTAACTACGGCCCTGACATAACTTTCCGAAAAATATATTCAATCTAGCAACCTTAACTCTTAAGTGGTACATGTCAAAAAATGTAGCAGTATGGTGAAATAATGAGAGAAATATAATCTATTCTGTTTTTTAGCATGGTTCCACAGACCAAGTGTACTAGTTAAGGCTTGAACTTGTAAATATATAATGAAAAACCTGAACATTGTTTTCACAATTGCATTTGTAATAAAAAAATTTATTGACAACTTATTGAAAATTCAATTTATAGAAAATACAATTCATGGAGAATCTTCTCAATTTATACCATTCGTCAAGAAATCACAAAAAAAAGGGGACTTTTTTCAAAATTTGATGCTCGATAAGAAAAGGCCTTTTTTGGGTATTTTTAATACTTTGTTGGCTGCTTTTTGTGTACAAAATACACTCCTACTGCTGAATAAAAAACAATTGAAAAAATTTGTTGGTGCCTGAAATTCATTCTTTTTAGTATTTAAAATTAGAAGCCTTTTTTGTTTTACTTTAAAAATTTATGATACTTTTATTCTCTAAAACTTGTGTTATTTTTCTCTGAAACACAAGATTTAGAGTAAAATATACACTTAATACACTAAATTTATAAAAGTACATCGTATTTTGATAATGTTTTCCTTCTGAGTAATTTTTTTTTATGACTTTTAAGTAATTAATTTTTTTTTTAATTTTTTATTCATGTTTAAGAAAAGTCACACTAAAAAAAAATTTTGAAAGAAAATGTTGACGCGGTAAATGTCCCATATATTTAAATGTTTCACATTTATCAAATTGATATATTTCTGATTATCAAAAAACGCCTTATATAATAGTTTAGTTTAAATAAATATAGTTTTTTTTTTCTTTTTCAGGTAATTGAAGAACTTTATAAAAATTTGCGAATAAATATACGTCAACAAGTGTGAGTAGTTACCATATTTACTTTATAAATAAAATTTGAGTACATACTGCAAATATTGCCCAAAATTAATTCATTGGTACAGAAATCTACACAAATTTTAAAACATTAAAGAATTAATAGTAAAACTTTTAGGGCATAATTTAAGGTATAAGTTATTCAAACAGCGTGAAGATAAATTCGTAAATCCGATGCTAACTTAGCAAAGACACAAACCCATGATTCTAAAAAGTATTCTAAAAACTTTTGTAAAGTACGGATTTAACTTTGGGTACGAATTTAAATAACAAAACTACAGCTTAGCTTCATTTGATAATAAAACACTTTGGATATCGACTTGGAAGCTTAAAATTCAAAACACTTATAAAAATTAAAAAATTTAGGGGAATAAATACAAAATTGATTTCATTGTGTAAACTTCGCACTTTGGAAAAATGATGAATTATATGTTGATGGTGCTCAATTTGTATTAAAAAATATATATAAAATCTAAACGTAGAATTTATATTTTTTGCATTCTAATAGACAGATAATTGACGCATCTTTTTAACGATATGTGACTTATTGTAGTGGGTTAAGGATTTTGGTCATCGGAAATATTTTAAAAAATAGTGAAAGTTTCGATTCATAATACTTACTTCGAATAAAAAAAATCATAATATCTAAACGTACTTTTCAAAAAATTTCCTATGGACGAAATTCTTAGCGCGCCATAATGAGCCATAAGCGTTGAAAAGATGCATTAATTACTTGTCTATTAATATGCAAGAAATAAAAATCCTAAGTTAAGATTTTAAGATGACTTTTTTAAAAATTTCTGATGACCTTAATCCAAAGATTACACGATGGAACCAATTTGATGTTTTTTCTCCTACATTATTTAATTTTTTTATAAATTTTTTGAATTTTAGGTTTCCAAGTCGATATCAAAGAGATTTCTTATCAAATGAATCAAAATTCGAATTTTTTTTTTTTTATATAAATTCGTACCCAAAGTTACATTCGTATTTTGCAATAGTATTTAGAATACTTTTAAAAAATATGGACTTGTATCTTAGCTAAGTTAGCATCGGATTTACAAATTTATCCTCACCCAGTTATCTAGTTGACTGTTTCTCAAAGGGTTCATTAAAGATTCATGCACGAAAATTCCGCATTGTCGAAGAAACTTACGGAATCACCCATACATATTATGCACGATATTTTCATATAAGTGTCCAAATTTTCTCTGACAAAACTTTGAGAGAAAAATGTAAGAAATTTCGTCAACGAAAGCAAGATGGAAGTATGTAGTAAATTTCGCTTAGAAAATAAAACGAAAATTCAAAGGAAACTTTGTCAACGAATTATTTCTTTCATGTGACTGATAAATAAATAAAAAATGTGTCAGCCGTAAGTTTGTAATAAAAAATTAATTAACCTTTTTCTATGCTTTCTAATTATAAGAAAAAATGTTTCGAATTTCTTCATTTAATACTATCGTTTTTATTTTTTTCCTAATGTTCAGGGAGGGGAAAATTGCTCTACTCTCGCTACGCCCATGCATAATATTCTGTATGCAGTATCACTAACACTTGCCATATTTTATTGTAAATACTCATGTTTTTAATTATAATTATATTTTTGCTCAACTTTACACAAAACTCAATTTTATAGACTTGCAGACGATTATTTATAAGGAATTTCTGGCCTACGGGGTCACGCAGACACTCAGAGATTTGTTGACTTCTTCACTGAGAAATAACATTTTATCTTTCAGTTTTATGAATATTTTACATGTCATTATGATATAAATTTTTATTTACTTTTAAATTCAGCATAAAATCATGAAAATTTCATAGATTCAAACACTGGTAGTTAAATCACGTAAATAAAAACGTACATTTTTTAGATGCCAAACTTTTTGTTTTATGACACTGAAATAGAACACGTACGTTATTTAATAAACAAGCACGTTGGTGGGTGTACATTAAAGTTGAACATTCAACGCTTTATAGAAATTTTAATTACAACTAATGAAATAATAATATTAAATAAGATAGAAAAATACAGACGTGCGCATGCGCAGAAAGCGGCACATGCGACTAGCATGTATGTAAATAATTCCTTTTTTGAACAGACACAAAAAAAAAAAATACAACTTTTTAAAAAGCTATTAAAATAAATCGTATTTTTAAGTGAAAACGTTTGCATGCATAACGCTATTTTATTGTGCAACAGTAAAAATGTTAAACATGGAGTGTAGATAAGATTATGAAAAAAATTTGCATTTCCTTGAGTGTTGACTGTTGAGCTTTCAACAGAAAAGTGGCAAGTGTGAAAAAACGAAATTGACATTTTTTTTTTTATTATTCGTCAGATTGTCAACTTTTTAAAAAACTCAACTGGCTTTTTGAATTATTAAAAGTTTTTGTGTCAAATAACTCAGGATAAATAAGCAGCAAGTAAGAGATTTTGATCTGTTCTTTAAAATAATAGCGAAAACTTTATTTCCATGAAAAAAGCCTGAAGTTAAGTGAAATGTGAAAAACTTCATGCTCAACATTGAAGTCAAGTTGAAAAGTTTGCCTAAATGAAATACTATTAAAAAATTGAGTTAGTTTATTTAAGTAAAAATCACTTACTAATTGCAAAAATTTGTTTGAAAAAACATTAAAAGACTAACGCTAAATTTTGAAAAAAAAAAATATCATATCTACTTAAGATTCTAAAGGTACTCGTAAAGGATTTATATTTATTTATTCCACTTCTTGTGAAATTTCAAACCAGTAGACAAGAATCGAAAAAAAGCTAAGATAAACACTTATTTTATAGATCAATTGCATTGTTGATATTAATTGATGATTCGTTGGAAAACACTCAACGTGCAGCCAAAAAATTAGCTGAGTGTATCTGTTTAAAAATAATTTCATCCGTCAGACGTCAGAGATACTTGCGCTTTATGCGAACGTTCTATTTCCTGTAAATTGAAAGTGGCTGAGTCATGCTGTATGTCAAACAGTCAAACTGAAGTTTTCGCATCAGTGTGTAAATCAGTAATCGAAGTGATTGTGGTTAATACAGAAATGCAATACATGGCGAAAATAAGGCAAAAGCGCATTTATATAGTTGTTGACTTTAAACTGCCTCGATGCAACAACGAAACAGTTGTTTGAATTAGCTTACACTTAGAAATATTTAAAAACGTCTACTTATAAGAGTCAAAAAGTTTAAATCATTTTCATGGTAAGCTTTTAACTTAACATCTGTTCAAAATTTAACGCATACTGCTAGTTTTTGAATTTTTTCATAGAGCAAATCATTTGTTTTGCTCCCGCATTTGTAGTTTAAACACATTTTTCTGACTTTCTGCTTCGTTTTTCTTACATTCATTATCACTTTTTTTTTTTTTTTTTTTTTTAATTAATCACTGTTTGCTAACTCTTTACCATCAACATTACATCAAGTAATTAGTCTGAATAATAATCATTTTCTTAACTGACTTCCTTTTGTAATTTTTATAAATAATTTTGCAACATTTACTGGTGTTAAATGGATTAAAATCCAAATAAAATTACAACGTAATATCCGCATTGTTAAAAATTTCTAGTCATTATTTCGACTGAATGCTTAGTATTAACACTTTTTTGTTTAATCACGGAAACTTATGATTACGTTGATAAAAAAAAAAAGAAATTGCTTGCATAAGCGTTTAGAAATTATGTACTTATTTTTGCATACCTAATTTTTTATTGCACTATAAAAAGAAATGGGTACCTTTGGTGTGTTTAATTTATTTAAGTAAAAGTCACTTCGAATTGTATCTATCCTAGATATCTGTCTATCCTAGGTTTTGCCAGCAGCTTTTGTGCACTACAACAAAAATGTAGTCACTTTTTTTAATATCGTTAAAACAAATTCGACTGCACAGTGGGTCTAAACTAAATGCTCGCTCAAAGTTCTGACAGCTTTTCGTGCATTGCGGAATTTAGTTTCTAAGAACGCGCAGTTTTAAAATTAGCGGTTTGAGCTCTTTTTAAAGAACTACAATAGGTGTGTTTCCGTAGTTCTACACTGTGTAAGATTTGTGTAAGTTCAAACTGAGAGAGTAAAAATTAAATGTGAGAATAGTTGCAAAAGTACGGAAACAGCTTCTAGTAAGGCCTTTTCCACACTTGGTCAACGCAACTTCAACAACTCAAGTTGCTGGCCTGTGTATTTATACCGGAACTTTCAGATTAAGCAACTTGCACGCAACAAGTTCTCGACACGTTTTCAACTTGTTCAACGCAACGCGGCTTACCGCAACTTTCATCGGCGACTTGTTGGATCAGTTTGTTTGTTTTGTGGATTTAATTTTTTGTAGTGCAGTATGCTCTATATTAATCAACATGAATTAGTTCCTTTTTTTCATTAATAGAAGAAGAAGAAATAGTTTGCAGTATGAATGAGCAAGGGTAAAATATTAAATTAGTGTATGAAGCATGACATTTGAAGCAAGTCTGAAAGCATTCGGTTTATAATTGCATTGTTCTTCAACTTTTTCGCTGTTGCATTGAAGTTGCGTTGGGATTGCGTTGACCAAGTGTGGAAAAAAGCCTAAGTTTCAAGCACAAAACAGCTGATTTTGACTGCAGACATGTCAAACGTAAATTGCGTCAATTTAAATGATCGTCAATTTGTTTGTGAAGTTGATGCTTGTTCTTCTTGATGCTTGTTCTTACTTTACTCAGAGTCTTGATTTCTAGCACTCTCTGTGCACTATGTAAGCTCGAGAGAGCGGTTTTATGCTTGTTCTTCTTCTCCCATTTCAAGCACAGAAAGTAATACTACGTTCACATTGAGAGCTAAATGCGCATTTACGAAATTGAATGTATATATTTGTCTCTTTTACTCTTACAAGGAGCATACGGCCACGCATTCTAAATTGCTAATGCGCATTTCGTTAAATGCGCATTTAGCTCTCAGTGTGAACATAGTATAAGGAAACAGAAAATAGTGTCCCACAAGTTGAGTACGTAAACACACCTAATATTAAGTACATTGAAGAGTTTTAATGATTTTGATTATATGCTCCGCTAATGGAATTTACAATTCAGGCCGAAACCGAAACTTAAAAATCTTAGGCAAAAAATAAATAAAAAAATTATTTAAAATTTTAGTTTATAATAATTTTATATTAAACTAGCTGAATGGTGTCCGGCGTTGTACGGATATTGTTAAGTTAGAAATTTCAGTTTGTAATTTATTTTGAATATTATTTTTATACCCCAACGCGTACTGCGTAAGAGGTATATTAACTTTGCCATCCCGTTTGTAACGCCAATAAGGATGCGTGGCAGGTATAGAAAAGTATATATTTTAGATCAGCATCACTTTCTGAGTCGATTTCCGAGTGTCGGTCTTCATGTCCGTCTGTGATCACGATTACAGTTGTAATTTTAAAGTTATTGCGATGAAATTCAAAATATAAGCTTCTTTTTAAAAAATGGAGATCAACTTCGGAGAATGAGCCAAATTGGATGAAAACCACGCCTACCTCCCATACAAAGTGACTTTATTTTAGCAGTAAAATCTTTTAAAAATCCTCAAAAACTAATGAAATGCCTTGAAATTTTTCACATAGGCTTTGATATATAATGTAAATCATCTGTATGCTATTTGGCAAAATCGGATGAAAGCCACGCCTACTTCCCATACAAAATGGCTTTAAGCTAAACGTGAAATCTCTTAAAAATCCACAAAAATTAAAGAAATATCTTGAAATTTTTCACATAAGCTTTGTATATAACATGAAATATCTATATGAGATTTGGAAAAATCGGATGAAAGCCACGCCTACCTCCCATACAAAATGACGTCATCAAAATAGAAAAACTTTTCGTAAATGTATAAAACTGAATGACATCGGGTCTGTATGTACCCAAATTGCATCATTTATTCAACCCATGCATATATTTTTCGGTATAATATGGAGTCTTTACATTAGAAAAGTGGGTGTGGCAGTTTACTTTTGAACGAACTTCTGTTTCTTTACTACACCGTGTGTGTGACTTCAACCAATTTTTTCACACATTGGGCGGTAATAGACAGGGGGCGTGGAATTTTATTTTTAGACCAGCTCTACCTACATAAACTCTTTAGTATAATGAGATGTTTTAAGCATACAAAAGTGGGTGGGATTGGACAAGGGGACGTGTCAATTTTATTCTAATCAAACTCCTTCTACACCGTTTTTGTGACTTCAACTAAGTTTCGCAAATATATTCTTTGGAATAATGAGCAGTGATTAGTTTAAAACATTGGTTGGCATTAGACAAGGGCGTGCCACTTTACTTTAAATCGAACTCTTTCTATTGCCTTTGTCCAACTTCTTCCAAATTTTCCATATTCTTTGGAATAATGAACAGTCAGTAGTCAAGAAATTTTGGGCGGAATTGGGGGCGTGGCACTTTTATAATTATTTTACACCGTTGGTATGAATTTGCACATACTACCAATCAAATTTTTCACATATCGGTGATTCTATATCAAAATGCCCACGTTTCTGACATTACTATTTTTGAAAATTTTGAAACCCTCTGGGTTGGTAGTTCTCCTGAAACGTATTATATCTACATACTTCTTTTTTTTTACTTTTATTTCTTTTTAAAAGATATACACTGTAAAATATTGAAAAATTTCTCCAAAAATACAATAAGTGCATGAATTCAAACAGCTGTAACTTCGAAAACGTAAGTCGTACAAAAAAAAAAAAAACTGGCACATATTTTAGAGACCTCAAATTGGGGTTTCTTGTGGTGTCCTTTTTTTGGACTGTTTTTATGAAATTTTTTTCAAATTTTTTTAGACTGAAGTTATTTGTCAAGTTTTTTGTAATGTTCGCAGTAAGTTTTTCACTTTTTACGACATAGTGTCGTTATAATACATTAATTCTTAAGGCTCACACAAAATTTTAGCTTGGGATGCCAACGTTTGCTATTTTTAACGAATTTTTAAAAAAATGCCTAAAAAAGATTTCTTACTTTTATACCGAAAATTCCATATTTTCGTTTTATATAAAGTTCTTCTGTACATTATTTAGTCACTGAACTGCTCCTGAATGGCTGGATCGATTTTGATCAAATTTAGTGTGTTTATGTGGCTGGGTCTGTAGATGTTTTAGGTCTAAAGTTTGACCCGGTAGGTGGTGCTCTTGTTGCTGTGGCAGTGTTTAAAGGGGTATTTGAAAGTATAACTCACAAACGTATTGAAAAATTGTCCTGATTCTTTCACTAAACCATTACTTTTATGCTAGTAAAGCGCATTTGTAGCAATTTTAAATGAAACTTCTTTAGTCACGTAAACAAAAAAAAAATGATTGCCAAAATCGATAGTAAAAACTAAAAAATTGTTTATTTAAAAGTATTTCGGTTCATAGTGCGATCTCACTACCCTCTGAGCAATGTATAGTATGTACTCATTTTTTCTTTTTGGCTCGGCAAATTTTGTTAAGTTAACATTTTGATGGTGTTTTCTTTTGATGTTTTTGAATGTAAATATTCTATTTTTTTTTAAATTGTTGCAAAATGTTTAGAAAGCTTCTCTTCTAGCTTGACGAATATGTTGGCATTTAGTTCTCTCTATAAACGTATATTTTCTCGCTCTGTTTTGGCAAGACCATAAACGATATAGTTTCATCACAGTTTTTCATGCTGTTTGATAATTTTTTTTTTTATACTTTAGGCACACTTTCATTCAGTATCAGATTTTTTTTTTTAACGATATTCTGCCATATATTTTTTACTAAAATAAAATTTAGATCTGCAAAACTCATTACGAGCTCACATTACTCCATTAACAGCAAAATTCCATGTTATTTTTTTATGTTTTTCTGGTTCATTCATAAAGAATATGTATGATTCTGCTATAAATTCAGCTGCTTCATAGTGCAGCTCAAATTTTTGTTTATTCTTGTATAGCCATTTATGAATGCCTGCATGCCTTGAACGCATTAAACGCGTACAAACGCACACACACACACACACACACACAGTTTCTTAGGCCATTGTACTAACTTTATTAATTCATGATGCTGCTACGAAGGCCATCGAATGCCATCAAACACCATCATCGAAGCCATCAGGCAACAGTTGCAAATTAAGAATTGAATCGCGTTGAACATTCGCTGGGGCAGCAACAAGTCGTTATAAGTAGATGCAGCTAAATTGCATTAACTGTCAATGATTGGTTACGAGTATGTGTGTGCCTAGCGTTTTATTTTTATATTATATACAAAATTTACATGCGTCCAAGCTATGGGCCTTTAGCACCAACAGCATAAACATCGAAGTCGGGGTCGTTCATCTTGTGTCGTACTGCAACGATCAGCGAGAATAACGTGACGAGCATTGACGTCTGTCTGTATGTTTTTCTAGAGCTGCCTTTCTCTCTGCACATATCGCAAGCCCTCCTCTTACCTCCTCCTCCCCTCCCCCTCTGCCCATTTACCTAACATACTATCCATTGGGGAATCTCACAGTTAGCTTGAGGAAGAAATCCAGAAGCGAAATATTTATTAGTTGGAATTGTTTTGAGATGCGAAACATACGATTAGATCTCGACCAAGATGAACCTAGAGGCGGAATGAACATTGTTGAATGACAGCAAAATATTGAAATTATAAAAATGTGTATAAAAAGATATACAGATACTGAGATACTTAAGATATATACAGTTTCAATATGATCCATGTTGTAACTGCGAGATAAATTAAAGCGCTATGCTGTTGTTTTTGTTGCAGTAGCAGCATTATACATAAAAAGATAGAAACTGACACAGATTTATAGAATGCAATCGTTAAGAAAAAGTCAGAAAGTAGGCAGATTGAGAGAAGATAGAAGAATAATTATTGTAATACAAAAGCGGCAAACTGAGATTTATTATTAGTGGTTTTTCGTGTCGCAGCTGCTCGGACCGACAAATAGACAAATAGAGTGAACGACGACTGATAGACAGACAGCAGCAACAACAGACGTAGCATTGATTGATGAAATGTTTTATTTTCATTAATATCAGCATTTTTTGTCTGATTTTCCTTATGCTGATTACTTTAGACATTCTTACTGTACTTACAAATATTCAGGAAGCAGAATATTATAATTTTGAATAAATGACCAGACATGTACGGTTTGATTGGCATGAATGTGGCAATTTATATAATACTACAAATTATTCAATAAACTGGAGGAAACAAAAAATGTTCAAATTGAGAAATATGAATTAAAAATTCAACACTTTAAACACCATGTGGAATAAAAGTTATGCAATTTGTACTGCAGTTTTATGAGCACGTTGTTGTATAAATATTTTAAATATTCATAGAGCATGTGAGCTAAAAATATACACAATTGTTGGCATACAGTTTAGATAAAAGGGGAAAGTTTTAGTGCTAATGAGTTGCAAAACAAGGTAGCGGTGAAAAAACAATACCTGAAAATGTTTTCCCAAAAACTAACATATTTTTGGTGAATTTAATCGATGCATAATTAAGACTTTAAAAAATAAGATAACAATAACGACTTGGGTGTTCCAGAGAGAGTTTCAGAGAGACTTTAGTGAAAGAGAGAGTTGTATAAACAGAAATGAAGAATAATTTTAGATCAGGCCATGGTAGAATAACTGTCAAAACAAATTTGTCGGCTCATAGAAAATCTGAAAGCGATGAGAAAGCTTTGATTGGAAAAACATAGTCAAGAAAGTGATTTGTATTGGTTTTGACAATTTTGGCTATGAGAAAGAGAGCACAGTGCGAAATGCATCTACATTCTTTTATTCTACCATGGATCAGGCCTGGGCATTCTAGCACAGTCACATTTTATTTTGTCTTGTTAGTATTGGCGATCTCTTAAATTGAGCAAACTGACCTCATACAATTTGCAGCTCAATCCGACATAGGTCATTACAGCATCACCGTCAGCGAACGACTGATTTATATTTTCTTGTGTTGTGAGCTTTGTGCACATATGAAAAGTTACTCTCAGATAGCGTTCAGTGAGCTATGGAGCGCCCAGCCCAGGGACAAAAATAGAAAGAGTTGCCCTAGATTCGTGAAATTTTGTGAGAATACGTTTTACGATAAAGGAATAATTTATTTTCATTTCAAATCGGATGAATGATACGCCCAGCTCCCATACAATCGGAACGGGTAATCTGGTATCTCCCAAAAAATTATCCCAGATCAATAAAATTTGGTGTACATAGTCATTTTATAGAGATACCGATGTCGGTAATACGGTATATTTTCCCAAAAAATTATTCCAGAGCGATAGTATAAACACCAAATCGGGAAAATATACCAAATCGACTGACCAACAGAACAACCTCCCATACAACTGAAAGCGGTTACACGGTATATTTTCAAAAAAAAAAAAAATTAAAAAAATATTGTAGAAAAATTTAATTTTTTATTAAATATTTCATATTTCATTTCATAATAATATTCTTCTAACGTAACGTCGTAACGGTCAATAATTGATCGCTTTTTACATTTTGATCACAATTTTGAAAACGATGCTTGCATTTTTCCTTAACTTTGTTCACATTAAAAATATTAGCCTTGAAGTTCATCGGATGAACTTTTAGAAAATATATTTTCAAAATCTAAATTTGGTAGGATATTTTCCCTTATATTATTTTATTTTGATTTCTAATAATAAATTGTTTTATAACATCATCATTGTGATGTTTTCTACTATAAATTCTCCTTTTAGAGGCAATTGATGGTTCTGAGGATAGAAGCAGTCCAGCAAAAAGTTCTGTGTTTGAAGCTCCTCTTAATGTTTTGCGTGTATGACTTAGTCGACACTTCCTAAATCATTTACGAGTGGCTTCCAAGGCATCTTCTGAAAGCAATCCAATCGGTAGAGCAAAATTTTCAACTATTTCATTAGCATGTAGCAAAATTTTATGGGCGGTCATGGGCATGTAGTACCTAAGCCTGTTATAGCTGCGAAGAGTTCACAATTAAGAAAAGCTTTTCTGGCTGTGTTGGCATCATTTGCTGTTCCACATCCCGTTTTCACTATATCAATTGTCAATTCCATTTGTTGCTTTAATTCCCTTCGCATTTTTATTTCTATTTTTTTAAAAATGGTACTGGAACTAGAAACTCGCAGGCATTTGATTTGCATTCTATACGCAATATGCAACAAGCATTCAAACATCTTAATCCAAGCATGAAATGTTGACAGGACGTACATAAAATGTTTTTAATCTAATTTTCTCGACATAACATGAATAGAATTCATTACTAAAGCAGTAGCACCACACTGCCAACAAATTCGGATTATCTGCCAACAAATTCATAACAGCCCCATCTACTCGTATCATTGTAAGATACATTTTATAACTACAATTTTGTGGTTATTGACTTCAGCTGAAAATAGTCTTTGAATGTCTTTTCGTATTTGTGGATTGGATAGTCTTTGAATATCTTTTCCTATTTCTTTATCTGTTTCAAGTATAAACGAAGAATTTTCTTTCATAAGAATGAACTAATGGAGTTGTATTTGTCCATATTGGATTTTGGTTACTCGTACTTATATCAAATATTTTGAAGAGAACTAAAGCAACATTAACCCTAGAATACTTACTTATGTTAAATTTACTCAGGCCTAACGAGTAATATAACGTATTGTGAACGTAAGGTTAGTATTCAAGGGTTAAACAAAAACACATCAGTATTACACTCACTAGAGAATTATTGCTTGTATATACTATGCCCAGAGCTAACATTTCAACTCTAAAATAACTTTCATATTTCGGTTAACATTACTCAATTACAATAAACTAAAAACTAATTGCAAGAATAATAGAAACGACTGAGGCTAAGCTTTCCATAACATTCTGATAACATACTAGTAAGGAATGGAGCTTCGGCAGGGTACCGAAGCTAAAATACCCCCCGCAGACGTATTGAAGTATATTCAAAGTCTTTAAAAAACGAAAACGAAATGGCCATTTCAGCCCTTGAAAGGACTTTGACCGAACTTCTTATGATCAATTGTGCTGTGTGTGATGTGAAATGTTTAAATGCAACTGATCGAGAACTGGACCTACATGTTTTACGCCGACTTCAAACGGCTTATGTTAAGAAGCTTTTCATGTCAGTTTTTACAACCTGGGTTCTCTGGCGTAAGAGTTACACACTCTACCCACTACGCCACGGCCGCAAAAAAATCAATTCAAAGTCTTTACCCGCCTTTAAAATGTTTGTGCATAATCTGCAAAAATATTTTTGTCATACGCTTAATTTTATTTTACCCTTAGCTGCCACATAGAGTAATATTGTGCAAATTCATTCCAACGGTGTAAAATAATATCGCTTAATATTAAAGTGCCACTCCCACGTTTAATTCCGCCTAAATTTCTTGACTACATGCTGCTCATTATTCTACAGAATATGGAAAATTTGGAAGAAGTCGGACAAAGGCAATAGAAGGAGTTCGATTTAAATTAAAGTGACACGCCCTTGTCTAATGCCGCCCAATTTTTTTTGACTAATCACTGCTCATTATAAGAATATATTTGAGAAATTTGGTTGAAGTCACAAAAACGGTGTAGAACGAGTTTGGTTAGAATTAAACTGGCACGCCTCTTGTCCAATCCCACCCACTTTTGTAGGCTATAAAGTTCTCTTTATACTAAAGATTATATGTAAGAAATTTTGTTGAAATTGGACAAATGGTGTAGATAGAGCTAGTCTAAAAATAAAGTGCCACGCTCTCTGTCTATTACCGCGCAATTTTATAAACTTAAGATTGCTCAAACTACCAAGGATTATGTGTGAAAAATTTGGTTGACGTCAGAGACACTGTGTAACAGAAGTTCGATCAAAAGTAAAATGCCACACCCACTTTCTTATGTGAAGACTCCATATTATAACGAATAATGTATATATGGGTTGAATATACGATGTGGGCGCAGTTTGGGTACATACAGGCCCGATGTCATTCAGTTTTATATATTTACGAAAGTTTTTCTATTTTGATGACGTCATTTTGTATAGGAGGTAGGCGTGGTTTTCATCCGATTTTGCTAAATATTATAGAGATATTTCATGTTATATATCAAAGGTTATGTGTGTAATTTTTCTGTTCGGCATTCACCTCTCTGCAGACAATGGCATAACAATTCATAACACACACGACACAATTGATCATAAGAAGCTAGGTCAAAGTCCTTTTAAGGGCTGAAAGTGGCCATTTCCGTTTTTTTTTTATGTGCAAAATTTCAAGATATTTCTTTCATTATTGTGGATTTTTAAGAGATTTTACGTTTAGAATAAAGACACTTTGTATGGAAAGCAGGCGTGATTTTCATACGATTTTTTCAAATAGCATAGAGATGGTTTATATTATATATCAAAGGATATGTGCAAAATTTCCTGACATTTCATTGGTTTTTGTGGATTTTTAAGAGATTTTACTGTTAAAATAAAGTCACTTTGTATGGAAGGTAGGCGTGATATTCTTCCAATTTGGCTCATTCTCGAACTTGATCTCCATTTTTTAAATAATAAGCTTATATATTGAATTTCATCGCGATAACTTTAATATTTCTGTTGTAATCGTGATCACAGACGGACAGACGGACAGACAGGCGGAAATCGACTCAGGCAGTGATGCTGATCAAAAATATAAATACTTTCTATACCTGTCACGCCTTTTTATTGGCGTTACAAATGGACAAAGTTAATATACCCCTTAGGCAGTACGCGTTGGGATATAAAAATGGCCAAGAAACAAAAAAGAAAACGCAAAATCGGCAAATTTTTTGCATTCTTCCCAGTAGATAAGCGTGCGTGTACGAAATAAACAGAATTTCATTTGAAAAATTACCCAAATTTGTATGGAAAATATTGGGTAATTTTTAAAATTTTTATTTTTGGGAAATTTTGCTTATGAGCAATATTTAATATTTCTGACTACCACTTGTTTCGGTTGATAACTCATGGCCTGACCGAGCAGCACTTCACTTCTTACAAAAAAGCCAAAAATTTGATCGATTCTTGGATCACTTCAAAAGAAGAGAAATTTTTTCCTGATCTATCTGAATCAATATGCTGCCTAAAAGATGGGAGAAGTCGTAGCTTACTATGAACAATATTTTGAATAAAATACATTGTACCAATTTCTCTAAAAATTGCTTCAAAGTTTTAAAAAAGACCCTCGAAACTTATTTGTGACACATTTTTAAAATATTGCTTAAAATTACAAGAATGCTTAATGTTGTAATGTTGTTTTATATTGATATTTGAAAACAAAAAATTAATTTTCTAAACTAACACTAAATCTAATCCTTCAATTTTATCTTCCTTATAATCTCTTTCTTATAAAATTGAAGAATTCGCGTTTAATACAGTTATCGACAGCAACTTCAACATTTATAATGTAATTTGAAGTTCACTACATATTCTTGATAACGTAACATTCAACTATTTTCTTAATTTGGAATTTGCAGTCCACTATTTCAATTATTTTAACTATTTGAACTTCCCTGATTCCGCCTCAATGCTTATATAATCCTTTCATAAAGAAAATTAATCTTATTTTCTAAATTTACATCAATTTGTTGCATCGTAAATGATGTAAAGTACAAGTAAATTTAAAATTTTTAATATAAAATTCTAATTCAATGACCACAAAAACATTCAGAACTTTTTCAACTACCGTGTTTTTTTGGATATAGAATGAGATAAAGTCACAGTTATTTCTTAGAATAAAAAAGTGCTAAAAATTAAAAAAGAATTGTTTATCTCTTAATCGATTACAATCTGTCACGTTCGTAACTGTGACTGCTTATTCGACGTGAATAATTTATACACACTTCATTAAAATATCGTTAACAAAAGAAAAAATTTAAAAAATAAAGAAAAAAAAAAGACACTGAGAAAAAGAAAAGAATATATATAAACACAAAATACTTGTTCTGATGCAGCCAATTTTAATTTGTATATCGTTTAAGTGACTAAAAATACAATTTTTATATAAAATTCAAGGTTGATTTATAAAGTTGTCACAGGGCTGATTGCACTCTCTTCTCAGTACCCATAATTGTCAAAACCAGCCAATTTTGCGAATGACTACGAAAGAAAAACGGATGGTAAAAGAGAGCACTTGCAGATTTTCTACGAGCTGTCAACTTCGATTTGACAATTATGGGTACTCGCTCTGTCCCTTGCGACAACCTTATAAATCAACCTTTATAAAATTCAACTCTGAGATTTCAAAATACTAAAAAGATAAAAAGATATTCTTAAAAAAATTTTATTTTCTTGTTATAAAAATAAATTGGATATTTTTGGGGTTGCATCGTAGGCTTTCATGCAAACTATTAAGTGTCTGCAAAATATATATACGAAAAATAATATAAGTCCATTGAGTGTTAATTGTTTAAGCAAGTGCATTAAGCCACCTCCTGCAATTTCACAAACTACTTTATGGCTAATTAATTAAAACGCATGTCTCGTTGCAACATGTTGACATGTGTCTGTTGCAAGGCAACTGCTGGAGCCGCAAAGACCCGTAAATTATTTAACTGAATGGCTTGATGCAATTTTTTCCAGTTGTAAGACATTTGATTGAAGCGTTGTTGGGGTCTCATTTGGCACACGCATAATCTTTATGCATTGCCGTAAATTTTGTTCACTCGCACAAAACACGCAACCGGACAAGGTTTTAGAAAATTATTATTTTGATGCGAAAAATGTGTTGAACGTATTTAAATTATTTGCAATTGACTTAATAAGTTGGTGTGGAATAAATTTAAAAGCGAAGTTTAATGAACTTAAGATAGCTTTTCTTAGGTAGAATTACCGGAAAAGCAACCGGAAGTGAAGATCGCTGGAAAATGCTATGCAAGCTGATAGACTTCATAAAAAAATCAAATAGAAATAATTTTTATATATCCTGTCATGAAGTGGATGCCATGTTAGAAACTTGTTCTGATTTAATAATGTATTCTATAATGTTGTTCTTTGTTGAACAGGTCTTAAATATCAACTGGAGAATTTGGCATGCATCGCTTTTACTGTGTGTCCGAAAATGATTTCACGCGATGTTTCTATTCAGCTTAAATGCTACAAATTAATTATTTCAATGCTAACCGCTTAGCTCATTTATGACAAAATAAATAAACTTCATATAAGTATGTACCATGTATAAAGCTAGTCGAAGCGAAATACTGAGAAAACAAAGTGTTTCTTTTGTTCAAAATATAGTGTGTACAATACAGCGTATTTGTAGGATAAACATACAAGATTTATACAAAAGGTGACCGTATTTTTTTTCGCTAAAATTCGGTATACAAAAAATTTAACTATCGCTTAAATATTATTCAAAAAAATTGTATTTTTTTTTAATTCAAATGATTTTAATGAAAACTATATTTGCTAAGCAATGTTATTTTATATTTTATGCCATGTCAATAAACTGCTACGAACAGTCAGTTACGAACGATATTTTTCATATTGACGAATTCCTGGGTTGAGTTAATAAATTTTTTGTCAGCATAGAGTAAACAAAACTTTCTGCCAAGGCTTTTTCTTTGAGTGTAGAGTTTAGCCATAGCTCTTTTTCACAGAGTTAATGCACTTTCCTCATAGAGTTTAATAAAAAATTCTTGCGCTTGATCAAAAATTTTTTTACTGCTAACTCAAGAGTTTATTTCTTGTTACTTGATCTAACTCAACTTTGTATTGGTAACTCAATCTAAACTCTCTGTGTTAAACCAGAGAGTATATATAGTAGAGATAGATAGAGTATAGTTGAAGTCAATGCGTTCGTGTTGTTGGTACATGTTTTTTTTTTTGTTTTTGCATAGCGCGAAGGAAAAATTAACAATTGCCCACAAGTGCGTTGAAACGAAAATGAATGAAATGTGATAAGATTTACTGGTGTGAATAATAAAGTGTGTTTTTTAATTTACGTAATGTTATTTAAAATTTTTTAATTTAAAAGTTATTTTATTGAAAATAACATCATTAAACTATTAAATCTATGAAACCGTGAAAAAGCTACGCTTCTCCAATGACGCACCTGCGTTTTTTTTTCAAAAAATTTGAGCTCAGAATTGACCTCACACGCCAGAATTTTGATGTCTTTGAAGCTACATATATACCCCGGAAAGGCTTTATGTGCTATTTCTGAAGTTCAGCACATGACACACAAAGTTTTTTTAAACTCTTTTCTACTAACTATCAATTTTGCATTAAAAAACTTTCTGCATCCTATATACAACCCCAAAACTAGCTCAAAAGAAGCCAGTTTTTGGTATATAACTTCAAAGTTTAAAAAAATCGTGATACGATTGAAAAATACTGACTTCAGGTTGGCAAATAGGAAGTCAGAAACATCCACAATGAGCTATAAGATTTGAGAGATGACAAAAAGTTTATATTTTGCAGACCTGTATAAAACAAAAGATGCACCTGTGTGTCTTATATTTACTTGACATTTTTATTTCGGTACTTAAAATTTTCCTTTTTAGAAATTCGGTGCATTTGGATGTACCCGAAACTTCTCTTTGGAACAGGATGCATGGTCAACATGGGTGAGGTATCACAACGTTGAGTTCATGAGTATTATCACTTAACTGCGTTACTGCGCTGATACACTTGTTTTAATACAAGTAACACAATAGCGCAGTAAAATAAATCGCTTTTTTTGCTTTCATCTTTCTTCATACAGTCAAACGTGTTAGATTTCAACAGTAGAAGCAAACTTGAATTCAAATTCAACTTTAAATTGAAAATTAAGATCATCAACGATCAACGAAGCACAATTTGACTTTAGGTGAAACATATTGCTACAGAATCTAAATTTTGATTTATTTTCCTTACGTGAGACTTTCCTTAAGTTCTTCAGCATCAACTCAATTTAATACCCAACTCACCGCACTCAAAATATTTACCACATAACTTAAGGTGGTAATCTTAATCTTAAGAGGCAAGCCATTATAACCATCCAGTACAATTGAGAAATGTAAGGAGGTCGTTGATTTTCAGGGTTGAGAGTTCCTCTAGGTTGGCGAGGAATGATTTACCTAGTAATTTTAATGTGCATCTAGTCAATGCCCGACAAGCGCATAGAAAGTAACCGTATGTTTACGGAATGTTTATATATTCCGAAATGAGCACTCTCGTTTGTTGTAACGAGCAACAATACTTTTTGATATGAAAAATGAATTGCTTATTGTGTCCGACACGAACGAGAGTACTGATTTTGGAATACATAAGCAAGCGGTTAGGCAATGTTTCCTTTTCTCTTGGATCATTGCACCTGTGACAGTGGAAGTTGAATTCCAGGAATTCCAATGCACCCCAGTGCCCCGTAATTCCAGTGCTTTGTACTGATTGCCGTGATTCTCGCTGTGTCAGTGAGGAGGTCTTGTTATTAGTTTGTGGGTTTTTCCCAGGTTGTATGAGGGCCACATTTTATCTGCTGTCGAGCAGGTTGTCAAATTTCTCCATCTGGGATTAGCTATTTCGAGGTAGTCCAACAGCATTCCCCCCTTTACTGTGTACAAGGGAACTAAGACTGGTTCTGCTTTTTTAGCATCAAAGGAAGAGCCTAAATGGCCAGCTTGTCTGCTTTTTCATTACCACAAATGTTTCTGTGCCCGGGAACGCAAATTATAGTACTGTCAAGCAGTTGACCTAGTCTTGCTAGTTCCTCGTTACACTACTTTACCAGCTTGGAGATGAATTTTACTGCAACTAATGCTCAAATAGCTGCCTGGCTATCCGACAAGATTGCTGTGTTCAACTCAATAACTCACTGCGCTGTCTAAGGTGTTATTTAAACAGGAATCATTGCATTTCAAACTAAGTTGTGGCGCAACTGAGTTTAACGCATTTTGCCGATACAATTAACTACGTTGGAGTTGGTAAGCGCATTTTTGCTGTGTTTCTCCTATATAGTCTACCCATGTCTCATGTTTGCCCCTGTCTACCATGTAACACGAATTTCTTGAAATCATAGCATTTCAAACTCAGCGTAACTAAACTAAAGTAAGCGAATTTGTTGCTGAGTTGCCCATGTCTAGTCTACCCAAGTCTTAAAATAATAGCATTTCAAATTACGTCATGACGCAATTGAGTTAACGCATTTTTGGATATAGTAAACTGCGTTTGAGTTTGTACGCACATTTTTTTCTATGTTACCCTTGCCTAGTACATGGCATGAAATTTCGGTACTGTACCGGCATTTTCATTATAAATGGTCACTTTATTCATACACACCTGAATCCAGTTTGTGCACGGGAACAAAAGATATTTTGTTTCAGTTTTTTTTTTTTTTCAACACAAAAACGACAACACAAAGCTATAGGAATTGCAAACTTGTCCAGTTTATGAGTTCCATAGAAAGATGTGATCATTAATGAAGGCAAAAAAAGTAAAATAAAAAACCGTTCACATATAACGCAAAGCGGCTCTAATGTGGTTGACCAGTTTTATGCGCTGCAATTTCTAAAGGAAGTTAAAACAAAAGCAGTAAAATAAAAGCAAATGGACAGCATTATAGAAAAAAGGGGGGGAAAAAAAAAATACAAACAACCACAGGTAGTTTAAAGCGAAAATATTAGACGTGTTTTGCAATTGTTAAGGTTATATGTATTGTGGATTAAATTTTGTGCAAATTGCTTGTTAAGCGTAAACTAAGTAAGCGGCTTATAAAAGCCACATGTGTGAACTTGGCATTGAAATGGACTTTGAATTTACGAAAGAATTAAATATTTCTCTAACCAAATACAACAAATAAAGCTTATTAAACAAATTAAAGTGGAGTTAAGAAACAGTTTAACAGAACTGCTAACTAATAGTTAACAACAAAGTATTGCTAAGCGGCATAATTTAATAAACGCCCACATGGCACACATGGTATATTTTATATTCTTGCCTTGAGGCTGCCTCTGGCAGGCAACGAACCGTCAACTAGCTGGTGTTGACTGGGTAAAGCTCGTTTAAGCTAACACTCAATACAGACTAACTTTACGTCTTGACCATTTAAGTAAATAGATTTTTTTTTCTTCTTTTCTTTTTGAGCATTACTTCGTCTTGTCATTAGCTTAACTTTAATGTACTTTTAGAGCTTGTAGCTGTGATTGAATCTCTTTGATTTTCTATTTTTTTTTTTCCTCTATTCAAATGTGCGTGTTTTAATAATTTTAGTATATGACTAATTTTGGTTTATTTAGTTTCGGGCCAAAATTTTATAGTTTTGTTTTTGCTATGCCACTCTTACAAGGTTAATCTGAATCTTGTTAAGTTGTTGTAATGATTTCGAAGTTTTTTTTTTGTGCTTTTAGGTGGGTGTTTTTTACATGCAAACTTTTCGTAACAGCCAGACCGCCTGTATTTGTTTGTGTAGCGTAACTTATATTACTTCGTGATTTTGTAAATATTTGCAAAGCTTTCAAAACTAACACTCTTTATTAATTGTTTGGCACAAATATGTGCTTAACAGTCTATTAATGTTGAATTAATTGGTCGAATGAGATGATGACATTTGTTAATGAATTGTTTTTGATTTTAAAGACAATTGCTGAAGGCCACTTTGGTCATCATTCACTTCATGTATTTTTCGAGTGGACTGTTAGTGACCTTGACATAAGAGAAATATTTTGGTTCGAACACAAAGTGGTGTATAAAATTGAACTTTTTCAATGTTAAGAGCTTACGACCAGACTTAAGACTAAAATAATTGATAGTTTTTCTTAAAGTTAGTCCTATTTAATATTGAAAATACATCCACGAAATTACATAAAAATATAGAAATATATAAGGGTTTTACGAAATGAAACAAGATATAAGAAATGGTAAAAACAAAATGGTGGCTGTAAGAACATGAAATTGCGTTTTTTGCATCAAATTATAAATCACATTAACTCTAATTAAAGTTAGAGGAAAAAAGTCAAAAAACATTTTTTGTTGCAATTTAAAAAAACCAAGTATACTGATTACCACTGGAATGATATTATTTTGGATTTTGAAGGATTTTACCAGTACTGTAAATTTCGCTCACTTTATTTGAGTGCGCTCACTTTTCCAAAAAACTGAGTGCGCTCACACATTCTGAGCGGCTCACTTTTTGAGTGCGCTCAGTTTTTTGGAAAAATTTTTTTTTGAAAAAGTGAGCGACTCAAAAAGTGAGCGAAATCAACAGCCCTGGATCTTACGATATCTTTTCAGTTGCAGACATGCCACGCCCGCTAATGTGAATTTGAAATGTCATGCAATTTCAATTTCACAGTTTAGTATCTACTCTAGATTTCAAAACAGATCCTAAATTTCAGTGTCATGAATGTGCAATAATCTTTTTGTTAGATGATATTGCGTCACTTAAAAAAAAATCTGTTATATCAGAAAAATACTGTATAACCTAGAAAAACAACCACAAATGTAAGTTTATTTGAAAACTAAAAAAAATTGCTTTTTGCAATGCCTTTCGAACATTCTCCTTACATTTGTTTTGAAGAAGCTCACAAACACAGAAGTTATGGGCAATTTTCCAGAGTATGTTTTTGCCAAAATGTAAAAATTTGTATGGAAAAAATAATAATTTCCAAAAGTTTAAAACGCAATTAAAAAAAAAAGAAGCGTTTTCAATATTTTTTGTAATTCCAATATGGTTTTAATGAAGGCTTTCTTAACAAATTCCTGAAAAATTTGGCTGCGGCAGCTAAGTATTTAAGAAGTTATTGGCAATTTTCTGGAGCATGTTTTTGGCAAAATGTGAAAATTTGATTGAGAAAAATGCAAAAATTTCCAAAAGTTTAAAACTCAAAATAAAAAAAAAAAATTTAAAAAAACGTATTTTTAATACCTTTTTGATTTCAATATGATTTTAATGGAAGCTTTCTTAACATCTTCCCGCCGAAAAGTGTGGCTGCGGCAGCTAAATATTTAAGAAGTTAAAGACAATTTTCTGGAGCATATTTTGGCTAAAAAACGAAACAAATACATTATGAAAAATAAGTTATTTTTTTTCAAATCCGTCAGACGGATGGTCATGTATTTTTCTCGAGTATGAAACTTTTTCTTGGTATAAAATAATTGAGCTGCTCAGAGCACAAGTGGCGTAAGTCCACTTTTGGGTAGTTTTGAGAAAATGGAATATTTAGAAAAATTCTTATTAGAAATTCTATGTATAAAGAACTCAGTTTTGCTTACAAGCTATGTCAAGAGAATGAAAAGAGCTATTCATATTGTAAAAAATTAACTTAATAATAAAGGGTGATTTTTTAAGAGCTTGATAACTTTTTTTTTAAAAAAAACGCATAAAATTTGCAAAATCTCATCGGTTCTTTATTTGAAACGTTAGATTTGTCCATGACATTTACTTTTTGAAGATAATTTCATTTAAATGTTGACCGCGGCTGCGTCTTAGGTGGTCCATTCGGAAAGTCCAATTTTGGGCAACTTTTTCGAGCATTTCGGCCGGAATAGCCCGAATTTCTTCAGAAATGTTGTCTTCCAAAGCTGGAATAGTTGCTGGCTTATTTCTGTAGACTTTAGACTTGACGTAGCCCCACAAAAAATAGTCTAAAGGCGTCAAATCGCATGATCTTGGTGGCCAACTTACCGGTCCATTTCTTGAGATTAATTGTTCTCCGAAGTTTTCCCTCAAAATGGCCATAGAATCGCGAGCTGTGTGGCATGTAGCGCCATCTTGTTGAAACCACATGTCAACCAATTTCAGTTCTTCCATTTTTGGCAACAAAAAGTTTGTTAGCATCGATGCTCGAAAAAGTTGCCCAAAATTGGACTTTCCGAATGGACCACCTAAGACGCAGCCGCGGTCAACATTTAAATGAAATTATCTTCAAAAAGTAAATGTCATGGACCAATCTAACGTTTCAAATAAAGAACCGATGAGATTTTGCAAATTTTATGCGTTTTTTTTAAAAAAAAAGTTATCAAGCTCTTAAAAAATCACCCTTTACAAAAAAATAATGAAGAATATTGCATACTAAATTGAACATAGTTTTGAAATTTCTTATTTCCGCTGTAGAAATCTAATGTGAGATATTTTAAGAATGTTTTGATGAGGAAACATTTAGTGCCAGAAGTCGAACAAAACTTCCTACTAGTGATTATCTAAATTATTAAGGGAGATATAAAATGAATGGACTTATGCCACTTGTCCTCTGAACTTTTTTCGAAATTTCTCATTTCCGATGTAGAAATCTAATGTGAGATATTTTTAACAATGCTTTGACGAGGAATCATAACATATAGTTATAGAAGTCGAACAAAACTTCCACCTAGTGATTATCTTCATTATTAAGGGAATGGACTTGCGCCACTTGTCCTCTGAAAAAATTATATAATTTGTCAGAACAATAACTAAGTATTGCATTTTATTCGGAGATTACATAAGCTAGGAGTTTCTAACCCGGAGTGATAAATAGGTTACATATTCCTCTTCACTTCTATGTACTTAACTCAATTTCCTTAAAAAATGTACTAACGCCACTTGTGCTCTGAGCAGCTCAATTATGTATACTAAATTTGATGGGTCTGGGATAATTTTTTGGAGAAACATCAGATTGCCGTTTTCGGTTATATGGGAGGTAAACGGGAGATAGGCGATTTGATTTATTTTTTGCACCAACTTATTTGCTATAAAATAATTGGTTGCTATAAAATAAATAACCATATGAATTTTTATTAAACTGGGACAGTTTTTTGGGGAAACGTACTAGATTACTCAATGTTGGCAATGGTTAAATGAGAGGTAGGCATATTAGTCTGCCGACACTACTCTTTGATTTCATTGAAGACTTTATGCATGGTTAAAATCTTATATCCTTGATCGATGGCAAAACTTTAAAATTAATAGAGTCCATAGAGGTCTCTTCAGGTGTACTGTAAGTGAGTCATCTGGGCCCACTTCTATTTCTTCTCTTCATTGATGACCTACCTTTAGTTATTGAATACTTGAGATGTCTTTTTTATGCAGATGACTTAAAACAATGATTTAGAAATCATATCAAATTAATTAATGCGAAAGCTAACTCAATGTTAGGATTTATAAAAAGAAATTTTAATGATTTCTCAGATCCTTCTACTCTTAAGTTTATTTTTTCCTTATTAGTAAAACCGCACCTGGAATATTGCTCGAATATCTGGAACCCGTATTACCAATTATACTCCAATAGATAAGAATCGGTCCAAAGTAAATTCACTAGGTTCATGTGGTACAAATAATATTGAAACCTGCCCTCAATGCCTCAATATATATTCTATTGTGCCATAGTAAAACTCACTCTACTTTCCATTCGTCACAAAATATTCTCAGAAATGCTTATTTGGGATCTTATTCATCATAATAATCAATGCCCTGAACTACTTTCTCAGCTTAATTTCTATACTCTATCCCGTTGTCTCCTCAGCAATTTCCGCAGAAAAGTCAATTTCCGGGGAATATTGCTGGAACCCGTATTTAAAATTATACTCCAATAGATAGATAAGAATCGGTCCAACGTAACTTCACTAGGTTCATGTGGTTCAAATAAAATTGAAATCTACCCTCAATGCCTCAATATACAACCCGTTGTGCCATAGTAAAACTCACTCCACTTTCCATTCGTCACAAAATATTCTCAGAAATGCTTATTTGGGATCTTATCCATCATAACATTCAATGCCCTGAACTGCTTTCTCAGCTTAATTTCTATACTCCATCCCGTTATATCCGCAGCAATTTCCGCAGGAAATTCCATTTCCGGGAGACATTCCATAGATCAAACTATACTCATAATATGCCTAAGGCCTAAGGCATTATTTACAAATCAATGAAATGCTTTGCGCCTCAGACCTGCTTAGAAATATTTCTAGAAAAACTTTTAAAGGCAATCTTGTACTTAACATTATGGCTCGGTAGTCATGATCAAATGTTTTTTTTTTTTTGTTCAATTGGACAATTTTACTGTTAATATAAAAATAAACTCTTAATTTGTACTATTATTTTTGCTTACTATTGTTTTGTATTACTATTATTCAATATTACTATTACTGTATTACTACAATTTAAAACTTGATACAAAACGATTCCCATGGGCCCAAATTCCCCAAAATTTGGAAGATACTATGAAGGTCCAAAATGTTAAATGTTTTATAAAAAAATTAATACTTTATCTTTTGTAAAAATAACTTAATTGCAAAATTGCATTATTATTTTCCTATCATATATTATAGCGCTCATAGGCAACAACTGTTACAGTTTTACTTACTGCGTCTTGCTGTATAATGAAACAAAGACCTATAACGATCGATGTAACGAGCGACAATATAATTTAGTATGAAAAAATGTAGTGATGCAGTTAATATTCTTTGTATCTCCCAAAAACACCTTTATTTCATTCAAAGCTTTTTTATAAATAATCTTGATCACATGATTTGATTTTGAAAACTGTAAAAAATTTATTAAATTTATTGTAAATTTTTTTAAGAAACCACGACTACAAAAAATTTTGAGGTGACACGACATTTTTATTTAAATTGTTTCGGAACCTCTGAAGATAACTGCATTAATGCAAAATACGCGCTTAATTTTTCTAATAAAATATTTATTTTTGAAAGATTGACTATACAATTTTGTTGGAGTTCGGTCAAATGCACCCTCAAAATCATTAATCTAAAACTCGATTTTGAATTTTTGTGCTGTTGCTGCTTTTTACATTTAAGGGTTTAAAGCACAACTCCATATATAAGCTTGGGTGGGGCCTAATTTCATTTTTGATTACTGTTTTTTTTGGAGTCTAGTTTCCAAAAATTTTTTCGAGGCCTCTTTTCATATTTTTTTTTTTTTTTTTTTTTGCCAATACTTCATTAGAGCGTAATTTTATAGCGCGGACTGATTTCTCAAAACTATCGGATAATTATTTTCTTCACTTAATAAATGTCATTAGTTGGATTTATAGGGGCTAAAAAAGTTCAGATTGATAAAAATTTTACATATTTTTAGTGAGTTATTCGAATAACTGCTTCATTAGAGCAAATTATTCAATTGTCATTTAACTTCAACAACCACTCAAATTATTTCAACATCCAAAAATCTGGAAACTCAAAAACTTTTGTTAGCTACTCAATCATTTTCATAAAAAAAAAAAATGGGTCACCAGTATAGCTCGTACCACAAAAACCACTTTATTATTATTAAATAAATAGAAAATCCTCAACACACAGCAATAAATCAAAATAACCCCTTTTCTCTGCAATCATGCTATAAATATGAAAATATTTTTCCCTTTATTCTAAAGGGCACGTTTTGCTTCATCACATTGCTTTCAAAATTCCAACAAATTCCGGAACTAGCCACTTAATATACGAAACGGTGCATTAAATTAGGTAGCTGCAGATAGACGCTGCACTTTGTTGCAACAACAAAAAGAAAAATAAGAAACCAAAAATAATAATAAGCATGCTACATTTTATAGTGTTTCCACTCCAATGCATCCCTAGAGAAAGATTTTTGTTAATGAGAAAACCATTTAGATTTGTTTGCTGGCAATCTGCGGTATTTTCTAATAAATGCATTTAAAGTGTTTAGTATTGTGTGTGTGTGTGTGTGTGTGTGTGGACAAAGCAAGCAGCACAAAATACAAAGTTTTCTTAGTAGCTATGGAGGATGACTTTTATGTTGACAATAATACGGGTGGGTTGGCAGACGTTTGCAACAAAGCGTTTTATTATTTATGTGGTTTTTACTTCTAAAGTTTATAAATTCCAGCATAATAATGTTATTCAATGCGATACACACACACACACACACACACATTTTGTGTGCTTGGGTATGGTGTGCTTTTAACCCTATAGGAACAAACTAACTTGTTTTTAAAAACAACTAGTTAAAAAACTAGTTTAAAATAAACCAGTATATGAACTACTTTGAATTATATTAAGGCGGCAACTACTCTGATGTTGGCATGTTTTAATTGAAAACTTTTATTAGATTACAAGCTTATATATATTTAACCATGTTATTTCATCAAATATTATTAACTTTTGGCCATCAGTAATAGTTTTTAATTGGTTATTTTAAAGCAATTAAAAAAATAATTTAAATGTAACTAATTTAACAAGTAGTTGAAAATATATGCAGACGACAGTCAATTGACTTATTTAGCGGACATCACCATACAAAATAAGTTAGTTCGTTCTATGGAAAAAAGTCAGAATTTCAACTAGTTGTGGTTGACAAAAAACTACTTTATCAACTACTTTTAAATTAGTTGATTTTCCTACAGGGAAGCTTCCGCAATACTAACTTCCGTGCTATGATTTATGCTGAGTTTCCTTCACCTACATTTTTTTCCCAGCTAATAAGTGAGTTCACTAAATTGGAAAATTTTCAAAAATTTTCAAATTTTTAAACTTATTAAAGCTTTAATCAAAACTTATCTACAAGAGCTAAGCTCTTGCAAATTTATTACTAATATGTGGGTGAAGTTGTTAATTGTTGAAAGAGTTTATTACTTTTAAATTTTTATTCATAAATTCAACCATCTATAGGCTTGAAACTGTTAATTTATGAGTACATAAAACTTTCAAAAGCTTTACGCACCAATTAAATTGAATCGTGCTGAAGTTTCGTAACCTTTAAATTTTACAGCTGTTTCTCCATAATTAACATGTTGTGCATTATGGCTAGTATTATTTTTATGCCTAACCATGGCTAATAAATTTTGAATATTGTTATTAATTAAACATGGCTTCTACTTCAGCTAAGCTTTCGTTGCCACCAAAAGAAATCATGTAAGTTTTAAGTATATAATCACTGTGTCAGAACATAAGTTTTTACTTAACTTAATGGTGGTTTTTATAATTAGCGATTTTTTAAAAATAACTGCTTAATAGCTTGAAGTTATTGTTTGGCTTCATTGTTTTGTATCTAGTTATTGTTCAGATTCCTTTTGACACAAGTTTATTGACCCTTTAAATATTGTTTTGTTATATCTTTTGATGGCTAATTTTTATGCATACCTATGTCTTTGATCTCTAATTAGCTGATTTTCTTCCGTTCACTCTAAATCATGTTTTTTTTTTTAATTCTTAAAATGATTGTATTATATAATGATTTTAAATTGGCTACCAACATCAATATGTATTGTATAACCTAGAATGTATGATAAAGAAAAGGTGATTAAAAAAATCTATACTTAATTAATTCTAAACAACGAATTCTATGCTAATTTAATTAAAACTATGTAATAATAAATGTTGAAAACAAATTCACTAGAATTTCTTTTAACGACTCATGCCTAAACGGCAGATAATTTTTTTTGTATAATTTTAAAATTTTTATTTTTAAGCAGAACAGAAATTTGAAAACTATGATATATTTGTTGAAATCGAACCGCCTAACTAATGGGTGAATAGACAAAAAAATCGAATTTATTTTTAATTGCGAGATTTTAAAATTGTCATAAGAAAAGCATAACTGCCATAAGATTTATTTTATATATAGTTATTTTATCCTGATTCGGGATATAATTTAAATATCCTAAAATATTATAACATCAGCCATAAACCTCTATTATATTACATTTTGTTTAAGCTATATTGTAAAAAACACAACGAAGTCTGCACTCAGGTAACTTTTTATTCTAATAGCTGATTAAATTGAAAAGACTTAAAATATGGTATTTCTGAAGTTTCAAATTTGATTTATTGTGCTACTTTTACGATCTATTTTTGATTACTGGGGAAGGTGTGTGATACTTCTATATGTGGAATTTTTTTTTATTCATAATTTCTTGCTGACAAACATTGTTTTTAGTTTTATAAAGGAAATACATTTTTTCTTTAATCTTTCTTGGATGATCCTTGGATGTACATAGCATTGAAAATCACTAGTAATAGTACACACAGAGAATTATATCCACTGTCGCAACCGAATTGGTGCCCTACCGACTTAGTCGATAGTTGATAACTTTTAAAAAGTAATCAACACAACTACGTAGTTTCCCATAGCCTTGACTGTGGCATTCCGTTGTAAGCACTGCGCTCACGGTTTTCTGAACGAACCCCTTCATCCTTTCAACTTCCATTCAGTTAAATGAACGATCTTGTTAATTGTTTTAACCTTAACTCAATTGTGTGAACGGAGAAGTAAGTCATTTTAACCTACATTCGATTGTATGAATGGACATGTTATCCGTTTTGACTCCCACTCGGTTGTATGAACCGACCTGCCAATTATTTTGACTAAAATTTGGTTATTTTGACTAACCCATTGATCGTTTCGACCTACACATGATTATTGACTGTAGATCATTTTGTAGGTTAAGCAATCTACACACAGTATTTCACAGTAATCATTTTTCTAAAAATAAAATCACACTAAAATAAAACACTGATGCAATAATAAATGCGTTTATGAAGTCAACCATACACACAAGAAAATTAATTATTACCCAGGGCGCAGACGTGACTATCCTCATTTTTGAATTTTGAGATAGTGCCTCAGACATATAAAAAATTAATAGTCCCAAACAGCGTTGTATTGCCATTAAAACATAAGGAAATATTTTAAGTGTGAAAATAGTTAATGGTTTCCACATTAAGAACTAAAAAGGTTTCAACTTTTTTTATTCGATAAGCAAAAAAATTAGTATCAAAGAATGAAGTCTCCAGTAATTGATAACAAATTAAATCAGTGACCTTTTTCTTTGAATTCGTGCTTAGCAGATTCACCGAAACTGCGAAACTAAAACGTGCTTAAAAATAATAACCTAGTTGCGCAGTTTTGGTGAATCAACTAAGCACCAATTAATAGAAAGTCAATAAATCTTTGCATAAATGCATTAAGGAACTCAGCCCTTTTTTATGCATATGTAGATAGAAAGCAATTTTATTTAACTTACCTAATGATTGTTCCTCTTACAAGTTATTCACAAAAACGACACTACAAAAACTCCATCCGGACACGTTAACAACTTTGAGAAATGAAATGCAAGCGTCTTGCGATTAAGGTCGGCTTACACAACTTCGTGTTTGTGAACGTATGTCTGTTTCACTCGCTAAGTCGGATGGTTTGACAAACTTGCAGTTGCAAGGTTGGCTGTTGAGATTGACGCAACTAAAGGGTGCGATTGATTTAATAAAATTGAAAACTCGATTGAAGCGTAAAAATAATGCTATTGACATAACTTACAATGTGGTTGTTACAATGACTAGTATTGTTCGCTTGTCTGCAATAGCTTCAGTTAGTTATTTCAGACACATTACGTTCCTTTACATTTACGCGGTTCAAGCAACTAACATGCCATATTTTCATTTCAACTGAAGAAACATTTGGAAATGAGCGGGTTGCAAAGGAACTATCATTCGCGCCAACTAACAATCAATTGTGCTTATTTCATTCGAGTTACATTAACCATATATCAGTTGTAGCAATTTTCTTCCGATTACCGCAAAGAATATTCATTTCCCACAACATTATGCCTATAAATTAATTTTCTGAGTGTATTCAGTTAATTTTAAGATAACCAATATAATACCAAAACCTTCGTGGTTATTATAGAAAAACCCCTTTAGGGGTCAACCCGGGAGAGTTATGAACTAGAATCGGCAGTTTCTGTGTCTTTTCTGTGACGGTGAACCCAGAAGGGTGGCAAAAACTTATGTGCAAAAAATAATGGAATCAGCTCATATTTTTGACTTCTCTAAAGGTCATCGCATTTTTCCATCGCTTATAAGGTTCTCTCAAGCGTACTGTGTGAAAGATTAAAGCCGATTACAAAAACACTGATTGGACCTTATCAGTGTGGCTTTCGACCTGGTAAGTCCACCATAGACCAGATTTTCACGCTACGACAAATCCTGGAGAAAACCCACGAAAATCAAATTGACACACACCATCTCTTTGTCGATTTTAAAGCTGCGTTCGATAGCCCGAGAAGGGATTGCCTATACGCAACAATGTCTGAGTTCGGTATACCTGCAAAGTTGATCAGACTTTGCAGAATGACGTTGAGCAACACACGCAGCTCCGTCAAGGTAGGAAATGACCTCTCCGAAACCTTCAATACCGAAAGAGGTTTCAGGCAAGGCGATCCACTGTCTTGCGATCTCTACAACATGGGGATCGTACGAAAGGCCGGAGTGCATCGTAATGGCACCATTTTCTACAAAGTTGTCCAGCTCCTTGCGTACGCTGATGATATTGATATTGTCGGCAGAACCAAGAGAGATGTTACCGCTGCTTTCGCCGCTATCGAAAAGGAATCAGCCAAAGTGGGTTTGACGATAAATGAGGGCAAAACAAAATATATGCTGTCTACAAACAAGGGAGCTCGGCGTTTAGACTCCCACGTTTCATCCGGCAGCTATAACTTTGAAGTAGTCAAGGAGTTCGTTTACCTTGGCACCGCCATTAATACCAAAAACGAAATCAGCCTGGAGATAAAGCGAAGAACAATAATTGCTAATAGGTGCTACTACGGGCTCAGTAAGCAACTAAGTTCCAGAGCCCTCTCTCGATCGACAAAACTAACACTCTACAAGACGCTCGTTCTACCTGTGCTGCTTTATGGCGCTGAGGCATGGGTAGTTTCGCAAACTGACGCAGCCGCTTTGGGGGTGTTCGAGAGAAAAGTTCTTCGCAAAATCTTCGGTCCTGTTCGAGTCGGCGATGACTATCGCATCCGAATGAACCACGATCTGTATGAGCTCTACGATGACATTGACGTAGTTCGGCGTATAACTGTGCAGCGACTACGCTGGCTGGGTCATGTCCATCGTATGAACGACGAAGCTCCAGCGAAAAAGGTGCTCGAGGCGAGGGTCGCTGGTCAACGACGACGAGGGAGACCATGCCTCCGATGGATGGACCAGGCTGAGGAAGCCCTAACCGCACTTGGTGTATCCGATTGGAGTGGGCGCGCGCAAAGCAGAGGCGCCTGGCGAGAGCTGATGAGGTCGGTTGAAACCCGGACACGGGTTGTTACGACCACCTAAGTAAGTAAGTAAAGGTCAATCCCGGAGAGTTATGAACTATAATCGACAGTTCTTGTGTTTTTTGTATAGGGACCCTCAGAAGGGTGGGAGATAGCGTGTGTTTGTGGTGAGAAGAAATATTAAAGTGCAAAAAATAATGGGATATATTTGCCCATTGGCCATTGACTATAATCCGAGAGAGATATAAGCTATAATCGAAAGTTCTTGTGTTTTTTTGTATGGGGACCCTCAGATGAGTGGTAGATAGAGGGTGGGTGTGTAAAAGAAAATATGTTAAGGAGGCGATAATAAATAAATCATAAATTTGAAGAGATATGAACTGCAATCGTAAATTTTCTTTAATTTTTGTAGGGCGATGCCCAGAAGATAGTAGATAGGGGTGGATGTGTTCCGAACAATGCTGAGGGGAAAAAATAATGGGACCAGCTCATATTTTTGACCTTCTAGGTGTTAATTCGGGAGAGATATGGACTATAATCAACAATTTTCTTCAGTTTTTGTATTTTTTTGTGTGGCGGATAAAGGGTAGATGTGTTCAGCAAAAATATTTTGGGTGGCCTAAAATAATAGACTAAGCTCACACATTTTACTCCTCTAGCGCAAAATTTGGGAGGGATATCAACTATTTTTGACATAATTTTTTTTTTGCGTTCTTGTTGGGTGATCCCCAAAAGGGTGGCAGATAGGGGTGAGAATATTTTAAACAAATGTTGGGAGAAAAACAATAATAGAACCTGGAGATATATTTCTCCCTTCTAAGGGTTACCCCGAGGGGCTATGAATTATTTTCGTCACATTTTTACGAACTCTGAAATGTATGTTTAAATTATCCGAAAAGCCCGGGTACCTCTATATATGGCACGGGTAGCCCAAAAATACTTCAAAATACCCGGCTGCCTAGGCATGATCCGGGTAATTCGATCTACCCAACCCGGGTGCTTGAAAATCGAAAGTTTTAGTAAATATTAAATTCGAATTCAAAACTGTCGTGAAACACGATCGCAGGAAGATCATTCAACAATTTTATTGTGCGACCGTAGAAAGAATTATCTCGGTAATGCGAGGTTATGTTGGTCATCGAGTTATATTGTATACCTTGTTTTTAGTTATACCATGTTTACATAGGCAAAAGTCTACCTGCTGGCGTCAGGTCTTACATTTTCCTTGAATACCTCCCAGGGAAGTACCAAAAAGCTCTTCCAATGAGCTTTATACCAATCATACTTTAAGCGGAGTCTCATGCCATGAGAATTTCTACGTAGGAAATCTAGGTACATATTTTTAGGCAGTCTAGCGGCATTCCCTCTTATGCTCAGGTCCATCTCTAGGCGGGACTCACGTCGATCAATATATTGAAAAATATTGAAATAATTATATGCCCCGTTTGAATTATTTTAATTTTAAATTCAATTTCATCATATTTTAACGAATTTAACTAATTTTTAAAAAAACCTCATTTGTAGTGAATCAAAAACACATTAATTCAAGTGAGATCGAAGTGAAAAAAGTTCTGGCGAGCAGAAAATTGTTAATATCATAAATACCTTTCTTAGTATTAAAAATCTAAGTAGCACCTTTCTACTTTTTTTTTGTGTCCATGCCTAAGTCCGCCTCTAGGTGGAGTAGATATTTTCACCTGTAACAAATAAACGAATTATCAAAATGAAAACAAACTTCAGATTCGTTTTTCTCTTCAAAAAATTAGTCTAATCTGATTTTTGGTCTAATCTAATCTTAAACAAAAAATGTAGTATTAGAGGGTTAAAGGCCCTACAGTTTTATGAGCTTGAATCAAGACTAGTTTCTGATTGCGTCGAAATACTAAATACGCTGGGAGAAAAGAACAAAAATAGAATTGTGGTGGGTACCAGGACTTGAAGGAATCAAGGGCAATGCAAGGGTGGAATGCCTTTCCAAAACAGGAGAGTCTCGACCTCTTATCAACCTCCAACACTTCTGTAGTCTGACTTAAGACTACTTTGCGGAAAAGGTAAGGATCTAGAAATACAATGAATTTCTGTGCTACCATACTAATGGACAGAGGCAAGTAAAAAAATTTCTAACTCTCAGTAGAGCTAAATCGAAAGATTCACTCAAACTAACCAAAGCAGACCTTAAAATTCTAACAAGTTATTTCACCGGTCACTGTTCATTTATATACCATATCAAAAAGATAGACCCATCTTATTCAGATGTCAACAGAAAAATGTGAACAGAGCACATTTTATGTGAATGTCCGGTATTCTTTTTAATCCGACAATGCCTGCTTCAGATATTTGGTACACCAAGCCGGAAACAGTGCTGATATTTTTAAAAAAGTTTAAATATGGAGAGTTAATTAAGGGTATGCACAATAGATCCTATGGGTCGCTGTGCACATAGGCCTACTACACACAATATAAAAGCTACTTATGAAGGCTACAGTCATCTTTTTGGAAACAATGCTGATTTTTATTCGGAAATCGAGGCGTGACACTTTCTATACAACACCAAAATCGCAAAATACGATAAATCCAGAACTAACCTACCGATTCACTTTAAACTTACAGGAAATGCTCAATGACTATTGGTTACTTAATACATTATTTGGGCGACAGATGGCGCTCAGTATTTTTCTGTAACTCGGAATTGTGCTAAACACTAAAACTAAAAGTAATACTCTTTCCCTGTAAAATGCAGAGTTTTTTAGATATCGCATTTTACAGGGAAAGAGTATTACTTTTAGTGCCGTAACAATTTTTCTGGAAAAAGTTAATTCGTTGTATATACCTAGCAAACCATACCCGGCTTTGTCGAAATTCCGACTGAATTCGAAACTGACCTGAGAGTTGTTCTATCACATCAGGTTTTTGAGATATCCTAACATAAATGTGCTTAAAACAGATTTTTTTTTTCTATTTTTTTGGAAATACCCAGCAAACCAAAGTTGACGGCTTTGTCGAAATTCCGAATAATTCTTAACTATTTCGAGTTGTCTTAAAGAAATCGTTACAATTTCTTTACGCAAATATCGGAACAGTTTCACTTTTTATACGAATTTATATAGAATTTCGTAATGCGACTGATTGTACGACATATTAAAACAAAGTAAAATTTCCTTTCTTTTGAACTGTCTGAACGAAATCGTAACTTTTTCGTAACATTTACGTTAAGACTCGTTCTTTCCGATTTCGAAATCCGATTTCGTTGCGGAATCGTAACGAAAATCATATGAAGGGATTGACACTACTTCGTAACGAAATATCGTAACTATTTCGTAACGAGTCTTAACGAAAATGTTACGAAAAAGTTACGATCTTGTTCAGGCAGTTCGAAAGAACGGAAATTTTAATCTGTTTGCATTTCAATATGTCGTACAAACAGTCGCATAACGAAATTCTATATGAATTCGTATTAAAAGTGAAACTGTTCCGATTTTCCGCGTAACGATCTTCTAAGGATTTCTTTAAGACAGCTCGAAATAGTTACGAATTAGTCGGAATTTCGACAAAGTCTTCAACTATGGTTTGTTGGGTATTTCCAAAAATATAGAAAAAAAAAATCTATTTTAAGCACTTTTATGTTAGAATATCTCGAAAACCTGATGTGATAGAGCAGCTCTCAGGTCAGATTCGAATTCAGCATACCGAATACCTGCAACATATGTCTAGCCTTAGGGTATGAAAAATGTCGGCCTGTGTAATTGATGCGTTGTGTTCTTATGTCTCACCTTTCGCTGCTCAAAGTTCAATAAATAAAGTGTTATTGTGAATTCATAAAATGTTAGACTGATTTTAATGCAACTATTTCCACTTTTTCCTCCCAATTAAGGCAATTTTGAAAAATAAACAAAATTTTAACGAAACGTGGTCAAGGTGAAAGTTGCAATACATGTTCGTCAGACAGCAACTTGTTGGCGCTAGTGATTTATTTGCTGATTTGCATAGTTTTTTTTCTTGATAGTTTTTGATTTATTTTTTAATGTTTTCGCTGATAACATATAATTTAAATTAAACTTTTAATTAGCGCAAAAACATAAAATCTGTGCATTTGCTGCAGCAGGTTTGTCCACTTGATGATTTTTATTTCTACTTGTTTCATCACATAAGTACTTTAAAGTTGAAGCGTTTTATATTGGATCGAAGTTTTGCACAAGTTAAACGATTTGTTGTTTTTTGATTTTTCTTGTTTTTTTCTTGAGTTAACAAAGTGTTTTCAAGTTTCTGCCAACAAGTTTTGTCAACCATGCCAATAGCAAATCACAACTAGGTGCGTCAGTAAGTAATCGCTCCGAAGTATGAGCCAAAGCCAATTTAACTTTGTAAGAAATAAGAAAAATTGTCTAAATAAAAGCTATGCGCTCCAGTGAACCGCTCAATTGACTGACGCAGAAGTATTTTGTTGTATTTTTTACAAATCTATTTCTTGTTTCGTGTTAACCAGCTAACTAAAAGGTTTGCTTGAAATATTATTCCCAATTCTCTTGAATTTTCTTTGGCGTTTTAACTTGTGTATCTGTTAACTGCTTTCAACTGCAAACTATAAAATTGACATACTTTTGGTTAGTTAACAAGTTTTAATGTATTTGTAATTTTTTCATTTTGCATGGTTTTTATTTTTTATTCCTTTGAACAAGATGTAGCAGCTTGCTGCTAACATTAAAAATGTCAGCCAGCCATCCATCTATACCTGCATCTAGCTGTCTATGCATCTTTGTGTGCATTCATCCAACCGCACATGGAACGTTTCGTTGGTTCTACTCGTATCTTTGAGTTCGTTGTTGTTGTTGTTGTTGTTGTTGCAGTATTTGTTGTTTTCGTAGCTAAAAAAAATATGTCATTGCCATAATCTAACGTTATGTTAACAGTTTGCCTTTAACGTTAACATCACGTTAAACTTTTTAACAAAACATCTTTAAACAAGCTTTTTTCTGTTTGCATTCTTTTTAATTTATGTTGTTTTTTTTAAAGTGGCTTCAGCTGCAGTTTAGCTGATGTGCACCAGCAGTGTTAAGAATTTGTGGCAGTGACCGACAATCAACGCTAACGTAACGTATGTTAAGGCATTATAGTGTAGATTTAAGAGTGTAGTTTTTCTGTCGAACGCTACAGCATGATAATGTTTTTGTTCATTTTTTATGCGATCGTAGTGTAGTGTATGTGTTTGCTTTCGTGTACACAAACATATACGCTACACAATGAAAGACAATTTCTTCTACAGTGCACTTGAATATCGTAACGTCTATTTTCGTAAACAGTTTTTTGCAAATACGTATATGTTGGATCTGTGCAGGAAAATTTTAATGTTAAAATTTATTGGAGATAAAATGAGCTTCACTTGAGGTTCACAATTCTTCAAACTATAAATTAATTTTTAATTCGGAAATTCTAAACAGCACTTCACAAGGTGTTGTAAAGTTGTATGTTGTAAGTGAAAATTTTTATCATTTTCTCCCTTATAAGTAAAGCGATTTTTTTTAAAATTTTGGTTGCATGTTTTGTTTATAGTGGTTGTATGACATGTATAAAATTGGCGTGATAGGACCGGAAATACGCCTACCTCCCATACAAAGTGAGGTAAAGAAAATAACTTTGTATGGGAGGTAGGCGTACTTCTGGTCCGATCACGCTAATTTTATACACTTGATACAACTTCTATAAACAAAATATGCAACCAAAATTTTCGCTTTGGTTGCAAAAAAAAAAATCGCTTTACTAATAAGGGAGAAAATGAGAAAACCCTTCACTAACAAAAAGACAACATACAACATTATAACAGCTTGTGAATTCCCTTAATAATAATAAAAAAAAGAACAGTATCACAACAATAAAAGAAAAAAAAGTGTTCAAAAAAGAAAAAAATTCAGAGAAGAGTTGTTGTATTAAAAATGGGATAGTGGGCTATATTCGGTATTGAATTTATTTAGTGTAAAGCATATTTTGGTACATATGTAGCATATTCAACAACGCAGTGCCAAAATCCTATCGAAACGGACCTAAAATTTGTGCTAAATGAATGCTCCCATTATTTTAAAAGATATGAAAATTTAATGTCGCCTTGTGTTTGAATCTAAAAGGAAATTTTTAAAAAATTTTAAAGATAGTGGACATATCTTTACACCAGGCCCATAGTCACGGGGAGAGGAGGGGCTTTTCAGGGTTCAAACCCGCCCATAGGGTCCAGAAGGTGTGACATAAATAATTGGAATGAGACTTTTAAAATAAAAACTTTATATATTTTCTTTCCAAAAGATCAGTCGCTTTAAGAATTAAAAAACACACTTCTTAAAATTTTTTTCTATTGCACGTCTTGAAAAATTTGATTTTGGACATTATTCTAGAGTAAATAGAGAATAAATAAAAAAAATGTAAAAATCTTCTTGCAAAAGTAACTTATATGGCAAGAAATAATGGGACAGAGGAGAGATATAAACTATAATCGATAGTTTTTCTGTTTTTTTCATAGTGTGCTCAGGAGAAATGGTGAAAAGCAAAAAATAATAAGACTAGCTCATGTATTTGACCCCTCTAGGGGTTGATTCGGCAGAGATATGAACTATAACCGATAGCTTTTGTGTTTTTTGTATGGCGACTCCCAGTAGGGTGGCAGACAGGGGTTGGCTGTGGGGAGGAGATATGTTGAAAGTCAAAAAAGAATACGTTTAGCTCATAGATAAGGAAAGTCTAGACGGGTGGCAGATAGGAGATAGATGTGATGAGAAGAAATATTGAAAGGCAGACCTAGACACAGAATATGTCCCAAACAATGCATCCATTGACAATGGAGTCGAGTTTATAACGGGAGAAATGAATCTGGCTTTCAAGAAGTTCTGCCCAAAGTCTCGAAGTCGCAAATCTACAAATGCGAGTTGGTAAACCAGAGACCTCAAAAAAAAAAAAAGGCGTTAAGAGGTTATAAAACTTCACCGGCATGTCATTTCAAGCAAATTAGAGCAAGACTGGACAATCTACAATTCCATGTTAAATGCTTACATTATGGAAGTAAGAATAGCTAAGCAAACATCTTGGACGAAATTCTGCGAATACATTGAGGATACTAAGCTATCTAAAGACCCATCGATGCCGGAAATTCTGCGAATTCATTGAGGATACTAGTGAAGCCAGCAGACTTCGAAAGAGGCTATCCAAAGACCCATCGATGCCGGAATACCTTAAAAGTTCAGACGGATCCTGAACAGAATCCAGCCAAGAAACGCTTTTGCTACTCATAAAAACTCATTATCCAGGTTGTAATGAACCGGATTGAAACGGAGCTAACAGCAACTTGGAAACGAAAATACCAGAATGCTTACAAGAACTCCCCAACATTATTATAAGGTCAACTGTAGAATTGTCAATTGAATCTTTCAAGCCCTGCAAATATGCAGGGCCAAATGGAATCCTACTGGCCATGATGAAACATGCCCTGGCTTCTAGCAAACTTCACCGGTTGCTTCAAGACAGGATGTGTTCCAAAAATTTGGATAGAAGTGCGAGTTGTTTTCATTCCTAAAGCTGGAAAACCGATACACTCAGCAGCAAAGTATTATAGGCCTATTAGTCTCTCATTGTTCTGGATGATAATGCTAGAGAGAATAATAGATCGTCACATAAGCGAACCTTTGAACGATACTAACCTCTGTAGTGTGCAACACGCCTACCTTAAAGACAAATCGGTGAAAACGGCACTGCATGAGGTGGTTTCGGTCATAGAAATAACCCTTCATCACAAAGAATATACTTTAGCAATGTTTTTAGAAATCGAAGTCGCATTAAACAATGTAAATACAGATTCTATAAAAAAAGCTATAGTAGACAAAGGAGTTAACAGTTATATAACCCAGTGGATTTATAAAATGCTCAATAGCAGACGAATAAGCTCACAAATGGGAATAAACGCAGTGTGGAAAGAAGTGAGGCACACCGCAAGCAGGAGTCATATTTTCCCCTATTCTAGCTGATTGTGGTTGACAAAATTCTCACTACACTCAAAACTGCACAAACCTAATATGCAGGAAATGCCTGCAAATAGTTAGCGATCTAAGGTCTGGGGCATTGAATTAGCTATCGCCGTGGACAGAATCGAATGGACTTGGTGTAAAACCAATAAAGACCCAGGAGAAGAAAAATAGAAAGCTTCACATAATCGAAACTCAAAAAAGTAAGTAACTCAGTAAAGTAAAGCTTCAGTTGCCACGGAAGCTATATACCTTGGAACTATCCTTGATAACAAGCTGAGCTGGATGCTGGAGTCATGAGACCTACGCCACAGGCAGATCTAGAAATGATGCTAATTCTTCTCCCCATAGAAGAGTTCCTTAAGGAAGAACAGCACATTCGGACATGCATCTATTCTAAATCTCTTTGGAACCAAGGAATCAAAAAGAGCAACTGAGTATATCACACCCAGTGTGAGATACGGTGCAGAATACACCACATCCATCGCCAGCAGACAAGATTTGGAAGAAACGGCTGTAGAATCCTACGGCAATCTCTAATTATATACTGATGGTTCCAAAATTTGAAAACGGATCTGGTTCACATTCCAATCAGCGTCGTCAAAAGGAGTACAGACCTTATAGCCAAAAATATTGCTAACACAAACTCGGCTTCCAGATGTGGCTGCTACATATCTCGAAGGCTTTGGCCGGAGCTAAATGAGAAGAGAACTAAAAGCCTTCTGCTTTTGGTCAAACGGGAAATCCGAATTTTTTGTTGGAGTTCTAACAGGTCATTGACCCATTAGTGTAATGGCCAATAGAATGGGCATAACAGCGCCAGACTTCTGTTGGAGCTGCAAAGATCCGGAAGAAACAGAAACTCACCTCCTATGCTAATGTCCAACTCGACAGAATCGTCGACTCCGATATATGGGGAATAGATTTTTCAAAGACTTGGAAAAGTTAGTGAAACCCCCACTGCTAGACATCTTGAGGTTCATAAAAAGCACAGGATGGTTTGAGGAATAAATTGGAACAATAGTTAACGTGGTACCACAATTATAAGAAGGGATTCGCAATGGACCTATAGGCCCCGCGGAAGCGCCGTTAACGGTGCACGACCCTACTAACCTAACCTTACTTTTCAACCGAAAAAATTTCTAAATTATTTTAATAAGGATACTTAGCTCACAGGCTTAATTTCACTGTATTTTAAAGCGCACGGAGGTAGTTGATAACTATTATTGTGTTTTCCTTTAACCGGCACAGATTTTTAATAAACTAACCTGTAGCTAGTTTTCCAATACGAATATTTTAGTATAAGTCGGTAAAACTTATCTAAAAAAACTAAAAAATTCTAATAAAAATAGGTCGTACATTGAAACCTACTTCTAAAAAAGCTTAATTTTAACACCGCTCTCTAAGAGCACTCTTTCTGCTTATGACCTTCAGTTATAAAACCAACACTTTTAACCCATTTAAAAAAACAAAACAGTTAAACCATTCTTTAAACTTGTTCTCGAAGTCAAAGCTACAATTAAATGCCTGCACAGCGTGTCCTAAAAACCGCAAAATGCCAGATGTACATGCAGGCAATAAAAAAGAATGTTACACAAATCTTGGTCAGTCGGTTTCTAATGCCGTGGCTGCACGAACCACCAACAACTGGTTGACTAAATAGCTAGTTTTGCCAGTTGATCCTGCTGCTCCATGTTCTTCCTCTAGTCCCACCACAGTCCCATCTCTACAGTTTAGCAAATATAAAAATACTAGTCGCTGCTTTGATTTGCAGCAAGTGGAATGCGCATGTGCAGCAGTCAGTTCCACCATCTCCACCAACACCAGAATAATGCTGTTTGCCCCACTTTTTGCTATTGCTGCCAAAGAAGCAGCTATCTATTTGGTTTGTCTAAATTTTATAGCTCAGCTAAAAGTTGTTGGTAGCTCGGTGCTTGGTCGTATTTTAGCGTTGCAGTCTTGTTAAAATTACTTTTCTGCGGTTATTCTAACGAATTCTATGAAATTTATTTCGTAAGAGGAGCGGAGCAAGGAAATGAAAAAACACTTGCTTGTGCTCAAAGCCGTTAGATTGAGGCTTTGATGTTTGTTAAATTTTTTATTATTATTATTTTGATTTTCTCTCATTTAATTTATGGTGCAGCAGTTCAAGCGGTTCTCTGCACCGGCGGTCATAACAACAACAACAACAACAAAACAACCAGAAAAGAAGAAAATTAAATACATGAAGGAAGTGGCATAAACTGGTTGCAAGTTGATGCCGAATGCTTAAATTGGGTGCTTCTGCCGCAAACCGCACCGCACCGCACCGTTGACTGTCTATTGAGAAGTAAAGCAGCAGGCGCAGCAAAGCGGAAATGCAACTCAATGCAGTACATGTGATGTCGAAAACTTTGTTAGACATAATTTTTGTAGTTCCACCTAAGAAGAAGCCAGCTCAAGGCATGAGCTTAGGTAGGGCATTCACGGTTCAGCAAGTGTTGCCAATTGGTGGGTGCCCAAAGCCATCGCAGAATTTTGACATTTCAACTATAGTAGTGCTATAAGAGCCGCATATAAAGGTCACACATTTAACTTCTACATTCAAAATATTTTAAACCAGCTAACCTTCGTTTTAAGCATTCTGTCATAAAATTAAAAAATTATTGCATTTTTATATCTGCGCTACAAGTTGTATTTGGCTGGCTGCATCTTTTGCCATTTGCGGATGCATAAATTAACTGTTCTTCTTGTTTGTCTCTTCGCACGCACTTCATGGGTTGAACCTGTCAGATGCCTAGCATTTCATAATTAAGCCCACGTCAGTCACACACACACACACACACACACATCTGCAGTGTGTCTGATTCTAAGCCATCATGCTAGCAATACCACGAACAAACCAACGTTTAAGTGTTGCCCGTTGATTTAAAACGTGTTTAACCAGTAACGACCTTCATTATGGTGCTTTTTTTTTTTTTTTGCTGTTTTTTCTTAATGGTTCTTGGCTAGGCTTAACTAAGATAGGTGTTTAAGTTTTTGATATATCTTTGAAACAATAAAACCCCCGTGATGAGGGAATTTTATATGATGCAAAATAAAATATGGATTCTTAAAAGAATTTGTAGATGTATTCAGCAACGCACAGTGGGTTAAAATACTATTTCACTTCCAAAATATTTCAAAATATTTCAAGTATTATACTGTTAAGTATTACACGTGCCAACATTTTTATTGAAATCTTCACTTTTACCATTACCACTATTAAAATTAATAGTGCCCAGTAAGTGACTCAGTTGGTTCAATTTGTTGAATTGTCTCAACTGCCTCCGTTACATAGATTTAATAATTTAATGGATTTCTTTTAATAAAATAGTTTTTAATTAAATTAATAATTTTTTAATTAAATTTTTAAAAAATTTTTTAATTTCAACTTGTGGACAACTGCTAATGTTTTGCCGACGCTGAATGTATTTATAATATGTTGTGGAATGTATTTATAGCAAATATACAATCTTCTATCTATTAAGAGATAATTGTGATCTGCTGCAACATAACTTTAGTAATACATACTTGATGTTGAATCAACAATTCTGCTTAACAGAAGCTTTTGAATCAGTGGATAATGTAGTGAACTCCTACTCACGACGGTGCGAGTTCAATTCCCCGCGGATGATCGAAGAAATAGTTTTAATAAATTGAAAATACATTTTCCTGTTATAATAGACGCAAGGAACAAGGAAACATCAATTTCTAAGAAAATTGCTGTCGAAAAATAAAAGTTTCGTTTTTGAGATTTCACTCAAGCAAATCACAGAACTAGGCGTAAAAAGCTTCGCTTCAAAAAAATATTTATATTCTGTAGTGCCACTACTCATTAAAATGTCGATCTCTGGTATAGAAAATACATTTTGATAAAGATAGTATTTTCTTTTAAAATGATCTCTGAGCTCCAACATATTAAAATAAACAGTTGTATTTTCAATTGATCATAAGAAACTTGGCCAAAGTATTTTCAAGGACTGAATTGGCCAATTCGTTTTTTTTTTTTTTGGATAAATATTTTTTCCAATCACAAATCATTATATTCTTGCATAAATGGCGAAAAAATGTTTTTTTTTTACCAATCTTGTCGTTTTTTGAACATAACACAGTGCGACAAAATGGGACAAAGTTGAAATACCTGCTAGATAATGCTATTTTTCTGGTAGGTCTTGTCGAGTTAAAGAATGTTCTTTACTTGAAATTTGCCAGACCCCTCCAATATCTGGACTTACGGTAAAAAATCTGATTTTGTCTACCTTTGTCCACCGTTTTTAAAAATTTAACCAGATCCTGAAGCCAAAACTTAGAAAAGATTGATTATCGTATTTCAGTATCCAGTTAAATTTTTAAAATCGGTTGACAATCAGGTAAGTTATAAGCCATTAAGTGGGCAAAGGTAGGCAAAATCGATTTTTTTATCGTTAGCCAAGATTTTGGGGGTCCATCAAATTTCAAGTTTAGAACATTCTTTTACTCTACAAGACCTACCAGAAAAATAGCATTATCTCCCGGGTATTTTGGACTGTCGGACAGTGTAATTCTTTCAAGGCTTTAAAAATTCTAATGAAAGTGACAGAAATACGTTTTCAAGATAGCTGATAATGGAATCTAAGCTCAAAATTTTCAAAATAAAAGTGATGTATTGAAAGATAGTTTATAAAACTGACGTACAACTTTCGTTGGTAGTGGGCTTGGAACTAAATTTTTTCAAAATAATTTTTGTTATGATTTAACAAAAGTGAAATCAATAAATTACATCGATTTTTGTTGACGTTTGGATAAACCTATCGTCGAAATTATTTAAAAAATTTAATATTTTTGATATTTTTAAAATTAACCAATTGCACCCCTTAAAATAATTTTAGAAGGTCCAACTCCTCCTCCCTCCAACTCTAGAAAATCCAACTCTCTTCTCCCCCCCCCCCCCCCGCCCCCTCCCCCATTAAAGTTTTAACTTTTATTATAATTTGAGTGTTTTCTAATTTTGAAAAAAAATTTGGTATATCTTTGGAATATATATAATATTCTCTTAAGTAAAAAAAATTTCTGGTGTAGTAAAAAGAAATGCATTATTTTTCCTGTAGACGATTTAGAAATATTTAGAAATATGTATCTTAATATAAGTGCCAGGTTACGCTAGTTGGCTTTAGATATAAAGATTTCGTACTTCTCAGACGGTTTTGTGATTGCTTGACTTAGTTTTGTTTGTCAAAGATGGGCTTCAAAAAAGAGCCATAAAATAAGCCATATTTTACAGTTTTTCTTTGATAAATGCGAAACTGCAAGCCAAGCGACTGAAAATGTGTAAAGTGTTTATGATCTAGATACTCTAAGGTCTTTTCCACACTTGGTCAACGCAATTCCAACGCAACTTCAACGCAACAGCGAAAAAGTTGAAAAGCAATGCAACTATAAACCGAATGCTTCAAAAGTCATGCAACATGTGCAAGACATCTGAAAAAGCATTAATAAATGCAATTAGTGGTATTATGCTGATAGTTTGTAATTATATAATAATTCAATTTCGACATCTTGCACAAATTTAATATTTAACACTTGCTCATTCATACTGCAAGCTAATTCTTCTTCTTCTAGATTCTATTCATGAAAAAAGGAACTAATTCATTAATTGATTCATCTTGATTAATATATACCGTACTGCACTACAAATAATTGAATTTACAAAACAGACAAACTGATGCAACGAGCCGCTGATAAAAATTGCGGAAAGCCGTGTTGCGTTGGACAGGTTGAGAACGTGTTGAGAACATGTTGCGTGTAAGTTGCTTAATCTGAAGGTTCCGGTATAAATACACAGGCTAGCAACTTAAGTTAGAGTTGAGTTGACCAAGTGTGGAAAAGGCCTAACAAGCAATCACGGGGAATTTCGATTTCGTCGATTCCGTTCTGTTTATTTTGATGATGCTAAAGATGCACCACGCTTTGGAAGGCCAATTGTCGAAAATGTTAACAAAATCATGGAAATCGTTGTGTTCGTCCATCATATAAGCACTGTTTCGATTGCCCAGGAGCTAAACAATGCACAAAAAACCGTTTAGAAAACCACTTGAAAAAAGCTAGATACATAAAGAAGTTCAGTATATGGATGAAACTCGAGTTAATGCAAAAAACCTAATGGACCTTATTTCTATCCGCGAATCGCAACAAAATCAACCCCTTTCTGAAGCGTATGTTGACTGGTGATGAAAAGTGGGTAATTTTGGACAACGTCAAGTGAAAACGGTCGTGATCGAATCGCGGTAAGACGGCGCATACGGTGGCCAAGCTAGGATAGACGGTCAGGAAGATTTTGCTGTGTGCTTGGTGGGATTGACACGAAATCATGTATTATGATTAATAACTCTTAATTCAGAACTGTACTGTCAAGAATTTCCCTGTCTGAAGGACAGGCATTCGCCAAGAAGCATCCGATAGGAGAGAAATTGTGTTCCTCCAGGCAGCTGGGTTGTAATGAATTCTTTTGGAATTACTTCCGCCTTAATTCCAATTCCTTGGAATAAGGAAATTGGAAAAAAATCGTCAATTCCATTACGGAATTGTAATTGGTAATTAAACATCTCAATTCCTCAGGAATTGGTAATTTAACATCTCAATTCCTCAGGAATTGAAATTTTCAATTTCATTACAGGAATTGTAATTGAAAGTTTCTGTAAATGTAATTGTAGTCCAATTACAATAAAATTTCAATTACAATTGTAATTGGATTACAGTAACTTCAATTACAATTGTAGTTGAATTACAATAACCTCAATTACAACTGTAATTGGATTACAGTAGCCTCAATTACAATTGTTATTGGATTACAGTAATCTCCAATTACAATTCCTGTAATGGAATTGATAATTTCAAAATTACCAATTCCTGAGGAATTGAGATGTTCAATTACCAATTACCAATTCCTGAGGAATTGAGATGTTCAATTACCAATTACAATTCCTGGAATGGAATTGATAATTTTTTCCAATTCCATTCCTTCGAAATTGAGATGACCAATTACTTACTTACTTACTTAGTTGGTCGTAACAACCCGTGTCCGGGTTTCAACCGACCTCATCAGCTCTCGCCAGGCGCCTCTGCTTTGCGCGCGCCTTCTCCAATCGGATACACCAAGTGCGGTTAGGGCTTCCTCAGCCTGGTCCATCCATCGGAGGCATGGTCTCCCTCGTCGTCGTTGACCAGCGACCCTCGCCTCGAGCACCTTTTTCGCTGGAGCTTCGTCGTTCATACGATGGACGCAGCCAGCGTAGTCGCTGCACAGTTATACGCCGAACTACGTCAATGTCATCGTAGAGCTCATACAGCTCGTGGTTCATTCGGATGCGATAGTCATCGCCGACTCGAACAGGACCGAAGATTTTGCGAAGAACTTTTCTCTCGAACACCCCCAGAGCAGCTGCGTCAGTTTGCGAAACTACCCATGCCTCAGCGCCATAAAGCAGCACAGGTAGAACGAGCGTCTTGTAGAGTGTTAGTTTTGTCGATCGAGAGAGGGGTCTGGAACTTAGTTGCTTACTGAGCCCGTAGTAGAACCTATTAGCAATTATTGTTCTTCGCTTTATCTCCAGGCTGATTTCGTTTTTGGTATTAATGGCGGTGCCAAGGTAAACGAACTCCTTGACTACTTCAAAGTTATAGCTGCCGGATGAAACGTGGGAGTCTAAACGCCGAGCTCCCTTGTTTGTAGACAGCATATATTTTGTTTTGCCCTCATTTATCGTCAAACCCACTTTGGCTGATTCCTTTTCGATAGCGGCGAAAGCAGCGGTAACATCTCTCTTGGTTCTGCCGACAATATCAATATCATCAGCGTACGCAAGGAGCTGGACGCCTTTGTAGAAAATGGTGCCATTACGATGCATACCGGCCTTTCGTACGATCCCCTCCATGATAATGTTAAAGGGATCGCCTTGCCTGAAACCTCTTTCGGTATTGAAGGTTTCGTAGAGGTCATTTCCTACCTTGACGGAGCTGCGTGTGTTGCTCAACGTCATTCTGCAAAGTCTGATCAACTTTGCAGGTATACCGAACTCAGACAATGTTGCGTATAGGCAATCCCTTCTCGGGCTATCGAACTCAGCTTTAAAATCGACAAAGAGATGGTGTGTGTCAATTTGATTTTCGTGGGTTTTCTCCAGGATTTGTCGTAGCGTGAAAATCTGGTCTATGGTGGACTTACCAGGTCGAAAGCCACACTGATAAGGTCCAATCAGTGTTTTTGTAATCGGCTTTAATCTTTCACACAGTACGCTTGAGAGAACCTTATATGCGATGGAAATAAGACTGATACCTCTATGATGTATCCAATCAATCAATCAATGTATGAGATGACCAATTACCAATTCCTAATTCCAAGGAATTGGAATTGAAAAGTAATGAATACTTTTCGACCCAGCTCTGCCTCCAGGACAACGTCAGGTCACACACATTGATAGTGACTCACCAGAAACTCCGGGAGATTCTTATGCATTCACCTGTCAATGGCGAATGATTTTCTTGATTAAACCTCCATTTTGCTGTTAACAGCTGTCATAGACTTATTACTCTACGCTTATCACAGAAAAAGTAATGCCCGAATCAAGATATCAGTGACTTTTGGGACACCCTTTATATTAGAAATATTACTATAGGAGTATTAAAATATTACTGTAAATTAAAGGAAAAATTTGTAATATTGAAAATTTTTATTATTTTTTTTTAGTTTTCAATCAGTTTTGGCAAAATGGAATATTGCATATTTCTGAAAATTTTACATTTAGTGCATCTACTCTGAGAGATTTTAATGAAATCAACTAAAGATTAAGCACATCTTATTAAGTTATTAATTAAATAAATAAAAAATTAAGTTCATAAAAGGACGAAATTTAATATATAATTTTTAAAAACTGTTTCAACTGTATTTCAGCACTTCGTTTTGATTTCATTTCGTTTCCTAAATTTTTATTTTAAATTCCTTTATATATATAAGAATTAAGATTTTTTTTTTTTCTATTTACTAGCACATATATATCCTTAATGGGGTTGACATTACTGGTCACATAAATACTTGGGTCACTTAGAAAACTACATATTGTCTGATTTGGGTGTCAGACAAGAAATTCCCTTCATATAAACCTCTCTTGTCAGTTCATACAGTCAGAACATAGAGCACTCGTTCTCTAAACATCTGTCGCAAAATTTAATACTCGTATTTCTTACAGAGTGTAATTATTTAAAATTTACACAAAAACAGATCTGACCCCTCTGTGTATTGTATAAATTTTTGTTGATGAACACATGTATAATGATTATGGTCTTGAAATGCGAAAATCTAATTTTTTACCATCACGTTGCATCGTCTAGAAATTGGAACTGTTTGGCACAAAAAGGTTTGAATCAAGTTAGAAAATTCTAAGCGTGAACTTTTTTAAAAAATTCTCACATATGAAGCTTACGCCCAAACAAAGTGGCTACAAATTCTTTCCCCGAAAGCAAACTATAGTGTATTCATGTTTTATATTCAGAAATTTCAAAATTTTTGGCTCACATCTTTGTTTGCTAAAGAAACTAGAAAAAAATCTAGTTTTCATTAAGATTAATTTTATTAAATAATAAAATAAGCAACTAACGGCATTTTTACTAAACAACAACTTAATTAATATGCAACAATCTTTGAATGTTTTAATTAATAACCAGTATCTCGAACACAACGTGATGTCCCTCCTGCTCATAGATGCGAAACGTTTTGCAAAATTTTTAAATCTGCAAAGTGAAAGCTAAACATAGAATGTTCGTTTAAGATTGTAACTTTAAGATACAGGTTTACTGACACTCACGGACTTGATCAACAAGCTAACGGTAGAAATACAATAAAATGCTTATAGCAAATATTAAAAAACATACATAAACTTAAAGATATCAGCCAGTTCACAGCAATTATTCAAATATCGCAACCGTTCTAGAAGCAAAAAGAAAAAAAAAAAAACAGAATAATAAATTCATAGCTTCAAGGACATAAGGTGTGTTTTTTGTAGTAATTGGCAAATAATGCGGGCTGGCACTAGAATACGGCAGCAAGAAAAGGCCACAAAGACAAAGTAACCCAGAAAAACCACCTGCTATTTGTTATTTTTTTAACTCAAGAAATATCAAGTAAAACACAAAGAATCATTTTGAATTTTATAATTCAAAATGAAATAGTTGCAGTATTTATTAAATAAGACCGCGGTTCTATTATAACACTTGACTTAGTTTAGCTAGTAATAAGATTTAATAGAAAAAGTGGTGCAAGTCACTTTGCTAAGCTGTGCATAAAATGCTGCTGTGGTTCATTTGGTTTCTTTTTATTTTTTTTTTTTTTCATTAAATTGAGATTTATTAACATATAACATAGCTCGCGATTTGTCGCAAAAAGAGGTCGAACACGTTAACCTTGATTTTGCGAACTCTTATTTTTATTTATGGCTGTGATTGTTCTTAATAACTTCTGGCTATAAGTTGAACGACGATGGCAATTTTGCTGCATTTACTGTGTCTTGAATACAATTTAATCAAGTGTTGATTTATTGGCCTTAATTGAAATCAGTAGCGTTCTGTGGGAGAACATTTTAAAATAGAAAAATAAAATTGTAAAGCTAGTTTATGAAATGTTGGCATGTTATTTAATTTTTTTGTGAAAAATTAGAAAAAAACTTTTAAACAACACGTTCAACGATGTCTCCATAAAAAGTAAAGTAATTTCTATTGGTAGTGGACACCTGGAGTCTTAACCCATTTAGTGCGCAGGAAATGTCAGGAAGATGGAAGATGGAAGATGAAGATTTCTAAGACGTGATATATTGAGAAACTGCTCCGAACGGTCGGGTTATGTAGGTGGCCAGTTGACAGGCCTATTTCTTAATATGATTCCATCACCAAAAGTTCGTCCCAATAGTGTGATGTTTTTACGCGCTGTATGGCTTGTTCCACCATCCTGTTGGAACCATTTTAGGCGATTGATATTGACGTGAGAAGCCAAGAAGTCGCGAATCATTTGTCTGTAGCGCTCACCATTGACGGTTACGTTGGCTCCATCTTCAGTTTTGAACAAGTATGGGCCAGGGATGATATTAGCTTAGTTATAAAAGGGCCAAAATTTATACAAAAATAGGGCTTTTTTGCCAAGAATGGGGCCTTGAGTGGTAATTCAATATTAAAAACTTTCTACTTGAATATTTAGCCTTTCGAAATATTCAAATAGAATTCGATTTAAGTGTTTCGGGAAATTAAAACAAATTGAAGTTCAGTTTTCATGTTTTCGTGTTTTTTTTTTTTTGCTTTCACTGTTTTAACCTAAGCGGGGAAGTTTTTGGTTTGTCACAAAAATAGTACACTTTTGTTTAAACGATCAGCTCTCAGAATCAAAATTTGTGGATCAAAGAGATGTAGTATAATTGTTTTTTTTTTAAAGATTTTATTTCATAGATATAGGCCCCATTGCACCTTAGCAAGAAGGTGCATTGTACAATGTGCACTGATTGCAAAAGTCAAGAATATGCCAAAAAATTATCCGTATGAGTTAATTTCTTCAAACTTATTTTGACAAGTCCATTTATGTAATAAGTTAATAATACAAATAAAAATAGAAAAGCATTTCCACAGAAAACCGCAAATTGGATCGATATATTCATCGTTAAAGAGTCTTAGGAGTATTTTTTGAGTCCTTTGTTATATACATAATAATGTCAGAAATATATGAGGAAAGATATGCGTTAAGACTTGTAAGAAGTCAAATCGGGACGAAATGGGCATGATACCAAAACAAAATCAGTTTTACCAAAAAAATATATTCAGAAATGACTCAATTGAATAAAGAATAATTGCATAAACAAAATTAGTTAAGTCACGTCGAATAAGGTGACAAAAAAATATTCCATCGCAGTCTTAATTTTTTTGAAATTGAAGAATTTTCATCTCAGGTGCAATTTTGAAACTGCTATGCTAAATTTTTTCCAAACCTTATATTTCTTAAAATTTATGACTCGAAAACACTTTTCTATTTCCGATTTTTTTAGATCTAAACTTTTTTTGGTGGAAAAAATCACTTTTTTATGCAAATAATTGTTTATTACTTCTTAAGCATTTATTTAAGATACATTCTGATGCCATAATCTGAAAGAGCGTAAAATACGTCGGAAATTATTTTTGGTGCAGATAAAATAAAAACAAAATGGACAAAAATTCTTTGAAAATTGACGCTATAGAATTACTTTGGGATACTATTAAAACTAAAATCGGTTCAAAAATTTAAACATTCTTTTGGAGAGTGTGCAGGAATTTTCATACTTCCTCCATTATAGTAGATACCAAATGTTTGTAAGAAGTTTTCGTGTAGATGACATTCAATAATACAAAAATTGGTTATTCTTCATAATGCTAACATGGTGGCTTTATACAAAATATAAGAAAGTCAGTTTTTTAAAAATGTTCTTCAGTTTTAATAGATTTTTACAAATGTACTATTTCTGTAGCCTACCAAAATCTTACCTGCGTAGGCGTATATAGCTTAAAAAAGCAAAATTGGGGAGGTTTAATTGAGTTTTTTGTTTTTTTTGAAGCTATAATTTCAAAACATTCAACAGAACTTATTTTACTGAGAACGATTTTAGTACAAATTTAAAATTTGTACCTCGATGACATACTTCTTGATATTTTTCAGTAGAATTTCAGAAAAAGGGCCTTAAATTAATCGAAAGGGCTTAGGGCTTACGAAATCAAAAAGGGCACAAAAAAGCCCCAAAAGCCCCCAAATATCATCCCTGGTATGGGCCAATAATGCCTTCGGCCTGCAAACCGAACGATACTCAAAGATAAACCTACACAGAAAATTTTGTCATCTTTATACCAGTGGTGTTCATACGTGTACTACTAGAATTTTCGAGATTTGTGCCTGTGTTAGCAGCGCTCTCGCTCTTAGCACTGCCAAAAACTAATCTGCATAAAATAACCATTTTAAAACTTGTTTTTTTCATTCTGTTGTCAAAATCTTTTGAAAAGTAAAAATAATTTTGTACATTTTCTATAAAAAGATTCGAATGCTTCTTTATGTATAGAAAAGAAATGAACAAAAAACTGAACAGCGTAGACTTCTACACTTGAAGTCTCAGCGCCAACTGATTGAGAAAATGAAGCTTTCGAGTCTCAACCAGTGATGCCAACTGCACGGATATTACGGATTTCTTCGGATATTTAAACCTTGCACAAAAAAACGGATAAGAATGGCAAAATAAGGTAAATCTAAGGATTTCTAAGAATTTCTCACGGAATTTTCGTAGATTTCGCTGTTTTTTCACAAAATTGTATGTCTTAATGAATTTGAATCTTAAAAAATGTACTTATCATTCAAAAATATGTTTACATGATTTGTTAAAACTTTGCGCTTATCAACACTTGGATTTTTACATTCAAAAAAACTTTTCAAAGAAATGCAGTTGTTATGAAATGCAAATAAATGACTCACAGTTATGAAAATTTTCGCTTCAAATGTATGATCATAAAACATAATTTTATAAAGGTAATTCTGAAAAGATATTGACTATTTTGTTATGATTTTCAAAGCTAATTAATTCTGTAGAGTTTCCTCAAAAAATATCACTCTAAAAACTAGTTCTTCGAGATTGAGATCTCCAATTTATACGTGCTATAATATATATAAAAATAAAACGAATTGAAGTAAGTAAAAGATTTGGGTTGGCAACTAAGTAATTGCGGATTTCACTCATAGATGGCTTTAGTTGAATTTTTAGGTTTGCTGACGTAATCGAAATGTCAAATACATTTTGTTATTTGATAGTTGGTACTTCAACTGTCAATCAGTAAACAATTGTTTTGATCGGTTGTGTAGATTTTGTTTGCCGTCTGTTGAAAAATGGAAAATTAAAACGAACATTTTCGTCATATTTTGCTTTTTTATTTCCGGAAAGGAAAAAACGCATCGCAAGCTCACAAAAAGTTATGTGCTGTTTATGGTGAAGAAGCTTTAAAAGAAGGGTAGTGTCAAAATTGGTTTGCCAAATTTCGTTCTGGTGATTTTTCACTCAAAGGTGAAAAACGCTCTGGTCGTCCAGTTGAAGTTGATGACGACCAAATCAAAGCAATAATCGATTCGGATCATCACCGTACAACACGTAAGATTGCAGAGAAGCTTCATGTATCACATACATGCATTGAAAATCGCTCAAAACAACTTTGCTATGTACGAAAACTCGATATATAGGTTCCTCATGAACTGAAAGAAAATCATTTAACACAACGCATTAACATCTGCGATTTGTTAAAGAAACGTAATGAAAATGATCCATTTTTAAAACGATTGATAACTGGTGATAAAAAATGGGTTGTTTACAACAATGTCAATCGGAAAAGATCGTGGAGCAAGGCAGGTGAACCAGCTCAAACAACATCAAAAGCTGATATACATCAAAAGAAGTTATGTTATCAGTTTGGGGGGATAACAAAGGAATTGTCTACTTTGAACTTTTACCACCCAACCGAACGATCAATTCAGATGTCTACATTGAACAACTAACAAAATTAAACAATGCAGTTGAAGAAAAGCAGCCCGAATTGACAAATCGAGTCACATCCACCATATAGTCCTGACCTTGCACCATCCGATTACTTTTTATTTCGATCTTTGCAAACTCCTTGAATGGTAAAAATTTCAATAATAATGATTATGTCAAATCGTACCTGGTTCAGTTTTTTGCTAATAAAAACCAGAGTTTTATAAACGTGGACTTGTGATGCTGCCTGTAAGATGGCAAAAGGTCATTGCTCAAAATGGGCAATACATTACAGAATAAAGTTATTTCGTTCCATTAAAAAATTGTCTTTTATTTTCTAAAAAAAATCCGCAATTGCTTAGTTGCCAACCTGATAATTGCTGAACTCATCTCGTGGAACCAGTATTTTTGCGTGGAAATTCTGATGACATCTCTAGAATTTATTCTCTTTGAGATTTTATAGAAAATTTTATTTTTGATTTGATTTTTTACAAATCATCTTTTACATTTTTTTTTTTTTTCGGATTGGCAACACTAGTCTCAACACGCGTGCTATTACGTACACATCACTGCTCTATACTGACAAAAAATTTATTAACTCAACCTAGGAATTTCTTGATACGAACAATGCTTATCATATTGAAGAATTCTTAGGTTGAATTGATCAATTTTTGTCAGTACAGAGCAGTGATGGGCACACTAATACTTGTAGTCTCAAGCCGAGTCTCGCTCTAATTTTTTTTTTTTCAGTGTGTAACAATCAATTTTAAAGCATCAATCAGAGTGAACCCTTTGGCATGATTTCACGGTAAAAGAGCGGTTCAACTTCCAATTGATTTTCAACTCATTCACCGAACGTATGATGCGCACGATGGTCTGATGACTTCAATCTCTGCACTAGTTGAATTTTATACGAGTGTAGGCCAAGGTTTTTTCTCAAAAGCTTCCACGTTTTGTTGGGCAAAGGCCGAGTTGTTGAGAACTGGGCTCTCAACACGCAACTTTCAAAACGATCATCGTTCAAACGATACTATATCGTCAAGTGTTTGCTTCATATGAATGCCTCACAGTCGTCTCGTCTATCGTTTGCTAAGGTTTGAAAGTCACTAGAAAACATATGTTCTCTACCAAAAGTGACATTTTCTTAAAATTTTTTCTTTTGTTTGTTGTGCTTCGACGGGATAATTGCAGCTAAAATTAAAGTATTGTTGACCTTTTAATTATTTGCTCCTAATAAAATTAAAATTTGAGTAAACTCAGACATAAATCGATTCATCGTCTTGCGTATAACCTGCTCAGATGGATAATTATGCGCACCGTATTGTGTGTGTGAAGTGCTCTATGAGTTTCCCGCACACAACGCGAATTTTGGGAATAATTTTCAAGGATTTGTAAACATCGTTTTGATGTGAGTCTTTGCATGGTAAATTGCCAAAATATACTAAACATAAATGTCAAAATTTGACATTTGACACTCAAGGAAATTCTATGCCTTTAAAAAGCACCCTCTTTGTAAAACAATTTAAGTTTCTTTAATTTAAATTAAACTTTAAGTTAAATGTAAATTTCTTTCTAAATTGTTAGGTACTATGCATGGTTGTAGGTAGATCATCAGTCAGGGAGGAAAGACCAATTTTTTTAATATAGGTAGGTAACATATGCATATATACATTTTTCTACGTCACAATTTGCTCTTTTCATCGAAAAACTTTCCTGTTAACAGACCTTAAAAGAATGCTCGCTGGAAAGGAATTCAGCACTAATGAAACTGAGACCTATTTTGAGACTTAAGAGAAATCGTACTATAAAAATGGTAACAAAAATGGTATCGCCCTAAAAGGCAACTATGTTGAATAATAAAATGGAATTTTAACAAAAAAATGTGTTTTATTATGTAAGCATACGAACTGTTATATTTATTAAAATCCGCTATGACCATTAAACTGTGAGTTTAATCTTTCTTATTTTTTTTACAAGAAAAAATTTGTCTCATTTTAAAAACATTTTTCTCAAATCCTTCAGGGCTTTTCACCTTTTCTTTCGAATACTTTAAAGGGGGATTTTACATTAATTATTTTAAATCTTTAAACCTCCCGAGTGTAAATATTACTAAAGATAAGGTCAGAAAATTATCAGGAAATCCTTTTTTTGACAATGATTTCAAACGTGACGCACTTTTTGATATCATCCTGATCAGGTCACCTGATCCCGCTAATAACCGGATCAGAATTTGATAAGGAATCCTAAAGTAAGGATAAGATATTTATAAGGTTGCCTTAAAAGGGCTATCTATATCATATCCTGATAATATCAGTGCATGAATGAGGTTTTCTTTAATTGATTTCCACTGGGGCTAATTTCAACGCTAATTTATAAAAGAAAAAAAAATTCAAGTCAATTAACTGCTTTAATAATTTTGGCTTCAGTTGAGAATTTTGATACCATTTGATATAGTAATTTAAATACAGTATTTAAGCATATTAAAAACTTAAAAATGCTTTTTATTTTTAATTATTTTTGCTACACTTTAGGTAATCTAAGCCACCTAAGCTAACGTAACTCTAGCTTAAAACCATAAAAGTTCAAATACGAACAAAATAAACAGCTACAACTTTTGACCACTTGTAGACCAACTTAAAAGGTGACTTTAATTTTCGAAATTTGTTTTTGTATTTTGTTTTTGTGTTTTTATTCGTGTTTGTATGTCATAATATCATTTTCGCAAGTTATGCCAGTGGATACCGTTTTTGACTCAAGCTTGTGCAAGTATATAAAGCCAAGAAGTTCAGCAGCACGCATTTCTGTCATTTAAGAAATTATCGATGGAAAGAAACGTGAGTCGAATTGAGGCCAAAACGAGGTTATAGCTGAAGTAAAATTGCATTGATTTGCATTGTTTCGAAATGAGTTTTGTTTTTTTAGCTTAAATTGGTTTTCTTGACCAATAACTTGGCAACAGTTCAACGAACTTTTCGGCATGTGTTGGTTAATTCTTGGAAGAGGTTTTGAGCTGTTTCGTAAAGTTAATTTTAAAGCAATAAAATATTTTTGTTTTCATAACAAGTGCTGTAAGTAAGCGGCTGTTTTGACAGATAAAGCAAGCACAAAGGCATTTAAGCAATAATTAGTTTTGAACAGTTTAACTGTTATTGGAGTGGCGGCCGTGGCATACTGGTTAGGTGCGTGGCTTGTATGCAACAGAACCCAGGTTCGAATCCCATCCCATCTGACACAGAATGTTTTTTCAACTGAATTAATTTTTCAGTTTAATTTTAAACTTCAGAGAGTAAAAACTGCCATAAAAACCTTCTTGAGAATATAAGCCGTTCGGAGTCGGCATAAAGCTTGTAGGTCCAGTTGTCGATCATTTGTGTTCAAACATTTCACAACACGCACAACACAATTTGATCATAAGAAGCTCGGTCCAAGTCCTTTCTAGGGCTGAAATGGCCATTTCGTTTTTTTTTTTTTAAATATTGAGCTAAATATTAGGACCGACATTTCTTAGTCGGTCAATAAAGTTAACAATAAAGTAAATCAATAATTCACTAATTGAACTAAAATTAAGCATAGTTCTGTGAAAAGAATCAATAATCTTTTAAGTCGACTTAGATGATTAAGTCGAAATAGATGGATCTGTGCTCTCTGAGTATAACTCAATGCACCATCCTCATTTGGAGCTTCTCGCGTGATTCTAGTCAAAGTTATGACACAAAAACCGAAAAAGCTTTGTAGAACTTATATAGCAGTTGAAAACTTTGTAGTCAAATTTCAGAAAACAGAATATAAATAGATTAAGCTATTATTGCTTAACGACACAGAATTTATACGTTTCGTTTTAACATTTTTATGTATGATTTATTCAAAATTATGCCATTTTATGCTACAAATTTCAAATTTTTAACTTATTTTACATATTTTTTTTTTTTCTTTTTCAGTTATTCTGCAAATTTCTGCCCAACTGCCTACGAAAGTAGATCAATTTTTGCCACTATAAAGGTAAGTCACAAAAATGCTCTTAATTAAAATGCATTAATTTATTAAATAACAATCACTCAATTATCTACGCTACATTATTTTGTGGTGTTTTTTGCGCAATGTTTTCCCACAAATAACACTCTTAATATAAGTACGTTGAAATCGCATATAAAATGCAAAAAAATATTTAATTGTTGTAAGTAACTCGAGTAAATGTGTAAATATATTAACATGGTTGTGCCTTTAGATTGAATAACTTCTAAGTTTGTAAGCAGCTGCAGTTGCTTACGAACTTCGAAAGTCACCGAGCGTAGAGTGTGCGTATTGGTGTGCTTTTCTGTGTGTTTGTAGTAAATTAATAAATAAATAACTTATTAGTTATGCCAAGTTGTTGGTTTGATGAAATAACTACTGCATGCTGCATGCAGCAAGTCTTCAATAATCAAGCTTTTTTGCTAGCGACTTTAATAACAATAACAACAACAACTACAACAACCATATTGTAGATTTATGTTAATATCAGCACAAGTGAACCCGGAAGGCATTACATATTCTTTGCTAAAAGAAGCAAAATTAAATTAACTCCAAGTTAATGTATGATAACAAAGTGCAAAAGTATCTCAAACGTAGCTATTAAAAGATGATTGTGCGTAACTTGGCAAAGCAACCTCTGAAGTAATTTTTTATCATGTATACAAATGTCTACTCAACTTTAATCAACTTTAATACTCTTAACTTTAAAGTGGAGCAGCTGTTTATATTGCTCTAAGCAGATTTTGCAGCCATGTGATTTTAAAGTATCTGCTACTGCGATTTTTGATCTACGCCAGTAAAATAATCGTTAATCACTAATTTTTTATGTAACTTAATTTGATCGATCATATTATTACAAATACATAATACACGTATCAAAACATAAGGACATGTGGACATGTGGACCATTCAAATCTATGAATGGGGTCTATACTAACTTACTCAGGTGACCGTAACAACCCGTGTCCGGGTTTCGGTGGACTTCATCAGCTCTCGCCAGGCGCCTATGATTTGCGCGCGCCTTTTCCAATCGGATACACCCATTTCGGTTAGGGCTTTCTCGGCCTGGTCCATCCATCGGAGGCATGGTCTCCTTCGTCGTCGTTGACCAACGACCCTCACTTCAAGCATCTTTTTCGCTGGAGCTTCGTCGTCCATACGATGGACATGACCCAGCGCGCGTAGTCGTTGCACAGTTATACACCGAACTACTTCAATGTCTTCGTAGAGCTCATACAGCTCGTGGTTCATTCGGATGCGATAGTCATCGCCGACTCGAACAGGACCGAAGATTTTGGGAAGAACTTTTCTCTCGAACACCCCCAGAACAGCTGCATCAGCTTGCGAAACTACCCATGCCTCATCGCTATAAAAAAGCACAGGTAGAACGAGCGTCCTGTAGAGTGTAAGTTTTGTCGATCGAAAGAGGGCTGTGCAACTTAATTGCTTACTGAGCCCGTAGTCGCACCTATTAGCAAATATTGCTAATCGTTGCCGTTATTAATGGCGGTGCCAAGGTATACAAACTCCTTGACTACTTCAAAGTTATAACTGCCGGATGAAATGTGGGAGTGTAGACGCCGCGCTTGTTTGTAGACAGCATATACTATGTTTTTCCCTTATTTCAAACCCACTTTGGCTGATTTCTTTTCGATAGCGGTGAAAGCAGTGGTAACATCTCTCTTGGTTCTGCCGATAATATCAATATCATCAGCGTACGCAAGGAGCTGGAGACCTTTGTAGAAAATGGTGCCATTACTATGCACACCGGCTTTTCGTACGATCCCCTCCATGATGATGTTGAAGAGATCGCAAGACAGTGGATCGCCTTGCCTGAAACCTCTTTCGGTATTGAAGGTTTCGAAGAGGTCATTTTCTATCTTGACGGAGCTGCGTGTGTTGCTTAACGTCTTCTTGCAAAGTCTAATCAACTTTGCAGGTATACTGAACTCAGACATTGCTGCGTATAGGCAATCCCTTCTCGGGCTATCGAACGCAGCTTTAAAATCGGCAAAGAGATGATGTGTGTCAATTTGATTTTCGTGGGTTTTTTTCCAGGATTTGTCGTAGCGTGAAAATCTGGTCTATGGTGGACTTTCCAAGTCGAAAGCCACACTGATAAGGTTCAATCAGTGTTTTTGTAATCGTCTTTAATCTTTCACACAGTACGCCTGAGAGAATCTTATATGCGATGGAAATAAGACTGATACCTCGATAGTTGGCGCAGATTGTTGGGTCTCCTTTCTTAAGTATAAGGCACAATAGATTTGTTGTGTTTAACGTTGACACCTGCCGTGAAGGCTTAATTCAACGTTGTTCCATAACAATTGGGACCGATACAAAGCGTCGGTCAGCGCCCCTTTGAGGATTTAAAGGTACCAAATTAGCTCCATGTTGTGATGACACTTCGCAACCGTTGGTGAGGGTGGAGGCCTATCTAAAACCTCTTCCATACTAAGGGGTATGGCGCCCGGTTTGAGAGTGCAAACCACACCGAGCTAGATAGCTCTGCCCGCGATTAGCTACCCCAGCTACTCCCAGTTTTAGCCCATCACAGCTCTGGACTGGTCACCAATCAGTATAAGGCACAGTACGCTGAGGATCCAATCGTCGAGCATGCTTTCCGCTAGCCATATTTTGCTGATGAGCTGATGCATGCGCCTTATCAATTCATCGCCGCCGGTTTTAAACAATTCAGCTGACAGGCTGTCAGCACCCGTTGCCTTATTGTTTTTGAGTCGTTGGATAGCAACTCGAACCTCTTCATGACTAGGTGGTGGTACTTCCACTCTGTCATCGTTGATTGGTGGTGCTGAACTGCTTTCTCCATGGGCGGTATTGTTGGAATTGTCGCCAGTAAGTAGATTGGAGAAATGCTGTCTCCATAATTTCAGCGCACACTGCGTATCTGTAACCAGATCTCCACTTTCGTCTCTACAAGTGGATGCTCCGGGCTTGAAACCTTGGGTTAGACGCTAAACCTGTTGATAGAATTTTGTGCATCCTTCTTGCCCTGGTATACCTCTTTCCTCACGCTCACGCTTTTCCTGCTCTCTTTTCTTGCGTCTGAAAAGCCTCTCTTCCTTCCTCTTTCCGCTGTAGTTTTCCCGCACGGCTCGCGTTGCAGCTGACTGCAGCGTTTTTCTGTAAGCGGCGTTTTTTACTGTTGTCGCGATGCGACACTCCTTATCGTAACATTAGTTCCGAGGTTGCGGGAGCCGGAAACCAATGACTTCTTCAGCGGCAGCGCGCATGGAGTGGGATATATGTGCCCAAAGTCCGCCGGCGTCATCGGGTTCAGAGGTTGATTGAGCTTAACCTAGAATTGAGCGGAATAGGCCTTGGAAGTCCGTTACAATTGCAGCTTAGCAACTTCTAGCTTTCGTTGTATTCCTGTGCATATGTTCTTCACAAGATAGTGGTCGGAGTCAATGTTGACCCCCTGACACGTGCGCACATCTAGAACACTGGAGGCATGCCTTCCGTCGATTACAACATGATCAATTTGGTTTCGCGTTTTTTGATCCGGGAACAGCCAGAATATATTCCTTGCATATATTCAAAGTATTTTTATTATTATTTTCGCATCTATTTTTCTGCCCACATGTTTTTATCTAAAGCCTGAAAAAAAAGAAAATATAAAAACGCTGTTATACGCTTACAGTAATAATCTTTTGTATTCAGCGTTGCTACAATAGAAATAATTCGCAAGTGGTTTTTACGCAAACATGCTCATTTAAAGTACTAAAGATACCAACTGAAAGATTTTGCTTGACAACAGTTAAAGTAAGATATCTATCGTGATGATCGAATTTTGAACTTACATCTTACACCTAACTCATAGCAAGCTATCGGTTACTATGCGTTTTGGTACAAAAATAGAGCTCGTAGTTTTTCGTTTTTAGCCAAACTCAAGTTTTGACGTATCGCATTTACCCAAAACCAATTTTCAAGCTTACATGTTGCCAACCGTTCTATATTTAAATAGCTCCAGCACCGTGATTACTCTGACCGTGTCCTGTATTATTATTTGAAATACTTTTAAGGTTATTTTGATAAGTCTCCCGACCGTGAATTTCATCTATCTTACAAAAAATAAAGATTTGGAATTTCTTTCAAAGATTTTAGTTTTTGCCTAGAGTTTGTGTGATCTCTTGGACAGCTGATAAAGTGGCTAAAAAAACTCGTTGGAGATTTTGCAATTTGTTGAGCATAAATCGTCACAGATGAACGGTATTTTCTATTTGGTCATTTATAAAAGGAATTTGTTTAAATTAATTTTCGTCAATCATTTAATTTCCTTATACATAATATGGTATTTAGATATTAGTTTTCAACAAGTTTCAGAATATTTTACTAAAATTCAGTGCTTAACAGCTGCGAGCTTTTGTGTGAGGTCTTAAAAAAAATATGCTAAATCGTTTTTCATAGCTGTAGATTGAAATATTTTTGATTTATTGATTTGTTCTTTATACTTGAATTTGTTATGTTTTTGTCTATTTCCGTTCTTATTAATTTCAGTAGAATTAGATTTTTTAATTTCTGCCAACACCTTGCTTTTAATTTGATTTCAACAAAATTTACCAAATCGATTTTTTCCTATTAAAAACAGAATTTTTAATTGTAAAAAAATTTGTTGTGAATTTATAATTGCCTCCATGGAAAGTCATTCATTAGACTATTAAATCATTCTTCATCATTTATGAACTCAATTCGTTCTAATTATAATGCACCCAAAAAATTACACCCAGAATTCATTAATATCTAATGAGTTTGAAGTTTTAATGATTGTTAATGATTCAAAATAATTTTGCCTGTAATTTGAATTTTAATTATGTGTTCTCTGCTGAGTGGGAAAATTATAAAACTCGGCGAGGGAGCTTTTAGCAGTAAATGCTACACCAATGCTACACAAAAAAAAACCAAGTATAACTTATAAGATGGCTTTGGCAGTTTTCAGCCTCTCAAGTACTTCATCAAAACGCCTAAGTTTTACATGTTGACTTGTTAATTTTTATTTGGGTGATAAATTCACGTGTGTCTAATGACGCAGCTGTGTTTTTTTTTTTTTGTAGCAGAAAATAGCTCAAAACTATGCTTAAGCCATCCATGCTCGTTTGTATTTTCGGATTTTGGGCTTAGGTGAATAAAATATTTTTTTTTTTTTTGGCAAGGTATCGAAGTGAGTGCTTTCAAAGCAATGTATTAAACAATAAATTGCTTAGGTGAATAAGCATACGTTTATAATTCCCATACAATTCTCTTTACCCAAACCGAGTTTGGACAGCTTTAAGAATTTTTCTTACTTAACGTTTAAATTAATCGAAGTGTAGTTGAATTTTCCATATCGTAAATAGTTTTCGATAATAACTATACAGTAATAGTCTATACTCTCTGTTCCTCTGAGACTCATAAAAATGTATTTACAGCAGCAATGTACCTTGAACTCTGTCATCCTTCAAATCCTTGTCGTTCTCAGGGTTCATCGAACTCTCAATCCAATTTGTTACAAACTTCGAAACAATATTGTTAAAAAGAAAATAATAAAGTTAACTTATGCTTGCACATGCTTCAACACGACTTAAATTTACGTTAAAACAATCTCATCAAAAAACTTCAAAGTTTTTAAAGCTTATACAATGACTTGTCGGAACTGTTCTCTCGTCATACTGAAAGTTTTTAGATTTCTGTAACTTGCTAAAATATACACAGACATACAAAAGTTTGTATGTTTTTTTTTTGTCATTCATTCTTTTGCATTTCCATTCGACGATTTGTTATATAAATGTTTTAAGCTGGTTTGCTATTGTTATTGTTTATTCAGTGAAAAGTATCTTGGCAAAGGTTTTTACTTATGCATTCTTATTTATTTATTTGTTTTCTGTTTTTGTTTTCTTAACTTAGTTGTTAGTTAAATACAATGCTACTTTAAGAAACATATACTTTGAAACATGAAGACATACAAACATAGCTTGACAAACTGTAGTGTCGCTTGAAAGTAACGAAAGGGAAATAAAGTGTTAGGGAAACATTTTTAATCAGCTTAGAGTCGGAAATCTAAAAACAGTAAACAAAGCAAGTAGCTAGCTGGTTGGTTGAGGTGGGAAGATGTTGGCTTGGTTGTTGAGCTGACGATGATGCTAAGCTGCACTTTCACTCGCACATAAATTTGAGTTGTTAAGTGTGTGTTATTTTTTTCTTTTCGAGAAAAACTTGGATATCTACTTAGTTTGAAGTGGTTTTATTTTGCTTTAACTATGAGTTGATAAAAGCTTAAAAGCTTTTTAAAGCTCTGCGAAATGGTGAAAAGATGTAATGATGCAATTCGTTGCAGTTTTTAAATGATGCAATCATCGCATATTGCGAAACTTTTGAAAAAAAACATTTTTTTTTCAGAACAATACAAAAGGCTTTTAGAAGCTTAGAATTTGCTGAAGTTTGATAAATTTTTAACAACTTTACGATCAATGGGCATTTCCAGAAAATGCTTTCAAACCGTGACTGAAAAATTAAAAATGCTTGAAAATGTTTAATAAACCTTCAACAATATAGCTTAAATATATGAATTTTATATAGTTATAGTTTTATAGCTTTTCTTTATCTAGACCAAAGGTGTCCAAACTACGGCCCGCGGGCCAAACCCGGCCCGGCAAAATAATAACAAAACAATAACAACTTCTCGCTCCAAAATTCCGGACCGAAATTCATCAAAATTGTTATTGTAATCCGTGTATTTCGGTTCGGCGCGAGAATGCGAAGAAACAAAAACAAATACATAGGTTTTGCTATTAGCTCGTGCCGATGCGCTCGATGCACCCAATTCATCTGTGAGGTTTTGTTTGAAATGAAATTTGTTTTGCCTCCGAACCGAAATACACGGATGACCCCACTCAACTGCACTGCCTGCAAAGCTACGAGATTGTCCACAACAAACCAAAAATTCGTCGGCCGCGGAGCTTATTTACATTCTTTACAGTTGATATATTGTAAATTGGTATGTTTAGATTTATATTTAAAATATTATAACGTCATTATTATGTTAATATTATTTTTTAAAGTTGAACATGGAAACAAAAAGAAGAAAAGTAGATGGCGAGTGCCGCGTTTTTAAAGAAGAATGGGGATTCAAATATTTCTTTGCGCAATCGCAGTCAAAGAATGGCAAAGCTATATGTGTAATTTGCAATGACACTGTTGCTGTAATGAAGGAATACAATGTACGTCGACATTATGAAACCCAACATGCTTCATCTTACTCACAATTTAAGGACAAGCAGCGTACTAAAAAATATGAAAAAATGAGTCGTAGTTTGTCTTCTCAGCAAAATTTATTTAGGAAGGCAAACTCGGAAAATGAATCATTGACTTAAGTTAGCACGAAAGTTGCTTATTTGTTGGCGAAAAAAGGGAAACCCTTTATGGATGGAAACATCGTTAAAGAGTGTATGATGGAAGCTGTTGGGGTATTATGTCCGGAAAAGGTGCAACTTTTCAAATCGATAAGTCTTTCCCGCAATACTGTTGCTCGACGAATTGACGATATTGGCAATAATATACTCCAACAGATTTCTGGGAAAGCACAGCGTTTCACTCACTATTCTATCGCGATTGATGAATCGACCGATGTTAGTGACACCTCACAACTTTTAGTATTTGTTCGTGGAGTTGACGACGATCTTATTGTCACCCAAGAATTAGCATCGGTTAACAGCATGCATGGCACTACAACTGGAGCAGATATTTTTAAGGAACTACAACAGACGTTGACCAAATATAACTTGGACTGGAATCGACTCCAAGGTGTGACAATTGACGGAGGAAGAAACATGTCTGGTGGAAATATTGGGGTGGTTGGGCTAATAAGAAAAGCTTGTGAAAGCGCAGGAACAACAGTACCAATTTTTCTGCACTGTATCATCCACCAACAAGCCCTATGTGTAAAACATGTCGACATGAGCTGCGTTTTGAAACCAGTTGTTTCTGTCGTAAACTTTATTCGATCACGTGCACTCAATCATCGCCAATTTCGATCTTTCCTCGAAGAAATTGAATCTGAGTCTGTTGACTTGTATTATACAGCAGTTCGATGGCTTAGCTGTGGAAAAGTGTTATTGCAATTCTTCAAGCTCAGAAAGGAAATTAAAATTTTTCTTGCGGAAAAGAATCACCCTGAACCGCTTTTATCGGATGCAGAGTGGCTCTGGAAGTTGGCAATTTTTGCAGATGTCGTGACACACGTTAATAACTTGAATTTAAAGCTCCAAGGTAAAAACAACTTAATTTGTGATTTATTCGAGCAAATCAAAGCATTCAGAGCCAAGCTGATATTGCTCGAAAGTCATATGAATGCATGTAATTTTTCTCATTTCACGTGCTGTGAAAAATTTAGTACAGAAACTGACGAAAGATTTCCCACCATATTTGCAGTAAAAGTAATCGCGGATTTAAAACTAGAATTTCAAAAGCGTTTATCTGATCTTGACATAAATTCAAGGGAAATTCGGCTGTTTCAAAATCCATATGACTGCAACGTTGGCGACGTTTCAAGTCAGTTTCAAATGGAAATAATTGATCTTCAAGCTAGCGATCAAATCAAGAACAAATACAAGGAAGGAAACTTGATCGATTTTTACAAATTTTTGGACGCAAAAGAGTTTCCAAATTTAAAGCAATTGGCTGGTAAATTTATTTCTATGTATGGCACTACCTATATGTGCGAACAAACTTTTCCAGGATGAAGTATGTGAAATCTAAATATAGGGCAAATTTATCGGATGACCATTTGCAATCATTGCTAATAATTGGTGTTTCCGATTTGAATCCCAACTTTGAAGAAATTCTCCAGGAAAAAATCCAGTTCCACCATTCCCATTAAAAATTGCATGAAATAATTTTATAATAATATAATTAAGACATGTTTGTTAAGTATTGCTATATCTGTAATTTACTATAAAAAATAAAATTCATTGCTGCTTTACTTGTAATAAGGTTTTTTAATTCAGATATTTACAATGCTTGGCCCCCTCTAATGAATTTAAATACCAAACTGGCCCTCGCAGCAAAAAGTTTGGACGCCTCTGATCTAGACATTAAAAATAAATGCAACGAAATTGACTTAATTAAGAAAATGCAATATTGCAGTTTTTATTTTAAAACTGTTCTAGTATCATCAAATTATTGCAAAAAATTGGAAAAATAGCAATCGATATAAAAATAACGGAAATATTTGTATATTTTTTAGACTTGTGCTTTGTAGTTGTCACTTCCAAAATCAAATACAATTACAAAGCACGATTCTGAAAATTTGATTTATGCTGATAGAGTTAAAAAGAAAACTTACACCTCTGAGCGAGTTAGAAAAAAAAAAAATTTAAATTAAAATAAAAACGTTCTCGTCTTTCAATATTTTATTTGCTTTTTTATTATTGCTTACTTTGCACCGCTGAAAGCATTATGCTAAGCTGAGCCGAGTTTTAATACCGTCAACATGACGCCTATTATTATTATTCTGTCTGTTTGCTGTTCTGATTGCTTGTCACCAACATATTTCATAACAAAATTGAAGGCTTAACTGCAAAATTTAAACGCTAGTGCAAAAATTATGACATAAGTTTAAATAAGGATTTCATGGAAATTTCAACACTCAGCAGATTCGATCAATATTGATTATTAAAATTATAAAGTTGTGCTTTTTTTGTCTTGGGTTTGGCGAAAATAAATATATGTAAATATGTGTTCACAGTAAATATTGCACAGTGGCATAGCTTGATAATATTCTTAAGAAAAATTCCAAAGCTAAAAAAATTCTTCAAAGAAGTGTTTACCTCGATATAATCTTTTCCAATAATGAAACCAGGCGTGAAATCTGTATTAATGAGTATGTGGCGGTCGTGACGCAGTGGGTAGAGTGTGTGGCCTATACGCCAGAGAACTCTGGTTTGAATCCCACCTGACACAGTCAAAATTTTTTCAATTGAATTGATTTTTCTGTTCGGCAGTCACCTCTCTGCAGACAATGTCAAACCTCAGAGAGAAAAACTGCCATGAAAAGCTTCTTGAGAACATAAGCCGTTCGGAGACGGCATAAAACATGTAGGTCCATTTCTCGATCATTTGTGTTCAAACATTTCACAACACACTTGATCATAAGAAGCTCGGTCAAAGTCCTTTCAAGGACTGAAGTGGCCATTTCGTTTTTTTATTAAATATGAAATATTTTGTGAAAAATCGAGTCTTATTAATTTTAATGACATTTATTTCTTGTATGTCTTTATTTTACGTTAAAAGTTTCCAAATCTTATATTTAGATAAACCATAAAAAGTCGTGTTTAATAAACGAATTTTTTTACAAAATATTTACTATTTATGAAGCTTATAAAAAAAAGAAACATAAACATTTCTTTGCCTTCAGTTTTCATCTTTCCATAACTAGTTTGAAAATACATACAATTTTTACAAAAGCGAAAAAAAACACAATCTTGTTTCACTAAAAACTGCTTTATTATGGAGCTTATCTATACATAGCAGCTGGAAAATGATGAAAATATTCGACTTTAATTGCATATCTTGGCTTAACATTGCGCAGCCCACAACTTGGCCAACGAGAAACTGTCAACAACAGCTACAGCTGTCTGTTAATGGCAAAGACGGCACTGCCGCCAATCTTCAAACTGTCAATTTTATCAGTCAACTTGTGGCTGGGTTTTTCACAACAACAAACAGTGAAAGTTTTTTTCTAATCAGTTGGCATGCGTGTCGATGAAACCAAGTAATGAACAAGTCTAAATAAACAAGAGACGGAGGGAGGACAAAATTACAAAATTTTTTATTTATTTAAGCTATATTTAGCATTGTGCTGGCATGTTTTTGAGCTACTGTCTGTTCAATATATTTGCTATCAGGACATAAGGGTGATGTGGGTGTAATTTTATATTGTCTTCTATGACAACCAGATGGCGTTTTTCTTATGAAGGTTAATGCCACAAAAACTTAGTAATACAACAAAATATTTAAGGTATTATTGAGTTTATTTTTAGAAAAAATACAAAACAAAGTTATTGATAGTCTAGCATTTGTTCAATTGTTACCTATGTGTACATATAGTATAATTCAATTAAAAGGAAAAACTCCTTTTTTAAAATTTAAATAGTTCGAAACTCTCGAATTGTGTGATTAGACAAATTTCTACAAATCTTTAAAGAGAGATAATAATATATACCATATTACTCCAATCCTGTATTCATTTTAATATACTGTTTTTTAATTTTAAGAATTGTATAATCCAGAAAATACATCTTTCACGAAATTAAAAAATAATATTGGAGTATTTCATGTGAATTGAACAACTAAAATTTTTATTCACTCAAACATGCTTGTTTAGTACGTTAGACCCAACCCTTCAACTTGTGTACAAAAATTTTATCCTGAGATAGGTCTAGTATCCGAACTACGGGCTTCGTAAAATTACCTAAAATCTAGGTATAACTTTTTTCGATGAAGATTTCTAATTTGAAGATATATTTTTAGAAGCATATTTTACAGTATATATACTTATGGTTAGTTGAATACATGATTCAATCATTATAAGGTTATCCAGATATTTGACATACCCTTATTTTATATAAACAAAAACATTTTTACTCTCTTGTAAAAATGACAGCCAGAGTTGTGTGGTCATCCCAAAAAAAAAATATGTTTCAGTGTTCTGCTGTGTTTTTTTTTAAGTACTTTTTTCATATGATTGTGATTATGTTATCATTTTTGAAGCAAAAATTTCAAGTTTGTTCCTACTTTTGTCACTATTGAATTTTAATTTAACGTTGTACGAGTAATTTTTAATTTTATATTTTTTTCGGTGTTATTCTCTGCGTTGTGTGAACAAAACTAGCTATCTTTTGTCAAAAGAGGAAAAAAGTATGTTTGATTTTCCCTAATATAAATATAGAAATAACTATAATCATCCTTTTGGTTAAACAAACGATTTCAAAACTCTGTATCTCAGATTTAAAAACATATTTTCCATAAATTTTACCTCTAAACTGACTATTGTTTTTGTACTCAAAGTACAAAACCATAATAAAAATATTCATACAAATTCTTTCAAAATGTGTCTTGCATACACAAATCAAATTTTTTCAATATTGTTTTACATCAAAAATGTAACCTTAAACTTTTAAAAGCTCATAACATAAGTTTTGTTCAAAACAATCAGGTAGTTGAAAACGTAGTTGTCAAATGTATCTTTAGTATTTGTACTACAAAAAGTATGATATTCATGCAACTGAGGGATTTTTATGTCATTAAAAGATTGCTCTTTTGCTCTCCTCTTCAAATAAGGGTATACATTCTTATTCTTGTGAGAAGACGTCAAATATCTGGATAACCTTATAATGATTGAATCATGGTTGAATAGTGATTTTTTAGTCATGATATCAAATTTTCAAAAGAAAAAAATTAACAAAATTGTTTAAGCTTATACATATTTTATCGTGTCAAAAAATTTAAAAATACCAAACGTAAAAAAAATAAATTATTTCTTAATTTTTTTTTTATTTTTTTTTTTAATGCATAATTCAAAATTTGAATCCACGACTGAACAAGCAATCAAACTTCGCATTAATACAAACTGTTAACTTCTTTTTAATAAAAATTAATTTGCCTAAGAAATCGTTTTGAAAATCATATTTTGATTTGAGGTGATTTTTTCTCTCAAATGTGTGTATAAATTATTAGTTCTGTTCGAAGACTAGTCTTCGAATACGAGTTTTGTAAAACCAACTTATATTTAAATATGACTTTTTCGAAAACAATTTTTCGGCCGAAAAGATTTAAAAAAAATATATATAATCAGCCCAATTCTGAATGAAATCTCCCCGGGAATTAGAAAAGGGAATTTGTCGTTTCGAAAGGGAAAGGAAGAAGGATGCACGAAAATTCTATCAACGCAAGACGCAAGACGCTTAACCCAAGGTTTGGAAATGGAGATCTAGTTACAGATACGCAGTGTGCGCTGAAATTTTGGTGACAACACTTTTCCAATTTACTTACTGGCGACGATTCCACAAATGCCGCCCATGTAGAGCGCAGTTCAGTGCCACCAATCAATGATGACGGAGTGGAAGTACTACCACCTAGCCATGAAGAGGTTCGAATTGCTATCCAACGACTCAAAAACAATAAAGCAGCGGGTGCTGACAGCCTGTCAGCTGAATTGTTTAAAACCGGCGGCGATGAATTTAATGGTTTAATTCATATTTCCCCAACAGACAGCAAAGGGTTAAATTAAAAGAATCAATTAGCTCAATTGGAAACATTTTCAGGAGTCAGTTTTGGACCCTATTCTATTCTTGATCTACATAAATTCTCTTTTTTAACAAAACTTTAATAGTCCATTAACGGGTTTCGCAGATGATATGCCGTTTGTTTTTAGCTGTGAGTCAATAGACACGCTGATGACAGCCTCCGTCAATAGAGATTTACATTTGATTAAATGCTGGTTCTCAAGTCATAATATGGTTATTAGTGATAAATCGAAATATCTGTTTTCGCACAATTAATTCTGACAGATTTGTTTTGCACTCGAGTTGTTGTATGAGATATCCTATTAATAATGATGGAGTCATCAAGTGTGGTAGTGTCGTTGACTGCGTAAGTGGGTGCTTTAAAATTGAAAATGTAAAATCGTTTATACGATTTGGTGTTTTGATCGACAGTAAAATGAATTGGCATGAGTTAAGGTAAAGATTGAATTGGGTGAGCTAAGGTAAAGAACTATTTACTGAATGTAAATAGATGTCTATATTTGTTAAGTTTTTCGTGTAACTTGAATTTACTTAGAAGTATTTATTATGGTTTATTTCATTCGAAATTAGAGTACGGACTGAGATGCTGGGGTGGTACACATAACAATATATTACAGCCTTAACTTATATTACACAAGAAGGCCATTCGAATTGTTTGCAAGAAAAATAGGTATCACAATAGCCTACCACTCTTGCGAACAAATTTTATTTTGCCACTGAGATATTTATATATTTTTAAAATCTTAAAACTATTTTATATAAGATCAGGCTACATAAACAATATATTTTCCTATATCTACAATTTGCGAGTAAGTTTAAGAAACTTGTCAATCGTTCCACCACATTCACTGCAAATATACTTATTTTTGTTTTCCGCAGTAGCGCCTAGGCTATTTAATAAACTTCCAGAAAACATACGTGAAATTCGCTCAATTACTCTTTTCCTGAAGAAAGTAACAGTTTGGCTTTTGCAAATGGAGTGTGCTCAAGTTGAGTTTATGCTAAAAATACATAGTTTTTGAATTTGTTTTTATTGTATTCGTTACCACTGTATACTGTTATAAGGCGCATGCACCAACTCATCAGCAAAATATGGCTAGCGGCAAGCATGCCCGACGATTGGATCCTCAGCGTACTGTGCCCTATACTTAAGAAAGGAGACCCAACAATCTGCGCCAACTATCGAGGTATCAGTCTTATTTCCATCGCATATAAGATTCTCTCAAGCGTACTGTCTGAAAGATTAAAGCCGATTACAAAAACACTGATTGGACCTTAACAGTGTGGTTTTCGACATGGAAAGTCTGCCATAGACCAGGTTTTCACGCTACGACAAATCCTGGAAAAACCCCACGAACATCAAATTGGCACACATCATCTCTTTGTCGATTTTAAAGTTGCGTTCGATAGCCCGAGAAGGGATTGCCTATACGCAACAATGTCTGAGTTCAGTATACCTGCAAAGTTGATTAGACTTTGCAAGAAGACGTTAAGCAACACACGCAGCTCCGTCAAGATAGGAAATGACCTCTTCGAAACCTTCAATACCGAAAGAGGTTTCAGGCAAGGCGATCCACTGTCTTGCGATCTCTGCAACATCATCATGGAGGGGATCGTACGAAAAGCCGGTGTGCATCGTAATGGCACCATTTTCTACAAAGGTCTCCAGCTCCTTGCGTACGCTGATGATATTGATATTATCGGCAGAACCAAGAGAGATGTAACCGCTGCTTTCACCGCTATCGAAAAGGAATCAGCCAAAGTGGGTTTGACAATAGTCAAGAATAGTCTAGACTCCCACGTTTCATCCGGCAGCTATAACTTTCAAGTAGTCAAGGAGTTCGTATACCTTGGCACCGCCATTAATAACAACAACGAAGTCAGCCTGGAGATAAAGCGAAGAACAATAATTGCTAATAGGTGCTACTACGGGCTCAGAAGCAACTAAGTTCGAGAGCCCTCTCTCGATCGACAAAACGCTTGTTCTACCTGTGCTGCTTTATGGCGCTGAGGTATGGATAGTTTCGCAAACTGACCCAGCCGCTCTGGGGGTGTTCGAGAGAAAAGTTCTTCGCAAAATCTTCGGTCCTGTTCGAGTCGGCGATGACTATCGCATCCGAATGAACCATGAGCTGTATGAGCTCTACGATGACATTGCCCTAGTTCGGCATATAACTGTGCAGCGACTACGCTGGCTGGGTCATGTCCATCGTATGGACGACGAAGCTCCAGCGAAAAAGGTGCTCGAGGCGAGGGTCGTTGGTCAACGACGACGAGAGCGACCATGCCTTCGATGGTCGGCACTTGGTGTAGCCGATTGGAGAAGGAGCGCGCAAAGCAGAGGCGCCTGGCGAGAGCTGATGGAGTCGGCTGAAACCCGAACACGGGTTGTAATGGCAACCTAAGTAAGAAAGTAAGTAAGTAAAGCACTGTTCTTTTTTCATTGTAAGAATAAAAACTATTTTCCAGAAATATATTTCAAACTTCAAATACACTTTGCCGTACAAATCGTATTTGGTTGCTTTATTTAAGGTTTTTTTAGCGCTTATATCCTGTTAAACTGCAAAACAGCAGCCTTTTTACTTTCCATCCTATTAGCTTTTTAACAGTTTTTGTAGCATTTTTCCAGAAGAATTTCATTGAAATAGATTGATTTCTTCAATTGCTGCATTATTGTTATCTTTACACTTCAACAACCAAAAAATAAACCCCCTTAGCTTTGAATAACTAAAAAACCACAAAAAAAAAAACACAAAAATTTCATTAAAATTAAAAAAATAAAAATGCCGCAACACGATACAGTCGCAAATTATTCCATTTTAACAAGTATCTGTAGCATCTGAATAACAGCCGTAAATTATATAAATACCGTTTACGTGCCGTTTAAATAGTCAATAACAGTCGCAACATCCAAGCAACTATGCAGGATTTCACTCATAGCCCCACCCACCATCTTCTGAAAACGACTGACTGTTGATGCCATTGTCCGCAGCTGAATCTCATAATATACAAAAATTGTTTTAATCTCTCACGATTTATTTTTGTGTAACAAACGCTAACAGCAAGCAAAAAAATGTACCAACTTTTTATACAATACTGTAGAGATTTATTCAATGGTTGAAGCACATTAAGTAAAATATAACAAATGGCGGCGGCAGTGAAAACAAGAAAACAAATGGTGAAAAGCTTAACTCAAACAGCTGCGACAGCAAGCTGCATGCAGCACACTCAACTACTTTGTTTGGAGCAAGCAAATTAAATGTATTCAACTTTGGCCTTTTTATGTTGCCAAAATGATGCAGGAAAAGTGCAAGTTTCTGTAACTATTGTTGTTGTTTTCATTGTCGTTGTTGTTGGCAATTATGTTGTCTTTTGTTAAAGCTATGTGTATTAAAATAGTTTTTTGTTGCTTTGTTTTAGTTTTAACTGCAGAGCAACACATGCAGCAGCTCAGGTTCATTGGCCACACACGCCGCACTTTTTTCGACCTGAAGTTGCACTTTCATTTCGGCCTTAGTCCTTAAATGCCTGGTGGTACCGCGAGTAACCAACCACTTCTACTATTTTTTTCGCATCTTTTCCATTTAATTTTTGTTACTTTTGTTGTAAGTTATTGATGTATGATCTAAGCGCCACCATTTTTGATTTGAAGCCAGGTGCTTTTAACTCGTTTGACAAGTATTTTAATTGGTCAAGAGATAACACCTCAAAAAACGATTTTTTAGTTAATTATAAATTTTCGTGACTTTGTTTCTTTTTTAAAATTTGGCGTTATCGCGATCGAAAAATTTATTTATTTTTCCAATAGTTTATTAAATAAGCAACGTAAGTGTTGAATATATAAATTAAATAAATTTTCTGCAAAAAATTATCCAAAAAAAAAAGTTTATAAAAAAACTGTATGACCAGCTAATTTGTATGTTCATGGAGTAAGACGCACCTGTAAAAAAAGTCGTAGAACAAAAGTTGTATAATACACATCGATTTCCTGCCAATCAAAAAACGTGGGTATTTAAGGGTTAAAGTGTTTAAAATCGATTTTGATTTTATGTGTTGAAATGGCCTGTAATAAGTAGGTTGTGCTTAAGTGCAGTAGATAATTTATACATGTACGCCAATGAGCCTGAAATGCACTTCTTACCCCTTTTTTTTATAACTGCTGATAGTGCCGCTATTCGTGACCAAACGGTAAAAATTCCAAATCCAATCTGACATAGAATATGTTTTAATTTAATCCTAATGTGCCCTCCCTCCATTGAAGTGTGGCCTCTAGACTGATGGCTGTATTAGTAGACATCAGTTTTGCTAGGATATCAATCATGAATTTAATTACGAGAAGAAAATTCGATATATTTTACGTTTATTTTTCCCTAGTAATTTTTTAGTGGTATTTCTACTGCTTGGAACAAAATATAGAAATTTATGAGAAAAGCATTTACAATTTCCAACAAGAGTTGCAGTCAAAAAAATAGCTCCACTACATGAATATTTTTTTTTTAACAGAGCATAACTGCAATATCATTGAGAAAATTAAATCCGGTACCCGGTAGTTGTAGACGAAAAAGAGAACAATATAAAGAATCAAGCATTGGACAACCTGACGGCTTTTCATGCTAATAACTGGTAAAAGCGGCCGTAGCGGTTGATGTGCGTGACTTGTATGCGATAGAACCCAGGCTCAAATCCCATCTGGCACAGAATGTTTTTTTTCAATTGAATTGATTTTTCTGCTCGGCCGTCACCTCTCTGCAGACAATGGCAAGCCACAGAGAGTTAAAAGTGCCATGAAAAGCTTCTTGAGAACATGAGCTGTTCGAGGTCGGCATAAAGCATGCAGGTCCAGTTCTCGATCATTTGTGGTCAAACATTTCAAAGCACACACACCACACAAATGATCATAAGAAGCTCGGTCAAAGTCCTTTCAAGGGCTGAAATGGCCATTTCGTTTTTTTTGTTCGTTTTTTTATAACTGTTAAAAGCAGATAAATAACAGCCAAAAGCAAATAACTGTTGTCTTCAATCAAAAAAAAAACATAAACCATATCTACTTCTTATAAAATACTCCATCTATGGTCAGATTATTCAATTTTATATTATTTTGTTAAACTTGTTTTAAAATTTATTTTCCGCATTTCCATTGACAGATTCGGGATTAACTTTAAATTTTATTTTATTCAGAGAAAAAAAGAAGTTTCGTGGGAAATCCACAATAATGGCATTTTTTTTTTTTTTTTCTTGAACAAAAATGTTCGAGGCTACATTTCTTTCTCAATAAGTGGATTTTTTTCCAAAATCAGTTATTTATTTTATCTGCCATGTAACTGCAATTTTCGCATATATTTTATCATTGCACGATGAATATTAAAGGCCGTATGTATACCCTAAAAAGTGAACAAAAACGTTGCATGTGCTTGGAAAAATTTACGAAAAAGATCCGCATACAAACAGCTCCGTAAGATGATATTCTACGTTAAAAAGGCAAAGGGTGCCATACATACTTTTACAGGAGTATTTATCGCATTAAAAATTTGTAAGCAATACGTCTTTGTGAATTGCTTAATGTTCACTGGATATAAATTTTTTCGATAGCGGTGAAAGCAGCGGTAACGTCTCTCTTGGTTCTGCCGACAATATCAATATCATCAGCGTACGCAAGGAGCGGGACACCTTTGTAGAAAATGGTGCCATTACGATGCACACCAGCCTTTCGTACGATCCACTCCATGATGATGTTGAAGAGATCGCAAGACAGTGGATCGCCTTGTCTAAAACCTTTTTCGGTATTAAAGGTTTCTTAAAATAAAAAAGTTCTCAAAATAAAGGAAACAGTCAAGAAACTGAACAATCAAATACAAATGGGATTTTTTTATTTTCAATACTTAAGACCGCAAAATCATAGATAACACTCTTGTCATATTAATCTATACTTACCATAATCTTATTTAGTAAAACTGAAATCGATAAATCGTGTGTTTTTTTGCAGTTATGCACTTGAGATAAGAGCAAATAAAGTAAAACAACACTCCTGACACAAAGCAGTGGTAGCACAAATTCTACATAAAAAAAATTACTGTAATGCAAACTTTACAAATTACAAAAAATCAAAAACTCCTTGGAATTTAAAGTGGCATTGCAAATCAATGTATTATTCTTTTTATTATTTTTCTTTCTTTCCGTTTTATTGTTCTACATTGAATAACTGCAGATATAGAGTGGAGACAAATACTTTTATATGAGGCAGGTAAGAGAGGAGGAAAAATAATCGCTTGTAAATATTAAACTATGAAATTTTTCTTAACTCCAAGTGTTTTATTCCTTAAATATTGTTTTAATTTTATAACAGTACTTTTCTTAGTTTATTTTTGTGCTTATTTTTTGAGAAAAAAGACTGGAAAAAGCAGGGACAGAGCTTATTTCCGTTTATTTCAAAATTTGTCCTCATATTAAAGATTTTTTTCTCTTAGATATTTATAAAAATCAAATTTTGCTAAAGAGAATTTTCAACAAATTCACTACAAAAATATTATTCATTCGTATCATTCTAATAGCATGGTCTACGAAACAACTGACATGCTTCATGTATAAATTTGGTAGAAACTGAAAAAGTAGAAGAAAATTAGAAAAACTTAGAATATCATTTTAGTTCAACAAAATTAAATTTGCACTAACCCCATTTCGAGCCAATAATAACCGGACAACCGGCATGCAAAGTGCGAACATCAACATTGCCACGATTATTCTTATTGTACCACATCAAAGCCGCACCTTTGCGTGGATACACAGCTTTTTGCAGGAATGGAAATACAGTGGCACCACCTTGCTCGACATCGGATAACTTTAACCGAACAAAATATCATTATATAGAAAAGTCATATCATAAATTAACAAAACAGATATTAAAATTAATGTATCAAGCTTACATAGAATAGCACTGTAGCCATACGATCGCCAAAGTTTTCCAAACCCTACAAAATGCAAAATATGTTAACAAATTAAATACATAAATAATGCTTAACGAACCCTCGTTTCGTTGAAGAAATCATAGTGTGGCTCGTAATGTCCACCCAGTCCATAATTCATCACTACCAAGTCATCAGCACAACTCATATCGAATCCACTCATATCCGCTATTCTTTGGGTGATGCGTTTTATTGTATTATTTGTTTTATCATCGAAGAAGGCCACTTTAAATGTCCTTGTCTCAAGTGTCATGGTTTTATTTTTCGATCGTACAAAAACACCGGCTCGTTTCAATTGCGGACGAGCCAATTGCTTCAATTCAGCTATTTCCGCATCGCTTATTACATCATAAAAGATTACAATGTATGGATCCATTTGTATTTCCTCCATTTTAATGGGGGCCAGTTTAAGAAAAGGATGTGTTGTGGTATTATAGCGGCAATGGAGGCGTGATAAACGCTTCTCGAATACACCACGGCAACAGCGATCGTATAAATTGGGTTCATATGCTAGAAGCTGAATGTTCAAATTTGAATTAATATTGATTGCCTGAATATATTAAAACTTTAAATGTTAAGTATTCACCGCTTTGGGATTTTCTTTAGAGGTTTTGATGTTGTATTCAATCAAAAATTTTGATAGCAGGAACTTCTCATTATTTGGGCTATGTTGTAGAGCTATTTTGACAATGTCCAACGCATTTGAATATCTATCTGAAATGAATGAAATGAATTTGAATGAATTAAGTAAGTGAGTAGTGTGTAAATAGTTGAAAGCGTGAAAAGTCAATTGGAAAGATAAACAAATACTCATAATTCTAAATATTTACATGAAACGCATATTGGCCAACCTGATATTATCTTATAGAAAAAAAATATTCGACGTTATAATAAACGAAAAAATATTCTTATAGAAAAAAAATACAACTTAAAATGTGTTCATAGCATTAAATTTTCTGATATTAAATTCCTCAGGAATTCATAAAATAATAATAATTGATTATAAAAAAGCATTGAAATTTTATGAAGTCGAATTTTCAAACTCCATATCCAGTGCAAAAGTACTAAAACATTTCAATTCCGGAATCCTTGCCATCAAAACATGGAATACTAATAATAGGCCAAAATAGTGTTGAGATTTATAAAAAAGTCAAACTAGAAAATAGCTTTGTACCTTCTGTTCAAAGAGGTAAAAAAGAGACTTGGTAGCCTCCATATATCTCCATATATTTCGTAGTTTTAGTACAGGTGATAGATAATATAATGAATTTTATGTTGTACATTTAACTCGTTAAATCATACAAACTATCTTTAAATACATTATTATAATATATTAAAAAAAATAATCGAGCTTTTGCTTTGTGTCAAATAGTAGAAAAACATTACTTTAAATCGAAATACACGTAATTGCAATTCCGTTTTGGTTTTGCAGAAGATGTGCTTATAAGCTTTTCAATGTAAATGAACTGAAGAAGCCACAGAAGATTACTGATGAGTTGGTTGTAGTGACTTAAGAAACAGCTGTCTAGTCTGCTGGTCGCTTGTTTTGTAAGCATTGTAGCAACCTGTTATTTCATAAATATTTTGGACAGTGACCGAATATAATTGTTATTCTATATTTCACAACAGAAAAAGTTGGACAATTTTAACCCAAAAAAAATTCGTTATGAATAACTTTTAGTTTTAAGAAATTTTTTTTTTTGTTTGCCGCATAACTTTTATTTTTGAGAAATAAATTTTTAGGTTGACTATTATACGTAAGAGTTATTTTTTGAAATTAATTCTTTCGGTTATTAGTGTAAAAAATCTTAAAAAAAGTTGACATTTTGTTTTGGGATGGACTCCCCTCTTTGCTAAGGGAATCTTAAGGAGAACTCAAAATGAACAAGTAGATGTCGATACAAGTAGAAAAGTAAAGCTTGCGTATACTGAAATTGATAAACTCAAGTTACTGGCGAGCGATCTTTCTCAACTTAAAAGCTTATTTTAAGTGATCTCCGATGCAGTATCGCAGAAGAGACTTTAAAACAAATAATTTTTGTAAAATTGAATTGAAACATAAATACGTTAGAAAACTAATAAGAAAGCTAAAAGCGAAACTTTTTTAAGGATATTTCACACTAATAACCGAAAAAATTTCGATTTAGAAAATAACTGTTATTAGTCAATCTAAAAATTTATTCCTCAAAAATTTGTATTTTTGTATATACGAGGGGTGCCTTTTGTATTTCGGGATTAGAGAACAAAAACAAATATTAATCATAGAAAATCACTTTATTGTTTTTCAAAATATTCTCCATTAAGATCTATACACTTTTGCATGCGTTTGAACCAATTGTCGAAGCACTTTTGCCACACTGATTGAGGTATCTCCAAAACATGCATTCTGAATGCCGCAACCGCTTCTTCGGGCGTCGAAAATCGTTGTCCACGCAGTTTATTCTTCACGGTTGGGAATAAAAAGAAGTCATTCGGTGCCAAGTCAGGACTATACGGCGGATGACCCATCAAATCGATGTTTTGGGTGCTCAAAAATGCAGTTGTTTGAGCCAATGTGTGAGAGCTCGCATTGTCGTGGTGAAGAGTGATCCGTCTTCGGCGGTTGGTTTTCCTGATTTCTTGGAAGACAACTGGCAAACAAATGGTTGTGTACCACTCAGAGTTGACTGTTCTGCGTTGTTCTAGTGGTACGGTTGCGACATGTCCATATTTTCCGAAAAAACAGGCGACCATTTGCTTGGAAGTGCTTCGTGCGCGAACAACTTTTGTTGGATTTGGCTCATCTTGAAACACCCATACAGTCGACTGCTGTTTACTTTCGGGCTCATACGCGTAAATCCACGATTCATCACCTGTCACGATGTCATAGACGTGTTTCGAAGCACCGCGATCGTATTTTTTGAGCATTTCCTTCGACCAATCGACACGAGCCTTTTTTTGAGCGATTGACAAATTGTGTGGGATCCAACGCGAACAAATTTTTTTGACAGTCAAATGTTTATGCAATATTGAATGTATGCTGGTCCCACTTATGCCTAAGGTTGCTTCAATCTCACGATAGGTAACATGACGATCTTGCAATATCAGTTCGCGCACAGCATCAATGGTTTTCGGAACAACAGCTGATTTCGGACGACCTTCACGGAACTCGTCTTGGAGTGAACTACGACCACGATTGAATTCACCATACCATCGATAAACACTGGTCCTTGATGGAGCTTCATCACCAAAAATTGAATTAAGTTCATCCATGCACTGTTGCTGTGTTAATTCACGTCGAAAGTTGTAAAAAATAATCGCACGAAAATGTTCACGATTTAATTCCATTTTTAGACCGAGATGAATCTTTTAAGTTACTATAAACAACACAAATAGCGCTCGTATGTCAAAACGTTCTGAGTACGTATAAGCCAACAAATGTCAAACTTTGCGATAGAGCTTTCAGTTGACAGATTGCAACACCAGGGTTGCCAAATCCCGAAATATAAAAGGCACCCGTATATATTAGAGCCCTGCATGAATATATTCATCAAGTGAATATACCCTGATTCTCTGCTGTAGCAGTCACTGCAAGCAAAGCTGCAAGCGAATAAATGTAAACAACAGATCGTGTAGCAACAGGTCGTGCAGCGCAAGAGAATAACTTTTTATTTGTTCTCTGTTCTCTTTTCATACACTTTTGCACTGAGGTGAGCTTGCGATCTACGCGTTGCTTCAGTTATTTCTCTGAGTACTAAATAAACTACATGAATTCTCAGGAATCTGCTGCAGTGACCTGAATAAGAATCAGGTATGTTGGTTTTTCCCCGCAATAAGCTTTATGTTATTCTTAATGCTTAGTCAGTTTGATGTTGGATAGAGGTGCAATCAAACGAATTTATTAAATATAAAAATACATTTATATTAATAAAAAAAATTTCGTTCTAAATGGATATTGATATAGTGAGTAATATTAAAAACTGTCTAAGGTGTTATAAAATTGTAAATCCTTTATTATTTAAATAACTTTAGTCTTTAAATGAACCAACTGGAAGTAACATTGAATTAGGCAACAGTTAGTGGCTGCAAAATTGTCCAATGGCGAGTTCGTATCAAAAGACGTTACAAAAAAGGGTAAAGTTTGGGAAGTTTTTTCTAAATTAGTTAAGCAGAGTGGAGAAGAAATCCAAAATTTTGTTAGCAAATTCTAAAATATAGTAATAAGTCAACGTCTAACTAGTGTATAGTTTATATCGGCGGTAGCTGGACTCCTACAGGGGTCAAATATATGAGTTGGTCCTATTACTTTGTGCCCCTGAACATTTCTTCCAAACACACCTACCCTCTACTGCCACCCTTCTTTGGGTCCCCATACGAAAAACACAAAACCTGTCGAAAATAGGTTATTTCGGCCGTAGTTGGACTCCTAGAGGGTTCAAATACATGAGTAGGTCCTATTAGTTTTTGCCTCTCAACATTTCTCCCGAACACACCTACGCCCTATATACCACCCTTCTTTGGCTCCCCAAGCAATAAACACAAAAGCTGTCGAAAATAGTTTATATCGGCCGTAGCTGGACTCCTAGCGGGGTCAAATATATGAGTTGGTCCTATTATTTTTTGTCTCTGAACATTTCTCCCGAACACACCTACCTCCTATCAACCACCTTTTTTTGGGTCCCAATACAAAAAACATTCTTTTCGTTCTACGAACGAACGAATAAAAAAACATTCGCTTAATATTCAGGGTATAAACACTGATATTTTCGTTATTTTTTATTGCTTTATTTGCTACCTGCTGTTGTTAGTAAAGCATCGTGCTCTTATTCTCTTCGTTTCTTATATCTGAATAAAACAAAGAGAGTGAAAGATCAGGTATGAGCAAAGCAGAAAAGGGATAGAGGAAATTTTTTATTCTATAGCAAGAGAATATATTCAGGGAGGCGAAAAGGCATGCTCATGCAGGGCTCTAATATATATTTCTTAAAAATAACAGTTATTTAAAACTTAAATGCATCTTAGCCGATTTTAATCATTAATTTTAACCAATTCCAAAAAGTTGCATACCAGTTATGTCCCTAATTTTGGCATTAAAACTCATAAAAAATATTCTATTTTTAAGAATTCCAAAAAATAAATTCAAATTTTAAGTTACGACAGTTCTCCTGAAATTGTCTGACAATTGCCTGTGGAATTGAAAAATTTTATTCCTGAGAGAGATTTGCCGGAATCTACTAAAACTATGGAATTGATTGAAGGAAAGCATGGCAGAATTATAAGGTAAGGTCATCACGGAGAGGAATGGAGTAGAAAGCAGAATAAAGCTACATTGTTGTCAAAATCAGCTGTTCATCGCGAATTTCTTTATGCTCACGTTTCGCAGTTGTTTTTAGGTTAAAACTGTTACAGGTTTTTTTTGCAATTTTAAGACTTCTTTCACATTTTATAGTTTTTATTACACTTTTTATATAATATTTTCACTCAAATTAGCACAAATTTAATACCCGCGACCGCACTGTTTGCAACTTGGAAACATAAAATATTTTCTTCATTTGCAATTTCTACGAAATTCGTCGTTTTGACATTAATGTTGCTTCTCATTATCCACTCTTCGTTGACGCGTGAGAGCACTTAGTATCATGGGCCTACCTTATCATTGTATCATGATGGAAAGGAGTACAGTATACTGCATCTAATATCCCTTTGAAGTGACTCTTAAATATCATTAACAGTTACTCACTCTGCTTAAGGTAGATTTCCACATAGAGATCAAGAATTTTTAACTTATCGAATTCCAGAATCGCGTTGACTTTATTATTTTGATAGTACTTTAGTGCTGCGAACGCCCAGTGGGTGGAATGAAGAAGATGCTCTTGACTAAGTAGACGTTGGCCGATTTCAAAACAATCACGTGAAGACAAACTTGCGCTAATTAATTAAAAAAAAAAAAAAATACATATCTATGTCACCCATCAACTAAATGTCTTACTTACTTGTATTGCTTGCCATTTAAAAGACCGGCAGCCATTTCGATAGGCTTCAGATCATACGTAGTTTCCAGGCGGTGTATTGCTGTTGTGGCTTCATCCATATCTGCATTGCTTGGCAAATTCAAGCGATGCTTTTGAATCATACCAATTTCAGCTTAGATACAATACAATTTTTTAATACTTGAAAAATGCAATAGTAGTTTGTGCAAAATTCATACCTTCACCCACTGGATTCAGCAGATATTGGATCCAGTGCGTCCAATCTGTGTGCATTCGGTGTATCAAAGCGAAGCTGTTCAGAGGATTCGATAGATATGTCTCAGGGTCTTCTATAGACTTGAGATTCTCTGAGCGCATTGCTGCAATAACACTGTAAAATTTTTACATATTTCCTGGTAAGTTTTTATTTCTGTTTCACTTCTGTATGCATGAATTACCTTCGTATCACCTTAGCTTTGACCTCCAATGCCGTGGCATAGTTTTCAAAATTCAACAGCAGCTCACGCTCGGTTTCCAACAATAGCTCCATGGAAGCGGATATACTGTTCTCTTCTTCATCATTAGTATTCCAAAAAACCGGGCTTAGTAAAAGGTTAAAGGCCCAAATAGTGCTTATTAAACGCATTCTTATGAAGCTTAACTATTGCAGCTAGTCACATAGAGTGACAGCGTAAAGTGATCGTGATAATATGCTTTACGCAATTTACAATACTGGGTACTTAAATGGCTAATAAGAACACGAGCTTAAGTTTAACGAACATGTCTTCTTTCCTTAGTCTCCTCCTCCCCCTCTCCCCCTTCCAACTTTTCACTAATTCAAATTCGTTTATTATTTCAACCAATCACAAACAAACAGCTCAATTTTTATGAAACTTGCTTTGAGCTGAACGTCTGTCTACTCGTTAGAAATAGAATTTCACCTGTGTCTGTTGTTTACTCTGAGCTGTGGAACATACTTTAAAATTAAAAAAAAAACTTTTAAAGATGGCTTATCAAGACAACCTAATAAAAAAGAAAAATACCAATACTATTTTTCTATTGTTTTCTATGGACTTATTTAGAGATACACAAAATCTTATTTAAGTTTGAGCATTTTTGATTGGAAAAACTTTTTATTAATGATATAAATGACTAGCTGAATACCCGGTGTTACTCGGGCATTGTTATAAATACTTTTTGGACGCATTCGTCGATTTGAAAAAACTTTTCACTAATAATCCGCCGTAACCTATAACTTCTGCGAAATGTGCAAAATTGTAGCTTTAACATATGGAGATTATAAGAAAAATTCGGAAAATCGTGATTTGTGTGCTTCGATAGATTCGATAGATTGGTTATTTTGAAAAAGTTTCGTAAAACTCAGAACAAAATAGAATGTTTGGCAAGCATTTATGTAAATTTTCTCAAACATAAGAGGTCATTCAATAAGCCCGTAGGATAAGTAAGAAAAAAACAAAATTTTGATAAAACTCGATTATATTATTCAACATAGTTGCCTATGAGAGCGATACAACGAGTATAGCGATTTTCCAACTTTTCGATACCATTTTTATAGTACGATTTCTCTTTCTCGTCAAAATAGGCCTCAGTTTCAGCGATTACTTCATCATTGCACTTGAATTTCTTTCCAGCAAGCATTCTCTTAAGATCTGAAAACAGGAAAAAGTCGCTGGGGGCTAAATCTAGAGAATACGGTGGGTGGGTAAGCAATTCGAAGCCCAATTCACTCAATTTTTCCATCGTTTTCTTCAAATTGTGACACGGTGCATTGTTTTGGTGAAACAACACTTTTTTCTTTTGCAAATGTGGCCGTTTCTTGACGATTTCAGCCTTCAATCGATCCAAAAGTGCACAGTAATAGTCGCTGTTGATGGTGGTTCCTTTTGGGAGATAGCCGATGAATATTATTCCTTTTGCATCCCAAAATACACACGCCATCACCTTACAAACCGACTATTGGGTCTTTGCTCGCTTTGGATTAGGTTCGTTGACTGCTTTCCACTCAGCTGACTGTCTTTTGGTGTATAATAGTGAAGCCATGTTTCATCCATTGTCACATATCGACAATAGAATTCGATTTTAATGCGGTTTAACAGCGCCAAACACTCCTTTGAAGCATCAATTCGTTGTTGTTTTTGGTCGACTGTGATCTCACGCGGCACTCACTTTGCACAGAGCTTTCGCATACCAAAATGTTCGTGTAAAATGGTAAAAAAACTACCATCTGATATCTTTACAATGTCAGCTAGTTCGTGCAACTTCACTTTGCGATCGTTCATAACCAATTTGTGGATTTTTTTGATGTTTTGCGGAATAACAATCTGATTTGGGCGTGCACTGCGCTCTGCATCATTTGTGCTGGTACGACCACGTTTAAATTCAGCAATCCACTTGTCTACCATTTGTCTCGATGGAGCAGAGTTCGGATAATGTTTATCAAGGCATTGTTTGGTTTCCACTGTATTTTTTTTTCATCAAAAAGCAATGCTTTATCAAAACCCGAAATTCACTTTTTTCTATTTTTATTTTTTTTCAATAACAATAGTTGCACACAAAATGCTATAACTCACGAATCAATTGTCAGATTGTTGTCAAATTTTTATATGTATCGTTTAAAAGGTGGTGCTAAATAAAAATCTAGTGACGCCATCTATGTGTCATCCTATGGACTTTTTGAACGAACTGTTACATGCTTTCTTTCAATGCTTTGTTACATGCTTTGTTTTACTGTTACATGCTTTGTTCAATGTATTCAGGCTAATATACTTGTGCACGGGAGCTCATGTGTTATTGTTGACGTAAGCTTTGTATGTTGTTTTTAAGGTTTCATAATATTTATAATTCACTGATACTTTCTTAACGGAATAAAAATATATAAAAAACAAACATTCTAAGTGTTTCTTAAGAATAAATTAAAACTATCTTAAATCACAAAAATAGGTGAAAGAACGTATGAACTAAAGCTCTGCAAAGAACCATCCAAGCATACTAGTTATGTGCTGTCCCATTTTCTTACATCAATTTGTATCGGTTTCGCTCTCTAAGCATTGAGTATGCATTAAATATTTCTCTTTTACATAACAATAGAACATGTATGAGAGAGTGAAATTATCAAGCATCAAGAATACTAGTTTGAGAACATACGCAACACACAGATATATCGGTAATATTGTTATCTTTACCTGGAACATCTGGATATGTGACGTCAAAAACATAAAGAATAAAGAGCGAATTATTTCAATAAAACAACAAAATAAACATTTTAAATTAGTACAATGCATTCAAGTTTTAAATTTATTTCATTAAAAAAAATAAACATAACAAGGCATTTTTGTCGACAACTTAATGAAATTAAAAATTAATTAATTAAAAATTAATAAATGTGGCACAAGTACCTTATATAAAGCTATTGATTCACAGAATCCATATCCATTACACCATTACTTTTTTTTTTAGTAGCATAGAAAAGTAAAAGCACGAGATTAAGACAAAGAAAACTATCTGGAATATCCATTTTGAATGGATATATCCATTTGAAAAAGAGCTAAAACAGTTACTCTGCTTAGTGAAGCTTACACTACAATGAGAGCCAGAGAAAGAGATGATACGCTCTCTGCTCATTCCAAAACATGTAAGCATAAGTTAAGCTCTATTCGTTGTTGTATTTGTATCAATAATATCAAATTCTTACTTGTTTTCTCTGTTTGTACAACTAGAATGGATGGTTCTCTGCAGACCTTTAGTATGGACACAACGATTTGTACAATAGGAGAGGCTGGGAGGTTTATTAAAGTAAACACGTATAGTACAGAAACAATTAAATTTTGTAAAACTGAACAAACTTTTGCTAATGAAGGTAATGCCAAACGAAAGGGAGTCAAAACTGCAATATTGAATTTAAATTATAATATTTAATTATCATTTAATAAATTTTAAGTTTTAATATTGAAATATAAAATATTCAAATATATAAATATACAACAATGCGGGTTCAATTCCATGCGGAGGATAGAAGAAATATTTTTAATATATTGAAATAACATTTTCTTGTTAAAATAGCAGATAGTTATCACCCAGCGCAATTTGCTACGTGTTATTGTGTCCTATTGTGACCTCTAGTGCTTAAGATATAGCAAACCATATGCTATATCTCAACACAGATCAGAAAAAAATCACTTATAGAAATTAGAGCTCTGCCTGAATATATTCATCAAGCGAATATACATTGCTTCTGTGGTGTAGCAGTCACGGCAAGCGGAATGTAAGCAACAGGTCTTGAAGTACACACTAATAGCCTTATTCTGTTGATTGACAACTGTAAATTCATTGACAAGCTAGTCTTTTATATGTTATTTTTTGGTCCAAGGGGTTAAAAACATTCAAAATGTTTTGCTTATTTATTTGTTCTGAATATTTTATTTATGTTGCTAACAGTTTTGTAATGTTATGAGCTTTTGATTATATTTATGAATAAGACATTTTTACAGTTGTCAATTAATATACAATTGTCATTCAACAGAATAGGGCTATAAATCTGCGCAAGAGAATAACTACTTATTTGTTCTCTGGTCTCTTTCCATACACTCTTGCACTGAACTGAGCTTACGAGCTACAAGTTGTTTCAGTTTTTTCTCTAAATATTTAATAAACTACATGAATATTCTGGAATGTGAACTGAATAAATGTTAATATGTTCTTTTTCCCCCCTCTTTTTTGTAATAAGCTTTTTTGTAATTCTAAAATGTGAAATCATTTTGATTTTGGATAGGGACGCGTTTAAGCGTATTTATTAAAAAAAAAAAATACATTAATAGTCTCTCGCATAACAAGAGATGTTTGCGATGAATAATAAAAATATGCGCAAAGTATTCAGTGTATGGAACACTCGTATTTGTATTCTTTTTAATTGCTTTATTCGCTACCTGCTGATGTAGTAAAGCAACGTGTTCTTACTCTCGTCGTTTCTTATTTATGCATAAAACAAAGAGAGTGTAAGAGCAGGTATGAGAGTGTAAGAGCACAGTAGAAAAGCGATAGAGTAAACTTTTTATTCTATAGCAAGCGAATATATTCAGGTAGGCGAAAAAGCATACTCATACAGGGCTCTAATACAAATCATGCTAATCGGATTAGTGACTTAGACACCTTTTTTTGTGGTAATTGTACAACAGCGCCCTCTACTTTTCAAGACAGAGCCAAATAGATAGCGCCAAAACCCTTGCCGTACACGAAAATCCTTTTATAAAAATGTTCATTCAAATAGGATGAGTGGTTTTGGAGTTTTTCACAATTTCTAAAGATATTTTTATTACAGCGCCGATTGGTGTTCAAGATAGCGCAAAAAACAATAAGTCCAAAACGCTCATGCAAACCTGATAAACGGCTTAGAAGTTTTTCGACGTTTTTTAAAATATATGTACTACAGCGCCCTCTGATGTTAAAGATAGACAGAGTAGATAAGTCATAAAAATTCACCGTATCCGAAAACTTCTATAAACAAATTTTCATGCAAGTCGAATCGGGACGGTTTCGGAGACAAACTATAAAAAAAAAAAATTCCTGGAACCCGATCGCAGCGTCACCTACTTGGTCCAATTGTAAATGTAAACCATCCAGGGGCCAACTTAAACACACACATAAAATTTTATCAAAATCTGTCCAGCCGTTTAGGATGAGTTCAATAACATGTACAAAAATGAATTCTATATAAAAAGATAAGTTTTTATTCTCAAGTTTTCTTGCGAATAAACCGTTATTTTGAAAGACTCTTTTTTACCGGATTAAAAGTATGCTATATGTTGACCAGGGATAGAAAAAACTTAGATGTCAAGTTTTATATAAATCCATCCCATGGTTTTTCGCGTGATGCTTTAAGAGACAAACAAACAGACAGACACAAATTTTAAAAATGGGGTTTTTGGACTCAGCGTCATTCAAAATGCCCAGCGCCAAAATAATTTCAAAAAATATTTCATGTACAGATTTTTTTCTGTTACAGTTTTATATATACAGTAATTTCTGGATATAATCCCCCCCCCGGTTAATGGATTTCCCCTCTTTAACCGGGGGGGGGGGGGCGTTAAAGAGTTTGTTTTCTAGTTAACAAAATAAGGTCAAGAAAAATCTCCATAAGCATTATACTGGAAAACTCCCGTTTAAAGTATTTCCCGCTAAAAAAATCTACCCGCTTATTAAGTTGCAAATGTGTGAACCATTTGAAAAAATGCATACAAAATTCCCCAGATAGAAAAAAATTAAAAAAGTTGACAGCGTTGGGAAATTTTTTTTTTTTTTTGGAGCATGTCATCTTTGGTCTTGTATTTGCATACCTATAAAAAAATATGTTTATTGAGTAACGGCGGCAAGTGGTCAAGTGCCAAAGAAATGTAAGTCTTGACCCTGTTTTTGGATAAATTTAAAATGTTTTTGTATAAATTTAATATTTTTTGCCCTTAGTGTAATAGTGTATTTATTATATACGTATAAGCCCCAAAAGGTTCGTTAAACGGGTTTTTCTTATAAGATCCAAAACTGCTTTTAACCGGGATTTTCATATAAGACTTTCCCGGATAAAGTATTCGAATTTTTAGAATTTTGCTCGGCTCTTATATCCGAAAATTACTGTATATATATATATAGATAGATGATAGATATTGATATCAAAGATCTTTTTATTAATGAGTTGTACTTAAAAAAACTCCGAAAGAAATCTAGTTTGATGAAACCGCTTGTATTTTAAAAAGCTCTTTGATAATAGGTAGAATTTCTTGCTCAGATGATAATGGATAGTTTTTTGAAGTTCAAACTGTTTCATTAAACTAGATTTAAGCCTCAAGTCCAAGCACTGTTAAGTATTAAATAAGTTAATAAAATACTAAATTATAGCCACTTGAGCGTACACAATTAAAGCCTTAAATGGTAACGTTGCTTGAGCTAAAAAAAAAAGCATTAAAACAAAAGCGGAAAGCACTGGCTCTAAATTTTTAAATTGTTGTGTTTTGACTAAAATTATGGCTTGACAAATAAAAGAAAATGCAAATATTTTTCGAAGCTGAGTTAAAAAAAAAAAAAAAGCTTCTGTCGCAAAAAACAAAACACTGAAAACCACAAAGCAAATAGTAAAATTTTGTGGTAATAAAATTAACCAAATTTTTTTTTCTGGTCTTGCAGTTATTTTTGTGTTTAATTTTTGTTTGTTTAGTGTTGTGTCTGCTGTTTGGTCCATGAGTCACATAAGCCGGTAAAGACAAAACAAAAAAAAAAACAAAAAAAATGTTAAAAAGTATAATAAAATTCCATTTTAGTGTTGTCAAAGTTTTTGTGCAAATGTGGTCGTCATAAGCTTAGTTAGATGTTATAAAACTCCCACAACTGGACGAAAATTAAGAATTGTTTTAATAAGTTTGTCAAATTGCTTTTTTAATGCTTTTGGTAACGAAATTGTTGTTGTTGTTTAATTTGTTCATAATTTTTTTTAGAGCTATTTTGGGAAATAGCACTTAGTTTTATCTGCTTCGCCCTGCTGGTGGCCCACGTGTTCTTTTTGCTACCTACATCCATCAGCACCTTTAACCGTATGATTGCTGCAAAAATCCCTTTTTTTTTATTGCAATAATTTTGCGCTCAATGAAAAAAAAAAAAAACGAAATGACCATTTCAGCCCTTGAAAGAACTTTGACCGAGCTTCTTATGATCAGTTGTGTTGTGTGTGGTTGTGAAATGTTTGAGCACAAATGATCAAGAACTGGACCTACATGTTTTATGTCGACTCCGAACAGCTAATGTTCTCAAGAAGCTTTTCATGGCAGTTTTTACTCTCTGAGGTTTTGCCATTGTCTGCGGAGAGGTGACGGCCGAACAAAAAAATTAATTCAATTGAAAAAACTTTCTTGCGCTCAATGAGTCAATGTTCATTAATATAGGTTAAGTCACTTGAGAGAAAGGCACTCTTTTTCTGCCTTTGCTCGAACTGTCAAAGTAGCTGTTAGCTACAAATTGTACAGATTTAGGTTTTTTTTCTTGATTTCCTTTTATCCATTCTGACAGTTCGACCGAGCTTCTCTCAAGTGACTTACTTACTTACTTACTTACTTAGGTGGCCGTGACAACCCGTGTCCGGATTTCGACCGACCTCATCAGCTCTCGCCAGGCGCCTCTGCTTTGCGCGCGCCTTCTCCAATCGGATACATCAAGTGCGGTTAGGGCTTCCTCAGCCTGGTCCATCCATCGGAGGCATGGTCTCCCTCGTCGTCGTTGACCAGCGACCCTCGCTTCGAGCACCTTTTTCGCTGGAGCTTCGTCGTCCATACGATGGACATGACCCAGCCAGCGTAGTCGCTGCACAGTTATACGCCGAACTACGTCAATGTCTCCGTAGAGCTCATACAGCTCGTGGTTCATTCGGATGCGATAGTCATCGCCGACTCGAACAGGACCGAAGATTTTGCGAAGAACTTTTCTCTCGAACACCCCCAGAGCGGCTGCGTCAGTTTGCGAAACTACCCATGCCTCAGCGCCATAAAGCAGCACAGGTAGAACGAGCGTCTTGTAGAGTGTTAGTTTTGTCGATCGAGAGAGGGCTCTGGAACTTAGTTGCTTACTGAGCCCGTAGTAGCACCTATTAGCAATTATTGTTCTTCGCTTTATCTCCAGGCTGATTTCGTTGTTAGTATTAATGGCGGTGCCAAGGTATACAAACTCCTTGACTACTTCAAAGTTATAGCTGCCGGATGAAACGTGGGAGTCTAAACGCCGAGCTCCCTTGTTTGTAGACAGCATATACTTTGTTTTACCCTCATTTATCGTCAAACCCACTTTGGCTGATTCCTTTTCGATAGCGGCGAAAGCAGCGGTAACATCTCTCTTGGTTCTGCCAACAATATCAATATCATCAGCGTAAGCAAGGAGCTGGACACCTTTATAGAAAATGGTGCCATTACGATGCACACCGGCCTTTCGTACGATCCCCTCCATGATGATGTTGAAGAGATCGCAAGACAGTGGATCGCCTTGCCTGAAACCTCTTTCGGTATTGAAGGTTTCGGAGAGGTCATTTCCTACCTTGACGGAGCTGCGTGTGTTGCTCAACGTCATTCTGCAAAGTCTAATCAACTTTGCAGGTATACCGAACTCAGACATTGTTGCGTATAGGCAATCCCTTCTCGGGCTATCGAACGCAGCTTTAAAGTCGACAAAGAGATGGTGTGTGTCAATTTGATTTTCGTGGGTTTTCTCCAGGATTTGTCGTAGCGTGAAAATCTGGTCTATGGTGGACTTACCAGGTCGAAAGCCACACTGATAAGGTCCAATCAGTGTTTTTGTAATTGGCTTTAATCTTTCACACAGTACGCTTGAGAGAACCTTATATGCGATGGAAATAAGACTGATACCTCTATAACTTGCGCAGATTGTAGGGTCTCCTTTCTTAAGTATAGGGCACAGTACACTGAGGTTCCAATCGTCGGGCATGCTTTCTGCTAGCCATATTTTGCTGATGAGCTGATGCATGCGCCTTATCAATTCATCGCCGCCGGTTTTAAACAATTCAGCTGACAGGCCGTCAGCACCCGCTGCTTTATTGTTTTTGAGTCGTTGGATAGCAACTCGAACCTCTTCATGGCTAGGTGGTGATACTTCCACTCCGTCATCGTCGATTGGTGGCACTGCACTGTGCTCTCGATGGGCGGCATTGGTGGAATCGTCGCCATTAAGTAAATTGGAGAAGTGCTGTCTCCACAATCTAAGCACACACTGTGTATCCGTATTCAGATCTCCATTTTCGTCTCTACAAGTGGATGCTCAGTGTGGATGCTCTCAAGTGACTTAACCTGTATTAATAAACCTTGCAATGAGTAAACTTGATTAGGAAGTGTCAAAAACAACTCCCATTTTTAAAAAGCTTTGTCTGCAACTCTGCGACTACAAGCTTTAACTCAATATGCAGTTACGTGATGTTGTTGATGGTTTTTTATCATTGTGTTCTATGAATGACCAAAATTTATCATGTGCATAAATTTGGCTCCGCCACTTTTGGTTTATTATTGAAAAAAATACTTGTGCTACATTGTGCCCGATATGTGCCATTATACGTCACATTGAGCTGAGCAAATAAAATTAATTTCAGTAGCATGTTTTTTATGAATTGTTGCCTTTTAATTTTTCACTATTTATTTTTTTATGAAATCAAAAATTGTGCCGTAAAGCACTAAATTTATGCTATAATTTGGCGTAGAGATATTTAAATAAATGCGCATGTTAACGAATTTAAGGAGCTTACTTCATGCCTATCGCATGTGCGGTGCGGCTTTACGAATTGTACAAACTAACTTTATGTTCAGCCCAAGTTCTGCTTTTCTGCATGCTTATCCGCCGCCTCTCTTTTTATGTTGCTGATCTGCAGTAATTGCATCTTTATTTGCATTTCATGGCAAACGAAAGTGCTGCATCGTCGAAGGTCGTCGTAATTGCAAATAAATGTGAGAATAATGAGCTTAATAAAAATAATTGCCAGTAAATTATTTTGTTAAAAAAAGCAGCACATTTTTTTTTTATAGTATTTTCAGTAATCAACGCTGCCCCTTCCTCTTTTCCTACATGCTTTGTTTGGCTTGCATATAATTGTACAATTTTTACTTTTGCTTCCCCATGTGTCGGTCTTTGGTTACAGACGCTCTTGATTATTGTTTTTTTTTATTCGCATTTTTTGCTTGAAATGTGCAGTAATACAACAACAAAGAAACATTAAATTACAACAACTACTTTATGATTAAATGTATGCCTTTTAGCAACATCTGCAACATGATTTGCTTACATGCAACATTAAAAAGTGCTTTATGCAGTATACACAGGCGAAAATTAAGCTACACTGTGAAAATTAACCAAGATTTTTTAAGTGAGAGAATACTCACATATAATATACTATATGATATAAATGTAAATAATTGCATTTAATGCTCTTTACAATTGTAGTCAAATCATAGGTAAGGATACAATCCATGATTTAACAATTGACGTAGTCAAAGAAAATCGTTTCAGTGCATTTTCAGTGTTTGGTGTTCTTGTGCTGCAGTAAGCCTTGCAAATGCCAAAGTTTTATGCACAAACAACACCGTATGCATATTTTCTCACTCACTTTTTAGTTGGTTTGTTTGTCGGAATGAATAGCACTTTTTAACAAACATATATCAGCTTTAACATATGTATGTATGTTATATGTAAATATTTTTGTTTTCATCTTGATGCTCATGTTACGATTTCATCTGAGAATTGCATTTGAAAGACTTCAATTTTATTGTGTCTCAAAAGTAGCATGTAAACAAGTCTGCATGAATGACCGACACCGTCCGACTGTTTGTAAGTCCTAACAAAGTAGTACAGGGTCATTCAAAAGTTATACTCTGAAACGTAATCTAAATATACTAAGAATTTGATCTACGAAAAAACTACTTTGGAAAATAAAATTGATATAATATAAGCCATTAAAAAAACTCCCGCAGATAATAACATGAAAAAATTTTGTTTTAACAAAGTAAGTTATCATTTTATCTCTAAGTTCAAAATGTAGTTCATCTTCTTATTTTTTTTTTTTAGCGAAAAAAAAAACAAAATGGCCATTTCAGCCCTTGAAAAAACTTTGACCGAGCATCTTATGATCAATTGTGTTGTGCGTGTTATGAAATGTTTGAAATGATCGAGAACTGGACCTACCAGCTTTATGCCGACTCCGAACGGCTAATGTTCTCAAGAAGCTTTTCATGGCAGTTTTTACTCTCTGCGGTTTGCCATTGTCTGCAGAGAGGTGACGGCCGAACAGAAAAATTAATTCAATTGAAAAAACTTTCTGTGTCAGATGGGGGATTCGAACCTGAGTTCTCTGGCGTATGAGCCACATACTCTACCCACTACGCCACGGCCGCCACTTTTTCTTTTACTGATCTGTTTTTCCCAATCCTACTTCCAATATTCTATTAACCATAACTTGAGAAATTCGCAAATCCAAAACCGGATTCATGTTCGGGGTCGCTAAATATTGCTTAACAAATGTATGTAAAAAAAAAAAAAATTATTTTACCTGCAAAAGTGTGTGTGTCCTATGGTCGTCAAGGAAAAAATGAGAAGACTTGAACCAGTTACTTTCAAATGTAAAAAGCCGAAGGCCGATTACACTCTAGCGACGTTTACCGATACAGATTTTGAAAATCCCAAAATATGATCCCAAATCCCAAAAATATGATACCAAAATTATATGAGAATTTATTGAGTTAAATAGCCAAATATTAAAATTCTAAAAATTTTTATAAAATTGAAAAAAATACTTTTCTGAAAAAGAGGCCAGATTAAACCTATTTAATTTTTAAGTATAAAGAATTTATCCATAAAATATATTTAAGGACCTTACGAGTAACGAAATGGCCATTTCAGCCCTTGAATGAATTTTTACCGAGCTTCTTATGATCAATTGTGTTGTGCGTGTTGTGAAATGTTGGAACACAAATGATCGAGTACTGGGTCTACAAAGCTTAATGCCGATTCCGAACGGCTTATGTTCTCAAGAAACTTCTCATGTCAGTTTTTACTCTCTGAGGTTTGCCACTGTCTGCAGAGAGGTCACCTCTCCGAACAGAAAATTATTTCTGTCAGATGTGATTTGAAACTGGTTTCTATCGCATACAAGCCACGCACCTCAACCAGTGTGCCACAGCCGCTACACGTATCTCCTTCTAAATTACCTTATCTCTTTCTAAATTTTCCATTTATTCTTAGAATAACTTGGATACGGTGCTTAAATTTATAATGGAAGATTCGTAAATTTACATTTTGCAAAAAGGTTTTGTTTTCTCGATTTCTTTGTCTGAATTAAAATCGTATTTGGGCATTATTTTGAGCATGACAATTCACCTTCTACCTAGAAACTAGATTTTACTGGTCGACGATGTCTTTTCCCAGCAGAAAAATTGGACTAAATTTGAAATAGTTGTGAACTAGTTCCAAAAAGGGCCAGTACTAGTTCCACTACAATACAAAATGATGGAAACAAAATAATGGAGTTTGCTAGACAATATAGATATTTAACCCTTGAGGATGATGTTTTTCATTGATGAAACCAAAACATATAGACAAAAAAATTAATAATAAATAAAAAATTAGAAGGCAGTCAGACGGCAGATCATACGTTAGGCGCCCGGTACGAGCTGAATTTAATCCTAGGTGCACACACCAAACAATAAAGTACGGCGGAGGTAACTTTATGGTGTGGCTTGGACAGATCGCAAAATACATACTTATTAGAGATTTATTTTAAACTTACTTCTTTCAACAAGATAATGATCCTAAGCATACTGCTGGTCATACTACTAAAAGTGGTTCACGGACAACATGGCGACTGTTTTGGGTTGGCTTTCCTGTAGTCCGGATCTAAATCCAATTGAGAACCTCTTGCAAGTAGTAAAGAAACGTGTTGGTGCATTAAAAATTACAAATTTTTCGGAACTCTATGCAGAAGTGCAAAAGACGTGGATGGATAAGCATTTATAAAACCGTCTGTGTGGATCTACCGGCTTTTTAATGCCTCGGCGATGTGCAGCGATTCTTTCAAGTAAAGGATTTTCAACTAAATATTGATAAAATAACAACTCCCTCACTTAAATAACAAAAGGGCTCCCTCTATCATAAAATTATCAAAAAAAGGAGTCCTCTATCAAAATGCTTCATCAAAAGTTTATTTAAAGTGATATGTATACAATGTTCGTAATTATGTGCACGGTACTATAGATTCAATGTCTATATTAGATGAGCTGCAGCCCTGAAAAGTAATGGATATGCTATCAGTGATGTTTCTTATGTGTCGTCTATAATTGTCAATAATTTTGGTGTAGACAATGTCGACAATCTGAAGGCAATGTCGAAAATTTGTAGACAATGTCGACAATTTGTAGACAATGTCGACAATAATTGACGTAATGTAGACAATGGCAGTACTGCAGTCGGCATTAGCAGCATTGCTGGTTACAAAATACCTGATTCCTCCACCCAGATTAAGATAATTCTTTCCAGCTAGGCCTATTCTCCTGCGAGAAACCGGTTGCCGTTTCAAAGGTCAAAATATCTATTATACTTCAAGAATTAAAGATGTTCCAACAGAAATATCATATATAAGATAGACTAGATACATAATTGCATTTGTGTGAAAATTTATGTAAAAAATTAATTAAAAGACATACACTCAAAATAAAATACTTTTACGAAATACTTTGTACACAATTCTTTGAAAGGCCACGCGGCGACAATCGTGTATTCGACACGGCTATTGATTAATAAGGGGGAAATAGGTGTAGGATGGCGTATTTAAATTAATTTCCACAAATTTTTTTTGCATATAAAGAATAAGTATATTTTATTGAGATTTTGAGGATAATTTACACACATCTACTAAAATTTTTCAAACATTTTTCTTGAAAAATCCCGGAGATATCAGCTGCTGCACATTGTAAGTTGTCACCCGGATCGGCAGCTTGTGTGCATCGTAGCGGTCACAATTTTTATCTGAAATCAATTTTTTTAAAAAATGTAATTTTTTTTTTTTAGTGTCTCTTCTATTTGAACTATTTGAACAATTTACCACAAAAATATAAAAAATTTCAATATAATTTTAGAATGTGAAAATTAAATACGATTTTTGTCCGTTTTTCTTTTCTTTGTCTCAGTCTGCTGTAAAAACGAAAACAAAATTCCCATATGATATACATTGAGTTTTTTGACAGTAAACAGGCAGCGGAATTTTTTTCGCTAGGTAGTACGCTGTTGAAGGAAAAAATTTGTACAGTGCAGCCAAGTTCACAACCATGTGTGTAGAATTAAAATGTCAAAATTTCACTGGCAATTATATGCCCGTACATTTAATTGCCGCGGAAATTTGACATTCAACAATAAAAAAATAAGCAGTAAGTACGTGTTGGTGTTGAATTTGTTATTAAACGAATTTATTTAGTTTATTAAGGGGTACAACGCACCGAGAAGCGCGAAAAAGCCATTTTTCTGGATTTTTTTAAAGGAAACCTATAACTGTGATCAAACCGATTTTTGTTTATAAGTGATAATACACATTCTAAAGAATATGTCAATTTTTTTTTATTGAAAAATATCCAATATTCGGCAAGTAATCCTTTTGTGCGTGAAGTACCGCAAATAAAAGGCCCTCCGCGGTACGCGGATCCAAACACCACGCGGATCCATCAAAATCAAAACACAACAATAATTATTAAACTGGACAGTATAATCTAGTCTTTGTCATGGGCGATTATGGAAATAATGATTTTTGACAAAATGGCGGACATTTGAATTTACAAAGCGATTTTTTGAGAAAAATAAGACCTTATTTCGCCGATTAAAAAAAAAACTAAGCCACTTAAAAATAAACCCCTATGACAAAGACTAGGTAATTATAAGAGCTCTGCATGAATATATTCATCAAGTGAATATACCCTGATTCTCTTTTGTAGCAGTCACTGCGATCAACGCTGCAAGAGAATAAATCTAAACAACAGATCGTGTAGCAAGAGGTCGTGTAGCGCAAGAGAATAACTTTTTATTTGTTCTCTGTTCCCTTTTCATACACTTTTGCACTGAGGTGAGCTTGCAATCTACGCGTTGTTTCAGTTTTTTCTCTGAGTACTTAATAAACTACACGAATACTCAGGCATCTGCTGCAGTGACCTGAATAAGAATCAGGTATGATAGTTTTTTCCCGCAATAAGCTTTATGTTATTCTTAATGCATATTTGTGTTATTTTTATTGCTTTATTCGCTACCTTCGATACAAACTACACTACAAACAACACTAAAACTGTCGAAAATAGAGTATATCGGCCGTAGCTGAACTCCTAGAAGGACCAAATATATGAGCTGGTCCTATTATTTTTTGCCTCTCAACATTTCTCCCGAACATACCTACCCCCTATTAACCACCCTTCTTTGGGTCCCAATACAAAAACATTCTTTTCATGCAGGGCTCTAGTAATTATGTATAGAATAAGCACAAAAAATATAATTGCAATCGGCGGTTCTCTAGTTTTCGAGATATTTTTTGCGTACTGACTTCGAAAACATGATTTTGAGAAAAACGCATTTGAAAGTTCAGCAATGAATAAATCGCCTTATTATAAATTCCGAACGCCTTAACTGAATCGGCCATAACTCCGTTATTTTTGCATGTCACTTTCACCAGACATTCTTAAGAGGCTAAGCTTGAAGAAAAGCAAAAATTTTCGTTACTACAGCTTACTAAGCTTTTGCAATAAAAAAAAAATTAAAATAAAGATATTAGTGGTATTCAAAGAACGCTATATTAGTGATGTTAGTAGCGTATTTTCTGTAAGTTTACAGAAGCGTATTTTGCAACAACAAAATTGTATGTGAGTAAATATACTCAGCTTACCGCACAAAATCATGGTGTGAACAGCTCGTATAATTTCGTTAATGAAACTGTGGCCTTATGTGACATTTTAAGTAACTTTGTGCTAGCGAAAAAATTCTAAAAATTGGTAAAATATTGCCATATATCATAAATGTTAATATGGATTTTCAAAAAATTTTGTGAAGGCAACTTATTTTCTAAACATTACACAGTTCAACCGATATTTTTTCAGAGTAGGTTCGTGAAAACGCGCAGCGTAAACTTAAAGTTTTACGCTTCAGTATATATATATACGATATTCTTTGAATATCGCTATTGTTTATAATTAAAGTTCAAATAGAGCGTTTATATAAATAAAGGAAATGTGTGCTAAATTTGGTAAGGATTAAATTTGGTAAGGAAGGTATGGTAGTGAAGGTAAATTTAAGGCAGGAATGAATAAATTTCAACAACTTACGAATTAATTAACTATTCCAGCGCGCCATATTGCAGTCCTTCATCAGCTTCATATGCATAATTTTTAGCTCTGAGCTTTTCTTTTCGTGCTTTTCATGCTTCCTTACTATTTGCAGAGTTGCAACGATTTTGTTGGAAATGCTTTAAAATTTTCAGGGTAAATTATTGACTAGTAGTAGAATCGATTTATGAAAAAAAAAATTTTAATTTTTTGAGACCTCTACACCTATTTTCCCCCTTAAGTAATGTCAAAACATTCTTTGATAGTATTACACAACATTAAAAAATTGTTTAAGTTTTGACTAAGGAAATTTTGAGATTTATGCATTTAATGCATTATGTAACAACATACAGAAAGGAATTTTTAAGTTTCTATTTCAACGAGTAATAAATAAATATGCTTTGCTATAAGAGAAAAAAAAACAATTTTGCTCTATCTTTAATGCTATGAGTTTTATAAGGCTTATAATACGATACTGATTTGAGTTGCTTTAGTTTGGGCTACCAGCATGCGTTAATATGTTTTTTTTTGTAAATGCCTGTTTTTTTTTATTAAAAAAATAAAATTTCAAAAAGTCTGATAATTTTGACGTAGAAATCATATTCTTCAATCTATGGTTGTTATGCAAAAATTCTTTAATCGGTTTAATTGAAACATGAAGCTGTTAACTAGGAACTTATTAAGTTTGCCTGCAATTCTGTTACACAGCTGAACAAAGGGTTAACACTTCCTCTCATCAAAGCCAAGCCGCCGCCACTTAAGCTTCTGTTAAACGGCGTAATAAACTAAGCACTTGAAACTGCAAGTTTAAAACCATAAAGAATACACCAGCATTTCAGACAGCCGAGGCTAACATAATAACAGTTATAATTGTTGTTATATCTTGTTTTTACTTATTTTTTTCGCACATGACCGCTTCCGGTTATCCAATGACAACCATGCTATACATACAAATAAATGGCATGTTTTGCTTATTTTGTGCAGCTTCTATTTTACTACTAATTTGCTGGATTATGTTAAATATTTAGTTTATAGTTAATGAATACTTTGTAAAACTCCGTTACTAAATCATTTTTTTATTTTTTCTGTATTTATTTCAGCTTGCAGCTTCAAAAGTTTTTAAATCAACTTTAAATCAAAATAAAAGTAAGTAAAAAATAAAAGTATATAAAAAATATGAATATAACTAAGTCAAGCCTGAAGGTCTTTAATATAGGTGTTTTTTTATTTGACACTGATTTCGATGGCCTTTTCCATTAAAAAGATATATATATTCCATGAATTGAGCTAAATATCTGCTAAATCATATTGTGTGAATAAAACGAAAGAATGTTTTTGTGTAAAAAGTTCGTGAAAAATATAACAAATCTCTTACTTTAAAGTGCTATTGTCATGTTTATTACTCTGTAATACTTTGAATAAAATTATTCAGATTCAGCCTGTTGTAACAAGCAAAAAAAAAATAATAACAATCAAAACAAGGACATCGTTGCATTCATCTTCAGTTTTCAGTGTCCATGGCTGTGTCTGGCTGGCACTGACATGTTGTGACCTTTACACCCTTCACATCCAAAAGTTTTGTATGGTTAGCATAGTTCACACACTCATATTCACCCGCGCATGCATACTTTTACTAAGCTATACAAGTGGAGGCTAAAAGATGGCAAACCTTGTCAAATTCAAACATGCATTTACTGTTTAGACATAAATTTACATACGCATATTTATGTGTAAATTTCCAGAATTTAGTTTTCAAATAGTGCCAGTTTAGATAGAAAAGGGTTATTTTTCATAATAACCAAAAACCGCTGTCAAGATAAAAACGATGTAAAATTTAAATGTTTAAGTTATATGGGTATAAATTAAATTTTGCGCTTATTTATAAGAGGCGAAGGACTGAAATGGCCATTTTTTTTTTATTTATATGAGGTACACATCACTTGAAGTGCATGCAACTTTAAGATGGCAATATTTCCCTTTGTTTGTATTGAAAAAAACACTTTTTATAAAATTCAACCACAGGAATATACATGTACAATTATGGAATTATAATGATTTCATAAAAGTGGGTGTGTATTCAGTTCAATTTCGCCCATTTTTAGTACAGTTAACGACAATAAACATACAAACTAAATTACTAAATTTTAGTGTAATATGCCCAAAACCGTCTGAATATATAATCTTTATTAATTTCTGGGTGGTAAAAGTAGGCGTGGCTAATAGCATAGCAAACATAGCCTATTACGATTTAGCTAAAATAACAAGTCGATTGGTACAAGGGAAGTCAATCTCGGGATCCCGAACGATTTAAGCCCCTTTAAATCCCGGGATTTTCTTTTCGGGATCCCGAGATTTTCACATAAGAAAAACAAAAAATTAATTTGAACCAAGCTAACAAAGCTGCGCAACTTATGTGACAAGAGCTAGATAGAATAAATTATTTTTGGATTCAACCCCTAGAAGTATCACTGCTAAAAAGATCAAGCAACGCAGAACAATATATCCTTCCGTACTGAACATCCTTACAACTCCTAAATTGAACTTAACCGAATTCAATGAACCGTACGCTGCAACCACACTTAAAATAGAATAAGAAAAACCTTCATAGAGGCTTAAAAGTGAAAAGGATTTTTTCTGGATAAGAAGTATCTAAGGATTGTAAAGACGATGAGTGTTTTAAAGTTTTAGAAAAACCTGCAACACCAGTCCTTCAAATTCAACTTCGGAATTGACAGATATTCCGATTCAGGAAATTTATCTGTTTTGTGGTGAAGGCAATCGTAGTCGAAATTTACAGATTGATTACGATTTTCTAACAACTTCTTCGCCAACGATGCTTCTCATCAGCGGGTTATATTTGTAATTAAATGCGAACAAACCTTTCTGATGAAACATTAGACCATTGAACAGCTAAAGGTATTGTTTTAAAAATAATTAAAAATTTTTATATTACGTGGTTTATAACTCTAATAATTTGTCAGTTTAATAATCTTTCAATTATTGCTGTGATTACTGTGGAATTGGAAACAACAACTAGCACAACATACCCTTAGTACTTAAAAGCTTGATCTATCTTCGAAAAAAGAGCTTACTTTTACTGCTTGCATCAACTTCAAAGTAATTTACTCGTTACATTGACGAAACAAACAAAACATAAACAGTTTAGTGGATCACAGCGAAAATAATGCAAGACTACTGATGAGTTGGTGTAGCGGCCAACGAAACAGTCTGTCTAGTCTGTTGTGTGATTACTACTAGAGCCCTGCATGAATATAATCATCAAGTGTATATACCCTGATTCTCTGCTGTAGCAGTCACTGCAAGCAAAGCTGCAAGCGAATAAATGTAAACAACAGGTCGTGTAGCGCAAGAGAATAACTTATTATTTGTTCTCTGTTCTCTTTTCATACACTTTTGCACTGAGGTGAGCTTGCGATCTACGCGTTGTTTCAGTTTTTTCTCTGAGCACTTAATAAACTACACGAATACTCAGGTATCTGCTGCAGTGACCTGAATAAAAGTTAATATGTTGGGTTTTTTCCGCAATAAGCTTTTTGTTATTCTTAATGCATATTTGTGTTATTTTTTGTTGCTTTATTCGCTACCTTCCATACAAAAAACACAAACACTGTCGAAAATAGCTTATATCGGCCGTAGCTGAACTCCTAGAGGGGTCAAATATATGAGTTGATCCTATTATTTTTTGCCCCTCAGTATTTCTTCCGAACACACTTACCGCCTATCTGCCACCCTTCTTTGGGTCCCCGTACAAAAAACACGAAAGCTGTCGAAAAAAGTTTATATCGGCCGTAGCTGAACTCCTAGAGGGGTCAAATATGTGAGTTGATCCTATTATTTTTTGCCCCTCAACATTTCTTCCGAATACACTTACCCCCTATCTGCCACCCTTCTTTTGATCCCGCACACACCTACCCCCTATCCACCACCCTTGTTTGGGTCCCAATACAAAAAACATAAATTTTCTGCGAACGAACGAATAAAAAAATATTCGCTAAATATTCAGGATATGAACACTGGTATTTTTGTTCTTTTTTATTGTTTTATTTGGGTTAGTGGTTCCGTAATCCGTGTTCGGGTTTCGGCCGACCTCATTAGTTCTTGCCAGGCGCCTCTAGTCATCGCCGACTCAAACAGGACAAAAGATTTTGCGAAGAACTTTTCTCTCGAACACCCCCAGAGCAGCTGCGTCAGTTTGCGGAACTACCCATGCCTCAACGCCATAAAGCAGCGCAGGTAGAACGAGTGTCTTGTAGAGTGTTAGTTTTGTCGATCGAAAGAGGGCTCTGGAACTTAATTGTTTACTGAGCCCGTAGTAGCACCTATTAGCAATTATTGCTAATCGTTGCTGTTATTAATCGCGGTGCCAAGGTATAGCAACTGCTTGACTACTTCGAAGTTATAGCTGCCGGATGAAACGTAGGAGTCTAGACGCCGCGCTCCCTTGTTTGTAGACAGCATATACTTTGATTTACGCTCCTATATTGTCAAACCCACAGTGATTCCAGACGCTGAGATATTTTCTCGAAGAATCTTAAGTCAATTTAGATATGGAAATCCGTGATGGTGTAGAAACACAACCGTCCAGTTTACAGCACTGAGTGATTGCTTTCCAAACCTTAAGAATCAAGATAATTCCTGGGTACAAAATTCTTTCAAAATAAAAGAAAAACCAAAAGGATTTCATTCCGTGGATTATGAAAATCTGATTGAATTGAGTTCAGATACACAATTAGAAGCCAAATTATGAAGAGATTCAATTACAATATTCTGGTCAGATGTATTCGATGAATATCCAAATTTATCAAAACAGGCTATTATTCGAATCCTATTGCCGTTTGGAACCAATTATTTGTGTGAAGCTGGGTGTGAAGATTTAACATCTCATTAAATTTTGAAAATCGCTGTTTAAAAAATACTCAGGGTTCCGCGATCATTAACAAAAAAGTGGAGGGTTCCACAACCAAAATAGTTTTGGAACCACTAGAATAGATAGATAAGGAGGCATGGAGGGTATAGAACAGTATAAATGTTCTTAACCCATTAACCACTGCAGTGTGATTCTGTCAGCCGATTTCGATGATTTATTCAGGAATTGCTTATTTTGATCCTTAGATCACAATTTCTGAGTTTCAAAGAAACCGAAATTCTGGTTTCCCGGAAAATTGGTGTTGCTTTGAGCCAACGTTGGACGTAAACTTGTTATATTCTTACTTGAAATGGAGCTTTTATTTGTTGAAGTTGTAGTTTGATCTTTTGATCTTATATTTCTGTCAAAATTTGCTAAATTGCATCTTTGTTTAACACTGTAAACAAAAAATGTCCAAAAAATGTGATTTTTTCATACACTCACACTCATAAACTCCAAAGGTACATACACTTCTCCTTCTCAAGAAAGTCAAAGGTTTATTAGCTACAATGAAACCCAATATAATAAATTTTGTCTCCTCAAATTTTAAAATCAGAAGCTTAATGCGTTGACTTTTGAGATTTTTTTAAAGTTAGCGTTGCTTTAAAGCAACACCGGCGTTTAAGGGGTTAATGAGTATCACTACCTGAGGTTATTTAAGCATGTCTTTCTGTTAGTTTCCATAATGACATCTAAAAACTAAAGATCAAGTTAAAAAATTAGCCAAATCGGATGAAGGCCACGCCTTCTAATTAAAGTTTGAAGGCGAACTGCGTCTTTTAATGTGAATTCTTATTGTTTTGTTTGTTTCACTTCTACAGTGCGTGGTGAACACACACATACTATTTTGACAAAGAATTACGTTTTACAGCTTAATCTGTTTTTCAAGCACATCCAAGGTTTTTGGTCACTTTTTGGGGTATATCTAAAGCCTTTTATATTTATTGTGCACGAATAAAATATGTGTCAAAATATCAGTTACATGGCGAATAAAACGAATATCTTATTTTGAATTTTGTCACTTCTTTAATAAAATCACAAAATAACAAAATTTAAGAAGAAAAATTAATATTTTCATATGAGAAAAGTCATGCAAAAAATGCTTCAATAGCTGCTTATGCTATTGTTATGGTATGGTGTCGGTTTGGTTTGACATACATACTGGATATAGCTACAAAACATTGTATTTCTGTTACGCAGGCTTACATCTATTTAAAACCGGCGAAAAACTCCAAGTGAAAAAACTCCATTTATTTTTTAAATATCATAATAAGTTAGAATTACTTTTAATAATGTTATAAAAATTATTCCATATTGAAAATATATTTTGTTTGCTACAATTTAAATTTTTAATTCAATTTGAAATATATATAAGTTCTTTACTGTAGGCAAAATAATAAATTCATATTTTTTCGAAATATTTATTTCCATTTACTAACCATAAAATTAAATAACATTTATTTTTAATCATCAAATATATCAAACAAATTAAATTTTTGTCTTTTATTTATTAAGAAATCATCTCAAAAACCGAAATGCTAATTTCTTTCATCAGAGTATACGTACATTTTTTGTAGGTTTTATTGATTGGTTTTTCTATTCATTAGTTTTTGTTAATAAAGTTCAGTTTATCATTATATTTGATATTCTTTGAAATTGATATTCTCCTTGTCATCACCTTAGGTCAACAAAGCTATGCTTCAAATTGTGTATCAAAACAGTAAACAAACAAAACAGCATTTATAAGTTAACATAAAATTTTAATAGGCCTATATTCCATAAAAAACACAAAACTTAAACCATTTCATTAAAGCTCTAGCATTGAATTTGATTAAAACATAAATAAACACTACTCAAGCTAACACAAAAGCATCTGTGTTGCTATAAAACTTAAAATCGACATACTTAATCAAAGATAGCTAGATTGTGGTCCATATTTTGAGCACATAATGCTTAACAATATCGCATCATCAAAAGACAGCAGCAAACAGCAGTCAACAGTTTCCATTCAAAACAATCTATAGTGAAAGAATTTAATTTATGACATTTCAATATCTTAAGAAATGTAACGATAGAACGTGCCAACAAGCAAAGTTTGCGTTCAAGTCAAAGAGATTGGGTCAACATTTAGCGCCCACCTAATGGACGTTGTTAAGTTTTTTTTTTTTTATGGCAGCTATTTCTTCATACATATGTATTTTCTTTCGCTCTTGTGAAATGCATAAATTAATCTATAGTAAAAAGTTCAAAAGCAGCACTTAAGTGAAATGTGCACCGGATGGCAAGATATTATAACAATTTAAGCTTTTACTTCTTTGGAACTTTTTATACATATACATAATATTAGTTCTGCTGACAGCACGTTTCTTTTTTTTTCTTGTGTGCATTTTCAGTGACTCGGTTGTTTAATGGATTTTTGTGGAGCTTATTTTTTGGGAAGTTTTTGGTGATTGATTGTTTTTTGGGAAAATTTGTTGAGTACGGTTCCTTGCTTTAGTTTTATTTTTCCTAGAAATGTGAGGCAAGCACAAAAAATAGCGGTTAGGCAATAAACTGCTGTATCTGAAGTTTCAAATTTCTCAATTCGGTTGATAATGATTGACACTAATGGATATTGAACCATCTGATGAAATGTTTTGCCAAAAAAAAAAATTAAATTGTCAACTTTATATATATATTTTGTTTTCATGACGAGTGTGAAGAAAAAAAAAAAAAAAAAAAGTAGGCAGTGAGGGACTGCAGACTGAAGTGAAAACTGAAAGATATTACAACGATTTTTTTATTTCTTCAAATATTGCACACTAAATACACTAAATTCAATCACAACTCAAAATTTCTAAATTTCTAGGTGAAGCAAAAAAAAATTTTATTTTTTGAGGAACTAAACACAAAAATTTTCATGCAAAGCAATGAGACAAAAATTTTTTTTTTAACTTTAGAGAAGAAGATGTATACAAAATGCACTTGATGTGTTACAGTCAGAGTATATGATCACTTCGAGTAGTTTTACATTAAAAAGTTAAAATTTGTAAGTTTTGAGTTGTGACTGTTTTGTATTAAGTGTGCGATATAATCTACCGGGGAGCCAGGCGAGGTTTCTGCAAAGATATTTTTATATTTTTAAACTAATTGTAGTATCATGTTAAAATAATTTCATTATATTCCGAAAAAGCTAAATAGGAAATAGAACAAAAACCGAATCGAAAGTCAAACCTAATGCTTAATTCAAAAATTCAATTAGATTCTATAATGTGAAAAGTTACTATTGTAGTCTGCACTTAGTAAAATAGATACATCGTAAAATTTTTCGGTAAATCTTTTTTCGAGTGTTTTAGCGCCTTCTTTTAATAAATCATCAAATATTCGAATAAAAAAAAAATATCTCCCCCGAATTGACTCAGAGAGGAATCAAATATATGAGCTGGTTCTGTTATTTTTTATTCTCCAACATTTCTTCTGAACACACCTACCCCCGCCACCCTTCTGGGGGTCCTCGTATAAATAACACAAGAATTGTCGATTTTAGTTCATATCTTTTCCGAATTGACTCCAAAAGTGATCAACCATATAAGTTGGGAATATTATTTTTTACCATTCGATATTTCTTCTGAACATACCTAAACCCTACCTGCCACCCTTCTGGGGGTCCTCATACAAAAAACACAAAAAATGTCGATTATAGTGCATATCTCCACCAAATTGACTTTTAGAGGGGTCAAATATATGAATTGGTCCTATCATTTTTTGCCCTTCAACATTTCTTCTAAGCACACCTAACCCCTATTTGCCACCCTTCTGGGGGTCTTCATACAAAAAACACAAAAAATGTCGATTATAGTGCATATCTCCACCGAATTGACTCCTAGAGGGGACAAATATATGAATTGGTCCTATTATTTTTGGTTCTTCAACATTTCTTCTAAGCACACCTAACCCCTATCTGCCACCTTCTGGGGATCCCCATATAAAAAACACAAAAACTGTCGATTATAGTTCATATCTCCACAGAATTGACTCCTATAAGGGTCAAATATATGAATTGGTCCTATTATTTTTTACCCTTCATCATTTCATCTAAGCTCACCAAACCCCTATCTGCTACCTTTCTGGAGATCCCCATACAAAAAACACAAAAACTGTCGATTATAGTTCATATCTCTCACTAATCAATTCCTAAAGGGGTCAAATATATAAGCTACTGCTATTATTTTGTAACTTTCAATATATCTTCTGAGCACACAAGCCCCCTATCTGCCACCCTTCTGGGGGTCCTCATACAAAAAACACAAAAACTGTTTATTATAGTTCATATCTCTCCCGAATTAAAGCCTAGAGGGGTCAAATGTATCAGCTTGTCCTAATATTTTTTGCCCTTTAACTATACTTCTGAACACACCTACACCCTATCTGCCACCCATCAGCGGGTCCCCATACACAAAACACAAAAATGTTGCTTTATTTTCTGCTTGGCAGTGAAAAAACAGTGCTAACGTTAACATTGATGCCAGTAACAGTGGTGATGATAGTTAGTTTGCTGATGTTAATATTGCTGACGTTAACATTGCTGACGCGAATTCATAACTTTTACCCCTACCAAAAAGGTGCTAACGCGCCAAATCAAATTTTCACTTCAAATTTAGAGAAATGCACTTTGTATGTTCCCTGAAACCATCTTAGTTCGTTCCTTGATAGTTATTTTTTATTGAAATTTTATAGAACACTCCATTTCAAATGAATTTATAAGCAAGCTTAAATTCAATTCTGCAAGTTCTCAAAGTTCGTTAACGAAATTCTTGAAGTTGTTGACTCATATATTAAATATTGCAAAAACACAAACCGGGCTGTTAAATTTTTCCCACGAAAATAAAATTGTTCATAAATCAATTCAATGACAGCAACCGATTTACATAGAGAAACCAGACGGACTGTGATGAAAAACGTTTTATAGACATGTGTTGTTAAACGATAATACACGTATGCACTCTGACGAAAAACTAGTATCTACAATTCGCAAAATCCAACCACAATAACTGCAGCAAAATGTTAACACCTAACAGTTCCATGAATGAAAATCAGTTTGAAATAAACAAAAACTCTACTTGAAAACCTGACTGAAATCGCAATATTTTGCCAAAAAGTATGCTAAACAAATCACAGTTAAAGCAAATTTTACCACATCATTCGGTTGTTTCTGCCAACTTCTATTGGAACTCACAAAAATTCATATTTCTATTGAATGGTAAGAAACTGTCATGTTCTGCGGTTAATCAACTTGAAAAGCTTGAAATTTGTTATTCATCGACTGCAAACAGAAACATTTTTTGCTGCATTCAAACTCAAACTAGCTGCATGAGTGTAGAAAGAAAGAAATCCAAAAGCAATTCCAAAAGTATGGCATTGTTACCACTCTGTTATGGTCCCTGTGCTAACAAAAACCTGCATGTATTCTGTGCTGCTTTGCTCATGCAGCTGGTTTTGGCCAATCGTTGTGGTTTTGTCAAGTTTCAACTGGATTTTAGTTTTTATAATGATGAGTTTTATTTTTATTTTCTTTTCATTGCGGTGGTGGTCGCAGTGGGAGCAGAAGATATTTGCACCAAGACGGACTTAATGCATTGCTGTCATGCCAACTGGTCTTAGTGTAGAAGTGTTCCACGAAAATATTTTTTGTGATTTTACTATCTGAGGAAAACTGTTTTATAAAAACTTAAGTTGATTGCTTTCGGGCATCCAGATTGTGTTAACAACAAGCTGCTCAGCTCAGTTTTAATGTCAAAGTGACTGTTTGAATCACTTTAAAAAAAAAAAAAAATAAAACCAGCTGACACCATTCCAAGCAGCTTATTGAATTAACTTGGATCAAAAAAATAAAAAATAAAAAAATGAAGTAAAGAAAAGATGTGTGCAAGTTTTCATCCTAAAGAAATATAATGAAGTTGCTTATTATTGCACCATTCCTCAATGGAGTCAATACAAATTGAGAATTTTTTTCAAAAACATGTCAATCCACCTGATATAAAAATCTATATATTATGTTTGTTCTATTACTTAGCGCAATATCAACACCCACTGAAAATATAATGGACATTTCCAAATAAATGTCGTACTTAAGTTCTTTACACAATTGAATTTTTTCACAAATACCATAAATACATATCGGAAAAAAGCAATACCCAGAGTGTGTACACCCGGCAACTATATTAGAAAAAAATAAATATATTAAAATTTTTTATAATACCCTTTGTTTGCCACCGTGCTGTTTGTACTATGCCTGTTCTAGTTTTTTAGTAGAAAGACCAGGCCAATTAGTTACTCCATACTGAGTTTCATTGTTATGAGACATTAGTTCTAAAGCTATAAGCAATTTTGTACCGAGTTTCATTGATGTGTTGCTATAAGTTCGAAAGTTATACCAAAAATTTGGGCTACTGAAAAAGTTCCACGCCCCTTGTCCAACACCCATAAAATGTTAGCAGTGGAGCAATGTTTGCAAATTGAGATCGAATACTGAATTTCGTGGCTGTACGACCTATAACTCCTCTTAGGAGATTTATATCGGAGGTAGCACGCCCTCTTATCCAATACCCGCCCCATTGGTTCGATCGGCATCAAACTTCACAGGAACTCTATCAAGTCTTTGCTACAATTTCCTAAGAATTTCATCCATTTTTATAGATGGCTGACATTTTTTTTTATCAGCATAGAGCGTTAAAACGTTTTTTTCCTCTAACAAAAACTTTTAAACGCCGTTCAAACGATCACCGTGCGACATCAGCCTTTAAGACAATGCATGCCAAACGAAATAAAAAAACTTAAACGAAATAAAAAATTAATTTTTTTAAGAATTGCTAAAAACAAAATATAAATTAAAAAATGCCACCATTTATTTTTCATGTATAAACTGGTACGAGCCCGACCTCAGAAAATAAGATGAGTCATCTTATTTTCAAAAAACTTCTCACGCCTTCTATGGTCTAATACCTACGAATTGTTGATGCCAAAGAATGGAATCGTGAAAAGAAGTAAACAAAGAGCGCAACAACAATTCTTTGCAGAATTAATGTAGTCAATTTTTTGAACCTTTGCTTTGTGCTTAGAAGTAGAAAAACATTACTTTTTAAATTGGAAGCACACAACTGCAATTCCGCTTTGGTTTTAGCAGAAGGTGTGCTTATAAGATTTTCAAAGTTAATGGACTGCATAACCCACAGAAGATTACTGATGAGTTGGTGTAGCGACCAACGAAACAGCTGTCTAGTCTGCTGGTGGTTGTTCTGTAAAGAACATTGTTGTTGTGGCAACCTGTTGCTTCATGAAAGTACTTGGCATAAAGCTCTAAGTGTAATTCTTAAAAATTAATTTTTTTAAGAATTGCTAAAAACAAAATATAAATTAAAAAATGCCACCATTTATATTTCACGAAATAAAAAACATTTTTTGCTATTTTTTTTCTTGCAGCTCAACACTACATTTATATGTAAATATATAAAAGAGAGACTCTTTTCGCCTTGCGCGTGGCTCATCTGTTTATTTTGTTGTGCTGTGCTGGCTGAGCGAAAAAAAAAGAAGAGTAGAGAACAACATGGAGTTTATTGAAATTCTCGCAACACAAACATGTAGAAAGAAGATGATCAAGCAATTCGTGGCACAAGGGAGGATTTCTTTAAAAATTCAACACTTTAATAAAACATTCTTTTTATTCAAATTTCGAAATAAAAGTACCCCTATGCTGTGTTGTAGTACAAATATGACATTTTAAAACTTATTTCATAAAAATCGACCCAGTACTTTTGGAGTTTACGTGGAAACAAAAATTTCCACTTCAATTTTATATAATAGTATAGAATATATTCAACAAAAGTCCTCATTCGGTTGATAGCAACGATCAATACTTTCATTGATTGCCTCAAAAAAATCTTCTTTTAAAAAAGATCTAAAAGCACTTCTGAAAAAGACGAAGGAAAACATTCCACCAAATAACATGCATTTGTTAAAAAATGCCTTTTGGGTATAATAGTGAAAGGGTTGGAATTCGATACTTTCCTTTCCATTTTTAGAATTGAGTGAAATATATTTAAAAGTCGGGGAGATATTTGCATTGAAGGTCATATCTTTAAATTCCGAATGATTTTTTCTCATTCTTCGGAAAGAAGCACACAGTTTGTATAAAAACTGTTTAAATTACATGCAATAACAATAGAGTTCAGCTACTACAGCTTTATCGCACTTCCTCAGCATTAACCCATCTGAAGCCACTACCCAGTAATCATTGAAAAAAAATATCAATGTTATGGATACCCGTGACCACAAACAAGTTAATGTGGGAAAAATTTACCCACCAATAAATGGGTTGGGCTCAGGGACAACACAAGACGTAACAACTAACCATGCGTATACATAGATCTAATTACACAACTAATTTTAATCTACTTTTGAGTTGACCTTTTGACAAATTAACATCAAAAACGCTACAATTGTTAACAAAGGAACTCATGCGACTTAAAGGAGCAGTAGCCATTTAATTTGTTCTACTAAATGGCAAATAAATTAAGTTGTTAGCGTTTCTACTGCTTCTACGGTTAGTGTTGAAATTTATGTGAGAAAGAAGTTCTGGAGAATCGAATACACCTGTAATGAGCTGGTGTAAATATACGATATCTGCCGATTTCCTTCGATCACCTAAAGACTGCATTTTTAATATGTAAAATATAAACATTTCGGATCAAATATCTACACATATGGAAAGTTCGAGAAAAAATAAAATTTTTGGTACCCATAATGGGGTCGTTATCTATAACAAAGTATTTTATTTTTTAAAAAATTAGTTAATTTTCTAAGAAAGAAAATTTTAATATAAAAAGGTAAAAGTTAAAAAAAATACCAAAAAAATTTAACTTTAAGAATTAGTTGAAATGAAACATAAGTGAAAATGAAACTATTTTGGGTACGAGCTCTTCATGATATCGACTAAATACTGTTGAAAATCTCAACACCAAAATGACAATAAAATTTCTTTCTAAAAATTAGATGCCATTATGTGCGTCTTTTTAAATACCTTTCGTTTGATACCAAATATGTATATGTTTCAATGGAATATAGTTAAAGTATGGCGAAAAAACCCAATTTCCGATGATTTTAAAATGCAATTTTGAAACCCTAAACCATCGATTGAGCACGTATAAAAAAATACGTCAACCTTAGATTTTTGTCTTCTGTTACATATTCGAAAATCATGCAAATCGGCGAGTGACACCTGGGGACCTTTCCTTGTAAGTCTGTTTTTTCAATATAGTAGGCGTGGAAAAGTTTGTTTTTACTTATCTGAATTGTTTTCTCAGTATAGGGGTGTGGCAGGTAGGCGTGCCTAATTTCATTTAACTTTGTTTTTTTTTCAATAAAATAACATCGATTGGTGCTTTTGCGTCCAATTCTCTTGGGTATTTCTTGCTATTTTATATTTTTTGCATTTATTGGGCGTCAAAAGTGGGCGTGGCAAAATTAATACAGCATATGTCCCAACTGGCTACTATAGCTATCCAATCGAAAAAAAAATTATTGGAATAGCCCCCGCCGTTCTCTAGCTTTGCGGTCCCGAACATACATTTATTATACATTATATATTATACATTATACATTATACATTATACATTATACATTATACATTATACATTATACATTATACATTATACATTATACATTATACATTATACATTATACATTATACATTATACATTATACATTATACATTATACATTATACATTATACATTATACATTATACATTATACATTATACATTATACATTATACATTATACATTATACATTATACATTATACATTATACATTATACATTATACATTATACATTATACATTATACATTATACATTATACATTATACATTATACATTATACATTATACATTATACATTATACATTATACATTATACATTATACATTATACATTATACATTATACATTATACATTATACATTATACATTATACATTATACATTATACATTATACATTATACATTATACATTATACATTATACATTATACATTATACATTATACATTATACATTATACATTATACATTATACATTATACATTATACATTATACATTATACATTGTAGATACATGAATTTTGATAATTATAACAGGAATTAGTAAAAAAAAAATTAAAATTTTAAATATAGGTCTTCTTATACAAAAAACAAATTCTAGAAAAGTCATTGTTTGCTATATATATGTTCCCATTATTGCTTTTTCTATAAACTTCCAATTACAAAAGTAGAACAGATATTTGCCTAAACAGAAACGTTAAATCAACACCTGCCTGCCAGCAATTAACCTAAACAACAGCAACAATTTAAAACTAATAAACATTTTTTTTTGTTATTTCATGCAATGCTAATGTGCTAGTGTTTATTTTTTCCATTAATTGCAAGTATGAGAAAATTTTTAGAAACAACGCCGAAGTTGATACTTTGCGCGTTTATGAAAAAAAAAAAAATTGCAACGCACATTGAGCTTGAGAAATATTTTAGTCTCATTAAAAGTTTCTAAAGTAGATTGTGTGGCCAGTAGACGAAGAGTGCAATATTTGCCTTATTATCAATCTATAACAATCAGAAAAGTCAGTTATTTAGACAGCCATAACGATGTTGTTTGTTCGACATTAGCCGAGAGCAAAACAATATCTCAACGGTTGCGAATTATTATGTTAATTAGCAGCAACAATAACGCGGTTGTGCAACTCTACAGTTACAGCAACGTTGATTTGTATCTGACCGAAGCGATCTGGCAAGTACAACTTGGTATATTTTTGGTTTTTCTGCTACTTGTTGCTTCTTGTTTTTGAGTGCAACATAAGTTGTGCTGCCGATGCACAAACACACACAGATACAACACATATTAAGCAATATGGCTTGCATTTCTGCTCAACTTTAGTAGTAGTAAACGATTTTTGCTTAATAAAAGTTTTGTTAATAACAAAAACAACAACAACAACAAGTTAAAAGTACAACTTACCTTAAAGATGGCCCCATATTTAAGTTTCAGCTGAATAAAAATATTGTTTCGGCATATGCAATAAAACCGCTTGTTACAGCTATAAGAACTAGGCAAACAGCTGCAACAAAAATAAGTCTAACATGGTAATTTAAACAGACACATAGATGCTGTAAGACTAACTTAATGCTGACTGTGTTAACTATCGCACACCAAATAGCTCTTAAGACGCCCTTAGAACAACAACAATTTCAACTACTTAAGCAACACTAGGTCAACTCTGGGTGGGGGAAAAACAACAGCAATATATCTCTGTTGGCTGCCTGTATTTTTTATTTTATTTTTTTTTTTTTTTGGTTTTTGAGAAAAAGTGGCAACTTCACTTTTGCTGCATGCCAAGATGATAAATGTTCCGTGTCTTTGTGCTGAAACTGAGCTCAGCCTACACTTTCCAAATCACTGGAGTGTGAATGAGCGGAGGTGAACTTAGTGAAAAACAAAAAAACATTACTGTTGTTCTTCGTTTAAGTTGTTTTGAATGGAGTTACTCGCAAATGCTGCATTATTAACTGTTTTTGAAGAATGAAAATCAACCTAATGAGTTTTAGTATTTTTTTTTTTTTTTTTTTTTTGCCTTGTTTAATTAATAACTAAGAAATTAATAATAAGTTAATTTTTTTATTATTCTCAATTTTTTATGTTGTAAAAAAACGAGATAAAAAAAAAGTTCCTTAAAAATTACTAAGTTGATCTTGAAAGAATTTTTTTAAAAAACTGAATTAACTAGAGCTCGAAGGTGTTCCGAGCTACACTCGACTACAACAACTCAAACTCTATATCTATGGCATGTCGCCTACCCAGTATACTTCTTTCTTAACCAAAAAACTAATTTCATGCTATTCCTTATATTAATGAGTGCGAATTTCGTAACTCTATGCTTGAAGTTTTGTTTTTTTTTTCTATTATTTATCAATTTTATGTTGGCTTCCATCAGATAACTCGTTTTGTTCTTTCGATCAAGTTGTCTTGCCTTCATACTTCAAACAACAGATATTTATCAAGTTCCCACACTTGTTTACCACACAAACAGGAATTACAATCCAGCTGCATGCAAAAAATAATTTTACTTTATATGATCATTGAACCGTATTTGTAACTGGAGACCAAATAAAGCAATGCAAATCATTATGTCTCAACAAAAACGTCTCATCAAGACTGTCATGGTAATATTTGATATCGCACCATCAGATTTCATAATGAAGACTCTACACAATGACTTCTTAAAAAAGAAGACAATGAAAAAAAAAAGAAATAAATAAATAAATAAGATTTTTAAAATTTAAATCAGTCGCGCTTCAGTCATCATGAAGATCATGGAGTGCAAACAATAGGGTAGAAAAAAAAAAATCATTTCAATAATAATTTCATTATCAAGATTAAGATGGATGGATGAATGAATGGAGATGTTGCAGCAAAGTTTGACAGCTTAAAATGACGATGTTGATGTTTAAAACTGATTAAATGTAATTTTATTATTTCAGCACGATTTGATGTTTGACCAAATCGTTGAATGGCAATTTTTTTGAAATTGTTTACATTTTACTGATGTATAACAAAACCGAAACAACAATAAAATGTTTGAATTTTATAATATTTAACAGGGCCAAGCCTTTAATTTCTAATATTATTACTAGCTGAATACCCGGCTTAACTCGGGAGTTGATATAAATAATTTTCGATTTCATTCGTCGATTTGAAAAACTTTTCACAAACTTTAAAAGGAATTTTGTGTGCATCTTTCAAAGCGGTAACTTCGCTGAAATGAGCAAAATATTGCTTCAACATCTGAAAATTATGAGAAAAAGTTAGGGAAATAGTGATTTGTGTGTGCGTGCCGCCGATCGCTTGCAAAAATATATTTTCAAGTTTTATATTGTATTCGATAGATTGCACATTTTTGAAAAAAATCAGAGCAAAAAACGAATTCTTGGCAATTCGGGAGGAAACTGGACAAAAATTAAATAAGAATTGAAAATAGAAATTGAAACGTGAAAACAACGCCAACTTACAACGCAGCTGACTTGCGCATGTGTTAATGCGTACTCAAATACCACAGAATTCGGCATCAGCTGTCCTGATTTGCGAAAAAAGAAAGTGGAATATAAATACACATAAAGAAGAAAAGAAGATATTTATCACCCTTAGCGTTTTGCTACGCCTTACTGTATTTTGCAGTACAGCGCCCTCTGGAATTCAAGATATAGCAAAATACATAGCGCCAAAAGACTCACCGCACCCGAAAACCACTTGTAAAAATCATACTTATCGGATGAGTTGTTTTAAGTTTTTTGTGGTATTTGTACAACAGTGCCCTCTGGTCTTAGAGATAGAATAAAAAAATAATGGCAAAGCCCTTTCCATACTCGATATCAAATCCTATATATCCGATAAACAAATTTTTATCTAAATCGGATGAGCGGTTTTTGAGTGTTTCACTATTTTTGAAGTGATTTGTACTACAGCACCATCTGGTGTTTAAGATACCTCAGAACAAAATTCCAAGATACCCACCGTATCCGAAAACTCCTATGTCAATTTCATGCAAATCGGATCGTGCAAAATCGGAGTTTTTTAAGATTTTTAAAACATTTGTACTGCAGTACTCTCTGGTGTTCAATACAGAACAAAATAGATAAGTCATAAAAACTACCGTACCCGAAAACTCCTAAATACAAATTTTCATGTAAGTCAGATGAATAGTTTCGGAGATAAACTATAATAACAAAATTCGTGGAACCCGATCACAGTGCAGCCGTATAGGAACAGTTTACTAACATGCACACGTACAAATTGTACAACAGCTCCCTCTAGTTTTCGAGACAGAGCAAAAGAGATAACGCCAAAACAATTGCTCTACACGAAAATCCTTTAATAAAATTTTTTCATTCAAATCTGATAAGCGATTTTATACTTTTTCACGATTTATTAGGAGATTTGTACTACAGCGCCCTCCGGTGTTTATGATATAACAGAGTAGATAAGTCATGAAAACTCACCGTATCCGAAAACCTCCATACACAAATTTTCATGTAAATCGGATGAACGGTTTCGAAAATAAACTATAAAAACAAAATGCCTTAGAGACGATCGCAGCGCCACCTAGCGGGTCCAATTGTGAATCTGAACCAACCACTCAAACACACAAAAAATTTCATCAAAATCAGTGCAGCCGTAAAGGAACAGTTTAATAACATACACACGAACAAATTGGACAACAGCGCCCTCTAGTTTCGAGAAAGAGCAAAAAAGATAGCATCAGAACCCTTGCCGTACTCGATAATCGCTATTTACAAATTTTCATCCAAATCGAATGAGCAGTTTTGGAGTTTTTCACGATTTCCTAATATTTTTACTAAAGCGATCTCTGGTTTTCAAGATAGCACAAAAAAGATAAGTTCAAAACTATTTTCCAATTTTCATGCAATTTGGATGCAAATTTCGAGGTTTTTCAAAATATTTATACTACAGCGCCCTCTGGTGTTCGAGAGAGAAAAGAGTAGATAAGTCAAAAAAACTCATCGTGTTCGAGAACCTCTACATACAAAATTTCATGCAAATCGGATGAACGGTTATGGACTTTTTCGACTGTTTTAAAATATTTTTACTACAGCGCCCTCTGGTGTTCAAGATAGAACCAAGTTTATAAATCGAAAAAAACCCACCGTTTCCGAAAATCTCTATATACCAACTTTCATGCAAATCGTGTCAGCGACTTCGGAGTTTTTTGACGTTTTTTAAAATATTTGTACTACAGCGCCCTCTTGTGTTCAAGATAGACCAGAGTAGATATGTCATGAAATCTCACCGTATCCGAAAACCTCTATATACCAATTTTCATGTAAATCAGATGCACGGCTTAGGAGTTTTCCGAGGTTTTTTAAAATATTTGTACTACAGCGCCCTCTGGTGTTCGAGACGGAATAGTGAAGATAAGTCAAGAAAACTCAGCGTGTCCTAGAACATCTACATACAAATTTTCATGCAAATCGGATGAACGGCTTTGGAGATAAGCTAAAAAAAGGATGCCTGGAACCCGATCGCAGCGCCCCCTACCGGTTCCAACCTTTTTTCCTGGATAAAAACTAGCGTATTTAATTATGATTTATTAAAAACTTCGAAATTTGATCATATAAAAATCGATTTTTGTTTAGATTTTTATACCCCAACTCGTACAGCGTAAGGGTATATTAATTTTGTCATTCCGTTTGTAACGCCAAGAAGGAGGCGTGGCAGGTATAGAAAAATATATATATTTTTGATCAGCATCACCTCCTGAGTCGATTTCCGTATGTCCGTCTGTCTGTCCGTCTGTCGACACGATTACAGCCGTTATTTTAAAGCTATCGCAATGAAATTCAAAATATAAGTTTATTTTTAAAAAAGGAAGGTCATGTTCGAAAATGGGCCAAATTGGATGAAAACCACGCCTACCTCCCATACAAAGTGACTTTATTTTAACCGTAAAATGCTTTTAAAATCCAGAAAACTTAAAGAAATGCCTTGAAAATTGGCACGTAAGCTTTGATCTTCAATCTAAATCCTGGCAATGAAATTTGGAAAAATTGGATGAAAACCACGCCTACTTTCCATACAAAGTGTCTTTATTTTATATGTAAAATCTTTTAAAAATCCAAAAAAATTATAGAAATATCTTAAAATTTTGCACATAAACTTTGATATTTAATATAAGCCATCTCTATGATATATGGCAAAATCGGATGAAAACCACGCCCACTTCCCATACAAAGTGGGTTTATTTTAAAAGTTAAATCTCTTAAAAAACCACAAAAATTGCACATTAGCTTTGATATATAACATGAACCATCTCTATGATATTTGACAAAATTGGGTCAAAACCACGCCTAACAAAGTGACTTTTTTTTAACACTAAAATCTCTTCAGAATTCACAAACATTAATGAAATGCCTATAAGTATGCCTTGATATTCAATATAAATCCTCACTATAAAATTTGGAAAAATCGGACGAAAACCACGCCTACCTCCCATACAAAGTGACTTTATTTCAACGGTAACATCTCTTCAAAATCTACTAACATTAATAAAGTGCCTTAAAATTTAGCATATAGGCTTTGGTCTTCAATATAAATTCTTACAATGAAATTTGGAAAAATCTGATAAAAACCACGCCTACCTCCCATACAAAGTAGCTTTATATTAACCGTAAAATCCCTTAAAAATCTGCTCAAATTGCAGAAATGTCTTGGAATTTTGCACATAGGCTTTTATATATAATATAGACTAACACTATGCTATTTGGCCAAATCGAATGAAAACCACGCCTACCTCCCATACAAAGTTGCTTTATTGAAAACGTTAAATTGCTTAAAAATCTGCAAAAATTAGACAAATGTCTTGAAATTTTGCAGAAAAACTTTGATATTTAACATAAGCCACTCTTTTTGGGCAAAATGGGAGGAAAACCACGCCTACCTTCAATACAAAGTGACGTCATCAAAATTTAAAAACTTTCGTAAATATATAAAACTGAATGACATCGTGTCTGTATGTACCCAAGATTCGCCCAAGTCGTTTATTCAACCCATTCATATATTCTACGATAAAATGTAGAGTTTTTATACTAGAAAAGTGGGTGCGGCATATCACTTTGTTTACAAATTACTCTATGTGGCAGCTTAGGGTAAAATTAAATAAATCGTATGACACAAATATTTTTGCAGATTATACATAAAAATTTTATTGACGTCTAAAGACTTCGGATATACTTCAGTGCGTGCGGGGGGGGGGTATTTTAGCTTCGGTACCCTGCCGAAGCTCCACTCCTTACCAGTTTTTAATTTCTTTAGGGACACTGATCGTTATACAAAAAATATAATAGTTTTGAAGATATATAAAAATGTTTCGTGTCTAAATAACCGTAATATAGCTTGGCAAAATGTTTATCATTTGCCTGAAAAAATGATTTTTGTTCTAAGAATTTCTTTGCTTTTAAAGATATGTGACTTATCTCTATCCACATCCTTAGCACGAAATCTTTCTTAATTTTTATCTTTATATTAATTATTTTATTTTTCTTCTCTTTTAGATCATGGTCTAAAATCAATCGACATCGATTTAACTTGCATTGCCTGCTATACCAACAACACTCGCTACACTCAAAATGTCATCATCAATTTGTCCGCACTTCACACAGAATGCCTGGAAAAAGGATCTTTGTTCGAACTGCTTCAAGTCCAAAGATGAGCATAAACAGGCTGCTGCAGCCTATGCAGCAGGAAAAACATTCTCCTTCGCCACCAGTAAGAGACACAACATATCTAACGTTATGACATTTCGCATGGAAAAGGAAAAGGATAAAAAGACTGATAACCATGACTATCCGAACAAAAATAAAACTCCGGTCAAGAGTATTATAAAGAAAAAATCGCTGTCTAAATCCAGCAAAGGCAAGACACACAAAGTTTCCTTCCCCAAGAATCTTTCCGAAGTTATTGGCTACGGCGGCGAATGGTCCGATAATGGCGACTCCGATGACGATGATCATGATTTTATGAATTTAGCAAATGAACGTGATGAGAACGCGGCCACCAGCACTGATGATGAGGAGACGCTAGATATGAAGCGTATCACACGTGCCAACACGGACTTTAACATGAATAACGGCAACTTGTTGGGAGATCCACAAGAAAATATAAAGAAATCATTTGCTGCTCTCAAGTTGGGTGCCCCTCAAGTCGACAAGGAGGGTAAAAAGCAAACACTGAAGATAAGTGTTGTACCATTTGGCGCCACGACACCCACGAGCAGTAGTAGCAGCAGCAGTGATTGCACAAAGTCCAAAGTAACAATGACTACAGCAACGAAAGCCGGCTTCGAAACCAAAACAGAAACGATCACAAAGCAGGAGTGCCAGAGTGCAACAAAAACAACAACCACGACTATCAAATCACAAACAACGCAACAGAGTAACAACAGCTTGGCAAAGAAGCCAATCACAGCAGCTTCAACAACAGCCACAAAGACAGCAACTTCATTCATAGCAACGGCAGCAAAGACACAAGTTAAGATCGATGCAATGACGGTGAATGACGATGACGGCAAAAATAGTCCACCCATCGAACGCGCTATGGAAAAGTCGTTGCTAGACGAAATCTCCGAAACATTGGAGCTGCAACAGAACGAATCCAAGAAATTGACAGCCGAAAAGGAAGCGGCTGCCAGCACAGAAACAAAAATCAAGTTTGAAATTACGAGTCTTGCCGAAACGCTGGAAAACAAAACATTTCTCGACCTTAAGAAACCGATCGCGCGCAACCCTCCGATCACCAAGGATCACACAAAGCCAAAAATAAACGTCTTCCACAAGTACTCCGATTCGGAAAGCAACTGCTCGGACACAGATGGACTGTCGGCCTACTACGATGTGGTGGAGACAGAGGTAAGCTACGAAAATCTACCCGATGGCAAGTGCAGCTCAAAGGAAAAGCAAGTGCAGAGCACGCAAGATCAGACGGACAATAAGAACTCCGTCTTTTCGAGCTCTCAGTACATAACGGATATGTTGCTATCCTCCAAAACGCGTGCCGCCTCATACAATCTGCACGAGGGCAATTTTATGACCAGCAAGATAACCTCAGATGGTCTGATTGTGACCAAGTGTAGCTCGGATGATGCGCTTGACTCCACCGGTTCAAGCTTTGACGGCAGCAGCGATGAGGAGACTTCATACAATATGACGCGTAGTGAATCAGATTCTGGCATTGGTATCAGCATCGGTAATGATTACAAGAATACTATACCGAGTAGCATACCCGAGCAGGAACGCGAACGTCAGAGTGTGGAAAAGAAGTTAAGTGCTAGTACCAACAACTCCGACTACGAGGATATTCAAGTGGCGGAACATGCGCCACCAGTGGGACAGAAGCCAGAGGCAGCTGTTGTAATCAAATCTCCTGCAAATTTGCGAAAGCCTACGTTTCTGCTGGATAAGAGCCGCGAATTGCATGGCGAGCCCGATGGTAGTGCCGATCCAGATGGCAGCATGCAGAGCAAAGAACGCGCCGCAATGCCAACCCAATTGCCGGCACTGCCCAAGTCACCACCACCCACAAAAATCATTGATGCGCGTCCCTCCTTTCTGCATGGTTTGCAGAAACAACATCCACCAATATTACTCAAGAAACCCGATCTGCCTGCCAAGCCGATTGTTTCGCCTGTTCACAGTCCACTGAAAACTTTCACTGCCAAGCGTCAACCAAGCAGCATTGAGCAGCAAGTCATCAGCCAGCTACAGCTGGTAATGTCAAAGTCCAATGAAAACTTAATAGCTGACTCAGCTAAAGATGATGCCAAGCTTAAGAAGGGAAGAGCGCCGAATCCACCACCTGAGCATAAAACAAGTGCGCCACCAACGCCAGAGCGTGATTACAACATTTCTGCTGATCTTACACAGCTGACAGAGAAAAAAGATGGGGCCATTGTGAGAGAAGCAGAAGCTTCAAGAGAAACAGCAACAGAACAACACAATTTAGCCAGAACAGATGAGTCAGCTTCAAACAAAGTTGTCAACTTTGAAGCGAAAAAGTTTAGCACAGCATCTCCGGAAGTGGTTAAAAATAACGAACAATACTCAGCAGTCACAACCAGCACGACTACGACATCAACTACAACATTGCCAGCTCCACCAGCTGTCACAAGCAGCGCTGCGTCTAACATTTACACACGCAAACTTGCCGCAGCTGTGGCAACCGCCAGCAACAACACTAAAAATACTCCAGCTCCCGTCATTCGTGAGAAGGACAAACGCGAACGCGCCACCATTAATCCCAAGTTTCGCAGCCTAAACACGTTCGTGTCGCAGCGCAACAATGCTGCCAAGAACTTGCTGCTCCAGCCAATGACACCGGAACCAAAGCCGCGCAATAACAGTCTGTCAATGTCCGAGGAATGCTTGACACCAACAACAAAAACCACCGCCACTTTTGTCTCTGCCTCCAACATAGACCTCACAATATCGCCAGCACCTGGCGACAAGAAGTTGCCAACGACACCAACTACACCAACAACAAAAACCAAGACGAAATTTAGCATCAAGAAGTTTTTGCGAATGGGCGTAAGCAAGACCACTGAAAGCATAAGCAAAAAGGAAGGAGGCACCTACTCAGAAATATGCACCGGTGAAGAGTCGGGCGTTGTGGGAAAACCACGTTTGGTCATCATACATCCAATCGATATAAATACCACGGGTGTAGAAGTCGTCAAGGATATAACGAAGACAAGCGATGCTGTGGCAGCACAAACGATTGCAGTGATCACTGCAAAACCACCAGCACCACCACTACGTGCCACAGACGGTCAACGTGCACACGAGATCAATAAACCGGCACGACCACCACCACCCAAGAGTGCAGAGCTGCGGCGAAAGCAGAAGATCGGTGATAATGGACAGGCTTTGAGTGCAGCACTGGAAACAGCCAGCACTGGTGGCTCTCTCAAGTGCAAAGCCGACAATGTTTATGCTAATTTAGGTGAGTAATCAGTAGTTAGAAAGAGCAATTTTATTTTTTTTTTTTTTTGTTAAGGAGGGACATGACATTCGCGGCAGAGAAAACAGACCTTTTTTTAAAAATTCATAACTCAGTAAAAAACAAACATTTTTCCAAAATTTTTTATTATTGTAGAGAATTGAACAAATTACAAGAAAAAAAATTCAAAAAAATATATTTTTCACTCCAACATGGTTTTATACGTATAGAGCTCCAAACTGGCGGCAAAGAAAAAAACGGGTTCTCGTGGTTGCAGCGCTGGGAGTTGCAAAAATTGTCCGATCTGGAAAAAAATGACTTTTCCAATCTTAACAAACAAAATTGGTTAGCGTATGGCACGACCTTTTTTTTTAAATTTTTTTTTCAGTTTTTGGTGATGTCTCAAATTTGAAAGTGTGTTTTTTCGAAAAAAATATTGACTTTAAAAATTCATACAAAATGGAAAAAAAGCTCGTGTCATACGATAGCGATAAAAAAAAATTTCGTCAAAAAATGAACCCGCTAGTGCTGCAAGCAGTACGAAAAACATGGTTTCGAGATAAACGCGTTCAAAGTTTGTGAACAAAGAAAAAAAAGGTTACCTTCAATCTGCCATGCCAGCTTCGTGCTGTATGCCTTCGTTATCTTGTGTTGTGCTGTTTCTTATAGTTTTTTGCAATTGTTTAGCAATTCGGGCAATTCGACCCTTCACCCTTCAAGTAGGAACGAAATAACAACCACCAAAATTCAGGTAGCAAGTAAAACATGTATATACCAGCTGCCGTACGTAGGTAGCGCAAAAATTAAAAATGCGCTCTCACTAATCCGGCTGTAACTTTTGAACCCGTAGGAATTTTTTTTTTAGAATCTTAAGAATATTTACTAAAATACAAAATTATTAAAAAAAAATCGATTTCAAAAAACTGACAATGTCATGTAACCCCTTAAGCAAGAGCAATAACAAATTTTAAGCGTGCACTTTAAAGCAGTGGCTACTTTCATCATTAGCACTAACAAGTTTAACTTATACTTTTGTTGTTCGCATTTATTTAATGATGCATGTATGTGCAATGTTATAAATTTTAAGCAAAGAAATTTTGATTTGAAATGAGTCACTACACTTCACTAGTAAAAACAAAAAGAAGCTTAAAGCTCTCTAACACAGACGCAAAAATGTCTATGTTGTAGAATGGCACCACTGTTTTAAAGTGAACATTTTAAAATTGTAAAAATTTAGTGTACTGGAGCAAAGATCCTAAGTGCCTGGCTTGTACTGTCGTTTCCAGCCACAAGATGAATTAAAGAAGAAATTTTTAATTATTTATCTTTTTATTTTACTAAAACCTTAATAATTTCACAGAGTAACAACCGATTCCGTCTTGTGCGCAGCGAACTTTAATTAATAGCCAGAACGCATTTTCTACCACAACGTCTGATCAGAGACTCCATTCAATTTTTTTCAGCAATACTTTTAAAAACAAAAGCAAAGTGAGCTGTTCTACACTGAACGTTTAATGAACTTTATCAGAGCTACTTCGAAATGTGCTAGAAATGAACTAGTTCGCTTTTTCAATTGACTCCAAAAAAACTGCTGGGATGTTTGAAAATGAATAACTTTTATTTTGCTTTTGTGATTGTAGTGTCCAAACCAGCGTCGAGTTAAGGTTTTGTGGGACCTGAGACAGAATGTTCTTCAAGGCCTTTCCGAGCAACGCTTTTTCGTCAAAAACATTCATTATCTTGAAAGAAAAGGAAATTTTTAGCAGTCTCTGCGTTTTTAGCAGTTGTCTCCTGTTTCAGGGAACAATAAAGCTTTTCCAATTCATGGAAAATACGAACTCATTTTTTGTCAGATCAACTTTTCGTTTGAAGATGCATTGTAACCCCAACAACATGTTCTCAAGAGAGGGACAGGCACGTGTTTGTCTACCAAAAAGGATTCAACTTCTTCTTTAAACGCTAAAATTTTCGAGGTGAGGTGATTTTGCGTCTTATCGATGATGAATCCCTTTCAAACAACACAGTTCAACAAAGCGCTAGCAACAGATGTGCTGTGACAGCCGTGCAATTTCGAGAATGTTCTCATACTGAAAATCTGGTGCGCCGTTCTCAATAAATTTGACAAAGTGAGTCCTGCTCTGCAGAAGTCAGATTTGAATCTATCTGTAGCGGCGCAACTCTATCAAAACCTTGTCGATATACCTTTAGATTAAAAACAACCAGCACTCTCGAGAGCATGAATCAAAAGAAAGACTGAAAGCTGTAGGAGTTCCATTTTCACTCCCATAATGAACTTAAATATTTAAAGAAAAAAATTAAATGTTACGTGAGTTTGGCTATAAAATTTGATTTTCTGATCAAGCTCAACAAATTGAGCACAAACGAAATCTCATCAGCCTGCAGAAACATCGCATCATTTTATGTGAATGTTGTTATTGGTGATGACCTTTTTTCAGAGTGGGAATTGGTAAAACAATATTTTTTTTTCGAGGAGAAAATCCTCACGTCTCTCACACATCCATGTCTTTGCAAACCTCAATATCCCCAACATCGAGATTGTTTTGCGCATACTTTTGTCGATGTTTTCTACGAACGTTCCAGATGAGCGATCCTTTCCAAAAATTGAAGATTATCAAAAATTCATTGCGAAACAAATTGTCTGAAACGAAGCTGAACGTATTCGCGATGACATCAATCGAAAATTAGGTTTTACAATGTTTGGATGCAATGAATGTTATAATAGATCTATGGGCTTAATCATTAAATTAATGAATTAATCAACTGTACTTGGGTACAGTAAAAAGCACTAAGTCAATACTGACTTGTTTTATTATTAAAAAAATATGTGTGTAGCCGCCACGCTCGGTAGAAGTGAAATTTTTACCCAAAAATGGAATTTCTGGGAAGATTGCTAATTTATTCCAATAACATTCCCTCCTTCAATGCAAACAAATGGTTAAAAAGCAGTCCACCTTCATACTTCATCAGTTTAAGAACTGTCTTTTTTCATAAAGCCAACTAGTATATTCAATATAGTGATATCATGGGAAATATCAACTGTCCCTTCTGTTTATGGACAGTTTCTGAAAAGATCGATATTTACGTACAGAATTAGATCACAGTTTTTTATTTTACTTTCGTGTCACAGTTGGTCATCAAGAGGATTTTTTGTTTTAATTTGATGACTTAAGTCATCTCAGACTCGATCCTCATAGCACAGACGACAGATCTTGCTGCTTTATTTTTTTGTTAATTATATTTTTATTTATAAATATTAAAAAGAAAAAATTCGTCGAAAAACCTGTGTCGGGAATAATGCATCGAACCGCGTACAATTCGACTGCAAGTTGAACGTGCTACCATCTCACCATTGCATCTCTTGCATCAAAGCGAACCTAATACAAACAAACCTGAAAGCAAGCCTAGTATAGATCTTCCAAGTTATTCTATAGGATTGATTCCAAAAATAATTTATTGCTTATACAAAATAATCATCAATACGTTTTGAGGACGTAACGATTACTTCGTAAAGTAAAGTTTGCTTATGTTTCGAAAAATTATTCGTTTACAATACCAAAGCGATTAATTCTTCAACACAAATGCAAAGTTAATTATATTTTCAACTTTTTTACTGTAAGGTGGATACTTTCGGATAAGTTTTTTGGTACTTTCAGACTTACTTTTATTATTACTAACGCAGTAACATTGGTATGAAATAACTTTCGATTTTTGATCACCAATTAGGCAAAAATACGAAATTTTTCTTTGATAAAAGTTCATTGCAAACGAATGTTCGCCGGTTGGGTTACATATGCATTGACAAGTGTTAATTTTCGGCACAATATTTTAGTAACATATTCTTCTTATGTTTTAGTTTCGACCAACATAACGTACGTAATCTGACAGCTCAAATGGTAATGAAAAAGCTTTAAACCAGTATTTTGTGTGTTAAAATACCGCAGCAGGCGAATATTTTTTTTTTCGATATTAATGTGAGTTAACAACTACATTTGAATTATATGAAAGATACGATATTTATATGGAAATTCACAGATCTAAGAATAAAACAAATTTTAGATTCAAAGTTGCATTCGTTAATATTGTAGCTAATATTGCAATCAGTCTGAATTTATGAAAACTCAATTTGAGAAATGCCTAAAAGTATGCTAATGTTTTGAAAAAAAGCTACGTTCAAATGCAAATTTTTAGACCGTACTGCACTCTCAGAGTATTGAACGAAAGACTCAATTCAATCATAAAGAAAGAGAGAATTACTGATTGTTGATTTAACATAAGTATGAGCTACTCTCATAAATATGTCTACTTGGCCCAGTGGTTAGAACAGCCGGCTATGGATACAAACGTACAGTGTTCAATCCTCAGTGAAAGCAAAAATATAAAAAAATTTTAAATAACAATTTTTTCGTTTTTATACAACTAGTGCGGCGAATTGCTGTGTTGTTTTCATAAGAACCATTTCATTACATTGGTCTTACCCCCCATCTAGCTCGCCGTATTGCTGTATACGCGGCTATAAAAGTTTCACTTCAAAAACTGAAAATTTGTCGCTACGAATTGCGCCCTTGAAAGCCCTTGATAGGAGCTTGAACGAGCTTCTTATGATTAACTGTGGTGTGTGTGTGTGTTATTAAAAGTTTGTCACAAAATAACGAGAACTGGATCTTCAAGTTGTATGCCAACTCCGAACGGCTAATGTTCATGTTCTCAACAAGCTTTACATAACATTTTTTACTCTCTGAGGTTAGTCATTGTCTGTAGTCTGATGACTGATCTTTTTTAACTGCAAATTCCAAGAGAGACATACTTTAATACTTCAAGGTCTTGCATGCCAAATGATAAATGACCTTCAGATAATTTAAAAGCATGCTGCATGATATACATACGAAATGATAGGACTGTCGCCCACTATTTCAAAAAGAACAACAAAAACAATATCAATTACTAAGCTACAGAATACTCTTGGTCGAAACCTAGTCACCAATTTACGAAACAAGAAATTAATAAATAACACGCATACTTAATGAATTTAACGGCGAACTGTGCATTAATTTCATATAAAACAGTAAATCCAGATAAACTGGGTTAAGAGCAAGACAAATAGTTTTAACACAAAAACAACTTCAAATAACTTAAAACTCAGTCATTCTTGAGTCTTAACAAGTTACTCTTAACAAGCAGCAGTGCCACTTTTTCACATGAACATAGCAACATCTTCTTAAGCAATAACAACAGCGCCATAACCAACAATTGCTTTTTAATACTCATCATCATCATCATCATCATCATCATCATCATCATCATCATCATCATCATCATTGCACACACATCGACTACAGGAACAGAAAAACTCGTTACACCTGCTTCGAACTTGAGCTTTAAGTGTGGTCAGAATTCAAATTAATTGTTTCACGCAACGTCTGCGCAGTTTTAGTAAATATCTGACTACATAAATATTTGGCCAACAACATAGACTGAGTAGTATTGTGCTGTTGTTGTTGTAATTACTGTCCAAATGTTTTTGAGTGCCAGTATTTGGGTCAAAAATACCAATGACACAGTTCGCCTTGGCTTGAGTATTCGTTGCACTGTTAATGTACTTCAAAATGTTTAACGTTCTATGCTAATTTTCTATGAATGCCATAAATTGGCATGAATACTCGAACCTTGTGGTAGATATTTTCTCCTTGTTGCAATATTCACGGAATTGTACAAAATTTGCATGTCAGTAAATTCTCGTTGAGTTGTTTGTAGATATTTTTTTAGGCCAAATTGCAATTCTATTATGAGCATGATAAAATGCATCTTCCCGTTAATGCCTTTTTTTATAATTTTACCGTGAAAACTTTTATCTATGTGCAAGCAATGCAATATACGTTGTTGATTTTGTTTTCTGGAATTTGTAGAAAGCTTGGTTTAATAAGTTACAGATCAAATTCGCTTTTCTGTTAGAAAATGTTTTAGATTTAACTTTAAATCGAAATTCAACCATATCAAAATCCTTTGTTTTTTTTTTTTTGCTGAACGCAACAAATGATATGAGCGGCGAGCGGTTGAAATTGATTCCATACGGTTTTAACAGATTTTTTGTATGCTACAGCAACGGTGTTCAATTTGTGGGTGTCTCATTGGGGAAGTCTTTTCACATTCGCTAAGTTTAACTCATCTTAATGAAAACATATTCGAATAAAAACTATATTCTTCAAATCTACTCGAAAATACTTTTTCATCGATATTTGTTTTATGTAAATATATTACCGTTAACACAGGTAAAAGTGTATCAGAAGAACTTTTTGTTTTTGTATTAATATATATGTTAGATGTTCTGAAATTTGACAACTTTGAAATTTGATTAACACTTAATCGAAACATGTCTAATTTACAAAGCATTAAATACATGCACTTTTATTGAGACACTCTTTATTTTGTTTTCTCTCAACAACGCTGATTGAGTGCCAACCAATCATTGATTGAACAACCACAAAGCTCTAATGAAGCTTTTGGCTTTTTTTTCACTCTCGCAATCTTCTTTCCCACAGCAACGCTGCTCAACAGAGCTGTGTGGCTTTGTTTTTTGTTGTTGTCTTTTTTATAGGGGGAAAAACAAGCTGTTTTTAATTTCAAATCTTTAGCTATCTTAATGGCAAATCATTTGAATTAAAATTGTATTGTTTCATTCGAATGTGTTTTTTTTTTAAGTGGGAAAAAAGGGAGTTAAATTTTTGAGTTCATGTAATAATATATTATTTTTTTTTTTTGTTATAAATATTTACAAGATAAAAAAATTCTTATAAATAAAAGCTTAAAATATTTAGATGTTCGGATTCTAACATATTGAAAACACTTCCTCATTAATGCCAAAAATATATATGTTTTTCCATAAACATTTTATGTATCTTTCACTTTCCTAATGAATTCGCCACCAGTTCTCTCGTTCAAAAGAGATTACAATGTAAGCGGCAATTAAAGAGTATATTTTGGTATCAAGTGGTGGGTATCTTTCTCTTCACTTTGTGTGAATCTTCAACTTTAATATGAAACTTTCTCTGTGTGTACGCTGTTCAGATAAATATACACAGAAAATCGTTCGTCTCGGTTTATATTCAATTTTTTTTTTTTTCTCCTTTTACGTTCATGCGTGAACGTAACCGAACAGTTTAAGCCCGATATCGCAGTTTAAGCCCAAGTTAGAGCCCGAACAGATCCAAAGCGGTTGTTGGCCTTCTCTCGGCGAGTTCCGCTGAGAACCAGTCCAAAATGGGAACGATTTTCGGTTATCGGATCAGCGTGTGTGAATGGTTAATTTTAAAGAAAACTATTTCGGGTGAATCGGGTAGCGAGGTCAATCCGAAAGCTTGGGTCAAGACAAGAAAAAATCGTATGTGAGGAGGGCCCATTCTTACCCTCTCCTAGCTATAAGAACAATTATTTAAAAAAGTCGATGCGCAATAACTTTACAAGTTTGATAGCTACATAAAATAAAAAAACTAGTTTTAGAAACTTAATTTAACAGTTTTAGTAAAAAATAAAACCAATTAAATTTTTCTTGTAGGTAAAAGAAATAAAAGTTGATCAAACGATCGGCAAAATTAAAGTGAAATGGGGATACCATATTTAACGTTATAAATACTTAATTTTTATTTAATTTTCGTATGACTCGTCACTTCTTTCTAGTACATTATCAAGGTAAGACACAATTCGAAATATATTAATCTATGAATTTAAATAAATCACATACAAAGCAATTACAATGCGAAGACCCTCTATTACACGTGTTCGTCCATTAGGATAACTTCATTGGTACTCCAACTACGCCTTGGAAGAATTTCCATTGCAGTATTCACGAATTGTCAAGCTCATTATGTAATTGGTTTTCATTTTTGCTCAACCTGTTAAATTAGGTTTCAAAAATTGGTCTATCATACTTTTAAAGTTATTGCGTAAAAAGAAATATTACCTTAAAATTCGACTTTTTTACATAATTCTACTTATTACTAGGAGGGGGATGAGAATAGACCACTTGCCCAAACAATTTTTTTTCTGTCTTGACACAAGGAATCACCAACTTTCGGATTGACCTCGCTATCCGACTCTAGGCGCAGGCTTGCATAGACTATACTGTTCCTTAGTAGAACCAGGTGTAAGGAGCCTAAAGCCTAGGAAACTAGTTAAAGTCGGTAAAGATTTGCCTTGAGTTCGCAAATCTTGCAAAGGTTTCCGGAGAAATTTTGACCATATATTCTAGTGATGGAAAAGTCGGTGAGCTTAGGTATTTCAATCTCGATCTAAGTAGGGCGGGGCAGTTGCATAGAAGGTGTTCCAGGGTCTCCATTTTCCATCTTTTTCACGTGAGCTGACGCCATGCAGTGACCCGTGAGTCCGTTTTTCGCATCGTATATCGCACATGATATACCTCCCTTAAACACTACCTATGGTATAGCATTGCGTCGATGCCCAAGAAAACTGAGAGGAGGTTTTCTTGTCCTATCATATATATCGCTCGACGTAGAACTAAGTCCAGAAGCTCCAAATAAGATCTCGAAGCTCCTGCCTAAATGTGCGAATTGTACTCTATTTTCGGCCTTATATATGAGGTATAGTTTCGACACATGGAAAATGTGATAATTCCAACGAAGGTCTGATTATATCGATATGCCCAGAACGTCAAGAGCATCTGACTCCAAAAGATCTACACCATTAATATTCACGGAAGCTAAGGAACTTAGCTTGTGGGTTAACAGGCAACACTGAGTCTTGTTGGTATTAGACTCTACTCTATTAGAAAGACCCCACTCGGAGATTCTTTTCAAGTCATTAAGCAGTGTGCCATTCATAACTCGGACGTTTTTTGAAAAAAAATTAATACCAAATTCTGCTGTCGTCCGCAAATGAATGAATTGGGTTGTAAGTCAACGACAGAAGGTCGTTGATAAGATCCAAAAACAAAGTTGGCGATAGAACTCAACCCTGTGGAACTCCTGCGTCATTATGAAGTGCTCACTGGATGAAATGCCGTCGACTACGACACGGATAGTTCTGTCCTTAAGGAAAACTCCGCCAGGTCTAGCCTGCGCCTGCCTGTCCCAAGCCAGGATAAAGGAGGAGGGTTGTTTGTAGGATACGTCCTGCAAACGTAAAAACTGATAGGGCCAACCAAGAGCTCGGGGTGGCACCCATCTTGGTAGCAGGTCATATTCGGTATATCGATATGAAACAAGCCTACGAAGGTATAGCAATTGACCTTAAAACTTGTTAGTACGGGGACAGTCTTTACCCGTCAAATGGGGTAGGCCCTATCTATCCACCGCATGGAGACCTTAATTCGGCTGAAAAAACAGTTGTGAAGTGTTGGCATGCGTGTCAACTCATCGGCTTTCCGAAGTGTTGCTTGTCAAAGAGTTTGACTCGCACCCTCAAACTGGCACGGCAGTCACTGAGCGAAGTGTTGAAATGGTTGTTGTAACTAAGGGTTCTCATAATGAGCACGGCAGTCCCTGAGAACAATGGCAAATACTCTATGTCTGGATGGTGAAATCCGAACGACCAGAGTAAGAGTGGCAATTGCAAAGGTCCTCCAGAGTAGGTAACAGTCATGTGCAATAGTTTCCAGCTGAGTCTGCAACTGCAAATTGTTAGCCTAGCCCTTAATGCTCATTGAGCACGGTCATGAGTAAGAATGCACTTTTTCGTAATTGCATTTGTGTGTTCTTGGTCTTTTAGCGGGGATGTTGTGGATCCTCATTTGACGGGATCGAGTTGCCCAGATGACTGTCGTGGGCTGGCCCTTCGGGAGTCTCGTACTGGTTGTGTTTGTGTGAATGCTACACAGGTCTAGATTGACCGGCGGGGTCGCGCAATGTTACGACCGGGTTGGCATATCTGTCTTAATATGCAAGAGATTGGGTAGGTCTCGTCTCCACCAGTAGATGGAGGGAAGTACGTCGCTACGGAAGTCTAAACTGGTACTGCTATTACGGGCAGTATGTAATTTATTACATAATGCTCCTAAACAGCAGGGCACTGGGTGATGCTTTGTGTTTGTGAAACATCTTCCATGTTCGTGTTGCCACACCGGATGCCCTGTATGTTTTACTTGTTTTAAAACATAAACGGGTCCGTGTTGTGGTACAACACAAATTTCGGGTTGTCTGTTTCATGAATTATTACCCTAGGTTTTAGATAACCCAAGTTGCTTAAACCTTACGGCAGGTGCAGCTTGATAATCTTATAATCGTCTGTCCTTAAGGAAGCAGGTGATCCACTGAGCAAGCCACCGGCACCATATGCAATTAGTTTTGAGACGAGCGCTTTATGCCACACTCGGTCAAATGCCTTTGAAACATGCAGAGCAACAATCGTGCTCTCACTGCACCAGTAAACGCATTGGTTCCATTTTTCTGTAAGGAACGCCATAAGGTCACCAGTAAAGTGTGCCCTACGAAAATCATATTGACGGTCACTGAGCAATTTGTTGTGCTCCAGATAGTTCATTAGGTGGAAGTTTATTACGCTCTCCATAACTTTGGACAGCGTTGAGTATATCGCAATGGATCGGTAGTTTGCAGGATTTGTGGCATTGCCCTTTTTAGGTATTGGCTGGACATTTCCGACTTCCCAACAAGATGGGAATACTCCTGTCCTGTAGGAGATGTTAAAAAAGTTGCGCAAAGGCCGAGCCAGAGTAGAAGCACACGTTTTAAGCACAATTGGTGGTATGCCATCCTGACCAGAGGCTTTGTTTATGTTAATGATATATGAACTCTGATCCCGGCCTCGTCAGCATTGATTTTCCATGTCAGTTTACTGTCCATTCGATTCATAGATATTACGTGTGTGTTTATATATAGACCATATATTAATTAATAGAGTCGAAAATATTTGGTTGATGATGTGTTTCCAAATCTCCAAAATCCAAGCAAAATTGATAGAGTCAAACATTTCAGCCTTACTCTACTTTAGAATTGTTTGTTCAAAGAATTTTCGGGTTTCGTTCATGTCATCATGCATTTGAATTTTGTTGCATTGACATTTTTCAATTGACTCTCTTCCCTCCTCTTCTGTGTACACCGCTCTTTTAATAAATCTTAAGTTTTTATTTAATTTTTTCCATTTTTTGTACCAAACTTATCTTATTAATATTTTTTTTCTTAAAATCCTCTTATATATATACGTACATTTTTAACGTTATCTTTTTTCTCCTTCGTCAATTCGTTTAGGTGAAATTCGTTCATCGATTGCACCACGCAAGCCCGAACGTACCGCCAGCATGCGTGAGCGTGAAGCACAATTAGAATTGGCACGTAAACGTCATGCTGGACAGCATAATGAAAATGTCGATACTATCTCGATTTGCTCGTCAAACGGAGAAAATGTATTGACAGAGCAGGAGCAGCAGCAACTGCAGAACAAAATTAATAAAAACACTGTCACAACTACAACTCTGAGCCCACAACTATCCAGCAGTGGTAGAGTGGCAATCCTAAGCTCAGCAGATGGTAAGCCACCAACAGGCTCTAGCCGCACCAGCACATTTGAACGCAAGAAAAGTGATCCAAAGATTGCCACAAAATTGGAAATATTTGAAAATCTTGCAGGAACACCGAACACAAGCACATCAGCAAATAACAACTCGGCAAATGGTGATACGCGTCCGAGCAGCTTAAAGGATTCAGTGCGCAAGATTAACAGCACCATCGACAGTTATCTCAAGGATAAGCGGGACTTTGAGAATATGTATGAGTTTGTGAAAACTGCCGTATTGCCACCACCACCACCTACCAGAACGGTAGACTTGGCCACGGTACAACGAAATGCAGCCGCACGACGTGCCGTGGTCTACTCAGATACCGCTTCGGTGGCCAGCTACACGCGCAGTGAATATGGGCCAGTGCGCAGCTATGGACTCAACAATAGCCTAGGTAAGTCGAGTCACATGGGTTGGAACATATTTATTAAGATTTTGTTTTTTTCCCCACACACAGCAAACATTCCACGCGTGATATCGGCCTCGTACTGCGGCAGTGAAGTTGGCGAATTCGACATCTATTCACCGTACAGTTATTACGGTAGTGAGGCGGGCGGTGATGTTGCCAACGACATCAACGACAGTGTTTGGGGCATACCATCGGTTAGTAAGAATCACTCATGAGATTTAAGAAATTTTGTTTGATTTTCTTTTTTTGCAGGCCCTCAAGAATCGCACCAAGGCAACAAACCGTTTACGCATGCGCAAGGGGCGCAGTGTCGTACATAAAACTATTGAGGATAACTATACGGCGGTGGTGGTAGCCAACCATGAGGCCTTGGCGCAAGTGTTGGACCAGGTAAGAACTCATTCCAACTTCATTTTGCACAGTTGTTTAACAAATTTCTGCTCGCATCGTACTCAGCTGCAACAAACGCCCATTGTTCCACCAGCTTTACGCCCTCTAGCCAATGCCATCAACTTGCGTTTCGAAGATTTCACTATACTTGATGGCGTACAGGCGTTTGTGGTGGGCAAGAAAGCATTCCATGCCGCACTCTGGACTAATGCCCCAGTCACTTTGGCACTATCGGCTGATTCCAATCAATTGGCAGGTGCAGGTGGTGAACTCACCCAGTTATCGGGTGGTGTTTGTGATGTTCTCAATCCAATCACTGAGTTTTGTGACCTGGTACCTAGTTACCATTTGCCATTGATGCCCAGCACGGAGGTTTTGTTGCTGCAGGCCACCATCTCAGTGCTACCACGCCTTCAACTCGATACTTTACAATCAATTGGCGCCATTTTAAAAGGCAAATCGCAGGTGCTCGACAAGAGCAACTTCAATTTCCGTGGTTCGATTCCCAATCTTACTGGTATGAAGGACGTAGCAGGTGTTGGTAGTGGCTCAAATGCGCTGCGCAACGTTGTCTCTGTGCAGAACTTAAGTACGCTGAATGAAGGTGAATCCATGGACAATGAGACAGCACAAACAACGGAGAGTGAGCTCCCGGTACAAGGCATGCCGGCCTTCGATGATGTCATGACGCGCGAGGTCACATTTATAATGCTGCAACTGGTGAATGGCATGAAGAATCTGCAGGTTAAGGCCATCGAGGAGATGCCGATGAGTCTGTCGAATGTGGTGCTTTCCAAAGATGTCGAGAACAAGGATGCGCAAGCGCGTCTTTGCGTGCTGCAAGGGTGAGTTAAGTTAGCATAGATAAGTCATCATTTTATAAATTTTATTTTCTCTACTCTCACAGCAACAACAACGACGAAGACGAACCCATGGGCACGCTCTGCAAGTGCGCCCATATCGCTCTCTCGGAAATGCTGCCACCAACCAAGATCACGCCCTTACTCTCTGACATTCTACTGCAGGAGCGTTCCGAGTCGTTGTCCAAATCAAAATCTGTACTCGAATTCGTGCTCTGGGGTCCCTCAGACGTGGTGCTCAGCGGCTCAACCAAGGAGCGTGAGCTGGCACTGCAACGCTGGTTGGATTTGGAACGCGCCACTGTGCTACATGGTCTTGTGCGCACACGCGTTGAACTCACCGTCTACGACGAATGCCATTTGATGTTCTTGGTGCGTTCCAATGCGAAAATGATGAATGATGCAGCAAAGATCGTCTTCGGCTATCAGCAACCAGCTGCGGAAAAGGAATAAGAAGTGAACAAAATTCATGCTCTAGTTTTATTTGTTATAAATTATTTAAATATAAATTTAATTATCATTATTATGTTTAATATATTAAAACTTATATTATTTTTTTGTATGTTAGCTTAATATTATCCTTTTTTTTTCTTTTGTTTTTTGATTTTGATTTCAAATCAATGCTTCGCGTGCCAAATTAAATTGTCTTCTTGCTATCGAGTCTCATACTGCTGTTCTTATTCCATGTTGAGGGTAGAGCATTTTAGAACTCTTTAAATTTTATTTAATCAAAAAAATTAAAAATTTATTATCTAATCATTGCATGTAAATCGCATTTTAATCTGTTGCAATAAATGACACGGTGTATGATATACAGAACCATAAATTATGTTATTCGAAATAAAATATATATATATATTAATAAATAATTTTGTAAGCAATACTGATGTTTTTCTTTCAGGAAATCTAGTCTTAATTTGATAGAAAATAATCTTCAAAAATATGGAATACTTTTTTTAATACTGCCAATGTAGTTTTATAAGTTGGCCTTCCAAGCCGATTTGAATAATTTTCGGTTTTGTGATATAAGGAACATTCCATTGTGACTCTTGGGACATTTGACTCGAGAATTTGATCAACTATGAGTTATAATAATGTCATCATAACTTATAGATCAGTGAAATATTTTTTAAAACAGCGATAAATAACTACAGTACAATATTCCACTAAAAAAAAAAATCCAAGCAGTTTTTTTTGTTCGTGGAAATATTATTTGAATGAATGTGACTACTGGGACACTGAAAAATTTCACTCATCTAGCTTTGAACACTCAAAGAAGAGTTTTAGCCAAACCATTTTAATATTCAAGTGTATGTATCACCTGGTTATTTATGGTATTGACATTGAGCATAGCGTAGAAGACTACCATAGGCCATCGCCTTGTTACTCGAGCACAATTATAATTCGCATATAAACGATAATCATTCTCGGAGTCACTATCTGAAGTACTTGTTGGTCTGCTCTCATCAAGTGTTGTTTCTTGTAGAAGGCATTCAAGATGAATTTGTTCGCTTTCGTAAGACATGCTGTAACAAGGTTCCCTGTAGGAAAATCAGCTAATTTAAAAGTAGTTGATAAAGTAGTTTTTTGTCAACCACAACTAGTTGAAATTCTGACTTTTTTCCATAGAACGAACTAACATATTTTGTATGGTGATGTCCGCTAAATAAGTCAATTGACTTTCGTCTGCATATATTTTCAACTACTTGTTAAATTAGTTATATTTAAATTATTTTTTTAATTACTTTAAAATAACCAATTGAAAACTATTACTGATGGCCTAAAGTTAATAATATTTGATGAAATAACATTTTTAAATTCATATAAACTTGTAATCTAATAAAAATTTGCAATTAAAACATGTCAAAATCAGAGTAGTTGCCGCCTTAATATAATTCAAAGTAGTTTATCAATCACTTGTTTTTAAGTAGTATTTCAATTACTTCATATATAATGCAATAAAAACTATTTAGAATTGAAGTGGATGCCGCCTTAATATAATTCAAAGTAGTTCATATACTGGTTTATTTTAAATTAGTTTTTTAATTAGTTGTTTTTAAAAACAAGTTAGTTTGTTCCTATAGGGAAGGTTTATACTCATCATATGAAACACATACATATACACACATAGAAACACAAAAATATACATTTACGAAACTAGGTAAAATATGCAAATAATAAAAAATTAATCTTTGATTATTTGACTTACATACACTGTGGCTAGTAAAACTAGTAAGGATGGAGCTTCGGCAAGTTACCGACACTAAAACACTCCCCCCCCCCCCCCCGCCCCCCCCCTGCGGCCATATTGAAGTATATTCGAAGTCTTCAGCCACGACATACACGATAACATTCAGTTTTATATATTAACGAATGTTTTCCTATTTTGCTGACGTCACCTTGTATGGGAGATAGGCGTGGTTTTCATCGGATTTTGCCGAATATCATAGATATCATATTATATATCAAAGCTAATGTGCAAAATTTCAAGACAATTCTTTAATTTGTGTGGATTTTTAAGAGATTTTACTTTTAAAATAAAACCACTTTGTATGGGAAGTGGGCGTGGTTTTCATCCGATTTTGCCATTTATCATAGAGATGGTTTATTTTAAATACCGAGAGGGAAGAGTTTTACGCTTAAAATAAAGCCAATTTGTATGGGAGGTAGGCGTGGAATATCATAGATATGGTTCATATTAAATATCAAAGCCTATGTGCAACTTTCAAGACATTTCTTAAATTTGAGCAAATTTTTAAGAGATTTTACTTTTAAAATAAAGCCACTTTGCATGGAAGGTACGCGTGATTTTCATCCGATTTTTCCAAATTTCATAGCCAGAATTTAAATTTATGGTCATAGATTACGTGCCAAATTTCAAGACATTTCGTTAATTTTTGTAGGCGTGGTTTCATCCGATTTGGCCCATTTTCGAACTTGATCTTCCTTTTTTAAAAATAAACTTTTGAATTTCATCACGATAGCTTTAAAATTACGACTGTAATCGTTTCCAAAGACGGACAGACAGACGGACACACGGAAATTGATTCAGGAGGTGATGCTAATCAAAAATATATATGTTTTTCTATACATGCCACGCCTCCTTCTTGGCGTTACAAACGGAATGACAAAATACACAACGTGTGCTCACTAAGTAGTTTCGTTCGGAACTGATGGCGGGGGACGTGCAATGCTGCAGCTACTCGAAACTGCAACAAAAAACCATAACGGAGAATCAAGTTATTCGAATTGCTTAATACAGCTGGTCTCACAGACCAGTAGGTCGCCATGGGCCGGTTAATATCACAAGAAAAAAATCTTTAAAAGCATTATCACCTGCATTATTAAAAATAAAAGCTTCCTCTTTCAATTCCGGCTGAAATTTTATTCATAAAATGGCTGATTCCCATACTATTTGGCCTATAAATGATAAAACTGTCAAAAGTGTGAGAGTAAGAAAAATTCTCCCAAAAATAGAGAAAAACACAAAAAAGTATGGGAACGCTTTTCGGACTAAAATTGTATAAACAGTCAATTAAGCATCGGCAGTGCTGACGACATGCTAATGATTTTTAACAATAATGAAATTAACTTTTGATATTTTGCAATTTCTTTGCTAACTTCAAAACATTTGATTTTAATTAGTTTTACACTTTTACCACATTTGCCAGAAGATATTTCTCGGAATAAAACTTGCAACTTTGACAGGAAGAAGATATTTTTTAGCTTCTCGATTGTACTCTCTTTTACCATTTTTTAGATTACAGGACCGTTTCTCGGACTAAAACCTAACACAAACATAAGCTGAAAAAATTCAACTAAAACTTTAGATTACGGGAACAGACCTTATATTAGAGCTGTTATTCACAAGATACAGCCACAATTATGCGAAAATGCAGTGATAAACTTCACCAAAAGAATGGACATGTGCAAGAACAGCCGTGGCGGACATTTGGCAGATATTGTGTTCCATTACTAACCTGAGAGTTTATACTACGGATTAAAATAAAATTATGATCTCTTTCGTAATACAAAGGTTGAAAGAACCTCTTGTTGAAAGAACCTTTACTTACTGTAGACTTGCATATTAGATTTAACTCCGATGTGATCTTGTCGGTTTTTTACCACTTTCTTCTTTAAGGCAAATCCTGCCTTAGTTTCCGTTCTGTTATTTTACCTGTTTCAATATTTCTGATCCTTTTAAATGTATTTATAATATCCATAACCTTTAATTTTCGTCCTTTTTGCTAGTAAAGACAAAAATTAAGATGGCTTACTATTCTGACGATAGACTCGTACTCTGACCAGAATATTGTTATTATAAATCAAATTATATTTACAACTTTTTAAAAAGTTTTTGAAATTGGATGAAGAGGGGTGCAAAAACTAGTTTCTGCCACGGGTGTCAGCAACCCTAGGAATGCTACTGAGAGTTTTCTTAGGTTGCGAACATAGTACACGCCGATTCAGACACGCAAGCAGATCAGATCTGAAAACACATTAGAGCAAGAGATGCATGACTTGGTTTCTTTTAATTGCTCCCATCTAAAAATCTAATCTGATCTGCCTACCTGTCTGAACCAGAGAACTGCAAAACTCACTTTTTGCTTGATTCAATCATTCACTGGAATTCTTACTCAACTCAACTCATTCAACAAAGTTCAGCGTTGAATAAAATCAGCACACTACTGGCGAACGCGTCTTTTGTGTCAGTTTGAGTTTGAGTTCGTCTGATCGAACTCACATGTTTGCGTGAACGAGTGTTGGCGTTGAATAAAATAAAATGATGCTGCTGAAGGCATCGTTTGTGTGAGCTGATTGACGGATTGAATTCACATGTTTGAGTATTGGCATTGAAGTGCATACGGATTTGTGTTTCGTAAATCAGAAATCGAAGAAATAGTTAAATTTAGTTGTTTGCAGTCAATCGTAATAAAAACTTCACCCTTCTTCTTCTTGTTCTCTTTTTCTCTCTATCTCTGTTTGCACACGAACAAACTCATACGTGTTGATTTTTGCTTTTTGCGTTTCATTCTTGATGAAAATAATCGTTGTTGAGCCCAACGAACAAGCATGAAATATGTATCCGAAGACGCCCGTTGATTAAAATCACTGAGCCAACACGAAGCACATGGTTTGATTGAATTTAACTCAACAGCGAGTCTATGCATTCGAGCAAGTCTGATCGATTGAACGCAGAGGCATGATTTTTACAGTGTTGATTACGTATGAATATTTTTATGTGAGTTTTGCAGTTCTCTGGTCTGAACCAGCGTTCACTATGTTCACAACCTTATACGTAACCATTAAGATATTTACACTTTTTGGAAATCTAACAGCAGATTTATGTATTTTTTCTTTTTTTTTTAATGATCAGCCAGGAAATGTCAAAATAGAGATAACTAGTAAATAAACTATGCAGATGGAAAGAAAAGAATATTCAACTTGTTTACGTTTAAAGCTATTTTTTTATTGTTATATCATACAGTTTCACGACAAATTTACATTACATTATTTTTTTTGTATTTTGATTTTTTTGCTAACATATTTTGGTATCTTGGATTTTTGTTAACTTAACTTCACGAAGAAGTGAAAGTATGCAGTTTATATAAATTGTAATTTCATTATAATTTTTAATCAGCTAGTTAAGTAAGGGCTAGTAAGGGTTAAGAGATGAACAAAGTTTAGTTTCCCCTTTTTGTTAATAATAGTTTTTTCTAAAAAGTAGTTAAAATAGTCTACTAATCAGCTGATAGACAAATTAATAATCAGTATTTAATTTGTTTTTCTCTTAACTAACATAGGTCCATTTGCTAAACTTAAGGTATAATCATATTTTTTTAATATTAGATTTTATATAGTTTTTCAACATATTTAATACAATTTTTTGTATGCATTTATAAAACTTATAAAATATTTAACATTTTGGCAACGCCGTTATATTTGTTTACTTAATTAAATAATTTAATTTGATTACCTTTATGCCAAAAATCAAAGGAATAGATTAATGAGGGTACAAATCATATTATTCATATTTACGAAAAAATTATATAAGCTACGATTTATAAGCTTTCAAAAAGAATCACAGCCATAAAAACAATGCAAATAGAAATATATATAAAAAACAAAACTAATTTTTATGTAAGCATCAATAAAGTTCAGTAATTGTTAATCTTAAGCAGACACATGAGTGTTTCAGACTTAAAAATTTGTTGCCATACTTTATAAGATAAGACTGTTCTAATCAACAGATTGAAAAAAGTTCTTAAAAAAAACCATTAAAAATTAAATTTTTTACAAAACATGTAGGTACATTTTTTTAATTACAAATTTCAAAATTCCAATAACGAATTATTTTACAACTACAACATCTTATTTATAATAAATTTTACATTCCATGCTTCAAGGTGATACTATTCATATATTTTAAATGTTTTTACAAAGTAAATTTTATGCATACAATAAAAATACTAGCTAGTATGAAATAAAAACGTTGTGTAAAGTTGCTCAAATGTAATAGATATTTTTTATAAAATTTACAACTAAACTGAAATAACAAAAAAAAAAGTTAAGGCCTAGAACGACGTTTAGCGAACAAATCATATATCACCAAAAACTAATCGTTTTCTGATATAAACTCCCTTCCACTTGGTTAGACGCACTTGCTTTAATAACAAAAAATGCTCTGCTCTTAATCTTGGCACATTGAGTGTACTTACCAACAACAACTTAAAATCTCGACTCTCTTTAACAAAACAGTACCTACTAAGAAGTTTTTAAACAGATATCAAAAACATTGCAATTCAAACTCGTTCATTGGATTAGACGCAGTATAAAAATAAACGAAAAAAGTATTTAAAAACCATTTGTTTTTGACATTATCATTTTTAACAGACTTCAAAAAGGAGGAGGTTCTCGGAGGTTCTCAAGTTCGTCGGTTTCTCTGTTTTTTTTTTTATTTTTTTTTTTTTTTTAAATGTATGCACATCGATAACTTCTAAACTATATGCTTGATTGCCATAATTTTTGAGGAACAGATAGATATGATAAGCATGGAGGTGCCCGTAAAAAAGTGGCTGGTATTCGATAACTGGGCGTGGCAATAATAGATCTCGCAATAATAAATACAAGTGTATCTCGAATAATATTGACACTAAGGTACTGCAATTTAGTTTAGGGGTAGGCACAATTATTACAAATAACGGGAAAGAAAATGGGCGTAATTCGACAAATGGACGTGGCAATATTAGAAAAACAGTGTATTTTGAATAATTTTGAGACTAGAGTACTGCAATTTAGTATAGGGGTAGGCATTAGTATTACAAATCATGGTCAATAAAGTGGGCGTTATTCGACAAATGGGCGTATCAATATTATAAAAACACTGTATCTCGAATAATATGGACACTAGGGTACTGAAATTTAGTGTAGGGGTAGACACAGTTAATACAAATTACGGGCAAGAAAATGGGCGTTATTTGGCAAATGGGCGTGGCAATATTAGAAAAAGAGTATATCTCGAATAATACTGATACTATGGTACTGCAATTTAGTATAAGGGTAGGCAATACTATAAAAAATTATGGCCAATAAAGTGGGCGTTATTCAACAAATGGGCGTGGCAATATTAGATAAACACTGTATCTCGAATAATATGGACACTAGGGTACTGAAATTTAGTGTAGTGGTATGCACAATTATTACAAATTTCCGTCAAGAAAATGGACGTTATTTGAGAAATGGGCGTGGCAATATTAGAAAAAGAGTATATCTCGAATAATATTGATACTATGGTACTGCAATTTGGTATAGGGGTAAGCATTATTAGTAAACATTACGGTGAAGAAAGTGGGCGGCTTTCGACTACTGGGCGTGGCAATATTAGAAAAACAGTGTATCTTGAATAATATTGACACTAGGGCACTGAAATTTATTGTAGTACAGGGGTAGGCAGAATTATTAAAAATTATGGTCAATAAAGTATGCGTTATTGGATAAATGGGCGTGGCAATACTAGATAAACACTATCGCAGTTAATATTGACGCTGGGGTACTGAAATAAAGTACAGGGGTAGGCACACTTATTGGAAATAATGCTCAAGAAATTGGGCGCTTATATAACAAAGGGGCGTGGAAATATTAGAAAAACACTATATCTCGAATAATATTGATACTAGGGTAATAAAACTCGTTACAACAATGGGTATAATAATTTCAAAACATGTGACGTCTAATTTAAATTTAAGAGGCAGATATATGAAATAACCAACAAACTTTCAGAATTTAATGGAACAAATTTTTTCGGAACAATTGTGCTAATGTTGTTTATACTATTTTTTCGAAAATTTATCATATTCTCTGAAAAGGAAGAAATAAAAATTTTTAAAAAAAAAACAACCGACTACAAAATCACTACAAAGTAAAAAATAATTTTAAAAATACTTTTCCTTTTAATTTCTTGGTCATATTTGATAATTTATTTAAACATATTATTATATATGAAATCTTATTATCTTAATTTTTTTTCTTATTTGTTTTATTATCATAAATATATTAATTTCTTGATGAATACAAATGCTTTGAAGTTGGCGCTTCTGATTAACAGTCTGATTATATTAGCGCCGACCTTAAAAGCATTTGTATTCATCAAAAAATTAATATATTTATGATAATAAAACAAATAAGAAAAAAAATTAAGATAATAAGATTTCATATATAATAATATGTTTAAATAAATTATCAAATATGACCAAGAAATTAAAAGGAAAAGTATGTTTAAAATTATTTTTTACTTTGTAGTGATTTTGTAGTCGGTTGTTTTTTTTAAAAAAATTTTTTATATATTTATTATAAAATATTTAATAGTGAGGCAATATTTATTGCCTCCATTTTTTTGAAATCACTTCAAAAATTCGATTTTTCATTGACTCGTACACAGGTTTTAAGTAATCAAGAGATATCTCTGCCCACTCTGTTTTAATTGCAGCTATTAATGACTGCTTTTCATTATGAGCAATTCCATATGAAAACGATCAAAATTGGCATATTTTTGGACGACCCCTCTCCGATTTTAAAGTAAATAGTCTCAATCGATTGCCCAGCAAAAAATAATGTACCTACATATTTTTTTGTTTTTTTTATAGTGACTGGTTTAGTGGTGGTGTACACCACTGTCATGTGACAAAATTGAAGAATTCTTCATAAGGGACCTCATTGAAAGTTGTTTTAAAAAAAAACTACTAAAGCGATCGCAACGAGTGATAGCTCGTTGGAAAGGTATTGAATCAGGCTTTAATTGAAAAATAAAATTTTCCTAATTTTTCTCAGAAATTTACCTTTTTCCCCATGAAAATTAAATTTTCCCATGAAAATTAAATTTTCCGATTTTCCACAGAAGATCCTAAATTTTCCGGCTAATTTTATTTTTTTTGGATTCCTCATAATTTTTGCTTTAAGAATCAGCAATAAAAAAATGGGCCCCGACTCCTTGTTTGGACAGCAGAAGAGCATTTAAGAGACCACCTTGTTCTCATTGTTTTTATATTTTTTATAATTGAATTATTTTTAATTATTTAACATTATTTTATTTTATTATTAAAAATACATTTTAAAAATTATTTTACAGTTAAAAATACATTTATGAAGAAAAAATCAATTTTTTTTTAAGAGCCCCAAGTTGAGTGTGTAGCCTGCCTTCACAAGATCGGCCATAAATCCATGGATAATAGCAGCAGTGGCATGTAACGGCACACCAAACCCGACTGAGGCTACAGGTCATAAAATGTTTTGTAAATTTTTTAAATTACCAGGTAATAAAAATTTCGCCTAAAATGACACGTGCAGAAACAAGTCATAAAACACGGATTTTCCATAAATATGGCGAAATATTTATTACCTGGTAATTTAAAAAATTTACAAAACATTTTATGACCTGTGGTCGGCTTATTGGCAGTAACCAATTAAGTCCCTCTTTAAAAAACATTTTATGACCAGTAGTTCACGCAAATTTTCCTATTAAAGAAAAGCAAATATCGCTTATTTTTTTTTTACCTATTTTTTACCAAAAAATAAATATAAATACTTCACACACTCTGAGTCAAATTTCAGTTGAATACTAAGCGTGAAAGTGTTAAAGTGTTTTTTTTGTAAAGTAAAGAGTGAAGCTGTAAAGACAATTTAAAGTAAAATGAATAAATTTTGCTGCAATCCGTTTAACAAGAGTGGACATCGTTCGAAAAAGATAAAAGTATTAAAATTCACTGGTGTTTCGAAGCGATACATGAAAGAATGAAGCCCAGGTACACCCAGGTACCCACGTACATGTTATCACACGTGAAGATGGAGAAAAAGTACACAAGCAGCGCAGATTATTATTATGTAATCTATCCGAAGCATACCATCAGTTCAAAGAGAAATACCCAGCAGAAAAAGTGGGATTTTCTAAGTTTGCCATCCTACGACCAAAAGAATGCGTGTTGGCATTAGACAGGCACGGAAAGCATTCAGTCTGCGTTTGCATGTTTCATCAAAACATCAAACTAATGTTCTTTCCATGCAAGAAATTGAAAGTATTTCACGGTGAAATTGAAACATATAGGGACCTCCTGTCGAAGTCGTTGTGCGCATACCCCACGGAAAATTGTCATCTGTCCAAATGCGACAATTGTCCGAAGATGGACGAGCTAGAGCAATATTTGGCGGAAAAGTTTGAACAGCTGTTAATTCAGGAGGTGCATTTCAAACAGTGGATAATTAGCAGCGGCAGATGTTCCCTTGAGACCGTGGTAAAGCAGATTCCGGAATTCATCGAGGAATTCGGATTCAAGTTGAATGAACTGAAGGCGCACCATTTCATATCCGAGATGCAATCGAAATTTCTAAAGGAATTCATTGTGATAAGCGACTTTGCCGAGAATTACACTTTTCTCGTTCAGGATGAAATTCAGGCTTATCACTGGGCAAACGACCAGTGCACGGTGCATCCTTTTTGCATTTATTTCAAAAACGAAGGTAACGAACTACAGACCGTAAGCCTTGCTGTTGTCGCGGAGAGCTTAGCTCATAATTATGTGTCCGTTTATTTATTTATTATTGCAATCGACAAAGTAACGTTTTTCTCAGACGGCGCGGCTTCTCAGTACAAGAATAAAAAAAAATTTTACAATCTTTGCATAATTGAAGAAGAACAAAAATGCAAGGTCGAGTGGCACTTTTTTGCGACGTCCCACGGTAAGGGCCCATGCGATGCGTTAGGGGGAACCCTAAAACGCATGGCGACTAAGGCAAGTTTGCAAAGGCCATATACTGACCAGATCTTAAATGTACAACATTTGTTTTCGTGGATTCAAAGCAAGGAAATTGCCATTAACACAGTTTTATGCACTCAAAAAGAACACGATGCCATGGAGCGACGAATTCAAAACAGATATAATAATGTCAAAACTATAACTGGGACGCAAAAGTTTCATTGCTTCATACCAAATATTTCTGATATGTCAATTAATGTAAAGCGGTACTCTGCCGACGTGCTAAATTTAAAGTTACTTTAATTTTATAATGATGCCAAGACAATTGAAATTTTTAATAAATATTGTAATTAAGTATAAGCAGCAAAATAAGAAAGATTTTTTCTTCATAAATGTATTTTTAACTGTAAAATAATTTTTAAAATGTATTTTTAATAATAAAATAAAATAATGTTAAATAATTAAAAATAATTCAATTATAAAAAATATAAAAACAATGAGAACAAGGTGGTCTCTTAAATGCTCTTCTCCTGTCCAAACAAGGAGTCGGGGCCCATTTTTTTATTGCTGATTCTTAAAGCAAAAATTATGAGGAATCCAAAAAAAATAAAATTAGCCGGAAAATTTAGGAGCTTCTGTGGAAAATCGGAAAATTTAATTTTCATGGGAAAATTTAATTTTCATGGGAAAAAAGGTAAATATCTGAGAAAAATTAGGAAAATTTTATTTTTCAATTAAAGCCTGATTACCAATACCTTTCCAACGAGCTATCACTCGTTGCGATCGCTTTAGTAGTTTTTTTTTAAAACAACTTTCAATGAGGTCCCTTATGAAGAATTCTTCAATTTTGTCACATGACAGTGGTGTACACCACCACTAAACCAGTCACTATAAAAAAAAAAAAAAATATGTAGGTACATTATTTTTTGCTGGGCAATCGATTGAGACTATTTATTTTAAAATCGGAGAGGGGTCGTCCAAAAGGTGATCGCTTTCATATGGAATTGTTCTTATATTGCTTTCCACCTTCATACACTTTTCTTGAAAGACAGCCCCAAACGTTTTCAATAATATTGAGATCTGGCGAATACGGCGGCCAACCTAATATAGAACATTTTGGCTTGTAATGAATGCTTTTACAATTTTTGCAGTATGTACGTATATACACTCCTTTTCAGTATGTATGTATAGTTGCGTTATCCTGCTGCAGGATCCATGATAAAGGTCCGAAAATGTCAGAAAGCTTGGGAAATGCTGATTCTAGGAAACATTTGTAGGAGTTAGCTGTCATCTTTATGTCGACAAACACCAATTCAATGGCACCATAGAAAGTTATTGCTCCCCAAACCATTACGCCACCCTCTCTGCTATGGTGTCGACTCAAATGAACTTCTTCTTTCCTGATATCGTGGAAATAGTATCGATACCCATCCGGGCCATCTAAATTAAATTTTTTTTCATCTGTAAAAACAACTAGGCGCCAATCATTTACTCTCGTATCTTTTTGCACATCCCAACTCATAAAATCTCTCGCAAATTGGAGGCGTTGCTGTTTACGGACTGCATTTAATCGCGGTTTTTTTTTAAATTTAACCGTTTCAAGTTTTTTGCTTGTCGAATCACCCGACGAACTGTTGAAACACTGTCTTGTACATTGGCTTGGAGAATTATTTTAGGTACTGTAAGTGTGAAGTTCGATGCTATGGCGATGATTTTGCGCTTGTCTCTCGGTGTCAATACTCCAGAAGTTCTACCTTTGTAATATTTTCCATAGCAATCAGGGTTCTTCAAATAACGGTCAACTGTTCTGGAACTTCGACTAATTATTTTTGCAATGGCACGGTTTGAAAGACCTTCACTACGATAGAAATTGATTTTCTCCTGTTCCAACAAAGTTAAAATTTTTTCTTTTCCCATTTTCATGTAAATAAACTCAAAAAAACTTGATTCAAAAAATGTCCACATTAAACTTAGCTTGTATACCCGAAGACTATAAGTTTCGTACTGCGTCTAATCTAACGAACGAGTTTGAATTGCAATGTTTTTGATATCTGTTTAAAAACTTGTTAGTAGGTACCGTTTTGTTAAAGAGAGTGGAGATTTGAAGTTGTTGTTGGTAAGTTCACTCAATGAGATTTTATAGCAAGTAGTTGTTGTTGTTATTTTTTTAACCAAGATTAAGAGCAAAGCATTTTTTGTTATTAAAGCAAGTGCGTCTAGCCAAGTGGAAGGGAGTGTATTACTAATGTTTGTCTAAATTTTTTTAGGGAAAATCTGAAAATTGTACAACTGGTTTTTTATAACAACTTTTAGCATTACTTTTTTTATGGTATAAAAAGTTTTTTTTTAAGTTTTAGTACTATTCAGTGTTGTTTGTTTTTATTATTTCTATTTATTTTTTGTTTTAACATTAATATTTATATATTAATACTATTACTCTGTTTGTTTTATTAAGATTTGGTCCAATGACGAGGATTTTTTTTTTACATTTTTAATGAATCAAAAAGATTTGAGTTTTGCATTTTAAGAGCTATACACACTTTGTTAATTTTTGTTTTTTTTTTGGAATTAGGTTCAAGAATACAAATACATGTTAACATTATGCAAAATACATCTATTATTATTTATTACTATAGTATATGTTAACATATTTAAGTGTATTTTCAAGTTTTAGTTCTTGTATTTGTCATTCGAAATGTGTAATTCGAAAAAAGTTTTGACGCACTTTAGTTTAAAAATCAATTTATCAAAATCTTATTTTTGTACCATATTCGTCTATATCAAGTATCTGTTTCAGCTTTTGTATTTATTGAATGCTATGCATTCCATATAGTCCGGGAGGTAGCGTTGATTTTAAAAAATCTTTTTATGCCGGCTGAAATTCATTGTAGTAATAATTTTTCCCTAATTTCCCAGTGGCGGTGGAGCTAAAGGTGACAGCATGTCAAATTTGTTAAAAAAAATTATGCACCGAGTAATTTTATTCCGTGCCAAACCATCCGTGGTATGGATTTTGAGATAATTTTGAACCAAAAAATAATGAGAGTGGAATATACGTCAGTCATGAACATGTTAAAAAGGTCAAGCATAAAATAGTTTTATACTTTATAAATTTTATACAGCTGAATTTTTATACATTGACAATAAATTTTGTTTTTTGTGAAGTTAATCTGGTTGCGGAGTACTCGGTTATATTTCCGTTTTGGCTACATCGTCAAGAGCAGCAACTTAAATACGTGTCAGAGCCAATATTTCTAAACTCTTACTGCGAAATGATTCGCGGGGATGTATACATACATAGCCATAGTTTTTTATGCATTTGAGAGCACAAGCCAGAACTAGATTAGTGGCGTCATAGGAGAATTATTCTTCGAGTTATCCCTCATTTCTCTCAACCATTATCCCTGAACCAAAGAAGAGGAAGTTAGTTATCATGGGGGATATTTTACATTTCCTTTTGATTACATCACCAAAGACAGCAACTAAAATACGTGTCAGAGCCTATGTTTTCAATGCAATGATATATATAATACAATGAAGGTTTTTAAGCTCCCATAAAAAAGAACAAAAAATCATTTCCATATGTCAAGAATTTTGTAGGTAAGCTAAGGGTTTCATGTCAGTTATTGACTCTACAGTATATAATCGAAGGGTTTGGTGGTCACCCACATAAAACAAGTTTGAAGATAAACGCATTTGAAAGTTTGACGGCTTCTATAAATCTCAATTTTGAATTGTTCATATTTTTCCAATAAAAAGGGTTCTTGTGTTTTTAAATCTGCATTTATACTTATTACACATTTAACTATAATTAAATTGGTGAGGATTTCTTAATATTATATGTACACCGAGAAAAAAATCAATAGGTAAATCACCTAAGTCAGCTTGGGCAAAGAGAATTGTATCGGAATTATAAACTTATGATTATTCACCTAAGCAATTTGTTGTTTAATACATTGTTTTGAAAGCACATACTTTGATACCTTGCCAAAAAAAAAAGTATTTGATTTATCTAAGCCCAAAATCCAAGAATACAAAATTAAAAAACAACTAGCATGGATGGCTTAAGCATAGTTTTCAGCTATTTTCTGCAAAAAAGAACACAGCTGCGTCAATAGACACACGATAAAAGGATAGATTTGTTAATTTAATGGTATTTTTTTTGTAATAAAATCACTTTTAAATTCAAAAGTAATATAAAGTAAATTAAAAAACACGTTTATATTCACACCAGTAAATTTTATTACATTTCATCAACAAAAAGAAAAGAAAAAAAAGGAAAAAAAAATTTCTTTGCCCGCCGTGCAGAGTCGAACCTGGAACTTTCGGCGCCAATCCATCGCTCTACCCACTGATCCAAGCAGCCTTGCTAGTAATTGCTGACATAACTGCTATGCTATGTTAGCTATGTTAACAGATGCTGTATTAACAGATTCAGTATGTCGCAGTATTCTGTTGATAGACATACAACAAAAATCTTTTAATAAATTATTGTGTTATGCTGCAGCATAGCTTCAGTTGTAATTAATATTGAATTAATCACTCCGCGTAACGAAGCAGTTTGGCGTAGTGTAGTGACTTCATATACAGTGATATCAGTTGGTGCGGGTTCGAATCTCAACGGCATGCAAAGGTAAGTAAAATTTTTGTATTTAATATTTAATTTAATGTTCTTGTTATAATAGACGTCAAGCAACAAGAAAAGCCGAGAAGTCGTTAAATTTCTAAGAAAATAACGGTGTTGATAAAAGAAAATTTTGTGTTGTTGCCGATTTCAGTCAAGCAAATCACAGAACGAGAGATGGAGGCCGCTTAAAAAAAAAAGAAATTAAAAAAAACCATAACCCGAAAAAAAATTATATTTTTGATATTCAATTTTTTTTTTTTTTTTAAATATTGTATAAAAAATTACCAAATACTTGGTTAATTTATCACCCAAATAAAAATTGGCAAGTCAACATGTAAAACTTAGGCGTTTTGATGAAGTACTTGGAAGGCTGAAAACTGCCAAAGCCATCTTATAAATTATACTAGTTTTTTTTCAATTTAACATAAGCTTTTTTCTCAGTGTAGCAAAGTTCCTTTTTGAAAGTTACAAAGGCGTAAGCCATATCTAAGCTTACAAATGTAAGCCATACATTTTAACTTTTCCACTATGTTTTTAATTTTAATTTTAAGATGTCCTGCCTACAATAATATCTGCATACTCAGAACTTTTAAATCCTTCGCCTGTCGGTGGTAGAAAATTAAGGAAATTTTTTTTGTGAGTTAGCGCATTTTTGCCGAAAAAAAAAATCACATTTAAAACTTTCAATGTCGCCTGTTGGCCATATCTTTTAACTATTTCATATTTTTTAATTTTCAATTTTATAAGTCCTGCCTACAATGGTATATGCATACTAAGAACCACATTTATATCATTGTAGGAGGGTTCTATTAAAATAAAAATTAAAAGATGTGGCCTTGGGTGATAGGTTGCTGCTAACCCACATAGAAAGTAGAATAATATCCAAATTAACTTGGCACCACTTGCTGACAAAAGATTTCATGTTTCTGAATATGCAAGGAATATTGAAGGACCCTTTTAATATCAATATATTATAAAGGTATGAAATGTGGTCTACATAGAGGTCTAAAAACGTTATCTATGTGGGTTAGCTTCTTATTGCCAAAAACTAAAGACTCAATTATGTGCAGCAAAAAGAATATACGCTTGTAACTCGCTAACAAATAGAGTTAACAATTTCATCTTTGATACACATATAAAAGAGGTTGCTGTGATATTTGGGTATACGAAACCCAATTTTGATCTAAGTGTGGGTAAGCACCTTATTGCCCCGACCCCTTCAATTATGTAGCTAAAAACGTGATACGAACAAGGTTCTTATACAGAATTTATTGATAACTCGATATACATACCAGAAAATTGCATAATTTATTTAAATTAATATTATACCTACTGAAATTGAAATATAGAGAAATTTTATTTTTAAAAACAACATCCTCAACACGCTGACAGACGGTCTTACCACCATTATCAATACAGCTGACCATTCCTTTGAGGTCTGGAAACAGGAAAAATTTACAGGGGACCAGACCTGGAGAATACGGTGCATGGGGAAGCAATTTATAGCCTAATTCATGCAATTTTTCCATCATTTCATAGACTTGTGACACGGTGCATTGTCTTGATGAAACTGTATAAAACTGATTTTATTGTGAATATCTTTATGACAAAATCTGTTTTATTGTGACTGTCAGGGGTCGAAAGCATCGTAATCGGCAGCCTGTCAATTAGTTCAAAATAGGCCACGAAAGAGAAAGGTCGAAAGAAATAAATGTCGGGCACCTTTTTTTAGCGCCCACCCATTCTACCAGCCTGTAATGTTTTCAATTTTTAATTTTTTTTTTAATTTTTTGTGTATTATTGAAATATTAACAAGCACAAAAAGAAAAATGTATAGATAGTAAATTTTTTTTACTTTACTATTTGTAAAACCTTACCTTTACCTTACTATTGTAAAAGTATAAAAGTCCAACTGTATAAAATTCGTAGGGTATAAAATTACTTTATGCTTGAACATTCCACCCTACGTAAGGCAACTGCCTTTTATTTTTTGGTTCAAAAATATCTCAAAATTCAACCCACGAAGTTTGGCGCGGAATAAAATTACTCGGGGCATAATTTTTTTTTTACAACTTTGACAGGCTGTCACCTTTAGTTTTACCGCGGGTGCAGCAACTGACGCTCATTTCGGTGATTATAAAACATAAATCAACTGCTTGGAATAAAATTTATTCGGCATAAAAATCCTCGAAAAAATGCAATGCTACCTCCCGTACTTATAGTCATAAAGTTATATCAAATTTTTTTTTTCGAACTACACACTTCTATGATAGTTAACTAGTTACATTAATATACTTTTTATATATATTTCAACAGTTTTCAGTTTTTCAATATTAGTTTTACATCCAGAATATCTATTATTTTTATTTCTATTATAAATGTTATTATAATATATAAGAACCTACTAAAATTGTATTTTCATAAAAATATTCAGTCCTAATTTTCGGATATGAAATTGTTGTTTTTATTACTTTCTATAATATCATTATATTTTACATTGTTTCTCCTTTTTTTCATAATTTATTTTCTTAGCAAATGGAATTTAATTGAATGCTTTGAAATAATAAAAATACACACACTCAGTAGAAAGAAACTTAATCGTGGAGGGAGGAGGGGTAAGGGGGGTAAAGAAAACGAGCTCAATAATTCATGGTCTATAACTATTTTTACATTCTTTGCGGCGCCATCTAATACCAGTGGTATAGGAATTATAGATCACCCCCAAACAATTACAATATTTATGAAGACAGGTGGAAAATTTCTCGTGGAAAATCTTATTAAGGTGCTTAAGTTATTTTTACTTGCATAACGGTAGACAAAAGAAAAGTGTGTGTGTGTGTGTGTGTGTGTTTTTCTCTCTGTAGTTTATTTTTATTTTTCATTTCTGTTGTGTGACGAAAAACAAATACCGTAAAAAATATATAGATATTTGCTTTATTGAGTAAAATGAAAAAGAAAACAACTCCCACAATTATGAGAAGTAGCAAGCAAAAACTTATTTGATGAGTGAAACACATATTTATGAGCAGCATAAATAAAGTGTTACCAGTTACACAGGCAAAATAAAAAAATATTATAAAAGCTTTTGATAATTGTTCAACATTAATTCTTAAATTATGTTACCCAAATAAATTATATATTTCAGCCCTTGAAAGTACTTTGGCCGAGCTTCTTATGATCTATTCTGTTGTGCGTGTTGTGAACTGTTTGAACTTAAATGATCGAGAACTGGACCTAAAAGTTTTATGTCTACTCCGAACGCCTTATGTTCTCAAAAAGCTTTTCATGGCAGTTTTTACTCTCTACGCTTTGCCATTGTCTGCAGAGAGGTGACGGCCGAACAGAAAAATTAATTCAATTGGAAAAACTTTCTGTGTCAGGCGGGAATTGAACCAGGGTTCTCTGGCGTATGGGCCACGCACTCTACCACACTAATTGAATTGAATGAAAAAATATGTTAAATGCGAATGCATGCAGTTTTCGATACGTTTTTATATACATATCTTGAATTCATCAGTTGCCGGAAAACTTTTAACAGGCCCTACGTCTGTTCATCAAAAATAAAACATGCTTCTTTCACACCGAGTATGCTTTGTTATCAATGATAATGAACCCAGATCCACGAGTACGTTCGGATGGATATAAGAAAATTTTAGCAGCCCGCAAAGAAGCAACGGTATGCATACGTCAAATGTTCGGTTCACAAATAGTTAATTTTATAAATTTTGAGAGTGGCTCATACACTTCCAAATGATGAATTGGACCAAATTCGAATTTACTGAGCCGACATGCTTCCACGGGCATTTTCGAAATATGTACTTCCTTAGCAAAATGATGATTTGCGAGCCTAATGATGCGAGTTTAATGATGATTTGCGAGCCTTAATTTTCTGACATAAGGGTGCTTCTGAGAATTGGTGGGTAAACCGAGAAAAAAATCAATAGTTAAATAATCTAAGTCGGCTTGGGTAAAGATAATTGTATGTGAATTATAAACTTATGCTTATTCACCTAAGCAATTTATTGTTTAATACATTGCTTTGAAAGCACATGCTTCGATACACTGCCAAAAAAAAAAAAATATTTGACTAACCTAAGCCCAAAAACCACAAATACAAAATTAAAAATAAAAACTAGCATGGATAGTTTAAGCATAGTTTTGAGCTATTTTTAGCAAAAAAAAAAAACACAGGTTTGCCGTAAGACACACGAGAGAAGCGATAGATTTGATAATTTAATCGTTTTTTTTTGTCATAAAATTACTTTTAAATTGAAAAATTTTAAAATAATTTAAATAATAAAAATTAATATTCACACCAGTAAATTTTATTACGTTTCATCAACACAAAGAAAAGAAAAAAAGAAAAAAAAACATTTCTTTGCCCGCCGTGGGAATCGATCGCAGAAGTTTCGATGCCCAGTCCATCGCTCTATCCACTGATCCAAACAGCCTTGCTACTGTTTGCTGATATAACTGCAGCTGTGCTAACATATGCTATATTAACAGATGCAGTAAATCACAGTAATCTGTTAATGGCCATACAACAAAAATCTATTAATAGATTATTATGTTGTGCTGCAGCATAGCTTCAGTTGTAATTAATATGGAATCAATGGCCGTTAGTAATAAAGAAATTCCAAGACGAATCTTTCTTAAACTCAATTTTTAGCCTAGCATTGATTGAAAGCTAAAGTCGAGTTTAAGAAAGATTCGACTTAGGATTTCTTTATTACAAAGGGCCAATGACTCTGCGTAACGAAGAAGTTTTGCTCGATGCGTAGTGTAGTGAAGTGTTAATCGGTGGGTGTGTGTTCAAATCCACACGACGGGCGAAGGAAAGATGTTAATGTTTGATATTTAATTCAATGTTCTTGTTATAATAAATGCAAGCAGCAATAAAGAAGTCATGAAGTTGCCACGTAAAACATTGTCGAAAAACGGAAAAATTGTAGATATCGATTTCAGGCAAGCAAATCATAGAAAGGGGCGTAAAAAGCTTCGCTTCACAAAAAAAAAAAACCAAACCAAAACCCGAAAAAGTTATATTTTTGAAACTTAACATTTTTTTAAAAATAATGTATAAATATCCAAATACTTAGTTAATTTATCGCCCAAATAAAAATTGGCAAGTTAACATCTAAAACTTAGGCGTCTTAATCAAGTACTTAGGAGGCTGAAAACTGCCAAAGCCAGCTTATAAATTATACTAGGTTTTTTGTTAATTTAACATAAGCTTTTTTCTCGGTGTAAGTACTAGAATGGGGTACTTAATGACCTTTGGAGCAAAAACAAAATTGGTTTCTTCGAGACAAAAACAGCGACATATCAAACTGTAAATATCGATGATATGACAAAAAAATGCAAAAAAGCAACCCCTACATTCGGTCATACAAAATATTTTTCTTGCAATTGTCTGTCAAAAATCCTTTAAATTCGATGGTGTGCACCGCACTTTTTTCTCTGGTACATGAATAATAATTGTCGGCAATTAATACCAAACATATTTTAAAACTGCCTTAAAACGTTTCTCATGAAATTTTGCTTGCAGCTTTTAAGATGTATTTAGTTTGATGGCAAGTTTATCGTACATTATATTTTGCCAGTATCGTTTCTATTAGCAAAAGTTTCTTGTAACTTATTTTCAAAAATTTATTTATCAATAAAAGTTATTCCATGAAAGCCTTTTTACTCGAAAATTTTTACATAAAGTTTTACTGAAAACTCCTCAAGCTTTTTGTACACCCCTTTTTTTCATGTGTGCGTAGCCAACAACGAACTAACTTTCCTTCTCCAAGTGCTATTTTTTTTCTCTTTCTCTTTGTGGTTGGTTGGTTGGTACTCAACCAAGCCTGTTAAGCGTCTGTTTTGAATGACATACTTTTTTCTGCATAAATTTTTTTTCTGTATTTTATGCTTAATCAATAGTAGTGACAGCCAACGGTGCGAATCATACAAACATACATTTAAACGTGCATACAAAGAACCTTGCAAAATACACGCACAAAAATGCAAACACACACATACACACACATTTACTCTGGGCTGTCATTTACGCTTATGCACACCTACACTAACAATGGTAATAGTCTTGCGGCAAAATAAGCGACTCTGAATGTGGTATTAAGTAAATGCATTGCATGAGACACCCCTGCAGGCCGCGGCATCATTGATGAATATGTGTTGATGATTTCGTAGAAGAAACTTTCAGCATGAACCAGACTTGTCGAAAATTATTCAACGCGTCTGCCTTTTGTGTATTCATCGAAAGCTTGTCGAAAAATCTTTAACGCCTCTGTCTTGCAGAAATATGGTAATGGTTCTGCTTATATTTCAGAGTAATTTGTTCGTTAAAAATGTATATATATAGTATGGTAACTTTATCACTGCTATATCAAAGATTATAGATTGAAAATAATCTGATTTTACAAAAACATTCAAAATAAAACAAAATAAAAGGAAAAAAGTTTTTTCATTATTCTGTCCTTAGTTTGGTAACGAAATTTTCCCATTTTTTAAGGTATTGTGTTCATGCATTAAACATTCCAAAGTTTCTGTATTGCGTTCGTGCAGGAGTTTAGAGCTTTTGGAAATGTATGTCCGAATCAGCATATTTGGTCAAAGATGAAGAAAAATCATGATTCATGATTCATTTATGAATTCTTTAAGACTTAGACTAACGGGGCACTACAACCACAAACACACTTTAAAAACACACTAATACACAAACACACACACACAAGCTCTTTGACAAAATTTCTGTGTCGAAAGTAAGAGTGGATATAAAGGATGTTAATAAGAAAAATGGATAAAGAAATGATAACATGTAAAATATTTCTTAACCTTTACCCTGAAACCGGAACAAGTAATGTATTTTCTTACAATAAAAGGAATATGACAAGATTTAAGGAATTTTAAAAAAAAAGTTATGGTAAAGAATAAAATGATTTCTCTTTATTCTAGAAAAAACAACTTATTTAATATATTCAACAAAAGATAAAATATGATGATGTTGATGAAAATGATTTCACTTTATTCTAGAAAAAATAACTTATTTAATATATTCAACAAAAGATAAAAAATGATGATGTTACAGAAAAAACATTATCAGCAGTGAATTTTTTTTTTTAGGGTTTGAAAGTCCCTCGTCACAAAGACTTTAAAGACAGCTTTTGAGCGTTGTAGCATTTTTTAAGCGTTTTTTTAACATCCCTGCGGCCGCTATAACCAATATAATAATGATTGTCATGCATCGCATATATCAGTTGACCATTGCTTTGCATTTATGTGGGGATGTAACACAAAAATAGCGTTGTTTCAACTAAAAAATCCCGGCCATCTGGAGGTTTAGTTGAAATTAAAGAATAAATGAAAATCTTTTGATATTCATATGATGATGATGAAATAATTGAAATTGAAGAAACAGAGGACAAAAAAATTATTTTGTATGCAAAAAAGATAAATTTTCTTCATGTGCTCAACTGTAATCATTATACGAACCGTAAGTTTGAAGCTACCGAATTGAAACTCCATAAATAAGCTTTTATCTAAAATATAAAAAGCAAGTTCGAAAATGAGCCTAATGCATATAAACCACGCCTACCTCCTATACAAAATCATTTCATCATAATAAGAAAATACTAGATAAAAAATCCACAAAAATTATTTTAATGACTTCCATTCCAGAGAACTGTAACGAGTCTATGATTCGAACGAATGACTATAAATCAATCATCGAAAACCGAATACGAGTGCGTGCGACTGCGTACAACAACCACCACTTACACGCTAAGCATTCTCATAACAGCGATGAGCGACGAGTGCCGCCGCTTTCACTCATCACTCATAAAAATGCCGCTCAATGATTTTAATGATTCTAGAGTCATTCCTTATGATTCTAGAGTCATTAAGGGAAATTGCGTGCAGTGTTACCGCTGACATATTTATTATACACATAATATATAAGTTTATTATTACATACACATAATAGTAGCGGACTCGGCAAGTGTATGAAAATAAATCTTAAAATAGTATTAAAAAAATATTTAAAAACTTAATAAAAAAAAAATTGTAAAATAGTAATAAAATAAAATATAAAATATACGTAAAATTGTTTCAAAATAAATGAAAAACAATAGAAATCATTTTAAATATTATTAAAAGAGTAATAATTAAAAATGCATTCAAAAGTTCTTAAAATATAAATACAAACATAAAAACTTATTGATTTACATTTTAACATATTTCCAACAAAACAACTTGGTTTAAAGGGCGGGTTTAATTAACATTTTTATGACATTTATAATTAACATTCTATTAATATAAATGGAAGTAATATACACTATTACAGCTTTTAAAAGCGGAAATTCTCTTTATTTTGGACTGCCTTTTTCTTTATGGCATCCCTTAACATAAAGGTTATCAGCAATTCATCATTGCAAGTGTGAAAGTGATTTAAAAGATTGGTTAAAAATAATACAATAACAACAAGAAACAAATAATATACAACATACAAGTATAAAGTAAGTTTGCTACAATTTAATTCTTTGAACTAGCGATCGCCAACTTAGAAACTGGCTATTTATCTTAATCAACACGTAAAACACAGAACAAAAGTAAAACAAGGAAAACGCACGCCAATACTGAAGTGCACGCAAATCATTCAATGACTCTAGAGTTATTGAGGGTGCTCAGAATCATATGCTTAGAATTCAGCAGTCATTCTAATGAGTGATGAGTGAAAGCAGGGGCACTCGTCGCTCATCGCTGTTATGAGAATGCTTCGCGTGGAAGTGGTTGTTGTTGTGCGCAACCACACGCACTCGCACTCGGTTTTTGACGAGTGATTTAGAATCGTAAAAAAACGATTCGCTGCAGGTCTCTGTTCCATTCATAAGTTTTGATACTAGAAATGTATTCAGAGTTTGCAATTTGGCAAAATTTGAAACAAACACATTGCATAAAATAAAAATTTTCAATGAATATTTAACACAAATTTAAAACAAAAGTGGGTCTAAATATTAACATTGTTACACAATTGTTAGGTTAACAATTGGCATTGTTAGGTATGGGTATGGGCAAAGAAATTTTTTTATTTTTATTTTTATATACAATTATATTATTTATAACTTAGGAGCAGGGGCAACGAATGATGGCAATACTGCTCGAAAACTTTATCAGAATCCTGAAATTAAAGTAGATATTATTGGTGTCCAACATTATGTATGTAAACTGCAGAGTTGTATGCGAAATTGAATAATTGATATAAAATTCGAGTTAGTGTATATGAAATTTAATTGTATGGTATTTTTGGGAGTTTCTCCATTTTTTTTTTTTTTTCTTTAGCATATTGTTTTCTAGCCCAGGGTATGCCACACTTAGTTTTATGTTTGGTCAGGTTGCAGGTAAACAATTTTTTGTTGTGTCCTGTTCAAAACTTGTTTTCTGCCTGTTGTTGAAACTGTTTTCTGCTTTGGATCGTGAACATAATTTGTCGGTTGCATGGAATTGTTTGGATGAAAGAGAAGCTCTCAAATTCCAGCGAAAACAACAACATTTTGTCTGTGTTAATAATGAAGTATTCACCATTGCTGCATGCCACATTTAGTACACTTGTCTGTCAAGTTTTTGGAGTTTTTCCATCTTTTTTTCTCTGGCTCATTGTTTTGTCTGTCCACGATATGCTACACTTAGTTTTCTGTTTGAAGACTACATTCCTTCTTCTATTTTCTGTTCAAAACCTGTCTTCTGAATGTTGTCCAAATTATTTTCAGCTTCGGATGATCAACATAATTTGCCTGTTGCTTGGAAGAGTTTGAATGAAAGAGAAGCTCTCTTAACCCATTTTGGTCCACTAGCAGAACGTGTTGGAATTTTGTAATGAAATTTTCACATTTTTTTATTAGTGATCTAATTAAGAAAATTTCAAAGTATAAAATTTTTTCGAATTAAAATTTTTCGGCTACGGAGTGATCGAAAAATCAAAAAATGGCTCAATCTGTATACAAAAGAAAAAACTTTTAAATAAAATATGTTATTTTTATTAAATGATATATATGTAAAAGTAAAATGATAAAAAATATTATAATTAAAGTATACATATAGAGGCATATGTCGAAAAATCGACCATCTGTGTTTTATCACACAGATAAGACATAGTTAAATATACCTGTGTTGTCCAAAACCAACTGATTCTCATAATTTAGTCTTTTAGCTGCCTACTTACGTCAATAGTTTTATTATACATTGTATTTATATATTTTTTTTTTTATTTTTTCAAAAATTGTCAAAAAAAGTGTTTTTTTTTTTAACCGCTTATATGAATAGGTAAAAACAGGAAATTTAAAAAATTTATTTTTTTCTGAATTTCCATTTAACTGAACCGTGTATATTCGGAAAGAGTTTGAAAAAATCTTTTTTATTTTTTCCAGAAATTAATTTGAAAGTTAGTGGTCGAAAAATCGACCAGCGGGCTAAAATGGGTTATATTCCATTTTTTTTTTTTTGATGTCGAGAAAACAATAACAAATTTTGTCGGCGTTGATAACGGAGCATGCACCATTGGAGCGTGCACCATTGCCGCATGATACATTTCGTACACTTGTCTGTCAAATTTTGGAAGTTTTGCCATCCTTTTTCTCTAGATCATTGTTTTGTCCACAACATGCTACACTTAGTTTTCTGTTTAGCAAGGCTGAAGGCAACATTTTTTCTTCTGTTTTCCTTTCAAACCCTGTTTTCTGCCTATTGTCCAAATTCTTTTCAGCTTCAGACCATGAACATATTTTTCGTTTGTTTGGAAATGTTTGGATGAAACAGTAGCTCTCAAATTCCAGTTTTTCTTTTTACCCACGAAAACAACAACTAATTTATCAGTGTCGATAGTGGAGCATGCAGCATGTATCATTTAGGACACATGGCAGCAATATTTTGGAAGATTCGCCATCTTTTTTTCTCTCGCTTCTAGTTTTCTGTTTGGCAAGGCTGAAGGCAACATTCTTTCTTTTCAAAACCGGCCAATTGTTTAAATTGTTGACAGCTTCGGACCGTGATCATACTCTGTTGGTACTCGTACAGGTATGTACGGCGAATTACTTGGTTCCGCCTTATCAATGTATTCGAGGAGAGGGAAATTAAGAAAAAGCAACAACAATGCCACACAGCTTTGTTGAAGTGCCTGAGTCTCTCTCGCAACCTACTTTTCCTCAAGCATGCTACATCAACGATGTTCAACAGAGCTGTGTCACTGTGGTGCATGCTCCATTGGCCACTATTTGGATATGGATATGAATTTGTGTAAGTGCTAAGATAACGTTGAGGACCGCTGTTGAAGTCGAATTAATGCATCCGAACATACATACTCCTGCAGGGTTTTGAACTTATTCTAAGCTCTTAATGGTTATTCTTTTTTAAGTTTTCCATCTTCGTACCACTAAGGTATAAGACAGTGTAGGTCGAACGATTGCAGCATACAACCTATACACTCAATATACTAAAAACAATAACATAAGCTTTTTTCTGAAGCCAAGGGGAGGAAGCAGTTCCTCCCTTCCCACCCCTGCTATACACCCTTGGCTATAAAACATACTGCAGATTATTGCTAGCACAACCATAGTTAAACAAGCAGTTTCGAACGACAGTGTAATGATGATGCGGCATTAAGACAACAAACGTTAATAAAAACAACACAAAATAGAGGCAGTAAAGTAATGTTCCTGACCTACTCAAAAAGTGTTGAAGGCAAAAATGAAAGAAAAAAAAACTCACACTCACAACAAGGACAACTCAATCACAAATGGTAGACTATAAAAGCCAACACTTGGTATCCACATCATCATCATCATCATCATCATAAACTAGTGTACGCTAGACGACGACATAAATGATCATTAAGTGAAAAGCAATAGTTTTTTAAAAAAAGGTCATTTCATGGCATTCACTTTTATAGCACATCAATGGCAGCGGGTCAACGTCATTGTGGACATAGCCATGAAAACCATCAGCAACCAAAAACAAAACAAAAACAAACACAACTACTCGTAGATGATAATGAGCCACATGCACGCAACCCCCAATAAATGCCAAAGCAAATTAGAACAAAAGCACTTTCACTTCATAAACAGCACACACATACACAGACATAAATCAATCCAACACACACACATGCTGCACATTTAAAACTACATTAAAACTGCAGCAGCAGCGGAAGAGCACAAAACACTTTATACACTTGACCGCAAACATGTCCGTTTAAAAAAAAAAAAAACCGCTAATAACACAAAGTTTAACAAATAAAAGACACAAAAATAAAAAGTTAAATAAGACCTGCATTTATGGCAAATAAAAATATATGCACTGAAGACCAAGAAAATTTTTGCAGAAATTTATTTACATTTCAGACGACAGCAGATGTTTTTCTTCTCTTGCTTCAAGATTTAATGACAATTGTTTCGCTGCCTAATAATTTGTTTGCTAAACGAGTCGTCATTAAAACAAGCTTTCTTGGCCTACAAGCTGGTGGCCATTAAACTAAGTATGTAAAATAAATTAAGTAGAAGCAGCTGCTTTTAAGGCTCACGCGCAAAACTTTTAGTGAAGAAAAGGACGAGAAAGAAAAACACATCTATGGATAACTTAATTTATTTTTGTCTTTTACATCTTTGGGCTAAAAATATAAATGAAATACTTTACACAGCAGTGTTAAGAAGTGCAGCTGAACTTTTCATAACGGTTAAAGTCACACACAAGGGGGGAAGGGAGGTAAATTGAGTGAAAATAAGCCAGACATCAGCAAATGATGAACGCCATGTTTAAAACCTATACGAAAAAACAACATTGACAGCCTGGCTGTTTTTTTAATTATAACCATCTCTGAGACCTTGGCACAAAAACCAAAAGGTTCTTTGAGGATTTACTAAGATGACAAAAGATTCTCAACAGGCTCTCTATTAATTAAGTTTGCTTGTAGCTCCTCTAGTGTTTGAGTAACCATAAAATGACATAATTATGCAGACAGATTGGCGTCAACCTCGGTGTTGACAAAGTTGGCAAAGTTTATTCGAAATTTTATGTAGAGACTGCGGAGAGTTATTGAATTTATAGTTTTTAATGTTTAAATTATTGAAAGCTATTGTATTTTTATGCTACTATTATAAATATTAGTTTTGACATATATAAGATAACAATTTAAATAAACGAAAATGAAGCAAATGTGTGCGATCATGCGCCACTTTGGGAAACAAATTAATTCTAATTGTATTATTTAATTTAACCACTCAGAATGCATCCATAAATCATTAAGAAGCATATTCGGGGCAAACCTTTGCAGGTCGCGAATCTTGCAAAAAATGTTTTAACACTTATTAAATTCGAAAATATACAAATTTTTTTATATTCCTACTGCATATTATAGCACAACTTGAGCACATCATAGCACAATTTTTGAATTTCCAGAAAACAAATTAATAACGATTCTGACTTCACAAATTGCATAAGCACTGCGTCATAAAAATTAGACTATAAGAGGCTGTTCATAAATTACGGAACAAGTTTTTGGCCAATTTTCAATCCCCCCTATGTCACACTTCGTCACAAATGCTCAACCCCTCTCCATTCCCCCCGCTCCCTTAATATGTTACGTAATTTATGAACAGCCCCTAAGTTAGGAAAGACAGAAATAAAAAAATACTGCACATTACAGCACAAGTCGAGCACATTATAGCACAATTTCAATTTCACATTTTCAGAAATAAAATTATAACGGTGCTGACTTTACAAACTGAAAAAGCACTGCCTCATAAAAAATTCTACCATAAGATTAGAAAAGCAGAAATAAGCCCGAAAATTCCGGAAATGTGCTAGATTCTTGAATGGTCTTCTTTAAAAAATATATATATTTGCTATTAAGATTTGCCAGTAGTGAATTGTTTTTTTTTTTTCTTGAACGGCACATTGTAGCACAGCTAGCGCACATCACAGCACAATTTCTGAATTTTTTAAGAAAATTAATGGTGGAGCTAACTTCACATTCATAAGCCATAAGCTAATTAGCGTTATGCTATTAGAATAGAAAATCAAAGTAAGCTTCAATCTATTTTATTTCACATTGTGAAATTTCTCGTCAAATTTCATTGTTTTTATCATCGAAGTGAAAGCATCGCAATGGCGGAACAATTGTGGCAGCACTTGTTATGAATGTTGTGATGGAAAAAGAAGCAAATATTGAAAAACAGAGAAAGACGAGATTGTGGGTAAAACAGTGTGTTAAGGGAAGGCTGAAGTATACACATACGCATTTGCTTAAGCAATTCAAAAAAACTTAGCCAAAAGATTACAGAAACTTTTTAAGGAAGAAAGCCTCAGCCTATGCAAAACTTAATTTGCCAGAGATCAGTACAGTTCCTGTATACTTCAATAAACTCATTCCAAAATTTACAAGGCCGTTGTTGCATTTATCTCAATCGGACTTGAAAAAGTGCTTCCAACACTGGTTCAAAAGCATGCAAAAGTGTATTGATCATCATATAGAATATTTTGAAAAACAATTTCTATCATATATATTTGTTTTTACATTATAAAGCCAAAAATATAAATAGCAACTCTCGTATATAGTGAAATTCATCCTATTACGAATCAAATTCTATAACTAATTTTCTATACTAGTTTTCTACGAACTCATTTTTTGGGACCTTGCGTACTCGCTTCAGAGGAGTACGACTGTAAGCGAATTTTCTAATTTATCTAAGACACATTGTAGCACAACTCGAGCATATTACAGCACAATTTCTAAATTTTTGAGAAACAGAACGAAAACAAACAAAAAAATCAAAAAATCAAAAAACAAAAAAATGTATTAAAAAAATTAGTTAAAAAGTCAATTAAAAACACATGAGTTTACTTTTGCTCTGTACAAAATGCCAACTCCGCCAGGTCTAGCTTGCGCCTGCCTGTCCCAAGCCAGGATAAAGAAGGAGGGTTGTTTGTAGGATACGTCCTGACAAACGAAAAACTGATAGGGCCAACCAAGAGCTCGGGTGGCGCCCATCTTGGTAACAGGTCATATTCGGCACATCGATATGAAACAAGCCTGCGAAGGTATAGCAATTGACCTTTAAACTTGTTAGTACGGGGACAGTCTTTACCTGTCAAATGGGGTAGACCCTATCTATCCACCGCACTGAGACCTTAATTCGGGCGTATTAAAACAGATGTGAAGTGTCGGCATGCGTGCATAAAAGTGTCGGCTCTTCGGCTTTCCGAAGTGGATTGCTTGTCGACTTGTTTGACTCGCACCCTCAAACTGGCACGGCAGTCACTGAGGGAAGTGTTGAAAAGGGTTGTATAACTAAGAGTTCTCATACTGAGCACGGCAGTCCCTGAGAACAATGGCCAATACTCTATGTCTGGATGTTGAAATCCGAACGGCCAGAGTAAGAGTGGCAATTGCAAAGATCCTGCAGAGTAGGTACCAGTCATGTGCAATAGTTTCCAGCTGAGTCGGCAACTGCAAATTGTTAGTCTAGCCCTAAGTGCTCATTGAGCACAGTCATGTATAAGAATACACTTTTTCGTAATTGCATTTGTGTGTTCTTGGTCTTTTTGCGGGGATGTTGTGGATCCTCATTTGACGGGATCGAGTTGCCCAGATGACTGTCGTGGGCTGGGCCTTCGGGGAGTCTCGTACTGGTTGTGGTTGTGTGAATGCTACACAGGTCTAGATTGACCGGCGGGGTCGCACAATGGTACGACCGGGCTGGCATATCTGTCTTAATATGCAAGAAATTGGGTAGGTCTCGTCTCCACCAGTAGATGGATGGAAGTACGTCGCTACGGAAGTCTAAACTGGTACTGCTATTACGGGCAGTATGTAATTTATTACATAATGCTCCTAATCAGCAGGGCACTGGGTGATGCTTTGTGTTTGTGAAACAGCTTCCATGTTCGTGTTGCCACACCGGATGCCCCGTATGTTTTACTTGTCTAAAACATAAACGGGTCCGTGTTGTGATACAATACAAAGTTCTGGTTGTCTGTTTCATGAACTATTACCCTAGGTTTTAGATGACCCAAGTTGCTTAAGCCTTACGGCAGGTGCAACTTGTTAATCCTAAACTCGTCTGTACAAAATACCATCATTTGTGTTGACTAAAAATTCTTCCCATAGTTGTTAGATTTTAGTGTGATTTTAAAGATTAATAATTTGTTAGAAAAAAAAATAATTTACTTTAATTCATTTCAAATTAGACGCACCTAAAAGAAACAACTTTTTTCACATACAACATGGCGTATGTGCGATATTAACTTAATCATTTCATTAGTGTTACGCATACGTCACGATGCACACATATGAAATATGTGCACATATGAAAAAAAACAAGTTTCCAAAAGCACTTGACACGAGTTGCATTTCACTTTTATGTTGCCACAGCACGTTTTCACCTAGAAACAACTTAGACATAGATACAGACATTATATTTATCGACCCATATTTCATCACGATAGAATCTAATTTTCTTAATACACAATGGTTATAATTAGCTATAATGTTATGTAAGCATATGCTTATTTACCGATTAAAGCCCAAATGTCGTTAATCTTCTAAAAACTTACATCCAATTCAATACCCGATGTAAAATTTTATGCTATTTCACACTATAGGCCTGTTTCCAGATTTCAAGTAAAGCCTAATTTTCATATAAAAAAACTGAAAAGTAATCAAAAGGAAATTTTCTTTTTTAAAAGTTACTTTTTTAAATGTGAATCCAGCTCGGGAGAAAAAAAAAATTTAAATGCTACTGTTTTTCGATGAAAAGCGAACGACGTCGTACCTAAACTTTAGCATAACCTTTATTATAGAAAACGTTGTTATTGCAGTCTGAGGCAAGTTTTGAACGAGAATATGTGCTGTTTTGCTTAAATATCATGTTGCGAAAATTCTCACATTGGGTCAAATCCTTTCGAGGTATTTTTTAAAATAAAAAAAGATCAAATCACTAAGATACACAAAATTAATTTTTAATTCTCCTCTAATTAATTCATACTCCACTGAAAAGATCCATAATTTTTTTAACTGATAATACCAAATATATGAAAAAAAAGGTACACATTGGAAACTATGCTGTAAGTGAAATACTTCGGTAAGCATAAAGTAAGTGAATTTTTAAGAAAGTTACTGTAAAGTGGCCTTGGTAAAGTTTTTGCGACGCTTGATCCACACTTTTCGATCCACAACCGAAGAATTGCAACAGTAAAAACCAATAATAACGTATAATCCTTGGTTTAAATCATTCAAAGGCAATAATCAGTAACAAGAAACAGCTATATTCTCTTCACATTGTTTCTTCAATTAAATTTGGTTACTTAAAAGTTACAATATGGATACCAACAACTTCATAGGCCTATTCAACAACTTTTTAGGGTTTAAGGAATGGTTTGCTGGGATGATCAGAGGAGTAGAATTATACCGGCATATTTGACTGTCGAAAGAAAACAATTTACGAAGTCGTCAACCATTTTAAAAATATCTATTAAATTTCTACTATGACTAACTGCTGTATACCCACGTTGTCCTTCACGAAAAGCAATGGAGCTCTTAGTCCACTCAAGTACAGGAAAAGTATACGCAAAAAAATATTCGGTTTTATAACCATTTTCAGCAAGCTGACGATTGCTCATAAGGAAACTATCAGTACCATGTTTCGGGCTTTGTAATAGTAGGATAAAGGGGCAACTACTGTCAGGCACTACCAAAGTCGTATTGTGGTAAAAGGATATGCAACATTTGATCTATATTTTCCCATCCAAAACACTTAAGTCGCCCTTAAGTCAATTGTATTTGTACTAAATCTTGAAAAGAGAGTATTCATAAGTGAATCTAGATATAGAGTGTAAGAACGTTTCGTTAGGTATATATTTACACAGTTTTTTAACGGGCAGACCAAAATTCAACGGAGGCAGAGCAGCGTAGCACTTTTCCAAACTTCGTATCAAGCGTATCCTGTTGATACGGACTGAAAAGCTGACAGTGCTAGTTAAGGTTAATCCTATTGCTAAACTGCAACAGTTTTTGTCCTAGCCAACCCTGATTGGAAGTCAGGACAGAGAGAAATTTCCCCGCAGCTCGATTTCATTCAAATAAAATTATTTTATTTTTGTATGTTATCAAAAATACTTCCATACTACTATTTTTTTTATTCAAGAAATTCAAGAACATTTTACTCGACTCATTACTTAAGAGCTGGAAAGAGGCTTAATGGCGTGAGAATTTATCTAAAATGAACGCTTAAAAAGCAATAAACAATTTTTTCCAAAAAAAAATAAGTTTTGCAACTGAAAAAATTTTAGACCATAAACTTTTATACAAGGTGTCCCGCAATTGAGTGCAACTATTTACGGATTTGAAAGGTTATGTCGAGCTGAGCAAAAAATCGTATGGGAAGGGGGGGTCTATTATCACATTCTTAGGAGCTACAGGGTTAATTTATATTCACGACTTTGATTCACGTTATTGTTTCTAGCAGAAAAACTAACTAAAGAAGCAAAGCTTTTTACTCCTCGTTCTGTGATTTGCTTGGAGTGAAATCTGAAAAATTTTCGACAGATTTTTTCTTGGAAATTTGATGGTTTCTTTGTTGCTAGCGCTTATTACAACAAGAAAAATTTAATACTTTAATATTAAATACTAAAAATATTTTTGGCCTACCCGTGGGGATCGAACCCACGTCGTCTTAACTGAGAGTCAGATACACTATCCACTAGGCCACAAAGACTTGTTGGAAATCGTTGTTAATTCAATGTTAATTATAACAGAAGCTATGCTGCAGTAGATCCTCACCATCTATCAATAGATAGAGGATTGTGTATTTGCTATGGTACAACTATCAAAAATTTGCTTTTATTTGCCGCAAGGTGTCTGAGAAGGTGTCTGAAGGTGTGGTGAAGAAAATTAGCAATGCCCACAAATGCGTTGACAAGTGCGTTTTTAAGCGACAAAAAAATAGATGATATCAATAAATAAGGAATTAACAAACGCATGCATGGGTCAGTGCAGCCAAGTTCACAACCATGTGTGGAGAGTTAAAATGGAGAGTCGCTGGCATTATATGCCCATATATGTAATTGGTGTGGAAATTTGACAATATGTTTTCTGTATACAGTAGTGGACACAAGTGGATACATAAATCAATTTTTTTCACAATTTCTTTTGTATCTTTTTTATTTATTATACAAACTAAAAACGGTTTTTTACAGCATATAACTTAAACCTATTTCTTCAATAAAAAACAACAAAACGTATCCAATTTCATTAAGAAGTATTTAAATAAATCAAATGTAACTTCCAACCCAATGTATCCAGTTTTGTCCATTTTGGTAAAATTTCAGTAAACGTTTTTTTTAATACTTGGTCCAAAGACCTTTGTTCTTCAAAACATCTTTAATTCGTTTTGGCATGCTTTCTACATGATTTTGTAAAGTTTGAGGTGGAATATTAGCCCATTCTTCAGAAATTCTCAGCCAAAGCTCCCCCATAGACGTTGGGGCTCGTTCGTACGAGTCTTCTTTTTACAATAGACCACAAATTTTCGATGGGATTTAAAACGGGGCTTTGTGCTGGCCACTTCATCATCTGGAATTTTTGTTCAGAAATCCATTTTTTGACGACTTAAGCAGTGTGTTTCGGATCCCCATCTTGCTGAAATATTACCTCGGTTTCTGGATATGCACATTTATCTATAAAATCGGCTCGTAAATAATGTTATCACCACCATGTTTGACGGTTTGCTTTACATGGTTCCTTTGAATGGTCTCGTTCGGTCTTTTCCAACAATATTGAATTCCATCTGACTGAAACCTATTGACTTTTGTTTCATCAGACCAGATCACTCGTTTCCAGTCATCTATGGTCCAGTTTTTATGCGATTTGCAAAACTCTATACGAGCCTTCACATTCTTCTCCGAGAGCGCAGGTTTCTTTTTTTTTACTGCGGAAACTAGTCCAATTCTCTGCAAGGATCTCCTTACTGTACGATCTGATACTGATTTATTTAGAACCTTTGCAGCCTCTTTTGGTGTTCGAAAGCTTTTAGTTGCGAGATTTCGTTCCACTAATCGAGCATCTCCGTCAGAGAGCAATCTTGGTCTACCTCCCTTACTAGTAGCCACAATCAAATTTCGCCTTTTTCTGACAAGGCTGACGGTTCGGTGGCACACATTTAGTTTCTTTGCAATATTTCGACATGAATCACCATTTTCACTAAGTCGGACAATTTCGTTCTCTAGATTTTTCGAAATTTTTCTCATATTTTTTGATTGTTTGAGATAAATTGTAGGTTTTTACTAACAACACTAACAGCGAAAAAGCTTCGCTTCTCTCGTGTGTCCAACGACGCACCTGTGTTTTTTTGATAGCTCATTATAAAGGCAATGAAATCACCTTTCCAACGGTATATCAACAAACCCCACCATCTTAACCGTTGCCGATCTGTGATCGTGTGAAGATGAAATCAATCGGTTGAAACTACCAAATTTCAACTTTGAGTGCAAATTTCTCAGAATTTTGCGTAATAAATGAAATTTTTTTTTAAATCAATTTTGTAATTTATTTAATTATCTTTTTAATGACACCAAAAACATAAACATATTTTTAAAAATAAAAAAATTGGCTGTACTAAAAAAAAATATACTTATTAGAAAACAATGATAAATAATGACATTACAATTAGTTGTGCAGTAGATAATATCTTTGTTTTCTTATATATATAATTTTTTTAGTACAGCCAACTTTTTTATTTTTTAATTGAAAGTGTCATTGAAAACAAAATTGAATAAATTACAAAATTGATCCTAAAAAAAAAATTTCATTTATTACGCGAAATTCTGAGAAATTTGCACTCAAAATTGAAATTTGGTAGTTTCAATCGATTGATTTCATTTTCACACGAGCACAGCTCGGTGACAGTTAAGTTGGTGGGGTTTGTTGATATGCCGTTAGAAAGGTGATTTTATTGCCTTTATAATGAGCTATCAAAATAAGTTTTATGTAAGTTAGTTTTTCTGCAAGAAACAATAACGTAAACCAAAGTCGTGAAATATTAATTAGCCTGCAGCTCCTAAGAATGTGAAAATAGACCCCCCCACTCCCATACGATTTTTTGCTCAGCTCGATATAACCTTTCAGCTCCGTAAATAGTTGCACTCAGTTGCGGGACACCCTGTATAAAACCGTAATGATTTTCGTCGTTTCCGTATAGAAAAGTGTTATCGAGCCATAAATTCTATGATATGTAAAGTCTGGGAAAAACAATGAATGACGTTCTAATCCAAGAACTATGAGCTTGGGGACCGCCATGTTGAATTTTTTTTTTCAGACACTGCATATTTTAAAATATATGACTTGAGTACACTTTTCTATTAAAAAAACTTGTACGTATATTTGTGTGGTCATTATGTGGTCATAATGTTGGATGATCTAAATTCAGTTTGAAATAAAAAAAAAATCGGTAATTTTTTTCTCCCTGAGTCTCCCTGTTAGCACGTGAATTCCTCTGTACATTAGAAATTCTTATTGAATGAAGTTCATAAGCTGCTCTTTAGAATTTGAATTAGAGTTGAATTCACCGTGCAACAAAATACATACACAAAAATGTATGTAGACGCCAAAAAATTACATTGCCGTAGAAATCCGCGACGGAAAAACGCCAGAATAGAATCTATTTAATTTTTTCTCCGACGGCTGGCGGATGCCATAAGAATTAGCTGTGTTCAGTGTTATTGTCTTAGTTTTTCTCATGAGCTGACGTTTCGTTTTGTGTGTCGTTGTTGGATTTATGTAACTTCAAAGCAAAATATGAAATAATTTTCTCCAAAATTAAGCATTTGCACACCGAAAAGCTACGCTGATCCGCCATCCGACAACCGCTCCTATTCTGGACAGGTTCTCAGCGGATTTCACCGAGAGAGGCCCGTCATCCGCCTCACGCTTTGGTTCTGTTCGGGCTCTGAGTGGCGTTAGTGTTGTCATATACTGTGTTTCCATGGCGAGTTTACTTGTGGCTAGGGTTTTCGTTGAGTCGACAAAATGGCGTTGCTAACTCGATAACGTTTCCATGCCCAACATCGAGTCGAGTTAAACTCGCCAATGGTCGCATTAAGCGGAGTCAACTGTTGTGAACTATTTTGATAGCGATACCATCGTGAGCAATGTTTTTCTCTGAAAGTGTTGTTACTCTAAGCATCAGAAAAGTTGTTAAAGTTTAGAGCTTAGAGTCAAAGTTTAACCCTTAACTGGTGCACTTAGGCTATGGGACTTTGCTAAAAAAGAAATGGATATATTTCTCTCATAATGTCACCATTCATTCTTTAACGCTCCGTACATTTCAAGCCTTCATGTGTGTGCATGCTTTCGCATTAATTAGTCGTGTTGTTATTTAAGGCGTTCTTTGAAAAAAAAAACATAAACTTGTAACTGCATTTTTTGAGGTGTACCAGTTAAGGGTTAAAGCACTCAATAGTTATCCGCTACCTGATCAATTTCAGTGGGCGCTTGCATAATTGTACTATTTAGCGAATTTTCACACAACTGTTGCCAACTGTTGACTCCGCTGAATGCGGCCAATTTCTTTTTGACATTTGTGTTTTCCACTCGCCATTTTTTCTTATTATAAAATTTTCTTATTATATTACTTTGACAGATAGAACCCAGTTAAATCTTACAAGTTTCGTGGAGTTTATGTGGATTTAACGAAACTCAACTCACGTTTCCATAAAGAGTTAACCCTCGAGTAAACTTACCATGGAAACTCAGTAATATTTTTGCTAAGGATTAGCTGTGTTTAGTGTTATTGCCTTAGTTTTTCGCATGAGCTGACGTTTTCTTCAAACAAAAACTTCAAAACAAAATATGAAATAATTTTCTCCAAAATGAAGCATTCACACCAAAAAAGCCAAGGCTGATCCGACAACCGACAACGGATTTCACCGAGAGAGAACCGACACCCGCTTTGGTTCTGTTCGGGCTCCTACTCGTCAACGAAACATTGATTAGATTCATGATACAATGATAAGGTAGGGCCGCTTCGCTGAGTGCTCTCACGAATTTATGTTTCCAAGTTGCAAGCAGTGCGGTCGCGGGTGTTAAATTTGTACTAATTTGAGTGAAAATATGATAAATAAAGTGTAATAAAAACTATAAAATGTGAGAGAGTCTTAAAATTGCAAAAAAAAAACCTTTAACAGTTAACCTAAAAACAACTGCAAAACGTGAGCATAAAAAAATTCGAGATGAACAGCTGATTTTGACATCTATCTCGCTTTATTCTGCTTTCCACTCCATTCATCTCCGAGTCGGCCTTACCTTATAATTCTACCATGGATTAGAATGATAGTGAAAAATGTTGTTGTTGTTAATTGTTAATGTTTGCTTTCTTGCTAGCTCTCTCGATGTGACGCTTCAGTCCGCAGCTACGAAGCGCACTTTAGTATTCGAGATTGTCACTACAGGCGTGGTAAAGTATGAGATATAACATATGATTCGAGTGGCAATCAGGGGCATGGGAATAAGAATCGGGGAGTGAGAATAAAAACTAAAAAACTAAAGAGCAGTTTTTTATACTTTTGGAGTCGATCAATGACCACCCAAGATGATCCTTCATACAACGACTACTCTAATCTGTAAACTTCGTTAATAATCTATTACTAATAACTAATGTATATATAACCGGTATGGGTAAAAAAAAAAATCTATAGGAAAATTCATGGCAAATTTACATTTGTGAATTTACCGGTTAAGGCAACTTAATGAATAATATAGAGCAGCGTTCTTCAATTCGCCACGGAACCCTTTTATGTTAACAGCTTTATGTAAGATATAAATAAAAAAAAAACCAAATGGCCATTTTAGCCCTTACATATATATAGAGATATTTAGATAGTAAGATATATATATATACTTGGGTTTATTCAGTTCAAAAAACAAATAATTTTATTTTACATAATATAAAATATATTATGTAGAACTGTGAAAGATTGCAATCATTTCACGTTTCAAGTCTTTTGATTTTGTTCAAATTGATTGCAAAACCTAATTCTTTTTCGGTACTTTTGACTTCTTTTGACATTTGAAATTAGCAATCATTTGTCATAATTTTATTGCAGTCTCGCATTCATTGATTGCATTCAAGTCACTTGAAGTCAGTTGGAACTTCAAATCCGTTGATTGAAATCTTTTTTCTTTTAATTCATTGTTCATGTTTTGTGTATGTTATTTTTTGAATAATTTCATATTTCACGTAGAGAAAAAATCCAATATAATACAAAAAATTTATGTGATAAATTTACATGCTTCTTAAGTATGGAACTCATTTAGATTAAGTATAAAACACTTTTATTGCATAACTTAACAAACTTTTACAAAGTTCTTCATCACTTCCATGTTTAAGTGAAAATCTGAAAAACAGCGTGATGGAACGAAACGGAAGGCGGGTTCAGAATCAGCAGATAATTTTGCTTAAGTATATTGCGCATAATCTTTTAAATTTGTGTTACTTGAATGCGTTCAAAGTCAAATCACAGTTGATTGGGAATGGTGACAATAGAATCAAATCATGACTCCACAAAATGATTAATAAATCCAAATCAATCAAAATGATTAGTGACTTAATTTTTCTGAAGTCTTATTCACGAAATTATATAAATACTGCAATAAAAAGATTGTAAGAAGGAAAATATTGCAAAAGTTTCTTTTGTAAACCAGTTAAATATGCCAAAATATTATATTTGACATTCTGGTGAAATGAGGTGTGATTGGTTGCCAAGAAATCATTTAATTTAGGAAAACACTGTGTATTACTTTTAGTGTTACATTCCTCCCAAAGCTTGAACTTTAACCCTAGAAAACTAACATTCCGTTCATTATACGTTGTATTACTCGTAAGGAGTGAGTAAATTTTACGTAGGTTAGTACTCTAGGGTTAATTTAATTGAGTTGACTTTGCTTATGAACTTAAAAGTTGTCGTATTTGGCCCTTGAAGCGAAAGGTAGGCTAGATTTTGAAGCCGACTAACGTTTTTAAGTTTACAGGTAGTTCATGTTCTGATAGAAAGATTCAAATTTCCTCGTGTAATTCGAAGAATTTTGTCAGAATCTTTGACTTGGATAATAATTTTACTTCTGTATGAAGAAGCAATTTTATTATGTATTTTAATTTTATTTGTAATTTTTTTATGTAAGCAAAAAACAAAATAGGGCAAATATCCTAGCATTTCAGGGTCTGGTTTTGATGAAATTTACAATCTTAACAGCTTCAATTTTCGATGTCTGGAACTCTTTGCGTGCTATTACGCCCTTTGTAACTCCAACCATGACTCTATCAGTGCATATACCTCACGCAATCATCAAGTAAATTAAATATTTTTTGACCTGTTGTTTGACTAACAAATTTTTAATTTACAAATTTTTGCACCATTTGATTCACTGAAAATTTTTAAAAATAATTTTTTTTTAAATATAATTTTAAATTTCATAGCCTACCTACTCCTTTATTTTCTACATTTTCGAACGGAACCCCTGTGACATTTTGTGGAACCCTAGGGTTCCGCGGAAAACAGTTTGAAGAACGCTGATATAGAGAATACATAAAGTTTAAATATATTACACATTGAAACTTATAACTAAATTCACTGAAATAGCAAAAAAAAAAAAACACAAGAAATAACAAAATGAAAAAATAATTTATCGACTTACAACATAATACAAATTAATAAATTAAGAGTTATTAGTTAATTTCATGATCCCATGGTTGCTTGTATGTTATATTGTTGTTTTTGTTGTTGCTACTGTTGTTTTTATTATTTTTGTTGTTCCATTTCACTTTAGGCTTTAAATGTTTACGTTTTTTAGCTTTAACCTTAATACTTACGGCCCATACCTGGACCAGGATTTAATAAACGGCAAAAATGTGGTGTGGTCACGCGACAATCAACTTGTATAGTGCGCCTCTGTCGCATTGACATTGGTCATTGGCGACTGGTATTATTTATAAATTCACTGTGCTTTTGTACCTGCAAAGTAGACGAAAAGAGTGATAAGCATTTATTAATGAAAGCCATATATTTAAAGATCAAAAAAACACATAGTAACTGTAGCAATGGCAACTTTTAAAGAAAAAAACGGCATTTTTTTATAGTTTTAAATAGTGTGCGCCTAGTGTATACGTGTTCTTAGCGATAAAATACAACAAACTGACACAAATAGGATATAATATTATTATGCGTCCTGAAGTGTCAAACCTAGGCATATCATGGATAATTTTACACACTCATATTCAGGCAGACCGCACTACCCGAGGAACTACTGCACAAACATATAAATGTATGGTTGTTCAAAAAGAAGTGCGTTTTTTTTATTTTAGGCATCACTGCTTTCGTCAAAAATCTGTTATATGTTGACGTTTATATCGTTGCTTGCAAAGCTGTAAAAGAATGCAATCATTTGTGATTTGAAATCAAGTGATTTATGTTCAAAATGAATGCATTAATTTTTCAAATCATTGAATGTGATTTGAAATTTTAAGTCCCCATCAGTGAATTCAAAAAATGAATGCAATCATTCATTGACTGCATTAAAAATTATTAACTGCACTCACGTGATTTTATTCAGTGATTCAAATTATTAAAAACAATCATTTTAATCCCAAAAATATGATTTTTTAAAATATCATTGCGAATTGAGCAAGATCCGGCTTTGGTTGATTCCTTGGGTTAAGATGAGAAAAACAAAAATTATGTGGAAGGGGGTATATTTTTCTATCATATCTTATTACAACTGCATTCATTTTTCAAATCATTGATTGGGAAATAAATGATTTTAAATCACAAATGAATGCATTCTTTTACAGCTCTGGTTGCTTGTGCTCAGCTGTTTATTTATATTGAAAACAAATAAATTAATTCAGGATTTTTGCTTCTCTTTGGAAGTCGTGTTTTAAAAGTATTTTAAAAATGAAGAACTTTGATGAGCGTATACTCCTTTTCTTAAAAAAATTCAAAAAACGTCAGAAGTGGTTTGCCCGTTTCCGTGATAGAAGTTTTTGAATCATAGATGCTCCCCGTTCTGATACGACCTTGGAGGTTGACGACGGCCAACTCAAGGCGCTAGGGGAGACAAACAAGCATTTAACAGCAGTAGAAATTGCTCACGCTTTAAATTTCTCCGTTGGAAGCGTTCACGGTCATTTAAAGTCCGCTGATTTTATCAAAAAATTAGATGTCTGGGTCCCGCACAAATCGAAGGAATTCACAAGGTCCATCGAGTTGACATTTGCGATCGGCTTATGAAACGTGAAAAAAGCGACCCATTTCTCAATGATTACGAGTGACGAAAAATGGATTGTCTACAACAATGTCAACAAAAAGAGAAACTGATCCAAGAAAGATGAAACGAAGGAGAGGCAAGCAAAAGCAGACTTTCACCAGAGGTTATGTTCTCGATATGGTGGGATTGGAAGGGGCAAGTCTACTAAGAGCTACTCCCACGAAATAGAACAATAGATTCTGAAGTCTACTGTGGGCAACTACGGAAATTGGGCGATCCAACAGAAATGTCCTCAGCTTGTCAATCGGAAGGGGGTTGTCTTCCAACACGATAACTCCAGGCCTCATATGAGTTTGGTGACTCGCCAAAAAGTGCTTGCATTCGGATGGGATATACAGTCACATAGAAAAGTATACGTAACCCGCTTTAATATGCATTTTTAAGCAAATTAACAATTTCTAATCTCAATCAACTACGTTTTTACAAGTGCAATGACACGTCTGTTCAAACCAACAACAAATTGTCCCGTTAATTTCGCATTTAATGTGCACAAACAAATGGAACGCATATTGCAGCACAGATAAGTATACGTACGATATGAAGGAAGTGCAACATTTTTTCAAATTTCACATGATTTACAAAAAACAATGACGAAAATGAATCTAATTCTGACTTCACCTGTTTTTCGACTGAAGACGTTTACTGAAGAAATTCTTTGAGTGCCCTTACAAAAAGTATTGGTTGTTCAAGTCAACAGTGCAGACAATAATATAAAACAATTTTGAATCAAAATCGTTGGCTATTAAAGCTGGAAGTGGTTGCCCATCTAAAATTCCTCAAAGAGTTAAGAAATATATTAGAAGTGTTGTGGCTAAAAATCGAAAAACAACAGCTATAAAAATTCAAAATATCTTGGAAACTAACCACAGTGTTAATGTGCATTCCGAAATAGCTTGAAGTGTTTTGAGAGAACACGGATTTTATAGCCGAGTGCCGAGAAAAGACCATTCATCTGCCAAATTAATAAAAAGAAGCGACTTGACTTTGCACTACATTGCACAGACAAATCGACAGATTTCTGGAAGAATGTGTTGTTCAGCGATGAGAATAACCAAAATTTATTCGGCTGCCACGGCAAACAAAAAATATGGTGCAAAACAAATGACAAACTGATAGCGAAAAACTTTATTCCAACTGTGAAGCAAGTCGAAGGTTCGGTCACGGTGTGGGACTGTATGTCGGCGAATCGGGTCGAAAACTACAGCTTGTGGATAAAAATATGGTCACGTTTGTTTATTAGAACATCATGAAAAGCAGTTTGAAAGAATTCGCAAGCAAGTTGGGTCTGATTGATGCCTGGTATTCCCAACAGGACAATAATCAAAAGCACACATCCTATATTGTCAAGGAATAGTTGCGTTATAGCATGCCAAAACAATTCAATTTGCCCCAGCAGTCTCCTGATCTTAACCCTTTAGAGCATTTGTAGGGTGAAATAGAACGCCGCATACGTGAAAAAATATTTAGAAAAAAACATGAAGTGAAAGATACTTTGGAGCGTGGGTGGAACCAAATAATGACTGAAACAATTACATTTGCTTCTAGAGTACGTATACTTTTCTGTGCTGTCAAATTGATTTTTTGAGTTTTATATAGTACTGGAATATTTAATTTTGCATTTGAACCATGAATTAAATATTTCTACTCTTATGAACTTTTTTGGTATATTCACAATTTTCAGAAAAATTATAAAATATTGAAAGCATTTTTGGGAGGTCGATTTCGGAATACGGTTCAATTTTGAACAGAAGGTACTAAATTTTTAGAGGGAATATTTAGAAGAAACTTTAACATGAATATAATTACAAGGTGGTCCAATGCGATTTAATACTAGTTACGTCATAATTTGTACACCCGATATAAACAATCGGGTTTTTTTTATGGTACGTTTTAAATTTTGACTCAAGGCTCTAAAAAAAATTGTATTCATATAAATTTTTTTAAGTTGGGATGCTTTGTTATATGACACAGTTGAGAGCTTCATGTAGATTTACCCCTTCATTTTGTATAACGAAAAAGCACATCAACAATAAGAAAGACAGGAACAGCTATACTATTTTCCACACAAAAAGCTATTGCTTCAAAAGGATTAGTTGCTGATTGGTGAACATCTAAAGTACATATGCAACAATCAGTTGATCTCTCTAACACTGGAAAATAACTTTTCTATGATATACTTTTTACGGGTAGAGATTTTAGAAAAAAAAAAGTTATTTAAGTTATTTGAAAAAAATTAAGAAGTTCTGAAGATCAATAACTTAAACCCAACCAAGCATTAAGGACATATTTGGTATCATCGGCGATCAAACAGTAAATTCTTGGGAAAAATATTTTTAAAATTTTATCAACCATGTTTGTAATAAGCACAAAAAACAAAAAGAAAAGAGCATAACCCAATAAAGGGCCACACTTTTTAATTTATTATCAGATGAAATTATTCATGCAGCAAAAACTGAAATGACAAACCATCAAAGCATTATTAATTAAATTAAAGTAGGTCTTCTTTGTTAGGCATGAGTGGAGGCGCTGGTGTTAATAACAATCATAACATAATGATTTACATTAATTAAATAATTGGATAGAGTAAATCTTTGTATACCACAGATGGACTTTCATTAAATTCTAGACTCTACATATGTGTTTATTAATGTTTGCATACAAATTAATTAAATAAAAGCCGACTGCGACGGACAAAACAGACAGTTGTCAAGCAGATTTTTGGGGTAAAATAAATAAATGTACCTTGCACACATATTTGCTGATGCTTTAATACAAATTTAATGAAGTGACAACAACCGCATGAAAACCAAAACCTTTTTGAATTATAACTTAAAACGAACTTAAACTGAGTAATAGCTTCCTTGTTGGAATATGAATCCTCAGAGGCGAAGTCTGCGCCGCCGCCTCGAAGACCAAGTACGCATATTTAAAGTGAACACTGACACTATGCAAGACAAGTCATTATACTGTCAGCAAAGAACCTAAGAGGTTCTCTCATTTCTTTGTTTGTTTTTGAATGCATATGTCATTATATGTCTACTAATTGAATTGTTTTTGTAATTCAGAACCATCGAGACGATTGTTGCAATTTAGAGCAGTCAGTTGTGTTTCATTTGTTGTTTGAAAAATTCTGTTTTTTGTATTGCGTTTTGTGTTATTATTAATTTTTTTAATAATTCTGCCTTATTGTGAATAAAATTTCGCCCGGAATTAAAAAAAGCAAAATTTTCGTATATTTTACAATATTCAAGGAATTTTTGAAAAATGTTGACGCAAGTATTTGCATTCATCCTTAATTTTTCAAGTCACAAGAAAAAAATCTTTAAAAATGAAAATGAAAATTCCCTTTTCCAATTCCGGAGGAGATTTTATTCATAATAGGGCTGATTGTATAAATTTTTAAAAAAATTAAAAAAGATCATACCTTAAAATGATTAATTACGGTAAAATTATTGAAAAATAAGTTATGTGTTTATATAACACCAATAATTTTTCAATTATTAAAGGTTATATTTTATCGAGCTTAAGGTCAATGTTGCTTTCCGAAGAAAACAACTGAAGGAAAAACAACTAACAACAACAACAATACCCTATATAGAGTATCAATCACATAGCAGACTAGACAGCTGTTTCGTTGGCCGCTACACCAACTCATCAGTAGCCTTTTTTTCGTGATTCTTGCTGTGATCCACTAAGCTCTTAATTTTCAACTTGTCTCACGAATGCAATTAGTAAATTCCCCTGAATTGCGGTACGAGAATACAAATGATATGAAAGCAGCTTAAAGTTCTTCTAATTTGTGAAGCATACTTTCAGGGAAAGTCTGTTCTATTATTCGAAGATAGATCAAAGCTTTTCTTAATACTCAAAGATTTTGTTGTGCTAGTTGTTGTTGCTCTTCTATTTCTCAGTCGATCTTAGCTTCAGCAGTTAGCTGATTTTAAACTATGACGACATGAAGATTTGTTTCTTTTGAAAACTTGAAAAAATAAATGAAAAAATGTTTATGAAATGTTAATAAATGCATGGTTTCCTTATATTCATCCGTTTTGCATGACATGACTTGATGCCATCGCACTATGGTCTCGTCGACCACTTTTGCTGGCCAAAATGTGTTTTTGTCACAGTATGGTTTCGTTTTTTGTTGTTGCAATCTAATAGCATATACTTCAAAGTAAACAAAAAAGCATTTCGTTTTTGTAAAAACGAATTTACCGTTTAACAGTAAACCATCAAAGTTGAGCTTTCTGCATAGAATTATGAATGTAATTGCGTGCGCGTTTTTTAAAGGTTATTAAAATGTTATTCTTGCTTGAAATAAAAAAGTTTAAAAAAGTTAAATATGGAAAATAATATGGATAGTAAGAACTTTAATTGTAATATATATAACTTTTAAGAAGAGATCAGATAAAATCAGATGTTTAATGGAGCCTATAAAATTATAGTGTTTCTTTAATTCTTAAGTTTGTGTAGGCTTGCAAAATTTTGGCCAAGCTTGTACAGCTTAAAGCAAATAAAAAATAATAATTTGGGATGTAAGAAGTGTGTTTTATCACATTTGATTTTTGCGATTTTTTGCGATTTTTAAGAAAAACACTTTATTCAGACGACTTCTGCTTCAAAAATTCCAAGTTATTCCGAGTTCGAACAGGATTCACTCCAAACAAATAATGCAACACACAATACTTCCAGTTGGCTGTTTTGGTGAGGACGCTGCTAAATCGCGGCATAAATTTTATAAAGCTAATAGATTACATCACGCCCGCAAAACTAGCCGCACTGATAACTTTTTTGATGTTTTTAATAGGTCTATGGATTCTTCAGATCCACTAATATCATCTTTGCATTTAAGTGCACGCGTACTCGAATTTATCTGGTTACTTCCAGCAGAAGTTATCGGTTTATTAAGCTATGAGGATCCCACTGAAACTTATGTGCTTGAGCAGCACGAATACCCAAATGAAAGTTCAGATGACGACGATGTAGAAGACGTTTTTGAAGAGGAACATTTCATTTTGGGTAATAAATTGGATATCATATAATTTTTAATAAATAATGCACTTAAATTTCAAATTTAAAATTATTTAACCCTCATCGGTCCCTCGTATCAATTTGATACAATTTTTGTCTTTCAAGTTGAATAAAAAAAAACTACCCGAGGGAAAAAACCGGTTTTTGGGAAAATATCATGATTTTGCCTGTAGAATCGGGCTAACGAGTTTTTAATGTTCGGGGATTTCTGGTTTTACCTGAGACGAAATAGTTACGAATCGGTCCCTCGTACCAACTTGATACAATACATCTGCCGATGGTTATTGCAGTTGTTTTTTGGGTTAGGCTCGTTTTATTTCATTTTATTGTTTTCAGTATGTTCTTGAACACACACGAGTGAAGATTGAATTGAATTTGTTTGAAGTGATAAGTGAATTTTGAAGTGATTTTTATCTGCCGCATACTTTCATTGCGTTATACATACATTCAATTGATTTCAAAAAAAATGGAAAAAAATCTACGTGAAAACCGTCAAAGAGACGAATATGATATGGATACCGAATCTGGAAGTGAAGCAGAAGAATCTCCAGTAGATAGTGACGATGATTTCACAATGGAGGAAGAATGCGTTGCAGAAATGAGTGAGCATTCTGATGAGTACGATGTTGAGCCACTGAAACAAAATGTGGCAGAAGAAATTGCCAGAAATGCAACAGCAAAATATTTGCCAAAAAAAAAAAAAATTCAATATTCAACGGAGCCATTTGAAAATAACCGAAGAAATTCATATAGGCGCGCTGATAATATTGTTACAGGTAAAAAACCTACCGTTCTTGTTTTGTGCTTCATATTCAGTGGTTGTTTCTTTTTGTTGTTGTTGTAGGACCAAAACTAGTTGCAGCTGCTCATGTTGTAGATGTTTTGTCTGCATTTGATTTGTTTCTGCGACCGATAGAAAATACTATTTTGAATATGACGAATTTATATGGTTTGCGGAAATACAAAGAAGAATGGGGACAAATAGATATGGATACTCTACATGCGTACGTCGGATTGCTACTGCTTGCTGGTGTGTATCGTTCGTATGGTGAATGTGTTACACAACTCTGGAATGAGAAAACCGGTCGACCAATATTTCGAGACACAATGTCACTGAAAATGTTCAAAAAAATTGATGGATGTATCTGATTTGACGATAAAGAAGAACGTAATGCCAATACTGCTTCTGTCCGTGATAAATTGACACCGATACGCACCATATATGAAAAATGAAACCATAATTTGCAAGTTGTATACATTCCAGGCAAAAATGTTACAGTATAAGTTAACACACGTATCCGCTCCAGTTGTAATACGAGGATGGTACGTGACAATTTGTCAATTTTGCCGCATATTCCATTCCCACATAAGCCAAATGCTGAGCCAACAAAATATAACAGCAGCAAGCCAAAAATAACGGCAGCGCTGCAACAGCAGATTCAACCGGTACAACAACAACAACAACAATAGCAGTGCAGGCAATACAAGAACAATAGCAACAACCACTAAGGTGCAGCTAAAAGTCCAACAACAATATCAACGACAAAAGCGCAGCTGAAGCGACAAGTATAGGAAGATATAATAAGTTTATTTGGAGTTGTTTAAGTTAGTCTAAGAAGAGCATCCAATAAAGTTATTACACTGGCACATAGTGCCAATTAAATCAAGTGTTTTTATTTCGAAAACCTTAATTGGCGCCCAACGTGGGGCCACTAAAAAAATTCTTTATAAAAAGGAAAATTGAAAGTGGCCAGTGAGCTCGAACTCGCGTTAAAAATTTTCTATATTGAAAAAAAACAGCGTTAAAAATTTTCTATATTGAAAAAAACAGCGTAAAAATTTTCTAAATTGGAAAAAAACAACGTAAAATTTTTTATATTGAAAAAACTGAAGTGGAAAAAATCCAAAATCTCCTGAAAAACGAACTGAAGTGGAAAAATCTAAATTTTTCTTTTTTGAAAAAACTGAAGTGGAAAAATCTAAATTTTTCTTTTTTGAAAAAACTGAAGTGAAAAAATCTAAATTTTTCTATACTGAAAAAATTGAAGTAAAAAATTCTAAAATCTAATGAAAAATAAAACTGAAGTGAAAAAATCTAAATTTTTCTATACTAAAAAACTGAAGTAAAAAAATCTAAAATCTTCTGAAAAATAAAACTGAAGTGAAAAAATCTTAATTTTTCAATACTGGAAAAAACAAGTGAAAAATATCTAAAATTTTTCTGAAAAGAACTGAATTGGAAAAAACCTTCCAGTACCTACCTGAAACGAGAAAGGAAAAACGTTCGTTAATTCACGAAGGAGTCAATTACTGCCGCAGCTGCAGAGAATATCCCGTATTTGTTGCACCCACCGAAGCAATCGAGATTTTAAGAAATGATGAGTAGAATATTTTATATGTAAGTGAATGTTTACTTAAGAATTGAGTTCTTCCAGATGTTTTGTATGTCTTTGAATTAATTAGAAAAATTTTAAATTAATTAAAAAGTTTTTTTTTGAAGAAAAAACCCTTGTACTTTTACTAAATCTCAGTCAATTAACTGTTGAAGAAAACCTAGAATCTGAAAATAAAGATAACAAATAGTTAGTAATAAAGAAAGTTGTAACGATTGAGATGGATCCTCAAGCTCTTCAAGCCATCGTTAATGCCGCAATAAGGGCTGCAACGGAACAAACAAGACGAGAATTCCAGGATTCCGTCGACGAGTTGACCGCTAGATTAAAAACCCTAGAAACACCGACCACCGTTACGCAATACGAACCAGTAACAATTGACCCGACCGTCAGATGTGAGGAATCACTCGATCTTATAAAATCACTACCGGAGTTCGGTGGCGATAGAGCCACCTACGTATCATGGAGGCAGGCTGCCCATGCTGCGTATAAACTTTTTGAGGAATTTGACGGTAGTTCCAAGCACTACCAGGCGGTTGCCATTTTGAGAAATAAGGTGGTGGGCTCGGCAAATATGGTTTTGTCATCCTTCAATACCATTTTAAATTTTCACGCCATAATCGCTCGTCTAGACTTCACTTACGCCGACAAGAGGCCCATCTACCTGGTAGAGCAGGAAATGTCTACCTTAAGGCAAGGGCAACGCACAATCTCCCAGTTCTACGACGACGTGGAACGGAAACTGTCATTAATAGTAAACAAAAATATTATGACACATTACGGTAATACGGAACTAATAAACTCCCTTAATAATAAGTACCGACAAGACGCCCTTCGAGTGTTCATCTCGGGACTTAACAAACCCCTCTGTGACATTCTTTTCTCCTCCAGACCGACAGACATGCCAACAGCTCTAGCTCTTGCCCAAGAGCTTGAATCAAACCATGCACGATCCCTTTTCGCACAGGCATTTATAAGCCCAAATCGAAACCAAGTGGGTACTTTCACAAAACTTAATAATTATGGCCCTCATAATTCACCCCACTATCGAAGAGTAACGAACGCGTATCCTCGACCAGTGCCTATGGACACAGACCCAACGTCATCCCGCTTTAGGCACAATAAGCCAGAGGGACTGTTCCGCAACACTGCGCCAAACTTCAACAGAAATCCCTTCCTAAGCCCTAATCCTCAAGCTATCCGACCAGCGAAAAGACCTATTGAGAGCGATAGATTGCCAGCCAATAAGCTACAACGTGTGAACCATTTGAGGCAGCGCGGACGCGATGACCGGGACACACCCGGGTTTTATGTTGCCAAAAACCTCTACTTCCCCGGGGATTACGAGGACGAAGATGGAGACGACGACGGCGATATCCCAGAGGACGAGGAGATTGAGGCAACGGACGAGATTAATTTTTTAGAACAGGATCCCTCCTGCCCTACGTCACCAGAACACTGGCAGGGAGGAAATTAAAATTCTTAATAGATACGGGTGCCGCAAAGAATTACATTACAAATTTAGAAACCCTCAAAGGTGTCAAGCATATTGAAAATCCATTCCTAGTTAAATCAATTCACGGTACCGAAAAAATCCAAAGAAAGTGCACCATGAATATTTTCGACACAAACGCTCAGTTTTTTATTCTTCCGTCACTCCAAACATTCGATGGCATTATCGGTTTCGATTTTCTCAAGGAAATTGGTGCGACTCTTGATATGAAAAAAGGAATGATTTGCTACAATAATAAACGGGAAGCCCTCTTGTATTTTTTTTGCCGCGAGGTGAACAATATTTTATCAAACCCAAATCACAAAAAACAAGTCTCTCTCATTATCAAAGAACAGGCAGGAGTTTTTGCAGATCCAAATGAAGCCTTGCCCTATAATACCAATATCGTAGCGACAATCCGAACAAACGATGACCAACCAGTTTACTCCAAGTCCTATCCTTACCCAATAGCCGCATCCGAGTTTGTGAATAAGGAAATTTCCGAACTACTACGAGACGGTATCATTAGGCCTTCTCGCTCTCCGTATAACAATCCAATATGGGTCGTAGGCAAGAAAGGAACCACTGAGACAGGAGAGCGTAAAATGCGTTTGGTCATTGACTTTAGGAAACTCAATGAAAAAACAACAAGCGACAGGTACCCGATTCCGGACACCTCGGTTATTCTCTCAAATTTAGGGAAATCTTCCTACTTTACTACTCTAGATCTCAAGTCTGGCTTCCACCAGATAAATCTCGCTGAGCGTGACAGAGAAAAGACAGCTTTTTCTGTCAATAACGGCAAGTACGAGTTCTGTAGACTTCCATTTGGATTGAAAAATGCTCCAAGCATTTTTCAGCGAGCAATTGACGACATTCTTAGGGACGAGATAGGCAAAAGTTGTCACGTTTACATAGATGACGTAATTATATTCTCCTCTAGCTATGAACAACATACGAAGGATATAAGGCGTGTCTTGAAGAAACTTTTTGAAGCTAACATGAGGATTTCACTAGAAAAAACAAAATTCTTCAAAGAAGAGGTGGAATTCCTTGGCTTCGTTGTTTCCAAGAACGGGCTGAAAACCTGTCCGGACAAAGTAAAGGATATCATTAATTACGAGGTTCCTAAGACACTCCGAGGCTTAAGATCATTTCTTGGATTGTCTGGTTACTACAGACGATTTATCAGGGACTATGCGTTAATTGCTAAACCGCTAACAAGATACTTGCGAGGCGAAAATGGAAATATTGGTGCTAACCAATCAAAAAACGTTCGGATAGATTTCGATCAAGAAGCACAAAAAGCCTTTAGCAAAATAAAGGAAATACTGGCGTCAGAGGACGTACTTCTACTTTATCCTGATTACGAAAAGCCATTCGAACTAACCACAGATGCATCGTCACATGCTTTAGGAGCAGTTCTCTCTCAAGAGGGACGGCCTATAACCATGATTTCCAGGACTCTCTCTTCGACTGAAGAGAATTACGCAACTAATGAACGTGAACTGCTCGCAATAGTTTGGGCTTTACAAAAGCTCAGAAATTATCTTTATGGTGTTAAGCAGTTGAGTATTTTTACTGACCATCAGCCTCTCACGTTCGCTATATCAGATAAAAATCCTAACTCAAAGTTGAAAAGGTGGAGAGCGTTTGTTGAGGAATTTTCACCCAAATTCTTTTATAAACCTGGTAGGGCGAACGTTGTAGCCGACGCCTTGTCGAGGCAACATATCAATGCTTTAGGAAACTCTAGCAATTCATCAAACACGGTCCACAGTGAGGAGTCACTGACAAAAACAATTCCCACTGTTGAGAATCCCATAAACTGTTTCAGAAATCAGCTTATCCTAGAAGAAGGAAATACTGAAACAACTACGTCAAAAATACTTTTCAAATCCCAAGTTAGACATCGTATTGTTTTTTCCAATATAGATAATCTTCTGAAGACTTTTAGGTCATGCGTCAATCCCAACGTAGTCAACGGAGTATTGTGTGACCTACCTACCTTGGCCAAGATTCAGGATAAAGTTATCTCAATGTTCCCTGCTGTTAAATTCCTACGTGCAGCAAAGCAGGTGACAGACATCTTTAATAAAAATGACCAAAGGGAAATCTTGCAAGCGGAGCACAATAGAGCCCATCGTTCGGTGCAAGAAAACCTTAAACAAGTTCTGGACGATTACTATTTCCCTGACATGCGTAAGAGCCTAAAAGAAATAACTTCAAATTGTAGAATCTGTAGGGAGGCAAAGTATCAGCGTCACCCTCCGAACCCGGAGATTGGCAAAACACCCTTACCTCAAAGGCCTGGTGAAATTTTGCACATCGACATCTACTCTACTGACAATCAACACTTTCTAACTTGTGTTGATAAATTCTCAAAATTTGCCATAGTTTCGGCAATAAATTCCAGATCAATAGTTGACATTAAAGAACCCATACTACAAATTTTAAATTTTTTCAAGGACACCAAGACAATTGTCTGTGATAATGAAAAATCTTTTCATTCACATACAATTAGCTCGCTAGTAAGAGACCATTTTGGGATAAACATATTTACAACACCTCCACATCATAGCACTACGAACGGACAGGTTGAGCGATTCCACAGTACGCTTTCAGAAATAGCCAGATGTACAAAATTAACACAAGGTATAAACGACACGATTGACTTAATTCTACTCGCCACTGCGAAATACAACAGGACAATTCATTCTACCACAAATAAACGACCGATAGATATTGTCCATTCTATGCCCGAAGCTCTGCGAAAAGAAATCGAATCAAGAATAGCTAAAGCGCAACACGCAGAATTGCAGAGACTCAATTCTGGAAAAAAAACTAGACAGTTCGAACCAGGGGAAAAGGTTTATGTTAAAACGAATAGAAGAATAGGGAACAAATTTACAAAGCTCTATATCGAAAAAGTAGTTGAAAAAGACTTAGGAACTACTTTATTGATTGAGGGTAAAGAGGTCCATAAAAGTAATATAAGGTAATATTCTTGTATTTTCAGGCTTTTTATACTGGCAATCGCTCAAGCGAAACGAGCCAAATTTTTGAATTACACCGATTCACACTACATTCCGATAACCGATGGAGCAGTGGCTGTTTACAATAGCTACGGGTTCCTACTGCATAGAACAAACCTGACCGATTATGAAACCATAGCCCATGATACTGAAAACTTACTCGACCACTTCCCACAGTCGCACATGAGAAAATTACTTAAAGCAGATGTGGATCAGATCTTTAACCTACTTAGCGCGCTCAGAATCCACCATCGACAATCGCGAAGCATCAATTTTTTGGGAACGGCACTAAAATACATTGCTGGCACCCCAGATTTCGATGATTTTAATCAGGTGGCCACTAAGGAGGAAGCTTTAATAGAGGCTAATGAAAGACAGGTCCTTATAAATACCGAAATGCAGATTAGAATTAACCAATTAACAAAGACGGTAAACAAGCTTCTCAATGTTACAATAAAAAAAGAAATAGATACCGGACACCTATTCGAACTAGCTATAGCCAGAAACAAGGCCATAATAACGAGTATTGAGGATACCATCTATTCGGTCATTCTTGGAAAAGTTAATGTAATAAATCCTATTATACTAGATAGTACTGAAATACAAAATTTGTTAATCGCGGAACACTTTGCAAATATTAGTATAAGTGATATTTTAAGTATTTCAAAACAGAAAATATTCCAAGATAGCAATAGTATCCATTTCGTAATCAAGTATCCAAAAATTGAAGAAATATGTAGTAAAATTAAGATATTGCCTGTAATAAGTAAACATAAGATCCTAATGTTAGAGACAAATACCGTTGCCAACTGCAAAATATTACATGAACCTCTCGGAAATTGCAGAGATGCAGCCACAATCACATTCTGCCAACCTCTAAAAGGAAACTCCTGCGTGCGACAATTACTGAACAATAATTTCGCAACCTGCAAGACCACTTCGGCGTACCATATAACACCAGTTGAAGAGATCGATGATGGACTAGTAATTGTGAATGATCAGACAGCTGAGATACAGGAAGGAAATAACTCAGCAATCTTGATGCATGGAACCCTTCTTGTAACTTTCGAAAGTGAAATAACCATAAACGGTACAACTTTTACGAATTGGAAGAAAATCAGTCATTCACACCCTCAACCCGCATCAGTTAAATTTGTCAATATCACGGAACATGTTACGCTGTTATCACTTCCGTACTTGCATGAAGTTAATATAAAAAACATTGGCCATATTGCCAGCCTGAAAGAACTAATCCATCAACAATCTACGCAATGGCTACTAATTTTCATTTCTTCGATAGTAACAGTCGTAATCATTGTTATAGTTTTGTTAATCACAAAACGTCGCAAGAAGATTAACAACGTCATAGCCTTAGAAAGAGTTTTAAAAGAAACCGGGGACGGCTCCTCTTAACGGGGGGAGAAGTTAACACACGTATCCGCTCCAGTTGTAATACGAGGATGGTACGTGACAATTTGTCAATTTTGCCGCATATTCCATTCCCACATAAGCCAAATGCTGAGCCAACAAAATATAACAGCAGCAAGCCAAAAATAACGGCAGCGCTGCAACAGCAGATTCAACCGGTACAACAACAACAACAACAATAGCAGTGCAGGCAATACAAGAACAATAGCAACAACCACTAAGGTGCAGCTAAAAGTCCAACAACAATATCAACGACAAAAGCGCAGCTGAAGCGACAAGTATAGGAAGATATAATAAGTTTATTTGGAGTTGTTTAAGTTAGTCTAAGAAGAGCATCCAATAAAGTTATTACACTGGCACATAGTGCCAATTAAATCAAGTGTTTTTATTTCGAAAACCTTAATTTATATGAACAGCTAGTTCCATTTCGTGGACGCTGTCCGTTTCGACAATACATACAGTCGAAACCGGCTAAATACGGCATAAAGATTTGGATTTTTGGCCGTTTCAGCTACCTGGTATGTTTACAACACGCAAATTTATGTTGGTCGCAATCGCAACGCCGCTCCAGAGCGCAATATTGGTCGCCGTGTTGTTTTGGATTTGGTAAATGGGCTGTCGGAGAGGAATATCACATGCGACAACTTCTTCACTTCCTATGTACTGGCTGAAGAGTTACATAAACGCCGAATGACTTATTCTGGGCACTATACGGAAAAATAGGACCGAAATTCCTGCAGTATTGTTGTAAATGAGGAAAAAACCTGTGTATTCGAGCGTTATTTTATATGACCACAAATTACAAGCCATTTTACTGTCGTATGTGCCTCGGCGTTATAGATATATTACACTGCTCAGTACATGGCACAATGCCATCGTTATAAGTGAAAATGCTGAGAAGAAACCGAATGTAATTCAGGATTATAATAAAACCAAGAGTGGCGTGGACACTATGGAACAGATGGTGGCTACCTACACCTTCAAAAGGAAGATAAATCGGTGGCCAATGGCAGTATTTTGCAAGATGTTGGAAGTGAGTGCATTGAATGCATAAATAACGTATATTTCGCTATTTCTGGCTTGGAAAAACAACAAAACCAATAAAAATATACATCGTCGAATATTTATTGAGGAGCTTGGAATGGCTCGTGTGCAAAAACACATAGAAAAGCGGAAATCTCAGCCTCGAAGGCTCAATATTGAAGCACTACCGGCGATTACCCATTTACCAAAAACTACGAAACGCGGCCGTTGCTACATATCTACATATAAAAACAATAAAAATTTGTATTCAAGTCGTTGTGATAATTGTAAGAATTATGTTTGTAATGATCATCATTATGATATTTGCGAAAAATGCGCTAATAAAGGCACATAGCCACAAAAATAAGCATTTTTCACATTTTTCTCTTTCAAATTTTCATTACTATAAATGTATTTTCTAAATTTAAATTTATGAAAACAATAAAATAGAACTACAAAAATATAAAACAATCAGTTTTTTTAATTTTTAAAACGATTTTCTTAACTTTTTTTTGAATGTGTATCAAATTGATACAATGGGACCGATTCGATGCATTTGCTCGGGGTTAAAAAAACTTTATTTAAAAAATTTATTTATTTTATTTAAAGGGTTGAATGGGTTAAGGTTTCGTTCAAAATTTCAGCGAATATAATCTCATTTGAAAGCAAAATGTCTTACAAGTCTGAAAAGTTGGCATAAGGGAGTCGTCGCTGATTTCAATTTTAATACCAAATTCCGAAATCTTCAAACAGTTTATCGAATGTGGAGTCGTAATACTTTTTGCCACACTGAAGTCGTCATGTAATATTTTGAAATTTTGACATCAAATTCGAAATCAGAGACCTAAAAATTCCTCTTACACTACGTTTCATCCAGATACAATAACATTTTGAAATTTCGGCCGCCATATTGTATCTGACATTTTGACATCAAATAATAGAGTATTTACTTATAGAGCCTTTACAGAGTTTTGGGCAGCAAAAGTGGTCAGCGAACCCATTGTGCATCGTTGAGGACATGTCAGCAACAAGTCTTGCAAGTCGAAGTGGAATTTTGTTTGAATTGACCTTCGAAGACCGCTATGGAAGTAGATCGATCCGTCTTGCAAGAAACTTACTTGTCTCGAAGACGTCTTCGACGATGGATCGATTCATTTCCCACTGGGTTAATTTATCACAAACACATATATACCTACATAACACGTGTTTATTGATTTAAAATACTTTTTATTTTTTGTATTCAAGCATTCAAGTCCAGGCTGAATGAATTTCAACAACTCCTTTTTTTTTAAAATCTTATTCTATAAAAACATCTTTTATGTTCTATTTACTTTCCTAGCACACATTGCAAGAATGCAAACAACATTTATTTACATACATACACTACATTTACATATACTATTTTATACGTACGAATTTAAAATATACTCACAACATCAGCAACAATTGGTTCTTCGATTTCGAGTCCTTGTAGCGCTTGTTCCCTGCTCAAGTGTACCTCGTAGGATGTCGTTGGCGTTACAAAAACAACACGATGTTTACGAGTTTGTAGAATATTTGCTATAACCAACTGGAAATAAACAATTAGTGATTGTGAGTAGGTTTGACTGTGTGTCAACATGTGTGTGTAAATAATTGTGTCGGTGCTAATTTAAATAAATGTGTACGTGCCATTATTGAACAACACGCGTGCAACTAATTGAAAGCAGTAAACAATTGGAATGAATCAAGAGAAAATTTAAGTCAATTTTAAAGATGCTTCATTAAAGCCACAAGCATGAAAGATTAGTGGTTTATTGTTGTTAAAACAAAAACTTAAAACAAAAAACAAAACAAAAAAACAGAGGATTTATATCCTCGAAGAAAGTCGAATTAAGGTAAATCTTAAATTCTTGGACGACTAGTAGATTTTAAAGACTTAGTTTTAGATGCAAGATTGTCATATTTGAGATTTAATTTTAAGATACTGAATTTTGCAAAGGTAAAGGCAAGGCAATGGCGCAAAATGCTTCAAGATGATATCTGTAGCAGCGCCAGTTTGTGGCACACTTTGACAAGTACTGGAAACTTTTATGGCTTTTTTATGTCATATTTTTTTTCCACAGCATACAGACAACCATGAAACTATCATACATAGAGTAGTTTATTTTTCGTTTGTCATTTTTTATGGTGAATTTTAAGAACAGTATTCCTTATTTTCATTGAAAACATTTTATGCTTTTACAGTTATTGGATATCGTTTGCACGTTTACACATGTGAACTGAAAAATAGTTGTATTTCCGTCTGATAAATAGGTGCACTCATTTTTGTTAAGACAAATTTTATAGCTTTTGTTCTTAACTAAAATTAAGTTTCAGTTTTAGTTTCAGTTTAAAAAAATACAGTTTAAATATATGCAATTCCAACAACAGACACATGAAAAATTTTTAAATTTTTTGTTACAGTACCCCGCCATAATATTATGATCACTATACAACCTCAAAGAGGGATGTACATCGATTCGTACAACGTATCACCTTACAGGCAAAAACAAAAAATACGCCGCACACCATCTTTCTGAAGGTGGCATTTAAAAAGAAAATTTCGATATATTTTTTTACCGAACGTAGGGGGTCACGCCTTTAAGTTTTTCTTCATATTTTCGGCTTTTACAGTCCGATCTTAAAGAATGATATATCGATTTTTTTTTTGTATCAAGGAATCAAAATTTTTTGCTCTAATGGTCGTTGGGGTCAAGCACCTCGTTCTAGTACTTACCCAACAGATCCCAGTTTCTATTATCCTAATGAACCATTCTACGGTCATAAAAGGAAAGATAGCAAAAAAATCATTAAACTCTTCTAAAAAAGTATATCGATTATCCCAGCAGAACTATTGAAAAACATTTTTAATTTTTTTTTGCCGAACGTAGGGTTTCTTCTTTAAAATGTTTAGTCATATCTTCGACATTTACGAATAATACATTCGACTTAAATAATAATACATCAATATTTTTGTCTCATTATGTATTTGAATGTTCATGTGAAAAGTAGATTAATAAAATAATTTAAGTGGATTTTTGGCAAAAATTTTCCCACTATAAAAGTTCTTAATTTTATTTAAATGATTAAAAAATGCAAATTTAAATGTACCATATGGTGAGGGTCTTCAAGGTATTGAGCAATGGCTCAAAAATACTTTATTTGATTTGACTTTTATTTCTGCAATTCGTGTTGTAGAAGTTGATATCTAGTAAATAAATGCTAGAACGGGGTCCTTGACGCCAATGATATTTTAATCCTTGGTACTTTCAAGGCAAAAATATCGACATATCATTTTTTAAAAATCAGACTGTAAATGTCGAAGACATGACGAAAAATTTAATACCCCTACGTTCGGCAAAAAAATAAAAATTTTTTTTAAATATTTCTACTGAGATAATCGACATACTTTTTTCGAAAGAGTTTTATGTTTTTTTGTGAGCTTTAACTGTATGACCTTAAAATGGCACATTAGGATGGTAGAAATTGGGATCTGGTGCGTAACTTGATGTAACAACAGAGTACTTGACGCCAATGACGTTCAGAGAGAAAAAAGTTGGTCTTTTCGAAACAAAAACATTGATATATCATTCTTTAAGATCGAACTATAAATATCGAAGATACGAAGAAAAAGTTAAAAGCGCGACGCCTATGTTCGGAAAAAAATTTTTTTTCCAAAATTTCTTTCGAAAATTCTTCAGATTAGATGGTATGCGGTGCACTTTCTTTTCGATACGTTCTAATGTACATACATATCAAATCGCTGTATGCAAACCACTGATCGAAGAAGAACGATTCAATTACCAAATGAAAAGTCAAGAGTCAAACTTTAAATCAAAATCCTTGGAGAAATTTTTAAGATAAGGGTTGCGCCAACATTTTCTGTTGATCGAATCATTTTGTCCGAGGATTTATCAAAATTTCTATTTAGAGCTTAACCGGAAATGGGGAAGAAAAAATAATAACAATTTTTCCAAGGATTTCAAGGTTATTACAACGAATTGCTAAGTGACCGTCAATATGGTTTCCGTAGAGCCCGTTCTACTGGCGACCTTATGGCGTTCCTTACAGAAAAATTGGAACCAATGCGTTCACCTATTCGATGAGAGCAGGGTTGTTGCTCTGGATATTTCAAAGGCGTTTGACCGAGTGTGGCACTCGTTTCTAAAATCTAATTGCAAACGGTGTCGATGGTAACTTTGCTCGGTGGATCACGTGCTTCCTTAAGGATAGAACTATCCGTGTCGTAATCGATGGCATTTTGTCCAGTGAGCACGCCATCAAATCAGGAGTACCACAGGGTTCAGTCCTATTGCCAACTTTGTTTTTGGGTTTTATCAACAACCTCTGACGTTGACTTACAACCCAATTCATTCGTTTGAGAACGACAGCAGCATTTGTCATTCATATTTTTTCCAAAAACGTCCGTGTTTTTTGGAGATTGAGAATAAGAGGCAAAATATGAATGACACACTTCTTTATAACTCGGAAAAAAATCACCGAGTGGAGCCTTGCTAATAGAGCAGATTTTAATGCAAATAAGACCCAGTATTGTCTTACTCAAAAAATTTATTAGTATAATAGCTACGAATAATATCTATACTATTCTATACTATTATATAAAATTGAAGTGGAAATTTTTGTTTTCAGGTAAACTCCAAAAGTATTGGGTCGATTTTTATGAAATAAGGTTTCACATATCATACTTGTGCTGCAGCACAGCATAGATGTACTTTTATATCGAAATTTTAATAAAAAGTATGTTTATTTAAAGAGTTAAGTTTTTGAAGAAATCCTCCCTGATGCCACGAATTGCTTGATCGTTTTCTTTCCATGGCTTTGTGTTGCGAGAATTTCAATAAACTCCATGTTGTTCTCTACTCTTCTCTTTTTCCGCTCTGCCAGCACAGCACAACATAAAAAACAGATGAGCCACACACAAGGCGAAAACAGAGATACATATAAATGCAGTGCTAAGCTGCACAACAAAACAAAACAAAAGCAAAAAATGTTTTTTATTTCGTTTGACATGCATTGTCTTAAAGGCTGATGTCACACGGTGATCGTTTGAACGGCGTTTAAAAGTTTTTGTTAGGAGAAAAAAAAAACGTGTTAACGCTCTTAATTGACAAAAAAACTTCCGTGGCCTGCTAGTTATATATAATCGTGAAATGTTACTAATGCCTGTGGTAGTATTCAGGAATTCATTCGTTTTATATACTTATTATATTCGTAAGCAAAAATAGAACAATTCGAATGCGTGAATTTTACGGATTATTGTGTGCATATAAATAATAGCATTCGTAAATTTTTCATACGAATGTCTTCGTAAATTCTTTCATTTTATTCGTAATATTTACTAATGGCTTCGTACTATTTACGAAGTAAAACTAATATTAGCACAAAAAATTCTTTCGTTTAAAAAATTGACAACCGAAACGAAAAAACAAAAACAAAATTTCTCTTTGACTCAGACGGATGTGTTTTTTAATTGCTCTCGAAATACTGATGTTATATGCAATAAAGCACGGTTTTAAGAAAGTAAAAAACAGTTTAATGCTAGTATTATTAATGCTTTAAAAATTTATAGTGCCATTTTTTTTAAAAATAAATTGAGTAATGTTTTGTGTCGGGCATAAAGTGATGAAGTGGCTGGATTGCCAATAAATGATTAAGTGATAAAGTGAAGTGACAGGATCGCCAAGAAATGTTACGCCTTTAAAAGAGTTTAAATTAAAAGGACCTACCTAAAGATAAGATAAGCGATATCTTCAGAGTCTAGCCCGTATCAAGTAACTCTAACCTATTAGTTATAGTCAAGTTTTACTCTCCCTTCAATCGAAATCGTGCTCTGAAAGCTTTTAGTGACTATCGAAGGCGAATGAAAAGAGCAACTAACCTCAGAGATACTGGGCTGGACTCTGATAACAATGTGTACTTGCACGAGAGCCTCTCTATCGGCGCAAGAAAACTTGTACAAACAGCGATCGCATGCAAGCGTAGAAAAAAATATTTTCAATGATTTTGCAAGCCGTGGGTCTGTTTATATCAGGTTTTCTAGGAATGGTGATTGCATTAAAATCAACAATGAAGCTGAACTCCCCAAAATCTCATCGGCTCCTGATGACGTTACTGAAAATGAATAGAGTAGTTGTTCTACATATGTCTAAGTTTATAATATTTTTTCATTTCCATAACTTTTTCCACTGCATCGTTAATCTTTACCTATTCTTTACGCTGCACTCTTATTTTGTACACACTTTGTCTCTACCAAATGCTTCCAGGGTAAGATTAATTTTAATTTTTTCTAATGTCTGTTCTAATGTAATAATTACACAGTTATTAGTAATATTTGCACACAAAATTTTTTGAGTGTTTCCACTTTGGAATAATAAGCAATCAATTGCGTTGCCGATATTTTGTAAATGGTAAGTGCAATGAAATATAAAATTAGCAGTTAAATCGACATTTTTAGCAGCAATTTTTTATTAAAAACTTTTTTTTTTAGACTAAACCAACACTCAGTGGATGTCGCTATATATTTGAAAGCATTAAACGAAATTAACCGTATAATGAATGAATGAATAGCAAGAGCATTGGTAAATATTACAATAGTATTCGTACAATATACTAATCGCACCGTATAATGTACGAATGAGTAACAAGAACATTGTTAAATATTACAATAATATTCGTAAAATATACAAATTCATTTGTAAAATGCATGAATGAATAACAAGAGTATTGGTTAATATTACAATAATATTCGTACAATAAACGAATTGCACTGTACAATATACGAATGATATTAGGAGCATGCGTAAATGTAACGATATTATTCGTACAATATACGAATGTTTTTTTACAAATACAAATGGTATATTCGTAATATGTATCAATAAAATTCGTAGAATGGACGCAGTAACCCACAAGCGAATGAACTGTCCCTTATCTCCCTTGAATATTAAGAGTGTAGATCTTTTAGAGTCAGATGCTCTTGGCGTTCTGGGTGTATCGATACAATCAGACCTTCGTTGGAATGATCACATTTTTCATGTGTCGAAAGAAGCGGCCAAGTACCTAGGTTTCTTAAAACAGTGCAAGCGATACTTCACCCTATCTGATCTTCGAATGATCTATACCTCATAAGGCCTATAATGGAGTACAATTCACACATTTAGGGAGGAGCTTCGAGATCTCTTTGGAGCTTTGGAGATATATATGATAGGATATGAAAACATTTTATCTTCTGTTCTCTTGGGCATAGGCGGAATGTTGGTTGCCTAAGGCTTTTGTATAGGCTCTTCTACCATGGAAAATCTTCAAAGGAGGTACATGGCCTGACACCACCAGTTCGTGTATTTCCTAGGTCTACTCGGGCAACTTTTCAAGCCCATCCCTTTACCATTGCATCGGTGCCCAATAGAACCTCGCATTACCGAGATAATTCGTTTTTTAGTCGCACAGTAAGATTGTGGAATAATCTTGCTGTGAGCATGTTCCCCGCCAGTTTTGATCTGTGTAAGTTTAAAGCAAATCTTCACCGTCATTACTCCATCTTTCCACCCTCCAACTATTACCCATCTTCCGAATTAACGCAATGCTTTCGCATTTAAAGGGGGCATCCCCTGAGCGTTGCTTAAGTTAAAAAAAAAAAGTTGACAGTTGACATTTCAGTGGGTATTTTTTAACGTAGGGGAAGGTAGGCAGTTGTGGACATAGTTTAGTTTTTCAATCATATCTTTTTACCTGGGGCATATTATGCGGACATATGCATAATAATGGAAAGCTAGAAACCTCAGCTAACTAGTTTTGAAAGAATTACATTGATATCTCTCATTGAAAAAAAATTATCAAATTTTTTGTGAAATGGTCATTTTTGCTATATTTTTTTTTTGTGGGGGGTTGTGGACACCTTTGTAAAATGAGCTAAAATATAAAAAGTATGAAGTTAAACGCAATGAAATAAATCAATAATGAAAGTTTATTAATTTTAAAGGCCATCAATGGCAAAAATAATAACGAGAGAGGGCATCATTCCACGTCAGAAGCACAATTTGCGCATGTGAAGTAGCTGGCACGCATGTCAGCACACTTCAAGTGTACTGGCCGATCACATTCATTGCAGTGAACGGAGTTTGAAGCGGTCAATTTTTTTGGCAACATCTTCATGCAAATGATGCAGAAGTCCTCGTCCTCATCTTCCTCCTCCGATGACTTCTGCTTCTTGGAGAGTATGAGTATGAGAGAGGTTCGGGGAATAGCAAACGCCGCAGCAGTAGGTTTTACGGATTGCTTTTCCACCAAGCATCGTTTAATGGCATTTGTCAGCGCATTAAAATCGATTCCCGTTGAACCGGACGATTTTTTTGAATTTTTCCTCGACGACATGACTAAAAACATCGAAAAAATGCATAAAAACACTATCAAAATAATTTATATTGACATCAACGACAATATTTCACGATTTGTCAAAAAAAAATTGGGTGTCCACAACACCCGACATTCAAGTGTCCACAACTCCCTTGAGCAGCCATTTTGAAATCGTATGAAAAAAATTTTTGTTGTGTAGATTGTGTCCGAACCCGGTGTTGAATCTCAAAGAAAACTAAATTCCACGTAAAAAAATCCATTGCACTCACCTTCTCACTTAACACACTTCACACGGTGACACTTTAAAAAACGTTCAAAACAACTTTTGTGATTTTTTCGAGGTAAAGAAAATAATTTGTTTGCAGCACAAAGCACACACGTCTGTTCACTTTTGTATTTGGCACAAAAACATCGTGCTACTATAGCGCATACATGAAATTTGTCAGATCTCTCAAATCTGCTCTGTGTCAAAAGTTACACAGGGGTGTCCACAACTACCGACTGTCCATAACTGCCTACTTTACCCTACTATTCCAAGGTTTGAATCAGAGCTGGATATTTTGCGATTACAATTACTTTCCGATTGCAATTACAGTAATCTTAATCTACAAAAATTAACGATAACGATTAATATAACTGAAATATGTAAAAGTATTATTACAACTAGTTTGCTAGCTTTACTTTCATTATTTTATATAAGAATCAAAGCATTTTTATTATAAAAAATTTTCAAGGAAATTTAGATATAATTAATTTTAATTGTTGGTAATTGATTTTTTTTTTTTTAAATCTCCTACATTTGTTCTGCACTTTATTTGCGCACCTATTTTTCTGTCTACCTGTTTAGATACTCACCTTATGTTTGTATTTACTTAAACTATCGCGAGCCTTAGTGATCAATAAATTCTCATCCGTTTCCAGTTTAAATGATACAACAAATGCATGAGGCACCCAGAGGCTTGCAAGTGGTGCTAGCATTTTTGGTACCAGCTGTAAAGATATTGTTGGCGCTCCTTCACCCGATTGCATTTTATGTGTGGGCTGTAATAAGAATAAATGCAAACAAGTTTAAAAACAAAAAACTTTTAAAAAAGATGAAGTAAACAGGAATTAAATATAACATGGATGTTCGTGTGTGAATTTTGAGTTTTAAGTCATATGAGCAAAGTTAAAATTAAGAATGGTAGAGCAATGTATCCCTGTCCCACTCATGACCATTAATGGGGTAGTGAAACAAATTTATTAAATTGCGACTGTCATCGAACAGTCTCGTTTTTGGCTCACTTTTGAGTAACATTCGTAAAGATAAGCAAATTGTTTGTTATTGTTTTGCTGTGCCAAACATACTAAATGCAATTTTTTTGTGTATAATTAGACAGAATACTTTGGAAGCTATAAAAATGTAAAGTAGAAGGATGATGTATGCCAGCCTGCCTAGAAGTAATTATACTATTAGCATGTAAGATGATTTCCAAAATAAATGTGAGTGTAAAAAGATGTGACGTTCCTTTGTCATGAATGGGACAGTTTTTTCTTCATCATGATTTTTTAAAAGATATTTTTGGTTTTTTGTGCGGGGTCAAGGTCCAAATTATTAAAAATAAAAAAAAAAAACATTCAACCCGCAAATGAAAAACTTTAAAAGTTTTGATTTTTAATACTCAAAAATTCTTAAAAATTGTTTTTTTCATGTGAACGTCATTTTAATCGTATAGTAATATGTTTTGTGTATATTTCTCGTGGTTGCATGTTAATAAGTGGTATTTTTAACCGACTTCAAAAAGGAGGATTTTCTCAAGTTCGTCGGTTTCTCAGTTTCTCAGTTTCTGTTTTTTTTTTTTTTTTTTTTATTTTTTTTTTTTTTTTTAAATGTATGTACATCGATAACTCCTAAACCATATGCCTGATTGCCATCATTTTTGGGGAACAGATAGATATCATAAGCATGGAGGTGCCCGTACAAAAGTGGGCGGAATTCGAGAACTGGGCGTGGCAATAATAGATCTCGCAATACTAGATACTTCTGTATCTCGAATAATATTGACACTAGGGTACTGCAATTTAGTGTAGGGAGGGGTAGGCACAATTATTATAAATTACGGGCAAGAAAATGGGCGTAATTAGACAAATGGGCGTGGCAATATTAGGAAAACAGTGTATCTTGAATAATTTTGAGGCTAGAGTACTGCAATTTAGTATAGGGGTAGGCATTATTATTACAAATTATCGTCAATAAAGTGGGCGTTATTCGACAAATGGGCATGGCAATACTAGATAAACACTGTATCTCGAATAATATGGACACTAGGGTACTGAAATTTAGTGTAGGGGTAGACACAGTTAATACAAATTACGGTCAAGAAAATGGGCGTTATTTGACAAATGGGCGTGGCAATATTAGACAAAGAGTATATCTCGAATAATATTGATACTATAGTACTGCAATTTAGTATAAGGGTAGGCATTACTAGTACAAATGATGGCCAATAAAGTGGGCGTTATTCGACAAATGGGCGTGGCAATATTATAAAAACACTGTATCTCGAATAATATGGACACTAGGGTACTGAAGTGTAGTGGTAGGCACAATTATTAAAAATTTCCGTCAACAAAATGAGCGTTATTTGACAAATGGGCGTGGCAATATTACAAAAATAGTATATCTCGAATAATATTGATACTATGATAATGCAATTTGGTCTAAGGGTAGGCATTATAAGTAAAAATTACGGTGAAAAAAGTGGGCGGATTTCGACTACTGGGCGTGGCAATATTATAAAAACAGTGTATCTCGAATAATATTGACACTAGAGCACTGAAATTTCTTGTAGTACAGGGGTAGGCAGAATTATTAAAAATTATGGTCAATAAAGTAGGCGTTATTCGATAAATGGGCGTGGCAATACTAGATAAACACTATCGCAGTTAATATTGACGCTGGGGTACTGAAATAAAGTACAGGGGTAGGCACAATTATTGGAAATAACGCTCCAGAAAGTGGGCGCTTATTTAACAAAGGGGCGTGGCAATATTTGAAAAACACTATATCTCGAATAATATTGACACTAGGGTAATAAAACTCGTTACAAGAATGGGTATAATAATTTCAAAACAGGTGACATCTAATTTAAATTTAAGAGGCAGATATTTGAAATAACCAACAAACTTTCAGATTTTAATAGAACAAATTTTTTCGGAACAATTTTATTTATGTTGTTTATACACTTTTTTCGAAAATTGATCATATTCTCTAAAAAGGAAAAATAAAAATTTAAAAAGAAAAAAAAACAACCGACTACAAAATCACTACAAAGTAAAAAATAAATTTAAAAATACTTTTCCTTTTAATTTCTTGGTCATATTTGATAATTTATTTAAACATATTATTATATATGAAATCTTATTATCTTAATTTTTTTTCTTATTTGTTTTATTATCATAAAAATATTAATTTCTTGATGAATACAAATGCTTTGAAGTTGGCGCTTCTGATTAAAAGTCTGATTATATTAGCGCCAACCTTAAAAGCTTTTGTATTCATCAAGAAATTAATATATTTATGATAATAAAATAAATAAGAAAAAAATTAAGATAATAAGATTTCATATATAATAATATGTTTAAATAAATTATCGAATATGACCAAGTAAAGGAAAAGTATTTTTAAAATTATTTTTTACTTTGTGATTGTAGTCGGTTGTTTTTTTTTTAAATTTTTTAACCGATACTTATCCACAATTCTTTTTTTTTCTATTTCTTGAACAAGGCTCAATGTTTTTTGTGTTTGCAATTGTCTTTAATGTTATTTTTAAATTACATTACGCATAGAATATAAGTTTTCAATGACTTTCCCAGATAAAATATTGCAAACCAAACAAAATGTGTTTAAGCATAGAATCCAAAATATGAAACTACGCTTGCAGCAAGCAAAGTTGTGATAATTGCTAAAAAAAAACCACTGAGAAAAAGCGCCATTTATTTTGGAATTCCTAAATTGAGCTAAATTGTAAAAATGTGCTGTTTCAACAAAAAAAAAAAAAAAATTGTTTTACTTGTGCTAACATTGTTGTTCGTGTTTCGGACATTGATGATGAATCCAATGCTTCATATGAACAAAACATCATTTATTTTTTAGAATTTCTTTAAAATAAAATAAACATCGATGAAATTTCAATAATATGGCATTTGATCTACATTTTTTGTATTTCTTGAAAAAAATTTTCAGGTGTCCCACTCATGACGAAATTATTTTTGAGATCCAAATTTCCAACATATAACAGCTAAGGAGAATTATGTATTAGCCAAAAGGCTAAGGTATTCCATTAGAGTGGTCTCTGTTATTTTTTTTTTTCGAAAGTATCGAATTACTCACCGGGGTTTTGTTCCTTAATATGACTGATGAGGTAAGCTGTAAAATTTTCGGGAAAAAAATTGACATTTAAATGTGCCTCAAACGACCACTACATTGAAAATCTGATTTATATGAGAAAATAGTGCTGTTTTCCCAAAAAAATCCCAATGACTCCCAAAAACTTCGTACGCACTTCGTTATTCATTTAGTTTTTCTTTAAAATGAATTATCAAACATGAAAATCGGACTTAAATTACCACATTACGAAATGTGTATCAGTTTTTTTGAAAATTTGAGCTGAAATAAATGCAATTAGAATTTTTTTTGGGAAAACAGCACTATTTTCCCATATAAATCAAATTTTCAATACATAGGTTGCTTGAAGCATGTTTAAATATCTCTGTTATGGTAAGAAACAAAATCGCAGTGCGTAATAAAAGATCAGAAAAAAAATTTTTTGCTCAATATAACTAAGGACCACTCTAGTGTACCACTCATGACGACTGTCCGCTATTTATAATAAGTTCATGCGTCATATTTTAAATTGGACATGTTTTCAGCTTGTATAAATTGATACAATCAATTTATCAACAGAATTTCTACTTTCAAATGTTTACCATAAGAACCAGTTTGTTTTAACTGTAATCGAAAAATCTTAACCGGATTGGACACAGTGATTTGTGCAATGGAAATAAATTAGAAATTTTTTTTTTAAATGTCACAACTTTGGCACAAAAATTCGTTAGACAAAATTCTATTTAAGTAGGTTTTAAAATATTTTTAACCTTAAAGTACAAATGTAGGCGTGGCAGCAGGCGAAACGCACTGCTACATGGATATTGCTCGTGTTAAGAAATTGGCAGCAAAATGTCTTTGGACTGCTAACAATTCATTGAAAATTAGCCCCTTAGGTTTAAAGAAATTTTTTTAACTAAGCAAATACAAAAAATTAACCTAAAAATTGAAAGAGTAAATTTAAAAAGATGAAAAATTCGTGCTAAAGCAAAAAATCAATCTAAATGCTGAAAAAATTTAAATTCAAAAGTTGAAAAATTGGTTTTGAAACGAAAAAAAAACCTTAATCTAAATAGTTGAAAAAGTGAAATACGAAAGTTGAAAAATTCGTTCAAAAACAAAAACTCAACCTAAAGAAATTGTTGAAAAAACAACCGACTACAAAATCACTACAAAGTAAAAAATAATTTTAAAAATACTTTTCCTTTTAATTTCTTGGTCATATTTGATAATTTATTTAAACATATTATTATATATAAAATCTTATTGTCTTAATATTTTTCTTATTTGTTTTATTATCATAAATATATTAATTTCTTGATGAATACAAAAGCTTTTAAGGTTGGCGCTAATATAATCAGACTTTTAATCAGAAGCGCCAACTTCAAAGCCTTTGTATTCATCAAGAAATTAATATATTTATGATAATAAAACAAATAAGAAAAATTTTAAGACAATAATATGTTTAAATAAATTATCAAATATGACCAAGAAATTAAAAGGAAAAGTATTTTTAAAAATTATTTTTTACTTTGTAGTGATTTTGTAGTCGGTTGTTTTTTTTTTTAAATTTTTTATTTCTTCCTTTTTAGAGAATATGATAAATTTTCGAAAAAAGTGTATAAACAACATAAATAAAATTGATCCGAAAAAATTTGTTCTAATAAAATCTGAAAGTTTGTTGGTTATTTCAAATATCTGCCTCTTAAATTTAAATTAGATGTCACATGTTTTGAAATTATTATACCCATACTTGTAACGAATTTTATTACCCTAGTGTCAATATTATTCGAGATATAGTGTTTTTCAAATATTACCACGCCCCTTTGTTAAATAAGCGCCCACTTTCTGGAGCGTTATTTCCAATAATTGTGCCTACCCCTGTACTTTATTTCAGTACCCCAGCGTCAATATTAACTGCGATAGTGTTTATCTAGTATTGCCACGCCCATTTATCGAATAACGCCTACTTTATTGACCATAATTTTTAATAATTCTGCCTTCCCCTGTACTACAATAAATTTCAGTGCCCTAGTGTCCATAGTATTCGAGATACAGTGTTTTTATAATATTGCCACGCCCATTTGTCGAATAACGCCCACTTTATTGGCCATAGTTTGCTATAATAATGCCTACCCTTATACTAAATTCGGTGTGAACGCAGCGTTATGTTTTAAAATTTTATTTATATAATTTGGCAGCATTGAATTTCACTAAGCGTAACGTAGTTTGAAAGTTTTCCCATTACTTGGAGAAAAGTAACACGTGATTTTGTTGTTTTGTGTGCGCAACTGTTATTTTTTGAATTCATTCATAAAAAGATTGTGGCAGTCTAAAGAGAGATTTTCAAAAGTGTGTTTTGAATTAGGTAAGAACAATTATTGATTTGTTTGAATATGTAAAAGAATTTCAATGGAACTAAAAAAAAGCAAAAACAAATATAAAAAATGTCGCCAAGAGCATCAGGGGCACATTTGACATTTTTGAATGGGGCACCTTTGACAAATATCAATCGTACCCCATGTTACTAATTCATTAAAAAAAATTTAATTTAATGTATTTCTACATGGTTTTTAAACAGAAATGGTTCGAAATTACAAGAAAAAATCCAATCGTGATGCGATCGATGAGAAAAATGTTAATAAAGCGCTTTCAGACATAAGTAATGGGACTGAAACTCTAACAGCAGTTGCGGCTGCTAAATATATTTTTAATGTTGATTTTGGAAATTATAATATACGATAATCGAATTGATCTCCACATTTATGTTCTGTTTTGACTTAATTGTTTTTTTATGTTAATTGAATGAAATAGGTACTATAGTATCAATATTATTCGAGATATACTCTTTTTCTAATATTGCCACGTCCATTTGTCAAATAACGCCCATTTTCTTGACCGTAATTTGTATTAACTGTGTCTACCCCTACACTTAATTTCAGTACCCTAGTGTCCATATTATTCGAGATACTGTGTTTTTATAATACTGCCACGCCCATTTGTCGAATAACGCCCCCTTTATTGACGATAATTTGTAATAGTAATGCCTACCCCTATACTAAATTGCAATACTCTAGCCTCAAAATTATTCAAGATACACTGGTTTTCTAATATTGACACGCCCATTTGTCGAATTACGCCCATTTTCTTGCCCGTAATTTGTAATAACTGTGCCTACCTCCACACTAAATTGCAGTACTCTAGTGTCAATATTATTCGATATACAGTTGTATCTAGTATTGCGAGATCTATTATTGCCACGCCCAGTTCTGAGAAACTGAGAAAACTGAGACTGAGAAACTGAGAAACCGATGAACTCGAGAACCTCCTCCTTTTTGAAGTCGGTTAAAAAGTAAACCAAAAAAAGGTTGACAACTTAGTTCCTTAAGTGAAAATAATTTTTCAACTAAATGAAGCATGATTTAAATAGTTAAAAAAGTGAAATACCAGTTAAAAAGTTCGTTCCTTAGGCTAAAAAAAGAAGAATTTAAACAGTTGAAAAAGTGATTTTATAAATTGAAAAATTCGTCCATTAGGTTTAAATTAATAAATATACACTGATTTCAACCAAATAAAAGTTTAAAAATTTAATTTTTAAGTTGAAAAAATAATTTTATGCAGGAAAAATGATTTGAACCACATACATTTCAGTAAATTTAAAAATTAAGACCTGAATTTTTAACTGCTAGTTATTTAATTTTTTTTTTTTTTTTGGATCGAGTACCTACATTATATTTAGTTCGCAATTCTAGGAAATATTTATTTAAAATAAATGTTGATATAACAAAAAAAAACAAAAAAGAAACAAAAAAATGTATGGCAAGTGAGATGAATTCGAAAATGTCAATTTCAAGTTAAAAAATCAATTTCAAAGTTCGAAAAAAAATGTATTTCTACAAAATACTTCTATTTTCGTTTCTACTAATTTTAATATAAATCTTATGGAAAAAAGTTAATCATCATTTATATAATATAAAACATCCCTATGTGCTCAGTCACTACTTAGCAATAGAACAAAATTATATTGATATTTTAATAGGGTGAGAAGAAAGCATTTAAAACAAGCGCCAACACTTAAGTAAACAAGAAATTAAGACGGCACGCAACTGTTTACACACGCTTATGTAACTTAAACACACAAAGTGGATGATATGTATAAATTCCAAATAGTGCTGCCAGGTGTCGGTGAAAAAATTCCCTTTTTTGCATACAAAATAATTATTTTCCCGATTTTTAACTTTACATTTCTATTTAGATATTTTATAGAAATTTGAATATTTCAATAAATGTTGTTTAGTTGATTTTTGAGCTCTTTTATATAAAATGAATGTAAGTGTCAGGCTCAAGGTCCGATCGTATATATTAAAAAATATCTGTGTGGCCGCCACGCGCGGTAAAAGTGAAACTTTTACCCAAAAATGGCATTTCTGGGAAGATTACTAATTTATTTTATTAACATTCCCTCCTTCAGTGCAACCAAATGGTTAAAAAGCAGTCTGCCTTCATACCAGTAATAGTTCAAGAACTGTTTTTTTTTTCATAAAGCTAACTTGTATATTCAACATAGTGATATCATGGGAAATATCAATTGTCCCTTTTGTTTACGAACGGTTACTGAAAAGTTCAATATTAGCGTACAGAATTAGATCATAGTTTTTTTTTTACTTTCGTGACACAGGATTTATTATTTAAATTTGATGACGTAAGTAGTACCCAGGCTCGATGCTCATAGCACGGATGACCGATCTTGCTGTTTTATTTTTTTGTTAATTATATTTTTATTTATAAATATTTAAAAGAAAAAATTTGTCGAAAAACCTGTTTCGGTAATAATGCATTTTTTCCCTTTCGTACTCGCATCGAACCGCTTACAATACAGCTGCAAGTTGCACGTGCTACCATCGCACCATTGCCTCTCTTGCATCAAAGCGAACAAAATAGGAACAAATCTGAAAGCAGGCATAATATACATCTTTCAATTTATTTCATAGGATTGATGACAAAAAGAATTGATTGTTTATACAAAATAATCATCAATCGATTATATAATTTGGGCTTTATTTATATAATTTATTTTCAATTTTTGAAAAAAAAAAACACAAAATTTCAACTGCAGTTAGGACCACTTAACTTTCGCTTGATGGTCAGAAGCTCTGACCTTATGCTACCGCGCATACTTGTTTGGGCTTATTTTACCGTGCCTACACAGTTACAAATGTTGATGCGTTTTTCGTTACAGGACTTGCATTGTATGTTATGTTGCATTTGCGACTATATTTAATGCTAAATGATGCAGACATGTAAATATATAGAAAAACTCCAACATTATCACAAAAATTGTGCTATTTCCCACACGGCACAAAATCTGACTTCGATATCGAAAATTTAAAAATTTACGAATAGTTTGCGATGATAACAATCGAATTCGATATCGATTGCGATTTGAAAAAGATATGTTTTGAGGACGTAACAGTTACTTCGTAAACAAAGTTTTGCTTATATTTCGTAAAATTATTCGTTTACAATTCCAAAGCGATTCATTCTTCAATACAAATGCGAAGATAATTATATTTTCTACTTTTTTACTGTAAGGTCGATACTTTCGGAAAACTTTTTTGGCACTTTCAGACTTACTTTTATTATTACTGACGCAATAACATTGGTATGAAATAACTTTCGATTTTTGATCGCCAATTAGGGAAAAATACGAAATTTTTCTTTGATAAAAGTTTATTGCAAACGAATTTTCGCCGGGTGGGTTACATATGCATTGACAAGTGTTAATTTTCGGCACAATATTGAAGTAACATATTCTTCTTATGTTTTAGTTTCGACCAACATATCGTACGTAATCTGACAGCTCAGTTGGTAATGGAAGAACTTGTAATCAGTATTTTGTGTGTTCAAATACCGCAGCATGCGAATATTTTTTTATTTCGATATAAATATGAGTTAAAAACTACATTTGAATTATATGAAAGATGCGATATTTATATGGAAATTCACAGATCTAAGAATAAAACAAATTTTAGATTCAAAGTTGCATTCGTTAATATTGCAGCATGTGCTGTTTCCAAATCAATGAATGCAATCAATCTGAATTTATTACAACTCAATTTGAGAAATGCCTATTTGAGAAAAAAAGCTACGTTCAGATGCAAATTTTTAGATCGTACTGTACTTTCAGAGTATTAAACGAAAGACTCAATTCAATCATAAATGAAAGAGAGAAGTACTGATTGTTGATTTAACATAAGTATGAGCTACTCTAATAAATATGTCTACTTGGCCAGTGGTTAGAATAGCAGGCTATTAATACAAACGTACCGTGTTCAATCCTCAGTGGAAGCAAAAATTTAAATAGCGATTTTTTTCATTTTTATACAACCCGTGTGGCGATTTGCTGTGTTGTTGTTTTCATAAGAACCATTTTGTTACATTGGTTTTACCCTCCATCTAGCTCGCCGTATTTTTTTATACGCGGCTATAAAAGTTTCACTTAAAAAAAAAAACGAAATGGCCATTTCAGCCCTTGAAAGGACTTTGACTGAGTTTCTTATGATCAATTGTGTTGTGCGTGTTGTGAAGTGTTTGAACGATCGAGAACTGGACCTACAAGTTTTATGCCGACTCCGAACGGCTTATGTTCTCAAGGTTTGGCATTGTCTGCAGAGTGGTGACGGCCGAAAAGAAAAATTAATTCAATTGAAAAACTTTCTGTGTCAGGTAGGAATCGAACCAGGGTTCTCTGGCGTATGGGCCAAACACTCTACCCACTGCGCCACGCCAGCCACAAAATTCAATTTAACACTAATAAAAACAAAAATATTGTTCATTTTGTCACCTCTTGGATGTCACCGAGGAAACCATTTTGTGATTTTTGTAAAAAAAGTCGTCTATTGTTGCTTTGGTGACTATCAGTGAAAGACACAGAAAAATATTGGATCTATTTTTTATACATACAAACATAGCATCAGAAATATTGTTTTATAAGACTTTTTTTCGAAATTCTTGTACCATTTCTGACAGCTGATTTGAAAATATAAAAATATTTTTTCAAAGTCTTCATTATATATAAAGAAAAATTAGTTTAACGAAACCAACGATAATTTGTTTTTAAGCAAATTTGTTCTACAAAATTAAAAAATATACAGACTGCCTATCATATGACAAGTTAAATCGTCTTAAATGCATTAAGACTGTGTGCTATTCGGAACTTTTCACTCGGATGATGAAATTTTGACAGTCTTAATGAGAAAATTTGGCACTTGCGAGGTGAATATGATTGTCAAAAATTCATGTAGCTTCAGGGGCTAGTATAAATTTTGACAATCGGCAAGAGAATTTTTGACACAAGCACAATTAGAAAAAAAAAACACTTGTAAGTTCGCGCTTAAAATAACTAAGGTGATATTAATGAAAGCAAAACTTTTTAGATAATTATAAATTAAAAAAGCACAAAGAATTAAAAAATAATGGAAATCCCAACAAAACAGCAAAAGAAGTTCTACGCAATATGTAGAACTATATTGCATACTGTCCGCAATCCCATAAAGCTACTTGCTACTCGATAGCAAACCACTTCATACGATTTTTGAGCTATTGACCATTCATGATGCTTCGCTGGAATAAACTCCACAATTTTGCGAAAATAGCTAGCAGACACTCTTAAATGCATTTAAGTTTGTGCATTGTCTCCATTCAAAATGGCATTTAATGTTTCGGAATAACCTCTTGGCCGAACATTGGTAATATCCTTAAAGGAATAATGTTTTAGGTAGTTGTCCGCAGCAGAAAAGCAAAAGCAGTACTTACTCTTCCACCTTTCTTTAAAAAAAAAGTTCAAAACTTTTTGCTTCCGATAGCAAAGCAACCAGAAGTGGAAAATATTTGCGTAAAATTCTGTTCATTTTCAGTTATATCAACAATTTTGCAAAATAAATTAAATTCTCGCGCTAATACACTAACGAAATCTAAAACGCCAAAATTTCTTGTTGTTAAAATTTCATTGTTCTTTTGGCACAGCAAAAATTACAATTTTATTTCAACAGACAGAAATTGTATTCAACTCAGGTACTTCTTACCTGCCACGAGTCAAAAGTTTCCGAATAGCACACAGCCTAAGAATGAGAGTAGATGTATTTTGGTTCGACAAGCTGGTTCAAAAAATCAATAAAAAATGGCTTATAGCTGCTTTACATTTTACACGTTTTGGTTACTGTTTTCCCACCATCCCATTTTAGTCTCCGTTAAATCCCGACAAACGAGAAAAATCCCGCCACCTGGCAGCTTTGATTCCAGCACACAAATGAAAGACTTTCTACGGAGTGTTAAAAAAGCCATATTCACCGAATTAAATTAACGTAAATGCTTTGCACAACTTGCTGTTTGCTGTAGGTAAAGGAAGAAACACAGATTGAAAGAAAGATTTACGAGATCGTATCAGCACGAATGAGGCTTATAAGTATAAAAGATTTTTTGTAAAAAGTGCTTCGAGGCGTATGAGTGATACATAATTAATGGAGTAATATTATTATGTAAGCTGTCGTCTGTTGTATTCATTAAAGCTCTTCATCTTTGTAAACACATTGAAAATTTAAAACTGTTGCATTAACAGCAACAGCAAAGATTATCAGAACCTCTTTCAACTGGAACTTGTAATGGAACTATTCAACTTTCTTATTGAATTACAAATAAAACGACCAGACACTTTGGCAATAAGCAAAACACATTTAAATAAGTCACAAATGTTGCAGAGACATAGCTTAAAAAGAATTGAAGAATAAAACAAGAACAACGATAGCGTTGTGGGTTTGTATGAAAAAGTTTTGTCATTTAAGGTCTTGTCGCTAAACAAAGTCTAAGCGGAAACCGGAAACTATAATCAATCAGAGCCTTCAACTGAAAGTTAAACAGATGCTTAATTTATCTGTAGTTTCTAGTGCTGCACTGCATTTTAATATGCATCACTCAGGATAACCACAACTATAGTCACAACCTTAGCCACAACAAGAATATTTCACACAACTTGTTGGCGCACCGCATAGCAATCTGTGTCCCTAATTGTCAGCTCTGCCTTGAGCTAAATTATTTTTATTTGCTTTAAAGCAACAGTATGACAAAGTTCCTCACTTTGCAGAGGTTGTCCGAAAAAAAAATCTCTGTTCTACTATAAAAGATAAATCTGTTCTAAGAAAAGCGCAAAAAAAGAGACAAAAAAGAACTATGTTAAGGACGTGACAGTTCGTTATACTTACAACTGTTCATGGAATAAGAATTTATTAAGATATAAGAAATAACAAGACACACAGCTCAATAAATTTAATCGAATTCGGTCAACGAACTCATAGCTCCATGGTCTCTATGGAAAATGAAAAAAGCAAAGTGTTTTTGAAGATAAATTTAACATGAAAATATCAACTTTGAGATGTCAAGAGATGCCAATAAGAAGTGAGCTCTGAGAAGGTAGGCAAATAGTTCAAAGCTGAGGTCGCACAGTAAAGCTTATTTGTATCATTGTAGCACTAGCTTGGCTTATAAATGACAAGCAAAATAAATAATGCTGGCTTATTTATGCAAGCAAAAAAATTTCATAGCTTATTTTGATAATCAGTTTACTCCAGTCGAGACTAAATTGAACGTCTAGTAATTGAGAGGATATCAAGAGATTACATATTCTTAGAAAAAAGTCTACGGATTTTCACGGTATAAGTAAATAAATAATTGGTTATTGCCAGTCCTCGAAACCATTGACTGAGCTTCTGTGTTTGGGAATTAAGTTTTGTGTGTGTGTGTATAAGTATGTAAATTAAATTTCACGCTGTCTGTTTATTTAATAAATAGAAGCACTCAATTTAATATTAATAATTTTTATTTCAATCGGGCCTTTCAGGAATTCCAAGAAGAAAAAAATTTTCCCTCGAGCATTGTTGTTCCAAAGATAATAATTTCATTATCGTGAATTCCACGGAATTTTCTTTTTCTATCGGAATAAAATTAAATTCGAAGCTATGCTCGAATCTGCTAATGTCAATGTGGAAACTAAATATTAAAACAAATTAATAAGAAATAGATTAGCCTTGGCCGATTATAAATATGTTTTATAAGAAGTGGATAATCTTTTTTTCTACTTAATTAGGTGTGGAACAGTAATTCACTTTTAGGGGAGATTACGATTTCCGGGGCGCCACGATTTGATAATGGATTCATAGAATACTTTCAGTAAAAATAAGAATGGCTGAAAGAAAAATCGAATAATCGATTTGTTTTAAAGTTATAGATAACTCTAGTCTACAAGGTTTTTTATCCAGAGACTTGAAATACTTTTCTAGAAGAGCTTTTTACTCTGATTTTACGCCTATACTCAGTTTTCCCCTAATAGGTCGAATTTTTGAGATACAGGGGGATTTGCAGTTTTTAGACTTTGCTTCAGTTTTTCTATTTTAGAAACTAAACTTTTTCATATAAAGCAATCATTTGTATGTCATCTGACAGAAAATTAAATAAGCTATCCAATACTGTATTAACCATTTGTATGTCATGTTTCTTCTCTTTAATATTTAAGACTAAAGTTCAAATTTTAAGTTTTTGGTTAAAAACTAAATAATAGAATCAAAGTCTAAAAAATGCAAATCACCCTGTATCTCAAAAATTCGACCTATTAATGGGAAAACTGAGTATAGACGTAGAATCAGCGTAAAAAGCTCTTCTAGAAAAGTATTCAAGTCTCTGGATAAAAAACCTTGTAGACTAGTGTTATCTATAACTTGGAAACAAATCGAATAATCGATTTTTCTTTCAGCCATTCTTATTTTTACGGAAAGTATTCTATGAATCTTCCTCCAAAAGTCAATTACTGTTCTACACCTAATCTAACACTATGACAGAGTGGAAGTACCACCACCTAGCCATGAAGAGGTTCGAGTTGCTATCCAAAGACTCAAAAACATTAAAGCAGCGGGTGCTGATGGCCTGTCAGCTGAATTGTTTAAAACCGGCGGCGATGAATCGATAAGGCGCATGCATCAGCTCATCAGCAAAATATGGCTAGCGGAAAGCATGACCGACGATTGGAATCTCAGCGTACTTTGCCCTATACATAAGAAAAGAGACCCAACAATATGCGCTAGCTATTGAGGTATCAGTCTTATTACCATCGCATATAAGATTCTCTAAAGCGTACTGTGTGAAAGATTAAAGCCGATTGCAAAAACACTGATTGGACCTTATCAGTGTGGCTTTTGACCTAGAAAATCCACCATAGACCAGATTTTCACGCTACGACAAATCTTTGAAAAAACCCACGAAAATCAAATTGACACACATCATCTCTTTGTCGATTTTAAAGCTGTGTTCGATAGCCCGAGAAGGGATTGCCTATACGCAACAATGTCTGAGTTCGGTATACCTGAAAAGTTGATTAGACTTTGCAGAATGACGTTGAGCAATACACGTTGCTCCGTCAAGGTAGGAAATGACTTCTCCGAAACCTTCAATACCGAAAGAGGTTTCAGACAAGGCGATCCACTGTCTTGCGATCTCTTCAACATCATCATGGAGTGGATTGTACGAAAAGCCGGTGTGCATTGTAAAGGCAACATTTCTACTAAGGTGTCCAGCTCCTTGCGTACGCTGATGATTTATTCGGCAGCTATAACTTTGAAGCAGTCAAGGAGTTTGTATACCTTGGCACCGCCATTAATAACAACAACGAAGTCAGCCTGGAGATAAAGCGAAGAGCAGTAATTGCTAATAGGTGCTACTACGGGCTTAGTAAGCAACTAAGTTCCAGAGCCTTCTCTCGATCGACAAAACTAACACTCTACAAGACGCTCGTTCTACCTGTGCTGCTTTATGGCGCTGAGGCATGGGTAGTTTCGCAAACTGACGAGGCTGCTCTGCAGGCGTTCGAGAGAAAAGTTCTTCGGTAAATCTTCTGTCCTGTTCGAGTCGGCGATGACTGAACCACGAATGAACCACTAGCTGTATGAGCTCTACAAAGACATTGACGTAGTTCGGCGTATAACTGTTCAGAGACTACGCTGGCTGTGTCATGTCCATCGTATGGACGACGAAGCTCCAGCGAAAAAGGTGCTCGAGGCGAGAGTCGTTGGTCAACGACGACGAGGGCGACCATGCCTCCGATGGATGAAACAGGCCGAGGAAACCCTAACCGCACTTGGTGTATCCGATTGGAGAAAGCGCGCGCAAAGCAGAGACGCCTGACGAGAGCTGATTAGGTCGGCTGAAACCCGAACACGGGTAGTTATGGCCACCTAAGTAAGTAAGTAAGGAAGTAAACTTGGAATGTAGAAATCTTTAAAAAATTCGATGTTTGTATTTAATTCTGCTCTTCCACCAGCATGAGATTTTCTTCTCAGCTCAAATTGAAACTGAAAGTTAAACAATGAAAATAGTTATTAATTGAATACTGAAAACTTTAAAATAACTAAGCGGCGAATGTAACTAAAAATGCAACATTTTTGTACTCTATAGTAGCTAAAACAAAAGTTTAACTATCCACTTCAGAACGCTCTGTGGTTTTTCACTTGAATTTTTCGCATGGCATCGATTGTCACCTTCACTCCGTCCATCAAGAAGTCAAGATAAAAAAAAAGACAAGAAAAAAAATATTTCAAACTAAATCATTGCAACAACTGCAGCCAGCCAACGACAATTTTCAATGCGCTCACTATTTCCTTCCGACAGGGCTTTCTTCCTTCCCTGCTGCATCTTCTTGTATAATTTTGCCATCCGCCATTGTTGGCTAGCAACATCATCGTCACCCGTTTGTCGTCATTTATATAATTTTTTTTTGCTCTTTTTCTCCCGGCGTTTCTACGACTTGGCAATGAAATTTATTCGTCTCGTTTTTTTTTTTTTATACACTTGTTAGTCGTTGCGGGACGAACGGTGTAGGAAGTTAGTATAAATTTCCGCGTTAAACTACGTAGAACAGCGAGATGTACAGGGAAGTACTGTGCTTGCCTGACTGCATCCTTTGGTGTCTGTGTTAGAACATCCTTAACGATGTCGTCAAATAATTTGATTTGCATAATTTTGTAAAAAAGTGTGTGTGTGTATTTTTATGTTTGCTTTAACACCGGAATCAAAGTTCATCTCCTGCTGTTAGCTGTACTTCGTGGCTTAAAGCAGTTCTGATGCATAGTTTTTAAATTTATTGAATAAATTTTAAAAATGCATAAAAGTGCCTGTGTGTGTGTGTGTGTATGTCCATTGGCCTTCAGGGTAAGCTTTGCTCCGGATGTAATCTTTGTTGTTTGTACTCGTTTATCTGGCTTTTTTAAGCACTGATTACATTATTGTTAGTTTTCGATTTTCTTTTCTTTTTTTTGTTGCCTTTGTTTTGCGGCTTAAATTATGCCTTCTCGTTTTATGCACATCTTTAATACGTTCGTTTTTATTTTATTATTATTATTTTTTTTTTTTTTTTTTTTGCCTTGGCATTGCTTTTATGCGTTTGTGCCCGTGTATTAGGGTCTTATTATCTCTTTTGGGATCTTGGTGCTTGGTTCTTGGTTCTTAGTAGCTATGTATATTAAATTTGCATTTTATTTTCTTCTTCTTGTATTGTTTGAATGTCTCTAAATGGCTATTTGACGTAGGTTCAGAAATTCTAACTTAAATACTTTTTGCTTACTGTATTTTAAGTCGTCGGCTTGTGGTAGAAGTCAAATAGGTATATAAAGAATCAATAAAGCTCATTCTATTAGCAAATTAAGAAATGTGATTTTTTTTTGTCATAAAATACTCTATACTTAAATTTTATTACAAAGTGTGAACGGAGCGGAAACAAATGCTTAAGAAGTATAAGAAACCTTTTAAGCAAAAATTCTAAAAAAAAAAAAACTGACATACTAAGTAAAACCTTGAATTTTATTTCGATTTCTTCGAATTTTGCAGATAAGCTGGAAAATGTTTGCAATAATCATTTCCGCTTATTTTGTTCTCCTGCTCTCTTACCAGCTACTTACAAATTTCACTGTTACTCAAGCCGCTTAGTTCTGTAAAGTGCTTACAATCACAGTGAAACGATATTTAATCATAAAAATTGCAGATTTCATAATATTAACTTGATGCTTCTGCAGTACTTTCAAAAAAATTAAATTTTATTGCTGAGCACTTTTAAAATTTAAATTCTCTTATTTTCAACAAAATCTTTTAATTTTTAGGCAGGTTAACCTAGGCAGGGTGTGTAGCATTTAGGGTATATAAAATGTGTGGAACGTGATACAACCTATAATAAATACACAACCATCAATGGATCCAATCCCAACAACATCGTTTTTTTCACGAAGATCATTTTTAATTTTAGGACTAAATCTGGGATTTGTGGACGGTAGTAGGGGGTGTGGCAACTTTTTTTATTATTCAAGGTTATTATAAAAATTGTTCATGTTTTGATTATTTCGTAAAAGGGTGAACCATCAAGTGTGGATAATATGTAAAATGTTATATCTTCAAAAGTAATGCATAGATTTTTATGGCTTATAGCTTGTTAAATTTGTAACAGTATAACCTTTTTCTTCATGCCCATAATGCTTAGTTTTGTAGGAAAATTAAAAAAAAATCACAAGTATCATATTTCAGGCCAATTTTTTTAACTTTGGACCCTTATAACTTCTAAACGACTTGAGAGCAGCCTTACATTTTTTCGGACTCTGACTTGGAAGGTCCTAATACATATAATTTACCAAAAAAGTGGAAATCCACCAAAAGTAAACATTTGAGTTTCCATTCATCTTCAATGATGCCGCTTGAAATATCAACATTTCGCAAATCATTTCATCATAATGAAATGAAAAACACCATTAAAGAATTATAAAATCTTTAAGCTTTTATAATTTACTTTCTATAATCCATGCTAATAATGGTAGTTTTTGAGAAAATACGGGTTTTATGCAAGCAAATATTTTACTTTAACATACAAATAGCTATAAAACATGAAATACTCAACGAATTTAATTAATTTCAAATTTATGACAAAGCTTTATATATTATCTTTTAAGTAATACCATAACCATCAATATCGCTGGTATACTAGGAAAAATATAGCAAGTTTTTTTAGAAGATTCAGAAAATTCAGGAAAATTGCTTTATTCAGAGACCTCTGAAATACTTTTCTAGAAGATCTTTTTACGCTGATTCTATGGCTATACTCAGTTTTCCCCTTATAGACCGAATTTTTGAGAAACAGGGTGATTTGCATTTTGTAGACTTTGATCCAGTTTTTCTATTTTAGAAACTGAACTGTTTCATATAAAGCAATCAGTTGTACGTCATCTGGCTTACTTACTTACTTAGGTGACCATAACAACACGTGTTCGGGTTTCAGCCGACCTCATCAGCTCTCGCCAGACGCCTCTGCTTTGCGCGTGCCTTCTCCAATCGGATACACCAAGTGCGGTTAGGGCTTCCTCGGCCTGGTCCATCCATCGGAGGCATGGTCTCCCTCGTTGTCGTTGACCAGCGACCCTCGTCTCGAGCACCTTTTTCACTGGAGCTTCGTCGTCCATACGATGGACATGATCCAGCGCCAGCGTAGTCGCTGAACAGTTATACGCCGAACTACGCCAATGTCTTCGTAGTGTTCATACAGCTCGTGGTTCATTCGGACGCGATAGTCATCGCCGACTCGAACAGGACTGAAGATTTTGCGAAACTACCCATGCCTCAGCGCCATAAAGCAGCACAGGTAGAACGAGCGTCTTGTAGATTGTTAGTTTTGTCGATCGAGAGAATGCTCTGGAACTTAGTTGCTTACTAAGTTGTTTTTGATGGCGGTGCCAAGGTATACGAACTCCTTGACTACTTCAAAGTTATAGCTGCCGGATGAAACGTGGAAGTCTAAGCGCCGCGCTCCCTTGTTTATAGACAGCATATACTTTGTATTACCCTCATTTATCGTCACACCCACTTTGGCTGATTCCTTTTCGATAGCGGCGAAAGCAGCGGTAACATCTCTGTCGACGGTTCTGCCGACAATATCAATATCATCAGCGTGCTCAAGGAGCTGGACACCTTTATAGAAAATGGTGCCATTACGATGCACACCGGCTTTTCGTACGATCCCATCCATGATGATGTTGAAGAAATCGCAAGACAGTTGATCGCTTTGTCTGAAATCTCTTTCGGTATTCAAGGTTTCGGAGAGGTAATTTCTTACCTTGACGGAGCTGCTTGTGGTGCTCAACGTCATCCTGCAACGTCTTACCAAGTTTGCAGGTATACCGAACTCAGACATTGTTGCGTATAGGCAATCACTTCTCGGGCTATCGAACGCAGCTTTAAAATCGATAAAGAGATGATGTGTGTCAATATGATTTTCGTGGGTTTTTTCCTGGATTTTTCGTAGCGTGAAAATCTGGTCTATCGTGGACTTTCCAGGTCAAAAGCTACACTGATAAGGTCCAATCAATGCTTTTGTAATCTGCTTTAATCTTTCACACAGTACGTTTGAGAGAACCTTATATGCGATGGAAATAAAACTGATACCTCGATAGTTGGCGCAGATTGTTGGGTCTCTTTTCTTATGTATAGGGCAAAGTTCGCTGAGATTCCAATCGTCAGGCATGCTTTCCGCTAGCCATACTTTCCTGATGAGCTGATGCATGCGCCTTATCAATTCATCGCCGCCGGTTTTAAGCAATTCAGCTGACGGGCCGTTCCTCACGATCACACTTTTCCTGCTCTCTTTTCTTGCGTCTGAAAAAGCACCTCTCTTTCTTCCTCTTTTCGCGGTAGTTTTCTCGCACGGCTAAACAATCTAAGTTTAATCGAGGATAAAATCAAAGATCAAAAAATGCCCAGAAATCTTCAATTAAATGAAAACGGTTCAATTACACTAGTTTACAAATAACGTAAAATTGTTTGTACAATGAATGCCACAATACATTTCTCATGTTAAATCGATCGCTAATTCCTAAAATATTTTTTCTGCCACTCCGTTTTCGGGATATTGTCCAATGTTTATCTGTATACATTACCCCAATGGGGCAATGACCTGTTAGAACACCAACAAATCTCCGGATTTCCCGTTTGACCAAAAGCAGAAGGGTTTTAGTTCTTTTCTAATTTAGCTCCGGCCAAAGCCTTCAAGATATGTTGCAGTCACTTCTGGAAGCCCAGTTTGTGTAAGCAATATCTCTGGCTTTAAGGCATATACTCCTTTTGATGACGCCTATTGGAATTTTCACATCTGTATCAGCTCTGTTTGTACTTGCGGTTACTCGCCAGTTCAATCGCTGCGTCGTTTCTTCGATATTGCAATGTCCGGGAACACAGCAGAGAGTGACATCATGGATATTGCAGATACTGTTCAGTGCAAGCTTACAGTTTTGCACCGTTCGAGCCTTTGCCGTTTTACTGTTTAGTGCTTTGTTGGCCGCATGGCTATCCACAAAAATTGCTACCCTGTGAATGGCCTGTGCAGCTTTTTCAATAGCATATATTTTTGCCTGAAAAACGCTAAAGTAATCAGGGAGTTTGTAACACTCTTTGATTTGATCAGTATATAATAGGAGATTGCCGTAGGATTCTACAGCCGTTTTTTCCCATTCTTGTCTGCTGGTGATGTATTCTGTACCATATCTCACACTGGGTATGATTTAGTTCGTTGCGCTTTTTGATTTCTCGGTGAGGTATAGAGCGCACAGTGCATTTTTTTACATAGTATATATAATTTTTTTATATTTCGTTAATAATTTCAAAATGATTATGATTCCTGTTTTGTCATTTATTCAATTCGGTATCGGTTTCTCTGATGAGAAACCAACAATAGTCGAACATCATTCTTTCGTCCCAAAATCCTTGGTACCGAATTTCAATTGCTTTCATCTGCTGGTGGAATCTTTTCTATGTTCGTCACTCTCTACCCCGAGATTCTTCGGAAAAAAATTCAAATAGGAGTGCAGAAAGTGACATATTCAAAGTTCATGTTATGAATGGCGTTATAAGTATGGAGCAGCATTAAAAGTGATATGTAGCAATAAATAATGTACCGTTAATAGAATAGACTTCGATCTTGCTCACTATTGTTGTTATGTATAGATGACCAAATTCGCAAAACATTCTCTTTTGTTTAAAATGGCCCTTACAAAAATATTTCAAAATTTGAAGTGGCTTTATATATATGAAACACACTCTATAAAAAGAATGTTTGCGAAAACAAAAAAACTATTATTTGATTTCTGCGATACCATTTCAACATTTCAGAGTAAGGCAAAAAGTAATGTCAATCAATAGAAATCTCAATTTCAGCTGTTCTTATATTTTTAGCCTTACATTTGTGCTTCTTTTTAGAAGAGAAGCAGTAAGCCGTACCGCCTAGGCAATTGCTTTAAGAAAGTAATGTACAATAGTAATGGAAATAATGAATCTTGAAATGGTTTCTGGCACAACTGGGTACTTAACACCTTGTCTAGTTGCTGAGATATTAAAATTTTAAAGTGTAAAACGTGACGTAGGCAATATTTAATGTATTAAGTAAAACTGTGTTTTTAAATTTAAATATATCGATAGTAAAAAATTTATGGAGCATCAAGAAAATATTTTCTTCAGTTTGCCAAGTTATGTATGAAAACTTTTGACATTGATTGAATATTATTTGCCAGAAAATATGAAGCTAGACTATGCTTGGCAGCAAATCAATTTCACACAAAGCTAAAAAAAAAGAGCTCAAAGAAAAAATAACAAAATCATTTTTAAGCACTGCATCTATGACGATATGTATGCAAATTGTGGAAGTTGGAAGCTAAGCTAATAAAAAATATATAATACCTGCAGCAAATGATGCTCCAACAGTTATAAATATTTAATTTAATCATTTCAAGTGATGCAATCCACACAAATCTATAAAATTGCCATCATACAATGTCTGACTGACATGCTGTCATTACTAGAAAAATCAACTGTACGATAGGTAAAATGTTCAGCAAATTTTATGGTATTTATTCCCACGAGCAACCACAAATATTGTCAAGACCTTGGTCATGCAAGCTGTCGCTTGCACAGCCACAACTTAAACCTCAGACACACACACTCAACATCCCTCCCATGCATCACCACAATATGCTGCACTTACCATTAAATCCTGCGGAATGTAAAAATCCGACACAGCTGCCGCCAAATACAGAACCGTACGCTGTTCAAATGCCGCCAAACATTCACAAGCTGCACGCAGCAGCCACATGTAATCCACAACACTTGTAAAGCTCATATAAAGAATCATCTGTGATTCGCGCGCCTGTTTGTATTTGGCCAAAATTGGCGCAAAAACATCCACCGAATCCGGATTCACTGTAATCGACGTACTCTGTCCATTATCGCTTATATCAAGCATATCGAAAAATTGTTGCCCGGTAAAGTGTCGTGTAAAGGGTTCCAATGATTTTTGACGGTACATGAATATCACCGCATAATCATGCTCAAGAAAGTATTCGGCCGATGATGAACCACGTGTGCCAGCGCTAAAGTTGTCCACAAAACGTACTGTATTGTGTTCCAGTGGGACGGTTGTGCCTCCTGACTATTGTAGAGAGAGCGAAACAGAGTGCAAAAAAACAAGAAAAGAGAAAGAGTGAGGGTGAGTAAATAATATTCAGCACTGCTTTTAAGTAAACAGATTACATAGCTACCTAATAGGTATATATTTAAGTATTTGCAGAGCAACATAAAAATTAAGGTGAAATAAAGGTCATGAAGAATTGCCTCCTGAGGATACCTCTTTATATTGATTGGGTTTTGTTGTATTAATCTTCTACAGCAAGGACATCATTGAAATAATTGCATATAAGTTGAATCAACTTACATAAGTGGCAGGTTGGTTGGTATATTTAAGCCCTGCAGTAAAATGAATACTGACTACATATTTATAGGTACTTTTTTTTAATAAGGACTCTTAGGTGCATTTGATAGCATCTCTTTCGACTAATATGACATAAATCGTGTTGGGTGAAGGTGAAGCACACTCATATTAAAAACGAAAATAATAACATTTAATGCAAAGTAAACAGAAGATTAACTTTAACCCATAGGTGCCATATGGGTTAGTTTGTTAACCCCTGCATTTTTATCAAATAAAATTTTTTTCAATTTTACGGCTTTAGGCCCAACCAAAATGGACGAGTCGTTTTAAAAGCTCGATTAAATGCATTTCAATGTTGTTACCCAAAATGAACAAACGTAACGTAAGAAAACTGAACGAAACAGTTTGGCAATACGTTTTGTAACTGCCGAACTCTTAGCGACTCAACACGTTAGATGTTCGTAAAATCGGTTCGTCTAATCCATGGTATAATGATTTACAAGGTAGGAGTGAAAGTTCTGTTGGCGATTTAGAGTTGTCAAAAACACATTAAAAAAGAGAAACGAAGAAGCAGCAAAACAGATGAAAAGTTAAACTTTGTATTGATTTGACAACTCCCGATCGCCGCTCATGAGAAAAAAGGTAGTTGTCAAGGCTACCTTGTAAATTATTGTATCATGGTCTAATCTACTTTGAATCTCTAGTTTTGACACCGATGTTTTGTCGTTAGTAAGCTTAACTACTACAAGCGCTGAAAAGTTCCGGGATTTTTCAATAGTTGGCACCACTAGAAAACTAACGAAGCTCATTTCGAGAGAAAATGTTTTTTAATGGGAAAAACTTATGAACAATCATTGCAATGGCTGCAGAAATGTTATAACACTTTTGCTTCTTTGAGAACTATAGTTTATCAGTGGTTTAGTGAATTTAAATTGAATTTGAATTTAAAAAAACCACTTAAAAAAAAAAAGTGGTTTAGTGAAGTACGGAAAGGGAAAAGTGCATTATTTCCGACACAGGTTTTTCCACAAATTTTTTCTTTTTAATATTAATAAATAAAAATATAATTAACAAAAAAAAAAAACCAGCAAGATCTGTTGTCAGTGCTATGAGGATCGAGCCCAGCATAACTTAAGTCATCAAATTAATATAAAAAAATTCTCTTGATAACCAACTGTGTCACGAAAGTAAAACAAACTGTGATCTAATTCTGTACGTGAATATTGAAATTTTCAGTAACTGTCCATAAACAAAAGGGAATATACTAGGTGGCTTTATGAAAAAAGACAGTTCTTGAACTATTACAGGTATGAAGGCAGACTGCTTTTTAACCATTTGGTTGCACTGAAGGAGGGAATGTTAATAAAATAAATTAGCAATCTTCCCAGAAATTCCATTTTTGGGTAAAGTTTCACTTCTGCCGCGCGTGACGGCCACACACATATTTTTTTTAACAATCACATCAGCCGAAATTTTTTCGGAAAAATGATTTTTGAAGGTTATTTAAAAATGGTTTAGCTCACTGGCGGTTATCGTGACAGCCAACATATTTTGGGAATCCTCATTTAATAGATCAAGGTTCACTTTTAGTCGATGGCAGTGGTCATTTTTTTTTTTTTTTTTTTTGAGGCATCCTAATGTACACCAGTGATGGTCATAAGCATACTACTAAAATTTTCGACTTTTATTGAATAAAAATGTTTTGGGGATTCCGATAGGGTCACTGACATCAGTGCCAAATTGCACGTCAAAAAACTTATTAGTGTTTTAGTTACGCGTGCTTTTGTAAATAGCTAAAAGTGAACTATTCAACAACGCAGTTCCGTTAAATTTTGTTTACAGAATGAAATTTCTGCTGCCGAAATGTTGAAAATGTTGCAGAAGGCCTTCGGTGAGCAAGCTCTATCGAAAACAAGAGTTTATGAGTGGTGCAAAATGTTCAGAGAGTCGAGAAAGCGTTGAAGACTAGGCACGGCCAGGACGACCATCAACATCAACTGTTGAGCTACACGTCAACAAAATCAAAGAATTGGTGCTCCGAAATCGTCGATTGACAGTCCGAGACTCTACTGAAAGACCCATTAAAAAAAATGTTGTTTTATCGTCAAGAATTATATAACTCGACGAAACTCAGAACTTTTAAGAAGTATTCCATTAATTTCGATTCCACAGATTATATGGATTAAGTCGGCTTGGATAATGACAACATATTATGTGAACCTCCATTTACTGCAGGCATCCCACACTAGCACTTCTTGGAGTACATAAATTTTAATGAAATACCACTGCCAGATCAAGGGATTCCATCGCACATTCAGGGAATCGAGAAATGTGTGCAGTTGCTAACGCATGTCTCACGACGCTTAATTACAAAAAATCGAGACGATGTTATGGCAGTGACTCTAGAAAGTCGTACTCGAACACCTCGAATGGATTGTAAAAAAAGACTAAAGGCCTAGTTTACATTTTTTGAGTAAAAAAGCGGGCTTTTTTGAATTACTTTTTTTTATTTTCGTTAAGTCTTAAATGAACGATTTTATTTTTTTTTTTTTTTTTTTTTTTTTTTTTTTTTGCATCAATATTTTTTGTTATACAGCGTGTAAAAGATGAGGTTGCGAACGAAGGGCCTCTTGTGGCTTGCATGATATCTCCTCTCCAGGGAGCGAAAAACAAAAAAAACTTAAAAAGGTTGTTTTAAGAACAGTTTTGCCTTGTGAGTGAACCGACAAAAAATTTAAAATTAAAAAAAATAAAAAAATGCACATAAATTAAAAAAAAAAATCATTTTTCGTGTACGAAATCGGACCTTAAAAATTAAATATAGCAAAACAAAAATGTCAGATTTGAGTTAATCGGACGAATACTATTCGCATTAGAGTGCAATCCGTTTCAAAAAATGTCATTTCGAGAAAAACTCGTTTAAAGTTTTTGTTTACCTTACTTTGTGAGCATTTTTACTCAAAAACTTTTTTACACATTCTTAAGATATTTTTCAAAACAATAAAATAAAAAAAAATGTTTAAATTTTTCTAAAAATATTGACCTGTGCCTTAAAAAACTTACAAAATAAAACATGAATTGAAAAAAGTTGTGTTTTAACTGATTGTTAACTGAAATATCTAAAACTTGGCTTGAAAAGAATAAGAAAAAAGCCCAACATTAATAAAAAATATCGCATTTTACCCATATAATAGCATTTCTTAAAAAAACCACGCTGTTTTAAAAAAAAAATTCAAATGCAAATTTTAATGTCTCTCGGCGGGAGCTAGGTTTTGATTTTAGACCCATAGTTTCTTGGGGAAGTTTTTCTAAGAATTCTTCGTCGATTTCGTTTTTGCTTTACGCCTTTCGCATTTTTTCACACCCGAACAATTTGAGCCACCCACCAGTTGGCACAAGTGTATTGCAACCGGCGGGACTACTTTGAGGGGAATGAAATGAATTTAGAAGAATAAATAAAGATTTTTTGATTTATAAACAAATTTCCGATATTTTTACCTACAGTAGTATTCTTGTTTTAGTAGATCTCTCGCCCTCTGCACTGAAAAAAATTGCTGTGCAATTCTTAACCCTTTCAGACCCAAGCTAAGCTATTAGGTCTATTTCCGTTGTCACTTCAAGTAACTTGAAGTTTCTCGAAAGCGTTTCTTTATGCAATATTCCAGCACGAGAGAGAAGAAGAACAAGCAAAATGTCGCTCTCTATTTCTCGAACTTTACTTGAAAAATTTCTTCGAGCACGAATCTCGAGCTTCAAACAGCTGATTGTTAAAGTGACCAAATTTAAGTGTTGTGGTGTTAAAATATGCAAAATGTACGGAAATGGAAGTGTTGATCTTTTAAATATACTGCAACCAGATGTTTCCAGCTCATCTGAAAGTAATTTGATTTTTAATTTTTTAATTATACCAATCAGCGAATTAAATTTTTGTTTAATTTCAATTATCAGCTGTTGTGCTTAAAACTTACTTCAAGTCCTTTTCGTACTTTTTGACAAATTTTCTTATTTCGACAGATAATCCAATTACTCTCTACTACTCGAACTTTAGTTGAAGTGAGTACGGAAACAGACCTATTGTGAGATGTCGTTTCAAAGTTAATTTTTAAGTGATTTATACAAAATTTTAAGTAAAGACCTAAAAGCATCGATTGTGGTATGTATTGTTTTGTCCGCTGTGATGACTGAAGTTTTGCAAAATATTCGGCAAAAAATTAAAAATTAAGTGTCGTCGCATACCTCGAATAGATTGGAAGCATGTCTACGGGTGAGTATGCACAGATCATATCATGTTTAGTTTTGTTACGTTCTAAGAGCGGGGTAATGTTTATAACGGTACATATTTCCGTTTGCGATAGTTGATTTCGGGGTTGTCATGACTTTTGTTGATTTCACGACAAGTTAAAAACAGATAGCACAATTGTGTTATTTGGGCACAAATTGAGTTTTCAAATCAAGCTCACATTTGTGTTATCTCATATTTAACAGGTAAAAATGTACAACTAAGAAGCGAGTCTGATATTCAACAGATTCTTGATATCCTGGAAAACTCAGAGGATGACTTTTCTGATGATGACGAACAAGCTGATGTTACTTGGAAGCCCAGGGCTTTTGAAAATGATGAAGAATCTGACGATGAATTAGGTAAAGAACTGTGCTATATTTTTGATTTTTGTGGTTTTTCAAAATTAATTTTTCCAGATGCTGGGCCAAGTTGTAGTAATCTTGAAGAAGCACTAATGCAAAATCAACCAAGAAGGGATGTCTGGAAAAGTAAAGAGCTTCCGAATACTAATTTACCTATTGCTATTGGCTGTCACAATTTGGAACAACGCCGCACACCAATGCAAATTTTTTCTAGTTATTTCCTAGTCATCATTTTGAAGAAGCTGTGAAATACACCAAAATGTATGCACTTTCAACGATTGGAACTGAATTTAATACCACAAAAACAGAATTGGAAAACTTGTATGGCTGTTTCATTATAATGGGTTGCTTAGGCTACCCTAAAATTAAAATGTATTGAAGCACACATTTTCGGAACGCTTTAATTTCAAACTCAATTTCGAGAAATGCATTTATGAGATTGAGAAACTTAATACATTATGTGGACACCAACAAACCAAGTACAACTTATAAACTCTGGAGAGTGCAGCCGGTTGTATAAATAGTAAGACGCCGTTGTAATGAACTGGCTACTTAAATTACCTCATATTCCGTCGACGAGCAGATGGTGTCATTCACAGGAAGATTCCCAGAACGGCAAGTAATAAGATCAAAACCTCGTCCTGTTCCACTGAAAAATCTAGTTTGTGCAACGTCCAATGGAATGATCGTTGATTTTGAGCTATTTCAAGGTGCTGGAACGTTTCCAGACTTTGGGCTAGGGCATGGACCTTCAGTAGTCTTACGGTTAACCAAGTTTTTACCAGTCGGCAGCCACCTTTATTTTGACCGATTTTTTACGACCATTCCACTTCTGTAAAAATTTAATAAAATAGGTTTCAAAGCCATAGGTACTATAATGGGAAACCGAATGCGAAAGCACATTAATTTGCCACTGGACAAAAATATGGCACGGGGTGATATAAGCCAGTATGTGAAGAATGATGAAGTGGTGGTGGTGAAATGGTGCAACTCGAAGTGTGTTACAATAACATCAACAAAATGTGGAAAGAATCCTGTTGGAGAAATACATCGTTGGTCCCGAAATGAAAAACGCCGTTTACCAATCACAATACCGGCCGTTATTGAGGACTACAACTCAAATATGGGTGGTGTAGAGTAGATATTGGTGACCAAATGATGGAGTACTACCGAGTAAAAATAAAGACATAAAAATGGCCACTGAAGGTTTTTTCCCATTTCTTGGATCTAGCAGTCTTTAATTCTTGGCTGGAATATTGAGAGGATGCTGCTGCGCTTGGAGACGCAAAAAAGAATATAAAGTCTTTTTTAGATTTTAAATTAGAAATTGGCGAAGTGTTGGCAAAATCAAAGGATCCACCATCACGAGAACTACAAGAATTCCAATTATCTGAGGCTTATAATGGCACTAAATATCGGCCTCATGATGCTCCAGAAGGCATAAGGTACGACAGATACGATCATTGGCCCGAAATGGTAGATGGAACAGCCAAAAGATGTAGCAAGTCGGAGTGTGCCAGTCGAACTAGAGCCAGATGGCAAAAATGCAAAATCCATTTATGTATTGCTAAAGATAAAGATTGCTTTAAAATGTACCACAAACGACCAATTAACTAAAATTTTTTATTTACTATTTTATTAATAAAATGGAAGAAAATTATAAAAGCTTTTGTTTCCTTTCTGATTAGAAATATAGCATCATTTGAGGGCTAGATGCCCAAAATACACAAACGTGCGAGGTCCTTTTGTCATATAATAAGAATGGGAAATTATTTTAATTGTCGTTTTGAATAATTTTAAGTTAGGGCAAAAAAATAAATACTTTTAGTAAAGTTATAACGATTTATCGCTGTGGGTCTGAAAGGGTTAAGCAAGAATTTTTTTAAATTATCATCATTATCATTATCACTATCATTATCACTATCATTGTCACTATCATTGTCACTATCATTATCACTAATCATTATTATTATTATTCACACCAGCAATTTTGAAAAAATCAACTTTTTGTAGGGTATGGATTACTTAGGAAATGTAATGAGGAATAAAATGATAAATTTACTCTATTTAAAGAAAATAATTTTTCTTGTGAAAATTATCTTTAAGCAAGTCGTTAAAAAAAAAATATAAAATTTTTTGAGAAAATATTGTTGGTCATTATTAAAAAATTAATGCATGGATTTTGTCGTTAAAAAAGCCTACTTTAAGAAAAAATTAAAATAAGAACGGGAAATCAATTTAAAATTTTTCTGCTAGCTATTTGGCAGTTTTTTTAGCTGATTTTTAGTAGCTCGTAGTTCAAAGAAAACATGCGTTAAAGACGCAATTACAACAGTGTTCGATGGTTGAAATCTGTGACATACTTGCTGCACTTGAACTAGACCTCTGAGTATATATATAAAAAAATAGTTTACATTTTTTGGCAGTGCAAATTCGCGCCAGTTTGTTATAAAAAGTCTAAAGAAAAAATAATTTTAAGTTTAAGTTACGTTAATATTCCTTTTCTTATTGCTCTTAAACCTCCACCGTTTAATGTTTAAAATTTTTCTAGGATATTTTGTCAACTTACTGTTACGAGGACGATGCGGTTTTGTAGTTTATTGTGGCGCTCACAAAACTCCTTCAGCAGTGAACGATTATCTTCAAAGTCCGCTGGAGGCAGATGAGTGTTATAGAAGTCTTCCCAATGTGTCATAATTATTATGTTTTCGAAGAATCACTACTGCCGTGAACGGGAAAATGCAGCCGGATAAAAATTTTGAGATGTTTATTCAAAAGCCTCGAACGTCGAATGGTACGAGTTGTGATTTAACAAAAAGTCACAACGACAAAAGCGTCGTTGTTTCTAAGCCAAAAATAGTAGAAGATTAATATTGTTTTTGCCGGTAGGTGGGTAGAACGTGCTTGCAGCCACAAGGTTATTTGTGCGAAACATTAAAGACAGAAAAATGCGTAGTTTTAAGCGGCCAAGTAGCGGCAGAGAACCAAGCAACTAAATGAAAAACAAACAAAATAGAAAATTCCAATTCAATTACGTTAAAATGAAAAGGATTGCACGCTTCCTTTTTGTAGTGATAGAAAAGAGCTTAGTTAACGTTTAAGTAAAGACAGTAGCATGGAACATAGAACACGTAAATTTCAATTGTTTTGGTTACAAAAAATGATGATGATGACCACCGAGAAAGTGGTTATAATTAGTTTCTACGTAGTACTTTTTTATATCGCGATATAAATATTTCAAAACAATGCAAGCCAAAGCGCGTATTTCACATTTTTGTCGTGGATGTCTGTCATAAAATTGGGTTTTTTTAACCTAATAAACTGTTGAATTAATTTAGTTTAAGTTTTCCGTTGACTCGCGTACACGTCCGTGCCACACGGTATTTAGAAAAGATCTGACTTTATGTGCCACTCGTTTTGTAGATTTACCACTATGGAGTTCCTCACCAAATTAAATTCCAAACTTTGGACAAGCGCACTGCACGTTTGAGGTTCAAAGTTCAGTTATTGTGTGTTTGCGGTCTGTGCATGCTGAAAGAGTTTAAATTTTTTGTTTATACTTATTATTGAATGGAAAATTAATATTTACCAGTGAAGCTCCAAAGCAGGAAGTGTTGCCTTTACTACGTTTATTGGGTCCAAGTTTCCACAGCTGGTAGAATCAACAAAACGTGTGATTTGCCAAACTTACGCCACACAAAATCAGCTGTTTTTGTATTGAATAGTTTGACAGTTCTTAAAACAGAGAATGTGAGAGAGTTGGCGGCTTGAGCACTCTCTTTATATTATTAGGAGGAGTTTGGAAATAAGCTGTTTCGTTAATGCTATGTTATAGATACAGAGGTAATGAAAAATATTTACACACTACCAATGGAATAGTCATGCACATTGCTAATATTTGTTTTATTTACCGTTAGGCTTGCTAAAATCATAATACAATAACAAGGTATGGTAAGGAGATTCACCACATCGACCCGGAATGTCAAAATTATGAAATACGGTACTGCCGTATCTTAACAAAACTTCCATGCAAAATCCATGTTTGTTTTAGTGAATTTAAGCCTCGATGTTGTAACACATTTGATAAGCGATCATTTTGATAAAATATTGCTTTTTCCCCTTTTTTATTCTATTAATTGAATTGACAGTTCTATTAATTTTTGTAACGTAATACATATTTTAATATTGATATTTCGCTTCGACATTAGCTTCGAAAGTAAGTTATAACATGTAGCCACAGAACAACGGGAAAGTGCATTATTTTACTCCTAGAAAAGATTTAAAGTATTCTTTGTTTTTCATTTCCTATTACGCCATAGGCCATTCGCAATGAATTCGATCCCTTGATAATATATAATATATGTTATAATATATTCAATATATTTTATTGAACATATTATAGTGAATATATTCAATAAAAATATATTTATAGTTAATTTAAAACATTTTAATAATGTCAAAAAGAAGTTCTGCCATCGGTGATATAACGTGAAACAAAGAAAACTTAAGTTTTTTAATTTTTTTTACAAAAATAAGCACACAAAAAGCTAAACAAGAACCAATGAGCAATAATAATTTAGTGAAATTTATCTAATTGTAAATACTTTTGTCCTAATTTTTCCTATTTATCCTACAAATAATTTCCTTTCTTATTACGCATTTGTCCCACATTTATCAACAATACGGAAATACATTTTGACATTCGAGGTCAGTGTGGTGAATCTCCTTACCATACCTTATTAATGTATCATGGTTAAAACTTTCAACAACAACTTTGTTTGAAAGCTATTTCCAACAATAAAGTTTGAGCTCTTTCTTTAAAACACGTAAAAATATTGAGCAAAGTGAAAATATTTTTGAATACCTCTGTATATTTATTCATGTGCTAAGATTCTTACAGTCCTGTCTGGTGGAAGAATTTTCCGGCTAAAATGGGATGGCGGGAATAATAGAGATCAAAACGGAGCTAGTAATAAACCACTTCTAACATTTTGTTTCACATAATGAAAGGAGAACGACAATTTTAATTTTAAACTTGTTTTCATTAATTTAATGTATTAAGACATTTTTAATCTAGTTCTGAAAAATGTTCAGGCCGTTTAATAGTGGTTTAGTAGTAATGGGGGTAGATAGTAAGAAAAATGGGCCTAAAAAACTTGTACTTTTTTTATTTTCCTATAAATCTAAGCGGAATGGATATCAAAAGAAAGGTAAAGGTTATTAAGGCTAATACCTATTCAACGAGCTATTTACCATCCTTGAATAACTTTTGAATACATGGCAAATTCTGTTTGTAGTTCTTTTTCCTTGGGCGCTTATTTTTTAGGCCAAATAATTGTTATACGTAAAATTCTCTAAGTAGTGTCAAATAGTCATATATTCAAGTTATAAATGGATTTTTATAGTTAAAACCTCGTTGCATAGGTAATAGCATACACTTTCTTTTAATACATATAATGCTAAGCTTTAAAATAAAATTTATACAAAAAACAAAATTTTCAGTACTCTTTTCACAATTTTCAACCCGCTATATCTTCCAAGCCATTTGGGAGTGGCCTGAAATTTGTTTACCATAGGCTTTTGTTATAACTTCAATGTTCTGTTTGTTTTGGTATTTTTTTTTCGGGCATCAGTTCTTCGAGCGTACGTTCTGGGAGCCATTCTTGAATATATAAAGTTTAAAGATTTTCATATTATTTAGGACGTTGAACCAATTTAAATTAAGAGATGATATATTTCCGTTCGATAAGGTGGTCAAAAATAGTTTGTTTAATTTCACTGAGAACGGTGATGTTCTGATTTTTCAAAATGTGTATTTGGAGCTACAAAAACTAATAAAAAAACGAAATGGCCATTTCAGCCCTTGAAAGGACTTTGAACGAGCTTCTTATGATAAATTGTGTTGTGCGTGTTATGAAATGTTTGAACACAAATGATCGAGAACTGGACCTACATGTTTTATGCCGGCTTCGAACGGCTTATGTTCACAAGAAGCTTTTCATGGCAGTTTTTACTCTCTGAGGTTTGCCATTGTCTGCATAGAGGTAACGGCCGAATAGAAAAATTAATTCAATTGAAAAACTTTCTGTGTCAGGTGGGATTCGAACTAGGGTTCTCTGGCGTATGGTGACTCTACTCACTGCGCCACGGTCGCCACATCAAAGTGTTATGCTTGGTTTTCACTACGTCAATTTCAATGGTCAATTGATGTCAATCAAATGAAAAATGCCAACACGCTGACATTTTTTCTATGTTTAACAATGGAGAAAAATTAAAAACAACTGAATTATCGAATTGAGCTATACGATAAATATAGAATAATTGTATTTAGGTGATATTTTAATTGATTAAATCTTATGTCGTCATACAACTCACATAGTGAAAACCAGGCTTTATAGAGAAACTGAAACAAACATTGAAGTTATATAAGTTATAACGTATCGCCAATGATTGGTGTTCTTGTTAAAGTCAGAAAAGCTTTCATTTGTGCTTAGCTCTATTAAAATTGTCCCATTTTTCATCAAACTGGTGGTCAGTCACAATAGGACAACGGGAAATTTCCCTAATAATGATAAATGCTAATGATACATTTTATGTTTTTCAAAACAAACTACTAAATAATAAAAAAAAACCTAAAAAATTCAAAAAGGTAAGATCTTTTGAAAGAGCCTCCACACATTTTCTTACATATATTTCGTACTATTTTAATTAAGATTGCTATATATTAAATTTTTGAATTTGTTTATCGAACTTTGGAAAATTAGTGCTGCGACTGAATTTATCAATTTTGTTGACCAAGTGGGGAAGGGGGGACTGAAACGGCTTTTAAGGCTTATTTTCACTATTTTCCCATACAAAAAATTCTCCAAAGGGGGAGGCTAAAGCTCTTTAAGCCCGTATGTAATTCCACCACTAATTCCGTAAAAGGGCAAATCATTTTATCATAAAAAAAATACTACATTTGGATCTTATCCGGACATAGTGTCCATGGACCCCGTGTTCATGGAATAACATCAAAAACAAATAGAATGAGGGAAGTCTTTGCAGATATTTTCACAGGGGAACATTAATTTACTATACAAATCTGTTCTTTTTTATTTTGATAATCTTCCATAGAATCTGTATCACGGAAATTATGCCCGAAAAAATTAGAAATAAATCCCAAAAAACTGCTGAAAAGTTTGGGGCTTAGTTTCCATTTTCTTTCGGGCTTTATTTCCAAGCCATTTGGACGTAATTTTCTTTTTCTTGCTCTATTGCCATTTCGAATTTGGGGCGTTTTTTGAAAAATTCAGTGCTTCAAAAATGTCGGTCTTTTTTTGCCATTTTTTCTGGCATAAGTCCATGGGGCGTAAGTTCAAAGAGATGAAGTGTGTGCCATCAATGAATAAGGTGAATTTGCGACCTCTGCGATGTTACTCCATGTGTGGAAAAACCATGTTTTAAAAATGCGCACTTGAAAAATCAGCACCTACATTTGCCCATTATACTCGTCCAGGTACAGCCTTTAAGTAGCATAACTTGCTTTTTTAGCTGGAATTTTTATATATATTTTTTTATTGATTTAAGGGCCATTTTTCAATGTCCGGTAAAGCACTAACCGGAACTTTAAGCAGCGGTTAATAAAAAATCGTTTTCTCAATGTTCGGTTAGTGCCTATCAGTCGGTTAAGTGCCGGTTAAGTTAACGGAAAGTTGTGGTTCCGGTTAGCTGCTAATCGGCAATTTTTTTATTGTTTGTGTTCAAATTTATTTTACACAAAAATGGAAAGAATTGCAAGAATTTCGTTTCTTTATAATTTGATTGTCAATAAGAATAGAGGATGGACATATTCATTTATTCATATAGTCTGTTGAGTTTTTCCATTTTTTTTTTGCGGCACAAAATAAAATAATTACAAAATAATAAACAAAAAAAATGACAGCTGATATGAAGTTTTTATGTATTCACAATTGAAAAATTCACAATTAATGATTTAACCGGAGGTTACTTAATCAGCACTTGGTGAAAACGAAACTATTTTTTTTAGCTATCATATGGTTAGCTATCTCCCCGTTAAGAGCTAGACTAACCGAACATTGAGAAAACGGCCCTAATCGTTATTAATAAAATAACATGAAAAAACATTTATTAATTCGGTTTTAAAATGGTTTGGCTCTAAATGGGTTAAGGAACCGTTGGTTACATCACTAATTGTGAATTTTTTAATTGTGAATACGCAAGCACTGCATATCAGCTGTCATTTGCTTACTTTTTTTGTGAAATGGTTTTTTGTTTTGTGATTGTCAGTTATTATTTAAAAAGAAAAAACTCATCTGACTTCCCAATTTTAGTTGAAATGAAGAAAATATTCATCTTTCTTTGGCAGAAGAGCACGCAGAGGAGTTCTTCTGATTAGCAGGTAACCGGAACATCAACTTGCTGTTAACTTAATCAGCACTTAACCGACAGGTAAGTCTTAACCGGAAATTGAGAAAGATTTTTTACTAACCGCTGGTTAAAGTTTCTGATTAGGGCTTAACCGGACATTGAGAAGCGGCCTTAAGTCTGATTTCAAAGTTTCGAGAAAACTTGCTTCAAAGTTTTCAATTGCCATATAAGTTATATGAAAGGGTCTTTTGTTTTTGTGTTATAACTTTGGCTAAGGTCATTCTAGAAACTCCAGATTTTGTGTCTTGATAGTGCTTTATGCGTGCTCTGTTCTCTATTCAGTCGACTTAAGCTGTTGTAGCTTATCGATACAGATTTGTGTTCAAACAATTTACAACACGCACAGACACAGTTGATCATAAGAAGCTCGGTCAAAGTCCTTCCTTTAACTTTTCGACAAAAGAACATTAAAGAGACGTGTTGTAGTTGAAGTTTTGAGACATTTTTCTTTTCTATTTCTAAGTAAAAAACGATATGTGCCTGGTATAATAAACGACGGTATATGCATTTCGAACTGCGCTCTCTTTCTCATGGCCAAAATTGTCAAAATCAATACAAATCAGATTTTTGTTTACATTTTTCCCAATTAAAGCTTTCTCATCGCTTTCAGATTTTCTATGAGCTATCAAATTAGTTTTGACAGTTATGGCAGTCTGCCTCTCCGAAATGCATCTACCTTCTTTTATTCTACCATGGATATGAGCATCAACTCTTAAAAATGATCTTACAAATTCAATGGCAGCTTTAAGATCAGTCTCACTTCTGTTGAGTAATTTTTCATGAGCTTGATCTAAATTTTATGCATACAATTCTAAGACTAAGATTGAGAAAATTCTTGGGACTCACTGCTTGAGTTTGATTACACCTGATCGATATCTAAGAACTATCTTATTTTATGCATTAGACCCATCGTGCTGGGTATTTTTAATATTGCGGTTTTTAGTAAATAAAGACTTTTACGTCATTTTACCTACACCCGAAGCAAAAAAGTTTCCATTTGAATATTTGTCTGCTGTCAAGATCATCTTCATTAACTAATTATAAATAATTTTAATTAATATTGACGTCATATATTCCCATATTTATATAAAAATTAAAAGAAAGCTTTCGTTGAAATTGTGGATAGAATTTTTTTTGGCGTCGGGTTTATATAACTTATTTATCATCCATCATACATAATCATCCCATCTCCATTTTGCCAAAAAGGAGGATTTACCTTCCAAATTTTTCCAAAAAGGAGGTTTTTTATTTCAAATGGAGGATAATTATTTAACGATGAAAAACATTTTTAAGTGTTATTTTAGTTAGGGAACTGAATACGAAAAATATTGTCAATATCTTATTCCAAGTGCATTTCTTCAAATTCATCTTCGTAAACTCCTTGTGCAAGTACGGCGAATTGGTAGCTGCGTCGTACAATTTTTGCTCGTTCAAATTGCGCATAGTCACAATGTAACAATGGCGTCAAAAAGTCGGTAAAATATTTGTGTTATAATTCGGATATGAAAGGAGCATGATTGGAGGGATTCCCGGGCTGATTGAAGGATTCAAGGCGAAAAAGCTGGTTCGCAGGTTTTCGAAATTTCTGACATAAAATGGAGGATAGATGGGTTTGTTAATCATACATCTTATGGCCAACGTTCATTGCAAAAAAAAAACGTACAAATATTTATTTTTTACTTTTATTTAAAATTTATATCTTATAAAAGGTTAGTGATATTATCAGATATTATCACATTTTCTTATACAAACTGTTTCACATTTTCTTATACAAAGTTTATACAAACTGTATTACAAAATTTTTACATTCTTTATAGTTTAACGTTACTATATAAATGTTAAAGTGTTAAAAATATTTTTCTTAATGCTTAGAGATATCACAGCCTATCAATAATTCAATTAAATTTATAATTGTCAATTATATTGAACAAATAAGGTAGGTACCTACTTCTAAGTAAATGTATAAAATTAAATTTTAATTAGATGTTATTAAAACGGAATTAAAACTTTCCATCGACAACACTTACATTTTTAATAAATGCAAGTGTGATTTTTTTAAAAAAAGAAACTTTTACTGATGAAAAATTGCTCAAGTTTAACAGGTTTTGAAAGTAACAATAAATTCTGTCATTGTTGCCAGTCAACACATAACAAGCTGATGTCAAGCTTTCTAAAAACACAAAAAAAATGTAGTTTAAAGTTTTGTTAAAGTTTGTAAGTGCTATATACTTAAATGAAACAATATTCTCACGATATTATATTCTATTCATTCTACGATTCGTTGTAAATTTATAGCATATCATTAACTTAACAATTATAGAGCGTGGGGAATTTCTGTCTTCTTATTAGTATTACGTATATGGAATAATTTACAGCTGTACGATGGAAAAATGTCCAGTAGCATTACGATTGTTATTGTTGTTATTTTGCTGTTGGCAATAATCATCATCATCGTTAACAAGTAGCTCGCGCATGCCATAACGTTGCCTATATATTGAATAAAATTAAAAAAAAAATTTATGAAATATTAAACAGCAATTAGTGGCGTTTCAGGCAATACTCACTCTAAATGCGATCGCCAAATGACAAGCACTGCATACAAAGCAATCGATATCAGTGCTACGATCAACAAGATCATGGTGAGGATCATGTGACTTTGATGTATGTCATCGCCGCCATGTACTTCAATATTTTCGGCAAAAAATGTATCTGTATTAACTTTAACAGCATTTCCTCTAAAAATGGATGAATATATTTTTAGCTAAGATTGAGATTTTGTCTGTTCTCTGACTAAACAAACCTGAAGCGTTCTTCAATCTCTATGTTTTCCTTTTTAATATCACCCGACTCGAGTATTTCAACATCATAGTTCAGCGATTCTTCTAGTTCCAAATTGTTTTGAAGGCGTGGCATATCTTCATCATGATGCTTAAATGATTTATCCACTGAGTCAGCATTGTTCTGAAAATATTTATTGTTGATCAATTTGTGATTTTTATGAAAGAAATAATTGACAGTTTTTAATTAATATGGCAAACAGTACGCTTAAAACTGTGATTGGAATATATAATGGGGCGTTATATTAATGTTATTGTTTCTTTGGCGCTAGAAAATAGTTTGGCAATTTTTAGAGAAATTCGTTTGAGTAATCATGATTGTACGAATTTCTGCAAAAGCGAGTTATGATTTTGAATTAATTATTATCAAAAAATGTAAGCTTTTTATATTGCACAGTGGGGCGAGAGATACCAAAAGCTTAGAGTAATCTACTACAGCTGAGCATTGAGACAAAAACTGTTTTTAATGGGTTTTTAAAGTCACTAAAACCGAATCTGAAGCTGAATGAATCAAATTATTTATTATCAAATTTATTATAAATGCAATTTTCTTCCCAATGACATCAAAATCATTAACATATCTCTAAAAATAAAAAAGTTAGTAGTACTACCAAAAATTTAAGTAAATTCAAAACACTTTGAGCTAATACTTATTTATGAAGGTATTGCTTGTTTGTTCTAGAGAGCAGCTCTTTTTTTTGCACAAATTGTAACAATGACGAATTTGAATTAGAAGCAACAGGTTGAACATACTTTTAACGGAACTTTTTTTCGGTATTTTTTTCGGTATTGTATGTTTTAACTAATGGGCTGATGAGTCGCAATTCACAAAAGATGGATGCTCTAATTTCCACAACTAGCATAACTGGGTTCATCAAAACCCTCACCTGATTCCTCACAAATCAAGTCTAGTGTGAACCTTTGAGTGGTAATATTAGACAACTTACTAACTGGACCATTTCTTTATTTTCAATTCAATCTTAAACGGAGAAGTCTATTTCAATTTTCTTAGCGATACTCTACCAGAGCTATAAGAAAATGCACCTTTCCGTACTAGGCGCGTTATTATCTTTCAACATGATGGAGCTCCACCACATTACAGTAGAATTGTCAAAGATTGTATGTATAGTAATCTATGCAACAGGCTGGATTGAAAGAAATAGTTCAATTAGATGGCACCCGAAATAACCCGACTTGACTCCACTTTGTTTTTTATTTGTGGGTCGAATGAAAGAACTCGTGTATGTACATCAAGAGAGCAGTTAATCGAAAGAATTAACTTAGCTGCTTCTGCTGTACGCCAAGACCTCAAACACGCAATACGGCAAAAATAATGTATTGCTTTCAAAACATTGGAGGTCTCTTCGTACATCTATTATAATTTTTTTTTCTTTTTTTTCATGAGAATACACAATACAATTACTCAAAAGATAATAAATATCATCATGGTTTTTAATTCAGGTTTATTTTTGAAGTACTACCAACTTTTATAGTTTTAGTAATTGTATTCGAGTAATTGTTCGATTATTCAGATTACGCCTTGCACATGTCAGCCATTGTTGTGACGTCAGCTGTGCAAGTGCTGTGCTAGTAAAACTTAAAAAGAGCACAGACAAAAAATAAGGTGCACAAAAACAATATGATGAGGTTACACTGAAAAAAATCACCATGTTTTAAAATTGATCACAATGTTATCATTTTCAATATGTATTTTTTCATCTAAAATTTTAGATTTTTTTAACTCTGGAAGTTCATGATTCGTCGAATCGACGATATTGTGTATGTCGTGTATATATAATATTTCCTTTAGTGTATTTAATATTTTTGGTATACAGAATACACTCATTCAAGTACATAAAATACAAAAATCATATATTTTTTTACATGATCTATGCTAAATATATGCAAGATAAATTTTGTAAGCTAATTTTTTACTTTTTCGTTGTAAAGAAAAGTTTATAAAGTACGCCAACAAAATTTGTTGTTTTACACCAAAAATTTTAAAATATTATGTGTATAAAATATACTAAACGAAGTGTGGGTTTTTACGCTAAATTTGTTTAGTATTTTAATATTCTAAAAAAATAACTTCAATGTATCTTAAAATTTTAAAAATGTAAAAAAAAACTTCTTTTCTTTGTAATTTTAAAAATACAAAACACAAAAATTCGTTTATAAAAAATTATAAAGTTTCTTGCAAAAAAATTTTATAGTGTTTTTAATACTTTAAAAAGCGATTTTAGTGTAAAAAATTTACCAAATATTTTAATAATTAATAAAAAAAGTAATAATGATAATTTTTTGAAAACACCATAATAATGGAAATACACAGAATATTTACACTATAGTGGTATTCGCTCTTTTGTGTAGTTATGAATACACTAGTGTACTTCTGTCAAAAAATTACACTAAATACACATGCAACAACAAATACCATAGCTTTTGAAGTTACACTTTATGTGTTTCTTTACAACATCAAAAGATGATTGTAATGTAGTTGTATGTGTTAATTGTATCATTTTGACATTACTTGGCAGCATTCTTGGCACCATTTCTTGTCCTTTGTTCGTCATAATTTTTCGCGCTACTTCGTCAAATCATATCGTTTTCTAATTAGAACTGTTTAAAATCCATCTGTAATGGAATCTGTAATGGAAAATGTTAAAATAAGGAAAACACGTTCAATTGCCACCAGTGTAGCCAATAGTAGATACACTGCTGTGGAAGAAGTCACTCACTCTTTCCCTTGTATTTATCGGTACAATTACAATCAGTACATCTAATACACGAAAGAGCGAATACCACTTATATTTTCTCAAATTTAATTTATACTCATTTAAAAAATTATATATATTATTATAATTTAACAAAGGTATAAACAATTTTAAAGGGTGGTTAAATTTGAAGGGCCGATGTTGAATGTGAACCACACCTAAACGTCAAGTTTTTTCTGCATTTCATTTGACATTTCTCAATTTCAGACTAACTCAATTTGAACCATGGAAAGATACACAATCGAGCAACGCGTTAAAGTTATTCAGGCTTATTATGAAAATGGGCGTTCAAATCAAAATGCATATCATGCACTTCATGATTTTTTCGGTCAATTTAATCGTCAAAATGTGCGTACAATTGGAAAAAACACCAGTGCATGCTGTTTAGTGCGGTTTATGAGCTGGCAGCATCATCGGGCCGTATTTTTTCGAAAATGAGGCCGGTCAGGCAGTTACTGTGAATGGTGTTCGCTATCGTGATATGATAACGAACTTTGTATGGCCCGAATTGGAAGATATGGTATGTGGACGATATGCCGAGGTCGCGGCGGCCATTTGGCCGATATTTTGTTTCATACATATTTGAACCATACCAATTTTATCATAATACAAGGAAATGACAATAATTTCCTAAATAATTTGTGTTTTATTCAAAATCAACATCGGCCCTTAAAATTTAACCACATTTTAGTTGCAAAAACTAATTAAAAAAATTTTTGGTTTCTGTACTGACAATAGTCAAATAAAAATAATAATACTTTATAAAATTGATTTGCATTTCTAAGTTCAGATTATTTGTCGTCGAGTTTCCGTCAACGCAACCGCAAAAAACGATTTTTAAGGCTACAATTTTAAAGAAAAAAATCACAAAAAAAAAATGTTTATTATTTTAACATTTGTACTTTTATACGGAAAAAAATGCAAGTTTTTAATTTCAATTGTTTTATAAAATAAAAAAGTTTGGAAAAAAGACTCCAAGCTATCGAACTACCGCATTAAAATACTCCATTTTGCGCATTCTAATTTTTTAGTTGTAATCTTTCAACCGTTTTAACTTGTTTGTATTTATTTAAAAAACGTGTTTTTAATATCAAAGTTTGATCGAACCAGTTTTGTGAAATAATATTAACACATTTTATTTGTTTTTGTTGTAAAAGTTTTTTTGTTTTTCTAAAAGTAAGCAAAAAAAAAAAAATATCGTGACTTTTTTAGATTCAAAACTGAACTTAGATAATATTTACTGAACAATAAAAACGATTTTGTAATTGTTTCAATAAAAAACAAATCAGTTAAGATTTGCAAACAATGGCGAAACGTGTTTTTAAATAAATTAAACTGACATCTTAAAGCTATGAGTTATAAGTACATTTATAAGCTAATGAGTAACTAGTTATTAATTGTTGTCATTCCCTTTGAATTACTATGTTTTCATTTAATTTAACTTAATTTAAATAAAAAAAAAAAACAAGCCAATTATCAGTTGATGATGAAGGTTAACAAAAATGTATCTAACCCATAAAAATTCAACAAATACCAAAAGCAATAAAATTTCAAAAAATCTAAATTCCAACAGAATCAGCATCATCATACATAGATCAATAGACGTGAGCCGACTAACGAAAAAATTCCAAGTTAAACAGACATAACGTCAGCGAGATTCCTACAATAAGCCAAACTAAAGATGCGGATTCCACGAACTCGTTTGTACTTTAAACGTATTGCGTCGTCTGAGTGAGTCATCATGACGGCAAGTTAGGAAAATCTACAACGTCATGCGTTGGTATTTCAGCTGTCGGTTGCTAGGTTGGTTGGGAATCACCAACAGCTTAACTCCTCCCCTCCTCAACACCTTAACTGCTGCGTATGACGTGACTAAGTCTCATTTTAGTCAAAATATTTTATTTATACGTTTACAACGAAATTTCTGATGCGGTAACGCAGCCTTTATACATGGTTTAAGATTTCCGGATTGATTAAAGATTTTATTTATTTGTATGTATGTATATAGGAGCGATACAAACTAAATGCATGTATTGCACATAAACTTTCGTTAAAGGCTCGGCATATTTTAAAACTTGAAAGTTTAGACGGAGTTTAATCATTACAACAAAAATAAATATTCGGGCGAATCGAGTGACGAATTATAAGGTTGAACCTTTTTAAGTTGGGCTTATAAAAAACTAGCTGCAAAACCTTTTGTCTGTAGTCTGGGAATGCCAAAAAAAAAGTTAAATTTATTTAAGAACCCTTTGTCCAGTCTCGTCGTTATTTTTTGGAGTTATTTGTGTGTCGGATAATATTCACTTTCGTTCTTAATAATAAAAATGTAGCTTCTATAAGTGGAACCTTTTCTAAGATTGTATAGGAAGTCACAAAACATATCATTGGCGTAGGTACAGGGAAATAAAAGGAGATATATTCCCCCCCCCCCCCCCAATGGCCATTGATATAATTTAAAATTACGTTATTTTTAAGTGTTGAAAGAAAAATCGATTTTACTAAGTGAATTTCAAAGTGCTTATATGTATATAATGGTTTGGAAGAAATGCTTTAAATTTATTTTGACTCTCAAGATTTTGGTTTTAATTTCTCAAAACTCATAACTGTTGTGTCTAAATTCCAACAACCAAATTTTGATTTGACTAAGGTGTTAATTGATGTTGAAACGTTTTTGTTTATAATCAGGTAACAAAACAGTGCCAATGTATATAAGCGCAGCCTAAGAGAGACACCGGGTTGGCAGTTTAAGAGGCTGGTTTCGAATCTGATGTCAGAATTTTAAAAATCAAGATGGTGAATAGATTGACAGCTCGATTTTTTTTTTTTTATTTTGCGAATTCTTGTAATTTTGCAATTCTGACAACGGATTTGATTTCGAATCTGATATCATAGACTTAAAATTCAAGGTGGTTGATAGGATTGTCACCTACCTATTTTTTTTATTTCATACGTCATTCCCTACTGATTTACAGTCAAACAGGTGTTGATGCTCTTGGTAGAAGCGAAGATAGAATCCTTATGATTCTCAGGGCGATTTTAAAAAATCCTTTTTTTTTTACCTTGGTCGCATGTAACTCCATTAAATCTCCATTAATACATAAAACTGTTGGAAGGAAGAAAAAATTAATTTTCAAACGATACACAATTTTTGCAGGTGATATGAAAATTTAAGGATATATGAACGAATAACTACAAAACGGACCAAAAACAGTGTCTTTTAAGGATATTTCGAAAACGATTCTTAAGAAAAAACACAGGTGCGTGGTTGAACACACGAGAGAAGCGAAGCTTTTTCGCAGTTACATAGATTTGATAGCTTAATAATTTTTTTCTTTTTAATAAATTAAATTTTAAATTCAAAACTTTAAAATAACATAAAATTTATTACATATATACAGAAAACAAATTTACTGCTCATTTTTTATTGTTGAATGTCAAATTTCCACGCCAATTACATATACGGGCATATAATGCCAGCGACTCTCCATTTTAACTCTCCCTCCACACATGGTTGTGAACTTGGCTGCACTGAACAAATTTTTCCTTCAACAGCGTTCTACCCAGCGAAAAAATCTCTCGAAAATTTTCCAGATTTCACTCGAAGCAAATCACAGAACAAGGTGATTTCTCGCTTCACTTCAAAAATATATTTTAAAGAACGCACACGAAACAAAATTTAACAAACATTTTATATACCTTGCCGATGTCATGCATGCGTGTGTTAAATCCATATTTATTGATATCATCTATTTTTTTGATACTTAAAAACGCACTTGTGGGCATGGCTAATTTTCCTCGTACCAACAACACGTACCAGCATTCACAATGCAAACACACCGATGCTGGAGACACCTTGTGGCAAATAAAAGCAAATTTTTGTTGTAGCTTAGCAAATACACAAGCCTCTATCCATTGATAGATGGTGACGATCTACTGCAGCATAGCTTCTGTTATAATTAGGATTGAATTAATAGATTTCCATTACAGGTCTTTGCGGCCTGGTGGATAGTGTATGCGACTCTAATCCAAGCGGACGCGGGTTCGATCCTCACGGGCGGACTAACAAATATTGTTTAGTATTTAATATTAAAGTATTAAATTTTCTTGTTGTAATAAGCGCTAGCGACAAAGAAACCATAAAATTTCCAAGAACAAATCTGTCGAAAATTTTTCAGATTTCACTGCGAGCAAATCACAGAACGAGGAGTAAAAAGCTTCGCTTCAAAAAAAAAAAAAAATTGGGAGTGGGGGACGGGGGCGACTGCCGACCGAAGTGAAACCAACGCTTTTTTTAATTTCCAAAATACTTGCAGTATTACATTATTTATATTTCAACCATTTCAATATATTCCAAAAACGATACGATAGGTTTATGATAATTAAAATAGGAAACAAAAATGCTTCATTAGAATTTCTGTAAGTATCGTTCAATAACCGCTTCGATCGTCGTTTTATATTTAGTAGTACTGAGTTTTCGATCAATGGGTATAGTTAAACCATTATTTAAAAATTGAATTAGTAGTAGTCGATTTTTATAATCTGCAAAGTTGAAGTCTCTCCTTAGTATCGAAGGTACATCTTCAAACTTTTTGGTTAATCTTTTTTCAAACATTCTTTTGAATAAATCATCAAATTTTCGAATACAAAAATATCTCCCGAATTTATCTCTTCCAAATCTATCTGCCACTGTCGGTTATTATTCATATTTCGTTATTCATATTCAAAAACTGTCGGTTATTATTCATATTTCTCCCGAATTGATCCAATGTTAGCTGTTTTCAGCTTGCGGATAGCTAAATCAGAAATGTAGGTATTAACAGTGCAATCTTTAACAGTGATAACGTTAACAGTGATGACATTAATAGTGCTGACGATATTACATTGCTGCCGAAAACATTACTATGACTTTGCTGACGTAAACATTTCTGATGTTATCATTGCTGACGTTAACGATGCAAACGCGTATTCATAACTTTTACCTATACCAAACAATGCTCAACAATGCTCAACGCGCCTAAAGAAGTGTTCACTTAAAAGAAATGATTGGCATTTTTGGAATCTACGACCCAAAATACATAGAAAGAAGTTTATGAGTAACGAGTTGATTTTTGGTGTAAGCTAGTGTAATCCCAAGTCTTTGTAAAAATGTGATTTTTCGGTAATTTATCACATTTGCGATAAAGATTTTATATTGATGAAGCAATCTTCAAAGCTTTTCATACAAATGTACAATTAATAAATAAAGCCAAGTTTATAAAGTTTATATTCTTACCTTATGCTGATTAGTCTCTGTAATACTAGAAAACTTTTTATTCAGATCATTTAACTCGCCAAATACACCTATAGCAGAGTCTCCGTCTTGGTTCACTAAAAAACTAGCTTGACCTAAAATTAAAAATATAAAATAAAAATAATCATACAGAAATAAAAATAATAACAATAATAAAATCAATCAACCACAATCCATCCGTTTCACTTATTAATAATTCATAGTGCATAATTTTGTGTCTGGCTGCTTTCTTAAAATATGTCTACTGGTTTTTTTGTGAATGCTTAAAATATAGCTTGAATTGGAATAAATATAAAAATATACACAAAATTTATTCCAAGACTAGCATCTTGACAACGATTCATTCAAGTATTCAACAGTTTTTATTTCTTTTTATTTACAAAAATATCTTTCTTAAATTTTTTTAATAAAACTATTGTAGTTACACTTGAAAGATATTAAAGATTTGCCAACATCACATATTCTTAAGAGTAATAGCATGTTCACACAGAGAGTTTAGTTTGAGTTTAATTTGAGTTCAATTTAAGGCGTTCACACAGAGATGTGTCAACAGGATTGAGTTTAGTTGAGTTTGATATTTCGCAGAAAAAATTGTTCAATAGTCTGTATGTACAGTACGGTCTGAAAATTTGCATCTGAACGTAGCTTTTTTTCAGAACATTAGCATACTTTTAGGCATACCTCAAATTGAGTTTTGATAAACTTTGAAATCAAACTGAGTTCAGTTGAGTTCAATCCAGCAAAATTGAACTGGATACTAGAGTTTATATTGAGTTCAGCGACAAAACTCAACTTTGTACTGGAAACTCAAACTAAACTCTCTGTGTGAACATGCTATTAGCTTATTCAGCAAAAAAAGTCATAAGCAAAAAGAATACAAGTTATTACTAATTGACCTCCTTTATAACTCTTACACGGTCTCTTATAGCATGTTCACAAAGAGAGTTTAGTTTGAGTTTCCAGTACAAAGTTGAGTTTTGTCGCTGAACTCAATATAAACTCTAGAGTTTCCAGTACAATTTTGCTCGATTGAACTGAATTTGCTTTCTGAGTTTATCAAAAGTCAATTTGAGAAATGCCTAAAAAGCCTGAAAAAAAGCTACGTGTTCATATGCAAGTTTTTAGACCGTAATGTACATTTAGAGTATTTTCTGCGAAATATCAAACTCAACTAAACTCAATTCTGTTGACACATCTCTGTGTAAACAGCTTAAATTGAACTCAAACTAAACTCTTTGTGTGAACATGCTATTACACTGCCTCACAAGTCAAATTCATGGGTTTATTAGGTAAACACTCAATTCACGTTTTTTGTGCGCTAAGTTCAATATTAAATATTTATCAAAACTGTTTGTCAAGTCAGAAGAAAAAAAACTTGAAAAAAAAAAAATAATTTAATGAGAACACAAACAAATCAAGCAAACTGCCAAAAATATTTATTTCATCGTCGTTAAATAAGTGATAAGAAAACAAATTGCTCAAAGCTGTTGTTTATAACAGTGACAATATTATTTTTGTCTACAAACTCAGATAAAGAGATAATATTTTTCTCTTGAAATGAGTGAGCAAATAAAAATTAAGCAACACTTAAATAAAGAGAATATTTTTTTTCAGGTAATCAAGTTGATAATGGAAGCTGGATGATGCTTATCGAGAAGAAGTTGGTTTTTAAAAAATCTTTATATACAGCTTTACATAAAGATGATGGGTACTTTTGTTACAGCACCCATCATCTCTTTGTGGATTATAAAGCTGTGTTCGATAGCCCGAACTATCTGAGTTTGGTATACATGTTGGTAAGACTTTATAGTATGACTTTGAGCAACACGTGCAGCTCGGTACAGGTAGGAAATGACCTCTCTGAAACCTTCAATACCGAAAGTGGTTTCCGACAAGACGATCCACTATCTTGCGATCTCTTTTACATAATCGTGGAGGCGATCGTACAAAAGGCCGGTATGGATCGCAATGGCACCATTTTCAATAAATATGTCCAGCTCCTTGCGTACGCTGATGATATTGATATTGTCGGCAGAACCAAGAGGTTTGTTACCGCTGCTTTCACTGCTATCGAAAAGTAATCAGCCACAGTGGCTTGACGATAAATGAGGGTAAAATAAAGTATATGCTGTCTACAAACAGGGTAGCGCAGCGTCTAGACTCTCACGTTTCATCCGGTAGCTATAACTTTGAAGTAGTTAGGTTTATATACATTGGCACCGCCATTAATAGCAACAAGAATATCAGCCTGGAGATAAAGCGAGAACAATAATTGCTAATAGGAGCTACTACGGGCTCAGTAAGCAACTAAGTTCCAGAGCCCTCTCCGATCGACAAAACTAACACTCTACAAGACACTCGTTCTATTTGTGCTTCTTTATGGCGCTGAGGTATGGATAGTTTCGCAAACTGACACAGCTGCTCTGGGGGTGTTCGAGAGAAAAGTTCACCGCAAAGTCTTCGATATTGTTCGAGTCGCCGATGACTACCGCATCCGAATGAACTATGAGCTGTATGAGCTCTACGAAGACATTGACGTAGTTCAGCGTATAAATGTGCAGACGACGTAGCTCATGCGAAAAAGATGCCCAAAACGAGGATCGTTTGTCAACAACAAAGAAGGAGACCGTGCCTCTGATGGATAGACTAGACCAAGAAAGTCCAACCGCACTTGATATATCCAATTGGAGAACTCATACGAAAAACAGTGGCGCCTGGCGAGAGCTGAGAAGGTCGGCCGAATCCCGAACACGGGTTATTATGGCCACCTAAGTAAATTAGTAAGTAATTCGTTGGCATTATCTGGCTCATATTCAACCCTAGAACTACAAACCGGGGTAGATATCTACCATAGGCAAACTTTGAATTATGTTTTTAAATTAGTCTGTGACATTATCGACTGACGACCTTTACCATCATTTAGTTCAAGGTTCTAATAATAGGTCGAGGTCGCGAGACTTTTCAGTTTATTGTTAACTGTGACAAAGTGAAGCTGGTGTGGGGTTGATATCTACCCCGGTTTGTAGTTCCCGTTAGTGTTGGTAGGTTATTTTTCTCTTTCTTGCTAAAATAAATGTAAGTCACATATTTTAACCACCTTATTTTACAAAAAAAAAAAAATATCAGATATTTTCATATTTTAAGTTGTGTATGGGCACAAAGTGCAAGCGACCAACCTGCGAGAATCATAGAGCAATAGCGAAAATAAGTTAATCCAAACTTTACTTGTGAATATTTTTTATATGTATGAAATTTCTCTTTTTTTACATTTTGCATAACAAAAACTGAAATATGTTATTAAAAGCCAATATTTCAGAGACTCAATTAAATAGGCTTTTGCTCTCGTTGTCTCTCTCTTTGCAAGTTTTTAATACGAATACGTGAACGCATTACTAATAAAAACTTGTAACAATTTGTAGAAATTTGTAACAATTTTTTGTAAGTGAACAAACCTTTTATTATTGTATTTTTTTTCTCAAAGCCTTATGTGTTTTCTTTAGAATCCCATTTGATATTTCTAAATCGGTTGTTTAGAAAAAAAAACTATATATTTTTGTTTATTATATGACAGTTTGAAAATTTTTTAGCATTTTTAGCTATTTAAACTAATTTTTCATCAACTAAACCTTGATAAAATTGAATTTTCTCTTCACCATTCTCTTCGGCATGGAAAAACAAAAACATTATTACTACTTTCAGAACGATTTTACGAACAAGAAACCTGTGGGGTAAATATTTAGCCCGGTTTGTAGCTCACAGGTAAAAAAATAGGTTTGTAATTCTAGGGTAAATATGTCACGGAGTCCAAATATATTTTTTATGTAGAATTTGATTATTTTTCACAGGAAAATACTACTATAAAAGACCTTTGTATTTAAAATATATCTTCTCCCCTAACCAACACGCCTTTCTAAGGGGAAGATCGACAAGCACTAACCTAACAGAATACGTTTCAAATACTTTATGTTCTCAATGAAAGTAATTATGACGTTGAAATAGTCTGTATTGACTTTAGCAAAGAATTCGATATAATTTCCTATGGTATCATTCTTCTTAAGCTAAAAGCAGTTCGGTTTCAAACCCTGTTTATTGCATGTATTAAATCTTACCGTGAAGAATGCCGATATATGGTATTCATAGAGACTCTAGCTCCACTCAAGAACTTATCACATATTTGGTGAATCAGTTTCTCAGTAAGTTCTTTGAAAGGCTTGGGTATATTTTGCAATAAGAAATTTAACTTTCGGTCCCATATCGATAACATCATTAGCAGAGCCAACTCTTCACTGGTCAACACTGGTTTTGTGAAACACTGGTCAAGTTGTAGTTCTTCAGTCCATATGTTACAAAATCTGTCGGCCTAGCCTTTGTGAGGCCCGTAGTCGAATATGCTAGCCAGGTGTGGTCACCTCCTAATCGATGCGTATCGAAGCCATACTGCGCAGATTCATGCGGACTCTCCAGGATCCATTCGAGAGACTATGAATGTGCTGAACCTATTTTTAGTATACTTCATCTGATCAATAATAAGATCAATGATTTTCATTTCCACCTGAGCAGATCCGAACTCCGAAATATATTTCTAAGCTCCAACCCCACTCACCTTAAGCTCCCACCTCTCACTCTTTGTTTTCTAAATTTAATTAAGTTATGGTATTTATACATAACCTTAAAAATTAGATAAATATATTTTTCGTTAGATAGAAGCTTTGGTCCTTCAGTATAAACACCTTGTACTCGTATTAAGCTTACCTAACTATAAAGCGCTTCAAAGCTAATTTAACGGTAAATGTCAATGGAAATGTCGCCACTTCTTGATTAATATATAATTTGTAAAATAAGCATTGAAAATTTGCTAATTCGACATGTTCACGTTTTTATCTTGAAGGTGACACATTTCCGTGAATCATTTTTGGCTTAAGCAATTCTTGTCTTATGATGTGATATGATTCGTCTTGAGTTATAAACCGACATACACATACACATGTTATCAAAAATTTTATAATTTTTCCAATTGATAACATTTTTTTATTTTATTTTATTTTCAACTAATCAAACGCATTACTTGCTTTATTTGAAAAAATGTGTAACAATGATTGGGCGACATTGAAGATAAACTAACATGAAGAAAGAGAAAAATTTTTTGCAAAAAATTGCAATAAAAGAGTTGCCATTATTAGCATTCCAGTCCAAACGTGACGGACAAATATGTAACAATAGTTGACAAAGTTGTGATTGGAAGATTGGACATGAAACTTCTTTTTTAAATTTATGTTATATACATTTATCTATCTATTCGTGATGTTCATACAAATATCTAGGTAATGAAAAAGAAATCTTGCAAAAGTAGCTTTAGCTATTTTTCCTTTTTTTTTTTTTTTGCAACGTGGTTGGAATTAAATCATCATTTATCGGTTGATAACTCAAATTTTAGACCCCCATAAAATTTGAGTTAGTGGAAATTTTATGACTCAATAATGCTGAATTGCTAAAAATTTATTTTTTAGTTTGTCATAGCATAAATTGTTAGCTTTTCTATATGTTGTTCTGGTTGCAAACATTAAATTCAAGATATTTCTAATTCAAATCTCTAATACAAGTACTCCCTGAAATTTTTTAAATAGAATGCACCTGAATCTTTTATCAAACACGACGACTTAATGGGTCAAGAATCTTGCCAGAGTGTTGCAACATAGTGAACATAGCGAACTCCGATTCAGACAGTTTAGATGGGATTTTTGCCAAATCGGAGCAATAAAGAAACCAAGTTATGCATCTCTTTTGCTTCAGTGTGTTTTTCGGCTCGGCTCAGCAACAAGCGTTCACTATGTTCGCAACCTTAGACTTCAGTGATGGAAGTATACTAAAATCTGAACATATAAGTAGATAATTAAGATGAACACTTAAAAAGCTTTTAAATAAACTGCAACCTTGAATCAATAACAATAACAATATACTGCAGACCAAAGAGATATAAAAATATAAATGATAGCTTGGCATGTTAAAGTAAAAAAAAACACCTTATGGAAGAACAATCTTGCTTAAGTCTGGTTTTGACTATGTCAGTTTTATGACGACATAAAACTTAATCAAAATATCACCTAAATAATCTTCTAATTTATAAAAATCTCGTGTCACAATGTTTGTAGCTAAACTTCTCCGAAACGGCTCGACCGATTTTTATTAAATTCTTACTATGCAAAACGGGCGTGGCTTCGCCCATAAAAGTCACATTTCGATACAGAATAGCTATAGCAGTAAAAGTCATAGAACATTGAAATTCAGAATGGAATTACCACTTGGTGATGTCTTTGTAATTGAAAATTTGGACGTGCATTGGACAAGGGGGCGTGGCTCCACCCCTACAAACCAAATATTTTACATCGAATAGCTTTGGAAGTAAGTCACAGAACATGGAGTTACCACTTTTCTAATAGAAGACTTGGACGGGCATAGGACAAGGGGGTGTGGCTCCGCCCATATAAGCCAAATTTTTAATATCTAATAAATATGGAAGTACAAATCACAGACCATTGAAATTCAGACTGAAATTACCACTTGGTGATGTCGCTTTAATAGAAAACTTGGACAGGCATTGGACAAGGGGGAGTGACTCCGCCCATACCAGCCAAATTGTCGATATCGAATAACTATGGAAGTAAAATTCACAGTACATTGAAACTCAGAATAGAGTTAAGACTTGGTGATGTGCTTCTAATAGAGAACTTGAATTGACATTGGACAATTTTTGATATCAAATAGATATGGAAGTAAAATTCACAGTACATTGAAACTCAGAATAGAGTTACCACTTGGTGATGTCTTTGCAATTGAAAACTTGGACGGGCATTGGACAAGGGGGCGTGGCTCCATCCTTACAAGCCAAATTTTTGGTATCGAATAGCTTTGGAAGTAAAAATCACTGAACATTGAAACTCAGAATGGAGTTTCTCACTATTTGGTGATGTCCTGCTACCGGAAAACTGGGAACGGCCATTGGACAAAGAGCGTGGTGTCAAAAAAACGGTCAAATAAAAGTTGTTTGTCTAAGGCATAGCTACGCGAGCTAGGTTAATTAATAAAAAAAAAAAATAAATAAAAAAACTTCTTTATGCATATCTGAGGATTTTGATCGTATAACACTAAAATTTGGTCATTTTGCTTAAATGGAAAGTTTACGTAAAATGTGAAAAATTGTGCATGCTTTAATAGTAAAATACCACGCTTGGTATGTAGGGTCTATTGACCCAAGCGGCAGCTACAGTAAATACAAATGTGGACACTTAATAAATTACCAGCAAACAAACAGACACACAACAACAGTTGGAAATAATTGGGTATACACCCAGAAAAAAATCTGGTTAATTTAACCAAATTTTAACTAAAATTCAGGTCAATTTAACCAGTTTTTGTGGTTTAATGAAATTAACAAATGTGGTTTTTGTGGTTGGACCGAATGAAGTCAGGTAAATTTAAACAATTGTCAGGTATAATCTTTTCCCGGAATCATCAGGTAAAGATTACCTGCGGTTTTCTCTTGAGTTCATCACTACAGCAGATCTTGACAGCTAGCGGATTATTTTTTGCCTACTTGTTTTTTTTTGCTATTTTTTAAATATGTTTCCGCAAACCACATTCATCAAGTAACGTGGATCAGGTTGATACGATGTGGTTGACTCCCCTAACCAAATTCGTCAGGTAAAAAGAACCTGGATCAGGTAAGAGCATTTTTACCTGAGTGTACGCGTGGTCTCACTATACGCACACTTTTCAGGGGCCTAGGGTATAAGCTACCCTCTGCGAAATATTTATAAAGGCACCCTCAATTTGCTTAATAAAACAAGTAAAGAGTGGTTAAATTTTAAGGGCCGATGTTAAATGTTAACCACACCTAAACGTCAAGTTTTTTTCTGCATTTCATTTGACATTTCTCAATTTCAGACTAACTCAATTTGAAGCATAGATACACAATCGAGCAACGCGTTAAAGTTATTCAGGCTTATTATGAAAATGAGCGTTCAAATCAAAATGCATATCGTGCACTTCGTGATTTTTTCGGTCAATTTAATCGTCCAAATGTGCGTGCAATCGGAAAAATCGTGCAAAAATTTGAGCAAACCGGGTCTGTAGGAGATGTGAAAACACCAGTGCATGCTCGTACAGCTCGTACTGCAGAAAATATTGCTGCTATTCGCGATAGTGTGGCTGAAGAGCCGTCCACCTCAACTCGTCGTCGTGCCCAACTATTGCACCTCTCACGCTCGTCGTTGATGAACATTATGCATAAGGACTTACATTTACACGTTTACAAGGTGAAATTGACTCAAGAACTAAAGCCTCTTGACCATTTCAAGCGTTGTAAATGGTCAGAATTGTGGCAAGAAATGGCAACAGTGGATGATCAATTTTCGAAGAAAATCATCTTCAGTGATGTGGCACATTTTCACCTCAGTGGATTCGGCAATAAACAGAATTGCCGCATTTGGGCTAATGATAATCCAAGAGTGATTGTCGAAAAACCAATGCACACACAAAGAGTGACTGTTTGGTGCGGTTCGTGACATGATAACGAACTTTTTATGGCCCGAATTGGAAAATATGGATGTGGACGATATGTGGTTTCAACAGGACGGTGCCACTTGCCACACAGCTAACGAAACAATGGCTCTCTTGCGCGACAAATTCAATGGCCGCGTTATCTCACGTGGTGGCGATATCAGTTGGCCGCCAAGATCATGTGATTTGACACTGTTGGACTTCTTTCTTTGGGGTTATTTGAAAGAAATGCTGTACGTCGATAAACCAGCAATAATTCAAGATTTAAAGGATGAGATAATTCGGCACATTAACGGCATAGAACCTCACCTCATTTGAACCATCGGATGGAGGTGTGCCGCCGAGGTCGCGGCGGTCATTTGGCCGATATTTTGTTCCATACATAATTGAACCATACCAATATTATCATAATAAAAAGAAATGGCAATAATTTCCTAAATAATTTGTGTTTAATTCAAAATCAACATCGGCCCTTCAAATTTAACCACCCTTTATATTAACGATTTTGCCAATATTAAGGTTTGAGTTTATTAACACTATTGACAGTCATCATCTTATAAAAGTATTTTAACATAAAATATATTCTTTCAATTCTTAAAAGATAAAAACAAAAAATTCAGTACGAAAAATATATAAAGGCAATTTAAGATATTATTAAATTAAAAATGAAAAGAGCATGAGGAATATAATCTAATAAGATGTATGGTCGTCGGCGTTCTTAATTACCTCTTCTAAACGCCTTGGCATCGAATTGTGGATGTGGACTGTGGATGGTTTCTGGTTCAATTGTCTTCCACTCTTTGTTAATTTTATCTCTTAGCTCTTTAACGTGTGTATACTGACGTCCATGATGAAAAACTTTGGCTGACACAAGACCACAAATTCTCGATCGGACGAAACCCGAGTTTTTCGAGTCTTGTTATTCGACATTTTCGAATATGTTTTTACTAATTTTTTTTTTTTTAAGTTTTCGCCTTAAGCGGATTTTCTCTTTTTTATTGTATTTTTTATTATATGGCATCTATTGCGATTGCAAATAATGAAGTGTGGACGGAATTATTTACAAAGTTGGAGAGCTTGCCAGTTCTATAGAAAGTGAAATCAGATATTTTTAAAAACAAAATAACGAAGGATCAAGCTTTAAACCAAATTTTTTCCATTTCTTCACAGTGTGTTATTAAACAATACGAAAGCTTAAACCTATAGAGACGATGCAGCTATTTTTGGTGAAGGCTGGGCATGTCTGTTCAGACAGTAGTCAAGTGAAAATTTTTGCAAAAATAGCAGTGTATTTAGTAGCTTATGAATAGCTTTATTTCGACACTCACTTCTGCACCAGCTTTAACAGCAGATAACCAAGTCATTTCTCAAAGAATGTTTTATCCATCTAAAACAACAACAGCTTCAACCAAAACGATTATGAAACATTTTTACATTCAACTACAAATTCAACAAACTAATTCAAGAAACACATTTTATTTCACAGAATCGCCCAAAAGTTTTTGATATTCGGAATCCGAACAGAAATAGGGCAGCAATTTTTACTCGCAAATTCCAGTTCAAATGCTTCCTTGATGCATATTCGAATTCAGGAAAATATTTAATATTTATAATATAACTACCCTATAGGAACAAACTAACTTGTTTTTAAAATCAACTAATTAAAAAGCTAGTTTAAAATAAACCAGTATATGAACTACTTTGAATTATATTAAGGCGGCATCCACTTCAATATATGAAGTAATTGAAATACTACTTAAAAACCAGTGATTGATAAACTACTTTGAATTATATTAAGGCGGCAACTACTCTGATGTCGGCATGTTTTAATTGAAAATTTTTATTAGATTACAAGCTTATATATATTTAACCATGTTATTTATTCAAATATTATTAACTTTTGGCCATCAGTAATAGTTTTCAATTGGTTATTTTAAAGCAATTAAAAAAATAATTTAAATGTAACTAATTTAACAAGTAGTTGAAAATATATGCAGACGACAGTCAATTGACTTATTTAGCGGACATCACCATACAAAATAAGTTAGTTCGTTCTATGGAAAAAAGTCAGAATTTCAACTAGTTGCGGTTTCAACTACTTTTAAATTAGTTTATCAACTACTTTTAAATTAGTTGATTTTCCTACAGGGTAACTACTAATTAACTTCTTAATTTTTACAAGTGTATTTTAGTTCTATACAGTACTCTGCCATAATTTTATGGGTGTGTGCGAATTGAACTAAATTGCTACCTAAACTAAATTGTGTCGATAAAGCAGTGTTTCCTAAATTAATTTAGAAAAATTCCGAGCTAACTAAATGCTTGCTAAATTAATGAAATTTCTTAAGAGAAGAGAATAATGACATTTCTTAACCTTTAACCTATTTGAAATAAGACTTAATTAGCTTAAATAAAACTTAACTGCTTTACCTTAATTTAGTTTAGGTAGCAATTTAGTTCAATTCGCACCCACCCTATGAACACTAAACAAGCTCAGACAAAAGGATGTACATTAGACCGTATCATCTTGTATGGAAGAAAAATAAACCTATTTTTGACACCGGCTCAATCGTTAGACATTTCAAAGACATTTTCGAAAAAAATATTTTTTTTTAAAAATAGGTCCCTGTGGTGCAACATTTTTGTTTTTGTTATATCTTCGGTGTTTCTTTTCCGATCTTAAAGTTTTATATATATATATGCGTAAGTTTATTTTTTGCGAATTTTTCCTGATTTTTTTTTCCTAATATTATTTTTTTCCTCGACTAATCACCCACTTTATCTGAGTTCCTACTTTATGATAAAATTTCAACAATGCAAAAAAATTAAAGCTCTGGGAAAATCATTATAACCATGGGAACAAATAAAAACGATAAAACTGATTTTTGGAAAATTATGCTTTCTATTTTTTGTAAATTTGGGCAGTATCGGGCGTATACAACAGCGGTCATCTACACAGAGTTCAAACTCTTAATTTTGATATTAAGAAATAATACCGCATTTGCAACCGGTGATTGTCTAAAATTGACGAAAATTTTAAATAAAAATTTTTTAAAACTGTATATTTTAAAAAAATAATTTAACCATTGTAACTTAAAGTTTAACCTTAATTTTACTGTAAAAGTTTAACTTTAATATTTATTGTTTTTACCTTGAGTGAAAAGGAACGACGCAGTAGTTGTTGTTGTCAGCAGCAGCAATGTAAAAAATTTTGTTGAAAGCATTTTGTTTTGCAGTTATTAAATGACGAATTCAAGCGTTTAATCCTTTCGAAACACGTTGTCACTATAACTAGAACCTCTACCAACTTGATTGACTCTGTTATCAGCAGCACTTTCAGTATTGTTGTTGTTTTTTATAATATCGTAGTTACTTTAAGATATGCTTGTGTTTGTATTTCGAAATAGCAAATTCTTTTCACAAATTCCACAAATAATACTGATTGGTATTGCGTTACTTGAACAATTTTTTGTTCTCTTTTTAATATTGATTTTTATCAATTTCTTATTTGTATTATTTTAAAACCAGCAAAAAGGTTAACCACTTATTTTTTACGCTGCTATATAAAAAAAACAATGACACAGTTAGTTGCGTTTTTCACTTTTTCTTGACTTGTACTTGCTTGCGAATAAAAAACGTTCTTAACAGCTTGAATGGCGCAAAATGACTGAAAGATATGCTTGCTTTTCGCTTCTGGCCAACTTGTTGCGATTGTTGACATGTTTTCACTTAACCGGTTCGTTGTTGTTGTTATTTCGACAGCCACTTGAAGCTAGCACAAGCTGTGTATTATTGCTTAATTATTTGTTTTTATTAATTATTAATATTGTTAAAAGAAGATACTGCTTGTCAGTGGAAGTGCGATGTACGCTTCGAATAAAAAAAAGTTTTTATACAAATGAAAAAAAAATTTTTGTCAGATGTGGGGTTCGAACCCACGCTCCCTCTCGGGAACCAGAGCTTAAATCTGGCGCCTTAGACCGCTCGGCCAATCTGACTTCTTCCAAACACATTGCAGAAATAGCTATAAAAACACAATCTGCAATTCATGTTGTTTTGAGTCATATCCTATAATTAAACAAAGGTTGTTGCATAAGCTAAAGTATATTCAACAATTGCAGAACATACCTCACCAGCTGTGGTAAGCATTTCCATAGTAAACATTTTCAACACAGCTCAAGTTGTATTTTCATTAGATTCTATAATGCATTCAATTACTGCTTCTTTAAATAGTTCACGACAATGCTTATGTTCACGATTTTTATCGTTCGTGACAGAAATCACAAGTGATAGAAATCAGTTTTTTACGATGTTACGCCATTTTTGATTCGGTCAGTTGCTTTTTTACGAATTGAATTCGCACGGAATGCAGCACATGCCTGTATGTAGGTATTTAAATATTTCTTTGACGACAAGGAATAACGACTAATGCCGCGTTTCCATGTGATCTTCTATTATCTTCTAGTATCACATTTTTTGTAAGAAAGAAATAGCATGTGAGCCCTACTTTATGGCATTGATGAATGTGAGTGTGAAACAGGAATACCTTTTTAATTTTTATAGTATGTGATATCCCGTGATGCTGAGATCGAAAAAGTTCAACTTCTTGAACTTTTGCTATAAAAGTTCATCACATGCTATAAATATGACATTCATTTTTATAGTTGCAGTCTATGTTCTGTCAAGCTGTCAAGTTTTTTTTGTGCCAATATAAACAATTGTTTGGCAATATTACAAAATATTAAAAAGTTACAAGTAAATACAAATTGGAAAGAAACAAAAAACCCATAAGATTCAATATTACCATCAGCTCAAGAGGTATGCTTCTAAATAAACATTCTTGGTCTAAGCAATTAATGCGGATGGTTTCCAGACTCGGGAGCATGCAATGTTAAGTTGGCCAGAGCATTTATGGAAATCATCAGTGATTTTTTTCTTTAATTTGGTGCTTAGTAGATTCACCAAAACTGCGAAACTAAAGTGTGCCTTTAAATAACAATCCAGTTGCGCAGTTTTGGTGAGTCCACAAAGCATCAATTTAAAGAAAAAAATCACCGATCTTTTCGATAAATGTGTTTAGGAACTCAGCCATTGTGCCCTTGTCATTGCCATTGTGCCAGTGTGTATCCTTTCTCAAAGTATTTTTGTTGTATGGTTTTGTTGTTTTGTATTACTTTCTAGAAGCAGCCTGAAACCAAAATACCTATATTAAGATGGCTCGAACACCGACATCGACAACACAAGCACCAGCGACTATTTAAACATTCTGCCACCAGCTAAAAGGGTTAGCATTGTAAACTATTAAAATATACATTAGAGTGTCCTTTCTCCAAGTATTTTTGTTCTACTATTTTGTTGTTTTCTATTACTTTCTAGAAGCAGCCTGAAACCAAAAACCTATATTAAGGCGCCTCGACCTTCATCGACAACACAACACAAGCACCTGTGAGCTGTGAACCTGTTCCGGCTGGCTGTTCGGTGAGGTGGTCATTAAGGACTTTATGGCTATCAAGAATTTGGAGTTGATATGTCATGCCCATCAGCTAGTCAATGAAGGCATTAAGTATATGTTCGACGACAAGCTAGTAATAGTTTGGTCTGCACCCAATTATTGCTAACGTTGTGGCAATGTAGCAGATATTTTAGGCTTTAATACGGCTAAAGTGCGCGTAACGAGTATATTTAATGCTGCGCCTGAGACTGAACGCGTTATACGACAACAAAACGTCACAGCGTTTTTCTTGTAAAACTATTTCCTGTTTAAAAAACAACAGAAACATATTCAAACGAGTTAAAAATCAGTGGCTGCAGCTGTATGCCATGTAAGCATTTCGTGCCCTTAATAAAAACGTATATAATCATAAGTTTTTGTAGGCATAGGTATTTAATCATAATTTTCCACGCAAGTTGAAGTTAGCTTTCTTGTCTGTATTTCTTTTTTTAAATACTTTTTCAATTGTCTTGATTTTTCATATTTTATATATTGCAAAGATTAAAACAAAATATATATATAAATAAAATAAATACTGCTAAAATCAGAAAACTATAGTGACACCTCTATAAAAATAAAAACCAGATGATACAAGTTTTCTTAACTCAAAAATAACAACTGAAGAGTTGCTTACAAAACGCAAATGCGGTAGGCAAATATAAAAAAGAAATAGAAAATGTTCTTACATTCTACAAAGCAAACCATGCTGATATCAAAGCATATTGAGACATGGTAATTCTTGTTACAAACAAACGACTTTTATAAACTTTAATAAGCTCGACTGCTTTGAGTAAAAGGACTTAAAGAAACAAAATTCTTATTAAGAGACCCAGCCTTATTAATTTCGAAGATATACAATTTTAAAGCGACAGAATAAACTTGGTTTTTATATCACATTCATAACTGGAGCATCTTGGTATGTTAAAAACATATGCTAAAAAAATATGGATATTTGTATTTCACTTATTAAATACGAAACTACGACCTTAATGTTTGGTTAATTGTATTTGCTTCCTCCGACAACTGTTGAATGTTTTTTTTTTCAAATCGAAAAGAATACAAAAGATTATAAGCAACATTTTTAAGGTACAGTTATAGGTAAGATAAAATATATTTATTCGTGGCAGTTATGCAATTTATTTTAAATTTGTGTTAAATAAATGCTTTCTATAAAGATACTTGGCAATTTTAGAAAATTAGTGTTTTAATTGCTCGAATAGGAGAATGTCACTTTTTTGATATATGTACAATTTGTTTAAAGATTCTACTAAACTCAATTCGATACTTTTATTACAAGCTATTTAATACATTATTTTAAGTTTGAATTCGTTTTATTTATTTTCTTTGTCTTAATAAGAAAATATTTTTCTTAATTGCATTAAAACATTGCCCTTTTAAAACAATGCAAAGATTTATAAAAAATAATTATACTAATAATAATAACCGCTATATTAAAACTATGAAATGTAAAAAACAAAATTTTAGTACTAAATGTTCAAAACTTTAAAATGTTATGCATGAAAAATGAATGTTCTGAATATGTACGAAATGCCGTATATATTGCATTGCTTATTTTATCGATGTTGCATATTTTGATTGAGGAGTGTATTTGAATATGTTTTCTTTTTTTTTTTTTTTGTGTCTCTTAAAAATGTTTCCAATACTGTGCACTATTTGATTTATTTTCAATTTTCGCAATTTCGCAATTTGTTATTAATGATGATAACATGAATATTTCTTCTGTTAGATATGTCATATATTGCGGTGTGATTATTAATGTTGGGGCAAAAACGGTGGCCAAGTTGTGTTCGTTCATTTTATTTGCTGCATAGACCCCTTTTACATTGATCAAGACTTGAAGTCAAGTTTTTTTGACGTTCTCTTTTGAACTTGATGAAAGCTTACACATTGGTCAAGACATTGGTCAAGACTTCTTAAAAAATAAAGCGAGATAGGTAGCAAGCAAACTGAAGCAAACTGAATTTTAATAAATTTCTATTAGCTCCATGTTCCACTTAAACGACATTTTTGGCTATAAAAATATATTATTATTAAAAATATCTACAAAAACCTCATTAAATAAGTGACACACAAATTTTACTGCAACTGAAGTCTAACAAACTCACATTGATATGCGAAAAATAAAATAAAAAGTACTGTCAACAATGCGAAAATAACAAAAGGAACACGAAAAAATTGCCGGTACAGCTTCAAGTTTTTTTCCCCCTTCCGCCGCTTCCGATGTGCGGCGAATTGCCAACAAACTCTGAAACTTGACTTCAAGTCTTGATCAATGTAAAAGGGGTCATAGTGAGAAGCAACTCTTAAAAGAAGTGTTAAAGGAAAAACCAAGAATATTACATAAAACAAACCTGCTTACTTCTTTAAATGTTCCATCATAATCTTTAAGCATTCGTAATGCGCTAGTGACAGCTTTTTCACAGCATTATTCATATTACTGACCTGCTCGGCGGCATTTAAACATCCTTAAGAAATACATTTTTGGCTTAATCACTTTTTTTTTTTAATAAAGCAAATGAACTCACTCGCAGCTTGCATAAAGCCAGGATATGCTTGGAAAGTAATCAGAGGCACTGGCAACAATCTCAGATATAGTTTCAGCGTTCCTGCAATAACAGGAACTTGCCATAGGCGGTCTTTCACTCTCGCGATCCAACGTAAATTTCAACGCTTCGATCTCGTCCGCAAAACCAGAGACGCGATAGATGCCCTCCTCTAGCAAGCACAACGTCTCACTACAAACGGTATAGAGCACTAATAGAGTTGCACCAATGTAGTCAAATCAGCGCCATAGACTCCGCGTATGCGTTTAAGATCTGGCACACATTTGGCCGGTACCAGTCCAGAGCATTTTACGTGTGCCATGAAACCACATGCTTCACATTTAACACCCTGCGCTGTGAACTGTGTTTATTGCACTGATGCTGCTGCAGTTGCTAAATTGCTTTATTTATTAATTATTTATTTATTTATTAACTGCTGCAGAATTTGATAAATTTATGATTTGTTTACAAATTTCGCAAATGTCAAATTTTTATAGCCAAAAGTGCATATATGCATCTCGCTCTTTATAGCAAGTGTTTTGTGATATGGGATAAGATAAGATACAGAAAGATCACATGGAAACGCGGCATAAGCTTAAAATATCGTAAAAAACGATACTTTAATTGCACTAACTACGACCTTTTTTCTGAAATATATGAACCGTTAAACCAACGAAATATGTGCAGACAAAAATGGTTATCTATTCTGTGCAAAAAATTTATTTCTCCATCCTTCCAAAGCTTGGCAATAAAGAAAATGCTATATCGCTTTTTTACGATATTTTCAGTTTAGTCATCATTTCTTGCGGTCAAAGATTTGTGTTTAAAAGTTATTTAATTAAATTTATTTATTTAAGAGAAAACCTTCAAAACAAAAACATAAAAAAGAACAGACCTACAAAATGGATCTGACCTACAAATGGATACATTGGATCTATTCAATATTTGACGGTATTTATAATTTTTAACGAGAATCGAAACAACATGAAATGTACATCATTATACAAAGAAAATTAAACGGTGCCTTAAAAGTTAAAAAATATGCGAAGTTTTACAAGCCAAGCGATAAACGCAATGTAATATTTTGCAAGTTTTGTTATAAATAGAAACAAGTGTCAACACCACCAATATGGTGATCACCTCAAAAATCATAGAGAACAGTAAGTTTTCCCAACTTTTTGGTGTTTTATTTGCTAAAAATTTGTACATTTTTTTTTTAGGCTTAAACAATATTCCTAGAGCAACGAAAATCAGCAAGAAATCGCGAAAGAATATTGAACCAGTGAATGAAGAGCATGATGTTCCAAATGTATGGGGAGCGCAGCACTTAATAAAAGAATCCTTCAATCGACGGCTTATTAAATAAGACGTCTTTATCGTTTTTATTCCCCTCTTGTGCTTCCCTTTTCTGGTCATATATTTGGGATTTCAGTTGACGAACTTAGCGGCATAACTGATTTTTCTAATAACCTCAGAAATTATTGAACTAGAATTCAAAGAGAATAGGTGAAGAATTCCAATATCAGAAATATGGCAAACATTGAAAAAATCACCACAAATTCCATAAATTCATTTCTCCGTCAATTAATTGAAGAAAATATAATTGAAATAATTGGAAAAGATTTAATTTTTTTATACTTATGAATCCTCTAAATATATACAAACCTATAGATTTTGATTTCCGATTTAATATTGATTACATAACATAGTAGATCATTAAGCCTTAGATATATCTTCCATACCCTTACGCTCATGGTAACTTTGAGTAAGATTCTGAAGTAGGACTGAGGAATACATATGCATTGTTCATATATATACGACATTTTTGAGTTTCTTAGGTTTTAAGGGCATGACTGAAGATTTTATTAGACAAAACATTCCATGATAACCCATCGCATTTAACGCAGTTTCTTTGTTGATACTTATATGGATTATATATCTTCCTTGAGTAAAAATAAAAAATTGTATGGCTAACAACTTCCACTGCGATTAGTTCTGGACTTAGTTCTCTAATGGATTTCTATTCTAGATTTTTTGGTTCTATGAACAGTAATAAAAAGTGATGATCATATGGCCACATCTATGGAAACACGAGTTCCATGATGACAAAAAAAAAAAAAACGATTGGTATACTTTTCTTAACCTGGAGATCATACAGTGATAGATTTTCGTGATCTCCAAAAAAAAAAAAATATAAAATTTTAAAAATTTTTCTAATCGATCTGTTTTTGCCCAAGGCTGAACAATTACGTTTATTTACATTTTCAAGCTTGGGGAATTTGGGAATTTGCCATTTTTTTTTTTTAATCTTCAATTTTAATCCTCTAAAGAATCTAAAAAAAAAAGGAAAGTAAAATATTATTCTTATACGATCGTTTTCTTAGGCTTTATATTTAACTTTTGTGAATTTTTATAAAGTTTGACTGGCATAAGTGGCTCCCGCGGATTGACACAACGCTGGTGTTTAACAAAATAAATATTTTGTTGTTTTGTTTAAATTCTTGTGATCAATATTGTTGTAAAGTGCTCGACTTTGCTTGTAGAATATCGTCCAATTCGTTAAATTTGAAAAATAAAAATCTGGAGGTGGCAACTCGATTTTAAAATTTTTTTTTTTTTAATTTTTTGCTTTTTTTTTCTTAGACCAAACTAAATATTTTTGAAAAGTTTCATCATTCTAGCTCAACGGGAACATGGGTCAATCCATAATGGGTTAAGAAGTCTTTAAATTTTTATCCTTATATGGACGAAGTAATCCAATAACTTCATCAGTCTGTATTTCTGGGTCAAATTTGTATAGCATTAAACATTTTACGTTGAGTTTTAGAACTGAGAAATAGATATCTGTCTTAATAAAGTAATCAAATAATCTTGTCATTTTTTTTCACATCATAAATTTAGTCTATCATAAATGGAATTCTTAACTAAATAATACATGTCCTAAGTTGACTCAGAAATTTACTGAATTTGAATGGTAAAATTTTCAACTTAGTTTTTGTAACATAATAGTATCAGTTAATATTATTATCAATAAGCATTTCGAACAATTTTTTTAAATAATAAATGATGAATAAAATTTCATTAAAGATGTTTTTAAAAAACTGTTTTTTAAAATATCGGTGTCGAACATTAAAATGCAGTATTTTTAAAAGACAGTGTGAACGATTGTCACAAAACAAAAAAGTGAGATTGTGACAATACTTTTGACAATCACTGTCACACAGATTTTATGTCATTTTAGGACATACGATGTGAACTATTTTCGAATTGACATGAAAATGAATAATAGTTGCCACACATTAAATGACCATGTTGTCAAACAATCTGAATCAGAAATTACTTTCGTCCCGACTCTATGGGAGAACCTGTGTGGTGGCTTTCAAAGCAAATGGCGATTTAAAAGTTTTTCATCAAAAAAACAAAATTAATGGATCTTGGAATTATTAACTGCCTTGTGTCGTCACCTTCAACGTGACCAATGTCCTGCAGTTATTCCGTGTTTCTTGCTAAATTAAAGAAATATTTATTTGATAATGCTTCAAAATTAAAAGTATATTTTATTTATAGATTATGAATACATTATGTCTTCTACATGTACTTTTTTGTAACTTATAAATGATCATGTAAGTTAATTTTGTTTGCAATTTAACGTCTATCTTACATTTGTATTAGAATTGCATAAGAATTGTTTTTTTCTTAGTTAACATTAGATTAAATTTTTTATGTTATTACATCTTATTATATGTTTAAATCTTAAAACATGACTTATTATTTATATTTTCAACTAATTGCTATTTATTATCTAATAATTTCTGGTTTTTGTTTGTCTTGTTACTATTTCTTATTTTATGTTTAAATTCAAATCTTATATGCGAAACTTATTACTTATACTAACATCTATTTATTATCTAATTAAATAATATAATGGAACCAACGCCATCTAAAACCAACTACACACAAAGAACAAAAGTTTATCACCACTTTGCCGCAACCGAACTTCGTTTATCGTGCTTGAAAACATTTTTGCAATAGTTTCAACAGTTACGAGATACGGAAACAGATGCGGGAAACGGGATATTTAGTTGCAGGAAATTAATATAAGTTGGTCATAAACGCGTGCGATTTCTCAATTGCGGCAAATGAAGAATTTATTTGTTGTAACTAAAACTTCGTTTATAGGAAACGAACTACTTTTCTCATAAACGAACATTTTAAATTAAGAAAAATGTTTTTTAGCTGAAAAAATAAGCAGCACTAGCCGAATATTAGCCGACTGAAAATAAAATGGACTGTGGTGCAATAGGTTAAGCAGAGCGCGCAGTAAGCTAGACATCGTCGGAGTTCGATTCCCAACGATGGAAGTAAGAAAGTATATTTCTTTTTTAAATCAGTTCAAATTTATGAGTTTAAAAGTTTTTATTTTTCATTATTTTCCGTTTATTTTTTTCATTAGAGACAACTGAATATTCGTTTGCGGTAACTACAGGTCGCAAACGAAGTATAGTTGGTGAATTTTTCAGTTGCGGTAAGCGAAAAATTTCTATGCGTGTAATATCTATTTATGATCTTATTAACTAATTATGTAAGTAGCAAAGTCGCTTGTGTGTCCTTTAAGCCTTTGAAAAAAAAAAAATAAAAATAAGCTGTTATAGAAATATTAAACATTGTATTATATAAAACTTACCTAGTAGGTATTTACGAAGACTATTCTTAAATTCCATAGGGCTTGGATGATCTTGCACTCCTGCATTGCTTTTTATAGCTTCAAGAAACTCTTCAAGCAAGTCCTGATTGAGCTTGCATGTAGCAATGTAATCAATGTTGTTTCTTTGGAGAACATAAGCACGCAACAATCGAAGTGATGAATTCGAAATAAGAATTCCTTCTTGGAACGAAGCTAATGAAGCCTTCCCTGGAATAATTGGCTTCGACATTATTTTGTCCATGTCGACCAATATTTTATTTTGAGCAGGGAATTCTTCACCAAAAGGCTGCTGGCTGGGAACATTAAACGATGTCGATTGTTTCGAGTTCAGTACGTCGAACCAATCGTTGACCAATTGAAAGAAGTCGGCTGTTTCCAATGGATTATGAAACTTCGTGCCATTTGAATGTAGCCACCGTAGGGCATTTGCAGTTGTATTCGAGAAGAGCTGTGCCGCAAGCTTCACATTTTGTCTGCCTGAAAATCATATCATTAATATGTAAAATATGCTTTTAACTTAAAAATGCTTGAAAATACCTGCTTGATTGACTGTAAAATGCTGCTCAGTCAGTTTTAAAGATATTGGTACATCAGAAGTGAACGTATGATGCATGAGCTGCTTAATTGTTTGCGCCGAAATTATTTTATTATCAAATAAAAGCCCAGTATCAAGAAAATTACTTCTAATCAGTTCTAGCAGATGCGGAACATCAGCAAAAACGAATATCTTTTCTGGTGGACTTGCTGGGTTTTCGAACCACGTTTTGGCTATGGAAAAATATATAAAAAAGTGTATTCGTGAAAAACATTCTATAAAAAAATTAATAAGTTCCGTTTCTTACTTGCAGTAATACCTAGCTCTGTCCATAAGTTTTGGTTGCTAGAGCACATATCAGACACCATCGCAACAACAGTGTAGCCGGTATCATGGAGCGCATTTACAATTTTTTTCAAAATATCCTTAGTCATTTTGCAGTCAAAAGAATAAAAAATTGGCTGCTTCCACGAAGACTTTAAGCCGCGCACCATTGCCACTTGCACAAAGTTACATGGTGCCCTCACGGTATCGGACAATGGGTCATGCTCATAAATAGATGAAATTTTTATTTCTTCAAATGAAAGCACGCAGATTTTTTCGTCAAATGTTAAATCCGTCCAATGCTTCATTGACGATATTGAAAATTTCAAGACACCCTCGTCGAAGTTATCTTTTCGGGCCCACCTCTTCAGAGTCGTTAAGCTGGGAAATGGAAAACCTTTCTCGTACAAGAGATTGTATGCTCGTGAGCTAGCAGCATGTAGGCATACAGCGTTGGAAATATCCTCCTGAAACCAGTGGGATATCTTCTGTGGATATTTTAATCTTTGAATTTGTCCTTCGGTGAAAATTGTCTTTACACCGGTGTTGAGACAATTTGCTTCTTCCAGCTGGCTCTTTAGCTTAACGACTTCTGCCTCTAGCTCCGCAACTCTCTTCTTTAAATCCATTTTCTCCAGAATATCTCGACACTGAATGTGGCTTTATAATTTATAAAAACATCTCTTTTAATAAAATATTACTTTACATATGCATATGATATTTATAAAAGCAAACTATTTTGGTGTGAAGGTACTTACTCAGTAGTCGTTGAAGCGTCTGCAACGGTAGCAGCAGGTTGTAATGAAACAACAATTTCAGAAACTTTACCATCAAAAGCTACCTCAGAGCAGATTGCGTCCATGTCTGGAAGCACTGCGTTCATCGCATCTATGCCAACATTTGTCGGAATTGCAGTTGTTTCAAGGGTCGATTCCAAACTCTTCGCCTGCACTTCATTGTTGGACTGCACGACTTGCTGTTGCTGTGCTCTAGTACAGCCAGTAATTTCTGGTAAAGGCTTTGCGCTGGGCATCAACCTTGAGCGTTTGTGGCTTCCAGGAGCAGCAATAAAATCACTGCGCGTGAAATGTTTTTCGCAAACTTTTGCTGAAATATTCAACTCGACACCACAACTTTCGCTCCATCTCTTACGCCTGCTATCACTCATTGGAGCTTCGAAAATTTTAACTTTTTCCTTAGTATAGGATTTATTGCAAATTGTACACTTCCTCGGCATTTTATAGTTTTTAGTACACTGTATTTATAATAGTTTCACTGAAATTATCACAAAATTTAACATACGTGACCGCACATTTTACAACTTGGAAACACAACTTTTTTTTCATTTGACTTCGACGTTTTGACAACTTCGTGATATTTTCATGTCCCATATTAAACGACACTCGCTTGCTCGGCGAGCAATAGACTATTTTTACTCTCTTTCACGTTTTGATCGTTTCCGTACGTTAAGACTGCCTGAACGAGCGAAAAATTTATGGCAAACAATTTATTGGAAAAAACTTCGTTCGGGGTACTGTTTACACCGAACAAACATCAATAGCGAACGAATGTTATCCGGCATTTTGTATGTTCAGGCGGTCTACAAATTATGCATGCGACCGAACATAAATGAATACAGGGTTGATAGTTCCTTATTTTTAGATTAGTACTAAAACTTGTGCTGCGTTTCTCAACAACAAATTCACATGGCAAGCATTAAAGTAGTACATAACCGCGATTTTATATTAATATTTTAAATTCTAGAAAGTGTTAAGTAATACATAATTAATAGTAAATAATTTGCATTAAATTTAAATTAATCAAATGGATTGAGATGATGTATAATGACTAGTTCCGCATTTATTTTAGTTTGCCAATCCATAACAACATATTAATCTATTATTAGTTATTATTTGAAAAACACTTTTATTTTATATTTAACTAAACATTATTATATTGCCAAAATCAACGGAACACTCTAAAAAACCAAACAAACCTTGAACAGTATTGCAGTTAACAGTATTTTGGTACTTTTCCTGTTATCTACTTATCTGTTTTTAAAAAGAGAGGAGCACCTGTTGCTGGGTTCCCAAATGTCTTAAAAACGATTGTCGCTGTATTTAACTACCGAAACTGCCATTTACTATGGAGCTGTACATGCAGAATGACCGATAACGACAACTATTATTATCGTTAACTTTTATTATTATCGTATCCTTCAAACGAAGAATTTTGTTCGATCGCCCTAATTTAATGTCTACACTGGGTGAACAGCGTTTGCGATATATTTATGGATAAATTTGTAGCGAACGCTGTTTGTTCGGGCTAAGTGTTTAAATCGAGCGAACGATAAAGGTTTGTTTCCTTCGCTCAGGCGGTCTAAACGCACAGTAGGTGGTTACACGACAACGATGTGATCGCGAGCAATTTTTGACAATTCATTGAATTCCACTATATTTTGTACTTTACAAATGATTGAATTTAATTTAACATAATTTCTTATTTTACATTTTGCTTAAATGTTTCATTTTGCAAAGATTTATGCGAAATAAGGATGACAGTTATTTAAGTAGTTGCATAAATAACCCAAAATAAGACTTTTAAATTTTTTATTTAAAGTTTTGAAAAGAGTAGCATGTTAGTAGCACAGGCCCGTTAAAGTGGAATAGATTTTTATTCATTGTGTCTTCAAGTTATTGACTCAGCAGAATAGAGCCCTTGAAAGGACTTTGACCGAGCTTCTTATGATCAATTGTTTTGTGTGTGTTGTGAAAATGTTTGAGCACAAATGATCGAGAAGTGAACCTCCAAGTTTTATGCCGACTCCAAACGGCTTATGTTCTGAAGAAGCTTTTCATGGCGGTTTTTACTCTCTGAGGTTTGCCATTGTCTGCAGAGAGGTGATGGCCGAACAGAAAAATTAATTCAATTGAAACAACTTTCTGTCTCATGTGGGACTCGAACCAGGCGCATGGGCTACACACTCTACCCACTGCGCCACGGCCGCCGCATAGCACTCATAGGAGGGCCTTACAGCCATTACATTAAGCCATTTGCAGCACGCAGTCATTATAATATTGTTTAAATAAAAATTTATAAGTGGTATAAATTTTATTCATACTGTACTCAAATTTAATATTAATGCTAATCAAACCCTACACCAAAACTACACACGCTTTGTTGTCGAATTTTTTTTGTTTATTTATTCATAAATTAACCTGCTAAGAATAAGAGTTTCATAAAAATATTTATTTTCATTATATTTGAGTAGAATAACACTACTTTTCCTCAAAATTACCTTAAATTTCACCACTTAGCAATATTGTTCTGATCGGTGATTGCTGTCATGTACTTACTTACTTACTTAGTTGGTCGTAACAACCCGTGTCCGGGTTTCAACCGACCTCATCAGCTCTCGCCAGGCGCCTCTGCTTTGCGCGCGCCTTCTCCAATCGGATACACCAAGTGCGGTTAGGGCTTCCTCAGCCTGGTCCATCCATCGGAGGCATGGTCTCCCTCGTCGTCGTTGACCAGCGACCCTCGCCTCATGACGGCGAGGATCATTCGGATGCGATAGTCATCGCCGACTCGAACAGGACCGAAGATTTTGCGAAGAACTTTTCTCTCGAACACCCCCAGAGCGGCTGCGACAGTTTGCGAAACTACCCATGCCTCAGCGCCATAAAGCAGCACAGGTAGAACGAGCGTCTTGTAGAGTGTTAGTTTTGTCGATCGAGAGAGGGCTCTGGAACTTAGTTGCTTACTGAGCCCGTAGTAGCACCTATTAGCAATTATTGTTCTTCGCTTTATCTCCAGGCTGATTTCGTTTTTGGTATTAATGGCGGTGCCAAGGTAAACGAACTCCTTGACTACTTCAAAGTTATAGCTGCCGGATGAAACGTGGGAGTCTAAACGCCGAGCTCCCTTGTTTGTAGACAGCATATATTTTGTTTTGTCCTCATTTATCGTCAAACCCACTTTGGCTGATTCCTTTTCGATAGCGGCGAAAGCAGCGGTAACATCTCTCTTGGTTCTGCCAACAATATCAATATCATCAGCGTAAGCAAGGAGCTGGACACCTTTATAGAAAATGGTGCCATTACGATGCACACCGGCCTTTCGTACGATCCCCTCCATGATGATGTTAAAGAGATCGCAAGACAGTGGATCGCCTTGCCTGAAACCTCTTTCGGTATTGAAGGTTTCGGAGAGGTCATTTCCTACCTTGACGGAGCTGCGTGTGTTGCTCAACGTCATTCTGCAAAGTCTGATCAACTTTGCAGGTATACCGAACTCAGACATTGTTGCGTATAGGCAATCCCTTCTCGGGCTATCGAACGCAGCTTTAAAATCGACAAAGAGATGGTGTGTGTCAATTTGATTTTCGTGGGTTTTCTCCAGGATTTGTCGTAGCGTGAAAATCTGGTCTATGGTGGACTTACCAGGTCGAAAGCCACACTGATAAGGTCCAATAAGTGTTTTTGTAATCGGCTTTAATCTTTCACACAGTACGCTTGAGAGAACCTTATATGCGATGGAAATAAGACTGATACCTCTATAACTTGCGCAGATTGTTGGGTCTCCTTTCTTAAGTATAGGGCACAGTACGCTGAGGTTCCAATCGTCGGGCATGCTTTCTTCTAGCCATATTTTGCTGATGAGCTGATGCATGCGCCTTATCAATTCATCGCCACCGGTTTTAAACAATTCAGCTGACAGGCCGTCAGCACCCGCTGCTTTGTTGTTTTTGAGTCGTTGGATAACTCGAACCTCTTCATGGCTACGTGGTGGTACTTCCACTCCGTCATTGTTGATTGGTAGCTCTGAACTGCGCTCTCCATGGGCGGCATTGGTGGAATCGTCGCCAGTAAGTAAATTGGAGAAGTGCCGTCTCCACAATCTCAGCACACACTGCGTATCCGTATTCAGATCTCCATTTTCGTCTCTACAAGTGGATGCTCCGGGCTTGAAACCTTGGGTTAGACGCTTAACCTGTTGATAGAATTTTCGTGCATCCTTCTTGCCCTGGTATACCTCTAGTTCCTCACGCTCACGCTTTTCCTGCTCTCTTTTCTTGCGTCTGAAAAGGCGCCTCTCTTCCTTCCTCTTTTCGCGGTAGTTTTCTCGCACGGCTCGCGTTGCAGCTGACTGCAGCGTTTTCCTATAAGCGGCGTTTTTTACTGCAGTCGCAATGCGACACTCCTGATCATACCATTGGTTCCGAGGTTGCGGGCGCCGGAAACCAATGACTTCTTCAGCGGCAGCGCGCATGGAGTGGGATATATGCGCCCAAAGTCCGCCGGCGTCGTCGGGTCCAGAGGTTAGTTGGTTGAGCTTAACCGAGAGTTGAGCGGAGTAGGCTTCGGCAGTCCGTTGTAATTGCAGCTTAGCGATATCTAGCTTTCGTTGCATTCCTGTGCGTATGTTCTTCGCATTGCATAATCGCATGCGGATCTTGGCTGCAACAAGATAATGGTCGGAGTCAATGTTGATCCCCCGAAATGTACGCACATCTAGAACACTGGAGGCATGCCTTCCGTCGATTACAACATGATCAATTTGGTTTCGCGTTTTTTGATCCGGGGACAGCCAGGTGGCCTTGTGGATGTCGAGGTGCTTAAATCTGGTGCTTCTAACTACCATGTTTCGCGCCGCGGCGAAGTCAATCAGTCTTAGACCGTTGTTCGTGGAGGTCTCATGAAGACTGAACTGACCGACAGTGGGGCCAAAGATGCCATCCCTTCCGACTTTCGCATTAAAATCGCCGAGGAATATTTTCACGTCATGGACAGGAAGGTGGTCCTCAAGACTAGCGTAGAAAGCGTCTTTGACGGCTTCGTCCTTTTCCTCCGTCGGGGCGTGCGCGCAAATAAGGCTGATGGAGAAAAATTTTGCCTTGATGTGGATCGTGGCCAATCTTTCGTTGACAGGTGTGAACCGGGAAACAAGGTGTCGTAGTTTCCGGCTAACAACGAATCCACATCCAAATTCGCGCCTCTCCGCATGGCAGCTGTAGTAGATATCACAGTGTGCTTGTTTAGAGCAGCCTTGCCCTTTCCATCGCATTTCCTGGATGGCGGTGATGTCAGCCTTTATTGTTTTGAGGGCTTCCGCCAGTTGGATAATGGCACCGTCCCTATAAAGGGTTCGGACATTCCAGGTGCATATCCGTAAATCATTGTCCGTTTTTCGTTTGCGGTGGTCGTCAACGTAATTGGGGTTCTTATCCGAGGCTGGTTTAGTTTTCATTGGGCAGTAGTAATGTGGCGAGACCCAAACCCTGCGCACATTCCATGTTTAAGGTCTATGGATCGACCCGCCGCTCAAATTAGCCGTCAAACTGACGGATGCCAGTTTGCCGTTGCCCAGGGAACACCACGTGGAGGTTTGAGTCGACTTGAGACGATTTCGACATGGATAATGCTGGCCTCGCCAGGTTGAGGCGGTCAGACACGTTGCCATGTGAAGGTTCGCCCCCCTGTTCCCCTGTCATGTACAGCAAGCAATAAATTAACATATTTTGCTCGGTCTTCAAAGTGTTCATCCGCTCCAACATTGGCTGCGTTCACACGATAATGAAATGATGGAGCTGATACCATTTTTTCTCCTTTTAGTCTTTGAAATATTTGCTTAATGTCTGCTAACACGCGATTTTTTGATTGAATATCCGTTGCCAAGGTTAATTAATATAGTTTAAGTCACTTGAGAGAAGCTCAGTCGAACTGTCAGAATGGATGAAATGATATCAAGGAAAAAACCTGAATCTGTACAATTTTAAGCTAACAGCTACATTGACACTTCGAGCAAAGGCGAAAAAAAGAGAGCTTTTCTCTCAAGTGGCTTAACCTATATTAATCAACCTTGGCTGGCGCTAGCATTTATTACTTTTCTACTACCTTCCATTCTGTTAAGTTGTATAGTGTTGTGTGTTTAAAAATTTTTAAATATAGATAACTTTGAAAATAATGCTGATCTATCAATATGCAAGAAATTCAACAAATAAATAATTGAATTAATAAAGTTAAGGCAAGAATACAAAAAATACTGCTTTTTCGTTTCATAAGACAATTTTTGTGCTAAATTTAATATATTCTTATGAATTATGTGCTACTAAACAGTAGACAAATAAAATGTTACAACGCTTAGACAGATCGATGCAGGTCTTCAGCGTCATGAAAATTTTGATTATTGTCAAAGTTCAATTTCACTCTCGCAGAGCGTTAATTTTTTAACAAATTTGGATTCATTCAATCATTTGATGATCGTGTGAACATAGCCTTTCACTGCATTTTGACAGTTTCACATTGCCGCATGTCCCACTTCAAATATTTGTCTGTCAAATTTCGAAAGTTTCGCCCTTTTTTTCTTTCACTCATTGTTTTGTTTCGCGGTATGCTTCACATAGCTCTCTGTTTGGCAAGGCTGAAGGCAACATTCTTTCTTCTGTTCAAAAGCTGTTTTCTGCTAGTTGGCCAAATTGTTTTTAGCTTCAGACTGTGAATATAATTTGTCGGTTGCTTGGAATTCTTGGAAAGAGAAGCTCTCTCAAATTCCAGTTTTTTCTTTTACCCGCGAGGACAACAAACAAATTTTGTCGGTGTCGGTAAATGGAGCCAAGGTTGATTTATAAGGTTGTCGCAGCGCTGATCGCACTCTCTTCTCAGTACCCATAATTGTCAAAACCAGCCAATTTTGCGAATGACTACGAAAGAAGAACGGATGATAATAGAGAGCACTTGTAGATTTTTTATGAGCTGTCAACTTCGATTTGACAATTATGGGTACTCGCTCTCTCCCTTGCGACAACCTTATAAATCAACCTTGAATGGAGCATGCACCAACGCCACACAGCTCAGTTGAACAGCGTTGCTGTGAGAGTAGAATGAAAAAAAGGTACGCAAAATGCTTCAACAGAGCTGTGCGGTTGTTGTTGCTTTTTCCCACACTTTAATTTCTATGAAAATTAAGGAATTTTCCAGCAATTCCTGTATTTCGTGGAATACAGTCATATATCAAAACATTTTCTTTTCAGGTTTGAGCGCTTAAAACTTTTTTAAAAAAAGAAAAACAGCTCGTTTTTAAGGTATAAATAGTAAGCATTTATTCTCAATGTATCTTAATGCAGACATACATACTCGTACATAAAGTTGCATATATTTAACTATTTAATGTAGCATCATTTATTTATGTATTAATTACTCAGACATAAATATAGGTATATATAAATATAAATAGAATTTCATCGATTAAATTTCTAAAATCTTAAATTTTGCAAATACAAACAGGTTAGTTTTGGAAATAAATTCAACATATGTATTTTTCAAGTAGACAATTGATAAATATTTAAATATACAACGATGCGTAGACAATATTTGAAATTTTCATATAAATGTTATGTTTTATTTATGTGTGTTTAAACTTAATAGGAATGCAAGTTTTTTTTTTTTGATTTTAATTTGATTTGGTTTATTTTAAAATTTTGAATTTATGCTACAAAGGACAGTCTATAATGGTATGCTATGTTATTTAAGATGATGGAATACATTTTTTTTCTTTATAATTTAAATTGTTTGTAATAAATGCAAAACTGTTCAATGAATTTTTGGCTATGTTGTGTATAGATCATAGCACTAAAGATTTTATGAATTCAAGAATTACTTTTATTGGTTTGGAATTTTATAAGTTTTTCTTTTTTTATGAATTAAGTTTCGCGTATTTAATGCACACTGAAAGCAACATTTAAGTGAATATAACTTGTTCGTTACTATTTTTAATACTTGTTACATTGAGTAGGGCAGAGTTACATTTAGTATTTATATGTAAAAATATTATTAATTGAAATCCGTCTGTACGTTATGGGCTTGCTTGTATAAACGCAGGAAATCAAAGTTTTTTTCTAAACAAACACAAAAGGCACTTCTTTTCAAACTTTGTGCTTTCAAAACAATATCAATTTAACAGAAATTTTGTAGCGCCTTTCTTATAAGCTTTACAAATTAGTCAAAAATCATTACAAAAACGTTGCATTTTCAGAGCAACCGCATGAAATATGTTTTTGTGTGTTTATAATTTAGTTCATTATAATTTCATAATTTGTTTAAATTTGTATTTGTATTTCGCTATATTTTTGCCTTGCGTTTATTAATAATTTTTCCATTTAATTAGTTTTAGCACCTAGATTTTTATAAGGTTTGCCACCGTTGCGCTCCCATTCACGATTAAATTCATGATCCAGAATTTCAGCGCCACGTTTGCGAGTCAGACCAGTTTCCTCCAAACTAAGCTCACACATTTGCATATCATCGACACCTTGAAAGAAAAATAAAAATTAGTTTTTTCCATTATTCAATTATTATATTAAAAAATATTTGAGTTCCAGGCGAGTTCAACAGGACAAACCTGCAACCAAAAGTATGGGCGGCTTATCTGCATGCAGCTCCATTTGGCGCGCTATCCATTGGCCATCAAAGTGAGCGTACCATAAACCACGTTTTGCTTTTAAATAAAAAAATTTTAGAGTTTTTTCTTATATTAAAAAATATGTAAAACTCACTATTTTCCGTAGCATTCGCACGCATGAAAGGAATGCGGAAGTAACGATGTTGAGCTGTTGTTATTTCCTGTTTAGGCTGCACCAATGGCGGAGCTTTGAAGGCTGAAATTAAAGTAAATAACATTTATTTTTAAAAAATATGCTGAATGTGTAACCCGATGCACTCAAGAGAAAAGCGCATTCACTCAATAAATTTAAAATTTACTTTATTCTTAGAAGTTATATAATCAAATAAAAAGACTTAATAATTTGACCACAAAAACTGGTTCAAATTTGGTTAAGATAAGATAACCACATTTTCAGTTTCATTAAACCACAAAAACTGATTAAATTGACATGAATGGCAAGTAGTAATCTTAACCTGACGATTCATGTTGGCAAATTTTAACCTGAAATTTAGTTAAAATTTTTTTTCTGGGTGTATGACAATAAAAACCTGAGTAGTTTTGTTCTTAATTAAATTATAAAAAAACGACTGCATTCTAGGAATTAACATTTAAAGCAATTTTAACCCAAAGTTAAAGAGGTAAATCTTATAAAATCTATTTAGTTTGCATTTCAATCTATGATTTAATTCAATTATCAAAACGACTGTATTCCAGGTGTTCACATGCAAATAACTCTATTCCAAAATGGTTTATTTAATATTATTAAATCTATCTTATTTGCATTTCAAACGATAAAGCAAGGTAAGTTATTAAATCTATAACTCGCAATAAAAACACATTCAAAAGTATTAAAATTTTCAAGTCCCCTTGCCATCAAATGTTTTTCGAATAGCTTAAAATAGTTGAAAGTGGAATACTTTGATTAAAAAAAAAAAACAATTTGAATATACAATAGGCTATATGGAAATTTATTTTTTTGTTTTTTTCGAAACACAACAGGAACTTAAAGTTGCTTATTTTTACGTAGTTCCAAAATAAGCTAACCATATTTTAATTCCTTATAACTTTTGGCCCTCTACCAGAGCTTTTATGACTGAAACTTCACTAATTGTACTGCCTTTCCACATAATAACAGAGGTATACAGCAATTCTATTAAAGCTCCGTCTGCGAACTGTTTTCTTAATACTTTAAAAGTAATTTTGTATACCTAATTAAATTTCCACCTATTGCCTTATTACTAATATGAATTATTCACTACGGGCTAATGGAAAACAATTCAAAAGAAAATGTTTGAAGGCCAAATAAATTCCAATTCAATTTTCACTCACCAGCCTCCATGACACTTTTCGGTGCACGCTCATTTTCTTCCATAGTAGTGCGTTTGCGATTCTTTGCCTTCCAGGCATGATAAACCTTCAAACGTCGATGGAATTCATGACGACATGCCTACAAGCAAATAGATGAATAGTTTTAACAAAATATTAAATATTAATCGAATACAAAAACATCAAAAATACCTCAAGCAGTTCAATATCACAGGATGTATTAATTGCATCACGTAGCTCTGAATATTTCCACTTGGATAGATCGTATTTTTGCTTGCCTAAAAGTTGCTGTTGAGCGCGTACATTTTCAGATCTAAATTGGAGAGAGCAAAACTTATATTTTCACAAAGAATTACAATGTATTGAAATTTTTATAAAGTTTTATTAAATTTAATGATCAAAAAGTAAGAAGAGCAAGCAACACACCAAAGAACACAACGCAGACTTAGAGCGCAAAACGGACAACTAAAATCTTTGGAAATGTATTTTAAGTAGCGAAATTTTAAATGGAATTAGTAAGCAGCAAAATTTCTGAAAAACTATAGTTGTCGGTTATGTGCAGTCATTAATAACCAATGAATTGAAAATTGTAAAAAAAATTCAACATAAGCTGCGCATAAATTGCAATGAAAGCTTGAGCAAATTTTTTTAAAACTCACGTAACTACGATAACGTAAAAAATTATTTGAATTTATGGAAAATCGTGACTTTTTACAGATATTTACAGTATTGAATATAAAACAGTATTGAGAAAAAAAAAGTAAATTTAGCAATGACTTCCCTTTGGTGTGAATGCAGCCCTTAGGTATGTTTTTTATCAATTGTTGTATTATAATGTTTGTTAATGAGTGCAAATTAAAGCTTGCTCAATTGAGCATTGATGAAAATTAACTAGATAGAAGTGAAATTTTACATATTAATACAAAAACGAATTTCACTTAAATTGAGCATTTATACAGCTACTTGATGACGTTGGATGTTTTGTTGTGCATTCAAAAATAATAATAAATATTATGACAAAATTAAGAAAATTTAGAGTTTTGATTTTGAGATACAACAACTTATGATCCAACTCACTTATGGTAGAAACGAGATGCGAAGGCAGTCACACCTCGCGTCAAACTTTAAACGTGCGAATTGTTAAAAAAAGTATAGTAAAAAAAAGGTCAGTTAAGGTTAGTACAAAATATATTGATTCATAATTAAAGTTAAGTATATGTTAATTTTCTAGGTTTTATTTAATTGTATTGAGTTTGGTAGAGAAAAAAAACCGTGCTTATGTACCTGATAAGTTTGTTTGGACCCATGGGCGAAATATCACTTTGACCACTGAGAGAGGAGAGAAATATTTAACATTAAAATTATAGTAAAATTGTTCAGAATATGTATAAATGTGTATTTGTGCAGCAGATACATTCCATATCAAATCAACAAGAATTCAAAACTTCAACTCAAATTACAATGGTCTGCAGTTAAATTCTTCGTCAAATACCTATATAATGAATTCAATGCGCTAATGTCAACACTGTACGCATACGATACGGGGCATTTTGTAATTTTCGTGTCTTTGAAGTAATTTTTATCAACAAAATATGACCTGTAATGCTTAAAAACTTTAAACATTTTAAAGCTAAATAAACAAGCTTTCCTTTTCCTTTTTTCTTTCAAGAAGCAGTAACAATAACTTCTAAATATTTTCTAGTTTTTGAGATATAGGCATTGAAACATAATAACTATAAGTTTGTAGTATAAAAATTTAATTTTGCATCTTATTTTGTTCAAACGCTTTTTACACAATTCTCGCAAGTCTCTTAAATACAATTTTTGCGTTTGAAGCACAGGCAATTAAAAAAAATTGTTTTTCCGAAACAATGCAAATTTATATAAATTGCGTTAAAAACGTTTTACTTTTCACTTGACAATTTTATTAAAAAATTTAAAACTAATTTAGTTTTTTATTATTATTTTAAATTGCAAAGAAATTTTTGCTTTTCTCAACTTTTTGATTTTTCTCTTATATATTAATATTTTTAAAATGTATTTTTTTACATTATTTATTTTATCTTGAAGTTGCTTGTTTGATTTAATATGGAATGATCTACAATTGCTCAAAAAAAAAAAAAAAAAAATATTAAAAAAATAATATTGTAATATTTTACAAAAAGTCATAAATACAAAATAAAACTAAGACGAACACGCTGTGCTTGAAAAAAAATGTGCGTTTAAGCTTAAAAGAAAATAATAAACAGAACGTAGACAAAACAAAACAAAAAAAAAGAAAAACCCCCAACATACTATTTACACAAACTTCCATCTGACTATCTTCTTCTACATACTTGCGTATAACGGGTGGACTATCTTCCACCTGGCCATTAGATTCAGTTGCCAAACGTAGTGCCAACTCATGATCACGTCGTTCCTGTTCGAGTTGTTGACGATATTTGGCATCATCTTGCGCTTCTTTCTCGAGTTGTGCCTGCAAGACAAGCGCTGCCTTGCGATCTTCCTCCTCCTGCTTGAGACGCTGCACTTCAGCTGCCTTGCGGCGTGCTTCTATTTCCGCTTTGCTGGTGGGGTAAATGTTGGTAATTATAAAGTAAGTTTTTAGTAGTAATCAGAAGTTTATCAACAACTTACAGTCGCTTATTTTCTTCATCTTCTCGTTTGAGGCGTTCCTCTTCTTCTCTGGCGCGTCGTTCGGCTTCCAGCGCCTCTTGAACTTTACGCAAACGCTCTTGCTCTTCGGCTTGTTGTTGTTCCTATGAGGCAGAAAATAAACACCCAGCAAAGGGATTCGATTAGAAAAAAACAAACAACATATACATAAAAATTTTAAAAACACATTTCGCAGATTTTTATCAAAACGCTATCTGCATCAATTTTGTCAAAAATGTTAATCAATATTCTAGCAAATAAAAATCTGAATGACCTTTACACGAACATCAAACATTAACATTAAAGTTCTAACTTAGACTCGGATACTACATAAATGTTATTCTTGCAATGGACAATTTCAAGCTGTCACAGCAGACGATTCACCATGAGATTCCATATATATAAACGATACATTTTTTAAGGTTATGTTATTTTGTGTCACCTTTAACTTGGTATTCAGTTCCACGGTCAACTTGTTCATGTTTGCCATCACGCCATTGTAAAGATTATCAATTTCTCTTGAAGTAATTTTGGCATTTAACTGAAATAAATCAATTTAGCATCAGTTGATGGGTTCAAATAAATTCGGTACGTACCTTTATATTACGAATGGCCTCGTCGATTTGTCTATTTATGCTATTAACTTCGTTGACAATTTCTTCACGACCTGACCTCAAGCCGCTGGCAATCTCTATAGTTTTTTGAGCATTTTGGCGTATTTTATTAATTTTCGTAATGCCAAATATACGAGGACGATGTTGTTTTCTAGCCAAATGTCCACGTACAGCACTTTGTATGATCAGAACACATTTGTTGCGATATTTGATGCGATTTTTCACTGAAAATTTTAGCATATTTATGAGGGTCAATTAAAAGTTTTTAAGAAATTTAGAGCATAACTTACATTTGATGACACAAACTGCACCTAAGGCAGACTTCACCCAACGTGAGCGTATTAACCACTTTTTAACCTTTGCTACAATGGCTAACAAATTCTCTGGATCAGATTTCATAATACGATCAAATTCTATGAATTTGCCAGGTCGGAAAAATACACGTGTGATGCCAAATTTAAAATCTTTAGAGCTCAGATTTAAAGATTGCAACATTGCTTCGCAGAAAGTACGCGCTGGCAATTTTGCTAGCTCAGGTGGCAAGTACGATTTGTACATGTTATAGAGATCGGCAAATGGCACACGTGATGGATAGCCATGCTCCATAAGCTCCAGCACCGAGATGGTGCCGGAACATTTGAGCTGCGCTAAAGAGAGACCACCTTCGAAATTTCTGTCAATCATTTTGCTGTTCGGCTTAATGCAGCGTATAAAGTTGGTGCCCTAAATTACAGGAAAAGGTTTAGAGATTGCAAAAAAAAAAATGTGGTTTTAGTTGGATGGCTTACGTTCTTCTCCAGTTTCTCCATCAACTCGGCGAGCTGTGTCTTGAATTTAGAACCCACGGAGATGAAGTTAAGTTTGCCACGAGATACCGAACCACTGCCTGAGGGAAAGAGTGAATTGAGTAACGGACTGTCGGACTCTTGGACTAAGCCTTCTAAGGAGGCGTGTAGAGCATCGTTGTTCTTTTCAATAAATTGCACCTAAGAGAGATAAAGAGAGAATTAAATAGTTTAGGAGAATTTTGAAAAGCTTTGATTGGATGAAAAAAAAGACATGTCAAATAAATAAAGATTTTTTATTCAATAAAAAAATATGTGCTGCAATGTGCCCGATGTGTGCTATGGGATTGAAAAAAAATATGTTTTAAATCTATAATCTTTATAAGTTGATACTTTTTGGGAGTTTTAAATTGTGCTATGATGTGCTTCGCTTGTGCTGCAATGTGCCATATAAAGACATAGAAATTCTCATCTTTGTGGTTTATCTTTCTAAATGTGCTATGGAAAATAATATCAACATGTTTACAAATTTAACAAGTGTGCTGCTAATGTGCATGCAAGCAAGACACAAGCTAAAGAACCGAAGTAGAATGTTTAAATAAAAATAAATCAAAAGTTGGCTAACTTCTTTGAAACTTTTTACGGTACATTGCAGCACAACCCGAGTACATCACAGCACAATTATTGATCTTCTGAAAAATACGATCGGGGCTATATTAATAAAAATCATACCCTTAGAAAAGGTTTTTTTTTCCAATGCCGCACATGAAAGCATTATATTTTCGGATTGCAGCACTACACTGGTGGTCACAAAACCGCACCACTGGCAACCCCTTCATTATTTTACACAAATCGAATAAGCAGTTGATTTTTTAATTTATTTGAAAAAGGATTGTTTCTTTGATTTTCCAAGAATATATAAAAAAGCAAAATTATAATCATAATGATGCGTTTCTGTGAAGTTAAAAACAGATTTGATTGCAAACAAGCAACATGTCGCGGAAATATAGACAATTGTCACGTGAGGAGGAAGTGAAAATTATTACATTGGTAGAAGAACGTGCATCCTATAGTCAAATTTCTTGTAAATTAGGGTGCTCTCATTCAACTACAGTGCGACTGTTTGGAAAGGACCAAAGTATCAGGTATCAAACGAGGCACAAACGGACATATAGCTTAATTCAAAGCATAAGTTTTAAGGATGGCTTCAAATGTGCAGTGGCCATCCGGACGGAATTAAAGGAGTACCATGATATTAGCGTCAAGATTGGCTTATGTGGCAGACGTCCTGTAAAAAAGCCGATTCTGTTGAAAAAATTGGAAGCAGCACGTTTGGCGTGGTCACAAAAGTATGCAAATTGGACGTAGAGTGGCTGGCGGCGACAAGCTATCTGGTCAGACGAAAGCAAATTTAATTTATTGTGTGCAGACAACCTTCCATACATGCGCCGCTTTCCAGGAGAATGATATAGCGAAAATTGGCTCGTCAAAACGATAAAGTTTCCTCAAGGACAGATGGTATGGAGATGTTTTTCATATTTAATGAATGATCCTATGTATTTGAACAATGAATGCCCACAAGTATGAGCAAGTTATTTAGACGATACTAGTTCCAGTGGCGGCCGTGTCATACTGGTTTAGGTGAGTGGCTTGTATGCGATAGAACCCAGGTTCGAATCCCATCTAACATAGAATGTTTTTTAAATTGACTTTATTTTTCTGTTCGGCCGTCACCACCTCTCTGCAGATAATGGCAAACCTTAGAAAGTAAAAACATAAGCCGTTCGGAGTCGGCATAAAGCTTGCAGGTGCAGTTCTCGATCAAACATTTCACAACACGCACAACACAATTAATCATTAGAAGCTCGGTTAAAGTCCTTTTGAGGGCTGAAATGGCCATTTTATTAATTCCAGCACTTGAAGAGCATTTGACGTATTCAAATTCTATTGTTTTCTAGGATGACTCTGCTCCATGCCATCGTGTTAAATCGGTAAGTTATATCTTAGAGCGTTAACTTTATAAATTATTTGTGATGTACAGGCGATAAATAATTCTTATTTTTATTTCTTTCTCAAGAGGTATGAAAAGTTTTTGACCAGAGCTCATTTTCACTTTATAAAACGTTTAGAATGACGAATTATAGAAAACTGCACTTTAAGTACTGGTTGACTTTATGCCATTGGGTATTCAGGTCGTAATTTAAGCTAAGAGAGGGTCTAGGCTCTATTAAAATGCTTTTTAGTCAACATCATAAACAGTAAAACATATCTAAAGTTTTTCAAGACGTTGATTTTAAGTAATAAGTTCCAAAATAATCCACAAATTAGAACTATGTAAAATAGGCTCGTTTTATTAATTATAATTAATAGTCCAGCAGTTATGTACTTTTCACCTGGAAAGTATTCCGAAGTTAATGGAACTTTAACTGGTTGTTTGGGGATGCATTAGGAAGACTTTACTAAGTTTTTTCCCTCAAGGTCCCTGTGCTGACTGAGGGTCTTCGGGACCTTTTTTCAGTTTTTTGCTTAAATCTCTTAAAGCACATTTTGTGTACAATTTTGCATGACAAAGTTGGAGAGCATTAAATTTCCTAAAAGTTTGTTCGTGAACCACATTTTCGGACACAATATAAACGGAGATACAGCCGATTAAAGTTAAAACAAAGTTTTTTTAAAATGTAAGAAATCAAAGACAAGAAGTTCACAGTGGACCCACTCACTATATTTCAACGAGTGTGTATAGCAAAACAATAAGAGGCTGAACTACGGAACTTGTTCAAGTATGAATTCGCTCCTTTTAAAATGTCGCTGTTCACAGAAGAAGTCCAAAGGCACTTTGGAAGCAATGCCATTGTGATTTTTGATGGTTATCCTGTTGAGATAAGCTACCAAAGCAAAAAAGCCGCTGAACGTTATCGGCGTTCTTTGCTTCACTCCTCAACAAAGTTAGTTTTTTTCAAGACAACTTCGCTCAGCACAATTTCGCAGGCGAAATGTCTTTCTAACGATACCAACAAGATAACTTGATTACTATGCTGAAGAGTGAAATGGAAACCAGAGAGAACCAAGTGAAGCGGGCAGTAGAAGACGCCGATGTAATGATTGCGGAGGAGACTGTTGTCATAATACGGGAATACATAGATCTTCTGGTGCTTCTCACTGCTTTGGGTTCTTCCAAAAATAACGTTTATTTTCAGAAGAGTGGAAAGGGTCACAGCCCAACTGTTCTATATTCATCTCACACGATCAAGCACGAACCACAGAATATTCTTTCCTGCATGCGATAAGTGGGTGTGACATCACCTCAGCTCCTTTTAGTATTGGAAAAAATAAGGTATTGCACGTGTATAGCAACAATCCTAACCTTTTAGATATATTGGCGAATTTTAAAGACCCCGAAGCAACTCCAACTCAAATCGCTGACGTTGGAGGGGAATTATTTGTAAAATTATATGGAGGAACCATCGAAATTGGCAATATCGAAGGCCTGAGATATAGAATTTTTTCCAAAGCAGTGACAAAGCCCAAATATTAACTTGTCAAACAGCCACAAACCAGAGATGGCGCCAAGTACCACTCATTCATGACGTACTTGCAAATCCAGGCTTGAATGGGAAACCAAGTGAGCCATCAAAAGCTGTCTTCTGCATGGGGATGAAGTTTACCAAACGAGGTGGGTATTTTTTTGCTCTTTACCAATACCTATGTCATACTTTAGTAATACATTTTCATTCTAAAACTTTGCCGCATGATATCTTATTGCTATTAACAATATAAAATGCACGCGTATTATTTGATTAATTTGTTTACAGCTGTAGTTCCGATCACCACAAAGATAGATGCTGCCCCTGAACAGCTCCTCAACATTATCAGTTGCAAGTGCACGGCTGGTTGTGCCACTGCAGGCTCCAGCTGTAAAAAAAAGACTGGTTCGTTGTGCTCTCTGCAGCATGCAAGCACTGCGTAGGCACGCCATGTGAAAACTCTTCTCAGTCTGACACCAAGGAATTCGACACTGATGACGAGACTGAGGAACGCACTGACCTTCGAAGAGATATAAGCAAAAACTAAAAAAAAATGAGCAAATTTACACGTTTTTACACTCCTCCTAAGTCAGCACAGGTCCTCGAGGTCAAAAACTTAGGATAATCTTCCTAGTGTACCCTCAAACAAGCCGTTAAAGTTCCATTAACTTCGGATTACTTTCCAGCTAAAAAACTGTTCTGCTTTTTTTTGTTGCGAAAATACTTTAAATCTGTAGAAAATTAATAAAACAGTAATAGCATCGTATCAAACATTAGTGTTTTTGTAATTATAACTAAACTTTACGAAAATTCTGCGTGATGCGGTTTTTGTGAGCGCCAGTCTATATTGTTTAATTATAAATAAAAGTATACGGAGCCATTCAGCTTTTTTTTTGTTTTATTTAAGTTAACCAATAAAAAGTGTTCACCACACTCACCGTGTTATAACAGACACCGCCAGCAAAGTGACGCACCAGGAAACCCTCCTCATCACGCAGCGTGCGATGTGCTTTTAGGCGCGAAGAACGCGGCAAACCCAAACGGAAGTGATTCGCCCAAGCCTTGTGCACCTCGGTTGTAAAATGCATAGCAGATGGTTTAGGCAACTTGGACTCTTCATCGAGCAATGTATAAATGCCATTCGCTTTTGATTCAATTAAATCGATGATGTCCTGATTGTCGGTAAAAGTGATTTCCGGCACATTTAAGCCTTCACGCTTGTACAGTTCTTGCTCGTTCTTCAGGATGTTGTCATTAAAGAACTTCTGCAATTTTTCGTTACAGTAATTAATGCAAAATTGTTCAAAGGAGTTGACGGTGAAATATTCAAAGCCGGCAATGTCGAGAACGCCAATATAAAAGTTGGAAGCCTTAAAAGGAATGCTCTGATTGATGAGTCCAACAATGCGATCGAAGACACGACTGTAGATGGCCTTGGCCAATGCATCGCGCGCATTGCTAGCTTCGTAGATCTTCAAAGGAACCCTGAAAAGAGTGAAGGAGGTTGAGCAAATAGTATAGATTATGATTAACTTTAACTTACATAATGACGGTGCCTTTAACGCCGCCACCCTTGCTCAGCATAACACGTGAAACCAGTGCTTGTCGCAGCTCAGAGGGATCAACGCCGAGTAGACGACAGGTTATTGTCAACGCCTGCTCGGAGTCATCGGACACCTGACAGCCGCCGCGCACATCATCGGGTATCTCATCGAAAGCAATGTTGCCCAAGTGCAGCACAGCAGCTACGAGTGAATAAATTTCTAGTTTATTCGCATCATTCATGCCCAGGCGACCCAGCGCTTTGTCCAGATTTTGAAAATGATTGTAGTCATCAATGATGGGATCTTTAAGTGGACCTTTTTTCAAGTGACTTGCAGACTTTTGCGACGCCGGTATAAGCTGCTCAGTCTTGGCATTCGAAAAGTATTGCGTGCAACCGGATAGGTACTAAAAATTAAAATAAACGGTAATTAAAATTAATTTAGACAATTTCTTATAAAAATTACAGTTATTTATGTGTTATTATTTTGCAGTGTTAAGCACCTGCTAATTAGTGCTGAGAATTTCAAAATTTCAGTTCAACGTTATCAAACCGGAATTAAAATTTAGGATTGACAAAAAATTTTATTCCCAAAGCACCAGTAAAAAAGTCATATATATGTGTGTGTATGTCGTTAGTTAAAAATTTTAACGTTATTTTAAGCATTGCATTTGTACTAAAAAAATAGCTACTTGCACACACACAACAACTAAATCATATTAACGTAAATATTTGTCTTTGCTTAGATAAGAATTTATCTTGAAAATACTTTTTGACATAATCTTCAAGAATTTTGATTATAGCTTTAAAACGTGGAAATGGTTCTTAAACGAAGAACTCTCATTCCCATAGAAGTCAACAAGCTGAAAAATAAATCAACATACCCGATAATCATCTGGCTTGCCAAGTCCCAGCTTGTCTCGCAGCTGTTGTGGAGCGCCCGAGAGTAACATATAGAAAACATGATAGTTTCGTTCTTCTGCGCTCTGCGTGCAAATGCGACTCTTTTCTAGCAAATAATGCGATATATAGCCGCCAACAACTTGACACTTGGAATCGTAGTGTACTTCAATGAATTTTCCAAAACGCGAGGAGTTGTTGTTGCGTGTTGTTTTAGCATTGCCAAAAGCTTCCAACACAGGATTGGCTAGATTGAGAAAAATTTATACAAGAAAATTTAAAGAAATAGTAACATAAATTAAAAAACTACCATCTAAAATTTTCTGCTCTATGGGACCAGCGCTGTCGTGCGAGTGACACAAATATTTGAGCAAATATTTCGTTGATTCCGTTTTACCAGCACCAGACTCACCGCTGACTATAATAGACTGCGAACATTTCAAGACACGCATATCACGTATGGCTTTGTCCGCTGCAAAGGTTGAACAAATACGAAGGAATAAATTTAAGTTCTTTCAATATTTATATTACCCCCTTACCTATGGCGAAGACATGTGGCGGCAATTCGCCCAAGGAACGTCCATTATATGTTTTAATAGTAGCCGATGAGTAGAGATCATTTAGTTCACGATACGGATTTACAGCTATAAGAATATTGGCCACATAGGTCTATATTTTTGGAAGAAAACAATATTTGTATAAATTTAGACTAGTATTAAGGATTATGGATCTATGAAATAACTCACATAGATTTTATCTTTGTAGTAACGGGTTTTTAAATTATCCAAGAATGTCGCTTCATTGAGCAGAATAAGTTCACCTGAAAGAAAAACAAAAAAAGGATTTAGTACCTATATATCATGAATAATATTGGGTCATATGATTAAAAACGAGCAATTGCTTTAAACTATGAACTAATGCTTTAAACTAATGAAACTCCAAGTAAATGCACAAAGCTGTGAATTTGAATTCATATTCAAAATTTTAAGTACAACTGAATAACATGCGTGGCGGCCGTGGCGCATTGGGTAGAGTGTGGGCCCACACGCCAACCTCAATTTTTCAAATTAAATTAATTTTTCTGTTCAGCTGTCACCTCTCTGCAGACAATGGCAAACCTCAGAGAGTAAAAACTGTCATGAAAAGCTTCATGCGAACATAAGCCGTTCGGAGTCGGCATAAAACATGTAGGTCCAGTTCTTCTCGATCATTTGTGTTCAAACATTTCACAACACACACAACACAATTGATCACAAGAAGCTCGGTCAAAGTCCTTTCAAGGGCTGAAGTAGCTAATTATACTTATTAGAAAGCACTGGTATTATCTACTACAGAACTAATAGTGTACTGTCACTATTTATCATTATTTTCTAATAAGTATAATTTTTTTAGTACAGACAAATTTTTTATTTTTAGAGGTATGTTTATGTTTTTGGTGTCATTGAAAAAAGAATTGAATAAATTGCAAAATTGAACAAATTTAATTTATTACGCGAAATTCTGAGAAATTTGCACTCAAAGTTGAAATTTGGTAGTTTCAACCGATTGATTTCATCTTCACACGAGCATAGCTCGGTAAGGGTTAAATCAGTGGGGTTTGTTGATGCACCGTTAGAAAGGTGATTTCATTGCCTTTGCATTTTTGATGTGTCAAAAGAAGCAGCCAAGTGCCTTGGTTTTTTGAAAAGGTGTAAGAAATACTTCACTCCATCTGATCTTTGTTTGATCTATACCTCATATATTTTAGCCGAAAATGGAGTACAATTTGCACATTTGCGCAGGGGCTTCAAGATCGTATTTGGAGCTACTGGACCGAATTTAAAGACGTGCGATATACTTGAAAGGTGATGAAAATATTTCATCTTCTCTCAACTCTCTTTGGCCTAGTCGCAACGTTGGTTGCCTAAGGCTTCTGTACAGGTACTACCATGGGAAGTGTTCAAGGGAGATACAAGTACTGACGCTACCAGCTCGTATGCTTCCTAGGTCCACTCGGGCAGCTCTCCAAGCCCATCCCTTTACCACTGCCTCTTTGCAAAATAGAACATCCCATTATCGAGATACTTCGTTCTTCGGTCGCTCTGTAAAATTGTGAAACAATTTCCCTGCGAGCGTGTTTCCCGGCAGTTTCAATCTGTGTAAATTTAAATCAAATCTTCACCGACATCCCCTGAGTGTTGGTTAAGTTTTTTAAAAAAAAAAGTTACTCGGCTCGGATTTCGTTTGGAATTATATAAGTGCCTGTTTGTGTGTGTTATGAAATCCGAATTTTCAGAATTTTTGCTCCGATCTGTTTATTTACAGTAAAATTAATTCAGTATTGAAATATTTTCCAAGGTACTTAGTGATGACAATAGAAATTAAGGAGCATGGGAGCAATGGATATTTTCAACATTGTTCATAAAATAATGCAAACGGCTTGAAAAATTAAAATTTGGTTTTTAGTAAGTAAGTGGCGACCGTGGCGTAGTGGGAAGAGTGTGTGGCTCATACGCCAGAGAACCCAGGTTCGAATCCCCTGTCTGACACAGAATTGAATTTTTCTGTTCGGCCGTCACCTTTCTGCAGACAATGGCAAACCTCAGACAGTAAAAAAACTGAAATGAAAAGCTTCTTGAGATTGAGGTTCTATTTTTATAAATAAAGAATTCACCAATACCTTTAAATACAGTTGAATTAAGATTTTGTTCAATTGACAGTTATAGTACGAGGTTGTGACGTAAGAGATTGTGAAAACGCAAGATAGATCATAAATCTGTAGTTTTTGTAAATAGGATACTCGGAAATATACTAAGCTAGAAGCTATTTATTGAAAAAAAAGTTAGCTAAAAATATTTATAACCTATTCGAAAGAAATATATAATCTATATACAGCCGTGGACACATAAATAGCACAAAAGTACATGTAGGGTGTTTCACATAAATTTAAATAAAATACATAGAGGAAAACAAGAATTTATTTCATGGTATTTGAGTTTACACATTAAAGACTTAATATCAGTAGTAACTTTGTAATTACGAATTAAAAATTAGAAAATTAATGAAAAATCTGAAATTGCTCCTTAGCTGAGGTGGACGTATAAATAGCACAAATTTGGATTCTGAAAAAAAGACAGTTATTTATTTTTATTTTACAATAAGCTTACGAATATGCTTACTAGTACTTGGTACTGTATCCTGAATTGTCCAAACAAGCTTCCTGACCCTATCCTTCGGAATAGAGTAACTCATCCTCCATATATCATCCTCCATAACTCATCCTAATTTCGAAAATTTTGGTTGCTTATGCTGACCTTCACACCATTCCATAAATTTTCTATGGAGTTGAGGTCTGGGCTTTGAGCCGACCGATTCAAATTATTTATTTTTTCCTTTTTTAGCCAATCAACCACAAAATTTGCTGTGTGTGTTGGATCATTATCGTGCATAAAAGTCCACCTAATAGGCATGTTCTCAAATGCAAATCGTTCCATCTGATTATTAAGAATATCTAAATACATATTTTTGTCCATTATTCCTGGTATACGAAAAATTGGCCCAACGCCTTTGCCAGGAAAAAGCTTCCTAAGGAAATTAAATTTCCTCCTCCATGCTTTAATGATTTTTTGAATCCGAAGTCAACTCTTGGCGTTTGAGCCACCGAACAAAAGTTTTTCCATCTGGTCCAACCCAATTAAATTTAGTTTCGTCAGTCCAGAGCAAGTTCTTCCAAAATTGATCTTCTTTATTCACATGGCCCCTTGCAAACGCTAAATGATCCTTTCATTTTTTTTTTGTTAAGAGCGGCTTTCTTCGGCTTATGCGTCCATAAAGATTAGCTTCATGTAGTCTCCTAGATACTAGTTTTCTAGAAACATTAAGGTTATTTTCTTCATTTATTTCCCTCATAATTTGCTTTGCTGACTTGAAAGGATCAGCCTTACTTTTGCGAACTATAAGTCTATCAGTAGAAGCGGTGGTTTTACGCGGTCTAGGATTGCGCGGCTTATTCTCGAAATTATTGGAACCATTTGATGTAACCAACTTAAGTGCATTATAGACCATTTTTAGCGAAATTTTGAGAATATCCACGATTTAAGATGGTTTTTTGCATTTTCGACTTAGTTCGTGAATTATAGACCCTTTTTTCCGGAGTGCAATGTTTGCCACGACACATTTTATTTAGAATCGGCGAAATTAACTGAATAAAACTCTAAAATTTTTACAAACACCCGATCTTGTTAGCTTTTATTCACCAACTAACATGTGTGCTATTTATATGACCACAGCAGATCGTACATGCCTATACAGAAAGAGATGGTCTGAGCAAATAAAAGTAAGTAACGGTACATCTCTCTCGGAGTTTTAAACAACGTCACACTGGAGTCTCAAAAAATTATAACTACAGTTAATGAATGCATTATTAGGTTAAAACGAAACGTTTTAAAAATAAGTTGAAATTTGTGCTATTTATGTGTCCATGGCTGTATATATAAAATTGTAAAAAAAAAAAATCTGTACATTGAATATTTTTTTGAAATTCTTTTTGCGATGGACGTTTTGAATGACGCTGAGCCCGAAAATCGCATTTTTAAAATTTTTGTCTGTCTGTCTGTCTGTTAAAGCATCACGCGAAAACCACTGGATGGATTTCAATGAAACTTGGGATCTAGGTTCCTTATATCCCCGGTCATAACATAGGCTGCTTTTTATCCAGTAAAAAGGTTGGACCCGGTAGGGGGCGCTGCGATCGAATTCCAGGCATTCGTTTTTTCAGCTTATCCGAAACCGTTCATCCGATTTGCATGAAAATCTGTATGTAGAGGTTCTCGGGCACTCTGAGTTTTTTGACTTATCTACTCTATTCTCTCTCGAACACCAGAGGGTGCTGTAGTACAAATATTTTGAAAAACTCCTAAGCCGTGCATCCGAATTGATGAAAATTGGAAAATAGTGGTCTTCTGATACGAGGAGTGTTTTGGCCTTATTTTTTTTTGTGCTATCTTGAAATCCAGAGGGCGCTTTAGTACAAATCTTAGGAATCTTGAAAAACTCCAAAACTGCTCATCCGATTTGGATAAAAATTTGTAAATAGCGATTTTTGAGTACGGCAAGGATTCTGGTGCTATCTTTTTTGCTCTTTCTCGAAACTAAAGGGCGCTGTTGTCCAATTTTGATGAAATTTTTTGTGTGTGTTTGAGTGGATCCCTGGATGGTTCAGATTCGCAATTGGACGCGGTAGGTAGCGCTGCGATCAGGTTCCACAAATTTTGTTATTATAGCTGTAGTTTTTATGACTTATCTATTTTGTTCTATATTGAACACCAGAGGGCCCTGCAGTACAAATGTTTTAAAAATTTCGAAAAACTCCTAGCTGTACATCCGATTTGCGTGAACATTTTTACATCGGAGTTTTCGGGTACGGTGGGTATCTTGGACTTTCTTTTCTGCGCTATCTTAAACACCAGATGGTGCTGCAGTACAAATCACTTAAGAAATCGTGAAACACTCAAAAAGCGCTCATCCGATTTAGATAAAAATGTGTATATCGGATATATATGATTTGATTATCGAGTATGGAAAGGGCTTTGGCGTTATATTTTTATTCTCTCTGGAAAACCAGAGGGCGCTGTTGTACAAATACCGCAAAAATCTCAAAATAACTCATCCGATAAGAATGATTTTTATAAGTGGTTTTCGGGTGCGGTGAGTCTTTTGGCGCTATGTATTTTGCTATATCTTGAACCTCAGAGGGCGCTGTACTACAAAATACAGTAAGGCGGAGCAAAGCTCGGAGGGTGATATATATTATAATTTTTTTCTTCTTTATGTGTATTTATATTCCATTTTTTTTTCGCAAATCAGGACAGCTGATGCCGAATTCTGTGGTATTTGAGTACGCATGAACACATGCGCAAGTTAGTTGCGTCGTAAGTTGGCGTTGTTTTGACATTTCAATTTCTATTTTCAATGCCTATTTAATTTTTATCCAGTTTCCTCGCAAATCGCCGAAAATTCGTTTTTGCTCTGATTTGTTTTCAAAAATGTGCAATCGGCACGCACACACAAATCACGATTTCCCTAACTTTTTCTCATAATTTTTAGATGTTGAATCTACATTTTGCTTATTTCGCCGAAGTTACCGGTTTGAAAGATGGACACAAAATTCCTACAATAGTTTGTGAACAGTTTTTTCAAATCGATGAATGAAATCGAAAATTATTTATATCAACTCCCGAGCTAAGCCGGGTATCCAGCTAGTTTAAAATAAACTTGGTATCTGTATCAAGTTTTTACAGTTTCTTTAACTGTTCTCTTAAAAAATGTTTCGCATTTTATTCTGTCTAAGAATTGTTGTAGTTAATATTTTCGCAAAAGCTTTGTGGCCTACTTCCCAATAACTGGAAAATAATAAAAAGGACCATAAATAATCCAAAAGAACTGCCGCTTAATTAAACCACATAAAATCTAAGCTATGATATTTAATCCGTAAATTTGTTGACAGCGAGAAAGCAAATGCAAAGCTAAGCTAAGTTTTAATGACTTTTAAAGCAAAAATAAACGAATAGAAATCGTGCATAAATAAAAAAAAAAATTACTCTATGCATAAAAAATAAGTTTTTTTATCATATCTTTTTTGTCATGTCATACAAAATATGAGATTTTGAAGTTTCGGTTTCGGCCACGGTCGGACACTCATCATACGTACATCATGAAAATAAGCAGTAGAAAAAGTTGAAGTGATGCCAGTTGTGATAGCCAGTGATCAAATCACGTTGTAAATTATGAAAAAACTAATCATGTTAACAAGATGTTTGACTCAAATTGTTTTCTAAACAATTCATTTGAAAGAATGTAGCGTCATAAAATGTAAATTATGCAGCTGGGTATTTTTAACAAATGGCAATAAAACTAGTCCATAAAAGATAGGAATTTATAATATTTTTTAACTACACAAAACTAATAAACGTATGGTGGAAGAAAGATTAATAATCTTAACAATAATTGTTTATTACGAAACACAATAAGGAAAGATAAAAGAAAATAAGTTTTAGTAAAAATTCTGTAATAAATAAACTTAAGAAAGTAAAGCCATAACTTGGCTGAAATTCAAATTGACTTTTTAATAACCAATTGTTTTAAGAAATTTAATTATAGAGACCACTTTTTCAATGAGTTAAGCTATAATCTGATAGCTAAGTAAAAACAAAAAAATGCATTCAAAAGTCAATCTATTGTTTATCAGGAGTAATTCAACAATAACAGTCTGATAGCAACAAATGCAACACTCTACACTTTATTGTTCGGTAACGTCAACTTTTGCAGTCTAGACAATTTAGTTACTGTTATAAAATTTTGTTAACTGATAATAAAAATCAATAAGCCAAAAACTTTCAAAATATCTTACTTACAATTATCATCACGATCCTGTGGTTCATCGCACGATGAGTAGATATCGTCCATATGGCAGGTGCGTTTTTGAAATTTTTTATCTAGTGGCGTTACCTCGAAATCCTTGGAACCGATTTCACTTATGCGGCACTGTATATATCCCTCGACAGGATCGCGCGCCCACACAAGTTGTGTGTCCATTTTGCGCGCTGCAAAAAAAAAAAAAAAATAAGGAATTTTATAAGTTTTTTTTCAAATATTTTTCAATGAAAAAATTGCAGTTAACAATAACAAAAACAACAATAACAATATAGCGAACACGACAACAATTAATGATTGGATTTGACGCTTATCAGTTACCCAAGTTAAGTACTAAACGACGTTGGATACACTAAGCACAAAAGGAGAAAAATATTACAAAAAAAAAAACACAATACAGCTGGACTAAAATAATAGTGCTGCTCTCCGCACCGGTCTAGAAATTCAACTAACCAAGTTTTGAAACTTACTTGGAGCAACACAGTGAACCGCCAGTTTCCAGCTGGTGCTATTCTGTGCTTTAACAAATAAGCTCTCTCTCTCTCTCCTCTGCGCCATGACGAAACATGGCTTGAAGCACAATTACCGTTTATTGTCAGCACATTGCTTTGCTTTGCTCTCTCTCTCTCTGGGCCATCATCATCATATTGCTTTTTTTTTCTTGTTTTATTTTTAAATATTTTTTTTAAAATTTTTGTGCTTTTGTGGCAAATTTTTCGTTGTTGTTTTATGTTTTTTTCTCTCTGAGTCATGTTCGTGATAACGCAGTGCTTGTTAAAAGGTTTTCGCTACAAATTAAGTCAATAATGAAAGAACATGTTTCAAAAAAATTCTACAAAAAACAAAGAGCAAAAAAAAAAACTAAGAAAAAATTCTGACTAGAAACGAAACATTTTGTAATCAACACTAGCGCTTTGGACATAATTAAAAGAGCTTTGTGAGCGATTAAGTTAAGAACTAGGCTACTAATTGCTTTTTTTTTTTTAATGTAAACTTAACCTCATAAACATGAATGTGAATTAAGAACACATTTTTATCGCTGCAGGTTTCGGAGAAACGCTGAGGTCCAAAGTGACATAGAGTAACATTTTGTGAATTTTTTGATATTATTAGGTCGTTGCAAATGAAACGTCCAATTTTAACTTTTAACATTCACTTTTATATTTTGATTTCAAGAACTAATTTTATAGTACTCTATATAGCCGTTTTTATAGTACTCTGTATTTTCACTGACGATAAACTCCTCAAAACCAGCTTTGGCAGCGACTTCAGAATTGAAAATTCTTTCAGTGTGGAAGTGATCTGAATGCTTAGAAAAGTGATAATCTCTTTGTTAGAGAGCTCTGTAGAATACGATGGATGAGGCTTTGTCCTGATGGAAAACAATTCCCCTTTTATTGGCAAAAGCGAGCCGCTTCTGAGCGTTTGCTTCCTTCAGACGGTCCAATTATTGACAGCACAGAAATTCAATGTTTGTATTGATAGAGGACCGCTGCCGTTAAGAATCTATTCCTCTTGGCCCCATAACCTCGGAGTCAATAGTACATGGAACCGCCAAAAAGTACTTTACAACAAATTCAAGATGCGTTAATAAAATACTCGTACACAGACCTGTTTGGCAATACAAGTTATTGCAAACGAGTAAAGCATTCATGGCATCCAGAAAAGCAAACGCACTGGAAGTCACTTCCATAAACACAAAGCAAGACCTGTACCCTATTATGTAAAAACAGTATGCAATAAAAATTCTATATTGTTCTTAATAGTAGGTCTGTTTTTGTACACAATTTCAATATGAATGAATAAAATTCAATTTAAGAATAGTGTCAAAAGTACGGAATCGACTTCTAGCTAGTTTCAAGCATGAAAACAGCTGATTGCCTATCAAACGTAAACAGGGCCTATTTTAACTTGTTACAAACTCAAACGGCGCCAATTTTAACTTGATATTTTATATTTATTTATATGAATTTATATGAATTGATATTTAATGATATTTAGCAATATATACATTTTTTTTTTATCGCCCAACATAAGCAAACAACGAACGACAAATTGACATTTGCTTGTTCTTCTTTATGCTTATTCTTCTTGATACTTGTTCTTATGTAGCTGGAACAAATTTCTTCTAGCACACTTCGTGCAACTTTCGAGCTCGAGAGAGCGGTTTTATGCTTGTTCTTCTAGCTACAAAAAGTACGGAAACACGGTCTAGCACATTGCAAGTTACTACAATCGAGAACGGAAACAGACCTAGTATTTCGGCTAGCAGTAGTTGACCGTACCTTTATTTGCCATCTAGTAATGAAGACAACACCAACGGCGTTATGTGCCTTTATTGACATTCAAGGGGCTTTTGATAACACGTCATACAAAGCGATTAAAGAGGCGATGCAGATTAAAAACATTCCTCCCTTAATAATACAATGGATTCTTAACATGCTCAACAGCAGAATCATAACATTTGAACTCGGTGGAGTTAGCAACACCATCACTACCACCAGAGCATGCCCTCAGGGGGGGGTACTTTCGCTTCTTCTGTGGATTTTAGTGGTGGATGAACTCCTCGCAAGTCTCAACAGCCAGGGTTTTAACACCAGAGGTTATGCGGAAGATTTGGTAATCTTAATTCTGGGCTTTCATGAACCAGCAATATCAGACAGAATGCAAAGTGCCCTTTGCATAACTTTTCAATGGTGTCAGAATAAAGGGTTAAGCATAAATCCTGACAAGACAACTCTGGTACCTTTTTCTAGGAAAAGGCATTTAAATCTAAAAAGGCCTACGCTGGAGGGTAAAATCGTTGAATTTTCAAATGAGACCAAGTACTTAGAGGTGACTTTCGACAAGCAACTTCTATGAAACACTCACCTAAATTCAATTGTAGGCAGGGCAACTCGTGATCTTTATGCCTGTCAACGCCTGCATGGTAAAACGTGGGGCCTTAAACCAGAAATGATCTATTGGACGTTTACCACGATTGTAAGACCTATAGTGCGGCATTAGTATGGTGGCCCAAGGCCCAGCAACGTACAGCAGATAACATGTTCAAAAAGCTGCAAAGGATAGCGTGCATTGGTATCACATGGGCAATGAAAACGTGCCCAACTGAAGCTCTCGGTGTAAGAACTGGACTTCCTCCGTTAACGATTGTTATCGAAAAAAAAGGCTTGTCTTAGTGCACTAAGAATGGAGGGTATAGGTGATTACAAGCTAGACGATTTTAAGGGACACATGAAGATACTTCAAAACTTCAAAGATGACCCATTTCTAAAAATTCCAGATAGGATGCTGACAAAGCTAAACTTCTCAAAGCGCTATTGGGTTGTTCTACCCAACAGGCAACTATGGAGGAGTGATAGTTTCACAGCTGATCCTGGCTCACAGTGATGGTTTACCGACGGGTCTAAATTAGAAAACGATGAAACGGGAGCTGGGGTCTACGGTCTCAAATTCCAAAAAGCTCTTCCAATGGGCCATACTCCAACCGTATTCCAAGCGGAGATATACGCCATCGAGGTATGTGTCCGGGAATGTCTTCGTAGAAAATCTATGGGGCACATATTTACATATTCTCTGACAGTCAAGCGGCACTAAAGGCCTTACAGTCTTATGAGCTCAAATCGAGACAAGTCTCTGATTGCGTCGAAACCCTAACTGGGACAAACCAACAAAGTAGAATTGTGGTGAGTACCAGGTCCCGAAGGTTTCAAAGGCAACGAAAGAGCTGACTGCCTTGCCAAAAGGGGGGCATCTCGACCTCTTATCAGCCCCGAACCATTTTGTAGTGTTGCTAAAGGCAACTTTGCGGAAAAGGTTAGGATCTGGGAAGATAACAAATTTCGGTGTCACTGGAGCAATATTAATGGACAGAGGCAAGCTAAGAAATTTCTAACTCTCAGTAGAGCGAAATCGAAAGATTTACTCAAGCTAACAAGCTATTTCACAGGTCACTGTCTACTTTGGTACCATCTTAAAAAGATGGGACTATCTAATTTAGATGTATGCAGACTCTGCGAGGAGGAGGAGGAAACCCCTGAGCACATTCTATGTGAATGTCCGGCAATCTGCAGCTTTAGACTTTCCTCCTTCAAAAATATAGTACACCAAGCTAAACCAAGGGCATGCACAATACATCCTATGGGTCGTGGCATGGGCCCACTTCAAACAACAACAACAAAACAACAACACAATGGTGGAGACGAGAACTAACAATTCTTTTGTATATTAAGGAATATCACAATCTGATAGTACTAAGCGCGACTCCCGCCGGTCAGCACGAGACTCCTCCAAAGGGCCGCCCATGAAAGTCACCGTCGTATCAATGATGCTAGCCTGGAGGAGTTTGTTTACAGTACAGGTCCGAATCAAGACATTGGCCGTAGAGAGGCAGCTCATAATAGATGATTCCCCAGATAACAATTTCATTTAAATAAGCCTTAAGTACAGTTTTGAATAAGGAATTTATATAGGAAAAAGAATTTAAACTTCCTTGAACAATCTTTGAAACAAGTTTTATAAAAGGTCTATGCAAGGAACAAAAGCGTATGAAATTATTTCCTTTATACAAAAACTTATATAAAGTTTTATCCAAGGTTTTTATTCAAGGCTTATTCAGGCACTCGGAAACTGAAAAAAAATTTAATTTTTTGTGAGTAATCTCCTTTTCTACGTTTAATTACATCATTTTTTTTAGCACAGAAAACTTAAAAATTTTTGTATATTTACCATGTCCCAACCAGCACGGATTGAACTCGGATCCTTTGTATCGCCAGTCGCACGCTCTACCCACTCGTCTATTCATGACTTCGCTCGCGCGACGTCGAAACTTAATAAGTATTTTCTCTGAATTCTCTTAAGAACAATTTTATAAAGCTCTCAATTGCAATTATTCCATAGACGCACATAGTTTCAATTCAATAAATTGCATCGGTAGCCGAGCGGTTTAAGAAGACAGTTTATCAACAGATAGATCCAAGGTTCATTCCCGCGCTCAGACGAAAATTTTTTTTTTTTGTTATTGAAATAGTTTTTTTTTTATGATAGTGAATGTTTTTTTATTTAAATCAGAAATTTCTAATGTTATTGTTTTCACAAACTGAAACTTTGTTTATTAAAAAAAAAAAAAATCTAAGCTTGAGCAAAACTCTTCCTAAAATGTGTTATTAAATAAAGCTTTATATAAAAAAATTATACAAGAAATTTAAATTTTCAAGGCTTTCACAAGACTCTTTCTAGAAAAACATGAATAATTACTTTTATACAAGGCTTTTTCAAGTTGAGTATGAATAAATTCAAATATTAAGTGAAATTGTTATCTAGGTCCGTGACCGCCAATCGCGTTTCGACCACGACCGTTTTCGCTTGACGTTGTCGTTAGTGACCCACTTTTCATCACCAGTCACCATCCGCTTCAGAAATGGGTCAATCGATCGAAGCCGCCTAGCTTGTGTTTTCGTCTTTATCGAAGAAAAACTGTAAAATATGGCATATTTTCTTTTTGTTGGTGTCCATCTTTGACTTGCGCTTGAAAAAAAACTGATTTATAAGCAATCACAAAACTGTCTGAGAACTTTTTTTAATTACCAAATCTTATCTTTTTAACGGTATCTAGCTCAACCCAATCGCACTTATACCACGCAAGATACAGATTACCAAAGTCATCTATTGGAAATTATATTTGAGTAAAAATCTTCGCTAAGACTTCCTACACATGTATCCTTGAATAAGGCTTTACATAAGGAATTATACTTTAGTTAAAATCTTCTGGAATTCTTCAATAACGTTTTATGCAAGAAGTTATATTTGAGTAAAAACCTTTTTGAATACTTCCTAAACATGTGCGCTTTAATAAAGCTTCATATAAGAATTTTTGCTTGAGTAAAAATCTTCTTGAATAATTACTAAAGATATATCCTTGAATAAAGTTTCATATAAGGCATGATAATTGAGAAAAAATTTTCTTAAATACTTCTTCAAAGTTCATCCTTGAATAAAGGAATTAATACTTGAGTAAAAATCTTCTTGAATATTTCCTAAAAATGTATTCTTGAATAAAGCTTTATATAAGAAATTATACAAGAAAATGGAATTTCCAAGACTTTTTCAAGGCTCTTTGAAGCAAAGCTTGAATAATCTACTTTTATACAAGGTCTTTCTACCCATTTTCAGAACTCCCGGAATACTTGCCTAAACTTGGTAAAACTACCAAATGCTATTGTGCCCAAAAAAAAAAAAAAATAAATAAATAAAAACAAAAACAATTTATGTGCACATTCGTCGAACCGAAATGTACTTTCAGCTGTAATTTCATAATTATTATAACAGTCAATCAGAAATTATTTTTTCGCAATGTTTGCTACACTAAAACGTAATTTAATATTTTGAATGAAAACAACAACAAGCATGCATTAAAATTAACGATGAGCTCAAACATAAGGAAAACAAGGTGAAATTTATTAAGCTTAATGGAAGAACCTCACAAAAATTGTAGTGTGTGTTTGAGTGTGTGTGTGTCGGTGTGGAACTGTACCAGACTGGTCTTGTATAAACGTTTTAAAAATTCTACATATGGCAATGAAAGGCTTGAGAAAAAATGTTTGCATAGATGATTTTAAAAATGGAAACTATTGATTTGTACTTCGAAAAAATACACTTTAAAGATATTGATACTGCAAAATTGAATTAAAAAATGTTTTTATATATGTTCTTGTTCAAGGAAATTCCTAACGGTTAATGAAGGAAAGAAAAAAAACACTATGTTCCTTAAAAGTTTTTTTAAAAACATATTTCTTTTCAAAAAAGTATAAAAATCGTCAACTCTGGTTATGAAGAATTCTGGTTTTTCAAAAATTATGGTGGCTATAGGGTATAGTTTTTTTTTTTTTTTTAATTTGCAAAAAGCACTGTCATTAGTGTAAAAAATCACAGGAACATGATTAGAGCTTTCTAAAGAAGAAGGGGGCATCAAGTCAACTTAACAAAAGCTTAAATAAATGTTGCATGTCGTATGTCATACAGTTTAAAATGTATCAAACATCAGACAAACTGAAACATTGCCAGTGACATGTAATAATAGAGTTATAAAATATTCTTAAAGACATGACAAGAAAAAACAGATGCTGATTATGTGTAGAAGAGCGTTAAATTATAGAATCGTCGTTTTAATATGATGGCATGAAATTGCCATGCAAACATTTTTAAGCGGTTCAAAAATTTTCTCGTGTTATTTAATCTTAAAGTGCAAATTAGTACAAATTTTCCAAGCAATTTAACAAAACCATCACAGATAGAAACAACATTTTCAACACTATATGTATAATTATGTGCACACATTTATTAAGCAACACGAATGATTTTAAGCAAGATCTGCCAGGATTTGCAAAGAACATAAAGAAGTTGTAGAAAACGAAGAAGAAGAAGAAGAAGCTAAAGATAAAATCTTATATCTAGTTACTTTGCAATGAATTTGCAGCTATACGAAACGACCATAAAACGAACAAGTCGCCAACTCAATCTAAACTGCGTCCTTTACCACTCAACATCAACTTGCGCTTCTACATTCTTGAGCAGTATGAGGCAAAGACACGGCCAATGAATTCCAAGTACTTAGGTGATAAAATGGTGTTAGGGGATAAGTAACAGAACTCAAGTCGAATGTCTTTTAAGAAAATGTTGCATACATGTTTTAAACACATTTTCATTTACTGTTTATTTTTTTCACTTCTACTTCTATTTCTTCTTCGTTTCTTCTTTTAATAATTGCACTCACTACTTGAGGCTCATAGAATGAGACGTTGAGGTGCTTCAAAACGACATTGACAATGGTCTTGGATAAAGATGGCTCATAGAAGCACCCAGCCGCCCAACAAGTAATGAATACTAAATGCAAATCAGAAAAAAATACATCAAAAAATGTCATATTGCAAACCGGAACCTGTTCTGTCAACATATGTGCAATCGTGTGTAGATTTTCATATAACTTGAAAGTAAAGTAGAAAAAAGTAGAGGAGTGAGAAGAAAAATTAAATAAAACTTACGAATGTTTTATGCTGTAAATCAAGTCGTGTAAATTGAGGGCTATGACTTTTGGAATCGATAGAGTGAAGACTTTGTTATAATGAATTAGTAAAAAATTATATTCGACTTGGCCGATGGAAGCGTTAACTTTTTAGCATTGGATGCTTTTTAGCACATAATTTTAATTTTTATTTTTCAATTTTATTAATGAAATTAATAGCAAAAATTCCTTCAACAGCAACAGGTGTATATACGAGGGGTGCCTTTTATATTTCGGGATTAGAGAACAAAAACAAATATTAATCATCGAAAATCACTTTATTGTTTTTCAAAATATTCTCCATTAAGATCTATACACTTTTGCATGCGTTTGAACCAATTGTCGAAGCACTTTTGCCACTCTGATTGAGGTATCTCCAAAACATGCATTCTGAATGCCGCAATCGCTTCTTCGGGCGTCGAAAATCGTTGTCCACGCAGTTTATTCTTCACGGTTGGGAATAAAAAGAAGTCATTCGGTGCCAAGTCAGGACTATACGGCGGATGACCCATCAAATCGATGTTTTGGGTGCTCAAAAATGCAGTTGTTTGAGCCGATGTGTGAGAGCTCGCATTGTCGTGGTGAAGAGTGATCCGTCTTCGGCGGTTGGTTTTCCTGATTTCTTGGAAGACAACTGGCAAACAAATGGTTGTGTACCACTCAGAGTTGACTGTTCTGCGTTGTTCTAGTGGTACGGTTGCGACATGTCCATATTTTGCGAAAAAACAGGCGACCATTTGCTTGGAAGTGCTTCGTGCGCGAACAACTTTTGTTGGATTTGGCTCATCTTGAAACACCCATACAGTCGACTGCTGTTTACTTTCGGGCTCATACGCGTAAATCCACGATTTATCACCTGTCACGATGTCATAGACGTGTTTCGAAGCACCGCGATCGTATTTTTTGAGCATTTCCTTCGACCAATCGACACGAGCCTTTTTTTGAGCGATTGACAAATTGTGTGGGCTCCAACGCGAACAAATTTTTTTGACAGTCAGATGTTTATGCAATATTGAATGTATGCTGGTCCCACTTATGCCTAAGGTTGCCTCAATCTCACGATAGGTAACATGCCGATCTTGCAATATCAGTTCGCACACAGCATCAATGGTTTTCGGAACAACAGCTGATTTCGGACGATCTTCACGAAATTCGTCTTGGAGTGAACTACGACCACGATTGAATTCACCATACCATCGATAAACACTGGTCCTTGATGGAGCTTCATCGCCAAAAATTGAATTAAGTTCATCCATGCACTGTTGCTGTGTTAATTCACGTCGAAAGTTGTAAAAAATAATCGCACGAAAATGTTCACGATTTAATTCCATTTTTAGACCGAGATGAATCTTTTAAGTTACTATAAACAACACAAATAGCGCTCGTATGTCAAAACGTTCTGGATACGTATAAGCCAACAAATGTCAAACTTAGCGATAGAGCTTTCAGTTGACAGATTGCAACACCAGGGTTGCCAAATCCCGAAATATAAAAGGCACCCTACGATTTTGTTGACTTTTCATTTTACTCTCAACGCGTATAAATAACTTCGCTAAAGAAGGTAACGCTTCAAAAACAGAGAACAGTGGTAGATTTTGTATGAGCTACGGTCACTTGCTCTCTCCCATGAGCACACCTTATTAATTATATCATGAGTTTGACTAGCACAGCTGACGTCACAACACTGGCTGACATGAGCAAGGCCATGGTATAATAAGTTGTTGTTTAAGCAGGTTGGAAAATGTGCTGACTGTCGTGGGTTGAAATCCAAAAAAAATGGAGATTTATGCCCTGTTTAGGTAAAACAAACGATGCGTGTATTTCACGAACGCATCGTCAAACAGGCGAAAATCAGCTGTTTTGAATCCATGTATGAAGAATGTCAGACACAAACGAACCCAGCTCACGAACTCAGTAACGAGTGAAGACGTAACGTCAGTATGAAGTTGGGTCTTTGTAAGAAAAAAAAAACCGAACGAAACGTCAAAATTTAACGAGAGCAAAATTATTATCGTTCTGGTGCAAAAAAATTATCAATTCTAATCTTCTCAGTACAAAGAAAACAACAACTATCACTATCACTTGTGTCCTCATTAAAATTGTAGAAGGCAATTGCCGACAACATTTTTTGCATAAATTGCCTCAAACTTTCGCAATCAATTTAAAAACAGTTTAATTTCCTCCAAAAGCCAACAACCAAAACAGCTGATGCAAAAAGTATTGCCACCTATAAACGTAAGCAACGTAATGTTGGACGATGACGCAAGAAAAAAATACAAAGACCTCATTTTGGACGATCACGTCGGAAAACGAACGAATCTTGTCACGAAGGCTTCGTTTTACCTAAACAGGGCATTATTCACCTAGAAGTGAATTTCCTTGAATTTCCTTCTGTCCTAGAAGGAGGGAATTTTGACTTTTGTTTTAGTTAGATTGGGTTGAAATAAGAAAAAAATTCTGTCCGTCCGTCTTTCGACATGATTAAAGACGTAATTTTTAAGCTATCGTCATGAAATTCAATATTTAAGCTTGTATCTAAAATATAAAGATTAAGTTCGAAAATGAGCCAAATCGGATAAAAACCACGCCTACCTCCCATACAGAGTGTCTTTATTTTAACCGTAAAATTTCTAAAAAATCAACAAAAATTGCCCTGAAATTTTAAGTAAGTTAGTAAAATTATTGTAAGTTATCCTCTTTATTGCAAATTCTAACTATGAAATTTGGCAAAATCAGATGAAAATCAATCATACAAAATGACGTCATCTAAATATTAAAACCTTCATAAATTCCTCATAGTTAAAATGTATTCTGAATTTGAAATTCGGAGAAGTTGGAAGAAAGCAATGCCTATCGTCCATACAAACTGTCGTCATCAATAAAATAAAAAGTTAAAAACTTCGGCCCAGTGGAAAATCATTTCATATTACTTTTTTTTAACAAAATTCATAAAAATATTACATACGAGTAGCAAAAAATTTATTTTAAACAAGCTGAACACCCGGCTTAACTCGGGAGTTGATATAAATAATTTTCGTTTCATTCGTCGATTTGAAAAACTTTTCACAAACTTTAGAAGGAATTTTGTGTGCATCTTTCAAACCGGTAACTTTGGCGAAATGAACAAAATGTAGCTTCAACATCTGAAAATTATGAAAAAAAGATTAGGGAAATCGTGATTTGTGTGTGTGTGCCGCCGATCGCTTGCAAAAATATATTATCAAGTTTTATATTGTATTCGATAGATTGCACATCAGGACAAAAATTAAATAGGCATTGAAAATAGAAATTGCAATGACAAAACAATGCCAACTTATGACGCAACTGACTTGCGCATGTATTGATGCTTACTCAAATACCACAGAATTCGGCATCAGCTGTCCTGATTTGCGAAAAAAGAAAGTGGTATATAAATACACATAAAGAAGAAAATAAGATATTTATCAACCTTCGCGCTTTGCTACGCTTTACTGTATTTTGTAGCACAGCGCCCTCTGGGGTTCAAGATATAGCAAAATGCATAGCGTCAAAAGACTCACCGCACCCGAAAATAACTTTAAAAATCATACTTCTCGGATGAGTTGTTTTGAGTTTTTTGCGGTATTTGCACAACAGCGCCCTCTGGTTTTCGAGATAGAATAAAAAAATTACTCCAAAGCCCTTTCCATACTCGATAATCAAATCCTATATATCCGATATACAAATTTTTATTTAAATCGGATGAGCGGTTTTTGAGTGTTTCACGATTTTTTAAGTGATTTGAACTAAAGCACCATCTGGTGTTTAAGATTGCGCAGAAAAAAAAGTCCAAGATACTCACCGTATCCGAAAACTCCTATGCACAAAGGTTCACGCAAATCGGATGTACAGCTAGGAATTTTTCGAGATATTTTAAACATTTGTACTGCAGTGCCCTCTGGTGTTCAATATAGAACAAAATAGATAACTCATAAAAACGACCGTACCCGAAAACCCCTAAATACAAATTTTCATGTAAATCGGATGAATGGTTTCGGAGACAAACTATAATAACAAAATAAGTGGAACCCGATCGCAGCGCCACCTACTGGGTCCAATTGCGAATCTGAACTATCCAGGGATCCACTTAAGCACACACAAAAAATTTCATCAAAATCGGTGAGGCCGTTTAGGAACAGTTTAATAACATACACACGTACAAATTGTACAACAGTGCCCACTACTTTTCGAGACAGAGCAAAAGAGATAACGACAAAACAGTTGCCGTACACGAAAATCCTTTAATAAAATTGTTCATCCAAATCGGATGAGCGGATTTCTACTTTTTCACTATTTCTTAGGAGATTTGTACTACAGCGCCCTCTGGTATTCGATATAGTACAAAAAAGATAAGTCCAAAACAGTCCCCATATTAGAAAACCCCTATAAACCAATTTTCATGAAAATCGGATAAACAGCTTAGAAGTTTTTTAAAATATTTATACACAGCGCCCTCTGGTGTTCAAGATAGAACAGAGTAGATAAGTCCTAAAATCTCACCATATCCGAAAACATCTATATACAAATTTTCATGCAAATCGGATAAACGGTTTCGGAGATAAAATATAAAAATAAAATGCCTTAAACACGATCGCAGCGCCACCTACCGGGTCCAATTGTGAATCTGAACCATCCAGGAATCCACTCAAACACACACAAAAATTTCATCAAAATCAATGCAGCCGTTAAGGAACAGTTTAATAACATACACACGTACAAATTGGACAACGGCGCCCTCTAGTTTCAAGAAAGAGCAAAAAAGATAGCACCAGAACCCTTTGTGTTCTCGAAAATCGCTATTTACAAATTTTCATCCAAATCGGATGAGCAGTTTTGGAGTTTTTTACGATTTCCTAATATTTGTCCTAAAGCGCCCTCTGTTTTTCAAGATAGCACAAAAAAGATTAGTCCAAAACACTCGCCGTATCAGAAAATTCCTATTTTCCAATTTTCATGCTATTCGGATGCACGGCTTAGGAGTTTTTCGAGGTTTTTCAAAATATTTGTACTACAGCGCCCTCTGGTGTCGAGAGAGGAAAGAGTAGATAAGTCAAAAAAAAAAACTCAGCGTGTCCTAGAACCTCAACATACACAATTTTATTCAAATCGGATGAACGGTTTTGGATTTTTTCGACCTTTTTAAAATATTTCTACTACAGCGCCCTCTGGTGTTCAAGATAGAACCTAGTTTATAAGTCATAAAAACTCACCGTTTCCGAAAACCTCTATATACGAACTTTCATGCACATCGTATAAGCGACTTAGGAGTTTTTTGACGTTTTTTAAAATATTTGTACTACAGCGCCCTCTGGTGTTCGAGATAGAACGGTGTAGATAAGTCAAAAAACTCAGCGTGTCCGAGAACTTCTCGATACAAATTTTCATGCAAATCGGATGCACGGTTTAGGAGTTTTTCGAGGTTTTTCAAAATATTTGTACTACAGCGCCCTCTGGTGTTCGAGATAGAACGGTGTAGATAAGTCAAATAACTCAGCGTGTCCGAGAACTTCTCGATACAAATTTTTATGCAAATCGGATGAACGGTTTCGGAGATAAGCTAAAAAAACGAATGCCTGTTATGTTATGACCATGTTATGACCGGGTATATAAGGAACCTAGATTCCAAATTTCATTTAAATCCATTCAGTGGTTTCCGCGTGATGCTTTAACAGACAGACAGACAGACAAAAATTTTAAAAATGCGATTTTCGGACTCAGCGTCATTCAAAACGTCCATCCCAAAAAGAATTTCGAAAAAATATTTCATGTACAGATTTTTTTTTTTACAATTTTATATATATATATATACCTAGATATTACTTAAAAAAAAATGTATGAATTTGTTAATATTCCTTTTGATAGCCAAACTTGTCATACTCCTTTCCATCGACCTCGTCATTTTCATCATCGCCATCTATATCATTTGCGAAATGAGTGTCTCTACTGCTGATTTTGGAAAAACTTTTAGTTTTGTTTTATTTAATTTGCTTTTACCAGAAATAATTGGATCTGAGGTCATTAGGAACCTATTAACTATATACCGATTCGATTCCTCCCGGCTACATTTACGCGAAAAGTGTTCCCTATAGCTTCTGAAATCCTTGTTATGAGCTTCTTGAGCTTCCGCTGAAAGGTGGCCAATAGGCAATAGAGCATGCGATATGATTTCTGGGCCATGTATTAAAAACGTATGCACGGTAGGACACAAATCAACACAAAACCAAAATTCAGTACAACAAAAACAACTGCAACAACAAAAAACATGACAAAACAAATTAAAGACAAGAGCCTTTATTTTTGTAAGAGTGACTATTATCACTATTTATAAAAATATAATGATTTATGAAAATATAATAAAACTGATTCGCGCAAAAACGCGTAACTTTTTATTGCTGAATATGAAAGCTTAGGTATTCAAGTTTAATACAAAACTTTCATTTCAACTTGTAGTTAAGGTATTCCTATTTAAACTTCACAGATATTTCGAAAATAGCGCAAATTTTGACATATTTCACAAATTTTTTTTTTATATTCTACACAAATTATATTTAACTATTTTTTTTAAATCACGCTTAAATACCTGAAGTTGAAGGTTCCAAAATAAAAATATCACAAATTATATTTAACTATTTTTTTTAAATCACGCTTAAATACCTGAAGTTGAAGGTTCCAAAATAAAAATATCACTTTTGACGCAAAAAAAAATATTAATTTTTGAACTATGCCATATTTAAATTTGTTGAAAAACCAAAAATTTCTCAACTTTTAAGCTATGCAGCAGAAAAAGCAAACAACAAATAACATTGAAATTTTCAGTAGTGATGCACAATGTGCTCTTTAAGGCGGTCTTCTCATTCAAAACCCGTTTTTTGGACCCTTTTTAAAAAAATTCTTATTTGAAAACGCAAAGAATAATTGAAAACTTTTTTTATTTATTGTATTACAAAAGGTTTAAAGTAAATAAAAAAATTTTTTTGCCTCGATACGTGGGCTGTTCAAAAAGTAATGAGACTTCAAAGTTGGTGGTGAAAAAAAAAGGTGTCGTCACGGCGGCCACGATTCCGGGTCTCCGGAGCGTCTGAAATGAAAAAAAAAACGGGGTTATAATCAGTATAGATGTAATTCTCGGGTGAACCTCAAGCTTAATTTTGTGATTTTTTTTTTGACAAAATGGCGGCCATTCAAAAAAAAATTTCAATTTCGGGTTTTTTTTTTGTAGTTTAGTGTAAAAAAAAAATAGTAAAAAATTTTTTAAAATTATGGTCGAGGTTCACCCGAGAATGGTGACAATTTTGCGTCGATTCCATTTTGTTTCATGAAAATCGGTCCAGTTGAACTGGAGATATCATGGCCGCCAGTTCGAAAAACGTGGGTTCGAGATAAACGCGTTTGAAGTAATTTTTTTGGGAAAAAAAAAAAAAAAATCAAAAATGTTTAAATGCAGTTTTAAAGAGCTGACAATTTTTACTTACAAATATTAGTCGGCGATGCCAGCTCCATACAGGCCACCTTTCTCTTTTTCGTAGAAACTGCTTTCTGCTGCCCTCTCTGCTCTGCGAGCCGTTCTGCCAGCTTTTGATGATGCCGCAGCTCGAGTCTCTGATCGGTTCAATCTGTCTTCATTGCGAGATAGTGCGTATTCGTATGCGTTTTTGCCAATCGCAATACCCATCAAACCCATAATTTTAAGTATGGGTATAAAACCGTCGTTGAAGAGGCACGTTGCAATGAAATTGGCCACTTCGATGGTGCGTGCGCCTGAGTTGATGTGTTTGGGCGAAAGTGACCAAAGAACAGAATTGTAGGACTCATTGAAATTCTGAGTTTCAGATCCAAGGCATCTTTCAAGCAAATTATCTGCCGACAGCGCTTCGTAAGCTGGTTTTATTACCTCCATCACCTTCTTGTCCATCAGACATTGCTTCACAAAAAAGGCTGTATCTTCTAAAGTATTTCGAATTTCTAAAAATCCTTTTAGGGGCATATTCACAACTACCCAAGCTATAAATAAATGCAAAAAAAAAGTTGACAAAAAAAAAAGTTGCTCAATGAGAAGACCCCCTTAATCGATTAGTAAAATTTTCCAAAAAACAAATATTAATTTTTGAATTAATCTCCACTTTTTTCGATTTTTGGCGCGTCGAGAGCGGTTTGTGTTGTTGCTGTTCTGTTTGTAAATGTTTTTGTTTTTACAAAAGCGCAAATGCAAAAATTATGATAAAAAAAAAATTGTAACTGACGCTTGTAAGCTTTTCATTTTGCTCGCGTATAATATATATAATTTCGCTAAAGAAGCTAATGTTGCAATAATGAATTTCTTTTTTTTACACCTGAAATTTACTTAATACACTGAAAAAAATCGACATGCTTTAAGATTGAACACAATGTTCTCATTTTGAAGTTGTTTTTCATATCAAATTTTAGAATTTTTAAGAATTTTTTAGCATATGTATTGAATACAATATGTTATTACTTTGACGAAATTTGTTTTGAGCTCTTTTTTAAACACAAGTTGTAATCAAAAAAAAAAAAGCTTAAAACAAATTTTGTCAAAATTAAAGCTATAAAATTGAAAATAATTAAGGTTTTTAGAACATAGGCTTTTAACATATTTATTGAAACACATTTTTTTTTTTTAAATTTTTTTTTTTTTTTTTTTAATTTAATTTAATTATTTAAGTATAATAAGAACAAGTTCTTTTACAATACAAAGTGATGGATTAAGAATAAAATATTCCAAATGAATTTTGATTTTCACTTAAATACTTCATGAAACATATTTAGTTAGCTAATATGAAGTAAAATGATCCTTGAAGTTATAAGATATATATATTTAACAGAATAAAGTTATACTTATATTTAAGTTAATAAAATTAGTATTAAATTTATAGGAGAGTTTAGAAAAGATAAGAATCAGATTTATTAGAAAAAGAAAAGAAGAGAGCAATTTAGAAGAGAGAGCTAGTTACCATATATGTAGTATTTATCAAAAAAATTTAAATATAGCCTTTCTAAAGCTTCCAATTCCATCAATGCATTTTAAGTGATTAGGCAACGAATTCCATAATCTTATGGCGTTAATGAAAAAAAGTCTTGTTGAGTTAAGATATTTAAAATTTGGAACTATAAGGAGCCGACTGACAAAATTGTAATTTCTCAAAGAGGTACAGTGGAGTTTTAGATTGAATGAGCTTATGAAGAAAAATACAGTTTCTGGCGTTTGTGTAGCTAGTAATACTACAACCAAGAATAGAAGAATATTTCTGAACTGTGATAAATGGTCAAACTTTCGAAAGCCGTAGACATATCTTGTTGTATGATTAAATGCTACTTGCAATTTATGTTCAGAGCACAAATCTAATTTACTGTAAACAAGTTCCGAGTAAGAAATTATGGGCAAAATTAGTTGTATCACGAGCTTACGTCTTATTTCAACGTATTGTATAAAAAAAAAAACTGCACAAAAAGAAAATATTCCCACCCAGTACTTTGGGGGAAAAATCAAAAAATTTTTTTTAATAAAACCTAACGAAATGTATACCGCAAGAAAAATTTTAACTAAGAAAAATCCAAATTTTTATTGCGAATGAAATAGTTTTGTGAAAACTATACCTCTTTTTTATGTCAACTCTTTTTATGCATTTTTATTGTTATGAACTTTTCGTTTTTGCGTTTCAACCAAAGAAAAAAATGCTGTAAGCATAATTTTTACTCTATTCGACTGATTTTATTTTTTTTTATTTTTAAAGGATTAATGCACAAAAATAAGATTTTAAATATATTTCAAATTAAATTAAAAATAGTTAATCAACATTTTTTTGAAATGATCCAAAAAATTAAAAAATATTTTGAAAAAATTGGCTGTTTTAATCGGTAACAAAAAAATTAACTCAAATCACCTCTTTCATTTTCATATGTATTATTGTTTGTTTATTATTCTTTCAGAATCTAAAATATCTCAACCAATTCTGACCAATTCTTTCAGATATCCCATTTTAAAAAATGGTCGAAAATCATATTTTTCAAAAAATTCCAACATTGTTGTTAGTGCATTTTCAGTACACATCTATAACATTTATCTACTTGAACACCCTTCTGACGTTGTTTTGTTAAGATCGGCTAACCTTTGTAACAAACTCAAGTATAAGTATACAAAATCAAGTAAAAAATTAATATAGGTCCAGGAGAGTTACCCCTAGGGTCTAGCGGATTTGAATAATTTTCAGTACACATCTATTATTCTATTTGATGACCTTTCAGGAGAGTTTTTGTTAAGATCGGCTTACCTTTGTATGCACCTCCCATACAAAATCACATAAAAAATTAATATAGGTACCCCTAGGGACTGACCGATTTCAACCATTTGTGAATTTTTCTAAATTGGCTTAAACTTATCAAGCATATAAAATTGCATTACCAAGGGAGCACTCCTTCTATTCTTGTCCAATGGAATCAAAGAACTGTGAGCACGCCTTAAGGGGTTACATGACATTGGCAGTTTTTTGAAATCGACTTTTTTTTAATAATTTTGTATTTTAGTAAATATTCTTACGATTCTAAGAAACAAAACTTCATGGATTCATGGAAAAATTCCTACGGGTTCAAAAGTTACATCCGGATTAGTGAGAGCGCATTTTTAATTTTTGCGCTACCTATGTGGTTGTTATTTCGTACCTACTTGAAGGGTGAAGCCCGAATTGCTAAACGATTGCAAAAAACCTATAAGAAACAGCACAACACAAGATAACGAAAGCATACAGCACGAAGCAGGCATGGCAGATTGAAGGTAACCTTTTTTTTCTTTGTTCACAAACTTTGAACGCGTTTATCTCGAAACCATGTTTTTCGTACTGGTTGCGACACTAGCGGGTTCATTTTTTGACGAAACTTTTTTTTTTGTATTTTTTTAAACTTGATTCGCTATCATATGACACGAGCTTTTTTTTTTAAAATTTTTTTTCGATTTTTTATGAATTTTTCAAGTCAATATTTTTTTTCGAAAAAACACACTTTCAAATTTGGAACATCACCAAAAATTGAAAAAAAATTAAAAAAAAATGCTCGTGTCATACGATAACCAATTTTATTAAAAAAGTTATTTTTTTTCCAGATCGGACAATTTTTGCAACTCCCAGCGCTGCAACCACGAGGCCCCGTTTTTTTTCTCTGCCGTCAGTTTGGAGCTCTATAAAACCATGTTGGAGTGAAAAATATATTTTTTGAATTTTTTTTTCTTGTAATTTGTTCAATTCTCTACAATAATAAAAAAAAATTTTGGAAAAATGTTTGATTTTGAATTTTTAAAACAAGGTCTGTTTTCTCTGCCGCGAATGTCATGTCTCGTCTTAAGTTGGACTGGTCATCAATAGCGGCACGCACCTTGTTCATTGGAAAATTGGCCACAGCACGAATGAAAGCTCTCTTAAGAGAAACAATGTTGGGATCTTTTGTGCCAAACTATGTCCTCTGAAAGTGTCCACAATTTTTAATCCAGCGGATTCAAATCTGGACTGCCAGACGGCCATTCTTCAGAGTAAATTGCTTTGGAGCCAGGTTTGGGTCGTTTTAACTTTATGAGCAGGCGCAGAATTCTGATGGAAAGTACATGACTAGTTTTGGAACAGAGAATGTTTAAGTGGCATTTCAAGAGCTTCCAAAACGGTTTCTTGGTATACACCCTATCATTTTATTTGCTAAATTTTTTCTGCACGGTACAAATTTTCCTGTACTGTGGTCACCTGCGTGCTTCACCAAAAGACGTTTGCATTTTTCCATTGTATTTTTTTTTTCAAACCTGTAGTCATCAACAAATGTCCGGTACGGCGTTTGAAAGCCTCAAATCCCAAAACTTTTTGAATAATTCAACTCATGAACTCTTAACTATTAATCTCTCGGGTCATGATTTTCGTTTTCGGTGCGGATTTCGCTGAATTCTTGATTTGACAGCTTTGAAGACTTGTGGCGTTCGCACTGTGTGTGGACGACCCGATTTATATCTACATATATAAAGTTTTACGAAATTAACTTTACGTCAAGTTTTACTATCAAATACCTCATAGAGTGACGTCTTATTCAATATTAGGAAATTAATAAAAAAATGTTCACATTTTTTAAGCTAGATTTCAGAATTTCTACTGAAGTGTCACAACAGCTTTTGTGCTGACCAAGAAGATTTTTTTTCCACATGAATATTTCATGTGTATAAAGTTTCTAATTTAAAAATGAATAATGAACGAAAATATAGTTAAACTTTTCAGTTGAATTTTAAAAATTCAGACACACAGGCACACATACAAACATTTTGAGTGAGTGTGTTCAGCCACCTTTAGCTTCTTAACAAGATTATGCATGGCTGAAATGTTTTTGGCCAGAGGTCTAACCGGCAAAATATGGACAACAACAAGAAAGTGCAAACCTAATACCAAATACAACATGAGTTACATTCTGCATAAAGTTAAATTCTATTGTATGTGTACGAAGTAGCTGAGTTATTGATAGCATTGGCTAGAAATGTAAGAACGGATAAGCTCTTGACTTATTTAGTAACAACAGCGAAAGAAAAAGTTAACAAAAAAAAAAAAAATAAAAAAAAATGTGCTAAAAAATGCAAGTGTTGGTGTTTCAGGTATGTTAACATGAAGCAAGTTATTTTTTTCTAAAAACAAACTAAAGTCATTATAATAAAAGAAAAAAAAAATAATATAGTCAACTACTGTTGCTGATATGATCAATAAAAGCAAACTATCACTTCGCTACTGGGTAAAAAAGTGGCATGTCAACAGGTATTTTTAAAATTGCAGCAAACATTAGAGAAGAAGCAATATACGATGAGTAAATGGAATGGTTTTTGATTCCCTGCCAGCTGAGGTTTCTTGTTAATTGTTTGCGTGTTTCAACAATATTTATCAAGAATTGTCGAAATTTTACATTTTCTTATACATAGCTATTATAACACTTAGCGTTAAATGGTTGCAGCAATCAGATAAAAAAAAAAAAAAGTAACAAACGGCAACCTTTACTAATAGAGAAATATAAATATGGACTTTGAAAAATATGGACTATTACCAAAATTTTCTAGATTGTTTCTTCAAAGCTTTAACCAATCGGCAATAAAAGTTTAAAAAAGCGTCCAAAAATATATTATAAGGACTATAATAAATAAGGACGTTTTAAATGTTGGGTCGAGAGTGGCCAAACTAGGAAATACTATGTACGAGGGCAATTTGTCCAGTGACTTTTTGAACCAACGATATTTTTTTCGGCAAAAAGCGTTTTAATCCTCAGCATAGCCTTCTTTTAAATTGATACATTAAGTCCAGCGTTTTTCCAATTTTTAATTCCTTTTGCTTTAATGGTCCCTTGTATGGTTGAGAGTGAGCAATCGCGGCACCCATCGCGCGGATAGTTTTTTAGATAGCTGTACCCACTCATTTCACATTCTACAACCTCAGCAAACTCACGAACTTTCATTCTCCTATCGTCTAAAATTATTCCATCGACGGAATTTATCGAATTCACTAAGCTACTTCTTAACCATTGAAATTGATGGTTCAGTTCCTTATAGTATTTATTACTATAAGCACACTATATATTACTATAAGGCACACGAAATACACTTTTCCGTTTTCGATGAAATTATCGAGGTTGTCTGCTCTCAATGGCTGTCAAACACAAATTAAATGACGCATCTTGCTCAAAATTTGACAATAGTCTACAGTGACACATATTCGTATAAACGCACTCTTAATTTTAAATTTGCTACCTTCTCTCTCTTTTATTAATGTATTACTCAAAATAAATTCCCACTCATATTGTTTACTAAACTAACGGAAATTTGTATTGAGTGCAAAAACCTGTTTTCGTTGTTGTTGTTTTATATAAATCATTTCAGTTTAAATATTTTACTAAAAACAAGTACATATTCGTTTAAGCGAGCCTGTTTAAGGAGGTAGAAAACATATTAGTGGTTTAAAGAAATAAGTATTTGCTTGTATTAAATTGACAATTGGTAAGTTTTGTTTAATTTAAATGTAAAATTATTTTCTTAATAATATTTTTTTAAGATTTTATTAAAGGGAAAATACCTCAATGACACAGATAAAGTCCAAATCAACCTGTACCATAAAGAGGGTTATTCAAATCGGGAAATTGGGCGGAGACTAGGAAGATCAGAAGCAGTCATGCGCTCTTTTTTAAAAAACTGTGTTAATTATGGAGTAAAAAACCCACGAAAGGCAATCGAAAACTGAGTATTCGCCAAGTTAATCAGATTAGGAAGGAAGCCACCAAAAATTTTTTGAACTCAACTCAGATAAAAGAAAAATTAGATCTTCCAGTGACAACGAGGCATATTGTACACATTTTACGTAACTCAGATAACGTTAAATGGAAAAAACCGGTGAGCAAGCCTGTGTTGAAGCAGCATCACAAAAAGGCGCGCTTAGACTTCGCCCGAAAACACATGCAATGGTCAACTGAGTGGGATAATGTTGTGTTTTCCGACGAAAAAAAATTCAACTTAGATGGCCCAGACTCTTACAGCTGTTATTGGCATGATTTGCGTAACAATGACGTACGTATGTCAAAAAGAAACTTTGGTGGTGGCAGCGTTATGGTGTGGGCGGCATTTTCATCGAGAGGTAAAGCAAATATTTGCTTTGTGCAGCCCAAAACGAATTCAAAAAAATACACGGAATTGTTAGATGATGCTCTAATTTCATTTTTGGATGATAAAATGGATGAAGACAGTATTTTTCAACAGGATAACGCTGCCATTCACGTTTCTAAAGAGTCATTAAAGTGGTTTGAAGAGCACAACATCCCACTTATGAAATGGCCTGCATGCAGTCTCGATTTGAATCCGGTAGAGAATCTTTGGGGATGCATATCACGCAAAATCTATGGTCAAAAAGCCCAAGGACACCTTTACAAAACTGTGCTAGAGCTCAAGTTGGCCATTAAGGAAGCTTGGGAAGATTTGGATCATCAGTTGCTGCAAAATTTTGTGAAGTCGATGCCGAATCGTATGTTTGAAGTTATAAATAAAAATGGTGGACCAATTAATTATTGAAAATTCAATAAATATTCTTATTCTCATTCCTATTGAAAATAAAGTTTATGCGTTTAAACGAATATGTACTTGTTTTTAGTAAAATATTTAAACTGAAATGATTTATATAAAACAACAACAACGAAAACAGGTTTTTGCACTCAATACAAATTTCCGTTAGTTTAGTTAACAATATGAGTTGGAATTTGTTTTGAGTAATGCATTAATAACAGAGAGAGAAGGTAGCAAATTTAAAATTAAGAGTGCGTTTATACGAATATGTGTCACTGTATTAACAGATGGTAGTTGACAAGACCAGTGTTGCATTTGAAGTTATTAAGCGAGAAATTAAGTAATTCATTGACTTCTCAAATTGCCTACGTATGTCAACAAGCAATACAATCATCAGAGCTGGGTTGTAATGATTCTTTTTGGAATTAATTCCGCCTCAATTCCAATTCCTTGGAATTGGTAATTGGTCACCACCGTTCCTCAGGAATGGAATTGACAAAATTTTTTCCAATTCCAATTGTAATTGGTAATTGAATATCTCATTTCCTTAGGAATGGAATTAGAAAAAATGGTCAGTTCCATTACGGAATTGTAATTGGTAATTGAACATATCAATTCCTTAAGAATTGAAATTTTCAATTCCATTGCAGGTATTGTAATTGGAGGTTACTGTAAATGTAATTGAATTACAGTAATCTCAATTACAATTGCAATTGGATTACCTCAATTACATTTTTAATTGGATTACAGTAACCTCAGCTACAATTGTAATTGGATTACAGTAACCTCAATTACAATTCCTGTAATGGAAATCATAAATTCTAATTACCAATTCCTGAGGAATTGATATGTGCAATTACCAATTACAATTCCGTATTGGAAGTGACGATTTTTTTTTAATTTCATTCCTGAGGAATTGAGATGTTCAATTACCATTTACAATTTCTGGAATGTAATTGACGATTTTTATCCATTCCATTCCTCAGGAATTGAGAAGCTCAATTACCAATTACAACTTCTGGAATGTAATTGACGATTTTTTTTCAATTTCATTCCTGAAGAATTGAGATGTTCAATTACCAATTAAAATTCCATTCCTGAGGAATTGAGATGTTCAATTAGCAATTACAATTACTGAAATGGAATCGACGAATTTTTTCCAATTCCATTCCTGAGGAATTGAGATGGCCATTCACCAATTCCTAATTCCAAGAAATTGGAATTGAAAAGTAATGAATACTTTTCGACCCAGCTCTGACAATCATGAATATATTTTTCAAACCCATTTTCCGGAATCGACTTCAATTCTCACCGCAAATTCTCTTTTATGTCTTCTATCGACTGAAAACGGGTACCTAGAAGTTGTACTTTTAGAAAAATACACAGTTTCGATAGTATCGTAGTTTGATATATTTGGTGATAAATTTGTTGTTCTTGTAAATTTTCATGTCGATTAAAAGTAAATTTCATTCAATGTTATGCTCAATAAATGGAAGTAAATATTTCGGAATATATGAATTATTTTTTTTTCTTGCATTAAAGTATTTATAAATAAATTAAATTTAGGTAAAAAATTTAAATTTAAGCACACAAAATATATTTTCAATATAGAATAAATATAATAATATAATAAACAAATTTGAATTGATTATATTGTAAAAATAAAATTTTTATAGCACAACGACCATGCGCTGTTTTCGCATATGTAAACCTCCGTAGTAGTAATACAATTTTATTTAGCTAAATACTGGCTCTGCAGCTACATAGATCTGTATTATTTATTGTATTAATCTTGCTGAAGATTAACAGAAGCAAAAAAAAAAAGACAAAAAACGAAACCAACTCACATTGTAAATTTTACATACATATTAATTACAAAAACAACAATACAAGCAGTTACTGAGTAATATTCACAAAAAGATTCGTTTCAACAAACGACACGATGTTGTGTTCGTGATTTTGGCACGAACCAAACCAACAATCATAACAACAACCTAAGCATCTACTGAAGCATTTTTATTTTTAGATTTTGATTTTTAGATTTTGAAATTTTGTGGAGTTATTAAAGAAGTGTCAAAATCCAATATTCGTTTCATCAGGCATATAACTGAAATTTTGGCATATATTTCATTTTTGAACTATGAATATTAAAGGCTGTAGGCATATCCCAAAAAGTGATCCAAAACGTTTGCATGTGCTTGAAGAACGCTGTAAGACGTAATTCTAAGTTAAAAAGTCAGCCGCAATAATATCAGGTGAATACGCTGGTTGTTCGATTATAATTGTTGAATATTTGAGTTTTACGCGATGGAGATTATGAAGAAAATTCAGGTCTTTCGGAGCTAGTCGAGCGGCAACGCGTTTTATGCCCAAACAATCGTACACAATGGCAAAAATTTTATTCGTGAGACGCAGAAGGTTCAGTGGCTTTCTCTTTCAAACTTAAATGACGATTTTCCGTCAACATTTCTTTAAGACATTGATGGTAGACCAGAGCGAGGCAAATCTATCACCACATTTCGATCGCTTTTGAATGCGATTACTACTCATATGCAAGCGTTTTTGATAAAGTCGATTCACTATTAGCCTGCAACAAGATTTTCAACTTTTTTTGCACTCGAAATTCCATTAGAAATATAAAATTTGAGACAAAATCTTTGCTTTGATATTTTTTTTCATTGTTAAAACTTCAATATTTTATTTTATTCGCTTATGATTATAGAATTGAATAAATAAGATTTTAACAATAAAGAAATGTGAATTACAGAATTAAAAATCAAATTTTAAAACTACTTCATAATAAGTGGGGACAATAAAATAGAATCAAAACATAAAAAATTATGAAAACTAAAAAATTAATCAAAAATTTTATAAAATATATTTTTATTTTGTTGGAATAGCTTCTATATTTCTAGACAGCTTCACATCTTTGCGGCTGAATGGTTGTCGAGGAATAGGTTTATATTAAAAAAAATTAAGGTTTTCTGCATGAGAAAATAGCGTAAAAAAATGTTTGACCTCGTTACCAAATTCTTATAACGTTTTTTTAAATATGATTTATTGTAAGAGTGCCATCAAAATTTCATAATTGTATGTAACAAAATAAAAGTGATATGAAACTTTTAACTTTAAGGATTTTTTCACGATTTTTTCTAAAGAAAACAGAAAATGGCTGGTAGCATATCTAAAAATTGAAAAAAAAATTTTATTTTCGTTTTCATATTTCGACATAACCATCTAATTTTCGGTCGATCTCGGTTGATTTGCAAAACCATTCCTTTTTTTTTTTTTGTCTGAAGGTCAGCAAAGAATTCTTTTGGAGAGGTCTACCAATCGGTTTTTTCTCCGCAAGTCGTCTCCTTACGGTTCATGTAGAAATTCCAAAGCTTACCTCAGCCCGGATTGCTTCTGCAGACTTGAATGGGTCGCGAGTGGACAAACTTTTATTGTAGCAGTCCTGCTACGCCGTTGTTCTTTGTGGCTTTCCTCTTCTCAGATTAGATTTTAGAGGCGATAATGTATTAAAAACAAATTTTGAGATCTTTCCAAAGTTTTGGCAATCTTACGTTGACTCTGACTCTCTTTGCTTAGCTCTGCACGAGTATTCGTTCGCCTATTCAATCTTCGCAATATCTTCAACAAAAACTTTACATTTCACTCGAAAATTTTTTAGTTACCTGATTTGTAATCAAATGCTTCTATTTTATTTTCCCATTACATTTACTCACTTTTTACAATTCTGAGAATTACCCAACAAACAGAAATTTGAACTTTCTTGTAACTGAGAGCAACAAAAAAAAATTCATATAATCATTTCTGCTCAAGCGGATTCTATTTAATTGTCAGGCACTGTGTATTTAATATATTGTTTACGGTTTAAGTTCTTAAAATATTAACAAAAGAAACTACATAATTTCAGATATTTTAAAAATAATAAAAAGAAAAAATACTAGAGTAGCTTCAAAGCATTAGAAGACACTTTAGATTAGCAAAATGAATAATTAAATTGATATCTGGTCTCCAAAATCACATTTTTCTTTGAAATTTTCATCGATTTAACGAGTCGAGTCGAGCACAGAACTAAAAAATCAAAAAATTTGATTCAATAAATCTCTGTTCATTGGTTCAAAGAAAAAGTTCTTGATTAAATTAACGTTTTCTTACTCCCAAAGAAAGCATTCTTTAAATGAATGCAGGAGAAGTTCATTGATTTCAAGGTTAGATTACAGTTTAATGAATATTTTCTTTGAAAGATTACTTTCAAATTCAAATAATACTTCTATCAAATACTACTAAACTTTTCAAGAATTTTTCTGACAAAAAACAATCAAAGGGAAAACTTGTTTAAATAGAATCAGAAAGAAATTATTGATGGAAAAATTGGTATCAACACAGATTTCTTTGCCAACTATGATGAGAAGAGATAAAAAAATGCAACTTTAAATAAGTTAAAGAAAAACGACCAAGTTCAACGGACTTTGTGCCAAAATATTTACAACCCGTATGCAAGCGTAGACATTTATAAATGCGGTAATAAACCACTTCAAATAAATAGGTAAGACAATTGTTTGATCAATACAGAATAATCAATGAAAAAATTGATTTAAAAATGAAATAAAAAAAAAAAATTTTAAACGAGCAAATAAATAAATAAAAAAAAAATAAAGAAGCAAAAATATTAATCTAGAAATCAGCAAAGGAATTTGGTTAAATTGCAATTTTATTTACACGATAAGCAATATAGCAAAATGTGTTTGAAATTCAATTATTTTGCAATGTTAAAAAAGTCACAAAGGTTCATTTATTGAACTCGAACTCACCATCCTTCGCTGTGCAATTTTCTTTTTTGGTATAAAAATCCATGACAGAATTTTTGTGCAGATAAATTCAGTTGATTTTATTGTGCTTTATAGCAGGTTTGATGGAAATATCTAGAATCAACAGCTGTTACCTAAACCGTATGCTAAGAACACTTTTTTTGTTTTATTAAACTTCAGAAGTTTTTTAACAATAATTTTTTCATCACTGTACTTTAAATATAGTGTATTACTAGCACAATTTTAGCTTTTTTCATGAAAACAAAAATTAACATGTTTATTTTGTTAATTAATTTATTTTTCTTTTCTCTCCCACTTGCAAATCACTTTGATTTTCAGAAAGAATAAAAAAAAAAATTGTTTTACTGTAAAAACACTTTAAACACTCGATGACTGACTCGCTTTCAAACCGTGAGATACAGCAGCCCAAGAAATAATAATAATAATAAAAAACTACCCGTGAAATCATCCGATAAATTTTTCAGCCACTAGCATACGCTGCACAATTGGCAATTTTACGAAATCTACTGGAAGCTCTGTGTGTTTTTGTTTTTTCACCCGTTCGCGTAGATGGTGCAATTTTGACCTAGTTACACTTGAAGTATGCTATGCCGCCTTATAAATAAAACAGTGTGTTTGTGGTGGTAAACTACAGCAACAACACGAACAACATCAACCACTCAAGTTTCACAGGAGTTTGAATCGATATTTATTTTTTTGTCGGTGTATCTAACCAAAACAAACACAGAGCATCGCAGCATTCCAAAAAAAAAAAAAAAAACATACATAAATTATATCTTTGAAGTCACAAAGTTTGCCCGAGTTTCTGTTTGGCTTCTTTTTGGCCTGCTGTATATGGGTTAATATTTAATATGTTTCGTATTTGTATGTATTTGATACGCTACGCTTAAATTGAAAATGTGACGCAGTTGAATTTAAATTTTCAAATTCAAAGCTTTTCTTCCACACAATCAAGGTTCTCTCTCACTCGTATTCTTGTCGACGTGGCTAGATGCACTGATTTTTGTACCGTTGCAAGAATTGCAAATACGTTATCTAGGTTTGCCTACGCAAGGATTTTTCACTTGGCCTATGAAGCAGGAAGACTAGCAAAATATCGTTTACGATATGCCGCCCTTTTCTTATTCAAGAGCTTTAAATTTGAATTTTAAAGCGCAGAATCTAACTTTGGTGACCATGGTGATAAATGTCAACTGTAAAGGTACAGCTATAGAAAAGTTAAGTTTAACCAAACTTTTTCTTTTATTCCAAATGTAATTAAATCTTACTTGAATGGCCAAAATAAATAACTTTTACTTTTTGAACCAAAGAAATTTTGCATCTTTAGTTAAACCGAATTGTAAAGATTGATCCGTAGGTTGCCCATAAGTATCATTTGGATACATAAAATGTGGAGAAATTAAGTTTTTAGAAAAAGTGAATATAGCAGTGGAAAGCTGGTATCATCGGCTATGTTAAAACAAAATCAAAAAATCCATATCATTTTCAAGGAAAGGAAAAAAGCATAACTTCGAAAAATAGATAGGTTGGCCCACCTCAAAATATTTATACAAAGGCGTAGAAGGCGCAGTGCAGAAGGAAATATCAAGAATTTTCATGGTTTATCAAATTTTCATTGATATTTTTACAAAATTTAACACGAAATTATTTAAAACTATAAAACTAGCAATACCCTGATCTAATTTTATTAGACCCTGAGTTTGACAGCACGCTCATGGTCCAATGTCCGTTCCAGTTTCCCAGTATAAACTCCATTCTGAGTTTCAATGTGCTGTGACTTACACTTTCAAAGCTATTCGATATCAAAAATTTGGCTTGTACGGTGGCGGCCCTGGCGCAGTGGGTAGATGAATTCCAGCTTTTACAAGTACGCCTGCCTTGCAGGCTTAAGTTCTTGGGTCTGTTGACTGAGAGTATAGTTTATGGAACGGACGACCAGCACTTATGTGTACACTTCATCAGCGGACCCGTTTGTGCATTACAAAGTAAAAACACACGGTCATCCGGCAGAGCTTACACGAACTGGAAGCCGTTCCACAAACATAAAGCACACCCAATGCCCTGCTACTGAAAACATTACGACTCCAACATATCATACAATTGTATAACCATGGAGCCGCACTGCTCCCAATAGCAGTACTAGTTTAACTACCAGTAGTGACGTACCTTCATTATCATCTACTGGTGAAGACGAGACCTACCCAATCTCTTGCATACTAAGCAGTGATGCCAGCCAGGTCGTACCACTGTGCGACCCCGCCAGTCAATCTAGACCTGTGTAGCATAAGCACAACCACAGCCAGCACGAGTCTCCCCGAAGGGCCAACCCATGATAGTCACCTGGGCAAATTTTCATCCAAATCGGATGAGCAGTTTTGGAGCTTTTCACGATTTCCTATGAATTGCACTAAAGCGCCCTCTGGAGTTCAAGATAGCACAAAAAAGATCAGTTGAAAATACTCACCGTATCAGAAAACCCCTATTTTCCAATTTTCATACAAACCGGATGCACGGTTTAGGCGTTTTTCGAGATTTTTCAAAAAATTTGTACTACAGCGCCCCCTGGTGTTCGAGATAGAACAGAGTAAATAAGTAAAAAAACTCAGCGTGTTCGAGAACCTCTACATAAAAATTATCATGTAAGTCGGATGAACGGTTTTCGACTTTTTCGACGTTTTTTAAAATATTTGTGTTACAGCTCTCTCCTGGAGTTCAAGATAAAACCTAGTTTATAAATCATGAAAACTCGCCGTTTCTGAAAATCTCTATATACCAACTTTCAAGCAAATCGGATAAGCGACTTAGGGGGTTTTTGAAGTTTTATAAAATATTTGTACTACAGCGCCCTCTGGGGCTAAAGATAGCACAAAAAATTTAAATCCAAAACACTCTCCGTATAAGAAAACCCCTAGATTCCAATTTTCATGCAAATCGGATGCACGGTGTAGGAGTTTTTCGAGGTTTTCAAAATATTTGTACTACAGCACCTTCTGGTGTTCGAGATAGAACAGAGTAAATAAGTTATAAAAACTCACCGTATCCGACAAACTCCATTTACAAATTTTCATGCAAACCGGATGAACGGTTTCGGAGATAAACTAAAAAAAAAATGCCTGGAACCCGATCGCAGCGCCCCCTAGAGGGTCCAACCTTTTTTACTGGATAAAAAGTAGCCTATGTTATGACCGGATATAAGGAACCTAGATGCCAAGTTTCATTTAAATCCATCCAGTGGTTTTCGCGTGATGCTTTAACAGACAGACAGACAAAAATTTGAAAAATGCGATTTTCGGACTCAGCGTCATTCAAAACGTCCATCGCAAAAAGTATTTCAAAAAAATATGTAATGTACAGATTTTTGTTTTTTTACAATTTTATATATATATAGATAATGACACATTTTTGGGATTTTGGGGGATGGAATAAAGCCCCACTTTTGGGTACCTTTTCATTTAATGTTGGAGCTTTATTATGATCGAAGTTGGGCTTTGCTTAATAGGGCGTTATTTCGCAATGAAATAAATCCCCATTTTTGGAGTCTTATTTCATTTAATGATGTTAAACTGTATCGGCACCCTTAAACTTATATCAACATATAAAAAGCACTGCTAAACTGCACTGCTATGGAAATTAAACAGTTACAAGACCAGAACTTGAAAATTGTGGCTACTGCAAGCAAAAATTAAATAAAAGTTTCCTGCCAAAGGCGCAGCAATAGCAGCGGCAACAGGGCATCGAACAAAGAATGAACTTTTAAACCTCGAGTTTTGTGCCCCATTAATTGGGGCGGAACAAGTGCCGCAACGACTTCCGGCACAATTAATGCTGCTTTTGTGCATCGGTGTTGAACCGAATTAACGCTACGCGCCAGCTTGAAGCAATGCAATAAATGAATGAATGAATGCTGAAGATAAAAGCCACAAAGGAGCAAAGTTCTAAAAAAGCTTTTACGAACTTTTGCTTTTGCTTCTGCTTTGCTTTTTATTTGTTTTTTTGGCACATTTAATTGCATCCAAATTTCAAGAAGTGACAAGAGACTGTAAGAGCGAGGGTGAGTAGCAGAAAAATTGCAAAAAGTTGAAACTTTTTGTTGTCAAAAATGTTTTAAATATAGAATTTTTGTCATTGCCAAGAGTTCACGCAAATTTGTATTTTTCAAGTGATTTTTGGCAAGTGAAAATAAGATGTCAGGTTGGCCGAGCGGTCTAAGGCGCCAGATTTAAGCTCTGGTTCCCGAGAGGGAGCGTGGGTTCGAACCCCACACCTGACAAATAAGTTTTTTATTATATTTTTTTTTGTCTTTTATAAAAAGTAAGTTTGATTATTTCTGTAGCAAAATATAACATAAAAGAACTTGTCATAAAATTGTCAAAAAAAAAAGCAAAAATTATATTGAGAAATGTTATTGAGAAGTAACTTCGCCTTACGAAATATAAAGTGTACAAACAATTTTTTTGATTTCAAATTTTCTGCTGCAGAAGCATAGAACTATTTGTTGTATTTTATATTAAAAGTGCTGCAGCACAGTGCATTTCCTTCTTAAACACACAAAAAACTTTTGCATCTCTGTTGCTTATGTAGTTTCCGGTTACCATTTTAATTTTGAATGCAGCCATGCGTACTTTTTTGATTATTGCTCCTTTTGTGAACTAGAAATGCGCGATTAATTGGGCCAAAAACAACAACAAAGCAGCAAGAGAAACCAAACAAAAAGTTAAATAAAAAAACTTATTCGAAGCATAATAGTTTTTAAGATATTAAAGTCGGTTACACTGCGAAAAAAATCACATTAAGCACAAGCATGGGCGTGAAGTTCACAGAAGTTTGTGTAAGGGTAGTAAGAAAAGAGTGCGAATTATTTAAAAAATAGTTTTGCAGTGTAAATAAAATAAAGATGACCCCTGTTGAATTTAGTTTTCTAATTTTTTTGTGTTAATTTTATCAATATGATTAGCGTGAAACAGGCCCGTAGCTAGGATTTACCTTAGGGGGGGTGGTTTTGATAAAAAAAATCTATAAGTAGATACCAGTAATAACTAAAAGAAAGAATATGAAAATTATTAAGCAAATCCGTTTTCTTTTAAGACTATTTGTGAATATGCCTGGTTTTAAATGACCATAAGATAGATGAGAAGAGTTTATTTAATTTTTTTTTTACAAATCAATTTTGAGTACTAAGTTTTTTGATTTTTGCCTATGGTTTGTTGAAAAATGGTCTAAATTGAGAATTTTTAATTTTTTTTTAAAAAGTATTATTCCAAAAATTAGCACAAACAGAAATGTCGGTGACAAAATTTTACTAATTCAACAATATTAATATGAACGGTAAAAATAGGTTAGATTTTTTGCAGTTTATTAAAATCAAAATTAAAATCAGTTCGAGTTATCGTTAAGGGCTAAAATGTTACTGTTCTCGAAAACGATTTCGACAATTTAAATAAATGCAAAAGAAAATATTTGAATATGTTTAAAAATTTAACAGTTTCATTTTCTCATGATTCAATTTCAATAACAATTATTACTATATATATATTTTTTTTTGATAAAATTTTTTGAGTAGAGGAATCGACTCCGATAAAGTCATATTTAAATTTCAGAGTATTTTTCAAAAACCGTAATTCTAAAACTGGTTTTGACACAGCACCAGTATCTAATACCCAATTTATTATATAAGATATCTCATGAAAATAAGTTCATGTTAATATTAAATAATTACTCAGCTAGATAAATTTTTATAAAAAGAATGATACAGTAACTTTTTTTGGATATTTAAGAATTTCATCGGTCGTCGATTTATATATAAATTATTTGCAAGTTAACAACATAAAATTTTTTGAACTTCTAAATTGTTTTTTAATTTTTTAATATAGTCAAAATAAATATTTTTAAGATTAAAAAACTGTAATTGTTAATATTTTCTATGAAAATTTGGTAACATGATTAAAAAATCATCAAATCACTAAAGAATTGGGAAGAAATAAAATGTTTTACAAAAATTTTTTCTATTTAGAATTTTTTTTCGAAAAAAGCATATTAGATTTAAGGTGATTTTCCGCAACCTGTTATTTGAAAAAGGCTTTACACAATGCCAAAATTTTTGTGCCAAGTAGGAAATTTTAGATGTCAAACATTTTAGTCATTCGCTTTACGTGGAATACCTCATAATGTGTTCAATTTCGTGGTTCATATATTTTTTACACTTTTAAAAATGAAAAAAACCCACTCAAATGAATGCTTTTTCAAAAGTTTTGGGTCTAATAAGCTTACCCAGCAAACCATAGTTGACGACTTTGTCGAATATCAGACGAGTTCATAACTATTTCGAGCTGTCTTAAAAAAATCGTTACAATTTCGTTACGCAAATATTGGAACAGTTTCACTTTTTTTACGAATTTATAAAGAGTTTCATTATGCGACTGTTTGTAAAACACATTGAAATGCAAACAGAGTAAACTCTCCTTTCTTTCGAACTGGCTGAACGAAATCGTAACTTTTTTGTAACATTCCGAGACTCGTTATGAAATCTTTACGACATTTCGTTACGAAGTCGTGTCAACCGCTTCATACGATATTCTTTACGATTTCGTAACGAAATCAGATTCCGAAATCGGAAAGATTGATATTTGTTACAATTTCGTTAAGAATATTTCGAAATCTTTCCGATTTCATTGCGAAATCGTAACGAAAATCGTATGAAGGAATTGATACGACTTTGTAACGAAATATCGTAACGATTTCGTAACGAGTCTTAACGAAAATGTTATGAAAAAAATACGATTTCGACAGTTCGAAAGAAAAGAAATTTCACTTCTGTTAGCATTTTATATGTCGTACAAGCTGTCGCATAACGAAATTTTATATAAATTCGTGTAAAAAGTGAAACTTCCGATATTTGCGTAACGAAATTGAAATGATTTCTTTAAGACAGCTCGAAATAGTGACGCATTAGTCGGAGTTTCGACATAGTCGTCAACTATGGTTTGCTGGGTAGATATGGCATAAAATATGTCAAGCTAATTTTCTTCAATTTACAAAATTATATTCGTTCTAGGTATAACTTTTATATATATATATTTTACTGGACATAAGGGACTTTATGAAACTGATCTTTAATATACCAACTCCTTGGAGATGAATTCCAATATAATGATTATGACTCTTATAAGCAAAATTAATCTTTCACTTGGCCAAAAAAATTTTGAAATAATTAAGTGAAGTTTTCAAAAAAGTTAACATCATTATCACAGTTTATCTAAAAAAAAAAATTACATTTTGAATTTAATAGTCTCATTTGTGTTAATTCTTTATACTTTCTGGGCCTTAAGGGGGCGGGGGGGGGGGGGGTTTGAACACCTAAAACCTCCCTTGTCTACGGGCCTGGCGTGAAAAACTAATCATATTGAGTAAAAATTAAGCTCAAAGCACATCAGTTCACGTTTGAATTTTTTTTTTGCTATTAATATATAATAAGAATTCGGGGTTAAAAAAGTATACATAAATAATGACCACCTTGTAAAATTATATTGACCTTGTCATTTTTTTTTTTTTTGCTTTGCCAATAATTTTATGAGTATAGCTATGCATGGGAATGTTTTATTCATATGTTTAAGATAACCCTGATTAAGAAACAACTAAATTTATATTTAGCTACCTGAGCTTGTTTTGGTATATTAATTTTTTTAATATTAAAATTAACTGTTCAAATTATGCATGTCCTAGTTTATGTAAAATTTTTATTAACAAGCATAAAAAAATTGCGAGTATTTTTGAATATATTAAAAATAAAAAAACACAAATTTGCCATTTCTGCCCAAGAGACTTAAGAAAATTTAAATCAAATAACAACAATAATAAAATTCACGTTGCATTAAGCCCCGTTTTTGACTAACTGTTAGTTTTCTCGTTTTTTCTCCCATTTTCGGATTTATAAATACTACCTACCCCTCGTCAGAATAGTTCGGCCACCTTTATTACACCCCAACGCGTACTGCGTAAGGGGTATATTAACTTTGTCATTCCGTTTGTAACGCCAATAAGAAGGCGTGGCAGGTATAGAAAAGTATATATATGGTATTTTTGATCAGCATCACCTCCCGAGTCGATTTCCGTGTGTCCGTCTGTCCGTCTGTGGACACGATTACAGCCGTAATTTTAAAGCTATCGCGATGAACTTCAAAATATGAGTCTATTTTTAAAAAAGGAAGAACAAGTTCGAAAATGGGCCAAATCGAATGAAAACCACGCCTACCTCCCATACAAAGTACTTTATTTTAACCGTAAAATGTCTTTAAAATCCACAAAAACTAAAGAAATGCCTTGAAATTTGGCACGTAACCTTTGATCTTCAATTTAAAACCTGACTATGAAATTTGGAAAAATCGGATGAAAGCCACGCCTACCTCCCATACAAAGTGGATTTAGCTTAAAAGTAAAATCTCTTAAAAATCTGCTCAAATAAAAGAAATGTCTTGAAATTTTGAACATAGGCTTTGGTATTTAATATAGACCATCACTATGATATTTGGCAAAATCGGATGAAAACCACGCCTACCTCCCATACAAATTGACTTCATTTTAAACGTTAAATCTCTTAAAAATCTGCAAAAATAAAAGAAATGTGTTAAAATTTTGCACATATGCTTTGATATTTAATATAAACCATCTCTATGATATATGGCAAAATCGGATGACACCACGCCCACTTCCCATACAAAATGGCTTTATTTAAAACATAAAATCAATTTAAAATCCACAAAAATTAAAGAAATGTCTTGAAAATTTTGCACATTAGCTTTGATATATAATATGAACCATCTCTATGATATTTGGCAAAATCGGATCAAAACTCCAAAAACCCGAAGCTGCATCCTTACTAGTTTATATATAAAATTCTTCTGTACATAGCTTTGTCACTGAACTCCTCTTAAACAGCTGGACCGATTTTGATGAAATTTGGAGTGTGTATGTGCGGCTGGATTTGTAGATCGTTTGGGTCTAAAGTTTGACTCGGTAGGTGGCGCTGTTGTTGTTGTAGCAGTGTTTAAAGGGGTATTTGAGAGTATAACTCATGGAATCGAATTGAGAAATTGCAACAATATGCAAACATGCAAACAATATTACAAAAATACAGAGTGAAAAAAATAACAAAAAAAAACTTACATTTTTATTTTGATTTTTCGATCGTATAAAACGTTTTAAAATTTTTACGATAGAAACTTTAAATAAATCCTACATTTATGCATACTGTATGAAAGTACATTAAATAAGCCATATTTGGTTTTAAATATTTTTCCAACAACAAATATTTTTGCCAAACTTTTTTGCGAAATAAAGAAATTCGTTGGTTTTGTTTTTTTTTGGAAAATTATAAAAATTAGAAGGGAAACGAAAATGAAAAAGATTGAAGCAAGATTGGATGGACAATTAATCAAAATTTCAAACAAAAAAAAAAGTTAATGCAATCCTTTGTAATATGACAGAGTTATTCACTTTCAAATCCAGCACTTTCATTTTTGATTGATTTTTTTTCTATATCACAAAAAAATAAAATTAGTACAAACTAAAAACTTTTTGTGTGTTTCAGGTACGAAAGTTTTTGTGGTGTCAATTTTTTGGAAGTTTTAAGCAACTTTTGCATGTTTTTATAGAAAATAGAATTTTTCTAATAAAAGACCTCTAAACCAAGAATTTTACTTACTACAAAGGTTACTTACTACAAAAGGTTATTTTACTTACTACAATTACCAAATTGCAATTATATAACTTTGAAAATTCTTGCAGGGCAGATCATTTACCTTAAACATTTAAGGTGTTTGATAAATCTGAGGACCATAGTCCATGTTTAGTAGGGAAGGCAAAATCTGGACTTTTTCCAATCCCGGGATTTTCTGGACTTAAAAATTTGAATTTGAATTGTGATTTTCTTCAATTAGTACAAATGCAATTTAAAAATTTGACATCATACACTATTAAATGCTCCATATGTACACCAATTATGAATAAATCGAACAAAGTTCAAGAAATAAAATTTTTTAAGACTTTATTTTCAAAGAAAAATTGGTAAAAAACAAAAAGAAACTAAATATTTTGAAGTGAACTTTGTGAAGTGAAGTGAATTTTGATGAAATAAAATTAAAAATACAATTCAAATACGGAATGGTATGTGTTTTGTTTATTTTTCTTAGATACAATTTTTTTACCTTAAGGTTTATTTTCATTTTTATATTAAAGTTATATTACTTTCATAAGATACGAGTATGTTATATTTTATAAAAGAATAAATTAATTTATATAAGAAAACAATTCACAACAATTTGTAACAACAAACTTAAATATTTAGTTCACAACCATTTTGTTTGAACTTATTTTGCTTTAAGTACATTGCTTTTATATCCGCATTTGCTATATTATATATTAAATGAATTAAATCCTAAAAAAACTGAATCGCTCCGTTTCAATTTTGCTCATATTTTGTGCTGATTAAGTCCGCCGCTGCAAAAATTTGTTATTTCAATGCAAGATACAATCCGTTGTTTCCGATAAGCAAACCTTCAAATTACTTGCTGAGTTGCATATTCAGACAGTGTTGCCGTTAAACAAAAATACCTTTTGCAAAAGGGTAATAATAGTGTTTATTATTTTTAAAGCCACCTTCCATATCACATGTTTTGAAAAAAAAAACATTGTTAATATTTTTTTAAACTTTTTGAAGTCCCGAAAATCACGGGATTAGTAGACGAGAAACCCGGGATTTTCGGGACTTCAAAAAGTCCGGGATCCCTAATGTTTAGCGATGACAAAAAATTTTAAAAATTTGGGTATAAAGGTTATATATAAAAACATGGCGGCCGAGGCACAAAGTGTAAGTGCGTGACTTTGGCGCCTAAGGACCTTGGTTTAAATCCCCTGTGACAATGCCACTTTTTAGGAGATACTACTATTTACTAGTATATAATAAAATTATATTATAAAAACTTGAAAATTACAAAATAATCATAAATTTTGATATCTGCTGATTTTTGCCATATAAACAAAAATTATTTCCATTTCTTTTTAAATTCAACTTAAAAAAAATACAGATTTTACATTAAAAAACGACAATAAATTATTTTTCTTTTAATTTACTCTGATAATTTGTTTAGTGTAGAAACTCAGTTTATGGCGAGATTACCTCAGGTACTTTCAGTTAATTTGAAAATTTTTGTTCGTTATCAACAAGCTAAACAAAGAAGAAATAAAATACAAGTACAAATATGACAGAACAATCTTGAGTATGACTCTTGGCCAAAGTTAAGCAAAACAGAAAAGTTTTGATTTAAAGAAAATAACAAGTGCAACTTTAAAAAACACAGTGGGTTGAGTGAGTAACTACAATAAGAATGAAAACAGTGCCAGTGCAAACTTAAAAGCTATATAAGGGCAGAGTTGACTGTGTGGCAACACATATTAGGAATTTGATTTTTTTTTTTTTTTAAATGTCTTCCATATGAAAGGGTGAAAAATTTTAAAATATGTTCTTAACATTTCCACTTAAATTAATTAATCATTTCAATAATTTTTATATTAACTTTTCATTAGAGCGTAGGCAGAATTTTCCAAAATGCTCCAAAATTATCATTTTATTTGATTTAGAAACGGAAATCTTAATGATCACGCGTGATATCTTAGAATCACAAGAAATCATATAAATGAGACTTTAAAGATTATAATACGCTGTACAAACATATGTTTTAAAGTTCCCACATGCCACAGAAAAAAATTAAATAAAGCAACCAAGAAGTCAGAAGAGGGTGTGCGACATTAGAGATAGTTGAGATCAAAGACGTGATCGTTGGTATAGACATTGGTTGACATTCGATCGGGTTTGAAGATATGAAGAACTCTAAAGCCGCATATGAACGATTTGTGTTATTTATAGTATAACACGAGCAAAAGATACAACAACAGAATGAAGAATACAACTAAGAACATTTACTGGGGCTCCAGCAATATAAAAGAAAAACAACAAATAAAGAAGCAGATGAAGAACAGAAGATATACACCAGATGACAGCATATGTATGTAAAAATCTTTCACTCGAAACCATTATACATTTATTATTCTCCAGCTGCATTTGCATTTGTACGATATTCTATACTCGAAAAAGTATGGCAATAAATTAAACAACATTTGGACTTGGCTGCTGCGGGTAGCTTCAGTGCACTGAATGACTGAGTTATGGAGCTACGGGTGAAAATCTGCATTAGCGTAAATCTAGAGCGTTGAATGAGAGCGAGCGCTAAAACATGAATATACAAAACATTTTATTGAAATTTATTGGTATGCAAAAATACAGTTATAACTGAATTAATTGGTTCCAATTGAGAAGCAGCAACGTAGCCACAAGCATGGCAGGCAGGCAGGTAGACAAGCAGACAGACAAGCAGGTTGGCATTTCCGATTGGAGTTGGTAACAATAAATTGCTATGGTTATTATTTTAGCTCCATTTATGCAGCGATTTTCACTTTTTAATTTCAGCTGCGCAAAATTTTGAGCAGCAACTAAATGAACGAAATTTAATCAATGATTGCTGCAGGTGTCAACGAACTCTGCAACCGAAATGCGCTGCACCAAGTATAAATATAACGTACTAAATATATTATCGACTTAGTTATTCTCATGCTCTTCATTGTTGTTGTTGTTGTTGGAGTAGACAACCGTTATTTGAGTTGAGGGCGGATTTTATCTAAACATGGCTTATACATTCATGTAGATCAATTATATGTGTATTTTTTTATGAAAGACTCACTTTTATATAATGTTGCATACATAGCTGAATGTTTTTTTTTCTCTTTGAATTTTATTCATGCACATAAAACTGCTGAACTTTTTTTTGACCTGTTAACTTGGTTTTGTTAATTTTTTTTTTTTTTTTTTTTGTTATGTTTTGGCTATTTCTGCCGTATTTTTTATGTGGAACACTGCGTTAAATGGCGCAATCGGCGTCAGTTTGAAAAAGAGGCAGCACACAATACACTCTATTCGTATGAATGTATCTATGGAGAGCTATATGTATGGTTAAAAGAAAAACTTTGTTTTTTTATTTATTTTTTTTTTTGTTTACGCTACAGTGCACATTTTTATTACGTGTATTCAGGAAAATAATTACAACATCAAAACAATAAGAGTGAAAGATACAAATCATCCAAGTTCGTAAAGTTATATGGGGCTAGTATATGTTTCATGCTATAAATTATAAAACATTAACTCAGTTTATATTATTTGGCGTTGTACGCAACGCTAAAAATCGATTAGCTCACCTTTTTAAAGAAGTTGGAGAGAAAACACCATCAAAGTGGTATTTTTATGAATTACCAGAGCGGAGATGAATGGAGTTTGAGAAAAGTTAAAAGGTTACGAACTGAAGTTTAAACCATTAATTCACAGGATTATATAAGTGCTATCAAATGGATACTTGTGAAAATAATTTTTTTTTTTTGTATTATGCACGATTTTTCAAAAAATTTGCATTTTGTAGAGAGACCCACAGTGAACAGTGAGAGAGACTCAGCTGAACAGTGGTAAATATATAGTCGGTAAATGCGAAAGAAATTTTGTGGGCGTCATTACTAGCATCTGTTGACAGATTTGACTTCTCCAGGGTTCACCCCATGGAGGCTATGAATTACATATTTTCATCTAATTTTTGACAAATTACCCCCTACTTCTGTATTGTTTGAGAAATGGTTCCAAATGTGTTTTTATTTCTCGATATAACAACATTTTAACCCTCTTACCTGCAAGCTTAAAATAATGGTAAAAGGCACTTTACTTTCTGGGAGTTCCCCTACAATTTTTTTAAAACATCGTAGCTGTGCCGGGGGTGACCGCTACATGGGTCAAATGTATCAGCAGCTTCTATGAATTTTTACTTCTCAACATTTTCCATTCGAGTATTTCGAGGTGCCCGGGTATTTTCAAGCTTTTCGGGAAGTTCGAGTATAAATATATATACAGGGTGTCCCGCAATTGAGTGCAACTATTTATGGAGGCGAAAGATTATGTCGAGTTGAGCAAAAAATCGTATGAGAGGGGGGGTTCAAATTTTCACGTTCTTAAGAGCTATAGGGTTAATTAATATTTGACGACTTTGATTCACGTTATTATATCTAACAGAAAAACTAACCTAGATAAGACTTATTTTGATAGCTCATTGCAAAGGCAATAAAATCTCCTTTCTAACGGTATGTCAACAAACCCCAGCGACTTAACCGTTACCGAGCTGTGCTCGTGTGAAGATGAAATCAACCGGTTAAAACTACCAAATTTCAAGTTTGAGTGCAAATTTCTCAGAATTTAGCGTTATAAATGAAATTTTTTCCTATAACCAATTTTGTAATTTATTTAATTTTCTTTAAAATGACACCAAAAACATACACACATCTTTAAAAATAAAGAAGTTGGCTGTACTAAAAAAATTATACCTATTAGAAAATAATGATAAATAATGACAGTTAGGTATGCAGTAGATAATATCATCGTTTTCTAATAAGTATAATTTTTTTAGTACAGCCAACTTTTTTATTTTTTAAAATACGTTTATGTTTTTGGTGTCATTCAAAAGAAAATTGAATAAATTACAAAATTGATCTAAAAAAAAAATTTCATTTATTATGGGAAATTCTGAGAAATTTGCACTCAAAATTTAAATTTGGTAGTTTCAATCGATTGATTTCATGATCACACGAGCACAGCTCGGTAACGCTTAAGTTGGTGGGGTTTGTTGATATACAATGAAGGTGATTTCATTGCCTTTAAAATGAGCTATCAAAATAAGTTTTATGTAAGTTAGTTTTTCTGCTAGAAACAATAACGTGAATCAAAGTCGTGAAATATTAATTAACCCTGTAGCTCCTAAGAATGTGAAAATAGACCCCCCTCCCATACGGTTTTTTGCTCAGCTCGACATAACCTTCCAGCTTCGTAAACAGTTGTACTCAATTGCGGGACACCCTGTATATTATATATATTTATATATATATAAATATGTGTTATATATATATATGTGTATATATATATATTTTAATATTTTAATGTATGTTTCTTTCGTAGCACTTGGAAAGTTTATGTCCAAAATTAATTGTGTTATTTATTTACAACTCAACACAAGCAGCACACGAGAAAATTCACTTAAACATAAAAACTAGTAAGAAATAGATCTTTGACAAGGTCGAAGCTAAAATACCCCCTACTAACGCACATGTTAGGCATGTTACTTGGAACAGATACCATCCACCTTAAGCCAAATATTTATACTATGGTGCAGATATTTAATGAGGTAAAGTATTAATATTAAAGTTGCACACCTCTTTATCTAATCCCGCCAACTTTTCTAGACTAAGGGATACTCATTATTTCAAAGAATAAATGTATGTATAAAATATGCTAGAAGTCGAATAAACAGTGTAGAAGGAGATCAATTAAACTGTCTGTGCTACGCCTCCTTGTCTAGTCTCAAACACTTTTCTAGACATAAGACTGCACATTATACCAAAAATAAAATTGCCAAATTGTCTAATCCCGCTCACTTTTCTAGACTACGGACTGCACATTATTCCAAAAAATATAAGTTGATACAGAATATATCGCTACCTTAATATAAAAAGGCCCTATATCAAAAGGCCCTAACTCAATAGGAGAAGGAAAAATCTTTGTAATAAATAAAGATCTTAAGTTCCGAATTTTTTGCAAACTTTTTTTTTATTAAAAACTATAAGTGATGTAATGATGTTACAATTTTTTTTTACTGCAGAAATTGCAGAACTTAGTTTTTTTATTAAGTTTTTTCTTCTCGTATAATGTAAAAAAAAATTGAGTTAGGGCCTTTCTATATTAAGGTAGCGATATGTAACAGGTCATTCAATAAGTCCGTAGAATAAGTAAGAAAAAAACAAAATTTTGATAAAACTCCATTATATTATTCAACATAGTTGCCTTCGAGAGCGATACAACGAGTATAGCGATTTTCCAACTTTTCGATACCACTTTTATAGTACGATTTCTCTTTCTCGTCAAAATAAGCCTCAGCTTCAGCAATTACTTCATCATTGGAATTGAATTTCTCTCCAGCAAGCATTCTCTTGAGATCTGAAAACAGGAAAAAGTCGCTGTTGGCTAAATCTGGAGAATACGTTGGGTGGGTAAGCAATTCGAAGCCCAATTCATTCAATTCTGCCATCGTTTTCATCGATTTGTGACACGGTGCTTTGTCTTGGTGAAACAACACTTTATTCTTTTGCATATGTGGCCGTTTCTTGGCGATTTCAGTCTTCAATCGACCCAAAAGTGCACAGTAATAGTCGCTGTTGATGGTGATTCTTTTTTGGAGATAGTCGGTGAGTATTATTCCTTTTGCATCCCAAAATACACACGCCATCACCTTACAAACCGACTGTTGGGTCTTTGCTCGCTTTGGATTCGGTTCGTTGACTGCTTTCCACTCAGCTGACTGCCTTTTGGTGTGTAATAGTGAAGCCATGTTTCATCCATTGTCACATATCGACAATAGAATTCGATTTTAATGCGGTTTAACAGCGCCAAACACTCCTTTGAAGCATCAATTCGTTGTTGTTTTTGGTCGACTGTGAGCTCACGCGGCACTCACTTTGCACAGAGCTTTCGCATACCAAAATGTTCGTGTAAAATGGTAAAAAAACTACCATCTGATATCTTTACAATGTCAGCTAGTTCGTGCAACTTCACTTTGCGATCGTTCATAACCAGTTTGTGGATTTTTTTGATGTTTTGCGGAATAACAATCTGATTTGGGCGTGCACTGCGCTCTGCATCATTTGTGCTGGTACGACCACGTTTAAATTCAGCAATCCACTTGTCTACCATTTGTCTCGATGGAGCAGAGTTCGGATAATGTTTATCAAGGCATTGTTTGGTTTCCACTGTATTTTTTTTTTCATCAAAAAGCAATGCTTTATCAAAACCCGAAATTCACTTTTTTCCATTTTTTTTTTTTTTCAATAACAATAGTTGCACACAAAATGCTATAACTCACGAATCAACTGTCAAATTGTTGTCAAATTTTTATACGTATCGTTTGAAGATTGGTACTAAATAAAAATCATATGTAAAACAATCTAGTAACGCCATCTATGTGTGATCCTATTGACTTTTTTAACGTACTGTTGTGTGCAAATTTTAATTGAAGTCGAAAAAATTGTGAAGTAGTTTAAATTAAAAATTATGTGTCACGCCCCTTCCCAACGTTGCCAACTTTTAACACACGACAAAAAAAATATTGAAAAAATTCAAAAAATATTCATTTTATATTAAATACCGGGCAAATATATTGGAAAATAATATGTAGGTATGTATATTAATATTAGGGCGATTCAAAAAAGTTGGCTATTTTTTTATAATATATTCAGGGAGGTGAGCAGAGATGCCTGTAAAAACCGGAACTGTTAATATTAATATTTAGAGGTCGCGTATTGCGATTTTCTATTTTCCATACAAATAACATGGGAAAAATTCTTTTTCAACTTCTGATTTTCTTATCTTAAAAACCAATAGATGAATGTAAATAACTGAAACATGTCATACAGGAAATTAAATGTTTTACAAAAATGTCCCTTATAATTTTTTTTTTTTTTTTGATAAATCTACTCGTTCAAAAGTTATTCAAATTCAAAGTTAGATGTAAGTAATAAATACACTTTTTCCCCAGTTTATAAATGCATTTAATTTCCACGAACTTTTAAACCAACCACATAACAAATTATTTTTTTTTTTATAAATATATACCTACTACCTTTTTCATGAAGGTCATATCTGACATATGTATTTAATTTGCTGTTAATGTGCACAAAACAATAAACAGCCCAAAATCGATTTATTTAAAATACTTATGTATGAAGACAATTGATTTCTTAATGACACAATGATATTAGTTCAGACATGTTGTGGAAAATGGGCGCGAAATGTAAGTTATCAAGTATTAGAAAATTGCGGCGCATTCAACAATAATAACAACAATCGATATATTGAATGAAAAAGAAACTATAAAGTTCAATAACAAAAGCATTATAATGATTTATGTGAAAGTCATGGCTAAGAAATGTTATGAAAATGTTATTTAATTTGATGAAAAAGAGATATTTGTGTCAATGACGTCACTCAAATGAACAAATAAGCAGCAGATTTTTGTTAAAATCATAACATTGGTACTCATAAAAGATTGCAACACAAAAGATAAAAGATCAAAGACGATTCGGTTGGGTTAGGTTTTTTTTGGGATAATAAACTTGGCAAGTCACACACTGTAATGCGAGTGGAGTGGAAATAAGGAGTGGAATAAGAAATAAGGTAAAAATAAAGTGTAATTTTGTAACAATAAACTAGCAGGAGTACCCAGCGTGGCCCGGGGTGGTGTAGTATTTATGGTGTTTGTAGTAATGTATGGAACGCAATAGAACCCATAATGCACAACGATTAATCAGTAAAATCTCCACCACATATTTTTTGTCACTATTTCTGTTCTGTTCTGTGAAACGTCGGGAAAATATAATATATTTTAAAAAAGTGTTTAAATTTATATTATTGCATCTCATAAGACTAAAAAGGTCCAAAAAAGGAAACCACAAAAATACTATTTTCCACCAAAAGCTTTCTAGCTGTCATTTTCGAATTGACTTTTAAAACTGATAGTTTTCCAAAAAATTGTCACGCCCCTTGTATAGTGCCACCTACTTTTTGCATGCCAAAATATCAATATCAACTTTTAGATTTTCACTGAAATTAAGTATTAAAATTTAATTGGCACGCTCCTTGTCTAATTCCGACCAATATTCTAGACTACGGTCTGCTCAAACGGTGTTAGAGTTTGATTAAAGCTGAAGTGCCACGTCCTTAGACTAATCCCGCATACTTTTTATTCTGCGGACTGTCCAAAACATACAAAAATTCACAAAATTTGGTTGAAGACGGACAAACGGTGTAAAAGGATTTCGATTAAAATTAAAGTGTCACGCCCCCCTGTATAATACCGCCCACTATTCTGGACTATGGACTGCTCATTATACCAAATAATATAAGTGCAATATTTAGTTCAAGTCGGACAAATGTAATAAAAGGAGTTCGATTAGAATGAAATTGACACGCCCCCTTGTATTACATACTTACTAACTTAGGTGACGCCTATAACGGTAAGTCGGTTTTTGCCTGGTGTAAGAAATTGCGCCAGCCATTTTTGTTTTGCGCTTGCTGGCGCCAGTTGGAAACTCCAAGTTTCGTCAGGTTGTCCTCTACTTGGTCCTTTCAACGAATCGAATATTTTCTTCGCTGGAGCGTCGTCTTCCATTCGCTCAACATGACTTACCCAGCGAAGCCGCTCGATTTTTATGCACTTCACTATGTCGATGTCGGCTTATAGCTCATACAGCTCATCGTTCCATCGTATTCGGTACACGCCATTGACGCAGATTGATTTTTCGAAGGATCTTTCTCTCGAACGCTATCAAAGTCTTTTCATCAGAGCTGCTCGACGTCCAGGTTTGTGCTGCTTATAACAGGACGGGCATGATTAGTGACTTATAGAGCGTGACTTTTGTTCATCGAGAGAGGGCTCTGCTTCTCTATTGCCTACTGAGCCCAAAGTAACCCCTGTTGGCAAGAGTTATCGTTCGTGTTATCTCTCTACTGATATCGTTGGAAGAGCTAATGCTGGATCCGAGGTAAACGAAATCCTTCACAACTTCGAAGGAGCTGTTGTCAACAGTGACGTGGGTGCCAATACGCTGGGACTGTTTGTTTGTTGACACCAGATAGGGGAACAGGGGAGGGGGGGGGGGAAACCTTCACATGAAAACGTGTCTGACTGCCTAAACCTGGCGTGGCCAGCATTATCCATGTCGAAATTGTCCCAAGTCGACTCAAATCTCCACGTGGTGTTCCCTGAGCAACGGCAAACTGGCATCTGTCAGTTTGACGGCTAATTTGAGCGGCAGGTTACCTAGCCTTAAATAGGTTGTGCTTCGGGTTTTAAGCCCACCACGTAAAAAAACAATTTCAATCAAAAGTGACATAAGAAATATGAGAAAAATTATCCCAAATCTGATGACGCCCCCTTGTCCAATCCCGCAAAATTTTTCTATACAGAATATATACGCAAAATTTAGTTAAAGTTGGACCAATGGCGTTGAAGTTTAAATAGAATGAAATTGACACGCACTTCGAAGTTTTTTAAAATATTTTTAAAGATATGAGGGTGGCCCCAAAAGTACCCGACCTAACAAAGAAAACACAATAAATTTGGGAACAAATTTTTTTTTTTTTCAACATAGTCTCCTTTCAGCTCGAGACACACTTTTCCCAGCAATGTTCAATAGCTTAGATAACCTGTTTGAAGTGAGAACCGTCAAGCGTCTCAAAATAGCCATCAACCGCGAATTTCACCTCTTTATTGTTGGCAAATCTTTTACCACCAAGCCATTTTTACAAGTTTGTTCAAAGAAAATAATCCGAGGGGCTAAATCTGGAGAATAAGGTGCGTGAGAAAGCAATTCGAACTATAATTCATTGATTTTGGCCACCGCGATAATGGATGTGTGAACTGGTGCATTGTCTTGATGAAACAACACTTTATTTTTCGCCAAATGCGGCTGTTTTTTCTTGATTTCATCACTCAAACGCTGCAATAAGTTCGCACAATACTCGCCGTTGATTGTTTTTCCTTTTTGAAGATAATCAATGAAAGTTATCTCACACGTATCCCAAAAAAAACTGACGCCATGACCTTGCCTGCAGATGGAACTGTCTTCGCCTTTTATGAAGCCGATGCTCCCCTTTCAGTCCATTGTTTTGACTGTTCCTTTTCCTTCATCTCAGGTGTGTTTCACATGTTTCATCCATAGTTATGAATCGACGCAAAAACTCGGCTTTATTGCTGTAGAACACCTCCAAACAATTGATTGAAGTAACGACAGTGTTTTTGTTCCATTGTGAGCAAACGCGGCACCCATCTTGTGCACAGCTTTCTAATGTCCAAATTTTCAGTCAATATGCGATGTACAGCATTTTTTGAAATGTCTATCATCCAGTACCATTTTGTGGATTTTCTTTACTATTTCTGGCGTGGTCACCTTATTTGGTCGGCCACTGCGATGTTCGTCTTGTAATGTTCGCCACCCAATATTTTACTGTTGTAAATGAAGGAGCAGACTCCCTCAGAGTAGAATCCAGCTTGGCTTTGATATTGATTGGACTTAGACCTTTTGAATGAAAGTATTGTATCACATGACCAATTTTTACCATGCTTACAAATTCACTGAGAGCGTTCACTTATGATGGCTGTCAAACAAATGCTAAACAACGTAGTGTCTTAAAACTTGAAACTTAAACCTTATAAGGTTGTACTTTCTACCATAGTAAAGCAACAACCGCTATCTATACGTCAGGTTAGGTACTTCTGGAATTACTCTCGTATGCAAATTTTACATACTTACATATTAATAATAACTCCAACAACACAAGCAGTTACTGAGAAATATTCGTAAAACTCGATGTTACGTTCGTGGTTATGGCACGAACCTAAACAACAACCATAACAACAACACAAACAGCTACTGAAGCATTTTACGCATGAATTTTCTCACACAAAAATGTGATTTTTTTTACATAGATTTTGCTATTTTGTGATTTTATTGAAGAAGTGACAAAATCCAAAATAACATATTCACTTCATTTGCCATGTAACTGATATTTTGGCATTTATTTCATTTTTGTACGATGAATATTAAAGACTGTATTTACACCCCAAAAAGTGATCCAAAAAGTTGCATGTACTTGAAAAAATTTTAAACGACGATCTATTCGAGTGATTATTTTTTTTTTTAGGAAGTTAATAATCTGCTTTTATACTTTCTTAAGGCATAAAAGAAAAGTATTTAAAATATTCTCAGATTTTAACTTGTTTTTTCTTGAAATATTAAACTTTTACTTTGAATTATAACAAAATATTTGAGTTAAGTTTTAACCATAAGCAAATAATTAGATGTTATTGTTTTATAAACCCATAATATTGCAAGATTTATGCCAACCCCTCCCTATTTGGCATTAATTAAAAAATGTTCTTCTTTTTTAATTTCGCATTTCTTTTATTCTTTTTGTTCAGCATTAAAGTAGCTCACATAAATATAGCCGTGCTCAGACAGTTTATTTCGGCTTTGCTTAAAACAAATTTGTATCATTTTTCCAAGCTCCATTAACTTTTATCTATAGTTTATATAATTTGCATATAGTTATAGTTGCCTTAGTTTTTGCCTTTTCTTGGAATCTAAATGAACCATCACCTCCAACCAACTAGCGAGCTAAACTGAACTACAAACAATGCTTAACCGGTTTTGACAAATTCGAATTTTAAATCATAAAGCAAGAACTTATTGCCAACATTTTAAACCAGCTTACCACTGATAGCAATTTTGTTAGTTGGTTGGCTGTTTAGCCAACGCAAGGCTCTTCGTCTTGTACGCGGCGGACTTGTTTCAATATCAAGTTCAACTAGTCGAACAGCACATTAACGGTGCATTGACAGCAACAATTCTTGTGTTTTTTTTTTTTATATTCTTTGCTTTACATCCGATTTGCAACAACCAGTTGAACTTGTTTTCCTCAAGTCGCTGATATGAGGCGAAACATTTGATACCTTGGATGGAAAACTATAGCAGCTGTTTTTTTCTTCTTGTTCTTTTTGACCTGCCTGCTGCTGTTGTTACCAATTTTTGTAGCTGTGTAGATTTTCCATTGCAATTATTTATCTCTCAGCTTGACTGATACCATGTCCATAATTCAAGAGCCCGTTTATTGCGTTGTTCTGATGGCTCCTCAAACCATTTTAATGCTTTAACTAACTGATGTTTTGATGTTGATTTTCTTAGAAGTCTTACTAATTAGTTATGTTATTTATTGTAAGTGCTCATGAAAAGGATTTGTAAACTCCTGACATGCTTAAGTTGTTCAATAAAATCATAAATATGAAGGCAACGAGAGATAGATGAGTAAAACGTGTAATTTTTTATTGTTTCATCATCTCGAAACCAATTAAAGTGCAAAGGTTTGTGGAGCATTTAGAATCTAAAGCTGAACTGGTCGTCAGGGAGAGCTTTGTTAAAAGTCCATGCACATTAATCGGCTTAATTCGTGATCCTGTTTGTTGACCTGCTTACTTCAAATTGCAGGAGAACAATCTAGAGAAGATTTTATTTTAATTGAAAGCAATGATTTCGCACAAAAGTAATGCTTAATGCTTGGTTATTACACAGATCAACACACAAAAAAATGTACACACTTCGATCAACGGATTCTAGTAAGAATCAGTAAAAGTTTACGCCTAGGAAATATTAAATATGGGTTTTAAATTAATAACACTAAACTTAGCAATTTGTTGTAAAAAAGTTTATAGAAACGAGTTTTGTCAAGTTAATATAGGTGTTGTATTCAGTCACTTTAGTGAAATTTTATAAGAAGTATATTTTTTTTAAATAGAACCCTCCAACGCGTTTGATTCTTGCATCTTTTTTGATCCTTTATCTAAAAAGGTAAGATATGTATATTTATAGTACGAGTATATATGAAATGTGTATGTATATTTTCACTAGAAGTTGCGTTGGACAAGAAGCTTGGACGTTTTGTTTACAGCATACTTCTATGGAGAAAATAGTATGTTTTTGAATATTGGGAACTAAAATTTAAATTTTTTGCAGAAGTGCATACGAATTTTGTCTTGAGTGTTATACCTCTAAAAAGTGTTTAAGTTTACTAAAAATTTCCGAATTTCAGCATTTGATAGTTAATTTGTTTTAAGGAGCATTCCAAGATATTCGTTACCAAGACGAAAATCTTATATTTGAAAATATTGGATTTAATTCTATTATTCCTGAAAAAGATTTAGTCTTAGTGCAATGTCATATCCTTAAAAACTTAAAATAAATGGTTATTTCAGATATTTTTTTTTAATTAAAAGTTAAGCATAATCCGAACATAATTTTTTACTTTTTAAATAGAACAACACTCTGAGCAATCTGAAGATCTGAATCTGAAAGAAAAAATTATTAAGCTATCAGCTAGTTCTTGTTATTCAAATTAAGTAAACTAGAGTACGCCATTGGTCAAAGTTCGACCTTTTCGCCATACCACCCCCGAGCGATGCCGGGTATTCCACTTAGCATTTTTCTTTAAAAACTATTCGGTGCACTCCTTCTGCCTACTCTGATTTATTTAAAAAAAAAAATCATCGAAATCATCAAATTTAAAATTCGTCGGTGCTTTTCCCTACTCTGATTCAATTAAAAAAACAATCATCAAAATGGGTTGAGAAACACAGGAGAAAATGTTACTGACCTTTTTTGCCTTCGCCTATTTATATATGCAGGGTGTCCCGCAATTGAGTGCAACTATTTACGGTGGTGAAAGGTTATGTTGAACTGAGCAAAAAATCGTATGAGTGGTGGGGGTCTATTCTCACGTTCTTAGGAGCTACAAGGTTAATTAATATTTCACGACATTGATCCACGCCATTGTATATATGTATATATAATAACCTTTCGACATAACCTTTCAGCTCCGTAAATAGTTTACGTAAATGATTTACGGAGCTGAAAGGTTATGTAGCTGAGCAAAAAATCGTATGGGATGGGGGGGGGTATATTTTCACATTCTTAGGAGCTACAAGGTTAATTAATATTTCACGACTTTGATTCACGTTATTGTTTCAAGCAGAAAAACTAACTTACATAAAATATATTTTGATAGCTCATTATAAAGGCAATAAAATCACCTTTCTAACAGCATTTCAACAAACCTCACTAACTTAACCCTTACCGAGCTGTGCTCGTGTGAAGATGAAATCAATCGATTGAAACTACCAAATTTCAATTTTGAGTGCAAATTTCTCAGATTTTCGCATAATAAATGAAATTTTTTTTTAGGATCAATTTTGTAATTTATTCAATTTTCTGTTCAATGACATCAAAAACATAAACATATCTTAAAAAATAAAAAAGTTGGCTGTACTAAAAAAATTATACTAATTAGAAAACAATGATATTATCTACTGCATAACTAATTGTAATGTCATTATTTATCATTATTTTCTAATAAGTATAATTTTTTTAGTACAGCCAACTTTTTTATTTTTAAAGATATGTTTATGTTTTTGGTGTCATTGAAAAGAAAATTGAATAAGTTACAAAATTGATCTAAAAAAAAAATTTCATTTATTACGCAAAATTCTGAGAAATTTGCACTCAAAGTTGAAATTAGGTAATTTCAACGGATTGATTTCTTTTTCACACGATCACAGCTCAGTAACGGTTAAGTTGGTGGGGTTTGTTGATATACCGTTGGAAAGGTGATTATATTGCCTTTATAATGAGCTATCAAAATAAGTTTTATGTAAGCTAGTTTTTCTGCTTGAAATAATAACGTGAATCAAAGTCGTGAAATATTAATTAACCCTGTAGCTCCTAAGAATGTGAAAATAGACCCCCCTTCCCATACGATTTTTGCACAGCTCGACATAACCTTTCAGCTCCGTAAATAGTTGCACTCAATTGCGGGACACCCTGTATATAATAGCGGAATCGATATTCTAGATTGTTAAAACTTTATGTAATCCGTAACACCCATCACAAAAAACAACAATAATCGATCTAGAGCAGTAAGCTCCAGTCTCGGGTCGGAGCTGACACGCACACTTCTTTTTTTTTTTAGCTCCTAAGAATGTGAAAATAGACCCTCCTTCCCACACGATTTTTTGCACAGCTCGACATAACCTTTCAGCTCCGTAAATAGTTGCACTCAATTGCGGGACACCCTGTATATAATAGCGGAATCTATATTCTAGATTGTTAAAACTTTATGTAATCCGTAACACCCATCACAAAAAACAACAATAATCGATCTAGAGCAGTAAGCTCCAGTCTCGGGTCGGAGCTGACACGCACACTTCTTTTTTTTTTTTAGCTCCTAAGAATGTGAAAATAGACCCCCCTTTCCATACGATTTTTTGCACAGCTCGACATAACCTTTCAGCTCCGTAAATAGTTGCACTCAATTGCGGGACACCCTGTATATAATAGCGGAATCGATATTCTAGATTGTTAAAACTTTATGTAATCCGTAACACCCATCACAAAAAACAACAATAATCGATCTAGAGCAGTAAGCTCCAGTCTCGGGTCGGAGCTGACACGCACACTTCTTTTTTTTTTTTAGTTTTCTCTCGTAACACCCGTCACAATCTGTGTAACACCCGTCACACTTTTAAACACTTAATCCGTCATAAATAAAAATATCAGTCACCGTGGAATCCTCCTTATTCAACAAAAAAACAATTTTTTCCACACAAATATGAAGCGATTGGATTCGGAAACATAGACCTCTATAATAATGAAATTACACTTAGAAATTAAAGGAGCAACAAATTCAAGGGGTTAAAACAACAGCTGAAACACTAGTAAAAGGAAATATTTTTTGCTAATAAAAAATTAAATCAGCCAACTAAAAACGTGACTTGAAACGCAATTTAAGCATTACATAAAAAAATTATTTTAAACTGAGGCAGCAACGACAACGACTCTGGAACTCGCTGCTGAGTGTCAATGGCAACACGACAAAAGAATCGCTGTCGTCGTTATTGCCTTAATTTCATCGAATGCTTGTGTCGCTCATGCGTTCATGCATTCAGCTGTCGTCTGCAACCAATACAACCAACATTTATGAAACGCAGGCACGACCATCAACCAGTTAAAACAGAACGAAAAATATTGAACCAATGCAATCGAAATTTTCCTTCCAAATTAGAATTTTAAATCTTAAACGAATGACGGTATAAGCCTCAATGTAGTCAGGATTTATAATTGTGAACAGGAGCAGGAAGAATCAACAATAATCACCGCTGGCTATGAATAGATAGTAATTGTTTTTTCTGCTTTTGTTATTGCTGGCGTCATGTTGCTAACAAAATCACTCAACTTGAACCTCCGAGTCGCAATCATCGGAAGTAGTGTTGACAATGCCTAAAATCTATAGTTTGCAAATGAGTTTTAACCACTTAATGGAAATATTTTATCTTTTTCTAAAATTATAAAAAAGTAAACAAAGCTGTTTATGGAACCAGCAAGCGAGCCGATCAGCCGGCCGGTACATATAGAAGACAAACCAGTTTGTTTGAAATTTTAAAATTCTATATATGAACTTGTTCTACACAACATTGTGCGTGCGCATGCGTAGCTATAAATGCAAGCGGGTGTGCGCGTTTCGACTATAATTATAATGAGTCACGACTAGGTGGTTATTTCAATTATATAGAATTTACTGAGCTATTGTCAGGGCCATGTGCAAGGTATATTTCAAGAGATTCAAGGACAAAACTAATCACCATGACTTAAATACGTAGGTATCTACAACTGCGCGGTTGGATGTAGCTGTATTGAGGAACGCGCTAAAGTACAGATATAACTACATATATACAACATATACTAAAAGGGTGTTTCCATGGAAATCGTTTGTTTCTTTTGCTTTATTTCAATACAATGAATTCTACTCGACAAAGGATATAACTTGCCACGCTTCCAAATGAAGTTCAATATTGCCACCTTTCATTTATGTTTTATCTTAAAACCTACATTGCCAGACTTATTTCACTAAGGAATAATATCTTAGTTATAGTTTTGTTAATTTCATTGAATAAACTTTCAATACTTTTTGACTAGAAACTGATTTTTGACAGCTGAATATATCCAGGAAGTGTTAATACCATTTTCATAACATAGAATTACCTAATATTTATTTAATATAAATAAAAACCCAGGTATAATCACGTTATCTTCTATTTTATTTTTTTTTTTTTTTTTAAAAATGTGGCATTGCTGCTGATGTCGTTTCAAGCTACTAACTATCACTCCCTCTACGAACCATGGTGCTATCCTTACTTATTGAAGATTTTGTATAAAGCAAGCAGATGTTTTCAATGACAAAAATATATATATGTATGTATAGTTTGTTATGTCTATTAGAACGTTCAAACCAAGGTTGATTTATAAGGTTGTCGCAAGGGAGAGAGCGAGTACCCATAATTGTCAAATCGAAGTTGACAGCTCATAGAAAATCTGCAAGTGCTCTCTTTTATCATCCGTTTTTCTTTCGTAGTCATTTGCAAAATTGGCTGGTTTTGACAATTATGGGTACTGAGAAGAGAGTGGAATCAGCCCTGCGACAACCTTATAAATCAACCTTGGTTCAAACATATTTATATATAACTGGAATACCCGGAGTCACCCGAGGGTGTGTCGCATTCATAGTGTGTTTAATGTGTGAAACGTGATACAATCAACAATGCACAATGATCAATGGGCCCAATCTCGACCATAAACTTTTTTGGGACTAATCAGATTTTTAATTTCAGGACTAAAGCTGAAGTCTTTATAAAAAGTAGGATTTTAATCAGATAAACCCCTTATCTTATCACTTATACAACAATTTTACAGGCCAAATTGTCTGCGATTTGATTTTATAAGATTTACAAACAATTTTTGAAGCATTTTCGAATTAGGACCTTTAAACCTGATATAGTTTGGGTACACGCCCAATTTTTGCATGGTGCTTGGAAAAGGATCCTGCTTATTTCTATGCCAAATATCAATACCATAGTGTAGATATTTGCTGAGATAAAGTATTAAAATTAAAGTGACTCTCCTCTCTGTTAGGGTTGTGCTTAACAGTTCCGAAGACGGAACGGACATGGAACGTTTCCTTTAGACAGCGGAACTAGTTAATTTAAACATGTCCGCAGAACTATCTAGTTCCTTTGTTTATTTGATCTGCTTGAGCTGCTTGTTTGTTGAACGTCTCTTTTATAGAGCGGAACTAATAAATGGAAACATGTCCGCAGAACTATCTAGTTTCTTTATTTATCTGTTTGAGCTGGTTGTTTGTTGAACTGTTGAGGAAATTTGTAATACATACTCTAAGTATAATTTTAACAACGCTGTGACTAGCCTTAAACCAAATTGAACACAATTTTTCGTTTTTTTCAGTGTTTTCATTTCAAAATTAAAAAAATAAAGGAAAATATTCATAAATTATTTAAAAAAGAAACTTTAAAAATTTCCTAAAAAAATTTATATAGTTCAAATATTAAGTAACAAAATTGTAGCATAAGAAAATATATAAAAATTATCTAATAGTTCCGCGGACAGTTTTGCAAACAGTTCCGCGGACATGCTTATTATGTTATAAAACAAAACAGTTCCGCGGACATGCTTATTTTATAACATAATAAGTCCCCTTTCACATTGGTCAAGAATTGAGAGCAATTTTTTTTGACGTTCTCTTTTGGACTTGACGAAAGCTTCTACATTGGTCAAGAATTGAATTCAATTTCATATCTTTTTTGCTTGTTTTCTTAAAATTTAAAGCAAGCAAACGTAACCGACTGAAGCCAACAAATTAATAAGAAAGAGAGAGATGCACGACGATATACAAAAAATAAAATGAAGTAATCTGAGAAAAATGCGAAAAGAACAAAAGGGAACACGAAAAAATTGATGGTACAGAGACATCGAGACCGTCAACTTTTTCTCCCCTTCGTCGCTTCCGATTTGCGGCGAATTGCCTACAAACTCTGAAAATTGAATTCAATTCTTGACCAATGTGAAAGGGGTCTAAGCATGTCCGCGGAACTAACACCCCTTTCACATTGGTCAAGAATTGAATTAAATTTTTAGAGTTTGTGGGCAATTCGCCGCAAATTAGAAGCGACGAAAGGGAGAAAAATTGACGGTACCAATGTCTCTGTACTGTCAATTTTTTCGTGTTTCCTTTTGTTCTCACTTTCATTGCTTTCAATTCTTGACCAATGTGAAAGGGGTCTATCAGTTCCGACAGTTCTCTGTATTAGAGGAAATGTAACAAAAACATTCTAAATATCATTTCATGATTGTTCTCTTTCTTATGTTACAAGTAAAAACAAACAGAACAATGCATACAACAAGAATGACGATATATCATATAGTCTATTATTTCATTCATTCTCTCTCACAAGCATTATCGTTTTGCTTGCCATCACTCAAACAATTCGTCTAAGCAGTAATATGTGTACGGTAAGTGCGAAAGAGATGTCGGCTTATGTTGCTCATTAGATAAAATTTCATTTCAATCGGAACTGTTTGGACATGCTTAAATCGTACAGAATTAACGATTGGAACTATGTCCGGGAGTGAACTTAGTTCCATGACCTATACATGTCCGGAACGACCCAACTCTACTCTCTGTCTAGTTTCGCCCACTCTAGACAACGGATTCTAGACTACTTACTGCTCATTGTACCAAAGAATAAATGTACAAAATTTGCTAAAGTCGGACAAAGAGCGTTGGAAGGGTTTCGATTGAAATTAAAGTGGCAGGACTCCTAGCCTAATCACGCTCATTTTTCTAGATTGCGGAGTAGGGATACCAGTTTTTTTTTAAACCAATTTTCAGTTTTTTTGGTTTTGACGTAGAATTACGTCTGACAGCGTCATTTTTATGGGGGTATTTGGTCACTTTTTTAATAAAGCCACACGATAGCAAAAGAAAAGAAGAAAAATTCACATTTTTGTATGAGAAAAATTCATTGATGATTCAGTTGTTGCTAATGTTCTTATGGTTGTTGTTTTAGTTCGTGCCGAAATCTTGAATGCAACATCGTGTTGCTTGTTGAATAGAATCGTTTTATGAATTTTTCGAAGCTTTTCAAGCAATGCATACTAGGGATGAAAAAGTAGGTACAATTGTACCTTTTTCCGACGTTTTTGAACAGAAAGGTACATTAGGTACAATCACTTCAATTTAAGTACACATATGATCGAGAACTGGCCCTACCAGCTGTATGCCGTCTCCGAACGGCTTAGGTCGCGTTTATAGTGCAGACTTGTTGCCGTGCCAGACCGAGCTGGAAACGCGTCATGCTTTACGCAGCTGGTAGTTGACTGGTTTTTGACTATTTTGGGTTTGTTTGTATATATTACGTTTTTTTTTATTTTTGCAATCAAAAAGTCATGTGATTTTGTCTACATTTTTTGCTTTCCTCAAACCAACACACAACAAGTGAGAAACAACCCAATAGGCAATCAAGCTAAGTCTCTTCTAACGAAGGCATGCATTTACTGCTACTTTTGGCGGTAAGACACATGACTTCCTCGCTGCTTCTGCGAGCGCTTCTATGAGGCCTAATTATACTTTTTCCTACAAAAACTGGTTCTGCTTATAGTTCAGGGTTACTTTTTCGTTAAAAGTTAAAATATATATTAGTTCAAAAATACTGAATAATAATCAACATCATGACATAGAAATATTCTTATCTGATAAAAATATATAAAATAAAATAAAATCGCAGAATAAATAGGTAGGTATACACAAAAATAAATAAGACCTAAATATTTTTTTATTGTTTTGGTTAAGCTCTTCTTTAAGCCATTCTAAAGAAGTGCTTATAGCAGGCCTCTTTAAAGCAAGGAGAGCGGAAGGCCTGGAAAATTTGGCCATTTCATATAAAAAAGTATATGGGCTTGGATATGAGCGTGGAAGGACTACGAAATCCATTAGAAGCCCTGCTAGTAGCGCTTCGAAGTTCTGCTTTTGCCCACTGGGGAGTAGGGTAGGCCTCCGACATCCATTTTAAGGCCTGCTAGTAGCCCTTCGAAGGACTGGGATAGAACCACCGAATGATAAATTCGGCTAGTTAAAATTTACCAGATATTTGCTTCGTATTGTTTTCTGCATATCGATCAGTTTGTTGTTCTTTTTGTCACATCATTTTTTAATCCTTTTTTTTGCGCATAGATACAAAAAGAATACAAAACTGTGTTCGCGTTATCGTGCGTTCTTTCTACACAAGAAAAAACGAAGCAACAGCAAAAACAACAAATCAGAATATATGTATGTATTTCATTAGTTTGTTCTTTTTTGTTGTTGCTTAGGTAGTTGCTTTTTCTATTTAATATTTTTTAATGAAACTAATACTTACTTACTTACTTAGTTGGTCGTAACAACCCGTGTCCGGGTTTCAACCGACCTCATCAGCTCTCGCCAGGCGCCTCTGCTTTGCGCGCGCCTTCTCCAATCGGATACACCAAGTGCGGTTAGGGCTTCCTCAGCCTGGTCCATCCATCGGAGGCATGGTCTCCCTCGTCGTCGTTGACCAGCGACCCTCGCCTCGAGCACCTTTTTCGCTGGAGCTTCGTCGTTTATTCGATGGACATGACCCAGCCAGCGTAGTCGCTGCAAAGTTATACGCCGAACTACGTCAATGTCATCGTAGAGCTCATACAGCTCGTGGTTCATTCGGGTGCGATAGTCATCGCCGACTCGAACAGGACCGAAGATTTTGCGAAGAACTTTTCTCTCGAACACCCTCAGAGCGGCTGCGTCAGTTTGCGAAACTACCCATGCCTCAGCGCCATAAAGCAGCACAGGTAGAACGAGCGTCTTGTAGAGTGTTAGTTTTGTCGATCGAGAGAGGGCTCTGGAACTTAGTTGCTTACTGAGCCCGTAGTAGCACCTATTAGCAATTATTGTTCTTCGCTTTATCTCCAGGCTGATTTCGTTTTTGGTATTAATGGCGGTGCCAAGGTAATGAAACTAATAAGTGTTAAATAAAATTAAACAAAACACATGCAAGCCGTGCGAGCGAGCGAGAAAGCAACAATCGTTACGCTGGATACCAGTGCACAAGTGACTTACAGCTACTTGTTCGGCTGGCACTATAAGCACTTTGAACTTGTTTCATATGATTTGTATGTGCAGCGTTTTCCAGCTTTCCCTCTCGGTTCGGTCCGGCACGGAAGCAAGCCACACCTATAAACGCGCCCTTATGTTCTCAAGAAGCTTTTCATGGCAGTTTTTACTCTCTGAGGTTTGCCATTGTCTGCAGAGAGGCGACGGCCGAACAGAAAAATTAATTCAATTAAAAAAAATGTTCTGTCAGATGGAGGATTCGAACTTGGATTCTCTGGCATATGAGCCACACTCTCTACCCACTACGCCACGGCCGCAACGCGTGAGAACTAAAATAAAATTATTTCCTTTCAATTATCTTTAGTTTGATACATGTTTGATGTATTTACAGTTATATCGGCTGTATTTTCTAAAGTCCCAAACAGATAACTTCAACCAATCCAAACATAATTTAAGCATAAATGTAAGCTAGTGTAGTTGACACTGAACTTTTATAATTATTTTTCCTGCTGAAGACAGTTTTTGGTTTTTTGGGGGCACTTTAACAATTTAATGCCACTAAACTTTTTAAAGCCAAATCTACAAATAAAGTTAAAATGCGAATTAAAAAACTTATATTAAAATGCCAGACGATTCTGTTGTAAGAAATAAAAGTTATATGGAGGGAACGAAACACAGAGTACAAAGCGAACCAACCTGTAGAATTGCAGACAAAACATTTGATCGTTGCTTTTTTTGTTGTCTTACAAAGTGGTTATTGTTGTTTTTGCTGGTGTTTGTTGTAAAAATTATTGCCGTAGCGCAATATTTACTTCATAACAACAATAGTGCAACGAGTGACTTGATCAACAAGTTTTTTACTCACCTCAATTTTTGCAAAATACAGGAAAAAAAAATCAGCTCAAATTCTAAAATTGCAGATTTCAGCTTTCAGCAATTTTAGTGAATATATTATTTTCAACGTTTTAATTTACACCAACACTTGAAATTTCTCAATTCTGCTTTGTTTTATAACAGCAAAACGTGCAATTTAAGCAAAGGGTTATGCCCACTGCGCACTTTAGATTTTCACCTACACACACTTTATAATTTAAATGCAAATCGATGCAGGTAAAAGTATTTTTGTTGTTGTTAACCAATTGAAAATAACAATTGGAGAGCAAAAAATATCCAAATGAAACAATAAATTTTAATATCTCACGAAGGTACACAGATAATTTTTTCCCTCTTGTCGCTCAATTCAACACACAATTAAATTGATGAACCGAGCACAGCGACCGTTAAAAACCGACTGAATGCAGATTTAAAACGCGATATTAAATAAAAGTGCATTCATAAAAGATTATAAAAATTTAAACGTGAAAAAACAACGAATGACATGTTATAAAAGAACGTCAAAAACAAATGACATATGTATTTGTTATTAGTGTGTATAAGTGTAGCACAGGGTTGCATTTACCAAACAAACTTAAGGGTGTTGCTGCATAAGCATCAAAAAGTGTTCTGTTCATTCAGCATATTACAGGCCGGTTACACAGGCCAGTGACAGTGAAAGTGCGAAAGAATACGTGTACTGTTCGAATGATTTGAAGAATTCCGAACTTTCATGCTTTCATGCAAGAGGTGCTACACATGCTCGTGAAAGTTCATTAAAAAAATTTCATCGTATGCGAAGGTTCTCGCTGCTCTTGAATCAATTCAATTTTATGATTTGTTTTGAGTTAATTTTCTTTCCATTACATATTTTTTATATATATATTGTATATAAAATTGTATATTTTTCATTTTTATTTACAACTTTTCACATTTGTTTCATTTGCTTTGTAAATTTAAGCAAGTTATCAGTGTTGCTTCCTGTATGGAATCGAGGAAAAACCGAAAGAAAGTACGAAATCGAGGGAAACCCCGAAATGAATTCACCAAAAGTAATTAAAAACAACACTGATATCCCCCTTCTTGACATACACTACCCGCTGCTGTCAAAATCTACTGGCTCTGTAATTTCGTTGCTAGTAGCGATCATGATACAATGATAAGGTAGGCCCATGATACTAAGTGCTCTCACGCGTCAACGAAGAGTGGATAATGAGAAGCAACATTAATGTCAAAACGTCGAATTTCGTAGAAATTGCAAATGAAGAAAATATTTTATGTTTCCAAGTTGCAAACAGTGCGGTCGCGGGTATTAAATTTGTGCTAATTTGAGTGAAAATATTATATAAAAAGTGTAATAAAAACTATAAAATGTGAAAGAAGTCTTAAAATTGCAAAAAAAAACGTGTAACAGTTTTAACCTAAAAACAACTGCGAACCGTGAGCATAAAGAAATTCGCGATGAGCAGCTGATTTTGACATCAATGTAGCTTTATTCTGCTTTCTACTCCATTCCTCTCCGTGATGACCTTGCCTTATAATTCTGCCATGGGCCTGTGTAGCATGCCTGTTACTACGCTTATATAGCAGCTTAAACTCGAGATTTGGCTGAAAAGTTCTCGCAACCTCTAAACAGTTTACACTGTCTGTTTGGAGGTTAAGTCTGACTTTTCCGAAGTCAACTTGTGGCATTTTCTGAATTCGAAATTTTTTAATCGGACATTCCCTTTTGGTGTTTACGAAAAAAAACATGAACACAGTGTTGCATTACAAAATTTGAAGATTTCGATGAAACTTCTAAGCTTACAAGGTTTGAATTTATGTTAGTAAGCGGTTTCAGTACTTAATCTCAAGGTTGATTTATAAGGTTGTCGCAAGGGAGAGAGCGAGTACCCACAATTGTCAAATCGAAGTTGACAGCTCATAGAAAATCTGTAAATGCTTTCTTTTATCATCCATTTTTTTTTCGTAGTCATTCGCAAAATTGGCTGGTTTTGACAATTATGGGTACTGAGAAGAGAGTGCAATCAGCCCTGCGACAACCTTATAAATCAACCTTGCTTAATCTCATTTTTGGACTTAACCTCCAGATTTGGCTGCAATATACACGTAGTATAATAAAGGTATGAATAAATATATAAATAAAATAATTATATACAAGCAAATAAACATACAATGTGTGATGTTTGATCTCACCTAAGTTTAGTATGTTAAACTTTTCTTTACAGGTTTTACTAACCAAGAAATTTAAATGTGAGTTTATTTAAGACATGCGGTGAAATATTTATTGGTTGAGAACAAAAACACACACTTTGATAAACGGTAAATCACATCTTATAAAATATAGTCCTTGCAAACATAACCCTTCACTACCATTACTTTTAATAATTTTTAAAATAAAAGAGAACATCTTAAGTTTAAACCTTAATCAAACCTTATTGACAACGAACAACTGCTTTACTTGTCTTGACTATTGAATGGCAGAGTTGTTTTGTTAGAATAACCTTGGCTGGCCTGTAAACATTTCACTGAAGTTAGTATTTTGCTAAAAGTTCAATGTAATTCACAAAAGCTTATAGACCTTTCAACGCAACAAAATTAATTCTTCCATATATTTTTATTGCCGCCCATACCATCAGTGAACCATGGTATAAGAACCCAGGTAAAATTATTATAAAAAGTGTGTTCAGACGATACAGCATGTTGTCAAACCTTGTAACTAGAAACTGAGCTTGCACTCGGCTACACACAGTTCAATCGATTAGAATGATTTGGCATTCAACTTTCATTTTGCTTTGGCTGTGGCTGATATTTGAGTAGACGACTTCACCACACACTATTTGATCGAGTTGTCAACTTGATGAGTTGCGTACAAAAAATCAAAATATTTGAAATTTTCTTCAACTTACTGGACTACAGCCAAATAAATCAACTGTCTGCGCCACACACAAACAAACTGTTACTACTACCTTGATAATTGTATTATGGCCCTGACTGCTAGGTTTTTTTCCGACAAACGATAATCAGAACTATTCTTTTACCTGCATATTTTACTTAATATTTTTTTTTTTAAGTTTTCCGACAACTATGCTGTCAGAGCCATTTAATATTTCTTTGAAGAACTGACATATATTCATGAATAAATTTTTTTTCAGTAAATTAACAAATTGAATTTTCATAGTGAAAAATCAAAACAGGATCTTTAAAACTTTAAAACTTAAAAAACTTAACGAATACGACATTAGACGTATACTATTTTTAAATAGACGAAAACTATTATTGAATAGTCTATTATGAAAACACGAAAAAAGTTTTATAGATTCATCTAATACAATGTTTTTACTATTGATAATTATTTAAATATTAATTTTTTAATAGAAACTTATGTAGTTATTCAGTACAAAATACCTGTTAACTATTATAGTAACAGTCCTTCCTTTTTCAGTAGCATAAACTTATCCAATTTACGCAAATTTTGTATAAAATTGTATTTGCTAACACGCTCCACTTATTCCAAATTGTATCAGAATAAAGAGATATGAAATAACTGCTGACAATATTACTAAAATAAATGGCTTGTTGAGAGAAAATAAATCCAGTAGATCAATTTTCAAGTTGACAGTTTGCAGCAAGTTTAGAAAAGTCTCGACCTGTAATAAAAAAAATTAATTTAATTTTTAAATATCTACATTATTAACGACTACGCTTGTACACTTGTATCCCAGCGAAGATCGATATCAGAGCAAACCAACTCCAGACCCAAAAAATTTGGCATTTGTGAAGCTTTTGTAACATAATCAGCACACATCATTAGCAAAGTCAGATTCAACACTTTTATAATAACCTGACATATCAATATACAGTTTATGTCGTCCTCCTCCAGGTACACCCAAATCGCCTGATGCATAAGCAAAAGAATAACCGTGAAATTGTAATATATATAATAGAGTATTTGCAGTTGAAATATATGAATGAACTCCTTTGAAACATTGTACATATCCGCGTAAATAACGACAAAATCATCCAAGCGTTCAGCATAATCACAAAGCAATTGCATTAACCTATATGTGCTAAGAGTCTTTGTCAGACCTGTACTATTCTTATTCGTCATGGATTCTAGCTGAGCCAGCATTTGCTTCAAATATACTCCAAGCTTCTCAAAAAATAGTGCAATGATAAGAAAACCCAGAAAGCAACCGTCCAATGCCAACATTGAGCCAATCCATAAATATATTCCCAGCACCTGTTGAGGCCACTGAATAAAATAATACACTTGAAACAGCGCTGGTACTTCATTTATCAATCCTATTGAAGTGGTCAAGACTTTGAAGATTAACAGAATGAGAAACTTTTTAAAAAACATATTGTTCGTTTTAGATATCGCCAAAATCCGCTTGTATAGTCCAAAGAATTTGTTTATTACTCTCAAGACTCGCTCTTCTCCTTTTATCTGCATTATTAAAGAGAGTACTGAGAAACATGTAACCGATACTGCTTGAAGGTCGCCTAACATCCTAATGAAACTCTCAGGGCCTTCCAGATATTTTTTAAACATATTCGGAAGCACAGTGCAGTATATGGTGGTGATCAGAATATGTATGATAGTAGCGCATAGCTTTCCACGACGTTTTCTTGGGACTACTTCTAAATCGGAACGATTGAGTTCACAGTGAATGACTCCAAAAAATAAAGCAATTCGATAGAATAGTAAAAGCAGACCACGGAATAGAGTTTTCGCACTGCAGCGAGTCGTCATTTCGACTCAAGTTGTTGACTGCCATTAAAACACTACGAATGTCAAGCTTCTGTCCTAGTGGTAAATGGTATATTATCATATGGAATGGTGTTTCAATTCTCTTGTGTATTTCATTAATTGAATTTAGTGATAACATCTTTACGTTGCTTCTTTTGTGATGGCACATTTGAGTTTGTCTACCAATAAGCTCAGTGTCGAGGGTGTTAAATTTCTACGCATTCTCTATTACGTTTCGAAAACTTTATTTAACATCAACATTCTATTTTTTCCAAAACTTAGATAAGATAAAAAGTGACATACATTCGAATTGGAAGGCTTTTAGTTCGAATCGGAATTTCCATGGATTTAAGGAGTTTGCAGAACCCGATTTTATTCATATGATGATCAAAAGCAAACCGGCCAGCTGTCAAGCGGAATGTAAAATGTTTTATTTATTGTGGCTAATAAGTTAAAAAATCTTTTATTGGGGAAATGATTAAATTTATTTAATTATTCCTATTTGAGGAGAAAATAAAAAATAAAGCACAAAATTAAGTTCTGGATTTTATGGATAAAAATTCAGACCTTGCGAAAGGATTTAGAAAGCGAGACAAACCACTTGTGACAGCAACTTGTAGAATCGCTCAATAGCTCAGGTCCACCGCAAAGTACATTAATGGAAGGGAAAATTTAAACTTAAAGTCAAATTTAAGTTTTTATTATTGTGCGCATATGTGGCATAGTACAGATGGTGCACAGTAGGCTGGGAGTGTCATTTGGATCTGAAGATCAGCCAGCAAATTAAAAAAATGATTTGGAAATTCTGGATATGAAAATTCAGGAAGAATTTAACTTCGTCAAAGCAAAGAATTGAATATTTTGAGGCAGAACATAGATCTCAGGGAGTAATTTAAAAAAGTTCCTTGATGAAGATACAGATTGGAAAAGAAATAAGAACGAAATCGAATAAGAAAAACGACACAGTTTCGATAGTATCGTAAGTGTGGACGTAGAATTTTTTGTTTGATATATTTGGTGATGAATTTGTTGTTCTTGTTTATTTATATGTTGGTCAAAAATCAATGTAATTCAATCATTGTTTAATAAATGGAAATAAGTATTTCGGAATAATATGAAATCATTATTTTCTCTGCAGTAATTTACTTAAATATATTCTTTATTAAATTGTAAATATAAATTTTAACAAACAAAATAAAGTTTTAATATGAAAGATATGGGCGATTTCATCGACTATCAGCCAATTGTGGAGGTCACCATATGGGATTTTTTTGTAACTTTCCTAATGTGAAGACAATGGTGAAAAATATAAGTACAAACAGACAATCAGTTATGGTATTTCTCCTATAAAATGTTGTTGAAATTGAAAAAAAACAAAAATAATGTTTTTTATGTAATAAACATGACCTTTTCGAAAAAATAGTACCTCATTAAAAATTTTTGAGGAAGGTCTTTTAAAGAGAGGTTAAAAAATAAAATCTAGTTTTTATGCCCGTCCCCATTTTAAAATTTTTTTATTGAAAAGTTAAGAAAATTCTACATATAGATTATAGATATATATATAGATCTACTATATAGTTGAAATCCAACCATGAGTAAATGTAGCAATTTTTCTTGTGTTTTGCTATACTTTGGTTGTTGTCCTTGCTATTACAGAAACATCTGGTTGATCCTCACTGGGAAGAAAAATTAATGTTTGTACTCTCTAACTTATGTAAACTACACACAATTACTTGTGTATTTGTGACCACCAAGTGCTTACATCAATATTGTACGATCAGTACTTTAAGCACACCATAGGCTCAAAGTGTGACACAAAATAATTTTTGATCACAATCAGCCATTCTACTAACCTCCGGGAATGACGTAATTCTACACCAAAATGGACGAAATTATTAAAGCACATGAAATAATTGCAAGCAGCTCAAGGCGTGTCTTTCGCGGTATTGAAAAAAAGGCATGAAATCAGTTACAAAATCCATAACAGATCTCAAAGATGAATTTTGTCTGCTGTGTTTTCGTACTGCTCCCTTTTTTTATATTCACGATTCTTTGGTAATTTTATATAAGTTTTTTTTCTGGTGAATGAAACTGAAAAGTAATTTACTTTTGACCAAAAAGATATAGTTCTTATGATCGAATATTGTTTTATTGAACAGAATAATTCGATGATTGATGAACGATAGTTTTTATTCATCATCGAAAAAATATCGTTAAAAAAATTATTTGTATAAAATTGGTGAAAATATCGAATAAAAGAAGAGAATTGGTACTTTTATTGATAATTCAAAATTAATTGAAATTTTGATTTCCTCTGATTTATCGGTCCGAAACAAGAAAAATAAGTTTTTTTTAATAGAAGAACATTACAAGACCGTTTTCTATATCGTTTCTATTCATTTGTAATGGCAAATCTCTTCCGAGAAACAATTTAGTGTCCGTAACAAAGAACTCAGGCACAAAAGTCCCGAATATCGGTAAAATGATAACATTACCGGACTATAGTCGAGCACATATTAGTCAAAAAGGTTATTTTTATACCCCAACGCGTACTGCGTAAGGGGTATATTAATTTTGTCATTCCGTTTGTAACGCCAATAAGGAGGCGTGGCAGGTATAGAAAAGTATTTATATTTTTGATCAGCAATACCTCCTGAGTCCATTTCCGTGTGTCCGTCTGTCGACACGATTTCAGCCGTAATTTTAAAGCTATCGCGATGAAATTCAAAATATAAGCTTATTTTTAAAAAAGGAAGATCAAGTTCGAGAATGAGCGAAATCGAATGAAAACCACGCCTACCTCCCATACAAAGTGACTTTATTTTAACTGTAAAATCTCTTCAAAATCCACAAACATAATTGAAATGCCTTGAAAATTGATATGTATGCTTTAATATTCAATATAAATCCCCACTATGAAATTTGGAAAAATCGGATGAAAACCACGCCTACCTCCCATACAAAGTAGCTTTATATTAACCGTAAATCCCTCAAAAATCTGCAGAAATGTCTTGGAATTTTGCACATGAGCTTTTATAAATAATATAGACTATTACTATGGTATTTGGCAAAATCGGATGAAAACCACGACTACCTCCCATACAAAGTGGCTTTATTTAAAACGTTAAATCGCTTAAAAATCTGCAAAAATTACTGAAATGTCTTGAAATTTTGCATACAAACTTTAATATTTATCATAAGCCACTCCTTGATATTTGGCAAAATCGGATGAAAACCACGCCTACCTTCAGTACAAAGTGACTTCATCAAAATTGAAAAACTTTCGAAAATATATATAACTGAATGACATCGTGTCTGCACACACCCAAGTTCTGCCCACGTCGTTTATCCAACCCATACATATATTCTTCGCTAAAATGTGGAGTCTTTATACTAGAAAAGTGGGTGTGGCATTTTACATTGTTTACAAATTACTCTATGTGGCAGCTAAGGGTAAAATTAAATTAAGCATATGACACAAATATTTTTGCAGATTATACATACAAATTTTATAGAATTCGGATATACTTCAGTACGTGCGCGGGGGGGTATTTTAGCTTCGGTACCCTGCCGAAGCTCCATTCCTTACTTGTTTTGATATAAAAATGTGGATGACCATATTCCATAAAAAAACAACGAGAATATGGAATTATTTTACTGATTGGTGTACTTGATGTTTAAACTGAAATCACATCACTCACATTTTCCTGACGATTTACGGAAATAGTATTGTAACTGGCCTGAGTCTTAAGTGTAATGTGCCCGACTATATTTGGACACAAGAAACCGACGAGTGCTTGATTAGGTCCTCGTTCGGACACTGTGCCTGACCAAGGTGTAACTAGCACTTCTTTCGGTGCATGTGTCGGACATTTACTGACAAGGGTACGGACACATATCTGCTACTTTATGGACACACAATATGAAATTGTTCCTCGGGTCTATAGACTTAACTCACCGGCGCTATGAAAAATTCAAAAAAAAAAAAAAAAAGTAAAAAAAATAAATAAAAAAAATCAACCCATGCAAAATGACCCAAAAATTAATGAAAAATGGCCCACTGAAATTTCACCCAACAAAAACGAACAAAAAAACCAAAAATTTTAAGAAAAATGGCCCTAAAACAAAACACGAAAATTCACCCAAAAAATGCAAAATCGCCAAATTTTTTGCATGTTCCCAGGAGAACAAGTTTGACTTGAGCAGTTTTCAAGGCCCATCTTTTAGATTTTTTCATGGCCAATTTTGAATCATGCTCAAAAATCTATGAAAAACATTTCGTAAGAGCAATTTATTTTAAGCTGAAATGGCCATTTTTATTTTTTTTTTCAAAGCTAAAAAAGCTAATGGTGAAAAATTTCAAGCCGCTCTCATGTAGTTTAGATATTTGGCTATAGTTGATGAAATGGGCAAAGAAACTCGTGATTTATTTTTGATTTTTTTATAAACGTGTTGAGCATTATGGATATAAAAAAAAAAGGTTATGCTCTAATCTATTTAAATAGCCATAAATCATAAAAATTCATGTATTACTTTTGAAAATATTACTCTAAACATTTGAGGTACTACCAATTTTTTATGTACCTTTAAAATATCTGTTGTTCCTTTGAACTATTTTAGTTAAATTTCATTGTGTGGGGTTTCCGTAAAAGGGTGAACCGCCCAAAAAAGCGAAAAATTTTAGTAAAAAATCGTCTTTCGCTTTGGTTATTTCGTAAAATGGTGCACCATTAAAAAAAATATCCGCTGGCGAAAAATTCTTATAAAAATTGTATAAAAAATTGCGAGATTTGTTTTTGCAAATTGAATTTGCATTACCACTAGGTGGATAGTGGTAATTATATTTTTAATGTACTAATAATTCAATGCATTATGCCCATCTATGAAATTTACACAGAAAAAACCTATGGGTTAGAGGGTTAAGGACTTGCTGGTTAGAAGGTTAAGCCAGACGAATAAAGCTGGATAAAGTAATCGTGGGTCTGACAATGATGAAAAATCTCCAAAAAGAAAAATCATATGAAAAATCACTCAAATATTTTGGGCGAAATTGCACTTTTTGTTTTTGGATGATTCTCCATTTTATTTTTTTTTTTGGGTGATTTTTCGTTTTTAATATTTGGCAAAAAACGTGAATCAGATCATAAATATGACGGTATTCAAAGTGAAAGCAGCGGTTTTCTTTTTTGTCAAGCGATTTTTTATAAAAACTTAGTCCGTTGCGCTTTTTTTTTTATGATTAAACCTTTTAACACTTTCTAAAAGCACGTGTATTTTTTTTGCTCTATCTTTGTAGGCCGTAACAACCCGTGTCCGGGTTTCGGCCGACATCATCAGCTCTCGCCAGGCGCCTCTGCTTTGCGCGCGCCTTCTCCAATCGGATACACCAAGTGCGATTAGGGCTTCCTCAGCCTGGTCCACCCATCGGAGGCATGGTCTCCCTCGTCGTCGTTGACCAGCGACCCTTTTTTCAACGACTTTTTTTCTTTACATTTTAAAAAATGTACCTAATATTTTTCATTATCTCTTATTTTCTATTTATTATTTTATATTTTTAACCAAAGTTTTATCGTTCAAACTTCGTTAACTAAAGTGATTTTTTGTGTTTATATCGTATATATTTTGAAGTGTCCAATATTAACGAATTTTTTGTATTGTTTATTAGAGACATATTTTTACTATCTGTATACTTTAAATGGAACTCTATAGTTTTATGAGAATTTTCTTGCATTTTGTAAATTGAGTTTTCAGACATTTTTCACCTAACGTCTAATCTGTTAATAGATAATGTTATGTTAAAGATAATGTTAAATAGATTATTCTCCAAGTTCGCTCTATATATGGGTATTTCTTTACTTTAATTTTTTCTTACTAGTAATAATTAGTAATAGTAATTTTCTAACTAATAATAACTCGATTACGGCTCGCAAAAAATTTTGTTGTTTCACGTTTCTTTAAGGAAATAAGGGATTCGTTTCGAAAAGCAGGAATATGCATTTTAAGTTTGAATACTTACATTGAAAATATTTTTATTTATTTGAACAACTCATACATAAAACTAGTTACATTAAAAATTAACTAAACCGGCCATATATTGTAAAATTAACAAATCTAGTTCATTATAGAAATTATTATATATCAACAAACAATTTTAAATACTTGATTGGGTATGAAGATGATGACTTAAAGCTAAAACCTCCATTCTTTTTAGGTCAAAATGCCAAAATATAGATCACAAAACTAATCGCTATCATAATCGTTTTTGCCACTCAGCGTCAGCGGCCGCCTAGATTCGTCCTCGGAGCCATAAACAACTTCTTCATCCGAGTCATTGATCATGGAAAATGCTGGATTATCTTTTGTAACTGCGATTTCCGCTAAGTACATAGATTGACAATTATTTAAATTCTATATAATTAAAAAATAATTAAGGTGGTGGAAACACACCTTGCGAGAAACGTCCATTCGGCGAGTACACATAGGCCATTGTATACAGATAGAAATTGAGTAGTCCATAGAAACACATAAATTGTGCCGAGCTGCGATACGTTGTATTGAGGGAGGCCACGAAATTATCTTCCAAAATGCCAAAACCAAAACGGCACGTTGTTACAGTGATGGAAATGGACAAAACAAACAGCATGAGTAGCGTCAGAAATTTCAAGCGCATATCTAAGAGAGAGCAATAAAAGACATTTAAATAAAATGGGATGAATTAAAAAAGTGACCAGTACTCACCAAAGTAGGGCATGGAACGCAACTCAGTGTAGGCGCGCAGCACCAGCAGTGACAAATACAAAATGTACATGCAACCAGCTATATAAAAGAATATCTTAAAGCCCTGTTATGAGAGTACAAGGACAATATTAGAGTAGAGTTTTTGCACACTGACGCACAAACGTACATTATAATTTTTGGTATCCACAAAATGACTGTATGTAGGATCACGCAGCTCATTACATTTTTCCCAGGTGGCCAGCACAATGGCACAGAGCCAAATGGGCAGCACAACAATTATCTTCGGCAAATAGAAGCGTACAAAGCGACGCTCATTCTGACGCAAGCCATGATAGATGCACAGCCAGAACATTAGTAGTGCACAGAGGAAGGTAGCTTGGAGCACAGCATCTAGCATGCCTGGCAGCCAGGAGTTAAGCAGAAATATCATGGGGAAGAATGGATCTTGAAGTGGATAAAGAGGTTTAATTAAAACTCGAGACGAGTTCAAAGTGTCACTTACTATCGTACAACAATAACAATGGCAGCAAAATAGACATCCACTTCTGTTCGATGGACCAATCATATATGGGATACTTGCGCAAGGTGTGCGCGTACCAGCACTGTTGAGAAAATATTGGATTATATGAATTTATAAATTATATAAAAAAAAAAACTTACAATTACAATGAATGTGAAGAGCAGAAATATAAAACGGAACCAGATTTCAATTTGAGTAAACTCCGCGCTGTAGGTCTTGAACTGAAAAATAAGGGAGAGAACAAGATATATTTTGTTTACATAAAATTTAAATTAGTTCATTCGAAAAATTCCTTCAGTAGTATTATACAACAAAACTAATCCGATAGTCTGGTAATTACAAAGTACGGACATAAAAAATAACCTTAAAAAATTTCAATGACTTGGTTCTCATTGATTCCTAGAACATAACCCCTTCCCTCCCCCTAAGGGACTTTCAGAGTTAGCTCAAATAACCGATTTTTTCAAGGTCAAATTTATTAACTTCATCAATGGAATTTTTTCCTTACTGACTTGATATTTGGTAAATATACCAGGTTGTTCTATAAATTTCTAAAATAGAAATAGAAAACATCATTTTATAGCTTGAGAAACATTTTATAATTCAGTTTATTCTCCCAGAAGCTAAACACACTTGTTCCAACGTACTCTAATTTATGAATTCCATCGCTGTAGTGGCCCTTCGGAAGGTCTCCAGAATACCCTTCTATCGCTGCTATCACCTCTTTGATGAAAATCGTTTTCTACGCGTGAATTTTTTGAGATGTGAGAACATCCAGAAGTCGGAGGAAGCAAGTCGGAGGGAGCTAGATCTGGCGAATAGGGTGGATTTTCCATCAATTCGTACTTTAATTCATTGATTTTAGCTATGGTTTTTTGACTTTTGTGAGCTGGTGCGTTGTCTTAATAAAAAATTAATTTTTTCTTCTGCAAACCGGGTCCTTCCAAAACGTTGCAATAATATTCAGAGTTATTTATTTTTCCAGTTTGGAGACAGTTCACCAACAAAATCCCTTTTACATCCCAAAAAAACTTTGCCATAACCTTCATTGCAGATTTTTGAATACGAACTTGCTTAGGAACCGAAGTACACCAATCTTTAGCTTCTTGTTTTGATTCAGGATCATGGTGGTAGACAAAAAGTCTCAACCATAGTGATGAATCGACGTATAAAATCCTTTTTATCCTATTTCAACGCTTCAAACGTTTTTTTTTTTAAATTGTTAGCGAATGCGGCACCATTGCCTAATGAGATTTCTAAGGCTTATAATAAATATTTCTCAGTCAATAGACGATCTTCCAAAACCACATCCTGTATTTTCCCTATGATTTCTGGTGTTGATGCACTTTTTGGACGTTCGATGTGCGGATTATTCGTTATTCAAAATCCGTTGTCTGAATTCCAAAATTATGTAATTTTTTTACAATAGGATTGCCACCTTATAAAATGTACGTTTAAGAGTTTTAAACATCATCTAAGAGTCTTATGGGTTCGCTGATTTCGAATCTGATGCCAGAATTATAAAATTCTAACTGGCGGATAGGAGTTGCCGCCTAGATTTTGTATTCTCGTATTCTTACGAGTTTTTTAATTCTGACAACGGATTCGGATTCAGCAGCCCATTATGTTTTTGGTTAAAAAAAAAATTATCAAAAATTGATTCCTTGTATCAAAATCCCATAGAATAATGGACATAACTGTTATCCAATTTTTTTGAAATTGGTTAAAATTAATGATTAAAATCGGTTAAAATGCATTTTAGTATAAATAACTGTTATTTTTAAGAAATATTTTTTTGGTTGCCGCATAACTTTTATTTTTGAGGAATACATTTTTAGGTTGACTAATAACAGTTATTTTCTGAAATTAAATTTTTTGGTTATTAGTGTGAAATATCAATAAAAAGTTTCGCTTTAAGCTTTTTATATTTTTTTTAACGTATTTATGTTTCAATTCCATTGTGCAAACATTATTTATTTCAAAGTCTCTTCTGCAATATTGCATCGGATATCAATTAAAATAAGCTTTAAAGCTGAGAAATATCGTTCCACAGTAACTTGAGTTGCTAGTGTTGCATGGACAATACAAGCTAATTCCCATAAAATGGGTGATACATCTTTGTAGTAACTTCAATATTCAAGGAGGAAATTTCAGTATACTTGAATCGTCATCTACTTCTACATCCGAAGACCCTTCCATTTCCAGTTCTCTTAAAGACTCCCTTAGCAAAAAGGTGTGAGTCCATCCCAAAACGAAATGTCAACTTTTTAATGATTTTCTAACTAATAACCAAAAAAAATTTATCTTTTTTTTAGTTTTTTTTAGTCAACCTAAAAATGTATTCTTCAAAAATAAAAGTGCAACCATGCAAAGTGCAAATGGGGCAATCAAAAAAATGTCTCCTAAAAATAAAAGTTATTCATAACGAATATTTTTATGGGTTAAAATTGTCCAATTTTTCTGCTATTAAAATATAGAATAACAGTTATTTTCGGTCCCTGAATAGAATACACTTTTCTTGTGAAAAAAAACTTTAAACTTATTCACACTGAAAAATGACACATAAGTATAATAAAAAATTAAAAATATACCTCTCGAAATTAAAGTTAGACTTATGGACTAGTGGACTTTTTTGCTTAGAATTGAACGTAGAATCAGAAAAGAAATTGTCTTTAGGTCGTAACAAATTATTCCGCCTCCAATATGTAGTGGCTTGCCTTAATCATCTGGACATAATTTCCATCAACATTTGCATTGCAATTCAAAATTCTCAGGATTCCGAAACTGACTGAGCATTAAATTGAAAATTACAATTACAATACATTGCTCAATCCACATCCAAGTATCAATCCACACTTTTTGAAATTCCAAAGTAATTTGTTCTGAATTAAGGGGATGGTACTGTTTTAAAGACGGGAAAAAGGCATGTTTCATGATTTTTTTTAGAGACATGAATAATGTTGTTGTATTTATTTCATATACATGTTATAGTTTGACTTCTTAAGTTTCTTTGGAAAAAAAGTTAAAAATTATCGGTAAATAAATCCGTGGAAGCGATTGTCCGGAGGTGCCTCGAAAAAAGTTGTTTGCGGTGAACACGATGCCGCAAAATCTACTTGACTGATCGTTTTGAAATTGTTTACACTATTTCTACACATAAATCAACAGGTATTGCCGAAGCGTTTTTTTCATTTTTTTCCTATTTTAAAATAATAAAATAACCTCAATTTTCCAGCGACTTCAAAACGCTACAAAAAAAAAAACATTAAACAAAATCTCTGCGGTATTACCTCGGGAAACATATTAGGTGTGTTTCCGTACTCACACTGTGTAATTAGTGGGACACTATTTTCTGTTTCCGTTCTTTCTGTGCTTAAAATGGGAGAAGAAGAGCAAGCATAAAACCGCTCTCTCGAGCACACAAAGTGCACAGAGAGTGCTAGAACTCAAGACTCCGAGTAAAGTAAGAACAAGCATCAAGAAGAACAAGCATCAACTTCACAAACAAATTTACGATCATTTTAATTGGCGCAATTTACGTTTGACATGTCTGCAGTCAAAATCATGTTTTGTGCTTGAAACTTACTAGAAGCTGTTTCCATACTTTTGCAACTATTCTCACATTTCATTTTTACTCTCTCAGTTTGAACTTACACAAATCTTACACAGTGTAGAGTACGGAAACACACCTATTACCTTTTAAACTAACAGTGAATTTTTTTTCAGATGTTCCGCTAACCTCTAATCGTGTTCACCGCAAAACAACTTTTTTCGAGGCGCCTCCGGAGAATCGCTGGCACGGATTTATTCATCGATCATTTTTAATTTTTTTTCCAAATATACTTAAGAAGTCAAACTCTAACATGTATATGAAATAAATACACCAACATTATTCATGTCTCCAAAATAAAAACATGCCTTTTTTCGGCTTTAACGCAGTACCATGCCCTTAAAGAATTAATTTAAAGGTGGTGGAATTTTTTCATGGTCTACTTAACAATCGATACAGCCTCAAGGATTAACCGCATGTTTATGTATTCCGAAATCAGTACTCTTGTTCGTATGGGACACAATAAGCAATACAATTTTTTCATATCAAAAAATATTGTTACTCGTTTCTTTCACGAGCGAGAGTGCTCATTTCGGAATACATAAACATGCGGTAAATTCCATTTCAAAACAAAACTAAATTTGGAGCATTTAAGTTCAATATCTTTGCTACTCACATAGAACGTAATGCCTTTAATGTTGTATTTTTGATGAAACGATTCCAGTCCATAGAAACGCACGGTGATGATATAGTGTGCATAGTCCAGGAAGCCCAAATGCAGCAACGTAAACTCTTCGCAACTGTTGCGTTCACAGCTCAAATGACGTGTGCGATTGCGAACATTTTGTGCTGTTAGAATGCTCAGCGGCTTGTGTTGCTCGGTGATGCCATCAATGGCAACGCTAACCTGAAAACTCTTGTCGTATTTTTCATCTGTGAACGAAACAGTATTAAGGCAAAAAAAAAAAAAAAACAATTTTTTGTTGTAGCGCCAACTAACCATCATTATTGTCCGTCGACAATTTTGCTATGAGCCATAGCTGCTGCGAGTAGGTTGTCATAAGTGGTGATTTCATGGCAAATGGTCCGGTAGCCAGGACGGTTTTACTTTGCGCCAATGTTGTATTGGACAAAATATTTTTCGCCGTTATTTCCGAAGTGCTTGTGATGGGAGGTCCGGCCAAACCAATAACTATGCCGAGTCCAAAACAGGTGAAAAAGCCCAAGAAAACCATAACAAACTCTCGTTTGTGCATGGAATAGAGACGCATGTGTACGGAACGTTCACAGCGATCATGATGATAGGCTGGAGCGATATACTTGTTGAATTCGCTGAAGAGGTCACTAAATTGCGACAGCGAGTTCTTGAGGCGTAATAGCAAGCCACCCGATGGCAGATGGTAGGAGTAGCCAAGGCCCGAGGTGTCCGTTGGTGGCTTGGACATGGCGTTGGCGGTGGTTGTTTGATGTTCAGTTATCTATTTTTTTTTTTTGTTTTGCTGGAGGATGTAATCAAGATCCTTTGAAGGTTTTTTAACTAAATATAAAGTATTTTTAAACACTCGCCATTAACAAGCGTTTTTTAATCCAATTTTATTTAAAAAAGTTTTAGGTATTTATTATATTGTGTTTCAAACAGATGAAAAACAGTTTTTTCCGCAACTATTCGCTTCACTATTAACTGAAAAATCGATTTATACTCTTGTGGAGCCGCTCGACTTCACATATGCTGTAGTTGATGTACGGACTACTAGTAAAATAATTGTTTTTAGTGGAACGAAGGGTGTTTTTTTGTTGTGTATAATGTTTGTAGGTTTTCACTCAACTCGATTGACAGTTTCAAGGCAAATAGTGGAAGCTTTGCGCATGTCTTGGACTGTGTTTATGCGTTGCATTAAAGTCTTCAAAAAGTATTGGAATGTTTTGTAAACAAACGCTTTGGTAAACAAATTCCCAAAGATAACTGTTTGCTGAAAGATTATTTGGTAGCAATTATTTAAAAATTTTTTTTTAATTAAATTTATTTTAGGTTAAATTGTAATTAAAATAAATTTTTCTTAATTTAATTTAAAATTGTCATAACAACAAACTAGTCCCAAAACTTTATCGCACCATCCCAGCCGGCAGTGGCCACCTTACTTGCCTCATGCGGATGCCATAAAGCTGCAATGCAAACGCCTTCATGCGCCTGCCATTTCTTGTACAACTTCGTTGTCTTCCAGTCCCAAATGTAGCACTTGCCATCGCCGTCACCTGACACCAGGTAACTCATGTCCGGTGAAAAATCTAAATTACAGGCATAGCCCGAAACCATGTGGCCAGTAAAGGTTTTCTTGCGATTCATTTTGAAGCGATTCATGGCGGAGAATATGACAATTTTATTGTCCAGCGATTGGCAAGCTAGCCACTTGCCATTGGGTGCCAGTGTAACAGCAGGCATGGAGTGCATGGTTGGATCGGCGATATACTTCATATCCACTGGTATGTCCCACTCCCAGATGCGCATCGATTTGTCATCTGAAGTGGTTACAAAGCGTCGATTCTCATCCACGAAGGTTATGGTATTGACAGCGCCCAAATGACGATCGTACTCTTGCACAATATCACCGCTGCGTGTGTCCCACTGAAAAATGCAAGTCGTGACAAAGTCAAGAATATATAATTAATTTCACCAACTACTCACGCAAATAATTTTCTTATCCGATGTGCCAGCAACGAAAAGATGCTGCTTATTGTTGTCTGGATGAAATTTAACGCAGAATGGCATTTTGCGCGCTGTAAAACGTGACACCACATCTCCGGTCTCTGCATCCCACAACTTGATATAACGATCGAATGAGGCGGACAGAAATTGTGTGCCTTTGTTGTTCCAACCAACATCTTTAATGGCCTGACGATGACCGGAAAAGGTGCGTATGCAGCGTCTTTCGCCATAGACTTCCCACAGCTTAACGCGACAGTCCATAGAGCCAGATAGTAGCAGATGCGCAGTTTTAGGGAACCAGCGTATGGAGGAAATGCCCTTCGTGTGTCCCGCCCAGGTGTGTATGTGTGCTTTGGGCAGAAAACATTTAGGCGGCGGTGCATTTGTACGCAAATTGATGCCTATGTCGTGTGGAGCGTGCAGATATGAGCGTCCCTGATAATCGAATGCGTCTTTGACTGCGGAGAAAAACCGAGAATTAGTAGACACTCGGGGTTGTAGTAAAAACCAAGTGCTTTTGGAATCGATGGCATAGTTAACATCAGTTTCTGTGACTCCAAAAAAGAGATACCGAAATCGATTTGAACATAAAACCGCAAAACCAAAATCCATGACACTTAGGGCAAGTTTTTCAGTACGAGTTTCAATTTTAGTACAATTAAATCGAGCTTAACTCACTAAAATTGGACGTTTACACTCGGTTTAACTAGATATTTCAGCATTCGTTGAAATTAAATTGACTTAAATTATCATATGATGTTTGTTTTCTACCTAAACTGAGTTTAGACGTTTGGTGAGTTCAGGTTAAGTTTAAAACTCGTCTACTGAAAAACTGGCCTTTAAGGGAAAAATTTGTCGGTTTCAAATTCTTTTTCCAAGAGCAAAAAAACTGTTTCACACAAATAACGCCCATAGTGAAACCTTTATTTCATTGAGAGTTGTTTCCTTGAACGGAAAAATAAAAAATAAATTAAGTAACACTCACTGTGCAGTATGGATTTCTCTTCTAGTGGTTTATCTTCCTGTATGCGTCCACGCTTATGTCGCTTTGCCAGTATCTCATCCAGCGCTGCTCTTTGCTCCTCATTCGGCTTGGCAACGGTTTCTTCGTTCTCGTATTTACCCCAGGGCCCCACAAATCCCTCAATATCATCAGGTTTGTCGTTTTTCTCCTGTTTGCGTTTCTTTTTTGTTGCTTTGGCTGTTTCAAACACAGTTTTACCTTCATCATCGTAAGCGGACTGTAGATCACCAACATAAGCTTGCCCATCGGTGACTTCATCGACGGATGGATCTAGCGCATAGCCGTAGGTATGGAATGTGCGACGTTGATTCTCAAACTGAAAGGCATTAATGTGCGCTTTCTCAACATAGCCGGCCAGCGTGTTGCGCTGGGCACGCATCTGTTCGGTAAGATTAGGATTTTCGGGTCCCTTCACCGGTGCATATAACTCTTCATATCTGGGATTGTATTCAACTTCCTTGAGTGTGGGATCTAGTGTACGCTGCACTGCTACGGCACCCATGGGCACAACTTCTGGTGCAGCACACACCATCATAGCTTTGACGAGCGACAATTTCGGGTCAATGTTTGGTTTGATGTAAACTGGTGCTGATGTGTCTTTGGTGTTGGTTTGTGTTGTCTTTTCTTCAGCATCTGATTCGCCATCCGATGAACTTGCATAGTTTTGTAAGTTTAGCATTTTTGGTTGCTACCCTCTTACTATTTTAAGTAAAATAAAACTTGAAATGTGCAGAAATAAAGAATTGCATATAAATGAAAACAAAACGTATTTGGTTGTCTGACGTTGAACAGCTGACGCGTGTATAATATTGTCTCTTTCACTCAAAACTGCCGATCTAGCAGATTTTGAAAATTTTGCGGTATTGCAGTGTAGCAGTGTTTAGTTTGTCTCCAATTTGGTTGGTGTATGTAATACACTTGCGTCGCCTTGCGTTGAGTTATCTAGGGTGTGCTCTTTTGATTTTGAGGCTGCGTGCGAATTGATTTAAAATTACTGCACAGTGTAATTTACAAAAATTTTAGAAATTCTGCGTATTCTCATTTGACAGCTAAATATTCTGTTGCTTTCTCTTTTTAAGTCTATGGCGGGTTAACATTAGCAAACAAAAGCACAACATACGAGATGATTGAGTAAAAATGTGTGTATCCTTAAGTTAAAACTATGTGCGTATTATAACATAACATCAATAAAAAAAAGGCACAGTTTCGATAGTATCGTAAGTGTGAACGTAGAATTTTTGCTTAATATATATGTGGACGAATTTGCAGTTCTTGTTAATTTTTATGTTGGTTAAAAATAAATATAATTCAATCTTTTGTTAAAAAAATTTATATAAATATTTCGGAACAATATGAGTTTATTATTTTTCCTGCAGTAAAGAATTAAAAAAAAAAAATATATATAAAATATATATTATATTTCGTTGAAAATTTAAATTTTAGCAAACAAAATATATTTTTAATATGTCATATATATAAAATTAGTTCAATAAATAATTTGAATTTATTGTAATATTTTAAAAATAATAGCATAACTACCATGCCAGCCTGCAGTCCCCGTATATGTAAGCCAGCATAATAGTAATATAATTTTTTTGTATTATTTATGTATTATTTATTGTATTCATCTTGCTGAAGATTAACAAAAACAATAACAAACTACAAAAATGAAAGAAATATATGTATGCAACAATTTCATACACACATATTAATTACAACAACTTAAGCAGTTACTGAACAATATTCGTAAAACGATTCTTGATTTATATAATGGTTTATATGTAGTAGCTCTGCGTTTTTTAAATACCAAATATAAACTTATATAATGAACTATGCATCGCCTCTTAATTTTGCAACGTCCTATTCTCTCAGGCGTCAGGCGGACAAAGCGACGCTGCCCTAATTGAATGGAGTCTGCCAGCAGACAGCATTTTTTTAGCGTCGCAAGCATTTGTATACGTATGCATTGCTTGTAAAGCTCCGACAAATTCATAAAACGATTCTATTCAACAAACAACACGATGTTGCGTTGATGCGAGATTTCGGCACGAACTAAAGCAGCAAGCTCATGAACGTCAGCAGCAACTGAATCAAAATGTGAAAAACTGAAACAAAAATGTGAATTTTTCTTTTGCTATCGTGTGGCTTTATTAAAGAAGTGACAAAATCTAAAGTTAGATATTCCTTTTATCCACAAAATAACTGATATTTTGGCATAAATTTTATCTTTGTACGATGAATATTAAAGGCAGCATAAGGCCCTAAAGTGTCTGCCAAAAAACGTTAGCATGGCCTTGAAAAAATTTGTGAAACACCTCCATACAAACCGAGCTGTAAGACGTACATAATTCTACGTCAAAACTACAAAGGAAATATTTTGCAATTTGCATTATTTTGTAATTTTTTATACAAAATTTTTTTTTAAGCTAAACTTAAACTCATTGACCTTACAATATTTAATTTGAGCTTAAGAAATTTTCATTCTTTCATTTAAGTTTTTTTTATTATAGATTTTTTATTATAGATATTGAATTCATTGTATTCGAATAAATCTATATATTAATACCCAAATAAAAAAGTTACTGATCCCTTTTCGCCTGTGTTAATTTCAACATAATCACATAAAACTTATGTCGATGGAAAGGTATTTTCGAGTAGATTTGCACACTTTAATTTTTATTCGAATAAGTTGTCATTAAGAAACGTAAAACTAAGAAAATGTAAAAACTTTTATTTTTCCAAATGGGAAAATGAGAAAATAGCAACAAAATACAAAGCTACTCATACCTGTTCAACATTGTTGTTGTAGCATACACGTGCAAAGAGCAGAATGCGTGAGTGACTCAGACCATGATACAATAACTACCAGGTAGCCTTGACCAAGGTTGATTTATAAGCTTGTCGCAGGGCTCGCACACTCTTCTCAGTACCCATAATTGTCAAAACCAGCCAATTTTGCGAATGACTACGAAAGAAAAACGGATGATAAAAGAGAGCACTTGCAGATTTTCTATCAGCTGTCAACTTCGATTTGACAATTATGGGTACTCGCTCTCTCCCTTGCGACAACCTTATAAATCAACCTTGGCCTTGACCATGATACAATTATAAGATAGGCTCACATTTAAATGGCTGCTCAAACAACAAGTCTTGCAACAACAAAGCTGTGAGAGCGCTAAACGTCAAATGATAAACACAACAACAACAATAAGAAAACTAAAATTCGACCAGCCGATTTTGACATACAGCTTCCTTTTTACTCCAACTTGAGCCTACCTTATAATTCTGCCATGGCCTTGACAACCACCTATTTTCCCACGAGCGGCGATCGGGAGTTCTCAAATCAATACGAAGTTGAATTTTCTATCTGTTTTGCTACTTATTTCTTTTCTCTTTTTCAATGTGTTTTTGACAACTGCAGATCGCCAACAGAACTGTGACTCCTACCTTGCATGGCTGAATTATAAGGTAGGGCCGATTCGGTGAGTGTTCTCACGCCTCAACGAAGAGTGGATAATGAAAAGGTTGGTTAATTGTCAAAACGACGAATTTCGAAGAAATTGCAAATGAAGAAAATATTTTATGTTTCCAAGTTGCGAACAGTGCGGCCGCGTGTGTTAAATTTGTGATAACTTGAGTGAAAATATTGTACAAATAGTGTAATAAAAATTATAAAATGTGAAAGAAGTCTTACAATTGCAAAAAAAACCTGTAACAGTTTTAACCTAAAAACAACTGTGAAACGTGAGCATAAAGAAACGCGAGATGAACAGCTGCTTTCTACTTCATTCCTCTCCGAGTCGGCCCTACCTTATAATTCTGCCATGCTACCTTGTAAATCATCATACCATGACGCATGATACAATGATAAGGTAGGCCCGCTGCGCTGAGTGCTCTCACCCGTCAACGAAGAGTGGATAATGAGAAGCAACATTAATGTCAAAACGACGAATTTCGTAGAAATTGCAAATGCAGAAAATATTTTATGTTTCCAAGTTGCAAAAAAGTGCGGTCGCGCGTGTTAAATTTGTGCTAATTTGAGTGAAAATATTATATAAAAAGTGTAATAAAAACTATAAAATGTGAAAGAAGTCTTAAAATTGCAAAAAAAACCTGTAACAGTTTTAACCTAAAAACAACTGCGAAACGTGAGCATAAAGAAATTCGCGATGAACAGCTGATTTTGACATCTAGCCCGCTTTATTCTGCTTTCTACTCCATTCCTCTCCGTGATGACCTTACCTTATAATTCTGCCATGACCATGACGCAGACACTTCAAAAGAGCTTTCTCTTAATTTCTCTCCCAACAGAAAGAACTTGACACCGCGTCAGCGTCAAAAAAAACGTTATGCGGCTTAGACATCTGCGATCTCGTGTGCCACACGACAGTCATTTTCACACGAGTTCGCTAATAAAGAAGCATGTATGCAAAAGTGCCACAAGTGTTGGCTTCTTGGCAAAAATTTTTGATTTTCTCCGTCACACAAGCTAAAAAAAACCTTGGTGTGGCACATTTATTCGAACATTCGCTGCTTCATACAGGTTCAAAAAATGGCTACCGTGTGGCACACGAGATCGCAGATGTGTAACTGCTGCTTGCTTCTTGTAACTCATATAAGGTTGCGAACATTGTGAACGGTTTTTTTCGAGCCGAGCCGAGCCGAAAAACATACTGGAGCAAAAGTGATGCATGACTTGGTTTCTTTATTGCTCCAATGTGTTTTTCGGCTCGGCTCAGCAAAAAGCGTGCCCTGTGTTCGCAACCTAACACATGCAAAGACATTAATTTGCGTTTTTAAACCTTTCACGATGCAATATTTTGTTAGCAGAGGCCGATTTTTTTTATGTAATAATTATAGGTTAATTTGGAATTTAGGAAAATAGGCTGTTCTCATGCAATATGGTACAAGAAGTATACAAAACACGAAATTTTTTTTTTTAAATTTCAAATGAAAATTAATTGATGGTTGATGAACAACTTTACATTAAAAATTTCCATAAGTTCTTGAGCTTTTTTTTTAAAAAAACGAAAATGCACATTTCCGATTCCAGGCGTAAAAAATTACTCATGATTAGGCTGATTGCTTATTTCAATACTTCACATAATCAGTAGTTGCTGCAGCAGAGAGCCCGCTGATGCGGTTGGTGCATTCAGCAAAAAAAAAAAAAAAAAAAAAAAAAGAAAAGAAAACTCGATTTTGATATGGTCGAATTTCGGGGCCATAGGCGATACTAGTGCTATTAAATGCATAATTCTCAATGGTAAATTTTGTAAGATCCACATGAAAATTAAAAACAAAGGCGTAGATTTTTTTTTCAATATATCAATAAAGATTTTATTTATTTTTTGACAATTCTTTAAAGTTTAGTTTTGTTTTTTTTACTTTTTTTTTTTTCTTTAATATCTGTTTATAATATTTTATAATAATTTGTAAATTTATTAAGACAAAAAAAAAAATTGTTTGTTGGCTTATTTTGATTAAAATTCATAAATGTATTTATTTACTTATAAATACAATATCTGCATATATATATAACTATTTATATATTTATGTATATTTATAACATTGTTAATTATGCTTAAATATTTCAATATAACTAAATTTATTTCAATAGCTTTTTGGATTTTTTTTTTTTTTAATATAAATTTTTTGCAGTATCAGCTTAAACGTTTTAAGTTTTCGTAAAACTTTCGCATTTAAAGAATAACACAAATAAACAAATATATTAAAATTATTAAATTAAATATACAATAAAATTTACAAGCAAAAAAAAAACACACAAACATAAATGAGTATTTATAAAAAATTGAGTATTTGAAACAAATAAAAATGTCAAGTTACAAAGTGTCAAAAATCTGACTAATTTTTTTTTTTTTTATTTTATGGCTGGGATTATTTTATGGCACAAGCAGAGGGTGTTTCATACAAAAAATTTTACAACTTAAACTAAATGAAAAATACAAAATGGAACAACTTAACTTGGTAAAAGCTATATTTTAAATTTAATAACTAACATTTTGTTGTTGTAAGGCGCTAGAACAATGCTTTCACAGTGTGAAAAATTGTGTGCTTAAAAATAAGTTAATGAATTAAGAATTATTTAGAGATTTTGAGTAGTTTTTTGTTTTCTTCTCTTTTTTTTTTTTTGCAAAGCTTAAAAACGAACGCAATTTACTTTAAAACTTTTAATTTTAACAACTTTGAAGCTTTTATAGCTCTAAGTTTTTTTTTGTTTGTTTTTTGTTTTATAGTACAATGTCTTTGGATTTTTCTAGCTTTGTATGTAGAGCATGTTACTGCATGTGTGTGTGCGTGTGTTTGCGTTTACACGCGCACATTTTTAAAAATAATGTACAAGTGCGCTTAACTAAATTTTATAAAAAAAAAAAAAAGTTTACAAAAAAAAATATTTATATATTAAAAACTAGGCTGAGTTTAAGTTTGGTTTAACATGTAAAAATGATATAAATGCCAATTTTTACTACTATTTCTATTAGTTAAGTTAAGTTAACTAAAGTGCTGTGTGTTCGTTGTTTAGGAAACCTTTTGTTGTTGTTTGTTGTTATTCTTGTCTATTGCAAGCTGAGTCAGTATTAATAGTTTTGCATTTAAATGTATTTCGTTGCGCTGCATTCCTGTAATAATTGTATTAAATTGCAATAGCAAACTTTTAGGCGCTCTATTAGAGTGAACAAAATTTAATAAAATTGAAACTTTAATTGCAGTGTGGTTGTTGTTACTTGTTTTTTTTTTACATATAATAGAATATTACAAAATTTAGCTATGTTTTCGTTTTAGTATAAGTTTTTTATTTATTTTGCATTTTTTTTTAGTAAATTTATTTATTGTCCTTGAAATCTATGTTTTTAAGAGTTAATTTTTTTTTTTTATATATATTTGCATAAATATGAAGTGACGGCACAAAAAGAGTTTTCTAAGTACAACAATATTGGAGGTTTTCCGCATTTTTTTTTTTTTTTAGCTCAGTTTTTTTATAATTTTTACATTTTGTATCAACACAACTCAGCAGCTTAGAAGCTATTTTATACTTACTGTCTAATTTTAAGTTTTAATTTTTTTACTTTAATATGTGTTGTTATTATTAAATAATTTAAATAAGGCCAAATTAATGTTTTCATATTTCACTTATTTGTTAATTTAAGCTAGTTTCTTTTTTTTTTTCTTAGTTAAACTTGAACTAGTTAAGCTGTACATGCGAAATTTTGAGCTTTATTTTACACATCATAGAGCTTTCCGCTCTATGATGTTTAACAGCTCTTTTAATGGAATGATCGTATAGTTTTGCTTTTGTTGCATAATTTTAGGCTCTACGTACGTGACGTTTGAGCGCCTTGCTTCAATGTTTTATTTAGCCGAATTATTGTGAAAGTTATAAATTAATTTTAAATTTTAACATTTTAGGTTTTTTTTTTGTGTTTAATTTTTTTTTTCGTATAAATTTAGAGTATGCTTAATTTATGAGTTATGCGCTTTATTTTTGTATCAAACAGTTTTGCTTAGCGTTGTTATTTAAGATGTTTAAATTTAGCTATTTTTTTTTTTTTTTATTCAAGTTTGTGGCAAATGTAGTGTAAATAGATGTAGTTTTGTAATACAGTGTGTATATTTGTTTTTTGTGTTAGATAAACGCATTTTCAAGCAGCTTACACGGTGGGCGTTTTTGGCCAAAATGCTAACAAAATTTGAGAAAATTTTTATTTGCTTTATTTTTAATTTTAGAAAACATTACACAATGTGTTGCTGCTTTCTAGTAATAATTTTCACAAAGTGAATAATTGTTTTTTTGAGTATTTTTTTTTTTTTTTTTTGTTTAGTATTTCTTGTGTTGTATTGTCATGGTAACATCTTATGGTCCAAAATATTGTGTTTGTATGTTGTTCGCCTTAAAAAAAAACTGCTTATATAAAATAAAATTTTGATGAACATATATTAACCAACAGCTTAGTAAGAATAGTTTTAACAAAAATAAGAGTTAAAAAATAAAATTGCAAAATTAACCCAGCCTGTAGTTCAGAGGCCTTAAAATGAAAACAAAACATAATTAAAAGTTTTTTTAATTAATAAATAATGTAGATACAAATTTTAAAAAATAAGAATACGATTTGTTTGATGATTTAAAGTCTGGTACTGGTACCTATAGCAAAAAAAAAAAAAAAAAAAAAAAAAAAATAAAAGCTATGTAACATGAAATCTTCCAAAAACGGCAAATTATTTTTGAACAAAAATTATTTCTATTAGCACAGGTTCCACTCTCAGCCATTCTAGGCTGTGTTTGTTCGGAGGTCTGCCTGCAAGATTTTAATAACCATCACTGATGTTCAATACATAATATATTCATTAACTCTGCTGTGAAAATGTTATTTTATTATTTAATATTAATCTTTTCGATATCTTGATTTAAAAATGGCTTTCAGAACTAGAGTCCTGGGGCCCTACTCTCTATTGCGATGCGACAAAAAAATTCGCAAATTTGATTGTACGGATTTGCGTACGCATCAAATATCATTTTCGCATTGCATTGATTGGCGCATCGCAATACAGAGTAGGGCCCATAGAAGTCGTTTACTGAAATCCCGGGAATTTTTTTTTTTCAAAATTATTTGACTAGTACATTTATAAGTAGGTAGTGAAAGTTAGGAATAAAAACATGAAAAGAGAATACTTCAAAATATTAACAGAATTTTGTGAGCACGGTTCAAAGGCATATTTAACATGGTAGACTTGTCTCGGAGTGCTGGGTACTGCTGCTGTCAAGCACATAGTATGTATTTTATAATTTGCAAGATTTTTAATCCTGAAAACATAAACAATAACGGAACGCTCTCTTTCTGGACATTTTTTTTTTACCTTGTCTTATTATACAATGATATAGGTCTAGTCACTTGAGAAAAAAATCACTCTTTGTCGCCTTTGTTTGAACTGTCCAAGGTTGATTTATAAGGTTGTCGCAGGGCTAATCGCACTCTCTTCTCAGTACCCATAATTGTCAAAACCAGCCAATTTTGCGAATGACTACGAAAGAAAAACGAATGATAATAGAGAGCACTTGCAGATTTTCTATGAGATGTCAACTTCGATTTGACAATTATGGGCACTCGCTCTCTCCCTTGCGACAACCTTATAAATCAACCTTGGAACTGTCAAAGTAGCTGTTAGCTAAAAAATCTGTGATTTAGATTGTTTTTTCTTGATTTGCTTTCATCCATTCTGACAGTTCAATCGAGCTGCTCTCAAGTGACTCAACCTACCTCATGTTGAATTAGTTTTTTTTTTTATAGAAAACAGAATGTTAACAAACTGAAAAAATTTTGTACAATTTTGACAGTTATAGTCAACAAAAAGAGAGCACAAGTAGCCCTGCAGCTACCTTGTTCATGATATCATGATTCAATTTTTGTCATGCTTTATAATCAGCATCCATCAAGTTTCAATCTTACATCAATAGCATTCAAGAAAATTAAAAACAAAAACGAAAAAAACCAAGCAAAATCAGAGATTTCCTTTAAAACTTCGACTTACGGCGGAGAATATAAATTATCTAGAGATTGCATCAACTTTGCCAAATCTCTGAGACATGTTAACAGAGTTTTTTCCTCTGCGTTTTTAGGCGAAAATAACTATGTTAACGCATGCCGGAGATTTAGCAAAGTTGTTGCGATCCCTAGATAGGAAACGCAAGCAAGAATAATCAGGCCTATCATGATGGTACTTTCCGTTATTTGAGAAAAAGCTCAAAAACTTTTGGAAATATTCAGCTCTATTATGAACAAAATTTCCCCTGGAATTGAAAAAGGGAGCTTTCATTTCTAAGACAGAGGATAATGTTTTTAAAGATTTTTTTATTTGTGATTTTAGAAATAGACGCTGAATGCAAAAAAGCGTTTGAATTTTTCAAAAATTCCGTGAACATTGGGCAACATATAGGGCTGATTTAATGCAAATTTGTTCATCAACCGTCAATATTCATGAGTGTACAAAATGAAAAGGTTTTCGTTTATGGGTGAAAAAATTACTCATGATAGGCCTGAATATATATACAGATTACGCCTTGCGGATGTCAGTCATTGAGTGATGGACGTCAGATGAGAGTTTGACTACTCAAACAAAAGAAAAAAAAATGAGTTGCGCAAAAATAAAAACCGGTTCACAATTTGACGTCGATGCACAGTAATGGCCCTGTTCTGGTGATTGACAATTGTAAATTTATTGACAACTGTAAAAATGTCTTATTCCAAAATCTAAGCAAAAGCTCATAAACATGACAAAAATGGCAATACTATAAAAAAAAAATATACAGAACAAATAAATTTGCGAAACATTTTGAAAGATTCCAACTCCTTGGAACTAAAAACAGCAAATAAAAGGCTATGAATTCAATGAATTTACAGTTGTCAATCACCAGAATAAGGCTATTAATTTCATTTTTACTCACTTGAAGGCGCAATCCTTTATATATTATTCTTGGAAAGCAAGTGTCAATACTTTTATTCGAGTTATGGAGAAATTCAGGTAAAAGGAATTCAACTTATAGAATGGGAGTTGCATATAAAATACTTTTTTAACGCTACTGCCACTCGCTTAAGTTCGAGTTATAGAAAATTTGAGTTATAGACAATTTGAGTTAAAGAAGTTCGAGTTATGGAAGTTTGACTGGACACCAAAAAATAATTTGTCCAAAAAAAAAAAAAAAAAATGTGATGATTTTGATTCACTGGCATGTAAAACGTTCACCAAGTTCGCTATTTAAAAAATTTTGCCAGAAATATTTATCGCATTATGAAGCTACTAAAAATTTCAAAAACTTAAGAAACTCAATTCTGGAAACTCCGCTCAAAAACATTCCCAAAAAAAAAAAAAAAAATTAAAATTGTTAATCTTACATTAAGTGGGGAGCAAATGTGGAGAGCAAATTTTCAAAGCTTTTATTTTCAACGAGCTTTGAGAGTTTTGTGTCTACGCTCTCTGCCTTGCATCTACCCGTTTCATTGTATCATGGATGGAATAATATAACTTCCAGTGCTATTCTGCATGATTACAATGAAATAATAATATGCACATATGACAACATTAAAGTACTGAATCAAAACATCGAAAGAATAACTGACAATCACCGTAAGGCCTAGAAAAAATAAGAATTTATTTTTACTGAAAATGGGAGGAAAAAGAATTAAGAAGTATATTTTCAGGCACACCTACTACATATTTAAAAATAGTGTAAATTGTACTTGATTTGGAGTTTATTAAAATTTTAAAAATTTTTTTAAAAAAGATTTTTACGTCTTTCAATAAATCTTGTAGCTTTCATACGATTTCTTTAACTCAAAGTTTTTATAAGACCAACCTTTTTTTTGCATAATGGTGATTTGAGTTATGGAAGTTTGACTTTAGTAACAAGCAACTAATTACTAATGGTCCAATAAGTCTCGCATGGCACAGCAGCGCATGACTGAACAAGTGTCACATGAGAAATCGCCTTTAATGCAGGCCTTCTAACACAGTCAGGTGCTAGTATTGGTGCGTCCTCAATTCGCGCACACTGAGCTTTATACAATTTGCAGCGCAAGGAGAATGACTGAATAATATTCTCTTGTGTTGTGAGCTTTGTGTACATGTGAAAAGTTACGCTCAGAGAGCGCTCAGTGAGCTATGGAGCGCCCAGACTTTTCATTCAGTTTTGTGATTGCTTGACGCCAGCAAAGAGAAAATACGCCATATTTTACAGTTTTTCTTTGATAAAGCCGTATGCCAGACGGCTGAAAATGTGGATAATGTTTATGGTCCTGATACAGTAGCTAATCACTCGCAATTTTGGTTTCATCGATTTCGTTCCGGTAATTTTGTTGTCAAAGACACACCACGCTCTGAAAGGTCAATTGCCGAAAATGTTGATAAAATCATGGAAATCGTCGAGTCCGATAAGCACTGTTTCGATTGCCCAAAAGTTAAACATTGCACAGAAAAACCTCTACTTGAATAAGGCTGGATACAAAAAGAAGGAGTATATTTTTGAACTCGGTGCCAAACGAGTTTATTCAAAAGAACCGTATGAACCGAATTTTCATTTGAGAAACGCTGCTGAGTCGCCACACAATCGATCCATTTCTGAAGCGGATGGTGGCTGGTGATGAAAAGTTACTCACTTACGACAAAATTAAGCCAAAACGGTGAGGAAGGTTTTGCTGTTTGTTCGGTGACTGTTTTGTTTTGTTTTGTACTGTCAATAATTGGACCGCCTAAAGGAAGGCCTATTAGGCCCATAGGAGTGGAATTTCGTTCTATCAGAAAAACGCCAGGACTCAAACATCAATAGTGACTCGTCAGAAGCTTGGTTGGGAAGTTCTTTCGCATTCACCTTAAAGATCGGACCTAGTGATTACCGCCTGTTTCTGTCTATAGCGAATAGTTTTGCTGGCACAACAGTTGCCTCAAGACTGTCAAAAATTGACTGTCCCAGTTTTTTGACAACAGGGACGAAAGTTTCTTAGAGAGTGAGTCATAATGGAATTACTTTCAACATAGCAACAAGTTATCGAACAAAATGGGGCATATTTGAACTACCTATGCTAAATAAAGCCTTTAATTCAGGCCTGGGCATTCTAACACAGTCACATTTTATCTTGTCTTGTTAGTATTGGTGCGCTCTCAAATCGTGCACACTGAGTTCATACAATTTACAGCGCAAGGCGACATAGACCATCATGGTATCACCGTCAGCGAACGACTAAAATATATTCTCTTGTGTTGTGAGCTTTGTGTACATCAAGGTTCATTAATATAGGTTAAGTCACTTGAGAGAAAAGCACTCTTTTTTCGCCTTTGCTCGAACTGTCAAAGTAGCTGCTAGCTAAAAATTGTACAGATTCGAGTTTTTTTTTTCTTGATTTCCTTTCATCCATTTGACAGTTCGACCGAGCTTCTCTCAAGTGACTTAACCTAAATTAATGAATCTTGGTGTACATGTGAAAAATTACGCTCAGAGAGCGCTCAGTGAGCTATGGAGCGCCCAGGCCTGCTTAAATTTCATGCAAAAATAATTGATTACTTTTTACAACACCTGATATTATTTTCCAAAGTCATATCGTATATCACAACACTGTCAATGAAGAAGATAATCTTTATAGCGAGAAAAAGGAGTTTCATTAAATTTATGTTTTTTTTTTTTCGAAAAAAAATTACAAATACAAGACAGAATAGATTCTTTATTTTTGTTCTTTTTGTAGTAAACTTTTTGCTTGAAATTTTTGTAAGTTTAAATTTTAAACATTGGTTTTTCTATATATGCACCAATCAACGACATTAGGGGCTGTTCATAAATTACGTAACAATTTTAGGGGAGAAGGGAGGAGGGGTTGAACAAACCCATTGGCGGGTTTGGTTGTGCGTTACGTCACAAACAAATTTTTTTTAAAATTCAGTTTTCAAAATTTTAACTTTTATTCAAATTTATTTTATTGTAAATATTGTTTAAAATTTTTATTAACAAAGTGGGGGAGGGGGAAAGACATTGTGACGAAGTGTGCCATAGTTTAAAATTGACCAAAAATACGTTACGTAATTTATGAACTTATATAAATGTATAATTCGAAAAACACATAATTAAGTGTTTTTGTTTGTCGTCAAAATGGTCACGAACCAATGAAATTTGATAGATCTAAAAAATGTACTCATTTCTCGAGTGAAAACAGAACGATCTACCTATATAAATATTTACGCCACTTTAGGATTTCCTTTGACCTAAAATTTGGCAAATGGTCAAAAAATTAGAACGATAACTGTAAGAAATAAATAATAATAACCTACACCGGTTACAGCTGTTATTTTATAAAGACAAACTAGATGGATGGAATCGAACCCGAAAATCCTGGGATTGCAAAACCTTAAAACAAATTTTTGAAACTATATAAGTAGATATTTATCGACTGCAGAGTGGAGCTGTTCAAAATGCTGAGTATGAGTCACAAGTTACAGTTTTTAAATTAAACTTAAATTATTTGGTTTACTTTGAGAATTTTTGAAATGAATGAATTTTGCGATTAATACAGCGCTTAGAGCATTTAAAATATATTCGATTTGGCTTAATATAAAACATATTAAATTAATACATTAAAAAATACCGCGTTATTATTAAAAATATAATAATAAAAATTAAATTCATTCAAGCTTTAAATAAAAATATGGCGTTTTGAGTATTATTTCTTAAGTAAAGAAAAAGGTACTGGGTCTATTTTCTTCCGTTTGTTTTTTTAAGGCTAGGCATAGATGCATAAAACCGACTACTGGAAGAACTGAAATTTCAATATTTTAAATAAAAATTTACAAAACTTATGTTTAACTAAAATATTAAAGTAGCTTAGGTATAAATAAAATAAAAATTAATAAATTCATATCAACGAAAGGTTCACAAAACGAACGTCAGCAAAGCGAACGATTTGCTTTTAATAATAAAATCAATCAAAAAACAAAAAAAAATATTAAATTTAAAACTTAATACGTAGCATGGCAATTATTTTGAGTATGGCCAGGGGTGGGCCTAGCAAAATTCTGCTCGCAAAACTAAGATTTTTTTTTTTTAAAATTCAGAAACACTTTAAAAATAATAAAAATTAAAATTTTCATTTATAAATATCAATTATTTATAAATAACAAAAAGAAAATATTTGTTTTTAAATAATTTCGACGTTATGTCTTGCTTCAAATAGACAAAATATCGTTAAATAGGCTTTTTCAAACGTAAAAATTTTATTTTATGATTTTACGATGAATTTAACGAATTAAATAAATCAATTAAAACAAAAATTCAACGCCCAAGAACTCTTTACTAAACTGAACAAATTTGTTTTTTCAATGAACCAGTTTTCAGATATCATCGCAAATTTAAAATCTTTCGCAGCATTGCAAGCTGAGAAAATCGTATCATTATGTCAGGAATAAGTCTTGAATAGTTTTACTTTAATAATGCAAAAAAATAAATTTTGTCTCAAATAAAATACAGCATAAAACGAAAATTTAAGTGTTTTTTTTTAAACTCGCGGAGGCCCTTAAAGTGTTTTTTCATATTTTTATTTTTTTTTTTATTTTGAAAAAAATTTGTTAGTTCTGCGAGTAATATTTCACTAGGTCCGCCACCACTGATATATGGGAACATTTATAAAAAAGTAATTTATAAATATCGAGCAGCAGTTAAAGAAAACAACGAATTTTGTGTTCCTGCACATTTTAACGAAATTTAGCTTAAAAACCAAAATACTTTAAAATATTTTTCATAGTTTTTTTGCCCAGTTTTTTTTAAACTTAATTTAGATTGACTTTAATTTTAAGTACGACTTTAAGTTTCGAGTCAACAAGCTTTTCCAACAGCTTAATTCAGCAACATTTTCGCATTGAAAAAGTCAAATGGATGCGTATGCTGATGTTGATGCGGTAGTGGTGGTGGCGGGGGCGGCAGCAGCTGATGATGATGCTGATAAAGCGCTGAATTGCTGACATGCAACGGCTGCATACCGGCGTGCGTGCTATGTAGCAGCGCAGGTGGTGCTCCCGCCGTTGTTGGCGGCACGCGTGTCTGCTGCATGGGTGGCAACATTGCATTGGCGCCGGGCCAGCAAGGCGAGGTTCTTAAATGTTGATTTTGCTGCTGCTGCTGCTGTTGTTGTTGTTGTTGTTGCTGCTGCATGCGTTGTTGCAAGTGCTGCTGTTGTTGATGTTGGTGCTGCTGTTGACGCTGCTGATGAAACGCCGCCAGCGCTGCAGTATGTTGCTGTTGCTGAAAGTTGCCACTGGCATTTGCAGCAAGTTGCTTGCGAAAATCAACAATATTCAGCAGATTTGCAGAATTTGCCGCTGCGGCACGCTTAGAATTGCTGTTGCTATTGCTAGCGGCACTTGCATTTGTTTTCATGGAGACGGAGGTGCTGACTGCTGAATTGTCGCTTACCTATTCCCTGTACGGTTTGCAGTACGAATAACGGTGGTTCATGTGCTGACTATACGAGCCGGAATGTGAGAAGCGTTTGAGACACTTGGAGCACTGGAATGGCTTCTCGCCACTATGCAGGCGCTTATGCTCGGTCAAATGATGCTTGTGCTTGAAGGCCTTGGGACAGTCGACGCACTGGTATGGACGCTGACCTAGAAAGAACAAAAAAAAAACGACTTTTCAATAAAGAGCTGTCCTGAAAGAGGCTGAAGAAACTACTGACCTGAGTGCTCGTATTTGTGTCGCGCCAATGAGCTTTGCTTTGCAAACGCCTTGTCGCATTGATCGCACACAAAAGGCAAATCCGGATCACCAGCGTGACCGTGTGTCTCGGCTTTGGCACGCTTTGGCTTCGGCCCTAGCAGCGACATGCCGTTGTAGTCATCTTCGTGTGAAAAGCGCGATTCATCATCACGCCACGAACGCTTCTCTGAGCCACCTGGGCTCAGACTGGTGCCACGATAGTCTATTAGGCCGCCAGCGGCACCACTCAGTTTAATACTGTTCATCATTGGGTTGCGCGCGTACTCGGGATTCATTTGGAAGAGCGCTTCCATTGGCACAAGGCTGCGATGAGCAGCTGCCGCCGCTGCGGCAGCATTAGGCAGCATATAGGGTGGTAGCTGACCGGCAGCAGCGGCGGCAAGTGAGGCGGCTGTGAAGCCGCCAGCATTGCGTGGTGTGGAAGTGTGCTGTGGCCGCAATGCCGCTTCATTGGGTGAAGGTGTTTGGCGAAAGTGCTGAGTAGGCGCAACACCGCCAAAATACAGCGCTGCAGCGGCTGCTGCGTGCTGTTTAAATGGCACCGGCACCGAAGAAACACTCGTGGAAGGCGAAATTAGCTTACGGCTCAAATTAATGGCTTCATTGAGCTCAACAGCATCAGCTGCTTGCTGTGGAGCCACGCCGTAGAGTGGTGAATGTTGCGACGATGTGCAGCTGCCGCGTTGAGATGTACCCTCATCCTTCTTGAACGACAAATCAAGTGGCTGCTCTTCTGTTTTCGAGCCGATGTGCTGCGTCACAGCGACGCCCAAGTCAACAGCTGCCTGCTGTGGCAAAGGAATTGCGGGAAACACACATTTATTGTTGTTGTTGTTCGAGTTGTAGCTCTGCATTTTGCGCTCTCGCGAGCGATTGTTTTGAAACCAGACCTGCACAACACGAGCGTCAAGCTGCAAGCGGTTCGCAATGATACGAAACTCATCACGACTTGGACGTGCATTGATGGCGTAATGTTGCTTGAGCAAATTCTGCTGCTCCTCTGTGATGGCAGTGCGCACGCGCACTTTACGTTCACCATTCTCACTGCTGCAATCGTTTTTGGCGGAGTCGCGATCCTCTTCGGCATCCTCATCGACATCGCTAGACTGCAGGAATAGCGATGAGTTGGCAGATTGTTGTGTGATGTTTAATGACTCATTAAGCAGCATCTGCTGATGTTGTTGCAGCTGTTGCTGTTGTTGCTGGTATTGCTGCTCCAACTCCTGCTTGATGAGGCCGCAGAGCACCTTTTCATGTTGGACGAGCTCGGTTGGATGGTTGAACTGTTTGTGACAACGGCTGCAACTCAAATCGGTGGCGCCGAAGGTCTGCTCTTCTTCTTCTTCTTCTTGACGAGGTAATTGAGCATTTTCGATGGAGCTTGACCGTTCGGACTCCTGTTCCATCTGCTGTGACGTTTGCTCCTCTTCAACTTCGTTATGCACGGCTTCCTGCTTAATTGGCGTTTCGGCTACTGCCACTTTGTTCACATTTTTCTCCATATTTTCCTTCTCAGCCTCCTCGTTCTTCTCATTCTCCTGATCTTGATCTTGCTCCTTATCGTCCTGCTCTGTTGTCCTCGGAGTGTTGCTGCGTTTAGGTTCTTTCTTGATTTGTGCTACAGGAAAACAGTCTGCTGCATCTAAAGATCGTTCAGCAGGATTGGTTGTATATTCAGTAGTGGCGAAAGTGACGGAATGCTCTTGCTTCTGATTAAGCAATTCTTCAGCAGGAGCTTTAACGGCCTCAGATTTATGCGACAACAGTTCGGTTGCCATCTCAGCCTCTTCATTCCGCGAACTTTCATCTTCGTGATCTTTTGGATCGCTCTCGTCGAGATCCATTACCAACTTTGGCTCATCTGGTGTCTCATCCTCGTTAACTTCTTCAATTAATTCATCAGCTTGCTCCTCAAGCTGCTGTTCCTGATCCTGCTCGTGTTCCTGCTCCTGTTCTTGTTGCATCTGCAGCTGTTGGTGCTGTTGTTGCTGCTGTTGTCCGACAGCAGTCAACTCCAACAGCCGTTGTATGCTGTACGGATGTATGCGCGGATCCAAGGCCATGCTGTAGAAGGGATTCTGGAATGTGGCCAAAAGTGTGGCATTCATGGCACTATTGTAGTCATTGTATTTGGGCAGCAGATTCTGATAGAAGGGTGCAGCAGCAGCAGCAGCTGCATTTGGCGCACCTGTCGCAGCGTTAACATCGCTGGCAAAATAGTTCATTGGATTAGGCACTGAGGGTGCCATGGAAGCGGCAGCTGGCAAATTTGGAATGCTATCAACGGAACGTTCATTGTTGATTTTGCCATTGCGCTTGGCGCCTGACGTGCCACCCGACACGTTCTTCTCCAGCGATTTCAACATGGCACGATTGTTGTTCAATTTAAGACCCATGCTGATGCACTTTTTCGAGGTCATGTGCGATGAGAACGAGCCGGAATGTGAGAAACGTTTGCCGCAGTTATCACAACCGAATGGCTTTTCGCCGGAATGAATGCGTACGTGCTCCTTCAGGTGATGCTTGAATTTGAACGCCTTGTCGCATTGGTTGCACTTGAACTTACGCAGCAGCGCCGATTCATCATGGCTGATCATGTGACGTTGCAGGCGATAAACATTGGCGAAGGTCTTGTGGCAGATCTTGCAGCTCTAAAAGAGAGAGAGAGAGAGAGAGAGGAGAATATATTTTTAAAATGGGCCAAAATCATGTGGAAAATTTATCTTAAATTATATAAAAATTGTTTTTCTCTTGTAGGTCTTGAAATGGAACACGTGCCAGTTTTGAGCGCCTATTTTCTAAATTATGAATGAAAAACATGCTTGATTCGCGTAAACATTCTGAATAGAGATAAGAAAACAGCGCAAAATCTACTGAAAATAATAAGCTTTTTGAACTTAACAGACAGCACGAGGATCACGTTGAGGTAAGCGTATAAAAATTAAAAGGTGGTTGATCCGCAACCTAAGTTGTTTTGTCACTGTCGCATATTGTGAAATATTTTTGAAATTTTGTCTACAGATTATGAAGAATGTCCAGCATCCGGTACAGTTTTTGTTTTAAATACACAATATTAAGCCTTGCTCCACAAAATATAGCACTCTACATTCTATACAATCGGCTTATGGCTTAACACACTTATGAGACGACCATAAAAAATTGCTTATCTCTAAGGTAGGAGAGAATGAGTTGTTTACGTCTTAGGTACATTTTAGCTGAGTATTTCGAAAAACAAAATAATATACTAGTTTATTTTTACACTGAATTTAATTCAAAGAAACTAAGAAAGAAGATAACTAATACTGAAAACAATTGAGTTATATATTAAATTCTGGGTAGAAATAATTTGTTTTCTAAGTTTAAAACATACGAGAGTAGTTCAATAAGTCCTTAGAAAAAGATAGAAAAACAAAACCCATATGTGTTAGATCACCAATTGTTGATCTAAAAATATTGTTGTTAGCTATAGACCTATTTCCAAACTTCCATCTATATCCAAACTTTTTGAACTCACTGTTAAGAAAAAATTGATCTCTGCCACAAAGAGAATTATCTTTCCGTTTTAGCATGGTTTTGTACCTGGTCGCTCGACGACTTTATCTACAGGCGAATTTACACGATTCACCATCATTGTTCACTTTGAATGAATCATCCGATTTGATGAAGTGTAAATTGAGTTTCATCTTCAAAATGAACATGATTGTCATGCACATTGAACAGTGAAAGAAGTAGAAATATTTCCTACTTTTGTTGAAAGTGAAAGCAAATCCTAGTTATGTTTTTCCACTTCTTCTTGTTGGTTTTTGCAACAATCTTAGAACTATTATATTAATTCCTGTTTTTATAATTTTTGACGACATTGCCATTATTTTTTAAATGTCAATAAAATAAATCAACCAACGAATAAATTTTGACATTCAACATTCAATCATCCATCAAATTTTTAATTCACACTTTGAATAATAGGTCTGTTCGCGTACTTCTCCAGTGAAAAATATCCAACAGCAACTTGTAAGAGAGTTACGCACAATTCTCACTCATATAGAAAAATATCAAAAAAAGTACGCGAACGCAAAATTTGCAAAAACTTGCAAGCCTCAATAACAGCTGATTAACGTCTTGTTTACATTTCAAGTGGAATGGAAAGCAAAAGGAAATTTAAATCAACACAAAGAAATAAGAGAAGTTATAAATACCCAGTAGCAACGTTTGCTACAAAAATTGGAGATACCTTCCATGTTTTGATGACTGCAGCAGTCAATCCTCCGGTTTGTGAACATCAATTTTACTAAATTTGTTTGATTGTTCAAATTGCAACAGTCTTAAATCAGCTGTTTTCTTGCTTTCAAGTTTTCGACAGTAAAAATTTTTCAAGCAGGAATTTGCGCTCTCAGTTTCTCTTATTTTGTAAGTTTTTTGCTACGCGAACGCCAAAAGTGGGAATTTGTGATCATTTTTACAAATTATTAGTACGCGAACAAACCTAATCATTCATCAGTCACTAATCAGTCATCATTCAACGTTTACTGTCATCGTTTTGAGTGAAATGTAGAAATTTGCCTTAACTTGGCAATATTCTCTGAATATTGCATTTCAGCTTTTTCAAATAGCTTTCAAGTTGACGTAGTCTTTACAGATTTCTCAAAAGCGTTTGATAAAGTTTCTCATATTCTACTTCTTAAAAAAATAAACAACATTGATTTTCATTCTACTTTTTTGATGTTGATTAAATATTAGATCTCTGATAGATAGTGTATCGCAGCCTTCGATATTTTTAAGTCTTTCTCATATACTGCTACTTCTGGTGTTCCACAAGGCAGTATTTTGGGTCCTTTTATTTTGTTTATTAATGATGTCCTAAGGACCTGATGACCTAAAAATTATTCTCACAATAAAAAATCAGTTCGATATTTTCCATCTTCAAACTGAATCTGTACACGTGGTCTTTGAAAAATGCCCTTTTCTTGCATTTAAAAGGGGGTTTGAGACTATCCTACATGTAGGATGGATAATGCAGGACGGCAGAATAACGGGAAAGTCTGTTTGAGCTTTCGAACTATCCTACATGTAGGACGGACTTCATTATTTTTTAGCGTTCAAGAAGAAAGCATCGTGCAATGGCAATACAATTTCATTGTTTGAAGAAGAAATAAGATAAAACAAAGGAATAACACAGTATATGAAACAGCTGCCATTTTAATATATTCAACTTTCCGCTCTTTTTACCCTTTTCTGCATATGTTCACTCACGACGTATTTTTTTAGAATGAGTCGGATGAAGTCGGATGAACGTGCTTTCGCACTTACTACATGTAGGACGGACCAACAGAAAAAAATCAGAACTTTTTGATTTTCATCCTACATGTCGGACGGACCGCAGTATTTGCTTCCACACTTCCTACATTTCCTTCCAACCTGTCAAGTTGATCCTACATGTAGGATAGTCCGAAACCCCCTAAAAAAATGTGCTTTTATGTCTAAACTTTAAGAAGAATTTAAAACTAGAAAAACTTTAAGCTGCTTCATATAATTTGTACACCATGTTTACATATAGTTCCAAGTAATTTACTTGTGACATGGACAGAACAAATAAATATGAACAGCTTGGTGGATCATGGCTATCATGCAAGACTACTGATGAGTTGGTGTAGCGGCTAACGAAACAGCTGTCTAGCCTGCTGTGTGCTTATTACTCTATATAAAGGGTGTTGTTGTTGTTTTTGGTTGTTTTCTTCAGAAAGCAACAAAGACCTTGACGTCGAAAATATAACTCTTAATTGATAAATTATTAGAGTTATATATATATATATAACATTTCTTTTATTTCCCATCTTGATTTCATCATTTCCAAAGCTAATGCGCACTAAGAAAAAAAAACGAAATGTCCATTTCAGCCCTTGAAAGGACTTTAACCGAGCTTCTTATGATCGATTGTGTTGTGCGTGTTGTGAAATGTTTGAACACAAATGATCAAGAACTGGACCTACAAGTTTTATGCCGACAGTTTTTACTCTCTGAGATTTGCCATTGTCTGCAAACCTCAATAGTCAATTGAAAAACTTTCTGTGTCAGGTGGGATTTGAACCAGGGTTCTCTGGCGTATGAGCCACACACTCTACCCACTACTCTGCGGCCGCCCAAATATTAAATTTATTAAATTGCTTCATACTGCTTTTAATTAAAACTATTTGTTTGAAATGTGTGCACACGGAACATAATAAAAGTAAATTTAAGACAAAAAGCATTTATTGATGAACAGCTGTTTGCCGTTTGACGTTTTGAAAAAAAAAAAACCCATTCAGCAGAAAGTTTCACTTTATGCTACTACGCTACCTGAGCGCTTTTTCGGGTAGAATGCAGCCAAAGTAATGCTTATGTTACAGAAATGTCTTCTGGATATAAAAGTGGAAGGGGTGGAATTTAATACTTTCACTACCACTACTTTTTTTCTGAAAGCACTTTTTTGCTGGGTAATTGCATATTTGGATTTTCAAATATACCATCAAAATAGAGGTTTTTTGGTGGTGTATTACAGTTGATATATACGCAAAGAACTCCTTTGAATTTCTTAAAACGAATAAAATCTGCAAGGTGAAAAAATGTAGGTCTTTGAACCGTTGATCGCCAAGTCATTTTTTTTCAAGTTTGGAAATAAAAAATCGTCACAGGCCAAATCTGGAGAATACGGTGGTTTTGTTATAATACAAACTTTAATTCCATAATTTCGGTCATCAAAACCCGTCCTGATGGAAGATAATCTTTTTCAAATGAGAAAAAAGTAGTTTATCCACTCCACTTATTGTTTGTACTTCCTTAGTAATCATTCCGAGTGCATCCCAAAAAACCATGCATATCACCTTACCGGCATATTTCACCTCTTCGACTTCTTCGGAGTTCATTCATCTGCAATAACCCACGATTTTAGGTGTACCTTTGTATCTGTAGTATACGAGAGTATCCATACTTCGTCCTTAGTAATCATCCTTAGTAATCCTGTCTATCCTTAGTAATCATTTCGAGTGCATCCCGAAAAACCATGCATATCACCTTGCCGGCATATTTCACCTCTTCGACTTCTTCGGTGTTCATTCATCTGCAATAACCCACGATTTTAGGTGTACCTTTGTATCTGTAGTATACGAGAGTATCCATACTTCGTCCACAGTTCTGTATCAACACAAAAACTCATCAGAATGGCAACGGAAAAGTCGAAAACAGCCTCATAGTCAAACACAGGATTACGTTTATTCTCCACGGAGAGCAAACACGGCTCTAAAACTAAAAACACTGTAGGTTGCCTATATGCCCTTGGCGACGGACGTATCCACTATATTAGCCATGAGAGAAGGAAATTTTTTTAAAGACTTTGAAGTTTGACTTGGAAAAAGTTTCGTTAACTGGAAAAAGTTAAATTTAACGTCGAAAAACTTGAACTTTAAGTTAAAAACCTGTAAAGTCATAGTTTGTGAATATTTTTTTATAATATTATTGATTTTCATTTTCTGATGTCAAGCTGGACGCTGTCTGCCCTTCTTCACCCTCCATCCATTCCTGCACCCTCAACTTTTTCGAACACTTTGATTCTATGAATGCTCAGAACCATATCGTGGATTTTGTCAATCAATTCGGGAGTAGTCACTTCCACTGGAAGTCCCGAATGATGTTTATCTTTTGTGGATGTACGGCCAGGTTTAAGCTCATTTATCCAATTGTAAGCAGTTGCAAGCAGATGTACTTTAAACTTTATCCAACTCAGCCTTGCTCCTTTTCGGTGTTGAGACTTTCAAAGAAAGGTGTTTAATCACCTCTCGAAACTGACTTTTAAAAGAATCTTTGAATTTTTAAATCTTCACACAAAGGAATTTTTTCTGTCAGTGCTAAACATCATGTAAAATGATGATACTAATTTACTTTCACACCATTTCCTATTAAAAAACAGGTCGAATTATCTATTTAAATGTCTCCTTAAACTTAGACTTAAAGATTGAGATGAAATGGATTCAGATACAGAAGAAATGGTTAAGCTACAAAATACATGTTCGCTATAACAGGCGTGTATAGAAGTATTAGAACTGAGACCTTGATTTTTTTTGTATTTTCGAAAAAACTTGTGACTGCGACTGACACCGAGTTTACGTATACAAAGCAAAAATGTACATGCGAGACTCCGACAAAATATGTTTTTTTTTTTTGTCGAATCCCATTAATCTTCCATAATTAATTTGGCTACAATTTGTGCTTTGATGTCAGCAACATGCAAAATTGAAGCCAAATTCTTGTTCACAAATCAAATGAAAAATTATACCTACACATAAGTATTAATTTGTTGAAATTTATATTTATAAACCTTAAAGATATTCAATAAAAAAAAATTATTTCACAAAACGAAAAAGAGACAGTTGACCCAAGATGTCAAGGATGCACTATTTTCGAAATAGACTAGACAGAATTTTTTTTTAAAAAAAATTCAAAACATTTTTTTTGTATCAATATAAATATATCAAAGTAAATTTATGTATATGTACCATTTTTTTGTTTTTGTTGCATGTTTTTGAAATTTTCATGTTTGCGCTTATGTTATATTTTAAAACAATTTGTTTTTATTTTTTTTTAAATAATAACAGCAACAATTATGAAAATAATCAAAAATGGCAGGTAATAAAAACTGTCTGCTTTTAAGCAACGCCAACACAAATTAATCCACAAAAACTAAACCGGCAATTAAACATCCGCCAACATTAACAAAAAAAAACATAAAACCATTATAATTTGAGAAATTTATCAAAAAATATACGTTCGTAAAAAAAGTAGCACTAAAAGAGCATTAAAAAATTGTATTTTTCGCTGCTGATACAATTTCTTTATTTCTATAAAGGTGTGCACAGCACAAACGTTGCTTTACATGCGACGAATTAAACTAGAACTAAACTAATTTTTGTCTCAATTGCGGTTGAGAAGGTGAAAAGCAGTGTATAGAGAATGTAGGAGGAGGAGGAGATGCGCATAATAGAGTGCAATGAAATCGTTTTAATTTAAAACGACAAACAAACATAGCTGGAGGCACCTTTAGAAGAAACGGTAATTTACCTATTAAACACAAAAAAAAAAAAATAATAACCACACAATAATAAAGCAATTGTTGTTGCCTTCTATCGTGATAAAGCTACTGCTGACGATCATCATCATGATCATCACGATCATTGAACTAAAGGTAAAACGTACACGAAAAACGAAATTTATATTTAAATAAATGCGTAATGGCTGGGATTTTTTTAAGGGAGAGAATTTGTAATAACAACAAAAATTATGACAGCAAAAACAGAAAAGCACTTGAATAGAACTAAGTTCTGAGAGTAGCTTAGATTGAGACAAGTTAGAAAGCATTATGAGCGCAAAGTAGTTTAATTAAGTCGGAGCAACCCAGTAGGGAAAAACGTATAACTTCAATTCTTGTCATCTACCTTTCTTGAGGTGTTTGTACACCAAGAAAACATTCAAGAAATTAGATAGTTCATAAATGATAATTGAAAGTATACTGTTCAGAACATTAAAAGCGATATCATCGAAACCATGTCGGAGATAATTTTTAAAATGAATTGACAGGAGTTGTACTACTTCTGTACTACAATATTTACTGGGTACTGAATATCCTCATTTGAGCTTGGCTTTCAAGTTTATGCCATTTATCACTTGAATTCACTAAGAAGTTTCAAAAGGTTTGTCATAAAATTGTAGTTGCGTAACTTTTTAAAATGGGTTTTCATCAGCCTTTTTTAGATTGGATAAGACCTTACCTTTTTGGCACATTAAATTTCCTGCTTCTTCGAATGTATCTCAGTGTAGTATCCTTGGCCATCTATTATTTATTACTAATAGAAATAAAAGTTTCCTTACAATCTGATTTAGATAGCTTGTTGCAATGAAGAAAATTGATTTCTACCATTAAGTATTTTGAAATGAGTCCATATACAAAAATTTTCTTAGAAAGTCTTATTCTACTTCTCAAATGTGAACCTCTGAAATGTGTTGACTCGATAAAAGATCTACTCGTCATATCTGACTCTCATTTCACTTTTAATGAACACGTTAATTTCCTTATGTCTAAAGTGTACTCTCTACTTGCTTTTATACGTAGATATAGTTTTCAACCTAGTCTGACCTGCATTCCTTAAAGTCATCATTTAATTCCTTTGTAAGGTCGATACTTGAATATGCATCTTTCATCTGCCGTTCATACATTACCCATTATGGTGTTCATTTATTGCGATTTGAACAAATTCAAAATAGATTAAGATTTGCACTGATTTAACGTAAGATGTTCCTATTAGGCACAAGTACTTTAGAAGCACGTAGAAAAGTTCAGTCTCTTATTGTTATTTATGATATAAATAATATCTGGAAACATTGACGGTTTTTCTCTTTTGACATTTATAAATTTCAATATACCCTCAAGGCAGTTATTGAAAATATTATTTATTCAATTTCATAGATCTAATTATGAGCGTAATGAACTGATGCAAAGAGTTCTGTTCAGAGCTTCGCCACTACCGAAGCTAAAATATCCCCCCGCGGCCATATTAAAGTATATTCGAAGTCTTTAGCCACGACATACACGATGACATTCAGTTTTATGTGTTTACGTAAGTTTTCCTATTTTGATGACGTCACTTTGTATGGGAGGTAGGCGTGGATTTAATCCGATTTTGTCAAATATCATAAAGATGGTTCATATTATATATATATATATATCAAAGCTAATATGCAGAATATCAAAACATTTTTTTTAATTTTTGTGGATTTTTAAGAGATTTTATGTTTAAAATAAAGCTAATTTTGGCCGTGGTTTTAATCCGATTTTTTCAAATTTCATATCCAGGATTTAAATTAAAGATCAAAGCTTACGTGTCAAATTTCAAGGCATTTCTTTAATTTTCGTAGTTTTTGAAGACATTTTACCGTTAAAATAAAGACATTTTGTATGCGAGGTAGGCGTGGTTTTCACCCGATTTGGCCCACTTGCGAACTTGATCTTCCTTCTTTAAAAATAAACTCGTCAGACAGGCAGACACACGGAAATCGACTCAGGAGGTGATGCTGATAAAAAAATATATTTATTTTTTTATACCTGCCACTCCTTCTTCTTGGCGTTACAAACGGAATGACAAAGTTAATATACCCCTATACCCCCTTACGCAGTACGTGCTGGGGTATAAAAATCCTTTACACGGATTTGTCAATCGCCTTGCGTTCAGAAATGAACAAATTTTGATTGCTTTGCAATGTGTTTATCTGCTCTCGCTCTCAATGTTCTTTGGCAGTTTCTATTTCAATAGAAGTATATTCGAACAACAAAACTTTTGAACCCCATTCAGACGATCACCGTGTGACATCAGCCTTTAAGACAATGCATGTCAAACGAAATACAAAACCTTTTTCTTTTGTTTTATTTTGCAGCTCAGCACTGCATTTATATGTATGTGTCCCACTTTTGGCCTTCCGCGAGGCTCATCTGTTTTTTTGTTGTGCTGTGCTAGATGAGTGCAAAAAGATAAGAGTATAGAGCAACATGGAGTTTATTGAAACTCTCGCAACACAAACACGTGAAAAGAAAAGGATCAAGCCATTCGTGACATCGGGGATGATTTCTTAAAAAAAACTCAACACTTTATTTAAACATACTTATTATTAAAATTCTGAAATAAAAGTACCCCTATATGCTGTGTTGTAGCAAAAATATGACATTTTAAAACTTATTTCATAAAAATAGACCTGGTAATTTTGGAGCTTACATGAAAACAAATATTTGCACTTTAATTTTATATAATAGTTTAGATATATACACTAGGCGCCAATTGAAAGTATAAATTTGCATCAGTAGGCGTTAAAGTCATTTTGCAGCTTAATAATTTCAATTCGAAGAATGAGGACAAAGAATAAATAATTACCGTTATCTATTTAGACAAAAAAGGCGTTTCATGTTTTTTGCAAGCCATTTGTGGTTGATAAAGTAAAGAAAGTAGTCCATTTTCAAATTGATGTGCGACAATTGAAAGTATTATTTCTGGAAAAGTCAAGCTTTGGTGTTTTAAAATAAAAATTAAGCAACAAACAAATCTTTTAAGTAAAATTTTTATAAATTGGAAATATTTCACATATAATACTCAAAATTAAATTGCAGTTTTTTTAACAAAATGAGGAAAAATGAAGAAATACGAAAACTTATTGTGGCAGACAGAGAAAGTGGTGAAACTTATGCTACTATAGGTAGAAAGTATAAAATTTCAATAGGTGGAGCACGAAAAATTTTTGAGAAGTTTAAAAAAACTGGTACATGCGAAACCCTCTACGGAGGAGGACGTCATTCAAAAATATCGGCACATGAGGTACGATTACTTGGACGAAGAGTAGCTGTTAAGCCAGATTCTTCTGCTCGAGAGTTGAAAGAAGAGCTCAGTTTAAGCGTATCTGAAAGGACAATTCAAAGGAAACTTCGATCAATGGGCTTAAAAAACTTGGCAGCTAAAAAAAGACCTATGATATCAAAGATCAACAGAAAAAAACGCCTTGCCTTTGCAAAGAAATATATTGAAAAACCAAATACATTCTGGGACACTATAAGTTGGTCTGATGAGTCCAAGTTTGAGTTAAAAAATGCGAAGAAACGAAAACGTGTATGGTGTAAGCAGTCAGATTGCCTCAAACCAAATTTTATTCAGCATACCGTAAAACATGGTGGAGGATCCCTAATGGTATGGGGTTGTTTCTCTGCGAACGGTGTCGGCAACTTGGTAAAAATTGATAGCAGAATGACGGCAATTATTTCCGTAGACATACTGCAACAAAACCTAGAGCGATCCGCCGAAAAAATGGATTTAGGATCGTTTGTTTTCCAACAGGACAACGATCCCAAACACACCTCACGCATTGCCAAGACGTTTTTTGAGAGCAATGGGATTCAAAAGTTGGAGTGGCCGGCCCAATCACCCGATTTGAATCCCATTGAGCACTTGTGGTCGATTCTCGATACAAAAATATCTGCTCAAAGCAGAACGAACCTCAACAATTTTTGGGCAGAGATGCAGGAACAATGGACCAAAATTCCTCACGAGACACTATTTAATTTGGTACGCAGCATACCAAACCGACTCCGTGCTGTCATCAAAAATAAAGGTGGAAACACAGATTATTAAAAAAAAAAAAAAATAATATGTATTATTTGCTAAAAGGAAAAAGTTTTAAGTTTATACTTTCATTTGTCGGGTCCATATTATTGTTAATTATCTCAATGCTTCAAAATGTGAATAAATGTATATAATTTATTCTGTTAAATAACTCTTTTACCCTTTCTGAATACGCTTTTATTGATTTAAAAATAAATTTTGTCAGTATTTTACCAATATTTGTATTTTAAGCATTATTAGTACTTTTATTTCACATTTATACTTTCAATTGTCGCCTAGTGTATATATAGAAGATACAGAAGTGTAGATATAGATATAAATATAGATATAGATATAGATATAGATATAGATATAGATATAGATATAGATATAGATATAGATATAGATATAGATATAGATATAGATATAGATATAGATATAGATGTAGATATAGATATAGATATAGATATAGATATAGATATAGATATAGATATAGATATAGATATAGATATAGATATAGATATAGATATAGATATAGATATAGATATAGATATAGATATAGATATAGATATAGATATAGATATAGATATAGATATAGATATAGATATAGATATAGATATAGATATAGATATAGATATAGATATAGATATAGATATAGATATTTTAAAATCGTTCTTTCGGGTTGGTGTCGGTTAAGATCTCAGCAACGGCAACACCTAAGTACCAAATTTACAACATTTGTTGTCAAGAGTAATAACTCGTATAACAAAAAAAAGTTGCCAGGCCCCCTTGTACCGCCCACAAATCAATAAAAACGCTATATTTCAGACGAATTCGATTGAATTGGATTAAAATTTTGCAATTTAGTTCTTATTACTAAGAACGGTTATTCGCTGCAACTTCACTAATAATGGGCGTGGTCTAACTATAACTACGCCCGCTTTTAAGAAATGTAGGAATGAAAATGACCATTTCAGTCCCTGAAAGGACTTTGACCGAGCTTCTTATTGTGAATTGTGTTGTGCAATGTTTGAACACAAATGATCGAGAACTGGACCTACAATCTTTATGCCGTCTCCGGCTTATGCTCTCAAGAAGCTTTTCATGGCAGTTTTTGCTCTATTTGTGTTGCATTCATATATATTGAAAGATATTTTAAAGCCATAACGCAATACTGAATATGAAATATTTCTCAAATAAGCAGTGAGTATTGAAGACCTTCACATGAAGCGGGATCGTTTTAATTGTATTATTATTGTTTTAACTAAGATGTGGCGGCCATGGCGCTGTGGGTAGAGTGTGTGGCCCATACGCTCATGAGATCACAAAGAAGCTCGGTCAAAGCCCTTTCAAGGGCTGAAATGGGCATTTCGTTTTTTTTTTTTAATTAAGACAGAAGGTATTGAAATATAATACAGCGTGGCTTAAAGTTCCAATATAATATTCACCATATACCGTAATTTCAACTATATTTATACTATAGTATACTTTACTATATATACTATACTTTAACTATAATTTAATACAAAATGTATTTAAAATTTTGGAATCTATTGAATTTTATTTATTTAATACTTTTCGAATTAAAAATCTTTGTTATACTGCAGTTGTATTAGAACTTTATTCCAGAATTGTTAACCGTGTACAGTTTCAGATATGGAAAAAATGTATGGATTTTTTTTTAATTTTCTCGTCGTGACAGCTCGCTTTGGAGAAGAATTTCGAACAATAATACAGCGAATAAAAATGTGCAAATAGTATCACTTCGTTCGTAAGTAAGTCTTGCTTCATAAGCTTAAGTATTTTTTTGTTTTTTTTTTTTTATTTTCTCGTACTGAGCCACTTAAAAGTGGAGATATACTGGGATTTTTTCTTTCTAAAAATGGTAGCTCCAATATTTTGTTGCAATTTCTAATAAAAGAATTTAAATAATGCGTTAAAAATTCGATTTATATCCTTATTATCAAAAACAAATAAAAAACTTTAAACTATTACAAAAAACTATTGTTTTTTATCTATTCTGGCAACAGAGAATCGGCAAAAAAAAATTAGGTAAAAAATTTTTTTTATTTTCTTGTACTGAGCCACTTAAAAGTGGAGATATACTGAGATTTTTTTCTTTTTCTAAAAATGGTAGCTTCTGAGGCACCAATACTTTGTTCCAATTTCTCATAAAGGAATTTTATTAATGCGTTTAAAATTCTATTTTTTCCTTGTTTTTAAAAAACAAATAAATAACTTCAAATTATTACAAGAAATGATTGATTCTCATGTGTTCTAGCAACAGCTGAGAGTCGTCAAACAAAATAAGGTAAAAAAAAAAGAAAAAAAATCATTCAACTCCTTGTCGGCCCTCAAGTAGAACAAAGTTATTGATAAACAAATAATTTACTCATACCTCAAAAAAAAAAAAAGGAAAAAAAAGAGGCAGCATCTTGTAATACCTTTGGCAGCGATCACTTATGCTGCCACTTATTAATAGCAAACATATTGATCGCGTCAAAATTTAAATGTATCTGTATAATAAAAAGGAAGAATCATTTTTAATAGCCACTTAAAATGCCTCGAATTGGAGCGAAGCAGAAGTAGCAGCAGCAGCAGCAGCAGCCAACAGCTGATGGTGGAGACACCTTCGCCCACCATCATAATGATGATATGTAAACAAAGCCAACAGGAAATTAAAAATATTGGCGATTTCAATTAATAAAAACGTTGATAAACATGTAAAGATCACTGATCTTGCCGTGCATTGTTTACGACAGTGGAAAAAAGCTGCGCAACCTGCATGCGTCCAATAAGGGAAACAGATTATCTGTTAATCAATTTAAAGCAGCTTTTGCTAAGGCACAAATATTGCCCACAAATTTAATGAACTATGCAAAATGAGTTAAAAAAAAAATCTTGTAAAATTTTTGTATAGCTTAAAAACTTAATGTTGTATTTATTGTTGAGCTGTTGTTGATCTGTAGCAATGACAGCGGAAAATTTATTTCGAACATGTATCAAAATGGTAATAAATCAAGAGCATATAATGTTGAGCTGCTTTAAGTAACCAAGTCTATTGGAGGTGTATTGTTAGATGAAATTTTTTTAAAGAGATTTGATGATTTTCAAAAATTAAAGTGAAAAGAATAAAATTTTTAATTTATAACTGGGTTAAGTTTGAGAAATTCTAAAAAAGTTCTTATTCGATGAAAAATTAAAAAAAAATTCTTTTAACTTAGCTAATTGCTACACTCTGATTCGCAGGCGTAAAATTCTCGCTATTTACAAATGAATCACTTTTCCACCCTGTCGTTGATGTCAGCACGTACGTTCTTTCGTACAATCGTTGCATCTTTAAATGAGATCAGTTTTCATCAAGTTTCTGGCTTCAATGTAATAAAAAGTAAAAAAAAAAAATCATTTTAAATATAACTAGCAATGCTGTCTTTGGACTATCAATTCATATAAATTTAATGAACTTTGCACGTTTTGAAATGTGCGCGAAGCACACGATCGGTCTGGTCTTTGTCGGTCGTTGATCATGTCAGACCGGCCAAGCTTAGAGACGCTGCTGAATGCTGTCGAGGAGTAGAGCACATTTAAAGCCTGTTGCACATAGTACACTCTGCTTTTTTATTTTTATTACTCATACTGGTTGGAATTTTTTAATGTGCTACACTTAAAGTTGAGGTGCGTTGCAAGTGTTGCATTATTTTAAATGCTTTTAAATTATTTTAACTTTCAACTAAATGTGTGCAACAATTAATAATGACATCATAATATTTAAATTTCCGTCCATTCTAAAATTTTACTTGCAGTTTGTGCATTAAAATGTATCTAACTGTTGACGTTTTTGTGGTTTTATTGTGTGTTTTCTTTTCTTTTTTTTCACTCAAATAATAACAAAAATATATAACACACAACAATTACTTACTTAAGCAATTACATAGTGTAAATACGGCATTTTATGATTATTATTAAAATTGTTATTATTGCTGTTAATATATGAGGGAATATTTTCAACTTCCGTTGCAAGCGTAGGTGCTTTTTCGAAAAAAATTGACAATTCAATTAGATGTTGTTTGTTTAGGCAAACACAAAAACAAACAAACTCACACACTAAATTATTGGAAACATATGGCAACATCGTAACAACTTCCGTTTTTCTGTTGCTATTTTACCTGTTTGAAAATTTTCTGTCGTTGAGAATCTTGTTCAATTTTGAGTTTGTATTCAATGCAGAGCGCTGCTAACAAGTCAAGAATTAAAGCAACTTTTACTTTTTAGTATAAAATGAGAAACTCCCCAGCAGAAAACTCACTCAGGACTCTAATTGTCAGACTTGAATTTAGGACTGAAATTTAAAACATAATCATGCCTCTCTATTATTCAGTTCAGATTTCAAGGCTTAAATTAAAATATAATTCAGACTTCTTTATTAGCAGACTTTTATCCGACCCTGAATCAGTACTCTTTTATTTCAAGCCACATTTCATATCTGAATTTGAAATAAAAATTGATATTCAGACCAGAAATTATAGTTGAACATTTAAAAAAAAATAATATCAAATTTCAGGTCTGAAGAGGCGGACGGAGACGAAAGGTTAGGACTTGGTCATGCCTAATGCTACCAACTATACTTTCTTTGTAAGTATCATACTTATTTTCAGCTTTATATACTTACTAAAACTCATTACTTATAAGTATACTTACTTTTAAGAATTATACTTATTGTTGCTTACTTTTTGTTAATTTAATTGTTTGAAAAACATATATTGTAAAAGGTTTTAAAAATATATATTTTATTTTATAAACAGCGTAGCGAGAAGAGCGTCTCGTGTGAACATGGGGTAAAAATCTCTTAATCGACATATCTAAAAAATTGATTTTTTTTATTTCGTTTTACCTTTTGCTTTGCTTCGTTGGGAGTTGAATTTAATTTCAGCAAAACGTTTTTGAAAAATGACGCCCTCACGAGGAAAAAATGTTTTCAACAAAGAAATGGAGAAAAACAATCCTTTTCTGAAAGCAACTAAAGGAAAAAGTGGTAGCGATGTTTTTTGTGAAGTTTGCTTGGCTGCTATTAATATTAGCAACATGGGAAAAGCGGCAATAAAGAACCACCTACAAACAGAAAAACATCAAAAAGCTTTGCGATCAACTGCAGACACAAGAAGCGTTGAAAATTTTTTTGCAAAAAAGACCATAAAACCGCTGCCATGGAAGGAGTTTGGGCGTACCATGTGGTTAAGTCAAATCAAAGTTTTTTGTCAACTGATTGCTCTTCAAAACTTTTTCAAGAATGTTTTGCAATCCAGGATTTTCAGTGCGCTCGTACAAAGTGTGAAGCCATCGTGACCAATGTGTTGGCTTCTTATGCTAAAGACGATTTAAAACAAGATTTGGCAAAGCGGCGCTACGTCTCGATTTCGACAGATGCCTCGAACCATGGAAACGTCAAAATGATGCCGGTAGTTGTGCGCTACTTCATTCCAATTCTTGGAGTAAAAGTGAAAATGCTTTAATTTTCATCGGAAAAGGGAGAAACGTCTGAAGTGATTTCTTCGCTTATCATCCGAGCCGCTGAATGTAACGAGATTAAAAGTAAAGTTGTCGGATTCTGTGGAGACAATTGCCCTACAAATTTTGGTTCTCGAGAGCGTGCAGGACAAAATAACGTTTTTTATCGTTTAAAGCAGGGGAAGTCATTACCTCTTGGTATCGGATGTGCTGCACATATTGTCCACAATACACTTAAAGTCGCTTGTGATCCGCTAGTACAGATGTTGAGCTTTCCCATCTACTGGGTTACGCAAAAACGCGTTTCTTAGGCTTAGGCCAAGCAATGAAATCTATGCTGAAAATATTCGAACCACTGAAGCAATATTTCTTATCTTTCTTGAACGTCGCTGCCCACCAATTCTAAAAAAGTTTTTTAGCTCGCCTTCTTCAAAACTTTGCCTTTTTTTCATCAGAGAACATGTACTTTGTGTTTTCTTTTTTAATGGTATTTGTGTTCAGTTTCTTTGTTTTCTATTGTGTTCAGGCTGATTACTTTCACAACACCATCTTAAAAATTGAAACGGACAATGTGTCGGTAATTGACGTTGCGTACCATTTACAAATTTTACGTGGAAGTCTTATGTTGCGCAAAGAAGAGAAATATTTAGATCCGAACACAGAAGACGAAAAAGAAAGATTAATAGCAAATGGTCAATATACGGATTCAATTGACGAAATGTTTGAAAATTTTTATGGTAAGTTTTCCGAAATTTATACAAAACACATCTACCCCACAAGTTTTTTGTTAGAAGATGCAGATGATTATATTTCATCATGGACGGCGGAGCTTGAAGAGTTTAATGAGCACATTTGGGTATGCTTGCGACAGTTTCCTGATTGGACAACAGTGAAGAAATCGTTGAAGAAATTTACGGAGAGAACTTAATTTGATTTATCCGCTAAGTCCTCTAATATTTTTGAGCAGTATGCTTACATAAAAAAGTACTGCAGTAGCGAAAAGCTTGCGAAGCGGGAATCAGGCCTTGTCCACAGAGCTCAGATGGGTGGAGATTTTCAAGCATATGGCCGCTCATAACGTTAACTTTGATGACTTTTCTTGTTTAATTGAATTTGTCTTATGTTATCCCGGTTCATCAGCTCCGGTTGTACGTTTGTTTGCCAAAGCGGGAAAAGTTTTAGAGTCAACAGCATTAAAAATGCAGACTCTTGAATCAATTTTATTTGTAAAAAGTAACATTGAATACAGCTGTATCGAATTTTATAAGTTTTTAAAGACAAGGCCTGACTTATTGAACCGAATTTCCAGCCAAGACAAATACGAGTTTAAGCAAAAAACTGTTAAGGAAGCACTTCAACTCAGTGACAGTGAGGGCGAACAATGAAAACTTTTCGTCATCCCTGTATATATTTATGTTTTTTTTTTATTTAACTGCTTTGAAAGTAGGTATAAGCGAAAAATGATAACTTTGCTTTGATCTCTTTATATGAATGTGATTTATTTTTATTTACAAATAACTTTGAAGTTTTTAATATGTTTTTGTCTTTAAACAATTTTATATATAAGAAACATATATATATATAAGAAATATATAAGAAATGTAAATACATGAAATTAATATTTTGTTTAGTTATTGTTTGAACACTGTTGCTTTGTTTTGATTTTTATTAAGCAGGTATCAAAGTCTGAATTTGTTTTTCAAGAAATGTTTTTTTTCTAACAATATATACTTACTTATACTTATTTTAAAATATTATACTTACTAATACTTACTTTTCAGCGTTCTTGGAAGAAAATATACTTATTTTGTATTAACATGAGTTGGTAGCATTAGTCATGCCTGACAGGCCTGTATTTCAGCCTGATCAGGCAATACATTTCAGATCAGGGTCGGTAATGTTTTAACAATTTATTAACAACAAATTTCTGGTTTCCTAAATTTATGAAAAATTACGTAATCAGTTTTTTAAAGAAACAACGTTGAGTTTTTTGTTTGTTAAAATTGTCGCTAGGGTTAAAGTTTACCAGCTAGAGTTGTGCAGTTCTAAGCTTTTTTCTTAAAATTTGTTTAAAAATGATAAAATGCCATTTCAGGGCATCAAAAACAGCAAGTTCAGCATTAAAACAATTTTATCTCGAAAAATAACAAACCGATTGTTTTAAAAACCTACACAAATTTTTTTTTAAACTTTTTTTAATGCAAGTTATATATGAATGGGTTAAAATGATAGTGTTGTAAGTCACATTGACATCGTTTTACACAAATGGACCCTTCGCAAAGGGGTGCTACCATGATCGTACCCCTCATTTAGGGTACTCAAAATGTAAGTTTTCAGAACCATTGACTTACACCACTGCGAATGGAAAGATGAAAGACTTGCACCAGTGCGATTGTTAATAAAATCGTCTTAAGTTGATTTGAACATTGGAAAAAATATTATTTATTCATACAAAATATTACAAAAGATTAAATGAATAATAAAAAACATTATGATAATTAAGAAGAGTGATACGCAAACATCGCGATTAAAACTAAAAAATTTCTTGATGAAAAAAAGACCCATTTTTCAAATTTTTGGCTCAGGGTTAACAGTTTCTACTTTATCCAGTGGACCAACAACTTCAGTCTCTCCACATTCTGTAGTAGTCGTCTTTAAGCAACAAAAGAAGTTGTGATGAAACGGTGGAATGAACGGCAGAAGCTCAAGCATGTCCTTTTTCTTTGCTTCTGTTACCGGCCTCCCATTCAGAAACAACAAGTCTTGATGTATGCCAGCAAAAGCTTGTCTTCTACCAGCTCTTCCTGGTTTGAGTTTGAATTTGAAGAAAGGAATGAACTCATTTAAAGTTTCTTTATAATAAATAGTGTATGGGTCATCTTTTAAAATTCTAATCCACTGGATTTTCAACCAGTTAACGGGCGGGCCCTTTTTCTTAATTTTTTTCCCTAAATGTGATACACTTTTCTAAGTTTGCGACAGATTTAAAATTATCACGCCCCTGTTTTGTCAACATACACTGCAAGTGAGAATATTGGTAGATCAATCTTCAGGAGTATAAATAAGTTTATTTTTGGCGTAAAGTTCAATGGACCCAAACTCCGAAATCCAAAATTTCCAAACTTGAAATCTGTACATGTTTGTAAGCGACTTTTGGTGTTTTGTTCCCATTCTAGGACGTCTAACAGTAGGGGTGTTTTGGGCGATTAAACCACACAAGAATACATTCTGTTCGGAATAGGTACTCAACTTCCAGAATGTATCAAAAAGTTCCTTCCTGGCTGGTTTAAGTATTTTAGTGGCACACTTCTTTCCCTCGTGTGGAGATGTACGGCAAACTTGAGATTCTTACTTTTCTCCTCTGCTCAGCTTTACTTCCGTACTTCAGGCGTTTTCTTGTTCTCTGAGGACATTCTAGTTCTTGGTTCTAGTTTGAAGGACCCGCAACGGGGACTGAGTTGGTATGCATACGGTGATTTCTGCTAGATTTTTTACATTTTTGGGTAAATGTAGATTAAGTAGAGTCTTGAATAGTGTTTTGAACATAGTTTATTTTTATTCTTTATCTTTATAATGGGTGTCCAGAAACTGTGAGTGCTATTTTTAATTGAAATTACCGAAAGACGCGTCAGCGGACGGATAATTGACGGGGCGTGCAATACTAAATAGCTCGATTTATGGAAATTTAATAGCAATGAAGCCATTTACTGGTACACGCATATTATCAGAACAATAATTCTGTCATAACTGCACAGCGTTCGTTTTGTGCTCATTATGACATGCGGACTCCGTATTACCGTAGTATCATTCGAAAATGGAAAAAATGTTTGAATCAACGGGATCCACGGTTAAAATTTGAAATACCGGTCGCCCACGTGCTATCAGCGATGTTTTCCAGAGAAATAATCGGTCATTACTTGTTGGAAGATTGTCGAGGTCGAACACTAACTGTGAATACAGAGCGATGCTGCGAAATGATTTCAAATTTTTTTGCTCCATCTTTGCAACAGTTTAAAGGCTTCAACACAAAAACATGGTTCCAACAAGATGGTGCCACTTGTCACACATCTAATGAGTTCATTGAAAATCTAAGGGAGTAATATGCAAATTTCTCGAAGAGGTGATGTTAACTGGCCACCACGTAGTCCAGACCTGAGTCCTTTCCACTTTTTCTTATGGGAATTTCTTAAAGAAAAGGTGTACGAAAAAAGGTGACGATATTAACTCAGTTAAAGTAGAATGTCACAGAAGAAAGATCGGTATCTCGGGCTTTGTGTCTACGTGCACTAAGAAATCTTCGCTCGAGATTAGAAGAGTACCAGAAGCGTGACGGAACGCCATTTTGAGTATTTTCAGTAAATAGTTTTTCAATAACTGTAAATTAAAAATAACAGCAATAACTTTAAACATTTGTTTTTTTATTTTACTTTTGAACTGCACTCACTCTTTTTGGACACCCTGTATATATATATGTAATGCTTCTGTACGCGTGTATGTGACTGAACTCATCTTAACCCAGTCGGAATATGAATCCTTAAAGATGAAGTCTTCGATACCGTTTCGAAGACCAAGTACGCGTATTCAGAGCGAACGCTGACGCTCTGCAAGACATGTCAGCATAAAACCCTAAAAGTTGTCTTATAAGAAATTTACTTTTTAATGCTCTGAGAGGACAATGCGGACGGTCTGCACAGTATTAATGCACTCGTATTCATATTTTCAGCAAGCAGCTCGAGAAATTGTTTTTGTAATGCTTCGATGTCAATGCGAACGCTCTACAAGACTCGTATGCATATGTTCAACATGTGTCTATTATTCAAATTTTTTTTGAAACTTTGAATTATTGACGCAGTTGTCAAGTGGCAGTCAGTTGTGATTAAATTATGAGCATGAAGCACGTGCTAATTTTTGTTAAATAATTAAAAAAATGATAAAGATGGAAATATCCTTAATCCGAAAGGTAATAAAAAAAAAAACAAATATATTCAAGTGTTTTAAATGAGTGCGCAGTTGTTGTTGATCGGCAGCGGGCATTGGTGGAATCACGTATGTTTCCAGATTATTGCTTTAAAGAAACGGTGTGGCGGTAAGCTCGCAAGCATAGATTGTATTATGAGTAAGGAATTGATTCTTGGCTACAACTACGATGGATTAAAGGGGAAAAATTCTTTAGGAGCTAATACCTTTTCTCGATGCGCTGTTTGGTAAAATTTTTATATAAAATAATCACTTCTCTTTTACTTCAATTTATTTTTAATTTTTCAGAAGCAGCATCTAAAGACAGCTTGACCTACTCAGAATATGTAGCTGAGTTTAGAAAAGTCCTAAGGCTATGCAAAAATAAGCTAAATCAGCAAGACTTCAGGTCCAAAAATGCAGGGGTTGCAGAGCAATAATGATTGTTACCTTTTTTAATACGTTTTATATTGCTTTTGTTTAGTTCGTTTTTTAATCGAATTCGAATTTTTATAAAGGGTGATTTTTTAAGAGCTTGATAACTTTTTTTTTTAAAAAAAACGCATAAAATTTGCAAAATCTCATCGGTTCTTTATTTGAAACGTTAGATTGGCCATGACATTTACTTTTTGAAGATAATTTCATTTAAATGTTGACCGCGGCTGCGTCTTAGGTGGTCCATTCGGAAAGTCCAATTTTGGGCAACTTTTTCGAGCATTTCGGCCGGAATAGCCCGAATTTCTTCGGAAATGTTATCTTCCAAAGCTGGAATAGTTGCTGGCTTATTTCTGTAGACTTTAGACTTGACGTAGCCCCACAAAAAATAGTCTAAAGGCGTCAAATCGCATGATCTTGGTGGCCAACTTACCGGTCCATTTCTTGAGATTAATTGTTCTCCGAAGTTTTCCCTCAAAATGGCCATAGAATCGCGAGCTGTGTGGCATGTAGCGCCATCTTGTTGAAACCACATGTCAACCAAGTTCAGTTCTTCCATTTTTGGCAACAAAAAGTTGGCCATTTTGAGGGAAAACTTCGGAGAACAATTAATCTCAAGAAATGGACCGGTAAGTTGGCCACCAAGATCATGCGATTTGACGCCTTTAGACTATTTTTTGTGGGGCTACGTCAAGTCTAAAGTCTACAGAAATAAGCCAGCAACTATTCCAGCTTTGGAAGACAACATTTCCGAAGAAATTCGGGCTATTCCGGCCGAAATGCTCGAAAAAGTTGCCCAAAATTGGACTTTCCGAATGGACCACCTAAGACGCAGCCGCGGTCAACATTTAAATGAAATTATCTTCAAAAAGTAAATGTCATGGACCAATCTAACGTTTCAAATAAAGAACCGATGAGATTTTGCAAATTTTATGCGTTTTTTTTAAAAAAAAAGTTATCAAGCTCTTAAAAAATCACCCTTTATTGTTTTCGTTTACGTTTAGTTTGTTATTCTTTAATAATTATGACTATTTTATAATTAAAAATGCAAAAAAATTTAAAAAAAACTAAACTTCTAACCCTGTATATTTTATGTGTTGTTCTCTCTCTCTCTCTCTCTTTCTCTCTCTCACTCTCTCTATAATATGCACTCTCTGAGTGTAAATATTTCACTCATCGCATCGTTTTGTTTATATGCGTTCGCTCTGCAAGACATGGATTGACGCCGTCACTGAAGACATTTCAACAACATGTCTTGCATGTCGAAGATGACTTTTGCTTGAAATTGTCTTCGAGGACTGCTATGGAAATGGATCGATCCGTCTTGCAAGAAACTAACATGTCTCAAAGACGTCTTTGAAGACGGATCGATCCATTTCCTGATGGGAAAAGGCTGGACCGATTTTGATGAAATTTTTTGTGTGTGTTTGAGTGGATCTCTGAATGGTTTAGATTCACAATTGGACCCGGTAGGTAGCGTTGCAATTAGTTTACAAAAAAATTTTCTTCGAATCCGCTCATCCGATTTGAAAGAAAATTCGTATATAGAAATTTTCGGGTAAGGTGAGTGTTTATTATTTATCCATTCTTCTTGAACATCAGAGGGCGCTGTGGTATAAATCTCTTAAGAAATCGTGAAAAACTCCTAAATCGCTCATTCGATCAGAAAACTTGCCCAGTGAGAAAAATGTTGAAAACTCGTTTGATTTTTAGCTTTAGCCATTTTGTAAGATATTAACTTTCTGTCCGGCGCCGGGATTCAGCTTCTAATTTTTGATAGGTACTTAACATAAAATCTCAACTTTGCCAAATTTTCTTTAAAATTAGCCAAAGAAATGGATATTGATAGAGGAGAATCCTATTTCTTGGCTATGTGGATCAAAATTATAAACATTTAATTCTTTTTAAAAATAGTTATTCATTCCAATGAATTCTTCAATAGCCATTCTTTCGAAACTGTTCAGAAATGGCTACAAAGACATCACCACCAACGTCAACAAACACACCTTAAAAGCCGGTTGGAGTCAACTTGAGAGCCGATTGGCTCAAACAAACTTGGGCCAAGACGTACAGGTAGGTAGGCAGGTTTATGAAGCCAGTTACCATAACCACCTGTGTTAAGGTTGTGCATGTTTACCTCACAAACAACCACAACAACAGCACAAACAACACGCGACGCTTGCACACAAACAAAGTCATAAAAAAGAAAATGTTGACTAACAGTCAACAAATCAAAATGCAAACGCCTATTATTAAAAAACAAACCCACAATATCAACAACAGCAAGAATAGCAACGTAACGCCAACAACGTGTCTGCCATCGTCATCGAGTGACTGGCTTATTATTATCAATTAAATGCGCATTAAATGGCAATGCTTCGCTACAAAATGGTGACCATAACAAAAGTAAAAAGTTAAAGAGTAAAAAAGTAACAAAAAAGCAACAATGGCTACACGCTTGAAATGCCAATGAACAGTGCAATGTTTGAACTACAGTTGGCAACACTTGCAATTGAATGGAATTCTTTTTAATTTTTTTTTTGTTTCCAAAAGGTACTTGACCTTTAAATAAATGTTGCATAAATGTAGGCGTAGGTACTGGCTGTGCTTAAACGAGCGCAGCAAATACCGGCATTTTTTAACAACCGGATGTTATCAATTGTGTTGGATACACCTTAATATCTGTGTACATACAGTCAGACATACATATATAGTATAGAATGGTAATGGTGGGCAGAGCGACAGTTGAAACAGTTGGACTGAAGACGACGAGTCATGCGAGTAATTTTTTTCTTTTCTTTGTAGGTATATTTTTGGTTTTTTCGTTTGCTATAAAATTAAATGATTGCCATATTTAATTATTGTGTCTGTTGCTGTTATTGTAACTATTACTATTAGTAAAACTTATTTTAAGTGTGTTCTTTTATTTTTGTTAATTAATTAACTATCACAACTCCAACATGTGGTTAATTAATTAGGCGGTACAATTAATTCAATTATTATACGATTAAACAAGGCTATAACGGAAGGAATAGAAGCTTTTATAGCATAACGGAAGTGACATTACTGTCGTTATTATAGGAAGATTTAGTGTTATTTTTTGAAATGCGAAATGAACTCTAAATTATTCCATGATTATTAACACATAAATGACTGAATTACAAAGATATATGGGTTTAGTGAAATAACGCACAATGATATAACGGTAATAAAAAAAAAAAAACAAAATTAAATAAAGCACAAAATATTTTGGGCGATAAAAAGTAAATAACGCCCAAAATTAGAAATGAAATAACGCCCAAACCAAAAATTGAATAACAGCCAAAATACATATTTAAATATATTATAAACTAGCTTAAACCCGCCGCTTCGCCGGGTTTTCAAAAAGTTTTCATTCAAAAATTGATAGTGGGTAGGCTTGATTTTTCGCTACCAAAACGATTTTTTTTTGTTTAAGTAATACTACAAATTATTAACCTTAAGATTGTTATATCATCTGATAGGAAATCGAAAACCTAAATTTTGGATTTAATTTTTTTTACAACAAAAACAACTTTTATCCAATTTTTTGGCTTAAACTAAAAATTTTTGAACATTTTTTAAAAAAATTTTTAAAAATATTAATACTTTGGTTTAGTAAAAATTTCAACTTATGTTTGAAGGATATTTTAACAAACAACATTTTTCAAAAAAAATTATTGCAATCCATTGCAAACTGACTGAGATATTTGCCTTCAAAGCTAAAAGTGTGAATTTCAAGTCGTTTTTCTCTCATTCTCAGCTTATAATTAATACTAAAAAGATCTGGTACTAAAATTTTTCACAGTTTTCAAACTACATACATGATTTTGGTATCAAATTGAAGGAAATTTAAAAGCGTTTATTGATTTTGTTCTCGTTTAACCGAAGTGCAATTTAATCCATTAGGGCCGAAAGAAAAACATAAAAAACAGACATTTTTAGACTTGAAGCAACATTTTGGTGAAAACTATGTATGCCATTGAGCAGAAATAAGTTATTATTGCATGCTAATTTTACTTTTTTTAAAAAACTGGCACTAAAACTTTTGAAATATTATGCAGTACTTAATGAAAATTCGAGACGCATATGTTTCCATATAGTAACATTAGTTGTTAATGGGTTAAAATAAAGTATCCTATTGCACTCTCTGCTGACCTATAAATATGTGTACAAAATTTTATAAAAATCTGAGATGTCGTTTAAACGTGATGAGTGAACATAAAAAGTGGCTACAGATTTATTAATAGTATAGATATAGATATTTACAAAGAAAACTATTCTTAATACAAGGGCATGTGTCTTATTTCATAGAGAAATCATGACCAAAATTTGCATGGACATTTTTTTGGGCTCAATTTAATTCTTTATTTTCGGCTCTATTCAGTAAAAATGAACGCCGTAAATAAAAAATTAAATGTCCAAAATAAAAATTTCTAGTCTTATTTCATAATGAAAAAAACGACCAAATTTGTATGGAAAATTTTACGCAATTGCTTAATTTAATTTTTGAAGCGAAGCTTTTTACTCCTCGTTCTGTGATTTGCTTGGAGTGAAATCTGAAAAATTTTCGACAGATTTTTTCTTGGAAATTTGATGATTTCTTTGTTGCTGGCGCTTATTATAACAAGAAAATTTAATGCTTTAATATTAAATACTAAAAATATATTTTGGCCTGCCCGTGGGGATCGAACTCACCTCCTCTTAAATGAGAGTCAAATATACTATCCACTAGGCTACACAGGCTTGTTGAGAAACAGTTGTTAATTCAGTGCTAATTATAACAGAAGCTATGCTGCAGTAGATCGTCACTATCTATCAATAGATAGAGGATTGTGTATTTGCTATGCTACAACTATCAAAAATTTGCTTTTATTTGCCACAAGGTGTCTCCAGCATCGGTTTGTTTGTATTGTGAATGCGTTTGTGGTACTGTTGGTACGAAGAAAATTAGCAATGCCCACATTTGCGTTGACAAGTGCGTTTTTAAGTGTCAAAAAAATAGATGATATCAATATATATGGAATTAACAACATAGAGTGTAAATTATTATCTAGAGATTGCATCAACTCTGCTAAATCTCTGGCATGTGTTAACAGAGTTATTTACTTATTTACTTCACTTAAAAACGTGATGGAAAAAAACTCTGTTAACCTATGTTAACACATGCCAGAGATTTATCAGAGTTGATGCAATCTCTAGATAATAATTTACACTCTATGTTAACAAACGCATGCATGAGTCAGTGCAGCCAAGTTCACAACAATGTGTGGAGAGTTTAAATGGAGGGTCGCTGGCATTATATGCCCTTATATGTAATTGGCGTGGAAATTTGACATTCAACAATAAAAAAATAAGCAGTAAATATATTTTCTGTATATATGTAATTTATTTTATGTTATTTTAAATTTTCGAATTTAAAAGTTAATTTATTAAAAAGAAAAATTTTAAGCTATCAAATCTATGTAACTGCGAAAAAGCTTCGCTTCTCTCGTGGGTCCAACGACGCACCTGTGTTTTTTTATTTTGGGCGTTATTATATTGGTCGTTATTTTACTGGAACGAAATATTGAAAAAGAATCTTACTGATACTTTAGTAGTTTTTCAGAATATGGCATTAAAATTAAAAACAAAATTCGAAAAAAATTTTTTAAATATAAAATCAAAAACGGTTTAAAAAAAAATATGTGTGTGGCCGCCACGCACGGTAGAAGTGAAACTTTTACCCAAAAATGGAATTTCTGGGTAGATTGCTAATTTATTTTATTAACATTCCCTCCTTCAGTGCAACCAAATGGTTAAAAAGCAGTCTGCCTTCATAGTAGTAGTAGTTCAAAAACTGTCTTTTTCATAAAGCCAATTAGTATATTCAACATAGTGATTCATGGAAAATATCAATTTTTCCTTTTTTTTTATGGACAGTTACTGAAAAGTTCAATACTTACGTAGAGAATTAGATCGCAGTTTTTTTTTTACTTTCGTGACACTGTTGGTAATCAAAAGGATTTTTTTATTTTAATTTGATGACTTAAGTCATCCCAGGCTCGATCCTCATAGCAAGGACGACAGATCGTGCTGTTTAATTTTTTTGTTCAAAATTTGTCGAAAAACCTTTGTCGGGAATAATGCACTTTTCCCTTTCCGTACTCGCATCGAACCGCGTAAAATTCGACTGCAAGTTGTACGTGCTACCATCGCACCATTGCCTCCCTTGCATCAAAGCGAACAAAATACGAACAAACCTGAAAGCAAGTATAGTATAGATCTTTCAATTTATTCCATAGGATTTGATGCCAAAAAGAATTTATTGTTTATATAAAATATGGTAGTCATCAGTCAATAGTCATTTATTTTCAATTTTTCTTAAAAGAAAACAAAAACTGACTGTATGATCGTAAATATTATTAATTTAAAGAAAGCATAAAATTTGAACTGCAGTTAGGACTACTAAGCCTTTTCTTCGTGGTCAGAAGTTCTGACATTACGCTACCGCGAATTATATGTCATTCAATAAGTCCGTAGGATAAGTAAGAAAAAACAAAATTTTAATAAAACTCGATTATATTATTCAACATAGTTGCCTTCGAAAGCCATACAACGAGTATAGTGATTTTCAAACATTTATAGAACGATTTCTCTTTCTCGCCAAAATAGGCTCCAGATTTAGCGATTACTTCATCATTCGACTTGAATTTACTTCTAGCAAGCAATCTCTTGAAATCTGAAAACAGGAAAATGTCACTGGGGGCTAAATCTAGAGAATACGGTGGGTGGGTAAGCAATTCGAAGCCCAATTCATTAAATTTTGCCATCGTTTTCATCGATTAGTGACACGATGCATTGTCTTGGTGAAACAACACTTTTTTTTCTTTTGCAAATGTCGGCGTTCTTGATTTCAGCCTTCAATAGGTCCAAAAGTAATAGTAAACAGCAGTAATAGTCGCTGTTGATGGTGGTTCTTTTTTGGAGATAGTTGATGAATATTATTCCTTTCGCATCTTAAAATGCAGACGCCATCACCTTACAAGCGGACTGTTGGGTCTTTGCTCGCTTTGGATTCGGTTCGTCGACTGCTGTCCACTCAGCTGACTGTCTTTTGGATTCTGGTGTGTAATAGTGAAGCCATGTTTCATCCACATCCATATGTCACATATCGACGATAGAATTCGATTTTATTGCGGTTTAACAGCGCCAAACACTCCTCTGAAGCATCAATTCGTTGCTGTTTTTGGTCGACTGTGAGCTCACGCGGTACCCACTTTGCACAGAGCTTTCGCATGCCCAAATGTTCGTGTAAAATGGTAAAAACACTACCATATAATATTTTTACAATGTCAGCTAGCTCGTGCACCTTCAATTTGCGATCGTTCATAACCAATTTGTGGATTTTTTTGATGTTTTGTAGAATCACAGTCTGATTTGGGAGTCCACTGCGCTCTGCACCATTTGTGCTGGTACGATCACGTTTAAATTCAACAATCCATCCACTTTTCTACCATTTGTCTCAATGGAGCAGAGACCGGATAATGTTTATCAAGCCATTGTTTGGATTCCACTGTATTTTTTTCATCAAAAAGCAATGCTTTATCAAAACTCGATATTCACTTTTTTTTTATTTTTTTTTCAATAAATTCAACAAATTGTCAGATTGTTGTCAAATTTCTATACGTATCGTTTGAAGGTTGGTACTAAATAAAAATCATATGAAAAAAATTTAGTAACGCCATCTATGTGTCATGCTATGGACTTTTTGAACGTACTGGTTTTTGTTTGGGTTTCTTTTACCGTGCCTACACAGTTACAAAAGTTGATGCGTTTTTCGTTACACGACTTGCATCGTAATGATGCAGACATGTATATATATATATAGAAGAAACTCCAACATTATCAAAAAAAATTCTGCTATTTCCCACACGGCACAAAATCCAACTTCGATATTGATTACGATTCGAAAAAGATACTTTTTGAGGATGTAACGGTTACTTCATAAACGAAGGTTCGCTTATGTTTCGAAAAATTATTCATTTACAATTCCAAAGTGATTAATTCTTGAACATAAATGCAAAGATAATTATATATTCTGCTTTTTTACTGCAAGGTAGATACATTCGGTTATCGTTTTTGGCACTTTCAGACTTGCTTTTATTATTACTGACGCGATAACACTGGTATGAAATAACTTTCGATTGTTGATCACCAATTAGAGAAAAATACGAAATTTTTCTTTGATAAAAGTTCATTGCAAACAAATTTTCGCCGGGTGGGTTACATATGCATTGACAAGAGTTAATTTTTGACACAATATTTTAGTAACATATCCTTCTTATGTTTTAATTTCGACCAACATATCGTAGGTAATCTGACAGCTCCTCCCCCCCCCCCCCCCCGCTCTCCCCTCATATTTTTTATCATGTCAACATTATATTTCTCTTTTAAAAAATTTTTATAGTTCATCTCCGTACTTCATGAAGTATAAACTGCACATGAATTAAGTAAAATTATTGAATTACTGACAAAGCAATTTTTACTTAAAATTTTATTACACTATGAAGTTTTTGAATACTATTGAATTTCAAGATTAATTAAATTCAGTGTTAGTTGAAATTTCTTACTTTAAATTGTATTTTTCGAAACGTTTTTTTAATTTCGATGACAAGTTCTCGATAATAGTTCGAAAAGCTCCTTTAGAATAAAAAATCAATTTTTATAACTATTGTCATGGCTATAGAAACACACGATGAAATATTTGTATACTTGCTTGTTAATTTTGTTTAGAAAATATTTTTCCATTATTTTAATATGCTTTAGGTGCTTTATTTACTCTGAAATCTGCTATAATGACTACGCAGTTTCCATTATAACACATTCATCATCTTAATTTAGTGATAAGTGGCCTCACTTATTTCATCGAATCAGTTCCTTCTATTAATTTATATTTGTTTTTTATTGTTTCTTGTTTTCATACCTACTTTTACGTTATGTTTTCGTTTTTAAAGTGTTTGATTGTCACAGCTTATCACTACTTTGTAGCGTCGCTAGCACCTACTTTCATAATATTGACTATAAACTATCAGTCGTTTACACATGTCAAAAATGCTCACACTAATAGCTTCCACTAAATCAAGCCCACTAAATCAAGCCATAGTATATAAACTGTAGATTTATATTTCTCATATAATATTGCTTGTAGAAAACAGTTTAGAAATTCTTCATCTTCCAAACTCATACTGATTGTGAGCTGCTATAAAATGTATTAATTTTGTTATCTTTTAATGTTAAATATTTGGTCACTGTTTTAAGCACCACTGCTACCTGCTACCTTAGTCGTCATTATAAATAGCCGCAGCTAAGGTGCTCGAAATTATTTTTATGAGTTCTATTTTTGCGGATTTTGTGATAATAATATTAAATCCGCTTCAACCAATGCTGACGATAAGCTAAACAAACGCACATAAATTGGGAAATTTCTGGGAACAGCTTTGACGTTGGTCGTTGGTTTGTGCTTTTTCTACTAAACTTTGACCTCAATACCATTGAGTTTTGAAAAATAAGCGTGGTAGTTTATAGCAGAAAAGAGAAAAAGATTATTGTTGATGTAGAAGACGATGATGTTGACATGTTTGATATTACTGAGGGAACTATAAAATTAAAAAAATAAATAGTGTTTGCGATTAACGGCATCTTTATGTAAAACGAAACGAACGTTGAACGTTGTGTGAGACCAGTTAAGCAATACCGTGACCAAAAATATTGAGACACGATAAGCAGTAACGTAACCAAAAATTTTACTGCTCATTTCTATCACAACTTTCAACGTTCGTTTTGCTTTACATAAAGATGCAGTAAGTCTAATGACATTCTGTAAATTCAAAGGCAAGAGGCGTTTTCAGGCATTTTCCAGGGGAGACTTAAGGCATTTAGGTGGATTTTGCAGGAAACTTAGGGAAGAGGTAAAAAATTTCTGTGGTCTATGAAGGAAACATAGGGGAAGAGATAAAATGGAAGGGGTGATGCCCAAATCCCGGTGGTGTACAGGTTGACAAAAAAGAAACTTGACACTTTCTTTCCAAGAAGAGGACAGTATGGTGTGAGTTTGGTAGGATGTTCATGGTTTGATGAATTGATGGGTGCCCCATTGACCCGATTAATCTAAAAAAAAAAGGAAAGTACCAAACCCATACTAGTTTGGTATTATGGGTATGGTATGATGGTTTATTATATTCGATATCGTATAATGAGTATGGTCTGATGAGCAAGTTACGATAATACTAGTATGATTGTTATGGTATGATGGTTATAGTATGATAAGCACTGTATGATAGCATGGCATGATGGTATGGATGTGTATAAAATGGGTATGGATAGGTCTGAAAGAATATTCAGTTTCATCCGTACTTGTTCCTTCCTTGAAAAAAAATACTCCTAAATCTTCTCCGGATTCAGACTCCCTTCCAGACTCCTCTCAGACATAAATATTTAATTAAAAAAGAACATTTTATTGAATATGACAGTATGAAAATAGAACAGAATGGAGTGAAAAAGATATTGAGATTGAAAATAGTTACGAAAAGTATTTGAGAATTAAGTGCTTAAAGATCCTATTATTAGAAACGATTTTGATATTCAACGCAAGTGAATTCCACAACCTGAGAGCGCTGACGAAAAACAGTCTACTAGAGTTTAGATAATTGTAGTTTGGAATCAAAATGTTCTTACTTCTACTAGATATACAGAACTGAAGCTTTTCGAATAAATATCGTGGAGTACGCGAATAAATGACTTTTTGCAAAAAAAAAATACAGTTTCTTGCTTCTAAATATCTTAGTAAACCAATACCCATAGGATTTGGTTGCTATATAATGAGATATCGTCGAGTCTTTTTACATTGTAAGTATAGCGAGCAGCTTTATTAAATGCAACTAACAGCTTGTGGGAAGACACCGAGTCGAGTTTCAATTGGTTCAATTGGTAAAATCAATTGTTTTTGAAACCAGTTTTCTCCTGGTTCCAATGGGAACGAAGGAGGCTGTCATGACAAGATTTCTTAATACACAATAAACTTCACTTACGCAGGAGTTAATGTGATCCTCACAAAACAGGGATGAATTAACTATGTATCCGAGATTGGTTACCCTGTTGACGGTTTTCAAATCAACGCTGTTTAGAAGCACAGGATGGGAATTTGTATTCTGAAAGGTTGTTTTTGTGATTGGCAGTACGAACGATTTTAGGGGGTTAAGCTTAAGCATATTTGTCCTGGCACACTCTGCAACTATTTTAAGATCTTCATTAATTTTCGAATATAAATCATCAACGAGGCCGGTAGGCCTGGAAAGGTATAACTGAAGGTCATCAGCATAGGCATGCAAGGCGGCATGTTTGCACCTACCAAATATGTCATTTATAAACATTGTGAACAAAAGTGGACCGAGAACAGAGCCTTGGGGTACTCCACTCGTGGTGCTTCTGAACAGAGAATAACTGTTGCCAACCCTGACCCTTTGAGATCTTTTAACTAGATAACTACGGACAAACTGAACAGCAGAGTCAGAGAAACCAAAATGGACTTAAGTTTTTTTGCAGAGAAATAAATGGTTTACTGTGTCAAATGCCTTAGAGAAGTCCAATAAACACAACAAAGTCAAACGGCCCAAATCATAAGGCACTCTGATATCATCCATAATTTTAACCAATGCATTGGAACAACTGTGCCCAGGTCGAAACCCAGACTGAAGGTCTAGGTTAGGTTAGGTTAGGTAGAGGCGGCAGTCGGTGTATGTGAAATACATACACCAGCTCAATTAGACCAATAGGTCTATTGTGATACCGGCTTTTATTAATAATGGAACCAACTTGAGCTCCTGATGAACCCTTTTAGACGCCTGACATCAGTCGTTGACAGGCCGTCAAGCTCATGAAAGAAGAAAGAGCCTAATATTTGTGCCTTCTTCTGGCTAACGCAGGACAAGAGCACAGAAGATGGGAGATGCTTTCGTCCCAGCAGCTTCTACAGAAGTCATTTGAGATAACTCCTAACCTGTAGGCATGTATGCCTATCAAGCAGTGCCCAGTGATGACAGCCACTATTGTGGCTAGTTCTGGTGTTGCCAGTGAGAGAGGAGGGCTCTCGATAGCCCGAGATCTAGTGTCGGCCAGATAAGCCTTGATGCTCTGCATGTCGAGAGTTCAGCACACCTAGTGTTGGCTTTCGATATGATAATGTTACTGATTAGCAGCTTGGGAGTCGCTAACGGGATACCCGGTGGATTCACCATGCTTAGTGGCGCTCGTGTCCCATTTCTAAATTTATGCCCAGGTACCCATATTAGGTTGATGCTGAAATAGTTCGACATTTCCCCTAATGAAGCACGGCATTCTTTGGCTACTTGTTCCAACGATTTTATCGCAGTCTGACTATCAGAGAAGATATAAATTTCCCGTTTAGAGACAATGTTTTTTGAAAGCCATGATGCTACCTCCCCTATTGCCATAATTTCGACTTGAAACACACTACAGTGGTCTGGAAGCCTACGAGCCAGAGATACCCCAAGCTCTTTTGAGTAGACCCCGTACCCGACCTTGTCGTTTAATTTTGATCCATCTGTATAGAAATATAGACACCCTCGTTTCCATGGTGCACCATTGACCCAGTATGTTCTAGGCGGAATAAGCGTACCATACCTTCCTTCGAAGGAAAGCGAGGGCTTGCAGTAATCAGTTCTTGATGGAATGAAGTTGAAGTTGTTAAGTATGGATGAGTGACCCGTTGTCATACTTTTCCATACTCCCAGTTCTTTAAGTCTTATCGCCGAGCAGGCTGCTGTCTGTTTGGCAACCAGGTCCAGTGGTAGAAGATGAAGTATGCTCTCGAGGGCTGCAGTCGGTGTTGTTATCAGAGTCTTATCGGCTTTATGGGCACTTTTGAAGCGGTCACAACATTTTATTTCTTTTCAGGAACTAATGATAAGATGATACTAATGATGAAGACCTACCAAACAATTTCTATGTTTACCTCTTCATTCTGTATCACGAAAATGAAGTTTTTTATGAGAACACACATTGGAACATTACTAAATTACGTGTTTAATAAAGTGGTTTTGAACTTTTTTGTTAAAAAAAGTAACGAATCAAATGATTAATCTTTAAAAATGTTAGTTCTGTAAAAATTACAGTGTTACATGGAGACCCACAGAGATCACAGTAGAATTTATTATATTATTGGTACCCAAGCATAGAGGTCCTTTAAGAAAATTTAGATACTTAAGTTAATATTTTTTTTTTTAAGTCAAATATTGAATTTTTAAAGCAAGCTTATGTTTTTTAAAAAATATACGTATTAATGAATATTCCTCAACAAAACTTAAATGAAATAAAAAAAAAAGGAAAATTTACTAATTATTTGGTCCAAATACGACATATATTAACTAACAAAAGAATTTTATTTGAAAAAGAATAATCGCTGCTTTGAAAAATTGTTCTTATAGCAATTTTACGACAAATTTTTAACTAATCGTCGGCACTTTTGAGATTATGAGTTAAAAAAAATTTAAACATAATACTGACAAAAGTGACAACATACAGAGAATTTAACAAAGCAGATTAAAGATTAAAAGAACATTTCAAAACTAAGGCAGGCAAAATAAAGGTATTTCCGTAAAGCAACCCAAACCAACTAAAAACACAGCCAAAATCTAACAAATTTTCATTTAATAGCTTTTGACACTTACAATCAAAAATATATATTTATCAACTAAACATATGCATTAAGATAAAACAACAACACAGCAAACAGACGAACAAACAACAAACATTTACAGCTACATATGTAGCAACAAATGCATGCAATACTTTGGCTGTAATAAATGCTGTCCGCGCATTAGTAAAAATGCGCTATAATTATAAATGTTTGCAAGCCAAGTAGTTGGCAACGTAGGTGGGCGCCATAGATAATCATTAGGTGGGACGTGTAGAAGTAAAAAAAAAAAAAAAAAAAATTGTAAAAAAACAATTTAAATCTTATGAATGAGTGGCGACTGTGTAGAGCAAAAACCTAATTGACTGTACATTAAACTCAGTGGGACCATTTTTTTTAAGCCCACTTAATTTTTTGAAATTAGAGTTTGCTAGTTAAGACAGTATTTTTAAAGTGAAGATTATGAGAATCTTTATGCATTCATAGAAAAATTTTATGTCTTGCAATAAAACGGCAAAACTAGACGGCCAATAAAATGAGTAGCACCTGTTGTGCGATGTTTAAGACTTTGTAGATTTTGTTACTTTGAGCTATATTTTAAAAAAAGTTTTTTTTTAATATTATTTTTACTCGTTTTATTATGATGATGAGGTCTATCTAGCTGTTGAGGAAGTAATAAATATGTCATTATAAAAATATGCGAAGAATTTTTGTCACATCGAGGCCAAAAATACTAGTGAACCAGAGTTTTAAAAACATTTTATTTTTGTTTTTTTTTCTTATAGCTTTAAAAATTGCGTAAACAAAGTTGCTTTATGGTGCAAGTCATAAAAAACCCAAGAGAATTATAAATAAAAAAAATTCTAATTTAAATTTCTTACTTATAAACAATTTTAATTGTAAAAATGCGATAAAGCAAACTAACACTTTTTTTTCTAACTAACACACCAATCAACTGTCGTTGGCGACACCGAGCGACCTAATTTAATACTTGTGCTCCATGATAACGTGTTTTAGTAAAGTTGCACAGTGAGTTGTATCAAGCACAAATATTAAAATATTGTGTTTCACTAAAACCAACAATACTGAAATTGATCGAATTTCAATATAATAATTGGATTGCACAAATTGCATAAGAGAAAAAACAAAAAGTTTTAGGATTTATAGAGGGTGTCTCAATAGTGACAGACATTTTGATTCGGACACTACTTTAGATTATTTAATCTACGACAGCTGTCAACAGCAAGTAAGGAGATTTTCACGGACGACCTATGCGTACAAATTGTTAAAATTTACTACAAAAAAAGTGGAAATTTTACGGAGATGGTTCAAAAACCTCGCACACTTCTCGGCCATCATAACGCAATGTATGCCAATATGGAGATCACTCGACTTGAAGCCGTTGAACCTTGGGGGTTTCCTCAAAGGGAAAGTCTATGATAATAAGCTGCGAAGTATTCAGAAGCTGAAACAGGAAATCCAGAATTATGCCAGAATATCATGGAAATTTTCATGAAAAGGGCTCGCGTGTGCAAGCAAGGTCGAGGTGGCTATTTGAGTAATATTATATTTCATCAATAACCTCCATGTCTCTCCTTTATAATTCAATAACAACACACACACATTTTAACAAAACAAAACGTTTACTTTAAGAAATTAAAATGTCAGTAACTGTTGGGACTCTTTATAAGCGGAGATATTTTTCGAACGTTTCTATGTTACTTTTTGAATTGGGGCACTCCTCTGAGGGATGTTCCATCTCTGTTGCTATGAAACTTGGTGGTTAATGAACTATTGAGGAAGATAGAAAAGTTAGTTATATAAATAAAAATGTATACTTAAAATTATGAATATGAGTTTAAAAAAAAAATTACCTTCCATACAATTAAAAAATTTCAAAAACTTTATGAACTTTCCACTTATAGAAGTTAAATTTTTATATATTATTCGACATACATACAAAAAATAAGCACGACACTAGACAAAAGGTTCTAAATTAATATTTAGTTTTAAGCAATTCTTAAAAAAATTAATTTTTAAGAATTACACTTAGAGCTTTATGCCAAGTAATTTCATGAAGCAACAGGTTGCCACAACAACAATGTTCTTTACAGACGAACCACCAGCAGACTAGACAGCTATTTCGTTGGTCGCTACACCAACTCATCAGTAATCTTCTGTGTCTCATGCAGTCCATTAACTTTGAAAATCTTATAAGCACACCTTCTGCTAAAACCAAAGCGGAATTGCAAGAACATTGTTGTTGTGGCAACCTGTTGCTTCATGAAATTACTTGGCATGAAGCTCTAAGTGTAATTCTTAAAAATTAATTTTTTTAAGAATTGCTAAAAACTTAATATAAATTAAAAAATGCCACAATTTATTTTTCATGTATAAACTGGTACGAGCCCGACCTCAGAAAATAAGATGAGTCATCTTTTTTTAAAAAAAACTTTTCACGCCTTCTATGGTTTAATACCAATGAATTGTTGGTGCCAAACAATGGAATCGTGAAAAAAAGTAAACAAAGAGCGCAACAACAAGTCTTTGCAGAATTAATGTAGTCAATTTTTTGAGCCTTTGCTTTGTGCTAAAAAGTAGAAAAACATTGCTTTTTAAATTGGAAAGCACACAACTGCAATTCCGCTTTGGTTTTAGCAGAAGGTGTGCTTATAAGATTTTCAAAGTTAATGGACTGCATGAGCCACAGAAGATTACTGATGAGTTAGTGTAGCGACCAGCGAAACAGCTGTCTGGTCTGCTGGTGGTTGTGGTGGTGGTAATTCTTAAAAATTATTTTTTTTAAGAATTGCTAAAAACTAAATATAAATTAAAAAAATGCCACAATTTATTTTTCAAGTTCTTAATTAAATTTACCTAGTGGTATGAATCAATTTTTGAATGCCGTGTGCTCAACCCAAAAATCGCGTACAAGCTGAGAAAATAAAAAATATTTTTAATGGGCAGAGAGGGGATGGGAGGGCCCAGTTGACAGAGATTAAACCATAGAGATATGGAACTTAAAAAAAATCTATTTAAATATTGCTTGATTGATTGAGAAAAATTCTATATAAATATTGAGTTGAATTGAATTTATTCAATTATAAAATATCGTGGATGGAAAATAACGATTATTTTTTTAGTTTTTAGATCAAAAGATCATGTATAGAAAGATATTGTAAATCACTTTAAATGTAGCAATAGGACGCTAGGGAGTCAGAGCTCCCGTTTTTGACATGATTTTTTCAAGATTTTTAATACAGAAATAACCTTTAATCAATCATTTTTGACCAATTTTTTTATCGAGCAAATATAACAATTATTATTGATCGTTATTTTTTCGATCAAAAATAAAAAAGAACTGTTAATTTTTGATCATTATTTTTTCAATTAGAAATAAAAGTAATTTTTTTGATCGTTATTTTTTCGATCAGAAATAAAAGTTATAACTAATCGTTATTTTTGCGATCAGAAATAAAAATTATTCTTTGATCGTTATTTTTCGATCGGAAATAAAAGTTACTTTTGATCGTTATTTTTTCAATCAGAAACAAAAATTATTTCTTAATCTTTATTTTTTCGATTAGAAATAAAAACCTCTTTGTGATCGTGTTTTTTTTTCGTTCAGAAATAGAAGTTATTTTACGATCGATATTTTTTAGATCAGAAATGAAAACTAATCATTGATAGATATTTTTTCGATTAGATTAAAAAAAATTATTTTTTGTTTAAAATAATATCGATGAAAATTTAAATCAAACCAATATGAATGAATGAAAATTTAAATCCAAATTTACATATAAAACTGTTATTGAGTTCAAATTAAAAAGCTATTAAGCATATGAACCCTTCGAACCTACGTTTACTATCACGCAAACAAGTTGTCTTGGCACGGATTTGAAAAACGATTTTGACGAGTATTTGGGCAAGGATTTGGATAAGAACTTAGGCAAGGATTTGAATAAGGACGAGGACAAGGATTTAAATAAGGAAAAGGTGAAAAATAGTAGTAGTCGAAATAGTCGAAAATAGTAGTATTAAATAGTACTAGATAAGGAAGTAGAAATAGTTACATAAAATAATAGAAAAAAGTGGTGGAAAATAGTAGGACAAAATATAAACATAAATAGAATACAATAGTACTACAAAGTAGTAGGAAACATTAGTAGAAATAGTTGACAAAATAGTAGCAAGAAATGGTAGTAGAAAATAGCAATAGAAAATATTAGTTTTACGTATTAGTAGATATAAAAGTGGATATAGCTGTAGAAAACAGCAGCATTTAAAAGAAATTTTACTTAAAAAACGACTTCTAAATACCGGCCATCGGCATGTACATACACACGTTCCTTTTTTTGATCGATATAATTTCGACCAAAAAATAACTTTTTTAATCTGATCGAAAAAATATCGATCTGTGATTAATTTCTATTTCTGATCTTGAAAAGAACCGATTAAAAATAATTATTATTTCTGATCGAAAAAGTAATGATCACAAAATGATTTTTATTTCTGATCGAAAAAATAACGATCAAAAAGAACTTTTTTTCCTATTGAAAAAATAATGTTTACAATATGATTTTTATTTCTGATCGAAAAAATAACAATCAAACAAAAACTTTTATTTCTAATCGAAAAAATTATGATAAAAAAAAACATATTTCTGATCGAAAAAATAACGAACAACAAATAACTTTTATTTCTGATTGAAAAAATAACGATCAAATATAATTTTTAATTTTTATCGAAAAAATAGCGGCCAGAAAAGAACGGTCGAACAAAATTTTTTCTAAATTTATTTAAAGGAGTACAATTTGGATAATTTTATTGATATAAAATTTTTTTTAAATAATTTCGACGATATAATTTGCATCAAATAGACAAGTTATAAATTTGATATAATTTTTGTTGAATGAGCACAAAAATAATTTTAGAAAAAAAATGTAGTTCAAACCTCCCCCTCTTCCCTCCCCCCAACAAATTCTTCATTTCTATTATTATTTAAATGTTTTATTATTTTGAGAAAAATTTGATAGTTCTACAAGCAAAATTTCGCTATCTACGGCCAGAGCATTGCACGAACATATTATTTTCATTTGTTCGTTCGTAGAAAAATTCTGCGAACGAACAAAATTTCACGGCAAGTTCGTTAGAGATACAGATTTCAATTAGAATACAACATCGTTCGCCTAGTACTTCGTTGGGTCGCTCGTTAGAGATAGGAAATGGTGCCGTTAACTTCGATTTGCTACAAACGAACAACTATTTTCTACGAACGAGCAACTAATTTCCACGAACGAACGAACAACTATTTTATACAAACGAACGAACGAACATCTATTTTCTATGAACGAACGAACGAACAACTATTTTCTGCGAACGAATGAACTAACATCAATTTTCTACGAACGAACAAACGAACACATATTTCGACAAACGAACATCTATTTTTCACGAACGAACAAACGAACAAAATATTCATTTTATTTCTCTACGAACAAACAAACGAACAAAACAAAAAAAATGTCGAAAATAGTTCATATCGGCCGTAGCTTGATTCCTAGAGGGATCTAATATATGAGCTGATCCTATTATTTTTTGCCCCTCAATATTTCTTACGAACACACCTACCCCCTATCTGCCACCCTTCTTTGGGTGTCCATACAAAAAACACAAAAACTGTCAAAAATAGTTTATACCGGCCGTGGCTGGACTCCTAGAGGGGTCAAATGTATGAACTGGTCCTATTATTTTTACCTTTCAACATTTCTCCCGAACACACTTACCACCTATCTGCCACCCTTCTTTGAGTCCCCATATAAAGAAACACAAAAACTGTCGAAAATTGTTTATATCGGCCGTAGATGGATTCCTAGAGGGTTTAAATATATGAACTAGTCCTATTATTTTTTGCCACTCAACATTTCCTTCGAACACACCTTCTGCTTATCTGCCACCCTTTTTTGGATCCTCATACAAAAAACACAAAAACTGTGTTTCTCGCTACTGGACTCATTAATCCGCATTTATTAATATCTATTAGGTATGTTTTATTGAGAATAAACATGCAAAAAAAAAACTCGAGATACTTGATCATTCCTCGAGTTACTTGATAATTCCTCGTTATTCGAAAAATCGAATTACTCGAATCAAAAATCGAGTCGAGTTGCACTACTCCACTCGACTCGAACTCGAACTACTACCAACTCGCACATGCCTAGTTATTTGTGATTCGACTTCGTCTTTTTTCTAAGAACGAACATCTATTTTCTACGAACTAACGAACGAACATTTATTTTTTACGAAAGAACGAACGAAAAAGATATTTATTTTATTTCTCTCTCTTTTATTTTTAAGAACGAACGAACAAAATATTTTTATTTTTTTTCTATAAACGAACAAACGAACGTTCGTGCAAGGCTCTGTCTACGGCCTTGCTAGGAACTGGAGGCAAATACACTTATATATAATAAAATAAAATCAATATTAAAAACAATAAGAGAATCAAATATTGAGCTAAGGAATTACAAAATTTTTAAAATAATTATGAAAAATTATAAAATATAGAAAAAAGTTATATAAATAGTATAGAGCTTGAAATAAAAATTGCCACTGATAGGAATTATAATGAATTAATTTTTGTTAATTATATTAGAAGTAACTCGAACAATAAACTTATTACAAAAAAAAAAAAAAAAAAAAAATAGAAAAAATAGAAAAACTTATATAAAGATCATGAAGCTTAAAAAAATGACAAGTGATTGAAATTATATTGAATATAGTAGAAATAACTCCAAACTGACCACATAGAACAAAAAAAAAAAAAAAAAAAAAAACTTAAAAACAAAAACTAAAAGAATCATATCAACAAATCCATAACCACTATTTTTGTCCTTCGATGCTATGTCGACAACTCACTGTGAGTTGTTATAGTTCTTTATTAAATAGAAAAAAAAAAAAACAAAAAAATTAGAAGAAATCTGCTATTACTGTTTATTAAGTGTTTTTACTAAGAATGTTTAAATGAATGAAATGCGTTGCGAGTTTGATACCTTTAAGTATAATAAATAGAAAAAAAAGTACACGACACTCGGTTTTATTGGTCGGTAGCAAAAGGTTATCAGTCAGCAGCGGTTTCATTTGCGGTACAACACCGTCATAACAGAAAATTTCGATCTTTAGCGCTCAACACGACGACGACCATGCTGATTATTTTTATACTTAGTATTAATAATAATTTTATGTGCCGTGTTTTTTAATTCATTTTTATTTGTTTTTGTTTGTTTTGTTCAACTGTAGAGTTCAACAACATTTAAGTGCAAAAAATTGATTTATATAGCTTTGACATAAATGACAAAGTTGTACAACAGTTGTAATGTACTTGCACAGCAGTTGATCTCAAAAATAAAATGTTTGGTATTTCCTTAAAATCAAAAAGAGCTTAAGTTAATTTATTTCATTAACATTCAGTTCAATTCGATTTCGATACGGTTAATTACACAGTCCAACAGCAGTTTTATAACCGAATAACCAAGATATCATTTCTAACAGAGAACGTCAGGTAGACGGACCATTTTTGTTGAACAAAGTCATAACATAGTATAGCATGTCTAGCCAATGGTTTTAAGGCATATTTTTTTTGTGTTTTGTAGTCGTAAGGTTTGTTCGCGTACTGATAATTTGTAAAAACTATCACAAATTATCAGGTTTTGGTGTTCGCGTACGCAAAAAACTTGCAAAATAAGAGAAATTGAGAGCGCAAAGTGACAGTTGACTTGGAGGGGAAATTGCAAATTTCTGCTGGAAAATTTGTACTGTCGAGAACTTGCCAGCATGAAAACAGCTGATTTAAGACAGTTGCAATTTCAATAATCAAACAAATTTAGTAAAATTTTGATTTGCACAAACCGGAGGATTGACTGCTGCTGTTGAAAGCATGGAAGGTATATTAAATTTTTGTAGTAAACGTTGCAATTGGGTATTTATAACTGCTCTTATTTCATTGTGTTGATTTCAATTTCCTTCTGCTTTCCATTCCACTTGAAATGTAAACAAGACTTTAATCAGCTGTTATTGAGACTTGCACTTGTTTGCAAATTTTGCGTTCGCGTACTTTTTTTGATATCTCTCTATTTGAGAGAGAATTGCGCGTTACTTTTTTGCAAGTTGCTGCTGGATATTTTTTACTAGAGAAGTACGTGAACAGACCTATAGTCAGTTAGTTTAACACATGTTCCAAAAAGTCCCGAGACTAAGTGATAAAAAAATAATTTTTTTTTGCAAATATTTTTCTTTTTCATCAACATAGGTTCCTTCAAGAGCAATTTATACCGCTTTAATAACTTTTCAATACCGGTTTTGTAGAACGATTTGAGCTTCGCCTCAAAATACGCTTCAGTTTCAGCCATCACATCTTCATTGGAGCCAAATTTCTAATCGGCAAGCATTTTTTTGAGGTCAGCAAAGGGGCCAAATCTGGCGAATACGGTGGATGAGTAAGCAATTTGAAGCCCAATGCGTGGATTTTCGCCATCGTTTTCATTGATTTGTGAAAAAGAATTTTTTTTTCTTCTTTAAATGGGGCCGATTTTTCGCGATTTCATCTTTGTAACGCTCCAACAACGCTATATACTAATCGCTGTTGATTGTTTTTCCCTTTTCGAGATAGTCGATGAACAAAATTCCATGCGCATCCCAAAATACAGATGCCAAAACCTTTCCAGCCGAGTGTAGTGTTTTTGGTCGCTTTGGTCTGCTTTCATCGGTTGCTCTCCACTCAGCTGACGACCGTTTCGATTCCGGTGGGCAATGGTGGATCCATGTTTATTCTTTGTAAACAGTGCCAAACAGCTCTCTGAACCATCGACACGTTGTTCTTTTTGGTCCGGTGTGAGAAAACGCGGCACCCATTTCGAAAACAGCTTTCTCATCGACAAATGTTCGTGTAATATTGTTCCCACACTGCCTTTCGATTCTTCACAGCCTTAGCTATATATAGCTCGCGCACCTTCACTTTACGGTCGGCCAATACCATTTTGTGTCCTTTTTTTATGTTTTGTGGAACAACTGGCTCTCATTTGGGCGTCCTGAACGTTCAGCATCATTTGTGTCTGTACGACCAAGTCTAAACTCAGCATACCATCGACAAATGATTGCTTTTGATGGAGCAGAGTCCGAATAACACTTCCGAAGCCATTGCTCAGCTTGAACGGTATTTTTTCCCATCAAAAAACAGTGATTCATCAACACACACGGAATTGCTTTGAATCCACTTTTTTGAAAATATCAAAAGTAGCGTCACTTAAATCACTGTAACTCCTGAACTAAACGTCAGATTGTCATGAAATTTTCACAGGTGTTGTTTGAAGGTTGAAACTATCGAATATTATATCAATATCTCGTTAGAGGTGCCACCTAGTAGTCAGTTTCGGGACTTATTGGTCCATGTGTTACTGTGAGTCCTTGTGCACCGCGAGTCATAGGATCTATGGTGCATGTCCTTAATTAGTCTTACGGGCTTAGTCTTAGGCTTTTTATATAGCGCAATTTTTGGCTTGATATACCATATTTGGGATGGAAGCACCAATGCCTCACCAAAGTGTAGAAGTCTAGGACCATAAATTGCTGAACATTCACATAGAATGCGCTCTGGAGTTTCTTCCTCCTTCACGCAGAGTCTGCGAACAATTGAATCAGATAAACCTATTTTTTTGAGATCGTATTTGAGGACGCAATAACCTGTAAGATAGCTTGTTAAAATTTGCAGGCCTGATTCCCAATAAACCAAACGAATTCGTTTCGAATTCGAGGTGAAACCAAGATTTCGGATATTCATTTCGAAAACGAAGTTCGTTCTTGATTTGCTATTGAATCCGAGAGCGGGAAAAATGCACACTTCATTCTCGAAACGATATTTACAATATAATCGAATCTCTTACGAAACGAAAATTTAAGGATTAACATATCGTTTTCGAATAATTTTAACAATTCGTTTTCGAAAAGAAATTATTTTAAATTTTCATTACTTACCGAAATGGATTATTATGAAGGTATTATTTGCCAGATGATGCTTGAAATATTGGATCATTAAATAAATTCAGTGCATTTAAATATGAAAATTTCTTACATGAAATTAAGCGTAAGTCAAAGAAAAAATACAATTTTGTACTCAAATTTATAATAGGCAGGTAGAGCAAAGCATATGTGGATCACTTAAAACAAAAAAATATTGACCAAATTAATATTGGTGACTATAAGGAAGGGCCATTTTCTTTTCAAGTATCCCAATTAGAAAGTGGTTTTCATTTTAACTCTTCTTAGAAATGTGGAATTTTATATTAAAATGTATGCGCTATTTTAAAAATTTCATGATTCATCTCGAATTTGAATCAAATAAGAGATATCTGACCCGAGTTCTCGGTTTCGTTACTAATTCGAAACTAAGCCGAGTTCGTTTTGTGGTTTATTGGGATTAAGTTAGCTTGAGTACTTTTTTGATTTAGCTCTACTGAAAGTAATTGCTATGGTAAGTAAAAATCATTTGCAATCCATTTACAATAATTTCAGCGGCATAGAAATTTTTTATATTCCCAAATCCTAACCTTTCCTGCAATAAATTGTAGTACCAAAAAGGAGATCAAAATTCACAGAAACTATTTTTTTCTTTTCATCACTAGCCAATGGAATAAAAAAATAGCTGCAAAATATGAAATTGATCATTTGAAGGTACTTTTGATGAAAAACTAGGTCAATAAAGTTTTGAGTTTATTTATTTATGAACGGAATTTTGTAAGATTACTTATACAGAATCTACCAAAACTTATTGCTTTTATTTTTTTAGTCTGAGTAGGTCTCAAAGGAGATTTTGTTGTTTAACTTCCCAGCAGAAAATATCATGCCTGATCAGGCTGGAATTCAAGCCTGAAAGGCATCACCGAGGCCTGACCTTTCGCTTACTTTATTGCAATCAAAAAGTATCAATTTGTTGGATAGTGTAATACATTTGGCTTAATTTTATAGTAAATCGCAGATATTCAAAATTAATGTGCTTTTATTAAGTTAAAAACGGCAACTCAATCTCTCTCACACAGACAAACATACATAAATATTTATAAATTAATTTATTAATTTTTAAATTATATTTAATTTGTGTTACAAGATGCGTTGGCAGTTTTTTCTTCGCCTTTGGTTTGTTTTTTTTTTTTGTTCAGAGTCTTGATAACTCAACAAATTCCGATGAGCCGCGCACGGGCCTGCGTCAACGGCTACAAATTATGCAGAACCGTGTCGCAGTCGTTACTGGTGCTGGCTGACAAATCAAATTAAATTGATTATAAATTAAGTGAAATGCTTAAAAGTGAATATTTTGTGTTAAATATTTAGAAAATAAAGATTTATCTCGAGGCATGTTTAAAAGAAATGTGCGTGGTGGTGAGCAAAAAAAAAAAAAACACACTTTGACAAAATACAGCGTTTTGCGCGTGCATGTCAAAGTTAAGAAATACATGCAACAACGACACCTTGGCGTCATTTGTGATGTCTAAAGCTTTTGAAGACGTACAAGTAGAAGTTTAAAAAAAAAAATTATATCCCATTAGAAGTAAAGCGAACAATAAAAAAAAAATTCATTCGCACACATGTTTGTCGAAACATAAGTTTTGCCTATTTCAAAGAAAGCTACAGCTATAATCTAACATTTCGCAAAAAATTTTCAATGAGAAAGTAGAGCATATAGATCATTATGGTGATAATAAACAAGGGGAACGTGACTGAACAAGGGTAGCGAACATTTTTTTGAGAGGTGAAAATTGCACGCTTCGTGCAATATTTAATTTCACTATGCAGATTACAAAGTTTAAACAAGTTTTTAATTAAGCTTTACTCAGAATCAAAATTTTTCAATAACTTTAAGTTCAGGAAGGAGAGTTCTATTTGCAGAATTGCTGCAACTCCAGCAAATATCTCCGAATCTACACTCTTACACTCAGTAACTCAAATCACATTTTTGTCTATCATTAACAAGTTGTAAATTAATACAAGGCTACAATAGATGCTCTTTCATAGTGTATCATCAGCTAGCCTTCAACAGCTGCCAGCACAAAACATGTCAACTTGTATACCTTCATTCCTCATGCATTATCTCTTCACGGAATTCACTCGCCCGCTCAGTTTTACTCACTCTCTTTCACTCTAGGTGCCTCTAGAGACCCTGACCAAAAATTCCTTCAATCATCAATGTACGTATTTCATTTTGAAGACACAAGAAAAAAAAAAAAAACAAAAATCAAAATGAAAATTATTTATTGCTGCTGTTGAAAAATATATAAATTAAATTTCCCAAACTGAAAATTATGTAGCAGATAAAGACACGAAATTGAAAAAAAAAGAATAACTCAAGTGTATGATGTATAATTTTGGTTGAACATTTTAAATGGTTTTATCAGTGGGGGCAAGAATGGTAGCAGCAAGCAAAAGGTAACGTTGTGTGCTTAATTGAAGACGAAAAAAAAAAACAATTCAAAGTGAGATACACTTTAAGCGGCTCCAATAAAACAGGTGGAGCTGCTGGCAGACAGGTTGATTGGGCATTTGAAAGATTGTATTTATCTCAATTCTTTTAATATTGAAGTTGATTTTTTTCCATTAAAATTGATTTATATGCGTATCGAAATATTTTTAAGTTAGCAAAAAACACGGAATTTTTTGTTGTTTTTAAGAAATAAATCAAATCCGAATTTGGAACATCTTTGTATCAGCTTCTTTGCAAAATAAATAAAAAAAAAAAACACAAAATATTGCCAAGCTTCTTACGTGGGAATGTTTTGAAGGATGAGTTAAATGGCTTATAACGGATTAACAAAAGGAAAATTTATAGCAAAAAAAAAAAAGAAACTAGTGTGAATTTTATTATTTTATTTAATTTTTTAGTATGAAAAATAGAGGACAAACACAAACGTTGGATTAAGTATATAGTTAGATTAGATTTAATTGGATTGGTTAGTTGGATTTGTATAGAGAAGAATTTGTGTTTATAAGCATATCGCGATGGTCATATGTTGAAACCTTGTAGCTGATATTTTTCCAAAGATGAGAAAAGTATATCAAAAAATTCGACACTAAATCTAAAAATATAATATTCATATTTTTTTAAAAATTTTCTCCGAACATTTTCTTCTAAAGTTACAAAGACTGGATCAAACAATAGCTCGATGTTTCCCTTTATTTCTTGTTGATTTTTTTAAAACCCTTTTTAAAAATAATATAGATTTTGATTTCTTTTTTAAAACAGTACAATAAAGAATTTTATGTTATATTAAAATTTAATTTATTTTAAATTTTGCTTTCATGGGGCTGTCAAACTTTTGCGTTTTATGTACAGTTCATGAATTGCAAAGTTCAAGGTGGCAACCTCTGGCCATCAATTTTTCAGAAGGAATAATGTATCGGGAAAAAAATGTACCGAAAAATGTACCGCAAAAAATGTCAATTTCCAAGGAATTTAAAATTTTTGTAGAGATAACTACTTCGTAGAGAGAGAGAGAGAGAGAGATATATATCTAGATCAGTGATGACCAAATCTACACAACTTAAGCTGCTTGCGTGTATGTGTAACGTTTAAAGCTTCTCACTTAGAGAAATAGAACGTTAAAGCATTTTGAAAGCTGCCTGAAAGCTTAATGCACAAAAATAATAACAAATAGACGCGAATAGAAAAATTATGAAATCACAATCTAAATTTTTTTTTTATTTATTTTAAAGATTAATATATGTTTATTGCAAATATTATTCTATTTATTATTATATATATTATGTAAACATATAAAACAGAGTAACATTACATTAATAAATTACTGAATTACAAACTGAATTAATGTTATTACAAAATCTATATTTCCTATGCCATTTATATTTTAGAAAATCTTATGCGGCTAATACCATTAATAAGCCCCTTAATATTTTACACAATGAAAAGTCCAAAAAAGGCGACCTTCATCTTCGGATTATAACGACATTCAACTTTTAGATGAATATCAACCTATGCGATCCTCTTCGGCATGCAAACACTTTCATTTAAAAAATAAATTTATAAAGAGTACAATACATTATTTGTTACATTTGTGAATTGTACATTTAACATCAACAAAATTTAAATTAAATACTAAATACATAACAGTACGTTCAAAAAGTTCATAGGATGACACATAGATGGCGTTACTAGATTGTTTTCCATATGATTTTTATTAAGTACCAATCTTCAAACGATACGTATAAAAATTTGACAGTAATCTGACAATTGATTCGTATGTTATATAATTTTGTGGGCAACTATGTTATTGAAAATAAACAAATGGAAAAAAGTGAATTTCGAGTTTTGATAAAGCATTGCTTTTTGATGATAAAAAAATACAGTGGAAACCAAGCAATGGGTTGATAAACATTATCCGGACTCTGCTCCATCGAGACAAATGGTAAAAAAGTGAATTGCTGAATTTAAACGTGATCGTACCAGCACAAATGATGCAGAGCGCAGTGGACGCCCAAATCAGACTGTTATTTCACAAAACATCAAAAGAATCCACAAATTGGTTATGAACGATCGCAAATTGAAGGTGCACGAGCTAGCTGACATTGTTAAGATATCAGATGGTATTGTTTTTACCATTTTACACGAACATTTGGGTATGCGAAAGCTCTGTGCAAAGTGGGAGCCGCGTGAGGGAGAATCCAAAAGACAGTCAGCTGAGTGGACAGCAGTCGACGAACTGAATCCAAAGCGAGCAAAGACCAAGCAAAGGTATTTTGCGATGCGAAAGGAATAATGTTCATCGACTATCTCCAAAAAGGAAACACCATCAACAGCGACTATTACTGTGCACTTTTGGATCGATTGAAGGCTGAAATCGCCAAGAAACGGCCACATTTGCAAAAGAAAAAAGTGTTGTTTCACCAAGACAATGAACAGAGCCTCAAATCGATGAAAACGAAGGCAAAATTTAATGAATTGGGCTTCGAATTGCTTACCCACCCACCGTATTCTCCAGATTTAGCCACCAGCGACTTTTTCCTGTTTTCAGATCTCAAGAGAATGCTTGCTGGAAGGAAATTCAAGTCCAATGATAAAGTAATCGCTGAAACTGAGGCCTATTTTGACAAGAAATAGAAATCGTACTATAAAAATGGTATCGAAAAGTTGGAAAATCGCTAATCGTTGTACCGCTTTCGAAGTCAACTATGTTGAATAATATAATCGAGTTTTATCCATATTATATTTTTTCTTACTTATCCTACGGACTTATTGAATGGCCTGTTAATTATGAGGCAATTACTAGGGGTTTGATACTTCTGAATGAGCAAAATGTAGTGTATGATTTCGATCTCTTTGTTCTAAAAAAAAATTTTTAAAAATTTTGTGAAAAATATTTTTTTAACATAGCGTTAGTACTATATTATTATTGTTTGTTACTAAGTATAATTATTTTTTTTTTTGCTAATTTAGTCTGTAAGGATCTGTGCTTTAAAGACTTTCAAATAAAAATAAAATAAACTTAATTTTTCAACAAAAGACCATAGTAGTTACGTGATGTAAATGAAGTTTTGAGACATTTTTATTTTCTATGTCTAAGTAAAAAACCAGGGACCGAATCGCCGCTTCCATGTACGTACAACTCAATGAACGTACAAATTCAATAACGAGTTGAAAACGATTCCGTGACGAATTGTACGTTCACGGAAGCGGCGATTTGGCCCCAGATAAGCTTTAATTCGTGCAAATTATCTTACAAATTCAGGATGAGCTTTGAGTTCAATCTCACTTCTGTTAAGCAATTTGTCATGAAATTGATCTAAATTTTATACATACAATTCTGAGTCGGAAAAAATGCTTGTAACTCTCTGCTTGAGTTTTATCTCGTCAAATTGATCTTCGAGAACTATATGAGTATTTATGTATTAAACCCAATGTGAGCGGTAAACTGAAAATAGGAGCCCCTTATGATTTTTCTAATAAATTCGCCACCAGTTCTCCCGCCCAGAAGAGAACACAATGTGAGCGGCAAGCTGAAAATAGAAAAAGAGTATATTTTGGCGATAAGTGGCGAGCTTAAGATATGTAATCTTAATTTTGTGCGAATCTTCAACGTTTACATAGAACTTTCTTTGTGTGCACGTTTGGCCGATAAATATTCACAGAAAATTGTTCGTCTCTGTTCTTCTTCTTCTTTTTTTTTTCTTCGCTCATACCGCAGAGTAAAGAAAAAATCTAAGGCCTTTTCCACACGGAGAAACAGAAAAGTAACCCAACTGCAACACAATTGCTTAGAAAGTTGCAAGCCACTGCAATTCCAAATGAGCAAGTCACGCACAACGCAACACTGATCTCTCATTGCAGCTTATAATTAAATAAGCAGCGATATTTCTCTACTTCTTCTAAAACAAATATAATTTTGTTAACTGCTCGCTCATTGCAGCTTCCTGTATTCAAAATAAAAAAACATGAAACACAATTTTTCGGAATTTAATTGATACTTTTCTCAACTTGAAGTATTACGCAATTGTTTTAAATTATCAAGAAAAACACAAGACGCTGATATAAATTGCAGCAAGCTGTGTTGCATAAAACTTATCGCAAACGTGCTGTCAACTAGTTGTAAAAAAGTTGCTTCATCTGAAGGTTCCGGTATACTTACATGGGCTAGCAACATTTGTTGACGTTGCGTTGTTTTTCAATTGCTCCGTATGGAAAAGGCCTAACGAAACAATTCTCTTCCTTTTGTACGCATCATATACATTAGATACATCCAAATCCTACTTTGCGTCTGATTCTCCGTGCCCCCCCCCCCCCCCTCATATGAAAAGTGCTTGCATAAAAATAGTAAAACGCCAAAAAAAGACCAAAATTTTGATAAACTGGAAGAGCTACAGTTAAAAACGTGTTTTTCGGGCCCTCAGGGTGAATGTGAATTTATTAATTTTCGTACTGACATTAAAGCTACACGAAAATTACAAAAAAGTTCTATCCCCAAGTAAAATGGGTCGCTTAATCCGATTCCGTACTCAGATTTGGCAAACAAATTAAATTTGCGGTCACCAGGAGCAAATAAACGCGAATATCGATAATGTTTTCCACTCAGTTATTATTTCAAATCTCTCAATCTGGTAGATAATGATGTTCTTCTCAAAATTAAACATTTTAGTTGTGAAGCCTGCTTAATGTAAATAATATTTAAAGAAAAAATTTTGCAAATCAAACAATATTTAAGCAAAATATGGTTAACTAAATGAATGTAATTTTTCGATAAATTTTAAAATAAAATTAAATAATTAAAAATTTTAAACATTTTTTCAATATTCAACTCTGATTGCACAAAGGACTTGGCGTTATTTTTCTAAAATATCATTGCCAACTTACGAGGAAGTGCTGAGCCGGCTATTACATTAAAGTTTGTGGAAAAAACTGCTGTGAATGCTTCGATTGATCGTGTCGTTGATGAGTTAATACACATTTGGTCGAATTTGTCTATTTTCTTACTATGACTAAATTATTAAGAATATTTTATTTTTGTTATATTTTTGTAATAATTTGTTTTTCGAAATGCTCCTGTACGGGAAAATCTTCTGATGAGCTTCCACTACTTGAAGAACGATTGGCTTTTCGTCCTCCGACGTAGTTAGTTTCTCATTGAGTTTAGTTAGTTAGTTAGTTTCTCATCCCTGCAGAGTCATTAACGACGGAAATATTTCTCACGGTTTTTCTTCAGCTCCCAAAAAACTTTCGTCGTTGGTCTATAGGCTGGGATCGATTTGTAAGAAAATAGATAAATTCGACCAAATGTGTATTAACTCATCAACGACACGATCAATCGAAGCATTCACAGTAGTTTTTTTCACAAAATTTAATGTAATAGCCGGCTCAGCACTTCCTCGTAAGTTGGCAATGATATTTTAGAAAAATAACGCCAAGTCCTTTGTGCCATCAGAGTTGAATATTGAAAAAATGTTTAAAATTTTTAATTATTTAATTTTATTTTAAAATTTATCGAAAAATTACATTCATTTAATTAACCATATTTTGCTTAAATATTGTTTGATTTGCAAAATTTTTTCTTTAAATATTATTTACATTAAGCAGGCTTCACAAGTAAAATGTTGAATTTTGAGAAGAACATCATTATCTACCAGATTGAGAGATTTGAAATAATAACTGAATGGAAAATATCATCGATATTCGCGTTTATTTGCTCCTGGTGACCGCAAATTTAATTTTTTGCCAAATCTGAGTACGGAATCGGATTAAGCGACCAATTTTACATGGGGATAGAACTTTTTTGTAATTTTCGTGTAGCTTTAATGTCAGTACGAAAATTAATAAATTCACATTCACCCTGAGGGCCCGAAAAACACGTTTTTAAATGTAGCTCATCCAGTTTATCAAAATGTTGGTCTTTTTTTGGCGTTTTACTATTTTTATGCAAGCACCTGTCATATGAGGGGGGGGGGGAGGCACGGTGAATCAGAAACACTTTAGTAAAATCCATATAAGTGTGAATGTATCTAATATACATACATGTGAACCCACAATGTGTGGAAAGCATTATTTCACCTAGGGTAAGAGGCTCTTGACATATAATTTTTTCCATATTTTGTCATGGAAACTTTGGGGTAGAAAGTGCCACACTTTTAGAGAGAGTTGACAGATAGAAAGCCTGGGCTAAAAATTACAATTAATAATCAGGAGTTGAATAATTAAATGTTTTAAAAAGAAATATGAAATGAATTTTTCACAAAATTTTTTTCAATGTCTTGTATATTCGTTCCATATATTCATTTGATCAATAATAAATTTAGTAGGAAAACTCAAGTCAAAGTAGTGCCCTAAACTTTTATTGTAGCATGCAGTTCATAAGAAAAACTTACAGATTAACTTTCAGTAGTTCAAAGCACAATAACTAAATCTTTAAAAGTTAAATTAAATAAAATCATTAGAAAAAGTACCCTAAATAGCTCACTTAAACTCATTTATTATACCAGTAATTATTGAATTCATATAAAATTGTCACACAACACATTTATTATATAAATATTTTTAATGACATTTATTATATTCTTAATGACATTTAAATAGAGCATAAAACATTTATGCACCTTGTTGCCAAATTTGAACAAAGGCAATAATTACTTTGCCACCAACTTTGTAGCTCTCTGGGTGACAAAAAAAAAAAAAATATATATTAAAAAAATATTTATATTAAGTCTGAAATATGTTTTAACAGTTCTACAAACATATGTAGCAACAACATGTTAGCCATATTAATAGCAACAACAATTGCAGCAAAAAATTTAAATAATTATGTGTGAAAACAATTAATTATGGTAAAATTCCAATTTGCACTGATTAATTGCTGGAATTATGCATTTTATTCATAAGTTTTGTTTACAAACACGTGTTTAATAATAATGTATGTTTTTATGTATCTGCTCTGTGTGTGTGTGTAAAAGCACTTAATAGGTCAACAATGCTGACTAAAAAGTGTAGCATTTTTTATGCAGTTTTTAATATTCAACAAATAGCTGTCTTTGTTTACTTAACGCCTATAAAAATAATAGGCTTTAATATTTTTGTTGCTCTTTTTTTTTTTGTTTTTTTGCCATACATCAGCCTGTCATATCGTGTGGCAACAAAACTTTTGCACCTCTCCCAAACAACTTTAAGCAACTGCAGTTAATCTGGCTCTCATATTGGCAGCAGCAGCTGCCAACTGTTGTGGCTTTCATTGTGGTGACATTTAAGTACCCGGCCGAATGATGAAACATTTAAAAACCATTTGCAATGACCAGACCGCAGCAGTTGGAATGCAGCAAAGCCTCTAACAGGCCCACAGGTTGTTTGTTTGTTTTTTTTTTGTTGAAAAAAAAAAAAATAAATAAAACCTTGTTAAGGAAAAAACTGCAAATATTGACAGAGCTCACTTTATATGTAACAACGGCCTATAAAACCTTGCAATGACAATACTCGCACACACACACACACACACACGCACAGTTGACGACCATGAAGTTGTTGTTGATGGGCAACAAATTCATTGCTTCATCATTAACAACAATGGCAGCAGCAGTAAAAATACTAAAGCAACAACAGCAACAGTAGCAGTAAAAGGTATGTCTACAGTTTAAAAGGTCAACACAGTCAAACATACATACACACATATAATTGCTGACCAAATGGCTGCCCATAAATTATTGGTCAACACTTTTTTTACTGTTGCTGTAATTGTTGATGTTGTTGTTGCTGCTGCTTGTTTTGTTGTATCCATGCACAAAATGTTGCTACCCCAAAAAAAGAGAGTGAAAAAAATTAAAAATAAAAACTGCAACAATTAAATATTTGCTTAACTTTTTTATTTACAACTTTAAAAACTTTTTCATTTTTATTGTTGTTACCTCTGTGTATGGGTTGGTCACACTGATGTATGAATGCATGCGTATTTGTGTTTGTGCTTTCGAAAGTTTTTTGCATTTAAGGCTGAAGGACTTTGTGGTCTGTAGTTGGGTAGAGCGAGAAAGGGTCTGGGGTGGAGCAGCAGCAACATTTCAAATTGAAAAATTGCATGCACTTTAGGTAGCAAACAAATGAACACTTCACACATGCATACACACACACACACGACACTCATACTCCTCACATTACCAATTGATGCGTATGGCATGCCAAGAACTGGGTGTTGCGACTCGTTGTTGTTGTTGTTGTTGTTGCTGTTGGTACGACCCTATAGGAACAAACTAACTTGTTTTTAAAAACAACTAATTAAAAAACTAATTTAAAATAAACTAGTATATGAAGTACTTTGAATTATATTAAGGCGGCAAATAGTTTTTATTTTTATTTACGAAGTAATTGAAATATTACTTAAAAACAAGTGGTTGATAAACTACTTTGAATTATATTAAGGCGGCAACTACTCTGATTTTGACATGTTTTAATTGGAAATTTTTATTAGATTACAAGTTTATATATATTGAACCATGTTATTTCATTAAATATTATTAACTTTAGGCTTCACTAAAATTTTGTTCCAAAAAGGCATATTTTTTATTTACGACATTGAGCTGCAAGACAGACGTGGTAAACACACTTTAAAACTGATAAACTGCCTCAAAACCCTGTGAAACTATTAAAAATTCTTTATTATTTAAGATATTCAAATTAGAAACTGGTAGTGTTTAGCAAACATTGCACAATTTGGACTCTGCACGGAAATTGATGCATTGCTTAAACATTCAGCAAACACCTCATCACTTCAGTAGCAAAGACGCACGCCTTTTCCTACGTAGCGTCGAGTCTGCTTCATCACTTCATTGCGATTGACACTTAAAAGAAGCACTAAGCAAAATATCGGTGTGTCCATCGACCATGATTGATGGTTGCAAAGCGTGGAAAATCCCGCTGACAGTCTTGTTTAGCTCATATTTGGAAATGAAGCATCAAAAAGCTGGCTCGTACTAAATAACAGGCGCAGTATCCACACAATTTCGATCAATTGGATCGGCACCTTCGCTCATGTACCCAGGCGGTGGCGTGCCTGTTTTTGGAAGCTGCTTCTGTGGTACGCATGCTCACATATAAGCGCAGAGTTCCTCCAGCTTCTGAGACTATCACCTGTTGGAAGCAGAAATAGTCCAATGAAGAAAGGAATAATGAAATTATATCTACCCTCGCAGCGTACTTCTGTGGCGCTCCTTGAATGTAATTACTAGTCCTTTTTTGAATTAACTGGCAATGAAGTTTGGCATGAATCACTTTTGAATTATTTTAAAATTAATTAAAACACCACAAAGAACGACATTTCACAATTTTCCATTAAAAAACTCTGCTCACTTTTAACTTTGTTTACATTTTGCTTTCAGATTTTATATTTCAGAATTTATTTGTGTCGACCAGGCATGATTTATGTATTTTTCAAAACAGTCATATAAATGATCTCTTTGATGTATAGAAATTTAAAATGTTTATACTTTTAAATTCATCTTCAGTAAGTGGAATATTAAATAGTTTTCAATTGGTTATTTTAAAGTAATTAAAAAGATTATTTAAATTTAACTAATTTAACAAGTAGTTGAAAATATATGCAGACGAAAGTCAATTGACTTATTTTGCGGACATCGCCATACAAAATATGTTAGTTCGTTCCATGGAAAAAAGTCAGAATTTCAACTAGTTGTGGTTGACAAAAAACTACTTTTTCAACTACTTTTAAATTAGTTAATTTTCCTACAGGGGAGCTGTTAATGTTCTGCTGCACATGCGAAGGTTGCTGTGCGTTGCTCATGAAAAACGTAAAATATATCTACAATTGTATAAATATGTTTGAGGTTGTATGTGTTAAAAAAAAGAGTTTCACACATTCATGCATTGATTACACAGCCAAAGACAAAAGGTCACTGCGAAAATAAAGTGAAAAATTAATAGCAATTTATTCTGCATAATATATGAAAGAAGAAAGTTTTTACACAAACAAAAAAAAAACACACACATATACACACATGCAAATGTTAGTAAAATAATTACAATTAAAATTTTGGAAAAGTTTTAAATTAATAGCCTCAATTACGCATGAGATAAGTATCATAATAGAAAGTAAGTTTTTATTTTATTTTGATGAAAAGTCACAAGTTAAAAGTTAAATGTCAAAACTTCAAAAAATTACAGTTATAAAAACTAGAAAATAAATAAAAAAATCAAAACTCAACGAAGTATTAAGTAGATTTTTTGCTGTTTTTTTATTTCGAATTAAAGGTCTGCAGAGAACCATCCATTCTACTTGTACACACCCTATAGGAACAAACTAACTTGTTTTTAAAAAACCACAACAACTTAAAAAAACTAGTTTAAAATAAACTAGTATATGAACTACTTTGAATTATATTAAGGCGGCAACTACTCTGATTTTGACATATTTTAATTGCAAATTTATATTAGATTACAAGTTTATATGTATTTAACCATGTTATTTCATCAAATATTATTAACTTGAGGCTTCACTAACATTTTGTTTCAAAAAGACAAGACAGACCGCAAGACTGCTTTAAAACTGATACAACTGCCTCAAAACCTTGTGAAACGATTAAATATTCTTTATTATTTAAGATTTTCAAATTACAAACTGGTAGTGTTTAGCAAACATTGCACAATTTGGACTCTGTACGGAAATTGATGCAATGCTTAACCATTCAGCAAACACCTCACCACTTCAGTAGTAAAGACTCACGCTCACATATAAGCGCAGAGTTCCTCCAGCTTCTGGAACTATCACCTGTTGGAAGTATAAATAGTCCAATGAAAAAAGGAATAATGAAATTTTTTTACCATCGCAGCGTACTTCTGTTGCGCTCCTTGAATGTCATTACTAGTCCTTTTTTTGAATTAGCTGGCAATGAAACACCGAATAAAACACCACAAAGAACGACATTTCACAATTTTCCATTAAAAAACTCTAATCACTTTTAACTTTGTTTACATTTTGCTTTCAGATTTTATATTTAAGAATTTATTTGTGTCGACCAGAGAAATTTAAAATTTTTATGCTTTTAAATTCATCTTCAGTAAGTGGAATATTAAATAGTTTTCAATTGGTTATTTTAAAGTAATTAAAAAAATAATTTAAATTTAACTTGTTTAACAAGTAGTTGAAAATATATGCAGACGAAAGTCAATTGACTTATTTAGCGGACATCACCATACAAAATATGTTAGTTCGTTCTATGGAAAAAAGGCAAAATTTCAACCAGTTGTGGTTGACAAAAAACTACTTTTTCAACTACTCTTAAATTAGTTGATTTTCCTACAGGGAACAAATAAAAAAAGTAAGAACTTGATGTTATTGGTGCAAATACAACAACGAGTAGAGTTTAACTTATGCTTACATGTTTTCGATTAAGCAGAGAGCGCATCATCTCTTTCTCTGGCTCTCATTGTAGTGTAAGCTTTTTTTTTTCTCTTTATCGGCTCCACTAAGCAGAGTAACTGTTTTAACTCTTTTTTAAATGGATATATCCATTCAAAATGAATATTCCAGATAGTTCTCTTTGTAATAATCTCGTGATTTTACTTTTTCTATGCTACAAAAAAAAAAGTATTGGTGTAATGGATATGGATTATGTAAATAGATAGCTTTATATAACGTACTTGTGCCACATTTATCAATTTTGAATTAATTAATTTTTAATTTCATTAAGTTGTTGACAAAAATGCCTGTGTTATGTTTATTTTTTTATGAAATAAATTTAAAACTTGAATTCATTGCACTTAAATGAAGTGTTTCTTTTATTGTTTTATTGAAATAATTCGCTCTTTATACTTTATGCTTTTGACGTCACATATCCACATGTTCCAAGTAGAGATAACAATATTACCGATATATCTGTTTGTTGCGTATGCTCTCAAACAAGTATTCTTGGTGCTTGATAATTTCACTCTGTCATACATGATCTATCATTATGTAAAAGAGAAATTCTCCATGCATACGCTATGCTTAGAGAGCGAAACTGATACAAGTTGATATAGAAAAAAATAACAACACATACCTAGTATGCTTGGAGGGTTCTTTGCAGTGCTATATTTCGATTACAATTAACTCGTCGTTTGGTAATATGGGAAAAGTCGCGCTTAAAATTTAAGGAAAATTCTTTTTTGTAAACACAAAAATAAAAAAACAAAAAAAAAAAAAAGAAGAAGACAAAACATAGGGTATTATGAAGAAGTCGATACTCCAATCGTCATTCGATTTTCTTCGGTGAGGTTTTTCAGAAATAAAGGGTTAAAAAAATTTAAGTTTTTGGTACAATTATGACATTTGAAATACTCATTAGAATAAAATGAGTTTTTTAAGAAAATACATGTTAAGTAAAAAAATTACTCAGTGCTCACTACTTGAGTTCAACACAAAAAAAAAAAATCCCACGCATTTTATGCTTGCTTCCACATCAGAACACACACATTCCTGTATTGCTCAGGTCTTCACGCTTGAACTTTGCAAACACTGGGAGATAGACATATTTTTATACATACATGTACAAGCACACATTCACACTCATGCAAAATTATAAAGAATTCTACAATATTAACTCAAGCATAAGCAACTGATCTTTGGACAGGCAAATCAAAGAAACAAAGCAAACTCTTTGTTTGTCTCATACGAAACAAAGTAAATAAAAAAATAGTAGCTAAAAAACAGAAACAAACTGAAAAATTAAGTTTGAGACGTAACGGTATGGAATGCCTCTTGAGAGTTTGATTGAAGTTCCGCATGATATGCTGAAGTTATATACGGGAAAGTAAGTATTTTTAAAGAGAACTTCTATAAAGCTAGCAAATCAGGCAGGGATTTTATAGTACAAGAAAAAAAAAAAAAGTACAAAATGTAAGAGAAAAAAAAATAAAAAAAAAAGACTGAAAAAAGTAGTAAAAGTGAGGGAGAATGATGGCGGATACGCAAAATAGGTGGCACTGTGTGATCACTCAATCATATCAAATTTCTCGCAAAAAATTGTATTCTAAATTCAAATTTCGAATTGAGCCCTAGAGGAGTGAAAAATATGAGCTGGTTCTATTATTTTCTACTCTTCAACATTTCTTCTGAACATACCTAACCCTTATCTGCCACCTTTTTGGGGGTATCCATGCAAAAAATACAAAAACTGTAGATTATAGTTCATATCTCTCCCGAATTGAACCCTAGAGGGGTCAAACATATCAATTGCTCCTATTATTTTTTACTCCTTAACATTTCTTTTAAACACACCTAACCCCTATCTGCTACTCTTCTGGAGGTCCTCATAGAAAAAAAGACAAAAACTGTCGATTATAATTCATATCTCTCCCCAATTGACCCTAGACCCCAATTGGTCCTATTATATTTTTGCTTTTCAACATTTCTTTTTAACCCACCTACCCTCTATCTTCCGCGCTTCTGGCGTCCCCATACAGGAAACATAAAAACGTTGCTATGTTTTCTGCTTGCCTAGTAGCTGACTCAGAAATGCAGGCATTAACAGTGCAAGTTTTAACAGTGCTAGCGTTAACAGTGATGACTTTAACTGTGGTGACGATAAAACAACATTGCTGTCATTAACATTGTTGACGTTAACAGTGCGTACGCGAATCCCTGCCTTAAGTTTTCATTTAAAAAATACATAAAACTTGGTGGCCCACTTCCCATTTTCTACTGAAATTATGAGTTATATTTTTGTCGACATTTTTTTTTCCTAAAAATTTCCTATCTTTGTATGTGTCTTTGAATTATCTTGGCGCTGATTAAATTGATTATTTCTAAAAATTATGTTTTTCTTTTCCAAATAGTTTAGAAAGTAAAAGGTCAGAGTAATCATAGCTTTCAATCATGATTTACATTGCGCCTATAGGCGCCAGTTTGACCCTTAGAAATAGGTCTTAAAAAACTGAACTAATTCTGCTTCTTATTACTTATGAAAAAACTTGCTGTTTTTCTTACTTCTTATCAGGTTTTTCAGTTAAGAGTTTCTTCGAATTTTTTTGTTTCAATTTCTTGGTCGAAATTAATGTATAAACTTTTTAACATAGACTCATATACTACCATAAGAAACGAAAATATAACGGTGTGTGTATATACAGGACTATCTATACAAACACCATCACGCCCTTATCAGTTCAACGTAACAACCAATCATTTTTTTTTTCTACCTCGTTGTCTTACTTTAAGCAGCATAACGACACAAACAACAGTAACTCGGCAATGTGTACACCCTAAAACAAAAAAACACTACTTTTTATCTCAACAACAATAAAGTATAATAATAGCGAAAAAAAAAATACCGTCATAATAAACAAAAAAAAAAGAAGTAGATAATAACAACAACAGTGCTAAAACGTAGGCGTATACTAGTTAAACCTTAAAAAAGTAGGTAAAAAAAAAACGTACTATCAGGGGACCATGGCAGCCTACAGCGGCGACAGTGTTTATATGTGTGTTAGACCTTCAGCCGAAGCTTGAGCCATGCAACTGTCAGTCGACACAGTCATAAGTTCCAATTACACACCCATCCTCAGATTTCGCTCCACCAGTGAGCAGAGTAGTAGTAGAAGTAGTTAAAGTTCGGCCGTAAAAAGTAGACAGAAAAAACAAAACCCAACAAGCAATGCGTGTGATAAGGTTTTTCAACTAAAGCAACAAAAAAAAAAAAAAAACAAGAACTTAGAAAGAACGATACAAGCAGCCAGCAAGTTTTCAACAATCTTGACTGATAAGCCGCAACGCATGCCTGCAACACTGCGGTAGGGCATTTTTTTTTTCAACAGCTTCTCTGCTTTACTTGCATCACTTTTATTTTATAGCTATAACTCTAATAAGTTACAAGATGGCTACGTGTACAAAGAGCTAAAAAATATAAAAGTATAACTCCCGGTCAACTTAAAGGTAACCGCAATATTTCAGTGCATAATAGTGAGCTTAAAGTTGGGCATACTTTTCAAACTATACCTACACATAACCTGTAGTTTGCGCCTCTAGCGAGCCACAACTTAATGATACAACTCAACCCTGTACTTTCTTGACTTCTGTTGCCACTCCCTCAGTCAGTCAAACTATTTTTCTAATAAATTCACATCAACGTTTTTGCTATATACCATCTATTTTTTTTATTTTGTTTATTTATGTTTTCTTTTTCCCCCTGCCCGTTTTGCTTTGGTTATCATCATCATAATCATAAAAAACGTAATATTCTACCGATTTCAGGCTGTGATTGTTACCTTAAGCATGTTATTATTGCGCTGCTAGACGCACACATTCACCCTGGCACTTACACCAACATGCTACTGCATATATGAGTTTTAGCCTCTGGAGACTTGCCAGTCAACAACGTCCCATAACATAGTCTGTGTCCAGTTAGCTATTCATTGCTTGACCATCATCAACATAAGTAAAGCCGCAAAAGAATATCGAAAAATATGTTGCACCAACGAGTCGGCGAGCTGATGGTGAAACGTTGTTTTAGAAAATACTGCGCTTGATATTTCGCTTGTTCATTCGTCGTCCAGCCCTCTTCTAACGGAACTCTACGTTGTTGTTTTTTCTCGCCTCCCTTGTTTCTTTCTGTATGATTACAAAAAACTAATAACGCAAAATATCTGCCATGTTTGTCTGAGATTTTCAGGTTTTTTGTTCTGTTTAACTTTTTGAAGTGATGGTTTTTGGTTAGATTCTATTTTTAAATGCCTTTAAAAGCGGCAGATTTTGTTTAAAAAGGCGTATTTTTAATTCCCAAAACATTAAATATTTTAGCTATATACGAGTATGCATTCCAATCAAGTTTTTTAAGGAATTTGAGTTTGATGGTTTTAAGCTTGGCAAACTTAAGACGGAACTTTTGAAGTTGACCAATACAACAGTAGAGCATTTCAAGTACAAACATAAAATGGGCTTTTGAAAAGTAACTTCTCATTAGGTAACAGCTGGATATGGCACAAACAGGAATTATCCCAATACACCAATTCGGTTTTTAGAAAAAAAAAATGGTGTTATATATAGAGTGATTCGTATAGGTTAGGTTAGGGGCAGGCGGCAGCCGGTATATACAGGGTGTCCCGCAATTGAGTGCAACTATTTACGGAGCTGAAAGGTTATCTTTCTTAGGAGCTACCCGATTAATTAATATTTCACGTTTCTTTTTTTTATTTCTTTTGTTTCTTTTAAAATTTTCAAAATGAGCATGATTATTCGTAAAATGAGCATGGGAAGCATATAGAAACTTAATAATTAACAAAAAAAGAATTTTGCTAATACAGATCAACTTGGTATAAAAATAGGTATTTAGTAATAACTTTTGATCGGAAAAGAATATTGGGATATTTTTTTCAAATAAATTATTTTTGAAAAGATAAAAAGAACATTTTTAAAAAAATTAATTTCATCATAAAAATCGAAAGGGTTTTTTATGATAGAAATAGTAAATAAATTTTTGTTTAAAACTGAAACAATTTTTGCTAATAAATGTCATGCCATGTGAAAGGGCGTTTAAAATGCAAGTTTTAATTTAAATTATTTTTACAACAAAAACAAATTTTAAGTAATTTTTTGAGGAAACATTGAATATTTTGGGCCTTTTTTGAAAAAAATATTAAAAATACAAATGTACAGTAATTGGTATTGTTAAAATATTTTTTGGCAAGTACTTTTATTAGGCTTTATAACAAAAAAAAAAAAATGTTTGTGAAATATGTTGAAAACTAACGGAGATATTTACATAGAAAGTCATATTTTTAAATTTCCGATGGTTTTTTCTCAATCCTTCGAGCAAACAAGTTAAAAGCACAAAGTTGTATAGAAGCCCTGTTAAATATAAACTTTTCCGATCAAATATTTACACATACGCAAATTTGGAGAAAAAACAAAATTTTTGATACCCATATTGTGGTCTTCATATTTAAAACAAAGAAAAAATTTGGTAAGAAAATCAATGCATATTTTAATAAAGAAAATTTTAAAATAAAAATTTAAAAAAACAAAAAAAAAGGTAACTTTTAGAATTCTCTTAAAATATAAATAAAATATAAATGAAAATTAAACAATTTCGAAAATGCGCTCCTTATGATATCGACTAAATACTGTTAAAAATTACAACAACAAAATTACAATGAAATTTATTTCTCCAAAATGGATGCCATCATGTGTGGCTTTAAAATACCTTTCGTTTGATACCAAATTTGTATATATTTCTATGGAAAATAGTGAAATTGTGGCAAAAAAAACGAAATTTTTGCTGATTTTAAAACGTCATTTTGAAACCGTAAACTATCGATTGAGCACGTATAAAAAAAATACGTCGACCTTAGATTTTTGGTCTCTATCACATATCCAAAAATTATTGAAATCGGTGAGTGACACCTGGGGACCTTTCCTTGTCAGTAACGGTTAAGTTGGTGGGGTTTGTTGACATGCCGTTAGAAAGGCGATTTTATTGCCTCTATAATGAGCTATCAAAATATGTTTTATGTAAGAAATATGTTTTATGTCTAGAAACAATAACGTAAACCAAAGTCGTGAAATATTAATTAACACTGTAGCTCCTAAGAATGTGAAAGTAGACCCCCCCCCTCATACGATTTTTTGCTCAGCTCGACATAACCTTTCAGCTCCGTAAATAGTTGCACTCAATTGCGGAACCCCCTGTATATACGAAGATATGCACCAGCTCATTTATACCAAATAACAGTACGTTCAAAAAGTCCATAGGATGATACATAGATGGCGTTACTAGATTTTTTCCATATGATTTTTATTAAGTACCAATCTTCAAACGATACGTATAAAAATTTGACAGTAATCTGACAATTGATTCGTGAGTTATAGCATATTGTGTGCATCTATTGAAAAAAAAAATGGAAAAAATTGAATATCGAGTTTTGATAAAGCATTGCTTTTTGATGATAAAAAAATACAGTGGAAACCAAGCAATGGGTTGATAAACATTATCCGGACTCTGCTCCATCGAGACAAATGGTAGAAAAGTGAATTGCTGAATTTAAGCGTGATCGTACCAGCACAAATAATGCACAGCGCAGTGGACGCCCAAATCAGACTGTTATTCCACAAAACCTCACAAAAATCCACAAATTGATTATGATCGATCGCAAATTGAAGGTGCACGAGCTAGCTGACATTGTAAAGATATCAGATGGTAGAATTTTTACCATTTTACACGAACATTTGGGTATGCGAAAGCTCTGTGCAAAGTGGGTGGATACAGCTTGAGCGAGAATCCAAAAGACAGTCAGCTGAGTGGACAGCAGTCGACTAACAGAATCCAAAGCGAGGAAAGACCCAACAGTCGGCTTAAAAAGTGATGGCGTCTGTATTTTGGGATGCGAAAGGAATAATATTCATCGACTATCTGCAAAAAGGAACCACCATCAACAGCGACTATTACTGTGCACTTTTGGATCGATTGAAGGAGGCTGAAATCGCCAAGATACGGCCACATTTGCAAAAAAAAAAGGTGTTGTTTCACCAAGACAATGCACCGTGTCACAAATCGATGAAAACGATGGCAAAATTAAATGAATTGGGCTTCGAATTGCTTACTCACCCACCGTACATTCTCCAGATTTAGCCCCCAGCGACTTTTCCTGTTTTCAGATCTCAAGAGAATGCTTGCTGGAAGGAAATTGAAGTCCAATGATGAATTAATCGCTGAAACTGAGGCCTTTTTTTACGAGAAAAAGAAATCGTACTATAAAAGTGGTATCGAAAAGTTGGAAAAAATCGCTATAGTCGTTGAATCGCTCTCGAAGTCAACTATGTTGAATAATATAATCGAGTTTTATCAAAATTTTGTTTTTTTCTTACTTATTCTACGGACTTATTGAATGACCTGTTATATGTATGTGGCCCGAAAAAAGTCCCAAGTTAGACATGCCGATATGACGACGATTTCTCTCACCGATTTTCTTATTTTTTCTTTTGTTTCGCTGTTTCGTCGTCCATTGCTTTTAGACACGACGATTTTGCCGAACGATGTTTGCTTGCTGTTTCACTATTTTGTCATGTGAGTGAAAGAGTAAGAATGATAAATCGTCTCAAAATCGCTGGTGCGAACGATTTTTTTCGCCTTCTCTTCAGCTACAGCGTCCACAAACTGAAAATCGGTAAGAGAAATCGTCGTCATATCGGCATGTCTAACTTGGGACAAAGAGAACGTGAGCATCATTGGATTAAACGAAGAATAACTTTTGACAATAGGTCTTACTTTGGGCGCAGTAGGCAATTGAGAAGCAAAGCCCGCTCACGACGAACAAAAGTCAAGCTCTATAAGTTATGTTCCGTAAGAAAGCACTACTGCTGTAAACGGTGGGGGCGGAAAAGGAGAACATCAAAGTAGTTTATAGACCACTCCTTATGTATGAGTAAATGATTTTCCTCTTAGATTATTTATTTATTTTTTGTCTTTCTCGCATATTTTTATTCTTTTTATTTTTGATATTTTTTATTATATCAAATTTTTTATGCTTAATAAAGTTAAAGTACGTTTTATGATACTTGGGTTTTATTTAACCATAAGGTTTCATGTTATTTTGAAATGTCGAAAAATTTTATTGAATTTTATGAAGTTTTGTTGTTTTTCTCGCAAGTTCTTATTTCAACTCTGGATAGCTATAAAAAAGTTATTTTTGAAACAAAAAATTTTGTCTATTTTCTGATAAAATATTATTTTTTGGATCTTACAATAATCTATAAAAAAAAAAAAATTAATTTCAGACACAACTTAAAACAACCACGAACAAACTCTCAATCAAACTCATAGTTCAGAAAATATATTAAAAAAAGTAAACCACAGCTTCTAAACTACGAAATAGCTATCTAAATATTGCCAAACATTATTCATTGCGTGGTTTGTCGAACGCATCATCAACACTTGTGACACCGAAGGGCAATTTTTTAGGTTTATTAAATACTCCACTTTTAAAAACATTTTTGTGGTTTATTTCAAAACTAAGCGCAAAATTGAGCGCGGCTTAAATGGGTCGTAAACGTTTATTACGTTTTGGAATTTTTTTATTTCGACACTAAAAATTGTTATCGTGCATTATTAAAACAACACCAAATAAACTCACATGACTCAATAATAATTGAGAAAAACACAGAAAAGATTAAAAAATTTAAAAAAAGAAACAAAAAACGCTTGTGTGTTGATGCTGATAATGGTTTCAAAGTAATCAGGGCTATACAAGAGTAAAAACATTTTTTTTTTGGTTTTTTTGGAAGCCTGCATTTTGAGTGCGTCGAGACGCGGCTGACTCATGTTTCAGGTCGAAGCAATACATTGTTGTTGCTGTGTAGTTGATTATAGTGATTTTGTTGGTTTTTTTGTTTTTAAGTAAAGAATTCTTAGTAAAATCTGTTGAGGGTTGAATTCAACTAATTAAACGTTCCATTAAGAAGCAACTGAAAGTTATGGTTAATAAATAATTTAACAGAAATTTGAGATCTTCTATAAATTCCGACATTTGCAAGAGAGGGAGTGATAAGAAAAAACAAGTAGTAAAAGATAAAAATTCATACCTGATTAATACCACTTTGGCCATTCATTTGCTGCGCATTCGGTGAATGCATCAATTCGTGCTTTTCCAAAAGTTCACGCGTCTGGAATGCTGCTGCACAGTGCATGCACTGATAGGGTCCGTTCCCGCTGAGCATCGTCGTGGAACCGGCCAGTGACGATGCACCATCACCCAGGGCTGAGCCTGGACTGGAGGTAGAACGTGCTCCATCCTGTTCATAAACACCACCGCCACTACCATGCAACACATGAGGATGATGATGATGATGATGATGGTGATGGTTGCTGAGTTGATGACTATGATGGCCGTTGCTAGTCAAGGCCAACAATTGACTGGTGGGTGAGTTACGTGAGGAATTGGACGATGCTGAACCATTGGATGAGGATGCTGCTGCCACAGCAGCGGCGGCTGCAGCAGCAGCTGCACCATTTTGTGCCGACTGCATGGCTAGCGCGGCCATGAATTGCGCTGCCGCAGCTGGATGCAGATTTGGTGGCAAGTGCGGTGACAGCTGATGATGCGTAGAATGATGTTGGTGCAGGTGTGGTTGATGTGGATGCGGAGGAAGGTGATGCGGCTGCTGCTGCTGTTGTTGTGATGGTAGTGGCGGTTGTTGTTGACCACCAAAGGTAGCGCTGAGATCAGTCGGTGGTGGTGTTGGAGTGCTGCTGCTGACATGAGGCTGCATGTTACTGCTGCTACTTCTTGGTGAATGCGATTTACTGCTATCATGTTGTTGGCCATTGTTGTTGTTATTGTTTGTGTAGTGAAGGGGTTCATGTTTAATACTATGGTTGTTGTTGTTGTAGGATTTAATATTGTTATTGTTGTTGTTGCTGTATTTGAGTGCAGTCACACCAGAACTGTTGCTCTCCTCTTCGTTGTCCTGTTCACGATCATCATAGTGATGATGATGATGATGAAAACTATTGACACCGGATGGTGGCAGGTTCTCAAAGTTGAGCTTATCGTGCGGATGTGCGGACTCGATGTGATCGCGGAGAGCCTGAGTGGAGGAGAAGAGAATGATGGAAACGAGTTTCACAAAAGTTAGGGCACAAGTCTTGTTTAATGAATCCGCTTAAATTTCAAGAAGTTGTTTAGTAGTAGGCATGGCAGAATTATCATTGCATCATTCGTACAAGGTAGCATTTTTTCGTAGATTATAATGGTATTGGAAAAAAGCCCGCTTTCCTCCTTGTGACCCAAGCAACCCCTTAAAATTCAGCAAGTTCATTAAAGTAGACTTCAGTCAGTGGCAGGGCGTTTTAAGTAATTTTTCTAAAAGTGCTGTAAGCAGCACATTTATACCACTTAACCCTTGACTTACCTGAAATCCTGTCACACGCACATGACACTGCGGACATTTCACCATGAAATCTGTATGCGGCGATGCCGCACCCACCGAAGCAGCTGGCCCCGTTGAGTTTTCATCATCGGCTGACACCGTCTTCTGATTGCTTTGATGGTGATGATGATGGTGTAAGCTGGATGCCAATGCGGGAACTGTCATAAATAAGCAAAAAGTCGAAATTGTCATAAATAAATTGTTCAATTAATATAGAGCTTAAATAATATTAATGAAATATATCAAGAGTGAAGCACATTTTCGGGTCTATGAAGACACATTAATAAAAAATGTTAAATAAATTCTGACTAACAGTGCTTAATTTAACAAGAATTAATTCATTCATTAATTATTCAAATGTCACATGTCTACAGTTTGGTGCCCAAAAAGGTACCCAGTCATGGCTTTAATTAAACAAAACTCATTTCATTGAATTTTTTAGCTTGACACAACGAAATTAATTAAAAGCAGTCATTAAAAGTAATCAACTGAAGTAAAAAATCACCAACACCGATCTAGTTATTACCGAAGTAAGGCCTGAATTCAAAGAAATAAGAGAACAATAACGTGCTGTACACCATTTTGTGCTGTATACCTATCTTTGTGCCTAATTAAACGATCATTTTACTCTATCAAAACTTATGGTTTAATAAAAACAAATTAACTGAAAGATATGTTAAAGCGATAAGTTAAATTAAAAGATATGTATGAATGTCCGTCCCTGCAATTGTGTGTGTGTTAGTTTTGTGTGTGCGTGAAATCGCTACCTAAGAACGAGTTGAGCCCTATGCTCTGACTTGAGTTGTGAAACGAACTTGAGAATTTAAGATTGTACGTCAAGAGAATACTGGGTGATGTGAAAAATTTTTCGACTTTATTTCAAACCGATGTCAAGTGTTAAAATAACGCTTAAAAATTTCTTAAGATGGCTTGATTTTTTAATTTTTATCTCTTTCTTGGTCTTTATTTTAAAGCCTTTTGTAGCATATCTTTATACTTTTTTTTTAAATTTCCAAATTCACGGGGGGCCCCTCCAAATTATTTCTTTCATGTGACTGATAAATAGAAAAATGTGTCAGCTGTAATTTTGTAATAAAAAGTAAATTAAGCTTTCATATAAATTAATAAATTCTTATAAAAAATTCTTATGCTTTTTAATTATAAGAAAAAATTTTTTGAATTTCTTAATTGAATACTAAAATATTGTTTTTTCTAATGTTCAGGTGGAGCGAAAACTGTGCCTCCAGTTCTTCCCTCGCTACGCCCATGACAACCTCTTCTTCTTTATAACGGCTTTTATACTGCCAGTCTGTGGAGAAATACCGTTATACCATACGAATTGAATGATGTGATCTAATTGAGGCAATGTTCGGGGTTTCTCCTTTGTCACCTGCACCTTCATGATGTGCCAAAGGTTCTCAATGGGATTAAGATCAGGGCTTTTTGCAGGCTATTCCATTGTCAAAATACCCATTTTCGTCAAATAATCTTTAATCTAAAAGGAAAACCAAAAATATATGACAATAAAATCGATGAAATAGTTTAACTGGCTCCTAAGAATGACGAAAATATTTATGCCTGCCAATTTCGCACGATGGCATGGTGCACAGTCGTGTTGAAAAACCAATTTGTCTACTAGCGAAAAATGCTTCTCGATCGAAGGGATTAAATTTTCCCTGCACCATTTATTAGAGCCAGCTGTCCAATGCTGTGAAAAGAAAAACACCCCCAGATCATTTGGCTACCTCCTTGTCTAACTGTGCGTGTAACACATTCATCATGGCCTCACATACGCCATTCCGTCGGATTCAAAGAGGTTGAATTTGGAGTCGTCTGAAAAGAGCATCTTCGTCCAATCAACTGCAGTACAGTTTTCGTGTTTTTTAAACCATTTTACACGATTTTGATGCATTTTTGTTGTCAAAAGTGTATATCTGGCAGGTCGCCGAGAAGTTTTCGTCGGACAGTTCTCGTACTTATTTTGGATCCATCGCCTACAATAAACTCCCCCTTAATATCTTTAGCAGTTTGAAAGCGAGCTTGTAGAAGCATACGCTTCAGAAGCCGGTCTTCTGACAAAAAGGTCTGGTTTCTGATAGAACCTGAGTCCGATTTTGGCTTGACTGAGCCGGTTCTTTTTTAATTTTTCAGAAAATCACTTATGGATGCTTCGCAGAACCCAACTCTTACGCTGATGTCACGAAGTCTTAAGTTTTCTTTTCCGCGTATTACCAAAGTTCCAGTCTTGGCGCATTCACTCAATTTCTCTTTGCACGGCATACTTGCACTTTCGCGACGATTTCGCCTGTCACGATTTCTACTTGTACAAAAAAATCAACAATTATATAAATTTTTTGATGCAACAGTTTATATAATTTACATATGAACTTGTTTCAAGAAAAAATTTTTTAATTTATTTAAACATAAAATATATCAGACAGGTAAAAACACAATTTTTTAAGTGTCCGGATTTCTGTATCCGCCGCTGTATTTGCTTCAAATTCATCTGAGTTTGATAAAAGCATGAACAATTTGTAGGATGAAAACAGAAATCTTAACAAAATAACAGAAATGTGTTGAATCTTAATGGTGGCGGCCGTGGCGTAGTGGGTAGAGTGTGTGACTTGAATTAATTTTTCTGTTCGGCCTTTGCCTCTCTGCAGACAATGGCAAACCTCAGAGAGTAAAAACTGCCATGAAAAGCTTCTTGAGAACATAAGCCGTTCGGAGTCGGCGTAAAACATGTAGGTCTAGTTCTCGATCATTTGTGTGCAAACATTTCGCATCACACACAACACAATTGATCATAAGAAGCTCGGTCAAAGTCCTTTAAAGGGCTGAGATGGCCATTTCGTTTTTTTTTTTTAATCTTAATGTGGCGTAAAATCCAACGTGCATTAAACCTAGAACCTGTAAAATGGTACGCTATCTCCTTTCATATCAAAATGTTATTATAAGAAAAGTCAAAGATTATGAAGATAGAGTCACTTTATGAAAGTGCATGCACGTTTGGTGGAAAAACCAGCCGGAAACGAACCCAGGATGTATAAAATTGCAGCCTTGAGCAGTATTTTAAGACCACAATTTATTCAGAATAGTTAAAAAAGCCTAAGATTATGAAGTGAAACCATGCCTCGAGCTTGTTTTGAAATTGATGAAATATGCCAGGGGGGCATTGAACCAAGTTTCTTTAAGTTAAACTTGTAGTTAAGTTCTTTAAATGTCCTCCAAAAATCAAGTTATTTTTTTCTTCACACACCCTGTTACACTTAACACGATCATCATCAACAATAATCAACCTTCCCCTTTTTAATGACTTCTTACTTTTTTATCTCTTCGTTTTTCATTTTATATGAGTGTGTCTTTATACACGTTTCTCTGGAAGAACCTCGATGATCTCATTCCGTAATAACCAACCAAAAAACATTAAAAAAAAAACAATGAAGCACATTTTCTGTCAGTGTGTGTGTGTGTGCTTCACTGCTGCTTAATCAGTTTTAAAGACCTCGGAAACCATACACAACAACAATAACAAAAAGTGAAAAAACGTAAATGCTTAAAGAAGATTGCTTTGTTCAACAGCAAAGATCTGGAAAGTAGTAAGAGGAATAAAGAAGGTAGGCAAGATGTCAAAGTGAGTAAAGTCATGACGAAAAGAAATAAAAAAATAATTATATAAAAAAAGTAAAATGGTGCACAAAATGGAGTTTCACTGAAGGCGTGCTTATCTGCAGCTAATGTGCTGCATGTCAATAAAACGTTGAATGGACTATTGCGAGGTTGAAAAGTTACAGTTTGTACTGGCATTAAGAAAAATTATACCCAAAACCTAGCAATAGACATATCTTTTTTCCCCCCTTATACACGTCGTAGTAGGTAAATGTGTAGCTGTGTAAGTTTCACCATAACATTAATTTCAATTAGTTGCAAGAAACTGATCTTACTTCACTTTTAAATTCCATCTCAATATCGCATACATAGCTATTAAACGCAATTGAAGTTAAGTGTTTTTCATTCCGGCCAAGCTATTTGATAGCTACCTTAATTCATGTCAATTAGTGACTGCCATCATGACACATACGGGTTGACTGCCACGTTGTTGCAATGCATGGAGAGAGAAAAAAAAGAAATGGATAGAAAAATACCTTTTGCGCTGTGTGATCATTAAATTGTTCTCTATAGAAAACTATAACAGTGCGCAAACCTAAAAGATGGCTTTTATAAAAAAGATAGGAAAAGATATGGGCAGCGAATGCACAATTGTTTCGTTTTCTATTTTTTCTCTCTTTGTTTTTTTTTTTTTTAGTGTAGGCTTTATTTACGTATTGCCAGTGCAACAAGCAGAGGTTGTAACCACAAAAGTTCGTTGTACGTTAAATATTTTCATCAATTGATTTTACTTTCTTTTGAATAATGCATCATTTATTTAGATGTTATTCAAATAAGTGTTGAAAACTTATTGATTGATGTGTTGAATGAAGGAATAATGTGGCGAAACTGCGGGTTACTACTATTTGAAATGTGAAATAAGGCCACATTTGAAGCAGGCGAAAATCGTACAAACATGCGTCTTTAGTGATGGAAGGCAAAATGTGCTTCATAGAGCACTTATACTGAAGATGTTTTTAACCTTTCAGACCCAAAAGTTTGAATAAAGAATAAATTAATAAAAATTTTGTAATAATTTATTCTTAACCCTAGGATGGGCAACTGGGTATGGCCAGACCAAATTTGACTTTGGAGTTGCATATCTTTATTTTCCTTTACCTTTCAATTCTAAATCCAAGGAAGACTTTTAAATCAATTTGGATTTTTTTTTTGTATAGATTTCTAATTTTAAGTTTTGCAGTGCTAAGACTGCCTACTGTGGTGTAGATAGGCAATAATATTTTTCATGAAATAACAGTATTTACCTATGAACTTTTAACATTCTCGTATATGTTAAAATATTTTACTCAAAAACATGCTTATTCATGAAAAATCTTAGTTTCTTGTGGCTATCGGCACTATGCCGTCTTTTCTTATTAATCTGCGGGTGTTATTTTGGTTGCTCATATAGCTAAATATGCAATTGCATTCGGCAGACGTACATACTATCCATTACTATATACATACAACACAAATACAGTTTTTGCATACCGGATCATCCGTCTAGCCATTAGAACACTTTGAACAAAACAACCTATTCTATTGGTTTGACCAGACCCACTTGAATAACTTAACGACATAAAATCAGTTGCCCATCCTAGGGTTAATATATATTCCTTTTTAGTAGAAATATCCTGGGATATATAATCCCAGTTTCTCGATGGGATTTTATGTCCCAATGGGTTCGTTTGAAAAACAAAACCAAAAAAATACGAAGGTTTATAATGAGCATTTTAATTGGTGATGAACAAAAATACAAAGTTGGAACATTTTTATTGATGATAAGGAGTGATGATAATCATCTGATGATAATATGTTAATTTTTCTTCGGCTGAATATCTATTACAGCACCTTTTACAATTTTATTTGTTTGGCATGTGGTCACCAATATTAAGCATATGTTTCGCTCTTTTGGGCCACAGCAGCTATCATCTGCTCCACTAGAGCCACTAAAAAGTTATTAATTCTGTCTTCTTATGCATCGTATCCTCAAAAAGAAGGATATCGTTTACTTCTGACATCATAAGCTTCTTGGAAAACTATCAAAGAGTACTCATTTTTGCCTTAGTTCGTACTTAAAAATATAGATACCCATTGGGGGACGCGATTTACGAAAACTTACATGTGGTTTTCACAATAGTACTATTTAAACTTTATTTGAGCCATATATCCCAATGGTACCGAAAGGGCTAAAAGTGAGGTTTTAATAGATACCTCAAAAATGCATTTAGTTACAAAAACTAGCTTAGTCAAACAAAAACAAGGTTATACTAAGGGTTATGCAAAGAGTGTTCGGCATATACGATTCAAAATACGCATCATTCTCCTCATTTGACTTCCTCATTCGACCCAAATGTCTTTCCTCTGCACTAATTTTTCAAGTTAGAGAACAAAAGGCATTCAGAAGGTGCTAAATTTGGAGAATACGGTTGATGCGGAACAATTAATAGTGTAATTCATTCAATTCTTGACTAGTTTTATGTGATAAGTGAGCTGCTGCATTATCATAATGATGAAAAAGCACTTTTTTCTTCTGCAAATGAGGAAATTTTTTCGTAATTGTTCAAAAGTGCCGTGGATCTCACATAATAATCTGCTGTAATTGTTTTTTTTTTTGAGTCACAAGATAGTCAATCAAGATAACACCTTGTTCATTGTCTTTCCAGCTGTTGCCGACACTTTTGCCTTCTTTGGTTCACTTGAACTGGCTTCAACACATTGTTTTGATTATTGCTTCGTTTCAGGTGTATAGTGATGTATTCATGTTTCATTAAAAAATAAATGAAATGGTCATTTCAGCCCTTGAAAGGACTTTGACCGAGCTTTTTATGATTAATTGTGTTGTGCGTGTTGTGAAATGTTTGAACATAAATGATCGAGAACTGGACCTACAAGTTGTATGCCGACTCCGAACGGATAATGTTCTTAAAAAGCTTTTCATGGCAGTTTGTACTCTTTGAGGTTTGAGAGAGGTGACGGCCGAATAGCAAAATGAATTCAATTGAAAAAACTTTCTGTGTGAGGTGGAAATTGAACCAGGGTTTTCTAGCGTATGGGCCACGCACTCTAACCACTGCGCTACGTCCACCACACTTCGTTAAAGTTTATAAATTGATGCAAAAAATTATCTGGATTGCGTGTAAACAGCTTCAAAAATTGCTTGGAAATGAAATGAGTGGTACCCATCTTGCAGACAATTGTTTCATATGCAAACTTTCGTGCAAAATCAAAACCACTGATCACTCACTCATTTTCACCAAAACCATACGAGGACCGTTTGATAATTCAGTGAATGTTTTGGTTTCCCGCGTAGTAACTTTCAACTACCTGTCAACTACCATCTGTTAATAGACTACTGTCAAAATTTCAGCTCGCTGCGACGCTTAGTTTGTGTTTGACAGTCATTAACAGCAGACGATCTGGTAAATTTTGACGAAAATGGAAAAAAGTGAATTTCGTGTGCTCATCAAGCATTATTTTTTGCACAAAAAACCATCAGCCAAATCAAGGAAAGGCTTGTTTAATACTAAGGGGACTCTGCACCATTCATTGGATTGATTCACAAGTGCTTTACTGAATTCCGATGCGACGCCAAATGTTCTGAACGCCCAAATGAGGTCACCACACCAGAAATGGTAACTAAAATTCACGATATCGTGTTGGCCGATCACAGAGTTAAAGTTCGCGAGATTGTTGAGGCCGTAGGCATCTCAGACGAACGGGTTTCGGGAACCTTTTGCGAAATCATTTGGATATGATAAAATTATCCGCAAGATGGGTGAGGCGCTTGCTCAATCTCGACCATAAACGCGATTGTGTGACAATGGCGTGTTTGACAATGTTGAACAATGATAAGAAGAATTTTTTCAGTCGAATAGTAACCGTGGACGAAACATGGATCCATCACTACACACCAGAGACAAAGGGAACAGTCGAAACAGTGGACTTCACTGACCAAACGTGCTCCCAAGAAGACGAAGACGGTGCAATCGGCGGAAAGATTATGGCGATAGTATTTTGGGATGAACGCGGTATAACTTACATCGATTACCTTCCACCGAAAAGAACGATCAATGGCGAATACTGTGCAGCCGAATTGGACCGTTTCAACGACGCTTTAAAAGAGAAACGACGCCATTTGGCGGGGAAAAAAGAGCTCTTCCATCAAGACTATGCCTAACATGCCTAGCTCCCATTGCAAAATTCCATGAATTGAAGTATGAATTGCTTCCTCATCCAGCATATTCTCCAAATTTGGCCCCCAGCGACTATTTCCTGTTCGCAAACCTGAAGAACTGGCTTGGCGGAAAGAGATTCACCACCAGAGAGGAGCTCATCACCGAAACGGAGGCCTATTCAAAAAGTTGGAGGAACGTTGGACGAAGTGTATCGTGTGAAGAGCTGAAAGGAAGAGACTTTATTGAGAAATAAAATGTTTTTTGCCGTAAAATCATACCTTTTTTCATTTTTCACTGAATTATCAAACGGCCCTCGTTTCATGAATTTATCCGATAATTTTTAAAATTAAATATTTTTACACTTATAAAATCTTACACTACAACTTTAACCAAAAACAGCTTAATTAAGCTAAATTTAATAAGCACCAATCAAAAAATCTGCCAGTGGTGTTTTTCTTTTTTAAATTTATCCCGCAAATTACATCAAAAGCTGCACATTTGGCAGAAAATTCGCTGATCTTTGAACGATTCACTTAAGCTTTTACTCGTGGCTCTTAATGTCCGTCACTGTTCACAAAATTTTACAGACATTACTGCTGTTATTAAGACGTGTATTGTTCCTATTGGCCAGCCGACAGAGGAGAAAGCCAGATACGGTTAAAAATTCTAGAGCTGCAACAAATAAAGATTTACTAACAATACAAACGATAACATCAGATCCACTTATTGACTCTGATGGTATTGCAAATGCCACAAATAAAAAGAACTCACAACTACCACCGGAAGTACAAAAGTTACTGGCAAATTCAGAACTTTGTCAAATAGGAGTTTCTTCACATTTTCCAGAAAATGATTACTATATTGGAGACTCATTCGAAGCTGAATCAAATATTGATTATTAGTTTATGCAAATATAATTTCAATGAGAACAGGCCAATAACACTGTGCACCAAAAAGACCCCATTTTTTTGTAAGTAAAAAACCGACATTCATTTTCAATTATCCCCAAACGCCCAATTACGAATCTGGCACCCAAATTTCTGCATCACGTCAGGATTTTGAGAAAGCCGTGATCCAAAATCAAAAAAAGTCTTCTAAGAGAAAACAATTTTAAGCGTCGAAACTAAAAGTGGTACTTGATTTTTGTCTTGTGGAAGGATGTTTGTTATGAATTGATAAAAAATATTCTTCCATAGTTTCATTTCCCCACCTCCCTCCCCCCCCTCCCCCTCCTTCTCCCCATTGTTTTTACGTTTTTCCAAAAGACTTTATTAAAGCATAACTAGTATATTCTGCAAGCCATTGAGAAAAAATAGTCCCCATAAAAAACTTTAAGGATACAAACATTTTATATGGGATTTTTGTTTTCTTTCACAGTTTATATATACTAGGGGTATTCTTTATGTCAAGTATATGTCCGTAACACGTTGCAAGAATAGACAAAATGCAATGGACATTTATACGGATACAAACACAAATACGGATACAGATACATGGAGAATACCCTACATTGTTATATTTTTTTTTGTATGGAATATTCCGTAGTCATTGATGCAGCGGAAAGTTCTTTTGGACTTATTAGAGCACGTTTTTATTTTGAGAGTACGAAATATATGTTTGATGTTTGGGAAATACGATTTATTGTAGAGGAAAGTACTATATATTTCCTTTTATCCATAAAGCATTAGGGGTCCAGTGAAACCATAAAGCCCACAGGTTACTAGTAGCGAAAAAACTTTGCAGACATATCGATTGTTATTTAATATTATATGTTTTGAAATATTATTCGTCCATATGTCAAGAGTTGAAGTGAAAAAAAAAAATTAATTTCGGTCTTAGGGGCCTATGGTTTGGATATGGTGGATCTACGGTAATTTTATTGTTGAAAGACCCAATATGTTTTTCATGGGGACTATTTTTTGCCCTCGATTTCTGAAGTTGAAATTGTTAAGAGGTCACAACATCATGTGCCCATAATGCTTGAATTTAGTGTCTTTAACTATCAAAAATCGTCTAATTCTGCTGTATCGACATATGTCTTTAATCGCGCTAATTTTAATACTATTTTGGTAGGTCTTGAATCTATTAATTGGTATGATTCTTTTTCGGGTTTGGAATTGGCTGAAATGTATAGCTTTTTTCGTTTTGTCCTTGACGATCTGGTTAGAAGCTTTGTTCCCAAAAAGAGCACACGTAGATCTAATAGTCCGGTATGGTTTAATTAGAGGCTATGCAATTCAAAGAATAAAGTGAATTAAGCATATAAAAGGTTTAGAAGTTCTAAGGATAACCAGCAACTTAAACAGCTTTATTTAATTCGTCTCAATGAATTCAAAACACTTAATAAATTCCTTTTTAGATCTTATATAATTTCAAAAGAAGAAGAAAAGCTTATAGCGAACAGTAAATTCTTCTGGTCTTTCATGAACATGAAGAGGAAATCTAGTGGTATTCCTAATTTCATGTTATATAAGGGGTCGAGTTCTGAGGATACTCTTACTATTTTTATTTATTTTGCTGATTATTTTAAATCGGTTTATTCGGTAGCACCATCCTCTTCCACTTTGCCTGTTAGTTCTGATATAAATTCGCTATAAAGTCCAGGTCATCTCTACATAGAGGAATCTGAGGTTGTAAGTTCACTTTTGAATATTAAATCAACTTCTATGCCAGGTCATGATGGTATTGCTCCGATTTTGCTAAAAAGTTGTGCGGCTGAAATTACTCGCCTACTGTTATATTCAATAAGTTGCTTTCTAGTGGTACGTTTCTTGAAAAATGGAAAGTTTCTTACATTGTTCCAATCCATAAATCTGGCCCGAAGCAAGATATCTGCGACTATAGACCAATAAGTAAAATTTTGTGTGTGCCTAAAGAATGTAATTTCTATGATACAACATTGTTTTATGTATGGAAGATCAACAGCCACAAACAGCTATTTTTGTTTCTTTTATAATTAATAATTTCTCAAATAGCTTACAGGCCGATGTCATCTTTACTGACTTCGCTAAAGCGTTTAATAAAGTCAATCATGAATCTCTTCTCCATAAGCTTTCTGATCTTGGATTTCATTCAAGTCTTCTTTTTTGGTTAAAATCGTTTCTCCTTAATCGATGGCAATACGTTAAAATCAATGAATGCTTGTCTTCCGCCGTACGGGTCACATCAGATGTACCCCAAGGGAGCCATTTTGGCCTTTTTATATTTCTTCTCTACATTAATGATCTCCCTCTTTTCATCGAGCACACAAGATGCCTTCTTTTCGCAGATGACTTACAACTTTTTCGGTCTATTAAATCGGAGTGATTTTAGACTTCTTCAAACTGACCTTAACTCGGTCGCTAATTGGTGCTTTATTAATAATCTTTTCCTGAATATTTCAAAATGCCAGTGTCTCTCCTTTTCTAGGTCTTCTTCCCCTATCTATTGGAACTTTTCCATTAATTCTACTTCTCTTGAAACTAATAATTGCTAATGCAAACTCAATCTTAGGTTGTTTAAAAAGAAACTCTACTGATTTTTCTGATTCTTATACTCTTAAGACAATATGTTCATCGTTAGTGCGTCCGCATCTGGAATATTGCTCAACAATTTGGAACCCTTGCTACCAACTATATTCTAATAGATTAGAATCGGTCCAACGTAATTTCACCAGATTCATGTGGTTTAAATTAAATTGGAACCTGCCGTCAGTGCCTCAATATAGTACTCGTTGGGCCCTAGTTAGCCTTACGCCTCTTTTTATTCGTCGTAAACTTTTCTCCGTTATGCTTATTTGGAATCTTGTTCATCATAACATTCAGTGTCCTGAACTGCTTTCTCAACTTGATTTTTATACTCCATCTCGTTATCTACGCCGCCAATTTCACTTCCGTGAGTCGTTCCATAGTTCAAATTATTCTCGCAATATGCTTATGGCACGCTGTATTTTTGAAACTAATGAAATGCTTAGCTTCTCAGACCTGTTTAGAAATATTTCTAAGAAAAGTTTTAAAGACAATATTGTAAGCATTATGGCTCGTGAGTCATGATCAAATCTTTTTTGGTTTATTATTTTGTTTTAACATGATTTGTATTATATATTTCAATTTTCTTTTTTAAATTGCATTATCTGAAATAATATTATTTTTGGATCTTTCTTGTAAAATAACTTTATCCTAGTTCTAAGTAGATTTAAGTAGTCTGTAAGAGTTGAACTCTGATGAAATAAATAAATAAAAAAAAAAAATAAAAAAATTAAAAAACCAGAAAATTCAATTTGCTATGAGAACATGTAAGATCTCATCAAAAGCTAACCACAAAAATATACAACACTCTAAAAAGTTATTGAATAAATTTTGAAAAATATGTTTTTGTAACCTAGGTAAGAGAAAAAAAAACCGAATTTATTTAAACACACGTAGAATATTTAACGAGAGTGCTAATAAATTTATTAATATTGCGCATATCGTAAAAACCTAGGCAACGCGGGTGTAGTCAAAGATTTATGCTGAAGGCACAATAATAAATTTAAGCTTAAATAGGCATGAAATGAAAAATGTAACAACAAATTTGTGCCAACAGAAATATTTGAACGCACTGATATAAAATAGGCTATGTATGAGGGGAAAAATATAAGAAATGAGCCAAATAAATGAGTTGTTGTTAAACACTGTCATAAATTTAATAGGCTCGGCTATTTTGTGGCTAATAAGTTAAGTTAAGAAGAAAATGTTGTTAAATTAGATACATCGTTATAAACAAAAAAAAAAAAAAATGCATATTAATTTGAATTTGGTGGAATTTTGAAGTACCTTACGTGAAGTGAATTTTTTGTGGTAACGTGCGTAACGTAAATCAGTATTGAAACTAGCTCATGAATGGAAGTAAAAAAGTTTTGGTGGCATCAACTGTGTCAGCAGCTAGTTTAGTTCAATCAATATGAAACATATATGTATACAATAAAGTGCGAAATATGAGCACATTGTTTTTATGTGCTTCTTTTTTTTTACAATGTTGCTTGTTAAAATGATACTATTGAGCTAAATATTTTTTGTAAACAAATTAAAGCTACACAAATTAATTTCAATTAATGCGTTTTTCTGCTCCAAATGTGCTTCATATAAAAACTAAAAAAAAAATGCTTCTTAAATTGACGGTAAAACTATGACAAACGAGCAAAAAAGTGGCTTAATGTAAATAAAATAAAGTTAAAAAAAAAACGGCGCAAAAAGTTGAACATTTATTTCACTTATAAAAAGACACACAAAGCAATTGAAAATGATTGATAAGAATTCGACACAATCAAAAAGTGAATCATTGGCTCATTTCAAGTGCAGCCAGTGGCGCCTAGAAAGTAATTGGTAGCTGCGCATGCACCCCCAACATCGCTCCTTCGACAACTCTAAGCACTAGTTTCTATTTTTTTTTTTATAAAACCAATTAAGTCCATTTCATCGGCTTGTTTGTTATAATTTTATTATTATTAATAACAATTATTCATTTAAACTAAATTATATGTTGAAAAACTTAGTTTCGACCCACACATTTTCACATATTTTTCATAGATACGCATCATTGCAGACACCTTTACGACCGCATTAAAAGTAATAAAATTTGACAACGAAAATAAAATAGCATTTAGTTTTCTGATTTTTGTTTCATTTTTTATGTCTTGTTTTGTTTTCTTTTTTTTTTTTTTTTGTTTGCTACTCAGTCTCAATTTAAATAGTTTATATGTCGCAGCTCGTTTGTCAAAACAACGGACACAGAATATTCAACGAAAGCTATGAAGCAACTTATAACAATAACACAAACCAAACTGAAAAAAATGGCCAAAATAAAAATAAACGCAGTATTTATGGCTAGAAGCTGTATTTTTTTGTTTAGTTGCTTGCGCGCCTAGAATACGACGACAGAAATAACAATGTTTATAGCCGCAGCGTTTTACCTGTCTGTCGAAGCTGTGTCGCAAATACCCAGCCGCTAGCAAGCAGCTTTTCATTTGTTTACTACCAAATTTTAGTACCTTAGTTTTTTTTTCTACTCGGTACATTTGCGTCAGTGTCTTTTTATTTGTTATTTTTTTTTTGTGCCTGCTTTAATCCTTTTTTTAATGATTTATTATTTGTAAGACAAAATTTTATTACTACCTCCCATATTTATTTTTTTTTTCACTCCATTTGTTTATAGCTATGTCGTGTTTTCAAAGCCGTCAAACATAATATTGCTAATTTATAAACATATCTTTCGATAGAGCCGCTCTCGTTGACGTTTTAAGCATTTGAAAATTATTAGCGGAAAAATTTAAAATTTTACGAGTTTTCGTTGTGTCGCAACAAATGCTGTGGAGGAAGTGCTATACTAAAATATAAACTGACCCGTAAATAGCGTAAAATTTAAGCTCTTCTGTCAAGAAATGTCAAAATCTTAGACACGACACATACCGACAGACAGTTAGACAGATATATAGATGGGCAGGTAATGGCGTTGTTCAAATGCAAATTAAAAGCATGCGCTACCACAGCTCATACCTGTTGTGTGGGCCACATTTTAGCACACATGCACAGTGAAAAAAAAGAAAATTTATTTATTAAGTGTATTTTTTCTATGAATTGTACTTTTTTAGCTAATTTGTTTTTTCAAATGACAGCCAAGTGTCAAAACTGTTTTGACATTCATAATGATTTGTGGCAGGCAGGGACTTATTGTAATGCAAAATACTGCCCCAAACACTATTGTATAATAATGATGCATAGGAAAATGTGCAATTAGAAGCACATTTCAACCAATTAACTCACGGGTGTGCTTCTACGCAGGAGTTAACAGTAATTTTTTATTATAGATATTTCAATTGGCTTAAAGAATGTTTATTTGTTCTGTAACTCGTAGCAATTTCATATTTATCATACGAAATTGATCATATATTATGCAGAAAAGTTCAGTCTTTCGGGCTTATAAAAGTTGAAGTTACTCTTAAAAACGATTTCTCCATAGTTGTTTAAGTGAAAACTTTTTATGTGGGAAGGTAAAATTTGAAAACTGTTACTTTCAGAGCATAACATAATAACGTAACAAAAGTATATTACGACTCGATATTGCATATTCACAATCGACCTTATCTCAACTCAAGATACATAAGTCGCAAGTTGTAAAAGGTCACTAGATAAAAAAGTTGATAGGCAAAAAAGTCGTAAAAAAGTCGTAAGTCGTCATATATCATGACATGTTAAATAAAATTCTAAATTTCATATATGCCATGTCATATCTTGTTATTTGTGATGGAATTCCGTTCCGTGAAATAAAATGGTATTCTGCGGGGGCTTAGCTGTACGCCACGGGACGAGTCACAGGTTGCGGATGGTGGACAGTCTTCAGATATGAAGGCCGCGAAAAAGTTTAACAAATAAGCGGTCCCGAACAATACAGCGGGTGACCAGCGTAGCGTCAGCGGAGAATGGAAAGGCGTAACGTCAGACAAGCGCTGCATGTTGATCGACAAACCCACACATATCGATAACCTGGCACTGTCAAGGCGAGTCGGTGTCGCCTAAAAAACACCTTTGTCCAAAACTCCTTAGTCTTTCTTTTGACGTTAAACTTGAGGGGTCGCTCCGTGGACCTTTAACATGGAATGTGCGCAGGGCTTGGGTCGGACAATGGTTTACGAATATGCATCTGGAATGCCCGAAACCTTTACAGGGAAGATGGCACTATCCAACTGACAAAAGTCCTCAAAATAATAAGGGCTGACATCGCCGCCATCCAGGAAATCCGATGGAAAGGGCCAGGCTGCTCTAAATAAGCAGACATCTACCACAGCTGCCATGCGGAGAAGCGCGAATTCGGATGTGGATTCATCGTTAGCCGGAAACTACGCCATCTTGTGATCGAAAAATTAGCCGCGATCCGCATCAAGGCAAACAGTTTTCTTCATCAGCCTTATTTGCACGCCCCGACGGAGGAAAAGAACGAAGTCGTCAATAACGCTTTCTACGCTTGAGGTCTTGAGGACGTTTACGACCACCTTGTGATCCATGAAGTGAAAATAGTCCTAAGCGGTTATAATGCGAAAGTCCGAAGAGAAGGCATCTTTGGCTGCACAGTCTGTCACTTCAGTCTTCATGAGACCTCCGCGAGTAACGGTCTAAGACTGATCGACTTTGCCACGACGCGAGATATGGTAGTTTGTGGCACCAGATTTAAACACCTCGACATCCACAAGGTCACCTGGCTGTCTTCGGATCAAAAAACGCGAAATCGAATTGATCATGTTGTAATCGACGGAAGGCATGCCTATAGTGTTCTAGATATGCGTACGTGTCGAGGGGTCAACATTGACTCCGACCACTAACTTGCTGCAGCCAAGACCCGCAAGCAATTATGCAATGCGAAGAGTATACGCACAGGAATGCAACGAAAGCTAGATGTCGCTAAGCTCTGCAATTACAACAGATTGCTAAGGCCAACTCCGCTAAGCTCTCGGTTAAGCTCAACCAATCAACCTCTTAATCCTACGACGCTGGCGGACTTTGGGTGCATATATCCCACTATACGCACGCTGCCGCTGAAGAAGTCATTGGTTTCCGGTGCCCATAACCTCGGAAAAAATGGTACGTTTAGGAATATCGTATCGCAACAGCAGTGAAAAACGCCGCTTAAAGAAAAACGCTGCAGTCAGCTGCAATGCAAGCCACGCGTGAAAACTACCGCGAAAGAAGGAAGGGAGTTGCCTTTTCAGAAGCAAAAAAAAAAAAGAGAGCAGGAAAAGCATGAGCGTGAAGAACTAGAGCTATACCAGGGCAGGAGGATACACAAAAATTATATCAACAGGTTAAGCGCACGCAAGGTTTCAAGCCCGGAGCATCCACTTATAAAGATGAAAATGCAGATCTAGTTACAGAACCACAGTGTGCGCTAAGATTGTGAAGGCAGCAATTCTCCAATCTACTTACTGACGACGATTGCATCAATGCTGCCCATGGAGAAAGCAGTTCAGCACCACCAATCAACAATGACGGAGTGAAAGTCCCATCACCTTGCCATGAAGAGGTTCGAGTTGTTACTCAACGACTCAAAAACAAAAAAGCAGCGGGTGCTGACGGGCTGTCAACTGTATTCTTTAAAACCGGCTGCAATGAATTGATAAGGTGCATGCATCAGCTCATCAGCAAAATATGGCTAGAGGAAAGCATGCCTGACTACTGGAATCTCAGCGTTCTTTGCCCTATACTTAAGAAAGCAGACCCAACAATCTGTGCCAATTATCGAGGTATCAGTCTTGTTTCCATCGCATATAAGGTTCTCTCAACCGTACTGTGTGAAAGATTAAAGCCGATTACAAAAACACTGATTGGACCTTATCAGTGTGGCTTTCGATCCGGAAAATCCGCCATAGACCACATTTTCACGCTACGACAAATCCTGGAGAAAACCCACGAAAATCAAATTGACACACATCACCTCTTTGTCGATTTTAAAGCTGCGTTCGATAGCCCGAGAAGGGATTGCCTATACGCAACAATGTCTGAGTTCGTTATACCTGCAAAATTGATTAGACTTTGCAGAATGACGAGTTACACTCGCAGCTCCGTCAAGGTAGGAAATGACCTCTCCGAAACCTTCAATACCAAAAGAGGTTTCAGATAAGGCGATCCACTGTCTTGCGATCTCTTCAACATCATCATGGAGGGGATCGTAAGAAAGACCGATGTGCATCGCAATGACACCATTTTCTACAAAGGTGTCCAGCTTCTTGCGTACGCTGTTAATATTGATATTGTCGGCAGAACCAAGAGAGATGATACCACTGCTTTGACCGCTATCGAAAAGGAATCAGCCAAAGTGGGTTTGACGATAAATGAGGGTAAAACAAAGTAGATGCTGTATACAAACAAGGGAGCACAGCGTCTAGACTCCCACGTTTCATCCGGCAGCTATAACTTTGAAGCAGTCAAGGAGTTTGTATACCTTAGCACCGCCATTAATAACAACAACGAAGTCAGCCTGGAGATAAAGCGAAGAACAATAATTGCAAATAGGTGCTACTACGGGCTCAGTAAGCAACTTAGTTCCAGAGCCCTCTCTCGTTCGACAAAACTAACACTCTACAAGACTAGACAGGTTCTACCTGTGCTTCTTTATGGCGTTGAGGCATGGGTAGTTTCACAAACTGACGCAGCTGCTCTGGGGGTATTTGAGAGAAAAGTTCTTCGCAAAATCTTCGGTCCTGTTCGAGTCGGCGATGACAATCGCTTTCGAATGAACCACGAGCTGTATGAGCTCTACGAAGACATTGACGTAGTTCAGCGTATAACTGTGCAGCGACTATGCTGGCTGGGTGGTTCATGTCCATCGTATGGACGACGAAGCTCCAGCGAAAAAGGTGCTCGAGGCGAGGTTCGTTGGTCAATGACGACGAGGGAGACCATGCCTCCGATGGCTGGACCAGGCCGAGGAAGCCCTAACCGCACTTGGTGTATCCGATTGGAGAAGGCGCGCGCAAAGTAGAGGCGCCTGATGAGAGCTGATGAGGTTGGCCGAACCCCGAACACGGGTTTTTATCGCCACCAAAGTAAGAAAGTAATAGAAGTACGAGGAGATTCACGAAAGTTCGCGAAAGTTCGCAGAAAGATCGATTGCAATAAAGACAAGAAAACGTGAAATAAATGATGAAAAGTCGATAGAAATCCCATCACCAACACAGCAAGAAAATGTGATGAGATTCTTTTTATTATTTTAATAATTTCGACGGCAACTCAAGCAAGAACAAATTTTCAATTAATGCCAAACTGCATATGAAACGAATGCATCATGTCTTCGCACTATTTGTAAGTGGTGTCAAACATTTTTCTGTGAAGGATCAACCGGGAGAAGGTTGGCAAAAAACTTTGAGAAATGTGAACCTGGTTAAAGATAAAGTTAACAAAGATTCACGTTTGACACAAGAAATGATTGCTGACAATTTGGGCTTAATTGTCATGGTCGCGAATATTGCATAATGACCTGATATACATGAAGGAATCTGCTCGAGACTCCACGAATTTTAAATAAGGTTTTTGACGCTAGAGTTCGTTTCACTCAATATGTATTTTCTAAAAAAATTCGAAAATGGACGATATAGCAACTTTTACAGAAGCGTAACAGATGATAAAGCTTGGTATTATAAGTACGACATGAGAACCAAATAACAGTCCATGGTATGGATCCCGGAAGAAGCTAATCCTTCCATTAAAGCAAGACAGCAAAAGTCAGCAACAAAAATGCTGATGTCTATTTACTTCACCAGATGAAAAATTGTAGCTGCTATTCCCCTAAATACTGAAAAGACAGTATCTGCGAAGTGGTATACTGAAGTCTGCGAACAAAATGTTTTCGGAAATTTGTTGGAAAACCAAAAAAAAAAAATTTTAACAGCGTCGCTACTTTTTACATCGTGATAATGCTCCAGCTCACGCTGCTGAAATCAAAAGTAACTTTATTGCGGTCCTTGGGATCACAGAAATTCGCCCAGCATCATAGTCTCCGGATCTGGTGCCTTGTAATTTCTGGTTACTTCCAAAAATTAAAAAAAAATTGAGGGGAATAGCTTCAGCAGCAAAGAGGAGATATTAATGCAGTTAATGCAGAAATCGAGAAACTTCAAAAATACGAATTTGAGAATGTTTAAAGAAGTGGATCTACAGACTTAAAGAAATGTATTAAAAGTAGTAGCGATTATGTCGAAAAGACAAAAAAAAATAATGAAGATTAAAAATAAATGGAAAAAAAATACTTTCCCAGTTTTTCTTCTAATCATTTGCGCGACTTTTTGTTAGTCTCTCCGTACTTATTTCTGTGGCAATAAGCAATAATAGCTTAAGTTGACTTTAGACATATCTGAGTCATTGATATAGCTGTGTTCTCTGTGAATATATCTGTATATACACAAAATTTTAAGCGTCTAGCGTGATCCTAGTCAAAGTTATGATATAAAAACCAAAAAAGCTTTCATACAACTTGTATGGTGATTAAAAACTTTGAAGCAAGATTTCTCCAAACACAGAAATTAGACTTAAACTGTTATTGCTATGGACGCAGATTTTAAAATGCCATAAACTGCCATTGTTTATGTCTATAACATAGTTCACGTAATCGAGCACGTAAAGTCAATAATGTAATTACAATACCTGTGGGAAGAAAGTCGCGTGTATATTTAGATTTCAGCCTGCAATAAGTTCAACGGCTAGTTTCGACTTTATTTATTTTTATAGCACGTTACTCGTTATAAACGAGCAACTGCATTATAAATATTGCTATAAAAATAAAAATTACTTTCATGTAGTTTACGTTCCCACAACGTAAAAATGCTGCCACACTTCACAATCACAATTTATAAGGTGTGAATTGATACTTAAAAATACACGATGTTTTTTGTTGCTGTATTCGTTTTATATAAAATACACAAAGAAATATATTAGTTGTTGTTGCAAGAAAAGAAAAGAAAAAAGAAGAATAATAATTAATAACCTCATATTTTGCGGTATATTTCTTTTTTATTTAATTTTCTATCAACGCTCTTAGAACGCGTCAAAAACAATCTAGCGTTTTTTTTTAATTTATGCAGAAAAAGTCAAAAGCTGAGAGTTGCTATAATTTTGTTTTTAATATATTTATTAGCAACGCTTTTATAACATAATAAAGGTGGGGCTTCTAATATATAAAGAAAATATTTTTATTAAAAAACTTAAATTTAGAGAAATTTATGATAATGATGCAGACAACAGGTGAATTAATTTTATAAGCGACATTCTTAGCAAAACTATTTTCTATAGGAAATGAAATTTGAAAGAATTTTCGAACAACAATAAAGAATAAAATAATAAAATATTAAAAATTTATAAAAAAAAACATGAATTTTAAAAATTAATATTTACTGCAACTTTAACTCAGTAAACATTATTAGAATTTTCAACCCTTAATATTATACCGTTTCAACTTTTGAAATTATTTTGAGATTATTTGTACATATTAAATACACATGGCGGGCCGTCTGTTTGTTTGTTTGTTACTTCTTCACAAACCAATAATTTTTCCAATTCTTGCCCTCACACTTACTTACTACACTTTGTGCTCTATTTATAACTGAGCCGAGACACTTAAGAATCTACACCTTCGTCTAGGCTGAGCAGAAGAAAAAGGTAGTCTTAGGTAGGTATAAAGAGCAGCTAGCATAGCTCTCAAGTGGAATATATGTATAGTATAGTATTAAGCATGTGTTCAGTTTCAGTTAAAAGGTGCAGCTCCAACAGGAACTTGTGTAGGTAGGCAACAGATTTTATTCTGTCTTTTTACTTTTCCTTGATACTAAATTTAGAAAAGTGCATCATGACGTTATATAGTTGGCTGAAAAATGCTTGGTTGCCCTTTAGAAATGGCATTATTTTGTTGTTGCTGCCTGCCCTACACGTAGCATTTTATGAAAATGTTTGTTATTTTTTTTTTAAGTGTAACTTAGTGTGAAGTTTTTAATAGCCTCCTGGAGTTACACTTTCTTCATCTACCTAGTCGTTTATGTGTCGCAAAAAAAAACACACACACACAAATTGATATAATGTGTGCTATGTTGTCTCTTTTTTTTTAGTCATTTACCTTGAAATTTATTTTCTTCACATTTAAGACCATGTGTGGGGAAAGATATTTTTGTGCGCTGTACTGCTGTGCAAAGGTTACTGAGATACTTAAATTTGTTTTTATTTTTTATAGGAATGGTGTTGCATTTTAGACGCATTTTTCTTTATATGCTCGAAAGTCTGTTTTAATAATTTTATGGCATGTTTATTTGGATTTTTTATTTAGTATTTTTAGAAAATTTTGTTATTCGCGCAATAAAATACTTAAATAATAATTAGCTGATGATAATTTCGTGACAAGTGATGCTTATAATCAGTAAACGCAAATAAAAGAAAACATAGCGTTTGTCATGCTACCGTAGCGTAGTTTTGAGAGGAAAGTACATTAATATTGTGTATCGTAGATGACTTCGCTTATTATTATTCTGTAACGTTAAAGTTTGTGTACACAACGACAAGATTTACCGTATGCCGTTTGTGTTGAGCACTTAATACGCAAACAATACAAACGGTGCTGTTTGTTTTTCTGCCCAACGATACAAAATGATAATATTTGTGCTAATTTTTTATGCGATCGTTGTGTAGTGTATTATATGTTTGCGTTCGTGGACACAAACATATACGTTACAGAATGAGGATTCATATCATCTACGGTAGACTAAATTATAGTTCCGTTAATTTTTATTGTGGCGGCCGTGGCGTAGTGGGTAGAGTGTGTGACTCTTACGCCAGAGAACCCAGGTTCGAATCCTCCATCTGACACAGAAAATTTTTTCAATTAAATTAATTTTTCTGTTCGGCCGTCACCTCTCTGCAGACAATGGCAAACCTCAGAGAGTAAAAACTGCCATGAAAAGCTTCTTGAGAACAACTCCGTTCGGAGTCGACGTAAAACATGTAGGTCCAGGTCTCGATCATTTGTGTTCAAACACATCACAACACATACAACACATACAACACAATTGATCATAAGAAGCTCGGTCAAAGTCCTTTCCAGGGCTGAGATGGCCATTTCGATTTTTTTTTTTAATTTTTATTCACTGCTTATATTTATTAAAAAATTTGTGCTAACAATAACAATCCAAAATTACTTAGAATTCATCGAAAATTACCGAAATCGGAACCAATAGAGCTATAATATAAGTGGGCGAGACAAGAATTTTACAAAGATACCATTTTCACTTTAATTAACGTATTTTCAACCACTTTTTTTATTAGCTTTAGCTTTTCTAATAACTTTATTAAAGGAGTGACAAGATCTAGAGGCAGATATTCGTTTCATTCGGTATGTGGCTGATATTTTGGCAGATATTCTATCTTTGTACGATAAATATTAAAGGCTATGGTATATCCCAAAAAGTGATCCAAAACGTTGCATGTGCTCAAAAAAATTAGCGAAAAATACCCCCAAACAAACGGCGCTGTAAGACGTACTTCTACGTCAAATCGTCATAAGAGTTATATCTAAAAACAAGAAAATGGTCACTCCCGTATTACAAGACTTTGACCGACTTTTAGTTATTAAAAGCGTAGGGTTCGTTTATATGTCCTTCAGAAATGACCTACAACTAGACCCACATTTCTAGCGTGTAGAAGCAACAACAAGATTTTTTACAAGTACTTTATTTTTGGGTAAGATTAAGTTATAATTATGACTAAAGACACGAATGCAGATGTGGAAGTGGGTGTGGTTACGGGAAATATGGTTCAGATATGTATGTGGGGATAATGGATATTAATATGAACCCTATAGGAACAAACTAACTTGTTTCTAAAAACAACTAATTAAAAAACTAATTTAAAATAAACCAGTATATGAACTACTTTGAATTATATTAAGGTGGCATCCACTTCAATTCTAAATAGTTTTTATTGCATTACATATGAAATAGTTGAAATACTACTTAAAAACAAGTGATTGATAAACTACTTTGAATTATATTAAGGCGGCAACTACTCTGATTTTGACATGTTTTAATTGCAAATTTTTATTAGATTACAAGTTTATATATATTTAACAATGTTATTTCATCAAATAGTATTAACTTTACGCCATCAGTAATAATTTTCAATTGGTTATTTTAAAGCAATTAAAAAAATAATTTAAATATAACTAATTTAACAAGTAGTTGAAAATATATGCAGACGAAAGTCAATTGACTTATTTAGCGGACATCACCATGCAAAATATGTTAGTTCGTTCTATGGAAAAAAGTCAGAATTGCAACTAGTTGTGGTTGACAAAAAACTACTTTATCAACTACTTTTAAATTAGTTGATTTTCCTACAGGGAATATATGTGTGAGTATTGATATGGATATGAATTTGGATATGGATATAGATATGGATAGGGGTATGAATATGGATATGGATAGGGATATGAATATGGATATGGATATGTATATGGATATGAATATATATGAATATTAGACTCCAAAAACCGAAAAATTTGTTTGTTGAAAAACAAAAACTTTTTGGCCGATTTCGGTTTGTTGGAAAGGTCATCCCAGATTATGATAAGCACAAAGACAAAACAAGGACAAGGACAAGGACAAGGACAAGGACAAGGACAAGGACAAGGACAAAGACAAAGACAAAGACAAAGACAAAGACAAAGACAAAGACAAAGACAAAGACAAAGACAAAGACAAAGACAAAGACAAAGACAAAGACAAAGACAAAGACAAAGACAAAGACAAAGACAAAGACAAAGACAAAGACAAAGACAAAGACAAAGACAAAGACAAAGACAAAGACAAAGACAAAAACAAAGACAAAGACAAAGACAAAGACAAAGACAAAGACAAAGACAAAGACAGGGACAAGGACAAGAACAAGGACAAAGATAAAGATAAAGACAAAGACAAAGACAAAGACAAAGCCAAAGACAAAGACAAAGACAAAGCCAAAGACAAAGACAAAGACAAAGACAAAGACAAAGACAAAGACAAAGGCAAAGACAAAGACAAAGACAAAGACAAAGACAAAGACAAAGACAAAGACAAAGACAAAGACAAAGACAAAGACAAAGACAAAGACAAAGACAAAGACAAAGACAAAGACAAAGACAAAGACAAAGACAAAGACAAAGACAAAGACAAAGATGAGGATAACGATAACAATAAGGATAAGGATAAGGATAACGATAAGGATAAGGATACGGATACGGATAAGGATAAGGATAAGGATACGGATACGGTTAAGGATAAGGATAAGGATAAGGATAAGGATAAGGATAAGGATAAGGATAAGGATAAGGATAAGGATAAGGATAAGGATGAGGATGAGGATAAGGATAAGGATAAGGATAAGGATAAGGATAAGGATAAGGATAAGGATAAGGATAAGGATAAGGATAAGGATAAGGATAAGGATAAGGATAAGGATAAGGATAAGGATAAGGATAAGGATAAGGATAAGGATAAGGATAAGGATAAGGATAAGGATAAGGATAAGGATAAGGATAAGGATAAGGATAAGGATAAGGATAAGGATAAGGATAAGGATAAGGATAAGGATAAGGATAAGGATAAGGATAAGGATAAGGATAAGGATAAGGATAAGGATAAGGATAAGGATAAGGATAAGGATAAGGATTAAGAATAAGGATAAGTACATAGATAAAGATAAAGATACAGCCTACAATTTTCTTTTGTATTAACATTAGGTAACCAAAAATTATGCGGAAATTTAGTAGTTCTAATTATAGCAGTATATTTAAACGTATAGTCTTCGCAATTTATTTGTGGAAAATTACAAGAATTTCCTTTAAGTGCTAGAACTTCACCAGCACGCACATAAAGGTGATAATTAATCATATACGAAGTGAATGACGTGTTCCATCATGCCATGCCATGCCAAAAAATACAACCTTGTGCCTCATCAAAGTGCTGACTAAACTTTATTTCTTCCCTTAATGCCTTTCCTGAAAATTGTGCCATCTTCTTGAATTTTCTTGTCTCCGCTGACGCATCGTGCAAAACTTGCAAAAATAAACTAAAATGTGGCCTTTTATAGCAAAAGTGATTAATTAATATGCGCTCATATTTGCTCTACTCAATGTTTTGTTTTCTTATTTTTTTTTTTTTTTTTTATTTATCATTTGTGTACATAGCATAAATAAGTTTGTTTAAGGTAAACTTTTTGCTAGTTTTACTGATTATGAAATATCTTGAAAAATGTTTTCATAAATTTTGAACAGTTTACAATAGCAAAATGCATCATGTCTGTTCTCTGCTTTTGCTGCTGCGTTAACATCATGCCTTACCTTGTTTTAGACGTGGCTAGTTTTGTGTTTGACTTAAAGATGGCAGAAGGCACGAAACGAAAAGTTTTTTGAATTTTTGCCAAGACTGTCGTGGCTGGTTTGCTTGATTTGCATTGTCGATTTTTGCGTATTTTTTTTTTTCTCTGTTTTGTAACATAAGTTTCTCTACTTATTTTTATTCGTTTTGATTTCACTGAATTTATTTAAATTTAAGTCAATTGATTTACTTTTCGAGTTGAAGGGATTTTTTTTCTTTTTTTATGAAAATGTGAATAGTTATTGATACCGGAAGGAGGTAATATTTTAGATAAATCAAGGATTATAGAGGAAGAGTAGAACATTTTTAAGTATTGTTCAAATTTCTTGGGATTATCAGTTATTGTAACTGTATTGATACTTATAAATGTTTATTACCTTACAATTACATTTATTTTTCTGCAGTTTTTTAATCCAAACAATCACGTCGATAAAAAATTAGTCTGTCGAAACTAAATGATATTCAGAAATTATTGGCTTCAAAAATATAAACCCTAAAATAATCATTCACAGCTGCTTTTTGTAACATATAAGTTGTTTATATTTGTTTTTTTGCCAACTTGTACTAAATTTTTTATTGGTTGTGAATTTTTTAAAAATGTTTGTGTTGTATTTTATTAAATGTACATTTCATTTAACCAAATGCCAAGCCAACAATCCGACAATGCATACCTTAAGCTAGCAAAGTAGTCCAGCGCATCCTTTAGAGATGCGATGTAAACGTAAAAGTGCCGAAAAAACAAAAGCAAAAACAAAAAAAAAAACAAAACTGAGGGGGTAAAAAAGAACAATAAATCAATGTATCTCACAGCTACACTTTGCCAACGAATCAAAGGCAGCAACAACGACAACGTGTGCAAATTACGAACGGTGCCTAACAGAAACACGTTGCGCTGCGTGGCCCATCTGGTAGACAGATTCAGATCCCGATCCCAATCCAGGCGCAGAGCAACGCAATCAACACGAATGCAGCAGCAGCAGCAGCAGCGATGAGAAGCACAACTCCATCGCTGTCAAGTTCTTTGTGAAATTATTTTTTGCTGCCGGTATTTTTTTCTAATTTTTTTTTTTTGCCTTTATTTTGTTTCATAAAAGTAAATTGTTTGCCAATATTTATTTTTTGTTTAATTTATTTTTTATTTTTTTAATTTTTCAAGTCACAAAAAAACCAAAACAAAAACACACACAAAATAAAAAGAAATAACTTTGGATCAGTTGTAAACGAAGCCATTGTGTGGAATGCGTTTTGTGCTTTTGGCCATTTTTAACATACATTCAAACATACGCGCACATATTTGTGTACATATGCATGCATGGCAGCAGGAAAAAAAAACAACAAAAATTAAAAAAAAAAACTTAACACTTAACAGACAAATTTTGCAAAAGTACTTACAACAAAAAACGGCCTTATATTTTTGGATATTGTAATGTTGCCACAAAGTAAAACGTTGTCTTTGATTTCTTTTATTTAACTGATTTTTTTTTTTGGGAAACGCAACAAATGAAATTAAAAAAAAAATGTTGTACGTTTTTATTTTATTGAAACATGTTGTGAGGGTTTAAGAAAAAAGAGGGAGCTTACACAAATTTGAAGGCACTACAAAGGCATATTTTGGACAGCACAAAAAAGGTAGCCAAAGGGTGCACATATAATTGCAGCAAGTGAATGATGTAGTTAAAAAAGACAGCGGCCCAATACTGCCAAAAAAGTGCCTTGAAAAAAAGAAGATTATAATGCAGCAGCAAAACGTTTAAACTTCAAAGATTTATCAAAGTAAACACAATATTTTGGTCGAAAATTAAATAAACTGTGCTAGTTTTAAAAACGGAGTTATTTAATAAACTTTGTTGTGAAGCAAACAAACTGCTACTTAAATATAATAGTTATGATTTTTTTATAAAGAATCGTCAGTTTTGAGTCCCAGAATTTCATAAAAATCCATCTATTTTTTATTGTTTTTGTTTTCCTTACTTAGCATCACACAACTGTGGTTTCGAGAAAAGAAACAAGACTGTTATCCTTAAATTAAAATTACAGCTTAATCGTGTATATATTCACAGGCTATGAAAAAAGAAACAACACTGTTACCCTTATATTAAAACTAGAGCTTTATCGAATCTAAGTATATCGGTGATTCCATGTCAAATCGGAAGCTTTTGTCCAAAAATTGATTTTGACGATTCCGATTACTTTTTCAAATTTTATACGTCAAAAAATAGAAATATTGGCTATTTTTTACATATTATATGTTATATAAGTTATAAATTATTATAAGTTATACACAGGGAAAATAAAAAAAAAATAAAATTGTCATTCGGACATGTAGTTAAACAATTATGTCTTCAAAATCTTTGTGGTGTAGTTTTTTTTACCAACACTTTAAGAACAATTTTATTTTTTTGGCCACTAAAAATTTCATTCACATTTTTGAAGGCCAGGATCAGTATTTTTTGGCGCTTTGAAAACACCGTCGTGTCATCTAAAAGCTCAAAGATTTATTTCAATATCTGTTTCAGCAGTTGAAATATGCGGGCCACTCACTGATTGGGTCTCAAAAAATGACATGTATATTTTGAATTTCATTTAGTGGTAAAGGCAGATGAAAGAAAAAAAATCTTGAATGCTCTTCAAAGTGTACCTGTCGAAGCTACATCCTTACTAGTTTTTGTATAAAGATAAAATATATGCCATAATATTACATGTATTTTACATAGTTACATGGCAAATGAAATCTTTAGATTTTGTCACTTCTTTAATAAAGTCTCCAAATAATAATATCTAAAAAGAAAAATTCACATTTTTGCATGAGCACAATCATGCATAAAATGATTCAGTTGTTGTTTTGGTTCGTGCAAAAATCACGAACGCAGCACTGTATCGTTTGTTGAAATGAACCGTTTTAAGAATATTTCTCAGTAACTGCTTGTGTTGTTGTTGTTATTAATATGTATGCAACATTTTCATATGCATATACACATCAGTGGCTTTCGTTTCTGTCGTTTCCCGCCAGTATCGAAAGTAACCAATTGCTCCTTTCTCGTTAGCTACTTTACTAGTTCTAGACGAATTAGTTCCTTTTTTGACTCAAGGTAATGCATAAAACAGTCAGTTCAATCAACTTCTAGCTTGTACTGCTTATTGTTTGTGTTGCTGACATCTTGATTTTGTAACAATGGCTTATATAGTTCGAAGTAATTTTTTCGAGAAAACATGATATATAAAGCGCTTCAATTTCGTTGAAGAAAATTTTTAATATTTTTATTACTATACATTTTTACTTTAAGCTATTTTCTATGAAATATTATATTGAATGTTATGTTGAATAAATAAATAATAATAATAAAATAAATTGTTTTTTATCTTTCTGACTAGTGAACAAGCTGGCCCTGTAGCACTAGTGAAGTGACTAGTGAAATGGTAATGTAAAAGGTAACAATTGACCCCTGCCTATGACATGTTCACGTAATATTCGCCAGTTGAATGCAAAGATAGTAGATTGAAGTGGAACTAATACTGGTTGCCTTAGGGCTAGTGAAATCGGTAGTTCTGTACTAGTTCTGTAATTACTGCAGGGTTGTTATTGTTTTTGCTGATCTTTAGCAAGATGCATACAATTAATAATACAAATTTATATACAGTGTAGAACAAAAGTGAAGCGGTACATACAACAGCATCGAGTTTTTGATATCTGGAAAATCTAAGAATCTTAATGAAAAGTTAAGTATGCAGTTTATGAGGAGTTGATTATTAAGTACCAAAAAAAGAACATAAATTTTAATCTTTATCAACATAAAAAGAAATTTACAACTATATACGTACGAAAACATTCAGGGCATTGTGCTAACTTTTCAAAGCAAACACGACAAAAAGAAGCAATAAATTTTAACTTTTTTCTTACTTTTCATTAGAACACGGATTATGAACACAATTAGAACGGATTACGCAGATTTGTTTTAATCTAAAACTAACGAATGAGAAGAAAAAAAAAATGTCAACCTATCGCTTCTTATTGTCGAGTGGGCTTTGAAAAGTTTAGTCCTGCATGAAGATTTTTGTCGCGTTAAGTTTTTCGTATTGTTGTAGATTTCTTGTTGTGTTTATACAAATCAAAATTTTTGTTCTTTTTTGTAACTTAATATTCATCTTTAATGAAACTGCATACAGATTCTCAAGATTTGCATAAATCAAAAAGTCGACGCTGTATGTAGACTTTTGTTCTTTACTGTAGCTACAAAAAATTGTATTACTACCCCAACAGGCAATGAAGCTGGGTCTCTTCTAACGAAGGCGTGCATTTACTGCTACTTTTGGCGGTAAGACACATGACTTCCTAGCTGCTTCTGCGAGCGCTTCTATGAGGCCTAATTTTTGGCTACTCAGGGCAATACAACAATTATATTTTTCCTACAAAAACTGGTTCTGATTATATTTCAGGGTTACTTTTTCGTTAAAAGTTAAAATATATATTAGTTCAAAAATACTGAATAATAATCAACTCATGACTTAGAAATATTCTTATCTGGCAAAAATATGTACACAAAATAAAGTAAAATCACAGAATAAATAGGTAGGTATACATAAAAAGAAATAAAAAAAATTTTTTTTAATTGTTTTGGTGAACCTCTTCTTTAAGCCATCCTAAAGGAGTGCTTATAGCAGGCCTCTTTAAAGCAGGGAGAGCGGAAGGCTGAACAATTTCCTTGTTTCATATAAAAAAGAAAGTATACTTGGATATGAGTGCGGAAGCACTTCGAAATCCATATGAAGGCCTGCTAGTAGCGCTTCCAACTACTGCCATTGCCGTCTGGGACGACGCCGATTTACATATGCAAAGATATGCGCATGGTTGTTGTACTATGAAAATTCCATTAATTTTTTATATGTTTATCTTTAATATTATAATGATTGAAGTGCAAATTTTTGTTTCCACGTAAACTCTAAAAGCACTGAGTGGATTTTTATGAAATAAGTTTTAAAATGTCATATTTGTGCTACAGCACAGCATAGGAGTCTTTTTATAATAAGTATGTTTAATTAAAGTGTTTAGTTTTTTAACTAATCATCCCCTACACCACGAACTGCTTGATCGTTGTGAGCATTTCAATAAACTCCATGTTGTACCCTACCCTTCTCCTTGCCTGCTCAGCTAGCACAGCACAATATAAAAAACCCAGAAGGAAATATCCCGAGTACTGTGTAATCTCTTGCATGGTTTCATACATTACTTCCGTAGCGCTACTTTTGTGAACAATAACAGAAGTATATGTAGAAATCTACTGCTTAATACTCGATGTATGCTGAATCTGAGCATACCGTTACATCGAGAAAGTAATAAGTTTACTTATTTCTTCATGCATTTATAGATGCAAGAAGTAGCTAGACTTGATACTTTGCCGCAAACAATGCGTGATGAAAATTCATTGATTCTAAGGCGGCCAAGTGCTGTGTAAAGTAATGGAAAGTTGCATTAGAACTAGAATCGCTGCGTGCTTTATAGTGTGTAATACAGCATTGATATTGTAAGCAGCAAATTTCCTTCTGGGAACAGATGAGTCTCGCGCAAGGCGAAAAGAGAGATACAAAAGAAAAAACAGCAAAAAAGAAAAAACAAAACAAAACAAAAGAAAAAAGGTTTTTTATTTCGTTTAACATGCATTGTCTTAAGGGCTGATGTCACACCGTGATCGTTTGAACGGCTTTCAAAAGTTTTTGTAGTTGCTTTCAATAGAAACTGCCAAAAAACAGTGAGAGTGAGAGCGGATAAACACATTGTAGAGCGATAAAAAAAATTTGTTCATTTCTGAACGCAAGGCGATTGACTGAACACCTTAGCGCATGATACAATGATAAGGTAGGGCCGCAGCGCTGAGTGCTCTCACGCGTCAACGAAGAGTGGATAATGAGAAGCAACATATATGTCAAAACGACGAATTTCGTAGAAATTGCAAATGAAGAAAATATTTTATGTTTTTAATTTGCAAACAGTGCGGTCGCGGGTGTTAAATTTGTGCTAATTTGAGTGAAAATATTATAAAAAAAGTGTAATAAAAACTATAAAATCTGAAAGAAGTCTTGAAATTGCAAAAAAAAAACCTGTAACAGTTTTAACCTAAAAACAACTGCGAACGTGAGTATAAAGAAATTCGCGATGAACAGCTGATTTTGACATCAATGTAGCTTTATTCTGCTTTCTACTCCATTCCTCTCCGAGTCGACCCTACCTTATAATTCTGCCATGCCTTAGCGTGTTTAGGATATTTTTTCATGTCATAAGTTTTTGGGCTCTATTTCTCTCCAAACTCATTCAAAGAGTAACAAAAACGTGTTAATGCTGTGGCCTGCTAGTATCATAATAAAAACGAAATATTTTGTATATTATTAATATATTTAATCTATATTAAAAATATATTTTCTTTGCTAAAATTTAAATTTTCAATGATATATAAAATTTATTTTAAAGTTTTTTTACTGCAAGTAAAATAATAAATTTATATTTTTCCAAAATGTTTATTTCTATTTATTAAACATAACACTGAAGAACAACAAGTTCATCACCAAATATAACAAACAAAAATTGTACGTCTACACTTACGATGCTATCGAAACTGTGTCTTTTTGTGTGACTTTTGATTTTACTTAATAAAAATTATAAATTAAGATAATAATTACATTTTAGTAATCAAGTGTAATATTTCATAGTCTATGTTCACACAAAGGCTTGATAATCTATTTTTAGCTTGAAAATAGATTTAAAAAAATTGTGTTCACACAAAATAAGACAAATTTCAAAGTGTTGAATTTTTTGTCGAAAACAAATTCAAATTTGTCGACAGAATCAAAACAAAAACATAAAATATTAATTAATTTTAAATAAATCAGTAAATCTTTAAAAGCAATCAAAACAAAAATATAAAAAATAAACAATTTTAAGTAAACAATGTCAGCTGTTGCCTGACAATTTGTACCGATTGTTATTTAAATAAGGTTTTTATAGACTGGTAGGATAAGTAGGATACTAAAAAAAAATAAAGTTATAAATACATCAGAACACAGATTTTACTAGACAACACTTGAATTTTCAGTAAATTTTGAGCTAAAAATCCATATTTGTACGAAAATCAATGAGTGTGAAGATTGTATTGAACAAGTTTTATGCCAATTCCGAACGGCTCATGCTCTCAAGAAGCTTAACATGGAATTTGATTACTCCCTGATGTTTGTTATTGCCTACAGAGAGATAAAACTTTCTGTCAGATGGGATTTGGACCCAGGTCTACTACGATGCTTTAGCATACGGCTTACGCACTTTAACTCTGACGCTATGATGATATTTGCCAGTTTCAAAAATTAGCATATCCATGAATTTGCGAAAAATGGCGATAAAAAAAATGAATGAAAGTATATTTTTCATTTTCGAATGGGAACCGACAGTCGAAATTTCAGAAAAATCCGAAGGGAGTGGTTAAATTTTGGAAAATTAATTGAAGATGGAAAAATTAATCCTTATTAAAATATTGTACTATATGTTTCAATTTATGTATATTGATCTAAAGAAAGAGCTTGTCCATATTTTCTTTTATATTTATCGGAATTGTATATACAGGGTGTCCCGCAATTGAGTGCAACTATTAACGGTGTTGAAAGGTTATGTCGATCTGAGCAAAAAGTCGTATGGGAGGGGGGGGGGGTCTTTTTTCCCATTCACAGGAGCTACAGGGTTAATTAATTATTCACGACTTTGGCCTACGTTATTGTTGCTAGCAGAAAAACTAGCTTACATAAAACTTATTTCGATAGCTCATTTTAAAGGCAATGAAATCACTTTTCCAACGGTATATCAACAAATCCCACCAACTTAACCGTTACCGAGCTGAGCTCGTGTGAAGATGAAATCAATCGATTGAAACTACCAAAATTCAATTTTTAATGCAAATTTCTCAGAATTTCGCGTAATAAATGAGTTTTGTTTTTTAGATCAATTTTGTAACTTATTCAATTTTCTTTTCAATGACACCAAAATCATAAACATATCTTAAAAAATAAAAAAGTTGGCTGTACTAAAAAAATTATACTTGTGTAGGTTAGTTCTTCTGTCAGAAACAATAACGTAAATCAAAGTCGTGAAATATTAATTAACCCTGTAGCTCCTAAGAATGTGAAAATAGACCCCCCCTCCCATACGAATTTTTGCTCAACTCGACATAACCTTTCAGCTCCGTAAATAGTTGCACTCAATTGCGGGACACCCTGTATATAACAGGGTAAAGGTCCGCTCGTGTACATACACGAGCTAGTTCACATCTCATTTTGGTACACGCTTGTGTACCTTTTATAACGTCTCACGTCCGTGTACGTGAGCCAAATTTTCAAAGCAATATAACTAGCTTATGAACTTGAGCGACAAAAAAAATTTGTCGTCTAGTCCACGAGCGTGTACACAAATGAGACGATTTATGCTCATGGGACGGTTCATGAGCTGTACATGGCAATGATTGAATAAAGGGCATAGTGGAGCTCCCTAGGAGGTAAAAGAAATTTTATTGATTCTATAGACTTCTTAGACAAAAGGTGATGTATTTTCGGCAATTGGGCTCCATTGGAACTGTTTGAGTTTTGTAGACTCCTTGGACATTTTTTGACAAAAATTTCCATTTTAAATATTTTGAAACTGTTGGGTCAGTGAAACTTTTTTGGTTTTGTGGACTCTTTGGGCAAAGATCTTGTTTTTTTTTTTTTTTTTGACATATATGTTCCACTTTCAATATTTTTGGAATTACTTTGGTCATTGCAACTTTTTTGGGTTAAGTGGACTCCTTTGACTAAAATCAAGAATTTTTTGACAAAAAGGTTCGACTTGCACATAAAGGTACCACTTGGAAAAGTTTTTGCACTGCTTGGGTTATTGGAACTTTTTTGAGTTTTGTAGAATCCTGATACAAACCTTTTTTGACAAATAGGTTTTGCATGGACAAAAAGGTTCCACTTTCAATATTTTTGAATCTAGTTGCGTTATTTGAACTTTGTGTTTGGTGGATTCCTTGGACAAAAATGTATGGTTCTATAACCAGTAGGTTCCACTTGGATTAATTACGGGTATGGTACTAGTGGGGTCATTGTAACTTTTTTAGGTTTTTTGGATTTCTTGGACAAAAAACTTGGACTTTTGACAAATAGGTTCCACTTGAACACAGGATCCACTTGCGCGCTTGGAACTAGTTGTGTAAAAGGTCCAAAAATTCATGATTTTTTCCAAAAAGTTCACTAATACCATTAAAGTTAGGATGTCCCAATTATTTCCAAAAATATTACAAGTGGAACTTATTTGCCAAAAAAAAACAATATATGTGCTTAAGGAGTTAACTTAACCCAAAAAAATGCAATCACTCAACTTGTTCCAAAAATAGTGTAAGTGGAACCTATTTGTCCAAGTGGATCCTATTTTATAAAAAAAATATTGGCTAAGGAATCCCTTAAACGCAAAAAATTTAAATGACCCAACTAGCTGTCAAAATATTAAAAGTGGAATCCATTTGATCAAGTGGAACCTATTTGTCATGAAAAATTTTATTCAAAAAGTACACTACACCCAAAAAATTGCAATGACCCAACTAATTCCAAAAATATTACAATTAGAACCTATCTGCCCAAGTGGTAGCTACGTATTTAACAAAAACATCTCAGATTTTGGCCAATGGAGTCCATTAAACCCAACAAAGTTCCAGTTACCCGAGTATGCCTATTTGTCAAAAAAATGTTATTCGAAAAGTTCACTTAAACCAAAAAGTCCCAGTGACCTAACAAGTTCCAAAAATACTTCAATTGGAACGTATTTGTCCATATGTCCATATGTCCATATGTAAAGGAGCCCACAGAACCTAAAAAAGTTTCAATAATCCAACTAGTATCATATATAAACCATGTAGAACCTAGATCTTTGTGCACAGTCTGCAGAAATCATAAAAGTTACAATGGATTCTGCTGGGAGCTAAATTTTTCTCTAAAATGCTCAGATTTCATTTCTGCCTTTCATTTTCGTGAGTGGCTCCTGAGCTGTCTAATGAGCATTAAAAGTCTCATTAACGTTATTGTCCACGAGCACGTACATTTTGGTAGGCACACGTAATGAGATCTCATTTCAGAGTCTCACCAAAACGTACGTGCTCGTGGACAAGAGCGATAAAATATTTTCTAGGGTACACGTCAGGGATGATATTTGGGGGCTTTTAGGGCTTTTTTGGGCCCTTTTTCATTTTAAAAGCCCCGAGGCCCTTTTTATTAATTTTAGGCCCTTTTAGAAAATTCTACCGAAAAAAAATTGGAATTTTTGAAAAGAAAAGTTTACTGGTTAATGTATATGATTTCAATATGCCAAAGAAAAATCGCCGAAAAAATAAAATGAAAAATCCCCCAAACGAAAAGAATAAAAAATTTTTACACAATAAAAACGAAAAAATGTTAAAAATTTTTTTGGAAAAATATTCCAAAATGCAATTCAGCTTCGTTGTAGTGCTTGACAAAAACAAAATGACACAATCAATATCCGCCGTCACAAAGGGTTTTGCTTCTAAATTGAAAATATTGTTGCTTATATAGACGACGACGAACAAGTATTATAAGGCTTCTAGAACTTACGCCCGAATAAAATGGCAAAAAATCCCGAAATTTTGGAAGCATTAAATTTCGGAAAAAACGCCCGAATTTGAAATGGCAATTGAGCCCGAAAGAAAGAAATAAGATGAAAGAAAATGGAAATTGCGACCGAAGTTTTCAGCAGTTTTTCGGTCTTTATTTCCAAATAAGATTATCAAAGTATAAAAGAACAGATTTGAGTGGTAAATTAATATTCCCCTGTAAAAATATCTGCAAAGATCTCATTAATTTTATTTGTTTTTTGATGTAATTCATTAACAAGGGGTCCATGGACATTATGTAGGGATAAGGTTCAGATGGTGTTTTTTTTATGATAAAATGATTTGCTCTTTTACGGAATAGTATTCTTTTACCTTCCGTAAAAGGGCGAACCATTTTATCGTAATGAATTTGAAATTTCTTAACTTTTCGGTAAACAAAAATTCGGGCGTTTTTATTTTTAATTTGGCGAAAATGCCCGATTTTTTTTCGGCCCTAAATTACAAGCTTATTTTTCGGGCCTTTCTTCCTTTTCAAGTATTTGCAAAAAAGATCCTAATTTTATTAGTACAAACACCCGAAAAAATTACATAATCGGTAGAAATTTCGATAATTGTTTTTCGACGAATTAAGCCCGATTTTGTGTGGAAAATTTCGGGTTTTTTGTAATTTTTTCGTTCGTAATTTCTGGAAGCCAATTGTAAGCTATCTTTGATTTATTTCGTAAATAGAAATATCTGGAGAAAGAAAAAAAAGTTATCTTTTTGTGATCATGTAAAGGTAAGACAACAGCGGGGGGGGGGGGGGCAGAGAGGGGACGGATAGCCCTCGACCGATTTAAGTTAATTATTTAAAATTTTTAAAAAAACATAAGGATCAAGTGATAAAAATAAAAAAGTTATAATTACCATTTCACTAGTAGTCAATGTGAACTACCAGTTAAAAACAGAATGCGAAACTGCATCCAAAAGAGTAGGTGATTTTTGTATAAAAAACCCTCAGCAAAACGCGAAATTTCGTTAAAAAATGTGCAAAATTGTCCAATTTTTTCTTTGATTTTTCCTTTGAATTTCCCATTCATTTGTTATTTCATTCACCCCAATTTCGTATGAAAAATGTTGGGTGATTTTTCATTTCATTTCTTATGTTATTTTTTATTGTTTGTATTTTATGTAAAGGCGAGATTTCCTACGCCTTTCAAATTGTTCTCAGTAAAACAAGTTTTGTTAAATAGAGTCATTGTCCCATTAAGAGCATACTTTTTAGTAATTTCAACAAGCTTAGTTTATTTCCCAAGTTGAGTTTAGATGAAAAGAGTGAACCCAAGTCCCGCTTCATTAATTAGACTTCTTGCAAGACTTGACGGAGAGTCTTCATTAAATTGCTTATTCATTTCTGACATTCTACGACTATTTCAAGATGGAAATATCTGGTGTGTGGTTTTTGTGGAAAAGCTTTACAATTTTTATTTTTATTTATCAAATTTAGGATTGACTTATCAGAAAAATGTTTTTGTTAAAAATTTTCTTTTAGAAATACTTTATCTATAGATTAATTTTGGCGTCATTTTGACTTTTACAAACAAAGCGAGAAATAAAATATTTTGAAAGAATAACCTGAAACTATATCACTTTCACCCAAAATTTTTGATTTAAGATGGAAGTGATTTCATTTAATCATTTAAATTACAGTTCTAAATGAGTCATCATCATCATCGTCATCATGCGTGGAGCGTGCATTTCCTGCCTTAAAATTAGTAAAACTTTGGTTCAACCGTAATCTTAGATCCACATTTTGCTTTTTATTTTTGCCTTAAAAAATAAAAATCAAAACTTACCAGTTATTTAGTGCTCAACAAAATATCAGTCAGATTTTGCTTTTCATTTTTGTCTTAAAAAATAAAAATCAAAACTTACCAGTTATTTAGTGCTCAAAAAATTATCGGTTAGATTTTGCTTTTTATTTTTGCCCTAACAAATGAAAACTAGAAAAAATTATTACTTTTTGCTCAAAATTTTAAAAGTCAAAATATAATCATTATTTTTTGCTTTTTATTATAAAATGCATAATTGGTACGGCCTCTGATATTGAGTTACAATTTTTAAATCTTAAAGCCCTGTTAATGTCAAATTGGCCCTATTTTTATATGAATTTTGGCCCTTTTACAGTAAAGCCAATATCATCCCTGGTACACGTCCGCGAGCGCGTACGATTTCTTGTGTACATTTTTGAATGGTACGCTCATAAAGGTACGCGAACGGACCTTTCCGTACCCTGATATGTAATACAATACAATATAGCAAAATTCTATGGAAAAAATTTCATTAACTTAATCTACAAAACTTTTAAACCTTCGAAATAGCAAATACGCCGAAATATTTTGTTTCTACATAGTTATGATATATGTATGTTTGCTTAAAACTATCATGCTAGACAATAACTCAGTGTCTTTTATATATCACTCAAGCTCTTATTTATTGCTATGCACAAATATTAATTTTTTTTTTTTTTGGCTGAGTAATATATGCATAACATGTGGTTGTTTAAAAGGATTTAAACATAATTTTTCAATTTGTATAGCAGCCAATTTTGAACAGTTCGCAGCAAGCTACACGTGCTACCTTTTCTTCTTCACAGTTCATATCGCAAGTCCAGGTTAAGTTGTACAACATAAAATTGTTGCTTAATAGTTGCTTATGATTTATTGGCATTGACCAGTTTCTGGAAATATATTAGCTTTACAAAAACTACATCTGAGAAAACAGCAAATTTTTATGTACAGCCAATTAATATCTTTCTATAACATACACAGCTGTTCATTAATATCAAAATTTAAGACAAAAAATAGATAAAAAAAAAACAAAATATAGGAAAACACTTAAAAAGTTGTAGTATAACTAGTAAAAAATAGCAACAACAAATATAAACTAAAGACAAGCAAGTTGTCGTGGAAAATTATATCGGGCAAAGCATTTTCTTGTATAGCTGTCTATATATGTCTGTCTGTCTGTCTGTCTGTCTGCCTGCCTGCATGCTGCGCTAATCAACCTGTTGGAGGAACAAATTGAAAAAATCTAATAATGCTGTTTTTATGGAATTTTCATTTGATCGATTACAACAGCTTGCTTTTGTTGCTGTAGAGCGGATGTTAGTATTGTTCCATTTCTTTTTCTACCGTGTGGGCAACGCTTCGCTAGACACCTACTTTAAAATTTAAACGCTGGCTGTTAAAAAACTATGTGTCTTTTTACGCTCAATACATTTTTTTAAGGTGTTCTTTAGTGGTTCCTTTAAAGACTTGTGACATTTTTTTTGCGTAGGCAGTTTGTTTGTGCCGTTGTTTTGTTTCATTTTTTTTTATACTTTTTAATTTATTTTCTCAGTGTTGCTATTGCCAACATGCGCCTCATGGACGTAAACAATTAATCTTCGATTTGAGCGTTACAAATTGCTCTAGCTTAAGGTGTTTGTACTGGCTGTAAAATTATTTAAAAATAATTAGCAATGTTTGCAGCAGTAAAACAACTATGTACTAGTGTGTCGGTGCGAGCTACACTCGACGCAAAAAAATTTGTAAGGTATGACAAAGTGAAAATGTCAAATAAAATGTATGACAAAAGAAAATTTATTCTGGTGATGTTTACTATACTGCACACAGCAATTAAAATTTTAGTTGAGCCGAAAGTCCTGGCCGCTAGCGCTCTTGTATTTTCTTAATTATAATAATTAATTATTGTAATTACTATAATAAATAAATAAATAGAATTTGAGTTAATTATAGTGTGGACTTAAGGCAGGAAGAATAATTTTGCTCTATGCTATGCTAGACAAATTTGTGTCATTTAAAAATAATAATTTTATCACATCGTTATTTTAAGATAAATTTAAAACAATTTCAAGTGACATATTTATTAGATATATTGTTGCTTTTAGTATAATTTTTTGTTTATCAATGTAGAATAATTTATATATATTTACTGACCCACATAAAATCGTACGTCATATAAGATTATACGTGACTCAAAGTGCGCAGAACATTAAAAAAAAATATATGTTTAGTATGAGTTAAATAATGTTGGTAAACAAATTTATCAAAATAAAAAACTTAACAACTGTTCAAAGCAATCGAACTGGGAATAAAATATATAATCAAATACAAAAATATCTCCGTTGAAGTTTTTTGGCAAAGAAAATATTTCTTGTAAAATATACTTTAAGAAATTTCCAAACTAAAACAAAAATTATAATACACTACAAATACATTACAGAATACTCATAATAATAAACATTCCCAAGTAAGTTTAAACCAATTATGTACTCTACAAACTTGAATTTTATTTCATACAGACAACTGTTAGTATCGAGATTAAAAGTTTTAGGGTGGAGACTTGCAGGTTGCCACCACATAGCTGTTTTGATCATAACTCTTAATAAAATTACTGTATTATACATCACAAATACGCTACAGAATACTTCTAATAATATACATAAATTTTCAATTTCATTTCAATTTATTTCCAAGTAAAATTAAACCAGTTATGTGCTCTACAAACTTAAATTTTATTTCTTACAGACAGAATTGTGAATATAGAGATTTCAAATTGTAGGGTAGAGGCTTGCAGGTTGCCACCACATAGCTATTTTGATCATAACTCTTCATAAAAGTATTGTATTATACAGGGTTGTCCATATTCGAAGCGCCCATTTCAAAAAATCGATTGTAGTGCGGCTTGTGTGTGTGGCGCGCCGTCTTGTTGAAACCAGTAGTGCCTGATACGCTTTCGACGAACGATTGGCATGAAAAAATTGTTTATCATATCGCGATAACGCTCCTGATTGACAGTAACTCTGTGGCCATTATCATCTTCGAAAAAGAACGGTCCAATGAGCATTTTAGCACAAACGCCGCACCAAACAGTGACTTTTGCATCGTGCAGAGGTACCTCTTGAATCTCTTGTGGATTTTCAGTTTCATACAAACGATAAATTGTTTTCTTGGAAGGCGCACTTTTCACTTTATTTATATTTTTGAAAGCACGTTGAGTTTTCACTATTGACTTGTTTTGTTGAATGTAAATTTCAACAATTTTAGAGCGTTCGCGTGGCGTGTACTGTTCCATTGAAAACATTTGCTTGGAATGACGCTTCAAACGCGGTATGTCATTAGTCGATTTGGCATCACTGCGGAAAGTTACAGTATTGCCAGATGGGCGCTTCGAATATTGACAGCCCTGTAGATCACAAATACGCTACAGAATACTCCTAATAATATACATAAATTTTTAATTTCATTTCAATTTATTCCCTATGTACTCTACAAACTTGAATTTGAGTTTTTACAGACAATTGTGAGTATTGAGATTTAAAATTGTAGGGTAGAGGCTTGCAGGTTGCCACCACATAATTTTTTTTTATCATAACTGGTCATAAAATTTCCGTATTGCTGTTTTGCTGCATACGTTGTTAAGAGAAAGTAAAAAGCCACAAGATAGAAATAATTTTAATTCTCAAAATATAAAAATTGTATAGCAAATTTTCAAAAGTATCTAAGATGGACCCTTTGAAATTCTTGACTTGCAGGATGCCACCGCTTGAAAAACTGCCGAAAATGTAAAAATAGTCAAGTTATATACAGCAAATTTTTATAATTATCTAACATCTACTCTTTGAAATTTCGGCTTGCAGGTTGCCACCCCTTGATATCTTGATAAGTGACACTTAAGTAAAACAAACTGATTTAGAGAATTTTTAAAGATTTATAGAATTTTTCATGAATATTGCAGTGCTCTTCCTCGATTTATTGTTGTTTACTTTAATTGTGTCGAGAAATGCATCAAAATAATTAATACCGCGGTTGATTTTTCTTCCGATTTTACGTAATGGAAATAAAAAAAAAAATCACCGAAAATATCACTAAAATTATATAAAACTCACTTTTGAATCGCTTACATTTGCAAACATGTAACCATGATACAATAATTTACAAGGTAGCCTTGACGACTACCTTTTTTCTCACGAGCGGCGATCGGGAGTTGTCAAATCAATACAAAGTTGAACTTTTCATCTGTTTTGCTGCTTCTTCGTTTTCTCTTTTTCAATGTGTTTTTGACAACTCCAAATCGCCAACAGAATGTCACGCCTACCTTGTAAATCGTTATACCATGCATGTAACATTTGCAAAAGATAGGTTGCAACCTGCAAGCCAACAAAGATGCTAACCTGCGTTTTGACGTCATTTTAGAATTAACATAATAATTCTGTTTGGATTTTGGTAATTTTATGAAAAAGCAATATATCACAACTATTCACCTTAAATTGTTGACAAACGTGTTCAATTTATGAGAACAGGACATGTACACAATTTTAATTTTTAAGAGCAAATATTTAAGACTTTTATAAGCAGACACTGTGTTATTGCGTCTGTCTGCTCCAAAAGTAGATCTACGGCTTTATTTTGTCCTATCCGATCAATCGTTTCGTTCAAAACAGCGTTCGTTCGTGTTTTTGAAATTTGTAATTCGAACAGAATCAAACAACGATAACAGCTGATCAGCCAGCGAACGATACCATAGTACAGTTACATATTTGCAATATGTATTTCTAACGATCACTGAAACCACGAATCCGAACGTCAAAATCAAACGAACACTTTTATGCTATTGTTGTGGTTGCAGTCGTTAATAGAATGGTTAAAAAAATGGAAAATTCTGAACCTAAAGGTAAATAAATTATGAAATTATATTAATATGTACTGGACCCTGTCCAGTGTCTGAAGACTGTGAAGCACTTGAAATACATAAAATAAAAATAAAAATTGCAATAGCTGCATACATTTTATTTTGATCACTTAAAGCAATCACTCAATCAATTAAAACAATAATAATGTAAGCGAATCCGCAAACCACTTATTTGCTCAAAGTATATTTATTGAATACACAAACCAAGCAAAAGCATTGCCAACATATAAGAAACAAAGCAACATATTTAAAAAATCTTTGAAGTAAGTAGACAGCATATAGAAAACTTTTCTAGTGTTTCGTATGGCAGCGCCACATTTGACAACTGCTTGTGTATAACAGTTTGAGTGTACATAGCAAACACAAGCTTGTCGAATGAGTTAATAATATACATATTTCGTTCGAAATACATATTTCAGTTTGAATTTAACATCGTTCGCATAGCCATCGTTCGTTGAATGCCTCGTTAGGAATACAAAATGAGGCTATAAAAGTGACAACCAATCTTTTGACGTCGATGCCAATCGATTAACACGCTAGAATGTTAAAATACAACAGTGGTGGCAACATGCAAACAGTGGCAACTTAAAAACCTAACCCCTATATGAAATATAAAAAGCAAGAAATACACAATTTTTTATAAGCCTTTAGATCGCCGAGATTTATGAGCTCTACATATACTTCCAATAAAAATTTCAAAAGTTTTATTTTAATATAGCTCATATGACGCATTGAGAGTTTGAGTCATGAGTACCGCCTATAAACCGGAAAAGGGAGTAATATTTTAAGAGGGAATACATCAGAAAAATGTAAGACTCTTTCTAAAATGTTCTTACACGCAGAGAAAAGATATAGTTTCGGCATTATTTCACATTTATAATATAATAGTTTCTGGAAAAATTTATTTTTGCCATAATAAAACCATAATTTGCAAGATGATTGTATTAACGATAATATCATTAGTCAAATATTACTATTGTTCACGTTAACAACAAACTATAAATCCTACCACTATAATTTCCTCTTATTATAAAAATCATATTATTATTATGGTTGCGACGACCACACCTTATTGTTTAATATTTGTAGTGATCATAGCATTGTGTGAACATTTTTGTCCAAAAAATGTAAAAAAAATGTATAAACACGTTTCAATACAAGAATTCTAACGCGTTCGATAGCTCAAATTAATTGAGCTATACAAGCATTGCAGAGGGCTGAGTTCGAAACTCGGCTTGGTTAAGTGTCAAATAATACATTAATTTATCAGTTCGATATAACAAGTCCTTCACAAAAATGTGTCAATCCACCTAGAGCGATGCACCTAGTAATTTTTTTATTTTTAACAATGGAAAAAAGAAAACAAAGAAGTTTTTGTCTGGCCATTGATGAATATCGCGACCTCTGTGGTCATAAGCCCACTCGGTCACCGAAGCAACAATAGACGCAAAAATAATAAACATATTTTTTCCCTGCGTGTATATGTCAAGTATATACAATCTGACTCTGGATAAACCCGACACCCAAAGTGTGATTATGTGTCCACCATATTAAAAAGTTTGAGTGCATTTTTGTTGATTACGAAGGTGACTTTTTATTCAGATTTTTAGGCGCTCAAAAATTTAAAGTCAGTGCTCTAAGGTATATGTACAAATTGTAAAGTAGAAAACACTTTATTGAAAAAGGCGTTCAAGTTTTAGTTCTGTGCCAAATTTTAACTCCGCCAGGTTAGCAACTTAATTGCGCTAGCCTGTCCAAAGCCAGGATAAAGGAGGATGGTTGTTTGTAGGATACGTATTGCAAACGTAAAAACTGATACGGCCAACCAAGAGCTCGGGGTGGCGCCCATCTTGGTAGCAGGTCATAGTCGGTATATCGATATGAAACTAGCCTGCGAAGGTATAGCAATTGACCTTTAAACTTGTTAGTACGGGACAGTCTTACCCGTCAAATGGGGTAGACCCTATCTATCCACCGCACTGAGACTTTAAATGGCCGATAACAATTTGTATGTTGAGTGTTTTGGCATGCGTGCTTTACATGTCGACGCTCGGGCTTTCCTTAGAGGTTTGCTTGTCGACGTTTGACTTGGACCGTCAAACTGGCACGGCGGTCACTGAGGTATGTGTAGAAATGGTTGTTTAAACTTGGGTTCTCATACTGAGCACGGCAGTCCCTGAGAACAAGGCCAATACTCTGCCTAGATGTTGAGATCCTTTGATCATCCAGACAGCCAGAGTAAGAGTGGCAACAATAGGTCCTCCCCTGTAGGTACCAGTCATGTGTAATAGTTTGCAACTGAGTCGGCAGCTGTGAGCTGTTAAATTTCAGTGCTCATTGAGCACGGTCACGCATAAGAATGCAGAAGAGTTGCCTAGATGACTGTCGTGGGCCGGCCCTTCGGGGAGACTCGTACTGGTTGTGGTTGTGTGAATGCTACACAGGTCTAGATTGACCGGCGGGGTCGCGCAGTGGTACGGCCGGGCTGGCATATCTGTCTTAATATGCAAGAGATTGGATAGGTCTCGTCTTCATCAGTAGATGGATTGTAAGTACGTCACTACTGAAATCTAAACTGGTACTGCTATTACGGGCAGTATGTAATTTATTGCATAATGCTCTTAATCAGCAGGGCACTGAGTGATGCTTTGTGTTTGTGAAACGGCTTCCATTTTCGTGTTGCTACACCGGATGCCCCGTATGTTTTACTGGTTAAAGCATAAACGGGTCCGTGTTGTAGTACAACACATAAGTTCTGGTTGTCTGTTTCATGAACTATTACCCTAGGTCTGGAGACCCAAGTACTTAAGCCTTGCGGCAGGTGTACTTGTCAAACCAGATTCTGTCTGTGCCAAATTTTGAGATAGTAAGGACAGTTCTTACAAACAATACTTAAGTTATTAAGTATGCTTTTTTAAGGGCATTGAACTTTTTTTGGAATTTATTCATTGAATTTAATGAAATTAGTTTGGAAATTTTATTGTATTTGGTGTTTGAACACAATTTCGGGCATATGGCCTTATTTCACAAATTGTGCGCGGAGTGTTGGTTTCCAAGTGGTCAGTCGTAGCGGACTTATCAGTATAGACCAGTGACTTGACGTACCCCCACAAAAAGTAGTCTAACGGAGACAAATAACATGAATTCTGGCCAATGAACAGTCCCATTTCTTGATATGATTCGGTCATCAAAAGTTCGACCCAATAAAGTGATGATTTCACGCGCTGTATAGCTTGTTGCACCGTCTTGCTGGAACCAGTTAGCACTTAGACGATAGATATTGATGTGAGAAACCAGAACGTTGTGAATCATTTGCCTATAGAGTTTACTTTTGACGGTAACGTCGACTCCATCTTCAGTTTTAAAAAAGATTGAACCAATGATGACTTCGGCATGCAAACCATACCAGAAAATACAATTTTCTGAATGTTAGGGATCCTGAATAGTTTGTTTAGGATTGTTCTCACACCAAATATGGCAATTTTGCTTGTTTATGTACCCGTTAAGCCAGAAATGTACGTCATCGCTGAAGATGATTTTACGATAAATACTCGTAGTTAGTTATAGCTTCCAATTGATTTTCAGCCCATTCACCGAACGTACGACGCAAACGATGTTCTAATGGCTTCAATGCTTGCACCAGTTGAATTTTCTGGAGGTGTAGAATGTATTTCCTCAAAATCTTACACGTAGTGGAACTTGGCAAAGGCCAAGTTGTTGAGAACGGCGTCGAATCGATAAATTTGGGTCATCGGTCACACTAACCTGTACACCGGCGATGGCTTCTTCGGTACGCACAGTATGAGCTCGTATTGCATGAATATTGTCCTTAAAAGTAAACGTAGACAGACGTAGACAACCAGATCAGATGGTCGATTACGCGTAATGTGTGCAAAGTGCTTTGAAGGTTTCGCGTACAGAACGCGAATTTTAATAATAAATTTTCACAGTTTGTATGCGTCATTCCAGTGTAAGCCTTTGCATGGTAAATTGCCTAAGTATACTGAACATAAATGTCAAACACATGTGCTTACTTTGATAACTGGTATGATTGCTATCCCTCTAGAAAATTCTATACCTCTAAAAAAAACACTCTTTATAACTAATAATACCCGGGATCTGTCCAGGGATTCCGGTATAAAAAAATGATGATTCCGAAAATACCGAGACCCTAAATGCCAACATCAAAAATTGAAAAAAGAACGGATGAAATTTAAATTTTGAAATTATGAAACTAAAACCGAAATTTGGCCCAAACCGAAACTGAGTATTTATATGAAAATTAAATTTTTATACCCCAACGCATACTGCGTAAGGGTATATTAACTTTGTCATTCCGTTTGTAACGCCAAGAAGGCGTGGCAGGTATAGAAAAATATATATATTTTTGATCAGCATCATCTCCTGAGTCGATTTCCGTGTGTCCGTCTGTCTGTCCGTCTGTCCGTCTGTCGACACGATTTCAGCCGCAATTTGAGAGCTATCGCGATGAAATTCAAAATATAAATTTATTATTAAAAAAGGAATATCAAGTTGGAGAATGGGCCAAATTGGATGTAAAACACGCCTACCTCCCATACAAAATGACTTTATATTACCCGAAAAATTAAAGAAATGCCTTGAAATTTGGCAGGTGAGCTTTGCTCTTCAGTCTTAATCCTGGCTATGATTAATTTGGAAATATCGGACGAAAACCACGCCTACCTCCCATACAAAGTGACTTTATTTTAAAAGTAAAATCTCTTAAAAATTCACAAAAATTAATGAAATGTCTTGAAATTTTGCATTTAGCTTTGGTATATAATATGAACAATCCCTATGATATATGGCAAAATCGGATCAAAACCACGCCTACTCCCCATACAAAGTGACGTCATCAAAATAGGAAAACTTTCGTTAATATATAAAACTGAATGTCATCGTGTATGTCGTGGCTAAAGACTTCGAATATAGTTCAATATGGCCGCGGGGGGGTATTTTAGCTTCGGTACTCTGCCGAAGTTCCACCCTTACTAATTTTTAAATTTTTTTTTTTGGTATTGAAGAAAAAACATAACAGTTCATACATATATAATAAAAAAAATTTTGTATAAGATTAATATTAACTTAATTTTTTAAATAATTTTATTTCGTGTGTCATACAAAATATGGAATTTTGCATACGATTTTGAAGATTCCGTTTTGCCATTACTACAGTGCGTTTACAACATATACTGGCCTGAAAAATGTTCAGCTTGCAAGTATGCACATACATAAGAGGAAAAAAAATGCTTTCAGGCTGTACCTTTTCAGAGCAGTATATGTTGGAAAAGCACTAAATAATGGTGAAAAAAAATAATTACAGTTTGAACGATATTTGGTGCGGAGCATTAAGCTTGTCTTTTATGTATTAAGATATATTTTCATAATCATTATTGTGTGACTTTTAGGCGATCAAAATATTTATTTTAACCCCCCATACAAATATATCAAATTATTTTCGTACCAATAATAATAAACCATTCGACTTATTTCCTGATGCTTTTTCATAAGATTTGGAATTTTTCCAAATTACCTTTATTTTCAAATTATTTTACTAACGTGCTTTTATATAATTTCATTTTAAAATAGTTTATAAACTTTTGACACCAACAAATAAAATTTCAAGAAATATCACTTAAATAATGGTTGTTATTTGTTTGTCTCACAGTTTTCTTTATAAATGTAAATTTAGTTCACAACAAATAGACAAAGAGACTTCCTTGTGCACCTCTACTTTTATAGCTCGTATCGTGTGAGATGAGCACCTATAATAAATATTGGCCATAATTGAAATGAGCTTGCATTAAAATTAATTAAAATCATGCTATAAAGTGCTGTATTTCATTCACACCTTCAATTTATAGAAATGAGTTTTCTTCAATGACAGTTTAATGTTTTGTTTACACTTAAAAATTTGTATTCGTATCTTCTGCCTCTTGCACCCTGTTATTTAATGGAAATTAAAAAAAAAATATCATATTTAAACAATTATAAACTCTGACAGTGGTCGGCATGAGTTGAAGTGCCTCCAAGCTTTTGTAGTTTGGTGGATACAATTATAAGGTTAATTTTATGGCACGTAGTAGGTGTGAAAGGTGTAGCCAGTCAATGTGTGAGTGGTGCGGTGGTATGAGTGTGGGTTGATGAAGCAATTTTCCAAGGTGCGAAGTGATGTTTTAGAGATGATGGTGATGGGCATTTTTAAAATAAATTTTATTTTTTTAAAAGCTTAATGAAAAGCGTGAGAAAAATTTTAATGGAGTGGATTCGGTTGAAAAGAAAAATTTTTTAAGAAGTTTGCATTTAAACAAAAAAAAAAAACATATTTTAACAGTGCAGTACAATTCAAAGCTGCCACGCCTATTTGCTCCATTTATAAAGGCATTTCTTTTATATACATAGAAGTACATTTTTTTGTTTAAAATTCTGTTTTATAGCCAGACAGCAAAATAAAATTATCTGCATTTCAAAATCAGTGAATTTTCGCTTATTTAACTTTTGCAAGTTTGTGGAAAAATATGACTCATCTAATCAAATACACTTGTCTGCAGCTAGTCAGTCAGATAGACGAACAAAGCATGACTTATTGACCCCATACTCAATTGTCTGAAGTTCGTTTATTTCTAAAAACAAACACAACAATCTAAAAACAGTAATTCACAAACAGTGAAATGAGTATCTGTGGAGGTAATAACAACCTGTGACATCAGATAAAAAAACCGACAATAAATCATTATTAAAACAACAAAAATTTCTACCTATTTAACAAGTTTCAGACAGACTAGACGAAGCGTACAAAAACAAAACGGAAAATCACGTTCATTTGTAAAAAGGTTACCTTTTATAAACCGTACTCAATGATAGCCAAAACAAATATAATTCATTCATAACAGCAGTGGAAAAAAAAACAAGATTCATATCTCTAAAAATGCCGTCGCACTCACACCTTTGTTAATAGCTACCTTTACAGATACCCAAACTGCTCGAAAACTCGTATCTTAATAGAGCCCGATATGAAAACAAGTGTAAGCCATGTTTTGTTGGTTGTTTGTTTGTCATTATGTCTGGCTGCAGTCTGGCATGCTTGACTGCTTAAATACCTGTTTGTCATCGGTCTGTTAGTTGACTTTGGTAGGTGAAGCTCTACCTATTTTCATTCATTATAATGAGCGCTATGTTGGCCATAAAGAAATACCTGTTCGCGTGCGCATGTTTTGTGATAGGTATTGTTGTTGTTTTTGTTATTGTTGTTAGCATCAGGTTTTTGTTGTGGTGGCGCTTGTTCGTGTTTTGAAGGTGTGTTTTATTAACTTGTAGGAGGTAACTTTTAAGACAATGATTATTGGTTTAACATGCTGACACTTGTCTTGATTTTAAGGGTTGTTTTTTTCTTTTTTTTTTGAGTTAATATTGAGTTAAGTGTCTGCTGATTAGGTGGTAGGCTGCTAAGTGGCGATAAGTGTGGCATAGCTACAGGTTATCTACCTGTATGTTAGGTGCAAACGAAACCCAGACAAAGGTGTGACATTTTCGCATCATTATTTGGGAATGAAAAACAATTTTTGGTATTTTTAGTTGAATGAAGATAGAAGATTAAATGCAAAGATAAATAAAAGAAAAGCGAATTTTGGGTTTAACTTTTGTTATTTTAGATTTTATGGATGTTTTCATCTGTTATGATAGTTATATTAAATTTGTTATGAAAGTTGAAGTGTGAATATATAAAAAATATTCAATCAACCAATTTCTAGGGATTGATTCTAAACCTTTAATCGGTCTTGAATAAACGGTTCAAATCTTGTAGAGGAGCAATAGAAAAGTATCAGTTATATCAAATTTTATATTTTGCATTTGAGGGGTGCCTTTATTTTCACAAAACACACTTTTTAAAATTTTTTTGTGAAAAATCTATTCTACCCACTTAATGAAAAACTTTCTTTTTGTGCAATGTAAGACATTATATAAAGAATAAAAAAAAAACTTTTGCCACTTTCGGGTTGTCCTAACGACGCACAGTGCTTTGCGCTCATACAAATTTGGAAATAAATAGAAGGAGTGCACCTATGATAATGAAATTTTGTATGCTTGGCAAGTTTAAGCTATCTAAGAAAAATCCAAAAAAATGGTTGAAATCAGTCAGTCCTTAGGGGTACCTCCCTTTGGACCCACAGCCGTGGACACATAAATAGCATAAAAATACATGTAGGGTGTTTCACATAAATTTAAATAAAATAAATGGCAATTGAGTTTAAACATTAAAAACTTAAAATCAGTAATAAGTTTGTTATTACGAATTTAAAATTAGAAAATTAATGAAAAATCTGAAATTGCTCCTTAGCTGAGGTGGACGTATAAATAGCACAATTTGGATTTTGGAAAAAGGACATAGTGATTTATTTTTATTTTACAATGAGTTTACGAATATGCTAACTAGTACTTAGTACTGTATCCCAAATTGTTCAAAACAGTCCGACATCTTCGTCCCATATTCTCCACTCAAGCCTTCTCAATTCCACTCCATAACTCCTCTAAATTTCGAAATTTTTGGTTGCTTATGCTGACCTTCACACCTTTCCATACATTTTCTATGGGATTGAGGTCTGGTCTTTGAGCCGGCCGATTCAAAATATTTAATTTTTCCTTTTTTAGCCAATTAATCACAACCTTTGACGTGTGTTTTGGATCATTATCGTGCATAAAAGTCCACCTAATAGGCATGTTCTCAAATGCAAATGGTTCCATCTGGTTATTAAGAATATCTAAGTTCATATTTTTATCCATTATTCCTGGTATTCGAAAAATTGGCCTCAAGCCATTAAATTTCCTCCTCCATGCTTAAATGATTTTTTTGTATACTTCGGATTCAACTCTTGGCGTTTGGGGCGCCAAACAAAAATTTTTCCATCTGGTCCAACCCTATTAAATTCAGTGTCGTCAGTCCAGAGCACGTTCTTCCAAAATTGGTCTTCTTTATTCAAATGGACCCTTGGAAACGCTGAACGATCTTTTAAATTTTTTTTTTGTTAAGAGCGGCTTTTTTCGGCTAATGCGTTCATAAAGTTAGGCTTCATGTAGTCTCCTAGATACTAGCTTTCTTGAAACATTAAGGTTATTTTCTTCATTTATTTCCCTCATAATTTGCTTTGCTGACTTGAAAGGATCAGCCTTACTTTTGCGAACTATAAGTCTATCAGTAGTGGTTTTACACGGTCTAGGATTGCGCGGCTTATTCTCGAAATTATTTGAACCATTTGATGTAACCAGCTTGAATGCATTACAGACCATTATTCGCAAAATCGACTATTCGACTTAGTTCGTGAATTATAGACCTTTTTTCCGTAGTGCAATGTTTGCCACGACCCATTTTATTTAGAATTGGCGCAATTAACTGAATAAAACTCTAAAATTCTTACAAACACCCGATCTTGTTAATTTTTATTCCTTTTAGATGTCCTGGGAAAATAAAAGTAAGTAACGGTGCATCGCTCTCGGAGTTTTAAACAACGTCACACTGGAGTCTCAAAAAATGATAACTACAGTTAATGACTGCATTATTAGGTTCAAACGAAACGTTTAAAAAATAAGTTGACATTTGTGCTATTTATGTATCCAACGTATACTTAAAATGTTTGGAACCGATTAGTTTCTAGGGGTACCTCCCCTGAACCTCTATTAATTTTTACATGATTTTGTATGGGAGCTACATACAAAAGTTGGCAGATCTTAACGAAACTTGGTCAGAATTTCTAAAAAAAAGATTAAAAGATGTGTAAAAACGGTAAACAGAAACAATAAAAAACAAAAATACTCAATAACTCAATAAAAAGTGTTTCCGCCTTCACTTATATGTATATATAGAGTTCCGTTTGAAATTTGAAGCAATTTCTTGATTTAGAGGTTATTCAAAACCGATTTTTGCAAAAAGGCAGAACAAAGCAGAATTTATCTTTTCATATCCTTTAAGATAAATATTTAAGGCTACCAAGAAAAAACCACCGTTAATAATATTCATGGTATTAGTAAACATCTATCTAATTTGTAAAATTTGTCGTTTATGAAAGTTTTTTTTTTGTTTTTTGAAAAATCACCAAAAATATTTTTTATTTTCTTTTCCAAAAATTCTTAAAACCAAAAATGGAACAGAGTCTTTTCTTTTAAAGGTTTTTTTATATGATTTTTGATTAGAAATGTATTTTAAGAAGCATTTTTCCTGTGAGAATCAAGAACACATCGGACACTACTTGCAAATTACTAAAAAATTAGACATGTTTTACATGATGCCCTGCCTACATTTCCAATTTTCAGGCAAACACATTTTGGACTTAACGTAATGGAATTATTATCTTTCGAATGATACAAAATTTTGTACAATTCCGAGAACAAAAATTTTTTTATTTATTTACACTACGCACAGCACTGTGCGACGCACGTTGGAAAAAATTTAAGTACAACGCTCACAAAACTTAAGGGGGGACATGACATTCGCGGCAGAGAAAAGATTTTTTTTTTAAATTCATAACTCAGTCAAAAACAAACATTTTTCTAAAAATTTTTATTGTTATTGTAGAGAATTGAACAAATTACAAAAAAAAAATTAAAAAAAAATATATTTTTCACTCATGGTTTTATAGAGCTCCAAACTGGCGGCAGAGAAAAACGGGGCCTCGTGGTTGCAGCGCTGAGAGTTGCAAAAATTGTCCGATCTGAAAAAAATGACTTTTTTAAATCTTAACAAAATTGGTTATCGTATGACACGAGCTGTTTTTTAACATTTTTTTCAATTTTTGGTGATGTTCCAAATTTGAAAGTGTGTTTTTTCGAAAAAGATATTGATTTTAAAAACTCATAAAAATCGAAAAAAAATTAAAAAAAAGCTCGTGTCATACGATAGCGAATCAAGTTTAAAAAAACACAAAAAAAAAAAAATCGTCAAAAAATGAACCCGCTAGTGCCGCAACCAGTACATGGTTTCGAGATAAACGCGTTCAAAGTTTGTGAACAAAGAAAAAAAAGGTTACCTTCAATCTGCCATGCCTGCTTCGTACTGTATGCCTTCGTTATCTTGTGTTGTGCTGTTTCTTATAGTTTTTTGCAATCGTTTAACAATTAGGGCTTCTTTTGAAGCTTCATATGCCTTCACTCTTGCGCATTTCAAACGATTTGCAACATTTCCTTTGGAAAAATTCAATGCTGTAGCTCCTATGGTGATACCAAGTAGTTGAAACATTTGCAAATAACTATAAGCGCCGTCATTGTAAGTAGACACTGCCATGCAGCATGCAATATTAACAATTCTGTTTCTGCCTGGCATACACTTAGGTGCAATGCGCTCTCACTAATCCGGCTGTAACTTTTGAACCCGTAGGAATTTTTCCATGAAATCTTAGAATCTTAAGAATATTTACTAAAATACAAAATTATTAAAAAAAACTATTAAATTATTAAAAATTATTAAAAAAATCGATTTAAAAAAACTGCCAATGTCATGCCCCCCCTTAAGAAAAGTTGTAACGTCTAAACGGTTAAGCGTAAAGTACCAATTTTTGTAATTTTATATAAAAAGCATCAAGAAATAGTTGGCCGTACCTTTGCACTTTTTCGCTTTTTAATTTTAGTACTCTACACTCATAAGTTTAGACTTTTTACAAGCCTCATAGCATGCATAGTCAACATGCTAGTTTTGAAGCCTCAAAATATATTTGAAATACATTTTAAGGAATTATTTTCAAATTGAAAAAAAATCCTCAGTAACCCTCCAAAGCTTTGTTCATTTTGATACAATTTTCTCCTTTTGCAAACAGAAAGAAAATATGAATTGAAAGAACAATGTCATTGTTTTTGTTCGTTTTCGACTCAAGTTCAAATGTGTAAAAATTGTTCTTACTTCCAGAAAAGTTTTTTAACCCTTTAATGCCCAAATAAGAAAATTGTAGACTTTATATTCTAGGCATTGGCTTAAAAAGTAATTCACAGCTAAAATCTATTAAATATGGTAATAAAATTGCACGCTTTCATGTTTACCCATCGCTTCGTAAGGATAAATATCCTGAAAGTTATTTTCAGACATTTATAGAGGTATTTAAAAACATTTATAGAAGTTTTGATATTTTTTAATTCCTTTCAACTATTCCGTTACCTGATTTTTACCCAATTTTAACACTTTAGACACCATATTTTCCAAATACCTTTTTTAGTATCTACGCGTCTACACCACCTAACCAATTTCATGGTTTTTTTGACACGACAAAGTTTTAATGTTTTTTACTACATATATGACAATTTTTTTTTTTTAGTTATCTTGAATAAAATCCATTTTAAAGCGTCTTCACTGAAGTTGGCATTTCAGTGGGCGGGTCACTTCCCTTTTTTGGCAAAAATTTTTTTTAATGTTGTAAACCTGCATGGCAAGACTTGTTGTTGTAGCTTGAACACAAGCCATTCTATAGTATTTTAACTATAGCGGGCAATCGAACGCTTCAGCTTCAGTGCATACTCGGGATAGTCATAGCTTAAAGCTTAAATACTCGAAAAGGCGCAAATATTCGCAAAAAATTTTGCTACCACCAGAAAGGAGAATGTTGAAAATGTGGGTTTAAAAGATTTTTCGGCGATTTGAGTGGATTAAAAAAAAATGACAGCTCATTAAAAATTAGAAATTTTCAGAAAAAGACACAAAAATTGAACAAATTCAAATATGCGTCACTGCAAATTTCCTCAAACCGCGGCCAATCGAAAGATATTGATCTTAAATGAAAAGAAATCTTAAGAAGACCAAACAAACTGCGAAAAACATCGAAATATTCCGACATAAATTCCATTGGGCGGGCATACATTACGGTAAAAATTCTAATAAAGGTCTATAGCAAAAAGCTAAAAATTTTTTAAAGTGTGTTTCTTTCAGTGCAACTCAAATAAAAGTTTATTTTGCAATGTTACTTTAAAAATAAACGGAAAGATTTTTTAGAAAAAACCATTGCTTTTTATGCTATAAGTAAAAACGAAAGGACATTTCTTCTGGGACAAGCCTTATTAGAATATAAAATTTATTTTAAAATTAATATTAATAGAATTTTTTCAAAAAATGTTTTTCTTATGCCATACAAAGTATGAGATTGTGCACTTTAGAACTTGAAGTTTCCGTTTCAGTTATATTTAGCCCAAATAGCTGCAACTGACAAAAATGGTCGGACACTAGATGTATGCACATTAGAGTGAGTCGCTTTATATAGGGAAATAAAGAAATATAAAAAGACACCCCCTACAATGATAGCTTACCTCGAAAGTATTTCAGCACCATGAAAATTTATTTTTTTTTTTGGGTGTCCTAAAAAATAGCCAAAATGGTCATTTATTCATAACCTCAACATTTCTGGTCGGATCATAAAATGCAGTATATCGTTGGGAAGGTCTTAAAGAGTACCACCTTGCATTTTTATATATCATTGACATCAGATGTCATCTTCAAGTGGATATTTCAATTTTCCGATAAAAAATATTTTTTAATCAAAGTTCATTAAATTTCAATATACTAGTGTGGAGAAATCAAATGATTTCATTCACTAGTAAAAATGTTACAATGTTTAGAAGTTTTAGTAGAACTACATATTGTACACCCAAAAAAAAAAAAAAAAAAAAAAAAATGTTGATGGTGCTGAAATACTTTCGAGGTAAGCTATCATTCTAGGGAGTGACTTTTTATATTTACTTTTGGTGACTCAACTTAATATACATAACATTTTTTCGCTGGTGAAATTTTTAAATAAATTTTATTCTATCTATTTTGAAATAAGTAGGCATTTTTTTACAATTTCTGTACATAAGCCCCTAATATTATTTGTTTAACTAAATGTTTTTATATTACGGTACATTTTCATTCTATAGAAAATTTTTCTCTTTCATAATAATTCTGGTATCAGAAAATCAAGTTTTCTTTTAACAATAACAAAATTTTTTTAAACTTTTGCTTTTTGTTATATTACAGTTGTAATATTATAATCTTTAAACAGTTTCTGCTTATTTTAATAAATTAATAAAATTAAATCAATCTATCAATGTAATTTGCTTTATTCTGGATTATATAATTTTGTATTACAAACAGTTTATAACTTAAGCTAGGTAGGAATAGTTAAAAACTTGTTAAAAATTATAGTTTCGTCAATAAAGTTGTTTTTGTACTGTTATAAAATCTATATAAATCTTATACATGTAAAAATCTTAATCCTTATACATGCATATAAGAGAGATGTCAAAAAAATTCATACGTATGTCTTCTCCAATACTATACCTTTCAATACCTTTCAATATTCTTGAAACAATAACTTTTCTATCTACAGCAAACAGAACGATGAGCCCTCAATTACCAAGCAAACAATAGCAGTTTGTGTGGTCCAGGTCTATAAAAAATAAAATTGAAAAAATCATAAAAATATGCTTCATGCAGACCAAGCTTGAGAGCAAACTCCTTAAGCTATAAAAAATTAAATAAAAAAAAAAACACATAACAATTAAAACTACTCCATTCTAAGCCTCAAATTACAAGCCGCACTACGATGATGATATTCCTTCGAAACGTGTTGTCAACACTGCTGCTTCATAACCTTAAAACTTAACAATAACCGAACCGATTACCTCAACTTGAAAATAAACACCTTGCACACTGTTGCCGCCAGCAGCATGCATGCAAGCACATTCAACCGAACCAAAACTAAACTAAACCGCACCAAAAGATATTCAACACTTTATTTGTAAACAAATTAAGAAAAACACACAAAAAAATAAAGAAAAAAAAAAACAAAAATATCTTGATTACCTCGAAGTGTCCACGAAGAGGGTCTTTAAACTATGAAAAGTTTTGAATGAGGTATAAAACGATGCTGCAAATTGTTTATAATAAAATGTGTCGCATTCGCCTTAATTGTTGTCAAAGAGGGAAAAGGGTATAAAAAGTAAAATAAATAAATTTCCAGCCAATAGAAGTTTGTTTATATGAAAGGATATTTTTTAGCAGAATCGATTATGATGAGCTCACCTTTCCATTGAAAAACGTTTTTGTAGAGCTAGAATTACACAGTGTGTTTGGTTTGAGCTGCATGCTGGTAGGCGGTGATATATAGCTGGAAGTTGTAGGTTGGTTGACTGCTTGTTTGAGCTACGGGGAAAGATTGCACTCTGTTTGCATTAAGTCAACGTATTGTTTATTATGATTTGTTTTGAAGTTATTAAAAAAAAAAAAAAACAGTCTCAAAATATATTCAAAGGAAATTCGAAAACTGTTGCATTTACAATTAATTTGCATAATTTAGGTTCGTTTGAATGCCAATAAATATAGCTACATACAGCCATACTTAATAATATTAAACATTTTTAATATTAAATATTAATAATAATGAGTGTGTATGTGTTTATTCAATTCCCATTAAATTTATAAAAAACAACTGTTCTACTTAGTGAAAGAGTTTTTAAACTCGTTAATCACTGACAAACTGCAGCCTCTCAGGAACATCCGATCTGGAAAAAACAAAAAACTACTTCGAGTTGAAACATGTGTTTGAGCATACTCCCTAAGTCCGGTAAATATATGTCGAAATAAAAAACTGGTCATGATTAAATTAAAAAAAAATGTTCGAAAAAATGGCAGTTTTTTGACACATTTTTGGGTAGTAATTAAAAAAAAACACAGTAGGTGGTCAAGCTTTTGTTTTAAAACAAAATTTGGCGCTTCCGAGTATGCAATTTTTCAACCAGTGGCAGAATTTGAAAAAATTTTTCACCAACATTTTGTTGAATAATTCCACAGTAAAAACGAACGGCGGTTTTCTCATTAGAGGGAATTTTTTAAGCTTATTTGTACATTGTTTGTTAGTTTCTCTAGGAACTTTGAACAGTGCGGTTGAGTTATACTTATAATTTATATATTTTTTTTATTGCGCTTAAGTGTTATTTTGTTTTGTTTGTTTTTTTATGAAAAGCTACATACAAAGAAACAAAAAAAAAAAAATATATATAAAGATTTCATCTATGATATTGGTATGAGTGATTCTTAATTATTTGCTCCAAAATCCTTTCATTATTTGACAATGGAACGCAACAAAAGACATTTCTTCAGCAAAAAAATAACATTTTAGCACTACTGAAAGGATGTCATGATTTCAAGGAAATTGGTCAAATGCTGGGTGTAAGTCGACCCACAGTCTCAAAAATTGCAAAAAAGTTGAATGAAGGTAACCTGCAAATAAATGGGCACTCTTCTCGAGCTGAAAGTGGCAGGAAAACAGTTGAACGCACTGATCGTTTAATAATTCGAAATGTTTTCGTGAACATTTTAAGTCTTTACAAGCTGAGGGAATAAACTTATCTAAGAGCACGGTGCAAAGAAGGCTAAAGCAGTGCGGAGTGAAAGCGTATCGTCCGACTATGAAGTAACGTCTCATCAAAAGGATGAAGGTATCCCCGATGGAACTTTGCGAATTCACACACAAATAAATATATAACCTTTTGGAACAATGAAAGTCTTAAATTTTTATGCAAACTGCACGATGAAACACTTTTTCTTACATTATTTCTTTGTTGCGACTTTCATATTTTTTTCAGGTTTACTTTACGGATGAATACACGCTGCATGTTCTCACGGAGGGCACCAGTTTCGTCAGAAGATGACCAGGTGAAAATCTTCCAGAAAGCTGCATAAAACGCCAAATAAAACATCCCCCATCACTAATGGTTTGAGGTGCAATAAGCTCAGAAGGCCCAGGTCCCATCTATTTTGTAGAAAGGACAATGAGGCATGATCAGTAAATTCAGCTTCTAAGAAACTTTTTCTGCCTTATATTGAGGATGAACGGATAAATAGCAGTCCCTTTGTCTTTATGCAAAACGGTGCACCTTGCCACACGGCTAAATCTGTAAAAAATTTCCTTTTGCCTATGAAAATTCCCACTTTTCCTTGGCCGGGCAATTCTCCGGATTTAAACCCGATCGAGAATGTCTGGCACACCCTTTAACACCATGTTTACATTCGGAATAACCCTTTCATAACTATTTTGAAAGAAAATATCATTGATGTTTGGAGAAATTCTTCGGAAATAAAATTATGTATTAAGGCTTCGATTGAAAGTATGCCCAATAAAGTGCGAGCTGTTGTAAAAGCTAGAGGCGGAAATACACGATACTGACAAAATTGTAAACTAAATACTTTGTAATGACAAACAATTAATGTATTTAACTAACCCATTTATTTTTTATATCATTGTTTTATCATTTTCTCTATACTCTGCGTTCTAATAGCTTGACCACCTACTGTAGATAATCGGCTTTAGGGAGGATTACTAAAGGCTATTACGGCAAAATAAATACAACTTTTTTAAAATAAGGTATACCTACTGAACAGCCTAAATTTTTTTAAAATATATTTTTTTATAAATGTGTCTAAAAAATTTCATCAACAAAGCAAAATTCAAACTACTTTCGGAGTTATAGCTATTTTTGTAAGCGAATACAAATCAGCACAATCAGATCAGCAGATTAAAGGGGCTGATTTAAATAATGATCTGATACTAAATCTTTATACCCCAACGCGTACTGCGTACGGGGTATATTAACTTTGTCATTCCGTTTGTAACGCCAATAAGGAGGCGTGGCAGCTATAGAAAAGTATATATACTTTTGATCAGCATCACCTCCTGAGTCGTTTTCCGTGTGTCCGTCTGTCTGTCTGTCGACACGATTACAGTCGTAATTTTAAAGCTATCGCGATGAAATTCAAAATATAAGCTTATTTTTAAAAAATAAAGATCAAGTTCGAAAATGAGCCAAATCGGGTGAAAACCACGCTTACCTCCCATACAAATTGACATTATTTAAAACGTAAAATCGCTTAAAAATCCACAAAAATTAAAGAAATGTCTTGAAATTTTGCACATGAGCTTTGATATATAGTATGAACCATTTCTATGATATTTGGCAAATTCGAATGAAATCCACGCTTACCTCCCATACAAAGTGACGTCATCAAAATAGAAAAACTTTCGTTTTCCAAATTCCACCCACATCGTTTATCAAACACATACCAAATTTTGCACATATATATTCTATATACACATATGGTGTAATGTGAAGTCCTTAGACTTGGAAAGTGGGCGTGGCATCTTACTTTTAATCGAACTTCTTCAACAAAATTTTGCACATTTTAACATTGGTAATTTGAGCAATCTTACGAGTAAGTTTATAAAATTGGGCGGTAAAAGTCAGGAGGCGTGTCACTTTATTTTTAAACTAGCTCTATCTACTACGTTTCTCTGATTTCAACCAAATTTTTGACATATTTTCTTGAGCATAATGAGAAGTTTTAAGCCTACAAAAGTGGGTAGGATTGAACAAGGGGCGTGTCAATTTAACTCTAATCAAACGCCCTCTACACTGTTTGTCTGACTGAAACCAAATTTTGCACACGTATTATTTGGCATAAGGATCAGTCTGTAGTTTATAAAAGTAAGCGGTACTAGACAGGGGGCGTGAGACTTTATTTTTAATATATCTCCATCGACACCGTTTCTCCGACTTCAACCAAATATATATTCTTTAGTATAATGAGAAGTTATAAGCTAACAAAAGTGGGTGGGATTGGACAAGAGGCGTGTCAATTTTAATTCTAATCGAACTTCTTCTACACCGTTCTTCTAATTTATTCCATTGGATTGATGCCAAAAAGAATTTATTGTTTATCCAAAATAATCATCAATCGATTATATAATTTATTTTCAATTTTTCTTAAAAAAAACAAAAGCTGCCTGTATGATTGTAAATGTTTTTAATTTAAAAAAATCACAAAATTTCAACTGCAATTAAGACCACTGAACCTTCGCTTTGTGGTCAGAAGCTCTGACCTTATGGTACCGCGCATACTTGTTTGGGTTTATTTTACCGTGCCTACACAGTTAAAAATGTTGATACGTTTTTCATTACAAGATTTGCATCGTATTTAATGTTGCATTTGCGACGATATTTAATGCTAAATGATGCAGACATGTATGTATATATATAGAAGAAACTCCCAGAAGTTATTTCCCACACAGCACAAAATCCGACTTCGATATCGAATATTTAAGAATAGTTCGCGATGATAACAATGGAATTTGATATCGATTACGATTCGAAAAAGATACGTTTGGCGGACATAACGGTTACTCCGTAAACGAAGGTTCGCTTATGTTTCAAAAAATTATTCGTTTACAATTCCAAAGCAATTAATTCTTCAACACAAATGCGAAGATAATTATATTTTCTACTTTTTTACTGGTGGATACTTTCGGATAACTTTTTTGGCACTTTCAGATTTACTTTATTATTGACGCCATAGCACTGGCATGAAATAACTTTCGATTTTTGAGCGCCAATTAGGAAATAATACGAAATTTTTCTTTGATAAAAGTTCATTGCAAACGAACTTTCGCCGGTTGGGTTATATATGCATAGACAAGTTTTAATTTTCGGCACAATATTTTAGTAACATATCCTTCTTATGTTTTAGTTTCGACCAAGATATCGTAGGTAATCTGACAGCTCAGTTGGTAATGGAAGAACTCATAAACAGTATTTTGTGTGTTAAAATATCACAGCATGCGAATATTTTTTTTATTTCGATATAAATGTGAGTTAAAAACTACATTTGAATAATATGAAAGATACGTTATTTATATGGAAATTCACAGATCTAAGAATAAAACAAATTTTATACTCAAAGTTGCATTCGTTTATATTGCAGCATGTGCTGTTTCCAAATCAATCAATGCAATCAATCTGAATATATCAAAACTCAATTAGAGAAATGCCTAAAAGAATGCTTATGTTCTGAAAAACATACAAAACGTACAGTATTTTCAGAGTATTTAACGGAGTATTTAACTCAATAAAAGAAAGAGAGAAATACTGATTGTTGATTTAACATAAGTATGAGCTACTCAAATAAATATGTCTACGTGGCCCAGTGGTTAGAACATCCGGCTATGGATTCAAACGCACTGTGTTCAATCCTCAGTGGAAGCAAAAATATAAAAAAAATTTTAAATGTCAATTTTTTTCGTTTTAATACAACTAGTGCAGCGAATTGCTGTGTTGTTGTTATCATAAGAACCATTTTGTTAAATTGGTTTTAGCCCCCATCTATCTCGCCGTATTGTTGTATACGCGGCTATAAGTTTCACTTCAAAAAAAAAAGAAAAGGAAATGGCAATTTCAGCCCTTGAAAGGACTTTGACCGAGCTTCTTATGTGCGTGTAGTGAAATGTTTGTACACAAATGATTGAGATTTGGACCTACAAGCTTTATGCCGACTCCGAACGGCTTATGTTCTCAAGAAGCTTTTTTATGGCAGTTTTTACTCTCTGAGGCTTGCCATTGTCTGCAGAGAGGTGACGGTCGAACAGAAAAATTAATTCAATTGAAAAAACATTCTGTCAGACGGGATTTGAACCTGGGTTCTATATCACACAAGCCACGCACCTAACCAGTATGTCACGGCCACCACATTAAAATATTTTTATTGTACATTAACTCAAAAAATGAGTTCTTTGGAAGTCAGAACTATTTGCTTGTTTTAAAGAATTGTTTCTTTGCCTATAAGAAAAAGTTCATAAAATCAAAGAACTCCTTTATTATAAAAAAACAGATTCATTTAACTAATATTATTACATTGAAATTAGTGTATTAATTTTATATTATTTTAAAGAATGTGTTCTTTGAAAAGTAAGACCAAGTTCTTACATTTTAAACAAATGCGTTCTTAAGTTCTTTAATATATGGTATATGAAGTTTGTTCTAAAGCAACAAGAAAAATGAATAAAAAATTTGAATGAACACAGATTTTTACAAGCAATGAGGAATGTGTTCCTCGAGCCAAAAATTATTATTAATCCAATTTAATGAATTGTTCATTGAAATCAATGAGTTGTGCATTGAAATCAATGAATTGTTCATTAAAATCAATGAACTGTTTTTTGAAGATGTTCATTGTTGAAATGAATGAATGAATTTGTTCATTGAAATCAATAAATTGTTTATTGAAATTCATGAGTTGTGCTTTGAAATCAATGAATTCCGTTTATTCAATGAAATTAAATAATTTTATGAACAATATTTGTTACATAAGTCTGTGGCAATAACTTAAAGTAGTCAATATGAGCGAAAACTTAAAAATTAACTTATAACAAATTTTGAATTTGCATAAATCACACACTAAATACAAAATAGTTACAAAGTTCAAAATTTATAAATTTTTATTTTTTTATGTAAAAATATTTGTAGTTTTAAAAAGAAGATGATTCCTTTGACTGTCAAAATTTTGTACACATCTTCTTTCTCTATAATTTAACAAAAAAAAAAAGGTTTTTTCTCATTGTTTTGTATTTATTTGTATTTATTTATTTAGTTTAAACATGTAGTCTTTTACATGCCGCTTTAAAAGTGTTATTTTTTTTGAGTTCCTTCAAAAAAGTTAAATAGTTTTTTGCTTCTCCTAGAAATTTAAAAATTTTTTGAGTGTAAAGGTGTAAATCGTCATATGAAATCAAAAAAAGCCGTAAGTTACCAAAAATTCAAAATCAACTTTTTGATTGATTATAATGAACCGTATTAAAATACATGTTCCTGCAAAATTTTACAGTCCTACAGCTACAAAAAGCGTTTTTATGACCAAAATTCCAAAAGCCCTAAGTGCACCTTTTATTGTATTTAATGTAATTTGTCTATTACAAAAAATATAACTGAGGATCAATAAAACAGTCATAGATCCGAATTGATGATATGATACTTAAAAAGTTTTTTGTTACTCCTGTAAAATTTTTTAAAAATGTAACTTACGGCTTTTTTTTTTTATTTCATATGACGAAATATTTATTTGCCTCGTGGTAAGGACATAAAGCCTACTTTTTCACTGATAACCACTAATTTTTTTGTATACAAATTTCTAAAATAATTTCTAAAAATGCCAATAACTCAAAACTTAATTCTTCGGCGGAGTCTAATTTAACATATTGCCAAAGATATCTGTGGCGACAAGGAATAACGACTAAACTCAAAATATCGTAAAAAACGATATTTTAATAGAACTAACTACGACCTTTTCTCGGAAATATATGAACCGTTAAACCAACGAAATGGGTGCAGACATAAGTGGTTATCTATTCTGTGCAAAAAATAGATTTCTGAATCCTTCTAAAGATTGGCAAAAAAGAAATGCCATATCGCTTTTTCACGATATTTTGAGTTTAGTCGTTATTCCTTATCGCCACAGATATATAGAATGCTAGATTTCTAGTTGCTATGCTAGAATGCTAGTTGTAAAAGGGTCAAAATTTATACAAAAAATAGGAGGTTTTCACAAGAATGGGGCTTTGTACAGTAGTTACAGTCGTCACGAAGAGGAACATCACTGGCAGGGAAGTTTTTGTTTTTGTCATAAAAATAGCGCTATTTAGTTTAAACGATCAGCTCTCAGAATCAAAATTTTTTTGGTCAAAGTGATAAGTTTGTTTCGTCCAAATAGATTCTAAATAGATTATAATTCATTTATAGAGGTCCCATTGCACTTTTGAAAAAAGGCAATTTTTTTGAAAATTAAAAATTCAAAAATATGCCAAAAAAAATAATCAATATAGTTAATTTCTCCCAATTTTTAACAAAGCCATTTATTTAATTTTTTACAGGTTTAATAATACAAATAAAAATAGTAAACCACTTCCACAGAAAAGCGCAAATCGTATCGATATATTCATCGTTAAAGAGCCTCAGGAGGAGTATTCTTTCGAGTCCTTGGCTAAATACATAAGAATGTAAAAAATATATGAGAAATTTAACGAAGAGTCTGCGTTAAGACTTGTAAGAAGAGAAGCAATGATGCGAGATTAATAAGAAATGATTTAATAAATGTTATACAATTTTGGAATATAGAGTTTTGAACAAAATTAACTTAAGTCACATCCAATAAGGTGACAAAAAATGTATGATCGTAGTTTCCGCAGTCTTCATTTTTTTATAGTTTTATAGTTGTTGTTTATAGTTGCTTATAGTTGTTGATTTAGAGTTCAAAAATTCAAAATTTTTCATTTCGGATGCCATTTTGAGACCACTAAAATTTATGACTCGAAAACACTTTCCTATTCAATAAAGGATGTGTATAATACCGACTTCATTTTTAGATCTAAAATTTTTTTAAGGGGAAAAATCAAGTTTTATGCAAATAATTGGTTATTACTTTTTAAGTATTTATTTAAGATTTAATTCTGACGCTATAATCTGAAAAAGCGTAAGTTTTTATACAATATCATGTGTCGGAAATTATTTTGGAAGAAAAATGTATAAAAATTCATTGAAAATTTACGTCGTTAAATACTTAATCATTTAAGGCTACTTAAGACTACGATGGAGGTTTTTTTACAGGTTCGCCTTTTCATCTAAGTATATGCCTGAAAAAATTTTGTAAGAAATGTATCGTGCATAAAGCTCTCTACCTCAAATTTCCATTCTTAAACCTATAGAATTACTTTGGGATACTATTAAAATTAAAATTGGTTCGAAAATTTAGACAATCTTTTGAAGGGTGTGCAGGAATCTTCAGTCTTCCGCCATAATAGCAGATACCAAATGTTTGTAAGGAATTTCTATTGTTGATGTCAATTAATAATAGAAACTAGAGGTTAAACAAACTAAAAGAACGTCAGTTTTTTTAAAAGTTTCCTCAGTTTTAATAGATTTTTACAAGTGTACTATTCCTGGAGCCAACCCGAAACGTACCTGCCTAGGCTTATATAACTTAAATATAGCTTACAAAACAAAATTGAGGAGAATTGTTTAATGGCCGTATTTTGTAAAACGCAAGCGATCACTTCATCACTTAGGGTTTTTTGTCTGGCAATAAATTTCAGTAGAAAATTTCACTGAGAGAAAAAGAGTTTGTTTTACTTCATATGACAACGAAACTGCCAGACAAAACAACCCCAAGTGACGTGATCGCTTGCGTTTTACAAAATACATCCATAATCTTTTTGCTTTGCTAAAGCTATAATTTCAAAAAAATAACGGAACTTATTTAAACGTGATCGATTTAAAAAAATTTTTCCAGTAGAATTTTTCAAAAGGGCCTAAAATGAATCGAAAGAGCTGCGGGGCTTATGAAATTAAAAAGGGCTCAAGAAAGCCCTACAAGCCCCCAAATATCATCCCCGCTACATATAGCAATCGGGCTCAATTTAAGTGACCCCCTTCGAACACATTCAAAGATCCAAGCAAATCTTGCAAATCTAAGCAAATTTGTTGTTAATCTAAAAAATTAATAAATATTCAAAACTGATAACAACTTGATTTTTTCGTGTATTAAGTACCGATTTATATTGGTCAAGATCAAGTCAACGGGAGGCATTTGTTGATGAGAGGGTAAGTTAAAAAGGGAAAAAGCAAAGAATTGACGTCAGGTCTAAAAAAGGTTTAATCAAAGCCGTTATTTTTAATCTACCTTTATATGTATTTCTAATTTCGTGACAGTGAATGAATTAGTATCTCATTAAAACAGCTGAAGAGAATAAAACTCATGCCAAACAGTGTTTTTTAACCTTTTTTTTTTTTTTTATAACTCATACTTACATTGCATGGAAAATGCTGGTGACGATGGCATACTTTGATTAATAATATTATCCTCTTGACCAAAACGTGACGACGGCACCAGACAGGACAACATTGGAATGATTTTTTTTATTTTTCACAAGACGTTTTGGTATATTTTTTTTTTAAGTAACCGATTTTTTTTTTTTTTTTTTATGAATTTCCGGTTATTAGAGCAACATTTGTAGCGATTGGTTGGTGCTGTCTGGGTAGTCTGGCTAGCTTAACGCGCATTCATTTTAGGTAAGCGCAGAATTAAGTTAAACCGGTTGCACGTTAGGCTAGTTAAAAGCTTATTTTAAGCGCGACAAAAAACAATGGCCGCCTTTTTTTCTGTTGTTGGCTAATTGTAGGAGTTGGATGTTTTTTGCTTTTATGAGTGTGTATTAGTGTTAGTAATCCGTGTTCATAGGTTGTTAGTTGGTTAACTCTGAGTAATATCATTCCTTGTTTATTTCGTATTTGTAAGTTTTGACTAAACTAGTTTTAAGTTGTTTCACATTTAGTTCACTTAGAAGTTTTTATTTTCTTTTTTTTGTTTAATTTTGGTTTATGAATGTAGTGATTTGCTATTCATTGAGTTTGCATTTTTTTTTTTTTGTTGTGCTTATATTTTTGTCAACTTCTTTTAACACTGCGTATTTAGCGTTCTTGTACGCACAAAAACAACCGGTTGAATTTTTGTGTCAAGTGCTTTTTTTTCAATTAAGTTGTTGTTTTTGCCCTAATTGCGCATTTTGATAAGGTTTATCTGTACCAATTAATTTACGTTTTTTTTTTATTGGTTGAACTTAAGCAAATTTCTTGGAATTTTTCGAAACTTTGTTTGTTTTGAAAATCCTCTTTTATGCCGTTATTTTTCTAGTACCTCGTTTTAAATTTGAGCACAGCGTATGTGTTAACGCCGCGACGTTCTAGTCGCTACTACTACTTCTACTGCCGATACTTTTGTGTTGCTGTGCCGTCTTCTCCGCCCGGCGTACTTGTGGTGGTTAGCAGCATGGTTGTGTGTGCAAATGGCAAATCAACAGACAACAAACACCGACGTACACACGCGCTTATACTCTGCCGCCGCCACTCTGCAAAGCCCAAACAGTTCCAAATGCAACAACACCAACAACAACACGAACAATCCGTGCAGCAACAAAAAACAAAAACAAAATAAAAAGAAATATCCCAACGTGTGCTACGGCAAAGGCGTCTCGCTCGCTGCTATTGAGACGTAACAGTACTTTAGCAACGTAACGGTGCGTTGTGTTGTTCCATGCCGCACACGGCAGCCTGTTGTTTTTGTTAGTGTTGTTGGCGGCGACGGTGTTGTTGGTGGTGGTGTACTTTATGCCCTCCCTTGCTTTTTGTCAAAACGTTGTTGATTGTGCAGTCAGGAAAGTTCGCTCGATTTTCAATTTCTGCTAATTGAAGCTCTCTCTCTCTCTCTCCCTCATTTCTCAAGAGTGCGCCTCTTGTAAACAAACGCCATCATATTGCGGTTTGTTGTTGTTGTTTTTCATTCATACTTATTTGGCCTCATCTAACTGTTCTTTTCGTATTTCTCACAATTTGCAGCTTCCAAATATATATACGAGATAATCTCTGTGAATTTCCCATGTTAAAACCCTCCCTCGGTCACAGCATGTTGCTCTGTTAAGTTAACAGATTAGTGTGAATCACGTAAATTCTTCGGATTATTGCAGCGTATATTTTTTTAATAAACTACGATACAAGAAAGACAAGGCTGTTAAAGAAATTTTCAGCTCATTTGATCATTATAATTGAAGCGCAAGTGTGCGTTTGGTATATAACTTACAAGAGGAATCTATTATTGATGAAAATAATAAATATTTTTCAAGCTTTTCTTTTAAAGAAAGGTTTAAAGAGCGAGTATAATTTTTGAAGTCAAGAGAATTGTTAAAAAAAAAAATACTGCTGAGGAGAGTTCGTACATCTTACTGCACTGATGAAGAACTGCACTGATAAAGATTTAAGTTAGAGAAAAGTACGATAATATTTTCGACACTTGCAGAATTTAATGAATATTACAAAAATAATCTTTAAATTTCAAAGAAAATTGTAAAGGGTTTCCACAAGGGACTAAGAAATACAGTGGTCGACAAAAGTGCATACATAATGGATATTTCTAAAAAGTATGAAAAACATAAAAATTCCTTTTGGAAAAACTTAATTTTTAGTGACCAAAGCAAATTCGAAATTTTTGGAAAGAAAAAATCTGCAAAAATATGGGGGAGCAAAAATCAGGAGTTCCAGGAGCAAAATATTACTATTACAATAAAGTATGGTGGGGGCTCGGTGATGGTGTGGGGGGTGTATGGCGTAGGAAATGTAACGTTTATTGACAGTACAGTGAATAAATTCGATTATCTTAATATTCTAAAAGAACATTTGCCGGCCAGTGTTACCAAATTAGGAGTGGATCGCTTTAAGTATATTTTCAAATTTTGTACTTTTTCCATAGATTGGACATTTTTGAAAACATCCGAGCAAAAACATATTTTTGCCAATCATATATGTAAATTTTCTCATGAATAAATGCTGTCTTTTGACCTCGTGTCGTTATGTGTTCAAGCTATTTAACTTGTGGACAGTTCAAGTGTTATTATTGTTGACGCAACCTTTGTGTGTTGATTTTAAGGATTCACAATATTTAAAATTTTGCAGATACTTACTTAAAGAAATGAATATACATATCTGTGGACTTTTGGCAAAACAACTTATCTTGAGATAGGAAAATTTTCCAGGATTTTTGTTATAAAGAAAACTTTTAATAACGGTTATTTCTGTCCGGGTTTTTTTAGGATTTATTAATAAAATATGACTAAATGCATGAAATCAACATAACTCAATTTTTTTTTTATTCGTTGCATGTGACAAAGGAACTTAATTCCACATAAGTTGATAGATTCAAAAAAAAAAAAAAAAAATATGTAACTTCATTTTGACAGAGGGCGCTGTAGTACAAATATTTTAAAAAAGTCGATAAACTCCTAAGCCATTTATCCGATCTACATGAAAATTGATATATAGAGGTTTTCGGGTACTGTGAGTTAATTTGTTTTCTAAAATGTGTATTTTTTATTTATTAAACACAACATTCAAATTTATTTATTTTCAACAAACATAAAAATGAACAGGATTATAAAATTCATCACCAAATTCTACGTCAACACTTACGATACTATCGAAACTGTGTCTTTTTTTTACAATTTTATATATACATATATGGCTATAGATGTAGATTGGATTGAAATTATTTTTTCTTATTTTCAACTTTAAGTGTACACTTTGTTTTGACTCGAAGAAAATGAAGTATTTTTCGTTTTTGAATTATGTGAATTTTTGTTGTAAAATAATTTATAGGTTTAGTTAGTACTAGCTGAATACCCGGCTTTACTCGGGAGTTGATATAAATAATTTTCGATTTCATTCGTCGATTTGAAAAAAACTTTTCAAAAACCTTAGAAGGAGTTTTGTGTGCATCTTTCAAACCGGTAACTTCGGCGAAATGAGCAAAATGTAGCTTCAACATCTGAAAATTATGAAAAAAAGTTAGGGAAATCGTGATTTGTGTTTGCGTACCACCGATCGCTTGCAAAAATATATTTTCAAGTTTTAAATTGTATTCGATAGATTGCACATTTTTGAAAAAAATCAGAGCAAAAATGAATTTTTGGCAATTCACGAAGAAACTGTACAAAAATTAAATAAGCATTGAAAATAGAAATTGAAATGTCAAAACAACGCCAGCAAAATACATAGCGCCAAAAGACTCACCGCACCCGAAAACCACTTATAAAAATCATACTTATCGGATGAGTTGTTTTGAGTTTTTTACGGAATTTGTACAACAGCGCCCTCTGGTTATCGAGATAGAATAAGACAAAAACGCCAAAGCCCTTTCCATACCCGATAATCGAATCCGAACAATCGGATGAGCGGTTTTTGAGTGTTTTAAGATATCTTAAGTGATTTGTACTACATCACCATCTGGTGATTTCCATGTAAATCGGATGAATGGTTTCGGAGACAAACTATAACAACAAAATTCGTGGAACCCGATCGCAGCGCCACCTACCGAGTCCAATTGCGAATCTGAACCATCCAGAGATCCACTTAAACACATACAAAAAATTTCATCAAAATCGGTGCAGCCGTTTAGAAACAGTTTAATAACACACACACGTTCAAATTCCCTCTGCTTATTGAGACAGAGCAAAAGAAATAACGACAAAACAGTTGCCGTACATGAAAATCCTTTAGTAAAATTTTTGATCCAAATCGGATGAGCGGCTTTCCACTTTTTTCAAGATTTCTTAAGAGATTTGTACTACATCGCCCTTTGGTGTTCGGTATAGTACAAAAAAAAATAAGTCCAAAACATTCACCATATTAGAAAACCCCTACATACCAACTTTCATGAAAATCGGATAAACAGCTTAGAAGTTTTTTAAAATATTTGTACACAGCGCCCTCTGGTGTTCAAGATAAAACAGAGTAGATAAGTCATAAAAACTCACTATATCCAAACGGTTTCGGAGATAAGATATTAAAACAAAATGCATTAAACACGATCGCAGCGCCACCTGCCGGGTCCAATTGTGAATATGAACCATCCAGAGATCCACTCAAACACACAAAACATTTCATCAAAACCAGTGCAGCCGTTAAGGAACAGTTTAATTGCATACACACGTACAAATTGGACAACAGCGCCCTCTAGTTTCGAAAAAGAGCAAAAAGATAGCACCGGAATTCTTGCCGTACTCGAAAATCGCTATTTACAAATTTTCATCCAAATCGGGTGAATAGTTTCGGAGATAAGCTAAAAAAAAGAATGTCTTTAACCCGATCGCAGTGCCCCCTACCGGGTCCAACCTTTTTCACTGAATAAAAAGTAGCCTATATATTGACCGGGGGTATAAGGAACCTAGATGTCAAGTTTCATTTAAATCCATCCAGTGGTTTTTGCGTGATGCTCTGACAGGCAGACGACAGACAGACAAAAATTTTAAAAATGCGATTTTCGGACTCCTCGTCATTCAAAGTGCCCAACGCAAAAAGAATTTAAAAAATATTTCATGTACAGATTTTGTTTTTTTACAATTTTATATATATATATATATATATATATAGAATAGATATAGATAGATATAATAAGATCATAAAATATTAATTGTAAAAATACTAAAGTTTTTTATAACATTACTTTTCAAAATATTGAAATTAAGTAAAAAGTATTAAAAAATAAGGTGTACACTTTGCTTCGACGCTCACTGTAAACTTTTTGGATCAAATATCTACATATGTAACGTTTGAGAAAAAACAAAATTGTTGATACTCATAATGTGGTCCCTATCTATTTTTAAGAAAATAAGTGCATTTTTTAATAAAAAAAAAAAAAAAAAAAAAATAAAAAAACGAAATGGCCATTTCAGCCCTTGAAAGGACTTTGACCGAGCTTCTTATGATCACTTGTGTTGTGTGTGATGTGAAATGTTTGCACACAAATGATCGAGAACTGGACCTACATGTTTTACGCCGACTCCGAACGGCTTATGTTCTCAAGAAGCTTTTCATGGCAGTTTGCCATTGTCTGCAGAGAGGTGACGGCCGAACAGAAAAATTAATTCAATTGAAAAAACTTTCTGTGTCGGATGGAGGATTCGAACCTGGGTTCTCTGGCGTAAGAGTCACACACTCTACCCACTACGCCACGGCCGGCACTTTTTTCATTTTTTAATCAAGAAAATTTTAATATAAAAAAAAAATCAAAAAAAAATGTGAATTCTAAAATTAGCTCAAATTAAATCTAAGTGCAAATTAAACAATTTCGGGTACGGGCTGCTCAAGATATCGACTGTTATACTGTTAAAAATTTCACCAACAAAATAACAATACAATTTATTTCTAAAAATTGGATATCGTCAATTGTAATGGCGAAAAACGAAATTTCCGCCGATTTTGAAACGACATTTTGAAACCAAAGACCATCGATTGAGTATATATAAAAACATGGCATCCTAAGATTTTTGTCTTCTATCAGCTATACGAAAATCATTCAAATCGGCCTCACCTTTCGTTGTAAGAAAATTTTTGTACAAAATATGACAAAGAATGTAATGGAATTTTTTATTTTTAACATGTCTTGAAAAATTTTACAATCTAAGAAATCTTCACTCAAAAAACGAAAGCTGCATATTTGTTATTTCACAACCGTTACCATCTCAAACCATGGAAATAAAATTTTTTTTCTAGATGCTTCATTTGCTGAATCAAAATGATTGATACTTATCAAATTAAGAATCCTTTCTGGATATGTTTATTCAGATTTTAATTTTCTTTTTTAAACATAAGTGTAAATCTATCGCATCTGTTACTATGAAAATGTCCTTCTGGAACTTTGGTCTGGGCAACTAGTTCATTTTGAATGATTTCAATACTGATCTCTTCTTTAACTTTTTTTATGAGAATTTCTGAAAAGTTCGTTACATGATTTTTTTTTTTCTTCAACATTAACAGCAGGGGAAACGCGTTACATTTTCTGTTAGTACTTATGCCATAAACATTCTGAGAGAATGTTAACATTACCAATCTGCAAAGGGAAATTTTTGTATGTAGGTGATAAATGCGCTCTAACATAACGTGGCGTTATTACGTTAACGTAATGATTTACGTATTCATTTTATGTGCTCTTACTTATTAAAACGTGGTTTGAAAGAGATATCTTTTTGTTTTGATAGTTAAGCTAGTTTTTTATTTGAATTAATATGATAAAATTTTAGGCAATTATTTTCAAATCATATTATCAATGACAGACGGAATTTAAAAAAAATTCAGTTGAAATAGTTTTTTATAAAATCTGAGTTGGGCATTTAATTTAAAGTATCTGTATTTAAATGTTATCTAAAGTATGTCTTCGATGCTGCTTGAGACTGCTTGAAAAATTTGAGGTAAAAATCTTCTCTGCACAAATGGTAAAACTTGAAGAAGAAGTTCATATTGATTCTTCCAAGAGATTTGTTTAGCATTTTGTAAATAATATTTCAACACTTAAAAAAAAAATTATATTAACTTTGTATTTCTCTCGCACAAATACATCAACAGCAGATCACTCAAAGTGATGATCTTAACAACAAAAAAATAAAAAATAAATGCTTAATTTACTGAGAAATTATGTATGTATGAAACACTTTTTTTATCTTTTTGCGTGTGTGTTTGAGAAGGTGGAGCTTCACAAACAACACACCGACCGACAGTGTGGGGCTTGATTTATGTGGAATATGAGTGAGTGTTAATGGCTGAATTTTACCTACCATATTATTATAACTACAAGCATTAAAGTTAAGGTAGGGAAAGAAAGAGGTAGCCGAAAGATTTATTGGTGCGCAGTTTTTTTTTTTTTTTATTAATACGTTAATAATTATCGCCCATTTTCAAATTTTTTATGAGAATTTCCCAGGCATAAGCCTCTTAAAGTAACAGCCAAACTTGATATTGACCACTTAAAACAAATTTAGAAAAAGTAAACAATATTGTGAATAAAACAAAAAAATTTAAAACTAAAAGATAATCTTAATATAACTCCATTATATAAAATTCCAATAAATTTTTGCGTTTATAGCGCCATCTAGCAGAAATCGAAAAAGTTTCAGACAAAACTTGCACATTTTTATCTAGAGAATATAAGGATTTTTATTATTTTGTATAGTTAGTGAATTATATATAATAATTCGGGGATTGGCCGAAGCGGACCACAGTGGGTCCCTTTTCGTCCCCATTGGGCAAAGGATGCTACCGCTCGGAGCCCTCATACGTGAGCATGCTTCTTACATAAGCATACTTTGCCACCTCAAGCATATTCTTGTAGGTCAGTTGACCAATCTCGGCTTCGCCCATAAATGAACGTCCCAGAATGGTCAATGTTATGCTTGCCAATGCGTGCTGCTGTTTTCTGCTCCGCTAGGCATAAGCTACACGTATCGTCCTCGGTCAGAGTTATCTTTCTGAGATGATACATATAAGGACCGTATCATCCTGTGTCCTGCGACCAGTGCAGATAGCCAGCTTAAAGTCTTCCGATTGTATCGGATAACTTTTGCTGCCTCACTACGAGACCACTTCACGGCCGCCTTTGATTGCCTGCAATTAACAGCTTCTTCCCACCTTGTACGGTGTTCCGAGTCCGTCCATTGCTTAATAAGGCCTGCCACCATGTTATCGTCTATGGCAGAATTCTTCTGCTGATTTTTCTCTCGCTAAAGAATCAGAATTTTAATTTTTTTCTTTGCCAGAATGTTCTCTCTCACCCACATAAGTGTGAGGTCATTTGTCTGAGCGCACCTATTGAGTTTGGTGAAACATTCTATGGCCAACCTGGAAGTGATGTCTGTATGTTGCATGCACCTAATCACCGACTGATTGTCAAGGGCAATAACAATTTTTTTGCAATTGACCCGGCCATTTATCAGGTGGTCCAGTACATGCACCACACCAAGCATTTCCGCTCGGTATACAGACACAAACCTAGCTAACCTCAGTACACAGGATAGGCTCAACTCTTCTGAGTAAACGCCTGCCCCGGCTCTGCCATTCATCAGAGAGCCGTCTGTGAATATACTGATATCGTTACCAGCGATTTCTTCACAGACGATACCATCTCTTATAAGAGTTTTATAACATTTTCCTGTTATCCTTACTCTCTGCCTTCAATCCATAGGCATACCCGCCTCCCTGACATCACTATGTACAATATCAAGGATGCGAATATGATCATGTAGGGCCGTTGTGCCATGCCACGTAGCATTCAGCAACATCCTGAGGGCTGTTAGCGCCACCGTTTTCTTTGTTTCTAAATTCAAAAGCAGCATACCTAACAAGAACAGTCTTGGCTCTTTGAATCCTATCCTCTACATGCTTGTTCTCTTTCAGTTTGCTCTCTAGGGTTACCACTAAAAATTTAACTTTCGTGGACATATTGATTTCAGCTCCAAAAAGTTTGAGTGGTTCTCTCCTCAGATCTTTCCTCTTTCTAGTAAAGAGAATATTGTCTGATTTTCTTGCGTTTATGGTAAGGCCTTAACCATTCGGAGTGCTCCCTTCATGATGTTAGAAATGGTGTCAATGAACTTACCACAGACCACCAACGCAATGTCATCTGCATACCCTATCGTGTGTATGTCCGATTCATCCAGTCTAACCAGTAGTGAGTCCGCAGCTATGTTCCACAGGGTTGGCGATATCCCCCCGCCCTGGGAACATTCTCTACTTACTCTACCTCTAGTCTTGACTTTACCATTCTGCATGTTGGCCGCCCTGTGCTTGAGCATATTGTCTACCCAATTTACTAACATTGGGCTAACATTGCGATCTGTCAGGGCTTGCCGCAGCCTTCCAAAGCATATTTTGTCGAAAGCATCCTCGATGTCCATAAATGTGATAATCGCAATGCCTCCTGAAAATAGCTCCTTTTCAGCAACTCTTGCTAATTCGTGAAGAGAACTCTGTGTAGACCTACCTGCTCTATACGCATGTTGGCATCTACTCACACGGTTATGCATTCAACCATTACTCTTTCCATCGTTTTCAAGAGGAAAGACGTAAGGCTGATCGGTCTGAACGACTTCGCCTCCGCATAATTCTTTTTTTCCTGGCTTCGGAAGAAAGACAACTTTCGTTTCTCTCCAGACTCTCGTAACGTACCCAGTCGCTAGGCAAGTAACGAATATACCCCACAGCCTAGGTGCAATGACATCTGCCCCCAACTGCATCATAGCCAGAAATATACCGTCCTTCCCTGATGTTTTGTACGGAGAAAATGAGCGTATAGCACTTCTCACTCCGTCCATAGTGATTATTCTTTTGGTTTCCAGTCTGTCAACACTGTGCATGCCTTACTTCAAAGGTGTCCACGGGTTGTCAGACCTAAAACTTCCGGGAAAATACACCTCCATCAGAACTTACATCGACTCCTCTAAGTTTCCGCCATGGTTCCATCCGTTTTTCGGATCAGTCCCATTTTGGAGAATGGATCTTTTGAAAACATTTTCTGAGGCCTAAATAGTTTCCATCCCAGAGCAGAAGTCTCTCCACGACTGCCTTTTACGGTGTTGTATAAGGTTCTTCATTTCCCTTTTCCGTGCCTTGCAGTCTGCCCATGTTCTGGGGTTCCCCATCTCATGTGCAGATTGAAGGCCTTCCTAGTCTTCTTCTTCAGAGATTCGAGTTCCGTGCACCACCATGGTGTCGGATTACCCTCGTCTACTGAAGATATAGGACATGCCACCTCGTAAGCTTCGACCGTGGCTGAACTAAGATGTTTGACATGGCTTTCCACTTCCGCTGTATTCCCTGGTACTTTTATAGCTTTTTGGTTCAGTGTTTCCCTCAACTTCACCTTATATTTTACAGGATCTGTATTCTTCAGGGAATCCTGACCTTCTTGCTATTCTGTTGGCGTCGGTTTCCGTACTTGAATTCAAACTGAAAGGATCTGTGGTCAGCTATGGTTAGCTTATCCACGACCCTCCAGTTTTCTATTCTGTTCAGAATCCTTCTGCAAATGAGGGTTACATCAATGACTTCCGCTCGCCTCGGATCAACAAAAGTCGGCTGTGCTCCTCTATTTGCTATCAACAGATTATACCTCTCCACAAATTCAAGCAGTTGCTCTCCTCTGCCATTGTTATTGGTGCTTCCCCACACAGTCTTGTGCGCGTTGGCATCAACGTAAAGTTTCCTTACAGTACTTCACCAAGTTCTCCACCTCTTTTGAAGGTGGTTGGTCCGGAGAGTCGTAAGCAGGATACGTTGAAGCTACCAACAGTGAGATCCGGGGAACATAGGTGTGGCATATGTGCCGCTAGTATACCATGCCTCATCAAGATAAAGGTGCTTCGCCTGCCATCTGTTACCGGTTGGTACAGCGTTGCCTTTCGCTCTGAGATACCTTTAATTCTATTGTGAAGAATCCTAGGTTCTTGGAGCACTGCTATGTCAATTCCATCCCTCTCCATGCAACGCATCATCATTGCTGATACTGCCCTACTATGGTGTAGTAGGTACGTTTCTGGTACGTTAATGAATTATGGTACGTTTAACTTTTTTCCGTGTATTGGACCTATGTAATCAAAACAAATATTAAAACAGCTAACTTTTGTCAGTATTAAAATCGAAACTAACTCAAATCTGAATTATCTGTTTTAAAAATTTTATACAGCAACAAATTCCGTTGCTCAAATAAATAAATAAATACAGTTTCAAAATATTCCCACACAAGCTATACAATTGGTTACATTAACCCCAACTTCAGCGTCTTGAGCGTCAATACTTTTCATGCATTTACACCCTTACATCTCACACTTTTAGTCACATAAAGTGTCAAATTGTAGCACTTCACTTGTTGTTTTTCTGCTGCGGTTTTCTATTTGAAATTAAAACACTTGAGTTTCCCTTCAAAAATGCAAAGAAATCCTAAAGAAAAAAAAAAAAAAAACTAGAAACAAAAATCACAAACTTTCTTACATGCGCCAGTTCCCATAACAAATTCACCCATTTTATTTACGCGCTCATTACTTAAGCATGACTTTAGTTTACTGCTAATTAAAATTTCGAAAAACATGCGCTGTACTTGGTTTTCTAACCCTAAACTCAAAATGCACAAATACCATCCACAGCAACTATAAACAAAGAAGTAACCAATTTAATTGGTTTGTATTTTAGAGAAAACAATTTTTTTAATTTTATTTCAAAAACAAATATTCATGCTTTTAAGCCACCGATATGCTAGCGTACACTTCCCTGTGAGTACCATTTCATAGCTAGTTACTAAATTTTAAACCACTTTGGAAAAAATTCAATGCAATAACAACCGCAACACATGATTTTAAAACTTGTGTGAAACTGCATTGTGTTTGCGGTATCAAAGGGTTTTGTTTTTGCTTTTTTTTTTGGGAGAAATGGTATAAATATGTTACTATATGGAGTTTATGCATACATAAAAATTTCTATGTTTAAAAATAGAAAAATGAATTTAGAAAAATTTCACACCATTACATAACATGCTGGTCGCTTATGTTCAGGATCAGCAATTGAGTTGCTGCGAGTATGCTGCTGTTAACCTTTTTCTTAGTTACCGCAATTAACACCCTTTACACGTACTTGACTAGGACGCTGCTGCTATTCTCACGTTATATATTTTTCAGTCAATCCAAATGATCTCGCATATAAATCCAAAACGATTCCATGAGGTTTTCAAGAGTTTTATTCCTGTCCCAAATTCAATTATAAAGTGAAATTAATTGATTTTTCAATACTTTGAATGCAAGTAAGAAATATTGAATATTTCTTCACAGTTTTGTTTCTGTTGTTGTTTGTGGAAGTTGTTGTTACGATGATGAGGCTTATCGTATGTTGGTCCATTGACTTGGTATATTGATTTATATGCCGGTACCAGCAGTTTTTCATTATTTTTCGCTCTTTGATCAGTGTTCAATAAATTGCTGCAAGATCGCTGTTTGCAAATTTTACTCCATCGAAGTGTTCTACTTTTAGTTTTTAATTGAGAATAAAATTAAGTCATGCTTACTGTTAAGCCGGTACTCGAACTGACCGTGGGAGTGTGGGAAATTGTTTGGTTCTTTGCTTCTTGAAAAAGAAGGTTTCGAAATATGCGGGAATTTTGGGCTTTATTTATTTTTTTATTAAAGAGATCTACACACATATTGAATACATATAATGAACAATAATAATAATACAGTGCAATAAAAAAAAAATTGCAGACTTTGATCAACGGATTCGGAAAGAATAAACAAAAAACTTTTACGTATTTTGGCATTTTAAAAGACAACGTTTGCATAATATTTAGCATCAGTTTTGAATTAACAATAAAATTTAGCAATTTACTAAAGAAGTTATTTATTATACTTTTTAATCCTGTAGTACTAATGTTAGTCGATTCGACTAACATCGTTCATATTTTGCGGCACAGTTTCACTTTTAGTATTTTTCAAAAACTAACTTTTAAATATTAACAAAACGGCAAAACTTTCGTTTTATTTTTACTTTGAACCTATTCGAATAGCATTGTGTAAAACTTTTGTTAACGAATGATGTTTAAAACCCGCAAAAAATCAGTTTTATATGCATATTTGCCGATTCAACTAATAATTAGTATTAGTAACGCCTGTGTTCGAAATTCGACCATATCAAAATCGAAATTTTTTTTTTTCTATTTTTGCTGAACGCATCAAATCATGTCCTGAACAGAAAGAACAATGTCAGTGGTCAGCGGCCAGCGCAGTTCTTTGAGAAGTGTCTGAGTCACTCTCGCATTCAACTCTTCCTCGAGTATGCTACAATAGGGTTACAACATGAAGAAGGTACTGCTTCTGATCTCTTCGTTGCGTGTCATTTTGTTGTTAAATTCTGTCATTAAGGCTGCGCCGCGTTCAGAATTGTCATTTACAACGTGAACGAGTTTCAACTTATCTCTATCGCTGGAAAATTGTGGATTGGTATCCCATGTTTCGGGATCATCGTCCAAAAACGATGCGTTAATCTTGAAGCGACGGTATCAAGAGGCTGGTTGACGAACCGAAACACGCTTCGAAGGCAGCCTTCACCACTAAGTCTAGAATATGTTGTCGACATGACAGAAGTAACAGTTCCCTCCCAATCAACTTCTTGAGAACTACACAGGCTCCTACTTTGATTACTCTGTTAGAGCTGGTCGTGTCACAGCACATGCCTTCAATCCATTCTATTTGATTCCATTCCTTTAAGCATTTGTATACTGCATAAGCCTGTGAAACGCCAGTGGAGTCGTGCAATTTCAAGGTACTCCAAGCAGCTGGTCATTCCCGACACCAGAAACAAGCACGGGCAAACGGTCAACCCTTATCCCTGAGAGTAGAATGAGAAAGAAGTATTTTTGCCTTAAAAAACCCGTGGTGTACTTTTAACTAATATTAAGAGCACTACTTACCCCCACAATCATCAGACAGGCCGGGAAGCACCTTGCCATTCCAATGCACTACGAGTGAATGACGCGGATTGAAGTCTTCTTTCAGCTGACCGGCAACGTGTTTTCTGGTTTCCATTCTATCCCGTTGAACCGTCGAATATGAGAGGCTGTATTGGCGGACATCTTCACCTAAACTTTTCACTGCAGCCGCAAGGATTATAGTAGCCTTCCAATCTGAAGTGCAGCATCTATTTATCAAGCGCCATAGCCAGCCACTCGGCTACTAGTTTCTTGCCCTTTGGCTTCCATGGCTAATTTGACTATCTGGATCCAGTTTCTTCACAGCTTGAAGTCCCTTTTTCATCAACACACGATTTTGAAGTATGTAGTAGTGATTGCGTATTTAGATTGGATTTTTTCTTGTCTTTCAGCACGCAGCTGAGCGCGCTTTTCTTTATAAGCAAGTTTCTTGTCTACTCTACCCATCGATCCGTGCCTATTTTCTCGCTCTGCAAGAAGAAAAAGATTGATAGTTGTTGAATTGAATATGACTTCATTGTAATGTCTTAAACAGAAGTGAACCTTTTAAGTTTTCAGTAAGAACTTAGCTTTTGAAAGTTACCGCGCGAGTTATAAATATAATCCAAATTAGGATGATGTTATCAATTTATATGTGAATATTTAAAAAAATCAAACATTTTATATGAAAAAATACAGTTTCAAAATGATAACATTGTGATCAATTTTAAAATATGTCGATTTTCTTCGGTGTAGATATACTTACATTTTTAAATAAAAATAAATGGCTTCGTTAAAAATGAGAAAATATTTACATATTTTTTGTGTTGCTATATTTTTACACATATAGCTGATTGGCATCGATACAGGCACTTTTGAAAAAATTATAAAATTCAAGAGATCAAAATTATATTAGGGTTTGACAAATGGTTATTTACTGCTATACCGTTTGTTGATTTAAACAGAGGTTTTCCATAAGACTTAGAAGATTAAGGGCCGTATTGTTGACCTCTGGATATCTTTAACCAGTGATATTTTCTGGCTTGCTGGCTTGCTGAAACGACTGAAAATTTAGTACTTTATTCGCTGGTTAAAGATATCCAGATGTGAACAATACGAACCTAATAGGTTAATTAACCTAATAGGTTAATCATTACCATTTTTCACGGGCTCTTTTGTGTTCTGTCGGTATTGATGCAAGTCAACAATATTATTTAAACAAAATTTTAAAGATTATCGGAAAACTATTGATAGTTTTTTGTTACTATTGACACTATCAATGGTAGCCTGCCAACTCCAAGAAAAGGCTGCCATAACCGGGCGCTCCAAGTTAGACCCTGCTTTTACACAGATAAGAAAAGACTCATTCATGTGTGATTTGTCTCAAAGCATCTTATCTTAAACTGACTGACCTTTTCTCACTTGATCAGTGCTGGTTATATGAATACCTGGCGAAGCTTAGAGCGATAAAGCCATATGATCTTGGTCGGGCCAGGATTCGAATCTACTCTCAGAATAAAACATAGTAAAATCAAAGAAAATTTACTAAATTTTAAGGAAAATTTTACTTGTTTTAGCGCTGTGTTTATAACAAAGTGAAATTTTTCTTTGAAAGAAAAAACAAACTTATTTTTGAAACAAAAAGGAGTTAGAATCAAAACAAATTTTTCAAAACAAAATTTCGTTCAAGATAGCGATAGTGTTGTTCCTGTAAATTTGACATAGTTGTAGATATTTTTAAAAGTTTTTCAATATGATTACTATTATTTTTATATTCAATTCGAAAGTTACCACCGCGGGAATTTAACTTGGGCAGCTCGTGTGCCAGTCTGTCGATTTTCCTACGCACCAGCTGAGTTGTTATCAAGCAGTGGCGTTATTTAGTCTAAAAAAACTACGTCGACAAAACGTTTCTTGTTATCTTATATATTAATATGCAAACAGAAATCTTTAACTCCCTTTTTACCCACTTTATTGACAACAGATTCGGATGAAACTTATATTATTTTAAAGCTCTCTTTTATACCAAGTGCACAATATAGTTTTTATTCAAATGTTTTGTTATTAAGATAGGTAAAAATTACAAATTAAAAACACCTTTTCGCTACATAACAGAAGCAACAATAAAACATGTTGCAAAGCCACAGAGCTTTGTTGAACAGCGTTGCTGTAGGAGAGTAGATTGCGAGAGTAAAATCCGAGAGTAAAAAAAAGGATTATGCTTTAACAGAGGTGCGTAGTTCTTGTTAATTTTTCTATCACATCTTCTCAGACACACTCGATTCGTGTTGCTGAGACAGCTACTTTGACAGTTCGAGCAAAGGCAGAAAAAGAGTGATTTTCGCTCAAGTGACTTAACCTATATTAATGAACATTGGCTCTGTTGAACATCGTTGCTGTAGCATACACGAACAAGAATAGAATGCGAGAGTGACGTAGCACTTCAAAAGAGCTGTGTACAGCGTTGCCGTTTTGGTAGAATTCTACCAAAAATGGTAACTTTTTTTTGGCTTGGTAGGATGGTAGGAAGATTTATATTTTGGTAACTTTTCAGATAAATCAATAGAATGGTAAAAAATAACAAAAGCGTTGTGGCAAAATGTTGCGCACCACTTTTGCATAGTAAAATGTTACCGTTTGGCCAAGGTTCAAAATATATTTAAAGTTTATGATACCCCCTGTGCGTTTCGTTTTGGAGTTTAAATTTTTTCATTTACCGAACGCACCACTTTCATATTTTCGTAATTACCGAACAAAATATTTATAGCGCAAAATATTCTTTTCTTTGTGGTCGTGCTTGCTACTGCTTTAATTTTGCTTTGGTTCCCTTGCTTTGTTTTTAAAAATGGATAAGTAAGTTTCTTTATTCAGCATTAAGATTCGGTTTACATAATTCTTGAAATTTTTAGATTTTTATCTAAAAGGAAACTAAGTACGGAATCAGAAACAGCTTCAACTTCTGCAGCAAGCAAGGCAGTCAAATTTACAGCTGAAGAGGAAGAAAATTCATGCGACAGGTAATTTTATTTTCCTTAAAATTATTATATTAATATAATTGTAAATTTTATAGTGACCATGAGCACCAAGGAAATGTACAAACTTCAAAAACGCGAAAATTTCGTTCTAATTGGATTTATGATTTTCCATGGCTTAAGGAAAAGGATGCAAATGCCTATTGTGTGGCTTGCGATAAGGCTCTTATAAACCACCTTACGCACCTTAAAAAACATGACAAAGCTCGCGCACACGTTGAAAATCTCGCGATAAAAAGAAACCAAACAAAGCTGGAAATGTTTATGAGTAAGGAATCGCTGTCTCTCCAAAAGCAGGTTGAGTTTGCTGAGTTAACACTAACTATGTTTATAATTTCGCATAACCTACCATTCTTGTTAATGGATTTTTTGCCAAATCTGTTGGTTGAATGTTGTCCAGACTCTAAAATAGCCAAGTTAGTTAAATGCGGTAGAACAAAATCGACAGATATTGCCAAGGTGTTGGGCAAAAAGGCATCTGACCAAATAATTTCATCACTCAAAACAAGAAAGTCTTCCCTCATCGTGGACGAAACGACTGATATTTCAGCGAAAAAAGCATTAGTTTTGGTAGTTAGATACGTATGTTCTACATCTTTCATCGTGCAAGATAGATTTCTGGGCTTACTAGAAATTACAAAGGCTGATGCAAGCTCAATTTTTTCGGCAATAACAGACTTTTTATTAAACCATGAGATACCATTATCAAATTTAATAGGGCTAGCCACCGATGGTGCAAGCGTAATGGCAGGAGATTTGAATGGTCTGAAACAAAAATTTAAAAATGAGATTGATCTTTTTTACATAAAATGCTCTTGTCATTCTTTGCACTTATGCTCATCATATGCATGTAAAATGCTTCCAAAAGAATTAGAAAAGTTATATCGAGACATTTATAATTTTTTTTCACATAGTTCAAAAAGAATATACGAGTTTAAAGAATTCCAGGAGTATTGCAATGTAAAACCACACAAAATTCTGGGTGTTTCAATGACCAGGTGGCTAGCCCTAGAAAATGTGATTAATAGAATAATTGAACAATGGGACAGTTTAAAGCTGTACTTCATTTCCAATTATTTAGAAGTAAATGGTGTCCGTGCATGTGATATGGCGCACATTATGAATTCTAAAAGTAAAGTTTATTTTTTGTTTTTGCCATACAATTTAAACATTGTAAATAATTTAAATAAGGAATTTCAGTCCGAAAAAGTTCGCTTACCTTATCTTTTTTCACATTTAGAAACGAACTGCAAATTAATTTTAAGTAATTTTATGAATAATAATTTTTTGAAAAATATTGACTGTTTATCTAAGGTTGATTTATCCAGTAGAAGTAACTGTTTACCTCTGAAAGATATTTTTATGGGAAACAAAGCTGAAATATATTTCAGGTCTTGCAATTTTACTGAAATAGAAGAAAAAGAGATAAAATCCAATATTCTTTCTTTTTATATCGAACTTTTCAATCAAATAAAAATAAGATTCAACTTTGATAGTGATGAATTAAAGTATTTATCAATAATAACACCTCAAAGAGTTTTGTCGGACTGTGAAGTTTCAATAGAACCACTGCTTACATATTTTCAAAATTTAGTTGATTGTGATTTTGAACTAATTATGACACAATGGAAACTTTTAAGATTTTCAAAAACTAATTTAACGGCTGATATTGACATAAATATTTTTTGGGAAAAAGTGAGTTGTATAAAGAATGGAATGGGGGATATGTGTTTTAAGGAGTTATGTGCTTTTGTTTTTAATCTAATGTCTTTGCCACATAGTTCTGCAGCTGCTGAACGCAAATTTTCTGATTTGGCATTAATAAAAACCAAACTGAGAAATAGGTTAGAATTTTCTACTATCAATGATATAATGCTAGCAAAAGAATTGCTTAATAAAGAAGAAGCAAACTATGTTTGGTCTGCCAGGAATGTATTTAAATGACTGATTTTCTTGATTTTTTTTGTTATTTACATATAAATGTATGTTTATTTACATTTTATACTATTGTTTTTTATGTTAAATGAAATGTGATATTGCTAAAAGTGCAAATTTAATTTGTTAAATGGAATAAATAAAATATTTTTTGAAAAAGTATAAAAATTACTTTTAATATGAGTGGAAAAATTTTGGTAGCTTTTGGTAACTTTTTTTAAGTTTAAAAATTTTTTTTGGTAGAAAAAAATTTTTGGCTGCGGCAACACTGCTTCTGTTATTCTACCATGCTTGACAACTTCTGCAATTTGTTAAATGGAATAAATAAAATATTTTTTGAAAAAGTATAAAAATTACTTTTAATATGAGTGGAAAAATTTTGGTAGCTTTTGGTAACTTTTTTTAAGTTTAAAAATTTTTTTTGGTAGAAAAAAATTTTTGGCTGCGGCAACACTGGCTGTGTATCAATATTGTTGTTGCTTCTCTCAACTTCTCTCTATTCGAACACGTCGATAGCAGGGATGCTATTGGCTTAGTTGTGAAAGGGCCAAAATTTATACAAAAATAGGGCATTTTTGACAAGAATGGGGCCTTTCGTGGTAATTCAATATTAAAGATTTTCTATTTGGATATTCAGCCATGACCACGAATATCTCAATCAATTTCAAATAAACTGTCTCGGGAAATTAAAGCATATTGAAATTTTCCCATTTGTTCTATTTTGTTTTGCCTTCACTGTTTTAACCTATGCAGGGAAGTTTTTTGATTTGTAACAAAAATAGTAAAGTGTACTAAAGTGTTTAAACGATCGGCTCAGAATCAAACATTTTATTTCATACAGAGGTCCAATTCCACTTTAGAAAAAGTCTTGTGCATTGATTGCAAAAGTCAAAAATATGCAAAAAAAAAAAAATAATCAAAATAAAACTAGATCATTTTCACAGAAAACCTTAACCCAGATCGATATCTTCATCATTAAAGAGTCCTAAAGTATTCTTTCGAGTCTTTTGTTATATACATAAGAATGTCAGAAAGATATGAAAAATTAAATGCAGACTCGTTACGAATTAATGATGGGGACGAAATGGTTATAATAGCAGAAAAAAATCAGTCCTACAAAATAATATATCCAGGAATGACTAAAGATAATAAATAATAATTTTTAAAAAAGCAGTTTCTGCAGTCCCCATTTTTTCCAAAGTGCAATAGTCTGAAAGAGCATGAAATTTTATTAGGATATCATATGTCGAAATTCTAGGTTCTTTTTTTAACAGATAAAATAAAAAAAGAAGGTTGAAAATTTATTGAAAATTGACGCCATTTAAGACTTAGTGGGTTAAGGTTAAAGTTATATCAGTCTACAATGGAGCCTTCAGGGTCCGCTCTTTTTCATCTATATGCACGATAAAATAATGTAAGCAATGCATTGGGCATGGAGCTCTCCACCTCAAAATTCCGTTTTAAGCCTATAGAATTACTTTTACCTGATTTACATTGATCATGAATAGACGTCAATTCTTTGCTATTCCCTTTTAAATCTGCCATATCTCACATTGATTTCCGCGTCTCTCATGTGTACTGTATCTGTATCCAATCAAAAACGTAGCCTTATAAAGCATAAATTAAACAAAAAGCAGGAAAATTGTTTAAGTTTAATGCTTTTCCAAAGCTGTATTTTCAAAATGGGTTTCTTATATTAAAAAACTCAACAGTACTTAGTTTACTGAGATCTATTAAAAGTCATTTTATTAAAAATTTAAAATTTTTATATTGATGGCATTCTATTTAGATGATATTTTTTCAGTTGAGTTTCAGTGGAGTAGAAAAGAGGGCCTAAAATGAATCAAAAAGGCTTCGGGGCTTATGAAATCAAAAAGGGCTCAAAAAAGCCCTAAAAGCCCCCAAATATCATCACTAGTCGATAGCCTGAACAGAATAATTTGCCACCGCGTCAGCGTCAAAAAAACTGTTACAGCCTGAACACAATGATAACAACAATGGACAAACGCCAATTGTCAAAATATATAAGCCATATTTTCATATCATGACGAATTTTATGATGTTAACACGACAAAAAAAAAAGAGAATGCGGCGGCAATTGTTGCTGTCGCATACTTTATATAACACATGCAAAGACATTTATAATTGCTTATTTTGTTCAATCTTGGTGGTTTATTTTGAGAAGACGCTGCGGCAAAGAGCGCCACTGACGCAGTTCATTCTGTTCAGGCTATGGATTAGTGCGTTAATTAAAAAAAGGTAAAGAAAAATCGGTTTTGATATGGTCGAATTTCGATCACAGGCAATACTAGTATTCAATAATATGCTAACACACTTGCAAAAACCATTATTTTGCAACCGCGCATAGTATCGACGAGTACGGGGTTGTTTTTGTTTGATTATAAAAAAGCTTCGAGGTTCGAGCTCACAACCGAAAATATCGAGGGTCTGACGTTTTATGCTGTAGGATATAGAATTGTTGTCGACAAGCAATCAAATAATTAATAAAGCAAACTAGGTATTTTTTTCTTACAAACGACGTTTTTATTTTAAGGAAATTTGATTTTTAAATTAAAAATTTAAGTTTCTTAAGACAAAGGTAAATATTTTTGTTTTAAATATAAATTAAATTATAGTTAAGAAAATTTAAAATTTTCAAAAAAAAAAAACTGATGATGTTTTGTTTTTAAAATTAATTTTTTTTGAGTGTAGAACGCCTGGGTATCATATAAGTGCTCTACAAATTTTACTACGGAAGTCGCCATTTTTAAAAAATTTTAAATCCAGAGTTAAATTTGTATATCTGTAAATTGTATCGATAAATTTGTATTGTATCGATACCCTTACTTTCTGGAGAGGTTTCCGAAGTGTCGTTCGGAGAAATTGTTATATGAACAACTCATATAAAGAGTAATTGGCAGGTATTCTAAAAAAAAGGCGTAAAAGGCGGCCGTGGCGTAGTGGGTAGAGTGTGTGACTCTTACGCCAGAGAACCCAGGTTCGAATCCTCCATCTGACACAGAAAATTTTTTTAATTGAATTAATTTTTCTGTTCGGCCGTCACCTCTCTGCAGATAATAGCAAACCTTAGAGAGTAAAAACTGCCATGAAAAGCTTATTGAGAACATAAGCCGTTCGGAGTCGGCGTAAAACATGTAGGTCCAGTTCTCGATCATTTGTGTGCAAACATTTCACATCACACACAACACAATTGGTCATAAGAAGCTCGGTCAAAGTCCTTTCAAGGGCTGAAATGGCCATTTCGTTTTTTTTTTTTTTTGGCAGGTATTCTGAGCTACCCTTAATTAACTGTAAGCAAATTGTTACAGGGCTTAAATCCAAAAACTAAACTGCCTTCAGATGAAATGCATATTTATGCGTGGTCATTTACCAGTTCAACGAAAAATTAAAAAAAAAGTTTTTAATTTTAAAAGCATAGCAATGTAGCAACAATATCTCTTGAGTAACCAATATTTACTATCAGATAAAAGTCATTGTAAATTAGTTTTCCACTATAAGATATCAGCTGCACAAAATATTATGTTGTCTGCTCTACCGCAATACTAACCATAACATCCGCTATATGCTTGCCACAATGAACCGCTAGATTTTGTCTCGTGCCACATTTTGCTCGTGCTATTTCAAGCAATCAAAACAATATAGAATAAATTTTAAACCCTCCAAAAAGGTACACGAACCATGACGAGCGCCTCATCTGCTGTCTGACACACAATCAATGTCAATTGATTGTCAAGCAGACTGACAAAGAAACACCGTTATAAAAATCCTTATGCATATTAAAAAAAAAAAAATATTCTAGGGACAGACAGACGGGCAGAAGAGAGACAATGACGATAAGATAGACACAGACAATATCTATGGTGAGTTTGTGTATATGTGTGCGGAAATGCTTTGTAACTAAAATACTACCAACCGTAAAATTTCAATCCTTCCAAATGCAAGGATCAATTCAAGGTATTTCATATACACCGATAAAAAAAAATTAAGGCAAATTAACAATAAACTTATGTTAATTTATTCAATTGCTTTGGCAATATGGAGCCTTCCAACTTCTTGGATAAGACAACCAAGTTGTATTTGTTGATCTATCGAATTAAGTTTGAATGACAAATTGTCGATATTTTGTACAATTTAACATATACATAAATGTTTTATTCAAGTCTTCTGATATAATTTTACATAAGTTAAAGTGATGATTAAATCATATTTTATACAAAGCTTTTGTGTACTTTACAAAGAACTTTCTCAATTTTACAAACTTCAACTTTAACAATTCAAACATTTTACTTTTGTAGAAATTATCGAAGTTTTCATTTTTAAGCCATGTTTAGCTTGCACAAAAATTTTGTCATTACACATTAGTTTTGTCACTCGGTGCATTTTTCTTTCACAAAAGCCAACTTGTATGTTCTTACTATGGTTTTTTCTCTCGGTGTATATTTTGGTGGAAAAAACGCAGAGCGCATCACTTAGGAGTTTGTTTGAAAATTATCCTTTAAAGGCACTTAAGCTTGCACTATAAGTATCTGACTGAGCTGCAGCTATTTTTGGCTCGAGCTGTGGCGTGCTTGAAATATTGTAACTCAATACTTTTATTAGAATTTCTAGAACTGTTTGTATAGCGGACGAATTTTTATATCCCTGTTAAAAGGGAGGATTTCCACACAGCTGACTCAATAGAGCTAAAACGTTGTAATATTATATAAAATATCTAAAAGGATTTTGATATGAGTTATGGTACTCTCTGCTATTTTAGAGTAGAGCAAGCAAAATATTAACTCTTTGAGACAAAAGGATGCGCCTGTCGCGAATTCAATCACAGCCTCAGGCTATCTTAAAACCCGTTTATTATTAACAGTTTCTGAGGATTAAATAAATAAAAATTGCCTGTGTTGTTGTTATCTGCCGCATACTGGTATTGTTTTCTTATACCATGCGTCAGGATAACGCACACCATTGCAGTGTAAACACACTGCAAAAATATATATAAAGAATTAAAATAAAATAAATCTAGTTTGATGCCAGCCTGCAGCTAAAATAAGAGTAAAAAAAAACTGGAATCATAACAATAAAGGACACGCATTCAAAGCCAAATTTACCTTGATCCTGTTTTTATTTATTACGAAATAAAGCACGAATGTAAAAAAAAAAACAACAAAAAAATACTGGAAAAAGTGAGCAAACAATAAGCGGATGATGAGGCAAACGTTGAGCACACTTTGCACAGAAGCGCGCAGAGATTCGAAGTAAAGGGAATTGGAGATTTGTCCTGGTAAAACTATTCATACATACGCAGCAACACTTTGATTTTTTGTGCTTATGGCACGCGACCTACCTTACGTGATACCTCGGAATAGTGTACAAAACAGAAAACGGAGAGCGGCATATTTTTAGAAAAAATTGCCTTACGTCTCGGTCTGATATTTACACACAAACACATACACATATTCAAAAACAAAATCTAAGCTTAAACAGCGAAATGAAAACGGTAATAACGTATATCGTGTCCTCATATCCTTAAATCCGCTGCACACTACATTTCGCCTCAGTCAGTCATCCATTCACCCACCTTTTAATGAACGGCCACAGTGTATTTTGACTCTCCGGTGCTACCTCTGTCTTCTGTATGGGACCCCTATTCATTCCGTTGTCCTTTGCCATTTCATGATGATCCGCTTTTGTTTGCTTTGTACTTTTGATTTTTCTCGGTTTTACCTCAATCGAACGTGCAAAAATTCATTCACGGTCTCATGGTATGAGCTACGACAGTACAAAAGGGATGCTGTTTTTGGTGTTTTTGTTGTAATATATGATGGTGGTAGGTTTTTTCTTGTGTGTCTTGTTTCTTTTAATGTATACAAAAATAATCATAATCTTCAGCGGCAGTATCATCAGCCACATCAGCGTCATCCACCTTTCGAACACACGGTAGCACGTTAGAGTCATTAACCAGGAGCATTAACATTCAACCGAAATTCTATTTTTTTCTTATGCCATTTTTTTTTACGTTTCGCTTTGTATCGTAATTAAACCTGCATTTTAGTAGCACTGAATTCGCATAGAAGTATTGGATTGAATAACAGTGGGACAGAACTCAATTTTCATGGGGTTGATATTATATACCTATATTCGAGGTTGTTGCAGAAACCAAGTGCTTTTGGAACCAGAATTGAAAGCGACATATATATTTTGCTGAGGTGTCATCGGATTATATTGGTATAGTTGCAGACATGTCACACCCCCTAATGTGGCTCTGAAACGTCGTGCAATTTAATTTTTCATGATATGCAATTTCAAAAAAGATTCACATTTCAAAACAGTAAATTTCAGTATCTTGAATATGGAATATTCTTTATACATATAAAGGATGTTTTTTTTAGAGGTACAGAACTTTGAAATGGAGTAAAATAATGACGAATTTTTAAAATTGACATGAAATTGACTTTATTCAAAAGATAATCTTTTGGCATTATAATTTAAATATGATTTCCTGCATATGATCGTCACGGCTGGCTCAGACGTAATCTAATCTGGAGGTCCAATTTTAATCACTTTTTCTAACATTTGTGGAAATATATCGGCAATTACGTGGCGAATGTTGTCCTCCAAGTGGTCGATCGTTTCGGGCTTATTGGCGTAGACTAGCGACTTCACATATCTCCACAAAAAATAGTTCAGCGGCGTTAAATCGCATGACCTCGCAGGCCAATGCACGTGTCCGTAACGTGAAATTATGCGGCTACCAAACGTTTCCTTCAGTAAATCAATTGTGACACGAGCTGTGTGACATGTTGCGCCGTCTTGTTGAAACCACAGCTCCTGCACATCATGGTTATTCAATTGAGGAATGAAAAAGTCAGTAATGATGGCTCTATAGCGGCCACCATTGACTGCAACGTTCTGGCCAGCATCGTTTTTAAAGAAATACGGACCAATGATTCCACCAGCCCATAAAGCACACCAAACAGTCTGTTTTTCTGGATGTAACGGTGTCTCAACATACACTTGAAGATTATCTTCACTCCAAATACGGCAGTTTTGTTTATTGACGTAGCCATTCAACCAATAGTGAGCTTCATCGCTCAACAAAATTCTCTTATGAAAATCGGGATCAACGGCGATCTTGTTCTGGGCCCATTTACCGAATCTACGCCTTGCTATGTAATCGTGTGGCTTCAATTCTTGCACGAGTTGGATTTTGAAAGCACACAAACCAAGATCTTTCCGCAAAATCTTCCATAAAGTGGATGGACACATATCCAATTCCTGTGCACGATGGCGGATAGACTGATTCGGGTATTCCTCTACGTTACGCTCTACAGCGGCAATGGATTTTTCTGTACGAACTGTGCCGCGTACCTGTGGATGCGTATTATCATTTAGAGTAAGCGTGGTGTGAAAACGGTTCATTGTTAGTGGAATTAATTGCTCTGATGGACGATTATGTTGACCCTACAATGAACGTATATAAATATTTATAAGGTACAATTGGTGCAAAAATTAAAACCCGCAGATCATCGGTAAAGTCTAAATTTTGCAGATAAATTTCAACAATTGGCGAGAAATGAAATCAACTTTATTGAAAATCTGATTATGAGTGATGAAACTCATTTTCATTTGAATGGATTTGATAATAAGCAGAACTGTAGGTTCTGGGGTTCTAAAAATCCAAGAGGCATTCATCAATGTCAATTGCACTCCATTAAGTGTACACTATGGTGTGGCAGTACATCTGAAAATATCATTGGCCCAACTTACTTCTTACTACTTCCCAACTTACTTCTTCGAAAATGAAGATGGAAGTGCTGCAACCGTAAATGCAGAGCGATATCGGTTTATGATAGAACATTTTTTACGTCCTGCTCTTGACAACATAGCAGGTATGTGGTGTCAACAGAATGGAGCCACGGTCCATATTACCCGGCTAATTTCAGCACCCATTTTCTTTGGGGATATTTGAAGAAACGAGTATATGTGAATAAGCCCGAGATAATCCTTGAACTCAAGGCCAACATTGTTGCAAAAATTCGAGCGCTACAGCCACAAATTTTGAAAGATGTGATAGAAAAACTTGTAATTTTTGGGTCACGATGGATTTTCGTTTAGTTCTTTTTTCTTTAGTTTTGGGTTGGTGAACACCAAACATTTTCTGTGACAAAAAACTATGTATGCAAATTTTATTGTTCTGGGATAATGCTTTAGGAAAATATACCAGTGGCGACATGTTATAACTTCACTTTCGAAGCTAATCACCGATGTAGCAGTATGTTATAAAAAATAACAAAATTATAGGAAACTAGTATAGAATGGAGCCTCGGCAGGGTACCGAAGCTCAAATACTTCCCCGCGGCCTTATTGAGGTATATTCGAAGTCCTTAGCCGTTTGTAAAACGTTAATGTATTATCGCCAAAAATATTTGTGTCATACGCTTAATTTTATTTTACCCTAAGCTGCCACTGCTCATTATGCTAAAGAATATATGTTCAAAATTTGATTGGTATGTGGAAATTCTATCCAACGGTGTAAAACAATTTTGTTTAAAATTAATGTGCCACGCTCCCGTTCAATTCCACCCAATTTTCTAGACTACTGACTGCTCATTATTCCAAAGAATATGGAAGAAGTCGGACAAACTATATAGAAGGAGTTCGATTAAAATTAAAGTGGGACGCCCCTGTTTAATTCCGCTCAATATTTTAGACTTATCACTGCTTATTATTCCAAAGAATATATTTCCCAAATTTGGTTTAAATCAGAAAAACGGTGTAGATGGAGTTTGATTAGAATTAAAATTGGCACGCCCCTTGTCCAATCCCACCCACTTTTGTAGACTTAAAACTTCTCGTTTTAGTAAAGAATATATGTGTGAAATTTAGTTGAAATTGGAGAAATGGTCTATATAGAAAGACATCTATATAGATGTCAAAAATTAAGTGCCACACCCCCTGTCTAGTACCACCCAATTTTATAAACTACAAACTGATCCCTATGACAAATAATATGTGTGCAAAATTTGGTTTAAGTCAGACAAACGGTGTATAGGGAGTTCGATTAGAGTTAAATTGACACGCCCCTTGTCTAATCTCTCCCACTTTTGTAGGCTTAAAACTTCACAATATACTAAAGAATATATGTAAGAAATTTGGTTGAAATCAGACAAACGGTATAGATGAAGCTAGTTTAAAAATAAAGTGCCACGCCCCCTGTCTAGTACCACCCAATTTTATAAACTTAAGACTGCTTTTTCAAGCATTATCAAGCACAATATGTGCAAAATTTGGTTGATGTCATATACACGGTGTTGAAGAAATTCGATTAAAAGTAAAATGCAACAAAGTGGGCGTCTAAAGACTTCACATTACACCATATATGTGTAAAATTTTGTATAGGTTAGATAAACGACGTGGGTGGAATTTGGAAAACGAAAGCTTTTATATTTTTATGACGTCACTTTGTATGGGAGGTAGGCGTGGTTTTCATCCGATTTTGCCAAATATCACAGAGATGGTTAATATTATATATCAACGCTTAAGTGCACAATTTCAAGGTATTTCTTTAATTTTTGTAGATTTCTAAGAGATTTAACTGTTCAAATAAAGTTACTTTGTATGGGAGGTAGGCGTGGTTTCCATCCGATTTGACTCATTCTCGAACTTGATCTCAATTTTTTAAAAAGAAGCTTATATTTAGAATTTCATCGCGATAGCTTTGAAATTACGGCTGTAATCGTGTACACAGACGGACAGACGTACAGACAGACGGAAACCGACTCAGGAGGTGATGCTGATCAAAAATATATGTATTTTTCTATACCTGCCTTTTTTTAATATACAACTTTTTGTTTCAAAAATAATTTTATTTTTTTCTTTCAAAGAAAAATTTCATTTTGATATTAAAAAAATTTCTGTAGCGCTTAAACAAGTAAAATTTTCTTCAAAATTTGTAAAATTTTCTTTGACTTTGGGATGTTTTTTTTTCTGAGAGTATGTTTAAACAAGTAAATTATTTACTCATTCTTATATCCTTTATTTTATTAATCTTATATTAGACCTATTATTTTAATTGATCTTCTATTAATTTAACCCACTGTACTCATACCACGCATGCACTTTCCCTTTCATCTGTGGCTCTTTTGAGCGTGAAATAAAGAATAAAACTGCGACCCAAAACGTATTCATCATAGCCGCTGATTGCAATCTAAATGATGTGCAGCAACTTCAAAATCAACAGCATAAGTGTTACACACACACCAACAGACACACACAAACACTAACACACATATACAAGGTAGACATGTAGATGGTAGCAAATTCACCTTGATGGATTTTATGTGCGTAGCGTATATTTAGTGATTACCGTTAAAAACGCACGAATGCAATAGAATCAGTAGCAGCATAATTTAAGGGATGCAAAATGAAAACGAACAATAAAAATAATAAAATTGAAAGTGAAAGAAAGGTAAAACAAAAACAGAGGAAAAAGGCACGAGTCATGCGGTTGAATGATGTGCAAACAGTAGTATTTAGACGTGCAACCTGTGCATCCAGCTGATGCTGTTGGCTGTCTGACTAGGGGGTAAGGACCTCCCTCATTGCGATGAACAAGTTTTACCTTCAGAGAAATTTTGATGAGAAATCAGAACTGTAAAAATCTGTATTCATATCCAGATTGCAAGATACAACTGAATAACGACAAAAGAATGCATTCATTTACATTCAATTTTAAAAAAATTGAATTTTTCACTTTAAAGCATTCAAATTTTTTTATTCTACTATACATTTCTAATATAAAATCGGTGGCTAATTCCGAAAGTCTCATGTTTTCTTTTTTGTCACACCGTTTTCGAGCCCGTTATAATTTTTTAAATAAAAAAGTTGGTTACACTCTATTGCATACATTCCAGATCCAGCAATAATTGGTAAACAAATAATATATCATTTAAAGCTAATAAAATTTCATACAAACGATGCGTACATCATTTTTGATTAAGCTGTTAGTTTCGGTGGAATCAATTCAGTTTTGAGAATTTTTCGTGTTTTTCAAAAAAATTTACAAAAAACTAAATGCCAATTTTGTTAAAAAATCAAAATATTTAGTTAAAATTGATTTTTCTTTGCTAAAGACCTGTATTTCCCGAAAAAATAAGCTATAGTTGAAGAAAATCTGTTGAGAAATGGAAAAGTTGTGTTTAATTGAATCCAAATTGTGTGATTGTCTATTTATGCCTTACGACCTATTTTTTTGTCAATGGTAATGTTTTTTTTAATAAAAAAATTTGCTTACATTGTGTTCCAAATGGTTATAACTCTTGTTTTGTCGTTTATTCAATTCGGGATCGGTTTCCCTGATGAAAAGCACACAATAGTCGCCTATCATTTTTTCGTCCTAAAATACCTGGTAGCGGTTCTCACTTGCCTTCATCTGCTGGTGAAATCTTTCCCCATGTTCGTTACTCTCGTCGCCGAGATTCTTCGGAAAATATTCAAATGAGAGTGCAGAAAGTGAATTTTCAAAGACATGCTTACGTCTATTTTTATACCCCAACGCGTACTGCGTAAGGGTATATTAACTTTGTCATTCCGTTTGTAACGCCAAGAAGGAGGCGTGGCAGGTATAGAAAAATATATATATTACAGCCTCAATTTTAAAGCTATCGCTATATATAAAAGTTTATTTTTAAAAAAGGAAGATCCAGTTCGAAAATGGGCTAAATCGGATGATAAACCACGCCTACCTCCCATACAAAGTAACTTCATATTAACCGTAAAATGTCTTTAAAATCCACAAAAATTAAAGAAATGCCTTGAAATTTGGCACGTAAGCTTTGCTCTTCAATCTTAATCCTGGCTATGAAATTTGGAAGAATCAGATGAAAGCCACGCCTACCTCCCATACAAAGTGGCTTTATTTTAAACGCAAAATCTCTTAAAAATTTGCAAAAATTAAAGAAATGTTTTAAACTTTTGCACATAAGTTTTGATGTTTAATATAAACTATCTCTATGATATATGGCAAAATCGGATGAAACCACACCCACTTTCCATACAAAGTGGCTTTATATTAAACGTAAAATCTCTTAAAAATCCACAAAAATTAAAGAAATGCCTTGAAATTTGGCACATAAGCTTTGATATATAATATGAACCATCTCTATGATATTTGGCAAAATCGGATCAAAATCACGCCTACCTCCCAAGCAAAGTGACGTCATCAAAGTAGGAAAACTTTCGTTATTATATAAAACTGAATGTCATCGTGTATGTCGTGGCTAAAGACTTCGAATATACTCCAATATGGCAGCGGGGGGGTATTTTAGCTTCGGTACCCTGCTGAAGCTCCATCCTTACTAGTTTTATAGATCCTTAGCAAATCGTTGACTATTTTCTCGCTAGATTCACTTTTATTATTTCCGGGTGAAGCTAAAAACAGTCAACCCAAAAGAATTTACTTTCTGTACTCCACTTTGAACTTTTTCCGAAGAATCTCGGCAACGATAGTGACGATAATGGGGAAATTTTTCACCCAATAGAAAGGAATTGTTTGATTATTGTTGTTGATTCTGAAGATATGTGCAATTAAGTGGAACTTTTTTAACTTACTTTTTTTTTTAGAAAAACTACAGTGGGCAATATCTCGAAAACGGTGACACAAAAAAAAAAAAACATAATAAGTGGAATAAGCGACCGATTTTACGATTTCAAACGACTTTTCGAAATTTGTAAACCAGTGTAATTGACATAGAATGCAATTTACAAAGAATTGTTATTCTTTTAGCATTCATCTTATTTTCGTGTATTCTCTCTATATTCATCACTAATTTCTACAAATAACAAATTTCGTTTACAATGAATAAAAAATGATTATTTTTATGTGAAATGATTATAATGATATAAAATCATCATTTTTTTGTACAAATAACAAATTTCATTCATATTGAATAAAAAAGTAATAATGAATAGGTACCCAAGGAATATATTAATTTATATATATTTATGAATTATAAAAATAAATATATAATTAATAAAAAATTAATAAAATATGAATAATGATAAAAATTAATGCTTGAAAATGAAATAAATAACAATTTTTTTTGTAGTTTTAATTTAGTATTAACGTATGTATAATTGTATAAGCACCCTGTATATTAATAAATAAGCACTCAATAAAATATTGTAACTAAGTTTGAGAGAACTGTCTCAAACTTCAGCTTAAAAACATTTGAAAGCACAAAATAAAGACAGAATGCAAATAAATACAATCAGAAGAACCCAGGCGAATATATTTATTTCTACATTTCTGAATTAAATTCATTGTGAATTACATTCTTATTGATTTACATTCTTAGTGAATTCTATTCACTATATTCACTATAGTGAATATGACATACGAGTAATTGATGTGAATAATAAGTAAATTTTAAAATTGAATGTGAATCAAAAACTTTATGCAAATTTCAACTTTGCATTTATTGAATGCATCGTTATTTACTGATTAAACTTTTTGTAAAAAATCAAATTGAATGCATTCTTTTACAAGTCTGTGAGAAACCAAAAAATTATTGCAGTGCCAATGCTTAAAACTTTTTTTAAATTTCTTTTAAGATCCATTTCTAGCTAGCCCTTGATTATATAAAAATTCCACAGTTTTTAATAAATTCAATTAATTTCGACATTTTTCAATAAATTTAATAATATCTTATTAAAAATTTCGCAATTATTTGAATGAACCCTTAATTAAGTACTGCTCATTTATTATGCGTAATCTTCGAAATATACAAAATCGAATTAACATAACTGGAATCTCTACATGGCGTTAAAAATTCAAAAAATTTATTAAAAATATTTCCCATATTGACGCTTATTGCACCCGTATGCCAACATTTTCTGTCGTTTTTTTTTTTTTTGTTTTTGTTGTTTGTAGGTCTTTAAATAAGTCCCGTAAATGTGAATCTGTCACGCATTCTATGCCACGTTGAGCCACTTCTTAACTTTGGCACGAGCTCGATTTTTATACCTGCTCATCAACATTTTTTTTCTATGCATTCACTTTGTACCCTGTTTCCAAAATTTAATCACGCGTTCATTCATTCATTTATTTTTACCCTTAACTTATTTTACCTTAGAACCAATGCAATTTCGCTGGGGTTGCAAACGCACACAACCAAACATAGACACAAACACACACTTCCATCTCAAATGGCTGGGCATCATCACTTAAATGTGACACCTTCATGCAGCCAACAGGCAAGCGCCTGGCTCAAGCTCGGCAAGAGCTCCTGCCAAAGTAACTACCAGCATTAATCCTTCTGTTTCCTGTTTTTCTACTTCACTTTGGCGATGTTGCTTACCTCGCATTGCATTGTTGTGACGTCAGAGGGTTTTCTTCTCTTTTTGAGCATGTTTTTCTTTTATATATTTTTTTAATTAAATACCTTTTGCTGTTAGGACAATTTTTTGAAAATTATTATTAAATAGATTTGTATCTACTAAAACGATTATTATTCAATAAAATAATATAATTGCTAAGCTGCTTTTTAAGCTCGATATCAAATCTTTTCAAAATCAAAAACGATTAAGAGTAAAGAAAAAAAAATCACCCGCTCTCTTTTTTTTAACAAACCTCATATTTTTATTAAGCGCGCTTTTTTTTAAAAAGTGGCAAAAATCACATTTTTTTTTTCATTTTAATTTAAGCCCACAAGGTTTAAGCCAAATTGGACTTATAGTTATTTCTATATCTTTGGCATAATTTTTTTTTTTTTCAACATGCTCGGAGAGGGTGAAAAGATGCTCTAAAAAAAAGTCTGACTTATTCTTAATATGTATTTTAATGCGCTATATTACCTTGAAAAAGTAACATATATCTATATGTTAAGTCGAGTCGATGTCCATACAAGATAAAAATTGTTCGATAAGCTCAGTCTAAAATATTAAATTACTCATTTTATAATCGATTTTGTGATCGATAAGGATCGATCCATGATTTTTTTTTGGAAAAAATTCTTTCTTGTATGGGAAAGTTTAAACTCATTGTATAGGAAAGTTTTTTGTTTCTAATAAAAAAAAAAAAATATTGGAAGCAATAAAAAATTCTTTCGAAACTCAGATTAATATTTGAATTAAAAATTTTGGGAAAAATTTATTTTGGGAATAAGACTTTAACTCTAGATTTTTTTGTGTTATTTATTGGATGCATTGCTGAGTGCAACATTCCAAACGACAATCTCTGTTTAAATTTAATGGATAATTTTGCTCAAGTGGGACTCAATATAGTCAATATGCCAACTAGGTTTTTTTTTTTAACTTAACCATCGCTCAGGGGATGCCCCCTTTAAATGGGAAAGTATTGCTTTGATTCGGAAGACGGCTGATAGTCAGTTGGAGGGTGTAAAGATGGAGTAGTGACGGTGAATATTTGCTTTAAACTTACACAGAAAAATAATTACAGTTTGAGCGATATTAGGTGCGGATCATCAAAAATGGAATACAATTCGAACATTTAGCAAGGGACTTCAAGATCATGTGTGGAGTTTCTGGACTGCATTAATCGGCGTGCGATATATTTGTAGGGGTTAAAAATATTTTATCTTCTTTCAACTCTCTTGGGCATTGACCTAATGTTGGTTGCTTAAGACTTTTGTACAGGTACTACCATAGAAAGTGTTCGAGGGAGATATATGGCCTGACGCTACCATCTCGTGTATTTCCTAAGTTCTCTAGTGTAGCTCTTCAAGTTCATATCTGTACACCGAAAAAAATAATCAGGAATTTTTTAACAAACATTTTTTGTTAGCTTTGACAGGCAAATTTTTCGGCAGAATAACAAAAATTCCGTACATTTAACGAATGTTTTGTTGCTAGAACAAAAATATTTTTACAAATTTATACAAAAATACAATAGATTTTGTCTAGATAACTCAACAAAATTGATTTTGTTAAAACATTTTTAAAAATTTACAAAAACTTTGAAGAGATAAAAAAAGTTTTGTTAACGCAACCCCAAGTTAGCTCAAAGATTAACAAAAGGCTATGTTAAATAAATGTGACGCTTTTTAACACCATTGGATGTAAATTTTTGTATTGGATGTAAATACAAAAATTTTCGTTGATCTAACACAGAAAAGTGTTTACAACATTTGTTTCAAATCCTAACAAAAATATTCGTTAATTTAGCAAAAACAGTTTCTATCGTAACAAAATTTTTGTAACCACAACAAAAATTTTTCTCAAATTAACACAAAAAGAATGTCATATAACGGATCTTTATAGTTAGCGTCGTTGAAAAAATTCCGCTTGTTATATCGTTTCCATCATTCGCGCGCAGAAAGAGTGTTTTTTCAAGTAATGGAAACATTTCTAGAAAATTTTTTAAGTTGTGAGTAGTTAAAAGAAGCTTTTAGTGAAATAAAAGAGCAAAATCAATTGTTCACTGAATTGCATGGTAAGTTTATTTATTATTAAAACTTGTAAGAATTCTTGTTGGAGATGCTTAACTTTTTTCGCTAGCATGTGCAGTAGACGTGGAAGTTCTTAAATTTATAAAGCTGATCCATTTAGAAGAAATCTTTCGAGCAATATCTAACATACCCGTTGGTCAAAGAATATTGTTTGAAAAGAAGTTGTTTAACTGGCAAAGATATTTGGTAAGTTTTTATTGATTTCATTAGCGTTACTAAATTATAATTTTTATTAATGGTTTGTTTGTTAAAACAGGGTACTCTGGTTTACTGCGAACACTGCTTAGCTTTTCTATAAACACAGTTACAATATACATACAATTTTGCTTACATAGCTGCAGGTATGAAATGCTTTAAGTGCTTCAAAATATTTGAGAATTTAGCTTTACTTGTTCTTCATTTTAAATCTATTCATATTTTAACTATTTACTAACAGTCATTACAGTGTCTAACAGTGTCGCCGTGTGGCAATTTATTCAAAATTATTTTTATAAAATAAAAAAAAAAAATATGACATCGCTTTTCTAAAAATTGCTCAAATTGAAAATGAAATTAACAAAATTACAATAGACAATAAAGTAAAGAAAAGAAGTAAGCAAAGAGCGCAACAACAAGTCTTTGCAGAATTAATGTAGTCAATTTTTTTGAACCTTTGCTTTGTGCTAAGAAGTAGAAAAACATTGCTTTTTAAATTTGAAAGCACACAACTGCAATTCCACTTTGGTTTTAGCAGAAGGTGTGCTTATAAGATTTTAAAAGTTAAGGGACTGCATGAGCCACAGAAGATTACTGATGAGTTGGTGTAGCGATCAACGAAACAGCTGTCTAATCTGCTGGTGGTTGTTCTGTAAAAGAACATTGTTGTTGTGGCAACCTGTTGCTTCATGAATTACTTGACAAAAGCTCACAAATTTAAAAGTAATTATTTTAAGAATTGCTAGAAACTAAATAAAAAGACAATAAAATTTTATATGCAATATAAAAAGCTTTAAATTCTTTTGATTAAACAGTTTAATGGTTATGTATAGGTTCCTAGGTAAGTAATTAGGCATATTCAGAGTTGCCAGTATTTTGCCAGATTTTTTATTATATTGACAAAAAAAATTTAAAAATTTTAAGAAACGATTTCATAAAATCCCATATTTGAGAAAATTCGGGATATTGTGGGAAAAAAAGAACCGTTATTCCAGGAGAACGGAAAATCCGGAAAAGTCGAGACATTGCTCATTCGATCGGGCGAAAAATTGCATGAATCTGGCAACCGACTCGGTGGCTGAAAAAGGAAAAAACACAAGCTTAATGTGGTAAAAATACTGGATACTCCATGCCACATAGTACATTTGACAAAAAGTTTTGTTAAATTGAAGAGAACAAAACTAAAAATTTTTCAATAATGCTTTGTAAAAATTCTAAATTTTTTTGTCAATATAACAAAAATGCTTTGTAAGGGTTACAAAATTTTTTTTGATAAAATAACAAAAATACTTTGTTATGCTTACAACATTATTTTTTAATATAAGAAAAATGCTTTGTTAAGGTTACAAAACTTTTTTGTTAATGCAACAAAATTTTGCGTTTTAATAACAAAAGCCTTTCGTTGCCCTAACAAAATGATTGTTTACCTAACAGCTTTTTTGTTAAAACCTATGTAATTAACATTCGTAAATTAACAAAAAATTACATTGAATTGAACTTTTGTTTGTAAAATTTCAATTTCTTAAGATTTTGTTAAAACAATAAAATATGTGGTTAGAAACACATAATTTTTTTTATCATTTCATGATGTTAAAATAACAAAATCAGCTTTGTTGTCATAACAAAAAACTAGGTTGGATAAAAAAATAACGAAATTTTTTGTTATGTTAACCTACTTTTTTTGTTAATTTAACGTGCATTTTTTTTCGGTGTACCATTGCCTCTTTCTCTAATAGAAGTCCACATTACCGAAATATTTCGTTCTTCAGTCGCTCAGTAAAATTATGAAATAGTCTCTCTGCGAGCGTATTCACCGGCAGTTTTTAGCTGTATAAATTAAAATCAAATCTTCACCAACACTACTCCATCTTTCCACCCTCCAAACAACTATCACCCGTCTCTCGAATCAACACAATGTTTTCGCATTTATTATTTTCTTCCCTAAGACGTTAATTTCCAATTAGATTCAGGCAAATCTTCCACCATATCTCGACCACTTTTGAATGTATTGTACCAATCAAATGCATATTTTTTGATTAGGTCGATTCACTGTAAGCCTTTTGCCAAATTTTTTTTTTCGATATTTTAATTCGTTATTAAAATCACAAAACACACTTGAGATCAACTAACAACCAAAATCGAGCAATGTGTAGGTAAACAAACATACCCTATCGGAGATTTCAAAGTACTTTATTTAAAAGCAAGTAAAAAGGGCTTCACTCTGCCTACGAATAGTGCTTTTGACAAGTGCTTTCCTCTCGCAACGCATTAAGCTTTAAAAAATCGCTTTGCTTTCACGATTTCCCTAATTTGACTATTCGTAGTTCGTAAATGTTGTCGTTGCTGTCGTACTAGTTCGATATATGTATTTTTCTTATCTCTACTTGTCATTACTCATCACTAGTATGCGCGGGAAGCTTAATTCGTGAAAGTGTTTCAGCAAAATAGTGAAAAATATTGAAAAGTAAAAAACGTTTATAAACTGTTTTAAGTACTATTTTTATAAAAAAATAATAAAATGAGTGGGAAGTGGTGCGGTTATTCAAAATGTCATTTTAAAAGACTAGCTAGGGCAAAAATATACATCATAAAAAATTAAGTTGCGCTTGCAGGTGCAAACGAAGAAGGCGCAACAGCAGCAGAAAATTCAAGTGGACATAGCAGGGCAGATTATATGCAAAGTTCTGTAGAAAATGAAACACCACAAGTTTTATCAGATTCAGGATTCCATACATAGTGCCAATAGTGAAAATATAGAATGGGAGAGAACAATATAAATTTTGTCAGAAATTGACATTGAAAAAGAAATTCGGGAATGAGTAGTGCAATTTAATGTTAGGCGAGACTTAAAAGTGGCCTCATCAACAAAAACTTTATATTCAAGGGCAAAAAATAATACCATTATTTGCACGCGTGAAGTCAGTCCGGGAAACTACTTTCACTAGAGAGAAGTATTTGTCAGGATTTGAAGTTGTCGTTAGCAGAAGATATTGAAATTTTAGAAATAGATATTGGAATAGTCGGATTACACTTATACAAAAGCTCTGCAATAGCCTTGTGGCCTATTTTGGGTTCCTATAGGATCATTTTTCGTATCGAGAGCAAAGCGCTTTTTTAAATCACTTTTCGTAGCGAGAATAAAGGTCTTCTTCCCAATGACATGCCAATGTTAAAAAAATCACTATTAAAAACGAGAACAAAGCGCTATTGTGATTTTTTAAAGTGTTTTGAAAGTAGTTTCGAAGCGCTTTGTTTCCTAAAGGGTAATAACAGATAGCGATCGAACATTACTCCAGGACAAAGCTAATCAACTGGCGGCAGTGCGGGCAAAGAGCTTTCTCTGCCGTCACACGTATTTAAGCACACTTACGCTGCTATAGCTTTCAGTATGATTTGAAAACTCATGAGTGGACAATGTCGATGCGCATTCCCTTCAAACGTAATGAAAAACACGCACGCTGCTAGAGCTTTCAGATGCGCATTTTCGCTTATTGTTTTGCTTGTAAACATTATTATAAATAATAAACATTACCATTCACTAAAAAAACGAAATTTTTTACAAGTGTATCAAAGCAACTTTTAAAAATTTATCCTGCGCAACCACCCTTTTTAAAATCCCTACTCTGCGCAATTACCTTTTTTAGAAGCTTTACTCCGCGCAACCATCTTTTCTTTTGACAGCACAAAGCTTTTCAATGCACAAATACATAGACATAAGTGCCGAGTTTGCGGTTACGTAGGAATGTCTAGCTCTGCTCCAGGATAGGGGACAATTATGCTAACTTAGCATAATAAAAGAAATTTTTACCAACGGGCTTTTTCAATAATCATTTCTCGGTCCTTTTTTTGACAGATTCTATGTTAGAAATTTGGTTGAAGTCAGACAAACGTTGTAGGAGGAGTTCAGGCACATACAGACACGCCGACATTCAGTTTTATTCTAAGATTAGAGTGATCGTTGTATGGCTGTTTTTCGAATTTCAATATTGGATGGTTGTAAATCGGCTGAAACTAAGATTACGGTCAAACGAATAAAGCTTAATGCGTGAAATTTGGTGCAGATAATACTCAGGATCATAGTCTGACTAGGATTAAAATTGGACGTGACCGACTAGACTAATGTTCTCTCCTATTTTCCACTTAAGAATTTTTAAACATTTTATCGGAGGTAAACAGCTTAGTAACATTAACCGTTGTGTCGATCGTAGAGCCCACGGGTACATTTGCAACTTTAATTTTCCTGTATCTTCCAAACGGTTAGTCCGATTGACCTGAAATTTCATGATATCCTCAACCATACACTTTTGCATCATGTGGAAAAGTTTCATCAAGATTGGAGCAGCAGTTCAGTCGATACAGCCCAAATTCAAGTTAGTGGAATGGCGTCGACTGCTGATGTACCCGGGTACTTGTATGAAAATTCATACAAATATATAGAAATAAATGGCAAAGTTCACTTTATATTGCTATATCTTCCAAGCGGCTGGTCCAATCTTGATCATCTTGATCATAGCTTGGAAATATGTAATTGATATTGGTGTGAAATTTCAGGTCAATTGGACCAACCGTTTGGAAAATATAACCCAGTTACTAGAAAATGACCTAGCGTCAACAGCTGATGTTCTATGAAAATTCATACAAATATATAGAAATAAATGGAAATATTTAGTTTATTTTATGGAAATTTGTTTATTTATTTATAGAAAATCATTATAATGAAAGTAAAAAATATATTTTATGAATTTTAGCAGCATCTGAGGCATTGTGGATGATCCTTCGAGTGCTCTGCGCACACAGGCTTATTACAAATTGCACCATCCATTTTATTTTCACTTTTTATATATTTGCCGCACAAAATAAATTTTTAGGTCTTTACACTTCAAAAATCGCACATAAACTGACTTATGCATACAAAACTACTCAAAACGAAACCTGCGCAAAAAATCATGTTTCTGCCTGCAAAACTGGTTGTGCAAGGGTAGGTAGGCAAGATATTCCCAAATACCCTTTTGTTCCTGTTAGTAGACGTGTTTTCCTACACATTCCAAAAAAAAAATGTTTACATTGAACAAATATTTTATGAGTTATAATTATTCTGCGCAGGTACTAAAAATAGCACTATGAGCAAGAGGGGTTGATTTTCAGTTCAAATATAACGGAATTTTGCGAATGAAAATTCAATGTTAATTATTTTTCTTGGTAAAAAGGGATCAAATTACAAGGATTAAAAAAGAATTTGGAAATTGTTAAATTTTTATGGATTTTGGCAATTCCCATTTTTGGTAAAAATGGATTATTTAGGTACCAAATTTTTTTTTTCCCAAATTATGATAAAAGTTTTGTTAACTAGACAATATTTCCAATAAATAAAAAAAAAAAAAACCAGAAAATTACAAGAATCCAGGTAGTAGTTAATATTTGTATATCAAAAGCAACTATCTGCCATACAAAACGTATGAAGTACCCGGGTACATCTACTGTCGATGTGGATAAAACCCAACAGCTGTTGACACAACGGTTAATGTTACCTGAATACGGAAATTTTAAGTGAACCACTTCAAAAACAATGCCCAATTTTTAGAAGTTTTTTCAATCTTCAGGTTTGTAAATTATTAAGTAATTTAGTGTTAACTTTATGCCCACATTAAATTTTACTCAGACGAAAACTCCTTAAACTCGTATAATTTTTTTTGTATCTTCTACCAAAACCCGTTAATCGAATCTGTATTTTTTTTTGATATGTTGGAATGTGTTAGGGGCCTAAACACAATAGCTGTGTGAGTATGTTATACTTCTAGACTGCTTACTACTTAAAGAAGGCATTTTGTTGTCATTGTCTTAGCTGGCTTTAAAAGTTAAAACTTATTTACTAAACTACTTTATAACAAGCGAGTTGCAACAAAGCTTAATTATGTCAAGGAAAAGTAACTTTCGGATTTCGTACAAACTTACAACGATTTCCAAATGTCTTTTCTGCATGACGGTTTTTTTTTCAAAGTTATCAACATCACAATTCTAGATTTGGATATATGCAGCTACAAAACACCGTTGATATCAAATGCATCCATCAACTACCGCAAAATAACGGCGGCATCATCAGCAACGATAGAAGCAACCCTTTATTTCGTCGTTTTCTGAGCGCTCCTGACAGCCAGTAGCAATTTTCATTCTGACAGATGGTTTGTCTCGCGGGTTGAACTTGAATCACATTCGGGATGCGTTGCGCTGTGCTGCTATCCATGAGCAGCTTAGCTGCTGTATTTGGCACACGTTGCTTTTCTTTATTTTATTTACAGTTTTTGGATATTCGTTATATTGTTTTTTTTTTTTTTCTGATTTTGCAGAATTTTGTTTTTGGTGTCCTGCCATGGATCCTCTGAATGCTAGCTGATGTTGATACAGATTGAATTTCGATTTTGTGTGGATATGGAAAAAGATATGGAAAAAGGATATGCAAGCTGGCTGCAATGCAAGAAAAACAAATTTAGTAGCTGCGCAAAAATGTGCAAAAACTATATATATTGTTTGGAAATTTTCCCGAATTTGGAGTATGAGCCGAATGATGTTATGCAGCTTGGCATTTCGTGTAGCTTGCTGGTTTGTACGACTTTTTCTACAACAATTTTTGGTTATGTAGTTTTTGCTCATCTGCGGTTTTGCTTACATTTATGTGGATGGATCAACGTTTCAATGGTTTTTTCGAGCGGGCACCTTTTTTTTTCAACACCAAGAAGAACGGATGATTGCACTTTAGGTACCGCACAAACGCCATTTAAACCCATTTCCTACGCTTTGGGGTTTTAGCTACAGTTTGTTCGGATTTCGATTTATGCATGTATGAATGCTTCAATGCACTTAAGTCAGACAGTAGACGGTATATTTTAGAGTTTAAATAGTTTACCTATTAAAAGCCGGAAGGTGTGAGAGCTTATATTAAGCTCCTAAAAACTAAAAAGATTGTCTAGTAAAACAGGGGTTGCCTTTATTCTGTAATAAACGGATCTACTTTTAATACCTTAAACAATTGATTTGCATTATTTACACCCTTTTTGGCGGTGGTGGTGGCGGTGTTGCGCTTGATCGATCTGGAAGAAGACAAAAAAATGTGATTATGCATAATCATATCCACTTGTGTCCTTGTGTGTCCTGTGAATAATGAACAGAGACAAAAAAAAAAACGTAAACCTGATGAGCTTAATTCAGATTCAGAACGGGCACAGTTGTTGGTTGCATTGGCTCAGTTGCTATCCTTGTTTTTTGTTTTGTTGCCCAAAGTGGTGCGTGGTTGTTGCTGCACAAAGTCATCATCAACTGGCGACAAAAAAAAAAAGTGAAGAATTTTAAATTAGATTAATTGATGGAAATGCGTTGCACAGCGGTGTTACTTGTTCGGCTATTGTTGTTGTGCTGTTGTCGACAAAGTTGTTGCCGTTGCTGGCAGGGTGTTTCGTTCTTTTGTTTCCTAATGGATTTAGAATTTTAACAATTTTTTTCTGAAGAGTAACACTATAAAAAAAGGTGTGAATAAATTGGTGAAGTGGAAGAAGCCCTTTCCCTATTCATGCTGAAATTTAAGCCTAGCTCAATATAAGCAACACGTAATAAGATGGTTTTGATGAATTGCAACTGAGTACATTTAACATAGTGCTCCCTTGTATGGCACCGTAGAACTGGTGTTTGTTCTGCAAACCGTTCTATCGGTATCAACTGTTTTAGGTTTAAAGTCGATGCTGAGCAAGAATTTATTTCGATTCTTGCAAAAAAGACGCAGCTCAGACTGAACTGAATAAAAAGTTATAAAATTATATCTTTCACTACTCTACTCAATACTAAATTTTAGACATGTGACGGATATCATTGCAGATGCGGATGCGGATACCAAAAAATGAACAATGCGGATGCGGATGTAAATGCGAATAAAAAGAAATAATATTTAATAATAAAATAGCGGTTACGGATATTTGAAATAAGATTAAAAGATTGTTTTTTTAACTAAATAACATTTATTTTTATATAAAAGTACAAAAAAAAAAGAATCTTAAAAATTTTTCAGGTATCTAAGCGAAGAAAGCAAAGTGATTAGAAAAAATAACAATAAAGCAAATGCCATTTCAATGAAAAGAATAACATAAATAAAGTAGTTTTATGTTTAATTTTTAAACAGATCGGCTTGACTTGACAAGCTACAATTAGGACTTAAATGATCAAAATCATATTGAAAACTTTTTAATAGTCAAAATCAATGAACGGTAAATTGTATTTTATAAACAGTAATGTTATTGCTTCTTAACCGATTTTGAATCTCATAATGAAGCATAATGAAAATGTCTTTTTTTAATTACATTTTAGTGTCTATAATAAAAAGATTTATGAATGCGGATTTTTGTTGTGGATGCGAACATGGATGTGGATATCAAAACTTGAATAATATTGATTTTTTGCGGATGCTTCGCGGATACGGATGCGGAGCTCCGTCACATCCCTACTAAATTTGAAGGAAGAACAATTTTCTGAAAAAGGCTTTATAAATTGGTTTTAATTGTAAGTTGGCAAGTTTTGTTTTTTTTTTTCTAAATCCATTTATTTACAAATTTGTTTATACAATACTTATACTAACAGAGTCCGTTGTACCACTTAGTGTACAAAGGAACAAACTATTTAATTAACATTGTTTAGAGCTAGAAATTAAATCTAGATGGCAAGTCTAATACATAATGTCTCTTAAGTCTACGGATTGCTTGACTGTTTTCTAACAAATTATTGGCTAGCTAGCTTCTAACAAATTATCGCGTGTTAAGAAGCCACCACATGTTTTTAGTTTTTAGTTTGAGGTGTTGGTGTTTTGATAGAAGTTTTTGATTGAAGATACTTAACAGTGTTACTTTTAGGTATGGTTGTTTGGTTGATTGTTACATTTGGACATTCAGCTCTCCTTGTTGTGAATGTGATATGTGTAGATTTGCTCGAGTTCACATTTATATTGCACTTATTAAGCCAAATTTCTATTTGGTCTAAATGGTCTTGCACTACGTTGGTGGCTTGATCTGCAGATAATGAAGAGGCTAAAATAGCCGTATCATCAGCATAAGTTGCAACTGTTATGTTTTCTGTTATCGGCATATCTGTGGTATATATTGTATAGAGAACTGGTTCCAGGACACTGCCCTGAGGTATACTAGCTTTTATTTCACATACTTGTGAGAGATCTTCTCGGACTTTGACATAGAAATGCCGATGGTTTAAATATGATTTAAAAAAAAAGGTAGTACGGAGACGGTAAAAGTTGTTTGATTTTGTACAACAATCCTTCATGCCATACTCGATCAAAAGCTTGTTGTACATCGAGGAATACTCCACAGCAGTACAATTTTTTTTCTAACGCTGTACTAATAGTCTCTACAACACGATGAACTTGTTCAGGTGTCCCATACTGGCTTCGGAATCCGAACTGATGATCTGGCAAAATTTGGCGTGAGTGAAGAACTGGCAGCAGTGGCTGCATAAATAATTTATTCGCAGCATAGCATTATAAATATTTGCCAAGAAAATGACACCTTTTTAAGGAAGATTCGTCGTAGCCAGGGGATTTAACGTTGTTTTGTTTTTGAATTTGAATTTGAGTTTGAGATTTCAGTTGGGGTATGTGACGAATAGTTAGATCCATTTGGCAAGGACAGTCAAGGAAATTAACGATTTCACTAGGACCATTGTTATATAAAAATGGTGTAAATGTATCTTTAAAGTGATTTGCAAACGCTTTAGCTTGTTTACCGTCTTTCTTGCACCAATTTCCGAGCTCATCTTTAAATGGAACATTTCTCTTTATAGGGCGTTTTAAGTAGTTTGTTGCTTTCCACAAACTGTGTTCACCATCATTCTTTGTAACATCCAAGTTTTGGAGAAAATATTCGAAGGAATTATTTTTCTCCTCCAAGAGTCGCAGAGTCAACTTCTTTTTCGAGCGATTACAGTTGGTCTTATCGATAGAATTACGACTGGTTTTCCATATTCTTCTTAGACTTCGTTTCTTTTGTATTAAATTTCGAATTTCTCTGGATATCCTCAATGAGTTATTATAAGTTATTTGATACTCGCTGTGGTGGGTTCGCGTAGTAAGCAGCTTCATGTATGAGATTAGTGAAATATTCGACAGCATTACCTATTTCATTTTCTTTTTTGAGGCTGGTATTTAAATTTATATGAAAGCAAATCCATTGTTGGAATTGGTCTATATTAGTGGCTTTGGAAAAAAAAGTATATTTTTTTTAGCAGTTTCTGTACTTCACCATTAAAGTTAAGCAAGATTGCTGAGTGGTCGGCGCTAAGATTATCAGTGTCCTCAATATTAAGTGCACTAGAAGGAATACCATGACATACCACAAAATCAGGATTTAGTTCTTTATATTTAATTTGTGATTTTATCAACAAAGCAGATCCACCATGTGCTCTATCAGTTGGGTGGTTAGCAGTTATGAGATCATAACCTCTTATATTAAAGAACGATTTACTATTTAGATGAGTTTCAGAAATCATAAAAATTTCTATAAAGTTAGAGTTAAGAAAATATTCCACCTCTAATTTGTGATTGGAAATGCCATTTGCATTTCATATTGCCATTCGAAGATTTAATGACATTGTTTGGAAATTAAAGTAGACATCATATTCATGAGCGTAATTATAATCTCGTTTTGCTTGTTTATCAATATTTCAATCTTTTTGAGAAAGGAGCTTTCAGTATTTTCTGTTGTAGCAGCTTTAGCTACCTTAGCGTATGACAGAGGAATTTCAATGTTTTGATTTGGATTATTTCGAGAGTTTTCAAGAAACGGATTTGCTGAAACAATTCTATTTTAATTAAAGTTGTTTTTTTTAGTAACAAGTTTTTGATGCACGCTTAGGTTTCCAAGCTTGAAAGCAAAGGTTAAGCAATAAACTACCAACTTTTAATACCTGTCTACTATAAGAAAACATATTTAATGTAATGTATTTTTGTAATTTTCACAAAAATCTGACCTGTAGCTTGTCTTTTTCGTCAATATATTTATATCAAAAAGGTCAACAATTTTTAAAATCAAAACATATATCCCGTAGGAATTTACAAGAAAAGGTACCCAGGTGTCTTCTTTTCAGCAGAAATTTCATATTTTCGCCACAACTTCACAATTTTCCATTGAAAATTCACATATCTAATATCAAACGAAAGATATTTAAGAGCCACACGTGAGGGATCCAATTTTTAGATATAAATTTTAATGTTATTTTGTTGTTGAAATTTTGAACAGTCCTTAGTCGTTATCATGAGGAGCCCGTACCCGAAATTATTTAATTTTCACTTATGTTTAATATAAGCTTATTTTGAAAGTCACCCTTTTTTGTTATTTTTTAATTTTTAACTTTTATATATAATAAAATTTTATAATATTATATATAATAAAAATTTGTTTATGAAAAAAAAGGTACATATTTTCTTAAAATAATTTTTCTTATAGACAAAGACCACATTATGGGTATCAAAAATTCTATGTTTGCCTGAAGATATGAAAAAAACCCTCCCAAATTCACAGATATGTGTGTTTTCCGATGAAAATATCTCCCCTGTTTTTGAATATATTGCACCAATTCTTTTTTTCCAAAAAGTTCATTAAAATTTCTTGACAAAAAACGATTTCTTTAATATCGATTTTTAATTTTTAAAAAGTTTCAAAATATTATATGTTTTCCCAAAATGTTACTTAGAAATTGTTTTTGTTTATGTTTATGTCATTTAAAAAAGGATTCCCTTACGATTTTTTGTCGATTTTTTTTTTAAATGTTTCTTTTTTATTTTTTATGAAATACTCCAGCTTGAAAACAATTTATTTGAAAAACAATATCCCAATATTACTTCCACTCAGAAATTACAAGTAAAAATCTATTTTCATTCCATGTGGATCTGTATTGAAAAACTTATTTTCTGTTAGTTATTTAATTTCTATATACTTTCTTTGCTCATTTTTAGAATAACCTGGCTCATTTTTAAAATTTTGAAAGAAGCAAATATTTTCGCATAGTTTTTATTTTTTGAATACTTTTATTATTAAATACACAACAGTTGGTTGGCTACAGTAGGTGTGTTTCCGTACTCACACTGTGTAACTTGTGGGACACTTTTTTCTGTTTCCGTACATTCTGTGCTGAAATGGGAGAAGAATAACAAGCATAAAACCGCTCTCTCCAGCACACACAGAGCACAGAGAGTGCTAGAACTCAAGACTCCGAGTAAAGTAAGAGCAAGCATCAACTTCACAAACAAATTGGCGATAATTTTAATTGACGCAATTTACGTTTGACATGTCTGCAGTCAAAATCATCTGTTTTGTGCTTGAAACTTACTAGAAGCTGTTTCCGTACTTTTGCAACTATTCTCACATTTCATTTTTACTCTCTCAGTTTGAACTTTCACAAATCTTACACAGTGTAGAGTACGGAATAATAGCTAGTATCTTTAGAAATATTTTCAAATTTGTGGTATTACGAGTATAATCCAAAGTGTAAAGAGAATTTTTATTAGAAATACAACATCATTGCACAAAGGTTCAATACATAAGCATAATTTCAGATGCATTTGAAAAATAAATTGATATGTTCCTTAAAAGAGGGTAAGAATTACCATGATATGAGACTTAAATAACTTTCGTTTTATACCAAATATTGTATGTTTCCTTGGAAAATAGTGAAGTTATGGTAAAAAAATAAAATTTCCGTTGATTTTGAAACACCATTTTGAAACCCTAAATCATTACTTGAGAACGTATAAAAAAAATACATCAACCTTAGATTTTTGTTCCCTATCAAATTCAAATCATTCAAATCGGTGAGTAACACCTGTGGACCTTCCTTGCTAGTCACAACAGTTAAGTCAGGGAGTCAAGACAAAGCGTTCAAAGCAAGCAGTTAGTCCTCATCAAGGCAATACGTAAGGCTTATCTTCCCAGCTTGGCTCACTTGTTGGTAGAAGTACGACTTCTCTAGTAATTGTAAATTCTTTCAACAAGATGCTCTCTTTCATTCCCTAGTTTTCAGACTCACTTATTGGCAGAAGTTTGACTTCACCAGTGATTGGTCGTCTCTCTTTCAAGGTCCTACTAAATCTCCTCTCTCGTTTTCTCGCATTCATCATAACTTGTTGGAACAAGTTGGAACTCTCTAGTGATTTCTATATCTTTTTCAAGACCTCACGAGGTTGCCCGAAATACCCTCGCAGCTTGGATCACTTTTAGGCAGAAGGTGTACTTCTCCAATGATTGTCGTCTGTCTTTCAAGGCTTTTCTAGTTTTCTCTCGTTCCCTCATGATCCGGTCCGGATCCGGAAAACATTCTGCATACGTGGCTTTCGGATATAACAACGAAAAAAAAATCTTTAACACATTTTTGTCTAGCGTTGCGTATAAGCAACGGTATACTTTTCTTGATCTGGAGGTCATATAGTGATATATTTTTATGATCTCCGAAAAGAATATAAAATTTAAAGAATTTATTCAAACGACCTGTTTTCGCTCAAGGCTGAACAATTACGTTTACTTACAATTCCATGCTTGGGGAATTTGGCAATTTTATATTTTTTTCTTATTCTTTAAATTTAAACTTCTGAAAAATCTAAAAAAAGATAAAGTAAAATATTGTTCTTACACGATCGTCTTTCTTAGGCTTTATATTTATCTTTTGTGAATTTTTATGAAGTTTGACTGACATACGTGGCTCCCGCGGGCTTTTGGATATTTTTTTTTAAGATTTTTGGAAATTCTTGTGATCAATATTGGCGCAAAATGCTCGACTTTGCTTGTAGAATATTGTTCAATAGCATTTAATTTTAAAATCACAAATCTCAAGGTGGCAATTCAATTTAAAATTTTTTTTTTTTAATTTTTTGTTTTTTTTCCAATCTAGACCAAACTAAATATTTTTGGAAAGTTTCATCATTCTAGCTCAACGGGAACATGGATCAGTCCATAATGGGTTATATTTGGCAGTATAAGATCGCTAAAGCAAGTAGCCGTTTTGGATCTCTCCAGATTCCTAGAAACCAGCACAAAGAAAATGTTTTTTTATGCATACTGCAATTAGTAATCAAAGATTTGTAAAACTAAGTTTAAGAAGTTGTCATTATATCATAATAGACATTAAATGATTGAAAAATAATTCAACCTCTACAAATTTCTTGTATTAGACCCTGGACTGAGCATACCCCGGAAACTTTGTTGACCATTCACTATTGTGTCAAAAACTTGTAAATTACTTCAATGCCAGACCAGAAAGGCTTTCCGTCTGTTATACAGTTATTTAGTTGGAAGGTCTCAAAGAGTAAGTGTGGGTAATAGGCTGTCTGCTTTCCGTAATTTAATCTGTGGAGTTCTTCAAGGCTTTTTACTTGGTCCGCTTCTATTTACAATATTTATTAACGACATCTTCAGCAAATGTCGGTATGTTACCGTGCATGCATATGCTGATGATCAACAACTGTACTTGTCCAGACCTACTAACTTTTTATGTAGTAAGATTAATGAAGACTTAATGAAAATAACTGTAGGGTCTGAATCTAATAGCCTCAAGCTCAACCCTCTTAAGTCATATGTATTGTCGATTTCCAAATCCAGTCACTATTTCTCTAGGATACCTGTTATTTATCTTAATGGTGTCGAATTGAACTTCGTTGATAAAGTGGAGAATCTTATTTACCACATTAACTCCTCACTTTCCTGTGTAAACCATATCAATTCTGTTGTAAGTAAGGTCTACTTTGTCCTGTGGAACTTGAGGTGGACTGCGTCATTTGTTCCGATTGCAACTAGGAAAAAGTAAGTACAGCAGCTCATTATGCCTATCATATCTTACTCAGATGTTGTATATAGTAGAATTGATTCCAGGTCTAAGCTTAAGTTACATCATGCTTTTAACAACGCAGTTACGTATGTTTATGGCCCTCGAAAGTTTGACCGCATCAGTCACATGGGCAATGAAATATTTGGTTGCAATATTTTTAACCCTTCTGCACTCCTTGGGTCAATTTGACCCAATTTTGATTTTCAAACGCAAAACTTTTCCCTTTAGTTATAAGATATGAACGTGAAACTTTAATTTATCCATTAGAGAGGCGAAAATTATGCTTTTAAAAGAAAATAATAAAATTTAAATTTTTCCTCCCCCCTCCACATGTCAAAACACGATTTACACACATTTAATATCCTTTGGGTCAATATGACCCAACTAGCGATATTGTAAGTTAATCCCACTTTACCATTTCTTTCCTATTGAATATCATTGAATCATCATCTTCATTCAAAATCATCGATCAATCATTTTTTGAGTCAAAGAATCAATAAAATCGCTTTCATTGAATATTTTTTCATTCAAAATTTTATTATTCTCCAACTGTAGGTGGGATTTGGAGAATCCCGCAAAGGTATCTTTTGAAATTTGTTTTATGATGATATGGTAATGCATTGACACAAACACATTGTACACAAAAGAGTTCATTCAAATTGCAGTTCGGTGATTCCCCGTTTTGTATATGAAAAAAAAAATATTTCGCTATGATGATGCTAGAACTTTTGTCTCAGTTGAATATTTTCTTTCAATGAGTTCAGTTTAATTTTTGGTGATCAGCGTGCATACATATATTTTTTTTGTAATTCATCATAATTGAGTATTTTTACATAATGGCACAAAGAAGAAAAGTGAGTATTGTAAAATAATATTTCTAATATATGATTGTTCCATGATGAAATTGCTTCAGATTCTTAGTGATCTTCAGTTGCAACAAATAATGAATGACGAAGATGATGACATTTTTGATGATAGTGATGAAGACGACATTTTTTCACCCAACAGCGATGGAGAGGACGAATCATATTCATCGTCAAACAATAGCGTTGAAAGCGTGGAGTTGGAAGACGCAGTAGAAATAGATCACAGCACTTCCGTTACATATTTATCTAAGGACAAAAGTGTAGTTTGGAAAGAACAGCCACCACTTCAAACAGGCAGGTTACCAAAAAATCAAATTTTATTGAATAAGCCTGGACCTACCAAAAGAGCAACATCTATGGTTACAGATATAAAGTCTTCGTTCGATTTGTTTATATCACCAAATATAAAAAATATTGTGATTCAAATGACAAATCAAAAAGGTGTAGAATTATATGGAAATAATTGGCAAAACATTGATATGATAGAGCTTGATGCATATGTTGGATTACAAATAATGGCAGGAGTTTATAAATCTCATGGAGAAAATCTCACTAGCTTGTGGAATGAAAAAAACGGAAGACCTATTTTTCGAGCAACAATGAGTCTCAAGCGATTTTCGAGCATATCAAAGTGCCTACGGTTTGACAGCTCTGAAGATAGAGAAGAAAGAAGAATTCGTGACAAACTTGCACCGATACGAAACGTTTGGGACAAGTGGAGTAATCAGCTCAAAATTTTTTACAATCCACATGAAAATGTTACTGTAGATGAACAATTGGTTCCATTTCGAGGTCGGTGCAGTTTCCGGCAATATATTCCATCAAAGCCCGCCAGATATGGCATAAAAATTTGGGCACTTTGCGATTCTACAACTAAATATGCCTGGAATATGGAAGTGTACACAGGCAGAGCAAGAAATACACAGCCAGAAAAAAATCAAGGTGAGACTTTTGTACTTCGTATTACATTTATTATATTTCCATATTTTTAATTTGGGTGAGAGAGTGGTGTTAACATTATCAGACCATCTCCCAAAGGGATGCACAATCACATGTGATAATTTTTTTACTACATACAATCTTGCCATTCAACTACTTTGTCGGAATATTACATTAGTTGGCACTGTCCGTAAAAATAAAACTTTTTTGCCACCAAAAATTCTGGATATGAAAAAAAAGCCCGTATTGCACTCTGATTTTTTGTTTTCAAATGATATAACTATAGCATCCTATGTTCCAAAAAAAAAATAAATACGTTCTCCTCTTAAGTTCTCTTCATCATTCAGCCGATGTAAGAGACGATGAACAAAAAAAACCTGAAATAATACATCATTACAACCAAACGAAAGCTGGAGTTGATGCGCTTGACCAACTAGTTGCTAATTACACATCTAAGCGCATGACTAAGCGATGGCCTGTTGCATTATTTTCAAATATGATAGATGTATCAGCATATAACTCCTACGTCATATGGACTGAAATGAATCCTGCCTGGAATTTCAATAAAAACTTCAGACGCAGGCTTTATCTAGTAGAACTTGCAGATCAGCTAATAAATGAGCATATTTTGCGAAGAAAGGTTTTGCCACATGGACCATCAGCAAGAAATCTTGTTAATAATATTCAGCAACAAACTAATCTCACAGGTGCCTCGCAATGTTCTAAACAAAATACTACAAATACACCATTGTCCAGTAATTTACCAAATAAACGACAGCGGTGTTTCTTTTGTCAACATGGAAGGAATTCAAATAAGTATTCCACTAAATGTGATACTTGTAAAAAATTTATTTGCAAAGAGCACATGGTAACATTGTGTATAAATTGTCACAAAAATTCTTAAATTTGTATACATTAGTATTAAAAATATAATTATTATTTTATTATTTTTCAAAAAAAAGGCTGAATTTAAAATTTAATTTTATTTCATATATATATTTTTTTTAATAATTGCTCAGGAAGGGCTTATTTATTTTAGTTTTCATTATTTTTTATTATACTAAATAAAAAAACAACAAAACAAATAAATTTCTTATATTAAATATGAAATTTTGTTTACATTTTAATATTGGGTCATATTGACCCAAAGGATCATAGGAAGGGCACATATCCAAGGGATGCAGAAGGGTTAAATACCTGGATGCTAGGAACTGCATATTCTGACATACTTTGATACATACTAAAACTCCCAATTACCTGTATGAGAAGCTAAAATTTTGTAGATCCAATAGAAATTTGAACTTATACACTATTCTTGTTTATAATTATTTGAACTCCAACAGACTTTTTTTTTGTGAACGCTGTCAGATTGTGGAATTCGTTGCCTGTTAAAATTAAAAATATTGCTCAGAAACACACCTTTAAACATGAAATTTTTCTATACTTTTCTTAATACTGTCTCTACGTCTTTCTTGAATGTGTTTTTGTACTTACCCAATAAGACAAACGGATTTTTTTCGAATTCAAAACATTCTCGCACATTTTATTCGTTAACCAAATCGTTCTCGAATTCGCTTTATGGAGAAAAGTCACAATTCTTGAATGATTCCTTAAATTAAAGAAACACGAATCGTTAATATTGAAAAAAAACGAATCCTTTTTGAGCTGGCTAAACTATGAGAACATCACGTAGAACACTACGTGACATTTTTTGTATTTGTTGAACTACAGCACAAAATCCAAAATTTTTTGTGAACAAACTAAACAAGGTTTGTAATTTTACTAAAGAGATGTTATAAATTTATTAAATTTACGGAAAAAATCTAAATGTTATAATTATTAATTTTAAATTAATTTGAAACTTACCATGTCAAGAATAGAAAGAGAAAATCACGTCATCTGAATGCTATTCCAGCATTTTACCCATTCGGCTATTGCAGTTGTTGAATATATGTTGCTTAGTTAGCTGAGAAATAAATATTCGAGAATAATTAAAAAAATTATTATCTTAAAAAAATTTCGTTCTTTCTTCTTATTTTCTTAATTAGGTTTTTTTTAAAGATTTGACTTTATAAAAATTAATCTCCATTAACAAAATTTATTTTTTTTTTTTTTATTTTTTTCATATAAAACCCACTTTTTTCATATAAAACTAAAAAAAAACAATTCGTGAATTAAAAGACGTATAAATAACAGACTTTTTTCAATTAAATTAATTTTTCTGTTCGGCCGTCACCTCTCTGCAGACAATGCCAAACCACGGAGAGTAAAAAATGCCATGAAAAGCTTCTTGAGAATATAAGCCGTTCGGAGTCGGCGTTAAACATGTAGGTCCAGTTCTCGATCATTTGTGTTCAAACATTTCACAACACACACAACACACAACACAATTGATTATAAGAAGCTCGGTCAAAGTCCTTCCAAAGGCTGAAATGGCCATTTCGTTTTTCGTGTTTTTTTTTATGAAAAAGGTTTTTCGATATGCATTCGAAAAGAATAAGCGTTCTCGGATTTGCCATCACGGAGTCGCTTCGAATTAGCGAATACTAAAATTTATTGTGCAGATTTTTTCATATAAAAATTTTTAAAAAATTATGTGTAAAATTTATTGACATGAAAAACAAACACAAATCAATATAATAGCAGAATAAAAATTCAGATGAAAATTTATGAAAAAAAATAATATTCACACAAATGACGCATATATGTACAACAGCTAGTTAATAAAAAATAATTTTTTACAAAAATTTTCCATAGTAAAAAATCGGGTTCGATAAGCATTTCTGAAAAAATAATCTCAAAGACTTTCGGATTAGCATTTCTTACATTTTTTCGAATTCGTTTCGAATGCATAATGAAGCCGACTTTTTTTACATTTAAAAAAAATATGGAAAAAAAAGAACAAACAATATTATAAATAAAAAAATTTTATGAATATGTTTTTCTTTTATTGTATTATTTCGTGTCTGTTTTTTATGTCAATAATAAAAAGTCATACTTTTTTCCAGATTTCATGTGAAAAAGTCTACATGAAAAATTCTCGGATCCGCTAATTTAAATTTTTGCAAAATCTTTTCGAGTTTTCGAGCGATGGTGAATTCGGAAAGAGTCCGACTACGTTTGGGTGTTTAGTGGGAAAACACGGCGAATACATTTGTGGATGTGGAAATCAACTTGATGATATAAAAATTTTCCATAAGTATATCCTCTATACTTCGATTTTAAAACAACGGCCGCTTCTATAGAATACTTTCTGTGTTCATCTAAATAACATTTTTTTAATATATTTTTATACAAAATTCTTTACAAGCTGAATGCTTCTGAATTCTGTTATTTATTTTTAATTTTAGTCATAAATCATTGTCATGATTCGAAGCTAATAGTTTATATCTAATAGACAGACGTTGTGCATACGTGGTTACAACAAAAATATGTTTGCAGAAAGGATCTTCACTGATTTTGCTGACTGCGACTATAGTACAACACCCACGAAGAATGACCTCACCGTCGAACTCACCGAACCGTATGATAACGGAAGGTAACAACGTCAAAGCTACGGCCAGCTTGAGTATATGTATGTGTTTAAAATAGCCGATTTTAATACGGCAACCGGAGTGTGACAGACAAACAAACAGTGTCTACAGCAAACGACAAACATGCGGACGAAGCGTCGAAATTCCGATTAGGTTTGTGTGCATTCGGTGAACATGTGTTTGCCAAATGTTTTCGGTACACTTTCGGTATTTGTGGCAGAGGTCGGGGGAGAGGCATTCAACATTAAGGTGTGAATTGATTTCGATTCCTTCTGCGTTACTTTCTAGTGCAGCCTCTAGTTCAAGGGGGTTCTTTGCCGACACACACACACACACACACACACACACACACACACACACACACACACACACAGATACAGGGACAAACAACAATAGTATCTAAATAAATCACAAATAAAGGTCTGCGCACATATGCAGCGCTGCCTCAAACTGCTGCGCTTTGTTGTTCTTTGGTTAGAGTTCGCAAAGATTTTTTTTTTCCAACAGCAGTCAACGATGGTCAAAATGGTCAAACCTTTAATGCTCTGTTATTGTTTTTGTTGTTATTTTGATTGCAATTTTAATTTGTGTGTATAGTGTGTGTGTATTAATGTTTTTAGTTAAGCAGGTCATTGTTTATTATTTTATTTTATGCTTATCGCCTGCCAAGCAGGATCAAGGATAACGCCACAGATGAGCGCAGACGATTTGCTTTAATAAGCGGGCGGGCATTCTTTTAAATAAGCAGCAACAATAATTTTAAGAGTGTACCACATGGGTCCAGTTAGGTGTGAATTATTTATTGTTGTTGTTGCTATTTCAAAATTTGAATTCCTTCATTCATTGTATTTCATGCTGACCATCGATTATGAGCGGCAAACAATAACAAAAAGGTTTGAAATTTTAGGTTAGATATTGAGAAATCTTGTTATAAACTATTTAAAATAAATGTAAAATGTATGAAAAAAATGTGCTTTCCTGTGCCGCAGTGAGAGAAACGTATTTAAAGTGCATAATTTTTACTATGTGAAGCTTTTTCTATGTCAAGTTAGCTCCGCCATTATTTTTTTTTCAGAAACTCAGAAATTGTGTTTTAGTGCACTCTGGCTGTGCTGTAGTGTGCCGTAGAAAATTTTTAAATAATTGGCATACTTGCTGAGTTTTTACGATGTAATGACAGCTTTTAGATTTTTTGCAAGCACTTGTGCTGTGATGTGCAAGAGTTGTGCTACATTGTGTCACAGAATTAACAAAAAAGAAGAAAAAATAAATAAATTAATTAATTTTGCATTAATGAATTAAAAACATTTTATACTTTATAAAATTAATTCAATTTGCATTGTATCATAGAGTTGACCAAACACAAAAACATAATATTGGAGTTTTTAAGAAGTTATTTTTACTTAGCATTTTTTTTTTGAAATATAGTAATTGTGCTGTGATAAGCTTGATTTGTGCTACAGTAAGTCGTAAAAAGATTTTTAGATTTTAACCCAGCCGAGTTTTAAAAGTGTAAATTGTATTCAGGTACTTGTTACCGTCTTGTTAGTTTTATGATAGGGCGTAAGCTAGATATACTCGGCAGGTCTTAGTCGTATTTGAACAAATTTTTTTAAGGTGGAGTTAATGATGCGGAAAATTTGGCGAATTCTCTTCAAACACAGTTTACAATCTGAGCGGCTATTTTTCATCAACGCCATCAAGCTTTGGAACTGGCTTCCTTCAAATATTAAAAGTATTGGCAGCACGAACAAATTGAAGCTTTCAATTATACCCTATTTCTCTAACCTTTAATTTTTTTCCTCTTTCTCTTCTATACTTCTTCAATTGCTTCTTCTCTTCCTTATTTGCTTATTAAGCTACTGTACTGATCTTACTGTTGCTGATCTTACTGTACTAATATTTGGGTTAAATAAATACAAAAATACAAAAAATCCATATACAGAAAAACACTACATGGTACATTGCAGCACAACCCGAGCACATTACAGCACAATTGCTAAATTTTTTAAAAAGAATCCCCATAAAAATCTGACCATCATACCTTGCATTTTATTCCAATGTGTGACATGATAGTTATAATAAATGCATCTTATAGAGTGCTGAGCTGATAGAAAAGAGTGACAGGCAAAATCGGCACTAGCTTAATGTTGGATTTTTTTTTTTGTCTTTTTGTTTGTTTTGCATATCAAAAGCTATTTACAATCTTTTTTAAATTTTTATTCCAGCATGATGCATGATTACGACAGACACTTGACGTCTGGCCCCTCGTCATGCGAGTGCCAGCCAATAATAATAATTACCAGAAAATGTCTAAAAAACATTTTCATCTAAAACACATTCTATTTTGTAATATTTATAATATCAATAAAATACAAAAATCCACTTCTTAAGCGCAGCTGAGCTTCGTTTCCCAGGCATTTTAATAATGCGCTGTCAAACCATTTCATTTAACCCAATGATCACGCCTCGGTTTCGATCACTTTGAAGCGTCCCACCAAGATGAAGATGTGAGACGTCGATGTCATTTGTTGCTGTTGTTGTTGTTGGATTTGATGTCGCCACCGTTGTGATCAACATGTCTGACACTTGGTTCGGTTGGAAAAAAAAACGACAAAAAAATTTGAATGCTTAACAAAAGATATAAAATAAAATATTCTGAGCAAGCATAAAAATGAAGCCACGTTTTAATAAATGATCTCGCCTTAACTTCCCTTTAGGAACAAACTAACTTGTTTTTAAAAACAACTAATTAAAAAACTAGTTTAAAATAAACCAGTATATGAACTACTTTGAATTATATTAAGGCGGCAACTACTCTGATGTTGGCATGTTTTAATTGAAAATTTTTATTAGATTACAAGCTTATATATATTTAACCATGTTATTTCATCAAATATTATTAACTTTTGGTCATCAGTAATAGTTTTCAATTGGTTATTTTAAAACAATTAAAAAAATAATTTAAATGTAACTAATTTAACAAGTAGTTGAAAATATATGCAGACGACAGTCAATTGACTTATTTAGCGGACATCACCATACAAAATAAGTTTGTTCGTTCTATGGAAAAAAGTCAGAATTTCAACTAGTTGTGGTTGACAAAAAACTACTTTATCAACTACTTTTAAATTAGTTGATTTTCCTACAGGGTTTGTTCATATTTTCAGACACATGTTCAAGTTTTTGTTTGATCAGTAAAGTTCAGTGTATGTATGTGTGTGTGTCAAAACATATTAACTTCAATTGCTGCTCGGTGCTGTGTTGACTTGTGTGCCGAGTTGTAGTCGTTATAATTGTTGATTGTGTAGCACTTGCATTTACAATGGCCCCCACTACCCCACCACCTGCACCAACACCAACAACAACACCAGCACTTATTGAAGTCAATGTCCTTTTTGGAGCTTCACTTCAATTAAACGCAGTTTTTCACGCTTTAATCGTAGCTAAACCGTTCAGTTACAGTCAGGAATTTTTTTGCATTTTGTCAGCAAGCTAAAAATAACCAATGATCGTGTTCATTTGTAAACTCTTGTATGTGAGTTGGAATGCTTGATTGCTACGTAATAGTTTATATAATGTTTGTACGTCGTTACTGTATCTTTTTTTTAAAAAAATTTTAATTTTCATACAGTTCGTCAACGCTTGAGCAACATGTGTGGATTTACACTTTAATTATTTTATGAGTTCATGAGTTGCGAGAGAATAACAGAGTTTTTTTTTTTCAAAATATTTAAAATTTTTCATAACAAAATAGAGATCATAAAAACAAATTGTCATGAGGTCTTAATGAGTGTGAGATACTGAAGAGTTTTAACAAATGTACATACTTGGTTTGAAGTAATGGATGGCATTAGAAAATTATTTAACTTAACTGACTGATGTTTATTAAATGCCTCAACAGATGTAAGTGATGTGAATGTCATTTATAGCTTCTGTATACAATGTTGAATTCCTCCTGTTGTCTATGGACTAAGGAGCAGTCTTCAATACATGGTAGAGACTTGAAAAATCAAGATAATATACCTACCCTCAACAAAGGTGCAAATTAAAGGTCTCCGAAGCACCAAAAATGTGGATAGAAAAATTGCCAGAAGTGTTTCCAGAATTTTTTCACAGGAAGATTTCTTTGAAGCATTTATTGATAAGGATATGTTATCAAATTGAATTTAATTGCTCTTTGAAATAACTTCCAGAAGTAGTTCATGAGAATGTCCGAAGCACAATTGGATCTTTGGAATGTTTTCTGGAAGCAACGTCCCTAAGAATGCATGTAAAAATTGCATCAAGAATTTTGCTAGGAACTTTAAAAAAAAAAACACAGGTGCGTCGTTGGACACACGAGAGAAGCGAAGCTTTTTCGCAGTTACATAGGTTTGATAGCTTAATAATTTTTTCTTTTTAATAAATTAACTTTTAAACACAAAAATTTAAAATACCATAAAATAAATTACATATATACAGAAAACATATTTACTGCTTATTTTTTTATTGTTGAATGTCAAATTTCCACGCCAATTACATATACGGGCATATAATGCCAGTGACTCTCCATTTTAACTCTCCACACATGGTTGTGAACTTGGCTGCACTGAACAAATTTTTTCCTTCAACAGCGTACTACCTAGCGAAAAAATCTGTCGAAAATTTTTCAGATTTAACTCCAAGCAAATCACAGAACGAGGAATAAAAGGCTTCGCTTCAAAAATATATATTAAAGAACGCACAAGAAACAAAATTTAACAAACATGTTAAATACCTTGCCGATGTAATACATGCGTTTGTTAATTCCATAATTATTGATATCATCTATTTTTTTTGACACTTAAAAACGCACTTGTCAACGCACTTGTGGGCATTGCTAATTTTCTTCGTGCCAACAACACCACAAACGCATTCACAATACAAACACCGATGCTGGAGACACTTTGTGGCAAATTTTTGTTAGTTGTAGCATAGCAAATACACAATCCTCTATCTATTGATAGATGGTGACGATTTACTGCAGCATAGCTTCTGTTCTAATTAATATTGAATTAACAACTGTTTTTATCAAGTCTTTGTGGCCTAGTGGATAGTGTGTTGGACTCTCATTTAAGAGGACACGTGTTCGATCCCTACGTGCGGGCCAAAAAATATTTTTAGTATTTAATATTAAAGTATTAAATTTTCTTCTTGTAATAAGCGCTAGCAACAAAGAACCAATCAAATTTCCAAGAAAAAATCTTTCGAAAATTTTTCAGATTTCACTCCAAGCAAATCACAGAACGAGGAGTAAAAAAGCTTCGCTTCAAAAATAACTTTTCTTTTAGTGTATAAGCAAATTTGCGTTTTTGTTGGTGTTGAAGGTTTTGCATATTTATTATACAAAAAGTTTGTGGTATTGGAAAATATTCAAATAGGCCAACTTTGGAAAAGTGGGGAGTCCACAACTGAGCAGATATCGCAAAATTCACTTAAATTTACGCTAATAAGACCCCAAACTATGATTTTTTATATATAGATTTACAAATTTACAGCCTTTTTCCTTACGTTAATTTTACCACTCGCATTACCACTCTTTTTGCCGCGGCCATTCGAAAATAAGAATTACATATTGTCAATCGTTCTTCCATGACATTTAAACATATCACATTGTTAACAGAATGGCTGTATTTCTTCTTTAATTCTCCTCGTTAGTTTTATATTTATGCTATAACTCCTGCCAACAAAATATTAATGTAGTTCATTGAGCACACTCTTCCAAATAAAACCAAATAATACTTGAAACTACACCGAGAAAAAAAAAACAATAGGTAAATCACCTAAGTCGACTTGGGTAAAGAGAATTGAATGGGAATTAGAAACTTATGATTATTCACCTAAGCAATTTATTGTTTAATACATTGCTTTGAAAGCACATACTTCGATACACTGCAAAAAAAAAAAATATTTGATTCACAGATGTTAACAGATGCTGTATTAACAGATGCAGTATGTCGCAGCCCTATAGGAACAAACTAACTTGTTTTTAAAAACAACTAATTAAAAAACTAGTTTAAAATAAACCAGTATATAAACTACTTTAAATTATATTAAGGCGGCATCCACTTCAATTCTAAATAGTTTTTATTGCATTATATATGAAGTAATTGAAATACTACTTAAAAACACGGATTGGTAAACTACTTTGAATTATATTACGGCGCCAATTACTCTGATTTTGACATGTTTTAATTGCCAATTCTTATTAGATAATATTTAACAATGTTATTTCATCAAATATTATTAACTTTAGGCCATCAGTAATAGTTTTCATTTGGTTATTTTAAAGTAATTAGAAAATAATTTAAATATAACTAATTTAACAAGTAGTTGAAAATATATGCAGACGAAAGTCAATTGACTTATTTAGCGGACATCACCATACAAAATATGTTAGTTCGTTCTATGGAAAAAATTCAGATTTTCAACTAGTTGTGGTTGACAAAAAACTACTTTATCAACTACTTTCAAATTAGTTGATTTTCCTACAGGGAGTATTCTGTTGATAGCTGCAGCATAGCTTCAGTTGTAATTAATATTGAATAATTCACTCCGCGAAACGAAGGAGTTTGGCTCAATGCGTAGCGTAGTGTCTTTATACGCAGTGGTATCGGGTTGGTGTGGAATCGAATCTCAACGGCATGCGAAGGTAAAATTTTTGTATTTGATATATAATTTAATTTAATTTAATTTAATTTAATTTAATTTAATTTAATTTAATTTAATTAAATTTAATTTTATTTAATTTAATTTAATTTAATTTAATTTAATTTAATTTAATGTTGTTGTTATAATAGACGTCAATCAGCAAGAAACGCCGAGAAGTCATTAATTTCTAAGAAGAAAAAGGTGTTGATAAAAGAAAAATTTGTGTTGTTGCCGATTCAGTCAAGCAAATCACAGAACGAGAGGCGGCAGCTTCAAAAAAAAAAAGGAAAATTAAAAAAACCAAAACTTGAAAAAGAGTTATATTTTTGAAATTAAATTTTTTTTTTAAAGTGGTGTATAAAAAATTACCAAATACTTGGTTAATTTATCACCCAATAAAAATTAGCAAGTCAACTTGTAAAATTTAGGCGTTTTGATAAAGTACTTGGGTGGCTGAAAACTGCCAAAGCCATCTTATAAATTATACTAGGTTTTTTTTTCAATTTAACATAAGCCTTTTTCTCGGTAAGTAAGTAAGTAAGTTTTTTCTCGGTGTATGCGTTAACATCACATGAAATTTAATAAATGTATAATTTCTAATAACTCAATTCATAGACAAATATTGATAATTGCATTTAAATCCTTTATAAAACAAAACTTTACGCATGCATTACTTTCTAGGACTTGAAAGGGATATAAGAGTTGGCAATTTAGGCAAAAACAAAACTTATGCAGCTGTTTTGCAAAAAAAAAAAAAAAAAACACAGCAACAACAAAAAAACAACGGTAGCAAAATCAAACTCAATGCTTAACTTTGGCAAACTGATGCGAAATAGCGCAGACAGTTGTAACATCCTGACACCCCAACAACAAACAAAAACATTTCGTCACTTCCTTACCCCAGCCAAACACCCTCAATTTGGCAAATGAAACCCGTGTGTATTCTTAAGCCACATTTAGTTCAACTTTACATTAATTTCAATTTTCTTGATGTTCAAGTTTTACTTCACGTCCGCAAATTGCTTTGGGAAATATTTGTTGAACATCATCAACGAGAGATGCACGACGCATCTATAGATAGCAAAGATGTATGAAAAGATACTATTTGAAGGACTAAAGTTTAGACAGTTTGCTGAACTATATTAACGCTGGAAAACTTATGCTTTACCTTGAAAGAGAGCTTAAGGCGGACGAATGTGTATGTATGACTGACTGTCTTGACTGATAAGCTGTTGAGAGGATAAATTTACGCAAATGTGCACATGTGAGAGATACTTTGTGGCAGGGGGGAATGAGCCAAAGAAATTGATTACAAGATTGTTTAATAGTCTGACAAGTTTATATGTAGCACTTTCGAATAATCTACACAGTAGTTGTTACAAGTTAAAAAAAAAAAATGAAAAATGTAACAAAAAGAAACTTTGAATTTCTCTAGATATATTTACGTATTTTAAAAATATATTCAACAATTTTTTTTTCTATATTATTCCTAATCTCTTCCGCAGCTCAGCCAAGCAATCCTTTCTTCCTGCTATACTTTTGTCTATGCTTTTGTTGACTCAAACAATATCAGTATCACTTCCGTTTACAAATCCTTGCGCAAAATATCCGTTTCAACAACTGCAAGTTTGGTGGAGGGGGTAAAGAGATAAAAAAAAACATAAACTTTCGATGACAACACGAAGTAGTAGCAAAGAAGCGTACAAATATACTCGCTGCAAATCGTAATCGGAAGTGCGCCTTCACAAGCTCAAGTGTATTTAAATATGGCGCGCGCCAAGCGGAAGTGATCACCCGCTCCATGGGAGAAAAACAAACACATAACCCAAGAGTAAAGTGGCAGGCAGCTAAAGTGATATTTGGAAAATTTTAGAATTTTGTATAAACTTTCAGCTGCTAGCTTCAGGCGCTTTCAAAGGTAGCACGGAATGATGGCAAGCATGATGATGAAGGATATTGCCACAACAACAACATCTAACGTTTATGCCAGTTAACGATTTGTGAATTGAACTTTCTTCTTTGGTTTTTGTTGGTTCAACAATAAAACTATAAAAACTATTAAATCTATTCAATATTTCAGTGAATCTTCTTCAATCGGCACTCACTCATCTTGCCCGTCCCTCTTCATGCCGCAGCACTTTAAACATGCGTGCATTATTTTAAGGATATGCAAAAGTTTGTCGTACCAATAAAGCTATTTCAACCAAGCAATGCAACTTCAAGGACTTTTACAAGTTTTTCAACACACATAAACTATGCTCAATCGCATGATTGTATGTTTGTACTTGCAGTGAAGTCCCTTTTTTCCGTTGTTTGTTAAAGTTTTATTTGCATAAGTATTTGCTTGCAAAGATTTCCTTCGCTTTTGCTTTGTTTGTTTTAAATAATGCAAATTATTCCCGCATAAAAATTCATATAATACACAAATTTTTTTGTTCTTTTCGTAAAAAATATTAGCTTTCTTTCTTGTATTTTCAAGGAAGTTCATAAAAGTGAGAAAGTTTTTTTCGTTCTATGGGTGAAAAACAGTTTTTCCTTTTGTTTAAATTTATGTGCAGAAATTGGGGAAGGGTGCTGCATAGTATGTAAAGAGGACAAAGTTGCAAAGCCTTTATTGGAGTTCATTATAATAAAGCCAATTTATGCTCAAATTAGGTAGCAATGTTCAGGTTGTAAGACATTTTTGGCTTATAGTTTTTCAAATTATATAGTGATGGTACGAGAGGTGGATAAAGTTCTCTAGGTAAACTAGGCCAGATTTTATTTGTGGTTGCAAAATTCTTAGGCGAATGATTAAAAGTACACCGAGAGAAAAAAACCATAGTAAGAACATACAAGTTGGCTTTTATGAAAGAAAAATGTGGCAAAACTAATGTGTAATGACAAAAGTATTTATGCAAGCTAAACATGGTTTAAAAATTAAAACTTCGATAATTTCTACAAAAATAAATTGTTTTCTTAATAAATTTCTTGTTAAATTATACAAAGGCTATGCACAAAATTTGATTTAGTCATCACTTTATCTTATGTAAAATTGTATAATAAGACTTGGATAAAACGGACATATGTTTAATTGTACAAAATGTCGACAATTTGTCATTCAAACAAAATTCGATCGATCAACACATAAAACTTGGTTGTCTTATCCAAGAACTTGGAAGGTACCAAATTGCCAAAGCTATTGAATAAATTAACAAAAGTTTATGGTTAATTTGCCTTAAGTTTTTTTTTTGTTGGTGTAGTCTACGTGAGAATTAGAATGCATATTGAAGCGATCCAATAAACATTGTCGCGTAATTCGTGTAAAAAATCGTAATTGCTTTTTATAATTTTGGCGACTCGTTAAAGAATTGCTTTTTATAGTTAGCCGACTCGTTAGCGAATTGCTTTCTTTAGTTTTGCCAACTCGTTAACGAATTACTTTTTATAATATTGGCGACTCGTTAACAAATTGCTTTTTATAGTTTTAGCGACTCGTTAACGAAGGATGAATTTCTCCTGCTCGCTATATTATAAGTGAATCGCTTCTAATAATTGTTAATGAATGAAATGTACGAGAATGCGATTCGTAAACGATAACATTAGTGAATAATTTTTTTTTTTTTGGTTGGGGTATCACTGATTTCTTTAATATTTTTAAGAATACATTTTTTTTTAAGGTGACCGATAGTGACAGTGATAGTGAGCAGTGCCAAGTATCTAGGTGTCATACTGAACTCGAAACTCATCTGGAAAGTAAACATTGAGCACATGGTTTAAGTGGCCTGTTTAGTAAGGTGGGTCGCCTTATATGGGGAAAAAAATTATAAATAAAAAGTCACCTTCTAGAATAATAGCTTACCTCGAAAGTATTTCAGCACCATCAAAAAATTTGTTTTTAGTTGTCCCAAAAACAGTCAAAACAGTCTTTTGTTCATAGCCTTGGCATTTCTGGTCCTATCATTAAATGTTGTATATCGTTGGAAAGGTCTTAAAGAGTACCAGCTTACGTTTTCAGATGTCATTTTAATGTGGATATTTAAATTTTTATTAATTTTATCACTTGCAACAACAAAATTCCTATAAAAAAAATATTATTTAATCAAAGTTCATATACTATTGTGCATAAATCAAATGATTTCATTCACTAGAAAAAATGTTACAAAGGTTACAAAGGTTATAATGTTCGAGGTAAAGCCCGTATGATACTTCATTTTTTTGCTCAATTTTTGTCATTGAAAATGAAAACTAGATCTGTTCAAATAGTACGAAAACATGGATTCAATTGGTGTGAGTGAGTACGCATATAGTACGAATTGGAGAAAAATTTGTAGGACGGGAGGATTTTGTAGGAATTCGTTCATCGTTAAGTTTCGATCAAATATTTATTGTGCTGTTAAAAATTAATTTGGCATTTTTAGAGTAAACAAAACTATTTAAGATAAATGTATGCTGCATTGGAAGTGATGTGTGTAGCTAATATTAATTTACTTAATGCAGTTGCTCTTAAAAACACCAGAAATAAAAAAGTAACAATGCTTATCCCTTTCTTACAAAATATGTCTGTCCTGCCCACGCTCCACTTGTTTTCAGATTTTAAAATTGGAAAAAAAAAATTAAGTATCATACGGGCTTTATCGCTGAAATTGAAATTTGAGTCGAAAATGTGCAAAAGTCGAAGTACCCAAAGGCAAAGTTTTGCTCGGAATAACAGTTATACCTCAACTATGATGACAACTACTGAAAAGATTTTATGTGAAAATGTCAAATTGTCAAAGGTATATTAATAAAACTAAACATTTTTCGGACTATATTTATATTTAGTTGTATCTTTACCTTTTCTGTAACAGAATTTGTACTGAAAATGTAAACCTCTGTAACTTTTTTTCTACTGCATGAAATCGTTTGATGTTTCCACAGCAGTGCATTGAAATTTAATGAACTTTGATTAAATAATATTTTTTAAACGGAATTTCGGGGTTACAAGTGGAAAAAATAATAAATATTTCAATATTCATTTCAAGATGACATCTAAAGTCAATGATAAGAAGGCAAGGTGGAACTCTTTAAGACCTTTCCAACGATATACAGCACTTAATCATCGGACCAGAAATGCCAAGGTTATAAATAAAATAAAATGTTGGCTGTTTTTTGGGACACCCAAAAAATTTTTTTTTGGTGGTGTTGAAATACTTTCGATGTAAGCTATCATTATAGGGGGTTACTTCTTACATTTATTTTTGGTAATCCACCTTACTGCATATTCTTCTCCGCCTGTAAAAAACTATTTGCAACAGATGGGATCTGAAGCCAAAAATACTCTTATGGCTTTATACCTCAATGGTGCGTCCAATTCTGACTATTGGGCGCTAGTGTGTTGCACTGTTGGTATATGCTCTTTTAAAAAGTCCCTACGCAGCCGAAAAAAAATTTTCCCTACAAAATTTTCTACTGTATATGTTTTTGTTATATTTGCACTTTGACAAAGAGTTTTCAACCCCAAATAATTTAATCGTTACATTAAAATGTAACTTAACTATATATAAAAACTAAGATGCATAAATCTGAAATTTTACTTCACGGAAGAGCTGCTTAAAAAATGCTTGATCCCACCCAGTGGCGAACGGATGCATTCGTCTTCGAAGACGACTTTCAAGACAGCAGTCAGTCTTCGAGGACAGATCGCTCCAATCTTATAGCTGTGCTCAAAGACCATTTCAAACAAATCAGCCAAACGACTTGGAAGACAAGTGTGTTCCACCTGTTCGAAGATGGCTCCAATACACGTCTTGCTAAGTGTCCGCATTCGTTCTAAGTTGCTGCTCTTGTTGTACGATTTTTCTCGATCGTATTCTCTCCTGCAAATTTCCTACGTTTTGTGTTCTTACTAAATTAATAGCGGCATGTCCAGTAAAACATCAGGATTGTTACTGCTTTTGCATTTCAATCAAATCAAAATAAATTAATATTTGTACATTTTTGGTTTGTTCGTCTATTATGCGCTGCAATATCGTTCATCCCAAGGTTAATTTATAAGGTTGTCGCAGGGCTGATCGCACTCTCTTCTCAGTACCCATCTTTGTCAAACCCAGCCAATTTTGTGAATGACTACGAAAGAATAACGGATGATAATAGAGAGCACTTGCAGATTTTCTATGAGCTGTCAACTTCGATTTGACAATTATGGGTACTCGCTCTCTGCCTTGCGACAACCTTATAAATCAACCTTGGTTCATCCAAAGCTTTGTCAACTTATTGCTTGCAATTTGACACACCCCCGTTTACAGCCCATAAATCAATAAAAATGCTAACTTTAAGACAGGTTTTTATGTATTAGACTAAAATTTGGTATCTCAGTTCGTATTTTTACTGTTGGCATTTGTGCTAAAAATAAAAGTGGCACTATATACATTTACTGTGTACATTTTTTTAATAATAAAATTTTTTTTTTTTCATAATTCGATTAAAATAAATAATTCATAACGTGCGTTACAAGTACAATAACATTTAATTTTATCAAATCTTTTTTAATATTTTAACCATAATAAAAACAATGCAAAACATTAAATTTTCTTTAACCATACAGTGATGGATATTTAATTATAAACTCTTTATTTCTTCCTTCCTTCTTCACTTTTCAGGGCATATGCGGGGACGAAGCAAAGCGCGCCGGGTATAAGCTAGAATTTGAAAAAAAAATATACAAAAAAGATAAAAGACTATTAATTTTGGTTTTTAACGAACATTTATTATTAAAATGCTTAAAAGTCAAAAATAACTTAGAATGCATATTCTTACATAAATGTCTACAAAAATTCCCTACTTTTTCCCTACATTTTTCCCTACATGTACCACCACTGGTGTGGTGGCCTGCTCTGACTCTAGCGTACAATATTAGTAAACTATCTAGGGTTCAGCATTCGGCATGCTTAGGCGTCACGAGGGGAGTCCGATCATGTCCAACGGATGTACTGAACGCCTTGACTTACCTATTGCCTATTAATCTTCACATTTGTTAATTGCATCCAACAGTGAAATTCGGCTAAAGCAGTCTGACAACTGAAGATACAAATGTTATGGATCTGAAAAAAACCTCAACTTATTACCATCGGAATTTTAACACAGATACAGACACAGAACACAGATTACGTAATTTCCAATCTTGACTTCACTTGCAGTGAATTTGCCAGCAAGTACCCGTTTAGAGCGGAGTGGCGCAATGGTGGTGCAGACGCTTTTTATGATGTGACCTTCAACATCGATGAGTTCAAGATGGGTTGCGGAATAGGAGCGTGATTATACTCAGAGAAACTGAGTGTGGCCAACTCCTTCCGTCTACCGGACTCAGCCAGGATTTTCCGAAGCAGAACTACTAGCGATAAGAGATAACAATCTTAATGAGATAACAATTGTAGCATTAGCTACAGTAAAATTTAAATCTAAGACATTGCTAAAATATAGCAGTGGTGACCTCTCCAGCCTCTCCCCCACATAAAACATTTTGAGAAGCAGTTTAGCTGATTGGATGCTCTACTAAAAAGTAAGCGTTATCGAAGGAGAATATGTTTTGTCAAATGTCCACGGATTTACATATTTCTTTATTTTAGCGAATTGGTTGCCCTAGCAATGACAGAAATGTGCCTATTTATCTGGTTGAATTTCTTAATTAGCTTTACTTCAAGCGTAGGAGGTTTAATATTGTGCTTAAATTTTCTAAAAATTTTATTCATCATATATAGTGCCACGTACACTAGCATTTTATTGTTCGCCAGTAACACACAAGTTTAAAATAAACTCTCAAATACAACTCTCCTTTGCCAAATCGTATGTACGCCTCTGCGTGACGATCACATTAAAAACATTTATAAAATCTTTACCGTTAATAAGTCGAGCCCAACGATTTACAAAGTTAAAGTTTATTTATGTACCGTTTATGTTTATTTAAAAAATTCACCTTCCTTTGCAAATTTTTGATTTGTTGCAACTCCGTTCATAATCGTCTACATAAAACGCCTTGCAAGCTTTTTCCCAAAAATAAAAGAAATCGATCTGGGCTTGCAATTCCTTAGTTTATTTATTTTTGGTTTGCTTGTTTGTTTTCAAAATGCACCTTCGTTCGAATTCTGAATTTTTGTGTTCTTGCAACTCTGATCATGATCGCCCACATTATATTTATTCAAGCTGGCTCAGTTTTTTTTTTGTTTTTGCATATTGTGCTGAAGTGCATTTTTGTCATGTTTACAGTTCGTGATTTTGTCACGGTCAATTGGAATATTTGCATTAACAAAAAAAAAAATATTTTCATAAAATCTGCACAGAAAAACTACCGCGCCAACATTTTAGTTAGAATTTTAGAATTCATTAAAAATCTTTCTTAACAGTGACACACTCTACAAGATCTCATTTAATAGTTTTTGCCAACCGAATTTCATAAAATTTATCACAACAATTTGTCTTGTACTGTAGATACCAATTTGTTTGGGCATCCGTCCTACTCTAAATTATAGCTTAGTTTCGAAGTTATGGCAACTCATTTGAATAACTGGACCCATTAACAATTAATCCCCATTTAAATTTTTGGCGCACAATTCATATTAATTAGCTTACTTTGCCAAGATGGTTGCTCAAATATGAGTCTGGATGATGTTTTAGTTGAAGTTGTTGTTGCTGTTTTGCTGATAATATCGCATTGGGCTTCATTTTGGTTACATTTAGTTGTTCATCAAATCATACCTTTTCTTATGTCTTTCTATGTATTTGCCTCCGGCTTACGCTCGTCTGTCTTAATCTGACGCATTTATTTTATTGGACATGATAGCGTAGTTTTGACATTTTGTACCCTTTTTCGTAAGAGTCCCACAAGTTATGTTAATTTAACTTTGGCAATGTTGAACACATGTGTGTGCTAAGGACGCAAGTTACTACAGGATATTCGTATATAACACTCGCACACTTCTCGCCTGTCAGTTGTACTCCTTGAGGAGATTTTCGTTGGCTGTTACTCTAGTTTTTGTTGTTATTATTATTGTCTTAATATCCTGAGGGAAACAGCAAACTTATTAAAGAACTTCAACGTACGAATTGTGAGATAAAGACTTTTGGACGCCAGTGTAAAAAATAAGGTTATAAGTTGCAAAAGAGTTGTTCTGAGATGACTTTTTTTTTTGAGTTGAGAAATAATGTTGAGAATGAAAACTTATTGCTGTTGGGAGACGCTGCAAGTAGTGTAAACATTTTTAAATTTGCACAAAATACTTTTTGTTTTTTTTTTAATGGGTTGATTAAATAGGGTTAAAAAAATAAATATGTGCTCATGATTGTTGTTGTGGCGCTGAGCGTAGTTTCGAATTCTAGGTTAGTATTGGCTCAAAAAAAATCAGTATTTGAAGATAGTTGAGGTTATTTAATCTGAAGTAGTTTTGTTTTGGCTTTCGAGGCAATTTAAAAAGTTTTTGAAAGGAAAAAAAAAGTCATTCGACAGTCTAATTTGATGAGAAACAGAGCTAATAATTTACACAGCTCAACAAAGAAAAAAAATTTTTGTGTGTTGCCATGAGTATCTCTGCGGCTTACTATAATAACGCAAACCAAATTTTCGGAAATAGTCTTGAGAGTTCTGAATTGACTCTAGTTTCCGAAATATTTTTAAAATAACTCAATTTTTATAATGTTTATAGCTTTTGACGTAGCAATAGGTCTTATAGCGCGATTTGAGTGCAGTCTTTTCCACAAATTTTTTAAAGTAAATGTACAGTTTTGTTCACTTTTTGGGGTATACCTACAACCTTTAATATTCACTGTACACATATAAGATATGTGCTAAAATGTCAGTAATATGGCGAATAAAACGAATATATAACTTTGAATTTCATATATCAGTTGTTTTTGTTTTTATCAGTTGTTATTGTTTTACTAATCTTTAGCAAGATTAATGCAATAAATAATATAGATGTATGAACCTTCAGAGCTAGTATACAGCTACGCAGGTTTACATGAGCAGAGACTATCCCCTTCATTTTGTATCACGAATAAGCACACCAACGATCAGCAAGACACGAGAAGCAATACTTTATTCCATACAAAAATCTATTGCTTCTCGTGTCTTGCTTATCGTTGGTGTGCGTATTCGTGAAACAAAATGAAGGGGTAAGCATGGCTATGAAAAATCCATTAATTTTTCAAATATAATACATTTTTATATATTTTGTACTTATTCCATGTCACGTAAAATAATAAAAATAAACAACATAAATAGACAACAAAATTTTTAAAAAATTTCATATGAAATAAAATTCTCCAAAAAAATACTACAAATCCATAAAAAGATGTATTTTTCTTCTATGAATGAAGTTCAATAAAACCCATCAGAAAGTTTCGGTTTATTTATATGCTTTTAATAACTTATATATAAGATAAAATTATATAGAAATTATTAAAAAATTATATAAATTATATAAAACTAGCTGGAATACCCAGCGCCTCCTGGGGGTGGTGTAGCAATTAGATTATATATAATGTATGGGAAATAATACAACCTCACAATGAGCAACGATTAATGGGTCCAATCTCAACCATATATTTTTTGTTATTATTTCTGGTTATAAAATTTCCAGTATCAGTCCAAGAGCTTCAGCCCTTATAAGAGAGTGACTTTTACTCTTGTTAAAAATATCAAATAAACCTTTCTTGTCACATGCAATTAGATATCAATTTCACAAAAATCCTGGGTCAAATGGCCTAGGATTTGAATTTTATCACATTAATAAAAGATGTTTAAAATGTTGAAATTTGAGTATGCATGACAATCTAGACGCTTGTTGAAAAGTTTTTGATTGCAGTCGAAATATGGATTTTAAAACTGATACTGATCTTCTTTAGTCCAGCCCTCTTCTTTTATAGAGCTTGGACCAGACCCTACCAACCCCTGTAGCAAATATCAATACCATGCTGTAGATATTTACAGAAACAAACTATTAATATTAAATTGGCACGCCCCCTTGTCTAATCCAGACCAATTTTCTAGACAATGAGCTGCTCGTTACACCAAGAATCTATGTGCAAAATTAAGTTGAAGTCCGATAAACGGTGAAGAAGGAGTTCAATTATAAAATTAAAGAGACACGCCGCATTGTCTTATATCGCCCACTTTTCTAGATTATGGACTACTCATTATTCTTAAGAATATATGTGCAAAATTTGGTTGAAGTTGGCAAACTGTGTAGAAGGAGTTCGAACAAAATTAAAATGCCACGCCCCTTGTATAATTCCGCTCACTTTTCTTAACTTCTGACTGCTCATTATACCAAGTAATGTTACCTGCAAAATTTGGTTCAAGTCGGCTAAGTGGTTTAGAAGAAGTTCAGTTCGAATTAAATTGACACGCTCCCTTGCCTAATTTTGCACTCTTTTCTAGACTAAAAACTGCTCATTATGCTAAAGAATATATGTGCAAAGTTTGGTTGAAATTGGACGATCGGTGCAGAAGGAGTTCGATTAATATTAAAATGTAACACTACTTGCCTAACCCCGACCACTTTTTTGGGCAAAAGACTGCTCATTATACCAAAGAATATATATGCCAAATTTGGTTGAAGTAAGAAAAACTGTGTAGGAGCTGTTGGGGAACATACAGATATTCAGATGGGTGGTAAAAGTAGGCTTGTCAACATTTATTTATATTGCGACCGCCACTTGGACTAATAGCACCTACACAACAAGTTTCATTAGCGATTAGAAAAGTGGGCGTAATTATAGTTCGACCACGCCCATTTTTAGTGCACTTGTCGAGACTAACCATACTAAACTTAATTACAAAATTTAAGCTCAATGCATCCAAATTCGTCTGAAATAAAGCGTTTTTATTGATTTGTGGGCGCTAATAGGGGGTGTGGCAACTTTTTTTTATTATTCGAGAATTGGTCTTGATAACACATGTTGTAAATCTGGTGCCCTTAGGTGCTACCGTTTCTGAGATCTTAACGGATACCAACTCGCACGAAGGATTTTATATATATAGAGGATAGATTACTGAGTTAAAAGTTTGTATTTCAAAGACTCTTCTTAAAAAAATTTGTCGCTTCTGGTATTTTTGAAAATAAACTTATTTTAAGCATATATAGAAGTCCGCCAATATGTGGCAGGCTCACCTGACCTGATTTCTTTCCTCCATCACTTATACATTCTCTCAAAAAAGTGGCGTTGATTGGTCAATAAAACCCAAAATATTTATTATTCATTCAAATTTACTTTATCGCTTTCATAGTAGGCCCTTTCCGAAATAATACATTTATGCCATAGAATAATCCAGTTATCAAAATATTATTCAAACGCATTTTCCTGAATCGACTTTATTCCTCGCCGCGAATTATTTTTTATGTCTTTTATCGACTGAAAATGGGTGTCTCGAAGTGTTAATATGAGTTTCGAAAGAAAAAACGTCAGCCGGAACCATATCGGGTGAATAAGATATGGTTTCGGATGATGTTTGTTGAGTGTTTGAGTTTTTCGCAAAAGAGTTTTTAAAGAAAATTCAGGTATTCAGGAAAAACTGTTGTGCATTTTTACTATATATAAAAGCAAAAGTAGCACAAAAAGCTTTCTTTAGAAAATATAATCTCTATTATCTGAAAATCCTGACATGATGAGCAAATTCTGAAAGTGGGTGCACATTGGCGATCATGAGTGACACTGAAAAATTCAACAAATATGGCCGCTGACTATCACTCAACCACTAATAATTTTGGTTCGCGGCCACACACGCGAACCTGCGTAAACAGAGAGAATTTGAGCATGAGTGTCACTCATATATGTGACTAATGTAAACTAATATATACCCCGCTATACATATACCCCGGTATACTAATGTATACCCCGCTTGACTTCGAATTTGGACTCAAAGCAAACAATTTTTATGGAAATAACTCCACCCAATTGCAAAAGCTTGTTGACCTGTGTTATAATTATGACGGTGGAAAAGTTTTCGAATATACGTTAAACTTTAAAAAAGTTTTTGAAAGAAATCTTTAGCCTATTTGTCTATTTTTCTATTTTTCTGCACTGAAAATTGTTCTGTCAGCTGTTTTCTACACTTTGAGAACATTTAGAAAAACATGTTGTCATCTGCTGTCACGTGGTTTCCCCTGGCCTACACATCTTGTGCCTGCCACTATCTACAACAGCAAAAGCAACAACATCTATCCACACTCCTTTCGTCGTTTGCATCCATACGTTTGCTGCTTACATTGTTCTTAAGAATTATAATGTGGTTTTCAAGAGTTTAACAACAACTAAACACAATTCCCTGCAGTCAGCAAACTGGGATTAGCATGGATGGCATGAATGAACCCTTTTTTCCCAAAATCATATCTTAGCAGGAGCAGAAACACTGAGGTGTGTCCACGTTGATTTGAAAATACAAAATTTATCAACAGCATATATCGCACACATGTGTCGGCAACAACAATAACAAGAACAAGAACAACGATAACAATAACAATAGCAATAACCATGCTGTTATCCTCCGACACTTTAGGCATGTCACAACTGCTAGCTATGTCCAAGTGTTGACTGTTCTTTTCGGGGTAACTAAGGCACACATCCCTCTCTACGCATTCTTAAAAAAGCCCTTGAAAAATACCTAGCTTCTTCTTAAGTAGGTAAATGAATTAAGCTCTTGAGGTAAGCTATAAAAGCGGTAACAATTTCTAAGGATATCTCAAGCTAACCACCAACTAAGATGCAAAGAACGTCAGAGGAGGCAGCATGTGCACAGCAGGCTATTCTCTATAAAATGCTTAATGAATCATATTAAAAGCTAAAAGTTTGCCAAGGATCTTATGATGGGTTACATGAGCCCAGGTTACATGCACAATTAATATAACGTATTTATGGTGTAGTGTAGTCTTGAAGTAGATGAACCTTCTTAATTGCTGGACTAACTTAGGGATTGTGGCGCCCAAAAAGCAAGTCAAGTTTATTTTTACTCTAAATGTTTGAAGTTGAAAATGTGGTGGCAATTGTAAAAGTTCTTTCAGGAAAGGTGGGAGGTAAACTAAGATGAAACTTTGCCCCCCTACTGTGCGTTGGATTCTGTTGTAAAGGTTAATATTTGCTCATGTGTGTCCAATAAATTTCAATTAATATTAGCCTGGAAGGTGAAAGAAATTTACATGTGGTCGGTTGTAAGTTTAAAATTGCCACAAAGACCATAGTAGAGAAAAGTTTTAAATTAAAATTAATTTTCTGTTCATACAACTTACCATACACACAGAAAAAACTTAAGAGAAATTTAATAAAATACACTATGAAAAAAACAACTTCTCTCAATTACATTTAGAATCCATTATTTGTTCCATTAAATTTATTTTGACATATTACGAAATTTTGAAATATTTTTAGACTGTTTGAAATTTTTTTTTAAAGCTATGAAATAACATAAAAGTTATGAATTTGCGAAGTAGCTAGATAGTGGCGGATCTAGGATATTTGCCAGAGGGGCAGAGATATCAAAAAAACAAAAACCAAAATGAAAATATATTACAAAATTACATATATCGGTGTTTCCATGTCAAATCGGACATTTTACACATATTTGTACAAATTTGGTACTTTGCCCTTTTTCAAAAAAATGTACGTAAAATATGGTATAATTTATGGTTTTTAGTATTTTTTGTACTTCTTACGATATTTTATTGTTTTTCAGCTAGTAATATACCTAGAAATATAAAAACAAAATTGTTTACAATCAAACTACTAAGAGAATGTGTATGACTACAAGACTCAAAGGCCAACTTGTAAGTCAATGAGTTTCAGACCCAAGCGGAACCATTAAACAAATACTGTTTTGTTCTTTAACTGGCGATAGATAATGAAATGGGGATGGGGAATAGTTTTACTTTTGGGCCCACGCCCTTGTCTTTCTTTTTTTTTCTTAACGTATATTTGGAGCCCCTAAATCTAATCTCAAATAGCACAGAAGATATAAATTCTGAAAGTTTGAAAAAGTTATCTTTTTTCGTATACGAAATATCCATATTTTTTATACAGAAGAGTAGTTCAAAGAATAGTATATACAAACTAAAAGGGTAAACTATGATCGATTGAATATAATATTAACTGCAAAATTCCATCGCATCCCTTAAATACTTCGAAGTATTGAAATTGGATCAGTGAACGATTCTTATTATCATACAAGTACTCTAAAATTAGTACTGTTTGATTTAAATTGGTGCCAAGGACGATTTTACTTTGATTCCTTAAAAAATCGAAGTGCCTTGTAATGAAAAATTTCAAAATTTCAAGTGTTTGTGATTTAAAAAAGGTAAAATATACAGATTTACTAAACACAATTATTTGCATGGTAAGGGATCTATATATAAATAGGCTAAGGAAAAACAGTTCAGTACAATTTTCTCCTACGTTTCTCAAACGATTTATATGATTTTTTTTTTTAAATGAATCAGAGTAGGGTGGAGCATTGACGAATATTTAAATAAAAATGCTAGCTGGAATACCCGGCGTTGCTCGGGGTGGTATGGCATTTAGGCTGTTTCTCAACCGATTTTGATAACTTTTTTTTAAATGAATCAGAGTAGGGAAAAGGAGTGCACCGAATAGTTTTTAAAGAAAAATGCTAGCTGGAATACCCGGCATCGCTCGAGGGTGGTATTACGAAAAGGTCGAGATTCGTCCACTGGCGTACTCCAGTATTTATAAATCGTTTTAGATAAATATGTAAATTTCCCAAAAGATATTTATGAACATAATAAAGATAATGAGCGCCGTTGGCGAAACAGTTTTATTAAAAATCCCCGCGACTTAATTTAATTTTAACCTATGGTAGTTAAAGCTGATGTATTTTTAACGATAATTTTAAACTGTTTTTCCTTGTAATTTTGATCATGTCGAAATTTTGTGAAATTAGCTTTCACGTACTTACAAATTTGCACTGAATTTTCAAACTTTCACAATTTTTATCTCCTAAATCATTCGAAACCAACAAAATATTATTGCACTAATAGGTTTATAAATAAAAATAAATAAAAGTAAAGTTATAAGTAAAATTATGCCTTCGTCTGAAGGTTTCTCATTTCCATTAGGTTTTAAGGTTTTTTAAAAAACTTCGCATGCCACTAGCTGCGTTCCTCTTCATAATTGTTTATTTATTTACTTGCGTCAAGTTAACTATAGTTTGACACGAAGTTCTTGCTAGTTTGTTTAAATCACAAATCATAATTCTGTAAAGTTCCCTTCATAAAGAAGGTATGCTGCATGCATCAAAGCATCTGGCGTTTCTGTTAAACACACACGTTAGCTTATGGGATAACTCACATATATAAAAGTCTGAATCATGCACGCATTAAGCATGATCTCATAAGTTTACATGTGTTTAACAAAAACGTCAGATGCTTTCATGCATGCATGCCTTCGGTGTGTTATAGGTGTAAAAGATGAAAGCTTTACGTGTTTTTCGTAGTATTTTAGCTGCGACTGAATTTATCAGTTTTGTACCCCAAGAGGGGGGGGGGACCTGAAACGGCTTTGTAGACTTATTTTCATTATTTTCCCATACAAAAATTCTCCAAGGGGAGAGGGGGGCTAAAGCCCTTTCAGCTCGTATGTAGATCCGCCACTGTAGCTAGATCCGTGTAATTGCATTCGTTTAAGATACATTTTTAAGTTTTCTTAGCAATTTATGTATTATTGAATGTATAAACTTCTATTTTTTAATGTTTAGCTATAAATAAAATATTTGTAACACAATTACTTTGGTTGGTAATCCCTTCGGTAATCGGTTGGTAATCGCTTCGGCAATTGGTAATCGGTTGGTTATCGCATCGGTAGTCGGTTGGTAAATGCTTCGGTAATTGGTTCGGTAATCGATTAGAAATCGCTTCGGTAATTGGTAATTGGTTCGGTAATTGGTTGGTAATCGGTAAGTGGTTTTGGGTTATTCGTAATCGCCTCGGTAATAAAAAAAAGCTCAACAAACATGTTTGCCTAGCATAACCACGGCATAAGCAATGCTGTACAATCCCTGTAGAAAAATCAACTAATTTAAAATTAGTTGATAAAGTAGTCTTTTGTCAACCACAACTTGTTGAAATTCTGACTTTTTTCCATAGAACGAACTCACATATTTTGTATGGTGATGTCCGCTAAATAAGTCAATTGACTTTCGTCTGCATATATTTTCAACTACTTGTTAAATTAGTAATATTTAAATTATTTTTTTAATTACTTTAAAATAACCAATTGAAAACTATTACTGATGGCCTAAAGTTAATAATATTTGATGAAATAACATGGTTAAATATATATAAACTTGTAATCTAATAAAAATTTGCAATTAAAACATGTCAAAATCAGAGTAGTTGCCGCTTTAATATAATTCAAAGTAGTTCACATACTAGTTTATTTTAAACTGGTTTTTTAATTAGTTGTTTTTAAAAACAAGTTAGTTTGTTCCTATAGGGATGCAACAGAAATGAACAGATAATAGCGTGATGATATCGCTAACAGCGTGCTGATATCGTGAATCTATAGTTTTGCTCTCTACCAAAAAGTGCTCAAAAGTAGTCTAAAGTAGTTTTCACTTTAAAAAAAAAAAAGGACCAGCTCATATATATGCCCCGCTAGGAGTTTAGTTGCGGAAGATATAAACTATTTTCGGCAGTTTTTGTGTTTTTTGTATGGGTACCCAAATAAGGGTGGCAGATAGGGGGTAGTTGTGTTGGGATAAAATGTTGGGGCGCAAAAAATAATAGACCACCTCATATACTTCACTCCTCTAGGAGTCCAGCTGCGGGAGATATAAGCTATTTTCTACAGTTTTTGCAGTTTTTGTGTTTTTTGTATGGGACCCAACTAAGTGTGGCAGATATAGAGTAGATGTGTTGGAAAGAAATTTTAAAGTGCAAAAATTAATAGGACCAGCTCATATATTTCACCTCTTTAGGAGTTCAGTTGCCGGAGATATAAACTATTTTCTACAGTTTTTGCAGTTTTTGTGTTTTTTCTATGGGGACCCAAAGAAGGGTGGCAGATAGGAAGTTGGTGGAAAACATTAGATGAACTATTCGCAACCACAACTTAATTGTTTTTGCTCCCTGCTATCTTTGTCTCTCAAAAACAGCAACACATAAAGTTCTTTTAGTGCAGCTACGCAACGGAATGATAATAATTATGCTAATTTTTATGCGATCGTAGTATATTGTTTGTGTTTTCCTTCAAGCACATAAACATTAACACTACAGAATAATGAGTGAAGTCACCAACACTACACAACGTTAACGTACTGTGCTCTAAGTGAACGCTACAGTACCTTAACATACGCTACGTTTAGTGCCTATTTTAGTTCCCTGATTTCAATTACAAATGCAATCAGATGCTCTTAGACTGTTTTTTTCTGCAGGTGACATTTTTTTTTTTTTTTTTTCAAATACGAGTGAATATATGTATATCTGTATATATGGATTTAAGATTTTTGAAAAGCATAGCCACGTTGGTTTTGAGTTATTCCTATTGAATTTACCTTTGCTTTTAAAATGCCGTAACCAAATCATATTTAAAAAGTATAAACTAAAAGAGAGGTTATTGTGTGCGACTCACTGACCTCTATTATTTTGTTTTTTAAAATTATGATTCTATTAATCTGCTCATCGAAGACTCAAAATAATACGTAATTATTCCTTATTCTAATGAAGTATTTTTTAAGACTAATTTAAACGGGGTCACTAATTAGGATCCAATGTTTTATTGTGCAAAGGTGTTTCCAACAAAACTGCGGCAACCACATGCCGGCCATGCTCCACTGATTGCTAATTGCTCGGCTCCTGTGTATTTGGGAGGCATCATTAACTTAGCCTCTAGCATATTCTTTGAACTGAACAAAATTATGCGGCATAGCCAATAAGCATCAAGCTACTCGCACATACATAAATATTACAGATGCAAAACCATAGAAATGTAATCAATTCCTTGTTAACTTGTATGCTTCCCTCAGAAAATATCAAATTTATGTATTATGTGGCCTTCAATAGTTTCCCTACTTAATGTCAATTGTTTTAAAAATTATTGACAATTTGACGACATGTACCCAATATATGGTAGCTTTCAACAAAAGTCTCACCGAGACATCGAGCGACTCACTTATCAAGCAAGACAGTCAGTCAGTCAAATGCTGTCGCAAGATGTCAGTCACACTTCTTCGAAGAATTCAAATGTTGCTGAAAATGAAGCAGACGAAAACGTTGTACGTTGTCTCAAGATTGACTTCGGTGCATCCAACAAATTTGTTGTTTTGTGACATATGAGATCGTTCATTTGGTTGTCTTGAATCTACATGTGGAGCCTGGTGATTGAGTCTCCTGTGTATGTCACTTTGTTGTTGTTACTGTTGCTGTTGTTAGATACTTGGAATTGCTGTTTGTTGACATGCCCGATTTGTTGTAGAAGTTGAGAAATTGATGTCAACAACACGAACTGTAGTGGTATTGTTTGATATAGTCTCTAAACTGTCAAGTAATTAGACTAATATGATATATCTGCATTTTTAATTAGTTTAAAATAAGATATTTTAATAGTGAATTGATAGATAAGATACAAAAACTAAAAGAAACTATCAAATCTAAGGAATCAATATACACATAGGTACACTGCAATACTTAAATTTTGCGTGAATAACTTGATTGGCTACAATATTTGCTTATATTATTAAGTAACAGGATATTAAGGAACGATCCAAAAAAACCGGATGCAAGCGCTCCGAAATCCTTTAGCAAAATATTTTATGATACACACTCCGATATCAAAACCAGAGATAAAGATATTGGAAACTTCGATTCTAAACTGTGGGGAAGGAATAGCCTTATGTCCTGCTTATGTCAAATGGAAGTTAATACTAACACAAAATGTAAAATATTAACACAAAAATCACCGGAAACCACCCAAAATCATGGGACATCCAAGTTCATCATAAAGGTGCACGACGGTAAAATTGCTTATAATTGCATATACTTGTAAAATGGGTATCAAAATGTGGGACAATTCGTGAGAAAAAGGTGAAATCTGATATAACCTTGGAAAACATGATGTTTCCTATCTCTTTATCTTTAATCCTAACGATATCCGATAACTTAGCTAGCACTGTACGTTAAAGCTTTAAGGCCTTATGCCATGCCAAAGGCCTTAACCAACTTTTTGACAATTTTTTTTGGATTGAAAAAAATTTGTAATCACAAAACAAAATAAACCACATGTTTGCAAATGTATTAAGGTACAAATATTAATTTTTCTATATAATAAATATTTTATAATGGTCACACAGAACAGGCTTAAATAAATGCACATTATTTTAAATCAACTTGCAACATTATTCAATCAATTTTTATTGTATTGAAGTTATAAGAAATTTTTGTAAATTTTATGTGTAGAAATAGGCAATTTTTTTCTAAAATCAATATTTTAAAAATTCTGTACTTATTTTTCTTAAAACTTACATGTAAATTAAGTAACATTTTTTATTTTTGTTGCAATAAGCTTACCGTAGTCAATATAAATGGTTGTAAAGTTAATGAGTTTATCACGTTTTTCACGATACTTATTTTTTTTTTTTGTTTTTATGTGTTCAACGCAAATTTTTTCCATTTGATTACATATTCATTAAGTTATGCAATTTTTGGCGTTCCTCAATCAATCTTTTGCCTTACAACAAAAAGCAAACAACAACATAAATTCGTTAGATACGTGGCAAAAACATATTAAAAAAAACCATTCTCAAGTTGCAATATCGCACCGTATGAAATTGTTGAACACATTAAAACAATTACAAAAAAAAAGAAGAATTGAAAAAGACTTTTGTAAAAAAAAAAATGTGCTGAGTTGAAGAACTTATGTAAATTACGAAATTTTTTGTTATATCAAAACATTGTTTTAAAATGAAAACTTCAATACTTTATACGTACCTATACAAAAAAAAAAAAGTAGGCAGTGGGGGGACTGCCGACCGAAGTGAAAACTTAAAGCTATGAAATGACATACTAGTTTCTGTAGATGTTCTAGTTGTTATGAATTTCCGAAGTAGCAAGAGTCGGCAAATCAGACTCGTTTTACTATGTTATAAATCTCTTTATCAATTTAAGCCTTAATGAATGTTAATAAAGCGTTGACTTTTATATGTATTATATTTATAAGACAATTACTTTGGTTGGGTAATCGGTAATTTGCTCGGTAATCGGTTGGTAATCGCGTCGGTAATTGGTAATCGGCTGTTAATCGCTTCGGTAAGTGGTAATGTGTTGGTAATTGCTTCGGTAATCGGTTGGTAATCGCTTCGGCAATCGTTAATTGGTTGGTACTCACTTCGTTAATCGGTTGGTAATCGCTTCGGTAATCGATTGGTTATTGCTCCGGTAATTGGTTGGTAATCGGTTGGTAATTGTTTCGGTAATCGGTTGGTAATCGCTTCGGTAATTTGTTCGGCAATTGGCTGGTTAATCGCTTCGGTAATTGGTTCGGTAATCGGCTGATAATCGCTTCGGTAATCTTTAATTGGTTGATAGTCGCTTTGGCAAACAGTAATCGGTTGGAAATCGCTTCGGTAATTGGTAATCGGTTGGTAATCGCTTCGGCAATCGGTAATGGGCTGGTAATGACTTCGGTAATTGGTACTGTTTATATGTTTATAAAGGGTTAGCCAAATAACTTTTTTTTTTTTGAAAATGCAAAAAAAAACTACTGAATATTTTCTCAAATTTCTTTTTTTATTTGAATGTACAATCCTTCCGGTTAATAATGGAAAATAATTTCATTCAAATGGCTGCCTCGGCTGGCCATGCAGTAGCCTACACGATCGGTCCAATTTTAAAGCACATTATCGATTGTGTGCAGCTGTATTTCACCAATGGCTTCACGAATATTGTCCTTTAAAGCGTCAATTGTCTCTGGCTTGTCGGCGTAGCACTTATTTTTGAGGGCACCCCACAAATAATAGTCCAACGGTGTCAAATCGCAGCTCCGAGGTGGCCAAACGACATCAGCTCTGCGGCTGATAATGCGATCTTCAAAAACAGGGCGCTAAACATCGAGTGTAGCTTCGGCTGTGTGGCAGGTAGCGCCGTTCTGTTGAAACCAAATGTTGCCAATATCCTCCTCTTCAATTTTTGTGAACAAAACTTCTGTAACTGTAACGGCCACTCCTTGCTCGAAAAATGGCCCAATTATGCCTCTGGACTGAAATCCGCACCAAACAGTGATTCGTTTTGGGTGCATCGGCTTTTCAATGTATGCGTGCGGGTTTTCTGTGCCCCAAATGCGACCATTTTGCTTGTTTACATATCCGCCAAGATCAAAATGAGCTTCATCTGAAAAGATGATTTTTTTGGCAAAATCGGCATCTTCTGTAAGTCAATCGCAAGCCCACTCAGCGAAGCGTTTCCAGCGTTGTTCAAGCGATTACACAACCATATTCGTTCAGCGGAAGGATACAACTAATTATCTGTCAAATCAGACATGTGCTAAGTGTTACCATTCACGAAATAAGCACTAGTTGAAAAAAAAACGTTAGATGGCGGACCCTTTATATGTAATCGGTTTGTAATCACTTCGGTAATCGGTTGGCAATCGCTTCGGTAATTGGTAATCGGTTGGTTATAGCTTCGGTAATTAGTTGGTTATCGCTTTGGTAATCGGTTGGTAATCGCTTCGGTAATGGGATCGGTAATCGGTTGGTAATCGCCTCGGTAATAAAAAAAGCTCGCCAAACATGTTTGCCTAGCATAACTACGGCATAAGCAATGCTGCACAATGCAACAGAAATGAACCGCTAACAGCGTGATGATATCGTGAATCTATAGTTTTGCTCTCTACCAAAAAGTGCTCAACGCGCCTAAAGAAGTTTTCAAAAAACACAAAGAAACAACCAAACAGCATTGTAAGAACATGAAACTAATAAAATTTCTACTGTATTTACTTTTTAATCTAAGGATTAAATAGAAGGTATATGATACCAATCTCTCGATGAGCATGACAAAACTTCTTTACATTAAAACTCTTAAGAAGCTTATTTCTAATATTTAAAAGGCATTTACATTGAAAACTTAAGTTGCTTCAATCAAATATCTGTTTGGCGCAAGCAAATTTCAAATAGACGAGATATGCCTTCAAGAATTCCTTTCCTTCAAGAATTATAAAAATACAATAATATTCTTGATAAAATGATTCTTAAATAATCATATAAATAATGGGCAAAATAGGACTTAGCTTGAGTCATTGATCATGGACATTTTTTAGAGTTGGTTCCTCAAAAAAGTTGGTATGATGTTTGTCTCAAAGAATATGTTAAAAATTCAATTGCCAAGTGAGCTTTGAGCAAATTATAAAGGAAGAGGTTCCTTAGTTGCATAATGTTCAAAGTTAACATTGAATATGTAGTATTTCCGATACTATTTACAGCAGAATTCAGAAAATTATAAATAAAAATGTAAATTCATATTAAAAACTTAAAATGATTTTTTTTTTAAATATTTTCCAAAGCGATAATGAAAAACGATTGAACATATTGAATTAAGTCTTTCAACAATTTGTCGAAGATTATGTTGGCGAGTTCGCCTGAGTAATATATTGTATAAAAGCATGATTTTACGTTTCATTCCCACTATTTTACCTGTTTTTGGCCGGAAAAATGGCATTTGTCGTGATTTTTTAGAAAAATACGCGTGAGTTTCTTTTTTTTTTTAATTTTGACTTATATTGACATAGGCCATTTTTGTGTTATAGAGCAATGGGGCGGAGCTAACGCTGGAACTGTTTGCTATTTTGTTTTAGTGGTGTCTGCTTCACATGCTGGACCTTTATTTATGACGGGAACATCTTTTTTTTTAATCTTTAAAAGTATCTTAAAATATTGTAAAACGTTTTAAATATAAAAGGTTTCCAAAAATCATAAATTTTTATCCTAAAATATTCAGAACAACGACGGCCAGTCAAGTCAGTATTTTCCAGATCAAATTTTAGGTCTCAAATTGTCATTGTGTCTAAGGAATGAAGCTCAACATTTAAAAATTCAACTTTATGTATGCTGTTTTTAATAATCATACGAGCTTGAAAATTTTTAATTTTTTTTTTTTTAGGAAAATGAAAAAATAAAGACATAATTGTTGTAAGAGTTCAAACTTTATATAAAGCTCATTGCTTACAGCAAGCAAAGCGTACTTTCATAAATTAAACACAAAGTCCTGAAGAAATAATACCCCAAAATTAAATGTAGCTTGGCAGCCAAAGCTTTTGCATCGACCAAATCAGAATTAAAATCAAATAAGACTTCAAGTCCTGGTGATATACTAGAAAAAATTGTCAAAAAAAAAAAAAAAAAAATTACCTAATACCGAAAACAAAGTAAAATTCTAACGATTTTTATTTCTTGGAATAATCCGCACCCAAGACTGACTAATCTTCATTTAATTTCATTTGCCTTCGCATCGACAAGCGGTGAAACGCTGTGGAGAATGAATCTCAAGGATTCTTATACGCATTCGCTTGAATACCTTTTCATTTGTTTTTATCACACACAAAGAACAAGGAATCAAGGACAACAAACAATACAAACGCCATCATCACTAACAATCATTCGACAGACAGGGCGACAGCATAGCTACCAATGCAAACGGACCAACAAAGCAACAACACCAGAAATCCTCGAAGTGGCAGCAACACCAGATGAAGACAATTTAAAATAATAATATTGCAACATTTCATTGGCCCCGAAATCTTTAGTGTTTCTTATTTAGGTTGTGCTGTGTGTCTTTTCGTTTTTATTGAAATCTTTTGCCAGGAGCTGCATTATGGCTTCATCTTTGCAGCACCTCGCCCATCATTTGTTGTCGCTTAGCATGCCTTGAAAGTTGGTAATTTTGAGCTGATTTGGAACCGTGCTTAGACCATAGAAATGGTATCAACTGGCTGCAGCAGCCAATGAAAATGCTGCTTAGGATTGCTACTATGAATGACAACAACAACAATAAGCACTAATGTTTAAATATAATAAAAAAAAAAGGCATGAGAACGTTGGGAAGAGCACAAAATAGTGAAAGATGCCAGCAATAAGAGTTGCACATAAAATTAATCCGATCTGCTAAAGTAACGTGTGTCTGACTGGCTGCTTGATGACGTTGTCATTGTCTTCTCCATCTTCTTCTTGAAATAATTTTCCACCTTATTACAACTGTCTGTCTGTCTGTCTGTCTGTCTCGTTGCCTCTTTGTTTGTTTTTTATTTGCTTGTCGCACTGCAGGAATGTTCCTCTGAATATGTTTCCTGCCCCTACATCTTGGCGTGCACAAATTAAATTCGACGTGGTGCTCCATTCATTACTTGCAAAGAAATCATCAAAGGACAATCAAATTGCAATCTACGAAGATAAAAACAACAACATATATAATAAACAACTTTAAATCTCACCATCTAGCAGGAGTTTTTAGGGATTTCTTTTATTGGCTGAATTTTATTTTGTTACTTTATTTTTCTCGCCCTAGAACTTAGCTGCATGGATCCTTTGTAGCTCATTCTTTTCTACTTCTTACATTTGAATGAAACTCTCAAAAAGTGTCTTGTAGATAATCTCATTTTCTTATTTATATTTTTTTTCCTAGGAAGTTTATCTAGCGGAATAATTACATCAATTTGAATTTAATTTCTTTTTAAGCATATGTGTAGATGTCCTGATTTATATTTATTTGTTGTTTTTTTTTCATCGTTTAATTGATTAATGGGCAACGATAATTAAAATCCATTGTTTGTCTTGAGCGAAATAGGCAAAAAAAAAAAAAAAAAAATTAAATTTGAAAAAAAAGGAAAGCTCATAACTTGATTGGAAATGAGCAGGTTTGTCTTCTATCTTGTTTAAAGTATGCTTATTGTGTTCATATTAAAATCTTTTCTTACTATGTAAATTAACACTAACAGCCCTCAATAATAATCCGTTGCTGTTAAATACCACAGTCTGTATAAAAAAAGGTTGTTTTAAGGCTCTTTGACAAAGTTTAATAATTACTTTATGTAAATATACAAAATTATATTTGTCCTTCAATGACTTTAAGTTAAAACAAAAAAAACAAAAAAAAATGTAATATGCTACATAGTATTTTTTCCACTTTAAACTAATTGAACTGTGAGTAATTTAAGTTTAAACTCATCCCTGGGCATGTCCTTTTTTTTTGTATATTTTGTTTTAGTTTACTTTCAAAGACGCTGACATTTTCTGCATATTAATTCATATTTTTACGTATTTCGTTGTTTTGTTTTTTTTCTTGTCTTAATTAATTCAAGGATTCACTTGAGCCAACCCGTACCCAAACAACCCTCCGCTGCTCACTCACTCACTTACTTACTTGCGGTGAGTTCATTAAGTAATAAAACATTGCATTTCTTTTTTGTTTTATTGTACTTTGAAAAAAAAAAAAACACGAAATGATCAACAAATTTCTTTTTAATGAATTAATTCTGTTATCCTGTTTTGTTGATTCACCACGATGATGGACAAGGGAGAGCGAAGCAGCGCGTACGCTGTAAATCATCATTGGGCCATAAACAATTTATACAAAAGAGAGAACGTGCGTTCTGAGCTTATAACTTTTTTCCGCTTAAATCTTCTGCTGCTGATGTTGCTGTTAATTATAACAACGTTTATTTTCTATTAATTTAAAATATTAGAAGCGCCAGAAGAGAGATGCGCTCTTGGTCGAATTTCAAATAGATATTTTAAGGGCGAAAAACGTGTTTTGTATGTTAAAAGTTATGTTATCCAGTTCAGTCCTTTGTGTGCTATAAAATTTGATATTACCGATATATTAATTGGCTATGCAGAGTTTTAACGGTTTTTCTAATTAAAATATGATTGCTTAAACTTTTCAATAGATATGTAATTAAAACTTTTTGGGTCATAAAATCATATTATGATGTCAGTTAATGTGCCCATAAGGGTTTAATTATGCAATGTGTCTTCTAAGAATGCATGTTATGTTATATTTAAAATAACATTGATTTAAGAAAATACTGAAATAGATTAATTTCAAAACTAATAGAGAAAGAAGAAAACTTATTTGAAATGCTTTTTGATGTTAAAACTTCTTAAGGCACGTTAAGCACTTTTTGGAAGATAGCAAAATTATAGATTTGAGATATCTTCACGCTGTTAGCGATACTATCACGCTGTTAGCGATATCATCACGCTTTTAGCTGTTGAATTCTGTTGCATTGTACAGCATTGTTTAATTAATTTAAATTAATTTTTTTTGTCCAATTTTAAAATCTGAAAACAAGTGTCGCGTGGGCAGGACAGACATATTTTGTAAGAAAAGGATAAACGTTGTTACTTTTTTGCTTCTGGTGTTTTGAAGAGCAGCTGCATTAAATAAATTAATATAAGCTACACACATCACTTTCCATTCAGCATACATTAAATAGTTTTGTTTACTCTAAAAATGTCAAATTTATTACTAACAGCACAGTAAATATTAGATCGAAACTTAACGAAGAATGAAATGAAAGAATCGGCAAAAGAAATGCAGAGAAAATACAGTCCGTCCTATAAATTTTTCTCCAATTCGTACTATATGCGTACTCACTCACACCAATTGAATCCATGCATTTGTACTATTTGAACTGCTCTAGTTTTCATTTTCAATGACAAAAGTTGTAAAAAAAAATAAGGTATCATACGGGCATAATGCTAGGCGATTACCGAACCAATTACCGACTATCGAAGCGATTACCAACCCACTCTAGAACCAATCACCGATTACCGAAGCGACTACCAACCGATTACCGAACCAATTACGATTATCGAAGCGATTAACAACCCACTACCGAATTAATTACCGATTATCGAAGCGATTACCAACCAATTACCAAAGCGATTACCGAACCAATTACCGATTATCGAAGCGATTACCAACCCATTACCGAAGCGATTACCGAACCAATTACCGATTATCGAAGAGATTACCGACCCACTACCGAACCAATTATCGATTACCAACCGATTACCAAACCAATGATCGATTACCGAAGCGATTACCAACCAATTACAGAAGACCGAAGCGATAACCAACCGATTACCGAGCCAATTACCGATTACCAAAGCGATTACCAACCGATTACCGAAGTGATAACCAACCTATTACCGAAGCGATAACCAACCGATTACCAACCCACTCCTGAACCAATTACCGATTATACAAGCGACTACCAACCGATCACCAAACCTATTATCGATTACCAACCGATTACCGAACCAATTACCGAAGCGATCACTGAACCAATTACGTATTATCGAAGCGGATACCAAAGCGTTTACCAACCGATTACCGAAGCGAATACCTACCGATTGCCAATTACCGAAGCAGTAATCAACCGATTACTGAAGTGATAACCAACCGATTACCAACCAATTAGCGTTTACCGAAGCGAATATCAATCGATTATGGATAACCGCAGTGATAACCAACCGATTACCGATTACCGAAGCGATTACCAACCTATTACGGATCCAATTACCGATTACCCAACCAAGGTAATTGTGTTACAAATATATTAAACTAGCAGGCCATAGTGGTCCGCGGCTTCGCCACGGACGTTTTTTTTTATCAATAAAGAGCGTTAACACGTTATTTTTTCCTCTAACAAAATCTTTTAAGCCCCGTTCAAACGCTCACTGTGTGACATTAGCCTTTAAGACAATGCATATCAAGCGACATAAGAAACATTTTTTGCTTTTGTTTTGTTTTGTTTTGTTTTGTTTTGTTTTGTTTTGTTTTGTTTTGTTTTGTTTTGTTTTGTTTTGTTTTGTTTTGTTTTGTTTTGTTTTGTTTTGTTTTGTTTTGTTTTGTTTTGTTTTGTTTTGTTTTGTTTTGTTTTGTTTTGTTTTGTTTTGTTTTGTTTTGTTTTGTTTTGTTTTGTTTTGTTTTGTTTTGTTTTGTTTTGTTTTGTTTTGTTTTGTTTTGTTTTGTTTTGTTTTGTTTTGTTTTGTTTTGTTTTGTTTTGTTTTGTTTTGTTTTGTTTTGTTTTGTTTTGTTTTGTTTTGTTTTGTTTTGTTTTGTTTTGTTTTGTTTTGTTTTGTTTTGTTTTGTTTTGTTTTGTTTTGTTTTGTTTTGTTTTGTTTTGTTTTGTTTTGTTTTGTTTTGTTTTGTTTTGTTTTGTTTTGTTTTGTTTTGTTTTGTTTTGTTTTGTTTTGTTTTGTTTTGTTTTGTTTTGTTTTGTTTTGTTTTGTTTTGTTTTGTTTTGTTTTGTTTTGTTTTGTTTTGTTTTGTTTTGTTTTGTTTTGTTTTGTTTTGTTTTGTTTTGTTTTGTTTTGTTTTGTTTTGTTTTGTTTTGTTTTGTTTTGTTTTGTTTTGTTTTGTTTTGTTTTGTTTTGTTTTGTTTTGTTTTGTTTTGTTTTGTTTTGTTTTGTTTTGTTTTGTTTTGTTTTGTTTTGTTTTGTTTTGTTTTGTTTTGTTTTGTTTTGTTTTGTTTTGTTTTGTTTTGTTTTGTTTTGTTTTGTTTTGTTTTGTTTTGTTTTGTTTTGTTTTGTTTTGTTTTGTTTTGTTTTGTTTTGTTTTGTTTTGTTTTGTTTTGTTTTGTTTTGTTTTGTTTTGTTTTGTTTTGTTTTGTTTTGTTTTGTTTTGTTTTGTTTTGTTTTGTTTTGTTTTGTTTTGTTTTGTTTTGTTTTGTTTTGTTTTGTTTTGTTTTGTTTTGTTTTGTTTTGTTTTGTTTTGTTTTGTTTTGTTTTGTTTTGTTTTGTTTTGTTTTGTTTTGTTTTGTTTTGTTTTGTTTTGTTTTGTTTTGTTTTGTTTTGTTTTGTTTTGTTTTGTTTTGTTTTGTTTTGTTTTGTTTTGTTTTGTTTTGTTTTGTTTTGTTTTGTTTTGTTTTGTTTTGTTTTGTTTTGTTTTGTTTTGTTTTGTTTTGCAGCTCAGCACTGCATTTATATGTATCTCTTCTTTCGCCTTGCGCAGTGCGCATCTGTTTTTATGTTGTGCTGTGCTGGCTGAGCGGAAAAAGAGAAGAGTAGAGAACAACAAGTAGTTTATTGATATTCTCGCAACACCAACATGTGGAAAGAAAGCGATCAAGCGATTGATATGATATATAATTGCATGCTCTTTCAGACTATGGCTTCAGAATTTATCTTAAATTCATTCTTAAAAAGAAATAATCAATTATTTGCAATAAAGATGCGATTTATTCCACAAAAAATATTTTTAGATTTTGCATCAACAGAACACACCCAAAATGGCATCCGAAATGAAAATTTTATTTTCAATTTTCTGAAATCAATGCATTGAATGTTTTCATACACGTTAATAAAATACATAGTATGTTTAACAAAAACTTTTGTCACAAACATTTTTTGAGAGGATCATGGAATGATCATGTTCTACAACAGAACGCTGAAGCAGAAAGTGATTCAACAAGTTTATTAGAACAACATTTTATTAGAAAAACTAACAAAAATCGGAATTAGAGATGTTGAGTTATATTGGTTCGAAAATTTTCTTACAAATCGCACCCAATGTACTTCTATTGGAACAGAAATATCAGAAGAATCCGATGTTACAATTGGCTTACCGCAGGGATCTGTTCTGGCCCCAATATTATTCAATATTTATATAAATGACATTAACTTAATATTGAAATTTAGTACAATTCAGTTGTTTGCCGACGATGCACTAATTTCTATAAGTGGTAGGAATGAAATTGATATAAGAGAAAAACTTCAATTTGATTTGGAAGCTCTTTATAAATGGCTTTGTGGTAACAGACTCAAAATTAATATAGAAAAAACCAAGTACATGGTTATAACTAGAAAAAATATTGTGAATATCGAGAGCATTACAATCAATAATAAAGTAATTGAAAAAGTAGAGAAGATAAAGTATCTGGGAATACAAATTGATGATAAACTGAAATTTGATGAACACATTGACTATACAATTAGCAAACTTGTAAAAAAGATATGGTTTATTAAAAGAACTTGTAAAAATCTTAGTCAATTTTACAAAGTTAAAGTTTATAGATCAATCGTTGAACCACACTTTATCTATTGTCCCACAATCTTTTTTATTATGAAGGACTCTCAAATTGCGAAGCTACAAAAAGTACAAAATAAAGCTATGCGGTTTATTTTAAATAGGCGTTATGACACACCAATTAAAGAAATGCTTCTTAGTTTGAATTGGCTTAGCATAAAACAACAAATTTTCTTTTATACAATGAAATTTATCCACAATATAAAAAACGGTAATTTGCCGGATTATTTAAGAACTAATATTAAATTTAACTACGAAATACATGACATAAATACAAGAAACAGAAATAACTTTAAATTACCACTCTATAAAACAGAGTCGGAAAAAAATTGTCTATTTTATAAAGGACTAAAATGCTACAACGATTTACCTGAAAATATTAAAAGCTGTGATATAAATGTGTTTAAAAAAAAATTGTATGAGTACACCAAAACTTTAGAAATAAGATAGATGTTGCTTGATTCGTGGTACAAGTTTTATTGTTTTAGTGTTTTATATTTTAATGTTCCATCTTGGAACTTACAAGGTTTCACATGCATCTTTCGTTTTTGTTAATTGATAAGTAATAACCAATGTAATATACTTAGAAATTTATATCTTTAAATATTATGAATTAGGCTCGTCGAAGCCGTAATAAATAAATAAATAAAAAAAAATAAAACAAGTGGAGGTTGCGAGATCGATTCCTGGCGATGACGAAAATTCTTTTTGATTTCTTTCTTTTAGTTTCATTATTAAAAATTAAAAGTGTATTTTGATATGGTAAATTTTTTCCTTTTTCCAGTTGCAAATAAATTTGTAAAGTAATTGTTATATCTATACTGATAAACTAATTAATTATTTGACACTTATCTAAAAGCCGAGTATCGAACTCAGTTCTCTCCAATTCTAGTTCGACGCAATTCCTTTGACACATTTTTGACATATTTTTCACATTTTGCTTACATCTTTTGGAAAAAAAAAAATTTAACAAAAAAGTATGGTCGTTTTTATTTATTTTATTTATTTATTTTATTTATTTATAAACAAAATAATTTTTATTTGTACTTATGCTTATGGTCGTCGCAACCATAGTAATATGATTGATATAACCAGATCAAATTATAGTGGTTGGGATCATAGTAAATTGTTAAATCCAACAATAGTTGGATTTAATCATTAAAAAATCATTTAAAAAATCATTTAAAAAATTATGGTTTTATTATGACAAAAACAAATCTTTTTCAGAAATTACAGTAAATATTTTAGATCTCAAATAAATTTAGTTGTGGTGATAATGACGGAAATATTGTATTTGCCGTTTGCGCTACAATTTCAAAAGAGATAAAATAAAGCCCAAAAGCAAGAATATTAATTTCTGTAAAATTCCTTGTTTTTCAATTGCAGGTTTTTCTCGACAAGACATCAGCCCTCGTCAGTGTTTGTTTTTTATTGTATTTTTTTTTTAATTTACGGTGGTGCGTTGAAAGGTCCGCGCCTTTTAACGGACGTTAAATTGCCTGCAATCTATTTTTTTTTTGTACTTATGCTTCAATATTTTTTCTTCCAGGCTTGTAATTTTTTTTATTTTTTTATTTTTGTCTTGCTATAAAATTGATGACAATAATGATAATGATGATTGTTGTGCGGTTTTACACGCGATGATATGCTGTCAACAGATTTTAAAATGATAAAAATCTCGCCTCATGTTGATGGAAGGAAACAGTCGAGAAGAAAATGCAAGTGAAGATGATTGACTGTCTGACTGACTTCTATGGTTTGCATGAATAAGGGAGGCAGGAAGTTTAAAAATTTAAAAAGGAAATTTTTGACAAATGTTAACAATTTTTTGTGTGTCCTTTTTTAGTAGCACAAAAATAACATGACCCACGGGAGCAAAAGTTGATATTTTAAGTGATATATTTTTTTGAAAAGCGTGCAATTGTTATGATGAAAAAAAAAAATATAAATAACTGTTGTAAATGCAAAGATTTGATTAATGATTTTTCACAAATTGGCTGCAATTGTATTTGGTTTTTTTTTTATAAATATAAAGTAGTCATTCATGGCATCCGCATCAATTGCTCTGCTCAACATACTTTCATTTGTGCTCATAATAATTACTTCCGTTGCATTATTGCAAATGGTCGCTAGTTCCGCTCTACGAGCAATAAAACAACAAGCAAAATGTTGCCAAATGTCGCCAAGCAATTTTAATAACATTGCCAGCTAATGTGTGAGCACTTAGAACAAACATAATTTAGTAAAATTATGACGGCTTCTTTTTGTCTATTAGTTAGCAGCACATCTTAGCCAGCATCATCTTGGCCAACACTTGGTGCTGGCGATATTGCACAGCTCCTCAAGTTGCTCACAGTTCGTGTCACTCTTCAGCACTCAGTTTCGTCCAAGTTTTTGTGTAAAAGTGCTGCCAAATTGCCTTAATATCCAATATATATCATACATTTTGTCTTCTTGTCATGCGGCATGCATTTCCTGCGCATATCAAGGCACTGAGTGAGCCAGCGTTGGTCCTTCGCTTCTGCTGTGCATATCCTACACACTTCCTTATTTTCGTTTTTTTTTTTTTGTTTTTTTCTTCTAACTCTAGCCATGCGATAAAACAACTAATAATATGCATTGTAATATCTGAAAATATTTTCCTGTTTAGTTGTTATTAAGTATCTAAAGAATTTGCTTATGTGTATTAGTGCTAGGAATGTGGATATTTGTAAAAAAAAAATAAAAATTGTTTCCTTTTATCCTTTTAGCACACATGAAGGCAATAAAGAAACCAGAATTGTTATCGTCTTCATTATAGGAATATGCAACAATGTGTCTGCGATTATATTGTCCATCGTTGCTTTCATGTGAAGCGTTGTCATTATTTTCTTAAAATGTATCATCAAAAGCTATGTTTCGTGTATGGAAACATATTAATATACGTACTAAAAATCATAAACCGTTATTATAGCATATTTTAGGACATAACTTAAATAATTGGCGGTAAAAGCAATGAAACTATAATTGTAGATAATGCGTGGGCCTTATGAGTAACTCAGAATATAAGATTAAATTTTTTAAGTAAAAATTTTCGAAGATTTTTCGATTCTGCAATATTTCTACATAGTTTCGACTACATGATTGTCGATGCGTTGTCAATTCATATTCAAAATAAAAAATTTATATGCAAAATTCCAAGTCATTTTAGTATTTTTTGTTGATTTTTAAGATAAGTTTAAATAATGTCACTTTGCATGGGAGATAGGCATGGTCCAATCTGGCCCATTAACGATTTGAGTCTTTATATTTTCGAAAAACGCTTACAGTACCCCGCCATAATATTATGCGCACTATACAAACTCAGACCAGGATGTACATTATGGTGCCTCGACCTCCATTGAAAAAAACGGTGTCGATGCCACCGACTAAAACTGAACCTTGATCTATTTTCAAGAGTCAGCCTTTTAATTAAAATGCTTGGAAAAACTCTTAAAATTAGAGTTGCACCAACATTTTCAGTTAATTGCAATCAATCTGTCTGGGGAAGAAAAAAAGGAATATTCTGCAACAACCTTAATTTTCACATTTTTTCCAAGGGTTTGGAGACCATACTTACTTACTTAGGTGGTCATAACGAGTTTCGGCCGACCTCATCAGCACTCGCCAGGCGTCTCTGCTTTGCGCGCGCCTTCTCCAATCGGATATACCAAGTGCGGTTAGGGTTTCCTCGGCCTGTTCCTTCCATCGGAGGCATGGTCTCCCTCGTCGTCGTTGACCAGCGACCCTCGCCTCGAGCACCTTTTTCACTGGAGCTTCGCCGTCCATACGATGGACATGACCTGACCCAGCCAGCGTAGTCACTGCACAGTTATACGCCGAACTACGTCAATGACTGTGTTTACATGCAGAGTTAACTCGGGGTTTACTCGTAGTTAACCCTGCATGTAAACGAGAGTTTAGTTGAGTTTCGTTAAATCCAAGTAAACTCCACGAAACTTGCTGGATCTAGCTGAGTTCTATCTGACAAAATGCATTATGGCATTTATTACTAAAGAAATGGCGGCTGGAAGAGTTTTTTTGGAGTGCTCACAACACAACACACACAAATTGTTTGCAAATAGATATGACAAATGTCAAATGAATTTGACAAGTCTAACTCAACTCGATGTTTTGCATGTAAACAGCATCGAGTTAGCGTCGCCATGTTTTTAACTCAACGAAAACCCTAACCCCGAGTTAACTCTGCATGTAAACTCAGTAATTGTCTTTGTAGAGCTCATACAGCTCGTGGTTCATTCGGATGCGATAGTCATAGCCGACTCGAACAGGACCGAAGAACTTTTCTCTCGAACACCCCCAGAGCGGCTGCGTCAGTTTGCGAAACTACCCATGCCTCAGCGCCATAAAGCAGCACAGGTAGAACGAGCGTCTTGTAGAGTGTTAGTTTTGTCGATCGAGAGAGGGCTCTGGAACTTAGTTGTTTACTGAGCCCGTAATACCACCTATTAGCAATTGTTGTTCTTCACTTTATCTCCAGGCTGACTTCGGTGTTGTTAATAATGGCGATGCCAAGGTATACAAACTCCTTGACTACTTCAAAGTTATACCTGCCGGATGAAACGTGGGAGTCTAGACGCCGCGCTCCCTTGTTTGAAGACAGCATATACTTTGTTTTTCCCTGATTTATCGTCAAACCAACTTTGGCTGATTCCTTTTCGATAGCGGTGAAAGCAGCGGTAACATCTCTCTTGGTTCTGTCGACAATATCAATATCATCAGCGTACGCAAGGAGCTGAACACCCTCCATGATGAGGATTTGGACACCGTTGATCTTTAATTTGGTAATTTTATCGTACTTATCCAAACAGTAGTTTGGATACAATGAGCACGAAACGTACAAACCAAACAGTTGTTTGGATACAATGAGCACGAAACGTACAAATTCACTAAAAACTAAAAGTTGCTATTAACATCCAATTTTGAGCCCTTTGACCCTTTATTTTGTACTTGAATTGTTTTTTCCGGTCAAAGATTTGTATACAGAAAGTTTTTGTATATATATTAGGTGATCCAAAAAAGTCGCCAATTTTTTTTCTTATATAAAATCCCCTCTGAAATGGATCCAGGTCGGTGAGAAGAGTTGCCTGTAAAAAGCGTGGAACTCTTAATATTAATATTAAAAGGTCGCTCATGTTGATTTTCTATTTTCCATTTAAATAACATGGGAAAAATTATTTTCCAATTTCTATATATTATTGATTTTTATATCTTAAAAACCAATAGATGGATGTGAATGATTGAAATTTATCTTCTACATGTGCAAGTAATCACTTGCAAGTAGAGAATATATATTGTACTCGAAAAAGTTCGATATTAGCAGCAAGTAGCTTCAGCGTCCACATGTGCAAGTGCAAGTTCATTAAAAAATGTCGTCGAATGCGAAGGTTCACCCTGCAATTGCAATATTGCTTGAAATTAAGAAGTTAAAAAATGAGGAAAACATGTAACTAATGTTGCTTCTTGTATAAACTTGTGAAAATCCCGGAAAAATCCACAAAAGCACAACAGAAACATTACTTTTATCACCATTGCTGATATTTACTTGCAGCAAGTGAAAAAAATTCACTGCCTAGGAAATTTCGTTGCAAGTAACGCTGCAAATAGGCTGCAAGTCCGAAAATGTGAGTATGTTAATAAAAAAGTTTTGATGTATTGAGTTTTTCGAACTTGCACATGCACGTGTGGACGCTAGGTTATAGGAAATTGAACGCTCTACAAAAATGTCTGTATTCATTTTTTGATAAATCTACACGTTCGAAAGTTATTCAAATTCCAAGTTTAATGTATATTATAATTACACTTTTGTCTCTAGTTGTCGGTTAAATCATTAAAGTAATCATTTAATATTATTAAAACAATATTACTAAAATCGACAAGTATATTAAGCGCTTCAAAATAACTTGACTGGGAAATTCACCGTTTCTAGAAAGAATTAATGAAAAAGCCTTTTTATTGTATTAAATAATATTTACGAGGCCTGTGATAAGCAAAGTGAGAAAGAGAGAGTGAGAGGCAGAGAGAGAGAGAGAGAGAGAGAGAGAGAGAGAGAGAGAGAGAGAGAGAGAGAGAGAGAGAGAGCAGTAATAATCAGTGATGGGATGAAAAAAAAATCGTTATTTTCACACCATGAAAATCGTCAAAATCGTCATTTACTCCAAATCAGTATTACAAGGTGAAGGTAAAGTATATACAAGGTGAATCGTATAGCGAGGTCAATCCAAAAGCTGATAATTCCTTGAGTCAAGACAAGAAAAAAATTGTGTTGGAAGGGGAGTCTATTCTCACCCCCCTCCTAGTTATAAGTAAAAGTATGTAAAAAAGTCAAATTTTAAGGCAATATTTTACGCAATATCTTTAAAAGTATGATATCTACGTAAGATTTAAGACCAGTTTTGGAAACTGAATTGAATAGTTTGCGCAAAACTGAAAATCAATTAAAGTGTTACTATACCTTAAAGAAGTAAGAGTTGATCAAACTCAAAAAATATTTTTTTTTTTACAAAAATTATTTGTTCGAGTGCGATTTTCTCAAAATTTTATCTAAAAAAAATTTCTTTTTATTACGCTGTTTTATACTCTCAAGTGTTCTCTAAAATTTTTTCATTAGATGTTTTTACTTCCGATCAACAAAACATCTGATTTTGGAGTTTGAAGTTATGCTTATATTGATATGAACGAAATTTTTTTTACATTTCAAAAATTGTTTGTTCTTTTCAACCGACAAAGGGCGCTGTACATACTACATATGAGTGCTTGTACATAGCACGAAAGAAAAAATTGTATATTTTACGAAAAAGAAAAATATTTTTTTAAATGACGTTTGTATATTTTACGAAACTACAAACACTTTTACCGAAACTTTAAAAATTTTCAAACGACATTCGTGTATTTCACATATCTATACGAGTATATAATAGATGTTACAAACGTGCATTCGTAGAATGTACAAAGTGTACGAATTCAAAAATGTTTGTTTTTTTGACTACACTTCAAATGTTTTTACTATGTACAAAATAATTGTACATTCTACAAATAGTCCCCGTTTGTATTTCTACAAAGATTTTATTCTTATATTTATCCTAATTTTTTTTTGAGTGTACCACTGTGATGTATTTGTTGTACGATCGACAGAATGAGAGTGAAACTAAATTTTTATTTTATTTTCGTACGACTCGTCACTTCTTTTTAGTACACTATCAAGGTAAGACACAATTCGAAATTTATAAAACTTTTAATTTAGATAAATAACATACAGACCAATTACAGATTGATTTTGACATTTCGTGAATAAGCAGACATGATTTTTGTATATCGATACTTCAATAGAAACTTTTCCATGCCGGAGTTGAAGTACCAAAGAAGATATGCTTATCGACGAACACCTTGCAGTTGCCACGCCCACTTGTCCAATCGCTCTGAAATTTTTTAACCTTTTTGGAAACCACATACTAGACGTCTGTGCCTAATTTTGTCATCGTAGTTTTTCTTATTTGTGAAATATAGCGCAAGATGTGTTTAAGTTGTATGGCAGCTGCCCCACCTACTTATCAAATCAATGTGAAATCTTTGATACTTTTTTGAAATTAAATTCAAAACGTTTGTGCTTAATTTTGTTTTCGTAGCTTATTCTAAAACACTTTTTTTTTTGTTTTTCCTATACCTTAAACATCGAAAACTACTAAAAAAAATTAACAAAATAATATTTTCGGTCTAACTTGTACCAATCGCATCGCTGTGCGACGCCCGAGGAGATACTCTGCAGAGCCGCCATTTTGTATTATATACCACCTTGTTCAAAAAGAAAGGTTCATTCACACTGTGAACCGGACTTAACTGTCCGATTCGAAAATTTTTTTCAAGTAGGTTGCCACATTTTTCTATGACAATGCTGCCAAATATCAGCGTCTCTCGTTGCCATTTGGTAAAGTGATAGTGTTTTGTTTACAACAACTTTTTTCGTGTCTTCGATTTTACAATAGAAGAAAAAATTGAGCCTGATTCAATCGCCTGATGCCTGGTTTGCGTGTCATATTCGTATACCCATGTCTCATCACCAGTAATGATGTCTTGTCTTTGTCTTGACACGTCTCAAGCCCAATTCATTCTTCAAAATGTTCTGAACCGACCCAATTGAAATGCCGACGTCCTCTGCTATCTCTCTAATCGTCAATTTGGAATTTTTGACCAATATTTCTTTGATTTTTTCAACGTTTTCTTCGGTAGTCGAACACGGTGGCCGCCCGGTACGAGGGTCGTCTTCTACTTCGTCTTGACCACTCACAAATCGGTTAAACCACTTATTTGCCTTCTGATACGATAGAGCGGAGTCAACGTAACATTTCACCAACATTTACGCGTATCGGCGCAGTTGAAACCATTTTTCACACAAAATTTGATACAAACTCGTTGCTCAATTTTTTTTTCCATCGTAAAAATCGAAGACACGAAAAAAGTTGTTGTAAACAAAACACTGTCACTTTGCCAAATGTCAACGAGAGACGCTGATATTTGGCAGCCTTGTCATAGACACATGTGGCAACATACTAAAAAAAAAAATGTTCGAATCGGAAAGTTAAGTCCGGTTTATTTTACTGGATCATTTTGTTTAGGCTTCAACTTATTTTTGACCATATATTCGGATTATTTCAGATCACTATCATGCTTAAAGATTAAACACCTTTGCTTTCAATAGTCTCGTATGAACTCTACAGTTGAAAATGGGATAAAAAGACCAATAAGATTTTAGAATTTCAACAGTATGAAGAAAAGCCTCAAAAAAAAAAAATCAATACTGGTAGAAACTCAATTTTAAGCAACAAACACGCTGTCGAATGTGTGTAGCTTTTACTTAAATATTACTTTCCTCTCATGTTCTACGAAGGACTCCATATAAAACGAGATAAAAAAAAAACATTTTAATAGATATTTAAAAATCATTCGAAGATAACGCGCCTGTCAACATTATTTACTCAAGTGTTCCGTTTTTCCGCCACTCGCACGTAATGTCAGTAAAATTCATCAGGTCAAGTCATAAATGCTGATATTCTGCCGCTTTTGAACAACAAAATATTTTTGTTTATTCTATTAAAAATTTTCAATTTTTTTCTCCTTCGACTTGTTCAATTTGAAATTGAGCTCCTTGAGTAAACAAAATTTTTTTTTTACAAAAAAAAAAATCCTTCGAAATGATTTATTTCAATGATTTTAAGGCAGTGAAAGTTGTTTACTACTATATTTTTTAGTATTTTTTTTTTCTGATAAGGGGGTGGGGGAAGGGTCTATTTTTTTACGAGCAACATTTAAGTGCTCAACATTTTAATTGTTTGCTGCGGTCTACGAGTAGCTGACAATTTTTGTTAGCATTCCAAAGTTCCACTCTTTAGGGGGTTTATTTTTAATGTATAGAAGCAAAGGCGATTATTTTACTTCAAGTGTGTTTGTGTGTCACTGAGTAGGTATTTATTTTTCCCCAATGGCTTATAATTTGCTAGAATTTAAATTTTCATGATTATTTGCTGCATAGATATTTGATTGTATTTTTCTACCTACTTTTCATTATTTCTTTCAGAGTAGCTTCAGCTCTTAATAGAAAACTAATTCCGGCGTAAAATTAGCTTCTGGAAAAAATCATAACGTAATGCTTAAAGAACGTGATTTTATTGACATTGAGTTGTTAACAAATAGCTGTGAAAGAGACGTCCGAACAGCAGGTTGTATGGTGATGGCAGCTAATTTGGTACGCGAGCATTTTTTTTTAAGGACCTTCTGCGGTTTATAAGAAGCGTGATTTTTTATTTCTTTCTATTACTTTCTAAGGCACGACAGATTGTTATAATTACTTTTTTTGTTTAATTTAAAAGAACAGAAACAGTTTACTTAAGCTTACCGCAGGGAGTAGTTCGTAATGGTGATGACTTTATTGGTAGAAGTCAAGGTTCACTTTAAAGATTAAATATTTTTAACTTTAGGAAATAAAACTCTTATTTTTTGTGTAGTTTTGATTGAATTTTATTTTATATAATTCTTGGTTTTTTATAAAATTATGCACTTGGTATCCATGAGGTCTAACGCACAACTCTGATGTCAGTGGTAAAGCAGCAACGTTTGCCGCTGGGTGCCTTCAGAACCCACTTTATCGTGTAAGGGCTCAGAGGAAACTTGCTCTCGATGGGTACATCCATGCTGTAGGTTTGCCTGACATTAGCCTTGACCGGGCATGGTGTATACTTGCAGGCCTCCTTGTCCATGCTTATGAGTGGTAGCTCTTGATCATCATTTTTGACCCACGAAAGACCAGCCTCCAATGTGTCGGCATCGAAAGTGGGCGTAAAATCGAAGCTAATCTTAGATGGCTTGCGTCGACGTATATTACAGGCACGATGATTCAGTGCCTCCGGGCAAGGATCAACGCGTACCTCATGCACCGTGCAGCTACCAATATCGCCTGGGCAATTACTTATATCGACTACTTCGCCTACTGCAAATGCAATGCAAGCAAAAATTGCAAGCGACTTGAGCAAAAACATTTTCACGCTATAAGATTTCGAAACTTTTTCCGTTTGTTTGTTTTGGCTTTGTTAAACGTTGAATGCACGCGTTCCTGACTAACTGCGAAATATCGTATTCTGAAGTTCGTTTTTAAGCAATAAATTACAAATCCGAGACTTTGGCGATAATTTGTAGTTGTAGCCTATGTAGAAAACTTAACCTCTGACCTGCTTAAGCTGATAACACACAAAATAAAGGCGATTATTTTTTATATAAGCGATAAATATGTATATGACATGTTTATATTTGAGAAACTGCCTACAAATTCTAAGCAAACATGTTGAATATATCAAACGATTGGAGTTTGTCGTAAAGGTTCAACCAAAACAGGCCAAAATAAACCAAAATAGAAATTGTCGCTTTTTTCACACAAAATGTATGTATATATAAATGCCATATAAATATATGAGCATACCCATAATTGGAATTGCCACAGTTTCGTTAAGTTTCGTTAACTTTCATTGGCTTTTTGTAGAGCGATTCAAATCGCTCACCGCATAGGCAAAAGTCAGAAAATTTTTTATTCAAATTTATTAAACAAATTATTCAAGCTAAGCAGCAAAGGCTGCGATTGTTTATTTTTTTTATATTATTTTGTGTATAAATTTAAAAAAATCGCACAGTTAAACGCAAACAAACCCGCAAATTGTATTGCGACACTTCTCAAAGTCAATGCATGGTAATTTTGGGTATTTTTCATTCTGACAACAGCCGGCTGACTTTCCGTTCAGTTTTTGGCATTAGAGTATGCCAGCATGTGTCTATTATAGTTACGCCTTTAAGTTTTTAAGATATGACTTATATTTAACCGTTATGTGACTGACGAAAAAAACATGTTGATCAGACTGACAAGCTATTCGGGTATCTTCCGGGTATAATTTAAGTAGAAAAAATAGTGTGCTTTAATGTCAGCTAGATCGATGTTTGTTGAATTCCTCAATTTAAGCTTAATTAAGCTTGGCGCTTTAGCTTAGTTATTAATGATCAAATTCTTTGTTTTAAATTGCAAAAGGTACCCGGGTACCTTGTCAGTCACATGACGGTCAAAAAACATAGCTGAGAAGTTTGAAGGCCTTAAGGGGTTACATGACATTGGCAGTTTTTTGAAATCTTTTTTTTTTAATAATTTTGTATTTTAGTAAATATTCTTAAGATTATAAAAAAGATGAAAAAAAATTTCATGGAAAAATTCCTACGGGTTCAAAAGTTACAGCTACTAATCCAGCTGTAGAGCGCATTTTTAATTTTTGCGCTACCTACGTACGGCAGCTGGTATATACTTGTTTTACTTGCTACCTGACCTTAGGTGGCTGTTATTTCGTACCTACTTGAAGGGTGAAGGGTGAAGCCCGAATTTGCTAAACGATTGCAAAAAACTATAAGAAATAGCACAACACAAGATAACGAAGGCATACAGCACGAAGCAGTCATGGCAGATTGAAGGTAACCTTTTTTTTTCTTTGTTCACAAACTTTGAACGCGTTTATCTCGAAAACATGTTTTTCGTACTGGTTGCGGCACTAGCTGGTTCATTTTTTGACGAAATTTTTTTTGTATTTTTTTAAACTTGATTCGCTATCGTATGACACGAGCTTTTTTTTTAAATTTTTTTCGATTTTTTATGAATTTTTAAAGTCAATATTTTTTTCGAAAAAACACACTTTCAAATTTGGAACATCACCAAAAATTTAAAAAAAATTTAAAAAAAAGCTCGTGTCATACGATAACCAATTTTGTTAAGATTTAAAAAAGTCATTTTTTTTCCAGATCGCACATTTTTTGCAACTCCCAGCGCTGCAACCACGAGGCCCCGTTTTTTTCTCTGCTGCCAGTTTGGAGCTCTATAAAACCATGTTGGAGTGATAAATATATTTTTTTGAATTGTTTTTCTTGTAATTTGTTCAATTCTCTACAATAACAAAAAAAATTTTGGAAAAATGTTTGTTTTTGACTGAGTTCTGAATTTTTACAAAAAGGTCTGTTTTCTCTGCCGCGAATGTCATGTCCCACCTTAAAATTTTTTGAGTTACAGTGAGTATATTTGTATCTTTGCTTAACGCTCCAAGCATGATTGAGTTATTAGGTTGTCGCAGGGCTTCTCAGTACCCATAATTGTCAATTGTATTCTGCCTACTTTTAACAATAAATAGAATTTATTTAAAAAAATTTTAATTTTCATAAAAATTAGTTTTCAGTTTTGGTTTCTGCCGAATATTAAAAAAAAAAAAGCAGAATTTCGGTTTCAGCAAAGATTTCAGTTTCGGTCGGATTCCACTTACATGCCATGAATACCATACATCTTAGCATCATAAATTGCTATTACATGAAAGTTTGGCATAAATAATTAGCACCTTCAGAGAAGTTGACGGATCACGACCAATGTGTTTCTTGCTACCGATTCGTACCAATTTTTTTGTATTGGTCTGAAGTATTGAATAGAAATGTTAAGAAAAATATAATATTATAGTATAAAACCGGTTCTACGACAGGCTGGAAGTATTAGGAGTAAGATATATGACAAAAGAGTTATTAGATTTATAGCTCCGTACCTAATATCGCTCAAACTGTAATTATTGTTTTCCATAATTGCAGCGCTTTTACAACATACTGTCCTGAAAAATGTTCAGCCTGAAAGTATGCGCATAACATAAAAGGCAAGCATGCTGCTCTGTCACTGATAAGTATAAATAAATTTTCAGTGCATACTTTCAGGCTGAATTTCTTCAGGACAGTATATGTTGGAAAAGCACTGTAATAATGGCAAAAAATAATTACAATTTGAGTGATATGAGGTGCGGAAAGTTTAAAGTTTGATTTACAAGAAGTATCTTTAACTGGTAAAGTTTTATTTGAAGTGGAAAAAATTGAATTTTAAGTTAAAAATCGTTATAGTTGTAGTTTTTAATAACTATTTTTTACCGGACAAATGTGTTTTTATAAAATAGCAGCACTTTATGAATTTTTTACAATTCTATTTTGTTGCTTTAATTGTTCTGATGTCAAGGGAGGCAGCTGCCTCGTTCTTTCTCACGATGGTAGATTTTTATGACATGACCCCACATGCCAAATTTCATTGTCTCATCGTGAACAGTTTTTGATATTAGGCAAATTGTGAGATATTTTGAGTAAATAAAAAATTCCACAAAAATAACTGAAATGTTTTTGTGAGAAAAAAATAAGTGAAAAAACCAGAGTACGGAAAGGTCCGCTCGCGTACATTTATGAGTGTACTATTCAAAAAGGTACACAAGAAATATTTTATTGCTCCTAGAAAATATTTTATTGCTCTCTTTGGTGAGACTTTGCAATGATGTCTCATTACGTGTGCCTACCAAAACGTACGCGCTCGTGGACTAGAGCATAAATGAGACTTTAAAGCTCATGACACAGCTCGTGAGCTGCTCACGGAAATGGAAGGGAGGAATGAAATCTGAGCAGCTTAGAGACAACTTTAGCTCCCAGTAGAATCTTTTATGATTTCTGTGGACTGTAGACAAATATATAGGATCCTCATGGATTGCATATGGTACTAGTTGGGTCATTGAAACTTTTTTAGGTTATGCGGACTCCTTGGACAAAAATCTTAAATATTTTGACTATTTGTCATTTGGACAAATAGTTTCCACTTGAAGTATTTTTGGAACAAATTGAATCTAATTGCCGAAAATACATCGACTTTTGTCTAAGGTGTCTATAGAACCAATAAAAAATTCCTTTTATATACCTGGGAGCTCCACTATGCTCTTTTTTCAATCATTGCGTACCCTGGAAAAAACGTAAGTTTATTTTTCTTCAAAAATTAAGACAAAAAAAAAAAAAAAAAATAAAAAAAACAAATACAGGTGCGTCGTTGGACACATGAGAAAAGCTAAGCTTTTTCGCAGTTTCTTAAATATTAAAAACACACGTTAATATTCATACGCGTAAGTTTTATTACATTTCAATATTATTTTATTTATTTTATAATATGTTAACATCCATTGTTATTTCAACGCAGTTGTGGGCAATTGCTTATTTTTGCCGATGCTGATGACATCTTGTAAAAAGTAGTTGTTCATCAATTTCCAAGTGCAAAGTGTATAGAGTACATTCGAATATCTTAAAGCGACTAAATTTTTTATGCAACCCATGATTCTCTCCAAGCATTGCCAATGCTTGTTGTGTTTTTAGCTTTGTTAAGAGTCCCTAACACTGCGACATATTTATTGTCGATTTTTTGTAAAAGCGGTATATCCGTTACTGTTCCTACTTTATAATGACTCAGTTTATTTAAATATTTATCATAAGAAAATTGTTACATAACTCCTTAAGATCAAGAAACTAATTTTTAAAAAAAAAAGTTGTCTGAAAAAGTTTCATGAATTTCAAGAGTTATAGATATCCATAATGAACTTCAATCCCTAAACTTTTTGATTTTCCTCTAAATTCTGATTTTGTTGATAAATTCTAATATTGTTGAGTTCTGAGACACTAAAATTTAAATTTTTTGATCAAGTCACTGTACGATGTTGTGAAAATATTTTAAGAAAAATCTGGCAAAACCTAAGTGCAGTGCTTTAAGAAAAATGAAGAAAAATGCTAAAATCATATATAATATAATTTTAAAGATTTGAAAGATGGCTATTTTGTTTTATGGTCAGATTAATAGTTTTCTTATCACTAAACTTCCTTTGCAGAACAATTTATTTGTATATTTATGTGACTTAATGAAGAACTGCTTATTAATCACCTAAATAAAAAAATCACCTAAATGTAAAAAATAATCAGCAGTAGGGCTGATAAAAACCTGCACTTCGATACCGACGGAAATCGTTCCTTCATTCATTATGCCTGTTTTTTTTTCTTTTCTTTTCTTTTTCTGCTCTCACCCACAGTTACATATTCATAACCTTTTACAAAAGTGCAACAACCAGCTACAACAAACGCATACGTTTCGAAATTCTGCGAATGCTGATTAAAAATGAAATCTCGCTGCAACTGTGCTCGGGGACTGTGTTTAAGTGAGCTGCGATAAGACTGGAACATTTTGTTGTTTTATTTTTCTTACAAATGACCGCATTGTCTGATAAGAGCTTCTGTAACGGTCGAGCTACACGCTGTTGAATGCTGCAGCACAACTACAAAGCAAAAAATACCGAAGTATAAAGATAGAGTTAATCAACGGAACAGGCAAAACGGTACCAAAGAAAACTCAGACTAAAAATGAGTACAAGAACGAAAAACAAAAAACACAAAAGCTGCCATCATACAGAGGAAAAACTTTGTTCAACCGACCAACTGACGAGATACGCTGCATCAAAGTGTGCGATATAAAAACAAAAAAAAAAAAAAAAAAAAACAACTGAAAAAACCACAACTGTGACACTGCAAAGGAAACACAGAAGATGAATAAGTTGACCGAACAAAACTAAATTTTAATCACGACAGCATAAAGGAAATGCAAGAACGTAGTAAAAAATGAATACCTACACAAAGAGAAAAAGTTGTACATAATAAGAAAAAAATTTTATTTAAGTGCTTCTTATCATTTTTCACATCCTTTCAAATGTTTAAAACGCGATCTAATTTTTAATATTGAACTAAAATTTGAAAATTTGACTGCTTTAAAGATATTTAAAGTCTATAATATTGTAATGTATAATTCAATTTTTTAAAACTCATAAATAAATAAAAACTTTTTTTAAAAAAAAAACAACCGACTACAAAATCACTACAAAGTAAAAAATAATTTTAAAATTACTTTTCCTTTTAATTTCTTGGTCATATTTGATAATTTATTTAAATATATTATTACATATGAAATCTTATTATTTGAATTTTTTTTCTTATTTGTTTTATTATCATAAATATATTTATTTCATGATGAATACAAATGCTTTTAAGGTCGGCGCTAATCTAAGGTAAGACTGTTAATCAGAAGCGCCAACTTCATAGCATTTGCATTCACGAAGAAATTAATATATTTATGATAATAAAACATATAAGAAAAAAATTAATATAATAAAATTTTAATAATAAAAAAATAATAATAATATTATTTCTTCCTTTTTAAAGAATATGAGCAATTTTCGAAAAAAGTGTATAAACAACATTAATACAATTGTTCTGAAAAAATTGTTCTATTAAATTCTGAAAGTTTGTTGGTTATTTCAAATATCTTCCTCTTAAATTTAAATTAGATGTCACATGTTTTGAAATTATTATACCCATTCTTGTAACGAGTTTTATTGCCCTAGTGTCAATATTATTCGAGATATAGTATTTTTCTAATATTTCCACGCCCCTTTGTTAAATAAGCGCCCACTTACTTGAGCGTTATTTTCAATAATTGTGCCTACCTCTGTACTTTATTTCAGTACCCCAGCGTCAATATTATCTGCGATAGTGTTTATCTAGTATTGCCACGCCCATTTATCGAATAACGCCTACTTTATTGACCATAATTTGTAATAATAATGCCTACCACTGTACTACAATAAATTTCAGTGCCCTAGTGGCAATATTATTGGAGATACACTGTTTTTCTAATATTGCCACGCCCAGTAGTCGAATGCCGCCCACGTTCTTGACCGTAATTTGTACTAACAATGCCTACCTCTTTACCAAATTGCAGTACCATAGTATCAATGTTATTCGAGATATACTCTTTTTCTAATATTGCCACGCCCATTTGTCGAATAACGCTCATCTTCTTGACGGTAATTTGTAATAATTACCCACCCCTACACTAAATTTCAGTACCCTAGTGTCCATATTATTATTCGAGTAGTATCTAGTATTGCGAGATCTAGTATTGCCACGCCCATTTGTCAAATAACGCTTACTTTATTGACCGTAATTTTTAATAATTTTGTCTACCCATGCACTACAATAAATTTCAGTGCCCTAGTGGCAATATTATTCGAGATACACTGTTTTTTAATATTGCCACGCCTACTAGTCGACCATCGCACACTTTATTGACCGTAATTCTTACTAATAATGCCTACCCCTATACCAAATTGCAGTACCATAGTATCAATATTATGCGAGATATTTTTTCTATTATTGCCACGCCCATTTGTCAAATAACGCCCATTTTCTTGACCGTAATTTGCATTCACTGTGTCTACCCCTCTACTAAATTGCAGTACACTAGTGTCAATATTATTCAAAATACAGTGTTTTTCTAATTTTGCCACGCCCATTTGTCGAATTACGCCCATTTTCTTGCTGGTAATTTGTAATAATTGTGCCTACCCCTACACTAAATTGCAGTACCCTAGTGTCAATATTATTCGAGATACAGTAGTATCTAGTATTGCGAGATCTAGTATTGCCACGCCCATTTGTCAAATAACGCTTATTTTATTGACCATACTTTTTAATTATTCTGCCTACTCCTGTACTACAATAAATATCAGTGCCCTAGTGTCAATATTATTCGAAATACACTGTTTTTCTAATATTGCCAAGCCCATTTGTCGAATAACGCCCATTTTCTTGCCCGTAATTTGTAATAATTGTACCTACCCTTACACTAAATTGCAGTACCCTAGTGTCAATATTATTCGAGATACAGTAGTATCTAGTATTGCGAGCTCTATTATTGCCACGCCCAGTTCTCGAATACCGCCCACTTTTTTAAGGGCACCTCCATGTTTATGATATCTATCTGTTCCCCAAAACTTATGGCATATGGTTTAGGAGTTATCGATGTACATACATTTAAAAAAAAAAAAAAATATATAAAGAAACAGAAAACCCGACGAACTTGAGAACCTCCTCCTTTTTGAAGTTGGTTAATAAATAATTGACGAGTTTTTTGATACATAAAACATATCCATGATATCAATAGATATTAATAGATACCATTCACAAGTAATTTTTTATTTTTATTAAAACTTTATTTTGATGTCTTGGTTAGGTGAAAGTAAAGGATTTTCCCATTAATATCTCATTCTTGAGTGAGATACAAAGTTTTTTATTTGATAGGTCGCATAGTGTTATTATGAAAGAAAAATATGGTAATATCATTAAAGTAAGCATCACGTATTCTCTGGATATATCGCATTCTTTCGACCCAATTTTGCAATATTTTTTCACATTAATGTACTAAATCTCAGCAATAATGCCTTGCATTTTTTTTATTCATCATTTGATGTTGAATACACTTGTGACGTTACATATCCCAAAAAAAAACTGGACTGGATCATTTCCTGAGATAATGTTATCACAAAATTGTGTTTTCAATAAATCGATTGTTACGGCGGATGTATGGCAAGTTTCACTTAATTTGGTTAAAAAATTTAATAATATCGATACGTTGTTCATGCGGGTATCTTTCGATAACTAGATGTCAACATCTACCTTAACATAAATGACAAATAAAATATTAAAAAAAAAAACATTTATTTCGAAGTGTTGCCCCATATAATCCATATCACTCTTAATGGGAAACACTTCATTGTCTGTTTAAGCAGAATTAAAAAAATTATTTTATAAAATCTTATATTTTCTGGGTGTAAGCCGTAGCACTCTTACAACAACTGATAAGAAAAAATGTATTAATTAAAACATGTCGTAGTTATAAAAACTCAATCGAAAAACTCTGAATATGAGTGAAAGCGATGAGGAGGTTGAAAAATGCCTGTCGTACAGCGATTAAATAATACGCGAAAAAGATTTTAAAGTACTGTATAGAAAGATTTAAAGCTTATCAATGTAAACGTTCGAATTTTATAAATTCTCTACGCTTGCATTACTAAAAAATGTATTTAAGCCACTGGACAAAAAACAACTCATTACCACTTTAATGCAAAATAGTCAATTTATGCTAACGTTTTGTTTTCGGGTTTCAATATTTTAATTAATTTTCGGATATGTGGTATTGTAGCAATGTCTGTCATAGCTTCAGAAAAGCACAGGTGGACGTTATTTTAGAAAATGAAAATGAAAAAAAAGAATTCTTACATTATTGTAAAAAAAAAAAAAATTAAAACTAAAATAATTTAATTGCTTGGTCCCCATTTGTTTAGTTTATAGCCATTTTAAAAATATTCTTTGAGACCAAAGCATTAAAGTAAAAGAGGATATTTTGTAATTCCTAATATTTGTGTTAGATTTTTATATCATAATCTTGCCATAAATTGAATGCTTTGTTTAAGAACTACGGAATAATATACCAGATTTTTATGTAAAGAGACATGCATAGCATGTCTCAGTTACTTAAAATTAGGGATGTGACGGATGTCATTTTGCTAATGCCGATATGGAGTTCTGTCGCATCGCTACTCAACATTTTTTCTTAAAAAATAAAAAAAACATAATTTTTACAAAAGTCTTATTAAAATCGGTTTTATAATTGAACTTTATTAAAAGATTTTTCTTATTGAATAAATAGGTTTTATCTTTTAATAAAAAGCCTGTATTTTTTATTAATATCACACTTAAGAGATAAGTGAATTTGACTTTCATCCAAAATATGGCGGGCATTTGTTTTAAACAAGAGCAACAGGTCGTGATATAGTTATTCAGATAACTGAAAAGTTCAAGTGATCATATGATTGGATTGTGACGTGAACAGATAAATGAAGAGACATTTAGAAAACAAAACCAAATCAAATAAAAACAGAATTCGTGTGAATAGATTAATCAGAACTAGGTGGCGAAATTTGAATTTTATTGAGAGAAAAGTCAGTTTAGGAGCGGATTGTTAGAAATAAAAATGAGAAGTTCGAATTAAAAATTCACTCTTATTAGCTCATTCACAAATAGTCCCTTTATAAAATTTTGCCTTGTGAATATCACGTTTAGATACATTATTCAAGTCACCATACTAATCTTTCACCGCTATTATGTATTCAAGTGTAAATCTATATTAATATTTTTACTTAACAGGTTCTCTTGTGGAAGATTTTTTAAAAATTTTTTTATAAAGTTGATATAGAAATTTTTTTCATTATCTAAGTACGTGGATGCTCAACAAAAAAGTAAAGATATTTTATAATGTTCTATCTACACAAATGCAGAACGCTTTGAAGCGAAGCGCGGGCACAATATACGAGAACGTCTTTTGAGCGCGCTCAATCAACGCTTTTGAGATGAGTAACGAGTTTGTTGAAAAACAACAAAAACAATAAAAAACATGCAGTCAAAAAAGAAAATAAACAAAATGTCGGATGAATGAATGGACGGACGGGACAAGCGTGATGATGAACACCGAAACCACAGATGAAGAGTCTAAGAAAAAAAAAAAAAACCACCGAACGAACGCAAAGCCGACCGCACAGTTTGACGAATACCGTTTTCACTGCTGATAAGAAGTAACCACACAAGTTGTTGTACTGATTGTTGTTGTGTGACTCTGTTGTAGCGACTCTTTTTTAACCCAAGACCCGTTTACATAAAACTTTCTTACTTTTGTGTAAATGGGCACCAGACTGACAAATTTTTTGTGTTTAAAAATTTAAAAAAGATTTTTGCGTTCAGGGCCCTGTTTCTCAAAAAATACAAGTCTTGTATTACAGGTAAAATACTTGAAAAAATAAAAATTTCCCCAAGTATTTCACTTGTAATACAAGACTTGTATTTTTTGAGAAACAGGGCCCAGGTCAACGCCCAAAAATAAGCCGTTAGGAAAAAAATTATGTATAGAAAAGTATAATAAGCAATGGACTTGCCAGCCAGTTTTAGTTTGGGAAAATAACTCTCTTTTCAAATAAGCTAAAATCAAAAACTTTTGAAATTTAATCATATATTGGAAATTAAACTAGAATTTCTGTAAAATTAAAATGACATTATAAAAGTAGTTATTGGTAATAATCATAAAATGACTTGGTAGCAGCAATTGAAGAAACTCTCTCTAGTAGAGGGCAGTGTCACAAGATAAAATTATCACTGAAATTATAATTTTCTCAAAGCATATTCTAACATATTACCAAACTTACAAAAATAATTCAAATTACCAAAAATTACCTCAATTTTTCAAACAATACCTAAATTTTCAACAAAACGCTACAATATCTCAAATTACCAGAAAATACCATCAAAATCGACCATAGTAATTTGAGGTATTTCAAATCGCCGTTGTTGTTGTTTTTTCTCGGTTGCTTTGAACTTTAGTTTTGATGATACCACTCCGTGGTATAACTACCATGTTATTTCAACAATGGTAATTATAATAACTCATATTAACAACTTTTAAAGTTTTTGAATTCAAAAGAACTTTATTAAAAAGGCACCCTGCCTTTTATATTTCGCGATTTGGCAACCCTGGTGTTGCAATCTGTCAACTGAAAGCTCTATCGCAAAGTTTGACATTTGTTGGCTTATACGTACTCAGAACGTTTTGACATACCAGCGCTATTTGTGTTGTTTATAGTAACTTAAAAGATTCATCTCGGTCTAAAAATGGAATTAAATCGTGAACATTTTCGTGCGATTATTTTTTACAACTTTCGACGTGAATTAACACAGCAACAGTGCATGGATGAACTTAATTCAATTTTTGGCGATGAAGCTCCATCAAGGACCAGTGTTTATCGATGGTATGGTGAATTCAATCGTGGTCGTAGTTCACTCCAAGACGAATTTCGTGAAGGTCGTCCGAAAGCAGCTGTTGTTCCGAAAACCATTGATGCTGTGCGCGAACTGATATTGCAAGATCGTCATGTTACCTCTCGTGAGATTGAGGCAACCTTAGGCATACGTGGGACCAGCATACATTCAATATTGCATAAACATTTGACTGTCAAAAAAATTTGTTCGCGTTGGATCCCACACAATTTGTCAATCGCTCAAAAAAAGGCTCGTGTCGATTGGTCAAAGGAAATGCTCAAAAAATACGATCGCGGTGCTTCGAAACACGTCTATGACATCGTGACAGGTGATGAATCGTGGATTTACGCGTATGAGCCCGAAAGTAAACAGCAGTCGACTGTATGGGTGTTTCAAGATGAGCCAAATCCAACAAAAGTTGTTCGCGCACGAAGCACTTCCAAGCAAATGGTCGCCTGTTTTTTCGGAAAATATGGACATGTCGCAACCGTACCACTATAACAACGCAGAACAGTCAACCCTGAGTGGTACACAACCATTTGTTTGCCAGTTGTCTTCCAAGAAATCAGGAAAACCAACCGCCGAAGACGGATCACTCTTCACCACGACAATGCGAGCTCTCACACATCGGCTCAAACAACTGCATTTTTGAGCACCCAAAACATCGATTTGATGGGTCATCCGCCGTATAGTCCTGACTTGGCACCGAATGACTTATTTTTATTCCCAACCGTGAAGAATAAACTGCTTGGACAACGATTTTCGACGCCCGAAGAAGCGGTTGCGGCATTCAGAATGCATGTTTTGGAGATACCTCAATCAGAGTGGCAAAAGTGCTTCGACAATTGGTTCAAACGCATGCAAAAGTGTATAGATCTTAATGGAGAATATTTTGAAAAACAATAAAGTGATTTTCGATGATTAATATTTGTTTTTGTTCTCTAATCCCGAAATATAAAAGGCACCCCTCGTACTTATTGATTGATACTATTTTAACAAAGTTATTGGCATTATTTGGCATAAGCTCATTCATAACATTCCTATACATAGTTATAATTCTGGAGGCTTGCTATTACTTGCTGGCTTTTACCAAAAGCTTTTGAAGCACTGTTGGATTGAAGAAGGATTTCGGTCAGTGATGTTATTCAGACCTTGTAAAAAGTCCCGAATATGTAAGCAAAAATCCCACTTTATTCCGGTGGAGGTACCTTTAAATCCCACCAAAAAACTATAAGTAAAAGCATGGTGAAATTAAACAAGGTGAACATGACGTTTGGGGAACAGGGGACGAACCTTCACATGGCAACGTGTCTGACCGCCTCAACCTGGCGAGGCCAACATTATCCATGTCGAAATCGTCTCAAGTCGACTCAAACCTCCAAGTGGTGTTCCCTGGGCAACGGCAAACTGGCATCCGTCAGTTTGACGGCTAATTTGAGCGGCGGGTCGATCCATAGACCTTAAACATGGAATGTGCGCAGGGTTTGGGTCCCGCCACATTACTACTGCCCAATGAAAACTAAACCAGCCTCGGATAAGAACCCCAATTACGTTGACGACCACCGCAAACGAAAAACGGACAATGATTTACGGATATGCACCTGGAATGTCCGGACCCTTTATAGGGAAGGTGCCATTATCCAACTGGCGGAAGCCCTCAAAACAATACAATCTGACATCACCGCCATCCAGGAAATGCGATGGAAAGGGCAAGGCTGCTCTAAACAAGCACACTGCGATATCTACTACAGCTGCCATGCGGAGAAGCGCGAATTCGGATGTGGATTCGTCGTTAGCCGGAAACTACGCCACCTTGTTTCCCGGTTCACACCTGTGAACGAAAGATTGGCCACGATCCGCATCAAGGCAAAATTTTTCTACATAAGCCTTATTTGCGCGCACGCCCCGACGGAGGAAAAGGACGAAGCCGTCAAAGACGCTTTCTACGCTAGTCTTGAGGACGTATATGACCACCTTCCGGTCCATGACGTGAAAATAGTCCTCGGCGATTTTAATGCGAAAGTCGGAAGGGAAGGCATCTTTGGCCCCACTGTCGGTCAGTTCAGTCTTCACGAGACCTCCACAAACAACGGTCTAAGACTGATCGACTTCGCCGCGGCACGAAACATGGTAGTTAGTAGCACCAGATTTAAGCACCTCGACATCCACAAGGCCACCTGGCTGTCCCCGGATCAAAAAACGCGAAACCAAATTGATCATGTTGTAATCGACGGAAGGCATGCCTCTAGTGTTCTAGATGTGCGTACATTTCGGGGGGTCAACATTGACTCCGACCATTATCTTGTTGCAGCCAAGATCCGCATGCGATTATGCAATGCCAAGAACATACGCATAGGAATGCAACGAAAGCTAGATGTCGCTAAGCTGCAATTACAACGGACTGCCGAAGCCTACTCCGCTCAACTCTCGGTTAAGCTCAACCAACCAACCTCTGGACTCGACGACGCCGGCGGACTTTGGGCGCATATATCCCACTCCATGCGCGCTGCCGCTGAAGAAGTCATTGGTTTCCGGCGCCCGCAACCTCGGAACCAATGGTACGATCAGGAGTGTCGCATTGCGACTGCAGTAAAAAACGCCGCTTATAGAAAAACGCTGCAGTCAGCTGCAACGCGAGCCGTGCGAGAAAACTACCGCGAAAAGAGGAAGGAAGAGAGGCGCCTTTTCAGACGCAAGAAAAGAGAGCAGGAAAAGCGTGAGCGTGAGGAACTAGAGGTATACCAGGGCAAGAAGGATGCACGAAAATTCTATCAACAGGTTAAGCGTCTAACCCAAGGTTTCAAGCCCGGAGCATCCACTTGTAGAGACGAAAATGGAGATCTGAATACGGATACACAGTGTGTGCTTAGATTGTGGAGACAGCACTTCTCCAATTTACTTAATGGCGACGATTCCACCAATGCCGCCCATCGAGAGCACAGTGCAGTGCCACCAATCGACGATGACGGAGTGGAAGTATCACCACCTAGCCATGAAGAGGTTCGAGTTGCTATCCAACGACTCAAAAACAATAAAGCAGCGGGTGCTGACGGCCTGTCAGCTGAATTGTTTAAAACCGGCGGCGATGAATTGATAAGGCGCATGCATCAGCTCATCAACAAAATATGGCTAGCAGAAAGCATGCCTGACGATTGGAACCTCAGTGTACTGTGCCCTATACTTAAGAAAGGAGACCCTACAATCTGCGCAAGTTATAGAGGTATCAGTCTTATTTCCATCGCATATAAGGTTCTCTCACGCGTACTGTGTGAAAGATTAAAGCCAATTACAAAAACACTGATTGGACCTTATCAGTGTGACTTTCGACCTGGTAAGTCCACCATAGACCAGATTTTCACGCTACGACAAATCCTGGAGAAAACCCACGAAAATCAAATTGACACACACCATCTCTTTGTCGACTTTAAAGCTGCGTTCGATAGCCCGAGAAGGGATTGCCTATACGCAACAATGTCTGAGTTCGGTATACCTGCAAAGTTGATTAGACTTTGCAGAATGACGTTGAGCAACACACGCAGCTCCGTCAAGGTAGGAAATGACCTCTCCGAAACCTTCAATACCGAAAGAGGTTTCAGGCAAGGCGATCCACTGTCTTGCGATCTCTTCAACATCATCATGGAGGGGATCGTACGAAAGGCCGGTGTGCATCGTAATGGCACCATTTTCTATAAAGGTGTCCAGCTCCTTGCTTACGCTGATGATATTGATATTGTTGGCAGAACCAAGAGAGATGTTACCGCTGCTTTCGCCGCTATCGAAAAGGAATCAGCCAAAGTGGGTTTGACGATAAATGAGGGTAAAACAAAGTATATGCTATCTACAAACAAGGGAGCTCGGCGTTTAGACTCCCACGTTTCATCCGGCAGCTATAACTTTGAAGTAGTCAAGGAGTTTGTATACCTTGGCACCGCCATTAATACTAACAACGAAATCAGCCTGGAGATAAAGCGAAGAACAATAATTGCTAATAGGTGCTACTACGGGCTCAGTAAGCAACTAAGTTCCAGAGCCCTCTCTCGATCGACAAAACTAACACTCTACAAGACGCTCGTTCTACCTGTGCTGCTTTATGGCGCTGAGGCATGGGTAGTTTCGCAAACTGACGCAGCCGCTCTGGGGGTGTTCGAGAGAAAAGTTCTTCGCAAAATCTTCGGTCCTGTTCGAGTCGGCGATGACTATCGCATCCGAATGAACCACGAGCTGTATGAGCTCTACGGAGACATTGACGTAGTTCGGCGTATAACTGTGCAGCGACTACGCTGGCTGGGTCATGTCCATCGTATGGACGACGAAGCTCCAGCGAAAAAGGTGCTCGAAGCGAGGGTCGCTGGTCAACGACGACGAGGGAGACCATGCCTCCGATGGATGGACCAGGCTGAGGAAGCCCTAACCGCACTTGGTGTATCCGATTGGAGAAGGCGCGCGCAAAGCAGAGGCGCCTGGCGAGAGCTGATGAGGTCGGTCGAAATCCGGACACGGGTTGTCACGGCCACCTAAGTAAGTAAGTAAGAACATGACGTTTACAAATTTTGCTACACTTGTCAAAAAATCTTGATAGAGAGAGGCGCACTGTAGAAAAGCAAGTGGTGACCAGCGTAGCGAACATTTTTTTGAGAGAAGTAAAAAAATCGTGCACACCTTATTTAATTTCATCATAAGTAAAAGTACATACAACTTTTTTAAACTCGTATGTAAAAAAAAAATTACATAACACTAAAACTCTTACGTAACAATTCATTTTGATAAAAAAAAAAAATTATAATGGAATTATTATGGAACTCGTTTGGTTTTTAGCAAATATCACAAAAAACAAAAATTTAATTTAATATTTTTAAAATGAAACCGCGTCTATTTGGTGGTTCCTAATTGAAGTTTTAATAATACAAACAGATCTAAAATTGTCTTCTCCAAGCCTGATTCATTTTTTTAGCTTTTATATACGTTACTATTGAGAATATCCTTTCGGTGTCGGCGTTGAAGTGCGGTAATGACAGGACAAAAGTTGGCAGTACTGATAAATTTGAAAACGACGGAGCTTACGCCCTTTCTAGAGTCCTTTTTCAAAAACTCGAAACACTATAGGCATTGAGATCATTAAATAAATATGGTAAATTATTTCATTCATCTTCTAGTGAAAATTTGTTTTCACGTAATCTGAGATTGAACAAAGACCCTTAGAATAAACTCTCTTATCAATATCCAAGGCAAGTTTTGGGTCCGATTTTGGGACAATGCTGCCAAATAAGATTTTTTTTTTACTTTGACAGGTATGAAAATCCCACTTTGAAGCATAAAATCCCGTTCGCCCTCCAAGAGGTCAAAAATCCCGAAAAGTAGGCGAAATCCCGCCAAATTACATCACTAATTTCGGTGGGGATAATTGAGCACTATCTCATGCATCCATTTTTAGTATACATGAGTGGTAAAGAATTACTTGTAGAAGATATCGGTTCAACGGAGTTTAAAGATCCCGGTATTTTAAAGATTTTGATATCGTTTTAATTGAGAAACAAGTGCTCTTACAAAATTTAACAAGTCGGGCGGTCCATTTCCATAATCGAACTGGTTGAAATTGTTGCAAATGGGCGTAGCCAGAATATTAGCCAGGGGAGGGGGTGTATATGTTGAAGGAAAAGTTGAATTTGAAGTGGAAAAACTTGGATTTGAAGTAAAAAACCTGTATAGTTATAGTTTTCAGTAAACTATCTAATAATTCTATCCTGATATCAAGGGGGCAACTGCCCCTTGCCCCCCGTTACACCCATGCTTTCAAACATTAATTTCTTATCCTAATGACATATATGAGTGGGATGATTTTAACAATTCTTGCTGTTTAGTTTTCCCGTCTTGTAGTCAGTACCTGCACGAAACATTCCATTAATTTGTATCTAAAGTTTACTTTGGACACTTAGTGCCTAACGCACGGGTCTAGTGTTAATGAAATTATGGCAAAAACAGCCACAACAAAAAAAAAAACACAAAAAAAAAATGTATGTAGTATGTTTATAAAATCGCGACAAAAACAAATTAAATATGAAAAATGTAATTTGCATTCCTTTTGCTGTTGTTGTCGTCGTAGTTGTTGTTGTTGTTGTTTTTTAGTCAATGTTACACTTTTCTTGTTGTTGTAGTAAAATTTTTCGCAGAGGATTTTAATTAAAAAGTTTTCTTTTGACATAATTTCTACTTTTTTGCAAAGATCGTTGCTGTTGTTGTTAATATTGTTGTTGTTATTATTGTTGTTGTTGCTGTGCTTTTATATTGCGGTCATTTTTCTTATATCTCAAAAGACTAGAAAAAAACAAAATTAACAAAATGTTGATATAATTAAAATGTTTGATGGCAGATGATTTATATTCCAGGCAACGTTTTTCAGCGGTTTATCGTTAAAACTTTTTTAACGCTTGCCTGTTTTTTTCACACTTTCAGCAATTTTATGGCAAATACTAAAAAAAAAAAAATCCAACTATTATCCGGCATATCCGGCAGAATGCTATTTTTTTCGTTTTAACAGAATTTTCATGTTCGTTTTAATTTTGCTTGGTTGAATATTAAAAATTCAACCAATTATTAAGGATACGTGCTTGAAATTTGACACTTTTGATTTCCATCTCTCATTTCTGCGAGCAAATATTCAACATCAACTCCATTACCAACCACAAATTGGATCAACCTGCATTAGCAATCAATTTCTAATCAAATGTAACTGGATTTGTATAAATTTCCACAATTGAATATCATCAAAATCGTTGGTCATCCATTCGGTCATCATTTGCGTAGACCATTCACACACAGATGCTGCAATGAACAACAAGCCAAAACCATCACCATCATCATCAATGCTCACACCCAAAACAGCATCAATTAAAAATCATTTTTCACTTCGGTCGACCATTTCACTCAATTTTGTGGGCCATGTCATGGAACAAACCATTCGGTTGATTGTACTTGCACCAACAACAACAACAACAATAACAACAACAAGTGAATACCTCAGTAACAAAACCACACATCATCATTTTGCCCGCCCACTGTTACAAATGCCAATATTGTGTGAACTGCGATGTTGTTCAACAGCAATTGCTGTCGTCACTCATACACTTGCATTTACACACTAGCACTTATTCACACAAACACACACCCACACATGCATTGAATCCTTTATTTGTTGTACTGGCAGGAGTGCTTTTCACACCTATGTTGGCAGGCGCCAATTATTCACCAATTGAAAAATTACTCAACTGAGAGTTGTATGAAAAATAAAAAACACTTCATCTTGGATCGTTGAATTGTTATTGCAGTCATATTGGAAAAAGTAAAAAATACTGAATATGCCAGTATAAGCCAGAGCGTAGTCTGCTTGTATTTTTATGCGGGCGGTTTTTTTTTTTTTTTTGAGTTTTGTTTTTAATTTCATGCATTGTTTCAGTTTATTTGTCATCGCTTGTTGGTAACAATTTTTTTTACACCAAATTGACTCCATTGCTAATGTTCATCGATGACTTCGTTTGTAACGGTACGTTGGTGTTTATGATGGTGTTGCTTATGATGTAAGTGTGAGCTATGATAATTTTACGTTATTGTTTTCTGGTTATAAATTGTTTCTGTCAGAAATTTGCGGTTAGTATCCGTGATGTAAATAACATTGAGTCGGGGTTGTTTTTTTTTTAAGTCATCATTTCTGTAAGCGTAACAGAAATTATTGCTGTGCATCCAGGCCGATTACCGAAGCGATTACCAACCGATTACCGAAGCAATTCCCGATTACCGAGGCGATTACCAACCGATTACCGGACCAATTACCGAAGCGATAACCAACCGATGACGATCACATTACCGAAGTGATTACCAATCGATTACCGAACCAATTACCGATTACCGAAGCGATAACCAACCGATTACGATCACATTACCGAAGTGATTACCAATAGATTATCGAAACGATTACCCAAGCGATAACCAACCGATTACCGAAACAGTTGCCAACCGATTACCAAACCAATTACCGATTACCGAAGCGATTGCCAACCGATTACCGAACCAATTACAGATTATCGAAGCGATGACCAACCGATTACCGATGCGATTATCAACCAACTACTAATTACCGAAGCATTTACCAACCGATTACCGTAGCGATCAACAACGGATTACAGAAGTGATTACCAGTCGATTGCCGATATCCAAAGCGATTACCAATTACCGAAGCAATTACAAACCGATTACCGAGCCAATTACCGATGACCCAACCGAAGTAATTGTGTTATATATTATATATAAAATTTAAAATATAGCAGTTTATACATTTAATAACGCATAAATTGATGAAATTCTTCGGAAATTCATAACAGCTGTGTTGTTTTTCATAGCTTTAAGTTTTCACTTCGGTCGGCAGTCCCCCCACTGACCATTTTTTTTTTTAAGAAAGCTCTACACTTAATTGTAAGCGGTAGAAATTTATATTTATATTAGTGGCGGCTGTGGCATAATTGTAAAGGTGCGTGGCTGATATGCGAAAGAACCCAGGCTTGAGTCCCATCGGACACAGAAAGTTTTTTCAATTGAATTAATTTTTCTGTTCAGCCGTCACCTCTCTGCAGCAAACCTCAGAGAGTAATAACTGCCATGTAAACCTTTTTGAGAACATAAGCCGATCGGAGTCGGCATAAATCCGAGGGCCAAGTTTTCGATCATTTGTGTTCAAACATTTCACAACACATACAACACAATTGATCATAAAAAGCTCGTTCAAATCCGAAATCCGAAGGCTTGCTGCTGAGAGGTGACGGCTGAACAGAAAAATGAATTCAATTAAAAAACTTTCTGTGTCAGATGGGACTCAAACCTGGGTTCTATCCCATACAAGCCACGCTCCTCAACCAGTATGTCACGGTCGCCACTTATACATTTAAACGGTATATACACTTGCATACTATAAAAAAAAAGAAACCAAAGAACTTGAGAACCTCCTTTCTTTTTTGAAGTCCGTTAATCTTTGTACGATGAATATTTAAGACTTTAGGTATACCCCAAATTGTGCCCTAAAAATGTAGGCATGTGCTTGAATAAATTTGTGAAAATGACCTCCATACAAACCGCCTTGTAAAACGTAGTTCTACGTCAAAAAAACACTGCACAAATTTTAATCTTTATCAAGACAACTAGACATTGAAAATAATACGAAAAAAACTTAAGGCGACAAAAGGTAGCATACAGGACATTATGATCTCTGGGTTTAGAGAAGTGATAAATTTAAAATTTTTTAATTGTACATTAAATACTGAACTTAAACCTTAATAAAGTTTTTTTTAAGTCGTGTTCTAGTCAGTCGTGATCATATAATGGCATATCAAAAAAAAAGTTCAACTTTCATACGCAACTGTAATAAATTCATTAAGGATCCTTTAACAAAATTGTGAAATAAGTAAAATTTAGTCAAGTTAGATTTTAAGACTTCTTTAAAAAATTAAACCGTCTCTAAATTTCTCCTGATTGCTAGCGACATGGACTGCCAAAGCAATCCTAGGAGAAATTTAGGCACTTTTATAAAAAAATGATCCAAAATTAGGCAATAATAGTTTAAAAGTGGGTTCATATCGGACCACTTTCTTATCAGTCACTGTAGATTAATAGCCTTAAGGCCCAACCAAAATAGATGAGTTGTTCCGTAACGAGTAGAGACGAAAATGTTCGCTTTAATGCCATTCAATGTTGTTGCCCAAAATGAACAAACGTAATTTAACGAAGCTAAACGAAACAGCTTGTCCATACGTTTTGTTCCGTAAAGGCCCTTATAGACGAGCAACTAATCGCAAAACTGATTGAAAAACAGGTCGATGGTTTTATCTATAGACGCATGAACCAATTTTTCAATTCCAGTACAAAAAGATTTTCTTCTTGAAAGCATCGCGCATATTATATTGAAAATGAATGCAAATAATTTTTTTTTATTATGAATCTGACGATTGGTTGTTGATTTTGCTACAAACACATCACCAGTTGAAGAACTGGTTGATGTGAAATCGAAAAATCAAAATTTTTTAATTTTTGCCAAATGATTGATAAACTGGTTGAAAAACTGAAAATAGCACCTCAACTCATCTATACACGATTTGCTTTCAACAACCAGCAACCAGTTTATCAACCAGTTTTGCGATTAGTTGCTCGTCTATAGGGCTCTTAAGAACTGAACTGCTAGCGTCTCAACTCGTCAGACGTTCGGCAAGTTGCAATCGTCTCGTTTCGTCTATTTTGATTGGGCCAATATTTTATATTTCTAACGAAGCATTCAACGAACGACGGCTATGCGAACGATGTTGAATTCAAACTGAAATATGTATTTCAAACGAAACTTATCGTTAGCTCATTCGACAAGCTTTTGTTTTATATGTACACTCAAACTGTTATATACAAGCAGTTGTGGCGCTGCCATATTAAAAACTAGGGAAGTTTTCTGTATGCTATCTACTTACTTCAGAGATTTTTTAAATATGTTGCTTGGTTTCTTATATGTTGGCAATGCTTTTGTTCGGTTTGTGCATTCAATAAATATACTTTGAGCAATTAAGTGGTTTGCGGATTTGTTTTTCATTATTCTTCAGACACTGTATATATTTATATATATCATAATTTATTTACCTTTAGGTTCAGAATTTTCCTTTTTTTAACCATTCTATTAACGACTGCAACCACAATGATAGTATAAAAGGGTTCGTTTGATTTTGACGTTCGGATTCGTGGTCGTCAGTGATCGTTAGAAATACATATTGAAAATATGTAACTGTACTACGGCATTGTTCGCTGGCTGATCAGCTGTTATCGTTGTTTGATTTTGTTTGAATTACATATTTCAAAAACACGAACGAACACTGTTTTAAACAAAACGATTGATCGGATAGGAATACAAAATTAAGACATAAGTCTGTATGTTTGTGTGTGATCACGATTATAGCCGTAGTTTTAGGACTATTGTTAGGAATTTCGATAAATTAGCAATTTCGAAAATAAGCCAAATCGTATTTGAGTTACACTTACCTCCCATAGAAAGTGATTTTATGAAATCGGTAGAATATACCGAATATATTAGAATAGAATATATAAAATTTCACAAAAATGAAATATCTTTATTAGTTTAAATTTTGAACATGGGCTATATAATAGCTTAATGAAATATGAAAACGCCTATCCGTCACAAAAGTAGCGTAACCAAAAAATCCTTCATAAATTCTATTATCCTTCTAGTTTCTAATGATACTATTGACTTTATATTTTATACAAAAGCTTTAATATATCAAATCAACTCCGAGTTTAAAATTTGGAAAAACTTCATGAAAACCATGCCTATCTCTCGTACAAACTAACCTTATCATAACTTTGGATTTACTTTATAATGACCCAAAAAATACACTTTTAACCCTGAAAATTGGCAGAAACAGTGACACCTTTGTTATTCATAAAAAAAAATGCATCCACCAGAGCCAAATTCACATCAAACATTTACTTTAACAGCATCCATAACTACTTTTCTGAAAATCTTCTGCATATTCACATAAGATTTCCACAGATGAGGAAATCTTGCTTGTTCACGTCACCTCCGAGTCAGATTTTGGTCAAATAATCAACATTTCCGACTTGTGGTGGTAGTACAGTTTGTAGGCTCTGTACAGTATGTTCGAACTGACGCTAAGCTCTTATTTGGCTTCAATTTGCTTTTTAAAGCCCCCGTCTAAACATTTACTGCTTATTTGTATTTGTGTAGCTTAACTGCTCATTAATTTGCCGACTCTACAAAACACTTACCTAACCTCTGAACACTCGTTGTTAATTAGAGTGTATTAAACGTAATCCATTTTGTTCCAGCAAAAGTCTTTAATCCCAGTTTATTAGTAGCTACAAAATAACCCCATCTAAATCACTCCGAATAAAATCCATGTCAAAGTGTCAGTTTAGTATCGGTAACATGTTGCCACGTCAAGGTTTCGGTACAACAGCAGCGAAGGTATCTCTCTCGCTCAAACCACTTGGCCAGAAAAGCTAGAATTAATTTCGTACATGAATACGTACGTTGGAGCTTTTGGATAAACGACACGTGGTGTCACTGACTGGCTGACTAGCTGACTGGCATGTTTGCGCTTCCATGCGAACTTTTCAACGTGAGGCTCGCGTGAAGCACACGTAATGAATACGCTGGGATTTATTGGAGACTCATGAGTGTTGCTCATATTAGTGTGGATTTTATATGTTGTTGTTGTTGTTGTTGTTGTTGTTGTACGGTTATACAACATGTGCAGCATCAGCAGTAGAACAAACACGGCCAATGTCAGCATGTCAAAAGTTCAGCGTTATTTGATACCTAAACCGTATAGGAGAAGTGTGGTTGGTGGTAGGCGGGAAGGGGGGGAGAGGCGGGGGATATTTGTTCAAGCAATGTGCCTTGTTTTAAATTGATGATTGTTGGGCATAATCTGTGTTTGAAGGTGCGTTCTGCGAGGTGTAGAATGGGTGACTGATGTGTTGAGATGTTCTAATATGTTCCGAACAATGGGTGCTTTATTTACAATGATTAACAAATCAATAATTTGTACGTTTAGTAGGTTGCTCGACAACCTATATACGCAAATAATTGTTTAGAAATATTAAATGTTTTAATTTTTTCTGTTTTCGCAATTTTGAGTTTTCTTCTAAAACACCCAGTATATGGAGTCATACCTACAATGTATGTTCCTAGATTTTCACTCAACTCATAGACTGTCTGTTTCTGCTGTCAAATTGTCCGACACATGTTCGTGTACGCACAAGCTTACGATTAGTTTAATGTTTAGTATTACGTTTCCTCTAAAATTGTTTGTCAAGTCATTAGAAGTACAGCAACAACAACAACATCCAAAGGTAACCATCCTATACCTCCTATCAATTAGTTTTCGTGGCTATTCGTAAACAACATGGCCATTATTCACACTAAAAACTACAACAATGGCAAAAACATCAGCAACAAGCATCCACATGGACACCTACATATGTCCATGTTGACCGGTCAGGGCGGTCTTCTTTCCTTAACTAACACCCTTCTCCTTCTTCTACATGGTATGGTTTTATATAATTTTTTTTTTGTTCTTCATTTCTGTGAGCATCGGAATCACTGTTGGCAGCCACTGTTAAAATAAACACACCGGCCATTCGTGGTGTGCTCGATATACCGCTGCCTGGATCGCCGCCTGGACCGCCGCCATGCAGCTGAGTTAATCCAATAAAATGTGTAATTAAATTTTCGGTTCATTTGAATATGTCACTCCGGTTGGAAATTAAAACCTGTTGTTTAGCTGCGCTGATATATATAATTTTTGGCACAAAAACTGTTTTTCTTGATATTGTTCTGGGTACTGACATTGTCCGGTTTGTTTACGCTTGACTTCACACTGTTGCGTTGAATAATTTGGGATTTTTTATTTAGTAAAGATTGTTTCTACTGTTGTTATCTATCGCCGTTATGGATGGCGATGGAAGGGCTCTTTATACGAGTCATGCTTGATATCTGCTATGATGTGGATAAAGTTGTTGAGTTTGAAATTAATTTGAGGAATTTAAGTCGCTTTGAAAATAAAAAGGTGTTTAAAAATAAGTAAAAACGTTAGGTTTAGTTAAAAACAAAACCGGTATTTATCTTTAATAATTTGTTAGGAAGGTATTTACTTTTAACTATAATATGTAAGTAAAGGGTGGTTAAATTTTAAGGGCCGATGTTGAATGTGAACCACACCTAAACGTCAAGTTTTTTTCTGCATTTCATTTGACATTCCTCAATTTCAGACTAACTCAATTTGAACCATGGAAAGATACACAACCGAGCAGCGCGTTAAAGTTATTCAGGCTTATTATGAAAATGGGCGTTCAAATCAAAATGAATATCGTGAACTTCGTAATTTTTTCGGTCAATTTATTTGTCCAAATGTGCGTACAATCGGAAAAATCGTGCAAAAATTTGAGCAAACCGGGTCTGTAGGAGATGTGAAAACACCAGTGCATTCTCGTACAGCTCGTACTGCAGAAAATATTGCTGCTGTTCGCGATAGTGTGGCTGAAGAGCCGTCCACCTCAACTCGTCGTCGTGCCCAACAATTGCACCTCTGACGCTCGTCGTTGATGAACATTATGCACAAAGACTTGCACTTACACGCTTACATGGTGCAAATGACTTAAGAACTAAAGCCTCTTGACCATTTTAAGCGTCTTCAATGGTCACAATGGTGGTAAGAAATGGCAACAGTGGATGATGAATTTTCGAAGAAAATCATCTTCAGTGATGAGGCACATTTGACACCGTTGGACTTCTTTCTTTGGGGTTATTTGAAAGATAAGGTGTACGTCGATAAGCCAGCAACAATTCAAGAGCTAAAGGATGAGATAATTCGGCACATTAACGGCATAGAACCTTACTTTTGCCTCAGCCTCAGCGTCAGCGTCAGCATCAAAAATTTGGACCATCGGATGGAGGTGTGCCTCCGAGGTCGCGGCGGCCATTTGGCCGATATTTTGTTCCATATATAATTGAACCATACCAATATTATCCTTATGTAAACAAATGACAGCAACTTCCTAAATAATTTGTGTTTTATTCAAAATCAACATCGGCCCTTAAAATTTAACCATCCGATAGATTCTTTAAAAAATCGTCCTAATAAAAATATGTATGGTAGTGCACGAAAAGCTTATAAGAGATCGCAATTGATTATAGAAATATCGCTGATGTATTTGTATTAAGACTCAAAAGATAAAACTTCCCAGAGTTACTCAGATGTCAATTTCAAAAATTTGGGGTTAGATGTTGACGTGCGAGAAAAGCACGTAAATAATAAGTTCTGTTGGTCGGAAAATAATTAAGTTTGCAATTAAAAAAATTATTAATTTTGTCAAAAAGTGAAAAAATTTATAATGAAAGGTCAGCGTCAAGGTAAGAGTACCTATAATTTGAATGCAGTTTTTATGGAACTGGATCAATCGTAAGAAAATTCTGTTACCAAAACGCATACTTTATTTTTTTATTTAGAATACAATTTTTGATTAAGATTTCAAAATAGATTTCCTCAAAGTACTCTACTAATTTTTTTTTTTCATTATTGACTTATAGTATGTATTTGTAATTTCAAAAGGAATCAGCCACCCGAATGCTGCCGTTTTGACGTAATCTCTGTTCGATACTTACTTACTTACTTAGGTGGTCCTAACAACCCGTGTCCGGGTTTCAGCCAACCTCATCAGCTCTCGCCAGGCGCCTCTGCTTTGCGCGCGCCTTCTCCAATTGGATACACCAAGTGCGGTTAGGGCTTCCTCAGCCGGGTCCATCCATCGGAGGCATGGTCTCCCTCGTTGACCAGCGACCCTCGCCTCGAGCACCTTTTTCGCTGGAGCTTCGTCGTTCATACGATGGACATGACCCAGCCAGCGTAGTCGCTGCACAGTTATACGCCGAACTACGTCAATGTCATCGTAGAGCTCATACAGCTCGTGGTTCATTCGGATGCGATAGTCATCGCCGACTCGAACAGGACCGAAGATTTTGCGAAGAACTTTTCTCTCGAACACCCCCAGAGCGGCTGCGTCAGTTTGCGAAACTACCCATGCCTCAGCGCCATAAAGCAGCACAGGTAGAACGAGCGTCTTGTAGAGTGTTAGTTGTGTCGATCGAGAGAGGGCTCTGGAACTTAGTTGCTTACTGAGCCCGTAGTAGCACCTATTAGTAATTATTGCTCTTCGCTTTCTCTCCAGGCTGATTTCGTTGTTAGTATTAATGGCGGTGCCAAGGTAAACGAACTCCTTGACTACTTCAAAGTTATAGCTGCCGGATGAAACGTGGGAGTCTAAACGCCGCGCTCCCTTGTTTGTAGACAGCATATACTTTGTTTTGCCCTCATTTATCGTCAAACCCACTTTGGCTGATTCCTTTTCGATAGCGGCGAAAGCAGCGATAACATCTCTCTTGGTTCTGCCGACAATATCAATATCATCAGCGTACGCAAGGAGCTGGACGCCTTTGTAGAAAATGGTGCCATTACGATGCACACCGGCCTTTCGTACGATCCCCGCCATGATGATGTTAAAGAGATCGCAAGACAGTGGATCGCCTTGCCCGAAACCTCTTTCGGTATTAAAGGTTTCGGAGAGGTCATTTCCTACCTTGACGGAGCTGCGTGTGTTGCTCAACGTCATTCTGCAAAGTCTTATCAACTTTGCAGGTATCCCGAACTCAGACATTGTTGCGTATAGGCAATCCCTTCTCGGGCTATCGAACGCAGCTTTAAAATCGACAAAGAGATGGTGTGTGTCAATTTGATTTTCGTGGGTTTTCTCCAGGATTTGTCCTGATCTCTGTTCGACATTTTAGTATTATAATAACTTTTAATATTTTTTGCAAATCCTTTAAATTCATATGGTAATGCGTACATCTGAATGCATATTTTGATTTTTTTACAACAAAAAATTAATTGTCGTACTTTTTCGTTCACATAATTTTTAGAATTTAGTTGTTTCTAAGGGTGGGGGGAGAGGGGGGGCTATTTAAAAAATACAATGCTTTGTTTTTGATGAAAAGCCCAAAAATAAAAATGTTTATTGGTCATGGGGGTGGGGTTTGAGCCCTTTTCATTCTCTGATCCACAGCCTTGATTGTGTACCATGGCATTACATATATAACCATTTTTGCTTTATGTTCGCATACTTACATGCCTTTTTTATAAATTTTTGAAATGGGAGATAGACGTGGAAAATGTATAAGTCCGCCCACATTTCCTGTGGTTGCTGCTTATTAAAAAAAAATACCCTGCATACCAGTTTTGAAAATGGAAAACAACCATATTAGTATTTAGTAAACGTTAAAATGGCGTGGAAGAGGCCAATGCAGCCGATTGTTGGTAAGGTTGTTACCAGCCATAAAAATAATCTGTGTACCAAATTTCATGCTCATAGCTCTTACATTAATGGAGTTATCGAATTTTGACGCATTCACCATACAAGGTGAATCAGTGTGCACTGGCTTGAAATTCTAAAAGATTGTTGCACAGATTTCGTACACTTTTTTTGGGCAGAAAATAAGTTTAAGATAAAAACATATACAAATCTTTCCGCATGTATTAGAAGCATTGCCTGATAGATTAATTTGAAATGCAATGGTATATTCTACTACAAAATATTATAAAAACTGTGACTCATATAATCTAGAACGATCTAAATCGATTATTAGGTGCTTATCAACACTTTACGATACCAAACTAATTTTTTATTATGCACTCTAGCCAAATCTATGTTGATTATAGTCATAAGAAAGCTCAAGCACAGAATGAGAGAACAAACTGTACTACTTTAAACAAAGTAGATCTAATCACTGATTTGAAGGAGTACCTTAAGTTAGCGTTGAAAAGCACTAATTTCTATTCACTACAATCGTATCAACCAAGAGAGATGTTACCGCTGCTTTCGCCGCTATCGAAAAGGAATCAGCCAAAGTGGGTTTGACGATAAATGAGGGCAAAACAAAATATATGCTGTCTACAAACAAGGGAGCTCGGCGTTTAGACTCCCACGTTTCATCCGGCAGCTATAACTTTGAAGTAGTCAAGGAGTTCGTTTACCTTGGCACCGCCATTAATACCAAAAACGAAATCAGCCTGGAGATAAAGCGAAGAACAATAATTGCTAATAGGTGCTACTACGGGCTCAGTAAGCAACTAAGTTCCAGAGCCCTCTCTCGATCGACAAAACTAACACTCTACAAGACTAGACAGGTTCTACCTGTGCTGCTTTATGGCGCTGAGGCATGGGTAGTTTCGCAAACTAACGCAGCCGCTCTGGGGGTGTTCGAGAGAAAAGTTCTTCGCAAAATCTTCGGTCCTGTTCGAGTCGGCGATGACTATCGCATCCGAATGAACCACGAACTGTATGAGCTCTACGGAGACATTGACGTAGTTCGGCGTATAACTGTGCAGCGACTACGCTGGCTGGGTCATGTCCATCGTATGGACGACGAAGCTCCAGCGAAAAAGGTGCTCGAGGCGAGGGTCGCTGGTCAACGACGACGAGGGAGACCATGCCTCCGATGGATGGACCAGGCTGAGGAAGCCCTAACCGCACTTGGTGTATCCGATTGGAGAAGGCGCGCGCAAAGCAAAGGCGCCTGGCGAGAGCTGATGAGGTCGGTTGAAACCCGGACACGGGTTGTTACGACCAACTAAGTAAGTAAGTAAGTAACAATCGTATCAACACTATACGTAAATAAAAGCTCATATAAAAGCTCATCAATAGAGAGGTCGTGTCATTGCCAGTCTGAATATAAACATCAATTGTGATTCCCAGAACATTTTGATTAAAACATCGTGCGGGACTTTGGTATCCGCAGATGAAAGATGGCAAAATTTTAGCATATAATGAACAGGGGCTAAATTTTTCACAAATCTTAGAAAAAATTGGTCGTACACGTTGTGTTATTGCCTCGTTTTTAAAAAACCTGAAAATTTACGACAAAAAATACATAACAGGTCGTTATGCTAAGCTTTCGGAGCGTGATGAGCGAATGATTATTAAGAAAGCCAGGAATTCAACCATATCATGTGCTCAATTTGCAAGCAAATGCAGCCAATCAGTTTCGAAAATGACGGTTTGGCGAGTCTTAAACAGTGCCGAAGCAATTGTTATATCCTAATGAAGAATTGCCGAGAATAGATTTGCCAAGAATGTTTAATACAATTTGTTTGGTGTCGTATAGTTTTGATAAGCACCTTAGTCTATATAACTGCCAACAAATCTTCAGGACTGTGAAAGATTTCAAGCATTTGGAGCTGCATTCTTTGAAGTCGCAATCATTGAGTAAAATTTTTGATTGCAGTATTCATTCAATTTCGTGAATAAGACTTAAGAAAAATTAAGTCACCAATGACTTTGAAAGATTTTGTTTATTAATCATTCCCAATCAATTGTGATTGGGCTTTGAATGCAATCCGGGAAACTCAAATTTAAAAGTTTTTACTCAATATACTTAAGCAAAATTTTGTGCTGATTCTGAATCTGGCTTCCGTTTCGTTTCACCACTCCCAGTTTTGAAGATATTCACTTAAACAAAGGAAGTGAGGAAGAGTAAAAATTTGTTTAGTTGTGCAATAAAAGTTGTTTTTATACTTAATCTAAATTAGTCTATACTGAAGAAGCATGTAAATTTACAGCATAAATTCATTGTTTTATATTGAGTTCTTTCTTATGTAAAATATAAAATTAACCAAAAAAACCACATACTCAAAACATTATAAACAATCAATTATAAAAAAAATATGTGTGTGGGTGACACGCACGGTAGAAGTGAAACTTTTACCCAAAAATTGCATTTCTGGAAAGATTGCTAATTTATTTTATTAACATTCCCTCCTTCAGTGCAATCAAATGGTTAAAAAGCAGTCTGCCTTCATACTAGTAGTAATTTAGGAACGGTTTTTTTTCATAAAGCCAACTAGTATATTCAACATAGTGATATCATGGGAAACATCAATTGTCCCTTTTGTTTATGGTTACCCAATAAACAAAATGATTCACTAATGTTATCGTTTACGAATCGTTTTCTCGTACATTTCATTCATTTGCAATTATTAGTAGCGATTCATTTATAATATCGCGAGCGGGAGAAAGTCCTCTTTCGTTAATGAATCGTCAAAACCGAAAAAAGCAATTTGTTAACGAGTCGCCAAAACTATTATAAGCAATTCGTTAACGAGTCGCCAAAACTATAAAAAGCAATTCTTTAACGAGTTTCCAAAACTAAAAGAAGCAATTCGATAACGAATCATATTAATCATATAAAAAATAAGAAATAAAATATAAAAAAAAAAGAAAAACTAATTTCAAGCTTACCACGTCAAGAATCTAAACCACGTCTACTAGTCCGGTGCTAGTCCGGCACCTTACCCACTCAGCTATTTCAGATGCTGAAAGTATCTTGCTTAATTTGCTTGTTAATAAAAGCCAGCATTCGCGGACATGGGTTCGAACCCCAACTTGGTAAAAAAAAAATTTATTTTTTTGTTAATTAGGTATTTTTTTTTAAAGATTTGGCTTTTCAAAAGTTTGAAATAATTTTATTTATCATTTTTTGACCAACTTTTTTTCGGCTTCGTTATACATTCGTCAAAACCGAAAAAAGCAATTCGTTAACGTGTCGCCAAAACTATGAAAAAGCAATTCGTTAACGAGTCGCCAAAACAAATAAAAGCAATTCGTTAACGAGTCGCCAAAAACTATAAAAAACAAAATATAAAAAGCAATTTGTTAACGAGTCGCCAAAACAACAAAAAGCAATTTGTTAACGAGAACTTATTCATATGAAAATCTTGAACAAATTATAAGTGGAAATTACTTATAGGAAGAATAAGCGCGAAATAACATAACAGAAGAAAAAATATTTCACAAAACTTTTTCATATAAAAATTTATGAAAATTTATATTTAAGTCTTTTTTAACTTAAAATTAAAAAAAAAAACATAAAATTTAAAAAACAAAAATATTCGCTTAAATGGTGTATTAAGAATAGAAGGTAGTAAAAAATTCTTTACTTTTTAAAAATTTGTATATTGAAAAGTCGGAAAAAATTGTTTTTTTTTTGTTTCAAAACATCTTAAATGGAGTTTAGGAAAGTCGTGATTTTAATCGGTTCTTTCTTTAATCATCAAGCCAACTTCTGATGAAGTCGGTATGAAACTATTCGAAAACTTAAAAAAAAAACGATTCACAAGCGATTCGTTATCGAATCACCCCTCGCCACAATGTTTATTGGGTAGTTATTATAAAATTCAATATTCACATACAGAATTAGATCACAGTTTTCTTATTTACATTCGTGACACAGTTGGTTATCAAGAGTATTGTTTTATTTTAATTTGATGACTTAAGACATCCCAGGTTCGATCCTCATAGCACTGACGACAGATCTTGCTGTTTTATTTTTTTGTTATTTATATTTTTATTTATAAATATTAAAAAGAAAAAATTTGTCGAAAAACCTGTGTCGAGAATAATGCACTTTTCCCTTTCGGTACTCGCATCGAACCGCGTGCAATTCGACTGCAAGTTTAACGTGCTACCATCTCACCATTGCCTCCCTTGCATCAAAGCAAACAAAATACAAAACAAACCCTAAAGCAAGCATAGTATAGATCTTCGAATTTATTCTATAGGATTGTTGCCAAAAAAATTTATTGTTCATCCAAATTAATCACCAATCGATTGTATTATTTGGGCTTTATTTATATAATTTATTTTCAAGTTTTCTTAAAAAAAATAAAAACCAAAACTGCCTCTATGATTGTAAATATTTTTAATTTAAAAAAAGCAAAAAGTTTCAACCGCAGTCAGGACCACTAAACCTTTGCTTCGTGGTCAGAAGCTGTGATCTTATGCTACCGCGCACACTTACTTGGGTTTATTTTACCATGCCTACATAGTTAAAAATGTTGATGCGTTTTTCGTTACAAGATTTGCATCGTATTTTATGTTGGATTTGCGACAATATTTAATGCTAAATGATGCAGACATGTATATATATATAAAAAAGAAACTCCAACATTATCACAGAAATTGTGCTATTTCCCACATGGCACAAAATCCGACTTCGATATCGAAAATTTAAAAATTTACAAATAGTTCGCGAGTATAACAATTGAATGCGATATCGATTACGATTTGAAAAACATACGTTTTGAGGACATAACGGTTACTTCGTTAGCGAAGGTTCGCTTATGTTGCAAATAATTATTCGTTTACAATCCCAAAGCAATTAATTCTTCAACACAAATGCGAAGATAATTATATTTTCTACTTTTTTACTGTAAGGTGGATACTTTCGGATAACTTTTTTGGCACTTTCTAACTTTTATTATTACTGACACGATAGCACTGGTATGAAATAACCTTCGATTTTTGATCGCCAATTAGGGAAAAATAAGAAATTTTCTTTGACAAAAGTTCATTGCAAACAAACTTTCGCCGGATGGGGTTCATATGCATTGACAAGTGTTCATTTTCGGCACAAAATTTTAGTAACATATCCTTCTTATGTTTTAGTTTCGACCAACATATCGTAGGTAATCTGACAGCTCAGTTGGTAATGAAAGAACTTGTAACAAGTATTTTGTGTGTTAAAATACCTCAGCATGCGAATAGTTTTTTTATTTCGATATAAACGTGTACAAAAAACAACATTTGAATTATATGAGAGATACGATATTTATATAGAAATTCACAGATCTAAGAAAAAACAGATTTTAGAATCAAAGTTTTAGATTCAATCAATGCAATCAATCTAAATTTATCAAAAATCAATTTGAGAAATGCCTAAAAGTATGTTAATGTTCTGAAAAGAACCTGAACGTATCCAAATTTTTAGACCGTACTGTACTTTCAGAGTATTGAACGAAAGACTCAATTCAATCATAAAAGAAAGAGAGAAACACTGACTGTTGATTTAACATAAGTATGAGCTACTCAAATAAATATATCTACGTGGCTCAGGGGTTAGAACAGCCGGCTATAGACACAAACGTACTGTGTTCAATTCTCAGTGGAAGCAAAAATATAAAACAATTTTAAATAGCAATTTTTTCGTTTTTATACAACTAGTGCGGCGAATTGCTGTGTTGTTGTTTTCATAGGAACCATTTCGTTACATTGGTCTTAACCCCATCTAGCTCGCCGCATTGTTGTATATGCGGCTATATAAGTTTCACTTCAAAAATGTTTTTGTTAATTATGCACCCCTGTTGGCTGTGCAGCCGCTATGAAAAATTTAATAAACGCTGTGAACCTCTGTTAAAACTTCGCAGTAACCACAGCAAACACGAGTAATTAAAATACATTTTTTTTTATCTTTCAATCAGCCCAATCAAAAACTTCTAATCAGTCCGTTAAAAACTTTTAAATTTAACATTTAGTGGCTTTTAAATTTAAATATTTCTGTATTTGAAAAACTATATATATTCTTAATTTCGGTTTTTTTTTGTCGTATTTTATTTTTAATAAACTTTACCATGTTTTAAAAAATTTACAAAAGATAATTTTTAAAAATTTTGAAATCTTGCTGATAAGCTTTGAGTAACCGTTATCAATAGAAGTATTGGGAATAAAACTTGAAAATATTGGAAGCCTTTACTCATAGAAACTCATAAATTCTTAAAGTGCTTGAAAAAGCTTTTCAAAACCTCGAGTTTTTGTGGTGGAAATTTAATTGATGCCTCATTCTTGCCAATTTTGACTTTTGAACTTTTAAACTGTTGGTCTAATAGAAAAAAAGAAGTCATGTTCGACATTTTGCTTTTAATTTTAAGCTAACAATAGCCGCTGTCGAAGGCAACGCGCTACTCCAGCAATCAGATAAGCACTCCAGCTACTCTGAAGAAAAGGTACGATAATCCACACCAACCTAAGGGATAAAAAACTGCTGAACTAAGCTTTTTTTTCATTTCGAACGAAACTTTTTTAGCCACTTGCACCAAGTGGTTTCACGTTTATTTTTTTCCTTTAAACACGTTAATTTTTTGTATTTGTTTTTTTTTTTTTTGTATTGTTACTTTTTACTATTTGCCGCCAAAGTCTAATTGATCCCAACAGATATTTTCAATTAGCAGAAAAACATTTATTTTTTGTTGTTACTTAACTTTATTCCAACGTTTTAGCCACCTTGAGCGCAACGAATTCCTGTGGGCGCAACGTGGCAGCAACACGGATACAAAGTAAAAAAAAAGTGAAAATAAAAAATAGAAAATAAAATACTGGATAGAAGGACAAAACTTTTTAATTCTATTAAAAAAGCGGAAGATAGAAAAACTTTCTTAAACTTGCTGCAAGGAAATTATAAAAAATTCGTCCGGCTAACACCGTAGAATGGATGCCAAAAACTTGTAGACTACTTTTAGGTGGCAAAGAAGAGGAAAAAAACCTCTGAATTCTACCTTTTTTACACTTTTGTCAGCAGCTAGACATTGTAGAAAAAAGTACAAAAATGTTGTAAAAAAGTGGCAATTTATTAAAAAGTTGCTGAAGCAGGACACATTTTTAATTTTATAGATAGCATTACATAAAATAGAGATAATGCAAAATATATTGGGTACTTCATTTTACATGCAAAGTTGAAATTAAAGCCAACAGTGTTGCCGTTTGTCTTCAAATTTATCATAACACATATATTTGTGCTAATTTATGGCAACAACAAATTTAAATGTTGCCCAATTTAAAACAAACCAAACTGTTTACACGGCGTGCTGACCTCTAAAAGGACTCTAAAAAGGAGGCTAACCATCATTGGCATGCACACAGCCTGCGCATTTGAACGCACAGACAGACGGTTAGTGGCCGCTTTGGTAAACAACAGCAGCAACAGTCGCCAGTTTGAACAGCAACAGCAATCAAATCTACAACTTGAGATAACGAAAAGTTCAAATATACTAATTCGTGAGCAAAATTTCAAAATTGAACATATGTATGCAGTCAGTCAGTGCTAGCCAGCAAGGATCAGCAAGGGCCCACCAAAGGACTACAACCATCGTACAACCAGTGCACCAACCAAACAACCAACCGACCGACCGACCGACACACCAGCCAGTCAACATCATTTGTGTGTTGTTTAGACAAACAACAACTACAGCAACAACAACAAATCATTGCCATTAAACAGCGATATGCTTGTAGTCAGCCACGCGTTTGCCATTTCAATATTTCTAATTAATTTATTATCGCTTATCTCGTACGATAAATCGCTTTCATACGCACAATCATACGCATATTTGTGTGGGTGCTGTGCGTTGCTTGGTGTTGAGCTTTTCGTGCCTTTTTGTTAACTTTGAATTTTGTTTGTTAGCCAAAAGGACGCACTCACTGGTGGGTAGCCAGATTAAGTGTGTGAACGCATTTCTGCAGTGACCGCTGAACTCTACACCAGCATTCGGTATACTTGCAGTCAATGCAACTACCAAAGGATATTCGAAACGCGGTGTGAAAACAAGCACAATTCACAGCGCCAACAACAAGAGGAACAACAATTGTTTGACCAGTGCTAATATGTAACAATGCAACAACAACGAAACGTTCTACAAGTCAGCGTAGAAATAAAAATCTTAAGCACTGTGGGACAAAAGAAGTAGTTTTGCTTTAAAATAAGGAATTAGAGAAAAAGAGACACAGTTTCGATAGCATTCGTAAGTGTGGACGTAGAATTTTTGTTTAATATTTGTGTTGATGAATTTGTTGTGCATGTTCATTTTTATATTGGTTAAAAATAAATATAATTCAATATATTGTTTAAAAAAATTTTGTTTAACTAGTTTTCGTTCAATAGCTATAAAACGCTGTAGAGCTATGTCCTTGGATTCACCGAGTAGACTTGGGTCACGCTGAAAAGGTAATTTTACCACAAACCGGCCGTCAATAAGTTGATGAGTGTTTTGACGAAAATCCTCTTCACAACGTCGTTCAGCTGCAGTTAGGTTTGCCACCCGTAAGTCACATTCTTCAAGTCACCAGAATTTTTCCATTGTCTCGTTGAGTGACTCATCTTCTGTGCATACACCGCAGGTGATATCACTGGTGGATGTATCCTGATTGTATTCCCCACCTATGATCCAGCCAAAAAGCGTATTCTGAAGGATTGGTCGTCCATCTCCAAGTGAAATTTTACCATTGCTTATCGTTGAAAAGAAAAGTCCAGAGCCAATTAGCAGGTCGATGCTTCCAGCTTCGTTGAAATTTGGATCGGCTAACTGCAGGTTGCTTGGTATGTTCCACTTGGTTACATCGATGCTACGAGATGGTTGCTTAGACACTATTTCTGTTAATATGTGAGCTTCAATGCGCTTCTTGAAATTTGAATTATTTGATGAGATTTGAATGTTGACTCTTTTCGCAGTCTGATTTTTAGTTTTGCCAATGCCTTCGATTCCCACGAGGCATGTATTTTTGTGCAGACCAAGTTTTTTCACAAGTCTTTTTGTTATGAAATTGGCCTGTGAACCGTTGTCTAGAAGAGCTCGGCAAGGTATCTGTTTTCCCCACTTGTCACTTATGGTTACAGAAATCGTGCTGAGCAATGCCTTCATGGTGTTTATTGAATGATCCTGCAGCGCAGCTAAAGAAGCTGGGACATCTTGGGCTGGTGCAATTATACTATTGTTGTTTTGTGCTGACCTTGAAAATAGTTTTTGAGACGACTTTTGTGAAACAGCGTTGACCACCTTTCCAAATCCTTCTAAATGCAGAAGTGTGTTGTGCTTCTTATGACATTTTAAGCAGCTCCCTGATGAGCATGAAGTGGCATTGTGACCGTTTTTAAAACAATTTACACAACGTTTAGCTCCTTGGACAGCATTTAAACGTTGTTTTGGCGTCATCGTTAGGAAATCCTGACATCTGAAAAGCAAATGGTTTTGTTTACAGATGATGCACCTCTGGTCAGTCGATATTGACACGCTCAATGCTTGATACGATTTGTTGCGTCCTTGATCGCTGCCGTCTTTGCCTGCTCTGGCACCAAGTGCTTCTAGTGATTGAAAACGAAGGTTCAGGAAGCTGAGGAAAGAATTGAGTGTCGGCATCTCCTTCGGTTGGCTCAACGATTGTTCCCATAGTGCATGAGTACCTTTGCTGAGATGTTGGGTCAATATATATAGCAATATTGGGTCCCAATTTTCGGTTTTTACGCCGAGATTTTGGAGGCTGAGAACGCATTCCAGGGTAGTATCATGAAGCAGCTTGATTGATGCTGCGCTTTCTGCATAGGATGTTGATTGAGTAAGTAGCCTTTTTAAAGATGCATTGATCAGCATACGCGGATTTTCATATCTCTCGTTGATTACCTTCCAAGCTGCTTCGTAATTGACTGCAGATGCCGTGAAATGTTGAATTAATCTTGCAGCCTCATCACACAAGCTGGATTTCAAAAACCACATTTTTTGGCATCGTGGGATTGATTGCTTATCCACCAATTCAGTGAATAAGTCGTGGAATTGCCTCCATTTTGAATAGTTACCGTCAAATTTTGGTAAGTCTATTTTCGGTAGATTCACACTTGATGCGTGTTTTTGCTCGACCGTGGGAAATGAATTGGTTGATGGACTTTGTTGATCAACCGTGTGAGCCAATTCTTGAATCTGCCAGATATTAGCGTTGATATTTTGCTCAATTGCAATGAATTCGTCGTAATTATAATCACCTGAGTCGCAAGAGCTCCATATTTTGTTGTGAATCTCTTGTGCTACATGCCAATGTTGCTCGATGTTGTTTGCTAGATTGGCATAATAGCGTGGTGAATGAATGCTTTTACTGATGTCATCAAGTGCAGCCTTTATTGAGTTTTGTGTTGAAAGAATTATTTTCCTTTGCTTCTCTACTAAGCCTCGTAAATTTTGTGTTGATTTTGCGTCCTCTAATCCTCCTTGACTCCTGGGTGCTGGTTTAACAGTTTTGCTTGCCAGTAGTTGTTTTTCCAAATCTTCTCTGCATTCACTGTATTTAGCACCAATCACTTTGTGAACGTCTTTTTCAAAGTATGGATGATTGCTATCCGAGCCAGGTACGTTGCGTATGGCGTTGTCATTCCTGTTGAATTGAGTCCATAGTTCGTCTAATTCCTTTATTTTTGCTGTGAAAAATTCCGACGTCCTTCTGTCAAATGGTGCCTTTTTGATGTTTGCAATTGATTTTTGTATCGTGACGCTTAATTCGTGCTGTTGTTCTATCAGTTCATTGAATCCCATGATTAAAATATACTGCGTCTTATGAGACGACCACTGATGTATATTTCGTTGTGTGTCTAAATCGGGTTCACTGAATGCTGAGGTGTGTTGTTTTTATGTCGGACACTACTGGCACATTAACCAGGATATCGCGCGTTGCTGAAGGCTGCTTGTCCTTCTTCGGTGTCACCAAAATGTTTTTTGGTGCTTTGCGTTGTTCTGTTGAAGGCTGCTCGTCCTTTTTAATCGTCGGGGTCACCAAAATGTTTAGGTCTTAACTTTCGGTGTTGCACCGAAATTTAGTTTAACCAAATGTTTACTCTGAATGTTGTTCTTAACTTTAGGTGTTGCACCAAAAGTAAGTTTTACCAAATGTTTATTCTGAACTTTAGGTGTTGCACCAAAAGTTCGCTATATCAAATGATAACGCAAGAATACTCTCACTGGTTGTAAGAACAACTGATTAATTTTATTTTTCTACCATCTATTTATAATACATTTTCTTTAAAATAAATTATATTAAAACTATAGAAATAAGCAAAAAATGTACGAAATAATAAATAAAACTGTTAATTTAGGCAAAAATAAATGAATCGGTCATTTTGCCTGCCTTGCAATTCTTCAAGGCTAGACTAATGACCGCTTAGCTGTTGTTGTCCAAAGTCGTTGTTCGCTGGTGTCATTTTCCTGCCTTGCTGTTATGCAAGGCCAGGTAATGACCGCTTGCGTTGTTGTAGCAAGCGTTCGCCAATATGCTGGATTGCGTTTTTGTTGTTATAGTAAAACGATGACTTATGTTGATAAGTTTGGTAGCCGGCTGGCTACTAATACGGTACTGACTGTTTGTATTGTTGTTGTTGCGTACGTTGACTTTTGCAGCCAGCTGGATACCAACAAATTGAAATAAATATTTCGGAACAATATGAGTTTATTATTTTTCCTGCAGTAATTTTTAATATGCAATATATATAAAACTAATTCAATGAATAATTCGAATTTATTATGCTATTTTAAAAATAAATGAAGTTTTTAATAGCATAACTTCCATGCAAATCTCAGTATTTGTAAACCTGCATAGTAGCAATATTATTTTTTGTATTATTTATTTATTATTTATTGTTTTAATCTTGCTGAAGATTAACAAAAACAATAACACACTACGAAAACGTAAGAAATATATGTATGCAAATATTTCATACATACGTATTAATGACAACAACACAAGCAGTTACTGAACAATATACGTAAAACGATTCTTGATTTATATAATGGTTTATATATAGTAGCGCTGCTTTTTTTTTAATACCAAATATAAACTAATATAATAAGCAAGGCATCGCTTCTTCATATTGCAACGTCTTATTTTCTCAGGCATTAGCGGACAAAGCGACGCCACCCTGACTGATTGCAGTCTGCCAGCAGACTGAAAGCTTCTTATCGGCGCAAGCATTTATAAACGTATGCATTGCTTGTAAAGCTCTGAGAAATTCATAAAACGATTCTATTCAAGAAACAACACGATGTTGCGTTCGAGATTTCGGCACGAACTAAAGCAACAAGCATAGGAACGTCAGCAGCAACTGAATCATCAATTCATTTTTTCTCATACAAAAGTGTGAATTTTTCTTCTTTTCTTTTGCTATCTTTTGTGGCTTTATTACAGAAGTGACAAAATCCAAAGTAAGCTATTCCTTTTATGCACAAAATAAATGATATTTTGGCATAAATTTTATCCTTGTACGATGAATATTAAAGGCTGTATAAGGCCCTAAAGTGTCCCCCAAAAAACGTTTCATGGCCTTGGATAAATTTGTGAAAATACCCCCATACAAGCCGCGCTGTAAGACGTAATTCTACGTCAAAACTACTTTGAACTTGGGAATGTTTTTTTTACTAGATTTTTCCAATATCGAAGAACACAGTTGTTAGGGTACACATTTACATTTTATTTGTAGTGGGCCCATGTATACCGCGACCTATAGGCTCTATTGTGCATGCCCTTGATAAAATTTCCAGACTTAGGCTTAGGAAGCAATTTATGGCTGCTAAATTAAGTGCTTAGATGATCTAATTTCAGTTGAGGCTTTTATAAAGTTATAATTAAGGAATTCAAAGAAAATAGGAGGTAAGTTTCAACGTTAATCAAGCAAATTCCTGAATAGATGAGTGTGTGGTTACTGTGCGGATACTGTGTGCGGCTGTCGATAAAAAGTTTCCGAGTTCAATCCACGCTTAGTGACCATTGCAAATATACACGATTTCTTTTCTAAAATTAAAAAATTAAATAATATATAATTGCAGAAATATACGTAATAAAATTTAAAATATGATTTTGTTTCACAGTATTCGATACTTTACATAAGTTTTTGAATAAAGGAATTAATTTCATACGCCTTTTCTCATTGCATAGACCTTGTATAAAACTTGCTTCAAGGATTACTCAAGGAAGTTTAAATTCTTCTCTTTACATAAATTCCTTATATAAAACTTTGCTCCAGCCTTATTTAAATTATCTTGTTACCTGGGTACTATAGATAGTTTGTCACTACTTCTGAGTTGAACTATTTTGATTTGGCACTTCTTTATTTCAACCATATTTTTCAAATTATTTTTTTATTATTCCTTTGAACTAGAATATACCTTTATCAGTAACTGAAATCCTACCATTGCCATAACATGCTTAGGGATTTTAACTAATGACATTTTGAGTTTCCGAGTTTTTAAATAACTCAGTTTTTTAAATAATAAACAGTTTTTTTTATGATTTTAATGTCTAAAAAGTAAAGTATTTTCTATTAAATATTGGTAATATGAAAAAAAAATTATGTTGCAAAAATTTAAAACTTTCCGCTGGCGGAACTTTTTGAAAACACAATGGTCGGTTTTTCTTAAAAATAAATGCACATCGATCATGTTTGGCAACAATACTATGTAAAATCTTATTTTTATTCTGTCTTATAAATTGTCTTCTTTTAATAGGAATGCGCAGACCTCTGATCTTCTGAGAGTCTTTAGATTTAAGCAACACCTTTAAGAATTGAATATCTTTAAGAAGGCAATATCTTTAATAGTTTGATATATTGTTTTATTGTTGTATATGAAATGATGTCAAAAGCTTACTTTAAAATTTTTCCATTTTAAATATTTTGACCCGTTTATTCCCCTACTGCCCTGAAAAGTGAGCCATCATACAAGATTTTTGAATGATTCTAAACTTACACGCTTACTTTCGAAACATCAACTTTTACTGTAAGATTTTTCACTAATATTTACAACTTGGAAAAGATTGCATTAAGAATTAATGGAAATGGAATGGAAAGGAAATGGAAAAACACTATTTCGTGACTGCTACATGGATAGTTTGAATACCATTCTGAGAAACTGCGCCAGGTTAGCATCAGGATAATGCGCCTGCATCTCCAAAGCCAGGATGATGGTTGCGGATAAGATGCTTTGAGATGAATCATGACACCCAACATGAACTAGTCTTGTCTTAACCGTGTAAAATAGGGTCTACCTTAGAGCCTAAACTTGGCGGCCTTTTCTTGGAACAGCTATGGAAAGTTGGTATAAGGATGTTTCATAAATATAACGCCACTGCGAAATTTGAAATATTTTTGTAACGGCCAGTTTAAACAATAGACAATGTTTTGCAAAATTTGGTCATCTATGCACAACAACAATAGTGAGCAAAAGTGAACTCTTTTCTAATAACGGTACACTGTTTATTGCTTAATATCACTTTTGATGCTGTCTCATATTTATGACGCCAATTCAAAATTTTTAATAAAAACGATTTTTATTGAATTTTAAAAAAAAAAAAAATATATTAAATTACTGTTTCATTGGCTCCAATAATTTTGTAAATGCGATTTGGCATTCTTGCAATTCATTTTTTTAATGTGTTTGAATCAATTTTACTCCATTCTTCGAAAATTACTGATTTCCGTTCTTTCACGTTGCCAAATTGTCTGTTATTTTTATACACCTGGTGTACAAGAACTCCCCATAAATTCTCGATGGAATTACAATCTGAAGAGTACTCCGGCTACTCCAATAAATCAATGTTATTGGCCTGAAACCATCTCGATTTACGTAGATTGCCGCATTACCTTGCTGGAAAACTAGTTGTGTCTGTCAAACTTCTTTTTGAAAACGGAAGTGGTTCGCGGCGTATGTCGTATTAATAATGTCAAAATCCATCCTGGCCATCAAGATTACATTTTTTCTCATCGGGAAAAATGACATGTCAAAATATAACTTCAACGTGGGACCCTTTTTTAAAACATTATTGAAAGCTGACTGGTAGTCAATTTGTTCCTAAATTCCTTCTTGCAAATTCATAGCTCGTTCTCTTATGTTTGCTAGCAAGAGCAGGTACACACGTCATAAGTTCACTACGGATTACATACATACATACATTACACTGATGTAGCACTCTCCATACCGGTGTTCGGGAAACTTTTTCAGCAACAAAACTCCGCAACTCTTTTAAACTGGTTGTAGTGTTGCTCGCAGCTCGGATTATTTTCCGCTGATCGCGGTAAGAGGATTTTTTTGCCCGAACATTTTGTTTTGCCGTAATTTTGAGGTTTGTTAAAAAAATGTTGAATCACTCTATGGCTGCGATTAATTCTACGCCCGATTTCCTGAATTCCATAGCCTTCTTCTTTAAGAATTTTTATTTTTCCCATTTTTTCGCAAGTATGTTGGGTTGCACGCGGTATTTCGGTTTAAATTTTTGAAGAGAAGCTTTTTACTCCTCGTTCTATGATTTGCTTGGAGTGAAATCTGAAAAATTTTCGACAGATTTTTTTCTGGAAATTTGATGATTTCTTTGTTGCTAGTGCTTATTACAACAAGAAAATTGAATACTTTAATATTAAATACTAAAAATTTTGTTGGCCTGCCCGTGGGGATCGAGAACCCACATCCTCGTACATGAGAGCCCAATGCACTATCCACTAGGCCACAAAGACTTGTTAGAAAGAGTTGTTAATTCAATCCTAATTATAACAGAAGCTATGATGCTGTAGATCGTCACCATCTATCAATAGATAAAGGATTGTGTATTTGCTATGCTACAACTATCAAAAATTTGCCTTTATTTGCCACAAGGTGTCTCCAGCATCGGTTTGTTTGTATTGTGAATGCTTTTGTGGTGCTGTTGGCATAGAATGTAAATTATTAGCAAGAGATTGCATCAACTCTGCTAAATCTCTGGCATGTGTTAATAGAGTTACTTTACTTAAAAACGTGAAGGAAAAAAACTCTGTTAACCTCTGTTAACACATGCCAGAGATTTAGCAGAGTTGATGCAATCTCTAGATACTAATTTATACTCTATGCTGTTGGTACGAAGAAAATTAGCAATGTCCACAAGTGCATAGAGTATAAATTATACTGGCATGTGATAACAGAGGTTAACAGAGTTTCTTTTCTTCATGTTTTTAAGTGAAATAACTCTGAAATAATAATTTACACTCTACGACAAGTGCGTTGACAAGTTCGTTTTTAAGTGTCAAAAAAATAGATATCAATAAATATGGAATCAACAAACGCATGCATGAGTCAGTGCAGCCAAGTTCACAACCATATGCGGAGAGTTAAAATGGAGAGTCGCTGGCATTATATGCCCGTATATGTAATTGGCGTGGAAATTTCACATTCAACAATAAAAAAATAAGCAGTATATATGGTTTTTGTGTTTATATGTAATTTATTTTATATTATTTTAAATTTTTGAATTTAAGAGTTAATTTATAAAAAAAAAAAAAATTATTAAGCTATCAAATCTATGTAACTGCGAAAAAGCTTCGCTTCTCTCGTGTGTCCAACGACGCACCTGTGTTTTTTTTCTATTGTTAAGGTCTTGAAAACTAACTACACAATTTTATAAATCTCTACACTTCAACACTTCACTTCTACACTGCAGCAGAAGGAATAATTGCAAGTGGCGTTATAAATATGAAACAGCATTAAAAGTAATATTTAGCAATAAACAATGTACCCATATTAGAATAGACTTTGGTCTTGATCACTACTGTTGTTGTACATAGATGACCAAATCCGCAAAGCATTACTTTTTTGTTTAAGCTGGCCGTTACAAAAATATTTAAAATTTCGGTAGTTTAAAAGTGGCGGTATATATATGAAACACACCTTATAACTTTAACACGCACCTGTGAATAGAGTAGCAATTGTCCAGTTCAACTTGTTAGCATGGAGATAGTCTTTTTCCACCAAAACAAAGTGGAGACCTGATCTACCGCCGACATTTAAGGGTTTTATGTATAAGAGCATGAGACATAAAATCCTTAATCCCAGCTCTTAGTAACGGAGTTTGGATTTTATGCACTTCCAAGTTTTCAGGGATGGATTTGATTGTACTGAATTTCTAGCAAGGATGAATGCAAGTCATGCACGATTTTGTGTATAAACTGTACGCGGACAGTGGTAAAAGTACATATTTGAACTTTTGGTCTTTTTATCGGTGGTGTTCAATAGCTTCATCTAGTGGAACCCTTGCCCAGGTGACTTTCATGGGCGGCCTTGAGAGAGTCTCGTGCTAGTTGTGGTTTATGCACATCGCTAGCACTGGTCTAGATTGTCCGGCGGTAGTCGTGCTTAGTAAAATCTGGCTGGTATAATCTTTATATATAAAAAATAGGATAGGTTTTGTATCCATAAGTAGATGACTATGATGGTACGCCAACTACTGAAAGTTATATTGGTACTATTGAAATTCAATATGGAGGCTTTTATATAGTTTCGTGAATCTTGTATTATCTGTAAGTTCGAAATATTTTATTATATCCAATTTATTGATGTGTATTCTATATTGTTTTAACATAATAGGGCATAGGCTTCGCTTTGTGTTTGTGAAATTGACATATAGTAAGCTTGCTTCTCTGGGTGTCATGAAGAAAATGCGAGTTTATATGATCTTGGATTACTGAACAGGTCTGTGTATCACTGGTACTTTATTTACGCACCAGTAATGCGTTGTTAGGTACTAGTTGTGGTTTAATAAGCTATCAGCCATGGGGTTTGGAGGAGCAGGGGTCTTCTCAAAACACATATAAAGGATACCATTCTTAGGATTCTGTGTTTGAATTAGGAGAACCGCGTTAAGACTTTAAAAAAATGGGATGCCTTCTTTCTGGCTTTAATTTTTTTTTTTAAATACTGTTTTCATTCATATTCTTAAGAAACATTTTTAGTATTATTGCATCCGACAGAACTTTTTGGTATTGGTGTCGTAAAGGAACTTAAAACATTTCCAAAAGGGATCGTACTAACAATTCGGACCAAACTGCTTGAGTGTATTGAATTATGTTCTGAAAAATTCTGTTAGGTACAAAAGTTATACTCACGTTAATGAGTTAATTTTTCTATAATGGTACTTGTTGTGGACAGAACTGTAGGTCTCTTTTAAAATTTACTATTTGAAAAACGTTGATTCACCTAAGCTTTCGAGTATTTGACTTTAAATTTAGAACAATGTTTAGTCCACTTTGTCCCACTGTGTCAACTAATTTTCTCGCATACATATATATCTGTGGCAAAATACTTCCTCGGTAGTAGTCTAATTTATATATATTGATGTGTTTGCTTTGCAGCGTATCGCTGTGAAATGACATCATGTTGCAAACATTTGTAGCATTTAAGCTACTTTATGTACATGTGTTAAAATTACCATAGACCTAAAACTGTGTGTTTGGGTTCATTTTTATTATCCTGTGCAATGTAAGTACTGTGCTATAAACAAAAGCAAAAAACCAAAAAAAGGATATAAAATGAAATCCTTACGAGTTGTTTGATAAACAAATGCTGCGTATTAACAGTTGAACCAATTTGAAGAAAATAATATGTATGCTACGAAGTACGTTGAAATAGTTTTCTTTTTTTTTTATTTCACAAAATTGACAGTCAAGACAGACAACGCAGGAAATAAAGGAAAGGTTTTAAAATTAAACTTACGCAATTTGGCCAATACTCGCTCACACACACACACACACACACACAAACACATACACACCATACTTCGTCACACGCATTTCGCACATAAATAAGTGAAAGTATTGTTCAGTCTAACAGCATCCTTTCTTGGTGGCGAATGTGAACTTAATATCAAACAGGATAATTTAGAGATTTACTTCAGCTGATAGTGCTTCAATGTGTTTGAGTATTTGTTGACTGACTGATATGTGTGTGTGAGTGTGCTCTCGTTTGAAATGGAATAATTTATGTACATTTGCTTAGTTCTGTTGTAGTCTGTTTATTTATTTTTTTTTTTGTTATTGGTCCTTCACGATGTTGATTTAAAAATTACAAATTGATAAACAAATGCTGAGGTGGCTAAAACCATATTTACTGCCTCCCTCTTTAAACCCATTAAGCTGTGAAGAGCTAAGTATGCCATTAAGATGAAATAAAATGTGCAGATTCTTGGTGAAAAAAATGCTGACGAACTATAATAAAACAAATTGAATTTGCGGGATTTTATTATAGTTTGAAATAAAAAACTATTTAGTTAATATTTTCTACAGACTTTGCATTGAGTAGCGAAATGAGAGTCAGAATCTTTGGTAAGAGTAGGTGTACTTTTTTTAAAATATTGTAGTTTATGTCGATTTTTATAGATAATAAAGTATAGAAGACAATTTTTTGTTAAGCGAGTGTAATAAATTCAATTGACTGAGTGGAATATGACTAAAGACTTTAATTGAATGAAAAATATGCATATTTGGGGAAGGGAAGACCAGTTGAAATTAATTGAAAGCTGTTTTTTTTACTCTGCTTTTTGATGTGTTTGAATAATATATAAACAAAATTGCTTGCTAAAGAGAAAAAGACAAGAAAAGCATTGGTTTGGCATATAGTTATATGTTGTATTGAAATCAGTCTTATAAAAAAATGGGTCCCACTATCAAAAATTATGTCCCACTACAAATATCTGTTAATTCAAGCATTGTTAAAACCGACTCTTTATTGTCATAACTCAAATTGTCATTTTGATGATTCTTACTAAGCGCCTCCTACTATTTATTAACGAATTGACAAACTATTGAAGAAAGAAAAAGCACTGTTTTCTGGAGAGCACAGACTGATACATTAGAGATAATTGAGCAATAGTCTCCTACTCCTTTTCGAACTGTAAAGATATCAATTGTAAAAATATCAATTTTATATCTTTTTTATCAAAATAAAAAGGTTTTGCCTAGAGGAAAACCATTTTTCCGTAGTATAAAAATTTTAAAAAAGAAAAGTTTAAAATTTTTAACTTTCAAATTTTCTATCAATAACCTATGGGTCCCACGTAAAAACTTTGTGTGATAGATTTGTAATGAATTGTATAAGAAAGAAAAGAAAATATTTAGAATGCACATGCAATGTTGAAATATTTAAAAAAATAAGTATGCACATTTTACTTAAAATAATATTCCATTGAGAATTTGAAGTTTGAACATGCATTTTAGAGTGTAGCAATTTTATATGATAAAATATATCAAACTGGTTCGGTCAGACATCGAAAGATATAATGTCAAACATTAATTTCATATGGTGTCATGCAATCATACCAATATTTTCTTATTAATATACTTGGCAAATATTGATGCGAAAGTGTATAATCTAAACTTTCATAACGATCTGATCTCAATCTCCAGCTGCAGAAGGTCCTATAACATTACAGATTTTTCAAAATTATTTTTATCTCAATAAGCAAATATATTATAAATATATAAATATAACTTAAAAAAATCTTCTATACAAAATCTAGTCACGGTCATTCCTTTTCGAAAATATTCTTAAATACCACGGTGTTCAGTAAAATAATAATTTTTTTTTTTTCAATATTGTAGTCGATTCCAATAAATATATGGTCGCTGATTCGAAATCTGGCAACAGATTTTATCTATCCTTATTCGATATTGTGATACAAAGTGTTGAATGGAAAAAATACCCGTTTTTAAGTCATATTTGTGTAATTATATAAAAATAGTGGATCATAGTAAAATCCTAATAAACGCATTTAATGATAGAAAGAATATCTTCTAAAGCATTACATTATTTTATTAGTATACTTGTGTGTGATTTTAAAAAATTTGGCAGTAAAATGTATGAGTCTAGTTTTTATGGAAAGCTTATAAAAAGGGGAACAGGGGGCGAACCTTCACATGGCAACGTGTCTGACCGCCTCAACCTGGCGAGGCCAGCATTATCCATGTCGAAATCGTCTCAAGTCGACTCAAACCTCCAAGTGGTGTCCCTGGGCAACGGCAAACTGGCATCCGTCAGTTTGACGGCTAATTTGAGCGGCGGGTCACTCCATAGACCTTAAACATGGAATGTGCGCAGGGTTTGGGTCCCGCCACATTACTACTGCCCAATGAAAACTAAACCAGCCTCGGATAAGAACCCCAATTACGTTGACGACCACCGCAAACGAAAAACGGACAATGATTTACGGATATGCACCTGGAATGTCCGGACCCTTTATAGGGAAGGTGCCATTATCCAACTGGCGGAAGCCCTCAAAACAATACAATCTGACATCACCGCCATCCAGGAAATGCGATGGAAAGGGCAAGGCTGCTCTAAACAAGCACACTGCGATATCTACTACAGCTGCCATGCGGAGAAGCGCGAATTCGGATGTGGATTCGTCGTTAGCCGGAAACTACGCCACCTTGTTTCCCGGTTCACACCTGTGAACGAAAGATTGGCCACGATCCGCATCAAGGCAAAATTTTTCTACATAAGCCTTATTTGCGCGCACGCCCCGACGGAGGAAAAGGACGAAGCCGTCAAGGACGCTTTCTACGCTAGTCTTGAGGACGTATATGACCACCTTCCGGTCCATGACGTGAAAATAGTCCTCGGCGATTTTAATGCGAAAGTCGGAAGGGAAGGCATCTTTGGCCCCACTGTCGGTCAGTTCAGTCTTCACGAGACCTCCACAAACAACGGTCTAAGACTGATCGACTTCGCCGCGGCACGAAACATGGTAGTTAGTAGCACCAGATTTAAGCACCTCGACATCCACAAGGCCACCTGGCTGTCCCCGGATCAAAAAACGCGAAACCAAATTGATCATGTTGTAATCGACGGAAGGCATGCCTCTAGTGTTCTAGATGTGCGTACATTTCGGGGGGTCAACATTGACTCCGACCATTATCTTGTTGCAGCCAAGATCCGCATGCGATTATGCAATGCCAAGAACATACGCACAGGAATGCAACGAAAGCTAGATGTCGCTAAGCTGCAATTACAACGGACTGCCGAAGCCTACTCCGCTCAACTCTCGGTTAAGCTCAACCAACCAACCTCTGGACTCGACGACGCCGGCGGACTTTGGGCGCATATATCCCACTCCATGCGCGCTGCCGCTGAAGAAGTCATTGGTTTCCGGCGCCCGCAACCTCGGAACCAATGGTATGATCAGGAGTGTCGCATTGCGACTGCAGTAAAAAACGCCGCTTATAGAAAAACGCTGCAGTCAGCTGCAACGCGAGCCGTGCGAGAAAACTACCGCGAAAAGAGGAAGGAAGAGAGGCGCCTTTTCAGACGCAAGAAAAGAGAGCAGGAAAAGCGTGAGCGTGAGGAACTAGAGGTATACCAGGGCAAGAAGGATGCACGAAAATTCTATCAACAGGTTAAGCGTCTAACCCAAGGTTTCAAGCCCGGAGCATCCACTTGTAGAGACGAAAATGGAGATCTGAATACGGATACACAGTGTGTGCTTAGATTGTGGAGACAGCACTTCTCCAATTTACTTAATGGCGACGATTCCACCAATGCCGCCCATCGAGAGCACAGTGCAGTGCCACCAATCGACGATGACGGAGTGGAAGTATCACCACCTAGCCATGAAGAGGTTCGAGTTGCTATCCAACGACTCAAAAACAATAAAGCAGCGGGTGCTGACGGCCTGTCAGCTGAATTGTTTAAAACCGGCGGCGATGAATTGATAAGGCGCATGCATCAGCTCATCAGCAAAATATGGCTAGCAGAAAGCATGCCCGACGATTGGAACCTCAGTGTACTGTGCCCTATACTTAAGAAAGGAGACCCTACAATCTGCGCAAGTTATAGAGGTATCAGTCTTATTTCCATCGCATATAAGGTTCTCTCAAGCGTACTGTGTGAAAGATTAAAGCCAATTACAAAAACACTGATTGGACCTTATCAGTGTGGCTTTCGACCTGGTAAGTCTACCATAGACCAGATTTTCACGCTACGACAAATCCTGGAGAAAACCCACGAAAATCAAATTGACACACACCATCTCTTTGTCGACTTTAAAGCTGCGTTCGATAGCCCGAGAAGGGATTGCCTATACGCAACAATGTCTGAGTTCGGTATACCTGCAAAGTTGATTAGACTTTGCAGAATGACGTTGAGCAACACACGCAGCTCCGTCAAGGTAGGAAATGACCTCTCCGAAACCTTCAATACCGAAAGAGGTTTCAGGCAAGGCGATCCACTGTCTTGCGATCTCTTCAACATCATCATGGAGGGGATCGTACGAAAGGCCGGTGTGCATCGTAATGGCACCATTTTCTATAAAGGTGTCCAGCTCCTTGCTTACGCTGATGATATTGATATTGTTGGCAGAACCAAGAGAGATGTTACCGCTGCTTTCGCCGCTATCGAAAAGGAATCAGCCAAAGTGGGTTTGACGATAAATGAGGGTAAAACAAAGTATATGCTGTCTACAAACAAGGGAGCTCGGCGTTTAGACTCCCACGTTTCATCCGGCAGCTATAACTTTGAAGTAGTCAAGGAGTTTGTATACCTTGGCACCGCCATTAATACTAACAACGAAATCAGCCTGGAGATAAAGCGAAGAACAATAATTGCTAATAGGTGCTACTACGGGCTCAGTAAGCAACTAAGTTCCAGAGCCCTCTCTCGATCGACAAAACTAACACTCTACAAGACGCTCGTTCTACCTGTGCTGCTTTATGGCGCTGAGGCATGGGTAGTTTCGCAAACTGACGCAGCCGCTCTGGGGGTGTTCGAGAGAAAAGTTCTTCGCAAAATCTTCGGTCCTGTTCGAGTCGGCGATGACTATCGCATCCGAATGAACCACGAGCTGTATGAGCTCTACGGAGACATTGACGTAGTTCGGCGTATAACTGTGCAGCGACTACGCTGGCTGGGTCATGTCCATCGTATGGACGACGAAGCTCCAGCGAAAAAGGTGCTCGAAGCGAGGGTCGCTGGTCAACGACGACGAGGGAGACCATGCCTCCGATGGATGGACCAGGCTGAGGAAGCCCTAACCGCACTTGGTGTATTCGATTGGAGAAGGCGCGCGCAAAGCAGAGGCGCCTGGCGAGAGCTGATTAGGTCGGTCGAAATCCGGACACGGGTTGTCACGGCCACCTAAGTAAGTAAGTTATAAAAAGCTGATTTAAAATTTACAGTTTGTATGAGATACGCATGAATGAAAATATTTTACATTAGCATTTCGTATGCGTTTCCATAAAATTGAGACTCCCATCATTGTATGTCAAATTTTTGAAAATTACATAAAAAAAAAAAAAATGTCCATCTCAGCCCTTGAAAGGACTTTGACCGAGCTTCTTATGATCAATTGTGTTGTGTGTGATGTGAAATGTTTGCACACAAATGATCGAGAACTGGACCTACATGTTTTACGCCGACTCCGAACGGCTTATGTCCTCAAGAAGCTTTTCATGGCAGTTTTTAATCTCTGAGGTTTGCCATTGTCTACAGATAGGTGACGGCCGAACAGAAAAATTAATTCAATTGAAAAAATTCTCTGTGTCAGATGGAGGATTCGAACCTGGGTTCTATGACGTAACAGCCACACAATCTACCCACTACGCCACGGCCGCCACCGAAAATTACCTAACGTTGTAATAAAATAATTAATAGGAAGCTTTCAAGTGAAATTAAATAAAATAAAAAATAAGAAAAATAAATAACAACTAAAATAAATGGAAAAAATAAGGGTTCACTCTATCATTCTAGTCTATTTTGAAAGTACCATGATATATTATTTTTTATTAATTACACTATATATCTCAACATCGAATTAAGATAAAAAAAATATGTTCACAGATTTACAATCAGCGATAATAAATCTATTGAAATTGACTTTAAAATTAAAAAAAAAAAATCCTTTTGAACACCTTGATTTTTAAGGACATTTTGGAAGAGGAAGAATGTTGTAATATCGAGACCAAATTTTGAATAAATACTTTTTTACCTCATAATTATTAATCCACTTTGTAATAAGTAAAGCGATACAAATAATTTTGAAAAATTTGGTTATTTTCAAGGACACTCCGGAGGACAGTTGGTGTGAGACCAGGCTTGTAGACAAGGGGGGATTTTAGGTGTTAAAACCCCCCTTAGGGTCCAGAAAGTATAAAGAAATAACACAAATGAGACTTTAAATTCAAAATGTGATTTTTTTTTTAGATAAATTGTGATAATGCTGTTAATTTCCTTGAAAACTTTGAAATAACTTTGCTTATAAAAGTCATAATCATTTATATTGGAATTCATTTTCAAGGAGTTTGTATATTAAAAAATCAGTTTCAATGCACAAAAAGTCCCTGATATCCAGTAAAATATATACATGAAATTACACATAAAACTAATATAATTTTGTAAATTGAGACATTTTTTATGCCATATCTATCCAGCAAACCATACTTGACGACTATGTCGAAATTCCGACTAATTCATAACTATTTCGAGCTGTCTTAAAGAAATTTTGTTACGCAAATATCGGAACAGTTTCACTTTTTATACGAGTTTATATAAAATTTCGTTATGCGACTGTTTTTACGACATATTAAATTGCTAACAGAGTAAAATTTCCTTTCTTTCGAACTGTCTAAACGAAATCGTAACTTTTTCGTAACATTTTCATTAAGACTCGTTGCGAAATCGTTACGATATTTCGTTGCAAAGTTATTACTGGTATCTACTTATAGATTTTTTATCAAAACCCCCCCTAAGGTAAATCCTGGCTACGGGCCTGTGTGAGACCATAATGATATTTTTTGTACAATATTAAGTGATATTTATGATTTGAGAATTATTATGCCATTTTAAAGGACATAAAAGAACACTAAGATGACGTTAGATTGATACAAAATATCATATAATCAATATCAAAACAGGACAAAATTTTGTGTTGCTTTCTTTCATCTTTACACTAACCGAAAGAACCCTTAAAAATGTTCATACAATTAAGGCGGGACATGACATTCGCGGCAGAGAAAACAGACCTTGTTTTAAAAATTCATAACTCAGTCAAAAACAAACATTTTTCCAAAATTTTTTTATTATTATAGAGAATTGAACAAATTACAAGAAAAAAAAAAGTTCAAAAAAATATATTTTTCACTCCAACATGGTTTTATAGAGCTCCAAACTGGTGGCAGAGAAAAAAACGGGGCCTCGTGGTTACAGCGCTGGGAGTTGCAAAAATTGTCCGATCTGGAAAAAAATGACTTTTTAAATCTTAACAAAATTGGTTATCGTATGACACGAGCTTTCTTTTTTAAATTTTTTTTCAATTTTTTGGTGATGTTCCAAATTTGAAAGTGTGTTTTTTCGAAAAAAATATTGACTTTAAAAATTCATAAAACATCGAAAAAAAAGCTCGTATCATACGATAGCGAATCAAATTTAAAAAAATACAAAAAAAAAAAATTTCGTCAAAAATTTAACCCGCTAGTGCCGCAACCAGTACGAAAAACATGGTTTCGAGATAAACGCGTTCAAAGTTTGTGAACAAAGAAAATACCTTCAATCTGCCATGCCTGCTTCGTACTGTATGCCTTCGGTATCTTGTGTTGTGCTGTTTCTTATAGTTTTTTGCAATCGTTTAGCAATTCGGGCTTCACCCTTCAACCTCCAATAGGTACGAAATAACAACCACCAAAAGTCAGGTAGCAAGTAAAACAAGTACATACCAGCTGCCGTACGTAGTTCGCGCAAAAATTAAAAATGCGCTCTCACTGATCCGGCTATAACTTTGAACCCGTACGAATTTTTCCATGAAGTTTTTCATCTTTCTTAGAATCTTAAAAATATTTACTAAAATACAAAATTATTAAAACAAAGTCGATTTCAAAAATGTCATGTAACCCCTTAAAAAAAACGAAATGTCCATTTCAGCTCTTTAAAAGACTTTGACCGAGCTTCTTATCAAATTAATTCAATTGAAAAAACTTTCTGTGTCAGAACCAGGGTCATTAGAACCAGGGTTCTCTGGCATATGGGTAACACACCCTTTTCCCCATTGCGCCACTAGCGCATTTCTAGCCTTTCAGTCCAAATTTGAGCAGAATATGCAAATAGATTGAAACAAAACTTTGCAGTTTACATATATGTTTCAATACCCATCGAATAAGCCCTGAGAGAAATTGACACTATGTATTTTGCTCCGGTAATTTTGAAATTTGCTCCGGTCTAATATACATGCAGTGGTCGACAAAAGTCTACATACAGCATCGAGGTTTTTTATTTCAGCGAAATGTTAGGATCCTAATAAAAAGTTATTTATGCATTCTGTAATTATTTTTTGTCATTATTACAGTGCTTTTACAATATACTGTGCTGAAACATGTTCAGCCTGAAAGTATGCACATACATAAAAGGCAAGCATGGCACTGATAAGTATCAAATGAATTTTATGTGCATTCTTTCAGGCTGATCACTGTTTGCCTTTTATATATTAGAATAACTAATAAGAAAAATAACAAAAACTTTGATCTTGACAAAAATTGTCTTTACCAACTTTCTCAAAGGTATTTCAGCCCTTTTATGAAAAATGTGACCAAAAATCTGAAAACAAATGTTTAAAAACTAACGAATGGCATCAAAACGTTCATTTAAGAAATGAACAAGAAATTCTAAACACTAAGGTTAACAGTTCTACTTTGGAAGTCGTGAGAAGTTAGATTTTTTTAATACAATTTCTCCAGATGAAATTGAGAAGTTTGTGATGTATGTAATTGTTATTGCACACACAGTATTGTGTTATTTGGTATACTCTACATGGAGACTATTGTACTAGCTTAAAAAAGTATAAAACACTTTAAGAAGTACAAAAAAATACCAAAAATTCCATTTTTAATTAAAAACGGAAGAGTTTTGTATGTTAAAACTGTGTAGGCAGTTTTTGAAAAATTCGTTTAAAATAGCAAGCATTCATTCTCCAACATAATGTTTTGGGAATGTATTAAGACTGAATGCCTCAATACGACAATGTTTTCAAAATAAAAAAAGAGAAGTAGTGCTGACCTTGAAAAATGTGAATGAAACTCTTAGTAAACTCTTAGAAACTCCAAAAACATTAAAATATTTCATTAAAGTGTTAGTATAAAATTACACCACAAAGAAGATCAACTCAAGATCTCTAAAATATATCCTTAACATTTTTTTGTTGGACTAACGGTTTTGAAAATATAGTTATGTATTTTACATGTCCGAATCACGCATTTTAATTTTTTTTTTTAAAATTTCCAGTGTATTAGTTGCAAAAGAAATATATAAAAAAAATTTTAAAAAATATGCAAATATTTTCATTTTTGTAAGTACTACGATATGCAAAATTTGAAAAAATCAATTTTTGGAGAAAGGCGTCCAATTTGACATGGAATCACCGATATATGACTGTGGTCGTAACATGTATTTTTTTTTATGAGAATTAAAAAACAAAAAATTTAGACACCATTTGACTGACTTGGTGATTTTTGCATAAATTATTATTTTATTTTCTATGATTAAATTTTCCGAATGCATGATTCTATGAATGCGAATAATACGAACCAAATTTAGAGAAATTTATAATACAACCTATTTAATTTGCCTCTGTTTTGTTTAAACTAAATACAAAGTTTCTCATGTGCTTACCTACTTTTTCAACACCACTTTTCAGCAGCTCAACCAGAAACATAAAAAAAAAAAAATTAAAAAAAGAGACCAACAATACATCCCCTGTAGCAATTGTTTTACGATGCACAAAGGTATAGTAAAATAAAAACACATCTTCGAACATCCTAAAAAATGTGCAAAACAAATATTAATGCGATGCGGAAAATATTGTTCCTGTTCAATATTTAGAAGACAACAAAAATATGTAAATATCTTAAGGATATTGAGATATTGTGTAAGCTTATATAACATCATCCGCAATCAAATGAGATAATTCCCTTTTTATGGTATTTTCGCTTGGCTTTATGCTTTGAATATTGCAAAAAAAAAAAAAATATATAAAATGAAGGCGAAAAGTAAAACGTATAAATATTCAAAAATAAACAAAGTAAGATTTTTATAGTCCACAGCAGGGGAAAATCAGGTCGGTAAAAGATATTTTGTTTTTTATTCGCTACGTATTTTTTGACTAAGTTATTAAGTGCTTTTCAATATGCAACATGAAAACGCTTTAAAGGTATTTTTGTGTTGGTAAAAATACCCTTCAGGGCTCACTCACACTATAGTTCAATGGCGCACTTTGGGTCTGGGGATAAGGTTGTATTTAATACCTTGAGCAGATTTAATAAAGTGTGCAAAATTGTGGCAAATAGCTTTCTGTCGATGGAATTTTAATCGAATTTTAAAGAAAATTTAATGGTTGTGATATCGATGTATCTATATATACATATATAGCGCTCTAAATAAATTTTCTTAATAGTTATTTATGAATATTAAGGACAAAGTGCAATAAATGCTTGAGCAAATTTACATCTATTTACAGAAAATTTTAACTTTATGCCGTAGAATAAAAATTATGACTTTCTTCGTGAACAAACGCTATAGCAAATGATTTCGAAATTCTCAAAATAAGGAGTTGCTGATGAACCCAAACAAATTGCCGCTAACTATATAGCGTAACGAGCTAATCGAGCACTTGTTAATGAGTATAACTCATGAAGAACTGAAACTGGAACTGAGAATGAAATATTATTTTTGGGGGGCACACCACTCAGCTGTCAAAATCATTAAATACTTTATTGTTTTTGTTATTTTTACCGAATGTACGCGTACATATGAAGAGCAACGCTTACAGATCAGAACGTCTGGCGGTTGATTTTTAACTTAACGCTTGCTACAAAGTGACGAAGTCTGACAGAAAATTACGTTGTCATCCGGTTGCCCAAAAAAGTGCGAGTCAAACCGAGACAGAGAAAACAAAAAAAAAAAAATAAAATAAAAACAAAACCAGCACCGTAAGAACAACAAAACCGCCTTCAAGATCCAATTCATACATAAGTGAAACGACATGTTTTTGGTTATTTATTTCGGCATTGGTTCAAGTGTGAATCAACTCGACAGTCAGCCAATTTTAGGTATACAAACAATACTTAGCTGTCTGTCCGACCAAAACATGTGTGTTTTTATATTTTTGAAGAATTTTTTTTTAAAATTCTTCTTGAGTACGCGTAGTTGTATGCCGCCTAACCCGGCCATATATCATGATTAGGGTGTGAACACTTTGGTGCACACATTCTTCTTCTTCTTCTCCTTTGCTGTTGTAATACAATAACTTCTTCAACACTTTCGTCTACGCACTCCATCACGGGCTAATCAATGCGTCAAGTGTGATATTTTGAAAGTAATATGAGCCATTTACGCAATACAATTAAGTGTTTCCTATACTGAAAGTTTAACTTTTTCGCTGACTTTATACATATAGCTCATATCTTTCTTAACCCTTTGCTTAATATATTGTCCATACTGTCTCGTCGCTGACATATTTGTATTAGGGTGATTTAATTAATATTAACCCTTAAATTTAGACTTTAAATACATTATTTTATGGCTGAATTTTGGCGCTTTATGACATTATTGACTCTTATATGCGCTTTTTCAATAACTCATTCATTACTTCGTTGGTCATAAATTTTTCATGTAGTCGCACTCATATTTCGTTTAACAAATAAATCGTTTAAAAACAATAATAAAATTATCGGAGCCACTTCATTGAAAAGTTGATGTTAATAACACGTTTCGTTGTGTTTTATGAAAAAAAAAACAAAAATACCCGTCATGCGTTGATAACTTTATGTCCTTAATCCTTGCCGTTAAAATGCCAAAAATAACTGCTCGCCAAGGTACTTTATATGAAAATTTTTCATCATAAACTATGTATGTATGGCGTGGAATGGACTTGTTATAGGTTTGTGCGTAGTATCTTAGTATTTCAGGGGTGGACGCCTGTAAGTTTTAGTGTTTTTGTTTTAGTTGTTGTTGTTGTCGTTTTCCGTTGTTGCTGTAAAGTTTCTTCATCTTTTCTCAGCAGTTATATTACCCAAAATATATTGAAATAAATTCATGCAGATGTTGAAAATAGTGAAAATTATGTTTGTGCGAGAATTTTTATTACCACTTTAGGTATTTTTCGTGCATAATATTTTACTTTTGGTGTTCGGTATAAAGTGTTGAATTGCTATTTATCTGTAGATTGTGAAAAATCTCACGAAATAGCAATAAAGATTTGAATTGCTGTTGATGGCGATGATGTTGATGATGAAGATGATGATGCTGATGACGCTGTTGATGCTGATATTGTAGGGCTTTTTTGATGTCGTTCATATTGAAAATTGCGTAAAACTCATATTTACTCAAATACGAATCAGTCCAAATGAACTGATTCAAAGAAACGAAAGTTGGTTGCTCAACCAATTTTAAAAAAGTTGACATTTTTACTAATAGTTGCCAAATGCATTTGAATCTCAGAACTGTTTTAAAAAAATTTATCTTCTTCTTCTTTCAAAATGGTGGCCATATTTTCTTTGCTACCTATATCGAAATTATTTTTTATATTTCCGCCTCTTTCCAAACAATTGACTTAAATAAACGTAAAAGTATTCTTACTATGTTGTCTCTATCACTCTAAAAGGATATTTTATTTCATCACAAATTATATAATAAAAATAAACCAATAAATAATGGCTCAAAAGTGTAAATTTTATCTTTAAATTGACTATCAGCACATAATTTAAATTCTGTTAACTGCACATGTTTTGTCAACTATTTAAACCGGCCAAGGTATGAAATCAAGCCCCTTCATACACACTTACACAAACAAACAAACAAACAAACATATTTTGAGTTTATAACAAACTCATTTAAGATATACGTATAGTAAGCATTACGTAACTAAGAGATAGAGTTTACTTGTACAGCGCACTGGATAGTCACTGAGGGACTTGAGCTTGGAACACAACTTAATTGCAAAGTGAATTGCGATTGTCCTTTTTCCAACACGATAACAAAAGCAACAACAATAATGAAGCGAACAACCAACCTTCAGCCAACTGAAACCCATTTCAACTCTTACCACAGTATCCATACAATTACCACTGTTGACCTTCTATGGTTTACGTAAATGAAATTGCAAAAATCTTGGCTTAGCACTCATTTTTGCTGGTTCACTATGAAGAATACTTCAAACTGAGTGTATGGGTATGTTTTATTTTCTTTTTGAGAGAAGTGGGGGGGGGGGGGGGGGGTTATAATTGCGATCCCTGCTTTACTCCGAGCAAAGCTACTACCACTTCGTATGTTTAATTGCCATTTAGTCCTTTTTAATTGTCTTCGCTTTAGTCACATTGCTACATAGTAGATGCTTTCGACGTAACTAATAGTGTGTCCATTTAATTCTATTCTCTGACCGGTGGTTGTGTTCTAGACTCTCGAAGGTTCATTAATGACCTCGACTTTATTTTACTTAGCTCCACTGTGCACTGTACTCTTGTTGTCATCCTGTACGGCGTCCTCTTCTGTTCTGTGCTCAGTGTTCGTTGTCAGTAGGTTTCAGTTTCAGTTTTACTTTTCGTAGCTACCGTTATCTTTAACTGGTCATCTACATAAATTTATAGTTTATTGTTGAAATTATCAGCAACGTCGTTCGTCGTAGTCGTCTATCTGTCGATAGTCCGAAGTCGACAATTAGGCAATTTCACTGAAATCACATCGATTTACTTGTATAGGGTGGCAAGAAATTTGCCTTGTTTATTTGTAAATATTGAGTAAAAATGTATTCAATGTGTCTGTTGCAGGAAGTATTATTTGGAGGAAATGAATTGCTCCTTGGAGACATCTTAATTATTGTTGACCTGCTGATTTTCAGTAAAATTTAGGTAGAATCTGACTTTGGGGGAAGCATTGAGATGCTTAGATTACAAAATACTTTGTTGAACTTTTGTACTGTAGGCAATTTTCGAGTGAATAAAGTAAAAAAAAAAAATGTACTTTTCTGATTTTTTGCTTCGATAACGTGCAAATTTAGATGGAGAAATGGTTTTAACCAACGATTTGATGATGGTAATAGAACTGTTATTACATGTTTTTCAGATTTGTTTGGAGCGATTAAAGCAATTATATGACTGATGACACAACTTTACAGAGATGTAAACGATGTTGTGAAAAACTTTCACAAGTCTTGGAAACATTTAGCTATTTCCAATATCATGGCTAAGAAAGTATGCTAAAAATTGTATTAGGTTTTATCCTTTCCTTAATTCCTAAATAAAAAAAATTAATTTGGAGTTCATGTCTCACCCTTTGGTCTGCTTTTTATAAAAGGTTTTCCAGCTCTAATGAAAGTATATCTACATAAAAAAATCAATCCAACAAAACCTTGGTATCTCCATATCTATCTGTATCTCCTTCTATATAGTTTATCACAAAAATCTAATTTATGCCTCTTTTAGAGTTACGGAGAGCATAGAATATATTTTAAAATATTTTAAACGAAACTCTCATAAATCACTAGCACGTAGCTTTAGTTGTTAAACTTAGAGGAAACACCAAAATAACACAACAACAAGCACATTAAGGTCAAAGTTGTGCGCCTATAAATATGTTTTACATAAACAAATATGTAAGCAAAACAAAAATTCAAGACATTCCAAAAAGGCAATAAAGTCCCATTTGAATGGTGCATATTTTGAAAATCTCCTCTTAAACATACCTCATTGATCTCAATTGCCATTAAAAGATATACGACGAAAGTAAGTCAGACAACGAGATGTCAGCCAGTTAGTTGTACCGTACGTTTTGATACCGTAAGCACAGATTCCCTTTACGCTCATTTAAAATAATTTATTACACAAGAAAAAAAGTGACAGTTTTTATCTTATCACTCGTAGACCTCATGTGAATTTTATGTACACGCTAGTAAAAGGAGGGGGCACCAATGTTTAGATAATCGCATATTTTAAAATATCACAAGTGATAAGCAAAGGAATGCACTGTGACCCGTATACGAAGGCAAAATCAAGAAGAAATAAAAAAATAACACACACACAAAATCACCAGCCAAGATATATTGCACGAAGAATCTAATTAAAATATTCACATTTCGGAATGTCTTGACATACGCCATGGAGGCAGGCAGGAGGCAGCGAATAACTGGAGTGTTCAAAAAGGAGCCCGTGTCAATGGCATGAGTCGAGCATCTGGAGTTACGTTTATGGAAGCGCAACAACATCGACAAACATCAGGAGAATCACTTCTATTGATGGCATGCCAATTAAAATTGATTGGAAATTCTTTGCATACTTTTGAGCAAACAAGCGTGTGCACGCAGGCAGACAGAAGCAGCTGCTTGTTTGCTAACTTGCTGCATCTTATGCTGCGGGCGGGCGTGTGCGTCTTCGTGGAGGTAAAGAAAGTATTTTTAAACATATTGAAAATCCTTTTTCATCCTTTGTTGCAGGATAGCGCGCACAATTTTACAGTTTTAGCATATGTCTAAGGACATTCATACCTAAGATAGAACAAATGAGCTAAGGAAGCTGCTGTAGAATAATGAGTACAACGCAAGCTTGTGTGTCGTATTTCTTATAAGAAAAATTAACATTCCTTCAGCTATTTATTATATGTAATAGTACATTTAAGGTGTTGTAGAAATTGTAGAAGGCGCTGCGTCTTATGGGTCATTGGCTTATGTATACTTTTGGCAATAATTGCCACGTGCCGCAAGTATTTTAATTATTTTATTTACTTAACACTCACTATGATCTATGTATTTAATGAAATTTTCAAAAATGTTTAAAGCAAAGAAATCAGTTGAAAGGGAAATTTTTTGCAGTATATCTAAGGCATACTTGATCGTTTAAATTTTTGTACTTCAGGTAGAGGTCATGACACGCTCTCATTCAGTTTTATATATTTATTTATTATTTATTTATATATTTATTTATTTATTGGCCAACCAAGGCAATTTACTTTTTTAACAGGTTTTTTATTTATTTACTTATTCTAACAGGCTTTTTTTATTTTTTTATTCTTTTTTCTCCCCTTTCCTTGTTTTGGTGTTCGAAGATGTTCAATTCGAAGTGGGCGTAATCCGCCCACCTAAATAACATTATTTCATGAACACGTCAAAAAGGAAAGGAAAGAAGAAAGAAAAGTAAAAGTAAAAGTAAAAGTAAAAGTAAAAGTTACTTACATACTAGAAAAGAGGAGAGTTCAGAGGTTGGGTAAATTAGGCAGAGAAAAAGACTTGTATAGAGATCGCTTGAATGAGAATTTGGACATGGAAGGTGAGTAGTGGCCGGATATAGTATTAAATTTTCTACAGCAACGGTTGATGGGTTCATTATTTGCATATGCAGTATGATGCTGATATTCAGTTAACAGCCGAGTATGCCTTGTACGTCTTAACGGGTCATTGAGAGTAATCTTGTTAGAGATATATTCGCAGTTAGTTACACCGCTCAGAACATCGAAAGTAAAGCATGTATCCAATACCGTTCTTCTTGTTGATAGCGGTATCAAATTTAATAGGGTGAGTCTGTGTTCATATGGTGGAAGGCTTCCATAATCGCGGGGGTTATAAGTTTCTCTCAGAGCGAATAGTAAGAATTGTTTTTGAATGGATTCGATTCTATCACAATGGGATCCAAAAACTGGATTCCAAATTATGCAGCCATATTCGAGTATTGGGCGCACTAGTGCACAGTACAGGGATGTAGTGACCCATACATTCTTGAATTCATATGCTCGTCTTTTAATAAAACCAAGCAGTTTACTGGCCCTGGATACAATCTTATCGTAGTGTAAATTAAAGCGCAGTTTGTTGTCCAAGACCACTCCAAGATCAACTATATAATTGACCCTGTTAAGTTCATTACCATTGAGGCGGTATTTGTGATTTATAACTTGGTTTCTACGAGAAAAACTTATCACACTACACTTATTTACATTGAGGTAGAGTTTGTTTTGGGTACACCAGGTCTCAAGAGATGAGAGGTTTAACTGTAAGAAATTGACATCTTCCTGCGATTTAATTACGTGGTACAATTTTAAGTCGTCCGCATACATAAGATGTAGAATATCCTTCAACACTATGGATAAGTCGGATATGAAGATATTAAAGAGAAGAGGACCAAGGTGACTACCTTGCGGTACTCCAGAGGAGACCTCAATTTTCTTCGACACAATTCCTTGGAATTTAACATATTGGGATCTACCATGGAGATAAGTTGATAGCCAACTAAGTAAAGATCCAGAGAAACCAAATTTTTCTAATTTATGTATTAAGATACCGTGATCAACACGATCAAAAGCTTTACTGAAATCAGTGTAAATGGCATCTATTAGGTAGCCGTTCTCCATCTTGCATAAAACGTCAGAAACCATTATCATGAGGTTAGTGGTTGTGGATCTTCCTTTTCGAAACCCGTGCTGCTGCTCGTTTAGTCTCGGGTTGATAAGGCATGTTAGCTTTTCGCAAATAATTTTTTCAAATAGCTTTGGGATGGCCGACAAAATTGCTATGCCTCTGTAGTTTTCAACTGAGTTTTTTTGACCGTTTTTGTATATTGTTATTAGGTGGGACGTTTTCCAATATGAGGGAAACACTCCAAGAGAGAGTGATTTGTTAAGTATAATGTATAAGGGCACAAGTAGTTGGTCTAAGCATCGCACCAATAACTTTGGGGGAATTAGGTCTGGTCCAGGTCCCTTAGTTGCATCTAAACCCTTTATTGCATTCGATATGTCTTCTTTCGTCAAACTAAAGTTCTCAACCATATGCTGTGAATTCGGAGTGGGGGGAAAAATGTCAGACTGAGTAGTTGGTGGACAAAATGCATCCTTAAAATGATCCGCAAAGAGGTTACATATTTCTGAAGAGATAATATTACCTTTATACATGGATGAAGGGTAACCAGCTGATTTTCGTTTCAAATTGACAAAGTCAAAGAATGTTTTGGGGTCTTGAACAATTTTTTCACCAATTAAGCTTGTGTAAAACTTATAAGCTTCTTCAGATTTGATAGAGAACTCTTTTGATAGCTCATCGTATCTGAGCTGCATTTCTTCGCTTACATTTTCGGCAGTTTTGAGGAGTTTGTAAATTCGGTTTCTCTGGTTTCTCAAGTATCTGAGATTTGAATTTAGCCAAGGTTCAGAAAGTTTGTTTTTTTTCTTTATTTTAGGCACATACCTTTCGATAGCTGTATAAATGTAATTATAAAAACTCGAAACAGCGCTATCTAAGTCTAAGTTCGATAGAACGCAACTCCAGTTAATGCCACCTAGAAGAGATGTTATACTATCGTAATCAGCATTAAGAAAGTCGTACACAAGAGAGTTATTGAAGGACTGGGTAAAAGAGATATTTATATCAGAGAAAATTATTGTTAAGGCTGTATGGTGAACTGTGTTAGCAAACAAATTTTCTGCTTCGATGGTTGGACCAACCCTCACTTCGTCGTACGAGTTAGTAAAGATTAGATCCAACCACCTACTATTTTGGTTTTGTGTTGCAGAGACTTGCTGTAGATCATTGCTATAAAAAGTACTTATTAATGTAAAGTCTATGGGACTAGAGAGGTTTACAGGAAGAAGATAGTTGTCATTTTCATCAATGACAAATGATATATTTGGACGGTTGAAGTCACCAAAAATAATAACTCTATCTTCTTCATTTAAGGTTTCCGTAAATGTAGTGATTGTCTCACATAACTCATTGTATGATGATTCACTAGAGCTTGGGGGGATGTAAATGACACCAATGTACATATAGAGTTTTTTTCCTATATAAACTTTTACTATACGGTGTTCAAAGAGTTTGTGAGTAGGGGTTTCTATAAGCTCACTTGAAAGAGAATTGTGGATAGCAATTAGTACGCCGCCACCTCGCGAAAGGCTTGTGGAGCAGTAGTCACGGTCATTACGGTAGATAGTCCAATTGCAGTCCAGAATTTCTTCATTTTTAAAAGTGTCATTTAACCAAGATTCTGTAATTACTAGAACCTTGAAGTGACAAGATTTAGCGTCGATAAATAGTTTATTTAGTTTACCTCTCATACCACCACAGTTGTGATAAAAAATTTTAAGAGAACTAATTGAGTAGGCAGGTTGGCATGGATCCTTGGACATTACTTGAGAAATGTTTTTAGGTGACTTTGACTGATTTCGAGCGATAGGGGTTGTGTTAGGGTCAAAGTTAGGAGCAATAATACTGTTGATGCTCCTTACGTGATTTTTGCAGAAAAGAGACATGTTTAGACCTGACGTGAGTGCCATAGGTGTCAAGGTCCGCATTGACTTGACTAATTGACACTCCAAGTTGCTCGTGAAAGCAATTAAACATGTGACGCAAATCGGACACATCGGTCGGCAGCCCTTCTTGTTGTATTAAAACTTTTAAATTAGTTTTGGTCTTGCCCTCTCTGCAAGTAGATTCAGGGGCATTATGCATATAGGCGAGATACAGACGGACGTTGTTATAGACGCTGTTCTCTCTAAGGCGAGAAAGGGCATATCTACTTTCAGTGTCTGCACAGGAGTTCAATGTTAATTTCACTCTTGGAGGTATTAGAGGGTCTAAAAAGGTTTCAGGGTTACCAGGTTGACTGGAAGGGATGTTATGGAAAGGAGATGAGTCTGAAGTGCGGGGATGGGTGATAGCTGGGTTAATTGATGAGTTAGTGTCTACGGAGGGGGATGGAGACGGGTTGAGAGTATGGGAGTGAATGAAATTCGGATTTACAAAAGCTTTTCTATTTTTTTGAAGTCACTTTGTAAGGAGGTAGGCGTGGTTTTCATACGATTTTGCCAAATATCATAGAGATGGTTCATACTACATATCAAAGCTCATGTGCGAAATTTCAAGATATTTCTTTATTTTTTGTGGACTTTCTACAGAGATTTAAGGTTAAAAAAATTTTTTAACATTTAAAACAATTTTTTGGTTAAAACAATTTTTGTCAAATATCATAGTGATGATATTTTTGTCAAATATCATAGTCTACATTAAATATAAAAGCCTATGTGGAAAATTTCAAGACCTTCCTTTAATTTGAGTAGCTTTTTAAGATATTTTACGGTTATACAAAGCCATTTTGTGTGGGAGGTAGGCGTGGTTTTCATCCGATTTTACCAAACTTCATAGTCAGGATTTATGTTGAAGATCAAAGCTAACGTGCAAAATTTAAAAGGCATTTCTTAAATTTTTGTGGATTTTAAAGAGATCTTACCATAAAGATAAAGTCACTCTGTATTGGAGGTAGGCGTGGTTTTCATCCGATTTGGCTCATTTTCGAACTTGATCTTCTTTTTTTAAAAAAGCTTATATATTGATTTTCATCGCGATAGCTTTAAAATTACGGCTGTCATCGTGTCGACAGACAGTCAGACGGACACACGGAAATCAAATCAGGAGGTGATGCTGATCAAAAATATATATACACTGAGAAAAAAAACATACTTTAAAATTAAGCAAAAAATTTTAAAATATTAATTTAACGTGTTTGTGTTTCTACAAAACAAAATTTAAAATATGCATGTTTACTTTTTTTTTGTGTAATTCTTATTTCATATTCTCTTTCTCATTCTCATATAAAGCTATTTTTTTTTTTTTTGTATTATTTTTACCAAGGTTTATATATGAGGTTGTCGCAGGGCTGATCGCACTCTCTTCTCAGTACCCATAATTATCAAAACCAGCCAATTTTGCGAATGACTACGAAAGAAAAACGGAGGATAAAAGAGAGCACTTGCAGATTTTCTATGAGCTGTCAACTTCGATTTGACAATTATGGGTACTCGCTCTCTCTCTTGCGACAACCTTAGAAATCAACCTTGATTTTCACTTATTAGTTTTTTTTTTATAACAAAAAATACATCGCTTTCTGAGATTGAATTAAAAGAATTATGTGTAGTAGAAGTATTGAGCAGACAATGGAGACCAAGCTGAGAAAAAACATTTGATAGTTTGAAAAGATTTTTTAATTGGACTAACAAAATTTGAAGGAAGATGAAATAAAAAATAATTAATTATTTTAATATATAAAATATTTCAATATTTCAAGCCGCAAAAAAACAAACAAACTTAATAGAATGGATTTTACATTTAGTATTCGAGGGGTCCCATGGGTCGCTGATCACGAATCTGACGTCAAAAACGCGAAAAATTTAAAAAATGGCATCGAAAAAATGGGGGTTAGAAATATTGGTTTTCAATATACAAATTTTTGTTTTAAATTGTATTTTTAAATAAATGTTTTTAGACTGAAAATGCTTACTATAAAAGTATATTTGAAAACATTGGTTTTTTTGAAAACAAAAGCTTTTGTTTTAAATTTTACTTTAAAAATATTTGTGTTTAACTTAAATGAAATTGTTTAAAGCTCTATTTCAAAAACATATTCGTTTAATATGAACACAATTTCATTTAATTTTAGCACATATTTCCCTCAGTGTAGTTTTCTATACCTGCCACGCCTCCTTATTGGCATTACAAACGGAATGTCAAAGTTAATAAACCCCTTACGCAGTACCCGTTGGGGTATTAAAATTCACATTTTCGTATAAAAAAATCATGCATAAAATGCTTCAGTTGCTACTTATGTTGTTGTAATGGTTGTTGGTTAGGTTTGTGCCAAAATCGAGAATGCACCATCGAGTTCTTTGTTGAAACGAATTGTTTACGAATCTTTTTCAGTATCTGTTTATGTCGTTATTGCTGTCGTTATTAATATGTACGTAAAATTAACATACAGGTGATTCCATGTCAAATGAAACGCATTTGTCCAAAAATAGATTTTGACGATTTCGATTTTTTAAAATTTTGCACGTTGATAGCATTAAAAAAAAAAAAAATAGAAAAATTTGCATACTTGTTTTTTTTTTTTTTTTTGTGCAAGTTATACTTAGTGGAAAATTCAAAAAAAGTAAAAATCTGAAATTGTAATTTGAGCATGTAGTAATACAACTATATATTCAAAACCGTTAGTCCTACAAAAAATTTAGACGTATTTCAAAGATCTTGAATTGATCTTATTAAAGGAGTACATTTTTACCAAAACTTCTATGAAAAATTTTAATTTTTTTAAACATTAATAACACTCGAGTTAAATAATTCAAAATAGAGAGAAAGAGTGCGGCGAAAGAGAAACGAGAGATTGCAAGCAGACTGTGTAAAAAAAACCATTAATTTTGGAGGAGGAAACGTTTTAGTTTGGGGCTGCTTTAGTTACAAAGGCTTATCAGAGTTGGTCCAAGTAGACGGTAAAATGACGGGATAGTCTAATATTTTACTTTTGAGCACATATTTAATGGCTTCAGTTCAAAAAATGGGTATGCAAGATCATTTTATTTACCTGCAAGACAACAACCCTAAACATACAAGTCGTGTTGCTAAAGACTACTATGATCAAAACTCAATAGAGGTTCTAGAATGGTCCGCTCAAAGCCCAGACTTGAACCCTATTGAACATTTGTGGCAATATCTGGATGATAAGCTCGATAGGACCTCTTGCCAGTCCAGCAAAAGAGAAATGTTTACCAAATTGCAAATGGCCTAGAATTCTATACCAAAAACATATTTTCAAAACTTAGTTCACAGTATGCCTCGTCGGCTTTTGGCTGTAATTAACGCAAAAGGTAGAAATACGAAGTACTGAGGTCGTTATTGAAAGGTGAGCTATGAAAAAGGAGGGGTTCACATACTTTTGTCGTTGTACAATATTATGTTCTTTCAGATAAACTTGCCTATTACACTGATAAGATTGGAGCTGATTTTCTTAATTTTAATTTTTAACATGTTCAATCTTAATGTAAAAATAAAACAATAAGTGATTAAAATCAGACAACTATTTACAAAAATAAATTTATGTAAGTTTCATTTGGCGAAAGGTACGCATAGTTCTGTCGGATACTGTATGTATGTATTTTGACTTGAGATATAGTTTGACTTGATATATAAACTTGTAATAAAATAATTAAATAATAAATAAAATATTCGAATATTCTCTGAAAATAAAATTGTTCTCTGGATCAACTGGCATAGTAAGAAAAAGTGCGGCATTTACATACTGCTACCCTAAAAGTTTCCGGAACGTAATGCTGTGCGATACCGTGAGAGAGAGCATTTGTGGTCATCATTCGAAATATACTGACTGATTGAAAACAAAGTTTTAAGCAAATCTCATTCAAAGCTTACAAGAAAATTTTAATATGATTACTTGAATTATCAGTATTTATATATGATTTTAATTAGTATTTACGGTAGAAAATACCGATTGAAGCGCTTTTTTAAATATAAAGGTTTTCCACTAGTGTTTAATATATTGTACTTTTTAGATTAACTTGTAAAAGAAATTTGTACAATTAACATTACGAGGGGTGCCTTTTATATTTCGGGATTAGAGAACAAAAACAAATATTAATCATCGAAAATCACTTTATTGTTTTTCAAAATATTCTCCATTAATATCTATACACTTTTGCATGCGTTTGAACCAATTGTCGAAGCACTTTTGCCACTCTGATTGAGGTATCTCCAAAACATGCATTCTGAATGCCGCAACCGCTTCTTCGGGCGTCGAAAATCGTTGTCCACGCAGTTTATTCTTCACGGTTGGGAATAAAAAGAAGTCATTCGGTGCCAAGTCAGGACTATACGGCGGATGACCCATCAAATCGATGTTTTGGGTGCTCAAAAATGCAGTTGTTTGAGCCGATGTGTGAGAGCTCGCATTGTCGTGGTGAAGAGTGATCCGTCTTCGGCGGTTGGTTTTCCTGATTTCTTGGAAGACAACTGGCAAACAAATGGTTGTGTACCACTCAGAGTTGACTGTTCTGCGTTGTTCTAGTGGTACGGTTGCGACATGTCCATATTTTCCGAAAAAACAGGCGACCATTTGCTTGGAAGTGCTTCGTGCGCGAACAACTTTTGTTGGATTTGGCTCATCTTGAAACACCCATACAGTCGACTGCTGTTTACTTTCGGGCTCATACGCGTAAATCCACGATTCATCACCTGTCACGATGTCATAGACGTGTTTTGAAGCACCGCGATCGTATTTTTTTAACATTTCCTTCGACCAATCGACACGAGCCTTTTTTTGAGCGATTGACAAATTGTGTGGGATCCAACGCGAACAAATTTTTTTGACAGTCAAATGTTTATGCAATATTGAATGTATGCTGGTCCCACTTATGCCTAAGGTTGCCTCAATCTCACGATAGGTAACACGACGATCTTGCAATATCAGTTCGCGCACAGCATCAATGGTTTTCGGAACAACAGCTGATTTCGGACGACCTTCATGAAATTCGTCTTGGAGTGAACTACGACCACGATTGAATTCACCATACCATGAATAAACACTGGTCCTTGATGGAGCTTCATCGCCAAAAATTGAATTAAGTTCATCCATGCACTGTTGCTGTGTTAATTCACGCCGAAAGTTGTAAAAAATAATCGCACGAAAATGTTCACGATTTAATTCCATTTTTAGACCGAGATGAATCTTTTAAGTTACTATAAACAACACAAATAGCGCTCGTATGTCAAAACGTTCTGAGTACGTATAAGCCAACAAATGTCAAACTTTGCGATAGAGCTTTCAGTTGACAGATTGCAACACCAGGGTTGCCAAATCCCGAAATATAAAAGGCACCCTACGTACAAGCAAAAAAAAAAGAAGCGTTTATCGCCATTCTGTCGCAAACGAACTTCTTTTATCGTGCTTGAAAACGTTTTTTGCAATAGTTTCAATAGTTACGAGAAATAGAAACAGTTGCGGGAAACGGGATACTTAGTTGCAGGCAGTGGATTTTGCGGCAAATGAAGAATTTATTTGTTGTAACTTTAAACTTCGTTTGTAGGAAACGAACTTCTTTTCTCAAAAACGAACATTATAAATTAAAAAAAAATTTCATTTTTTGACACAATAATATAAGCAGCACTAGCCGAATATTAGCTGACAAAAAATACAATAGACTGTGGTGCAACAGGTTAAACAGAGCACTCAGTGAACTTGACATCGACGGAGTCGGGGTTCGATTGCCAACTATGGAAGTAAGAAAGTATAATTTTTTTTACCATGAGTTGGAAAATTGTTTCTTTTTCGTTATTTTTTCCATATTTTTCGATAATTTTTTCGTTGGTGACAACTGAATATTTGTTTGCGGTAACTACAGGTCGCAAACGAAGTATGGCTGTTGAAGTTTTCAGTTGCTGTAAGCGAACAATTTCTTTGCGTGTAGAAGATCGTTTGTTCAGATTAATTATTTATTGTTATTGAATAGTTTTCAACGAATTGGGATGAGGTAGTGAGGATTGAATTAAGGTTATTTAAAGTCTATAACTGAAACATAGCGCTCAAGCCCATTATTCCATTCTAACCTCCATAAATTTGGGTTATTGGCAAGTTCAGGTAAGTGAATGAACATTTAAAAACTTATTTTAAGGACATTTCTTTAAATTTTTTAAGATTTGCAAAGTTCTGCATCGGAGCAAAATTTTTACAAAATTTGTTAGTTCTGTCTCCTTTTTCGATAGTTTTTTTGCACTATTGCTGATGTCAAATTTTTTTTTTTTTATATAAAACTTTCAATTAGTGCTTTTAAATAGTGGCAACCACGTTACGGGGGTTCGGGTTGTGCAAAATAAAAAAGAATTGTTATTTATTCCTGTGAGTAAGCAAAAATTAAGCCAGATGTCTAAAGAGTTCGAATTTAACCCTCATTTAGAACTAATGTAACAACATTTTAAAAGTGTTTCAATTTAAGACCAACAATTGTTAAGCACACATACTCTACCACACATACACATAAACGCGCAAACACACATGTGTGTGAACATAAATAAGTCACAAAGAATTCTTGCAGAAATCACTGAAAGTTAAGGAAAAAAGGTAACACTGGGTATTTGGGCTCTAAATGGTTTTCTGGCCTTACACACAATCGAACTTATCGACACCCTGCCATGCTAGCAAGTGAGTGTGTGTATCATAATAAATTGACAGACGGTCAGAGCCACGCTCAGTCTGTGTGTGTGTGCGTGACCGTGGACCACTTAATCCAATCTGCTTTTGAATAGAATGCAATTTCGTCCTGCGTCTGCAGCTTTTGTTACTTATTCATCATTCGAATGCATTCAATCGATTCTAATCGTGCCTGTATGTGTGTAAGTGAGTGTACTGGGTATGTGTGTTTGTTGTCGCTAGCCGGTGCACCTTAACAGGGTGCAAGGATTTACCTTTAATGCTGGTTTGCAGCTCAGGTTAGGGTGGAAATTTTAATGACGACAGTGGCGGTATTATAAAAAGTTTTTTGAACAATTTATTAAATATTGTAGGTTTGGAGTTTTAAGAATTAATGATGAAAAAGTTATGGAACTATATAGTTCCGAAATCATAGATTTTTTAAAATAAGTCTTCCTATTATAACATTCTATTAATATCATGTAAATAGAAAAGAAAACGATTTGAACATTTCAACCCTTAAAAGACTTCGACCGAGCTTCTTATGATCAATTTTAATTGTGATCAAAAGCTTATATAATCAAAAATAGTTTTTTAACTTGCTTTAAATGCCAAAACTTGTACGATATTTAGTTATTTTTCAAAGCAAAATAAAATACCTATTTAGGCATCTCTCAAATGAGTTTCGAAAAAAATTAGACTTCCATCTAGTTCAGTGGTGTCCAACCGAATTTGTATTAAGGGCTACTTTGAAACCATGACCATGCTTCTCGGTCACCTCATAAAAATATTTTTTTTTGTTATTAACCACACACACAAATCTCAAAATTTTATAAATTTGACATTACTAACGTCAGAAAAGCTTTTTTGATTGCTTGTTGAATCTAAAGAAAACTTTAAAATTTGATCACTTTTAATGTAAGCAAATGGATTTTTCGAATATTTAAAGCAAAATGATAAATAGAAAAGTAAGATGTTCTGGTCTCTTCCATAGCAGTACACAATTGTGCAAGTATTTGAAGGATCCGTGTTAAATGAAAAGCTCTTTTTTTGTTTAACATGTTAAGCTAAGTCGGTTTGAATATATTATAAGCATGCTTGTACAAATCACCGATTCTATTATTCTGTGTATCATCACATAATTTTGTTTGCGGGCGTCTAAAAATACGGTCGCGAGCTACTAGGCGCCCGCAAACTACCGGTTGGACACCACTGATTTAGTTGGCAAAAATTTTAAACGAATAAAATTTGAAGTAATATGCTAGTAACTAGTATTTTGTCCTAACAATTTCTTTACTTTTTTCAGCATCGCCACTGCAGCAATTTATTATTCCACCTTTTCTCCCATCAAACAATGTTCATCTGTCACAAAATTTCAACTTTTAGCGTTTGGAACAAACCTTATCCGGTTCTCATTGGGATTTACTTAATACACTTGATCACCTTTGGCTGTTTGTGTGTCCATATCAACATACAACAGCCTGTCCTGCAGTACTATACCATAATACTACTACCACCACCAACGCCACCGTCCATGATGCAATTAACAACCCTCGGGTGTACCTTCTGTCAGGAACGTGTGAGCATTATGATGGATTAGTATTAAAATTAAAATAAGTCGACGGCACACGTCAGGGCAACTTTGTTTTTGTACTCAGTTTTTATTTTGTTCAATGAATAGTTCAGCCAGCGTCAATCGTAAGATAATTAAGCGAACATTTGTTCTTTTTAAATAGATTTAGACCAATATGCCACCTCAGGGATGCTTTTTAGGTTTCTGATTAAGTATTCAGAAGTGGGCATTCGTTAGTTAGTAATGCTTGAAGACTAACTTTAATTTGCACATGACATTTGGCTCGATTTTGTTGTTAATTCTAAAACAAAATGGAGGAGGAAAAAGTCAAAATGGGTCAAAAAAAAAAAAAAGAAAACTCCAAATATAAATTATGCTATCGAACACGCGAAATAAAATCATGTTTTAAGAAGGCCCAAAAAACGTTCCTAAAATAACAACAATAACAATTTCAATGAAAGATAATTTTATGTGACATAGATAGAGATGTCTTCCAACTAAATACATTTCAAGCTGGTAATTTTTTTCTATAGTACCAAGCAGGCCCTTATCCCGAATTTTCCATGAGAGGGGGGTTTTTGACAAAAATAAGAAAAAACCCAGTAAAACCCAGTGAAAAATTAATATTAAAAGTATTCTTGCATGTGCATTTCTTTTAAATAATCAAATGAGAGATAGTTTTATTAAATTCTTCTATCGAATTAATATTGAAAACTTAATTTTTTAAAATTTTTGTCAATAATTTTTTTGAGATTTAGAAAAAATTTTGAAAATAGTCTATTCAAAAATACAATAATGAATATTAACACAAATAATAAAAGTTTTCTTTATTAAAATTTTTTTACCTAAAAACATCTAAAAACCTAAAAACATCTCAAAAATATGTAAAAAAAAATTTTATAAGGATATCTTGAATATTAAGGAAGTTATAATAAGCTTGAAAAGTGACCCGCGCTTGAGTTCAATATAATATAAAATCCCAAGTTACTGCAGCTGCTATTTTATTATAACGTCTATATTTTCTGCTCAAACCGGTATATTTGAGAAGGGTAACATGCTATAGAATGTTAACAATTATTATTTTGTGTGTATATATAGTGATTTTATTAAGGTTTTAACACTAACGTCTTCGTATTATTTGTTTCGTATAACTTTAAAGTCGTTTTTCAATTCTATGGGCAACCTAGCTCAAAAACTACTTGGCTGATCCTTGCAATATTTGGAAGGACATTTTTAATTAAAATTTTAACCAGTGTGAATGAAACTGTTTTCTAAAATAAACTTTTAAAATCGTTTTATTCAAAATTTCAAACAAAAATTAAGTAAAAAATACATATTTTTCAAATAAATTTCAAGTACAAAGAAATTTTTAAAAAAGACTTTTTTTAAAATTCTGTCTCATTCACATTGAAGATATTTTCAACACAATTTTAAATGTTTTTAAAATTTTTTTTTCATTCAGGTCAACCTAGGAACGAGCAGAGTGCCCGCAGTGCGAAAAGAGGTCTTTTACAGCAATCGTTGTAGTCAGCTCAATCTTTGTTTAAAAAAATTCAAAATTTTTTTTTGAAACTTAAGTGTATATTTTAACAAATTTGAACATTTTACAACTAGTGGTAACTTTATAAAAAAAAAAAAAATTTTTTTCGGGGCTAAAATTTTTTTTTTATAAAATTCTTCAATTATGTTTAAAGAATGTGTAAACTTTTTTTTTTAAATTTAAACCAGAAATATTTTTATAAGCGTATATAGAGCGCGCCGTCGAGCACCTGGTTTTATTAATATAAATAGAATTTTAATCTCTCGCTAGGCTCCTATTTTTTTTCATTTATACATGCAAATATTTCCCGCGGCTAGGATTCAGGTGATCCATTCTGAAAGTCCAATTTTGGCATACATTTTTCAAAATTTCAGCCGGTATCTCAGCAATAACACTCTGGTTGTTGTATTCCAAGACAGCAATCGTCATTGAATGTTTCAGTTGGACAATTCAACTTAAGAAATTTCATTTCATTTCATTTTATTTATTAATTAGTCAAAAAATTTACAAATGCTTTACTGACTAATCTTAGAATTTAAGTTATTACATACACCCAGACCCGCAGAGAGCCAAGTTTGGGCTTGGGATGTTACAACATACGGGCCCCCTCAAAATCTTTTCAACACAAAAAAAATGCAATTATAAATGTATTAAACAATGCAAGCTATTGCAAGATACATGCGAAAATTATTGTTTTGTTCTAAGTTAAAATTTATAGTGAGTTGTGATATTTAAGTCACACACCATGACAAATTAAGTACATTTTATTGTTTGTTATCTGTATAAATTGTCAATACCTACCCTGTAGGAAAATCAACTAATTTAAAAGTAGTTGATAAAGTAGTTTTTTGTCTTAGAACGAACAAACTAACATATTTTGTATGGTGATGTCCGCTAAATAAGTCAATTGACTTTCGTCTGCATATATTTTCAACTACTTGTTAAATTAGTTATATTTAAATTATTTTTTAATGACTTTAAAATAACCAATTGAAAACTATTACTGATGGCCTAAAGTTAATAATATTTGATGAAATAACATGGTTAAATATATATAAACTTGTAATCTAATAAAAATTTGCAATTAAAACATGTCAAAATCAGAGTAGTTGCCGCCTTAATATAATTCAAAGTAGTTCATATACTGGTTAATTTTAAATTAGTTTTTTAATTAGTTGTTTTTAAAAACAAGTTAGTTTGATCCTATAGGGTAACGACAAATTTTTAGTGTAAAATTCAAAATAAATAAAACCTACTGATGATTTGCATTAACCCAATCTTTTCATTCTTTTGTATTTTAGTTCTTTTTATTCATGTAAATTTTTTTTCCTTGCTTTGGCAGAGGCAAAACAATTAATAATTACATCCAAATTTAATTTTTTTTGCCAACACCGATTCTATGCATAAAATTGCGAGCCCGGATACACGTTGTTGTGTAGAACATGATCTGTTGAAGTTTTTGATTCGCGATAGAACACTGAAGGAGCGTTCGGCACTAGCGACGCTGACAGGTAAAGTGCAAAATATTCTCAAGGCAATACAAACGTTTGGAAAGTGAATGTGAAGTTTTTTTGCGTAAATAGCATTCAGGAAATCAAATGGAGAAAGATTTGTATCAAAATTTGATTTGTATATATTTTTAAGGTGAACAATTTCACTCTTCAATTCTTTGGAAACATCAGCTTCGTACTACTTCAAACATTTTACTTATTTTTTTATTTCTGCAGATTTCTTGAGAGTATCTTCATCCAGTGTACTAAATTCCCCGAGAAAAGAAAACAAGCTCGTACAAATTTCTTGCTGCTTCAAATCTGTTTGTTATTCCTGCGATTACAGAATCAACGATTACAAGGAAAGTATTTCTTTTGAATTCGTCTTCTTCAGAACAACGAGAAGTTTCCGAATCCTCTTCTCCATCGTCGAAAAATACTTTTGCATGTTTGTTTTTGCGACTCGTTGGCAAAGTTGACGGAATGTTCCATTCCTCTCTGTTATCACGACATACATATATTAAAAAGGAATAAATGCAAGTCAAAAATATATCCAGAAGTGTCCAAACTTAAAAAAAAGTGTCAAAGTAATTCAAAAGTTCCCTCGCCACGAGCATAAGGAGGTTTCATTATAATTTTTGATATCGTAAATACAAAACAAAGAAGAAATATGAACTTTTCTCCCTCTACCACAAATTAGCTTTTTGTTACTTTTTTACCCGCCTCTCCGGGCCCCCTTAAAACTACGGGCCCGGGGGGAAACACCCCGTCTCACCTCCCTCACACCCCCCCCCCCCTCTCGACGGGCCTGCATACACCAGTAGGTATTTTAAACTTCTTAATATTTCGTTTCTTAAAATTGTCTTAAACTTATTTTTGGTTTAATTTCATTCATTAAATGAACAGTTACATCAACTTTCAAGAATAATACAGATTAACACTTATCCTTATTACAAAAACATTAGCTTTTGTTGTTTTTCATAAAACTGTTTATTTGCCATCTTAGTTTTTTTTTTTTCTCTCCATTTCATACAAAGTAAAGAATATTATTAAATTACTCCCTAGCGTGACGAAATCATAAACTCACGCTTGATTATCCTTGAGAAAAATAATCATATAATAAAAAAACGAAAAAAATATGTCAACAACAATGTCTGGCCATAAGAAAATGCCTGAAGCTACCCATAACAGCACCCCAAACCTAGAAAGCAACACCTTCATATTTTCATTATGAAGTCATTATAAGAATGTGTCCCCAATGTTAGCTGGCATGCGGCGTAATCCAAACATTACAAGGCACACTGAGTAACTTTTTGACCCCGCAGCATAAAAGGTACGAGAAGTTTATTTATTATAATATTGCTGACAAGCTTTTCCTCAGTTTTCTTTATTATTTTCTTACCCAGCTGCAATAATAATTTTCATTATCACAATTTTTTTTGTGCAGCCAACCACCTTCGGCCACCTATTCGCTACAGCAAAGTGCGGTGATAAAGTGCGTGCGACACATTAAGAGAAATAAAAGAAAAAAAAACCATAAACTTCAAAAGAAATGCAAGAAATGAAAGTAAAAATGCTCAGGAAAGTAAAAGAAAGAAAAAAAAAACCTGCGACGTAATACCGTTAAGTTTTTCAAGGGATTTTGTCGCAATTGCTGCAGAAGTACAGGAGAAAGACGTGGAGTGGACAGCCTCGGCGTTCCTTCGCGGTTAATGTATAACGCGATGTAGTAGTCGGTGAGACTTTGTCTTAATGATGACGGTGTTGGAAGCTTAGAAGGCATAAATGAACTAAATTTTGTGAAAGTGCTGTATTAAGCTGCAGGATATTAGCGTTCAAGGACATGCCCGCATTGCTTCGTTATTTATTTTTTATTGCCACTCAAAATTTGGGTGGACGCCCCGCTAAATTAAATTGAAAGGCGCTCTATTGAGACCTGCATCTGGCCAGGGTTTGGGTTGGTCTTTTTATTTTATTTATATTTTTCCTTATTTTTGGTGAAAGAACTTTTCACCTCTTTTGAACTCAACCGCAGTTTCTTTTTGAGCCACTTTAAATTGAATTTGAATTTTTCATTTACATTACGTTATATCTTACTTTTTTCTTTCTTCTTTTCATTTCTGCGTTTGGGTAGGTGGAGTGGCATTTAGAAGCCACCAACCGACATGACAAAAGTAGCGGAAGAAAATTAAAAAGAAATTAAGCCAATTTGCTGGTTAGATATGGTGCACAGGCAGGATCCTAACACCGCGACGCGTACACGGCATTTGGGTCAATTTCAACATTTGGGGCATCTCTGCTTGCTTACTTTTGGCTGGTACACACATAAATCTTTGGCCACAGCCACTTGGCAGCTTCTACTTGAAGATGTCATTGCAAAATTTACATTGAGCATGAATTGCTTGAACAAAAATCGCATCATCTTCAGTTTGGCGTAAAATTCTTTAATCTTGTTCAATTCAATTAGTTCAACTTGACTAGCTAATTCACTTAAGCGCGGTGCTCTGGGAAGCAAGCAGGATCTCATAGTGATTGGAGGAATTTCAATGGTATCGAAATTAAAAAGGACGACCTGTCATTGGATAAAGTTGGGTAAAGAAAAAAAAATACACACAAAAGTGGCAACACTTTTGTATTGCGGCTAATCAGCCTTAACTGCCGGAAATTTATGGTCCATTTTGGCAGCTGCCTCTTTCACTGTAAAATATATTCGATGAACGGTGAGTGCCACGTAGATTATTGTTTCAAAAATTTGCTAATTTAAATGGGTGAGACTATTAAGTGCAAAATGGACTCATTGTTCAAATGTGAAAGCAGTATAAGTGAACTATAAATTAAATTCATAATCTAAGATTAGGTGAGCGTTAATGCAAAGTTAACCTTGACTTTATTTTCAAACTCCGTAAAAGTATTTTTCCATCATACTTTCTTAGATAAATTCGCATGTATGACGAGCTTGTTCTCCTACCTATGGCCGCTTATTTCGCTCATTTTGCACATTTGTCAAAATTTTTGCAATACATCATATTTCGACAGAGCCAACATGAAGACAAATCGTCGTAAAAGATGATGTTGAAATACTTAGTAAAACAACAAACTTTAAGCGAGCTATCAGCAGTCAGGAATTAAGGGTTACGCTACATATGTGTTGGAAGCAGTCTTGGAAGAGAGAACTATTCGCGTTTTGCGGGAATTTTTAATCTTAAAGGTAAAAGGGGGAAAAAATTAGGTTGGCTGCGTTTTTTATTAAAAAAAAATAAAAGAAATTATCAATTTCTAAGTTAGCTTGTGAATTTAATTATTGGGGCTTACGTTAACACTTAGACAATGTTTAACATGAGGGAAAAAATCTTCTAAATACAATATAGTATACATTCAGAGTTATTGTTTTTACTGATAACAGGTCATTCAATAAGTCCGTAGGATAAGTAAGAAAAACCAAAATTTTGATAAAACTCGATTATATTATTCAACATATTTGCCTTCGAGAGCGATACAACGAGTATAGCGATTTTACAACTTTTCGATAAGACTTTTATAGTACGATTTCTCTATCTCGTCAAAATAGGCCTCAGTTTCAGCGATTACTTCATCATTGGACTTGAATTTCTTTCCAGCAAGCATTCTCTTGAGATCTGAAAACAGGAAAAAGTCGTTGAGGGCTGAATCTGGAGAATAGGGTGGGTGGGTAAGCATTTCGAAGCCTAATTCATTCAATTTTGCCATCGTTTTCATCGATTTGTGACATGGTGCATTGTCTTGGTGAAACAACACTTTTTCTTTTGCAAATGTGGCCGTTTCTTGGCGATTTCAGCCTTCAATCGATCCAAAAGTGCACAGAAATAGTCGTTGTTGATAGTTGTTCCTTTTTGCAGATTGTCGATGAATATTATTCCTTTCGCATCCCAAAATACAGACGCCATCACCTTACAAGCCGACTGTTGGGTCTTTGTTCGCTTTGGATTCGGTTCGTTGACTGCTGACCACTCAGCTGACTGTCTTTTAGATTCTGGTGTGTAATAGTGAAGCCCTGTTTCTTCCATTGTCATATATCGACGATAGAATTCGATTTTATTGCGGCTTAACAGCGCCAAACACTCCTCTCAAGCATCAATTCCTTGTTGTTTTTGGTCGACTGTAAGCTCACGCGGCACCCACTTTGCACAGAGCTTTCGCATACACAAATGTTCGTGTAAAATGGTAAAACACTACCATCTGATATCTTTACAATGTCAGCTAGCTCGAGCACCTTCAATTTGCGATCGATCATAATCAATTTGTGGATTTTTTTGATGTTTTGTGGAATAACAGTTTGATTTGGGCGTCCACTGCGCTCTGCATCATTTGTTCTGGTACGACCACGTTTAAGGGGGTCCTCTGGTAATCCGAAAAATTTTTTTTCAATTTTTTTTCAAAAACATTTTCCCAAAAGGATTTTTCAAAATTCGAGATAGTTTAGGAGATACAGGCATTTTTGTGTAGGTATGTTTTCGTCAAAATAACGCATCAGCAAAGTTGTTTATTTGCCTGCAGTCATTAGTCGAAAATTCTGTGGAATTCTTCCAAAATATGTATTGATATTACAAAATATACACACACAGTATGTATACATGCAGTATGTATACATGCATGTTTTGATTTAGCGGTTGAAATGATTTTGAGCCCAGGTGTTCACATGAAAGAAGCAAACGAACGAGATTCAGTTTATTTTCGAGTATTTTAAAAATAATGTCAACAATGGGTATTGTCATCGGCCCACAAGCCGAGATGTATGCTGAATCTCGCGACGGAAAACGACTTCAACGCTCAGAGCTAAAAACGTACGCATCATCGAAAGAGGGTCGCACAGCCCGCAGAGCCCAAAAAGCCATGGAAAACTCGTTTTATGAGATGGAGGAAGGCACACTTTATGGGGCTGGAATCGCCGATTAATATTCGTAAGTATTGTATTAAAAAAATATGTGTTAATGTCATTTGTGTGCCTCAAAATTGAAGTCAAAACTTTAAACGCGTTTTTCTCGAAACCATGTTTTTCAAAACTTTGCGCACGATAACTCAAACAGTTTTTGACCGATTTTGATATATGAGGCATGAAACGACGCAGAATTTACGCCGCTATAGCCCCTACCTCAAACTTGCCGAAAAAATAATGTTTACTATTTTTTTTCTACACTAGACTACAAAAAAAAAGGTCGAAATTCGATTTTTCATTTTCAAAGTGGCGGCTCCCCCCCTAAAAAAATTTCGATTTTTGTTTCCGAGGTAGGGGCTATAGGGACATTCATTCTAAGTAACTGAATATTTTTTTTTTTTTTTTCAGACGATGTTTACACTTGGAATCGTGCGCAATTTGGACCCACCTTTTTTCCGGAGAACCTCGTTACCAGGCCGAGAACTATCTGAACGGTCCATAAATTCACTTTTTCAAAATTTTGTATTTTTTTCAATAAATTAAGCTACCCAAATCAAAAAACGGAACTAAAAAATCTTTACTCGTTCTCTTTCCACAATATTTTGAAAAAAGGCTAAAATTTGGCATAGATTACCAGAGGACTCCCTTAAATTCAGCAATCCACTTTTCTACCATTTGTCTCGATAAAACAGAGTCAGGATAATGTTTATCAAGCCATTGTTTGGTTTCCACTGTATTTTTTTTGATCAAAAAGCAATGCTTTATCAAAGCTCGAAATTCACTTTTTTCCATTTGTTTTTTTTTTTTTTAATAACAATAGTTGCACACAAAATGCTATAACTCACGAATTAATTGCCAGATTGTTGTTAAATTTTTATACATTCAGTACGAAGGTTGGTACTAAATACAAAATCATATGGAAAAAATCTAGTAACGCCATCTATATGTCATCCTATGGACTTTTTGAACGTGTTGTTATATAGTAAAATTGTATGAGGAATAGTTTTATAAATATTTTAATCCCTCAACGTCTTGTTTAATGGATTTTTTTTTGACCTACTTATTTTTTTTTAAATTGTTAAAAAAGTATACTTTAAAGTAATCGTAGTGGGTTAAAATATTCGATGAAAATCTTTCTTGTTTAATTTCGCCGTAAGACACTTTGGACAAGAATTTTCTGCAGATTACTTTTATGGAGAGATACAGTTAGTATTAGGCTAGAAATATTCTTAAATAATGTTTACATTGGTCCAAATGAGCCATTTGAAATGAGGCATTCAAAAATGATTACATTGATTTTCTTTTTTTGCGAACATGCATTCTGTCAACAAAGTATGGGGAACTAATCAATAAAGCACAAAATATTTATAATTTACACATATTTATTGTATTCCTTTCACAGTAAGCGCTTTTCGAAAAAATACACATATGACAATGAATAATTCAATCATCAAAACATTTTTCAAACGCATTTTCCGGAATCAAATTTAGTTTTCTTCAGTTCTAACGACTGAACGACAAGGGTATCGAGGTACCCTTGGTTCCGAACCAATTCTTTTATGATTAAGAATAAGAATAATGAAAATGGCTGATAAATACCAACCAATTTTTGACATCTCTATGGGTGATCTCTACAGTACATGGAAATAAAAATTGTCTAAGACATGGACGCCATCAAGGCTTTTGATTGTTTTTTAAATGTAGATAATTATGATTCGAAGGTTAAATGCTAAAAAAAAATTTGGCTGCCATCTAAATTTTTTAATTTTTCGTATCCGGTGGGCGAACACTAAGAAAAATGGGTCACTGAATGAATCCGAATACTTTTTCAGAATTTCAAAAAATTATCTAATTTTCTTACCATAGCGTTTTTAACCTTAATTTTTAAACATCAACGAATTCAAAATTACGTTTTTTTTATTTCATAGGGCTGCTGCCTAAATATAGGTATACGAATTCGGTGATGGGGCGAACACTAGTAAAAATGGGTTACTGAATCCGAATCCATTGTCAGAATTTCAAAAATTATGTAATGTTTTACCATGGAGTTGCCACCTAAATTTTTAAATTTTTACGAATTCGATGCTGGGCGAACATAAGTTAAAAATGAGTCGCTGAATCCGAATCTGTCGTCAGAATTTAAGAGTAACGTAATTTTTTTCATAGAGCTGCCATCTAAAACCGTTTTCTTTTTACAAATTCGGTGCTAGGGCGAACTGTAGGTAAAAAATGGGTCACGAAATCCGAATCTGCTATCAGAATTTCAATATTATGCAATTTTCTTCTTATAGGGCTGCCACCTACATTTTTTTCATTTTTTATAATTTGGTGCTGGCGAAGACTAGGTTGAAATAAACCGCTGAATCCGAGCACGCTGTTTGAATTTCAAAATGCTGTACTTCTCTTACCATAGGGTTGCCAGCTAATTTTTTTTTCTTTTACGAATTTGATACTGGGGCGAACACTATGTAAAAATGGTTCACTGAAACCGCATCCGTTGTTAGAAAGTAAAAATTCTGCCGCTGTACGCTCGTTGTTTGACCAATGTTCGATCGAGTAGGCTTTTTGGATATTTTTTGACACTGTTCGACCCCTATTTAGCGCGTGCGGCCCTTGTTTGACCGCTGAATATTTTTACTAGTTGAGTCCAGTTTTTAATAATAGTTCCTCTAAACCGATCGGAATGAGCTTTTTTCCAAAAATAGTTTATATTTTAAGAGAAGATTTTGATAAGGGATGTGACGGAGCTCCGTATGCGCTTATACAAAATTACACCCATCTTATTTCTAATTTATAGTGACTGAGAAGTTCTCTCATTCATATCTTTATATATAAAAATCGGTTGATTATTCCTTCTAATTATTCCTTTAATTATAATTTATAATTTATTATAATATATTCCTTTCAAACAAAGCTTCCAATTTTTAGCAAGATCATAATATTGAAAATCTAAGAAAAGTATTTTCAGCAAAGTACTTGAGTACTTCAGAAAAGAATATCGTTTTTACTTTGATTCGTAAGGCATATTTTAAAAGTGTATGTAAATTAGGCAAATATTGGGTGCATAATTAAGTTTTGAAAGACTTACAAAATATGGCATATCTAGTATCAAATCGCATCGAACAACCTTGAAACTACCAAATGTATGCATAAGTTTTTTTCCGGCTTTTCTGGTAAAAAAAATTTTATAGGGAAATTAATTTTTTTATTCAAAATATATTATATCGGATATCTACACATTTCGCGCGTCTTTCAGGTTATTTATGAATATCATGCCTGAAAAACTGCTTGCCTTTTGCGGTACACCATTCGCCAAGTCATTTTCGAACTTCCTTGAAATCGCTGAAGACGTGCTCTGTGAGCGCGTGTCCCATTGATGTGAAGAGCTGATAGTCAAATGGCGCCAAGTCTGAGGAGTACTGCGAGTGCAGAAGGATGTCCCATTATATTGATTTCAAAGTGTCTTTCACTAGTTTTGATGTGTGACGGCGCGTTGTCGTGTAACAAAATCACTTTGCCATGTCTTCTGGCCCATTCCGGTGGTCTTTCGATTAATGTATTGTATTAATGTAATAAAGTATTAACCGGGCTTCAAGAGTTCATATTACACAATTCCATTCTGGTCCCATCAGGCACAGAGCATGGTTTTCTTGCCGAACCTATTTGACCTTGGTGTTGAAGAACCGGCGGTGAAAACCACGTTTATTCCCGATTCGGGTTTTAAAAATAAATCCACTTTTCATCAATTGTCACAATTCAATGCAAAAATAATTTCCTTTCGTGACATTCAAGCAGCATTTCACTGTGACTTTACTATTTTTAATTTAACGTTCATTCAAATCATGTGGTACTCATTTTCCAAGTGTATCGATCTTCCCTTTTGCTCGTAAACAGCCTTTTTTTTATTAAATAAGTAAAGAAATGCGTGCTGCAAATATTCTTTTTCAGGCACAAAACTTGACATGATCTCTGAACTATAAAACAAAGATAGTTTTTGGCGCACTCAACTTGTGTGTCTTTGTAGTTAAATGTCAGACGAACAAAATGACGTATGTCATTTCGCTGGCGCCATCTCTTAGTCAAACCAGAATGAACTTATGCATTCACCTTTATTCATGCTAAGGATTCATCATTTCCCTCTATTAATCTGTATTTGTCATTTTGCTCAAGTGTAAACTACATTCTTTGTTTGCGCTCTAACAATATCAACCTTAAAGCCAACTAAACACAATTTGCTGGAAGGGTTTTTACACGTACACACCACTACTCCATACGCAAATTGTATCGAATCGGGACGAGGGATGAAAAGTGGATTCACAAAGTGAGGGAAATCGTGAGGTAAGCCCGGCAACTCATCAACTTCCACGGCCAAACCGAATATTCATGGATAGAAGCTAATGCTTTGCATATGGTGGGATCAGCTCGGAGTGATCTATTTTGAGCCACTCCGGCCTAACGAAACCATCACTGGGGAACGTTACCAATAACAATTGATACAATTGAGCCTAACTTTAAAGCTCAAATGCCTCAAATATGCCAAAATATATGAAAAAGTGATATTTCAGCACGACAATGCTCGGCCACTTTTGTCGCCAAGGAAACTTTAGAGGCTCTTCAATGAGATTTCCTACCCCACCCACCGTATTCACTAAACATTGCTCCTTCCTACTACCACTTGTTTCGGTTAATGACTCATGATCTAACCAAACAGCACTTCTGATGAAAAAGCCTGAAAGATAGGGAAAAGCCGTGGTTATGGATGGACAATATATAAAATAAAGCTGAATAAAGCTTCAAAGTTACAAAAAAGACCCTCAAAACTGATTTGTAAACCCAAAACTTGTAGTAATACAGACCAAACGAGTATGTTTTTTTGGCAATAATATGATTTTTTTTTTTTTTTTGCTGAAGTCTAGGGAGGCAACTGTGCCCTTTTCCTCTAGGGGCGACCATAGTCTAATATCAGAATGTTGATTTCATAATATTGTCTAATATTGAAGGCTGACTCATAAATCCATTTTGCGGCCTGAATGTAAGAACAAACAGATAAGAGTATGTTTTAACTCAATTCGGAGATATTTTTAATAGTTCTGAACCTTTGATCCAAATTTTCAAAAAATGTAAAATTTGTAAAAAAATATTTAAGCTTAATCTAAGGTCTCGAATATCAGAACGAGATATACTGCTCCAAATGGCGTATATTGAGCCTGGATAGGAAAACCATTAAAAAGGAGATATTAACAATATTTAGTTGTAATTTCTATTTGTCGGATTATTGATAAAAATTAAAATGTTTAATGTTTTTTTGTCAACTGCCAAAAGTTTAAAGGAACAAGCATGCTTCTTTTAATATATAGGGTACTTACAGAACTAAGACCTGATGTAGCAGCTTATAATTTATCACTCAGCAGAGAGAAAGTGAGAGACAAGCAAAACTAGAGAGAGTCAGTAAAAAAAAAAAAAAAAAATCAAAACAAATAAATTGGATCAAGATGGAGCTAATGAATTACAAGCTTTAAGTGAACAAGAGTTCAATGTACAGAAGGCTTCTTTGAGGAGAAAAGGGCTATATTGCCCGCATAAAGAAAAATAAACAAAAACGTAGATATTGCAAGAAAACGGAAGTCCTTTCCTTTCACTCGGCACAAAAACAAAACAGAAAAAAAAAAATATCTGCCAAATAGTAGTTGTTGCTGTTATTGTTCAATCAGGATTGCAAATAAGCGCGGCTTCAAAAGTGCGCAAATATTCAGAAGTAAGAGTTCGAGTGTGCGTACGTACGTATATTTGTGAGTGAGTGTGTGCGTAGCTGGGTTGCCACCCAAATAGGATTTATGGTCATCGATCAGAATTAATGAAGATATTTTTCTATGCTGCGTCATTGTAGCTGCTATTGTTTCTATTCGGTCGTCCGGTCGGTATTCAAAAGTTTTTTCCTGCTGTTGCTACTTTTCGTCCATGAAGATGATGACGCGTGTGTGCGTCGCCTCGCGTCCGAGTACTCGTACTAGCACGAATCCGATTTCTTTTCATATGTCCAAACTTTCGATTTGATTTACAGGCACTGCGCTGTTGCTGCTACTGCTGCTCCTTGTTGTCCTGTCTGTGCTTGTATCCGGTTATGCTTGATTACACACGGATTAATTTATTGCAACTCGTAGAATAGCTCGCTAAATACGCAGCATAAACTTAAGCAGATGAATGAGCAGCTTTGAGCAGGTCCACATGCATGGAGTGGTATAAGCAGTTCATTATATCCCACAGGAACATCACTTAGTGCTGATTTACTATAAAATTTAATTTAGTTTATTTTTTTTTTCAACACTTGTTATTAATCGCTTTTATTTGCTACACTGCTAAAATTATTACTATAACCTTTAAATGCATTTGTATATGTGTTAAAGGACTTTCTGCCGCATTCACATACAAAGGCACATCCATTACACTACATTAGCAAAATTAAATTGATAATGCTGCCTTCTCATTCTAAAGGGTGCTCCTTTGGTTTGTTTGTTGTTTACACACTGATTTTTCACCACCTTCTTTTGGCTAAAACTCCAAACAACCCATAATGTTGTCTGCTATGATTTATCGTAGGTACTTAAGTCGCTAAGTATGCTGCGATTTTATTTTTGCTATATAATGTATCTGTAGATTTATAAAAGTTTTTTATTTATAAACTCAAGGGATGCGCTTGCATGTTCCGCTCTAATACAATCGAGTTTGAGGGCCCCGAGTTGCATGCACTTGATTCTGCTTGAGGTACAAGTAATCATATTAAGAGTTCCCTTCATAACTACGCACTCGCATTTGTATCCTTCGCTTAATCCTCATGTGTGGTGGCCGCACGTTGGCAGGGTATGTTTACAAGTTTTGCAATTTTTTATGTATACATATATATATATCTATTTTTTTATTTTTTTCTGTTGTAGTTGGCAACATTGTTATACAAACTAATTGAGTGTTACAAATTTTATGTGCGTTTTGTTTAAGCTTAATTGAATTGTTGGCTTTTCATAATCATGGCATATCTTATGGGTCTCATTTTGACATCATTTAGGTATGTTAACATTTTTTCAACCCGGCTTTTGAGTGGGGTACTTCTGTAAAAATTCATGACAGTGAGCTATATAAAGTTGAGTTGACTTGAGTTGAGAGAAATAATTTTTTCTGTCTTGCCGAAATGTTGTCAGTTTGAAAAATGTTGACTGACTTAGGCGATAAAGTGCTTTAGGTGAATGATTATGATTTTTTAGTCGTAGAAACTTTACCAAGAAAGGCAAATGCAAATTTCGAAAGCTCTTAAAAAAATAATATTAATAATACATACAAAACGGAACTAATGCCCAACAGAAAATCAAGAAGTTGTTCCATATAGAACTTATTCCATAACTACTTCCTTGGTATGTGAAATGGGTATTTATAACTTGGTAACTTGGTATTAAAACAACAGGTTTTTTATATTTAACAATTAAAAAATTTTAGGAAAATCTTAGGAATATATTTTGGTTGTTTTTTATTGTTTGCTGATTTATTTCAATTGTGATTTTACGTTGTGAGTACAACATTATAGTTAAGAAGCTTTGTCTACTCAGTGAAAAGGTTGACACTTTTATTCAGTATTTATGTATAAACTTCGAATCGGAGAACTGGACCTGCAAGTTGTATGCGTACTGCGAACTGCTTATGTTCTCAAGAAGATTTACACGACAGTTTTTACTCTCTGAGGCTTGCTATTGTCTGCAGAGAGGTGTCGGACGAACAGAAAAATTAATTCAAATGAAAAGCATTCTGTCTCAGATCGGATTCGAACCTGGGTTCTTTCGCATACCAGCCACGCAATTTGACTAGAAACTGGCCATGTATTTGTATTCGTATTTATTTATATATTTGGTAAGCTAGTACAAGATTCATCAAAGAAACCTTATAATTAAAGTGCATACAAGCATACATGCTTAGTATGACACAGAGATATTAAAGCTTAAGTTTTATTAAAATAACAAAATATATTAGTTAAAATGACATTAAGAAACAATATTTAACATTATTAGAAGAACATTAAATAATTTTTTTTTTGTTTTGTTGGCATAGTTTGATTTCATTGCAACAAGGGAAGCTATATGTTTAATCGATTTTTAAATTGCGAGGCATTGGGGATAGATCTAAGTTCTGTGGGTAAAGAATTCCAGAGACGTATTGCGAAAATATAAAATTGCCTTTCCGAAGAAAGACAACAGTATCTTAACTGAATTAAAGCTTTTGTTCGATTCGACCGCGAGAAAACTAGTCTGTCACCTAAGTAGACAAGCCCGCCACAGTAAAAAACTTTATGCAGTAGTAGTAAAGTTCTGAGTTTAATTACATTTCCGAAGGTCATAATGCAGATCCTTTTCGCGTATAGTGAGACACTATCTCTACTTTTTAACCCAAACACATATCGTGCAATGTTGTTAAATAACACATTTAACTTTGTACAAGAAGTACAAAAAGCATCATAATTAGCGAATAGCTCACAGCCGTAGAGGAGAGTAGGTAGTAGATACGTTCTTGCGAGAAGTAGTCTTATGCGTAGTGGAGTGAAGAATTGTGTGATCCATAATCAGGTATGGGCACCACTACATTTAAAGATTCGTGTTGTTTTGTGCTCTTTGCACTGAGAAAATTTTTTATGCATATTAAAAATATAAAATATTTAAACTGAATTCTGTTTTGGTTTAATTGATAAAACCACAGTTTACCACAGTTGGCACAAAATTGTGGTAAATTATAAGCATATGTTTAGTTAGTTGCAAGATAGGAAAATAAAAAGTAGAATATGACAGAAGAAAAGATTGACCAATTGATGTATATATATTGAGTTGAGAGAAAGAAATTAATGAGAAAAGTGAACTGCAGTTAAAGTTCTCCATTTTCGAAATAAAACTTCAAATAAAATCAGGCTATTTTAATTAAGCTTCTAAAATTTCGCATAATATCAACAAAATATGTTTAAATATTTATTTTTAATTTAATGCAAAATATGCGCCCTCTACAGAACACATTAGAAATCTTTTACATTTTATTCATAATAACATGCAGAGCATGTAGGCATTAAGATTTGTTCGCCTGTTTGTTTTTAGAGTGTAGCTTTTTAATTTTTTTCGCTGTTCTCTTTTGTCTTCGTCCGACATAGATCTTACTCGCTTGCAGTCTTAAAGTTGGACCTATTGATGTACGAATTGAATTTGAAACCGAAGCAAACACACCGATTCCAGATAGAACCTCAGCCCACTGTTTAGTAATTCATGATCGAGTAATTGAATATTCACCTCTAACCAGCGAAATCAGAAAAAATTAATTAAATATAAGATCACTTTTTTCCATTAATAAAATTATACAATTTGTTAATATACATATATAAATAATAATAATAGAGAAAAATTTAAATAAATTTTTAAGTCTATACCTATAGAGTAGCCTATATACCTATATAGGTAAAGAGTGACCCCCCTATACCTATGGCATTGGGTTAGGTTAGGTTGATTCTGAAGTATTATTTGTATAGGATCGTGCTATTTGCTATCTCCCTTTCTCTCTCTTACTATCAAATTCTCTCTCTCCCTTTCTCTCTCAATAAAAGCCAGAGGCGGAGATTTTGCTGGACGACTTGACCGGGGGATTGAGACTTGTACCTCAGATGTATCCCACTTATATACGCCTATGTTTCAAATGGTTGTTATCCAATTCTTAAACTACTTATGCAAATCTAATACACAAACCTAATACCTAGCACCATTATGATAAATTTATAAACATTTCTTTAATCCTTCAACCTTCTCCGTACCTAAATTGCTTCAACCCATATTAATATATATATTTTCATATAGCAAGTCATATCCTTTAAGCTAACCTTGTCACTTAGAATTTGAGTCATTGCTATTAGGTATTCGAGCGTTAAGAAAAAACATGCAAACACTGATAAGAACTCGCTTGACTACTACTACCGATAATGTAGTGTATAAAATTATGATCAACGCTTAAAGCAAAGACATACACCAACCTTGCCAATTTTAAAAGCTTAAAGCAAAGACATACACCAACCTTGCCAATTTAAAAGCTTAAAGCAAAGACATACACCAAACTTGCCAATTCTAAAAGCTTACAGCAAAGACATACACCAAACTTGTCAATTTAAAAGCTTAAAAGCAAAGGCACACACCAAACTTGTCAATTTTAAAAGTTTAAAGCAAAGACATACTCTTAACTTGCCAATTTAAAAGCTTAAAGCAAAGACATACTCTAAACTTGCCAATTTAAAAGCTTAAAGCAAAGACATATCCCCAACTTGCCAATTTAAACGTTTAAAGCAAAGACATACACCAAACTTGCCAATTTTAAAAGCTTAAAGCAAAGACATACACCAAACTTGCCTATTTTTAATAGCTTTTAGCAAAGACATACATCTTTGCACATTTTAGCAAAAAAGCCCCCACTAGATGGCGCTGGGGTGCTGGGCGTGACGTCATCGGCTTGCTCCACCGCTCCACCTGACCCAGAATCGCTATATCCTATCTACTTGAAGTATTCCCTTCAATGTGTACCATAAACATTATTTTATGAAGCATCTTTTTTTCAACAAACACAGTTATAAAAGTTATATCGAAATAAGTAAAATTAGGTAAATCTCTTCATAAAGCCGCTTCATGCAATAAATCTCTACCATTTGATTTTTAATTTAAAAAGTTTTGCAATGTATCAAAAACACGCGACATATCCTTGGCATCCACTTTAGTTAGAATTAAACCCTACGCACGAATCGACTTGCCAATAGCATAAAGACAAAAGCCAAAGAATCCCACGGCTTAAGGAAACAATGCTAGAGGATAGTAAAGAAAACTGCTATACTGGGCTCTTGTATCAACAGAAAAAAAAATAAAAAAGAAATAAGCTCAACTACTATAAACATTATTAACATCCGCCAAGTACGCTTCATTGTTGATAAAATATTGTTTTTTGTTTATTTTATAGTTTTAAAGTTGATCTAAAGAAAGACAAGTTGAAAAAAAAAAAATGCAAAGGACAACATGTGGAATCAATGCATGTATAAACATAATATTAGCAAAATAGAACAAGAAAGAAAAAAAAAAAACAAAACTAAAAAAGAAAAATATATAGAGTAGGAAATGATATATTAGACATAAATAAGCTGGCATAAGTTAAACGTTTGTCTTGTGAAAATATTAGATGGGTGAAAGGATAATAAATGGGCAAACTATTATGTCTGGACGAAGGCGTAGAAATAATTTTTTTGTTTTCTCAAAAATGCGTAGTTGATGTTTTTTTCGATGATTTGTATGCATATGAATTGTGTATATATTGAAATAATTACTTTTCTTGCTGCAATTTTTGGAGCATAACCAAATTGCTGTCATAAAAGGAGAGCGTCGAAATTAATTGAATTTTGTCCACTCTGTTTGAATGCAATTTTTAAAAACATGTATCAGTTCCTTAAAAACTTAACAATCGTACCTCAAGCATGTTGGGCTTTTTGTCTTAGTTCATCTTCAGAATGCGATATACTAACTCTTAGTTTGTAACAAGTTGTTTTAAAATAAAACAAAACCAAATGTTTTCTTATGTAAACAAAAAAGTATCGCCTTCGAACCCATACATCAACCAGAAACAAACTTCAAACAACCCTAATAAAATTACATAAACAAATGATTTTATATGACATGACATCACATCATATAACATTACATCAACCTATGATGGCGCAACAACTTAAAGAAGGAGTCACACCCGTAGTGCATCTGGTAAGTTTTACTTACTCTGAACTTAGATATGCATAAAAGTATAATCATAAAAATTCTTTGACAATGATGACGATGTCAATGAAGTTGGTATTTGTGTTGGTGTTGGTGTTGATGTTGGTGTTGCTCGTGTTTATGTTGTTGGTGATGCAACGGTTCAGTTGCTGCCATGCTATGGTATAAAGTGCACTTAAGAAATTCTTTTAATTGCAACAAAGAGTGTTAAAGACTTTATGAGCAACACTTTAGTAACAAACACACACACACACCCAAGAATCTCCATATATACCATTACACTTGCAGTAGTTGTGTACTTAATTCATATACATACTCACATATAACAAACAAACAAAAAAAAAAATAAAAGAAAATCCATACTGTATCTGAAAATGAAACTTGTAAATACATATTAGATTGCTCCATCTTTCGAAGAAAGCCATAAATTAAAGCGACCAATCGACGACAGAGCACCAGGCAACAGTCTCAGCAGCAACTCATATGTAGCTATGTCTGTATGTTTGTATCCCAAAAAGATATTGGGAAAGAAGTGCAGCCCAAACGCAAAAGATGCCGTGTGAAAATGAAGCTGGTGCTGGTGGAGACATAATCTCTGGCTTTGCTTAAGCTGCAAGTGCCGCACCATGTTGGGGAGCGCCGCTAAAAACGTGGAGTTTAAGAGTTAATCACACAAATGTTAATGGCTTTAATGGCCATATCAAAGATGAAATGTTTGCATGTATATTGTTGCTACATGTGGCAGAGGTGACATCATCATTGCCATCGTCATCTTATATTTTGTTTGTCTGTTTTTGTGGTGCGTAAACGAGTCACTATCGTGTGTTTTTATTGTAATTACTTTATGAAGTTGATGAATGATTTGTTACTGTCAAGAGTTCGGAGTATGAGGCAATGAATTTAAGTAAGGCTTTAGTTTATTTTCACAGATGTTGTATGCATGTTTGATGGCGCCATCTACGATATGAATAATAATTTAATTCGAATAAATAGTCGAGTAGAAGGTGATAAACATTTAAGTAATAATTTTTTTTTTTGCTTTTGATTTTATAAACAGGATGTTTAGCTGTTTAGTTGTTATTTAAAGCAAACCTTTAAGATAACACAGGAGCATCGGAGGTGGGGAAAAGGGGGCAGTCACCCACTTCCCCTTCCCCCCGGAAAAATAAAGTGGTTTTAAAGGAATAGATTTTACAAAACAAGAATACATTTTTTTCACATTTCAATTATTTTATTGATCTTCTCGAAAAATTAACCCCAAAACGATTCACTTTTCATTTGAATTACAGTTACAAACAACAACATAAAAAGGATTGGATATTAACGGTATAATTCGAGTTACTAAATATGGACTATACGGGTTAACCATTGATTTGCAGTTTAAAAATATCCAAAATTAATGTGTAAACAAAATCTTACTTACTTACTTGGGTGGTCGTAACAACCCGTGTCCGGGTTTCGGCCGACCTCATCAGCTCTCGCCAGGCGCCTCTGCTTTGCGCGCGCCTTCTCCAATCGGATACACCAAGTGCAGTTAGGGCTTCCTCAGCCTGATCCATCCATCGGAGGCATGGTCTCTCTCGTCGTCGTTGACCAGCGACCCTCGCCTCGAGCACCTGTTTCGCTGGAGCTTCGTCGTCCATACGATGGACATGACCCAGCCAGCGTAGTCGCTGCACACTTATACGCCGAACTACGTCAATGCCTTCGTAGAGCTCATACAGCTCGTGGTTCATTCGGATGCGATAGTCGTCGCCGACTCGAACAGGACCGAAGATTTTACGAAGAACTTTTCTCTCGAACACCCCCAGAGCGGCTGCGTCAGTTTGCGAAACTACCCATGCCTCAGAGCCATAAAGCAGCACAGGTAGAACGAGTGTCTTGTAAAGTGTTAGTTTTGTCGATCGAGAGAGGGCTCTGGAACTTAGTTGCTTACTGAGCCCGTAGTAGCACCTATTAGCAATTATTGTTCTTCGCTTTACCTCCAGACTGATTTCGTTGTTGGTATTAATGACGGTGCCAAGGTATACGAACTCCTTGACTACTTCAAAATTATAGCTGCCGGATGAAACGTGGGAGTCTAAACGCCGCGCTCCCTTGTTTGTAGACAGCATATACTTTGTTTTACTCTTATTTATCGTCAAACCCACTTTGGCTGATTCCTTTTCGATAGCGGCGAAAGCAGCGGTAAGATTTCTCTTGGTTCTGCCGACAATATCAATATCATCAGCATACGCAAGGAGCTGGACACCTTTATAGAAAATGGTGCCATTACGATGCACACCAGCCTTTCGTACGATCCCCTCCATGATGATGTTGAAGAGATCGCAAAACAGTGGGTCGCCTTTCCTGAATCCTCTTTCGGTATTAAAGGTTTCGGAGAGGTCATTTCCTACCTTGACGGAGCTGCGTGTGTTGCTCAACGTAATTCTGCAAAGTCTAATCAGCTTTGCACGTATACCGAACTCAGACATTGTTGCGTATAGGCAATCCCTTCTCGGGCTATCGAATGCAGCTTTAAAATCGACAAAGAGATGATGTGCGTCAATTTGATTTTCGTGGGTTTTCTCCAGGATTGTCGTAGCGTGAAAATTTGGTCTATGGTGGACTTTCCAGGTCGAAAGCCACACTGATAAGTTGTAAACAAAAACATCTATCCAAAAAAAAATTTAAAATTCAACAGGCAGGTTTGAACATATCCAAATGGTTGTGGATATCCTGTATCAAATGATTCTCGATATATGCTAAAAATATTTTGTCACAGACGGTAGTAATTACTTTTATACAAAATTTTGTTCCACGTTTTGGTTTTCCTCTCAAAATTACTGAAGAACATGGCACGCAATTCGCATCAAAATTATTCAATGAATTAACGAACTTACTCGGTGCATAAAAAATTTACACTTCACCCCCTATCATCCACAATCAAACGGAATGATAGAAATTTTTTATCGACAATTCAAGATGTCAATTGTATCTTCAGACTTACAGTATCAGTATTGGTCAGAATTTTTGTGTTAGATACTTCCTGATGTACGAACCTTAATGCGAATATTTGGTTGGACACCAGTTTTAATCCCGAAAACCATCAGTTCATATGCAAACATATTCCCATTCCATCCGACTTTACTTCACACATTATGATCAAAATTAAAAGTACAACCTTAAACTTCTTAAAAATTCTTGAAAAGGATTATGTAGCAAGTGGCTCCTTCACATGTGTGAAAAGTTTTCAAAAAACCTGAGGTCATGAATTTATTTTTTGTCAAAATCGCTCCTGTTGACAAGGGACATAATATATGCTATTGAGAAATTAGATTTAATTTTCTCCATTTTTTTCACTTTTTGCATTATTGCATATTTTTGAAGGATTAAGATAAGTAAATTCTGATTACACCAAAGTTCGTTTAATTGAAAATAGAGTTGAAAACGATATGCATATTTAAATTTTTTTTGCATATTTGCATGAAATGCATTTGCACAACATATGCCAAAAATATGCAAACTATGCAAAATATATGCAACATATGCAAAACATATGCAAAATATGCAAAAACTTTCTATGTGAAACAAATAAAAAAAAAAATATAAAAGCCATTCAGAGGGTTGTATACATATTGAAATTCTATTAATTATTGTCAGATATTAAAGTAGAGCAAATGTTGCTTAAAACATCCGAAATTTTATTGGGTTTTATTGGGTTTATTAGGTTTACAATATACAACCATAATTTTCTCTAAATTATTAATCGAAAAGCTTTGACGTTTCTTTCCAAAAACCATTTTGTAAGCAGAAAAGCTTCTTTCAACGTCACAGGAAGTAATTGGAGCAAATTTATATTTCATGATATATTCATTTGTGACGGGTTCAAGCCCAGACAAATCTCCATCTTTGAGATTTAAAATATTATTTATTTTTGAAATGATATTAATATTTGGATTTCTTTTCAAAATAGCTTTAAATTTCTTTTTTAAACCTACGCTTACAAGGAAGTCATTATTTCGGCAACTCTCACTTTTTTTTCTTTTTTTTTTTTTTTTATCAAGGGTAGACCCAATTCGAAATTCATAAAACTATAAATTTTAATAAATCAGATACAGAGCAATTACAATGCAGACCTTGTATTGCACAATCGCGCATACACATTTCCAAATGGGATTAGGATATTTTCTTTGGTGCACCAACTCCGGCATAGAAGAGTTTCCATTGCAATATCCATTTAAAAAATCATGTCTGCGTATTCACGAATTGTCAAGAACATTTTGTAATTGCTCTGTACCTACTCGTATGTGATTTATTTAATTTCATAGTTATATAAATTTCGAATTGTGTCTTACCTTAATAATGTACTGGAAAGATGACGAGTTTAGAATTTATAACGGTAATTATAGTATCTTAATTTCACTCCCATTCTGTCAATTGTACAACAAAAACATCACAGTGATAGTAAATCTTGCATCCTTTTGTTTACATAGCAATGTGAGCTATTTTGCTTTACATAAGTATTTTGAGCACAACTTAAAACTCCAAAATCAGATGATGTGTTGATTGGAAGTGAAAACTTCCTATGAGAAAATTTTAAAGAGCACTTGAGAGTATAAACCAACATAATAAAACTAATTCTTTTTTACATAAAATTTCGAGAAAATCGCACTAGAACTAACAATTTTTGTAAAAATAAAAATATTTTTTAAGTTTGATCAACTTTATTCTTTCATCGTACAAGGAAACTTTAATTGATGTTCATTTTTCAAAATGTTAAATTCAGTTTTCAAAACTGTTCTTAAATCTTACGTAGCGATCATACTTTTAAAGTTATAACATTTCTTAATAAAACTACGCTGTTTTTAAAAATTTTTCAAATGTAAATATTAATGTCTCACTGCGGGAGCTATCATAGGTTTTGATTTTAGAACCATAGTTTCTTGGGGAAGTTGTCTTAGAATTCTTCCATCACTTCTGAGCCGTTCCAATGGTGTTATTCAAATTTCTAGGGTGTGTTTGATCAGTTATGGCACGGGTCTTTAAACTTATTTGTACAACATCGGATGAGCGGTTCTCGAGATATTCAAAAATACTGGATCCCCTTTAGCCCATACGATTTCTCATATAAAATTGCTAAATATTAGTATATCGTATTTTTTAAATAAAAACGATCCTCCTAATTTGAGGGGATAAACGCTGAGCGCAGCGAAGCTCGTCGGATATAAGCTAGTATATTATATATTCTTTTGTATTGCTTGCAGTTTATATTTAACGATTGAAATTAAAATTTTTGATGAAATTCGTTTGCATATATTTTGCATATTTGTTGCATATGTTGGAAATATTTTGCATATTTGTGGCATATTTTTTTGCATATTTTTTGCATATTTTTTGCATATTTTCGATATGCATTACAATTTGTTATATTTGAACGATAAAACGTCTAGATACAAAGTTTGGTATCAATCTGATGAAAAAAATGCAAATATGCAAAATCCGAGGTCTGCTCATAATTGCATTACTATATTTAATTCTCCGGTATTTCTTACTCCAAATACCAACTTCCCATGTCAACCCTATTTTGAGCATATGATTGCTTATTCTGATTCACAAAAATAATTATATGTACAGCTCAAAGTAAAACTTACTACTCCATCTACTTTACCAGTAATAACCGAGTTCAGGTTAATTAATATAACCTCATAAAATGTATAAAGGCTGCAATTAATTTTTAATCTATGGTTGAAATTATTAATGCTTTTTGGTATTCGACAATTAAAGCATTCCTGCACATACAAATTTGACACCTTTGCCATAAATCCAACCAATCTAAATTGAACTCAATTGTTCTTAATTGATGGATGGATAGATGCTAAACACAGACAGAGGGAGATTCGCTGAAAACCATGAAAAACTTCTTACAATAAAAGATAGGTGTTGTTGCTATAATATTTAATGTGGTTTTGTTTAACAGTACAACGGCAGACCACAACAAACAAAATTATTATTAAACACGCAAGGCAAACAATTAATAAAAAAAATTATTTTACTGTCTTTCAGATGGTTGTCATACGGCGACAAGTCGTTGATAGAGTAACGCGTGTATATTTTTTTTTTTATAAAAAAAAAAATACATTTATTTACTTTTCATTGAAGTTAATTTAAGGAAATTATCCATCTACTGGAACCAACTAGGAGCAGCAACAACGCCCTTCAGCGTTTTACTGTGCTCTGCTGATACCCCTATATTTTGCCAAATGTCAGTCAGCAACTTCTTGGAACTTTCGAATTAAAGTACCGTCAGAAGAGGATGCCAAGAGTGGCGTGTATATAGAACACCGCGTTGTTCTTTATGGAAAAAAAAGAAATATTTATTAGTTTATTTGTTGTACATTCAATTAAGGTGATCAACATTAATTGAAGAAACTATTAAGTTTGCGCAGCCACATTGAAGGAATGTGAGGGGCCCTCATATTGATGATGATGATGATGATGTTTATCATGGTTAGCTGCGTGCATGATTCATAGGAGTGTTCTTTCAATTACCTTTTCTCAATGTCGTTTTCGAAATGAAGCCTGTATTTCATTTTGAATGTGAAGGCAAATAAGTGGCAAAAAATATAAAAAGAGAAATATATTTTAAAAAAGAATGTTGGGAGCAGTAAATTTAACTGCCTTAAAAAATATTTTCACTTGATGAATTCAACATTCAAAGGGTGATAAGAAGATTTCCACAAATAATTAATCTGAACTTTACTTTTGTCAAAAGATATGTCCACACTTGGATAAAAAGATACACATATTCGATTTCAAAGATGTACATTTCTACAATCCAAAATTTGAAAAGCATAAACAATCAAAACTGAAAATACGAAGTTACAAATCTAATAAAAGTAAAAACTAAGCTAACTAAAATAAATAAAAAAATTTAAAAAAATTTGTTTCTGTGTACAAATAAATAATTTAAAAATTTAAATTTATTTTTTAGTTTGCGCAAAATTCTCAAATTAGAATATTTTAAAAATTCAAAAAAATTATTTCAATGATAAATATGACTAATTATTAACAGGCTGCGCCATACTTTCTAAAAACTATTTATTCTACTTCCTTGTTTAAGAAAATATACACTATAAAAAAATGTTCATGTTTTTTTTTTTTTTTTGAAGACTGTGTGAAGTTAACAAATGATCGAGCAAACACAGCAACAAAGAACCATGACAAATTGATTAATTTTGTTATTTTTTAATTTTCCAATTTTTTTTTTCTTTAATTCTCACTAGAATAACCACAAAAACTATCACAATTAGTCATCAAAACTAATGATGACAATTTGCATGTGTGTCTGTGAACACAGCTGTCTGTTGTAGGTGCTGTTATGTTTGAATCCTTCTGTCTACGTCAACCAAGTGTGGAAATGCGTCTATTAATTCTACATTCCAGATTTTCTTGCTCGATTTTTTCTAACAGTTGTGTTATAGTTTTTTTAATGATGCGCAATAAGATAATTATTCATTTTTGGGGCTGTCACTAAATTTTATAGTTGTTGTGTTTTATTTTGTGGTATGTTTTATAGTGATAAAAATAGCTCGAATTTAAAATTTTTAAATTACAATTTCAAAACGTCATATTTTCAAATTCTTTGCCAATATATACACCCAGTTCAAAAATCAACTCCCTTCAAAACATGCCAACGATGTTCAAACATTTTCCCACCATTTTTTGTAGAGTTTGTATAAAACTTTTCCCATATAGTTTTTTGAAATTTTTTTTTTCTTCGCACCCTTTACACAGTTGCAAACCAATCCACCGTTAGTCTGTATTTACTTGCTCACTTTCTGATTAATAACTGCTGTAAAAATGTGAATACTTAAAAAAAAACAATGTGAAAAATTAACATCTACAAATTGCAAGTAATTTCTTATAAAAAAAAAAAAACAAATAGAAAAGCGTAAAATTTCTCCCCCTACTCATTGCTACTGCGTACTTTTCTAAATGCCACCTTTTCATTGTAGCTCAACTTCGTATACAAAAGCAACAAAAAAGTAGTCAGGGATGAAATGCTAGAATTAGTCTCTGTCTTTGAAGTACTCTAAGAAAAACTCTACAGTGCAGGAAATTTTTTTCGTGGAGCAGTGAAAAAATAAAATAAAAAAAAAATATAAAATTCATTTTCCACCTAATTGCTTGGCTGTGATTAGTAATATTAAACTTTTGGGTTTCCTTATTTGATTTTTGAAGTTTGCTCACAATTTTTCCGGTTTTTTTTTTCTCTCTTGATTTTTCGTTTCTTGTCTGCTTTTCGCTACGTTTTTCATTTTGAGTGTAAAGTTTTTCTATGACTGCAATTACAAGGATTGATTGCGAAGGAAAGCTCGAGTTTTTAAGTTTTTCTTTTCATGCTCAATGTTATCTTAAACTGCCATTTAGTTCAAGGTGGCTGACTTATTATTGGACAGAAGGAAATGGTTGTCGGAATTAAGTTTAAGAAAGTATATTTAAATTATATACTATAACTCCGATGATTTCAAGAAAAATATAAGTTATGTTAGTAGTTTTGGATGTTTATCATTTGACTGTGGCAATACCAAAATAAAATTTTGTTCATAAAAAACCCTTTTAAAAGGACTAGAGGAATAGACAAACAGTCTAAGAAAAAAAAGTATTGATCTTATGAGTGATTGAGTGAGCGGAAAAGAGTGATCGTGGCCGATTGATTTAGAAAAACTCGTCAATATGACCAAAAGATGAATTTAGTCAGAAAAATAATCCATAAGTATGTTAAATAACTTTGACAGTTCTCAAGAAAGTCTGTAGTATTTCTTTTTATTGTTGAGTTTTCGCATTACTGGCAATTATTGGGTTACTTCTAAATTCCAAACTTCATACGCTTAGATATGAATTGTAAATTGTAAATTGTAAATTGTAAATTGTAAATTGTAAATTGTAAATTGTAAATTGTAAATTGTAAATTGTAAATTGTAAATTGTAAATTGTAAATTGTAAATTGTAAATTGTAAATTGTAAATTGTAAATTGTAAATTGTAAATTGTAGATTGTAAATTGTAAATTGTAAATTGAAAATTGTAAATTGTAAATTGTAAATTGTAAATTGTAAATTGTAAATTGTAAATTGTAAATTGTAAATTGTAAATTGTAAATTGTAAATTGTAAATTGTAAATTGTAAATTGTAAATTGTAAATTGTAAATTGTAAATTGTAAATTGTAAATTGTAAATTGTAAATTGTAAATTGTAAATTGTAAATTGTAAATTGTAAATTGTAAATTGTAAATTGTAAATTGTAAATTGTAAATTGTAAATTGTAAATTGTAAATTGTAAATTGTAAATTGTAAATTGTAAATTGTAAATTGTAAATTGTAAATTGTAAATTGTAAATTGTAAATTGTAAATTGTAAATTGTAAATTGTAAATTGTAAATTGTAAATTGTAAATTGTAAATTGTAAATTGTAAATTGTAAATTGTAAATTGTAAATTGTAAATTGTAAATTGTAAATTGTAAATTGTAAATTGTAAATTGTAAATTGTAAATTGTAAATTGTAAATTGTAAATTGTAAATTGTAAATTGTAAATTGTAAATTGTAAATTGTAAATTGTAAATTGTAAATTGTAAATTGTAAATTGTAAATTGTAAATTGTAAATTGTAAATTGTAAATTGTAAATTGTAAATTGTAAATTGTAAATTGTAAATTGTAAATTGTAAATTGTAAATTGTAAATTGTAAATTGTAAATTGTAAATTGTAAATTGTAAATTGTAAACTGTAAATTGTAAATTGTAAATTGTAAATTGTAAATTGTAAATTGTAAATTGTAAATTGTAAATTGTAAATTGTAAATTGTAAATTGTAAATTGTAAATTGTAAATTGTAAATTGTAAATTGTAAATTGTAAATTGTAAATTGTAAATTGTAAATTGTAAATTGTAAATTGTAAATTGTAAATTGTAAATTGTAAATTGTAAATTGTAAATTGTAAATTGTAAATTGTAAATTGTAAATTGTAAATTGTAAATTGTAAATTGTAAATTGTAAATTGTAAATTGTAAATTGTAAATTGTAAATTGTAAATTGTAAATTGTAAATTGTAAATTGTAAATTGTAAATTGTAAATTGTAAATTGTAAATTGTAAATTCTAAATTCTAAACTGTAAATTGTAAATTGTAAATTTTAAATTCGAAAGTGTAAATTCTTAATTATTCTAAATTCTTAATTTTCAAAAATTTTAATTTTCATGTTTACAATTTTAAAATGCTAAATTCAGAATACTGAAATTCTACATACGGTTTCAGAATACAAAAACTTTTTCTATAAAAATTAATCCTGAAAAAATTCTATAAACTCCACCTTTTCTTTTTTTAATACATTTTTTTAGGAGTGTTTGTCTCTATTTTTAATTCTTCTAGTCATTAAAATTCTGAAATCCTTAACTAAATGTTTGTGTCCTTCCTTTTGTTTCAAGTTTCTTTATATTCACTTTAGCAGTCAACCAACATTTCTTCAAATTTGATAGGCACCAGTTTTTTTAAGCTACCTTAACACTCTACAGTAATATTCAACTCTTGCTATAATTTCTTTGCCGTAGCTTATTTTATTTTTGGACAAATTTTTGTCCTGAGCTCCGGCTCATTTTACCCAAACTAAGCTTTATTAATGACTGTTCATCCAAAATGAGGACATTCGGCTCATTTCACTTTGCAACCAACGTATTTTCAGGATGCTCAAGTGGATAATCATGTTCAGCCTACGCAGCCCATCACAGGAGTCTTCCAATATAATTACAGTAGAAATTCTGTCGTCACAACTCAAAGATGTCACACGCGCGTGTGTCAAAAATTAATATTAATTTGCTGTGTCAATGCACTAGCATTTAAGTGAAAAGTTATATTTTTACTTCAGCAGTATAGATTGCAGTCGTCGTCGAGCCTTGAGAAGCACGTTTGTATTATGCACGTATATATCATTTAAATGCTGCTTTTGAACACCCCAACTAGTGCCTGTTCTCTGTGCTGTGAACACTATTCACCTAATGTCTAGCTTGTTACTTGTCCAAAATTTATTCATATGAATAGACAGTATTTGAAGTGCCTGGCTTGACCTATAATAAAAAAACAAAAAATGGTGGCCTGTAGAAAGTTGTTATTGCGCACAGCTACAATAATAAAAATTAAAAGACGAAAGAAGTGGATGAACATCCATGGAGAATCATGAAAATCAGCACAAAAAAAGGGGTGTTTAATTGCATGTTGACGAGGACACGTGCTGTTCTGGAGTGAATTACGTCGAAAATGAGCTAAAGGTAAATTTATGGAGAAAAGTGTGGGAATAGCATTGCCACATTTTTCAAAAACTTTTGTGGATTTTTAAGAGATTTTACCTTTAAAATAAAATCACTGGCGTGCCTTTCATACGATTTTGCCACATATCAACTTCAAAACATTTCTTTTATTTGAGCAGATTTTCAAGAAATTTTACTTTTAAAATAAGCCATTTTGTATGGGAGGTAGGTGCGGTTTTCATCCAATTTTTTTAAATTTCATATTAAAGATCAAAATTTACTTGAAAAATTTCAAGGCATTTCTTTAACTTTTGTGGATTTTTAATAGATTTAAGGGTTAAAATAAAGTCATTTTGCATGGGAGGTAGGCGTGGTTTTCATTGGATTTGGCGCATTTTCCAACTTGTTCTTTATTTTTTGAAAGAAGCTTATATTTTGAATTTCATTTTTGTAGCTCCAAAATTACGTCTGTAGTCGTGATCACAGACAGAAATACAGACGGACACACGGAAATTGACTCAGGTGGTGATGCTGATCAAAAATATATATACTTTTCTATACCTGCCACGCCTCCTTATAGGCGTTACAAGCGGAATGGCAAAGCTAATACATTCGCGGATGCAGATACTATAGCATTCATTTTCACAGTGATGCAAAATTAAGTGAATGCTATAGCATTCAAATTAACAGCCAATTTTTTTTATATATTGTTATACAACCTTAGAATTTTGTAATTAATGTACATCTCAGAGTAATGAAACACGAATTCATTAGTTACTATCAATTAGTTTAGCTTTTCTCCATATATTCTGCTTTTCTCCGTAAATTTCTCCATTCCAAAAAATCAGCTGCCTATTTTTGCAGCTCACTAAAATTTTGGGCGTCCGTAAACTTGTTAATATACCCCTTACGAAGTAGGCGTTGGAGTATAATAAGCAAAAGTTATCACTATCAATAAAAAAAAACTCGCTTGAGCAACGAAAACATTTTTGCCCACAGGAAACTTTAACTTTGCTTATAAATGTCCCAAGAATTATTTTTTAATTAAACTATTAGAAGTTTGTATATAAAAGTAGCATTTTTAAATATGTTTTTCAATGCTCAGAAAGTCAGATATACGAAAAAATATTTATATTTATAAGAAACATAAAGGAACAAATACATTTTTATAAATTTTGGAAAATAAGATTGACATTTCTTATGCAATTTCCAAGCATACGTTTGAATGGATTTTATATATTCAATATACATATTTATGTTTCCATATTCCAAGAAATTAAAAACAATATAGGCTAGCTATACCACGTAAGGCGGACAACTAGAAATTTTGTACATTCGATTTTTATATATATTTTGATATATTATGCCTCTTAACTCTCCAACTTGTGTACACAAATTTACTTCTGTGCGTTGCTTAGTTTCCGAATCACGAGCTTTTTTTGAAGAAAATTTCTCATATGAAAAAAAATATATTTTTAAAAACTTTTCATAAGATTTTCAATTTTCATAAGAAATCTTCATAGTTTAATATTCAGATTTTTCCATAATAGTCAGATTTTAAAGACTCGACATTTTTTAAATTATTATTTATTTATAAAATATTGAAAATATTTCGAAAATGATAAAACCAAGTAGATGCAAGGGAGAGAGTGTGGACTCAAAATCGTGTGGAATGTTAGCAAAATGAAAAAAATTTGAACGATTTTGACAGTATGGCTGACAAAAAGATAGCACAAGCAACTCTGCAGCTACCATGTTAATTATATCATGATTTCAAAGTTCCAGAAATTTAATTTTTTACAATTTTTTTCTAAAGTAATTATTAAGATTACGATACATTATTTGTATAAACATTAAGTCTGCTGAGAAATCGTTTTCAGAAAAAGTTATATTTTGATTTTGGTTGATTTTATATTTATAACTCTCAAGCCTGTGTATAAAATATTAGTCCTATGCGAAAACTTATACATGACTTTTCCGAAGACTATTCCTATGGGGAATTGAATAATCATTTCAGTAATTTTTTTCATAAGAAAATTAAACAATTACATTTTTTTTAACTTTGGCACTTTATTATTGTATACTAGCAATACCCATTGTGCGTTGCTATTACGGCTATTATATTTTAAAATATGAAATTCATTGAGGTCATCACCAAATAGCATCTTCATTCTGAGTTTCAATGTTCTGCGACTTTTATTCCAAAGCTATGCTATATCAAATATTTGACTTGTATGGGTGGATCCATAACCCCTTGTCCAATGTACGTCCCAGTTTTCTAGCAGAAGGACTTCACCAAGTGTTAATTGCATTATTAGTTTCAATGTTCTGTGACTTTTACGTCCATAGTTATTCTGTATGAAAAATTGTATGATGGGTGCCGATGCCAATCTTTGTTCAATTTTGTCGGTCGAATGACACGACTAAATATTAAGTTTGTACCGAGTTTCGTTGATGTGTGATTTATAGTTGGAAAATTTGGGGTGCTGAAAAAGTATCACGCCCTTCACCTAAAAAAAAAGAGACGAAATGGCCATTTCAGCTCTTGAAAGGACTTTGACCGAGGTTCTTTTGATCAATTGTGTTGTTCGTGATGTGAAATGTTTGAACACATATGATAGAAAACTGGACCTACAGTTTTTACTCTCTGAGGTTTGCCATTGTCTGCAGAGAGGTGACGGCCGAACAGAAAAATTAATTCAATTGAAAAAACTTTCTGTGTCAGCTGGGATTCGAACCAGGGTTCTCAAGCATATGGGCCACATGCTCTACCCACTACGCCACGGCCGCCACACCCTTCACCTAACTCGCATAAAATATTAACAGTGGAACGGTACTTGTTAATTTATGTCGAATACCAAACTCCGATGCAGGGTAACCTATAACTCCAAATCTATTCAATATTTCAAATTTGTGTTGTATGGGAAGTGCCACGCTCCTTGTCTAGTGCCTGCCATATTTGTTCTATCGTTACCAAACGTCACATGGACACTTTTAAGACTTCGCTACAGTTTCTCAAATTTCGTAAAAATTGTTTCAGCGGTTTCAATCTATACTTGACATACACACCTATGTACATACATAAAAAAAAAAAACGTTGAAGTTTAAAAAATGTAACCTAAAAAAACATAAAATATGTAAAAAATGTTATTCATTATTATTTTAAAATTTCTTCTTTTGAATAAAATTTAAATCAATGAAACCATTTTCTAAAAATGCCATATTTTGACTTCTGATTCCTTATGATTTTATGAAACTCGAACAAGGCTTTGCATGGGACAAAAATCTTGTGCATAAGCTAGGGACCAAAAGAGTTTTAAGATAGCCAAAAAGAAACAAAATCTAAATGATACAATTTTTATGGTTGTTCTCTTCATGTGAAATGTCCCATATGTGTATTTTCTTGATTGAAAACTTCAACAGATGAACTGACTTATTTTATTTTTGATTTCATCATAATATTCCATTGCTAATATAAATTTTGATTTTAGTAAACTGTAAGAAAGCATTGCAATGTTTTCATTATAATTTTTATAAGTTCAAAAAATAGAAATATTCATTTAGAAATAAATATATTTTGTAATATTACTTTTTCATTATTTCTGCTGACAACCAAAAATGATATTTTTTAAGGGAAATTTCAAGTTCTTGTGTTAAATTTTGCATATATTTTTCAAAAAGACAATTAAAAATTTTCATTTCGTATCACTTTTCAAAAACTAATAGTCAGAAATGAAAAAATTAGTTCTCTAGATTAATTCGATATAAAGAATTAATTGAACTGTGGTGGTTTCTGTTGTGATTATTTAGAAAAAAAGGCATATTCAAAAATAATTTTAAAAGTAAACTTTTCTGCTTTGAAAAATTCCCATATCCTTGTTTTTAAGTTTTTACTGGTACTTACAGATTTTTTTATCAAAATACCCCGCCATGATAAATCCTGGCTTTGGTTCGGCCTCAGACCTACCATATCTTGATTCAATGATGATTCAATGTTAACTCAAATTCATATGAAATACTTATTCACGTTTATTGAGTAAACTTCAGTGAAAACAAGTGATTTAAGTGATTTATAATAGCATGTTCACACACAGGTCGAAAAGCCGCTTTTCAACTGAAAAACCTCTTTTTAGAAAAAGGTGTTCACACTTGAAAAGCAGCTTTTCATTCGACAGACAGTAGCCATATATTTGTTATTATAGCGATTTGTTTCAATGTGCTTGGCTTAGCAAATAAAATTCTTTGAAATAACTTTTCTTCTTAATTATTAATAACTTTTCTTCTAATTTATGCCTTGGCTTCCGCTGCATTTATAAGAAGCCCATGTCGCTGCATGTCGCTGGCCATTTCGGAATATATGTGCGTATTTTTGCGTGCACCGCGAAACTACTCTGCCTTCTCCTCCCACAACACAACAAATATCGCCTTATGAAGTTCACTCCACTTCACGCGCTCCTTGTATTTTTTTTTTTCATTTTCAAGATGTTTTCTAATTGGGAAGAAAGTTTGTCTTTAAATCACAACAAATGAAAACAGACAGAATAAATGTCAAATATCAGTGACAACTTGGATTTTTGTAATAGATTTTGACTTTACTTCAACGAACAGACTTCCGAACCAGGGTTGTTTTCTAACTTTTCAGAGTTTTTCGCTAAAAAGCAAACAAATATCAGCATTTCATTTGACACTTCTTCTATGGCGAAAAACTTAATATGATGTAGCTTTTCAGCTGAAAAGCCATTATTGTTTGAAAAGCGGCTTTTCGGCCTTAGTGTGAACATACTATAAGACATAAAAGAGAATTCGCGGCGAGAACTGAAGTCGATTTCGGAAAATGCATTTGTTGGATTGGATTATTTGTTGGCACAAGTTTAGAGATTTATTTATAAATTTGAAAGAATAACAAATATTTTGAGATTAATTGATCAATTCCTGGTACTTTCTTGACAAAATAAACTAGAAAATGCTGCCAAGTTTTTTGTCAATCTGGCAAACCATTTTATTTCTCTCCAACACAATACTCACTTCAGGGTTACTTTTTTTTCAAAGCACTGCATTTTGTTTACTTCTTTTGGGTGAAATTATTTCATTAATATCCCTTATCAGTTGCACAAAGGATCCTTAATAACAGTTAACAGTGGGAAAAGGATGCGCGTTTCAAGTGTACTCATTCCACAAAAAAAAAAAAAAAGAAAAAGGATGCAGACGTTAAGACGTCCGTCCGTGGTAGTTGAGGCTGACGTTGTTGATACCGCCCATCAAGTCTGGTGCTGCCATGTTTTTGTTGTAGTTAGAAAATTTTATAGAAAGTTTACCTAAAATGATTACGGTGTGAAAATCCAATTGCAGCCCGTTTTTGTTGTTGCTGTTGCCTAACGAGGGTGTCAATTGCAGTTTAGACTTAGCTGAGCGTACAGGATCGAAGCTATGTGCTTGGCATTTGGAACTGTTTAATAATTTAAGCAAAAACGTGCGCGTGTTGATGTCACTGGCGACAACTGAGTAGTGTTGTAAATTGGTAACTTTTGACGATGCACATGTCTTCAGGATATTGTGCAGTTTAGTTGAAATATTAACTCTGGTGCGTGTAATCAAATTATTATTTAAATGTAGGTACAATTAACAGGACGTGTTGCCACAGCATTTTCAGCTCTTCAGGGTTTCGTTAGCTAGAAAGTGCGAATCCATGATTGTGGGAAATAGTTTGGAACTTTAACTCTGAGTACTCTGAGCTTGATGGGTGAAACTTGTTTCAAGCCATCAGCTTGAAACAGTTTCTCATTCACTTAATCATTATGAAGCATTAATCATAAATATAAATTAATTTGCACATTTTAGCCGTACGACGTGTGCTCTTTATTATATTTCGACTGTGCCAAAATGCCGCTCAACAACTCAAAGTGCTGCAATAAAATTTGTTCATTACAGTTTGTAGAGGGCGCGACGTCATAAAAAGATTTTAAATGTCACAACATCCGTGTGTTTGTCGCATCAGTTCATTGAAAATTTATTCGGACACATGTGGGAAAAATTAAATTACTAGTGCTACGACTATACTAAATTTGCATCTTCAAATTTAAAACGACTATATTAAAATTTTAGCACTTCAAAGTTCTCAAAGTCTCAGCAACCTGTATGTGATAGATATATTAAACAATTTTCATGCTTATTCTTCGCACTCAAAACCATATGGTTGACATCGTTGGATAAACGAGAAAGATGCAATTTTATTTATTTTTTTCCCCCATATGCAAATCACATTCACTTGTTGGCTTTAATTTTAATTGTTTATTTAAATTGTTAGTTGACTTTAAGATTTGTAGTTTTGCTTTTTATTTATACAACAACGTGTCATTTTGTTGTTATAACGAAAGTCTTCTTTGCTCCAATGTTTGTATTTATTTTACCGTGTGTTTTCCGTGAAACGTTTTCATATGTCTGTAGTTGTTCTTATGGAATAACGTGTAACATCTGCAGTATTGCGCTGGTTTGACTGTTTGTGACAAATTGTACAGCTCAATTAATTATTTTCGGTATGTTTTAAAATAAGAATGCCAGGAAAAATGGCGACATGGTTTTTCGTTTAGTGGCAGCACCATTAACATAACATATTTCAAAGAGCGTGATTTTTTTTTTTTCTTTGAAATTTTCTCAAAATAACATCAAGCGAAATGATGTATCCCACTTTGCATAAATTTAAGATTTTAAATAAAATATAAAAAACTAACAATAAAATTTTTATTTGAAATATGTACGTTTATCAGTAGTGATCTATAGTTTTTTATTTCGTCCTATTTTTAAAGGCGTGACACATGTTTTTTTTTTTAATAGAAACATTTTTTGCATTTGAGATGTTTTCAAAATAAATTTTAATTATTTCAATGTGTTCTTTTAAAGTTAAAGCCAAAGTAATGAGCTTAAATGAAGAGCTCTGGGGTGGTTCGAACCCGTAAACCGCGCATGTCACTGGGTCCCATAAACGTTTGTATTGTGTCCAAATAAGATAAAGGGGATTCCGGGATAAAGTAGATGCAAAATAAACGAAATGACCATTGCAGCCTTTGAAAGTACTTTGACCGAGTTTCTTATGATCAATTGTATTGTGCGTGTTGTGAAATACAAATTTTTTGCCAATTCCGAACGGCTTATGTTCTCAAGAAGCTTTTCATGGCAGTTTTTACGCTCTGAAGTTTGCCATTGTCTGCAGATAGGTGACGGCCGAACAGAAAAATTAATTCAATTGAAAAAACTTTCTGTGTCAGGAGGGATTGGAACCAGGGTTTTCTGGCGTACGGGCCACACACTCTACCCACTGCGCCATGGCAACCACGAAATATTACTAGAAATGGTTTTAAATAGCTAAGTTTTGTTAAAAAATCAAAATATGTAATGATTTACCTTAATGCACTCATTGAAAACTACAAATAAAATTATATGATAATTGGAGAAGATCCAAAAAAAAAAAAAAAAAAAAAATGTAGAAAATAATGCCAAAAATTGGATATTAGCTATTTCACAATAAAAATCTAAGAGCGTTGAAAATTCAACTTTCATGTGAGCCACACATTTTTGGCATGAACCATTTAATTGCATTCGGCAATTCCAACGTTCAAACGACGTGCGTTTATTAAGTAGACGCGTGCGTCGCTCCATGTTCTAGGCTATATTAATGAACGGTGTTTACATGAGTGGACCCAGATGGACCCGCATCTCTCTCCGTAAGTCAGTCAGTCGGTCTGACGAACGTTCGATCGGTTTGTGTTTTTGGACGCAGCGTTGTCAGGCTCTGCTAGATGAATGCAATAAATTGAAGCTTATTGCACTGGTATTTATTTTAAGTGGTTCCTGCTTAAATCGCTGCACAGAGATTTTCTAATTGAATTGAAATTGAAAGCATGATTTCGCCAGAATTATTATGATTTTGATGCTTAAATCTTTTGCCAACTTACTTTATATATCCGAAAAGCAAAAACACAAAAAAAAAAAAAAAAATGGAACAAAAAACAAACACAAAACTTTTGATTCAACACCGATCGGCCGAGTGTTGCCTTTGCCAAGCCTCATTTACTTTGCCTGCCAATTAGTTTAACGATCGCTCGTAAATTCGTTGTTTCCATCATAAAACTTACTTTTTATGCAGTTTTGTTGTTGTTATTTTTGTTTGTTGTTGCAAAAGTGCAATAATTCTATTTTGCTTTGTTGTTGTTTTTGTTGTTATATTTGATGTTTTTGTTTGTGTTTGTAAAAATATATGTTTTTTTTTTTTGCCATTTTATTGCTTTGTTGTTTTTGCACTCAGAGCATGCATTTCTGGATAATTTTTACGGTATGTATTCTTTACATATTCTAATGTTGGCAACACTGTTGCATTTTAACGCTCAGTCTAAGTGTGGTCTAATTATGTTACGTTTTCATGGGAAAAATTCCAAAATAATTTTGCATATTCAAAGAACTTCAAACGTGGCATGAAATTCTATGAGAGGTTAGATTTATGCGATGCACAAAAAATGTATGTGTGTCAATGTTCTTAGGGAGGTGTAAAACGATGACTATTGCTGACTATTTTCTATGAAATTTTTTTTCGATAAGACGCTTGTGTGAATAGTAAGTAATTTAAATATTTTAGGCTTTTTCCAAAATCTTTGCCATAGCATTTTGATATCATTAAGCTGTTTCGTCTAATTTTGCTGAAATCTCATAAGCAAGGGTTTTTTGAGTCACTATATTCAAAATGAAGTCATACAAGTATTTAAAAAAAAAACGAAATGGCCATTTCAGCGCTTGAAAGGACTTTGACCGAGCAAATGTTTGAACACAAATCATCGAGAACTGGACCTACAAGTTTTATGCCGACTCCGAGCGGCTTATGTGCTCAAGAAGTTTTTCATGGCAGTTTTTACTCTCTGAGGTTTGCCATTTTTTGCAGAGAGGTGTCGGCCGAACAGAAATATTAATTGAAATGAAAAAACTTTCTGTATCCGGTGGGATTCGAACCAGGGTTCTCTGGCGTATGGGCCACACGCTCTTCCCACTGCGCCACGGCCGCCACAAGTATAATAAGTATACAAGAATTTGCCAATCTATAAAATATGACGTATCCAACATGGAAAGACGACATTTTACACACATACCTGTAATACGGTACAAATGTAAGACGGTACAAATTATTCCAATGAATAAAATCTATTGAAAGCTGTTACTCAGAAGTTTTCATGATCGCTGTTAATGAATGTGGAATTCAAAATGGCTGATCCAAGTTGACGCATTAAATCATCAAGTTATACTTAAAATAGTCGAATAAATGTTGTACTGTTTATAGGTTCGCCGTCGAAATGGATAACTAAGGGTGTAAAAAAAAAGTTTATGGTATAAAAATCTAATTGTCAAAGGTTTTATAAAAAGGTGACAGAAGATAACAAATAACTGTCCTCATGTTTATATAAAGTTCCATTTCACTCCTTTATCTGTGTTTTTATTTAGATTTTTTTTTTTAAATTTTTTCGTATGCTGTAAAAGAGTCCACCATGCTTGTTTTGCTAACTATAATTTATGAATTTTCAGACTATAACTTTAGATTTGGAATAAGTGGTTTATGGTATAAGAATACTTTGGGCATTCCGAAGAAGTAATGCCAATTATAGAAGTAATGTCGAGTGAGAAGTTAATAGAACTTGTGTCATTTTTTCAACCCTTCATGTCATTCATATTGAATCTGTCGTCTTGAATTTGAGTTTTGCCTATTGTATGGGCCGGAATCTTAATAAGCGGATAAAAAATTGATACATGAGGATGGGAGTCGCCAGAAGAGTAGCGAAGGAGGCGATTGGTTTTTTATATATCATATGTAACTTAGTATATAAATATATATTTTTTTTATTTAGTGTTGGGTTTCAGGACTAGAAAATGGATATAGACAAATGGATATAGACATCAACATTGATTAAACGTTGCATCAGCGGCTATTTTTGTTTTAAGCATTAATGTTATTTCAATTTTATTCAAGTAAAATTTGCTAAAGAAACGTTATGTTTTGCAATTGCATTAAAAATTATAAGAAAATACAAACGTAAAGCTATTTTTATTTGGCAAAGATTGAATTAAAAGTTTAAAGTTTAAAGATTTGAAGGGTATATAAATATTGTACACAGAAATGTACGCTTTAACATTTTTTTACTATTCTTTTTTATTTTTTAAATAAAATTCAGAAAAGAGTCGGACTGCTGTCCTTCATGTCCTTCTCGAGCTTGAAGGGACCAAAAATTACTTCTTTTTGGAGAACCTAATGACGTTTGTTTTGGAAGTTTGCTTCAAATTGGCTTTTTTTTTTAAATGGCAGCAAAATTTGGCCGTGGGTAACAAATAGCTCAGCTTTCAAGGGATATTCATGTAAAACACTCTTGATAATGTGTGGAAAAATTGGGTATCTTATGTTATAATGAAATAGCGTGATTAAAATACGTTGAAGCATTTTAGAAATTTGGAAATGTAAAGGATTCGTGTTTTGGACAAGAACTTCAACCCGAATTTGTTGAAAATATACGAATTTTTGGCAGTAATCTAAGCATTACTGTTACTCCCATGATTCATGCAGTACATACATGAGTATACAGAGAGGACTTAAATTCCTTAGCGAACAAGCTATGGAAGTTGTTTGTTTTGATTTTTTGACCACCTGGGTTAATTGAAAAACAGATCAAAGGAAAGAGAATTATGCAGAAAAAGTCCTGAGGTCTGTAACTGACTAAAAAAGTTATCAGTTGTAAAAATTTAAATTAATGATTCTTTATATGAGCATTCCCGTGGTGGCACCCGTGATGATCGTACGACTTTAATGAGTGAAAAAAACAATGAAAAATTTAACTTACAAGTTCCTTATTTTGATTTTCCAATAGCTTACTAAGCACACTATACAAGGTGTAATACCTAAGAGTTGCCAAAAGTTCAGCTCTTAGATAGAAGGCACCAAAAATGATACGTTACGTGACAAAAAATAGAAGTGATTTTTGACTTGGATCACAAAATTTGTAAAATTCTGTAAATTGGCAAGAGTTTTTGTATAACAGTTTTCTTAGAAGGATTTGAAATAGTATAAGTTTATTTTCAAAGTAATCAAATTTAAAGAATTTTCTCGTTTTTTTTTTATTGTGCTTAGTATGAAATGTTACGTGACATGGCGTTACGTGACATTTTTTCCATTGTAATTCATTTGGGTAATTAAGTAATTAGGTAATTAAGTAATTCTGTGATTTAGTTATTAAAAAACAAATTTAATATATTCTGCCTCTCCTTGCCTCAGCCATTTTTCATAATTTTTAGCCAATGCCTTCCATTTTTACTAAAACAATAACGTTTGCGAAACATTTACAAAACATTAACAAAAAAGAAAAATTACATTTGTCAAACAATGCAGACGATTTGATCATTATGGTAAGCAAATTTATATTTAAATTTAAAAAATTTTTCAGGGTTTATTTTTACATGGTTTCTTTCAACATATTATCAAACAATATCTATTTCCGATGCCGTGTATTAATAAGATGCCATAAATAGGAGCATTAAAATAGAACCAATGTTTGATGAATTTATTTCAAAAACTCTGCAGAATATATGTTAAGTAATGGAACGTTAAAAACGCATATACTACTTTGACATCATAAGAAATTCTTGTTCAACAAAATATTTTAAGAATACCCATTAATTAGACAGTAAATTTTTAATTTATTTACAAAGTTTTACTTTTATATCTCAATATCTACAAAACTGAAGTGTCTTCAAACACGAATCGATTAATATTTAATGAGAATCACTTAATTACAAAATGTCAAAGTTTATGCCCGGCCATCATTTTACTCTCAACCTCAATATGTGACCGACGATCACAGCAGAAGAAAAAAAAAAAGAAAAATGTAATAATTTATAATGCGATTTTATGTGATTCAATACGATTCCTTATCGCCGAACGAATGGATGAATATTAAATAGCGGTATATGAAAGATTTATGCACACGGCTTGTTCAATAATCATAAAATTGTATCAACACACAAGAGCACATTAAAAATCAAAATCTGGCCGAGGCATTAATTAAAATGAACAATTTATTAAACTTTGTCAATCGTAGCAGGAGAAGTAGGGAAGTAGGAGGAGACGTAAACGTTATGGTGGAAATATTACAATGCAATAAAGATTATTATTTTATGACACAGTGCTGATAGACATACGTCAGGCAATCTCTTAGCCAGACAGGCCGGCAAACGTCAATCGTAAACCACTTACTAAATATTGGTAGTTAAGTCAAGTTGAGTGTACGTGTGTGTGTGTTTGCTTAGATGCTATAATTTTTAAAAGTGCGCACTTAATATTTGCCATGAAATACTCAAATAAGCCCGTAGAATTAAATTATGTGCATATGTATGAGTTCGGAGAGAGTAATATCAGGACTAGCTTGTTTTAATGATTGCTCAAAGTAAGACATATGCATGATAAAATGTCATGAAAGTACTTAAAATATAGTTTCTACACTTTTTTTTTTATGTCCAACTAAATGACGTCATCAAATTACATGTAGATTTGGTTTTCTTGCTTTAATTTATTCTAATTATAACTGCTGCCAGAAAAACATCTGATATCCTTACATCTGCCACACACACACTCGGACACACGGGCTTCTGCGGTAGAACATCTAATTGATGAAACCATAAAAACTAAAAGTCGTCAATTAATTAAAATGTGGACTATACTCGAGCATCTCCGTATGAAATACTAGTGGTAATTTTTATGGTGTCTATAGTTTCGTTTGGTTGCAAAGCGTATCCTTTCTTTTTTGTATGCGTTTGTTTTTATGTAGCTATCTGAGTAAAGTTTAATTTGAAATCAATCACACAAATATACGCAAGTGTTTCAGTGCGGCAGGAGTTGATGTTGAGGAAACGGGTAAAGTTCCTAGCGGGCTTCCTTAAGGGTGAGTAAGTATTCAATAATAGTTTTTTCTTGATTCTAAATAGTTTTCTATGTCTATGCTTGTGTGTTGTAAATTGTCTTTAAATGTTGTCGTAAATTTTTTTTATACGTGTCGTTAATGTCAAAAGTAATTTAAGTCAACTTTTAAGAATATTACTAGTAATGCGTTCTTGAAAAATGGTGGAGATGCGGGCGGTTTAGGTATATGTTCCTAGAGTGGTTTTTGTGGCTTTTGTAGATTTTATCCTGTAGATGTTCTCAATTTATATCTTTTTTTTATTTACTTAACTGACCTAAGTCTACCTAAAATAATTCTTATATATTTTTTAATTTTTATGAATTTTTTTTTTGCCAAAGATTTCTGATTATTTTTTAAATTATGATGATATTATTCAAATAATAATTTTAAAAATATATTAAATGCTGACAGTTATTAGGGTAAATAGCAGTGGACTTAACACTGCGGCACATTTCCCAGGTAACAATTTCACTTAAATAAGCCTTGAGTAAAACTTTCTATAAGGAATTTATGTAGGGAGGAGAATTTAAACTTCCTTAAATAATCCTTGAAACAAGTTTTATACAAGGTTTATGCACGCAGAAAAGGCGTATGAAATTCATTCCTTTATTCAAGAACTTATTATTAGAATATAAAGTTTCATTTATGTTTTTATATAATATTTTTATTCAATGCTTATTCAGGAACTCAAAAACTTTGAAAAAAAAATTTATTTTTATTTTATTGTTGTTACGTATACCGGTGATTCCATATCAAATGGGACGCTTTTGTCTAAGAATTTATTTGGACGATTCCATTTTTTTTCAAATTTTGCACGTCAAAAGTACTTAAAACACTCAAATTATTTGCATCATTCTTATAAATAAAATTTTTTTCTTTGTTTTTTTTGCAAGTTATACACTGTGGAAAATTAAAAAAAAAAATCAAAATTTGTGATTTGAAATGAATGCCTCACTCAATATGAAAATGTTTTCAAAATGCCAAAAAAGTAATGGCACTGACCTTGAAAAATGTGAATTACATTTTTAGTGGCCAAAAAAAAAATTAAAATTTTTCATTAAAGTGTTGGTAAAAACTATACCACATAGAAGATCAATTCAAGATGTCTAAAATATGTCCTTAACATTTTTTGTTGGACTAACGGTTTTGAAAATATATCTGTCTTACTATGTATCACAAATTTTACCTTTTGAATTTTCCACAGTGAACAACTTGCTCAAAAGAAAGGAAATACAAGCAAGAATACGCAAATATTTCTAGTTTTTTAAGTAGCATCGACATGCAATGCACAGTACTTTGTTCTCATACAAAAGTTGGTAAAAAATAGAAGCAGTTGGTCAAAAATAGATAATGCAATTTTGTATGATTGGTTTGCTTAAGTCAATAAAGGAAATTTTTTATAAATGGTCGAAATCGGTCAGTCCCTAAGGGTAGCTCCCTTGGACCTATGTTAATTTCTAATGTGATTTTTTATGGGCGGTGCATATAAAACTTAGCCGATCTTAACAAAAATTCGTCAGAAAGGTAATCAAATGGAGTAATAGATGTGTACTGAAAATAGATGAAATGCGTTAGACCCTAGGGATACCTACCTTGGACCTATATTAATTTTTTTACTTGATTTTGTATGGGAGGTTCATACAAAGGTTGGCCGATCTTAACAGAACTTCGCCAAAAGGGTGATAAAGTAGAGTTATAGATGTGCACTGAAAATATAGAAATCGATTGGACCCTAGAGGTATCAATGCACTAACAAGATGTTGGAAATTTTTGGAAAAATGTAATTGTAGACCATTTTTTAAGACAAGAAAACTGAAAGAAATGGACAAAATTTAATGAGATATTTTAGAATCTGAAAGAATGATAAGCAAATAATTATATATATGAAAATGAGAGGTTGTTTGAGATCTTTTTCTTTTTATTACCGATTAAAGAAGCCAATTTTTTAAAAATATTTTTTTAAATTTTCGAATAATTTCAACATAATTTTGAAAAACTATTTTCAATTTTATCTCAAATATATTAAAAATCTTTACTTTTGTACAAAATTCCTATAAATATAAAAATAAAAAAAAAAAAAATCAGTCGGATAGTGTAAAATTGTGTTTAGCACATTTTTTTCTTTGGTTGAAGCGCAAAAACGAAAGTCCATAACTATAAAAATGCATAAAAAGCGTTAACATTAAAGAGGTATAGTTTTCACAAAACTACTTCTTTCGCAATGAAAATTTGGATTCTTCTTATGTAAAGGTAAAGTACTTTTTGATTTATTCCCACTGACCGACATTGCTGCAATTACTTTTTCATTTCATTTTACATACAGGATCTGGTTTAACAAGTACACCTGCCGCAAGGCTTAAGTACTTGGGTCTTCCAGACCTAGGGTAATAGTTCATGAAACAGACAATCAGAACTTATGTGTTAACTACAACACGGACCCGTTTCTGCTTTAACCAGTAGAACATACGGGGTATCCGGTGTAGCAACACGAACATGAAAGCCGTTTCACAAACACAAAGCATCACCCAGTGCCTTGCTGATTAGGAGCATTATGCAATAAACTACATACTGTCCGTAATAGCAGTACCCGTTTAGATTTCAGTAGTGACGTACTTACAATCCATCTACTGGTGAAGATGAGACCTATCCAACCTCTTGCATATTAAGACAGATATGCCAGCCCAGTTGTACCACTGCGCGATCCCGCCGGTCAATCTAGACCTGTGTAGCATTCACACAACCACAACCAGTACGAGACTCCCCGAAGGCCCAGCCCACGACAGTCATCTGGGCAACTCGATCCCGTCAATGAGGATCCACTACATCCCCGCTAAAAGACAAAAAATACACTAATGCAATTACGAAGAAGTGCATTTTTATGTGTGACCGTGCTCAATGAACACTGAAAGGGTCATTTTAACAGCTCCCAGCTGGCGGCTCAGTTGCAAACTATTACACATGACTGGTACCTACTTTGGAGGATCTTTTTATGCCACTCTTACTCTGGCAGTCCGGATCTCATCTAAGGATCTCAACATCCAGACAGAGTATTGACCTTGTTTTCAGGGACTGCCGTGCTCAGTATGAGAACTCAAGTTTAACAACCCATTTCTACATTTCCCTCAGTGACTGCCGTGCCAGTTTGAGGGGGCGAGTCAAAACGTTGACAAGCAAACCCTAAGGAAAGATAGAGCGTCGACATATATAGCACGCATGCCAAAACACTCAACATCCAATTTTAACCAGCCAATTTAAGGTCTCAGTGTGGTGGATAGATAGGGTCTACCCCATTTGACGGGTAAGACTGTCCCCGTACTAACAAGTTTTAAGGTCAATTGCTATACCTTCGCAGGCTTGTTTCATATCGATATACCGAATATGACCTGCTACCAAGATAGGCGCCACCCAGAGCTCTTGGTTGGTCCTATCAGTTTTTACGTTTGCAGGACGTATCCTACAAACTACCATCCTTCTTTATCCTGGCTTAGGACAGGCAGGCGCAAGCTAGACCTGGCAGAGTTTTCCATTTTACAATATAAATCTTGTAGATTTTAAAAATGTTATTTACCATGGTTACTCAGCGCGAAATGAACTCGGAACCTTTTTATCAGCAGCCGCAGATATTATCCACTCATCTATTTAGGAATTGGCTTGAATAACGTTAAAACTTATTTACTATTTCCTTTTTATTTCCTTATGTAAAACTTTATCATTTCATGTAAGCTCGAATTTGATGGCCCTAAATTGCTCTATATTGATATAAAAAATGTGATAAAATTTTTTTTTACAATGGGGAGTGTTTTTTTTTTTTTATTTAAATCAGGAACTCATAATGCCATTATGTTATGTGTTTTTATATAATTCTACTAATTTTTCAATTATTAAGACTTATATTTTTCGGGCTCTAGGCTTATGTTGCTTTTCTGAAGAAAACTGCCAACAAAAAAAAAAAAAAAAAAACAACACTCTGTATAGAATAGGTAGTAATCACACAGCAGACTAGACAGCTGTCTCGTTGACCGCTACACCAACTGATCAGTAGTCTTGCGTGATTCTCGCTGTGATCAACTTAACCGTTGTGTCGATCGTAGAGCCCACGGGTACATTTGCAACTTTAATTTTCCTGTATCTTCCAAACGGTTAGTCCGATTGACCTGAAATTTCATGATATCCTCAACCATACACTTTTGCATCATGTGGAAAAGTTTCATCAAGATTGGAGCAGCAGTTCAGTCGATACAGCCCAAATTCAAGTTAGTGGAATGGCGTCGACTGCTGATGTACCCGGGTACTTGTATGAAAATTCATACAAATATATAGAAATAAATGGCAAAGTTCACTTTATATTGCTATATCTTCCAAGCGGCTGGTCCAATCTTGATGAAACTTCGTATCATAGCTTGGAAATATGTAATTGATATTGGTGTGAAATTTCAGGTCAATTGGACCAACCGTTTGGAAAATATAACCCAGTTACTAGAAAATGACCTAGCGTCAACAGCTGATGTTCTATGAAAATTCATACAAATATATAGAAATAAATGGAAATATTTAGTTTATTTTATGGAAATTTGTTTATTTATTTATAGAAAATCATTATAATGAAAGTAAAAAATATATTTTATGAATTTTAGCAGCATCTGAGGCATTGTGGATGATCCTTCGAGTGCTCTGCGCACACAGGCTTATTACAAATTGCACCATCCATTTTATTTTCACTTTTTATATATTTGCCGCACAAAATAAATTTTTAGGTCTTTACACTTCAAAAATCGCACATAAACTGACTTATGCATACAAAACTACTCAAAACGAAACCTGCGCAAAAAATCATGTTTCTGCCTGCAAAACTGGTTGTGCAAGGGTAGGTAGGCAAGATATTCCCAAATACCCTTTTGTTCCTGTTAGTAGACGTGTTTTCCTACACATTCCAAAAAAAAAATGTTTACATTGAACAAATATTTTATGAGTTATAATTATTCTGCGCAGGTACTAAAAATAGCACTATGAGCAAGAGGGGTTGATTTTCAGTTCAAATATAACGGAATTTTGTGAATGAAAATTCAATGTTAATTATTTTTCTTGGTAAAAAGGGATCAAATTACAAGGATTAAAAAAGAATTTGGAAATTGTTAAATTTTTATGGATTTTGGCAATTCCCATTTTTGGTAAAAATGGATTATTTAGGTACCAAATTTTTTTTTTCCCAAATTATGATAAAAGTTTTGTTAACTAGACAATATTTCCAATAAATAAAAAAAAAAAAACCAGAAAATTACAAGAATCCAGGTAGTAGTTAATATTTGTATATCAAAAGCAACTATCTGCCATACAAAACGTATGAAGTACCCGGGTACATCTACTGTCGATGTGGATAAAACCCAACAGCTGTTGACACAACGGTTAAATGTTTATATTCTATTTGTTTCGTCAATGTTTTGAGTAATAACTTCGAGATACATTCACGTCTGTATATATGATGATAAAGCAAAGGGCTCAAAACCAAGACGGACTGTGAAAATAGAATAACATCAACTAGCACAACACAAACCCTTACAGTAGTAAAAGCTTTTATCTATCTTTGAAAAAGCTTACTTTTCACCTAAGGTATGCTTCAAAAATTAGAGGAACTCTTTATGCCTTACATAGAAATTTCACGTTATTCCATTGTGTTTGACCAACAAATTTGATGAAAAATTTGACCATGTGACTAGAAATAAGCACAAAAGAAAGCTTTTCTGACGTTAACCAGCATAAAAACCAGTGGCGATACGTTTGTTTTAACTTCGATGTTCGAAAATTGTGAAACTGGTGATGTTTTAGTTTTTTTATAACACTTTGATGTTCGCTTTGAACGTGAAGTCATAACAGCTGTTTTCGATGACTGCTTAATAGTAAGAATTCCTACTTCAGTTCAGCAAAAAACCTTACTTTAGCTCCGTTTGCTGCTCTAAATTTCTCCCGATTTTTGTTTTTTGTAGCTGCTACATTTGTTGAAAATGTTTCAAAGGCCTTTTGTACCTTTGCTCGGTTTGAACATAGTTTTAGCCGTTTTTTTTTTCTCGTTTTATTACGCCGTTCTTTTATTGAAAGTAAATGAATACAATATTTACAATAAACCTTCTAAGAAAAATAAACGTAACGTATTTTGCGAAACAAAACCGTACCGTATACGGGCCGCCATTTCACTTACTCTTGTATAGCTTTTCATATGAAATAATACGAAATTATTTTAACGTCAAAATTTAGGCCCAAAAATATATGACCAATCTTAAATAAGTTGCCACGTTTAAAATTGTGTGTAATTTTCATAAATTTTTTTATGTAAGTGTGCTAATTTTTCTTAAAAGTTATCTATAAAATTGATTGATATACAAACCTGCATATCTCAAAAAGTTAAAACCTACGGTCACGTAAACTCACGTCAAATCTTGTCCTGCCGATTTAACACTACTTACACTATGCACAGTAGTTTCTTATGCATGTTTGTAATCAAATGATCTTAATTTTTGTTTATATATTTTCATATTATTTTGCAGAAAGAAAAGTAAGAGTAAAATTTGATGCACTACTCTCATCAAAGAAGAAATTCAATTCTATTTTCTCTTTATTTTTGTGCAAAAATTCGACTGTAAATAAAATAAACTTTGGCCACCTTTAGCTGTCTGTGGTCGAGCACGTATTTTTGCTGCATTTTATACTGATGCAACATGTGTGCGTAATAAAATAGGCAGTGGCGTCATTTTTTCTTATTTTTTTGCTTTTAGTGCTTGTACTGAGATTTACGAGTGAAAAATATATCATTTAATTTTATATTTTTTTTTTCATATATTTTTTTTACTTAGGGGATGACCCTTTAAATGCGATAGCATTGCTTTAATTCGAAAGACGGATGATAGTCAGTTGAGGAATGAAAAGATGGAGTAATGACGGTGAAGATTTGCTTTAAACTAACACAGATCAAAACTGCCGGAAAACACGCCCACAGGGAGATCATTCCATAATTCTAGTGTGCGACTAAACAGCGGATTATCTCGGTAATGCGAGGTTCTACTGGATACCGATGCAATGGTAAAGGGATGGGCTTGAAAAGCTGCCCGAATAGACCTAGGAAATACACGAAATAGTGGCGTCATGCCATGTACCTTTCTTGAACACTTTTCATGGTAGAACCTATAGAAAAGGCTTAGGCAACCAACATTGCGCCGATGCCCAAGAGAACTGAGAGGAGATAAATTGGTTCCATTTCCTATCATATGTATCGCACGACGATTAATTCGGTCCGAAGCTCCAAATAAGATCTCGAGGCTCCTGCTCAAATTGTACTCCATTTTAGGCCTTATATATGAGGTATAGATCATTCGAATATCAGCTGGACTGAAGTATCGCTTGCACCGTTTTAAGAAGCCTAGGCACTTGGTCGCTCTTTCGACACATAGAAAATGTGATTATTCCAACGAAGGTCTGATTGTATTGATACGCCGAGTACGTCAAGAGCATCTAACTGCAAGAGTCCATTCATATTCAGGGGAGCTAAGGGACCGTTCATCCGCTTGTGGATTAACAGGCAACACTGGGTCTTGTTTGCATTAAACTCTACTCTATTTGCAAGACCCCAATAGGAGATATTTTTCAAGTCATTAAGAAGTGTGTCATTCATATATTGACTCTTACTCTCAATCTCCAAAGAACTCTGGCATTTTTTATAAAAAAATAAGAATGACAAATGCTGTTGTCGTCCGCAAACGCATGAATTGGGTTGTAAGTCAACAACAGAAGGTTGTTGATAAAAACCAAAATCAAAGTTAGCGGTAGAACTGAACCCTGTGGTATTCTGCGTTGATGGCGTGCTCATTGGACAAAATGCCGTCGACTATGACATGGATAGTTCTATCCTTCAGGAAGCACGTGATCCACCGAGCAAAGTTACCACCGACACCATATGCAATTAGTTTGGAGATGAGTGCTTTATGCCACACTTGGTCAAACACCTTTGAAATATCCAGAGCAACAACCCTGCTCTCACCGAACAGGTGAACGCATTGGTTCCATTTTTCTGTAAGGAACGCCATAAGGTTACCAGTGGAGCGGGCTGTACAAAAATCACACAGACGGTCACTACGCAATTCATTGTGCTCCAGACAGTTCATAAGGTTGAAGTTAATTACTCTCTTCATAACTTTGGCGAGCGTAGAGCATCTCCAGACAGTTCATAAGGTTGAAGTTAATTACGCTCTTCATAACTTTGGCGAGCGTAGAGCATATCGCTATGGGTCGGTAGTTAGCAGGGTTCGTGGCACCACCCTTGTTTGGTACCGGCTGGACCCTTGCGATCTTTCAATAAGATGGAAATACTCCTGTCCTGTAGGAGATGTTGAACAGGTTGCGCAAAGGCCGAGCCAGACTAGAAGCACTTTTTAAGCACAATTTGGGGTGACTGCTCTTTTGACTGCTCTCGTTCAAAAATATATCTCTTTCATTGAAGAAGAACTAATCTCTACAAAGGGCAGTGGCTGATTGCTATACGAGATTGTGGAATTATGTACAAACAATTCAGCCAACAGGTTCGCTTTATCAACCGAGTCAGTGAACATTTAGTCATCTTTTAAAAGTGTTGGAATCGACGAAGACGTTTGATTTTTAACTTTTTTAACAAAATACCAAAAGTTTTTGCTCCTTTGAGGGCAGAGCAGAACCTGTTCTCTAATGCGAGTTTCGTGAAGGAACTTTTCGCGTTTTAAAACTGCGTTACAACGATTCCTAGCCTCGATTTGAAGTCTATTAGTATCAGCATTCTTATAAAACTGCTTCCTCTTTGGACGTTCTTTGGACCACTTCCTTTTTGGAGTTATGATAGGCTTCCTCTTTGGACCTGACTGCAATCCTGCAAGTTTCATTAAATCATGTGCGGTCTTTTGGTTTAATGCCTTTCTTCTTATTGGGGATAAAAGACCGCATACGCAATCAGATAATTTCTTGTACAATGACAGCCGCGGAATTCACATTTCTGCCATAATTTCCAATTGAAGTTGCGATAAAAATTTTTATAACGCAGTTCAATTTGCTTTTCATAAGTCCATGCAGTCCTTATCAGGCGCATGCAGTCCATGCAGTCCTTATTAGGGGCATAGGTGCGAAGGTTAGAATATGAAAAAGCAGCGGAGCTTCAATGGTACATATTACTTAGAGGTGCGTTGACACTCACATCATATTTTTTATGATGAGAAGTTTTGCAAATCATTTTGTGGGAAAAATTTGGTTCTTTCACTATAAAAATCTATTATAAAAAGTTTTACATTTAAAATTCTACATGTAAGCCATTTATCAGAATAATGAAAGGAAGGAAAGAATTAAGTAGTGTTATTTATGATTGAATTATGAAGAATATATTTTTTAGTTATTACAACTAACAATATTTTTACTCATCGCTTCACTAAATTCACGCCACTGACTTGTGGAGACTACCCGCAACTAGATCTTCGACACTATTGCAAATAATGCTGAGTTAATGCATGTTTATAATGATGTTTATTATTGTATAATGATGATTTTGATGATGATAATGATGATGATGACGTTGCGTGAGACTCGTGCTGATAGTTTGTTTATAATAATTATTCTATTTTAACGCAGAGGTGAATTTACTACCGATTTAGTGATCGGTTGTTTGCTAAAACGTCGATGTTTGAATTTCATTTGAGTTGTTGTTGCGTAAACAAAAATTTTATAAGACTTACACTTTTTGATGATCGATCGATCGAATGAGTATTATTTATAGATCAAATATTTTGACTGTAAATAAGAAACTTGTTGAGGAGGGTCTTGTTTAAAGTAGTTGTTAAATAGTTTAGTCGAATTTTGTGGAGTACAAATATGCCTTAAATTCATATTTTGACTTGTGCAACTGTTGAAATTTTTAGAGGGATTTTTGTATATACCATATTGATCCAAAAAGTGGATCCCATATGTTTTTATTTTATTGATTACTATATAAAACAGCATAATTGAGTGCAAACAAAGTGAGTGGCAACATTCCTTAGTCAACGAATGCCACCAGATACTCTCGAAATGGTCAATAAATATGAATTTTTAACAACTTCCTTTTCGCAAGTAGCTGTGCAGGCAGCATGCAGCATTTACTCAACTTTTTTAATTTAATATTCAAAGCCAACGCATGATTACGGTTTGACTAACAGCTCTCCAAGGTGCTGGCAACACGCACGCGGCAGCATGATTCCAGCACATTTTTATGGCAATGTTCAACTTTCACACGTTCGCACTCACTCGGTGAACGCCAAGGAAGGTAAATCTCGAATATCGTTCCTCGCTGCGGATTGTATTCAATGCTTTTTTTTCATATAACGAGCTCCCTAGAGTGATGTAAAAAATAAAAAGGAGCAGAAGAAAAAAGCAGTTAAGCAGCGTTTGCTTACGTGCTGCGTGCAGGCTTGCTCCTTGATGCCTGCTTCCTGTGCTGCATAGCTAGGTATCCAGAGAAATCAAAGCAAACGATATCCTTTCGATAAGCAGAACGTTTTTATTTTTTTTATGCTTTTCTATTTTGATTTTGTGGTTTGATGGGATTTTATTTCAATATAATCAACTGTGGTATCATAAATAATTGCAGCACGCTTTTATGAATGAGTGTAGGTGGGTTAAGTTTGCAAGCAAATGTCTTAAATATCAATTGAGTTGAGCGAAAAACTCATCATTTTATTATTAAATCTCTTTAAAATCTCACTTTAAGTCCTTAAACTGTCTGAACCAACTCCATTATTTTTGTCAGTCACACTCTTATATGTATTTCAGTCAAGCATCATTGAAAGCCTGGACAAACTATTAAAAAAGTAATAATGTGCCCTGTACAAGAACGCACTTCAAGAATTGCACCGGCGACGTACACATTCATTGCATCGGTCGTCTGGTCCGGAATGGCATCCAGTAGTATGCACGTATTACATTTATTTTTATATAACTGCAGCATTCAATGCAAGGGATCTGCCCCCGCCCTTCCGCCCCATATTTCGCTTTTACCTGCATTGTTCTATTTATTATTATATTTTTTTTCGATGCTACAATGTTAACTGGACCGACGACTCCAGCGTTACCAATGAAATATTGCAGTTTTAATATTATTTTTACTCAATTGTAATATTGCTTGCGACAGGTTTGGAAAATACGATTTATATACCGCGAATAATAAACGGCTTTTTGTGGTTCTGTGGATTGTTATCTTTTTTGCTTTTGGTGGTAACATTTTTTGTGATATTAATGTGGATATTGTGAAGACATTTTACAGGAATCTTCTACAAATTTTTGAGATTCGATGTGCCAGAAAGGGGCACTTTAAGGATTTCTGAAAAATAAGTTAAGTTTCAGCTGCTATAACTTTTTTAACCGATTTTTGGTTTTCTTAATTTTTTGCACAAAACAGTTCAAAAGTTTTGATTTTTAGTTAATGTCTTGTTTGTTTTTATTTCAAAATTGTGCTTTTGGGAATTTTTTTTCGTAAAAATACTCAAACTAGAAAGTTCCAAAAAGGCATAGCGAAGAGTGCCCTTCTACTGGCACCCATCAGTTTTGACGTTTGTGGCGATGACAGCGGCAATGTGCTTAGTATAAAAGTATAATCTCATTAAGCGTTCACTTTTCATAAATCATTAAGTTGAATGAACATGTTGCTGTAGTCGAAAAATAAAAAATACGAAAAAATCAAGGCTGATCTAATATCGCTCATATTTCTTGAGTGAATTTGCAAGTATTTTTAATCAATATAAAAGGGTATATATGAGTGGAATTCCTAGTTTGCTCTTTATTCTTCACAATTCAACGAGCAATCGAACATAATAGTCATAATAGCGTCAGTGCCCACCTACTGGCACCCTTGACGGAACATCGCGCAAGCATAGGAATGCCACTGTTACGATAGCAAATGGTGTTTGAAATTATTTTAAATGGCTTTTTTGTCATTTAACTGTGATTTTTGTGATTCGGAATATGAAGAAGAAGCTCAAGTCAGCGAAACATAATTTTCATCCATTTTCACTTAATTTTTTTCACATATTTCCATTTATTTTGCTAATAAAATATCACAAATATTTTTTTTTTAATTTAAATGAGCAGTATAAACCACTGAAAGAATAAACAACACATACAAATCAATGAACTAGTGTTTATGCTTCATTTCCGATTTTTAACAGCGAAGTGTAAATGGGTGCCAGTAGTAGTAGTATCTTTTTTGGAGGGTTGAATTGTGAGACTTTTGTTATATCGACAGTCAACATTTTTAAGCTTCCTTTGAAATATTTGTTTGCTATTGAACTCAGCGTTCAAAGGAAACCAAGAGCACCGCGAAATGTTTCAAACGAAAGTTATGAACTTAACACTTTAGGGTGGCAGTTAGTGGGCACTCTCCCCTACTTATAGCAAAAAATTTCAAAATGACCAAATTATAAAATGTAATGGCAATTTTTTTTGTATCTGTTTTAGGTGTAGCTTGAGAAAAGATTTCCAAGACAATCCACAGATTAGTTTTCTTTAAATTTGGATTTTTGCGATTTTTTTGTACAACAAGAAAAATATGTGTTTTTTTCCAAAAGCAAAAAAATCATAACTCTGGTAATTTAAGTCTGATTTTCATGTATAAATACTTATTTTAAAGAAAAATTAAAACATTTTTTTGGTAAAATTTTTTGGAAAAATAGCACTATTTTCCCATATAAAGCAGATTTTCAGCATAGAAGTCGCTTGAAGCACGTTTAAATATAAACATTTTTTCCTGAAAACTGCAGAGCTTACCTCTGTCTTGTTAAGGAACAAAACACAGGTGCATGCAATGTTCAGGACATATTGCATTAGAATGAAAAAAATCCATTTTTATTTAGAGAATATTTTCATTGAACGAGGCAGCTTTTCTTAATCATTGGCAGTTTATTACTACACTATTGCATAATTATTTATATAGTTTTTAAAATTTAAATATATTAAATTTTAAATTTTATATAGTTTTTTACTTTGTTGAAAGTAATTCTTCTTTGTACTCCTTTTAAATAATTGATATTATCTGTTTCCATTACAATTTCAAAAAACGCATTCTGCATTTCAGAAATTCTTTTATGAGTACGGGATAGAACCGATTCCAAAGCAACTCTTGCATTTATTTTGCTAACGTCAACATCATGGGTCGGCATTTAAATTTTGCAGTTGCAATTTCATTATAACTAGTAATCCCGTGTGGCGTTAAGACGCCAAAATAAAAAAATATCTAGTGATAGTAACAAAATATCTAGTTTTATATTAAAAACTATTTTTACCTTTGAACCTAGGATTTCATAGAAATTTTCTATGTTTCTGTTGAATTGTTAAGTAGCCCAGTTATTACTTATTATAGCATTATAATAAAATTAATCTATCACATACTTTTAGGCATCACAAAGAAATTCGGTTTTTTTCATAGAAGATTCCTTCAGCTTTTCTTAAGGAAAAAACAATTTTTAAGAAAAACTAAGATCTTATTTCACATCAAGAGAGCAAGGCCTTTCAATTGCTACCCTATTTATTAAAATCGTAGATGCGATTATAGATTTGATAGTCATTACAATAAATGCGCTTATGTAATAATAATATAGATAGATAGATATGGATATATGTTGCAGTTTCTCAATTTACTTTTACGACGTTTTGCATAAGGTATATTGCTATTTTTTAAACCTCTTTTCAAGAAGAAATGCTTCGTCCTCAAAAAGTTCAATAGGTTTTTCGAAGCTAACATCACACAATTTTCTTATTTATCATTTATTTTTCTAAGCTCAACAAGAGGCTTATTAAAAGTTTTGTAAGCATTGCAGCCAAGTCTACTTCTATGTTACATCCTATAGTTTTCTTGCAATACTGCTACTACACGAAATAATAAGTAAGTTTCGTCACATGTTGCGATTAAAAGCTTTGCTGCTGCTTTTCTTCTTCCATATTCGGATTTGTCGCAAAATGAAACTTGTGGACGTCCAACAGCCAAAGAGCTTAATTTTTTGATGATTTTTGATCTGAAACTTCTTAGGCGGCGATATAAGTTTTTTATTGAGTTTAAAATTCAAGAAACACGTATACATGTTTAAAAACATGTAACAAAAAAGTGAAACGTTTTTTGTAAACATTGTTTATAAACACGAAAAATGTATATGCTTGTAAGAGCAGCCTAAGTCCCATGTAGACATGCCGATATGACGACTATTCAGTATTGCCACTTTGTGAGGAATTCCTATAAACGTGAGGAATTTACAATGGCTGTGTGTAATTTTTAGAGGAATTTTATTTTGAGGATATTTTGAGGAATTTGAGAATTCTAACCATTTCTTTTATTTTACTCGTTAACGCCCCGAATTTTTGAAACTTCTAACAGAAAAATAACGATAAGCCCGGAAATTATTTTAGAAAATACCTATTCCTACTTTTTTTAATGGTGCTTTACACGATGCAATAGTTGAAAAATCTCAACAGTTAAAAACAATTAAAATCTCTGACAATTCAAAAACAAATTTCTGTTTTATAGGTGATTTTGAACAGTTTTAAATACTTTTTCTTAGAGTCGGAAATACAATTAAAGGTGGTGAGTGTGTTTTAATTTTCCAAATCTGGCTAATACCTTGACTACGATTGTTTTATCTCTCACAATGGCGGCCCAAAAAGGAAGACTTACAATTTCTAATTTTTTTCGTTGCGACCCTGAATAAAATATTAAACAATTAATTACCAGAAATCCAAAATATATAAATAACTATTTTTCTTACATAATTAAAAAAAAAAAAAACGGAATGGTCATTTCATCCATTTCTTACATAATTTACTTAATCAAAAGCTTTAATCTTCTAAGTCGACTGCATAATAAAATTTTTATCTAATGAGGAAAATGTCTCCTTTTTTTAATTTTTCTAGGGTCACCATGAAAAAAATAAAAAAATGTTAAGTATTACTTTTTGAGCTGCCATTTTGTGAGAAAAATCTTAGTAAAAAAATTAACCACATTTTGAATATTTTAATGCCCTCCATCTTTTATTATGTTTCCGACTGTAAAAAAATTTCTTTCCTACTGTAAAAATTGATCGGAAAAAGAAATAAATCATCCAAAAATCTTTTGTTTTTAATTGTCAATTTTCAATTGGAAATCAAATTTTCGAAATTTTTTAACTATTACATCGTGTGGAGCAAACTCTCAAAAAGTTTTCTTAAATATTCTTGGACTTTGTGTTCAAATTTTTCTGCTGAAAGTTTCAACCAAAAAGTGTCCTTCTGGCCTTTAACGGGTTAAATAAAGGAACGATTGGAAGAAATATAAAAACTAAAATTTTAAAAACTAATACGAATCTTAAATTTTTATTTATCATATTTAAGTATGGTCACAAACAATTTTTTGAGGAATTTGGGCTTAAAAAATTGGCAATACTGCGACGATTTCTCTTACCGATTTTCTGGTTGTGGACGCAAGAGCCGAAGCGAAGGCGAAAATGAAAATCGTCCAAAAAATCGTTCATACCAGCGATTTTGCGACGATTTATCGATTTATCGTTCTAACTCTTTCATTCACATGAAAAATAGTGAAACAGCAAGCAAACATCGTTCGGCAAAATCGTCGGGTCTACAAGCAATGGACGACGAAACAGTGAAACAAAAGAAAAGATAATAAAATCGATGAAAGAATATCGGCATGTCTAACATGGGACAAAAGGCAGAACCTAAATAGACGAAACGAGACGATTGCAACTTGCCGAACGTCTGACGAGTTGAGACGCTAGCAGTTCGGTTCTTACGGAACAAAGCGTATGGACAAGCTGTTTCGTTCAGCTTCGTTAAATTACGTTTGTACATTTTGGGCAACAACATTGAATTGCATTAAAGCGAACATTTTCGTCTCTACTCGTTACGGAGCAACTCGTCTATTTTGGTTGGGCCTTAACGGAGATTCCGTGGCTTGCAGTTTTAGGGAATCAGATAGGCTTGCCACCTACATTTTGTATACAACTGATTTAATTTAGAATCTAATGTCAGTTTTAAAATTCAAGATGGTGGATAGGACTGCCTCCTAAATTTTTACCACACGTTTGCCATATAATAATATGTTTTTAATATGTTTAAGGGATCGCTGATTTCGAATCTGACGTTAAAGTTTTAAAATTCAAGATTGCGGGTAGGATTGCCATCTATTTTTTTTTGTATTTATATGAAGTCTTGTAGTTTTAAGACTCTGACAACGGATTTGGATTCAGTGTACCATTTTTACCTAGTGTTCGCCCCTTCACTGAATTCGAAAAGGTAAAAAAAAATTTAGGTGGCAGCTCTATCCGCCATCATAAATTTTCAAACTCTGACATCAGATTCAAAATTGCAATAGAAAATTTTGATATATGAACATATCGCACACTAAATACAAAACAGTCACAACTCAAAATTTACAAATTTTTACTTTTTAATGTTAAAATATTCGTAGTGATCATATACTTTGACTGCAACACATCAAATACATTTTGTACGCATCTTCTTTCTCTATAGTTAAAAAAAAGTTTTATCTCATTGCTTTGTATGGAGTTCCTTCAAAAATAAAATTGTTTTTCGCTTCACCTAGAAATTTAAAAATTTTGAGTTGTGACTGTCTTGTATTAAGTGTGCGATATATCTCTTATTTTAGTTATCACAAACCATTAATATCACTATTCAAAATTGAAACACAAATCAATTGTAGTGTAAATATTGAATAAACAAAATAATTTTTATGGAATTTTCTATTGTTTTTCATTTGAGACGTTCTCTCACTCTCTTTTTCTTTATGTCTCTTACACTTAAATATTTCTTATTATACAAAAGAAAGAATGCATACAGAGAAGAAGCTTCACGTTTTAGATAATTAAATATTATGTTTTTTTAAATTGTTTTTGTCAATTTATATATCATTTGGACTTTTGAGTGAACCAATGAGCTTTGCTGCTTTCTCTCTACTTTCGAATTGCAGAATTTTAACACAATATCAATCAACTCATATTCATCAGAAGTATAGACAGACAGACAGAATAATGCCATAATTTGCACTTCATCCATATAACCTACGACTTCAGCGCACCAACTCACTCAGTATCAAAGTTGAGTGAAACATTTTAATTTTTATTGCGTACCGCAACAAATTCTTTAAATTCGGCACGTATTTTAAGCATTAATCATATTTTTCTCCACCATTTTAATTAACCTTACACAGAATTTTGTGTTAAACTTAATTGATTTGAAAGAATTTTTAATTTAGCTACCAAATTCACATTAAACACACCATACATACTCAGTCAGTCCGTTAGCAATAAATGCGTAAGTATTTCATTTTTACTAGTACCAGCCCAAACGCAAAACTTAATACCATTCGTATGGCTTGGAGGGGGAAAAAAACCCCCAAAACAATCGGGGAAACAAATAAATTAAGTAGGCGTTAAAATAGTTCATATTTCATTCGCTCAGCTTGTGTGTGGCTAAAAGAAGCCAACCGAGTGCTAGAAAAATGAAACACTTAAAAGTGTTGAGTAGTCTTTTTGACTTTGCCACCACATTTGAATGTTTCTTTCTATCTACCTTCCGTAAGTTTTGCTGCTGACTGTGCGTTATTTTTACTGCTTGGCTTTCTACTGGTGCAAAAAAAAAAAACATGGACATTAACAAATTTTATGTTGTGTATTTTGCAACATTTTGATTAATTTTGTGTAGACAGCGAATATTCTACATGACTGCAAAGAGGAAATGACGTGTATTCGAATGACATTTATAGAGTAAACATAGAAGCTTACTCAAAAACCATTGGGGCGGGGCTTGGTGATGTGCGGGATGGAAACGAGGTGTCCAAGAAAACAATAAAGCCTCAAATCACAGACCATTTCAAATTCTTGAGAAAATTTGTACAGCTCAGAACGAGACAAGCTACATACAAACATGTGAAATAACAACATCTGCGTTTCTAAGAAGTCATTAAGTCAAAATATCAGAATTTATATTTTATTATCTTTAAAGCCTAAAGTGAAGCAGCAATATTTTTAATTTGTTTAAAAAAATTAATATTGATCAATAACATAATAAAAATACTCTGTATTATTGGTCACATAGCAGGTCAACATAATTCAAGGAAGCTGAATTTAATGCCGTTTTAGTCGTGTTTCAAACCTTCGAGTTTCAAACGTTAAGAAATTTACGTTAAGAATTACGTTAAGAATTTTAAGGTCAAATACAGTTGATGAATTTTTTGCCGTCTTCATATCTTCAGGTGAAACATTTACAATAGCCTGGGAAATAAATTCTTAGAACAGTTCTAGTCTCGAAATTCAACCCTTTGGTCCAAATTGAGCCCATAAATGAAAACAAAACCGTTTCGGCCTCTAAAGGGCCTTTAACTGTTTAAACAAAAACAAGTAAGCTTTTTGTTGCAATAAAATTAACGTTAAATACTGGCGCTGAATAATATTACAACTAATCCCAAAATTACAAACCTTCTGTTTCGAAAATAACCCCAAACATATTGAAATCAAGTTGTTTTCATAAATGTCTATGTTTTCTCAATCTATTGGGACAAAATAAAAAAAATAAAATGCAGAGAATAAATTGTTTTTTAAATATTGCTAATAAACACACAAAGCCATGTCAACCAATCGAGTAGTTATATTGAAAACGGCAGTCGAAAGCGGTGTTTTCCGTGTATTTTTAAATTAAGGGTATTCACTTCAACGCTGAAATTTCAGAAATGCTGAAATTTACGAAAATTTCAGTGCAATTGTTGTTGTTTTGGTTTTCTGAAGTTTGCTTAAATTTAGTCACCTATTGAGTTGATGAAAAATAATCGTCGGAAATGTGCGAAGAAAAGATGTGTTCAGTGACTATAAGCGAATCTGTTTAATGACTGTGAGTCATTGTAAATATGATAATTTCTATAAGAAGAAGAGCATTCTGTCAAATCTCGCCTACTTGCTAAGGAAATGTCTGCAATTAAGAAAGAAATTGCAATTCAATTAGTTTCTTATAATTGATTTATAGTTTTGATGGCCGGTATGGTAAAGGGTTTTTCAATAGGGACGCTACAAAAGTAGAACGATAGGGACAGCAAACGACGCCATATTTTTCCCCGCTTTCTTGACATTTCTCTTCAGTAAGGCTTGCCATTTCATCATGGAAAGATATACGAGATAACAACGAGTCGAAATTATTAAAATTTACTACCGAAATTCGAAGTCAGTGGCCTCAACTTTAAGACCGCTACGTCCAATTTATGGTCGTCATAATCGTCCTACCAGATCAACAATTGAGCGTCTAGTGGAAAAATTTGAGTCCACAGGAACAGTACAAAATGCTCCCGTGCCAGTGAGACAAAGAAGTGCCCTTAGTTTCGAGAATATTGCTGCCGCTGAGGCTTCAGTTCAAGAAAGCCCAAATGTGTCTCTCACACGTCGTTCTCAAGTGTTGGGCATCTATGTGACGTCGTTGTGGCGAATTTTGCGAAAAGAACTTGGCCTACATCCTTACAAGATCAAATTGACGCAAGAACTGAAACCGCTTGACCACCAGAAGCGTCGTATGTTCGTAAATTGGGCTGAGCAACAACTTGAAAATGATTCGGATTTTCATCGAAAAATCATCTTCAGCGATGAGGCTCATTTCTGGCTGAATGGCTTCGTCAATAAGCAAAATATGCGTTATTGGTCAGGCAACAATCCACACGTACTCATGAGTCACCATTGCATCCCGAAAAATATACGGTTTGGTGCGGTTTATGGGCCGGCGGCGTCATTGGGCCGTACTTCTTCCTTGATGATCAAGACCGGCACGTTACTGTGAATGGGAATCGCTACCGTTCAATGATAACCGAATATTTTTGGCCCGAATTGGATGATATGGACTTGGACAATATGTGGTTTCAACAGAACGGTGCCACAAGCCACACAGCGAATGTCACAATCAATTTATTGAAAACCAAGTTTGGTGAACGTGTTATCTCACGAAATGGCCCAGTCGATTGGGCGCCTCGGTAGTGCGATTTGACGCCGTTGGACTATTTCCTGTGGGGCTACGTCAAGTCTATGGTCTATGCCAACAAGCCAACGACGATTGATGAACTTCGTACGAATATCGAACGTGAAATTGCAGCAGTATCGGCCGATTTATGCTTGAAACCATCGAAAATTGGGTTCAGCGTCTGGACTTCTGTAAGCGTGCCCGTGGTGGCCATGCAAAAGAAATCGAAATTCATACATAATGGCATCGAATGTACTTTCACAGGAATAAAGAATTTCATTGATATCCAAAACCGTTTTTGTTTTATTTAAAAACACTTTTGTAGCGCTCTTACTGTAAACCCCTTTATATGAACAGGCGACAAGCAGACTCTTTGTCTGCTGACATGCATCACATGACTAACGAAATGAAACGATGGCGATTTTAAGGTTGACAGATGCATGTGAAAAAAACGAAACATTAAAAACGGTCGCTCACTTCAACTCGTCGGAAATTTCCGATTTCTGAAATTTCAGTAGTGAAGTGAATACCCTTATTATTTTTAAGGCTAAAGTAAGCAGTTTTCGTACTAAGGGGCTACCTCCACTTGTAACTTTGCACTTTCATCGTGTTTTCCTTTCCATATTTTTGAAGTATAACCATCCGCAAATACGTCCTTAAAATTTCAATTGGATCGAAACAAAATTGCTTGAGATATGAACGTTGAAAGAGTAGAAATCGTTGCGTAGATGACTAAAGTTGAAACTTTAAACACATTTTTTTTGATATGTCATTTTTGAAATCGGTGACAAAAATAACTTGAAAACTCGCAATTTTGTCAAAAAAGTAACATATTTTTTTAAAAAAACATCGATCGAACACTAGTTTATACTATTACTTAACTAAATCCATTGACATTTTGTTTCAGATGATCCAGTTCGCCACAATGATTGTCACCGCAAAATGAAAAAAAAAAGTTTTTTACTTTACAATAATACAATAATTTAATAAAAAAATAATGAAAGCTGATTTAGCTAGAGTACGGTCAATGGGCTGAAAATCAATTGAATGTAAGCCAACTTTTTTATCGAACAAGCAAAATTGTCGCGTTTTGAGAGAAGAAAATTCACGTGAAGTTCTCGAAGAACTATTGCATTCACAAAAAATTGTTGCGTTTTATGGAATCATTGGCCCTTATTTCTTTAAAATTGAAACAAGCGAGAACGATTTAAAATTAGTTTGTGTCCCAATTGAATGGAATGTTTACTGAAGACATGTTTTCTTTTCATACAGCTCGTTAAACAATCGATGTCGAATCGAAATGCACCACTCTATTGACTACCAAGATCATATGATTTTTTAACTATTTTTTCTGGGGTTGCCAATGACTTCATATTGGTTCTTGCAAAAACAAACCAGCAAATTTCAATGAACTGAAAAACAACATTGTATAAATCATTATCAATGCTGAGATACTGCCCCCATTGCTTGGAAAAGTGGTCTAATTATTTTTCTAATAATACCAATTTTAATTTTAAAATTATATTATCTCAGTATTTTATTTTAATTCAAAGTTCTAAAGCTCTAGAAAAATGTTCCGAAGATTGCATTTTTTAACGCATAACACTGTGGAACAAATTCAGGTTAGCAAAAGTTAGGTCGATTCTGAGAGTGAGGGGTGAAAATAGAGGCTAAATTAGAAGACCCGTATCGCGGCGTTTGTTTATGTTAGTTCGAATTCTTTTTTTAATCGACCTTCGAACTTTGCAGTCAAATGCCGATTTTCAGCATATTGTTTATATGGTTTTTTGGCTATAACTCGTCGACTAATTGATATGTTTTCAATCTGTAAAAGCCAAATAATTGCTAGAGACCTGTGCAACATTTAAAATTTTTTAAAAAATTGACTTAAAAAATTTTTGTGGAGCTTATGAAGCAAAATGTTGGAAAAATTATTTTTTTTTCATGCTTTTTGAAAATATTTTCCACAAAACTAAGTCTTTTTTGCATACTGTTTGATTTATAATATGCTTCTCAGTTTCTTCAATAAATTTCATTTGAAAAGAAAACAATCATAATACAAAAATGGCGTTTTCCCGCTTAATATTAATTTACTTCTCATTTTTTATGTACCAATTTTGTTCAGTGTTGGTTTTGAAGAAACATTGAAAAAGAAATTATAAAAATATGGAAAAAAATGAACAGTTTTAAGTAAAAAAATTAAATAAATTAAATTAATGATTTGGCCAGTTGCCGTTTAGCAGGCGGCTGTGGATCACTAATATTATCTTGGTCATCGTCATCATCATCAGAAAGGTGGATAATTTCGTCCAACAGATATTCTGGAATTTTATCTTTGTCTTCTCCTTCTTCCTCTTTCTCCTCGTCTTCGTCTTCTTCAAAGGTGTTTTTATACCACCAACAAATTTCAGCTAAATCGCTATTTATTTAATGATTTTGGGACTTTTAACGCAAATTATCGACTAAGACCATTTTCTTTTCAAATGAAATTTATTGAAGAAACTGAGAAGCATATTATAGATCAAACAGAAAGCAAAAAGACTTAGTTTTGTGGAAAATATTTTCAAAAAGCATGAAAAAAAAATAATTTCTCCAACATTTTGCTTCATAAGCACCACAAAAATTTTCTAAATCAATTTTTTAAAAAATTTTAATTGTAGCACAGGTTTCTAGCAATAATTTGGCTTTTACAGATTGAAAAAATATCACTTAGGCAAAAAACATTATAAACAACATGCTGAAATTCGGCTTTTGACTGCAAAGTTCGAAGGCCGATTAAAAAAAATAAATCGAACTAACATAAGCAAACGCCACGATACGGCTCTTCTAATTTAGCCTCTATTTTCACCCCTCACACTCAGAATCGACCTAACTTTTGATAACGTGAATTTGTTCCACAGTGTAATAATACATACAAAAATTAAGCATTTTGAGAACATTTCTCCATATCTAAGGAAGGAAATTCTACGATTTCTTAGAAAATAGCAATAGCTCACGATTATCAGCTTATAATCCTGAACTCATTTTAAAATTAATTTTTATGTTTCAAGGTTGAAAACAATAAAATATAACTTTAAAAATTTGAAGCGTATTTGTTTAATATAGAGGGTATAACAGATAGACGCAGATTTTGTTTGCTAGATTGTTAAATCTCGCACTGCAATCGGTCAGAAAGGGTTAAATTTTGTTTTAAAACATTTTTTCTATCAAGCATATTGCAAACAAATTTTTATGGAAAGTTAAATTTTTTGATCTCTTATGACATTATGCTCACAAAATAATGATTGCATTGGGTTATAATTCAGTATTATTATAATTCAGGTTATTCTTCAGTATTATAACCCAATACAATGATTATCTTGTGATCATAATGTCATAAGAGATCAAAAAATTTAACTTTCCATAAAAATTTACGGCGTCATATATTTTTCACTTATATATATTATTTACATAATTATTTTTATAACACTCGAATTTTAAAATTATGTAAATTATGTCAGTAAAACGGACGGTTGACCAAATGTTTTGATTTTTCGACTTTTGTCCAAATGTACACTATAAGTCGAAGCTGTCTTATAGAAATTAAAGTCGGTACCCAAAGATTACTTTTTGATTGTTAAGGCATTTGTTAAACATTTCAAGAAATTTGTGTGAAAATTTAAATTTTTTTAGCTCTACGGTCATAATTAGTGTCCTGACGACCGGACTGAAAATTTGGCAGTAACCGAAATTCGCTCATATGAGATTTTGCATGGAATCTTGAAGTTTCAGTTTCGGCCATATTGAGGCCGAACAGACGTAGCTGACAAAAAGGGCCAAACCGAAACCAAATATTTGGTCGGGCACTAGTCATTATAGACCCAAAATATTGTTAGAAGTGGATTGATTGAAGTTCTGAAAATATATTGAATATATTTGGCTTAATATAAAAATGTTGTTACAACACAATGTCCGGTATTCTCTCTGACTAATTATCAGATATTCTCAAATATGAAAAAACCTTGGTTTTTATCTTTTTGGGGACATTTTCCGCACTGAAGTTTGGTTATTTTGGGTTTTTTGTAATTTTATTAGCCACACTGGTTATGGGAATATTATTGATTATTATAATTTAAAAAGCTTTCTTGTTTTTGTTTCAACAAAACTTTTATATGGACGTCGCATGTTGATTAAAATGCGTGACCCGTATTGCAAAGAACCGCGGTTCAAATCCCATCTCAAACAGAAAATATTTTTCAATTGAATTATATTTCCGTTCTATCGTCAGCTTTCACCAATAATGTAAAAATGATTTAGATCGGCTGTTAATTCATCGAGTTATCTTGCTTCAAGCATTATTATTCTCTTTAAAATAAGAAAAGTATTAAGATTTTTTGTAGATGCTTTTCCTATTACTTTTTGCAGAACTGTAAATTGTTAAGCTAGTTATAAAATGTATATCAAATAAGAAGAGAAATGATTATTGCTATAATTCTTCGTTGCATCAACAATAACCTGGACGCTATTTCTACTAATCCAAACTGACAATTCAATACAAAAGTACCTTTAAAAAAAATAGTAAATTAGTAAATCTTTATACATTATTTACAAGCAGAACTATGGACTGTATATATGCACGTGAATAATTACGAATCTATATCTAATTCCGAAATTATCAAATCACAGGTCTATAGATAAACGGGTAAGATAGTTCTAAGCTATTTTTTCGTTTTCTAATTTTCAAACACTGAAAAGCTTGCCATAAATTGGGGCAGATTTTCTAAGAAAATATTATTAAATTAAGATAAGCACATTAAAGTAGATGTGACGGCCATGGTGCAGTGGGTAGAGTGTGTGACCCATACGCCAGAGAAGCCTGGTTCGAATCCCACCTGACACAGAAAGTTTTTTCAATTGAATTAATTTTTCTGTTCGGCCGTCACCTCTCTGCAGACAATGTCAAACCTCAGAGAGTAAAAACTGCCATGAAAAGCTTCTTGAGAACATAAGCCGTTCGGAGTCGGCATATAACATGTAGGTCCAGTTCTCGATCATTTGTGTTCAAACATTTTCACAACACACACAACACAATTGATCATAAGAAGTTCGGTCAAAGTCCTTTCCAGGGCTGAAATGGCCATTTTCGTTCGTTCGTTTACAGAATTAATTTAAACAATTCATATGGAATTCATGGAGCTTTTTAGAAAACTTAAATTTTTTCTTGCACACTACCAATATTGTTTTATATGCAGAATAAAATTTGTTCAAATCAAGGTTTCGGACCTAAATAAATAAATGAACCGAAGTCAACCCTAAATGAAATCTATTCGTAAAACAATAACATAAAAAACATTGACCACTAGCACATTGATACCCACGCAAACACATCCAACAATACAATACACACATAAGCTAATTTTCCATTGATAATAAATAGCAGCTGTCTCAAGATGAAAGCTTTATGTAGCCCACCATAAGCAAAACTATAGTCCAAGTCGATGCTTCATTTAATATTTTCTTTTCATTTTCGATCTTATATGTCCTTGCTCATTGTCCTAAATAAATAGGAATATGTTTATGAAGAAAATATGAATGACAAACATAGCACACATACACACTCAAGCTAAACGCTCATAAGTGAAAAAAAAAAAATCATAATAATATATAAACACATATAATTGTTTACCTTCACCCATGTCACACGCACCACTCGAATGCTCACACTTATCTAAGTTCTCAAGGCTCAAGTTGAAGGAAGCAACCTTGGAACAACCTGTGCAACAAAGCATTTCTTTATGCTTGGCTATGAAACGTAATGTAATAAAATTTAGCCCCAGATCAATTTATGAATTTCATAACTAACTAAAAGGTGGTCGGTCAGTCGGTCGGTGGGTCGGAGTATGGTGGATCAGCTGCTGCTGCTATTCGACGCATAAGGCCACAGGCTGTAAAAGGACATTCGCATATTTATGAAATGACAAAGCAAAAATGGTTCCAAGTATTATAAATGCGCCCACCTCGCCAATATCCTTGCTGCATCTATACAAACCATTTTACTTACAGCAACAACAACAACCCTAAGGTGTTAAGCATGCGAATGAGGGCCAGTTGGGGGCAGAGGCAGAAGCAGAAAAGGTAAGCGTCACTGTGTTGAGTGGCAGCTTGGCTTGTGTGGGTTGCAAACATTCAAGTTTATTATTATTCCAGACGTTTGTGTAAATGTAAACAGTCCTTGGGGAATAGGACAATATGTGTGACAACATGTGTGCTTTAACAAGAGACACATACAGCTCACAAATTTTAAGAAAGTAAATAAGACAAGTTACACTTAAAAAAACACTACTTCTACGGCATTATTAAGCAAACAAATTTTCCTTCAGTGTAACCTTGCCGCAGGCTGTTTCGCTTATTATTAGCCATCCAGACTTTGATACATCAGCAATTTTCTTCCTTCAATATAGTATGTATAGAATCGCCCATTTGTAGTCATCATTACCATGGAGTGACATCTGTTCGAAATATGCACAAAAACAATGCAAAAGACGTAAAAATTCTTTTGGCCCTGTGGCGTGAAATGCTTATGTGTGTCATATTAGACACGTAACCTAACGTTAACATTAGCGTTGCAAAAGGTATTGCCTGTAAAAATAAAACCCATCAGAGACTATGTCCTGCGGAAGTAGCGCACATTCTTTTTTTTTTTTTTGCTTTTCTCCATCAGTTCTGCGTAAAATAGGCAAAATCGAATCCAGTCACGTGCTATTTTATTAGTCAATCAAAGAGTGTTTCGATAGAGAATCTCATTATTGAGTGAATGTGACTGGTCTCTAGGGTGCTACCTGTGTTGAGACGTTTGATTGTGCCCACTGATTGGTAAGTGATACTTAAGGAGAAAACTTTTTCGGAATTTTCGATTAGCACACTTGGTCAATAGTAGCGGTCGTTGAAGAGGTTTGACAATTTCCGCATTTATATGCCAAATAAAATAGTTCGTTTATATTTATATTGAATTTTTTTACTGTACGTTTTTGCCGTTCCATCTTAAAAGGCGCAAAATGCGAGGTTTTTACAGAAAAAAATAGAAATTTTTAAAAATTAAAATTTGCTCTAAGAGTATTTCGAAAATAAACACCTCTGCGATGAGCTTAATAGAATATTGGGTTGTCATTTTTAAAACCGATGAAGACTTTTGGAGATCGTAAGCAAATAGATCATTCTAGCTTCTCAACAAGTGTGTGAAAATTGACATCAGCCTTGACATCAACCCTTAACTGGTACACCTCAAAAAAAGTAGTTATATGTTTATGTTTTTTTCCAAAGAACGCCTCAAAGAACAAGACTGATCAATGCGAAAGCATGCACTCATCTCAAAGCTTGAAATATACTATGCGTTAGAGAATGAATGTTGAAATAATGAGAGAAATACAATCTTTTCTTTTTTTAGCATGATCCCAGATACCTAGTGTACCAGTTAAGAGTCTCATATTAGGAAATAAACATTTAATTTTATATAATGATCATAAGAATATCAAAACTTTTTTCACATCAGAAATATACTTTTATAAGTTTATTAGCATAGTTCAATATCTCTTAAACCGAGAGCGCTCAAAGCAAAAAACCATTTTACCTGTATCTTTTTCCTATCCTGTATCTTTTCAAAATTTCACATTTCTGACCCTATTAATATCCTTCATCATATTTACCTCCTAGTGCACGAATCATGAGTACTTTTGCAGTACAAAAAAAAGAGCTCATGTGTTATACATAATCATCGTTTATGTTCCGTTTTTCGCAGGATACTCCTGTTTTTCGACCCAAGTCTGCAATCCTGCGTTTTAGCCAAAAATCCAGTAAAACTCCTGATTTCTGAAAACAAAAAAGTCTTGTCAGATGATTGCTTAAATCGCCGAATACATACTGTTTGCCTGAACTCACCACATCCGTTGAGAGAGCTTTTGCCGGTATGAACAAAACTTGGACGGATGAGAAATCCCGATTAAAACTAGAAACTTTCAAAGCCACATTAATGGTGAAAGTCAATTTGAAAATGATGTGTCAGCAGTTTTACGATTTCTCAAAAACTCAGCCTGATATGCTCTGACAAATTTCTTCTAAAGAGAAATACACTGTGTGCACCGAAGGTGGAATCGAGCGATCAATGAAGACAACTCAGATGTCGAAACTGACAAACAAATTGATTTTAAATAACTAACTAAAGTTTTATGTTTTTAATATATATACTTATAAATAAATTACTGCCCCCGCCGAAACCAGTGACACGGCCTAGAGTGTCGCGATGCCACTGCAGAGAAAAACGCCGCCTACAAAGCTACCCTGCAGAAGAGTAGAGACGAGAGACGTCTTTTCGAGCAGAAAAAAAGAGAGGCAGAAAAGCGCGAGTGTGAGAAGATTGAGATGTATGGTGACAGGGACGAGGCCCGACAATTTTTTGAAAAGATATGATGCCTGGCCGATGGCTTTAAGACCCGAACCTCTTCCTGCAAAGGATGAAAACGGGAATCTAGTGACAGATATTCAGAGTACACTGACGTTATGGAAGGAATACTTCTCTAGTCTTCTAAATGGCGATGATGACAACAATACCGCCAATAGAGATGATATCACGGAAACCCCAATTTTGGATAACAGCGTTGAAGTTCCGCTGCCCGACTTTAATGAAGTCTTGACAGTCATAACACGGCTTAAGAACAACAAAGCCGCTGGAGCCGATGGTCTACCCGCTGAGCTGTTTAAGAACGGAGGCGAAACTCTATTTAAATGCATTCACAAGCTTCTATCCAGTACATGGTCGGAAGAATGCATTCCAAAAGATTGGAACCTCAGTTTACTCTGCCCAATCTACAAGAAAGGCGATCCCACTATTTGTGCTAACTACCGTTGGATAAGTCTTCTAAATATCGCATATAAGGTCCGGTCGAGCATATTATGTGAAAGACTGAAGCCCATCGTAAACCTTCAGACCTGGAAAATCTACCACCGACCAGATATTCACGCTACGAAAAATCTTGTGAATTCTACCCAATCCACAAGAAAGGCGAAGCCACTATTTGTGCAAACTACAGTGGGATAAGTCATCTAAATATCACATATAAGGCCATGTCGAGCGTATTATGTGAAGACTGAAGCCCATCGTAAACTATCTAATTGGGCCTTATCAGTGTGGCTTCAGGCCTGGAAAATTTGCCACTGACCAGATATTCACGCCACGAAAAATTTGCCACTGTCTGAATTTGGTATACCTGCAAAATTAATCCATCTATGCAGGATGACACTGAGCAACACCAGCTGCGCAGTTAAAATCGGGAAGGACCTCTGCCCACCATTTGTTACCAAACGAGGTTTCAGGCAAGGTGATTCTTTATCGTGCGACTTTTTTAATCTAATTACGGAGAAGATATTGATACCATTGCCCAAAACACACGCTAAGTCAGTGCAGTATTCTCCAAATTAGAAAAAGAGTCGAGTCACATGGATCTTACAGTAAGCGCAGATAAGACGAAATATCTGGTGTCAACAAAAAAACAGACCCAGCGTATTGGGACCCACGTCACTGTTGACAACATCTCCTTCGAGGTAGTGAACGACTTCGTCTACCTCGGGTTCAGCATTAACTCCACCAACGATATCAATCAGTAGAGAGATAAAACGAAGGATAACTCTTGCCAATAGGTGTTACTTTGGGCTCAGTAGGCAATTGAGAAGCCTCTCTCCACAAACAAAAGTCAAGCTGTATTAGTCGCAAATTATGCCCGTCCTGTTGTATGCAGCTCAGCAAGACGCTGAGCAGCTCTATACAAGCTATACGCCGACATCGAGCGGCTTCGCTGGCTAGGTCATGTTGAGCGTTGTTGAGGAAGACGACGCTCCAGCGAAGAAAATATTCGATTCGGTACCCAGGGGCGGTCAACGCAGAAGAGGACGACCGCATCTCCGTTGAAAGCACCAAGTAGAGGACAAGCTGATGAAACTTGGAGATTCCAACTGGCGCCAGCAAGCGCAAAACAGAAATGGCTGGCGTAATTTCTCACAAAAACCGACTTGCGGTTGTAAGCGCCACCTAAGTAAGTAAGTAAGTAAAATGTATCCTGCTTGTATCCTGTTTTTCTTAAAAAAAAATCATATAAAAGGCCGAATTTTCGCCGAATTATCCTGTTTTTCAGCAAAATAAGATACAAAATAAGATAAAATAAGATAAGTATACATATTATGTGTCAAAATTGTATATATCTAATTATATAAACTTTTCACAATACTCATAGTAAATAAGAAAATATAAGCTTTTAATAAAAAAAAAAAATAAATATTTAATATATATGCAAATATCAAGGAGCATCGAAGGCTTTGCGCCTGGGGCGACTGCCCCTTTAACATCGCCTCTTTACCTTTTCTTCTGATTTTTGAAGGTTATTAGTTATAATATCAAATATTTTCATAGTTTTTTATGATCAAATTTTGTAACAAATACTCTTTATCATTTTAGTAAGTTTTGCATGCCATGCTGTAAAAAATGAGAGTTAAGAGCAAAAAAACTAATTTTTACAAAAAGTGCTCTCAGGAAGCATTCCTTCTGTCGAGAAAGAAATGATTCAGAAATTGTTTTTTAAATCTATCAAACTTTTTAAATATCAAACGTTAAATGTAATCTTCGATCCGGTTTAATATTCTACTTAATATGCCATTAGAGAGCGTAAAGCAGGTAACGTTGACTACTAAATATTTTCAAGTTTAAACTCTACGTCTGCTCAAGTTGGGGGAAAACAAAAAATTAAAAAGTACAGGAAAATCCTATTCTAATCCTGCTCTTTCCCATTAATGTACACAAAATTTCAGTCATTTGACAGCTATAAAATCCTTTGCTTTCTTTTTTGCGAGGACAAAACAACCTTGGGGCAATAACAACATAATCAACGTGCTCATCAGCATCACCATCAATTGACACTTTGTAGAAATTTGCATTTGGAGCAATTTAAGAACCGTGTGTAAACCAGCAGGTGACGAGAGCAACGGCACAGACCGTTCTCTGTCTTTTTCGATAGCCTGAGGTCCTTCTAAATTTTAGCCAATTGAATCATAATCAATCTTGAAAGGCTTTTGTTTTGGCAACAAAGCAAAGAAGCTATAGAAATGTAAGAGAAAACAACAAAATGGCGACATTTAAAAAGACAGCATCCCCAGAAAAGGACATTCTAATATTGTTTGTTACTAATAATTACGTCTCGACACAAAGTGGCATTGATAGCCCCAAAGAAAACAACTAAAATAGAACTGATGATGGCTTTGCGTTGGCATTCATGATTGATTAGCTATTAATTAACTGTACAAATAACGGTAATTAGACAACGCCTGAAACGTGTTTATATATAGGCAGGCATAGTGTTATTTTTTCTTTTAGTTTTTTCTTCTTGTCCGTTGAATAAAGTGAGGGCTTTTGCAAGAACTCCTGTAGAAAGTTTTATGCAAACAAAAAAAATCCTGCCAACAACAGCAGCAAGTTTTTATAAGCACCATAAATTTTTTGTTTTGAGCTGCTCCTTTCCTAGCATCATGCTCATTTATTTTTATGTAATACCGTAGAGAATCACTTGTTATATTTTATGTCCTTAACTTTGAGTATTTGCAATATCCTGATGAAACTTCAACTTCTTCCGTTTGTTGTTGTTGCATTGCGTGCTGCTCTCGGTTAATTTTCAGCACTCTTAAAATTAAGGCTGATTTGCATTTTATGCGACAGTGAAACGAATTCATAGTCAGAGATTTTTGCGCTCATTTCAGGATTGCACGATTTTTATCTTCGAGAAGCTATAGTATATATGTAAATTTTGCAACTACATCTTTCGAAGGTAAGTATATACAGCTGGGTTTTTTTGGCAAAACCAATTCCATCGGTTTAATGATCAAAAGGAGTTACACGATTTGTAATAGCATTCATTTTCTTAAAGTTGTCATAACTACTCTCTTCTTCAGGGTTGATGAGAAAAAATCTTTGTTGCTATTATTTTGAAGGGTAAGTATTTAGATGCATTTTTGTGTATTCTGTACAGATTATGTAGTGCATTATGTTATTCTTAACTACCCTTAAAAAATGTCTGGAAATGTTCTCTGTATACATTAAGATAACTTTTAAGATTTCAAAAAAAGTATAACAGACGATTTCAAAAACTGTTAAAGCCACTATCTGTATGAATTTTAAAAAATATTAAAATCGAAAGCCTTGATATCCTCCCAGAAGACAATTCCACCTAAATATTTGAAGTTATTCTGGCTCAACTTGAAAAGGCCTTATTTAAAAGTAATTATTCAAGCTTTCCTTGAAAGATCCTTTTAAATGTCTTAAAATTCCATTTTCTTGTATAATTTCTCATAAATAGCTTTATTCAGTACAGTTATTAGTAATACATTTTAGGAAGTATTTAAAAATATTTTTATTCAATCAGAATTCCTTATAGCAGAAACTTTATTCAGAAACTTTATTCAAGGATTCATTTTTGGGAAGTATTCAAAAAGATTTTTTTCTCAATTAAATCCCTATCATAAAAAGCAAACTTGTCATCACACGATTTTTATTTCAATAATAGAAAAAAAAAATTATTGATATTCTGTTTGTTTAGACTGCAGAACTACTGCAGGGCTACTGAAGCAATGGATGCCTTCAAAAAGTTTTACATAAGGAAATTCAAAGAAAATACCAATTAAGTTTCAACTTGAAAAGCGTTTTGGTAACAAATTTGCAAATTCCTGAAAAGACGAGAGGATAGTGTGTTTGGGTACTGACGTAAGGTTCCGAGCTCTATATATCCGCGCTGGGTGACCAGGGTAAGTATATTGGGAATTGGAAAAGGTTCAGTTACAAATTTGACCAAATATTAAATACTTTTTTTTATATTTGAAAAGAGCTTTATTATAACTTTTTGATCAATAATCTTTTATTCCGTCGGTGTAGAACTTCTGGGTTTTCTGAGCGAAAATCTGATCCAAGTGCGCGTTGCTGTCCTCCACAGAATATAAATTTATAACATTAGACATCCACAGAATATAAATTTATAACATTAAAAGAGTTCTGCAGAGATTGAAACAAATAATAATCTGAAGATACAAGGTCCCTGCCAAGCTCACTCAGAGATCAATCAAAGATGTGTGTGGTATGGCGTTGTCATGATGGAACACAACACCTTTTCTGTTCATCAATTCTGACCGTTTTAATGGAATTGCTTGCTTCAATCTCATTAAGTGTGGACATTAGAGAACAGAATCAATCGTTTGACCAGGTTGTAGAAGCTTATAATGAACAATTCCCTTATAATCCCACCAGACGCACAGCATTACCATTCTTGGTGTCAATCTTGGCTTTGCCACCGTTTGTGAAGCTTCACCTTGCTTCATCCATGATCCTTTTCGCACATTATTGTAGTACGTGATTCACTTTTCATCGCCTGTAATCATTCGCTTCAGAAATGGTTTGATTTCATTTCGTTTTAGCAGTGATTTGCAAATTAATATTCGGTCAGTTAAATTTTTCGCTGTAAATTAATGTGGCACCCAACCATCGAGCTTATTTGTGTATCCAGCTTTTTTCAAATAGCTGATAACTGTTTAGTGATGAATGCCTAGTTTCCTAGCAACTTCCACGCTGCTTATGTGCGGGTCTTGCTCAATTTTTTCCATGATTTCATCGACTTTTTGAGTGATTGGAAGATCAGAGCGTGCTGCATCTATTACATCAAAATTATCAGATGGAAAACGAGCAAACCACTTCACTGCTATTTTTCTAGTTTCAGCATCGTCTCCGTGAACTTCACAAATTTTTTCAGAAATGCAAATGCAGCTTCGATGCATTATTACCTTTTCTATAATAGAAAGGAAAAGTATGACGATAATGTTTCGAATTTTCACTCATTTTTAAACTTCGATAACTTTTCACAGGTCGGCCGAAACCCGAACACGGGTTGTTCAACTAAGTAAGTAAATAACTTTTCGCAGAACAATGCAATTTTTATAATGTCAGGTAACAAAATGAAGCTTAAAACGTTACCTTTCAAACAAGCGATCGAGATATTACATTTTATAGCCATCTAGCGACAATTTGTAACCGAACTTTTCGAATACCCAATTCAAACATTTTTTAATTGTTCAAGACTTTTGTTCTAAAATGATAAAATCAATTGAACAGGTACTTGCAGAGAAATATTAATAACAATTAAATTAATATCCAATCACAGTTTCAGACTTCCTGAACAATTCTTGAATAAAACTTGTATAAATCTTTATATAAGATTTTGAATAAAGGAAATAATACCAAATGTTTTTTCTCCTTGCATATACCTTGTATAAAACTTGTTTCAAAGATTATTCAGGAAAGTTTGAATTCTTCTCCTTAAATAAATTCCTTATATAAAAGTGTACTCAATATTTATTTGTGTCAAATTGTTAGCTGGTCTAATTGTCTCCTATGTGACCTTTGCACATAATATGTGCTTGTGCATATTTTATACTGTAATTTAGTCTGCATTCACTGACCACATTCAGCGTGCAGCAAGTCTTTCTCACTGAGCGGAGAGCACAAAAACTTCATATAAAAAAAACGTGCAAAACTTGCTGAAGATGGTCAGTGAATCCAGCCTTAGTATAGCTTACAGTTATAACTAATGTGACCAACTATACTGATTTAATCAGTAACGTTCTGATTTTCAGACCGAGATACTGATTGAATTTGGATATTTATTTTTTGAAGTGTTGCCACAAAGAGACATAAAGACGGTTTTTTAAACATTGAATTATACTAATTCTTTACTTTTAAATGTCAAAGGTGATTCGAAAAACTGCAAGTCAAGACAAATATTCATTCAAAGAAGCAACTTTCATAGCTCCTTGCAACGTTAGCCTCAGCGCCATGTCGATCGATCTGAATTCCATCGGAAGTATTGAATAATTTTTTCTATTGGTACGTTTATTTTCATTCTTTTTATATTCATATCTGATCAAATGTCAAATTAAAACCAAGCTAAATCAGAACTAGTGTGTATGTCATACTGATTTCGAGCGATTTCATACTGATTTTCTGCATGAAAAAATATACTGATTTTTGTTCGCCAACATTAGTTGTAACAATATTTTTATATTTTTTTTTTAATTTGACCAGGAGTAAATATGGCGTTTTCAGCGTTTCCTCATAAAAATATCATCTAAATAAATTGAATATGCTCGATTTAGCAACCTCAAATATGTTAAAAAAATTTTCAACTTTATAGTTAAATAATAAGTATAAGTATAGGTTTCAGTATTTACTATTTCATCTTTTTAGTTGAAAAATCAAAAATTTAATGTTTTTATCTTTAAGTAAAGTTTTTCATATACCATATTTCTTGAATAAAAAAGGTTGTAAGAAAGTGTTTTTGACAGCACTCAAAGTTATTAATAATATTTGTAAAACTATTTTTTATGACTTTTCTAGGAGGAAATCACTCATCAGATATTTTATACAACCTGTCGTCGCTCTTGTGCACTCTTGTTGTATCCCCACTTTTAAAAACTTTTCAGTACAACGAGATTAGGTTAGGTTAGGTTAAAGTGGTTAAGTCTATAGTCGACTCGACACCTAAGCCAGTGCAGGCCCGTTGTGATCCCACATAATTTCCTTCGAACCCTAGAGATTTCCCTCCTCAAACAAGTTCGTGCGGGTAATGAATTTTAGGATATGCCTTATTTCCAGGCATGAGACTTCGGCAAGTCTGTTTAGAAAGGGATGACCCAGAGTTCCCATCCTCCATTTAGCAAGGGCCGGACATTCGCAGAGGAGGTGCTGAACATTTTCTACTTCATCCTCACATCTGTAGCTTCTGCAAAAACCATTTCCTATAAGTCCTAACCGAAGAGAATGCGTTCCGATTAGGCAGTGACCCGTGAGGATTCCTATTATTTTTGACAGGTTTACCCTGTATAATTCAATCAGTGAGTTGGTGCTTTTTAAGTCGTAGGAAGGCCACGTCACTTTAGCAGTCCTACATGCATCAAGGTGCTCCCAGAGTTCTTGTGCAAGACTTAAGGATTTGTTCCTGCACTGGAGATTGTAGGTGGATATGGGTATACCAATAAGGTCCTCGTTTAAGAGAGGGTTAGAGGTCGTAGCCTTTCTTGCCAATTCGCCAACAACGAGATTAATAGCCTCATTTAGTATCCCTAACGAACCATTCAACGAACGATGAATATACGAACGAAGTTGTAAACTAATCGAAATCTGTATCTCGAACGAGTCTGATCGGCAACCCTTACGTTAAGCTTACGTTTGCTACGTCATTAAAACTGTTATACACAAGCAGTTGTCAAATTAAAAATTGCCAGATAAAAAATTCTAGCAAATCACAAAATTTCGGCATTTTTCTGCAAAGATTTCATAAACGTTTATCTTCGTTTTTTGGTTGTTGGCAATGCCTATTTTCAATCTGTTAATATGAATCGGCTGTTTTTGTTTACATCGAAGAAAAATATTTTGAGCAAATCGGTCAATTTCTTTAATGTTAATTTTTTTTTACGATTGTTGATTTAGGGTGTTTAGTGTTTTTCATCAAAATAGTGCTTTGACTAAAATGTATGCAGCTATTGCCGTGTTTGATTTCGAGGAAAGCGATAGGAACGATTTGAGGGTGCACAGAAGAAGGTTGCGAGATTGCACGAATGTTTTGGAGTTAATAGAAACTGAGTAAGTTATGAATTTATTTATACACTAGCTTAAACCCGCCGCTTCGACGGGTTTTCAAAAAGTTTTCATTCAAAAATTGATAGTGGGTAGGCTTGTTATAATACTACAAATTATTAACCTTAAGATTGTTATATCATCCGATAGGAAATCGAAAACCTAAATTTTGGATTTAATTTTTTTTACAACAAAAACAACTTTTATCCAATTTTTTGGCTTAAACTAAAAATTTTTGAACATTTTTTAAAAAAATTTTTAAAAATATTAATACTTTGGTTTAGTAAAAATTTCAACTTATGTTTGAAGGATATTTTAACAAACAACATTTTTCAAAAAAAAATTATTGAAATCCATTGCAAACTGACTGAAATATTTGCCTTCAAAGCTAAAAGTGTGAATTTCAAGTCGTTTTTCTCTCATTCTCAGCTTATAATTAATACTAAAAAGATCTGGTACTAAAATTTTTCACAGTTTTCAAACTACATACATGATTTTGGTATCAAATTGAAGGAAATTTAAAAGCGTTTATTGATTTTGTTCTCGTTTAACCGAAGTGCAATTTAATCCATTAGGACCGAAAGAAAACCATAAAAAACAGACAATTTTAGACTTGAAGCAACATTTTGGTGAAAACTATGTATGCCATTGAGCAGAAATAAGTTATTATTGCATGCTAATTTTACTTTTTTTAAAAAACTGGCACTAAAACTTTTGAAATATTATGCAGTATTTAATGAAAATTCGAGACGCATATGTTTCCATATAGTAACATTGGTTGTTAATGGGTTAAAATAAAGTATCCTATTGCACTCTCTGCTGACCTATAAATATGTGTACAAAATTTTATAAAAATCTGAGTTGTCGTTTAAACGTGATGAGTGAACATAAAAAGTGGCTACAGATTTATTAATAGTATAGATAAAACATTGCACTTTTTTCTTAATATATAAATATTTGAGTTAATAGTTACCTTTTCTAATAGAATTATCCATTTTCAAAAAAATTTTGTTCGACAAATAAAACAACGATAACTTAAAAGTGTTCGTTTGATTTTGACGTCTCGCTTCGTTGTTTTATTCATCGTTAGGGATACAGATTGCAAAAAGTTACTGTGTTACGGCATCGTTCGCCAGCTGATCAGCTGTTATCGTTGTTTGATTCTGTTCGAATTACAAATTTCATAAACACGAACGAACACTGTTTTGCACGAAACAATTGATCGGATAGGCATACAGAATGAAGCCATAAGTCTTCTAAAATTCATGAAAATTATATATAATTTGCAAAAATTTTAAGTTATTGTTTGCAAATTATTGTTTGGAATTATACAGAAACCAAAAATTGAAAAAAATATTAAGGTTTTAAACAGATTGATGTTCCACGTACAGTAGAAGCAGAAAGTCAATTTCAATAAACCTACACACTGTTGAAAATCTCGGAGTAATTTTTAAACCCATGGTTGGAATAATGTATTTTTAAACCATTTTTTATTAGAATTAATGCTTTTCAAAATACTAAAAATTTTTTTAGTCAAAGCTGTACTCAAATTTGATAAAGTTGGAATAAAATTAGAACCTATGCTTTAAAATTTAATACAAAATAACTAAAAAGTAAAACAATCCGTTTAAAAAACAAGTACAATTGGAATAGATTTTAAATTAAGATAGCCATGATATTAGATTTAATACAACATGTATTACATTTTAAACCAAGTTGTATTATATTTCAATACTTTCCGTCTTAATTTCCAGATTGTTAAGATTCAAAAGTCTTATGATTCAGAGTTACTTTTTCGGTTAACAAAGCTGTATAATACAATTTTTGTGAAACATTTTTTATTTGATTATGGCGCAGAAGCAACGTTTACTACTTCCATTTCAATGATGACGTGAGTTCGAAACCTACAAAAGGAGTTAGTTTAAAAATTATAGTATAAAAGAAAAAAAAAAAAATAATTGTGTAAACAAAACCAGTTTCTAGTACGCTATGGTTTAAAATCGAATACAACTTGTAATAAAGTTTTTAATCCACATCGGGTAGTGCAATTTAAGCCCATGCGGGAATAAAACTTAATTTTAGCATTTGGCGTGGTTTAAATTTTAATACAATTTCGGTGTCGTCATATATACAGTACAGGAATAACTAAAATTTAGTCCAAGATTTTTAACCGTGTAGTTATACTCGTACAACAAGTGTGCAGAAGAGCGACGATATTTAGTATGATTTTTCACTAGTTTTTACTGATTTGAGGTTTTGAGCATTTGACTCTGATGCGTTCATTTCACATTAATGATAGGTGAGTCAATTTAAACTCACAGCACTTCCGACAGACTGATCCGATATAAAATTATTTAACTTTCATTAACATTAAAATTTATGTGTATCATCAGATACCAAAATGCAATCACATATGCAGGAATATTAAAAAAAAATATGCAACTTTAAATAAGATACTTTTGAACAAAAATACCCGTACCGAAAAGTTTGGCTATTTTAATGTGTATGTTAAAGATTAAAAAAAAGTTTTATTTTCTTCAAAATAAAATTTAAAGTTTTATTTGATATGATCTTTTCTAAAATAACACCGAAGTATCGAAGAGATAAAACAAAACCTGCAGCTCATACTTTTGAAAGCCTTTTCCACATAATCAATCTGTTCCCATGAAATATTGTGAACTCAAGTGCAAGTCCCTGTAGAAGCTAAATGAAAAATCATCACGTGACATCACCGGAAATTCGCACGTCCATTTGTAAAAATTGCACTACGTTCAGACGCTTTTGATCGCTGATAAGCTAGCTGCAACTCAGCCAAAAGACAAATTCTAAATATATCACATAATAGCCGCGTAGCAACAACAAAACATTAATGTGAATATAACTAACATTTCTCTACTCAACTTGTATGACTTCACAAGCGCAAGACAACTAATGGAAAACTTCCGTGAAACAGCGTTTTGGCCACGTGCAAAAAAATACTGCACAAAAGTCGATGAATATCAATTGTTTTGATTTCTAGTCAAACTACGGGGGCTGTACAGCAAATCGGTGTGTGACCATTAATAAGAGGGTTGCTTGTAAAAGTAGTGGTAGTTGTATTGTCTCGAATATTACAGATTATTCTCGCTTTTGTTGGTAATTCGATATAGTTGTTGCGTTTTGTTGTTGTCTTGTTGATTTGAAGCGCATCACAAATTATATCGATGACATCGCTTTGCTACGATCGACATCGATAGACAATATTTAATAGATAATATTTTTATTGTATTATTATTTATTGAGCATTTTGACAATATGAATGGCAACGTTGCTGATTTGCGACACGTGAGTCCCGTACATCCTTCAATCCTTGGGGAAGTAATTTAAATCCATTAAAGTGTTTTTTTTTTCTGCGTGGTGGAAGGGGAAAAAGAAAATATTTGTGTGTGAAAATATGTATTGGCTGTTGAAACCCATTCCACTCTCTACTCCCGGCTACTACACAGTCAGTTCACCTCAGTTACGCCCAAACACATTTATTATTCTTTAATTTGCAAAATTGTTTTCATTTTATTAATTTTTCTTGTTGTTGAACGAATGAATCCCTTCAAGAAGCATTCAACTGTATGCGGCGGCAGCAAGTTCGAGAGCTGTTTCAAAGATTTCAATCAGCTTTCTTCTAAACGTTGGCCAACCTAGACCAAAGCCAAGGCGAACCACTTGTTTTTGTGCCAAACAGCAGCAGTAGCTGACGGACAGACTTTTCTTGATTCTTTCGAGGAAATATGAAAAATTTTGAAATTAATTTTATTTTGCAAGATATTTATTCAAAAACGAGCCAGTGAAAGAAATTCGTCATGTCCAAAATATATTATTGAGGCTGGCTGTGGCATGGGCAGCTTTCTCCACCGACAAAGGGTTTAAATTGCGCCATTTGTCTGGCTGTGGGTTGAAGCTGGCTTATCTGCTGCCCAAAGGAAAACAACTGCTGCCGCAATCGTATGCGAGCAACTGGCGAACAGATAGTCAAAAACATCTTGGCGTGCGAGTGAGCGAGTGAGTTAGTGAGTGGCTCCTGCTACAGGATATTATGAATTCAAATTAAAAATATACAAATCTAATAAGTTTCAACTTAAAGAGCTGCTTCAATTTGTTGTTAAGTAGCAGTCAGTAAGCAAAAAAGGACTGCTTTTTCCTTGATTCTAACTAATTGGCGAACTTTTAGCGGAATTAAATTATTAATAACAAAGTGCACATCAAGAATTTAAAAGATTTCATCTTAACTGGTTTTTGCTATCATACTATTTTTTTTTTTTTTTTTTTTTAATAGTTGTATCTTTATTAAATTAACTGACTCTTATTTAATACAAAAAAAAAAAAAAAAAAAAAATTATATTTATTGTGCATTCAAAGAAAGGATAAGTCATAAAAATATAAGTTTTTCAGCTTTGCAATTAGTTTGATTTATATTTGCAAATGTTTGAAAGTGGCGTCTTGAGTGCATTTTAAGCGAATTTTGTCTTCTTCTTATTCTTTTTCTTCTTCTTCTCCTGCTTAGTGGGCGCGAATTTCTTTTATTACTTGCCAAATATTTATGTTACTTTATATCTATCTGCTTCATATAAACATTTTGTAGTTAGTTTATTTGTCATCTTTTCTACTCCAACGCGATACACTGACATTTTAATGTCCTTAAATGACATATTAGTTTGTTAACAAGATGTTCTGCTGTAGTTCTAAGCAGACAGAAATTGGCTCAAATGAATGTAATAAAAATTATTTATGCATGTTGCAATAATTGAACGGGAAAATTATCTTTTGTTTTGAGAAAAACAGAGTAGGAGCGGATATAAATTAGACTGAAGGGTTAACCCTTGTTATATAATTTTGTAATTCCAACTACTAAAGTAGTAGTTATATTATCAATATAAAAGATTTATTGGCGGCTTTCAACTATCTGCACAAAATTTGAAGAAAACGCTCAAGATTTGTACTTTGAACAACGCCTCATAGTGCACTAAGGGAGAAATTACAATATAAGTTGCCAATAGTCAAATAATTAAATATCAAATATTTATAGTTTTAAAATGTTTTCATATTCTACATAGATTAATTTTGTTGACATTTCAACTTTTTCTGCTCTAACATATACATTTTCTGATGATCCAAAAACACCGCTCATAATCTCCTCATTTCATTTATTGTCATTTTTAACCATTTTTGTTTTTTAGGTCTTTTTCCATAGTTTTAGGTAATTATTTCGAGTATTTTTTATGGATTTTTACATAATTTTTTTAAGAGAAATTTCTTAGGCGGCGATGTGACGATTTTTATAAACATGTAACAAAAGGCGAAACATTTTTGTTTAGAAAAATGTAACAAAACAGTGAAACGTTTTTGTTTAAAAACAGTACAGTGCACATAAGCGTTGCTAAGAGGATTTTAAAATTCAGAAAGGCGGATAGGCTTGTCTTCCCAACTAATTTTGTTGGAGCATCTAGGTGCGAGTGAGCTCTAGAAGTGTTCTAAAAGTGGATACTATTCTTTCTTTAGTTGCTTCAAATTCTAAAGAAAATGGTCGAAAGATGATTTTTTTACCTTTTTTTGCTCTAATCCATTATTCAGCTTTGTATAACTTATAACTTATAAAATCTGCAAAAGAGCAGAAGTCGGAAACTTATTACTTGCTTTGCAAAGGCTCTTTTACAACAATTAACAAAGCTATAGAGCTGGTTTGAAACCTGTTTTTTTGTCATGTTCGCTTAAAATGTATTCTTTATTGCATTTTTAAAGCTAATAAATGTAATATTGTATATAAATTAAATATAAAGTAAATTAAAGCACTAAATTTTTTGGGAATAACAAGTGATAAAAAAATCTGATAAAGAACTTCTTCGAAAAAAATGTCGATTTTATTAAAAATCTTGGGAATTAAAGTTAAATATTACAGTAAAACTACTATTTTCAACAAAATTGATGATTTTTAAGATATAAACATTAAGGAATAAAGTACTTTTAGGAAATGTTAAAATTTTTTAACTTTTTTAATACAATCAACATGCCTTAATTTTAATTGTTTTTTAAGCCCGTTGTAGTTTTTCGAAGGACATTCACTTTTCCGATAAATACAAAATCGCACTGAAATTCACAGCATGTAACGAATATACGTACATATATATACCCCAACACGTGCTGCGTAAGGGGTATATTAACTTTCTCATTCCGTTTGTAACGCCAATAAGGAGGCGTGGCAAGTATACAAAAGTATATATATTTTTGATCAGCATCAGAATCCTCTTGAGTCGATTTCTGTGTGTCCGTCTGTCTGTCCGTCCGTCTGTCGACACGACTACATCCGTAATTTTAAAGCTATCGCAATGAAATTCAAAATATAAGCTTATTTTTAAGATCAAGTTTAAGCTTCGAAGATCAATTTCGAGAATGAGCCAAATCGGATGAGAACCACGCCTACCTCCCATACAAAGTGACTTTATTTTAACAGTAAAATCTCTTCAAAACACATAAAAATTAATGAAATGCCTTGAAATTGGGCATATAAGATTTGATCTTCAATATAAATCCTAACACTGAAATTTGGAAAAATCGAATACAAACCACGCCCACCTTCCATACTAAGTAGCTTTATATTAACCCCTTATATTTATCTGCTTCTTCTTTAAAAATCTGCTCAAATTGCAGAAATGTCCTGGAATGTTGCACATAGGCTTTTATATATAATATAGACTATCACTTTGATATTTGGCAAAATCGGATGAACACCACGCCTACCTCCCATACAATGAGGCTTCATTTGAAACGTTAAATCGCTTAAAAATCTGCAAAAATTACAGAAATGTCTTGAAATTTTTCATAGAAACTTTGATATTTAACATAAGCCACTCTTTGATATATGACAAAATCGGATGAAAACCACGCCTACCTTCAATGCAAAGTGACTTCATAGAAACTGAAAAACTTTCGAAAATATATTTAACTGAATGACATCGTGTCTGCATGTACCCAAGTTCCGACCACGTCGTTTATCCAACCCATATATATATTATTCGGTAAAATGTGGAGTCCTTATACTAGAAAAATGGGTGTGGCATTTTACTTTGTTTACAAATTACTTTATGTGGCAGCTAAGTTTAAATTTAAATTTAGAGTATGACACAAATATTTTTGCAGATTATATTTATATACAAATTTTATAGAAGTCTAGACTTCGGATATACTTCAGTACGGCCGCAGGGGGGAGCGGGGATATTTTAGCTTCGGTACCCTGCCAAAGCTCCATTCCTTACAAGTTTTAGTCGGATATAATAACTACTCTTTAATTTCTAATTAATTTGTCATTGTAATCGTCACAAACACTTATCATATTTTATATATATATTGAGTTAATTTATCACACACACATACCTTGAGAAATTTAGATCTAAACGAATAATAAAAAAAGAGCTTTGCAAGCAAGAGGTCTTATTTGGTTTGACAGATATCCTTTTAAAAGCTGACAGCTACTTCTACTCTTTATATGAAGCGAAAATAGTGCTTTTAAACTCAAGAAAGTAGCCTTATATATTCTCTGCAAGAGCTTTAGTAGCGCTACTAAAGCTACAGTTGAAGCTTGCTGCTTAATGAGATAGCACTATAAGCTCTGCAAGAATTAATATATGGCTAAAATTGCTACTTGGGTTGTTTTTTGTATTTTTGCAAAACCTTGTTATTTTGAAGCTCTGAAAACGGATCTGATTTCGAATCTAATATTACAGTTTTAAAATTCAAGACGGTGGATAGAGTTGCTACCTAAATTTTTACCACAGAGCTGCCATCTAATAATATGTTTTGTACGAGTCTTAAACATTTTATATGAGTCAGGATTTTAAAATTCAAGATGACGGATAGGGTTGCCTCCTACATTTTTAACAGAGGGTTGTCACCTGAAAAAATGTATTTTTAAGAGTTTTAAACACCATCTAACTGTTTTAGAGAGTCGCTGATTTCATATCTGAAGTCAGATTTTAAAAAATTCAAGATGACGGATAGGATTGCCACCTAAATTTTTTAATTTTATGGTTTCGGCGCTGCGGTGAACACAATGTAAAAATGGGTCGCATAGTCCGAATCCATTGTCAGAATTTCAAAATGATGTAGTTTTTTTACAAAAAGAGTTGCCACTTAATAAAATGTATTTTTCAGAAATTTTTGATGATTCTCTACCGCTAACTAATTTTCTAGATGCAATTTTTACACGTTATTTCGAAAATTTTCCATATCTTCGTTATCTCAAACCATTCATTTCAGTATTTGCAATTGAAGCACAAATCAATTATAGTGTAAATATTGAATGAACGGAATATTTTTTGAGGAATTTTGTATAGCATTTCTTTTGAGATGCTCTCTCTCAAAAAATATTTATTATTAATATTTGTGCTCTAATATATCAAAGCTCATAGACAGCAATTTTCTCATAGAGTTCATAGACTACAATTTTTTGTTCCTATTTTCGCCACCACATAGTTGAAAACGGAATTTACTTAATCTGTATAGAATTTCACAAAAAGTCACAACTTAGTCCTACCATGCAGTTTCATGCAATGCAGAAATTGTCTTTTGAAGCTTGATACTCACAAATTGTATCAGCACCGGATACTTGCAAAACATTCTATAGTTCATATTCTACTAACAAAAACTTTCAGAAACGCAAGTTCTGCATCGTTCATTTCAGGAAAATGTACTTATAAAAAAAAAAATAACGAAATGGCCGTTCAGCCCTGAAAGGCATTTGAGCGAGCTTCTTATGATCAATTGTGTTGTGCGTGTTGTGAAATGTTTAAACACAAATGATCGAGAACTGGAAGAAGCTTTTCATGGCAGTTTTTACTCTCTGAGGTTTGCCATTGTCTGCAGAGAGGTGACGGCCAAACAGAAAAATTAATTCAATTGAAAAAACTTTCTGTGTCAGATGGAAATTGAACCAGGGTTCTGTGGCGTATGGGCCACACACTCTACCCACTACGTCACGGCCACTACTTATATGTACTTATAAAATAAAAATTATTCATTTTAAAAACAAACTCAGTGCTGAAAAAATATGGTAAGTGATTTTGCACTTAACAACTTCGTTTACTTTGAGAGAGTGCATACGCAATGCATCCTGGTTTTTCAGAATATTAAACTAAAGACATTAAAAACTCATTTATGAAAAAAATGGACTACCAAATTTTTGCAGTATGTTTTATAAAAATTGTATTAAAACACTATAAATTTATTCCGTAATTAATAAACACATTTATGACAAAGTAAATTTGGTCTAAGGTAAATATTATTTGTAGTACCATTTACTACCGTTTACACAGAATTTTACCAGAAAATGTCCCGACCTAGGTGGAAGAATTTCTTTAATTAATTGGATATACGATTTCTTACTTTTTCACATTTCACTTCCTAATGAGAGCTTGATTTATAAATATCTTAGTACTATATTAAAAATAGCGAATTGCAAAGTCAAACCTGCTGTAAATTTGAAGATGACATACCTAACAATGGTCAATGGTAAAGGTGGTCATAGGCCCAATATATTTTTATAGTTTAACAATAATATATTTAATATTTTATAAGTGAGAGTTTTAGGAAAAACTTTCTATAAATGATAATTTCTACATGTGTTGAAATAAACTTAATTATTTACTTTTAGAAGCAAAAATTTGACTTTTGCACTATGCAATGATAATGATACAATGATAATAAAAAAAATTCGTAGTCAAAAAAAGCATTATATAAACGCATAAATATATTGCTCCTTAATAAAATATCAACTAATCTAAAAACAATTTTTCTTTAAATTTTTGCTAAAATTTTGCTAGCCAATTTCAATTCATAAAATGAGGTCTTTAAAACGTATCACAGACAAAATTTGAGGATTCTACCTACTGCTCAACCAGCTTGAAAGTATGTCCTACTCCCTTGTTACCTTGTTTTAGAGTCATAAAAACTCAATAGCTAATGGATTTGCAACGCATTTTAACAATAAAAATCACCAAATTTTATGAGTTCTTAATGTTTTCACAAAACTTTGCGCAAAAGTTTAACCAACAAAAGAAAAATAGAGAAAAAAAAAGCAACAAGGAATCTTTTATGGGTTGTCAAAAACCTATTTGACGCATTTGCTGAAATGATTTGATGATTTTTATTTCATCAGCTACTTCTTTTTGATTTTATGACTTTTGAGACGAGGCGTAAGGACAAGCGTAAGCGAGAGTATGATGGAAAAACTGCACTCATGTCGAAATGTTGACAGGATCATAAAAATGCGCACAAATAACAAAATCAGGTGACACGCCAAAAACAAGTGCGACTTGTGGTCTGGGTGTGAAAAGACATTGATTTGAGAACGTGGTACGTTGTTTTAAGTATGCAACCGGGAATATATGCTGCTGATGTGGGGGTGAGAGACAAAAATATAAGATGTTGAGTTCTCAAAAAAATGTTGTAATTTTTTTTCGATTTTTAAAGATTCTTAGCAGACAAGATAAATGTACAACTTTAAGATTTTTAATACTAAAGGTAAACTTCAGCGCAAAAGAGCTAGGTTTCAACAAGATTAAGGATACCAGGATTCTTTTGGAAAACAAAAACTACTAGCCAAATTATAAAGCAGCTAAATTTTTGTTACCTTAACCGAGTGCATTTCTATTACTATTTCCACTTCTGTGTCGTGTTATCTTGTCTCTCCTAAAAGTATTCAGCACACACACACAATTGCACATTTACACAAGGATTGTTTTTTGTTACCTTGCCAAATTCATTTGACCAGAAACTTAAGTTATGTTTTGGAATGCATCCAAAATTTTACAACTCTTACCATTGATGGCTGTAAGCAGCAAAACAAAAAGCTTTTTGCCATAAATGCACGAACACAAATGAATGCACATGTGTTAGATACATACACAAATGCACAGTCAAACCATCACGTGAGTTTTTCAAAAATCAATGTCAACAAAAATGCACACAAAATTCACATTGGGGCATCGTAAATTTTCATTGTATCGTGAAATCGGACAGTGCATAGAACGCTGCGTTGACAAGTTTGACATCACTTTTGTATCCGTTTCCGCCATATCTGTGGTACACATTTGCGGCGTATATTGAATATAAAATGCATCGGGAATGAAAATTTTAAATGTATTGAAAATTTGTTGACAAGGGTCAGGCAGGGATGAAACTACAAACATGCAGGCGACAGTATTTCTGACTATAAAGTCACGAAAATAGCTAAAATTTTGCTAAGTAGAAAACAAAAAAAAAAAAAAAATATATAGAAAAGGAACTATTTAAATTTCATGTGAAGTTGACTAAAATTTAATTTCTAAATAAGTATTTCTGTAGATAAGATCATTAGTAAGATGGAAGCAATTGGGGCAAAGTTGTGCAAATGAAAGTCTTCAAAATGGTCCGAAAATTGATTCGTTAGTTAAAACTTGGGAAAATCGCTTTGAGGAAATCACCGACAAATTCTCTGCCATAACATTAAAATTGCTAGAGTTTTTTTCAATAAAAATGAACTTCAATAAAAGTGTACTTAATTAATGAAAGATGAAAGTGTATCTTTAAAGGTGTCCTGGGTCGGCTGGGCCTTACCTCAGCCTAAGACAATACCACTTAACAACAATTTTTTATTTTTTAGTTAGGGGATCCATTGCCGTGCTGTTAAGTACTGTTGAAGCGTGTTTTTCTCAAGACACCTTTTTTCGATTTATTGACACAATTAAGAAAACTCTACTGAGCCGATTTGGCTGAATGACCTCATTTAAAAGATAGTTAAATTCTCTTCGATGTGATATATATTTTTTTTTTCATTTGTTTTCATTACCTTTTCGTATTTAAAATTACATTTTTGCACGAAATAATGCCACCACGTCTGGTACCACGTCTTGGTAAGTCTTGATGTTGAAAAGGGATGTGAACGGAATAACATTCCATCCATATTTCTTGAAAACTGTGCCATTGCTATGTGCAAGCCGTTGACCCATATTTTCAATATGTCACTCCTTTAAGGGAGTATTTTAATATGACTGGAAGATATCGACGATTACTCTAATTATCAAATCCGATTCTTTTAAAAATAAAATTTATGACCGCGTTAAAAATAGATTGTCGCAGAGTCAGCACGATTTGTGTCTGGTAAATCTACCTCTTCTTATCTACATAACTGTTTTCACACATTTTCTGTCCTATAGAATGAAAAATGGTCACCAAAAAAATGCTATTTTCACGGATTTTGCTAAGGCTTCCTCTGTTCTGATAAATAAGCTTGGTAATGTGTAAGTGTAGAATCTAGGCTTTTTTTCATCGTTACTTCAATGGTTAGGGGACTACTTTGTTGGTCGCCAACAATATGTTCAGATTGAAAGCAAGTCCTCTGATTATATTCAGGTGCACCCCAAGGCAGCCAACTTTGTCCAATTTTATTTGTTCTTTTTATCAACGATCTTTCGAATTATGTTCGTTTTTCGGTATATCAGATGTACGCTGATGACGTTAACATCTTCAGAATTGTGGACTCTCACGAAGACATCCTATTGCTTCAACGTGACTTTGGTAGTCTCCAGTTTTCGTGTGAGTCCAATAAACTGTATCTTAATATTGCCTAATATAAGGCAGGCCCGTAGACATGGGTGGAATTTTGGGTGTTAAAACCCCCCTCCCCCCTTAGGGTCCAGAAAGTATAAAAAATAAAATAAAATCATTAATATGACATTTTTTATATACGCATACTTTATGCGCCTACGTCTCTCTTCAGTAACAGTATAAAAGTATAACAGTATAACGCTTAAGATATCCAATAAAGTTCGATACATTCAATTGAGCCTTGTCCATCACCAGCGATTTAAGAGAATCTATTGCGTTGGAAAGTATTAAATGAAAGTGAGGAAAAAATGTACCTTTAACAATTCTTTTAATTGTGGTTTTTTTAAGATTTAATCCTTAAGTGTCTTAAGTGTTATTCTATTGATTATTTTATTGTGCCAAAATACTAAAACGATTCCACTTAATTAGCTGCAGAAACCGCCATTAAAAAAGGCCAGAAAGGAGGAAAGTAAATCTTTGTTTTTAAGGAATTTTTTCTTTTAGCTATTTCTGTCCTTAGTATGGTGACCTCTTGATATTCTTTAATACTTTGATCCAATGTTACAAAATTAAGTTCATAACTAGTAATAATTATAAAAAAAAGATGATACCGCCGAAGTCAAAGCGACATTAGAACTACTTTGCTGATGCGCCAACCGAGTGCAGCGCTGCCAGAATGGTGTAGTGGTCAATGTGTGCGGTGTTCATTCTATATTATAATTTTTTTATGGTTACAATTTTAGCTAAATCATAATAATGTGATATTGTATTTCGTTTGCATTGTAGAAAGCGTTCTAGAATCTTTAGAACCTGAAAAGTGAACTGCCAGAAATGCCTTTGGAACCGGCAGTTGCAGGAGGTAGTAGTATTGACAGTAATGTCAAAAGCAGTCGTGTAAGTAGTGTTATTAAGAATATTTCACTTTTTATGTTATTAACTCTTAGTTCGTGTATTTTGTGTGTATGATTGTAGAAGTTGTTCCAGAAACAAATTTCTTTTGATACATCGGAACTGCCTCGACTTCGGCAGTACATATAGGTGCAAGCAACGATATTTCCAATTTCATTTCATTTAAAGTTTTCAAAACATTTAATTTCCACCTCCCCCGCGGAAAACCCATTTCAATTTAAACATTTTAAAACTTTAAATGTGATCTGTTAAAACTTAGAAGTTGGTTACGGATTTACTTATAAGAAAATGTTAGTCTTCTTATCGTGGTAGTTTTTCTAGTAGATCACAAGTGGTTTATAGTTCAACATTGCTTAATACAGAATTTTAACCCGATAGCAGCTTGTAGGTAATTTGTTAGAATACTATAAGAAGACGCTTACGAAAAGATCGTTTGAAAGGAATTTGCATTGAAGACCACATTTCTAATGGTGTGGTAAATTTTTACAAAATTACTGTGTATATACCTTTCCTTGGTGCAACAATTTACAACATGGAAGTAAAATTTACAAAGCACAACTGACTTTTGTCATCGTTCAACTTGATTTTAATGACATCCGAAAACGGCGAACAACCAAAATTTTTAAATAAACAATATGCAAGAATTTTACCTTGCTCTGGTAATACTGCCATAGAAGTAAACTAAAACAGAATTCAGCAGCGGATGCTGGCGCAATTATTAGGAAAGTGTGGTGATAGGTGAAGGAGTGCAATTGATATTTGAAATATATTTCTAGAAGTTCTATGAGCGAGTACCGCTTAAATGGTTGTGCATTCTTAAGAATACATAGGGATAGCAAAGTCACAGAGAATGAAGTATTATCAGAATTGGCAGAAAAAAGAGAAGACTTAATACAAGCACATAAAAATAAATAACAGTAAGAATTATTAAAAATTCATTAAAGTTTTATACTAAATTCCTTTGATTCATCGATATCAAAAATATCGATATATTTTTCATGAACCCCCTCCCCCCCCCCCCTCCTTAGGTAAATCCTGGCTACGGGCCTGATGTAAGGTCATGTCTTTCTACATGAAGAACCAACCTTTTGAAAGAACCTATGCTATTAATACGAAATTACTCGAGAGAATCAATTTGAAAATATGTAGAGGCAGGGGTTTGATTTGAGAGAAAGCTCAGCTTCGCCCAACATTTTGATGCTATCACTTCAAAAAAAAAAAAAAAACAACCGACTACAAAATTACTACAAAGTAAAAAATAATTTTAAAAATACTTTTCCTTTTAATTTCTTGGTCATATTTGATAATTTATTTAAACATATTATTATATATGAAATCTTATTATCTTAATTTTTTTCTTATTTGTTTTATTATCATAAATATATTAATTTCATGATGAGTACAAATGATTTTAAGGTCGGCGCTAATCTAAGGTCAGACTGTTAATCAGAAGCGCCAACTTCAAAGCATTTGTATTCATCAAGAAATTAATATATTTATGATAATAAAACAAATAAGAAAAAAATTAAGATAATAAGATTTCATATATAATAATATGTTTAAATAAAGTATCAAATATGACCAAGAAATTAAAAGGAAAAGTATTTTAAAAGTAATTTTTTACTTTGTAGTGATTTTGTAGTCGGTTGTTTTTTTTTTTTAATTTTTATTTCTTCCTTTGTAGAGAATATGATAAATTTTCGAAAAAAGTGTATAAACAACATAAATACAATTATTCCCAAAAAATTTGTTCTATTAAATTCTGAAAGTTTGTTGGTTATTTCAAATATCAGCCTCTTAAATTTAAATTAGAAGTCACATGTTTTGAAATTATTATACCCATTCTTGTAACGAGTTTTATTACCCTAGTGTCAATATTATTCGAGATATAGTGTTTTTCTAATATTTCCACGCCCCTTTGTTATATAAGCGACCACTTTCTTGAGCGTTATTCCCAATAATTGTGCCTACCCCTGTACTTTTTTCAGTACCCCAGCGTCAATATTAACTGTGATAGTGTTTATCTAGTATTGTCACGCCCATTTATCGAATAACGCCTACTTTATTGACCATCATTTTTAATAATTCTGCCAACCCCTGTACTACAATAAATTTCAGTGCCCTAGTGTCAATATTATTCGAGATACACTGTTTGTCTAATATTGCCACGCCCAGTAGTCGAAAGTCGCCCACTTTCTTCACCGTAATTTTTACTAATAATGCCTACCCCTATACCAAATTGCAGTACCATAGTATAAATATTATTCGGGATACACTCTTTTTCTAATATTGCCACGCCCATTTCTCAAATAACGCCCATTTTCTTGACTGTAATTTGTATTAACTGTGTCTACCCCTACACTAAATTTCAGTACCCTAGTGTCCATATTATTCGAGATACAGTGTTTTTATAATATTGACACGCCCATTTGTCGAATAACACCCACTTTGTTGACCATAATTTGTAATTATAATGCCTACCCTTATACTAAATTGCAGTACTCTAGTCTCAAAATTATTCAAGATACACTGTTTTTCTAATATTGCCACGCCCATTTGTCGAATTACGCCCATTTTCTTGCCCGTTATTTATAATAATTGTGCCTACCCCTACACTAAATTGCAGTACCCAATATTATTCGCGATACAGTAGTATTTAGTATTGCGAGATCTATTATTGCGACGCCCAGTTATCGAATGCCGCCCACTTTTTTACGGGCACCTCCATGCTTATCATATCTATCTGTTCCCCAAAAATTATGGCAATCAGGCGTATGGTTTAGGAGTTATCGATGTACATACATTTAAAAAAAAAAAAAAAAAAAAAAAAAAAAACCGAGAAACCGACTGTTCTGAATTGAACTGACTGAATTTGAGAACCTCCTCCTTTTTGAAGTCGGTTAAAAAAGGCTATGATCGGATTTCTTTCGCGAAATACTAGGGAGTTCTCTGATCCCTTTACCGCAAGGGTCTTAAAAGATAGCTGTGTTGTTTGGTACCCTCAGTACACTGTACACATCAGAAGAATTTATAATATTAAAAGACGTTTCAATAGGTAAGCAATAAGTAAATTTCACTGGGATTTTATGCCTTCATATGAACCCCTATGTGCCCTTCTTGGACTTAAGTCTCTAAAGTTCCGGTGAAAATATTTTCTTGCTTTATTTGCCTGAGACATAGTGGTAAATCACATACATTGTGCATCACTTCCAACTCTTTTTAAATTTTATGCACCTGAAAAAAAGTTTAGGCAAAGGCAATTGTTTTATATACTCTGCTCAAGGACGAATTATGGTTGATGCGATCCGGTGTACGTCTTATTCAGTTCAACACTATTTGCAACTCAATTGAGAGCACCCAAAATAGGGTAGCTTTTACGAACATTATCATATTAAAATATTTTTATATAAGATTAACTTGTGCCTTATAACTGTGAAACAATAATTGTTAATAATTGATAAATAAAAAAAATACATATATATATATAAAACAAAAATAATAATGAACAGTAGGCTGGATGAAAAGTAATCAAATTGTTTGTTTTGCTTTAATTCTTAGAAAGATATTTTTTCGGTGTAAAAATCTTTAAAAATATATTGAAATTGTAAGCTACAGACAAAAACCTTTATTATAATGGACAAAAACCTTCATAATATTGAATGGATTAAGAACATATATTAAAAAATAAGCTTGCTATTACTCTGTAAATTTATGAAAAATCATGATTTAACTAATCTGCTTATTTAGATTAACTGTGGTTGCCCCAGCTTCCAGCAATTCATTTTCTTAATTCATGTTTTTCCTCCACATATCTTCTTTATTATCGCCGTAACTTTATTAAAATTGTTTTTGCTACATATAATAATTTTTTTTTTATTATACCTCATAGAACCTAAGCATGGTCATTAAGGTGATCATAACTGTCTTAATGTGAACATTAAAAGTTTTTACTACAATATCTTTGGAATTTTTTTTTTTTTTCATCTCTTCTGGCAAAAACAACTGCTGTTTGACAATATTAACTGAATATTATCATTCATACCTCAAACAATTCTGGTCTCATTTTTAGGGTTGCCATTAAGTTGTAAAAATAAAAAATAAACTTAATGATTTCTACATTCATAATCAACATGAACATATAAAATTAATTTATACACATTTCTTTTTTTTTTTCCAAAACAACAACAAAAACGAAAAAAAAAAAATCTTAAATAGGTTATAAAAGTCATACAAAATATGAAAATGAACGCGCACAAGCTTTGCAAACTCAACATTTCCCTGTCAATAATTTACCCACAGTCGAATTTCCTAACTTAATTTACTGTTGAATGTGTACGAATTGTTGTTGTTGTTATTATTATTATTGAAGCTATTAAAAATGCCAACATACATATATCATTAGGAGAAAAACAAAATTACATATATTAAAAATTGAACTCAAACAGCCGGCACACATTTTGTCTGTCATCCCGAAGCAAATTAAAAGTTGTACCAAACCGATACAGCACGTTTTCATGGTCAGCTATACACTCCCATGTATATGTGAATGGGGGTCACTTTTAGCGCCAAAATGGAGCATATAAATAAAACTTCACATATTTTTTGCCAATACTAACTAATACTTAAATCCGAAATGTGAATGCGAAATACGTTATACACTATATTGTCGACCAACGACTTGAAGTCAATTATCGGAATTAATTTCATTTATTACATCATCAAAATATATGTGAGCCAATAATAATGTGGGCTTCGGTTGGCCAAACACACACACTCCAAAATTACATATATCTACGTAGAGAAGATAATGGAAAATATTCGCTAATATTATGTTCTGTGTGTCTGAGTTTTTCCTTTTTGTTTTTTTTTTTTTTTTTGGTATGGAAATCATTGTTGTTGCTGTCATTGCTTCTGCTTTTAAGTGTTCTGCAATGAGGCACCATTTTGTATGTGTGTGTGTGTGTGTGTGTGTGTGCCGGTTATACATACTCGTATTTGTATTTTGTTGAAAAACATACGTTTTTGAACGCACCTATAAAGTTTATTGTTAATTGCAGTTGTTGCTGTTATTGCTATTGTTGTTGTAGCCTAACATTTATGCCCGATTGCGAAAATATGCTGAGTGTATTAATTGTTTGAAATTTATTTATGCCTGTTTATATCTGCGAACATTTATTAATTCAATATCTATGGATATTGGCTTTTTTTCTGCTTTAGTGGAGGACATATTTTTGGTATTTAACAACTAAGGATTTGGAGGATATGGTAAATTGCTATATGTGTGAGTCATTTAAATCGAAGAACATGAAATTGCTTTATTGTCAACGTGCTATAAACCATCTACTGGAGAAGCTGGGGGTGTGAAATTTCCCAGAATCAGCAGTTTTTGTATTGCATATTAAAGCATTTAAGTAAGTAAACATAAATACATTTTTTTGTTTATGTATTTATTAGCTGATGTCTTTAGTCCTGCTGATACCACAGAATGTTTTTTACTTTTGAGCACAAATTTTATCTTAATTTGGTGGTACCCACTTAGTTTGGTGGGTATAGCAAATGGTGAAGTAGAACTTTTTTCATTACCCGATTTAACAGTAAATAGGAAAATAAAGCTGAATCATAATGAGTGGCAGTCTAGAAGAAAATTTGCAAATTTTCAACTGAATTTTTTGATGAAGAAGAATCTGCATCCACTTTATTTTCTAGTCCCAAAATTCAATACATAGTTAGAAATTTTGGCATAAATCTCAATATAGTTGGTCTTACATATATGACCACACCAAAATTGTATTAATATTACTTAATATATACTGTATTTACTGAACAAATTACTCTTCAATAAAAATTTTTATTTAAATTTAATGCTCAGTTCGTAATGTCAATACTGATTTTATGTTTCAATGCTAAGTTTGCATCAAAGAGTTTACAATTTAATAAAGATGAGTATTAAAAAAAAAGAAAATAAGTATTTATTCTAAAACATTTTGGAGATACCCACTAATGGGAGATACCAATTGTAGGTTTCGAATCACATGGTCATTAAAATGAAGGCAGTAAGCGTAGTTTGTGCACCGTAATCAAATAAAAAAATGTTTCACACATATTGTATTATAAAGTTTTGTTTACCAAAAGAGTAACTCTGAATCATAAGGCTTCTGTATCTAAAGAATCTTGAAATTTAGACGGAAGGTCTACTTATTGAAAAATTGTACATTATGGTATAAAATATAAATAAAGTATTCACTATTGTTTAAAATTAATTCCTAACTGTATAAAATACCGTTGCAATTTAAACTGTATAAAAAATTCAAAACAAAATTTGAACTGTATTAAAAATTCAATACAAAATTTATTTAAAATTTTATAATTTGTTTTCTGTGGCGGCCGTGGCGTAGTGGGTAGAGTGTGTGGCTCATACGCCAGGGAAACCAGGTTAGAATTCTCCATCTGACACAGAAAGTTTTTTCAATTGAATTGATTTTTCTGTTTGGCCGTCACCTCTCTGCAGACAATGGCAAGCCTCAGAGAGTAAAAACAGCCATGAAAAGCTTCTTGAGAACATAAGCCGTTCGTAGTTGGCGTAAAACATGTAGGTCCAGTTCTCGATCATTTGTGTGCAAACATTTCAAAACACACACAACACAATTGATCATAAGACGCCCGGTAAATGTTCTTTCAAGGGCTGAAATATCCATTTTCGTTTTTTTTGTAATACTTCGCTTGCATTAAAATTTATTCCAGAATTTCTAAGCGTGTGCTTTTGTGAAGAGAATTGGGGCTCCTGGTTGATATTCTGGCTACGCCCATGCAAGAAAGAAATAATTGTGGGAGAGAATTTTGCACTTTTAAGATGAAATATTTTAATTTTTGTTAATAAATTAATAAATACTCATTGACAATTTTAAAAAGAAACAACATTTTTGTTTATTTATACATTTTCGTGTGATAGCCTTGAAATCAAAAACATATTGATTGCAAGTTTGTAAGCTTCATTTTTTTATTGAGTGTTCGAATGATCAAAAATTATATTTTGTACACCGAAAAAGGAACTTAAGGCAAATTAACAATAAACTGATGTTAATTTATTCAATGGATTCGACTGTTTGGTGCCTGCCAAGTTCTTGGATAAGGCAACCAAGTTTTATTTGTTGACCTATCGAATTTTATTTGAATTAAAAATTGTCAATATTTTGTACAATTAACCATATATCCCCGTTATTTCTAAGCTTTTTGATATAATTTTGCATAAGTTTAAGTGATGATTAAATTAAATTTTATACATTGCCTTTATGTACTTTAACAAAAACTTTCTCAATTGTACAAACCTTAACTTTAACAATTCAAACAATTTATTTTTGTTTAAACCATGTTTAGCTTGCACAAATACTTTTGTCATTACGCATTAGTTTTGCCACTCAGTACATTTTACTTTCACAAAAGCCAATTTGTATGTTCCTACTATGTTTTTTTTTTCTCTCGGTGCATGATGCCATACGGCAAAGTTTGTTTCGTCTGCACATCCCTTATAGCAGCTTTGTGCAATAGCGTAAAATAACGGTACAGAAGCATTTACTTGATTCTTTGAAAGTAAAAATGGAGAATTAGCGGGAAAAAGAGAAAACTGAGATCATTAAAAAACGCTTTAATTACGCTTTAGTTTTAAAAAAAGTTTTAGATAAATAAGACTTCTTAAGTCTTAATCACAATTATTCAATACATTACTGATGAAATATTTTAAAATATATTGAATCTTTTAAAATCCAAAGCAGTTATTCCGTTGACTTCAGCAACTGTTCAAAGAAGTTTTTCTGTATTGAAAAAACTAAAAATCTATTTAAGATCCACTATGGTTAAAAATCTGTTTAATTTTTACCTACTGCATGATAAAAAATAAATTCAAGTTAATTCATAAGATATTCGAGACCTTTTTTTTAACTAAGAATGTAAATTAATGTGACGTTGTTTTTCAATATAGAGCCTTATAACTATGAATTTTTAAAATATAAAAAATATGTTAGTATAATTCAATATAGAGCCTTATAACTATGAATTTTTAAAATATAAAAAATATGTTATTATAATTAATAAGTAATTATATAAATAAATAACATTTATGCTATAAAACTCTCACCATATCGTGATTCGTTGCCCGTTAGAAAAAAATAAATTACAATTAACGCAAGTTTAAGCCTGAAACTTTTCAACACTTTTCTTAATACTTTCTTTTTCTTCTTAAGCAAAATTTCAAGCAATATTTTCTTCTGTAGAAAAGAAAAAATCTTTTAAAAACTTTGTTTTTAATTTAATTTAATTTATTGACATGCTTACATATATTTTAAGTTATACACATTAAATTTACAATACCAAAAATATTGCTTGCTTTATGCTTTTTAAAATACATCTTCTCCAAATCGGCTTAACTTAAACAATTTTCATGTTATGCGTTATGGATCAGGCGACTTTTTAACCTCTTCTTAATGACTTCTTAAGTCGGCTTTAGTGCTAGTACTCTGTGAAGAAATTGGCCATAAGAGTTATATTTTTCGAGCTCAAGGCCTGTGTTGCTTTTTGAAGAAAAAAAAACAACAATAACAATACCCTTGTATATAGTAGTAATCACGATGCAGACTTGACAGTTTTCATTTGATTTACTACAAATTTTGCCTGCACCTTCTTATTGTGCTTTGAAGAGAAATACTTACTGATTTTGACAAATGTTAAAAATTGTTAAAGAAATAAGCAAATTCTTGCCTCGGAATACAAACATTTTTTTTTCTTTTTTATATATGAAAGATTGACAATTTTCCAAAAGCGTATTTTCCAAAAAACGTGGCGTAGTGGGTAGACTGTGTGGCTCATACGCCAGAGAACCCAGGTTCGAATCCCTCATCTGACACAGAAAGTTTTTTCAGTTGAATTAATTTTTCTGTTCGGCGGTCACCTCTCTGCAGACTATTGCAAATTTTAGAGAGTAAAAAAACTGTAATGAAGTAGCTTTCAGAGAACCATATGCCGAACGGAGTTGGCATAAAGCTGGTAGGTCCAGCTCTCGATCATATGTATTCAAGCATTTCACAACACACACAACACAATTGATCATAAGAAGCTCGGTCAAAGTTCTTACAAGGGCTGAAATGGCCATTTCGTTTTTTTTTTATATATACATATTTTTTTATCTATTTATGTCAAAATTAAGCAGATATTTTGTTTTTTTTTTTTGCAAAATCAAATCTATGATGTGAGTCCCAAAGTCATTTTTTAAAAGTTTTTTTTATAGCTCCACAGTGGAATCATTTTATAATGCTTAAAAAAAAATTTCAAAATTAATATATATGAACATACCATACATTATCCCAGAAGGAAAATGAGGAATGCATCATATTTATCTTCGAAGAATTCTGTATTGGAAATAATATAGAAGAAATTTGAATACCAAAGTAAGTGAAGAGTTAATGTGTGCGTTACTCTTTCTGCTCTTTTTGCGTTACTATCATGATGAATTGAGAATTCTTGTGAAAATCGATGTATTTCTTTGATTCGATGCATCGAAATGTACATCGATATTTTTCGATGCATCCATTTGCATAGGATTGTTTGGATATTATATAAAAACAAAATATGTTATTAGCAAATCTGTTTCTTATGTGTTTCATTCAGTTTGACGTATTTTCGGCACTCATAGTCTTTTTGCACAAATTACAATAAGCGTTGCCTTCGCTGCGTTCCTCAAATGACTTCCAAACCACACTTTTTAAAGCCATTTCCATTTTTTTGTCAAGCATACTTCTTTTTTTTTTGCACAATGGAAAAACTGAAATAGCGATAAAAAAAACATCGATGCATTACCGAGTAATATAAGAATTCTTCAATAACTGTGTTAAGCAGTAAGGAATACATAACATTTCCTATGACATCTCCGTGTTAAAGTTTATCGATGGAGGTAATGTACAGCCATGCAAGCTATAGGTTACCACTTCGCTTGCTCAGTCGCTTACTTTCCTGCTGAGATACCCTGCAAACATTTAAAGACGATTGGAAAAGAAACTGGTTTTGTTATGTTCTTGCGATTAGCCCAAGGGTTCTTTAGAAGATGGATTGCGTTTCGATTGTCAAAGCGATGAATGCGCTATTCTTGAAACATTTGGAAAATCTTCTTTCGCTCATTCCGGCTATCGTTGGAGGATGGAATTGAATTAGAAAATGAGGCAAGCTTTGAAAAATCGTTAAAGTGAAGCAACACTTTTGAAACCTGTGAAAAACCGTACCTTTCTTACCGTTCAGTACCAACAACGTGTTTTATTATCCCTTTGGACCCGTTTTGCCGAATCGTTTAACCCTTTTAAGGACATCAGCGAATTGCTTAGGATCTCTTTCGGCGATTCATTTGCGATTCTTCCCAGTACATTTATATAAAACAAAAAAAAAATAATTATTTATGTTCGAATTATGTGGTATGCAACAGCGTTTTTGCAATATTAAGTAAAAATACGTAATATTTTTTCTTATTCGTAGCCAAAAAAAATTGATGACCCTCTACACAGGTAGTTTCTAGATCCGCCACTGGTAATGTTTGTTGTAAATTGATTGGTAAAAGTGAATACATTTTTTCTTAATACAGCATTTAAAATAACAAAATTTTGCATAAAGATAGATTTTAACATAAGAACTGTGTAGTTTTGCAACAATCATTATTGAAGTAATTGTAAGTGATTCTTTAGAATCATTTGCATAGATTGCAAAGAAAGCATAGACAAAAAAAAAATGATGTAAATTATTCATTAAATGCCAACTTTTATATTGTTTAGCATCAAGCTACTTTTAAATTGCAATATATTTATCATGAAAGACTGCCTAGGAAATAAATCACAAGCAATGATATGCATTTATTTTATTTTTTTATATTTTTCCCTATTTCATCTTCAACATATTATTCAATATGTTTGTTTTGTTTCTTAATTAGATTTCATAATGTTTTCTTCGCATCTACCATTAACATTTCGTATTTGTCTAACGCCGATTCATTTAGAAATGAAAATAAAAAACCAACATATAAATGCATCCATTCAGCCACGCCAAATCAACGCCTCACTTCATCCGTCTTGTCGGCTGTGCCTCGTCGAGCAATCCACTGACCAAATAAATAAATGCACTCTATTTAATTTTATTTAAATGTCTGCTTGTTTTCTCAAAACAAATCTCGATCTTGCTGGCACCTTAAGTAATTTGTAATGTAGAAGATTCAATTAAAAAAGAAGAGATTGCTTTTAATGCGCCAAAATAAATAAATATTTCGCACTTGTAGCTATGGGTATAGGTGCGAAATACTGTCAGACACGGCGCGCCACTAAGTCACCTGTGAATTGATGATTTTACGGCATGCACAAAACTATCTAGAGCGGGTCAGGCAGTCTTTTAATGGTGTATAGAACTTGAAATGATAGATTTGGCATCTGACTAGGGTGTCCCATGTAAAAATTTTGAAAATGATATACATACCTATAGTTTAATCTTTATTTAAACTTAACATATTAAATAAATTTCTTTTTTTGTAACAATATATTTTTATCATATATAAACCGGAGCAAGATTTTGACTCACATAAAATTCTACGCGAACTTTAACAAGATTTTCCATATCTTAAGGTATAATACTATCCAGTTGTTGTTTATGTTTCAAACTGACCTTGATATGTGACATGTTTTGGCACACCAACAACATACGAGTAATAGTTTATTTTCCAACATTTCTTTGATATATCCAGAATTAGATTTTTCTGAACGCCACTAGAAGAAAAAAAAGAATAAAACATATAGTTCAAGTACATCGTATTTTTAATTTAAATCCGCAAACTTCCACTAACGTATAGTATAGTGAAAAACATGCAAGTGGTTGTCCATCAAAACTCGCTGGCAGCCCACATAATCCCCACCACATACTCTGTAGAGTACTCCAAACTGTCGAATCCATTAGAATTGTGGAAATAAATGTGAATTTTTCTCCTATAAAATAAGAAAAAAAAACGCTTAAAACCACAACATTTGCTTAACATCTGTTTCGTATTAAGCCATCATAGACACATACATGCATACAAACTTTTATAGGTATATGACACAAAAAACACAAAAATAATTTTATAAAAACCAATTGAAACCATCAGAACTTAGAGCAGCTTAGGAAAAAAAAAATATTTTCCATGGCCAAATGCCTTAAAAATTTGCTTAATAATTTGTTTGTGTTTATGTTGTTTTGTTAGATGCTAAAATACATTAACCTGTTAGATATATTTTTTGCATTGATTTGAAGTGGACGTATTTTTGCTGTGATATTTTGTGGATTCATTTACTAATTTGAACTCAGCAAATTACTCATAACTCATCTGATAGAAAAGCGTATATTTTCAGTCAGAGGATGTTCGGTTTGATCATTTTTATAGATGTTGATATTGTTTTATATAATGGCCACCAATTTACTATTCAAGTACAATGGACTTTTGTGGGCTTAAATCACAAAAAAAAAACTACTACACGGCCATTCCACGAAAATGTCAACCACGAGGCAAAAAATTAAATCGAATTTATCTTGGGATAGAAATAATTTTTCGTCAATTTAATTAAAATTTTTTCAATTTAACTTAAATTTAAATTCTCAAAAATTCTGATAGTTGTATGAAAAATTTATTAAATTTGCTGCCCTGCAAGTAAAAGACAATAAGCTGATAAGTGAACTGTGTTTGTTATAAAAAAACGACAAAAGTTTTGTGTATAAAAAAACTTTTAGTAAAATTGAATAAACAAAATTTTTTAAAAAAAAAATACAACCGACTACAAAATCACTACAAAGTAAAAAATAATTTAAAAAAAAATACTTTTCCTTTTAATTTCTTGGTCATATTTGATAACTTATTTAAACATATTATTATATATGAAATCTTATTATCTTAATTTTTTTCTTATTTGTTTTATTATCATAAATATATTAATTTCTTGATGAATACAAAAGCTTTTAAGGTTGGCGCTAATATAATCAGACTTTTAATCAGAAGCGCCAACTTCAAAGCATTTGTATTCATCCAGAAATTAATATATTTATGATAATAAAACAAATAAGAAAAAAATTAAGATAATAAGATTTCATATATAATAATATGTTTAAATAAATTATCAAATATGACCAAGAAATTAAAAGGAAAAGTATTTTTTTTTAAATTATTTTTTACTTTGTAGTGATTTTGTAGTCGGTTGTATTTTTTTTTAAAAAATTTTTATTTCTTCCTTTTTAGAGAATATGATAAATTTTCGAAAAAAGTGTATAAACAACATTATTAAAATTGTTCCGAAAAAGTTTGTTCCATTAAAATCTGAAAGTTTGTTGGTTATTTCAAATATCAGCCTCTTAAATTTAAATTAGATGTCACATGTTTTGAAATTATTATACCCATTCTTGTAACGAGTTTTATTACCATAGTGTCAATATTATTCGAGATATAGTGTTTTCCAAATATTGCCACGCCCCTTTGTTAAATAAGCGCCCACTTTCTGGAGCGTTATTTCCAATAATTGTGCTTACCCCTGTACTTTATTTCAGTACCCCAGCGTCAATATTAACTGCGATAGTGTTTATCTAGTATTGCCACGCCCATTTATCAAATAGCGCCTACTTTATTGACCATAATTTTTAATAATTCTGCCTACCCCTGTACTACAATAAATTTCAGTGCCCTAGTGTCAATATTATTCGAGATACACTGTTTTTCTAATATTGCCACGCCCAATAGTCGAAAGCCGCCCACTTTCTTCACCGTAATTTTTACTTATAATGCCTACCCCTTTACCAAATTCCAGTACCATAGTATCAATATTATTCGAGATATACTATTTTTCTAATATTGCCACGCCCATTTGTCAAATAACGCCCATTTTGTTGATGGCAATTTGTAATAATTCTGCCTACCACTACACTAAACTTCAGTACTCTAGTGTCCATATTATTCGAGATACAGTGTTTTTATAATATTGCCACGCCCATTGTCGAATAACGCCCACTTTATTGGCCATAATTTGTAATAGTAATGCCTACCCTTATACTAAATTGCAGTACTATAGTATCAATATTATTCGAGATATAATCTTTTTCTAATATTGCCACGCCCATTTGTCAAATAACGCCCATTTTCTTGACCGTAATTTATATTAACTGTGTCTACTTTTACACTAAATTTCATTACCTAGTGTCCATATTATTCGAGATACAGTGTTTTTATAATATTGCCACGGCCATTTGTCGAATAACGCCCACTTTATTGACGATAATTTGTAATAATAATGCCTACCCCTATACTAAATTTCAGTACTCTAGCCTCAAAACTATTCAAGATACACTGTTTTTCTAATATTGCCACGCCCATTTGTCGAATTACGCCCATTTTCTTGCCCGTAATTTGTAATAATTGTGCCTACCCCTACACTACATTGCAGTACCCTAGTGTCAATATTATTCGAGATACAGTAGTATCTAGTATTGCGAGATCTATTATTGCCACGCCCAGTTCTCGAATACCGCCCACTTTTGTACGGGCACCTCCATGCTTATGATATCTATCTGTTCCCCAAAAATTATGGCAATCAGGCATATGGTTTAGGAGTTATCGATGTACATACATTTAAAAAAAAAAAAAAAAAAAATATAAAAAAAAAAAAAAAAAACAGAGAAACTGACGAACTTGAGAACCTCCTCCTTTTTGAAGTCGGTTAAAAAAGGCACGGAGTTTTTTGTTATGTTGTTTAAGTGTCCCACCCATGATAACAATCTTGAGTGAAAGGAATATTTAAAAGGTATTTTTCATGTACCACCCATAACGTCCCACCTGTAACGCTGAAAATATTTGTATTATAATAAAAATTAATAAAAAAAATTTGATTTAAGAAAAAAGTCAATGAAGATGTGTTCATTATTATTTTGACTTTTCAAACAAATACATTTTCTAAGTTATGTGTTTATATAACTCAAATATTTTTTCAATTGTCAAAGGATATATTTTTATCGAGCTCAAGGTCAATGTTGCTTTCCGAAGAAAAGACTAGACAGCTGTTTCGTTGGCCGCTACACCAACTCATCAGTAGCCCTTTTCGTGATTCTTGCAGTGATCCACTAAGCTCTTAATTTTCTACTTGTTTCACGAATGCAATTAGTAAATTACCCTGAATTGCATGTACAAATGATATGAAAGCAGCTTCAAGCTCTTCTAATTTGTGAAGCATACTTTCAGGGAAAGTAAGTTCTATTATTCGAAGATAGATTAAAGCTTTTCTAAATACTCAAAGATTTTGTTGTGCTTGTTGTTGTTGCACTTCTAAAAAAATTGAAAATCCCGGCCATTGGAAATATGATTATTTGTGTGTGTTTACACACAATAAATTAAATCTAAGTATTCAAAAAAACAAATCTTCATGTCGTCATAGTTTAATATCAGCTAACTGCTGAAGCTGAGATCGACTGTGAAATAGAAGAGCAACAACAACATCTTTGAGTATTTAGAAAAGCTTTGATCTATCTTCGAATAATAGAACTTACTTTCCCTGAAAGTATGCTTCACAAATTAGAATAAATTTAAGCTGCTTTCATATCATTTGTATTCTCCTACATGCAATTCAGGGTAATTTACTAATTGCATTCGTGAAACAAGTAGAAAATTAAGAGCTTAGTGGATCACAGCAAGAATCACGAAAAAGGCTACTGATGAGTTGGTGTAGCGGCCAACGAAAAAGCTGTCTAGTCTGCTATGTGATTGATACTCTATAAGAGTATTGTTGTTGTAAGTTGTTTTTGCTTCAGTTGCTTTTCTTCGGAAAGCAACATTGACCTTGAGCTCGATAAAATATAACCTTTAATAATTGAAAAATTATTGGAGTTATATAAACACATAACTCAAAACTTATGAAAGAAGGTCGTTATTAATATACAAATACATTTTTTTCGGAAAATATGTTAGAACTACCAGAAATTTAATCATCTTTGCGTGAATCTCATAAATAACATTTTGTGCGGTCCCACTCGTAACACTATAAAAAAAAGATCATAACTTTTTTATTAATAGTGTATGCAAAACTTTTTTTTCGTGAAATAAATGCATGCAATGGTATGTGTCTGTGAGTTCATCAAAATGCTTAAAATCCATTTTAATTAACAAATTATTTCTACTAACAGCTGTATTCTGCTTGTACCTTGAACAGCTTAGAAGTGATATTATTCAGGAATTAATTCGACGAAGAGAGCGATTACCAAGAACTCAAGCGGCTGTAAATATTGTTCGATCAGTGCGGAGCTACATGTGCGGTCTGTCCATCATCAATTTGTCGCAAAACATACAAACACTACACCGTTTGCAAGAAGCCGGTATGTCCACAACTTCGTACGACAATTACAATGTACATACAAAATAAATACAATTGCCATTAACATACCAAATAAATTCTGAGTAAATATTAACAACTGTTCCCTAAAATAAAAAAATAAAGTGCCTTGTAACTATCTTAAGCCTAAAAATATCTTAAAACATTAACAAAAGATGTTAATTTCCATATAACTTGCAATGAAATATGTATCAAGCCATATCGTGACCTAAGAGTCACATGTGTATGTTTTTCTTAAGGTAACAGAGGGGTTAAAAAGAAAAAAATTCTTAAAAACAAACGACCAATAATTATATCGTATCTTCTCCAGAGAGCACTCAACATAAGAAAACCAACATCATCGTCTTCAGCAGGAAAATAGTCAGGGAAAATCTAACTGAACCTACTCTTCTCGGTGAAACTATAAACTTCTCGAAAGAAGTCAAATACTTAGTTGTGACGCTTGATAATAAACTCACATGGAATCCACACCTAAACAGCACCGTAAACAAAGCAAGAGCCTCATTGTGGGTCAGCAGAAGCTTTGTATCAGGTTGGCAACTAAGTAATTGCGGACTTTTTTTAGAAAATAAAAGACAATTTTTTCATGGAACGAAATAACTTTATTCTGTAATGTATTTTCCATTTTGAGCAATGACCTTTTGCCATCTTTCAGGCAGCATCATAATTCCACGTTCATAAAACTTCTGGTTTTTATCAGCAAAAAACTGAACCAGGTACGATTTGACATCATCATTATTATTGAAATTTTTACCATTCAAGGAGTTTTGCAAAGATCGAAATAACAAGTAATCAGATGGTGCAAGGTCAGGACTATATGGTGGATGTGGCAAAACATCCCAACCAAGCGCCAATAATTTTTGACGAGTGACCAAAGATGTGTGTGGTCATGCATTGTCATGTTGGAATACAACACCTTTTCGATTTGTCAATTCGGGCCGCATTTCTTCAACTGCATTGTTAAATTTTGCTAGTTGTTCAATGTAGACATCTGAATTGATCGTTCGGTTGAGTGGTAAAAGTGCAAAGTTGACAATTCTTTTGTAATTCCACCAAACTGATAACATAACTTTCTTTTGATGAATATCAGCTTTTGATGTTGTTTGAGCTGGTTCACCTGGCTTGCTCCACGATCTTTTCCGATTGACGTTGTTGTAAAAAACCCATTTTTCATCAGCAGTTATCAATCGTTTTAAAAATGGATCATTTTCATTACGTTTCTTTAACAAATCGCTGATGTCAATGCGTTGTGTTAAATGATTTTCTTTCAGTTCATGAGGAACCCATATATCGAGTTTTCGTACATAGCAAAGTTGTTTTAAGCGATTTTCAATGCATGTATGTGATACATGAAGCTTCTCTGCAATCTCACGTGTTGTACTGTGACGATCCGAATCGATTATTGCTTTAATTTAGTCGTCATCAACTTCAACTGGACGACCAGAGCGTTTTTCATCTTTGAGTGAAAAATCATCAGAACGAAATTTGGCAAACCAATATGACGAAAATGTTCGTTTTGATTTTCCATTTTTCAACAGATGCCAAACAAAAACTACACAACCGATCAAAAAAATTTTTTTACTGATTGACAGTTGAAGTACCAACTATCAAATAACAAAATGTGTTTGACATTTCGATTACGTCAGCAAACCTAAAAATTCAACTAAAGCCATCTATGAGTGAAATCCGCAATTACTTAGTTGCCAACCCAATAGTTAAAAACTGGGGCCTAAGTCCCAAACTAGACATGTGGATGTATACTTCCATCACGAGTCCTATCGTCTTATATGCTGCACCAATATGTTGGAGTAAAACGATCCAAAAAACAGCTCCAGCCAAGCTCAGTAAATTGCAACGACTAGCTTGTGTATGTGTCACACGAGCTATGCGTACTGCTCCAACATCTGCTTTGGAGACTTTGCTTGGTATACCACCATTACATCTTCTTGTCAAGAATGAAGCTCTGCTCTTCACAGTCAGGCTCGTTATTGACAACAAAAGTAATACTCACTCATCGCTATTAGACAAAATAGCTAAGGACGAGCATTTAAGGTTATTACCCTGCGATCTCTGCCTTTCAAAATTCAACTTCTGCAAAAACTTCTAAATCTCCTTCCCAAAGAGAACCACACGAGAAAAAGAGAGGCCACGGTTCACTGGTAACCTTCAAGCCTGGTATACTGATGGCTCAAAGACAGATGAAGGTGGGAGCTGGCGTTTTTGGCTTAAGGCAGGGAAAATCTATATATGCCATCATTGGCACAGGTAGTTCAGTCTTTTAAGCTGAAATCCATGCCATTGAGATCTGCCTAAGAGAGTATGTAAACAGTCCCACTAGAAACAAAAACATTTACACTCATTCTGATAGTAAAGCAGCTCTACTTGCACTTAGCGCATACAAAATCACGTCCAAACTCGAATGGGATTGCCTACAGCTGCTTATCAAGGTATCTACCCATAACAGAGTCCATCTCATTTGGGTATCAGGCCATAGCGGCTATTTAGTAAACGAGATCGCGGACGAACTAGCCAGGAAAGGGGCTGCAAGTTCCTGCATAGACCCAGAACCATTCTGCGGGCTAGCATGGGGCACTAAGCGCCATAACATTAAAATGTGGCTAAACAGAGAGGCACTTCATTACTGGAGGGAAACTGAAGGTAACAGAAAGGCTAAAACATTCATGCCAACCACTTCGCTCCAAAGAACGAAAAAATACCTGACTCTAAGTGGAAAATCTAGCAGACTTGCCACAGTTTTCCTAACTGGACATTGTAAGGTAAATAAACACTTATCTGTAAATCTGTGTAGATTATGTAATGAAGATGAAGGAACAGCAGAGCACATCTTGTGTCACTGTAACGGTCTAATCAGGACCCGACTTCGTTACTTAGGTGCATTGTACCTAGAATTTAATAGCGTTAGTAACGAACTTAATGATTAAGAGTGAAATATAACTTATAGAGATTTGTTGCAATAGGCCCTTGAGGCCGCAGTAACTAGGCGACTTGCTCTCTCCTCACTTAACTTACTAACTAACTATATCAAGGTGAGTGCTAGTCTTTACTGTGCTCTTCAATATTTTTAATAAATGGTAAAAATATAACCACCATTCCGAACACGAACACGCTATGGCTACTAACTTTTATGCAAATCACTGAAAATTGGACTAGCTGTAAATTAAGAGAGTGCTGCTGCATGGCATAAAAACAGGAGTAACGAAAACAAGGTCATGGTTTGAGGAGGAGATCAGCTAAATCTGTTGAAACCATAGCGACGCAATTGCAAAGTGGATAAGAAATAATCACTTTTTTTTTTTGTTATGAGCTACACTCAGCGCCTTCATCCAGTCGAAGAGTGGTCGTGGCTGCATGGCTAAAACAACGTTTAAAAACATGAAGGATTTCCGTAAAGAGATATCCTTTACCACGTCGCCACTTCGCGTTGTTGGCTCAAATAATAAAGTAGCGAACGATGAATATTTTCCGTTGATAAGATAGTGAAAGAGTGGAATACTGTCCTTAGCTATGTCTATATATCTCTCACGCTGATTGTATGTGTGTGTGTGTGTGTGTGTGTGTTTGAGTGTATTTGGCTGTTTGAGCTTTGAATTTGTTACATGTTTTAAATGCAATTCGTGTTCATTTTGCAGCGCGACAAAGTTTAAAGTAGATTATATATGCGTTATGTAAGCAGCAAAGCCCCAACATGCACATTTTTTTTCTAGAGCAAAATCATTTTTTTTTTTTTTTTTGGTTTTTACTCAAACTGTCCCGCCTTAGCATGTTCGTAGCTACGACGACGACGACAACGACAATGAAAACGTGAAAAAGGATATGCCAGGATAGCAAATAATAAAGTAACGAAGCGCCTTGCTCCTGTAACATAAATCCGTTTTCAACGCTCGAGCTCAGAATTTATGGCTTAGTGCGAAAGTGTGGCAGAGCACGGCAAATGCGCGTCCAAATAAACTGAATGCTTTTTTATTATATTTTAAGTTTCTTTCGCGAAGTATTTATTGCCGCTGCATGACCTGAGAGCAAAAATTCCTGATGTCCTCGAGGGAAGCCCGCTGATGACTATGTTGACGATGGTAAGCCACGAAAATCCATGCAAAGTTGCAATCAGTTGATAAGTATATGCTTGCGGTTTATATTAGTAAAATTAATTTATTTTATAAAATTTCAAACTTAGTTCAGCTGATTGCAAGTCTAGCTTGAGGCTTAAGTGGAAACTATTCGATGTCAGCCATGCAACAGATTTTCATTATAAATGCCTATCAGCTTGAAAATATTTTTCAAGCAGTGTGCAAGTAAATTTACACATATGTTAAATTTACCCCAGAGTTTATGTGTATACGTACTTCAATATGTACTTAGGTATAGTTTCTGTCATTATTGGTTACAAGCAAATGCTAATGATTTGTCACTCACTTGATCGAGATTTTGTTTTTCTCTCAAGTATCAATAAACCTTCCGTTGCCTATTTATAAATGTAAAGTAGTGCATTGCTTGTACTCTGATAGGCTTTTGTTGTCTTTTCTAAGCATTATTCATTTGTCAAGTTGAGAATATTGAACACATGTTTATTGCTAGGTTCCTTGCTTTATCCTATAGCTGTGGAGGGAAAGCAAGTCGGTGTGACCACAGTTGCAGGTACAACGCTCGATTACAAACGTGCGTGCTGCATTTCCTGTCAGAGCACAAGCGCAGCAAGTAATTAATCAGCATTTCAAATAGTATGTATTTTAAATAGCATTGTAGTAGAAAATTTGAATTTCAACATTTTCGAACATAGGTTGTTGAAGCCGAATCTGCAAAAATACTATCTTCTATATCTATATAAAAATGGGTGTATGTGGCTATGTATGTATGTATGTGGGTGTGTATGTCAGCTATGGATACGGAAACCGTTAAGCCAATTTTTATGCAATTTGAGAAACTCTGGAAGTCTTAAAAGTGTTCCTGTCAACTTTGGTGCTGATCGAAACAATGGGGCGGGAACTGGACAAGGGAGCGTGCCACCTCCCATATAAATGGAATTTGCAATATCGAATAGCTTTGAAATTTTAGGTTGCACAGCTTCAGGATTCGGTAATCGTTCTCAATTTACACTTGCCATACCACTGATAACATTTTATGGGCGTTGGACGAGTATCGTTGCACTTTTTCAGCAGTTCAAATATTCGGTATAACTTTTGAACTATAAGTCACACTAATCAATAAAAATCGGTACGATCATACTATTTAGACATATTCATCAACTCACAGAATTGAGTAAGCATTGGGCAAGAGGGTGTGGCACGCATTTCAACTCAATTGATATCGAATAGCTTTGAAACTAAATGTAGCATACCATTGAAACTCAAAATGGTGACACTTATTGGCCAGGTGTCTTAGGTGGCCAGGAAAACTGACATGGGCATTGGAAAAGGGGGAGTGGTTCCACCCATACCAGCCAAATTTTTGATACAGAAGAGCTATGAAAGTAAAGATCACAGAAAATTTAAGCTCTGAATGGAGTTACTATTTGCTGATATCCTGCTACTGGGAAACGGGGAATGGCATAGTTGTTGATTCATTGGGATTGTTATTGATGTGCAAGCCAAATTTTTCGTGAAGAAAATTGGTAAAAAATCATTTGATGCAAAATTTTCGTTAAAATCTCCTTCGAGAATCAAAGAGCTTTTATCTTCGCTTCTACCAAGAGCATCAACACGTGCTGGACTGTAAATCAGTAGTTGACGATGTATGTAATAAAAACTTAAAGATGGTGGATAGGGTTGCCATCTGAGTTTTAACGAATTCAATGCTAGGGCGAACGCTAGATAAAAACCGACGAACTTGAGAACCTCCTCCTTTTTGAAGTCGGTTAAAAATGGGTTTGCTCAATGCGAATCTGTTGTCACAACTTCAAAATTACAAGAATTTGTAAAAATACAAAAAATTTAGGTGGCAGCCCTATCCGCCATAATGAATCTTTAAACTGTGATATCAGATTCAAAATCAAATTCGCGGTCAGAACTTTAAGATAACAAGAATTCGCAAAATACAAAAAAATCGAGATGGCCACCCTATCCGCCATCTTTAATCTTAAAAAACCTCACATGGGATTCAAAACCCGCGTTACCCTAAAACTGCCAACCACGGTGTCTGTCTTAGGCAGCGCTAATATACATTTTACGTGCTTATATACGATGTTGACAAAAAACGTTTCCACATTTTTGTTACATGCTTATAAACATGTAGACGAGTTTTTTGAAATATTCCGTAAAATTCCGTAGTAATTTTATCCCAACATAATTCGTAATTTAATTCTCTTTCTAGTTCCTACCGGGTCATACAGCGGGAACACTCTGACGAATTGGTACACCAGCGCGAATTATAATCAATACAGAACAATAAAATAAGGAATATGCATTTTCAACTTGAACCAAACAAACAAACAAACTTGAAAATATTTGGTTGTATGACACAACCAAAAATTAAATACAATAGTGTATAAGATAAATGAATAATAATAAATGAATATTATCTGAAATATAATTTACCGAACAAATTACTATTTACAAGGATAGGATGGGGAATTAGGGCATAAATGAAGGTAGGGAATCGAGGAATTAGACGGCGGGATAAAAGGACAAACGGAAGAGAATTCAAGGGCTTTTTTGATATCTGAAGTTAAAGTGATAAGACGTGCGACTCGGGCAGTATAAGTTGGTGGCAGCAAGTCGGCTGCCCGCACCAACCAGCAGGTGTAGAGCAGCGGCTGCGATCAAGCAGCAACAGAGCAGCGGCAGCGACCGAGCAACAGCATCAAGAGTATTGGTTAATTAGCCACATGATCGAGGCATACAGTGGTGTAATGAACACGTATTCCTATCGTATCATTATTTATAATTTGTATTATCAGTGTGCATATAAAGATTTACCCAAAAATAGTGTACTGATAGGATAAGGAGGTAAAGTATTTGGGAGAGTGAATGTAAGGTGCAAGTATAGTGAGTCATTATTGAATCAATACCCAAGACATTCGGTGAATGGGCATGACCTGATCCGACTCTGTAAGCTAAGCCCTGGCTCAACCCCAAGGTTAGAAGACTAGCCATTAGTAAGAGACAACCTAATACTTTCGGTGAATGGGTATGACCTGATCCGACTCTCTAAACCAAGATTCCAGCTCCACCGCGCTAGGTCATTATTAGTCATAGGAATAGTAATTAATGAATTAATACCAAATACTTTCGGTGAATGGATATGACCTGATCCGACTCTCTGAACCAAGATTCCCGCTCCACCGCGCTAGGTCATTATTAGTCATAGGAATAGTCATTAGTGAATTAATACCAAATACTTTCGGTTAATGGATATGACCTGATCCGACTCTCTGAAATAAAATCTAATACGTTCGCTGAATGGGTATGACCTGATTCCACGCCGCCATCCAAAACCCGGCTAACCAAATATCTCAGCCCTCAGGCAAAGACAGTTAGCTTTAGTATAGGTGGCATTTAGTATCACATTTAATAGAGCCACATTTAAAAGATGGTATAATTCATCATAGAGCCTGTAGTATAGGTCACATTTAGTACCATGCATAACTATTATAGAGAGTTGACTGTAGCGTCAACGATGCTGCTTCCGAAGGCAACCTCAGGTCAACACAGGCCATGGGTTGCCAAGATATGGTGGTAAGAATCCTGAGAAGTTTATTCAGTTTCAAGTTCATTAACTTAGTTTAAGCACATTCCTCGTATTATCTTTGGGATTATCTTTAGTTGCATTCAACTTATTATAATAATTACTGAAATCATATATTTTTCGTTAGCCTTAAATGCATCTTTGCGCCATTGAAGTATCGCCATCTGCGATTAGTACGTAAGCTTGTTGGTTTGTTATAATTCAAGACAATTGTAATTTTCATTGAATTGTATTGTAAAATCAACTGAAAGATTGTAATAAATATCATCAAAGTTCAGAAGTCACTGCTTTTGATTTGGTGTTCATTGAACAAAGAGATAAATAGTTGCAACGATCCCTGGGTCCGGCGAGCGCATCCTCTGCGGGAAAGTTGGGTCGTTACATACATATAAATTTGGCAAGGTGAGGTTCTTGTTTTTTTTTTTTTTAATTAAGAACACACAAATCTTTAACAGTTTCAAATTTTTTAAGCTTGTTAATCATCAAATGTCAAATTAACCAAGCAAAATTGTTGACCTATTTTGGCAAAGACGGGTAGCTTTTTGCCCCAAACTTATATTAAGATTTTTATTAAAATAGTAACAATAAAAATGATTTGTTGATTCATTAGTATTCTTCGAAATGTTGGATCTTATTTATGTGCTATGTTTCATAATTATAACTGAAAGTCTTCAAGAAAACCATCTTTGAATTAAAAATGAAATTGATTTTTCTATATAAAATGATAACATGAACACACCTTTCATGCTACCATGGTTGGTGGTAACTCAAAGAAAGTATTTCAAATTAGCTTTGGTTTGGTTCTACGGCTTTGGTTCTACGTAAACGGGTGATGGGCCAAAATGGTTTAACACAAAATGCTTAATGAGTCAATGTTTCAACTTTGTCAAGAGTAACGCATAAAGAAGAACTAATAAAATACATCTACAGAAACACATTAATAAATGCTTATATGCCAAAAATTCCAACATGTAACATTTTAGGCTGTAAACTGCCTATTTCACTGCTAAAAATCAATAAAAAAAAGTCCATAAACATATAAATAAAAAAAAAAATTTTAAATTACAGCTGTAACTTTTCCACTAGAATTACACAGAATGGCATAAATTAGCAATAAAAGTTGATGTTACAGATACTATACTCTGACCAGCAATATACGCAGTTTAAAGTTATTTTCAATGGATACAATTTTCACACCCTTTGACTGGGACTCACCAAAACTCGATGAAAATAAATAAAATTCCTAAACAAAATGATAGAAATCAGCAATAGCAACAAAAAACAGTGGGATGCGGCACCAAAAGACAAAGGGGCACACTTTGAAAACCAACAACTGATCAAGCGAAAGTCGTTATAGACGGCGGCAAACGAGTAGCAACGAATTCCAAACGAAATTATGTTAAATAGAAATACTTTTGCGAAAACGTAATGTTATAAAATGTCATTTGAAGAAAAAAAAAAAAAAAAGAAATAAAAAACGAAATGAAAACCCATAAAATAAAAGTGAAAGAATCGGAATGAAAAACTATCGTATGTGTGTTCATGTTAACAAACAAAAAAAAAACCGTTTTACTTCTGCTTCAATTCGCGCCATGACCGTGTGGCGGCATCAAACAGAATATTATGGGAAGGGGGCTCAGGGGGAGGGGTTGATGATTCTTAAAGGAGGAGTAGCGTGGTTTTGGCTACGCGTTGAAATTTATTGATGCAGATATTGACATTTTTGTTGTTGTTGTGCTTATTGTTTTGATGTTAACTGGCCAAAGCCAGGCGTCACACATTCCAACCCAGCTCTATCAGCTCAGACCACACTGAAGGCATCAAAACGTAAAGCTCTGCTGTTGGGCCCAAAAGGGTTTGCCTTAACATTTGAAATCAAACAAACGCATTCTTACAAAATAAAATCTGAAAACAATTGATTCGCGCTTCAGTTTCTTAGAATGGTTTTTTTTCATGGTTTTTTAAGCGTGTTTGTGTGACAAATTTACCCTTTTTTTTTTGTGGACACTTTTTTATTAAGCAGCCAAAAAAGTGGTAAGTGTGAACACGCGTTGGTAAGTGTGGCTGCGCATCTTGGAATGGATGTGTATGAGAGTATGTGTATGTCTCGAGACTTAAACTATTTGATTATCTCTGTTCGGTTTTTATTGTTTTGACCTAAGTTTGCACCTCAATTTGTCTTCGTAAATGTGAAAAATGTGGAAATTAGCTGCTGCTGTTGGATGTAGATAGATGCTGCTGATGTTTCATCAATCACTTGATGTGTCACACCTATCAGTGAAATGTTTGTGAAGCAACTGGATACGCCTTAAAATGTCAGCAACAGTGTTGGTTTTGGTTTTGCATTTCGAAATGTGTGAGATTGAAGAGAATCCTTTCAGCTACAATGGGATGGGGGTTCAGATTATAAAAGAGCACAACTTAAGGAGAATAAGAAAAACTTTTCAAATCAAAATTATCAAAATTACTACGGAAGTATGTTAAAGTTTCATCTTTAGAGATTGAATATCTCATACCCATATATCAGGTTAGTACCAGAAATTTAACTTTTCTGGAAATTAATTTGGGTCCAGTAATCAGTGATTGTCCATCAGCTGATACGTCCTTTTGAAATAGTCGTTTGTTTTAATGTTTTTAACAGCACGTGTGTTCTTTTATATCAAATATTGCGTTGGAACTTAACTAAGTTGAATTGAAATTGTAGAGCAGGTATGTATCTATTAGTGAGGCTACTATTGATGAAATGGAACAATAAGCTTTAATCGTTTTTAGGTCTATTTATGGAAAGACCTAAAAATTGTGCCGGCTGAGTAGGAAATCATCAATTCTGCTAATTTATTTGAGGGAGCACCTTTCAGTTGCACCGGTATTACCCATTCTACACCTCATTCTTCTTTTAATCATATTTATTATTAATTTTGATTTCGTATGTATAACGCCATGTCTTATGTTGTTATTTTTTAACTATTCTGTGTGTATTTTAATTTTTATTTATTAAATTTATTATAAAATTCATTCGGTTTTACTGCACAGTGTGTTTGCTCGTCAAATTTTCTACAATATATGTTATACCCAATTTTCTTGGTAAATACCCGGGAGTTTACCCATTTTTACTCAATTAAGCCATTTATAGGGTATTTACTAATTGGGTATTTATCTTTTTCCCATCTCCATTCATCTCGAATAGAAACAATTTGTTCGAATTTCAACAAAATCAAAAATTATGGACAACCAAAATGCTTTAAGGAAAATTGGGAATTGTGTCATTATAATATATGTAATATACAGGGTGTCCCGCAATTGCGTGCAACTATTTACGGAGCTGAAAGGTTATGTCGAGCTGAGCAAAAAATCGTATGGGAGGGGGGGGGGGATCTATTTTCACATTCTTAGGAGCTACAGGGTTAATTAATATTTCACGGCTTTGGTTTACTTTATTGTTATTGTTATATAGCAGAAAAACTAACTTACATAAAACTTATTTTGAAAGCTCATTATAAAGGCAATAAAATCACATTTCTAACGGCATATCAACAAATCTTACCAACTTAACCGTTACCGAGCTGTGCTCGTGTGAAGATGAAATCAATTGATTGAAACTACCAAATTTCAATTTTGAGTGCAAATTTCTCAGAATTTCGCATAGTAAATGATATTTTTTACGATTTTTTGCTCAGCTCGACATAACCTTTCAGCTCCGTAAATAGTTGCACTCAATTGCGGGACACCCTGTATAAATAAAACTAGTAAGGAATGGAGCTTCGGCAGGGTACCGATGCTAAAATACCCCCCGCAGCCGTATTGAAGTTCATTCAAGGTCTTTGCCGTCTTTAAAATGTTTATGTATAATCTGCAAAAATATTTGTGTCAAACGCTTAATATTATTTTACCCTTGGCATAAAGACAGAATATATGTGCAAAATTTGATTGGTAGTATGTGCAAATTCATACCGACGGTGTAAAATAATTTCGCTTAATATTAAAGTGCCACGCCCCCGTTCAATTTCGCCCAAATTTCTTGACTATTGACTGCTCATTATTCCAAAGAATATGGCAAATTTTAAAGCAGTAGGACCAACGCAATAGAAGGAGTTCGATTTAAATTCAAGTGACACGCCCTTGTCTAATTCCGCCCGATTTTTTTAGACTAATCACTGCTCATTATTCCAAAGAATATATTTGCGAAATTTGGTTAAAGTCACAAAAACGGTGTAGTAGGAGTTTGATTAAAATAAATTGACACGCCCCTTGTCCAACCCCATCCACTTTTGTATACTTAAAACTTCTCATTATCCTAAAGAATATATATGCGGAATTTGATTATAATCGAAGAAACAGTGTAAATGGAAATTTATTAAAAATAAAGTGTCACTCCCCTTTATGAAGTACAGACTGATTCTTATGCCAAATAATATGTGAGCGAAATTTGGTTTTAGTCGGACAAACGGTGTAGAGGGAATTCGATTATAATTAAATTGACACGCCCCTTGTCCAATCCCACCCACTTTTGTAGGCTGAAAACTTCTCATTATACTAAAGAATATATGTAAGAAATTTGTTTGAAGTCGGACAAACGGTGTCTAAAAATAAAGTGCTACGCCCCCTGAATATTACCGCCCAATTGTATAAACTTAAGATTGCTCCAATTACCACGGATTATGTGTGAAAAATTTGGTTGAAGTCAGTCAGACACACGGTGTAACAGAAGATCGATTAAAAGTAAAATGCCACACCCACTTTTCTAATGTAAAGACTCCATAGAATACCGAAGAATATATGTATGGGTTTATACATTTACGAAAGTTTTTCTATTTTGATGACGTCATGTTGTATGGGAGGTAGGCGTGGCTTTCATCCGATTTTGCCAAATATCATAGGTTTATTTTATGTTATATATTAAAGCTTATGTGCAAAATTTCAAGATATTCCTTTCATTTTTGTGGATTTTTAAGAGATTTTACGTTAAGAATAAAGCCACCTTGTATGGGAAGTAGGCGTGGTTTTCATCTGATTTGGCTCATTCTCGAACTTGTTCTATATTTTTTAAAAAGAACGTTATATTTGAAATTCATCTCGATAACTTTTAAATTACGGCTGTAATCGTGATCACAGACGGACAGACGGACAGACAGACGGACACTCGGAAATCGACTCAGGAGGTGGTGAGGAACTTATATCATTAGAAGAGGGTTAATGAAGGTATGTGATTTATTTTTGTATAAATAGCATTATCATTGCTTTTACAAAATTAGTACTTCCGTGCAGTTTGTAACGCTTACTTGAAAAATGTCGTCGCGAAAGTTTTTAAACACTTCGGACAATTTTTGCTACATTTGTTGGCAGTTTATGCATAATATAACCTAATTCATAAGTAACGTTTACAATATGTATTTCGGCCCAACAATTGCCAATCTAGATAAACAGTGGGTCCCACATAAAGTTTGTACGATGTGCGAAATGTACATAAGAAAATTCATGAAAGATACAGTTTTCGAAGAAAAATTGAGTGAAGTTGAGTAAGAAGCCTTGAAATCTTTTAAGGAAGTAGTGAGACATTTTCTAGTCCAAAAACAAAAGACAAAAAGTTCTAATAATGAGGAAATTGTGTAGAAAATTATTGAAAATTTCGGCATAATGGGATACTCGATGAGCATTAAACTTTATTTCCTTAATTCGCATTTGGATTACTTTCCTGATAACTTGGAGCTGTGAGTGAAGAGCAAGGCGAAAGATTTCACCAGTATTTAAAAGAAATGGAACGTCACTATCAGGGAAGAAGGAATAAAAAAAATGATGGCAGACTTTTATTGGCTGTTAAAGCGAGATGATCCAACTCGGAATTTTAAGTGAAAATCTCACAATCGGAGCTTCGGTGAAACAAAAACAAGATACCGGAAAAGAATTTTATATTTTTAATGTATATATGAAGTTATGAAGTTATGTAATTCTTTCCTAATTGAAATAAAAAAAAAAAATACCTGAGTAAAGTCGCCTTTCCTTTAATTCGCACAAAGTGATTTTTGAATGGGAAAATGGGGAATGGGAAAATTCAAGTACATATTCGCAATCTTCGCACCAAAATACCACAAGATCGGCATTCAAATCCAAAAGGGGAAAATAAGAGTTGAATTTTGCACAGAATTATACAAAAATAGCACACAATTTTTTATAATTATTAATATTATTCTTAGTAGAATAATACTTTGCAACACTACCTAGTAGGACAGACCATAACATGATTCTGACAACAATGTTGTGCGTAAAAAATATTACGAGTATTGCAAGGATATTAAAAATTTTCAATATATTTTTATATAGCTATAACAGTACGTTCAAAAATTGCATAGGATGACACATAGATGGCGTTACTAGATTTTTTCATATGATTTTTATTTAGTACCAACATTCAAACGATAATTATAAAAATTTGACAGCAATCTGACTATTGATTCGTGAGTTATAGCATTTTGTGTGCAACTATTGATATTGAAAAAAAAAAAAAAATGGAAAAAAGGGAATTTCGAATTTTGAGAAAGCATTGCTTTTTGATGAAAAAAAATATACAGTGGAAACCAAACCATCGAGACAAATAGTAGAAAAGTGAATTGCTGAATTTGAACGTGGTTGTACCAGCACAAATGATGCAGAGCGCAGTGGACGCGCAAATCAGACAGTTATTCCACAAAACATAAAAAAAAATCCACAAATTGGTTATGAACGATCACAAATTGAAGGTGCACGAGCTAGCTGGCATTGTACAGATATCAGATGGTAGTGTTTTTACCATTTCACACGAATATTTGGGTGTGCGAAAGCTCTGTGCAAAGTGGGTGCCGCGTGAGACCACAGTCGACCAAAAACAACAACGAATTGATGCTTCAGAGGAGTGATTGGCGCTGTTAAACCGCAATAAAATCGAATTCTATCGTCGATATGTGACAATGGATGAAACATGGCTTCACTATTACACACCAGTAGCAGGATTCCCAAACAGTTAACGATAATCGTAGTTGTCGTTATCGGTCATTGTGCATGCACAGTTTCATAGTAAATGACAGTTTTCGCTATTTAACTACAGTGACAATCGTCGTTTAGGCGTTTGGGAATCCCACAACAGAATCCAAAAGACAGTCAGCTGAGTGGACAGCAGTCGACGAACCGAATCCAAAGCGAGCAAATACCCAACAGTCGGCTTGTAAGGTAATGGCGTCTGTATTTTGGCATGCGAAAGGAATAATATTCATCGACTATCTCCAAAAAGGAACCACCATCAACAGCGACTATTACTGTGCACATTTGGATCGATTGAAGGCAGAGGAGTGATTGGCGCTGTTAAACCGCAATAAAATCGAATTCTATCGTCGATATGTGACAATGTATGAAACATGGCTTCACTATTACACACCAGTAGCAGGATTCCCAAACAGTTAACGATAATCGTAGTTGTCGTTATCGGTCATTGTGCATGCACAGTTTCATAGTAAATGACAGTTTTCGCTATTTAACTACAGTGACAATCGTCGTTTAGGCGTTTGGGAATCCCACAACAGAATCCAAAAGACAGTCAGCTGAGTGGACAGCAGTCGACGAACCGAATCCAAAGCGAGCAAATACCCAACAGTCGGCTTGCAAGGTAATGGCGTCTGTATTTTGGCATGCGATAGGAATAATATTCATCGACAATCTCCAAAAAGGAACCACCATCAACAGCGACTATTACAGTGCACATTTGAATCGATTGAAGGCTGAAATCGCCAAGAAACGGCCACATTTGCAAAAGAAAAAAGTGTTGTTTCACAAAGACAATGCACCGTGTCACAAATCGATGAAAACGATGGAAAAATTTAATGAATTGAGTTGCGAATTGCTTACCTACCCACCGTATTCTCCAGATTTAGACCCCAGTGAGTTTTCGTGTTTTCAGATCTCAAGAGAATGCTTGCTGGAAAGAATTTCAAATCCAACGATGTAGTAAACGCTAAAACTGAGGCCTATTTTAAAGAGAAAGAGAAATCGTACTATTAAAGTCGTTTCGAGTTTTATCAAAATTATGTTGTTTTCTTACTTATCCTACGGACTTATTGAATGACCTGTTACAAAGCTATATAATTGTAGATTGCAATTGGAGTTTGCGTTATATTTTGCTAACAACCTGATTAATATCTGACTGAGAAAGGTAATTTTATTAAATAAAATGAAGAGAAACGCGGTATTTCAGAATTAAGCTAGTATTTACATGGCGAAAAAGAAGTGTAGTTAGAACTAATAACTTTATTTCAAACAAATTTTTTTATAGTATTATTAAAAAAAAAAAGTATAATATTAAACTCTCAAAAGCTGAAAATCTCAAAAGTACACAAAACAGCCACAAGATATTTTAGACAATTTTTTTTGTGCTCTATTTTAATAATAAAATTGGTTTTTTTTTAAAATTTTCTTTTAGCTTGTCTTCTCATAACAAATTCAACACCCATACCTTAAATTTTTTATTTACCCATTCAAAGACCATCATTTTGAGTTATTCAATCAACGGATGTTCGAACATTATGCCACAATTTTGGACATACACATAGAAAATTGTTATTTTTCTATCTTAACTCCTGCATGGCAACAATTCTTTGTCAAAGAAACGGCCACGCGCCTATGTCTTGACATCCTGCAAATACTTCCTACGTTATCAGAAAAAATCAAAGTGATGTCCAGAAAAGTATTTTTCTTTATACCAAAACAGTATTTTTTTCGTGAATTTATTTTTTTCTCTTGTTAAAGAAAAAAAAAAAAAAAATGCATCATTTCCCCAAATTAAAATAACAATTATTGTGACCATTTCAATATTGGAAGAAGTACATAAAAACACACTCACACATACACAAACCTTAACATAACATATCAGCTTCCTTTTCTTCGCAAAACTGCCCGTGGCTCACGTTCAGACAATTGACATCCTGTCGAACGTCTTCATGTTCCTGTTTTTCATTAATACCAGATCATTGGTCAGAATGCTGGGCGGAGCAGGACGGTGTGGTCAAGAATGATGCTATGGCGACAAACATCTTGCTTCGTGCTGCATACATTTCAGCATATGTACAAAATTGCCAATAAATACATACTTTGTGAAATTTGAATTGATTTTGATATTTTGCATGATTTTCATTTTTCGTTGCCATTTCAATTTTGTTGTTCCGCCTTTAACTCGGATTTAACTCGGATTGAACTGGAACAGCATCTGTATTAATGGCCACAGGCAATGTAAAAAAAAAAAATAAAAAAAAAAAGAACTGAGCAGGAAAAATATGCAAAGTAAACAAATCTTAATTGAGACTTTTTTCATTTCCCGCAATGGAATGAAAAGCTTAGAAGAAGGCAAATATATGTCGGCCAATTTATAAATATGAAATTGTTTGTCAGTTTCCTAGTGGTGAAGAAAATCTTGTTAACCTAAGATAAAATTATTCTTTCCATTATCACCATAATTTTGACCGAACTAATAAAACCGATTATTGACCTTTGCTTCGTATTCAACTTCACCTGACCTCTTGCATGCATCCATTTGTCGTTTCCAAAATACTCAAAAGTAAACTTCAAACTTTCCAAGCTTTAAATAATTTTTTCTAACGCCAAACGAACAGTCAAAATTTTAGTTTCGGCCATGATCATTGATAATATCATGAATTTTCTGCAATTTGACATTGCCACTTTGTTCGCCTCGGAGAGCAATAACGGCGTGTGTGGCTTTAATTTTTCCACAGTCGGTCATAGTAGATCGGAAGAAAAATGCATTGCAAATGTCTACCAGCCACGACCAAAAATTTTTGCTGAGGAAGTGTGTTGCGACATTGACTCATATACGGACGAGGAGCAGGAGGAGGAGGAGGAGGAAGATGAGAACGAAGAATGTCAGGTTGACGAGGGAGATGATGATCACGAAGAGAATGACAACGAAAATATGTTCGAAGAAGATATGAATCCTGAGGAATATTGTTCTAACGATGACATCGAAACACAAGATTCCGATGAATGCTGCATACAAGAGTCCGCTGAATCCTGCATACAGGACTCTTCTGAATGCTTTATGACGGATTCCACTGAATCCTGCATTGAGGAAGAGCCTGCAACAACTTCAACTGCTAGAAAATCATCATGTGAGAAAGTCAGCCAAAAACTATTATCAGACATTGCCAAAAAGTGCTCTACCGCCACTGTGTCAGAGCTGAAAGGTATCGAAGAGCGTGCGACCAAACTATGGAATTCTTTGAATACTCCAGATTGCAACGGCCAAATTCCGAAGAACTCTAACTGGTGGACCCTGAAGTCATGGCAAAAACTGCCATTCTATTGGGCTGCACTTTCAAATGAGATTCTCAATGAGAGTCCTTACGAAAATTTCAAACGTTTCTATGTAGACAATAAGCGTGGATCACGACGAATGACAGAAAAGAAAAATGCTGTTGCTTTGAACACATGGAAGTGCTTAGATATTAAGCAGAAGCTTCCTTTTATAATGGAAGCATTTATCGCCAAAGTGTCAGCCGGTAAGGTGTCCATACGTGACGAACGTGAAATTCAAAAAATGATCTCGGAATTATACAACAAATCTTGCTAAAACAGTTTAACAAAAAATTATTTATATGTACAAATGTGTAGAAAAAAAAATGTGTAAACAAAATTCAATTTCAATGTAACGTCATTGTATTTAAAAAAAAAAGTTTAATTGTGAAAGAAATAAAACAAAAAAAAAAAAAAAAATGTTTATGCAAAGTAAAAAAGATACTTTGCGAAGTATTTTTTTTATGATATAAACAATTTTTTATTTAAGTGTGTTGTGAAAAAATATTTTCTTAATTGAACCATTAAAAGCAAAATAAGAAAAAAATGAAATATAGTTCAAAAAACTTTTCGATTTTTAGGGAGGTCGAACAGTCGAAAAATAATTATATAATTGTTAATTTTTTTTTTTGAGTGTACAAACCTAATATATTTACTTACTAAATATAACTTAGAATTTTTGGTACAAATTGCAGTTCAAAACTACAATTTTTGCAAAAATTCGGTGAAATTTTGACATACAAAATGAGTAACAAATGTCGAAAAAAAGAATTCATTCTTAAAGCAAGAGTTTTTAGTACATATGGTATATTAAAAAACATAATGTTTCGTGTAGTTTTTTCCAAATTTTTAATTTGTTCGTATTAAGAGATAGTAAATAGCAATTCGAATAAAATAAGCCTGCTATGACGGGGTCTATCCTGGCGTCAGTATTTTTAAGGATTTTTTATTGTTAACAAACAGTAACCAGCGCATTTTATGTGCTTTTAGAAAAAAATAATATGATTGCTTGCATTGCGGCGAAAAAATTTTACCACTGATATGTTTTTAAAATAGGTATGACAGACTTTTACGCCACAACAAAAGCATATTTTTCTAAAAGCCATCACAATTTACAATAAAATGCGCTGGTTAAAATTGATTTCATCGATAAATGCAAATTTTTACTGTCTGTTAATAATAAAAATATCCTTAAAAAATAATGGTGTCAGGATAGAGCCCGTCATACCAGGCTTATTTTATTCGTATTGCTAGCTATTTACTATTTTATTAATACAAACAATTTTGAAATCCGTATAAATGCACTTAAAGGATTGCTGGCTCTCGGACTATAATATATTAATAAATGATCAAATTTGGCCAAGAAAATGTTAGGAACAGTAATTTGAAATTATTTTTTACTTAACATCTCCTAACAGAGAAAGTTAGTAAGGATCATAGGTCTTTGAAATATATATATACTTACTTATTTAGGTGGCCATAACAACCCGTGATCGGGTTTCAGCCGACTTCATCAGCTCTTGGCAGGCACCTCTGCTTTGCGCGCGCCTTCTCCAATCGGATACACCAATTGCGGTTAGGGCTTCTTCGACCTGGTCCATCCATCGCAAGAATGGTCGTCCTCGTCGTCGTTGACCAACGACCCTCGCCTCGAGCACCTTTTTCGCTGGAGCTTCGTCGTCCATACTATGGACATGACCCAGGCAGCGTAGTAGCTGCACACTTATACGCCGAACTACGTCAGTGTCTTCATAGAGCTCATACAGCTCGTGGTTCATTCGGATGCGATATTCATTGCCGACTCAAACAGGACCGAAGATTTTGCGAAAAACTTTTCTCTCGAACACCCCCAGAGCAGCTGCGTCAGTTTGCGAAACTACAGATGCCTCAGCGCCGTAAAGAAGCAAAGGTAAAACGAGCGTCTTGTAGAGTGTTAGTTTTGTCGATCGAGAGAGGGCTCTGGAACTTAGTTGCTTACTGAGCCCGTAGTATCACCTATTAGCAATTATTGTTATTCGCTTTATCTCCAGGTTGCCTTCGTTGTTGTTATTAATGGCGGTGCCAAGGTATACGAACTCCTTGATTACTTCAAAGTTATAACTGCCGGATGAAACGTGGGAGTCTGAGCGCCCCGCTCCCTTGTTTGTAGACAGCATATACTTTGTTTTACCCTCATTTATCGTCAAACCCACTTTTGCTGATTCCTTTTCGACAGCGGTGAAAGCAGCGGTAACATCTCTCTTGGTTCTGCCGAGAATATCAATATCATCAGCGTACGCAAGGAGCTGGACACCTTTGTAGAAAATGATGCCATTACGATGCACACCGGCCTTCGTACGATCCCCTCCATGATGATGTTGAAGAAATCGCAAGAGCGTGGATCGCCTTATCTGAAATCTCTTTCGGTATTGCAGGTTTCGGAGAGGTCATTTCCTACCTTGCCGGAGCTGCGTGTGTTGCTCAACGTCATTCTGCAAAGTCTAATCAACTTTGCAGGTATACCGAACTCAGACATTGTTGCGTATAGGCAATCCCTTCTCGGGCTATCGAACGCAGCTTTAAAATCGACAAAGAGATGGTGTGTCAATTTGATTTTCGTGGGTTTTCACCAGGTTTTGTCGTGGCGTGAAAATCTAGTCTATAGTGGACTTTCGAGGTCGAAAGCCACACTGATAAGGTCCAATCAGTGTTTTTGGAATCGGCTTTAATCTTTCAAACAGTACGCTGGAGAGAACCTTATATGCGATGGAAATAAGACTGATACCTCGATAGTTGGCGCAGCTTGTTGGGTCTCCTTTCTTATGTATAGGGCAAAGTACGCTAAAATTCCAATCGTCGGGCATGCTTTGCGCTAGCCATATTTGCTGATGAGCTGATGCATTCGCCTTATCAATTTATCGCGGCCGGTTTTAAACAATTCATCTGATACGCCGTCAGCACCCGCTGCTTTATTGTTTTTGAGTCCTGGGATAGCACCTCGAACCTCTTCATGGCTAGGTGGTGGTACTTCCACTGCGTCATCGTTGATTGGTGGCACCAAACTGCGGTTTACATTGGCGGCATTGGTGGAATCGTCGCCAGTAAGTGAATTGGAGAAGTGCTGTAGCCCTCTCAAATTAATTAGGGCATGAAAGGATTAAGAAAAAATATGTGTGTTTCCTTCAATGCAACATTCCTTCAATGCAACCAAATGGTTGAAAAGCAGTCTGCCTTCATACCAGTAGTAGTTCAAGATCTGTCTTTTTTCATTAAGCCAAGTAGTATTTTCAACATTGTTTATGGACAGTTACTGAAAAGTTCAATATTCACGTACATAATTAGATCACAGTTTTTTTTTACTTTCGTGACACAGTTGGTTATAAAGAGGATTTTTTATTTAATTTGATTGATCACATAAGTCATCCCATACTCATTGCACGACGACATAGACGACAGATCTTGCTGTTGTACTTTTTTGTTAATTATATTTTTATTTATAAATATTAAAAATAAAAAATTTGAATAAAAACCTGTGTCGGGAGTAATGCACTTTTCCCTTTCCGTACTCGCATCGAACCGCGTACAATTCGACTGCAAGTTGAACGTGCTACCATCTCACCATTGCTTCCCTTGCATCAAAATGAATAAAATATGTTATGTATATATATAGAAGAAACTCCAACCTTATCACAAAAATTCCAAAGCGATTAAATCTTCAAAACAAATGCGAAGATAATTATATTTTCTACTTTTTAACTGTAAAGTGCATACTTTCAAATAACTTTTTTGGCACTTTCAGACTTATTTTTATTATTACTGACGCAATAACACTGGTATGACATAACTTTCGATTTTTGATCGCCAATTAGGGAAAAATTCGAAATTTTTCTTTGATAAAAGTCATTGCAAACGAACTTTAGTCGGGTGGGTTACATATGCATTGACAAGTGTTAATTTTCAGCACAATATTTTAGTAACATATCCTTCTTATGTTTCAGAGTCGACCAATATATCGTACGTAATCTGACAGCTCAGTTGGTAATGGAAGAACTTGTAACCAGTATTTTGTGTGTTAAAATACCGCAGCATGCGAATATTTTTTTAATTCGATATAAATGTGAGTTAAAAAAAACTACATTTCAATTATATGGAAGATACGATATTTATATGGAAACTCAAAGATCTAAGAATAAAACAAATTTTAGATTAAAACTTGCATTTGTTAATATTGCAGCATGTGCTGTTTCCAAATCAATCAATCAGAATTTATCAAAACTCAATTTGAAAAATGCCTAAAAGTATGCTAATGTTCTCAAAAATAGCAACGTTTAGATGCACATTTTTAGACCGTACTGTACTTTCAGAGTATTGAACGAAAGACTCAATTCAATCATAAAAGAAAGAGAGAAACACTGATTGTTGATTTAACATAAGAATGAGCTATTTACATAAATATGTCTACGTGGCGCAGAAGTTAGAACAGCAGACTATGGATACAAACGTTCTGTGTTCAATCCTCAGTGGAAGCATAAATATAAAAAAAAAATTGTAATTAGCCATTTTTTCGTTTTTATACAACTAGTGCGGCGAATTGCTGTGTTGTTGTTTTCATAACAATCATTTCATTACATTGGTCTTACCCCCCATCTAGCTCGCCGTATTATTGTATACGCGGCTATAAAAGTTTCACTTCAAAAATGAGCTGCGAACCATTTTAAAAATTAAGACCTATACAAAAAGTATTTGGGTTTTTTGTATTAATATGCAAGTATTAATATGCATCTATGCAAGCCGGCACGGGTTCCCGTGGTCCTAGGTGCATAAACTTTTATTTACATTTCAACATCAAACGAAAAAATTGAGTGGGAACCACATAAAAAAAAGCAACTTCAACTTTTCTGGGACACCCTAATGTACACTATTAAAACATGTACAACTCAGAAATAACAATTGTTTCTGAAACATCGACTTGTTTTTTTATTTGTTGAGATTTTTTATACAAAAGTACTTTTAAAATTTCCGACTTTAGCGGTTGATTTTTCAAAACTTTTCTCTTATATTAACCGTTGTGTCAACAGCTGTTGGGTTTTATCCACATCGACAGTAGATGTACCCGGGTACTTCATACGTTTTGTATGGCAGATAGTTGCTTTTGATATACAAATATTAACTACTACCTGGATTCTTGTAATTTTCTGGTTTTTTTTTTTTTTATTTATTGGAAATATTGTCTAGTTAACAAAACTTTTATCATAATTTGGGAAAAAAAAAATTTGGTACCTAAATAATCCATTTTTACCAAAAATGGGAATTGCCAAAATCCATAAAAATTTAACAATTTCCAAATTCTTTTTTAATCCTTGTAATTTGATCCCTTTTTACCAAGAAAAATAATTAACATTGAATTTTCATTCGCAAAATTCCGTTATATTTGAACTGAAAATCAACCCCTCTTGCTCATAGTGCTATTTTTAGTACCTGCGCAGAATAATTATAACTCATAAAATATTTGTTCAATGTAAACATTTTTTTTTGGAATGTGTAGGAAAACACGTCTACTAACAGGAACAAAAGGGTATTTGGGAATATCTTGCCTACCTACCCTTGCACAACCAGTTTTGCAGGCAGAAACATGATTTTTTGCGCAGGTTTCGTTTTGAGTAGTTTTGTATGCATAAGTCAGTTTATGTGCGATTTTTGAAGTGTAAAGACCTAAAAATTTATTTTGTGCGGCAAATATATAAAAAGTGAAAATAAAATGGATGGTGCAATTTGTAATAAGCCTGTGTGCGCAGAGCACTCGAAGGATCATCCACAATGCCTCAGATGCTGCTAAAATTCATAAAATATATTTTTTACTTTCATTATAATGATTTTCTATAAATAAATAAACAAATTTCCATAAAATAAACTAAATATTTCCATTTATTTCTATATATTTGTATGAATTTTCATAGAACATCAGCTGTTGACGCTAGGTCATTTTCTAGTAACTGGGTTATATTTTCCAAACGGTTGGTCCAATTCACCTGAAATTTCACACCAATATCAATTACATATTTCCAAGCTATGATACGAAGTTTCATCAAGATTGGACCAGCCGCTTGGAAGATATAGCAATATAAAGTGAACTTTGCCATTTATTTCTATATATTTGTATGAATTTTCATACAAGTACCCGGGTACATCAGCAGTCGACGCCATTCCACTAACTTGAATTTGGGCTGTATCGACTGAACTGCTGCTCCAATCTTGATGAAACTTTTCCACATGATGCAAAAGTGTATGGTTGAGGATATCATGAAATTTCAGGTCAATCGGACTAACCGTTTGGAAGATACAGGAAAATTAAAGTTGCAAATGTACCCGTGGGCTCTACGATCGACACAACGGTTAACCTTGTCCTAAAAATTACTAAAAAAAAAACAAAAATCTGCCAAGTCGGCATAAAAAACTTCGTTCTCAGTACGTATCTAGAAGGTAAAGATTTTTTCAAAAATATTTTTCGTATATACTGAGTTGTTAAATTGTAATAAAATGGGGAGAACAGACAGATGTTTTACGAAATATCAGTAGAAATAAAAAAACTGAACTCGGGTTCTTCATGAGATGTATACCATGGTTTCTATGTTGTAATTGAAAAGTCTCTGTTTGTTGGACTGTATAATTTTTGTTAAACTCAAAAATTTTGTTTATAAAACAAGTTATTCAAAACTGTTTGTTTTCTTCATCGCAATCTTAATCTATTAGTGAAACAGGATTCACTTTATACACCTTCTCAATAATCAAATTTGTAATACTTTTGAAATTTTTTGGGCTACTTTTACTAGAGCTCCATAAACTTGCAATCCTCGCTATTTCTACGCAGATAGTTGAACGCACCGTCACACAGTTTTCTTTTGCAAAATGACAAATTCGCCTAGACTTAAATTTAAACCGAACAAATTTCCCAATTTGTCAAACGACAGCAAAACAATTTATCATAAAACGGCGCGATTTTTTGACAAGCATAAAATATAATTAACTAACTGGCACTGGTAGAGCAAAAGAGCGTAAAATCAAAAATGCATATAATTACCTGTTAGCATAACATTTGAAGGGAGCAAAGAAAATAGAACTAGACCTCGACCGAAAAGTAAAAAGCAAGAAGTGGAAAACGATCGCACCTCGCATGGTAATGAGGTGGCATGCAAGTATATGGCATGCACTCGAGGGAAGGCTAATTTTAACCAAGTCCAAAAGGCAGCCAACATCAACAACGCACGAATTTGCGTGGAAAAATATTATGAAAGATCGTTGAAGTTTTGTTTTGTGTTGCTCTTAAATTTTTCTTTTCTTTGCTTTCCCAGTTGATAAGTCATAACATCCGCTCGTAAGTCCGTTCGTCTGTTCGACTGCCTGTCTTTTGACGTGTGCATATAATGTTGCTACATCGATGTATCCAATCAGTTTATTGCTGTTGGACCAATTCTTGAGTTTAAATATTTTGAAATATTAGGGGAGCCAAAAATAAAGCAAGCGCAGCACTAATGATCAAAAGGATTAGTCGACGTGGCCGTCTTCAACGCTATAGTGTACTAGGTCGGAACTACGTATGGACGCCGAAAGTGGCGATTGTGTGGATTGGTGGCGGTTGGTTGTTGTTTATGTTGATCATGTTGGTGATGTTGCTGTTGTTGTGGTTGGTGTAAAATGCATTTAAGTCACGTACGTTGCCATTTTTGTTTTGACATCCGTGCCGAGGCGGCGGTATCGGTGTTAAGTTGCCTGCAGTTATTTTAGATATGCTCAATATTTGCCCTACACAACTGAGACAGGTGCAAGTGCAGAATGTTGATTTGGGTATATTGCACTTAGGCGGTAATGTCTGGCTAGGTATGAGTCATTAACTTGTTCATAAATAAGTTTTGCAATACTATAATAAATTCCAGAAAAAAATAATTCTTAATGAAATGTTAAAATAAAAAAAGCTCCAATATATTTCATAAATCCCTAAAACTCATATGAATTATAAGCCTCCATATGTTCATTTACCCTAAAAATGAAACACCCTACCATCTCATCCATCAACTATTACCTCATCCTTAGCTGCCCACAGAAATGTAACACATGTTCACGTTGTGTATCACGTAGAGATTTGTCATTACTTTTTTCATCGAAAATATCTAAATAGCAAGAGAATGGTTTTCACTTGATGCAAAATTAACAACTTAATTAATACCTTTATGAATTTACGCATAGAAGGCAGCTGTTCCAGAAACATCAACTGTCACAAACACCTCGCAACACCAAGGCAGATTTTTTCCTTAATTTGCAGCTTATTAAGAACTTGGTTTATTTTTGTGCAATTGTGCAACATTTGCTAGACTTCAGACGCCATATTCAGAGTAAGGTGAAAATTGTCTTTAGATTTTCTGATGTGTGGAAGATTTTACAAAAATTATTTTAAATGCATGTGCAGCAAAAAAAAAACAAAAACAAAAAAAAAATATAAAAAAAAAAACACAAACGCAATAAGCGAGCTGATTTTTATCAGCACTTACAACTAAGCCACACAATCAAAAATAGGGAGAACAAAACTAGACACATATGAACTTTATAAAAAAAAATGTCACTCAAGCCGTCACACTTGCTATCGATGTGACCAAAGCCACAGTTCATTCAGCTTGGAACTTGGATCGTATGAAAAAATAAAAGGAAGAAAATGCACACAATCAAAATCGTCGTATTGGAATACTTGCGGTCAGCATCGTTTATCAAGTAGACACAAGTTTTAGACATTTATTAGAAACTTGCGTTTAGTTCACATTTTGGTGAAATCGTTGCTTAGTGCAAATATTAAACGAATTAGTATTACTGCAGACAATTTTTTTTTTTTTTTGTTTTGTTTTGTAAGACACGCTTTCAAAAAAAAATTATATTTAACTTTATACATAAATGAGGTTGGAAAAAAGTGTGCAATTTATTGCCAAGAGATATCTTGCATATGTATTAAATTAAATTTTAATAAATTTATCATTCTCATTAACATTTGAATATGTGCATATTACGAATTTAACATTTTTCTAAAAGATAAAAGCGTTCTGCAGGTTAACCAAAAAACAAACTGGAGTCCTTAAATTTTATACAATTTCTTATTTAATTGACTAACTCCTAACGACTAGTTAACGTTAACTGACTTTTTTAAGAAATTCTCTATTTTAAGGGTTTAAAAAAAAATTAAATAATTGTATAAAAATTAAATAATGACGCCTTACAATACATAGACATTAAATAATTTTTTCATTTTCTGCTTTCGAAAACGAGATAAGGTTCCAATAAACAAAATATTACCCCATTTTTTTTTTTTGTTTTTTTTTTGTACAGAAATAGTTAGAATCTGGTTAAATTTTTATTCGACTCCTCAATATGAAAAATATTAATAAAGCAAGGAATTTTTTTCTATATAAAAATATAATAGTAAATGAAAAATATTTTCAAAAAATTTCAAAAAAATAGGTAAGAATTATTGATTCAGGTAATTCAACAGAAGTGGAACCTGAAAGTATAAGGCACTTCATTCAAAATAGAAAGTATTTCATTAAACACTTAGGAAACTCAAAGAACCCGTTTTTAGGGTCAACTAGCTTATACCCGGCGCGATTCGCTGAGCTCAGCGCGTATCCTCTAAAAGAGGGCGTAGCTTTAGTGAAGCCATGCTTTTATAGTAAGTTCGTACCGAGTTTCATTGACGTGTGACTTATTTCGAAAGCTATAACGAAAATTTGGGTCCACGTCCCTCGTCTAATGTCCATATAATGTTACCAGTGAAACGGCATGTGTAAATTGAGGTCGAGTACTGAATTCCGAGGCCGTGCGACCTATAATTCCGAAACTGTTCGATATCAGAAATTTGAGGTGTATTTAATGTGCCTTTTACGATCGGCACCAGACTTCACAGGAACCCTCTCAAGGCTTTGGTATAAAAATTGGCTTAGCGGTTTCGAAGTCTTTATGTGATATACACATATACCCACATACGTATATACATTAAGTCGCCTCACGCTCCTTAGAAAAAAAAAGTTGTTCAGTCCGCTTCTTCAAAATAATTCATGGCTTATGTTATGATGATCCCAAAATATATCGATTAAAAATATTGGCTGGTATGGTAGTTAAAAAAAAACAAACGGTCAAAAATAAGAGTAATGAAAAAGTTCTTTTGCACCAAAAAATCTTAAATTCTTTCCATTGTACCAAAGATAATGCAGATGTTTATAGATTGTTTTTACTTTTTTCATATTAATTCCACTAAAATTCAAATTAATTTTTTCCCATACTACTTTTGTTTAAATAAATTGTAAAATGTAAGAAATATGTAAATTTTTTTGTAATTTTAATCAATTTAATTCTTCACATTACACTTTATTTTATCATCAATAGATAATTTATTTGACCAAAAGTAACATGGCAAGACAAACAAAAAAAATATTTTAATATTAAATTTAGTGAAAATAGTAGGTATAAAAAAAAAGTTAAAAAATTAATAAAAATCCGCATTACCTCTGGTCCAACTGTAAAAATTAAAAATTTATTGGTGCAGTTTGGAAGAACTTTTTCATTACTATTATTTCTGACCATTTGTTCTTTTTAACTACCACACCAGTAAATATTTTTACAAAAAACTCGATTTTTAGAGCATATTTCAAACCATTCCGTGGCATACTGGTGCAGGTGCGTGGTTTATAAGCCAGGTTCGAATTACATCTGACACAGAAAGTTTTTTCAATTGAATTAATTGTTCTGTTCGGCCGTCACCTCTCTGCAGACAAAGGCAAACCTCAGAGACTAAAAACTGGCATGAAAAGCTTCTTGAGAACATAAGCCGTTCGAAATCGGCATACAAGTTGTAGGTCCAGTTCTCGATTATTTGTGTTCAAACATTTCACAACACGCACAACACAATTGAGCATAAGAAGCTCGGTCATAGTCATTTCAAGGGTTGAAATTGGCCATTTCGTTTTGCTCTTTTTTATTTGCTGGCGATACAAGTGGGCGTGGAAAATTTTATATATATTTATATATAATGACTGCCACTTAGAGCACCTGCATATCAAGTGTTACTATCAAAACGTGTACAACTCAGGAAAAAGCATGATTTCGAAAAAGTGGGCGTAGATATAGTGCGACCACGTCCATTTTTTAACAGTTGCCGACAAAGACCATATGAACGAAATTACACAATCTTAGTCTTCTACGGTAAAAGCCGTCTGATATAAAGCATTTTTGCTGATTTGTGGGCGGTAAAAGTGGGCGTGGAAACAATTATATATACATAGTGACTGTCACTTGGATCCATAGCAACTGTATACCAAGATTCACTATCAAAACGTGTACATCTCAGGAATTAAAATGATTTCTTAAAGGTGGGCGTAGATATAGTGTGACCACGCCCATTTGTTGTATGGTCACCGAAAGTAATCTTTTGAACAAAATTACAAAATTTTAGTTTTATACGATTAAAACCGTCTGAGCCAATAGAGCCAATTTGGGTTACATGGCAGGTACCACGCCCCCTTGTCCAATCAACACCAAACTTCACAGGAACACTCTCAGAATGTTGCCTCATTATCTCTAAAAATTTCATAAAGATTGGTTTGGCGGTTTTGGAGTCTATACGTGATATACACACATACCCACATACATACATTCATTTTTATGTATACAGATTATTGTGTATGATGTTTTAATTGATTTAGTAGATGTGCTTATTTAAACGAAAAAAACGAAGTAGCCATTCCAGCCCTTGAAAAGACTTTGACCGAGCTTCTTATGATCAATTGTGTTGTGTGCCCGCAGAGAAGAAACATACCCTATAGGAACAAACTACCCTATAGGAACAAACTAACTTGTTTTTAAAAACAAGTAATTAAAAAAATAATTGTAAATAAACTAGTATATGAACTACTTTGAATTATATTAAGGCGGCAACTACTCTGATTTTGACATATCCCTATAGGAACAAACTAACTTGTTTTAAAAAACAACTAATTAAAAACTAGTTGACAATAAACCAGTATATGGACTACTTTGAATTATATTAAGGCGGCATCCACTTCAATTCTAAATAGTTTGTATTGCATTATATATCAAGTAATTGAAATACTACTTAAAAACAAGTGATTCATAAACTACTTTGAATTATATTAAGGAGGCAACTACTCTGATTTTGACATGTATTTATTGCAAATTTTTATTAGATTACAAGTTTATATATATTTAACTATGTTATTTCATTAAATATTTTTAACTTTAGGCCATCAGTAATAGTTTTCAATTGGTTATTTTAAAGTAATTAAAAAAATAATTTATATATAACTAACTTAACAAGTAGTTGAAAATATATGCAGACGAAAGTCAATTGACTTATTTAGCGGACATCACCATACAAAATATGTTAGTTCGTTCTATGGAAAAAAGTCAGAATTTCAACTAGTTATGGTTGACAAAAAACTACTTTATCTACTACTTTTATATTAGTTGATTTTCCTACAGAGTAAATTGTTTTTAAAAACCACTAATTAAAAAATTAATTTAAAATAAACTAGTATATGAACTACTTTGAATTATATTAAGGCGGCAGCCACTTCAATTCTAAATAGTTTTTAATGCATTATATATGAAGTAATTGAAATACTACTTCAAAACAAGTGGTTGATGAACTACTTTGAATTATATTAAGGCAGCAACTACTCTGATTTTGACATGTTTTAATTGCAAATTTTGATTGGACTACAAGTTTGTATATATTTAACCATGTTATTTCATCAAATATTATTAACTTTAGGCTTCACTAGCATTTTGTTTCAAAAAGACATATTTTTTATTTAGGACATCGAGCTGCTAGGCAGACGTGATAAACACACTTTAAAACTGATAGACTGCCTCAAAACCCTGTGAAACGATTAAAAATTCTTTATTATTTAAGATATTCAAATTACAAACTGGTAGTGTTTACCAAACCTTGGACAATTTGGACTCTGTACGGAAATTGATGCATTGTTTAACCATTCAGCAAACACCTCATCACTTCAGTAGTAAAGACGCACGCTTTTCCCTACGTAGCGTCAAGTCTGCTCCATCGCTTCATTGCGATTGACACTTAAAATAAGCACTAAGCAAAATATCGGTGTGTCCATCGACCATGATTGATGGTTGCAAAGCGTGGAAAATCCCGCCGACACGCTTGTTTACCTCATATTTTGAAATGAAGCATCAAAAAGCTGGCTCGTGTTAAATAACAGGTGCAGTATCCACACAATTCCGATCAATTGGATCAGCACCTTCGTTCATGTAGCCAGGCGGTAGCGTGCCCGTTTTTGAAAACTGCTTCCGTAAACTGCATTCACGTAATGAATTTATGTATATATTTTTAATATATACACAGCCAAATAAGTGATCTATTTGATGTATAAAAATTTAAAATTTTTATGCTTTTATATTCATCTTTAGTAAATGGAATATTAACTAGTTTTCAATTGATTTATTTTAAAGTAGTTCAAAATTATTTAAAATTTAACTAATTTAGCAAGTAGTTGAAAATATATGCAGACGAAAGTCAATTGACTTATTTAGCGGACATCACCATACAAAATATGTTAGTTCGTTGTATCGAAAAATGTCTGAATTTCAACTAGTTGTGGTTGACAAAAAACTACTATTTCAACTACTTTTAAATTAGTTGATTTTGCTACAGGGTAGTTGTAACAACCATATTATAAGAGGATGATAATATGATTAGGATTCTGATTGTTACAACCATGTTCTTAAACATGTAATGGTTTCTGTGATCATGGTGAAATGTTTGTAACAACTTTACTTAGAGAATCAATTTTTTTGTAGGAACCAGAATATTATTGAAACAACCATTTCTTTCTTATTAGGACGAAAATGGAATGATTGCAGCAACTATATTTAGAAATGGATTTTTTTTTTTTGTAGGAACAATAATATTATTGAAACAACCATATATATAATTTTGGAACGAAAATGAAATGATTGCAAGAACTATGTAAACAAAAGTTACAAATTTGATCAAAAATGCTATCATCAGTACTGCCGTCATAAGGAAGAGTGCGGCATCTAGCATGAAAATCAAAATTCATTTTATTGTACTTTCCTTATTATTCAACCATCCTCTTTAAGATTGTAAAATAAAAATCCCGAATTTTTGGCTCCATACCTTAATTTTTTAACCCTAATTGTCGTATCTACACAAAATGTAGGTATCATTTCAGGTTAAATCGCAGTATCTACATAAACAGAGTAAAGAATGCCGTATCTACATGTAGATGCCGCACTTTTTGTTTGTTTTTTATATAATTTATATACACAATTTTTTTTTTCAGTCATAACAAATAGAATTTGAGTCATATGAATTTTGTTCATTACGTGTTGTACTTCGCTTTAACCCTAATAATATAGATCACTAGCTTATACCAGGCGCGCTTCGCTGCGCTCAGCGCTTATCCCCTAAAAGAGGGTGTAGCTTTAGTGAAGCCATACTTTTATAGTAGGTCCGTACCGAGTTTTATTGATGTGTGACTTATTTCGAAAATTATACCGAATATTTGGGGTGCTGAAAAAGTACCACGCCCCTCGTCCAACGCCCATCAAATGTTACCAGTGGAACGGCATGTGTAAATTGAGGTAGAATACTGAATTCCGAGGCTGTGCGACCTAAAAAAAAAAACTAAAACTGTTCGATATCGAAAATTTTAGGTGTATTTAAGGTGCCTTTTACGATCGTCACCAGACTTCATAGGAACCCTCTCAAGGCTTTGGTATAAAAATTGGCTTAGCGGTTTCGGAGTCTTTACGTGATATACACATATACCCACATACGTATATACATTAAGTCGCCTCACGTTCCTTAGAAAAAAATCCATGGCTTATGTTACGATGATCCCCAAAAAATTTCGACTAAAAATATTGCCTGGTATGGTAGTTTAAAAAAAAAACAAACGGTCAGAAATAAGAGTAATTAAAAGTTCTTTTGCATCAAAAAATCTTAATTTTTTTCCGTTGCACCAAAGAGAGTGCGGATTTTTATGGATTGTTTTAACTTTTTTCGTATTATTTTCACTAAAATTGAAATTAATTTTTTCCCATACTACTTTTAGTCAAATAAATTGTAAAATGTAAAAAATGTGTACATTTTTTTGTAATTTCATTTACTTTAATTCTTCACTTTAGACTATATTTTATCATCAATAGATAATTTATTTGACCAAAAGTAACATGGCAAGAAAAAAATTATAATTTGAATTTTAGTGAAAATTATATAAAAAAAAAGTTAAAAAATTAATGAAAATCCGCATTACCTCTGATCCGACTGAAAAAATTAAAAACTGATTGGTGCAGATAACTATTAAGTCTGACCGTTTGTTATTAAGAACATAAGAAGATCGGTCAATGTCCTTTCAAGGGCCGATATGGCCATTTCGTTTTTGTTTTTTTTTTTTTATTTCAAACTATCCCAGCACTCGGATGGCTATCGCTACTGTCGAAATATTTGGGGAATCATCATAATATAAAGCGTTATTTTGAGCAACCGACCTAAACACCTTCTTTTTGTGAGGAGCCTTAGTATACAAACATACATTTTTTACTGATAGATAGATGAGCAAAAAAAGTGCGCATGGTAACATTTATTATATATAGTGACCGCCACTTGGTCCCATTGCACCTACATATCAAGTTTCACTATCAAAACATGTACAGCTCATAAATTACAATGATTTCTGAAAAGTCGGCGTAGATAAAGTGCGACACGCCCATTTTTTTAAGGATTCTGACAGTAACCATATGAACTAATCTACCAAATTTTATTCTTTTACTGTAAATTTTAATGTATATACTTTTTACGGATTTGTGGGTGTGACAAAATTTATATAAAAAGTGACCGCCACTTTTATGTTCACATCTCAGAAATAAAAAATTATTTCTAACCGATAGCCCTGGCAGCTAGTGCTTACTTAGTTATAATTTTTAAATTGTAACTAACTATAATACATAAATAAATAAATAAATTAAATAAAATTATTGCTGAAGAGTGGGCACAGATAGAGTGCTAACATGCAAATTTTTTGCAAAGCTGTCGAGAGTAAGCGTATGAACTTAATTACCAAATTTTAGTATTTAACGATGAGAATCGTCTGATTTATAGAAGTTCTATTGATTTGTGGGTAAAAAAGTGGCGGCCGTGGCGTAGTGGGTAGAGTGTGTGGTCAATATGGGAGAGAACCCGGGATCGAATTCCACCTGACACAGAAAGTTTTTTCAATTGAATTAATTTTTCTGCTCGGCCGTCACCTCTCTGCTGAAAATGGCAAACCTCAGAGAGTAAAAACTGCCATGAGCAGTTCAAGCTTCTTGAGAACATAAGCCGTTCGGAGTCGGCATAAAACTTGTAGGTCCAGTTCTCGATCATTTGTGTTCAAACATTCCACAACACGCACAACACAATTAATCATAAGAAGCTCGGTCAAAGTCCTTTCAAGGGCTAAAATTGGCCATTTCGCGTTGTTTTTTTTATTTGCAGGTGGTACAAGTTGGCCTGGCAAATTTTATATATATATATATACTGACCGCCACTTAGAGCACCTGTATATGAAGTGTTACATCAAAACGCGTACAACGCAGGAAAAAGCATGATTTCGAAAAAGTGGGCGTAGATATGGTGCGCCCACGCCCATTTTTTAACAGTTGCCGACAGTTACCTTATGAACAAAATTACCAATTCTTAGTCTTCTACGGTAAAAGCCGTCTAATATAAAGCATTTTTACTGATTTCTGGGCGTTTAAAGTGGACGGGACAACATTTGTATATACATATATGTATAGTGACTGTCACTTGGATCCATAGCACCTGCATACTAAGATTCCCTAACGAAATCGTGTACAACTCAGGAATAAGCATGATTTCGAGAAAGTGGGCGTAGATATAGTGCGGCCATGCCCATTTTTTGTGCATTGGCAGACAGTAATCAAATAAACTAAATTAACAAATCCTAGTCTTCTACAGCAAAATCCATCTGATATAAAGCATTTTTACTGATTTGTGGGTGTTGAAAGTGGGCGTGACAACATTTATATATACATAGTGACTGCCACTTGGATCCATAGTACCTGCACACTAAGATTCACTGTCAAAACGTGTACAGCTCAGAAATAAGCATGATTTCGATAAAGTGGGCGTAGATATAGTGCGGCCATGCCCATTTTTTGTACACTTGGCTGACAGTAATCATTTAAACTAAATTACCAAATCTTAGTCTTCTAGGGCAAAAGCCGTCTGATATAAAGCATTTTTACTGATTTGTGGGCGGTAAAAGTGGGCGTGACAACATTTATATTTACATAGTGACTGCCACTTGGACCCATAGCACCTGCATACCAAGAATGACTATCAAAACGTGTACAACTCAGGAATAAGCTAGATTTAGATAAAGTGGGCGTAGATATAGAGCGGCCATGCCCATTTTATGTACATTCGCCGACAGTAACCATACGAACTAAATTACCAAATCTTAGTCTTCTACGGCAAAAGCCATCTGATATAAAGCATTTTTAAAAATTTGTGGGCGGTAAAAGTGGGCGTGACAATATTTATATTTACATATGACTGCCACTTGGACCTATAGCACCTGAATACCAAGATTCACTATAAAAACGTGTTCAACTCAGGAATAAGCATGATTTCGATAAAGTGGGCGTATATATAGAGCGGCCATGCCCATTTTTTGTACATTGGCCGAGAGTAATCATATAAACTAAATTATCAAATCTTAGTCTTCTACGGCAAAATCTGTCTGATATAAAGCATTTTTACTGATTTGTGGGCGGTAAAAGTGGGCGTGACAACGTTTATATTTACATAGTGACTGCCACTTGTATCCATAGCACCTTCGTACCAAGATTCACTATCAAAACTTGAACATCTCAGGAATTAAAATGATTGCTGAAAAATGGGCGTAGATATAGTGTGACCACGCCCTTTTTTGTACAGTCACCGAAAGTTACTATTTGAACAAAATTACCAAATATTAGTTTTATATTATTAAAACCGTCTGATATATAGCATTTTTTTTTGGTTTGTGGGCGATAGAGCCAATTTGGGTTGTATGGGAGGTACCACGCCCCCTTGTCCAATCAACACCAAACTTCACAGGTGCACTTCCAGAATGTTGCTTCAGTATTCCTAAAAATTTCATAAAATTTGGTTCGGTGGTTTTGGAGTCTATACGTGATATACACACATACCCACATACCCACATACATACATTCATTTTTATATATATAGATATATATCGGTAAGATGGTTTTGATGATATTTTAAATTAAAATAAGCAAATTATTTTCATTATAGATGCGAAAAATGATGCAGATACGACTTTTTTCAATGTTTTTAATTTAATAAAATCAGGGAACAAACAAGAAAAAAAGCGGCAAGTACAGTGTTTTATGCCACAGTTTTTGAATTATTGGTTAATTCTTTTAAATAACCTTATAGTTTAAATTGCCCTGGGCTTCTCTTTTCTAAAGAATAACATTTTTATAATAATGTCATCCCTTTTTCATAAAATGCTGCCTTTTTATTGTGAGGCGTTTTGCTTCGATATTGGAAAATTGTAGATGCCGCACTCTTCCTTATGACGGAAAAATTCGTTTTAAAAATATGTTGGTGAGCCGTGTTATTTTAAAATTTTGCAAAAGAAGACCATGCAAAAAGAGAGTTGAGTGTATTTCTATTTACAAGAGGCTCAATGGATCAATTGTAAGAGCAGTGAAGTTATAAGCTAAGGGCTGTGGGTTCGAATCACGATGGTTTTGTTATTTTTTTTTTTTTTGTTTGAAATATTTTTCCTTGAGTGAATAAAAATTATTTTTAATATTTGACGTCGATTAAATTATAATGCCATGGTTTAGGTGTCATTATATATACAATACAGAGTTTACTAGAATTAAGTCCAAGATTTTTGATCATGCACTATTAGCGTCGTCATCATTCTCATCATTTTCAGCTGAATCATCTTTTATTAGTTCTGTACATACAATTAAGTGCACCTTTCGGAAAACTCTGCAGTTTTTTCTTTGGTAGTATTATTTTGTTGGATACAAGAATTATATTGTTTGAACTGATTTAAAGTCTGTTGAAAATATTTTAATTGCTTTTCGCGCTACAAATTCGATTGCCCTTAAAAATTCAAATTATCTGAAAATTTAAATATGTAATGGCACGTAGCCTGCAAACAGAGGGTAATTAATTTTTTTTGTAAACTTCGAATTTTAAACTGCAGGAAGTACTTCAGTGCGTCCAGATTTGAAGTGAGCAATGCTTTAGGTTCAATTAATGGTAATGATCATGTCAGAACCCGATTTAAATTAGGGTACATTTATTTATTTATTTATGTGGCGGTCGTGGCGTAGCGGGTAGAGTGTGTGACTCTTACGCCAGAGAACCCAGGTTCGAATCCTCCATCTGACACAGACAATATTTTCAATTGAATTAATTTTTCTGTTCGGCCGTCACCTCTCTGCAGACAATGGCAAGCCTCAGAGAGTAAAAACTGCCATGAAAAGCTTCTTGAGAATATGAGCCGTTCGGAGTCGGCGTAAAACATGTAGGTCCAGTTCTCGATCATTTGTGTGCAAATATTTCACATCACACACAACACAATTGGTCATAAGAAGCTCGGTCAAAGTCCGTTCAAGGGCTGAAATGGCCATTTCGTTTTTTTTTTTTTTTAAATTTATTTATTGAAGTAGTTCAAATAATTACAACAAATTTCCTTGGTTTTGCTTAAATCATTAAAAGTTTGAGAATCTCAATCGGAAATTTTGAGAAAAGAATCCGATAACATGAAGGTTAATTCTGAACTTTTACAACACTTTAGCAAATTGGCACTCAATAGCATTAAAATTGGGTCGAAATGAGAAAAAACCGAGTGCATTATAACATTTAATTGTTGAAAAACTTGTATAAAATTGACAAATATTCTTTGTGTTGATAAATATTTGCCAACTAACAATAAAATGATTGCATCTAATCACACTTTACATCGTTTATACAAGTCCATCCATTTAATATGCGAATTAGCAGGAATAACAATTACATTAAAACAAAAAACACACTCACACACACATACAAGCTAGCCTAAAACAAAACATTAAACAATACCTAACATATAAATAAACCACTTTTTGTTGAAAATTGATTTTTGAAATGGAAATAAATTTATACAAATTTTATGCAAGACTACATTTGCAGGACCGGCTCTACCGGGTTCCGCAGTATTTAAGCTATTGAAATTTTATTACCATTGCGTAATTATTTTATACATCAAACTAGAACACACATCCACACACACACACACACACACACACACACACACACTCACATATAAATACATTTAACAGCGAAAGCAAAGTTAGATTAGAAAAATCATCAACCAGGCATCCTTTGTGTGCTCCTTTGGAGCGTTTAGGTGTGTGTGTGTGTGTGTACTGTTTAGAATTGACAGTTTTATTGAATTTCAATTAAAGTTGTATTTCAATAATTGGTCACGCATGGTGAGCATTTCCGTCTTTGGTGCATTTTTCACAATCGACAAAATATCAACCAGCACCCGCTCGCTCATTTCGTTCGGCGTTGAATTAATTTAATGACAAAATTTATTAGTTTTCTAAATTTCCTATCATTTTAGAGAGAGCGCGATAGTGGCAGAGTTTATGTGTGTTATAATTTTTAGCGGATGTTGTTGGTAAAGTGCGCGCCATTTTTGTGAAGAGGAAGAGGAAACGGAAATTGTGAATGAATTTATGCATTTTGGAAAGGGAGTAGCATGTAGCACTATGCGTTGTATTGGGGCGGCACTTGAGTGTGTTGCTAAAATAAAAATTGCACATCTTTATCAGTGAGGACATGTGACGAGTAAGTTTTATCTGTAATAAAGGGGAAGGTTAGGAGATTTTTTCATCCGTGACGCTGATAAGTATGGAAAATGTTTTATTTTGATTTTGCAATATTTACTAGCAGAAAAATATTTTTTGCAGAAAAAAAAATATGGGGTGAACATTTCACTGTTATTCATTGCACTGGGTTAGATAGATTTCCATTATTTTGTGGTATATTTTCCAAATATATAATATATATTTTTGTTTCCATTTTTTGTAGACTACTTTTAACATTAGGAATGAGTTAAAAATCTTGCAAATATTTATTCTAATCATTGGAATAATGCACTTTTTAGTATATTTTTGTATAGAATTCAACCTCTTCAAAAGATTTTTATTAAAATTCTAAGATTGCAGCGCTCTATTCTTATGTATGTTTAGCATTTCTATATACAGGTGGCTGAATAGATCAGTCGTTAGAGCAATAAATTGATAACCTGAACGTTGTGGGTTCAAGTCCAGCAGGATTTGTTACTATTTTCTGTGTTGAAAATATTGTAATACAAGCATTTAAAAAAAAAAAAAAAAAACGAAATGGCCATTTCAGCCCTTGAAAGGACTTCGACCGGAGGAGGTTCTTACGATCAATTGTGTTGTGTGTGTTGTGAAATGTTTAAACACAAATGATCGAGAACTGGACCTACAAGCATTATGCCGACTCCGAACGGCTTATGCTCTCAAGAAGTTTTTCATGACCGTGTTTAATCTCTGAGTTTTGCCATTGTCTCCAGAGAGGTGACGGCCGAACAGAAAAATTAATTGCAATGAAAAAACATTCTGTGTCAGATGGGATTTGAACCTGGGTTCTATCACATACAATCCACCAGTATGCCACGGCTGACACAAGCATTTCGGTGTCGTTATATATACAATGCAGGGTTTTTAAGATTAAAGTATTTAAAATATAGCATGATAGATTTTGTATAGTTATGATCTGATAAGATGGTTGTTTGGTTTTGTATAGGTATGGTGTGATAGTATGGCATAGTGAATACGCCCTGTAGGAAAATCAACTAATGAAAAAGCAGTTGATAAAGTAGTTTTTTGTCAACCACAACTAGTTGAAATTCTGACTTTTTTCCATAGAACGAACTAACATATTTTGTATGGTGATGTCCGCTAAATAAGTCAATTGACTTTCGTCTGCATATGTTTTCAACTACTTGTTAAATTAGTTATATTCAAGTAATTTTTTTAATTACTTTAAAATAACCAATTGAAAACTATTACTGATGGTCTTAAGTTAATAATATTTGATGAAATAACATGGTTAAATATATATAAACTTGTAATCTAATAAAACTTTGCAATTAAAAGATGTCAAAATCAGAGTAGTTTCCGCCTTAATATAATTCAAAGTAGTTTATCAATCATTTGTTTATAAGTAGTATTTCAATTACTTCATATTTTATGCAATAAAAACTATTTAGAATTGCAGTGGATGCCACCTGAATATAATTCAAAGTAGTTCATATACAAGTTTATTTTAAATTAGTTTTTTAATTAGTTGTTTTTAAAAACAAGTTAGTTTGTTCCTATAGGGCAGTGTGTTGAATTTGGTGTGTTAGTATTGTATAATGGTAAGTTATGCCGAATAAGTGATGTTATGGTTTGGTATTTATGATGGTATGGTATGATAATAAAGTTTGATGGTATTGTATGGTTTGATGTTACGGAAAGTATGAAAGTATGCTGGTATGCTATGAAGTTAAGGTATGATAGTATGGTATCATCGTATAGTACAATGGTATGGTATGATGAGTGATGGTATAGTGTGTTATTTTCATACGATGGTATGTTATAATGTTTTGGTATGATGAATTTGGTATAATGGGTATAATGAACAGATTTGATATAATCGATTCAGTCAATGAAATGAAAGTTGTTAGTCAAGCTCAATAAGCAATCTAATTACAAATTAGCTAACCTCTAACGTTTGCAATTTACAAAAAGATATGAAAAAACAAAATTCTTTTTACATTTTTAAAATTAGGTCAAAAGATTTAAAAACATCGAATTGCAAAAAATGAAATTATATTTGATTTTTATTTTTTTCTTCTGAAAATCTATAAATAAATACGAGTAAGCGAAACAACTGGAAACCATTTTCTACGGTGGCTCTTAACCGATTTTTATAATGTTGTTTTAAATGAATAAAAATTTAATATAACATTTAAATTTGTGTAAAGAAATATACCTGTTTTCATATGCACGTAGAAGTTCACAAAAAGAAGAGATAGAAAAGAAAAACGTTTGGCATTGTTTCGTTAGATTTTTTTTTTTTTTTTGCATTGCGGTATGAGTTCGTTCACACATTAACGAAGAAAGAGAGAAAATTCCCTACGGGGGAAGAACTGGTTCTGAAACTATCACGTGATAGGTACCCAAGGGGTAGGGACCTGTCCCAATTCTGCCACCAACATATGAAACCGACCGGTCACTTTCACATGGCGTTGTCATTGACAGGGACCAATGGCTACCTGCTGCATCACCTTGGACCGGTCCAGTAACCGGTCAAGCAGAGTAGATTGGTGACATGCTATGACGAAAAAGAAACCGGTTCAGAACTTACCATGTAATAGGTTCCCAAGTGATAGGGACCTGACCCAATTCTGCCACCAATATATGAAACCAACCGGTCACTTTTACATGGCGTTGTCATTGACAGGGACCACTTGCCACCTGCTGCTTCACCTAAGACCTGTCCAGTGACCGGCCTTGAAAAACAGATTTGTGACCTAACCTACTGAGATCCAACCCACAACTTTCCATATTTTTATAAAATTACACAAAGCTTACATTTTATTAAAATATTAATTTAATTTAATATATAAGCGCAACTGCCATATGTATCGGATATTTAATATGGCGGGTATTTAATATGGCGCTGCCTCTGTTATACTTATTATACTGTTATACTTATTATAACGAATATATTCTAAGATATATAATATAGATATATTCTATATTAAGCCCTTGGTTTGCTTGGTTGCCTTCTCGTTCTGACAAAATGTTCTGAAGGTGTCTGGCAAGCAGCTTAACTTCATCGATCTTATAGAAATTACCGAAGCTTTTGCTGCACAGACTTTGGCCTGCGCTGATGCACTTGGCTTGGACATGGCCATATTAAATGTTAACGAGTATGCCATTGCTTTGGGTCATCCACTTGGTGCCAGTGGCTCACGTATAATAGGTCATTTGGTGCATGAGATGAAACGCAAGAAGCTGAAGTATTCCATTGTTTCTGCTTGTATTGGAGATGGTCAGGGCATCGCTTTGTTGCTGGAAGCTTCTGCTGTTTTTACATATTATTTTCTGCATTTATCAAGTCTAAAAGTAATAAATTATGAAGCTTAAAGTCCAATCATGAAACTTTTCTCCCCAGGAATCAGAAAAGGCAGTTTTCATTTTTAAGATATCAGATAAAGGCATCAAATTTTTTTTACTCTCATGAATATTCACGGTTGATGAAACAATTTGCATTGACAATTTCCAAAATGTTCTTAAACCTTATCTTAAAAACTAAAACTTACTTTTCTGGGGACGGATAAAATTTATTTCGTATGAAATTTAAAAATTCAAATAATAAAGGAAGAGAAAAAGTAATTAAATGCCAAAAATTAAACATTATCGATATTGTCCATCACTTGTTAAATAATTATTCTGTGACAGATGCAACTTTTTTCTCTTCAACTTTAAATTTTCACACAATACGAATACAACTTTGAGTTTTCATAGATCTTTCTCCGCTTGAATCATTCAAAATTGGTCACGTGCTGAGTAAAGTTAAATCTGTCCCGTAACAGGCACAAAAAACCTGTCGCGTGGCGAGTTATATCAGACCTATCCTATGATAGCTGTCCGTTGGAGCTGTCATGGGACCAGTCATTTAAGGGCAATTGACTCTGCTTTCCCCGTAGGGTTATAATAAGACGAACGGTTTTCTGTGTATATTTGTCGTAACGTTAAAGATCCGATGAGAAAGAAAGCTCGCAACTTGACGCAAAAAAATACAGTTTGCCGCTCACATTAATCTCTCTCCTGATCGAGAGAACTGGTGGCGAATTAATTAGGAAAGTAAAAGTGTTGCCAAATTTTTCGAGAAAAATACATGCATTTGAGACTAATTTTGTATGGAATTTTATTTCAATATGATTTGAATTAAAAACAAATTTGAAATTTTAATTGTATTGAAATACAACTCCATTTAAAAATAAATCTTAAATTTGATTTGAATTAAAATGTCGTTTTGAATTAAAATTTGAATGGTATTATAACCAATCCAAAAGACTATGAAACGTAAACATAAACAACAGTTCACCATGCATGCATGCAAAATAATTTTTTCAATATAATCTTTACGAAGTTAATCATACTGATTCAGTTTAATAACAATTCATTTTAATTTCATTCATTGTATTACACGAAAGTATTTCGCAATTTAATGTTTTTTAACTTTGCCAAACGTTTTTCAATACAAAAAAAAAAAAAAAAACAAAACTAAAATCGATTTTTATGTGGTTGAATTTTGACCACAGGCGGTACTAGTAATTTAAAATTTGACTTGACGACATAATAGACTCTTAAATTTAACGTTAAAATTACAGTTTAGTTATATTTATTAACATTTAATTAGCTGTGAAATCGTTTCTACAAAAGTCATATTTGGATTTTATTTGATTTTACCCCAAAAACTCTCAAACTGGTACATGAAATATTTGTTCTGTATATTTGCGAACAGGGATTTTGTAAAATCTTCTAGTATTAAAATATGATTTTTTTTCGAAAACGATTCCTCAGCTGAAAAAATGTTTTCTAATAAACCTTCTGTAGGGATTCCCATAGAGATTTGGATGATATATTCAGTTAATTTTTTTGAGTTTCGGCGTATTTCAAATTCTTTTTTATTATTTTGAAAAATTCAAGAAATGTAGAATTAAAAAAAAAATGTATATCTAATTATTTTAAAATTTTTAACTTTTAAATACAATTTGAATCCATGAAACTGTTTTCTAAAAAGGTTTCGAAATATTAGCTTTTTACGATTTTGCGTAACCCGAAGTAGGTTAGGTGAAAAATTTACATATATATTTAGAAATAATTAAATAAATATTGGACTACAAAAATAATTAAAATGAAAAAAAAAATTGTTATTGTCTTATATTTATATTGTTGTACTGGTGCAATTTTGTAAGAGAAATTTTAACTCTTTGTCGTAATTTTTGCAGTTAAATTTTTTAAAAAGTAAATTAAAAATAATATTTGTTTAAAAGTCAATTTTAACCAATTTTCAAAAATAAGAGAAAAATTAAGTTTTCAAAATTAATTCGGCACAAAAGTTCAATAAACACCCTAGTAATCTCTCCCTCTCTCTCTCTCTCACTCTCTTATTCCCTCTCTCTCTCTTGGATATTTCAAAAAGATTTGAATAGAACAATTTCTAAGATAAACTATTTTGTTTGGTAAAATTTCCATAACCTTGTTTTTCTCGCCTTCTATGGAAAAACCTGCTTGCCTTGCCTGGCCTGTCTTGAGGGGCTAAAAACCGTCCAGATACATATGTATTTGTAAGATAGAAGTATGAGTGGCTACCCTATAGGAACAAACTAACTTGTTTTTAAAAACAGCTAATTAAAAAACTAATTTAAAATAAACCAGTATATGAACTACTTTTAATTATATTAAGGCGGCAACTACTCTGATGTTGACGTGTTTTAATTGCAAATTTTTATTAGACTACAAGTTTATATATATTTAACCATGTTATTTCATCAAATATTATTAACTTAAGGCCATCAGTAATAGTTTTCAATTGGTTATTTAAAAGCAATTAAAAAAATAATTTAAATGTAACTAATTTAACAAGTAGTTGAAAATATATGCAGATGAAAGTCAATTGACTTATTTAGCGGACATCACCATACAAAATAAGTTAGTTCGTTCTATGGAAAAAAGTCAGAATTTCAACTAGTTGTGGTTGACAAAAAACTACTTTATCAACTACTTTTAAATTAGTTGATTTTCCTACAGGGTATAAATAAATCAAAATATTTGAGCAAATATCCTGCCTTCACTTGTATCAATCAAATCAAATTACCTAATTCTACCAATATTTTCTATGATTGAAAACCAAAACTTTATCATTTATTTGCAGCATTTGTAACTGTTGGGACCCACTCCTTTTTTAATTATGCCCAAGCATGTTGCCACCTTTCGCAACACACACACACTCTTAGATTTAGCATGAGACGAGCTACCTTAGCAAAAAGAAAGTTGATTTTAATCTCGACTCAGAATCGAAACAAAAATACTACCGCTGATTTTCGCAGTGGCAGGCAACACAAATCTAGGAATTATAACAATGGCCAACAAAGCAATAACAACAACAATGAAAAAGCATTCGTATCACCTTTTTGCATGCGATTGAAAAACCTTTGCTTTGGGGTTGAATTGAGTGAAAAAAGTCAGGTTTATCACAAAATTTAGGGAAGAGCAGTCAAAGTCATGTTATTACATGCACGTTGTTGTTGTCGCCAACACCACCGATATATCGAAACCCCGTTCGTCCGTTAAGCATTCACCACCGCCAACTGTGTGTGTGTGTGTGTGTGTGTGTAGCGTTTGTTGCCTGCCCGGCAGATAAGCCAAGAAGTTATTGATGCGAAATGCAACCCCTTTTCTCGATTAGTGGGGGTCTCGACCATTATGCATTGACTTCAGCCTCAAGCGCGTGCCACATTGTTGCACAATCATGCGGATTAGTTACACCTTTTGCACACGGCACACCATGGTACCACAATGAATTGTTACGACCGTGTTCAAGGTGGACTTCGTGTTGCTGATTTGCTCATTTCTCTTACACTGGAATGAGCAGCGAGAAAGCACGAGGATTTGACATGAAAACCTGATGTGGTAAAGTTATGATTTATTTCTTATTGTTATTATTTTGTCTGCGGAACTGGCTACAATTGAGTAGAGATTGATTGTTCGACAAGTTAACGGAACAGGAGTGCTTAGTAGAGCTAAAATAGTAGATTTTTTTAAAAATTATTGTCGACGGACGTGGTTGAAGTTTTGCCAGGGAAAAAGGGTCAAGCCCTTGAAAGCACTGATGGTAAAAAGTTCAAAAGTGAAAAAGATTGTTTCGTAGGATGTTGTTGTTAACCGTTGTGTCGGTCGTAGAGCCCACGGGTACATTTGCAACTTTAATTTTCCTGTATCTTCCAAACGGTTAGTCCGATTGACCTGAAATTTCATGATATCCTCAACCATACACTTTTGCATCATGTGGAAAAGTTTCATCAAGATTGGAGCAGCAGTTCAGTCGATACAGCCCAAATTCAAGTTAGTGGAATGGCGTCGACTGCTGATGTACCCGGGTACTTGTATGAAAATTCATACAAATATATAGAAATAAATGGCAAAGTTCACTTTATATTGCTATATCTTCCAAGCGGCTGGTCCAATCTTGATGAAACTTCGTATCATAGCTTGGAAATATGTAATTGATATTGGTGTGAAATTTCAGGTGAATTGGACCAACCGTTTGGAAAATATAACCCAGTTACTAGAAAATGACCTAGCGTCAACAGCTGATGTTCTATGAAAATTCATACAAATATATAGAAATAAATGGAAATATTTAGTTTATTTTATGGAAATTTGTTTATTTATTTATAGAAAATCATTATAATGAAAGTAAAAAATATATTTTATGAATTTTAGCAGCATCTGAGGCATTGTGGATGATCCTTCGAGTGCTCTGCGCACACAGGCTTATTACAAATTGCACCATCCATTTTATTTTCACTTTTTATATATTTGCCGCACAAAATAAATTTTTAGGTCTTTACACTTCAAAAATCGCACATAAACTGACTTATGCATACAAAACTACTCAAAACGAAACCTGCGCAAAAAATCATGTTTCTGCCTGCAAAACTGGTTGTGCAAGGGTAGGTAGGCAAGATATTCCCAAATACCCTTTTGTTCCTGTTAGTAGACGTGTTTTCCTACACATTCCAAAAAAAAATGTTTACATTGAACAAATATTTTATGAGTTATAATTATTCTGCGCAGGTACTAAAAATAGCACTATGAGCAAGAGGGGTTGATTTTCAGTTCAAATATAACGGAATTTTGCGAATGAAAATTCAATGTTAATTATTTTTCTTGGTAAAAAGGGATCAAATTACAAGGATTAAAAAAGAATTTGGAAATTGTTAAATTTTTATGGATTTTGGCAATTCCCATTTTTGGTAAAAATGGATTATTTAGGTACCAAATTTTTTTTTTCCCAAATTATGATAAAAGTTTTGTTAACTAGACAATATTTCCAATAAATAAAAAAAAAAAAAACCAGAAAATTACAAGAATCCAGGTAGTAGTTAATATTTGTATATCAAAAGCAACTATCTGCCATACAAAACGTATGAAGTACCCGGGTACATCTACTGTCGATGTGGATAAAACCCAACAGCTGTTGACACAACGGTTAAATAAGAATCATTTTCGTATACTAAGATAATACAGTAATTAAATTTAAAATTAATTTCACCTTTAAAAAAGAGGTGTCTCTTTCGAAATCCTGGGAAAAATAGAGCAGATAATATTAATGCGACCCATTCAAACAATATTAAATTAATGGATTAAAGTTTAAATGGATTCCCTCAGCCCACTTTCATCCACACCAAATATATTTTTTAAAGATAATGGTTTTAAACAAAATAGTCTATAGGCTCCACATAAGATCCGTACATCATGCAGTCTTAACAAGATTTTGTTATTGACCTTTATGTTTTTTGATACATAGTTTACATATCCTTAAGGATACCTTATTGTAAATTAGGGCCTAAGTGTTAAAAAATAAGAGCATTTTTCTAAAAATATTTTTCAGAAATAATTTTGTATAATTCTTTAAGCTACTCTAAGTGAGAAATATATGTTTTTCGATTTTTTATAATTTTTTTTTTTTGATCAAAATTTTAAAAAAGTGCACGTAAAAAAAATGAAATGGCCATTTCAGCCCTTGAAAGGACTTTGACCGAGCTTCTTATGATCAATTGTGTTGTGTGTATTGTGAATTGTTTGAACACAAGCTTTTATTGGAACAAGAAAATAACACGCATAACACAATTGATCAGAATAAACTCGGTCAAAGTCCTGTCCAGTGCTGAAATGACTAAGGATGCCTTTAAAGTGTGATAGCCAGTCGCTTTAAGCTGCCTGCAATGCTCCACATACAATCTTATGAAAAAAGTTCACAGTGCTTATAGTGCCAGCCAGTCGCTTAAGGCTGCCTGCGACTGGCTGGTGCTGTTAGGGCTTTAAGCTGCATGTGACTGGCTGGCACTATACGCATTATTTTTTAGTTTTCTTTCCTGATTCGGCTCGTTACAGTAACATGCCGGCACTATAAAAGCGCCCGAACTTGTTTTTTTTTTAAGGTTTTATGGTAAAGTAATATATATGGTTAATATACCTTTTATCTGCGTCCACCATCTTACCACCTTTACCATCTTCTTTTTATTATTGATTTTCTTCATTTTATTACACTCAGAAAAAAGTTTCTCGGAATATGAGAAAAATAGCATCATATTTAGAGAAAAATGGTAATGACTTTGCTTCAGAGAATACTTTTCTCTAAATGTGATCCCAAAAATTCACTAAAAAAGTTAAAAAGCTTGCATGTAAAAAAGAAAATATTTTCTCATCAATAAAGACACTTTTCTTTTAAACAGAAGAATATTTTTTTGTAACAGGTTCAAACGTTTCTTTATTGTGTCAACTTTTCCTGAAAACTTAGAAATATTTAGTTAATTTAAATAAATCTTTTCTTTAAATTGCGTTTATAGTTTCTCACAAAAAAAGAATACTTTATTCAAAAGAGAGAGATATATTTTCTGAATTTTGGCAAAACATATTTCTTTATTGCGTACATTTTTTTCTCTAAAACAGAGAAATGTATCTGGAACTACTATTAAAAATTTATTTTATCTGACCGTATTGAGACCGTATCGAGCAAAGCATTATGTAATAAAAAGCAAGAAACAAAAGTAAGAATCTTTTGACTTTAAAATTATTTTTTTTTTTTATTTATTATACACCGAGAAAAAATCCTAAGGCGGCTTGAGTGAAGAGACAATTTATTGTTTAATACATTGCTTTGAAAGCACATACTTCGATACCCTGCCAAAAAAAAAATATTTGATTAACAGATGTTAACAGATGATGTATTAACAGATGCAGTGTGTCGCAGTATTCTGTTAATAGCTGCAGCATAACTTCAGTTGTAATTAATGTTGAATAAATCATTTCGCGTAACGAAGGAGTTTGGCTCAATGCGTAGTGTAGAGACTTTATACACAGTGGTATCGGTTGGTGTGGGTTCGAATCTCAACGGCATGCGAAGTTAAAATTTTTGTATTTGATATTTAATTTCAATTTAATGTTCTTGTTATAATAGACGTCAGTCAGCAAGAAAAGCCGAGAAGTCATCATTTCTAAGAAAAAAACGGTGTTGATAAAAGAAAAATTTGCGTTGTTGCCGATTTCAAGCTTCAAAAAAAAAAACTAAAACCCGAAAAAACTAAAACCCGAAAAAAGGTATATTTTTGAAATTCAATTTTTTTTTTAAAGTAGTGTATAAAAATTTACCAAATACTTGGTTAATTTATCACCCAATAAAAATTGGCAAATCAACATGTAATACTTAGGCGTTTTGATAAAATACGTGGTTGGCTGAAAACTGCCAAAGCCATCTTATAAATTATACTAGGTTTTTTTTCAATTTAACATAAGCTTTTTTCTCGGCGTAGGCAAAAATAAAAGGCAAAATTTTTTAGATATTCTACAATAAGATATGATCTAATGATACCTTCGAAATAGCAGTACGACAACTTTTTTTACTATGTTATTTCGCTTTGAATATTAAAAAATAATTATTATTTACAATCTCTGATTTAATGTAGTTACACTCCTTTTTTCTTTTTGTGAAACATTTGCCTTAACGCAGTTCTACGCAAAGCAAAAATATTAATATTGTATTGTGATTCGGTTGTAAAAATTTTAGCTACAAATATATTAAGAGGTACAGGTAGAATAATTGTTCTTCCATTGCTTTTTAGGACCCCTCATAAATATTCAAGAAATTTTTTGTGACCACGATTTTATAAATGCATCCAAAGAATCAGTGGCCATAAGCAACATCAACAAAGGAAAAATCGTCATAATATGTAGAATATACAACACTTGCTTTTCAAAAAATCATTGAATATAAGGAAATATATCGTTTTAGAGAAGAAGACTTTTTTATTCTTCAGAAAGGATTTTTTTTATTAAAGAAAATAGTTCGCATAGTGAATTGTTTATTTGGGGGATCATTTTTTTTTTTTCATATTTCTTATGTAACTTTTTACCTGACGAAACTAGGAGCTTCCAACTTGCTCCAGCAAGCGCAAAACAGAAATGGCTGGCGCAATTTCTTACAACAGGCGGAAACCGACTTACGGTTGTAGGCACCATCTAAGTAAGCAAGTAAAAATTTTTTATCAAAAATAGTGAAAATTTTTCAATTTCTATAAATTTTTCTCTAAAAATGAGAATTTTTTAGTGCGAGAAAAATACTTACTATTATTAGAGACATGAAATTTTTTCATATGTGAAAATTTATTCTAATTGAAGAAAATTTTATTTGAAATAGAGAAAATTGATACAATTCAAAATAAGTACTTTTTATTACAAAATCATAGGTGTTTTTTTCTGAGTGCAAGCTTTATTTTAACCAAAGCCAGACTTCTTCATTTGAAAGACTTTTAAATATTATTTTTTTTTTGCCTCAAATAGTCGAAACTGAACTCAGCATTTGACAGAAAAAGAAAAAAAACTTTATGCTGCACCCGCCTAAGCACAGGTAGAGACTTTTTGCAATAAAAAGCTTGAGCAATGTCTATAATTCTCCTCCATTATTCTGCAGATGCCTCCTTCAAAATTAATTTTCATCTTCCTGTTGATTCCACAAGACCATTACCACGTCTAAAAGCCAATTTCCGGCATGCAGTCCATATACATCAGATATACATACGTATAACAACAAAACTAAAAATAAATTGTTTTTGCTTGAACATATCAATTATTTTTAGGTAAACGTCGTCCATCCTACTACTCTATCGAGTTTGCTCTTCAATAAAAGGTGCGTGACAAATTCTACTCTAGAGTAATTGTTGTGTGAAATGCCGGTTTCCGGATGCTGGCTTCTTGACGAATTCCCTTATTTCATCGTGGAAGGAAGAAAAATTAACTACTGTCCAGTTGATAAATGATGTTAACTAAGATTACATAAGTTGGTAATTTTCTACTACATTTGTGAATGCTACCCAAAATGATATAGCTACTGCCAGGTCTCCATCAAGCACTTCACAATATTAGTTGTATTTGTATTAGCTTTTCGTAAACAGTTGGTATGTGACAGCTACAACGACAGACGACAGAAAGCAGAACTCTATTTGATGGACATGCTCGAGCATAGGTTGCTGATAAGGATGTGTGTACGACGTTTTCATTTGCTATAGTTTTTGCAGTCTTATAGAAAAAAAAATAGAAGGTAAGCTATACGTTGGTAGTGGGGCATCATTTTCCCCCCATTTATAGTTGCCATGTTGACATTTTGGTGATGGTTTTGTCTCCATTGACTATTAATCATTATCTTTCAACATTTATTTGAATATTAGTCAGAAGATGAAGGTAATTTCAGGTTTGATGTTGCTTTCAAGTATCAGCAAATGGATTTGAAAATAGTAGTTAATAGTGTTGCGGGTTTGTAGGGAGAAATAAATGAAAGCATTTAAATTATTCTATGAAGCAATGGAAATTTTAGTTTAGCTTGAAATTTATGAAAAGAACTTTTATGATAGCTTAACATTTTTTTTAAAAAAATTGTCACGTTTTAATGTCGGAATTTGTAATCTTTCGCGTAAGGATGCTTTGCGCTCAAGCAAGCAGCGTTTTATTAATTTAGTCCGCTCGCCGAAAAAAAATGAAAAGATACAGAAACTATTCAATGCTCAACGCATTTGTCGCTGTTTACACATGCATATCCGAGTTATTGTTTTTCTTAGGCCTGATAACCATAGCCTAGATATGTTAACGACTGCAATAAATAAACGGATAATATCTCTTAGGCCGCTGATAAATATAGTGTCGCCCGTTTGCCTTGCGACCATTTCTCTTGTCTTTCCAACTGTTTGGGGATTGCATGTGTGTGTTTATGTGTTTCGCAAATGTGTCTCAGAAATAAGCAGCCCAACTAGAGATTAAGTCATATGTTCACGTTTTCTCCTACTCCTTAATGTGAAGTGTATGCAAAGGATATGGCAAGAAATTCATTAGTTGTATTAAATGTGCCTTGGTTTGCTGACGCAAAGGATACTCGCACTCGTAATGGCCGATTTATGCAAAGTAATTGACGCCCCGATGAACTGGTGACACAGATGACAATTTGTCTCCTCATCTTAGCACATGTTCGGGTAAGAAGGTATTTTAGCCGCAGCTCATGCTAAGAGTCTGAATTTATTTTTTTTTTTTTTTGGTAATCATATTTTTTTTTTTTTTGCTTATTTTAACAAAGTGATTTTGTGCTTGAAAATACATACATTTATTTATAAAAATTGCACACATTTTTTAGGATTAATTCTTGAGCCATGCATGCTGATTAGGCCAATCAGTGTAATTGAAAGAATATAATTCAATTAACGTAAGAGATATTTTTTTTTTTTTTTTTGTTTTTGGAGTCGGGTGGTTGGCAATATCAGAGAAATAATCTTTTTTGATGAACAAGAAAATTGCTGTGCTTGGCCGAAGCAAGTTTTTATTTTAGCTTGATCTAAAAGAAAACAAAAAAAAAAAACAAAATGTGATGTTCAAGAAAAAGTTTTGTTAAAATACTTATTCAATAATTTTTGAGTTTTGTTAAAAAACAAACCTGTATTATTTTTACATAAAAAAAAATTATTCAAGATATTTTCAAAAATTCTCGAGCATTTTAAAAATAAACGCAAATAATATTTATTATGGCAAAAATTATTAATTGGCTTCAAAGTAATCTGCTTTCCGTCCAATACACAAAATTTTGCGCGAGGTTTTGTAAGCAGGTTTATGATGGCGGTTGTCCATTTTTAATATCCAATTTACGCTTTCTTTCACAATAGATAGAAGTCACAAGGAGCCTTGTCAGGTGAGTACGGTAAGTTGAACGATGAGATGGAGCGTTGCATGCAACAAACGCCAACCTCCATTTTCCCGATATTCCGGCCGCACACGACAAACACGAGCCAACAAATGCTTCATAACTCCACGATAAATTACAGCATTAACCGTTTGAGCAGGTGGAAGGAGTTCTTTGGGAAAGATTTTCTTCGAATCGTAGAATCAAACCATCATTATATTCACTTTTGACTTTTCCATTCGAGATTTTTTAGATTTGGCTCCACGGGAGCCTTTCATTCAGCATCTTTATGTAAAACGAAATGAACGTTAAACGTTGTGTGAGACATGGTGGGAAATACTTTTTTCCATACCAAAAAAATATTGTTGCACGTTTCTTTTACAACGTTCAACATTTGCTTCGTTATACATAAAGATGCAGTTTTTTTCAGGATCGATGGAATACAAGATTTTCACTTCCTTAACTATGTTTTTCGAATGCTTAGAGGCAATTGTTCTTGGTCAGTCAATTTGGACAGCAACAAAACATGCGCAGACCTTTCGTAGACTCAAATGCTGAGTTACAATGCGATAAATCCATGGTGTGGATAAATTTAATTCTATTCCCATGTATCGCACCGACCCACTAAGGTGTGCTTAATTAATTTAAGCGGCCAAAATTCAATTTTATCAAATGCTGATTTAAAACAAAAATTATTTTCACTTTATTCAATAGTGTAAAAATGACAGACAGTAGTTATTTTTCAATTTACCTTCCTTAATCAAAAAATTTTTACAGCTCTTTTCAGTTGGTCATTTTTAGTTGAACTTTTGTTTAAGTTGCTAGCTGTTTAGAGAAGTGCATACTAAAAAACTCATATTTTTTTCCAGTTTTTTTTTAAAAGAAAATAGGAATTTTACTGAATTGGGTATGCAAAAATATATGTATGCTGGTTTGGATAAAATTGTATTTATATAAAATAAGTAATTGTATTTTTAAAAATGTGTATTTTTCGTGGATTTTTATAAAAAACATTTTGGACATTCGAATGGTTTTGTTATATGCGGCTGTCCGTATATGTACATATTTCTTCATTAACTTAACAATCGAGGTGTTGACATTTAAAAAAAATGTGAATTTGTTTTCCGACTCACTCCAATTAGAGTTTTTTTCTAAAATCTGTATGAACCCAAAAGTGGAAATTTTTTTTTATTATATGCTGTTATTAGTTGTTAGTCGTATTTATTTTCTTGTTTACATTTTACTTCTTTTATTTCATAGCTTTAGTTCTTGTCTAATGCATGCACCCTACATTAGACGGCAGAAGTTGTTTTGTCCTTCTGTTCAGCGGCGGATTTAGCGAAATATTGCACGCAGAACTAACAATTTTTTTTCAAAATTAGGAAAAACTTAAATTATAATTAAAATTAAAACTTTTAAGGGATGGCGTAGATTGTAACGAAATTCTACCCCTCCCCCTCCCCCCCTAAAGCTTTAACTTTTTTAATACTTTTAGTGTTTATAATAATAAATAAGAGTCAGCTGAAGCAAGAAATAAACATTTTCGAGAATATTGTCATAACTATGCAAGAAAAACTTCACTAAAACATTGCAATATTGATGTACTTTATCGATTGCTTTTAACTTCAGATCCTCTTCTAACTGGAATGAGGATCATGCCAACGAAAAACACTAAACCATTTCTTGAGGAGACTTTGGAAATGCTTTTACCTGTGGACCTTACCGAATAATAATAATCTTACCTAATAATAAATCTGAAAGTGAGTCATACTCTAAAGAAGAAGAACCATTTTCTGATGGCTTCATGAATTTTTTTGTACATTTTTGTATTTAATTTTTATTATATTATATAATAAATAATTATAATTTATAATCCACTTTTAAAACGCTTTTTCTTAGTTTTAATAATAATTAAAACTAAGGATATGAAATATGAGGATATGAATTGAGATTTTACAAAAAACTAGAAAAAATTTAAAACAAAAACATGTTTGATTACAATGCATTCAAAGAATTAATTTTAATTTTTAATTGAAAAAAAGAATAAAGCCATAAATGACCCGAGACTGATAAAGGTTTGAAATAACTAAAAAAATATTTAAAAAAACAATCAGTTTAAGATCTACTTGGGAAAAGTAGAAGTGGGTCATATATGACCCATTGATCGGACAGTGTTAAAAATTAAAAAAAAAATCAGTAAACTAGCATCATTAAATACTTTTTTTTCAACAAAACAATTTTGATGTTCAATTAAAAAAGTTCAGATGGGTCATATATGACCCAGTGGTCGTACAGGGTTAAGAATATCAAAAATTAATAACCATGCATGATTAAAAACTTTTAACACAATAAAATAATTTTAGCCGCTTAAATTGATCAAATACCCCATAGTGCGAGCAAAGATTTTTGCACATTTTTGATAAATCGGCTCACTTACCGTTCACGATTTCTTTGGGACGATCTACGGCTTCCCGATCTTCCTAGAATCATGTAAATCAGTAAATCAGTCGTAAGTTCTTGTACGGAATAGACAATCATCACAACAAACTTCTGTCATCATTTGATGATATTCGGACTTTTACCAAGCTTAAAACAATACTTAATACGTATATTCGCTGTTTGTTCGATGATTATCTTTCGACCTGCAACAAAACACACTAATAAATAAGGCGCGATATCTCAGCTTAGACTTATGCAAATGTCATGAAATTTTAACAATATCTCAATGCAAGTATTCCATTCTAGTATATGGCACTTTGAAACTTTTGAAAATCACCATGTAGGATATTGACGAGACGAGTCAGAAAAGTTTTGTGAAGTTTTGTCAAAAACAAACCAACAACTAAAGGATGACTTACTTTTTGGCAACACTGTTTTTGGCAACACAGCTGTTTATGTGTAATGGGCTGATTACCCAAGCGTAAGGTAATGTAGCGCTACGTTTGTAGCCCACAGAAAATTTGTTATAAAGGCACACGCTTTTTTTCTACAAGCATTATCTAACTTATCCTCGTCAATGAAATACTTTTTATACTAATTACTTATATATAATATAAGTATATAATACTTTTTATATATATTAAATTTTACAAATTTGAAGTTAAACTAAATTGTTCGCTTGACTCACGAATTGTCAAAAAAACGTAGCGTGGCGTAGAAATCTATTTTCTACAGACTTTTGCGCTTGTCGCGCAGCGCAATCGGTTACGACTTGTACATATTTCTCATTAAACAAATGTTTACGTGACAGTTGGCAGCGTAGCGCTACGCTACCTTACGGTTGGGTAATCAGCCCTTTACTGTTAAACATGTCCAGTTTGGTCTATAATTTCACCATGAATTTACTTACAAACGAACAACGCTAGCAGATTATTGAATTTTATTATCAAAATTCATGCTTGGTGAAGAAAGTGCATCGTGTACTTCTTCCATTTTATGGTCAGTTTGGGCGACCATCTGAGGCGGCATTAAACCAATAACACGCATACGTAGAGTGCGGACAGAGGAAAACATCGTACTCGTAGCTGTATTCGTTCGCAGCAATTGGGTCTCTGTAACTCCACTACGTGGAAAATTTTGCGGAAGAGTTTGGGTGTGAAACCTTTTAAAATACAGCTGGTGCAAGAATTGAAGCCACACGACCTACCACAACGGGTAACTTTTGGTGTATTTGCGCTGGCAAAGTTGGATGAAGATCCACTTTTTATCAGAAAATTATCGTATCGGAATGGATACGTGAACAAACAAAATGACCATATTTGGTGTGAATAGCAGCCAGAAACATTGCAAGAACTGCCAATGCATCCCGAAAAATGCACTGTTTGGTGTGGATTATGGGCCGGTGGCATCATTTGGCCATACTTTTTCTAAGATGACGAAGGCAGGAACCTTACTGTGAATGGCGAGCGCTACCGTGCGATGATTACAAATTTTTTTTTGCCCAAAATGAGAAGAGCTGGACTTGCCTGACATGTGGTTTCAACAAGACGGTGCCACATACTACACAGCACGCGAAAAAATGGCCCAATTGAGAGGCGAGTTCGGTAAACAGTTTATTTCACGTTTGGGTCCGGTCAATTGGCCGCCTAGATCGTGCGATCTAATGCCTTTAGACTATTTTTTTGTAGGACCATGTTAAGGCTCATGTCTATATGGACAAGCCCGCAACGGTTGACGAACTGGAAGCCAATATTGAAGAATTTATTCGTGAGATACCGGCCGATATGTTGGAGAGAGTATGCCAAAATTGGACCCAGCGTATGAACCATTTGAGGCGTAGCCACGGTCAACATATACATGAAATCATCTTTAAACATTGAATTATATAGATCGTTCTATCGACTCAAATAAAGATTTCATACATTTCTCTAAATTTTATGTGTTTTTTTCTTTAAATCAAATCCGAAAGCTCTTAAAAAATCACTTTTTACAACAAAATATGTATGTATATGTATATTAATAATGATGTATATGTATATGCATAGGATTTAATTTTTTTAAGAATTATACATGAAATACACCATAAATGTATCTTCTTGATCCACAACTTCAACCAATGAACCGATTAAAAAAATATTAATTTTTATTTTAATTTTGATTTTGATAAACTGCGAGGTAAAAAACATGATTACTTGATTTTATGTATGTTTTTTAAATTTAGAAATAAATTTTGTTTTTCTTTTTAATTATTTTTGTTTTAAACTATTTTTATTTAATTAAATTAATTTAATTAATTTAATTTAATTAAACTTTTTAATTATTTTAAAGAAATATTTACTATTTGTGTTAATTTTTGCAATTATAGTTTTTTAAAGATAATCAAAAAATTCTCAATTTTAACTATTTCTCAAAAATTATAGGCAGAAATCAAAAACTTATTTTTGTTTTAGACTTATGTTTTTGTGTAAGACAATGGCAAACCTCAGAGAGTAAAAACTGCCATGAAAAGCTTCTTAAGAACAATTTTCATACCCTTTAATTTTCTACTGGTCCTTCTAGTTGTTTTTTTATCAAAACCTCCATGAAAAATTCTGGCTACGGGTCTGTTGTTACTGTACATTTTGTATTTATTGCTGTTCTAAAATATGGATCAGTGCATTATATGTATTCGAAAATACTCTAGGAGAGCATTCAATGACATTAGAGTGTATAACGTTATTTTGCTCAAATCAGTTTTTATCAAAAATGTACCTGCTATACTCAGGTACAAAAAATAATGTGAAGTTGTGTCCGCAGAAACTGTCAGAGTTAAAATAAAAAAAAAGTTTTTCAAATATTTCATTTCAAGTAAACTCGAAATAAGTAATCAACTAAGCTGGAAATTCGACACTTCACAGAGTAACAGTTTTACCAAAGCCATCGAGAGTCATTGGAACTTATGAAAATAGAACTCAACATAAAGTTATTGTTTATCTTTCCATGCTGCTTTATTGTTGAACGCAACTAAATAATGGATAAACAGAAGAAAGTTTCTGGAATATCCGAATCCATTATTAAAAAAGTTGCTGTAGACGATGGTGCTGATACTTTGCATACTGTTGGAGCTAAATTATTTAATCCAAAACTTGACTATGAGATCATTTTGTCAAAGTTAAGAGAAGAATTTAACAAATTATGGGAGCTAAGCGCGCCTTCACCCGAAAATGGTCTGGACGATTACGAAGAAGTTGCTATTCTCGGTGCCGGATCTTTTGGCAAAGTGGTAAATTTTTACGCATTTAATGCATTTAACAATTTCTTCAGTTTCATGAGCGCTATACAACAAAGTCTATTCTGCTGCCTAGAAACTCGTGAAAGAGAAAGCCAATCCAACTAAATACTTTGCAGCTAAGGTCATGCTTAAGGATCAAATTATTAAAACTAAACAGGTTACACATATCTACAATGAGAAGAAAGTCCTGTCGTGCCTTAGATTTCCATTCTTGCTCTATTTGGAGTTCTCGCGGAAAGATAACGATAGCATTATCTTGGGTCTACCCTTTATCAATGGCGGTGAACTGTTTACCTATCACCGCAAGTGAGTTTTCAGCAAACTTTTTTAATTACTAAACTAAAACCCGCTCACGCTCACACGCTTTAATCTTGTTGTTTAGAGTGCGCAAATTTAATGAAAAACAGGCCCGCTTCTATGCTGCTCAGGTACTCTTGGCTCTGGAGTACATGCATTTCGTACATCTGCTCTATCGCGATCTTAAGCCGGAGAATATATTGATCGATAATAGAGGCTATCTAAAGGTTACTGACTTCGGTTTTGCTAAGGTAAATGTAACTCTAACACTCGATATTGTCAGAAGATTTGTGATATTTTCTCAGTATACCGCACAGAGAGTGGAGACACGCACTTTAACGCTATGTGGTACACCAGAATATTTGGCTCCAGAGATAATACAATCGAAACCGTATGGCACCAGTGTCGATTGGTGGTCCTTTGGAATTTTGGTGTACGAGTTTGTTGCCGGCTATTCACCATTTTCACCACACAATCGTGATGTCATGACAATGTATGGAAAAATTTGTGAATGCGAGTACAAGATGCCGGCATACTTTAGTTCGGCTTTAAAGGATTTAGTCAGCAATCTTTTACAAGTTGATCTGTCCAAGCGGTAAGTTTAGGCAACAGTTGGTTTTGTCGGAGGGTATTTTTGGAATTCTTATTGAATTTTCTGCCCTTGCAGTTATGGTAATTTGACACATGGCATCAGAGACATTAAAGATCATGACTGGTTGAAAGCTATTGACTGGTATGCATTACTTAATCAAGAAGTACCACCACCATTTGTGCCCGCCATCAAGGATATGGAAGATTTGTCACATTTTGACCAGTATCCCTCTGGCAGACCTTTTCAACCATCGAAGGTTAATAAACATCCCGAAATATTTCAAGATTTTTAAAAACTACTATATAAAAGTATAGTAGATGTAAGTTAAATGAAAATAGCAGAATTGTGTTAAACGGTACTGGTAAGGTACCTAAATTCAGCTGTAATGCAATAAATATTCTGCAGATTATAGAAAAATATAAAAATTTTTGTGTTTCTTTTGAATTTAGAAGTATGAATTTTGATCAAAAAACTTAATGGGAACTGAAGTGGATCGATATTTGTTTATTGTCTAATAAAGGTGTACTAGGAAAATTATTTTAAATTTTAAGCCTTTAAAAAAGTTTAATTTACCATTACATCTCAAGTGATATTTGAAATACAGTTTTTTTTTACATTTCTTATAGTAAATAAATCAAAAAAATCTATGTTCCTCACTTTTTTCCAAGGAAATTGTTTAATAGTGACAAATTTTAAATGCAAGTCATTTTTAAAGGAGTTCCCAGATGTTTTAGGGGAAATTTTTTCATCTGTTGTGGTGATGTTTTGGTTTTTGTGAAACGAAAGCACATACTTGTGGTCCCCAAAGAAAACCATGTCGAAACAACAATTTCTACAGCAGCCATCTTTACAAACAACCGAACTAGTAATCATCTGATCTTGGCGATATTTTTCATCTGGCTTTAAATGTAAAAACCAGCTAAATAAATGAAGCATAGCCTCAAGTAGCAAGTGTGGAGCGTTCAAAACGTTGAATGTCACTTCAAAATTACGTAAGAAAATGCTCTTAACAGATACAATTACAGACATTGCTACACTTATACATGCGACTGTGACAAAATTCCACATTAACCAAAAGACCTGTTTTTGGGTCACAGCAACATGTGTTCAATGCTTCCATTTATACCCTCTATTTTAAAAAGTTTTCATTGTTGGGTGTGGGAGAAAGTGTCACATTGAGAAAAAAATAGGGCGGCATGCTTGATTCTGCTTTAGTGATCATGTCGGTTTTTAGTCTCACAATCAATTAATTTAGTAGTTTTGCTTTGCACAGCTGTTGTCAACATTTTCTAGGGTGTGATGTTTATTTTCTTCATTTAGTTGAAACATAAATCTTTGAATGGTTCAATAATTAATTTTCGAAATACTTTGGTGTGAATGTAATTGATTTTATGGCTCTGGTAGACATTAAATCTGCTTCTGAAAAAAGTAAATTAATGATTTGATGTGTGTTTTACTTTATTTCGATGGTAATCAAAATGAACTTAAGATATGAAGTTACAGTGACTCTCCAAAGCTAATTAAGACCAAAGAATGTAATAACACGTTATAAAGGTTTAAAACTATAAAAATTCGAAAAAAAAGTACTTTTTAAAAATATTTTTGAGAAAAATCTTGTTATACTCATGGTGGAAGAAAAGAAGATAGCATCGTAGCTGATCATCCTCTCTTTCTCAGCTACCATAATTGTCAAAATCAATACAAATAATTTTCTGTCACTTCATCGAGAAGAAAGCTTATGTTAAATTAATGAAAAACCTAGTATAATTTATAAGCTGGCTTTGGCAGTTTTCAGCCTCCCAAGTTCTTCATTAAAACGCATAAGTTTTACATGTTAACTTACCAATTTTTAATTGGGCGATAAATTAACTAAATATTTGGTTTTACTGAAAAAAAAGTTCAGTTTCAACTAATGTGCGGAGAGCAATCAAAATTCACTTCCGCTCTTCTGAGTTATCTTGTGCTATGAATCAGGGATGATATTGGCTTAGTTGTAAAAGGGCCAAAATTTATACAAATATTTTTCACAAGTATGGGGCCTTTAGTGGTAATTCAAAATTTCTATTTGGATATTCAAATTACGAGTTTTTGTTCACAAATTGTCAACATTTTGTCTGAAAATTGTCGACATTCTCTCCAAATTGTCGGCGTCATCTGCTCCAAAATTGTTAACAATTATAACCGTCACGTAGAAGAACATCACTGGCAGGGAAGTTTTTGTATATGACACAAAAATAGCGCAGTTTAGTTTAAACGATCAGCTCTCAGAATCAAAATTTTGGGTCAAAGTGATATAGTTTGTTCGTCTAAATAGATTTTATTTTATTTATAGAGGTCCCATTGCACTTAAAAAAAAGCTTGTGCATTGATTAAAAAGTCAAAAACACGCCAAAAAAATAATCGATGTAGTTAATTTCTCAAAATTTTTAACAAAGCCATTTATTTAATGTGTCAATAATACAAATAAAAATAGAAAAGCATTTCCACAGAAAACCTCAAATCGGATCGATATATTCATCGTTAAAGAGACTCAGGTGTATTCTTTCGAGTCCTTGGTTATATGCATAAGAATGTCAGAAATATATGAGAAATTAAACGAAGAGTCTGTTTTAAGACTTGTAGACTAATCAGTGATGCGGGTTTAATAAAGAATGATTAATAAATGTTATACAATTTTGGAATAAAGAGTTTTGAACAACAAAATTAACTTAAGTTACATCCAATAAGGTGACAAAAAATGTTTCATCGCAGTTTCCGCCGTCTTCATTTTTTGAAAGTGCATATAGTGTTTGAGTTATAGTTCAAAAATTTAATATTTTTTTATTTCGGATGCCATTTTGAGACCACTAAGTTGAATTTTTTCCAAGCCCTACATTTTTTAAAATTTATGACTCGAAAACACTTTCCTATTCGGAAAAGAATGTGTAATAATACCGACTTCATTTTTAGATCTAAAATTTTTTAAGTGAAAAAATCACATTTTTATGCAAATAATTGGTTATTACTTCTTAAGCAAGAGATGAATTCTGATGCTATAATCTGAAATAGTTTGAATTTTTATATATGTATCAATTGTCGGAAATTTATTTCGGAAGAAAAAATGGATAAAAATTCATTGAACATTTACGACGTTAACTACTTAATCAATTAAGGCTACTTAAGACTACGATGGAGCTTTTTTTACAGGTTCGCCTTTTCATCTATATGCCTGAAAAAATTTTGTAAGAAATGTATCACGCATAAAGCCCCCCACCTCAAATTTCCATTCTTAAACCTATAGAATTACTTTGGGATACTATTAAAAGAAAAATTGGTTCGCATTTAGACATTCTTTTGAAGGGTGTGCAGGAATCTTCAGTCTTTCCCTATAATAATAGATACCAAATGTTTGTTAGGAATGTATACTGTTGATGTCAATCAATAATAGAAAATAGTGGTTATTCTGCATAATACTAACATGGTGGCTTTATACAAAATATAAGAACATCAGCTTTTTAAAAAATTTCCTCAGTTTTAATAGATTTTTACAAGTGTACTATTTCTGGAGTCAACCCTAGACGTACCTGCGTAGGTTTCTATAGCTTAAATATAGCTTAAAAAACAAAATTGAGGATAATTTTTTAAGTTTTTTGTTTTTCTAAGCTATAATTTCAAAAAATTCAACAGAAATTATTTTACTGAGATCGATTTAAAATCATTTTTTCAATAGAATTTTTAATAAGGGCCTAAAATTAAACGAAAGGGCTTCGGGGCTTATGCAATTAAAAAGGGCTCAAAAAAGCACTAAAAGCCCCCAAATATCATCCCTGCTATGAATTATCATTTTCAAAGACTCAAGAGCGTTTGCGAATGAGCTGTTGGCTCTCGTTTAAACTTCTTCACTGTCTTCCTCGCACGTTCTGTGGTATGCTAAGAAGGAATTTTAAATGAGCGCACGTCGCACAGTGTAGCAAGGCGGCCAAAAATAGCTCATGGAAAAAAAGTCGTACATTTGGAAATTAAAGCATGCAAATTCATAGAAAAGAGTCTTAATTATATGAATCCAATAGGATTTTGGGATATCTTTCTACTTTTGGAAGTTATGCTCTTTAAATGTTGCCTTAAAAATTTAACGAAATTTCAGTTTTTACAGTTCAGTACTGAATATTTTCTAATATCGTTGCGACTTTAGTACAATTTATACGCAAAACTTTAAAAGAGATATATTTCTTAAGTTATACTAAAAAAAAGAGAGATAAATAAAGTAAAAAATTTTCCTATACAAGAACAAAACTACCAGAAATCAGATAAAATCAAAATATACATTTAAAAATAATCCGAATTTTTGTTTTTTTAGTTATTTTTATGTGTGTATTATGAAAACTCTTTCTTAATACATTTCTTAAGGTTTTTGCTGGAAAAAATGAAAATTAATTTTCTTATGACATTTTTCCTAGAGCATGTTTTGGCGAACATTAGCATATTTATATGGAAAAATAACACATTTTTAACAAAGTTTCAAAAGCAATAAAAAAATCCGCATTTTTGTTTTTATTTTATTTTTAAGTATGTGTTACAACTGTTTCTTAGTACATTTCCTCAGTTTTTTGCTGGGAAAAGTGAAAATAAATGATTTTATGACATTTTTCCTAAAGCATGTTTTGGCGAAAATGAGCATATTTATATAGAAAACTAACACATTTTTTACAAAGTTTCAAAAGCTAAAAAAAAATCTGCATTTTTGTTTATTTTTATGTATGTATAATAACATCCCTTTTAAAACATTTTTCCAAAAATTTTGAGCAGGAAAAAGTGAAAATTATGGATTTTAGGACCTTTTTCCTAAAGCATCATCCAACGACGGCAATACAGCTCGTCATTATTTTTTGAAATATTGAATTGTTTGCAAGTACAATTGGTTTAGCAATTAGTTTGATAAAAAATTTTAGTTTAATCTTACGCACATTAGCTAGTGGGGAAAAAATAAATAAAGAAAGTATTAGTAAACTTTTAAAGGAAAGTCATTCAATTTACATTGAGCATTACTCATGGTATTATATGCCAATGACTGTTCATAAAATACTGCTTCATGGGTGTGATGTTATAAATAATTTCAGTATTCCTATTTGGTTTCTTACTAAAGACGCACTCGAGGCCAGACATATGGAATTCCGAAGGTTTCGTTTAGAAAACACCAGGAAAAACTCAACAGAATCGAGTAATACTGACTTTTTGTCCTATTTATTTATGTTATATAGCCGCTTATATCAGCAGAGCGCAAAACGTGCAGTAGAAAGCAGCAAAATGATAAAGATATATATCCTTTTATTGAAATAGAAACAGAGACAGAACTTGAAGATGAAAATATGAAAAATAGTATACTATCACAAAATGATTTCACGGAATTCGTTTCATCTGATTCATCATCAAATTAACTGTATAAATAAAAATTTAAGTAAATGAAGTTCTTTTTTAAATTTCAATATAGACTAAATATGCTATCAAATGTTATGAATTTTATTTGATAAATAAAGTTAATTCTTTATTTTTTGTTTATTTTAATTAATGGCAATAGTTTTTAAAAGGAAAAAAAGCATGAACTTATTTTTATGTCAAAGATAAGATTTCTTAATTTGGGTGTTAAAGGTAACTTTTAAAATAAGCGTGGCAGGTGGCTCATATTTTGCCGACTTGAAACCGTATTTCAGATTTTTTTTCTGTATTATATACCTACCATACACAAATATATATAGGAATTGCTTAAAGGAAGTGAAGATAATAAATTCAAATTTTTTTTATAAGTGCGGTGGGCGTGTCATTTGACCGATTTCAAAAATTTTTTTACGAAATAATTTTTACTGCTAACACAAACATCTGTACCATATTGTTTTGTTATTAATTGCTTTCAACGGATTCTACAGGGAATTTTCTTTTCAGGATATATGAGCGATGGGCGTATTTTTTGCCCGATTTTAATATAATCTCACACATTGGCTCATGTTGATGTCACAAACATCTTTGTCGAATTTTATTGTAATTAGTTTATTATAGCGGGTTTTGTACCGATTTTTCGTTTAGGGGCATATGGCAGGATGGCAAGTCCTTTATCTGATTTTAGCCAAAATTGAAATTTTTATTAATTTAAGCAATAAACTCATCCGTATCAAATTTCAACTCTTCGACAACGCTTTCTATGATATTTTTGGCCACCTGTTGTACGAACTCGCGACACTGTGCGTCGTGTTGGTGCGATGAGTTGGATATTTTTCGAATTTATTCGCTCGTAAATTTTTAAATGATTATTCAATGCAACGCTTGCTTTCATTTGATGCAAAATTTTAGTTGATCTTGGTTGTGGGTGTACTTAAGAGAAATGTTGAGGGGGGTAAATAATAGGACAAGCTCATACATTTGACTCCTCTAAGGGTCAATTCGGAAGAGATATGAACTCTTATCGACAGTTTTTGTGTTTAATTTATGGTGACCTAAAGAAGGGTGTCAGATAGGAGGTAGGTGTGTCGAAAAGAAATGTTGAGGGGCAAAAACAAAAAAAAAATAGGACCAGCTCATACATTTGACTCCTCTAGGGATCAATTCGGAAAATATATGTTCACTAATCGATAGTTTTTGTGTTTATTGTATGGTCCCCTAAAAAGAGTGATAGGTGTGTTTAAAAGAAATGTTGAGGGGCAAAAAAAATAGGATCAGCTCATACATTTCACCACTCTAGGGATCCAGTTGCGGATGATATAAACCATTTTCGTTATATATTTTTTTTTTGTGTATTTGTGGGAGGACCGCCAAGAGGGTGACAGATAAGAGTGGTTCGGTTGAGAAGAAATGTTGGGGGTGAAAAAATTATAGGACCTGGTCGGACATTTTACCCCTTTTTATGTTAGTTTTGCAGAAAATAGCTCAAAACTATGATTAAGCCATCCATGCTATTTTTTTTTTAAAATTTGTATTTTTGGACTCTTGGGGATCTCATCATTCATATGTGTATCATAAATTATGAAGAATATATGTTTTATAACGCAACTGGCTTCGTTGATAAATTATTTCCATACCATTTTAATAAAGTCGAAAAGTCGAATTTTCGGTGGTTTACCTACAATATTGGTTAGTATGTTATATACTTAGCTTAGGTGAATTAAATATTTTCTTTTTGGCAGGGCATCGAAATAAGTGCTTTCAAAGCAATTTACTACACATTAAATTGCTTGGGTGAATAAGCATAAGTTAATAATTCAAATACAATTCTATCTACCCAAGCCGACTTAGGTGATTTAACTTTTGCTTCTTTTCTCGGTGTTGACAAACTGAGTTTCCACTCAGTGTTGTTTTTGCATTTTTTTGACAACTATAGCGACTCTCAGACATGCATTTACCTTGTCTTTTTATACCATGGTTATAGTTTTTTTTTATGTATTGTTCATAAAGAGGAGGTTCTCACCCAGAGGTCCAAAAACAATTTGATTATCTTGATATTTTTTATAGATGGAAGTAAGTTACCAATTTGATTTTTTAACAGTTATTGTAGTGACTCTTAAAGTGTAGAAACATTTTTCTTTTTGGTGCATAAACGTATCGTGGTAAGTGTCAATAAGCCGTCGAACCTTACACTGCACAAAAAAGTTACCCAAACGGTCTCCATCGCACATCACGTTCATGCTATCTGAAATAAAAAAATCAAAAAAATTTTACAAGTTATATGATATTTATTGGAGCCGAAACCAATCCGGAAAAGGTGGAAAAAGTTGAATATTACAAAAATGACGGTCATGTGAATTTTAAGTACCGTTTTATGACATTTTGCGCTTAAAAAATTCAAGTCAATTCATCGAGTAGTTATTAAAATATCGTGGAGACCAGTTTAAAAAATATGATTTTTTATAAAACGCCTTTTAAGATATGGGTAAATTTTTTTTAGCAAAGTTTTTAGCAAAATAATGTACCTAATGTGTCTAGCTAATTGGCAAGTTCAGGGTCATATATCAATCCTTTGTCTTCGTACTGCTCTATTTCTGTTAGTCTGTCAAACTTCTTTATAAAAGCAAAGTTGTTCGCTTCAAGTCCAACTTTGATTTGTATTAAGTCCCTGAGTTTTAAGAGAATAATATTATTACTCTCATTAATAAACTTTAATTATATAAAAAGACTGATTAAATAAACCGACGGCTATATAAAGTGCAAATTTCAACGGGTTTTGCAGAGCAATGCAGATGTTTCGGGGCAAGCTTCCATACACAAGCGCTTTACATCAAATTCATCTATTTATTGATGTTAATCGTTAACATCATAACAACACATATGAATGATGAGGTGCCCAGCTGCAAGAATACATTTTTTTACCCCAACGCGTACTGCGTAAGGACTATATTAACTTTGTCATTCCGGTTGTAACGCCAATAAGGAGGCGTGGTAGGTATAGAAAAGTATATATATTTTTTATCAGCATCACCTCCTGCATCAATTTCCGTGTGTTCGTCTGTCTGTCTGTCTGTCGACACGATTACAGCCGTAATTTTAAAGCTATCGCGATGAAATTCAAAATATAAGCTTATTCAAAAAAATTAATATCAAGTTCTGGGCCGATAATGGGCCGAATCGGATGAAAACCACGCCTATCTCTCATACAGTGTGACTTTACTTTTATAGTTAAATCTCTTAAAAATCCCCAAATATTAAGGAAATGCCTCCAAATTTTGCACATAAGCTTTGATTTTTAATGTCAATCCTGACTAGGAAATTTGAAAAATCGGCTGAAAATCACGCCTACCTCCCATACAAAGTGGCCTTTTTATTAACGTAAAAACTCTTTAAAATTCACAAAATTTAAGGAAATGTCTTGTAATTTCCTACATGAGCTTTGATAATTAATATAAACCATCTTTACAATTTTTGCAAAAATGTAATGAAAACCACGCCTACTGTATGAGAGTTAGGCGTGGTTTTCACTAGATTTGGCTTTATTTTAAACTACAATCTCTTAGAAATCCACAAAAGTTAAAGAAATGTCTTGAAATTTCGCACATGAGCTTTGGTATATAATATAAACCATATCTATGATATCCGGTAAAATCGGATGAAAACCACGCCTACCTCGCATACTACGTGACGTCAGAAAAATAGGAAAACTTTCGTAAATACATAAAACTGTATGTCATCGTGTCTGCCGAATATACTTGAATTCGGCCGCGGGGGGTATTTTAGCTTCGGTACCCTGCTGATGCTCCATTCCTTACTAGTATTAATTAACTCGATGCCAAATTGCTATGATTTTAGGTTTTTTTTTTCAATTTGCTCTCAAAAAAGCTTGAATAAAGAAGAAAATTACACCAACTTTACTTTTCTAGACTCTGACTTAATTAAGTTGCCTTGTTTTTGCAAATCTTCATCAAATACCACTAATAAATAAGCACACTAAGATTGTTTTCAGAGATCAAAAGGTAGTTAATTGGATTTAACCTCCCCAGGTATGTGTAACTTCTCCTGCTTGCTGTTCTTTCTTGCTCACTCGCGTGACTTTATGCCTCACTCAATCTTCTGAATGCTTCAACTTTTGAATTAATCTTCTGAGATATTCCAAAGTAACATACCGTTCATTGCTTGCATTCTTTCGTGGCTTACTTGGTCCCGAATCTTTGCTGAAATAATAATGAGCATAAAATAAAAAGAGGCTTAATTTAATTGTGGCACTTGTTATTTGTTATTGTTGATGGTTTATCATTTCAATGTCTATGCAAGCCGAAGAACTGAGTAGAACTTCTTTTGACGCTATTCCCTGGGGTGGGTTTACAAATGGAAATGTTCTGGCACAGATAATTATATTGTGTGGTGATGTTGTGGAGATGGAACAGGCTGAGAAGAGTGCCTGTATTTTTTTTTTACATATACGAGCTTAGATAACGATAGCTCCTTGCAATTGTGTTTGTTTTCATATAAAAGTGATGTAATTGTGATTAAAATCTAGGTTTTTAGTAATACCTCTTATGTGCATGCGCAACCCTGAATAGTTGTTATTTTTCGCATAAACGTTGAAGAGAAAAAAGAAAAACGAAAAAAATTGTTTTCGTCAACTTAAAGCTTCTTACTTCCCCCTTTATAAGCGTTTAGTTTTATACATTTTCTTCTCACAAAAGAAAAACTCAATAAATCTTTTGTACCTTTTCATTTAAGTCGTGATTTATGCACATCTTTATCAAATTTCTACTTTCTACACAAAATACCTCTTCTGCTTGTTTAACTTTACCAACTCGTCCATTCATGGCTTCCTCTCCAGACTGTCTCTACTGACAGGAACCCGCATCCCCCCCACCAGCTTGAAGTCACTCAGCTTTCTTTATTCCATTCTATGTTATTTTGCAATGTTTCACTTTTTCATGTTCATCTTCATCTTCTTTGTCCAGTCGACTAGCCTTTTTTTATTGCTAACCATTGCCATCCACAAAAATTATGATAATCACAATTTTTGTTACGTGAGTTTTCATGTGGAAAAGATGAAACATCATCGTCTCGCTTGTTGTTTCTTTGTTACTGTGATGCCTGTTGTTGTTGTTTTTGTTGTTGTAATCGTCATCACCATAATCATAGTTTCAGAGTCTCCTGGTTTTACCTCTGGCTTTAGGCGTCCGCCAGTCAGGCGCCAAAACTTGACTCTCCCATTTTGTGCCTTAGGGTATGTATTGCGGGGATAACTATTTGAGGTGGTTGATTTTATGTTTGTGCTGTTGTGTTAAACGTGTTTTTGTTGGGTTATTTCTTTAAAAGTTGAAGATGCTGAAAATTCAGCATTTGCTTAAATTAAATTTTTAGCAACGTTGTTGCTTGCATCTTTATTGATAGTAATTCTGATCAGTTTTTTTACAACTAATAATTTCTTGACAACTTGTTACAGTTGCATTGAAAACTCACTCTTAGTTGATGAAGATGACCAGATAATTAAACACGCACGATGAATCCTTCAAATTTTCAATCGAATTGCAGAGTTGGTGTCTTTACTTTGTGATCTGAGATCTTTGTCATTGTGAAGAAATCGAAATGTGGTTTTTGTTCTATGTTGATTAGTTCCTTATTCCTTAAATAAAACAACCCAAGCATAAATGAGGTGTCAAAAATTCATATATATTTCAAGCAATTGCATCCTAATATTGTTATATTCGATTATTTCTTCAATACTTCGTTTGCACTGAACAAAATACACAAGTATACAACAACGTAGAATATGAGAAAAAAATATTTGACTTTGTATGGAAGGTTGAGCAGTTCTGGTCCGTCCATTTCCATTTTCTATACATCATAAAAGCACTATACGTATAAAGAAAAACTACAACTACAGGGATCAATCATTGATTTGCGGTTTAAGGCAGTTTCTAACATAGTATAGAATATTGAACAAATTGAAATTTTTTTCGTATTTTTTCGTAAAGTTTTAAATGTTATATATGTGCTATAGCACAGCATAGGAGTACTTTTATTTCGAAATTTTGATGAAAAGTATGTTTAATTAAAGTGTTAAGTTTTTAAAGAAATCCTACCCGATGCCACGAATTGCTTGATCGTTTTCTTTCCACGTGTTTGTGTTGCGAGAATTTCAATAAACTCCATGTTGTTCTCTACTCTTCTCTTTTTCCGCTCAGCCAGCACAGCCCAACATAAAAACCAGATGAGCCACGCGCAAGGCGAAAAGAGACCCAGTGAACCAAAACTACCGTTTTTGAATTCATTTACGAACCTTTTCGGGTAGAAACGTTCATTTTCAGCACTCATAAATGAACCCTTTTTGTATCATTCGTCGGACTAAAATGCCTCTCAAAAACGAATCTTATTTTGTTCGCAAATGAGTTAAAAAAAGAACCATAAATTATCCTTTTTTTTTTGTTCGGAAATGAGTTAAAAAAGAACCATAAAAAGTTATTTTTCGGCACTCGAAAATGAGCCCTTTTTGTATCAATCTTTGGACTGAATTGCCTCTCAAAAACAAACCTTTTTTTGTTTAGTAATGAGTTGAAAAACGAACCTTTTTGAATTATAAATTTTATCGATATTTTGTTAAAGAAGAAATGATTATTGCTAAAATTAGAGATCATATTAATCATTGGGTTATACCTGGGCTGGAATTCACGCATTGTGTTTTTCATGATATTGATGTTTCAAAGGGGAAAGGCGTGATTGTTTTCCAATTTGACAAACTTCCAAATTATATATGAAATATCAAAATAGTTAAGCTATTAATTGGGGAATTTATTTGATGACTTTTTTGCATGGAATTTTTTCGTGGTTTTCATTCTATTTGAGCCTGATTTTAATTTTTTAAAGAAATGTTGAAATGTTGAAAATTTTCATACGTGTAGCAGTACATCCATCTCGCACTGGTAAAAAAGTTCATATGACGTTTGTACGAAGGTTAACATTTTCATATTAAGTTCCTTTATTTAACTGATGTTAGAATATAAAAAGTAACATTTATGATTCATTTGTGAACTCATTTATGAACAAAAAATGGTTCGTTTATGAAAAACTGTTTCCTACTGATATGATAAAAAAATTATTCTTTTCGGAACTCATTTCAGAATGCAAAAAAGAAACATAAATGATTCATTTCCGAACTCATTTATGAACAAAAAATGGTTCATTTGCAAGGAAGTCTTACCTACTGAAATGATACAAAAATGATTCATTTTCGACTCAAAATAAGTTTTTAATGAATTATTTTAATGCAAAATATGTACAATTTTTCTTTACGGGAAAAGCTTTCACGAATTTAATCTTTTATTGCAAGCACTTTTAAGCGACAAAATAAAAAAGAAAAATATTTAAAAAAAAAAAATTCTAACCAAAAACGTTCGCAAAACTCTCACCTTACTCAAAACCTTCGCTTATGGTTCAGTGGGGAGATACATATAAATGCAGTGCTGAGCTGCAAAACAAAACAAAACAAAATAGAACAAAAGAAAAAACTGTTTTTTATTTCGTTTGACATGCATTGTCTTAAAGACTGATGTCACAAGTTGATCGTTTGAACGGCGTTTAAAAGTTTTTGTTAGAGAAAAAAAAACGTGTTAACGCTCTATATTGATAAGAAATACGTCCGTGGCAAAGCCGCGGACCACTGTGGCCTGCTAGTATACCATAACTGCCTTAATAACATGTTAGAAAATGAAACGCTTTTATTTTGCTTTTGTGATTGTTGTGTCTAACCGAAGGCTAACACAGTGCATTAAAATGTTACAAATCTATCTAGTCTGATATAACCTAAATGATAATATATAAGAAAATTTATAAACGACTTATTTTTACGTTTCATATTGAATTAAAATAGTTTGGTTGTTCTTATATGCTTTTATTCAACTAAATTTTATATCAATTTTTTTGCAATATTTTATTTATATATATTTTTTTCATCATAATAACATTTTTAATAAAATAAAAATTGTTTTAATATTGTTTTAACATTGTGAAAAAAATGTTCTTCCCCTCTTGTTGTACTGTCTTCTCCCAGTTGAAGTGAGCTTCCGGCGCCTATGACTTAACTAAAATCAAAACCCTGAAAATTAAAAATAGCTTGTAGAGCCAAGGTAAGGCCGCTAAATTCTCCGAGTACACTAATATATACATTATAAACGTATAATTTAAAAAAAAAAAAAATTACCATTTGGTGAATTGGTCAAGAGTTGTTTTCGATCAATAGTATCTTACTCATACTGCCTTAATTAACGTGAAAAATTAATACTTAATTCTAAGGTCAGATCCGGATATATTTACTTAAAAACCAATATCGAAAGTATGCTCTAAAGTAGCCTTTCTAGAGTATAAACTTTTGTCACTTGCTCTTTGAAATTGACAAATTGACAAATTTCAACTTTTATTTAATTTATTAAAAATTATAAAATCTTAATCAATCTCTTAGTTTATTATAGAAGTTGTTAATATCTTAAGATTAAGGTATTCAACTGGAACAAAATTGTACACCGAGAAAAAAGCTTATGTTAAATTGAAAAAAAAAAACCTAGTATCATTTATAAGATAGCTTTAGCAGTTTCCAGCCTCCCATGTACTTCATCAAAACGCCTAAGTCTTACATGTTAACTTGCCAATTTTTATTTGGATGATAAATTAACCAAGTATTTGGTTATTTTGTATACACTACTTTTTTAAAACAAAAAATTGAATTTCAAAAATATAACTTTTTTTCGGTTTTTGGTTTTTTTTTTTATTTTCCTTTGTTTTGAAGCTGCCGCCGCCTCTCGTTCTGTGATTTGCTTGACTGAAATCGGCAACAACACAAATTTTTCTTTGATCAATACCGTTTTTTTTTAGAAATTAATAACTTCTCGGCTTTTCTTGCTGCTTGACGTCTATATAACAAGAACATTAAATTAAATTAAATATGAAATACAAACATTTTACCTTCGCATGCCGTTGAGACTCGAACCACCAACCAACCGATACCACTGTGCATGAAGTCACTACACTATGCATTGAGCCAAACTCCTTCATTATGCGGAGTGATCAATTCAATATTAATTACAACTGAATCTATGCTGCAGCATAACACAATAATCTATTAAAAGATTTTTGTTGTATGGCTATCAACAGAATACTGAGACATACAGTTATGTCAGCAAGTATTAGCAAGGCTGCATGGATCAGTGGTTAGAGCGATGGACTGGCATCAAAAGTTCCAGGTTCGATTTTGCTCGGCGTGCAAAGAAATTTTTTTTTCCTTTTTTCTATTCTTTTTATTGATGAAATGTTATAAAATTTACTGGTGTGAATATTAACGTGTGTTTTTTAATTTACTTTAAATAATTTTTTTGAACTTAAGAGGTTTTATTACAAAAAAAAAACCATTAAATTATCAAATCTATCCATCTCTCGTGTGGCTAATGACGCAGATGTGTTTTTTTTTTTGCAGAAAATAGCTCAAAACTATGCTTAAGCCAGCCATGCTAGTTGTGTTTTAATTTTGTATTTTTGGATTTTGGGCTAAGGTGAATCAAATATTTTTTTTTTTTTTGTTGGCAAGGTATCGAAGTATGTGCTTTCAAAGCAATGTATTAAACAATAAATTGCTTAGGTGAACAAGCATAAGCTTATAATTCCCATACAAATCTCTTTACTCAAGCCGATTTAGGTGATTTACCTATAGCAATAGCTTTTTTCTCGGTGTACGCTCTACAATTTCCGAGTATCTTTTCTGAAATTTTTCTATAGGATAAGCAAAGTGTTTGGAATTATTTACGAAAAACTTAAAAGTAGGATCATTAAGTGGAATGGGATTTTCTATGTAAAATCTTAGTTTATTGGCCTTAAATGACCCACTGAACCATAAGTGAAGATTTTGCGGAAGGTGAGAGTTTTGCAAACGTTTTTGGGTAGAATTTTTTTTTTTAATTTTTTATTTTGTCTCTTAAAAATACTTTTATGCCCTATATAAAAATTGTACTTCTGCGAAATTTATAAATAAGTAACTTATTTTGAGTCGAAAAAGAATAATGTTTTTATTATTTTATTAGGTGAAAATTCCTCGTGAATGAACCCTTTATGTTGTTCATAAATGAATTCAGAAATGAATCATAAATGCTTCTTTTTTGCATTCTTAATTTTATAATAATTTTTTATCATATCAGTTGAAAATAATTTCTCATAAACGAACCATTTTTCGTTCATAAATGAGTTCAGAAATGGATAAATTCAGAAATGAATGAAAATGGAAACAATATAAACCTTTTTTGATATTTTTATAATAGTAAATTATAATGTTAACCTTCATACAAACATCATATGAACTTTTTCACCAGAGCAAATTGATTCTACTACTTTCCTTTTTATATATCTACAAATCTGTCATAACGTTTCAAGATTTCTATTAAGCCCAAATAGAAGGAAAAACACGACAATATTCCATGCGAAAAAGTAATCAAATAATTTCCCCAATTAATAACTTTACTCTTTTGATATTTCACAAAGAATTAGAAAGTTTGTGAAATTGGAAAACAATCACAATTTTTCTCTACTTTGAAATATCAATATACGAACAAAAAATGGTAAATTTTTGAGAGGCATTTTAGTCTGATACAAATGATACAAAAAGAGTTCATTTATGAGTGTCGAATATGAATATTTTTACCCGAAAAGGTTCATAACAGAATTCGAAAACGAAACTTAGCAGTATGTTCTGAATTTTTGTTTTTTCGTAGGAAATTTCTTTGATTTTTAAAATATAATCGCTGCATGAAGTTGACACGTGCGCCAGTTCAAACATTACTGTGTATTTTTTTTATGGAATCTTAAAAAAACCTTCGATGAAACCATTTGAAATATTTATAACATTGAAAGCATTGTAAATCACGGAAACGTGTGTGATTTACATCATAATCTAAAAGCTGATGATATTCGACATGACGGTGCAGATGATACAACTAACTACTGTAAACATGATAAAAGCACTTGAAATCATCCCTGTTTGGAAAGCATTACGTTGACAATTTTTACGGTAACTACTCGAACCACTCAGCATGACGATGCCTTGTGCAAGATACATTTTTTATTCCAAGCAATTGATTTTTCAAGGGTTGTTCTTAATAGTTTTGATAGAAAAATTAATTAGATGTTGATTGTTTTGATTTAAACCACTTCATGAAAGGAACAAAAAAAATTTCCACGTTGAGAACAAAGCAGTTCGCTATTTCTCAGGTCCATATTTAGTGCAATATAACAGCATTTGAAATAACGTTGAGTGTAGTTTAAATTTTCTTTTTTTGTTTATTTTTCAAAACTTAATGGTAGCTACATTAAGATAGAGTATCATAGATTTATCTCAGAAATTTAGCTCAAATCGAGCTTTAGAATAAACTCAATAAAATTAAGCCTGTTGGAATTCCACCTCAATATTTAAAGGATCTTCGAGCTCAAATTGTGGCGCATGTACTTTGCCCGCAACAATAACAAACTTTTGCTCACAATCCATGACAAAGTACAAGAAAGGCCGATTAACTTCAAAGGTCTCCAACTCAGTTGGCTCCGGGCTGCGTGCTTGTGTATCTGCAGCCGAGAGTGCACCTTTACTTATGCCGCCTTCATCGACGCGAATATTGACGAATTGCACAATCTCATCTACATGCACATCAGCATCATCAGTCAAGAGACTGAGATCAGCTTCATCGCGTGAGAAGAGTTTACGCAGACCAAGATTCTTCAGCATAGATTCCGAGCGTGAGGTTTCCTCAATTTGGAATTTTGGCAGAATGATGTGCAAATGCTTCTCCTTACCAAGTGAATGCATTGCGCTTAAGTCCGAAGGCTGTATTTTCTCGATCAAGCTATGAAGGCCCTCAAGTTCATTTGGCATGATCACTAACAAAGTGTATTTTTTGTTCTTTAAATGGGTGAGTAGAAACAGTACTCATTAGTATTTAAAAATAGAAAAAAATCTAGAGCATGCTTACCTCATATGGTATACAGAGTGCTTTGGCATTCAAGTGTTCCAAATCGGCCGTATAATACCTGCCGCTGGTGTGCATCATGGTTGTTTTCATGGCATCTTCAGCTGATACAAAGAAGAATTGATCTCCAGCATCGCTTAATTCGCGAAAGCGATTGTCCCAATTACCTCTAAAGTAGAGCCCATTGAAGAGCAACATCTTGGTCTTGGAACCAATTTCGCGACCCGTTATGGAATTAGCACTCAAGGCGGACGTGATATCGTCCTTGTTGAAGAGACTGCGTGCTCCGGAAATCTATAAAAATAAATTTATTTATCTGTTATATATGTATGCATAATTATTTTTCTTAGCTCACCCTTCTGACAGAGCTAAGATGCGACTCCAATGCAATCATTATTTCGCCAGCTTCTTTTGTCACCATTTGCATTGCGTTCTCCATTTTTTGCAACGGAATCGAAACTTTTTCGGGTTCATTTGATGAGAGCCCATCTTGGCTGGGCACAATTATTTTGTCTGTTGCTATTGCTTGATCATTGTAGTTTTTGTACGTCTTCTCATCTTTCGATACAGTCTCATTTTCCTCCACGTTGAGTTGCTCTTCGCGTTTCTTCATCTCTTTAATCTCTTGATTTTCTTCACGTTCGCTTAGATCTTGTTCGTTTGGTTGTAAAACAACTATGTCCAGCTGCTGTGGTTCTTTTTTCACCTTCTCTTCTTCACTTTTGATCTCTTCTAGAATAACTGGTTTCTCCACATACTGCTTATCCTCAATGTTTTTGTCGAACTTTGAGGCTTCCTTGTTTAAGATTTCTTCGCCGTAGCTATCCTTCAGCGGTTTGGCTGCAACGTCATCGTCTATATTCAAGCGCTTCAATGTTTCAAAACCGATAACATCTTTGCTATTGCTAAGCGTTGTTGTTGCTTCAGGCTTGATATCATCGACATCCAAAGATGATGTATTTGGCTCGCTCCAGTCATAGTCACTACGGTTGATGTCCTTAACCTCAACAAAGTAGTTTTCCTTTATGAACTGTTTGAACTCTTCGCGTGCACTATAATTGCGATAGACATAGAGCCATGTTTGGAATGAGGGCTCAGCGGAATAGTCACGCTTTTGATATTGCTCTAATATACGTTTGTATGAAGCTCTCAAGCCTTCACGTTCCTTGGGATAGCCGAAGACTTTGTTAAATTCCTCATAAGTCTCACCTTTGGCTGCTTCAGCAAGTATGGCCAGTTCGACGCCTATACCCAGTGGTGAATATACTGAATCTCCATCAATATCTATGTTAGATTTAAGTAAATTTATTGCAATAATTTGCGAAGCAACGCTTGCATAGTTGGGAGATTTAACATTAAAAGTTGCTGATGCATCTTCGCTGGTTTGTGTAGGCAATGCTTGGATGATGGTCAAACTAAACAAGCAGATACAAACTGAAATTGAAGCAAACATTATTTTATTATAATGTATTCTTGGATCGTGAATAGAAATTGTGCTTTTGCACTACACTGCACTAGCTAAGGGTCATTAAAAAATACATTTGCGATCTCGAAACATTGCATTCAAAAATATCTACCACTTGGTTTTGGACAGAGACATGGCAGAGAAGTCATGAAGTGTGAATCGAGGCTGATTTGGCGTGAACCGAACCATACACATGTTTTAGTTTTGTGTATTTAATAAAGCGTTTGTTTTGATTTTACCCAAAATATTGGCTTAATAGTCAGTTTTCGAACAAATAAACAAAAATTATAACAAGTCGCCGATCAAGCCTAAGGTTTTTATGAAATATGCATTTGAGATTTCAGAGAATCTTTATATATTCAATTTGTATTTTCTGGCAGTTATTCGATAAGAGTACAAAAGCATATATATTGAAATTCTCCAGTTGAGTAGAATTTATGATTCAAATAAAGCCTTCATGCTTTATCCAAAAGAACTTCCTTTAAACTCACGCCAAATATATTACTTAAATAAAATTTTAAATTTAAACTTAAGTTAAATTAAATTTTGGCTATTTCTCAAAATTTTACTTTTAACTTTTATCTTTAATCCAAGCTTAACGCCAATTCTTCTTTAATTTTCATTTATATTGTGGAAATTAATCTCGTTAGCAAGACAAATTTTATTAGCAAACACATTTTATTAAAACCTTTAGTTCCTTCACTTGAAATTTGGGATGCACTTTTTTAACCTTCTAATGTTTTTAAGAGAATTTCATGGTTCCAGATTGACTTTTGTTTTTGTATGATAAAATAACAACCAATTCAAATTATTTTTCTTTTCCTGCTCATTGAAACTTACAAAAATGTAGAATTTTCATCGTGGAAATTTCTGCAATACACACTTGAAATCTTTTATTCGAATGGAAAGGCTATTTTTGTGTTTAGTTCTTCAGAGCCGTCGTAGCTGTTTACCGTGCTAATACTATACAACGAATGAAGAATACTAAAGTAAGCTTAAGATTTTTATGATTGTTCAACAATACTAAAAGAAGCTTACATGGCAGAACTTTAGCAGATTAAATTAAAGCCAAGAACCAAACATGTATAAGAGTTAACAAAACCAGTTATAAGCCTAAGAAAACGTGCCAAAGAAAAATTTAAGTCAAGAGAGATGGTTCTATTGGGGTCGAGAGCGCGTTCTAGGTAGCGATAAAGAGAGAGAAAGAGTTTGAGAGATTATGTAGTCGCACATATATTCCTTAAAGCCAAGAGATAGACATGTTTTACTCGACGCTTCTAAGATGTCAGCATAACTCTTTGGTTCACCAATGTGCTGACATAAAACAATTTTTCGAACTGTGATTGATTGATTTCACAGAAAGTAAGTAAATAAATAAAAAAATAGTGAAAGTATAAGTGAGCAGAATTAATGTTAGCTTAATCTACTGCTTTCACGTTATTTGTAAAAACTATTATTATTATTCAAGCCAAACGATTTGAGCACATTTCTTTGTAGTATTGCAATAAGATACAATTGATTTCAGCCCATGTTAGCCAAAGTTTGTTTTGTCCAAACTATCTGCTTGTCATTTAACAGCTGTTTTTAGAGTCTTGTTTCTTATTTAAGTTCTGAATAAAAAAAAAAAATTAGTTTCTTGCATGATCAGCGTCATGACTAATATTAAAAACGTACTTTAAAGACCGGTTCTATTAGAGGAACTTTTATAGAATCATACACTGACTTGCGCAACTTTTATTTAAGACACTCGTTAAATCAGTTTAGCTCAACTTGTGAAGCTCACTGACCTTATATTAACTTTTTTGGAACTTCTTTCATTATAGCTGTTTTTTAGTTAGCAAATAAGCAAATATATTAACGTGTAGAAGGAATAAAATAGTGACTAGAATAAAGACATATACAAATATAATTTGTATCTAAAAAGAACCAAAATAAAACATAAATTTTATTTTAGTATAAAATAATTTAAAAAAAAAAACAAACAATTTTAAAAGAGGGCAGAATAGTTTTAATTATCATAAGTTGTATAGGTATATTCTGAAAAATAAAATGCCATTATCATTCAGTAAGTAATATATAGCATTTATTTTGAAGTAGTTCAAGTTAATTTTTTTCTTTTTTTTTAGATATTAAAGATTAAATTTAAAATATACTAACTGTTATAAAATTGTTTACAATTAAAATGTTCACACTAAAATATACGTTAATTATGCTATTTATATTTTTTTTTTTTATTCTCTTACACCACTTTGAAAATAAATGGTCCAGAAAATTAGTATGAAAATAAAGCCTGAAAATCTCAGTGCCATCATTTAAATGACATTAAGAAATGACATAAATAAAGGTGATAAATGCACCTTAATGCTTAGAAACTTATATTTATATACATATATATATATATATAAAGGGTGGTTAAATTTTAAGGGCCGATATTGAATGTGAACCACACCTAAACGTCAAGTTTTTCTGCATATCATTTGGCATTTCTCAATTTCAGACTAATTCAATTTGAATCATGGAAATATACACAATCGAGCAATGCGTTAAAGTTATTCAGGCTTATTATGAAAATGGGCGTTCAAATCAAAATGCATATCGTGCACTTCGTGATTTGTTCGGTCAATTTAATCGTCTAAATGTGCGTACAATCGGAAAAATCGTGCAAAAATTTGAGCAAACCGGGTGTGTAGGAGATGTGAAAACACCAGTTCATGCTCGTACAGCTCGTACTGCAGAAAATATTGCTGCTGTTCGCGATAGTGTGGCTGAAGAGCCATCCACCTCAACTCGTCGTCGTGCCCAACAATTGCACCTCTCACGCTCGTCGTTGATGAACATTATGCATAAAGACTTGCATATACACGCTTACAAGGTGCAATTGACTCAAAAACTAAAGCCTCTTGACCATTTCAAGCGTCGTCAATGAACAGAATGGTGGCAAGAAATGGCAACAGTGGATGATCAATTTTCGAAGAAAATCATCTTCAGTGATGAGGCACATTTTCAACTCAGTGGATTCGTTTGGGCGAATGATAATCCAAGAGTGATTGTCGAAAAACCAATGCACCCACAAAGAGTGACTGTTTGGTGCAGTTTATGGGCTGGCGGCACCATCGGGCCGTATTTTTTTGCAAAATGAGGCCGGTCAGGCAGTTACTGTGAATGGTGTTCGCTATCGTGAGATGATAAAGAACTTTTTATGGCCCGAATCGGAAGATATGAATGTGGACGATATGTGGTTTCAACAGGACGGTGCTACTTGCCACACAGCTAACGAAACTATAGCTCTTTTGCGCGACAAATTCAATGGCCGTGTTATCTCACGTGGTGGCGATGTCAATTGGCCGCCAAGATCATGTGATTTGACACCGTTGGACTTCTTTCTTTGGGGTTTTTTGAAAGAAAAGGTGTACGACGATAAGCCAGCAACAATTCAAGAGCTAAAGGGTGAGATAATTTGGCACATTAACGGCCTCACTTATGCCTTATAGAAATAGAACCTCACTTATGCCTTAGCGTCATCGAAAATTTGGACCATCGGATGGAAGTGTGCCACCGAGGTCGCGGCGGCCATTTGGCCGATATTTTGTTCCATACATAATTGAACCATACCAATATTATCATAATAAAAAGAAATGACAATAATATCCTAAATAATTTGTGTTTTATACGTATTCAAACCAACATCGGCCCTTAAAAATACCCACCCTTTATATATACTAGCAGGACTCCGTGGTCCGCGGCTTCGCCACTATCGTTTTCTATTTTACAATAAAGAGCGCTAACATGTTTTTGTTATTCTTTGAATGATTGTGGAGAGAGATAGAGCGCACAAACTTCATATAAAAAAAATTTAATCTCGCTTAAGGTGGTCAGTGAATCGGCATAAGGTATTCTAGTGTAGAATATTGGAAAAATGTAGTTTTATGTTTTGCATATTTTCGAAGATTATCCCATTTAAAATAAAAAATTTAAAGAAATTTTTAAAATTTAAATTATTTACGTAGTTATAGCTCTTTTAGTGACGCTGCTTGTCGAGAAGAAACCCGGATTCGTCGCTCCGAAGTATGAGCTTCTAATGTTTTTAAGAAGGTAATACTGATCGTTTAAAAGAAAGAACTGCTGAAATTATTATTTTGAAGAAGAAAAAGAAAGCCCAAATCAAAAGGAAAAGGTGCAGGAATCACCGATTAACGAAATATGCATTAGAATGTTTTTGTCTTATTAAAAATGGATGGTATTGGCTCAAGAAAATAATGAAATCATTGAGACAAGGAGAGAACAACATATTAAATTTGTTTAATAATTACTTAGTTACTTAATTACTCAATTACCCAAAATAATATCATTGGAAAAATATGAAATGTCCGACACGAAACATCCAAACAAATGAAATAATTTAATGTGACCTCACTCCACCCTTAATAAAGACAACTTATGACTATTCTGAAAGCTTGTTAAATTTACAAAAAATATTGTCTTCTGACTTTTTTATTTGGCTGATAAATTCGTAGATGTCGGCATAGTATTAAATTAGACCCAAAATGATTTCCGTTTCGTGAAACGTCCGAACGCATGTTTAATATAAAAATGTTGTTAAAAATTTAAGTTGAATAAAAATTGTTTTATTTTTTTTTTTACTATACCAAAAGATAGCTTTTCGATAATATACAACTATCCCAAATATATCTCTGGATTATATGAAAACTTTTTAAAAGATGCGTCCGCATGAATCGTCCGACACGCTGTGATTTGCCCATTTGTATATCATCTTTCGCCTTGCTCGAGGCTCCTCTTTTCTACCTGAGCACAAAAAGATAAGAGTAGAGGGCAAACTGGAGTTTATTGAAACTCTCGCAACACAAACTCGTGAAAAGAAACTTTCAAGCAATGCGTAACATCGGAGCCTGACATGATTTCTTAAAAAAATTTAACACTCTTATTAAATATTCGAGTTATTAAAATTTCGAAATAAAAATACCCCTATATTGTGCTGTAGCACAAATATGATATTTTAGAACTTATTTCATAAAAATCGGCCCAGTACTTTTGGAGTTTAACTGGAAACAAAAATATGTACTTCAATTTTATATAATAGTATTAATATGGATGGATATAAATATAGATAGATATACAGGGTGTCCCGCAATTGAGTGCAGCTAGATATTTTCGGAGGTGAAAGGTTATGTCGAGCTGATAAAAATCGTATGGGGGGGGGGGTTTATTTTCACATTCTTAGGATCTACAGGGTTAACGTTATTATGATTCACGTTATTATTCTAGCACAAAAACTAAGTTTCGGAAAACTTTTTTTGATAATTCATTACAAAGGCAATAAAACCACGTTTTTAACGGTATATCAACAAACAGCACGGACATAACCTTTACCAAAGATCGTTCAAAGATGAAATCAATCGGTTGAAACTACCAAATTTTAACTTTAAATTTCTCAGAATTTCGCGTAATAAATGAAATTTTTTTTTTTTTATAATCAACTGTGTAATTTATTCAATTTTCTTTTCAATAACACCAATAACATAAATGTATCTTTAAAAATAAAAAAGTTGGCTGTACTAAAAAAATTATACTTATTAGAAAACAACGATATTATCAACTGCATAAGTTATTGCAATGTCATTATTTACCATTATTTTCTAATAGGTATAATTTTTTTAGTACAGCCAACTTTTTTATTTTTTAAGATAAATTTATGTTTTTGGTGTCATTGAAAAGAAAATTAAATAAGTTACAAAATTGGTTATAAAAAAAAAATTTCATTTATTACGCGAAATTCTGAGAAATTTGCACTCAAACTTGAAATTTGGTAGCTTACACCGATTGATTTCATCTTTGAACGAGCGCAGCTTGGTAACGGTTATGGCGGTGCTGTTTGTATACCGTTAAAAAGGTAATTTTATTGCCTTTGCAATGAGTTATCAAAAAAAGCTTTCCGTAACTTAGTTTTTGGGCTAGAAACAATAACGTGAATCAAAGTCGTGAAATATAAATTTACCCTGTAGCTCCTAAGAATGTGAAAATAGACCGCATCCTCCCATACGATTTTTTTCTCAGCTCAACATAACCTTTCACCTCCGTAAATAGTTGCACTCAATTGCGGGACACCCTGTATATTCTTAATCTACATGTATCCCAAATGAAAATTGTCTTATGAATGTATGCCCTGGTTGGTCTAAAATAAGAATGATAGAATGATGTGACCTGAAAGGCCCAATATAAGTCGGCAGCTTTGATGGTATCATTGATCCTACACATTTGGAAACTAAGTTCTAAATTTAGACTAAAAAATAAGGATAGTTTTTTTTTAAGAACACTACATCTTTGTATTTACTCTAAGATATGGTGTTTTTGAAAAATTTTTAATTGCCAGATTTAAAAAAAAATACCTTTTACTTAAATAAGAAGTCAAACAACTATCATAAAGTTTTGAAAAAATGTTCACCTTCACAAAATAATAAATCCATCTTCACGTCTCCATAAAAAAGAACGCCATAAATAATTTAACTTTGTAAAATGCGACTTAATAATAAAAACAAAAAAAAAAAAAAAAAAATAACGATTTCAGCCCTTGAAAGAACTTTGACCGAGCTGCTCATATGTGTTGTGGGTGTTGTAAAATGTTTGAACACAAATGATCTCGATCAACTTAACCTACAAGTTTTTTTATGTCGACTCCGAACAGCTTATGTTCTCAAGAAGCTTTTCATGGCAAGGTTTTACTCTCTGATATTTGCAACTGTCTGCAGAGAGATGACGGCCGAACAGACAAATTAATTCAATTGAAAAAAATTCTGTATGAAATAGGATTCGAACCTGGGTTCTCTTGCATATAAGCCACGCACCTCAACCAGAATGTCACGGCCGCGAATAATACGGGAAAATATTAAAAAAAAAATTTATACAAACAAACATTAATATAATAAAAAACAAAAATTATTCAATTATGATTATTAATCGATAGTATTTAATTAATTTTAATTAATTCAGAATTGCTGATTATGACCACATATTCAGAAGAAAAATTTCAATACAAACAATATACTCGTATACCCTGGCTGATCTGGACGCAGAGCTATGAACTTAAAAGACTTAATAAACGACTATTACGTTTTTGTAACTTCCCTTATAATGGTATTGTTGACTCATTCTTACTGTGAATGGTGGATATTAGTAAGAACCTTAAATGTAATGAAGAAGTCGAAAAGTTATCATAAAGATTCTGGAAGAAATAATTTGGGTAGTCAAACAATATAATGCAATACATGCTATATTTTTCAAATCCCAATCATTAAAAAAAGAACTTTAAATACCCGAAAAGAGTTTCACTAAAAAAGATAACCAAACTTGAATCAAGTGAATTAAGTGTTAAAATATCTAAAGATATTGACATTATCTTATTGTGTTTCAAAGTTATGGAAAAAAATTAAAAATTGATGATTAAAATTAGAGCATTGTATTATATTCATTGCGCACCTTAGTCCTGAACGCTAATTCGCCTGGTTTTGTGCGTAAAGTATTTAAAACATATGAATAAAAACTAAGATTTTTAAATGTTAAAAAAATATCGTACGCTCAACCGCAACATTTTTGGTTGCTAAACAAGTGTGTTAAATTTGATAGAAATCCTTGGCATAGTTTTCAAATATAAACTTCCTCACCGTTTTCCAAAAGTGCCTTTCATGAAATGACTGATTACTGCTTTATTCATGAATTTTTTTTTTTATCCAAAATTTCATAAAATTTTCTACAAGAGTTGTGTAATTAGAATATAAAAATTTTCCTAAAATAGACAATCGCTTCAAAATAAAAATTCTAAAACAAGGTTTTTTTTTTTTGCCAAATATCCTTAAGTGGACTCTTAACACAAATTCGATATTAAATAGATAACTTTTGACAAATTCGAATAAAACTCTTTTATGTTTGTAACAGATTTTTATTAACCTAGATATGCTAATAAAACAAAAACAGAAAAAAAAAGCAGAAAAAACATTCAGCAGAGCAGACAAAGAGTTAATTCGAAACACATACCAAAAAAATTGAGGCCAGTGAACTCCACAACTTCCCAACAGACATACATACAAACATAGTAAAATCGTTATATCCCTGTAGGAAAATCAACTAATTTAAAATTAGTTGATAAAGTAGTTTTTTGTCAACCACAACTAATTGAAATTCTGACTTTTTTCCATAGAACGAACTAACTTATTTTGTATGGTGATGTCCGCTAAATAAGTCAATTGACTGTCGTCTGCATATATTTTAAACTACTTGTTAAATTAGTTACATTTAAATTATTTTATTAATTGCTTTAAAATAACCAATTGAAAACTATTACTGATGGCCAAAAGTTAATAATATTTGATGAAATAGCATGGTTAAATATATATAAGCTTGTAATCTAATAAAAATTTTCAATTAAAACATGCCAACATCAGAGTAGTTGCCGCCTTAATATAATTAAAATTAGTTTATTAATCACTGGTTTTTAAGTAGTATTTCAATTACTTCATATATTGAAGTGGATGCCGCCTTAATATAATTCAAAGTAGTGCATATACTGGTTTATTTTAAACTAGTTTTTTAATTAGTTGTTTTTAAAAACAAGTTAGTTTGTTCCTATAGGGATTATTTACCATTTTTTATTCCTCTTGTTGTTGGTGTTGAAACGACAAGCTTGAACTTCACAGAGCTATGAAATGAAATCAGCGTGGTGCTGCAACAATTGCTGCTAAACAAGTTTCTATAGTTAATACTGGCTACTCTTATACACTGGTCTGTGTAACAACAACTACAGGAACTTGGACAGAATTAAGAACGAGTCAACTATTACAAAATCCATGTGTGAGTGCAGTGAACTCTGGTTCTTAAGCGCACGACTTTTGCAAATTCAAATTTAAGCACTAAATGGCGCATGCGTGACTAAGTGCGAAAACGCGAAAGCCAGTCCGCCTGGTTGTAGCAGTTGCTCAGCAGGTGGTGGCTTAAAATAAACAAAATTTCAAAACAGGACGGAAGAGGTCAAACTGAAACCATAAAAAGAGAAGACCTCTTAAATTCCAAGCTAACGCAATTTTGATGGCCAACGAGAAGTGAAACATGCTTCGTTCGTTCTTTAGCAAGGAACGAGAAACGAGGAACGAATCATGTTTCACTTCTTGTTGACCGTCAAAATTCCGTTATGTTAAAATTTTTGAGGTCTTCTCTTTTTATGTTTTTGGGTCACACATTACGATACAATCTCAAGACCAAGAATCAAGTCCAAGCTAACTGTATTTGAAGTCTAGCCAAAACACAGAGCTAACATAAATTTAAATTTAAATTAACTTTTTTAAAAACACTAAAAATAGCACATGAGGTGGGCGTAAACTTTTCAATAGCATACCGCATAAAAGTTTGGCAACGTCGTAAAACAAGCAACATCCATCCTGCGCTCACATTCACATCTAATCAAACCTACAAAAACGTTTGTGATATTATAATTCGCCTTAATTGAAATAATTCCCAAACCAATTGCATACAATGGAACCCTATAGACCATCGCATTTGGCTCACTTGTGCAAATAATTGAGAACAAGGCCAAAAGGTGCAGAAAAACTTTGCCTGCCTGCCGATTGCTGCTTTGGTCGCAATGTCTCGAGAACTCAACGATTATTGCGTCTCCCAATAGCGCAATGAAACATCAGGAGCCACTTATTGCCTGTGCACACCTTCTAGGTAGATGGAGTCGGAAGTTGCCTTTCGCAGTACTTCGTGTTGAAGACGGCATAAATTTACTATTCGCCGTGTTTTCTGTGGCAAGTGCTTTAGATGGCCCCGCGCCACGGAAGCAACTAATTTCAAGTCTGTGTTCATGCTTCACTGACGTTGTCCTTATGTCGGCGCAGCATTCAACATTTACAATTGCAAAATATTTCCTTTGAGCATCTTGTAAATTTCACTTCATTCGAGCAGATATTTTTTTTTTCTTCTCTGCTTCGGTTTTCATATAAATTTTATCAGATTCAGACACAACAGATTTCAAATCAAAAAATTTCATCCGTAGTGGAACAACTTAATCCCGCGTGAGTTCATAAAATGCAGAATCTTACATAGCGGAACAAGAAGGCGGAACAAGAAGGCGGATGCACGCAGGAAGCGTGGACGAATGTTTGAGTGGAGCGACAAAGGTTAAATTTAGTGGTGTTGGTTTCTGTTTGTTTTAAGAAATTTACCTTGAGATGTCTTCTATGTAAAATCAGGTTATGACAAATGTTGGTTTAGGTTGTCAATCTGCAACTGTTTTGCATATAGATTGGTTTGCAAATGAAAATAAAAAGAGAACATAAAAAGTTATTCATCTTAAACTTGACTGTATTTTAAGATCTTTACATTCCTAGATCTAACCCAGCAAACCAGATATTGATAGTAGAATTTAGCTACAGTATTTTGATATCTTAACGATATCTTAACTTCAATAATATTTTCGAAACTTTGTATCTTTTATGTTTATAAGACAAAAAAACGAAATGGCCATTTCAGCCCTTAAAAGAACTTTGACCGAGCTTCTTTTGATCAATTGTGTTGTGTGGGCCTACAAATTTTATGCCGACTCCGAACGGCTTATGTTCTGAAGAAGATTTTCATGGTAGTTTTTACTTTCTGAGGTTTGCCATTGTCTGCAGAGAGGTGACGGCTGAACAGAACAATTAATTCAATTGAAAAAACTTTCTGTGTCAGGTGAGATTTGAACCTTGGTTCTCTGGTGTGAGGGCCACATTCTACGCCACGGCCAACACGTTTGACTTAGGACAATTTGAAAAGTTACCTCTTGTTATGTTTGCTTAAAATTTTAAGCTTTTAATATTAAAATTTTGTATATAAAAATATACTTATATTCCTCCGGCCGGCACCTCTCTGCAGACAATGGCAAACCTCAAAGAGTAAAAACTGCCATGAAAAGCTTATTGAGAACATAAGCCGTTCGGAGTCGGCATAAAACTTGTAGATCCAGTTCTCGATAATTTTTGATCAAACATTTCACAACACGCACAACACAATTGATCATAAGAGGCTCGGTCAAAGTCACTTCAAGGGCTGAAATGGCCATTTCGTTTTTTTTTTAAGTCAAACATAAGTGAAAATGAAACAGTTGTGGGAGCAAGCTCCTTATGATATCGGCTAAATACTTTTCAAAATTACAACAACAAAATTACAATTAACTTTTCTTTTACAAATTGGATGCTATCATGTGACTCTAAAATAGTTTCGCTTGATGCCAAATTTGTATATGTTTCCATGAAAAGTAGTGAAGTTATGGTGAAAAAATAAAATTTGGGCTGATTTTGAAACCCTACACCATTAATTAAGAACGAATAAAAAAATATGTCACCCTTAGATTTTTGTCCCCTATCATATATACGAAAATCAATCAAATCGGCGAGTGGCACCTGGGAACCTTTCCTTTTCAGATAATATTGCTTTCACAGTTTCAGCTCAAATACTGCTGTTAATGCAGGGTAGTCGAGAAATTTCTCATAAAACTCAAGATGGTTTTGAAAACATTACCATAAAAAGTGACTGAAAGCCAATAAGCAGTTTTGTCTGATTTGTGAACTTTTCCTTCAACTTACTTTTATAGAAATCATTAAATAATTTCACGAAAATTTATTTTTATGGGCAAGCTGACATACTGCCGAGTTTGAGTTAGTCTTACGTTTGCATCAATGCACGCCGCCAACTACTTTGTTTCTTGAAAGATTTTGTCAAAACTTGCAAATTTAGACTAAATGGCAGTGAATTTTGTTAATTCAACACAAAATCTTCAGAGTAAAAATAAATTATGAATCAATTGCATTTTTCAATATTTTGGAATTTGATGTACATGTTCGAAAAATACTGAAGAAGTCACTTGGCACTTTACATTTCATCTTATGAAATTGTTTTTTCTTTACACTTAAAAATAGCACATTTTCTCTATCAATTCTATCAATGGAGGGATAAATTTCCATACCATCTCCCACTTACCTAAGCCACTATATCTTGATATACACGCAGAGAAAAAAAGCGTTTATCGCCAATTTGCACTAAACGAACTTCGTTTGTCGTGCTTGGAAACGTTTTTTGCAAACGTTTCAACAGTTACGAGAAAGTTGCGGAAAACAGGTTATTTAGTTGCAGGAAAACAATTTCGTTTGTTATAAGCGCGTGCAATTTTTTAAGTAAGGTAAATAAAGAATTTGTTTGTTGCATTTCTAGTTCTATTCAATTTCAGTTTCTATTTCTATTTCAATTTAATTCAATTCAATTCAATTTAATTCAATTTCTAATAAAACCAAACAAAAAGACGAAAAACAAATTTGTGTCAGCTGGGGACTCGAACCCGGGCTGTTTCGCATACAAATCAAATTAACCACTATGCCACTGTCACCACAAAAATCTGATGGAAAGTTTTCGTTTTTGTCGGGCTTCTGTCGAGCATAAACGAAAAAAAATTGTGTAACTTTACTTCAATACAATTGAACTCCAAGCAGCAGCACTAATCGAATATTAGCCGACTGAAAATTCAATTGACGGTGGTGCAACACGTTAAGCAGACCGCGCAGTAAACCAGACATCGACGAGTCCAGGTTCGAATTCCAATGATTGAAGTAAGATATATATCAATTATTTCAAATCATATTGAATTTATGTGTTAGAAGAAATGTTTGTAATAAAATAAAAAATTTAATATTAAAATTCAATAAAAATGCTATTTGCGTTGCTATTTTTTTTTTATTTTTTCGATATTTTACGTTTTTTTTTCGGTAGTTACAACTGAATATTCGTTTGCAGCTACTACAACTCGCAAACGAAGTATAATTGGCTAATTTTTCAGTTGCGCTGAACGAACAATTTTTCTGCGTGTAGTAACAATATCGAAATTTTATTCAATAACTTTCTCGTTAATGATTTCGTTAATGATCGTTTCGATAAGATATCAATAGCAGTAATTTATCTATATCGATATAAACTATGAGATTTACAATATCGTCTCGATATCAAAACGATATAATTGGTTTGCTGGGTATAGATAAAAACATTTATGGATATTTAGATTTTAAGATAATTAATAAGAACATCAGAAATTGTCAAGTTAAATCAAGTTTTTTTAGAAGATATTTTACTGTTATCTGATTATAAAGCTTATTATCTTATCTGTTATCCGGTTTTATCCGGAAACCTTTCTGATGCCGTCTAAGGCCATAATATAAATAATTAAGCCCTTGGCATAAATTAGTAATTTAAGTTCCTATTCTGCATATTCTAAGCACGTTCTTTAGAAGTTTTTTTTTTTGCCTATGATTCTAATAAATAATATTTTACAAATAAATCAAAAATCGCAAATTAACTTCCTTGTATGATTTAACTCACAAAAAATTACTTTGCTAATGAAATAAAGTTGTTTTCCCACTCTAGCTACATATGAGTTCTTCGTTTAGAACATGTTAAGTTATGTTATGTAAAATTGTTGATATTGAAAATGAAAGTCACATGTCATTAGGCTTAACTGTCAACAACAGACACGCGCTAACTCATAACACACACTCGTAGATACATGAAATAATACTTTACCCTTTGGCTCATTGTTTAGACGTAATTATTTTCTCATAAATAGCAAAAGTAAGAATGATGAAATTCATCACTACAAGCGTGAGTCTCATATGAAATATAATTAATATTTTGGCGAAAATTTGACAGTTGGAAGAAACACGAAGCTACATATGATTAACATCCACCTAACGTGTTGACAATAAACAGAACTTAAGCTAAGATATGAAAACCAGCTGCAGGCCTAAATACTTAACCAAATACAACAAAATGATAAAAAAAAGTTTCGAAACTTCTATGCTTTCCGTGGGGATAAGATTTTTGGCGTGTATGTGTACAAATGTCTAGCGTTTGCCTTACCTTAGGCTGCTGATGTATTGTTTCATTTATGACAGTTGACAGCTGATAGTAAGTCAGTAGTCAGCCAGCACAAGTCATTGTTGCAAAGTATTATATAAGAAACATCTTTGTTTACCTAGAAGTGAAACAAAGGATACGCACTCTAGGCAGGAGTAATTAAAAATAATATGTACATCTGAGACCTATGCAGCAGCCCATTAAGATTATCAGAAATTACTAAACACCAATACAAACATAAATCAAGCAATTAGTTACAGTATCTGTAACTATTTGACTTTCAACAAAACTATCCCATTGCACAGTTATACGCTAGATAGTTTCGTATATTTAATGTTTCCCCATGGAGACATTTCTTGAGCACAAACATTTTCTTTAGTTTCACCTAAATTTCAAAGTTTATTTCAATGTTTGTCTTTTATAGCTTATAATTAATGTGAAAAAGAACCATGAGCAACGAAAAAAAAAGTTATATGTATTGTGCTGGTATTCTTGTAAGAGTTGATTTCTAGAAAAGTATTTAGGCCCGTCTGTATGTTTCATGATAATTTATAGTTTAACGCAAATATTGCATAATCAACCCTTTATTTTTTTGTTTTTCTTAGGTCCTGACTTTTATTGTCATGGTATGAATTTTTGCCATGCTGAAACTTTATATTGTTCTATGCGTTGTATAGGTAGTTATGTATGACCACAATGCTACCAGAAATGCTACCTTAACTTAAATATGTCCCGTGAGTTATTTTGGGAATTTTTGGTTGTAATAAAACAAAGTTATCGCCTGCACACTACAACAACAACTGTATGTAAGAAAAGTTTGGCAAGTTTTCTTCATTAAAAGTTTTTTGACAAAAAATCAGGTAGAGTTATAAGTGTCGACTGTGGCTTACAAATTAGTCCCAACAGTGCTTAAGAGAAAACTTTAAGATGTGTAACTCAAATTTGAAATTAATGCATGGTTTTACGATTTTGAATTGTTACCCCAACGTCATTCCCTTTGTAACGCCAATAAGGAGGCGTGGCAGATATTTTTGATCAGCATCACCTCCTGAGTCGGTTTCCGAGTGTCCGTCTATCTGTCCGTCTGTCTGTTTGTCTGTCTGTCCGTCTGTGATTACGATTACAGCCGTAATTTTAAAGTAATCGCGATGAAATCATCATCATTAAAATATAAGCTTTTCTCTAAAAAATGGAGATCAAGTTCGAGAATGAGCTAAGTCGAATGAAAACCACGCCTACCTCCCAAACAAAGTGACTTTATTTAAACAGTAAAGTCCCTTAAGAATTCTTAAAATTAATGCAATACTTTGTTTTCAGTGTGAGCCTTAAAGCGCTCATTAATGTATACTCAAGATGACAGACTATAGGAGTGCAAATCTGCCCGTCACTGTTTTAAGCAGTTTGACACTTTTACCATTTTTACCAAAAGAAATTTCTTGGACTAAAACTTGCAACTTTCGACAGGGAGTGACAATTTTTTACTCTCGATTGCACTATCTTTTACCATTTCTTCGAGTACGGGAACGCTTCTCGGACTTAAACCTGAAAATCTGGTAAATTAGACTAAAAAATGTAGAGTACAGGAACAGACCTTTTATTATTTTAGCAATTATTTTTATAATGTAAAAGGTGTTTTGAAATTTATTTGACATAAACAAATGGCAGCACTCAATACGTATATTGTATATTTCATATTTCGAATAAGAAATATATTTAATTTGGTGACAACGAGACAATAGATCTACTATTCGGCCGCCGGATATTCGGTTATCCGTGATTGCAGCTCTCCGGTTATCCGGTATCCGGCCAAATCACTATCCTCTGCATCTCTAATTTTTATGGACCTCTTCTATAAGTCTACTAAATTTAGGGTTAAACAGAAATTATTTTCGAAATTGTTCCTTACAAAAAGTTAATATCTTCTACCGTTTTAGTGATCAAGGTCAACAGGCTTATTTTCACATCGACCAAGTCCAATTGCCTAAAATTTGTCATTTTAGAATTGGCTGAAACCTTTTGCTTTCATCAAATAACAATCGGATAATACTAAAATAGAATATTTTCCCATAAAATTAATATCTCCCCTTTTAATGTTTAAATAATTTCTTAATATACAAAAAATAAATTATTGATATACAAAAAAAAAAAAAAATCTAAAAACGAAATAGCCATATTAGCCCTCGAAAGAATATTGACCGAGCTCCTTATGATCAATTGTGTTGTGCGTGTTTTAAAATGTTTCAACCCAAATGATCGAGAACAGGATCTACATGCTTTATGCCGACTCCGAACGGCTGCAATTATCTACAGAGAGGTGACTGTCGAACAGAAAAATGAATTCAATTGAAAACACATTCTGTGTCAGATGGGATTTGAACCTAGGTTCTATCGCATACAAACCACGCACCTTAACCAGTATGCCTCGGTCGCCACATACAACTATTCAAAGATTATTCAAGTCAAACCCAAATTAATAAAAGTTTAGAAATAGTCATAAAAAAGAAGCCACTGTATGAGTTTCAAGGCTATTTTAATCCAAAAATTTTTTGAAGTGAGACTTGTTTAGCCACGTGTATAACAAAATTATGAATAAGATGGTGAATTAAACTGATGTAACGAAAGGTTACAGTTACAACAAGCAATAACAAAAATTCACAGCACTCGGCAGAATAAAAGAGGCAAAATTGTTATATTAAGGTGTAATATACGAATAAGTTTTTCAAAAAAACATTTTTTTTTCTGTTTGCTCCATGTATTCTTTATAGTTTCTAGAATATACATACATGATTTTAAATCGATACCTGGCATTGTAGATGCAATAATAGTTAGTTTTTCAATCGATAATTTTAAAAATATATGCAAAATTTCGAAAAACAAAAGACTTAAACGCGATTTCCTCGAAACTACTTTTTTAAAAACGGTTCGATAGATAACTCAAATCTAATGGCTCAATTTTTTTTGTTAGACTTAACCTACATTCAGGGGATGCCCCCTTATAAATGCGAAAGCATTGTGTTGATTCGCATGACGTGTGATAGTTAGTTGGAGGGTAGAAAGATGGAGTAGTGTCGATGAAAATTTCATTTAAATTTACACAGATTGAAACAGCTTTGAAACAAGCTCACAGGCATGGCAGAATTATAAGGTAAGGTCATCACGGAGAGGAATGGAGTAGAAAGCAGAATAAAGCTACATTGATGTCAAAATCAGCTGTTCATTGCGAATTTCTTTATGCTCACGTTTCGCAGTTGTTCTTAGGTTAAAACTGTTACAGGTTTTTTTGCAATTTTAGACTTCTTTCACATTTTATAGTTATTACACTTTTTATATAATATTTTCACTCAAATTAGCACAAATTTAACACCCACGACCGCACTGTTTGCAACTTGGAAACATAAAATATTTTCTTCATTTGCAATTTCTACGAAATTCGTCGTTTTGACATATATATTGCTTCTCATTATCCACTCTTATCATTATCATTGTATCATGCTCACAGGGAGATTGCTTCACAATTTTACTGTGCGACCGAAGAACGAACTATCTTGGTAATGCGATGTTCTATTGAGCAAAGTGGCAATGGTAAAGGGATGGGCTTGGACAGCTGCCCGAGTGGACTTAGGAAACACACGAGCTGGTTGCGTCAGGCCATGTATCTCCCTTGAACACTTCCTATGGTAGTACCTGTACAGAAAGCTTAGGCAACCAACATTGCGACGATGCCCAAGAGAGTTGAGAAAAGATGATATATTTTCATCACCTATCAAATATATCGCACGTCTTTGAATTCGGTCCAGAAGCTGCAAATATGATCTTGAAGCGTGAAGCCCCTGCCCAAATGTGCGAATTTTACTCCATTTTCGGTCTTTTATTTTCATGAATCTAAGTGCATTTTGTTTGTAATTTTGCCCTTTAAGCGTACCCCCTAAATTTAAGTTCCCACTATTTTTTGTTTTTTTTTTTTATGAACAAAAAAGCGCGCGAAAATCTATCTGTTTTTTAACTTTTTACTCTAACTATCGCCATAATTTAAAAAAACCCCCTGGTAGTCGTGCGTAGGGGGGTTGCTGAATAAGTTGTCTGTACTTTAAAATGATATTTGATTTTTTCGAACCGTTTTGGATGTCTTTTTTTAATGTCATTTTCAGCGCTCTCTACATAGAAGAAAACTATTTAAAAAATTTATGTACAATAAGCTGTATAAATTTGGAAAAATAAAATTAGCTCCTTGTATCTAAAATTTTTTTTTTTTAAAAAGCTGCTTTTTTTGGTAGTTTCACGTATATTATACCTTAAGAGTATTTTACTTGCGATTCGAACCCACTACATCTCGATCTTCAGATGGATCTTCTTCACTCTGAGCATTGCTATCCTGCCAATTGGAGTGGCTGATTAACTATTAAGTGCCAAATTTATATTAATGCACAAGCCACAAAGTTTTCATAAAATTCCCAAAAATGTACTAAAACGTATTGTGATTGAAAAATTATAATGTAGAATGTATACATTGAACATTTACCATAACGCTGTTTTAAAAGCTTGGCATTTGATTTGCATATCATCAATTTTTAAGACCGGGTTCATGGACAAAGTTAAAATAGTCCCAAATAATTCAAGAATTTCCAAAGACTAGTGGAAGTGCAGCATAAAATTTTCAAAAATGTACCAAACATTACTTTTTACTAACGTTAGAAAAGCACACATAAGTTACAGGGTGAATCAATCGCTGAGATTATTTATGGATATGACAAAAACCACTCCTTACATTTGAAAGGCGAAATGTTTCGTCTAATGTTGATTTAATTGTTTGTTTTTGAAGTTTGAAAGATAATAATATTTCAATTTAATATTTGTTTTTTAGGAAAACTTTGTTTGTATTAGGCTGGGCCAAAAAACGTAATAAACGTGCGTGGCGGCCACAACTTTTTTTACAATAACTCTGTTATTTACCAAAAATATTTGACTACTACTTTTTAATTTGTTTTTTTAATTATCACTTATTGTTTTTTTTATATAAATTACAATGCATCCGTTCCCGGGTATCAGCTTATCGGATTTTTCTCAAAAAAGCAAAAAGTGGATTTGATCACTTTTTACTCAAAGCACCTTATTTATAAGTCATGAACTATTTCGGTCCTACTTTTAAAAACAACATCAGTGGGGCATTCAGAGTTCCCAAAACTATCGCTGAATCTTAAATTTCTCTCTTTTTCTGATTGCCTTCCATTACTTCTCACTGTCTCTCACTTTCTCTCCATCTCTCTATTTCTCTGCCACACACTCTCAATCACTCTAATTGATTTATGACATCAAAGGCATATTTTTCGCAATGTTTCGTGGTTCGTGCGTGACAGTTTTTGTTCTCGGCATTTAGCTCTGAAGTGGTGCGAAATAATCCATCTTTAGACGTATAGCGCCGTAGCCGAGAAGCATTCATAATTCTAATGCTGCGCCAGCTACAGGCTTGTTGATAATTTTGACTTATGGGCTTTTTTGGTTTATTCCTTACTCGGGTGTGAGTGTGTATATGTGTGTGTATGTGTGTGTGTGAATGTGTGTCTGTCTAATACAACTACATGTGCGAAAGACACTTGCGCGCCATATTTTTGCAAACATCATACAAAGTATCACTTTGAAGGCTGTTTGTATGTTTGTGTTTGACTCAAAGGTGGCTGGATGGTGAACTGGTTGGGGCAACCCAACTAGCAGCGCCTGTTATTATTGTTGCTGGCATTATAGTCTTCATGCTGTTATTGTTGTTGTGGTTGTTGTTGTCAAACTGGCGTACAAGTGTTTGGCGTACAAATTTATAGATGATCAACGTTAGGATGCGTTAAACTCCTCTTGATTTATGCGTTTAAGAGCATTTTTGCGACACTTGACTTATGGCTTTGCTTTTTACTCAAAAAAAGCTTGTGGCTTGTATATGCACCGTTTGCCTTGTCCTTAAGTTTTCGATAAAAAAAAAAACATACGCGAAAATTGTCATCCACCGTTGTTGAAAAGTTAAATTAACTTGCTGCGCAACAGTTACACAAACTGCTCATAGAATTTCAATTTCCATTACCATTACAATCTGACGTAAATCTGTTTATTTCTCATTAAACTTAAACCGCCAGCCAACAACGCTACCCCCCCGCCCAATTTCCTTCCTCCACCTCCAACAACCAGCGATTTCTGCTTTTCTTCGCGATTAAGCCTTTTATTTTTCGTAGGTATTACTTTTTAATTTATTCAATTAAACGCTTCATAAATTTTTACTTTTCGCCTTCATTCTTGTGGCTTTGGTTTTGACTATAATGAAGGAAGTTTTATATTTTTGCCTCAAATACTCTGCAGTTGTTTTCTTGGGTGGCTTTGTGAAACCACTCGCGCATTCGTTTCAAAGATTTTCGTTTGCTACATTATGAAATCGTAAAAAGGGTTAATTAATAGTAAGCCAAGCACCACCCCTGCCAAGGTTTCGAGCGCAGAGCAGAGCCCCACCTACTCTTAATGTCTTTAGCTGGAATTGTTCTTTCGGCGTTCCTTTGGTATTTTTCGAAAATTTGTTTATTAAAGGATAAACTTTTGTGCTTGCAACATTTTTGTTTCGTGTTTGGTCATAAAATTTTATTTAAAATGTTTATTGAATTTTTTGGTTATTTGGTTTGGTTGTGCAAAAAATCTGCGAAGCTTCAAAAACGCAGAGATTTGCGCGGTTCAGAGGTTAACTGATTTTCATTTGGAGATGGTCATAATGTGATTTGCTGCGATTTGAGAGAATTTTATTCAGGTTGGGATAAGCCATGCATTTTTCAAAAAGAGCAGAGGGAAAGACTTTTCTTTTTGTCAGTTTCTTTTCACTAATCTGTGTATGATACAATTTTAACTAACCCTACAACAATACTAACAGAAGCACACACTCCGATTACTTGTAAAGTTTATTCGTTATTTAGACGTTATTCGGTTATAAAATCAATTATTCGGTTAAGAAAATCTATTTTGTGGCCATGAATTTTTAGTATTTTCAAGGTCAACTTGATAAATGCGTTGAGTCTGTTCCAACAACCATATTTTTATATGGAGAAACGAGTTTTGAGCGCTGTTTAACATTTTCAATTCTGAATACCGAGTTCAGTTTATAATAACTACATTTACAACAACTATTATACCAAATACCTAACCAAAAAATGTTGGGGCCACACCTGATCTGTTTTCTGAGTATAGGGTGTGATATAATATTTTTTTTTTCTGCGTGTAAGAAAACTTTTGACAATCTTCAGCTCATATAAGATAATTTCCAAGATTGGATTGTCTTAAATACATTACTTTTTTAAATTTGGAACCTTTTGAAGTCAAAAACGAATTTTCACTTTATTAGAAGGAACTAACGTAATATCCTTAACTTGATACTTTCTAACAAAGACTTGAGCAACATTTCTCAATTGATTAAATTGCTGCGATAACACGCCTGATATCCATGCAACATCCGAAATTATAAGAGTCGAGTTGCATTATTTCCATAACGATTTTCTTTGAAGTTTTTTATCCTCTTTTTTGCAACAGCACTTAAAGAGTTGCAGCAACACCTAATTTATCACGTTCCTTGCTCTTGTTCCATAGATGTTATTTGTTACAGAGCTGTTGATGTTTTTGTTCTTGCGCTTTATTTTTGTTGTTATTGCAACAACTTATCAGCTTGCTTGTTACAAAATATTCCCAATACTACATTTTTGGCAGATTAAAAATACATCATATGCACACACTCATCCACACATAAACTAAATTCACACAGTATACCAATAACGACGGCAACACTTGTAGAAAGTGTGCAACTTCAATTATAAGGTCATCAACAGCTGCTACTTAGGAAGGTCCAGTTATGGACAACTAGCTCATACCTTCGCTTAAGACCACAATATCTGTTACAATAAGAGTGTGTTTTCTTAGGTTGTGGGGTAGCATCGATATGTTTTTTTGGTTGCTTATGAGCAATTTTGTTGTTGAAGTGAAGGTGTTGGTTGAACACAAAATACGTAGTAATCGAACTACTACTATGAAAGCAATTTCTCTTAAATGCCAAATAAAATCAACAAAAATAACCTAAAAACATGATTCAACTACGAATTGACCAATTGACCAAAGGATACAATTTACTCTTGGGGGATAACGGAGTACAGACGTCAGCTTGCCGCATCAATAGTCAGGCAGCCAAGAAAGCAGTAACAGCCAAGGTAAAGAAAGACTAATAGGGATTAAATGGATGTCGAAAAGGCAATTAGATAGATATACTTACACTGAACGGGAAACATAAAAAATTAATGCTTCATCTTTGCAAGGATGTGAGTAAATAAGTTAGAAAAGAAAAGTTAGGGATGTACACAGAATAATAAAAGTAGGTAGCATCAAAATTGATTTCAAATTGTGCGCTATTTTTCTTTCAGCTCGAACAATTTATTAACTTTGCTCTGTAGGATGAGCATTTTAACAGAACAGGCAATAGCTGAGAGGGGAAAAAAGGTATCGACTTTAAGTGAATTTAGCGTGTGCAACACTTGTAACTAACACGTTGCTTCATTAGTTGAAACACTTGGTTGGACTGTTGAAATCCTCAGGGAATACTTTCGAATAAAAACAAAACGAACGATGTGTGAAGCGAATTTATTCACTAATACACAAATATTTTTATCAATTGTTTTAAAGCAAAGAGTTTCTATAGCAAGTAGGTTGAATTTTCATGTAGGCAATACTTAATAAATACTTTGTTCGGGTACATTTTTTTTTTTTTTTGGTTCATGAATATTTTAGTTGCTACGTAAAAAATTTCATGTTAATATAATAACGTTTGTTTTTACTTTCTAGAAAAATATTTGTCGTCTTTCACGCGACATAATCCACGCGACAAAATTTCCGTTAAGAAAATGTGTAATCAAAGAAGAGAGAAAAGACCTTAAGAAGAGTAACTAACATCTGAATTCGGCCGTGGTCAAAGCTTACGAGGTGGCATGGCCTTTATCTTCAGTAGACAAGGGTTTAATATTAGTTAAGACATTGAAATTTTCAGAATGCGAAGTTCATATTTGGTATTATTATATAATTAACTAATATATAATTATATTAGTATATAAAATATTTTACTAGATAAAAAATTGAATTTCGAAACACATTAAATTGTTCAGCTATGGTTGAAATTTTTGTGGAAATGCCCATATGTTTCAAATTGTGTGAATATTTCCAAAATTTTTTTGGAAAAATTACACCAAGAAAAAAGCTCATATTAAATAAATTATGAAAAAAAACCTAGTATAATTTACAAGTACTTCATCAAAACGCCAAAGCTTTACATGTTAACTTGCTAATTTTTATTTGGGTGATAAATTAACCAAGTATTTGATAATTTATGCATTTAAAAAAAAAAAAATTGAATTCCAAATACATAACTTTTTTCCGGGATTTGGTTGTTTTTTCTTTTCCTTTTCTTTTGAAGCCGCCTCTTGTTCTGTGATTTGCTTTGCTTGACGTAAATCGGTAACTACACAAATTTTTCTTTTATCAACACCGTTGTTTTTCTTAGAAATGCATGGCTTCTCTTCGATGCTTGAGTTTATTATAACAATACCATTAAATTAAATTAAATGAAATTAAATTAAATATCAAATATAAAATTTTTACGCTCGCCTGCCTTGGAGATTTGAACTCACACCCACCGATTAAGATGTCACTACACTACGCATCGAGCCAAACTCCATCGCTACGCAGAATGATTGATTCAATATTAATTACAACTGAAACTATGCTGCAGCATAACACAAAAATATATTAATAGATTTTTGTTGTATGGCTATCAAAAGAAGGCTGTGACATACCGCATCTTTTAATACAGCATCTGTTAACATAGCTGCAGTTATGTCAGCAACCAGTAGCAAGGCTTTTTAGATCAGTGGGTAGGGCGATGGACTGGCACCAAAAATTTTATGTTCAATTCCGCACATCGGGAACAGAATTTTTTTTCTTTTCTTTTTGTTGATAAAATGTAATAAAATTTACTGGTTAACGTGTGTTTTTTAATATACTTTATGCTATTTTTGAATTTAAAAGTTATTTTATTACAAAAAAAAACAATTAAATTATAAAATCTATCTTTCTCTCGAGTGTTTAACGACGCACGTGTGTTTTTTTTTGCAGAAAATAGCTAAAACTATTCTTAAGCTATTCATGCTAGTTTTTTTTTAATTTGTATTTTTGTATTTTTGGCTTAGGTGAATCAAATATTTTTTTTTTTTTTTTTGGCAGGGTATCGAAGTATGTGCTTTCAAAGCAATGCATTAAACAATAAATTGCTAAGGTGAATAAGCATAAGTTTTTACTTCCCATACAATTCTCTTTACCCAAGCCAACTTAGGTGATTTATCTATTGCTTTTTTGATCGGTGCACCTGAAATGGCACTTAAAAAAATTGTCAGATAGTTTCTGAACCCGTTTTATTTATCAGACAAAATTAAATAAAATTATTATTAGTAGAATTTTTTTGTTATTTTGACAAAAGTTGGATTGCTTTTAATCTTTATACACACTTTGAAATTTAAATAAGTTTTTCGGCACGTATTTCATTTTAAATTTTAGGAAACTCTAATAAGGGAGCACAAATAAGTTTTGAGGGACTTACAAAATATAGCGTTACTGTATTAAATTGCATCGGACCACATTGTTACCACATTCATGATTATGAGTCATCATTTCCCTCTAAATATCAGTGTGTGGCGTTTCGCTGAAGCGTAAACAAATGCGCTAATTTTTTTTTTAAGTGCGATCTGCACTCCATAGCTAAAAGTGAAAGGGTTTCCTGCATTGAATCGTGATGGGGCAAAAAAAGGGTACACTACGACAACTCAAAGCGCAGAAAGCCGTTTGGTAGGCCCGGCCATGCATTAACTTCAACGTCTAAATCGAATATTCATGTTAAGAAGGTAATGCTCTGCATCTGGTGGAATCAGCTCGGAGTGATCTACTCTAGCTTAACGAAACCATCACTGGGGTACGTTGAGTCGGTAACAGTGCTTTTTTTTCTGTCTCAAGTGGATGTCTATTAGTCTCTTGAGAGTTTTTGGAAGAAAACATTATAGAAGATTGTTTCTCTTACTGAAAAAATAAAATTATAAATTTTATATAAAAAATTTAATTTAATTATTTATATAAATTATTTTTAAAAAATAAAAAATTCATAAAATAAAAAAGACCTGGTTCCTGTACAAGTAAGCATCTTTTTAACCGCTTTTTGCACCCGATTTCCTTGGATAAATTATGCGTACTCGTTATAAATAAAGTAATACATGCCCGCTGGGGCACTATTTATTGATAGTCGGTAATAGAAAACGTTATAAGATCAAAAATGATGAATAAATTAAATTTGATAAATTCAATGGTAAGTGCACCCTATTATGATCGATGCATTCGAACGAAGTACCCTAGAAGAATCATTAACAATATATATAAGTTATTGTTATTGTGTTAAAGGTAAGTACATAATCATTTGTACTCCATGTCAAGTTCACTGCTATAATTCGCAGATGGTTTTGGGCAACATTTTTTTGAATTAAACTAAATATTAAGATAGAGAGCTGCTTCACTAAAACTATTTCAGTTGTTTTACAATACTGGTGTTGAAATTATACAACTGCCACACCTCGCTCCCGAAACATAGTTGCGACACTGTAGTAACTCGTTACCATAATGACAAAACATCACTCTCAGAACTAGAGATTAAAATATTTTGTCTTACCAAAATTTGCGATCGTTGTCTGATATATGTTCTTGAAGTTTTGATGGTCCATTAATTCAAACCTAAAATATGATTCCCCTCTCTATTAAAACTAGTTTGAGCTGACCGTCTAGACATTGTAGAACCAGTTACCTAAATGCATGGTAGAATAAGACAAGGTAGTGTAAGTAGTTAAAATTATCTCTCTTGTGCTAGGTACAGCTCCTGTCAAAACCAGGTTTTTACGAATAAAAGCAAAACAAATAACAAAATTTGCAAAATATAATATTTTATGTGCTTGACAGCTGCGGTACCCACCGCTCCGAGACGACACTACCTTGTTAAATATACCTTGCCTAAATGATGATGACAATTTTGGGCTGATCAAGTACAGAGAATATGTGTTGTTGCATTCCTCCTCCTCTTCATCTCTGCAGATTCTGCAGAAGTCTTTTTGGAGTATGTTAAATCTTCGTGCGTGATTACCTATTAAGGAGTATCCTGTTAAGACACCTATCATGGTTCAGATTTGATCCTCACTCAGGGAGATCAGGGATTAGAAAGATCTTTTGAGCGTTTTTGGATGATTTCTTGCCAAACCTGATGCGCTGTACGGCATGTGCTTCCCGTTGACCACCTATTGTTGGCTTTTTTTTAACGGATAGCTCATTTATGAGTAGTTTACATGTGATGTAGGATATACCAATACTTTCTTTCTGTATCGAAAGTTTTTTGGTTGTTCCGGTGCGAGCGAGTTCATCTGCTTTGCAGTTTCCTAGAAAGTCTCTATGTCCGGTAATCCAGCATAGGAGTATTTAAAGCTGCTCTGCCATCTCATTTAGGGATCTACGGCAGCAAAGGACTGTTTTAGATGTTGTTTCAACAGGTTCCTTCAAGGCGGCCTGACTGTCAGATAGTATGTAGATATCCATGCAGGAAATTGCATTCATCTGAAGCCAAGTTACTGCTTTATGTAGTGAGACTACTTTCGCTTGGATGACACTGCAATGGTCAGGGAGGCTGGAAGCTGAAGGCTAGATTAATCTAAAGTTTGCCATCTAATTCTGATCCATCAGTGTAGATTCCAATGATACTGTTTGGTAGAAGATTTCCCGTCTTTCGCGGGAGGGAATGGATATATCAAATTTCCTGTCAACGAAAAGTTTTTGTGTGATGTATTCTACGGATTAAGAAAAAGGAGGAATGAACTTCCTAATGCTAGAGTGCCCTAATGTGCCCTCCCTACAATGAGAGGTTGCCTCTAGACGGGTGGTTGGATTAATACCCTGTAGGAAAATCAACTAATTTAAAAGTAGTTGATAAAGTAGTTTTTTGTCAACCACAACTAGTTGAAATTCTGACTTTTTCCCATAGAACGAACTAACTTATTTTGTATGGTGATGTCCGCTAAATAAGTCAATTGACTTTCGTCTGCATATATTTTCAACTACTTGTTAAATTAGTTATATTTAAATTATTTTTTGATGACTTTAAAACAACCAATTGAAAACTATTACTGATGGCCTAAAGTTAATAATATTTGATGAAATAACATGGTTAAATATATATAAGCTTGTAATCTAATAAAAATTTGCAATTAAAACATGTCAAAATCATAGTAGTTGCCGCCTTAATATAATTCAAAGTAGTTCATATACTGGTTTATTTTAAACTAGTTTCTTAATTAGTTGTTTTTAAAAACAAGTTAGTTCGTTCCTATAGGGTAGGCATCAGTTTTACTAAGATATGCGTCTGTTTGAGTGGTTCTTAGTGCTCCAATAATGCAAAGCCGAACTGCTATTTGAAGTCTGCGAAGTATGTTGAGGTGTGTTTGTTTGTCTAGTACTTACCACCAGACAATGGCACCATAAAGCAGTATTGGCCTTACATCTGCCGTGTAAGACCAGTGAGTTACACTTGGCGGTAGTCCTCATTTGTTACCCACTGCGCTTTTTGTATGAGTAGAGAGCTATATTGGCTTTTTTTTTGCTCTCTCGTGCAGATTGGGTTTCCAGTTTAGTTTTCTATGCAGAAAAAGGCCCAGGTATTTTGCTTGATCTTAGAAGCTTAGTCTTGTGTTCCCCAGTTTTGGAGGACTGATTGTTGGTAGACTGTGTTTCTTGTGAAAATCTCTTAATCGGTTTTGTCAGGATTGACGCCGAGTTCACAGCTATTAACCCATTGGATGAGAGTATTAAGGCCATTTTGCATAATATCCCGAAGTGTAGATATTTACATATTTTCTAAAAGTAAAACAATAGCAATGTCATCTGCATAAGCTATCATATTGCACCCCTACCATTTCAATTTAACCAGCAAGAGAACAACCCCCTCCCACCACTTGAGGAGTTCCCCTTGTTACAGATCTTAGCGTAGAGGCCACCCCGAGATTTGCACTTTTAATACTGCCCACGAGCATATGACTTATAAGTACTCCCAGCGCAGCATCCACCCCAAACTCCGTCAGTGCATTGATGTTTCAAGAAGTGAATTTTCGTTTATGGAGACTATGGAGTGGAGAGCTATTTTCACGGATTTGCCTTTGGCTGGAGCGTGTTGTGCCGATGACAGTGTCTTTCTTTTATCTTTTGTCTCAAGTGGATCTCCATTAAACTCTCGAGGGTTTTTAGTAGAAAAGATGAGAGACTAATTGTTCGAAGGTCTTTTCGGCTTACGTGTGAGCTTTTGCCTCTCTTAGATAGAAAAACTAACCTCACATGCCGCCAAAGTGTGGGGATGTGAATAAGTTCTAGGTAGCCTTGGTAGATCATCATAATCCATTGATTTATGATGTCATAAGCTGTTTGAATTTCTATAGAGGCTATGCCGTCAGGTCCTGGTGACTTAAACAGTTTAATGCTTTAATTTGCCCATTTGAGCTTTGATTGTGAGATTAGATCTAGGGAGTTGTTGACAGTGGGTGAGTGCTCCTACTGAATTGGAGTATTGCCTATTTTCGAACAATCAGGTAAGTTTTTACCCAAAGTTTTGAGATATTCTTCACTGTTGGTGGCCCATGTTTCATCTTTTTTTTTCAATAAGCTCTAGTGTGAAGGACCAATTCTTAGAATTTTTCCAAGCCTTGACGCCTCAGAGGTCTGTGATATATTTTCACACAGGCTCTCCAAGACTGCCTTTGTGCTTTTCGCAATTCTTAAAAGCCACTTTGTAATTAGTTAATGCATCGATGGATCCAGAGGCTTTAGCTTTGTTGAAGTGTTTTCTGCTCTTATTTTGGAGTGCTTTAAGTCCGGTCTACGACCAAGGTGGTTTTCCCCCTTGGAGTTTTGAGCGGATATGCAATATTGAGAGCTTTGTTCATGGACTCAGTGAGAGTAACAACCAAGTTGTTCAATGATTTTTTACAGGTAGAATAATTCGGTAGTCCATTTGTGAGATCTTGTGAGACTTGCGAGGCTTGCTTAAGATTTCAAAAGCTTTGTGTTCTCGGAGCAAAGTCATCAATGCCAAAGAGAATAAACTGTGATACGAAAAGGAGCGTTCTTTGGAAATTCTCCAGCTTCTAATCCTTTCATATATATCACAAAAAGGATAGGGTCATAAACTACCCCATTTGGCAGCTAAGGTTTAACAACTACTTTTAGTAAGTGAAGTCTTTGAATTAAATCTTTCTACAAGAATTGGCCTAAAGCCCGCATTACTTCGTAGCACCTTACCACACACTTTACCCATTGTGCCACGGCCGCCACAACTACTATAATTTCCAACTTTTAACAGTGCATACTACATTTTGATAACTCATTCTCATGAAAGGAATTTTTTCTAATAACCTCTGTTATACCCTCTCAGAGCTGGTGACGGAAATTTTTAATTTTTTGGAGTTGGATCAAAGTGTGAAAAAAGCAAATTTTTTTTCATGATTTATACTGCTTCTGATATTAAAAAAAAATCATGATCTATGTTCCTTACTGTATTTGGGCTTGTTAAATTTGATTTAGAGGGTCTTTTTTTTTTGAAAATTTTTTTCAGACCGATAATAGTGAGGACAAAAATGATTTTTAAAATCTTTGTCAAAGAATTTTGAAATTATGTTTTTTAGCTTTTTAATCCAATTTTCTGAAATATCAATTTTAGAGTAGCTTGTTATTATTATAAACTCACATTTAGTAGTCTTCAAAATCCAAAATGCTAGATCCAAGATGAAGTTGTGACACTTTTCTTTGCATATTACTTTGCGGCTGATATTTTTAAACCCAATGAAATCTGCTTAAAGCTGTTACTCAGAAGTTCATTATCGGTCACGATCAACAATCTGGTGTGCAAAGTGAGCGATCCAAGATGGTGCATATAAGTTGGCATATAATTTGTATCTACCATCGTGGCTTGCAATATTTTATTACATATTCGATTGAAAACCTTAAAAACCTCATGTTGTAGTTTTGAAAGACTTTCATTCATTTTCGAGAGTACCACGGTATAAAAAAGTCACAGCACTGAAAGAGTAAAAATGTACTCAGGTATGAATAAGAACTTCGCAATCGTTTTCATAGACCTTACAACTGATTTTTGGGATTTAAAGTAGAAGTGGTTAGTTTTATATGAATAGTAGTACCAAAATTGAAGCAATAAATATTTACATAAATAATGGAATCAACTTGATGATAAAACTTGCACAAATAATTGCAAACTCTTACAACTGACACTTAATCCATGATGTATCATCTTACAAAAGCAGAGGATACTCTATATAAAATTGATTGATTATAGTTGAAGTAAGCCTTGGCAATCGTTTAAAGATGCTTGCACAGAATAATTAGAGCTTTTTAATACTACGAGCTTAAGAAATCTTCAGTGACAGCTTAGGCGATAGCATGAAACAAAAACTAATGGAGTCAAGAACCAAAGGAAATCGCTATGTGAAAACCACGTAAAATATGAAGAAGTAGATGCTCTGCAACAACAACAATTTTAACAGCAATGAACTGACTGTTCAAAGAGAAGGTTGGTACGAATGAATGCTAACGTTGTATTGAAGTTTTGGCTCCAGTCTGGCGGGCGCCCCACACTATGCTATGTTTTGTTGCTTTATTTCGTCCCCTTCAGATGTTCATAGTTTTATTTTTTTTTTCTTCGCTTCGGTGTTGTCTTATGAGCTTACAACGTAGTATAGTTGTATGGCAACGCAATAATCATCTTCTTCAGCTGTTGTTGTTGTTGTTGTTGTTGCTGCTGTTGATTTTTCATTTACACAATGGTACACGCAAGAAACACACACGACGTTGTTCTGAATATACTATATGCTGTTATACTCTTAGATATAGAAATATTTTCAAAAAGTACAAATTATGTTACAACAACAACAACAAGAAATCATGTAAAAAGTTTATTTCTGAGTTATTTCCGTTTTGTGTGTGTGGTAAAAGATATCCTTCGGAAGTGCAAAATGCTTTCTGTCAATGCAAGTGTTCTTTTTTTTTTTGTTTTCCTGGTTAGTTGCAGTAAAAGGATCAAAATCAGCGACATGTTCAAATAGCTTTATCAAATATTTGCATGTCAATAATCTGACATTCGATTGTAAAGTGTCAATTTCGAGAAATGAATCTCGAAAATAGAAATATTAAAAGAAATTACAAAAACCATCACCTCAAATACTCCTGCAACTGATGTTATTTAATGTCAAAATGTAAGCATGTAGCTTAAATTTGTTTCACAGTTCATATACAAAGATCATATATATCTATTTATAGTTTCCAATATGATAAACATTTTCCTATTGGATGCAAACATTAAAAATAAAAATCTTTCAAATTTTCTTCAGAACATAATTTTCTTTGCATACTCGTTATAAATTTTGTAATTCAACGAACTTTGAGATACTATTTCCAAATAGAAATAGTCATCACTTTTTAATACTGGTGTCTAAAAACCACCCAGCACAAATTTCTCAAACTAATGATGTGAGAAACAGCCTTAGATGAAAATAGAATAAACCTTAATTGCCTCAATCTAAGTGAAATCCTTTTAAGGAGCATTTTTCCTTAGATTTTCAGAATTCCTTTAGAAAACAACTGATGTTGAATGCAATTAAATTAAATTCGCCACGGTCATTTTTAAGCGCTTAAAACTCTGACGTTTATCATTAAAAATGCACCTTCACATAAAATTTTCAAGTTTTTCCCAGTTGGTAGAGTATAAAAACAACCCTTTTATCTACAAAAATCTAAAAAAAAAACATGCTGCCAGCGTTGATTTTTAATTGACGAGATGTTGAAATTTGTTGGCATATCAAGCAGAGTTATACAAAAAATTAAAACAGTGCGAAAAACTGCTGCTGCTGCTGCTGACGATAAGATGATTTTTACCACCCTCTTAAAAGAAACTTTTCTAATCTCAAACCTTTTTAATTTTAAATTTTTTTGTTTGTTGGCTGTGATTTTTGTTACCGCCTTAAGCTTTATGCTGATACCTTCATTACTTTGATGGCTAATTTAACCTGACGGTTTTTGTTATAAAATCTGGTGCTCCGACAGGGCAACACGTTGTTTTCATTGCTCATTAGTTAGGAACGTAAGAAAAAAAAAAGGTTTTAATTAGGGGATTTGGAAAAGACGGCGATGTTGAAAAAATGAGAGAAATAAGGGGTTAAGAAAAGGAGTGAGTTTTTAAACGGAATCAAATTATAATATTTATAATATAATTTTTGTTGTATTGTGAATTAAGCAAATTAAAAACTAGACAAAATATATCTATAAATATTCCATGCTTTATTTATTTATTTATTTGTTTCTAACCAAGCAAAGTATGATCTTAATTCTAGGCTTAACCTATGCTTAACCCATTTTTTTTTTTTTTTTTTTTTTGAGTAACAGTGCAGGCTTAGGCCGCCTATCCGCTTGACCTACATGTCTTAGCAAAAGCTTTAGTGAACTTATGACTTCAATTATAGGGCAGAGTAGGTTATGAGGACGGAAAAAGGAGCTTGTAAAGATTTTTTTTTTGAGCATTGGAGGAGCATTTGGAAATGGATGGTGAGTAGCTAACGCTGATACTATTAAATTCTTTGCAATACCTATTAATTGGCTCATTATTGGCGTATATAGTATGGTGCTGATACTCGTATAACAATCGTGTGTGCCCAGTTTTTCTTAAGTATTCGTTGAATTTAATCTTATTTTATATATAAACAATGTCTATAGCACCGTTGAGAACGTCAAATGTAAAACATGAAGTGAGTAATTTTCTTCTGTTTGCTAGGGGCATCAAATTAAGCCTATTCTCATAGGATGGCAGGGTATTGTATTCGCGGGGGTTGCAGGTGTTGCTTAGAGCAAACTAGATTTGTTTTATAAAATGCATATACTTTTTCTTATTTAGGAAATAACTCTACTAATTTGTTTATTAGCAATATGTTTGACTAGTTTAGTACACCAGGAAAAAAAAAACTAAAGTAAAATTAACAAAAACTTATGCTTATCTATACAATGGCTTCGACAGTTTTGAGCTAGTTAAGTTTTTGGTCAACGCAAAAATGTTTAATCGATTGCATTTTCTATGGATGATGAATAAACTAAACACATATTTTATCATTTGTAGAAGTGGCTTGTACAATTTTTTTTGTTGGTTTTTTTTAATAAAAAATTATATATTATAATCTTGGATTATTTGAATCAAGCAGCTCTTTTAAATTTTTGGCAGTTTATTATTTTTGGCTGTGGCGATCTTGGCATACTGGTTATGGTGTGTGACTGGTACGCAAGAGAACACAGGTTCGAATCCCATCTGGCACAGAATGTTTTTTCAATTCAATAAGTTTTTCTGTTCGACCGTCACCTCTCTGCAGACAATGGCAAACCTCAGGGAGTAAAAACTGTCATCAAAAGCTTCCTCATAATTTGTGTTCAAGCATTTCACAACACAATTGATCATAAAAAGCTCGGTCAAAGTCCATTCAAGGACAGAAAGCGCCAACTCCTTTTTTTTTGTAAACTCTTCCCTTAAGGGAGAGAGATCCCTTAAGAAAAGTTATTTGAATTATATGTTGGCCAATCTAATATTATAATTTGTTGAAAATAGTATTATTATTGGTATAATCATTTATCACAAAATAACATAAATCATGACAGATAGAGAAAAGCTTAAAAAAAATTTAAATGAGTGGAAAGTCTGACATAATATTGACAAAAAATTTCACCATTGATGTCATTATAACATGACATCGTTGATTTCTACTATTTCCCTACTATGACCTTAACATGCATGACATTCGGTATACTACGTGCACCTTCACAAAAACATTCAATACATCAAAACAAGCTTCGTTTGACAATAACAGAAAATTGTTCTAACCTAAATATATCGATGTGTAAACAAGTGTTGTCCGTTGTCCAGCTGTTTATTATTCAAGCTGCTATTCAAGCAAACCCAGAAATTGTCAATTGATCCAATATGATTTATTGAACTTTTATTTATGACTCTTTTATAGCAGATCATAATTCACAAAACATCAACGTTCAACCCTTAAAATAAGCAACAATGCTACAACTTCACACCTTTTTTTATCAAGTAATCCGTTACTATAAATATGAGTAAAAATATTTAAATTTACTCATGTTAAAACAAAAACTTTTTTAACTACATACATACCACATGAAGATTTCTTTACAACAGCTTTAGGCAAAATAATTATTATTGTTATTCTTGTTTTAATACATGTTGGCACTTAATTAACACCCTGTTTTTCGCAGTAGCAGGTTTTCATTTCCACACAATGTGTTGATGTTTTCAGCGTTTGGTGGAAAAATATGCTTCTATGCTGGTAGACACACACACACACACTTGAATTTTTGCATGTGAAAGTGCTTGTAAAAATATGTATATATGTGTGCCACAGAATTATCACAATCTAGAATAATTATTATTGTAATCCTTCCGCAGCAGCCTTCAAATGTTCAACGCTTTAACCAACCTAGTGAAAAACCAAAACAAACAAAACCGAACTAATTCCTTACCAAAGTGAATGGGTGGCGGAAGCAACACCATGTTTGTTGGTTAAGATTATGTGGGTAGTGTGTTCTTACGTTTTTTTGTTCTTGTTAAATAATTACCTTGAATTTACTGACATTCATTAAGCAACATATTAAAATGTTGTTTTTTTAACTTGGATGTGTTTGAAAAAGAAACATAATAATAAACATAAAAAGTCGTGTTGAAAATGTGTTTAAAATATAAATGGAGTGATATATAATTACATACTTGTAAAGACAAGACTTTTGTTTTCAAAAGATAATTTTCAAAACATAAAAAGAGAAAAAAGATAATTAAAAAGATAATAAAGATTTTAATTAGATAGAAGATTTAAGATACAGGATTTATCAATTAAAGTGAATGTTTTTTGTTTGAACGCAATAGGGCAAAATTGCATTAAAACGATATTTCTGGAAATCTCACTTAAGAAGATAAATTTAGCAATAAGCCTAGAGAAAAATTACCTTAAGCTGATGACTTAAAAAATACATGGCCACTGCACCGAGAAAAAAGCTTATGTTAAATTAACAAAAAAACTAGTATAATTTATAAGCCGTCCTTGGCAGGTTTCAGCCTCCGAAGTTTTTCATTAAAACGACTAAGTTTTACATGTGAACTTGTCAAATTTTATTTGGACGATAAATTTATTAAACATTTGGTATTTTACACATTATTTTTAAAAAAAAGTTTCAACAGTTAAATTTTTTTGCGGGTTTTGGTTTTGGTTTTTTATTTTTATTTTTTTTTTTTTTGCTTAAAATAGCTCAAAACTATGCTAAAGCATACATGCTATTGTTTTTTTTTTTTAATTTTTTGGGGTTTTTTCGGTAAAATACTCAAAATCCTAATAACCTGGATGGGTTAAATAGACATAATTGCAAAATTTTTCGCAACATTTTTAAGTTTTTTTATGTAGGACCAAAAAAATATTCTTTCGGCTTGTCTTGTATTATTATTCATAAAGTAATCTCATATCATAAATCATGAAAAATGTATGTATATTAAAGCAAATGGCTTCAATGATAAATTATTTCCATACCATTTTGATAAAGTGCTAAATTTTCTATGGCTTACCAACAATATTGGTTAATATATTATATACTTGGTTAATAATATAATAAATCGGGGATTGGCCGAAGCGGACCACAGTGGGTATCTTTTCGTCCCCATTGGACAAAGGATGCTACCGCACGGAGACCTCATACGTGAGCATGCTTCTTACATAAGCATCGCTTGTCACCTCAAGCATATCCATGTAGGTCAGTTGACCAATCTCGGCTTCGCCAAATAAATGGACGTCCCAGAATGGTCAATCCTATACTTGCCAACGCCGGACGCTGGCACAGAATGGGTGCTGCTGTTTCCGGCTCCTCTAGGAATAACCTACACGCATCGTCCTCGTGGGGACCGTGTCCTCTGACCAGTGCAATAAGCCAGCTTAAAGTCCTTCGATTGTATAAGATAACTTTTGCTGCCTCACTACGAGACCACTTCACGGCCGACTTTGATTGCCAGCAATTAAGAGCTTCTTCGCACATTGTACGGTGTTCCCAGTCCGTCCATTGCTTAATAAGGGCTGCCACCATTTATCGCCTATGGCAGAATTCTTCTACTGATTATTTTCTCGCTAAAGAATCAGAATTTTAATTTTTTTCTATGCTAGAAAGTCCTCTTTCACCCACATAAGTGTGAGGTCATTTGCCTGAGCGCACCTATTGAGTTTGGTGAAACATTCTATGGCCAACCTGGAAGGGATTTCTGTACGTTGCATGCACCTAATCACCGACTGATTGCCAAAGGTAATGGGAATTTTCTTGCCATTGACCCGGTCATCTATCAGGTGGTCCAGTGCATGCACCACACTAAGCATTTCCGCCTGGTATACAGACACAAACCTTCCAAACCTCAGTACACAGGATAGGCTCAAGTCCTCTGAGTAAACGCCTGTCCCGGATCTGCCATTCATCAGAGAGCCGTCTGTGAATATACTGATATCGTTACCAGCGATTTCCTCACAGACGACACTATCTGTTATAAGAGTTTTATTACATTTTCCTGTTATCCTTATCTGCCTTCCGTCCATAGACATACCCATCTCCCTGACATCTGCGTGTACAATATCAAGGATGCGCATATGACCATGTAGGGCCGTTGATTCATGCCACGTAGCATTTCGCAATATCCTGAAGGCTGTTTGCGCCACCGTTTTCTTTATTTCTAAATTCAATTGCAGCATACCTAACAAAACCTCTATGCGCTTGTTAGTGTGGTGCGTATTGCACCTGTTATTCCAACAGACGCCAGCCGTTGGACTCTGTCCAGTCTCTGCTTGATGGCTTTCTGGCTGACATTTGTCCACCAAATCACCGAAGCATACCTGATGGCAGGTCTAACCATCATAGTGTAGATCCATTTCATAGACTCTGGGCTTAGCCCCGATTTGAGTCGACAAACGCTGAAACAGAACCCTCTTGGCTCGTTCTAGTTCAGTTTGCTATCAAGGGTTATCCTTGATTAACAAGGGTTAATATTTAACTTTCGTGGAATTGTTGATTTCAGCTCCAAAAAGTACTATTTTTACTTGGCTTATGTGAATCGAAGAATTTTTTTGTCAGGGTATCGAACTATGTGCTTGCAAAGCAATGTATTAAACAATAAATTGCTTGGGTGAATAAACGTAAGTTTATAATCCCCATAAAATTCTCTTCATCCAAGCCAACTTAGGTGATTTAACTATTGCTTTTTTCTCTGTATACAAGTTGAAGACCTTCTACTAAAAATAAAGCCATTGGATACTGAGAAAAATTATTCAGTAACTGGTGGTCAAGAAGGTCTTCCAGGCAAAGTTTTCACTTCCGATAGAGAACGTTGGGCTTTATCCAAATTCCTTTCATTGATAAGGCTACATTCTCTCCAAATGAGTTCAGGCAGAGGTTGATTTTATACTAAAAGTTGGAAAAACTTAATCGTATAAACTAATCAGCTTAAAATAATTATTTTTAAAACTCTACTCAACTCTAAATTTAGTGCAAGCTATTTGTCAAGAAATTATATTGAAAAACTGTCAAAAATAATTAACTAAATTTAAAGGCGCTTTTATTTTACTGTCACCTCTATTTTGGACTTTTGTTGTTGATGATTCAACAAATCGGGTTTTTGCCACCAGAGAATATGCTGATGATTTGTTTATATCAAATCTGGGCTATCATGAACTGACAATATCGGTTACGATGCAGATGCCCTTAGCACAATTTTTAAATGGTGTCAGGAGAAAGGCTAAAGATTTAATCCTGATAAAACAATCGTGGTACCTTTTTCTACAAAAAGAAACTTAAATTTGAAACCTTACTCTAGAATATATATTGACAGGTTTTGGATCTGGGAATATAAAAAATTGTTAAACTATTGGAATAATAGTAACGGATAGAGGCAGGCAAAGAAAGTTTTCGCTCTCAGTAGAGCTAAATCAATAAAATTTACTCAAACTAACCAAACCAGTTCTCAAAATTTGAACAATTTAACTTGAAAGGCACTGAGCCCTTAGACACCATCTCAAAAGCATATGTTCATCTGATTCTAAATTCTGCAGACACTTTAATTCTCTAATTTCTGGGGAAGAAACTTTAAAACACATTATATGTAAAAGTGCAGCAATCTGGAGTCTTAGACGCCTTCACTTTGGTGAGGCATCAGGGCCTTCTTCGAAAAATAGGATACACCAAGTCAGAAACAGTGCTCAAATTCATTAAAAACCTGAGTCTGAAGAACTAATCAAGGGTATGCACATAAATCCTTTGGGTTGCGATGCACATGGGCCCACTGTAAGCTAATTAGCTATGCTGTTAGTAAATTAACTTTGTAGACTCTTCTATCTTCTATGCCATTTCCAACTGTAATTCTAAAAAGATCAATTGAAATTCACAATTATTCGTGAAATTCAGAACTCCTCTTGAAATTCAGAACTTTTCTTGAAATTCAGAAAAGATAAATAGAAATGCAGAAATTCCATACAAAATTCAGAAAAGATCAATTGAAATTCCGAAAAGATAAATTGAAATTAAAAAAAAAAACAACTGAATTTCGGAAATTTCTTTTGAGATTCAAAAAATATTAATTGGAATTCAGAACTCCATTTGATACTCAAAAAAAAAAAAAAAAAAAAAACAATAAATAGAAATTCAAAAATATTATTTGAAATTCAAAAAAGACCGAATGAAATACAGAAAATATCTAATCCAATTCAGAAAAAAATCATTCGATGGTAATGGTCTGGTAATGATAATGGTAATGATAATGATAAAAGTAACGATATTATAATGGTTACGCTTGAGATACAAGAGAAAAATTTATGTACTCCGAGTTGTAATTAATTTTTTTGAATTTCAACTGATCTTTACTGAATTGTAATTTATAATTTCTGAATATCAATTGATATTTTCTGAATCTGAAATAGAAATTCTGAATTTCAATTAATCTTTTCTGAATTTCAAATGCAATTTTTGAATTTCATTTGATGTTTACTGAATTTCAATTAATCTTTTCTGAACTACAAATGATTATTTCTGAATTTCACTTGATATTTTCTGAATGTCATTTGACATTTTGTAATTTCAAATATAATTTCTGAATTCTTATTGATCTTTTATGAATTTCAAATGGAATTCTGGAATTCAGTTGATTTTTTCTGAATTTAAAAGGGAATTCTGAATTTTAACTGATCTTTTCTGAATTTCAACTGATACTTTCTCATATTCAAATGGAATTTCTGAATTTCATTTGATGTTTTCAGAATTTCAGTTGATTTTTTTTTTTTAATTTCAACCGATACTTTCTGAATTTCATTTTATGTTTTCTGAATTTCATTTGATGTTTTCTAAATTGCAATTCTAATTGATCTTTAAAAAACTAAAATTGGAAATGGTGTTGTTATATTCCACCAAATGTCCATTCCTTTTTCAAGTAAGGTCCCAACCTTAAGGTAACCTAGGTAGCCTGATCTTAACTAAGAAAACATTTTATTTAAAAAAAAAAACTGGTAAGGAAGGCGCTTCGGCAGGGTACCGAAGCAAAAATACCCCCCCCCCCCCCCGCGGCCATATTGAAGTATGTTCAAAGTCTTAAGCCACGACGTACACAACGACATTCAGTTTTATATATTAGTGAAAGTTTTCCTATTTTGATGACGACACTTTACATGGGAGGTAGGCGTGGTTTTGATCCGCTTTTGCAAAATATCAAAGAGATGGTTTATATTATATATTAAAGAGCTGCATGAATACATTTGTTTTGCCTGTAGCAAAGTGTACACTTTCGTACTGCACCACATTTTATAGCATCTTTCAAACTTTTGTACAGTACTTTCAAATCAAACACAGGCTGAAGTGAGTACTGTACAACATTTGGTTGGATCTTAACAGAGTGTGCACATAATTTGTTTGCAGCATACATAGCCAACTGCAGCAGTTTCTCTTTGAAATACACCAAAAAACATACGAGTATACAAATTATACCAAGTAGGTGAAGAACAATTTCCTTTACTTTACAAAGTTGAGAAAATGACAAAAAGACTTAAGACACGAACTCGCTCTGATCCGAAGGAGAAAGTGGGTTTGTGTGAGGCAAACAAGCTCACATCAACATGTTGTCAACAGCGCATAACCTTCTGTTTATACATGATGTGTTTCTGTTCTATCCTGTGTACTTGGTATACGAGCACAAGTATTCGAGTGAATTTCATATTGAAAACACATTTGTTTTGAGTACAGTACTGTTTGCTTTGCTATGTTTTGCTTTTGTTTTGTAGTGTATTCAATCGTAGTTGGTTGTTGACTATGATAGAATGTAAGTATACGTGTTTCAAGCAAATGTTTTGTAGAGGCGTGCGGATGTATTCGTGCAGATGTCTAATATATATCAAAGCTAATGTGCAAAATTTCCAAACGTTTCTTTAATTTATGTGGATTTTTAAGAGATTTTACGTTGAAAATAAAGCCAATTTGTATGGGAAGTGGGCGTGGTTTTCATCTAATTTCGCCATATATCATAGAGATGGTTTATCAAAGCTTATGTGCAAAATTTTAAAACATTTCTTTAATTTTTGCAGATATTTTACGGATAATATAAAGCCAATTTGTATGGGAGGTAGGAGTGGTTTTCATCCGATTTGGCCCATTTTCGAACTCAATCTTTCTTTTTTAAAAATAAACTTATATTTTGAATTTCATTGCGATAGCTTTAAAATTACGGCTGTAATCGTGTCGACAGACGGACAGACGGACATACACACGGAAATCGACTCAGGAGGTGATGTTGATCAAAAAAATATATATTTTTCTATACCTGCCACGTCTCCTTCTTGGCGTTACAAACGGAATGACAAAGTAAATTTACCCCTTACGCAGTGCTCGTTGGGGTATAAAAATCTAAAGCTAAAGAACTGCGTTAACAAACTAGGTTGATATAATAGGCCTCAGAAGGAAACCACGGTGTCCAAGCTACGTAAGCTCTCCGCAAACCATATCTAACTAAGAAGATACTAGATAAAAAAAGAACTTCTCATATGCATTAAGCCTGACAGTGACTAGTCGACCATACACGCTGTTGAGTCGACACAGTTTATCTACGTTAATTAAAAATTCACATATACCGTTGATTAATTTTATTAAAAGCTAATGAGATAAAAAAGGAAGACTAGAAAGCACACAAATTAAATTCGTGTGTTGCATATATAGAGGCAACACAGCTAGTGGCCAGCCAGCTACTGTTACAAGTGCCGCACAGTTTTTGTAGCATTTTTAATTTTCTACTATTGAAACGGCTAGAAGCGAAAGAAGAGCAACGTGGTACAGCATAAAAAACGAATTCACTTCATTTTTAATTTTCGCGTCTAGCAGCATCCTTTTAACAGCGCAACAAACTGAAAGTTGCGCCCTTTTCATGTGGCACACATACAACAAATTTTGCTATTATATCTCCATATATGTATATCTCAACATATCTCGCTGTTTGTGGTCAAAACCAAAAATTAATTTTCTGGTCAACCATGAACGAGTTTTCGAGCTTCAAATGTTTTTCGGTTTGTTTGTTGGTCGGCGAAAGAAGTAAAATTGTTGAATGCCTGCGTGTTGTTGTTCAATGCTCAATGTTAATATGGAAAGAGAAAAGTTTTTTTTTTTTAACCACGGTCACAGCATGTTAAACATGAAGAGCTTTGAATAATGAGCTATAGGGAAAACTCTATCGCTACTTAGATGCAGGCAGGAAGAAATATCACAAATTTAATCATTTGTCTGGCTTTAAACTTACACTGAGTATACTCTTATACATATATTTATAGTTGTTGTTGTAATAAATGACTCTTTCCAAATTCAAATATGTAGACGAATCTTCTTAACTCACATGAAGTCTCCGATATCGTCGATACTACCACTTATTCAGATAACGGTAATTTCTGACAACCTTATGTTTTGCATTTTTTATATTCGACTCATTAAAAAAAAAAAATTTTAAAAGAAGTTCATTTACCCCCATATAGTTAACGCATTCAATTACTACTGTTAATTTCAGCGCTTTAGACCAAAAATCTAAAATTCGACTTGCACACAAACTTGTTGCGCACACAAATGACATTAACAACCCGAAGATATCCTTGGTCAACCGCACAACAAGTTGTTGTACATTTGCCAGCTTATGTAGCTTACATATTCTATACTCGACCCACACTGCACGCTATGGAAAGCGGCTCTAGTGCAGTGTATCAAATCAACCGAAACACCGAGATACAAAGACAAATCCAAATACAACTATAACAACATACAAAGTACTAAATTTGTTGAAACTCTTAGGCAGCAGTTGAACACCGCAGCACATCGTACTGTGCAACACCGAAAACTGCGCCGCATTTCATTTCCTTTTGGTACGTAATGGACTTTTCCGGTTTAAACGTAAAGCGTCATTGCGGTAAGGCTTCTTCTTATTCGTCTTCTTCTTCTTTTTCTTCTTCTTACTTTTACTAGTTTCTCTTTTCTTGGCTATAACATAGTCGCTGGTTGCATTGCCTTCACCATCTTCGTCAACGTTGTAAAGTTTTCCAATTAAGAATTCCATTCATTCGGTAATATCGAGCCAGAACATTTTTAGGCTATTTTAGAATTTGGATTTGAAAAGTTTCTGCAGCACGATTTTTTTTTTTTTTCTTCGTTTTGTTGGTAAGAAAAGCAATAAAGAAAAAAAATTGATACGATTTCGAAAGTGTTTCCATGTAATGCATAGTTTAGATGCTTCGTTGGCGGTGTAACATTTCATCAAAGAAAGTAAAAGTTTTTAATGTACAAAAAGAGAGAATACAGGACATTTTTAGTTTCAAAAGTACAGTTAAATAAAACACTTTTACAATTTAGAGTTTGAACAAATTTTTTAATCAATATCTTGCTTGAAATTTGTCATTATGTTTGATATTTACTATTTTTATAATATGATCGCCATCAACCTGTTATCAGGGCTCGATTCTTTTGCGTTAACTTTCAATGACTTGTTTAACCCTCATCGGTCCCCGAGGAAATGCATCGAATCGGTCCCATTGTATCAATTTGATACACATTCAAAAAAAAAGTTAAGAAAATCGTTTTTAGAAATTAAAAAAACTGATTGTTTTATATTGTTGTAGTTCTATTTTATAGTTTTCATAAATTTAAATTTAGAAAATACATTTATAAGTAATGAAAATTTGAAAGAGAAAAATGTCAAAAATGCTTATTTTTGTGGCTATGTGCCTTTATTAGCGCATTTTTCGCAAATATCATAATGATGATCATAACAAATACAAATTTTTATTGTTTTTATATGTAGATATGTAGCAACGGCCGCGTTTCGTAGTTTTTGGTAAATGGGTAATCGCCGGTAGTGCTTCAATATTGAGCCTTCGAGGCTGAGATTTCCGCTTTTTTATGTGTTTTTGCACAAGAGCCATTCCAAGCTCCTCAATAAATATTCGACGACGAATATTTTTATTGGTTTTGTGGTTTTTTTCAAACCGGAAATAGCGAAATATACTCACGTCCAACATTTTGCAAAATACTGCCATTGGCCACCGATTTATCTTCCTTTTGCAGGTGTAGGTAGCCACCATCTGGTCCATAGTGTCCCCGACACTCTTGGTTTTGTTATAATCCTGAATTAGATTCGGTTTCTTCTCAGCATTTTCACTTATAACGACGGTATTGTGCCATGTACTGAGCAGTGTAACATATCTATAACGCCGAGGCACATACGACAGTAAAATGGCTTGTAATTTGTGGTCATATACAATAACGCTCGAATACACAGGTTTTTTCCTCATATCCAAACAATACTGGAAGAATTTCGGTCCTATTTTTACGTATAGTGCCCAGAATAGTCATTCGGCGTTTATGTAACTCTTCAGCCAGTTCATAAGATGTGAAGAAGTTGTCGCATGTGATATTCCTCTCCGACAGCCCATTTACCAAATTCAAAACAACACGGCGTCCAATATTGCGCTCTGGAGCGGCGTTGCGATTGCGGCCAACATAAATTTGCGTGTTGTAAACATACCAGGTAGCTGAATCGGCCAAAATCCAAATCTTTATGCCGTATTTAGCCGGTTTCGACGGTATGTTTTGTCAAAACGGACAGCGTCCACGAAATGCAACTAGCTGTTCAGCTACTGTAACATTTTTGCCTGGAATGTATACAGCTAGCAAATTATGGTTCCATTTTTCATATATGGTACGTATCGGTGCCAATTTATCACGGACAGAAGCAGTATTGGCATAACGTTCTTCTTTATCGTCAAATCTGATACATCCATGCATTTTTTGAACATTTTCAGTGACATTGTGTCTCGAAATATTGGTCGACCGGTTTTCTCATTCCAGAGTTGTGTAACACATTCACCATACGAACGATACACACCAGCAAGCAGTAGCAATCCGATGTACGCATGTAGAGTATCCATATCTATTTGTTCCAAACCATATAAATTCGTCATATTCAAAATAGTATTTTCTATCGGTCGCAGAAACAAATCAAATGCAGACAAAACATCTACAACATGAGCAGCTGCAACTAGTTTTGGTCCTACAACAACAACAAAAAGAAACAAACACTGAATATGAAGCACAAAAAAAGAAAGGTCGGTTTTTTACCTGAAACAATATTATCAGCGCGCTTATATAAATTTCTTCGGTTATTTTCAAATGGCTCCGTTGAATATTACATTTTTTTATTTTTTGACAAATATTTTGCTGTTGCATTTCTGGCAATTTCTTCTGCCACATTTTGTTCCAGTAGCTCAACATCGTACTCATCAGAATGCTCACTCATTTCTACAACGCATTCTTCCTCCATTGTGAAATCATCGTCACTATCTACTGGAGATTCTTCTGCTTCACTTCCAGATTTGGAATCCATATCATATTCGTCTCTTTCACGGTTTTCACGTAGATTTTTTTCCATTTTTTTGAAATCATTTGAATGTATGTATAACGCAATGAAAGTATGCGGCAGATAAAAATCACTTCAAAATTGACTAAAATCACTTAACACTTCAAACAAATTCAATTCAATCTTCACTCGTGTGTGTTCAAGAACATACTGAAAAAAAAAAAAAATGAAATAAAACGAGTCTAACCCAAAAAACAACTGCAATAACCATCGGCAGATGTATTGTATCAAGTTGATACGAGGGACCAATTCGTAACTATTTCGTCTCAGGTAAAACCAGAAATGCCCGAACATTAAAAACTCACTAGCCCGATTCTACATGCAAAATCGTGCTATTTTCCCAAAAGCCGGTTCTTTCCATCGGGCCGTTTTTTTTTATTCAACTTGAAAGACAAAAATTGTATCAAATTGATACGAGGGACCGATAAGGGTTAAACATTCGGGTTAAACATTCGGGATTAAAAAAAAACAAATATAAGAGGCGGCTCGTAGCATTAAAACATTGTTTGTTCAAAGGAAAGTTTAACTTTGCTTATGAAGCGTATCTACATACGGGTGGAAAGGGCTTTAGCCCCCCACTCCTTAGAGGATTTTTTACATGGAAAAATATTGAAAATAAGCACAAAAAGCCGTTTCAGGCCGATTACATAATCCCTCCCTTGGACTACAAAACTGATATGTAATGCCTCTCACCTAGAAGAATGACCTATAAAGTAGAGTTAAAATGCAACGCTCAGTCTTACAATATGTTATCAAGTTCATTTTTTTTTTTTTTTTTTTTGTTAGATTAACCCTACACTCAGGGGATGTTCCCTATAAATGCGAAAGCATTGTGTTGGTTCGAAAGACGGGTGATTGTTAGTTGGAGGGTGGAAAGATAGAGTAGTGTCGGTGATTATGACAATCTTAAAACAGTAATTCGAAATGAACCTGAGCATTACATTTGACCTCTATTTGTAAACGATATAGGACCTTCCTCAGGGTAAATATAGGAATTATTTCAATAGCATCATAAAAATATTCAATATGTAATTCCAAATGAACCTGTTGTAACATGAATAAAAATATTGCACCATAATGCTTGATCAAACCTCCACTTTCAAATGATAAATATTTTATATTATTATTTATATATCGCTATTAACATTATGCAATATTCAGTGAGCGTCAAAACAAAGTGTACACCATACTTTTTAATACTTTGTACTTTATTTCAATATTTTTTAAAAAGTAATTTTATAAAAAATTTAAGTAGTTTTGAAATTAATTTTGTATGCTCTTATTATATACTAACTAAATCTATAAATTATTTTACAACAGAAATTCACATACTTCAAAAACGAAACATACTCCATTTTCTTCGAGTCAAAACAAACTGTAAACTTAAATTTGAAAATAAGGAAACAAAATTTCAGTTCAATTATTAATATATTTTGTTTGTCTTCCTCGCTCTGAAATGACAGCTTCCAACCGTTTCGGCATTGATACCACCAATTTTGTTGTTACGTCTGATGAAATTTTTTGCCATTTTTCAAGTAAAACTGCCTTCAGGGAGTCCTTGCTGGTTATCGTCCTCTTTCTTATTTGTATATCGGGTTGTGGTCCGGTGATTGTTAGGGGGTGATCCAGCTGTTTTGGAGTATTGTACAGCAACCATTCCTTCATTACCTTTGATGTATGTTTCGGATTGTTGTCCTGCTGAAACATCCATAAGCGATCCACTCCTAATTTGGTAACACTGACCGGCAAATGTTCTTTTAAAATATTAAGGTAAATAAATTTATTCATTGTACTATCAATATGCGTTAAATTTCTTACTCTGCTTGCATCCATACACACCCACACCACCACTAAGCCCCCACCATTGTTTATTGTAGAAGTTTTCTCTTTATTTTGGCTTCCCCATATTTTTGTAGATTTTTTCTGTCCAAAAATTTCGAATTTGCTTTTGTCACTAAAAACTATGTTTTCCCAAAATTAATTTTCATGTTTTTCGTACTTTTTAGCAAAATCCATACGTAGCCTTTGATTTTTCCTTGATATAAACTGCTTTTTTTGATTGACCCTTCCATATAGACCATTTGCATTTGAGGCACGTCTTATAGTACTGGCACTAACTTATAGTACTTGGTTCCTGATGATGCAGACAAATCATCCGCTATTTTCACTACGCATGCAGTTGTATCTTTTTACAGTCTTCTGACTACTGATCGTATTGCGGTTTCATAGAGTTTTTTTTTTTTTGGTTTGCCAGCACATGGTCAATTTTCTTGTGCTTCAAATTTTTTTGTATTTGTCAATGATTTTTTGGTGGCAATATGACCTCTATCAATAATTGAAGCGATTTCGCGAAGTGATTTTCCTTCCATATGGAATTTTATGTCGAACTCCCGTGTTTCAATAGAAGTTTGACTACGCATTTTAAAAATGTTTTCTTACAACTTACTTCCTCACTTTATCAAACGCGAATGATGCAGAAACATTAACTGACAACATAATTAACGCATAACATAATTAGCGTAACATTTGTTTTAAATACTTACTCTGTTATAATTTACTCTGAGCTAGTTTACAGCAAACTGGACTCTCAATCTAAGCATAAAATGCTTGTTGCGTTTAATGACTTGACTAGATATATATTTGACTTAAGACGTCTTGACCATGTATCTGCAAAAAGTAGGAAAATTTTAGGCTTAATAGGATATTTAAATGCAAGAAAGTGCATATTTCAGCACAAGTTGATAGTCAATAAGAGTCCATTTTACCTCTTTGAAAAACTTGTATTCAGTGCATGGAAGAGAACTTTCAACTTAATATTGCTTAGATTCACTTATTTACACTCTGAGCGGCTATTTTCCATCAACGGCATCAAGCTTTGGAACTCGCTTCCTTCAAACATTAAAAGTATTGGCAGCACGAACAAATTTAAGCTTTCAATTATACACTATTTCTCTAACCCTTTAATTTTCTTCCTCTTTCTCTTCTATACTGCTTCAAATACTTCCTCTCCTCCATCTTTTGCTTATTAAGGTGGGACAAGACATTCGCGGACAAGACAATTCATAACTCGGTCAAAAACAAACATTTTTCCAAAATTTTTTTATTATTGTAGAGAATTGAACAAATTACAAGAAAAAAAAATTCAAAAAAATATATTTTCTACTCCAACATGGTTTTATAGAGCTCCAAACTGGCGGCAGAGAAAAAAACGGGGCCTCGTGGTTGCAGCGCTGGGAGTTGCAAAAATTGTCCGATCTGGAAAAAAATGACTTTTTTAAATCTTAACAAAATTGGTTATCGTATGACACGAGCTTTTTTTTAAAATTTTTTTTTTTAATTTTTGGTAATGTTGCAAATTTGAAAGTGTGTTTTTTCGAAAAAAATATTGACTTTAAAAATTCATAAAAATCGAAAAAAATAATTAAAAAAAAGCTCGTGTCATACGATAGCGAATCAAGTTTAAAAAAATACAAAAAAAAAAAAAATTTCGTCTAAAATGAACCCGCTAGTGTCGCAACCAGTACGAAAAACATGGTTTCGAGATAAACGCGAAAGTTTGTGAACAAAGAAAAAAAAGGTTACCTTCAATCTGCCATGCCTGCTTCGTACGGTATGCCTTCGTTATGTTGTGCTGTTTCTTATAGTTTTTTGCAATCGTTTAGCAATTCGGGCTTCTTTTGAAGCTTCATATGCCTTCACTCTGGCGCATTTCAAACGGTTTGCATGATTTCCTTTGGAAAAATTCAATGCTGTAGCTCCTATGGTGATACCAAGTAGTTGAAACATTTGCAAATAACTATACTATAAGGTACGAAATAACAACCACCAAAAGTCAGGTAGCAAGTAAAACAAGTATATACCAGCTGCCGTACGTAGGTAGCGCAAAAATTAAAAATGCGCTCTCACTAATCCGGCTGTAACTTTTGAACCCGTAAGAATTTTTCCCTGAAGCGTTTTTCTTACAATCTTAAGTATATTTACTAAAATACAAAATTATTAAAAAAAAATTAAAAAAAAATCGATTTTAAAAATCTGCCAATGTCATGTCCCCCCTTAAGTTAAGTTCATTAATTGAAATGTTAATTTTTTAAGCTATTGTGTATTACAAAATTTTCAAGTTTTAACTTTAAGGTTTATTCTATTCTCAGTTGATTATAATGTTTTTAAATTGTTGTACGCTAAAAGACTATTATAGAACTTTCTGTACTAATGTTTGGGTTAAATAAATACAAATACATATATAAATACAAAAATATTTGAAATAGCTAAGCTTGCTATGCAGGTGTACACTTTGTTTTGACTCGATATATATGGATTATTTTTGTTTTCATTAAATATTTTATTGTTGAAAATTATATGCAAGACTTATTACTTATTACTTAAGACTTACATTAAGAGAGACTTTAACAAGAATTCAAAACATAATAAATTTTGGGACTTATTACAGTATTGAAGACTTATATGTGGCATAACTCGAGTACACTTTGTTTTGACGCTCAATGTTTAAATTAAATTGCACAGTACATTTAAATTAAAGTATATTTTCGTATTTTTGTTAAGTCATTTTTGTATTATAAAAACCATAGAATTAATGTAATTTTTTAATTATTTTTTGTTTGTTTTCTAACTAAGTCCTCCACCTCCCCTCTCCGCCACTCTGGCGAATCCTAGATCTGTCATTGCATTGGTACATACTTTTTTAGTATGTCAGACCTCCTAACTTGTTGTGTACAAAAATTTGGTCCTGTGTAAAGTATATTTTTCCAAATTGCGGGCTTTGCAAAATCATCTTAAAACTGAAAAAAGCAATCCAACAATCTATTGGTTAAGTTTTTAGTCCCATGATACCATTATCAAAATTTCATAAGAAAATTTAACAATAACATTTTTTAAGCTTCAACATTTTTAAAATTATGTCAAAAATTTAAAAATATCAAAGTTCAAAGAATTTCACTTATATATTTTTTTTTATCTCTTGAAAATAATGTAGAATTTGTATCTTCAAACAATAAATTATAAAATTTCCGGTACAAATAACTATTGAATTCTTTTAATAAAAACTAACTCAACTGAAAAATCATTAAAAAAGCCACATATGGAGTTTAGGTGATTTTAACTATATAACTAACAAACTTGTGTATAATGCTTTAAGTCCTGTACGAGTCCGACTATCTGAATACGAGTTTTGTACATTAAGTTAGAACATAAATATAACTTTTTTGATAAACAATTCCTGAGCAAAAAATTTGTATAATAAAATATTTTACAGTAGTTATTGTGGGGAATTAGATACTTTTTTTTTTATTATCTACTGCATAACTAATTGTAATGTCATTATTTATCATTATTTTCTAAAAAGTATACTGTTTAAAGTACAGCCCACTTTTTATTTTTTTAAGATATGTTTATGTTTTTGGTGTCATTGAAAGGAAAATTTAATAAATTACAAAATTGATCTTAAAATAAAATTTCATTTATTACGCGAATTTCTGAGAAATTTGCACTCAAAGTTGAAATTTGGTAGTTTCAATCGATTGATTTCATTTTCACATGAGCACAACTGGGTAACGGTTAAGTTAATGGGGTTTATTGACATGCCGTTAGAAAGGTGTTTTTATTGCCTTTATAAAGAGCTATCAAAATAAGTTTCATGTAAGTTAGTTTTTCTGCTAGAAACAATAACGTAAACCAAAGTCGTGAAAAATTAATTGACCCTGTAGCTCTTAAGAATGTGAAAATAGACCCCCCTCCCATACGTTTTTTTGCTCAGCTCGACATAACCTTTCAGCTCCGTAAATAGTTGCACTCAATTGCGGGACACCCTGTATAAAAGGGTAATCACGTGTGTTTGGAACCGCAAAGCTTGAGAATGGCAGGCGCTATTTCAATAATTATTTTCCTATTGCATGGCTTTGATACCCAGTTGGGACATAGGCAATATCAGATTGGTCATGCCTACTTTCGATGCACAATAAATGTGAAAAACATTAAATTGCAGGTAATAGTGAACAGATTTTGCCGGAAAAAAACACCAACCAATGTTATTTTATTAAAAAATAATAAAAGTTATACGAAATGGAGTTATACGAAATGGAAAGATAAAGGTGTCAAATTGTTCTGTATTAAAAGAAATGAGCAAAACTGAAATTTTCACCGTGCTGAAGATCCGAATTCAAAAAAGAGGCTGGAAAAAGCGTGGCTATCTTCACCAATAGTTCGAAGATAGCCACGCTTTGTTTCGAACTCAGCCACGCTTTTTAAACTCACCACAGTATATTTCAAATTTTTCCAAATAAACGAATAAAATTCAGATTGATTTTTTGCCGTTTAACCTGTACGTTCTTGTTTAAAGAAATCATAATAATTTTGAGAGAATCAACAAACAATAGACGATGTTTAAACAGCTTTACGAAAACGAAAGTGGCCATATTTCAGCCCTTGAAAGGACTTTGACCGAGCTTCTTATGATCAATTGTGTTGTGTGTGTTGTGAAATGTTTGAACATAAATGATCGTGAACTGTACTTACATGCTTTATGCCGACTCCCAATGGCTTATAATCTCAAGCAGCTTTTCATGTCAGTTTTTACTCTCTGGGGTTTGCCATTGTATACAGAAAGGTGACGGACGAACAGAAAAATTAATTCAATTGAAAAAAACTTTCTGTATCAGGTGGGAATTGAACCAGGGTTCTCTACCGTATAGGTCACGCACTCTACCCACTACGCCATGGCTGTTTAAATAGCTTATTTCACTTAAATCATTATCATGAGTTTGACTTCAATGTGTTGTCGCAAAAAATGTGTGCTGCTGCATATTTATAATGTATCTTATTTCTTTGAAATTTTTTTAACAAAAAACCTTTAAAATGAAACAAAACAGCTTAAGCATATAATGATTTCATTGAAATCAGCTCATTTTGGGGTCAAAAGTTGCGAACGTAATCATCTACTTAAACAATTGATAAAGAGCCTTGATGATATAATAAATGCAAATTAATTTTTCTAATAAGAAGAATTTTGTGAACTTTTTTCCTACGATTAGAAGAACATAAAGATAACCTTGGAGGCCTTTCTCCTATGCAACATGGTTTTCGCAAAGGGTACGATAGATGCCATAAGCGAAGTCTATAAAAAAACGATACAAGACAAAGCAACAGAACAATACTGCGCAATAATAACACGGGACGTAAACAACGGCTTCAATACGATAAAGTGGTACTACAAGCATTTAAGTACAAGGGTGTGGACATATATCTCTACAAATTAACAGCAGATTACCTTAATAATAGAATCTTTCTGTATAAGACGGATAATAGTATGAAAGAATACCGAATAACAGCCGGAGTGCCTCAGAACTACGTACTAGGACCATTCCTTTGGAATATAATATACGATAGATATGTTACATTATGAAGATATTTTAGTAACAGAACGCAGAGTCTTTAAAATACCGAGGATACAACTACAAGATATTGAGATCCCCTTAAACGGAGCTTAAGCTACTTGGGTGTACAATTGGATGATAATCTTAGCTTCATATATCGACGCTATGAAAAACCTATGAAAAGAAAAGCCGAAAAAAAAAAATCACCCATTGGAAAATTACACTACAATTAAAGAAAAATAGCACAATGAAATTAAACAAAATTTTATAGGTACATAACAAAAGCAAGAATAATATGCGAAAGTTGAGTAGTTATGGAAAAAATAAATTTTAAGGTTTTAACAAAAAATTCAACCGCTTGGCCTTCTTTGCTGCAAAATCGTTGATAACTTCATTAATGCCAATATCAAATCTTCGATGCAAACTCATCAACGCCTAAGCTGTTAGTCTTTCTTGTGCTCTTGTCACTCGCAAGTAAGTTTTAAGCCTTTTATATGTTGAAAAGGATCGCTCTACAGTACAAGTTAGTTTCATCTTAAGCCGAAGGTATAAAAGTTACATATTTCGGTGGGGAGATGGGGGATAGGAGGGTGGACAGAACCCCCCGACATGCCCCTGAATACGGCCCTGCGCGGATAGATATAGTCCATGACGACTTCACCCTTATCAATGCCAATATCGATCGATGTATCTGTTCATTTTTGAGCCATTGTACTCGTATAAGTTTGTCGTTGACATAATCCTAGCGTAAGATCTATACAAATAAAAATCTTATCGCCAGCATATTCATAAGATCCTTACAGATAAGGCTTGTTGAGGTTATACAAGTTAGTAAACTTTGCCTAATTCCAAAACTATTAAAATTTTAGCATAGTAAACTCCTATATGAGAGTTTCTAACAAAACCAAGAAATCATCTTCAAAATGTGTTGTAATAAAATTACAAACTGGGCTTAAAATTAAAGAAACATATAAATTTTAACCCATAATTAAAAGCCGTCCACTGTGTCTTCTTCGTTTATTTATTTTTTTTTTTTTTTTTCACTGACAAGTGATATGAAACCATACATATTAACTTATTATATCTCATAAACTAAGTAAGTCTTTTCTTATATGATGACTTTTATCATCAGTTTTATTCACAGTATTATTTCGTTAAAGTACCGGGCTTTCGGGCATAAGCCACAACCAAGTTATATTTTGAAATCCAGTCATATTCATCGGAGTTATCACGATTCTGACGTAAGTTCAGTTTTACCATACAGTGAATAAAATCATCGAGAAATTCTCCATGCTGCGTTTCCGGAATGCGATCGAAAAATGGACAAATGGCGCGAAATAAATCTAGATTGAAATCGGTATTAAATATTAATTATACCCTAATAAATTCCAACTTACCCTTTATACCTGGCACAGTTTTGTGATGATAGGTGTCATTCCATGCCTCAACAGTTATGTCAACAAAGCCTGCATCTTCAAGTAGTTGTCCAAATTCAGTTGGCACATCTGGGCACTCATGATAAGGTGAGACAAATTTTTTTGTAGTCCTCAAGATAGCTACTCCATTTTTGCAACTCCGACATCTTTTCGTAAATGTCGAACAAGAATTCTGTAGCCAGGAAAACTATTAAGAAATCACCGCCCTCGCGGCGTAGCAGATTCCAAATGTTCTTCAACATTAACCTATCTCAAAAATAAAAGTGCAACTAAAGGTCTCATGAAATCTTACAACTCACCTCTGATCCTGCACCCAATGCAAGCAGTAATGTGAAGTTAGATGGTCAAACTGTCCACGCAGATGTTTTGGCACTTCATCAGTGCCGATGTCTAAAGCCTCGAATTTGACGCGCTCATATTTGGTATAGGACTCATTGGAGAAGTTTACCATATTTTCATTTACATCTGTCCCAATAAGCTTTTCGAAATTCGTGGGCATTAGCGGATAAATAAAGTCCATGACCACGTTCCCTGTACCGGAGCCGATATCAATGAGTGCATCACATCCATCTTTGCGCCATCTTATTAGGGGGCCATATTTTTTGATTACCTTTTCGGCATCCCTGCGGGATTGGTAATTGATCCCCGAATAAAGCGTAGCCTGATTCATTGTTTGTTTGAAATCTTTTCTGTAGAAGAACGAAAGTGCATATGCCGTATGAAATATCGTTTGTGTAGGGAACTTAAAGGTCAAGCAACTCTTTTCAGCAGATCTTGCAAAATCGCATTATTTATCTTTTTTTTTTATTATTGGTGATATAAGCGTTCTTTTTGTGTGGTTCGATTTATCATGAACTGTGTTCTTCGTATTCTAGTACAAGCCAAGTAGGAAATTTCTAAAGTTTCTAAAGTTTCTAATCCTTTGCTTATGGTTATCGTCCTAATGCAAATATTCAAATTATTTTTGTTATGATTACACCAGGCCCGCAGGCAGAACTTTCCATGGGGGTTTTGATATGGGAATTTCCAAGCAAAATCGTTTAGTTTTAAAATTATTCTTTATTGTGATTTATTTTTTTTTTTAAATAACGAAAAAAATTATCACAAGTGCTTATGAGCACTTTGAAGTAAAAACTTCTTTAGGCGAGCTGAGCACTTTTTGGTAGGGGTAAAAGTTATAACTTCGCGTCAGCACTGTTAACGTCAGCAATGTTATATCATCACCACTGTTAATGGCACCACTGTTCACGTTAGCACTGGTAAGGCTTGCACTGTTCATAGCTGTATTTTCAGCATGATTCAGCTACCTGGCAAGCAAAACACATAGCAAAGTTTTTGTGTTTTGTATATGAGGAACCCCAGAAGGATAGCATAGGATAGATAGTGGGTAGGTGTGTTCAGAAAAAATATTGAAGAGCAAAAACTAATAGGTCCAGCTCATATGTTTGATCAGTCTATGGAGCAATTCGGAAGAGATATAAACTATAAACGACTATTTTTGTGTTTCTTGTATGGGGACCCCCCAGAAGGATGGTAGACAAGGGCAGGCGTGTTGAGAAGAAATGTTGAAAGGCAAAAAGGAAAAAGACCAACTCATATATTCCACCCCTCTTGGGATCAATTTAAGAGAGATATGTACTATAATCGACAGTTATTGTGTGATTTTTTTGGGAACACCCAGGAGGGTTGCAGATAGGCATTAGTTTTCTTGAGAAGAAATGTTGAAGGGTAAAAAGTAATAAGTCCAGCTTATATATTTCAACGCTCTAGAGGTTAATTCGGGCGAGACATGAACTATATTCGACAGTTTTGGTGTTTTTTTTTTTTAATGTTTTATGTTTTTGTAGGATAGATGTCTTGAAAAAAAATATAGAAGGATAACTCCCGCTAGAAGTCAATTCGGGAAAGTTGTGAACTAAAATTTCCAGCTTTTGTGCTTCTTGTATGGCGACCACCAGAAGGGTGGCAGATCGGGGGTAGATGTGTTCAGCGGAAATGTTGAAGGGCAAATATATAGGATCAGCTCATATATTTGACTCCTCACGGGTTCAATTCGGAAGAGATTTTTTGTTATATGAAAATTTGATAATTTATTCAAAATACTCGATAAACAGATTTACAGAAAACTTTGACGATGTACGTATGATACTAACAAGGAAAGGTCCTATGGAAACATATACAAATTTGGTAACAACGAAATGTATTTTAGAGTCACATGTGATGACATCACATTTGTAGATATAACTTTCATTGTAATGATGTTATTGTTGTTATTTTTAACAGTTTTAAGTCGATGTCATAAACTTTTCTAATGAAATATCTGAACATATGAAAAGTTCGAGAAAAAACCACATATTTATTACCTATATAAGTGTCCACACACTTTATCTATATTATTTTTAAGAAATTTTGTGAATTTTTATATAAAAAAAATGTTAAGAAAACAAAAAAAAAAAAAGTAACTTTTTTAGCACGTATTGAGCATGTAAAGGGTGATTTTTTAAGAGCTTGATAACTTTTTTTTTTAAAAAAACGCATAAAATTTGCAAAATCTCATCGGTTCTTTATTTGAAACGTTAGATTAGTCCATGACATTTACTTTTTGAAGATAATTTCATTTAAATGTTGACCGCGGCTGCGTCTTAGGTGGTCCATTCGGAAAGTCCAATTTTGAAAGACAAATTTTGTTCAGCGATGAGGCTCATTTCTGGTTGAATGGCTACGTAAATAAGCAAAATTGCCGCATTTGGAGTGAAGAGCAACCAGAAGCCGTTCAAGAACTGGCCATGCATCCCGAAAAATGCACTGTTTGGTGTGGTTTGTACGCTGGTGGAATCATTGGACCGTATTTTTTCAAAGATGCTGTTGGACGCAACGTTACGGTGAATGGCGATCGCTATCGTTCGATGCTAACAAACTTTTTGTTGCCAAAAATGGAAGAACTGAACTTGGTTGACATGTGGTTTCAACAAGATGGCGCTACATGCCACACAGCTCGCGATTCTATGGCCATTTTGAGGGAAAACTTCGGAGAACAATTAATCTCAAGAAATGGACCGGTAAGTTGGCCACCAAGATCATGCGATTTGACGCCTTTAGACTATTTTTTGTGGGGCTACGTCAAGTCTAAAGTCTACAGAAATAAGCCAGCAACTATTCCAGCTTTGGAAGACAACATTTCCGAAGAAATTCGGGCTATTCCGGCCGAAATGCTCGAAAAAGTTGCCCAAAATTGGACTTTCCGAATGGACCACCTAAGACGCAGCCGCGGTCAACATTTAAATGAAATTATCTTCAAAAAGTAAATGTCATGGACCAATCTAACGTTTCAAATAAAGAACCGATGAGATTTTGCAAATTTTATGCGTTTTTTTTAAAAAAAAAGTTATCAAGCTCTTAAAAAATCACCCTTTATAAAAAAATACGTCAACCTTAGATTTTTGTCCGAGTGATACCTGGGGACCTTTCCTAGTAAGTGCAGATTTCAATTTTAACTTTGCGGATGATAAAAATTTAGCACTAATTGAATTTTTGAAAAAAAAAAAAACATTAGGTTCAATGATCAAAAACTAGGTACTACAAAATATAACAGTTGTGCTGAAAAGTTTGTAGGCTAACATAGTAAAACACGTTTGTCGGTAAAATTCAATTATAATATTCAACACAGTTGTCTTCGAGGGCGATACAACAATTATAGCGGCGATGCAATTTTTCGGTACAGTTTCTATAATACAATTTTTTTTTTAGTCTCAAAATAGGACTGCTTCTGCGACATGAACTAAATGAAACATCACTCTTTTCTTCTTCAAATGGTGAAGTTTTTCGTGATATCATCCTTGAAAAGCTCAAACAACGCTATGTAATAATCGCCATTGATGGTCTGGTTTAGTGATGGAGATATGTGACTATCATCCATTGTCACATATAGACAAAAAAAATCGTTATTATTACGTTGTTGCTTTTGATTGATTGTGAGCTGGCGTGGCACCTACTTTGCACACAGCTTCGCTTTTTTTAAATATTCATGCACGATATTTCCAACACGCTTTTTTAATTTCTTCAAAGTATCAGCTATCACGATAAACTTCACCTTACGGTCATCCATAATTATTTTGTGAACTTTTTTTATGTTTTTGTTTTTTACTGCGTGCATCGTCTTCGATGCTTATTTTCCTCGTGCAAGGTTCGAATAATGTTTATCAAGCCAAGTTTTTTCTTCAACATTATTTTTTCAACAGTAAAGCAATGCTTCTTAACACACGAAATTCTTTTTTATTTATTTTTAGTTTTCATGATAATGAATGATTGTGAGTTGCATCACTAACAATCTCACGAACTAATTGTCTGACAGCTATTATATTTATACACGTGTCGTTTTAAGGCTGGTACTAACAACACAAAATCATACGGATTTAATTCTAGTAACGTTAACCTATGAACTTTTCAGTCCAACTGTTGAAATGACGATCGATGCGATTTATACACTATACTTACTGAAATTCCAATCTTTACTTAAGTTACCATAATGCTATTGTATTATTTTTGGAACATTAAATACAATTAATGAAATTTGAATGATTTAATACTAAAATTAATTTGAAAATTCAAGAAAATACGCTGCTTTTTCAGTTACAGTTGTAAGTTTTTCATAGCATTAAGTTTTAATTTTGGTCGGCGTTCCCCCTACTGTCTGTATTTTTTTTTTATATTGGTAAGTATATTGGTTGAATTTAAAGCTTAAACAATTTTAAGCTTGATTTGTAAAAAGTTTCTTTAACTCATTATGAACAGACCCCTGTTCCAGTTGAGCTAGAATAATAAATCTATCCAGAAAATTTTAGTTTGATTTAACTTAGAAGTAGATACAATATGTTGGTTCTGGCTCAGGTGGAGCGGTGGAGCAAGCCGATGACGTCACTCTGGCCCAGCGCCATCTTGTGGGGGCTTTTTGCTAAAATGTGTAAAGGTGCATGTCTTTGCTAAAAGCTATTATGGTGTATGTCTTTGCTAAAAGCTATTATGGTGTATGTCTTTGCTAAAAGCTATTATGGTGTATGTCTTTGCTTTATTTATATTTTTAAATTAGCAAGTTTGGTGTATGTCTTTGCTGTAAGCTTTTAAAAATTGGCAAGTTTGGTATATGTCTTTGCTAAAAAGCTATTATGGTGTATGTCTTTGCTAAAAGCTATTATGGTGTATGTCTTTGCTTTATTTATACTTTTAAATTGGCAAGTTTGGTGTATGTCTTTGATGTAAGCTTTTAAAAATTGGCAAGTTTGGTGTATGTCTTTGTATGTCTTTGCTAAAAAGCTATTATGGTGTATGTCTTTGCTAAAAGCTATTATGGTGTATGTCTTTGCTTTTAAGCGTTAGTCATAATTTCATACACTACATTATCGGTAGTGGTAGTCAAGCGAGTTCTTATCAGTGTTTGCATGTTTTGTTTTTCTTAACCCTCGAATACCTAATAGCAATGACTCAAATCCTGAGTGACGAGCTTAGCTGAAATGATATGACTTGCTATATGAAAATATATATATTAATATGGATTGAACCAATTTAGGTACGGCGAAGGTTGAAGGGTTAAAGAATTGTTTATAAATTTATCATAATGGTGCTAAGTATTAGGTGCGAGTATTAGATTTGTATAAGTAGTTTAAGAATTGGATGACAACCATTTGAAACATAGGCGTATATAAATATCCATTCGTCAGCTGGGGGACATCGGGGTAACAAGCCCCCGCGTAATAACCACCGGCCAAGTCACTTACACCCAGCAACTTCTCCGCCGCTGTATTTTATTTTAAGTAAACGAAATACACCGCAACCAAGAAGAGTCAAGAAGTTTCTAGAAGCTTCGAGATGCAGAAACTTCGAGAACATTTTAGAAGCTGACTTATGTCATTGTATGCCGAAGCGAATGGTGTGAGAGAGAAAGGGAGAGAGAGAATTTGATAGTAAGAGAGAGAAAGGGAGATAGCAAATAGCGCGATCCTATACAAATAATACTTCAGAATCAACCTAACCTTAGCCAATGCCAAGAAGAGTCAGGAAGTTTCTAGAAGCTTCGAGATGCAGAAACGTCGAGAACATTTTAGAAGTCGGCTTATGTTATTGTATGCCGATGACGTCACCCATACCCATCCTGTTACGGATTTTAATTTTATTTAATTTCAATTTCAATACTAATTTCAAGGTTAAAGTGATAAGAGCCAAGCTTCATAGTAAGCGCACTCATAACCCGCAAGTTCAAGATAAGGCAGCAATGGACAAGTTCAAACATGTTTTTTTTTTGTGTTACTTATAAAATAAATAAACAATTTTTGCGGTCAAGTGCAAGGGCAAAACAAGAAGATAAGAATTTAAAGTTGATATGTCAAAAACTAAGCTAAGCTAACCTAAGCTAATATAAGCTAAGGCTGCGTTTATAGTGAACGCCCATAATCGGCTGCTTTTTTATAATGGTTCTTGTTGTTGTTGTTCTTACTGTTGCTATTGTTGTTCTTACTGATGTTGTTGTTGTTGTTCTTGTTGTTGTTCTTGTTCTTGTTGTTGTTCTTACTGTTGTTGTTGTTGTTGTTGTTCTTACTCTTGTTGTTGTTGTGGTTGTTGTTGTTGTTGATGAGGCTGTTTTAATAATAAAAATAGGCAATCTAAAGTTACTAAATAAATAGCTAAACTTCTTTATTAAAATATTATTTATATTAATTACACTACATTTTGAGCCCAATTTGGTCACATCTGTTGATAACCAAGATAAGCTATGGAAGCTACATCCAATTACGGACCATCTCAAGTCAAATATGTTGAAGAACTATCACCCAACACAACATTTATCTTACGATGACAATGGACGACACGGTTGCAAGCAGTTTTTTAAAGGTAAACCAATCGGCCAAACGGTTACATGTTAAATTTTGACATATATCAAGGCAAGAACCCACGTTGTACCAATCCATATGATGAACGATTCGGAAAATGTGCAGCACCACTTATAACTATGATCGATGACTTTCAGATGATTTGAAAGGCCATATTGAATATTTCATTCATATTGAATTATTGTTTGATTGATTATCGATATTGTGATTGATTGATTGATTATCGATCAGTTTAAGCAGGTAGCTGTTGAACAGTACAGACCAGTTTTAGCTGGTAGATGTAGAACAGTACAGATTAGTTTTAGCCGGTAGCTGTAGAACAGTACAGACCAGTTTTAGCAGTTGCTGTTGATCAGTACAGACCAGTTTAGCAGATTACTGCTAAAACTGATCTGTACTATTCAACAGCTACCGGCTAAAACTGGTCTGTACTATTCAACAGCTAACTGCTAAAACTGGTCTGTACTGTTCAACAGCTACCTGCTAAAACTGGTCTGTACTGTTCAACAGCTACCTGCTTAAACTGATCGATAATCAATCAATCAATCACAATATCGATAATCAATCAAACAATAATTCAATATGAATGAAATATTCAATATGGCCTTTCAAATCATCTGAAAGTCATCGATCATAGTTATAAGTGGTGCTGCACATTTTCCGAATCGTTCATCATATGGATTGGTACAACGTGGGTTCTTGCCTTGATATATGTCAAAATTTAACATGTAACCGTTTGGCCGATTGGTTTACCTTTAAAAAACTGCTTGCAACCGTGTCGTCCATTGTCATCGTAAGATAAATGTTGTGTTGGGTGATAGTTCTTCAACATATTTGACTTGAGATGGTCCGTAATTGGATGTAGCTTCCATAGCTTATCTTGGTTATCAACAGATGTGACCAAATTGGGCTCAAAATGTAGTGTAATTAATATAAATAATATTTTAATAAAGAAGTTTAGCTATTTATTTAGTAACTTTAGATTGCCTATTTTTATTATTAAAACAGCCTCATCAACAACAACAACAACCACAACAACAACAAGAGTAAGAACAACAACAACAACAACAACAGTAAGAACAACAACAAGAACAAGAACAACAACAAGAACAACAACAACAACATCAGTAAGAACAACAATAGCAACAGTAAGAACAACAACAACAAGAACCATTATAAAAAAGCAGCCGATTATGGGCGTTCACTATAAACGCAGCCTTAGCTTATATTAGCTTAGGTTAGCTTAGCTTAGTTTTTGACATATCAACTTTAAATTCTTATCTTCTTGTTTTGCCCTTGCACTTGACCGCAAAAATTGTTTATTTATTTTATAAGTAACACAAAAAAAAACATGTTTGAACTTGTCCATTGCTGCCTTATCTTGAACTTGCGGGTTATGAGTGCGCTTACTATGAAGCTTGGCTCTTATCACTTTAACCTTGAAATTAGTATTGAAATTGAAATTAAATAAAATTAAAATCCGTAACAGGATGGGTATGGGTGACGTCATCGGCATACAATAACATAAGCCGACTTCTAAAATGTTCTCGACGTTTCTGCATCTCGAAGCTTCTAGAAACTTCCTGACTCTTCTTGGCATTGGCTAAGGTTAGGTTGATTCTGAAGTATTATTTGTATAGGATCGCGCTATTTGCTATCTCCCTTTCTCTCTCTTACTATCAAATTCTCTCTCTCCCTTTCTCTCTCACACCATTCGCTTCGGCATACAATGACATAAGTCAGCTTCTAAAATGTTCTCGAAGTTTCTGCATCTCGAAGCTTCTAGAAACTTCTTGACTCTTCTTGGTTGCGGTGTATTTCGTTTACTTAAAATAAAATACAGCGGCGGAGAAGTTGCTGGGTGTAAGTGACTTGGCCGGTGGTTATTACGCGGGGGCTTGTTACCCCGATGTCCCCCAGCTGACGAATGGATATTTATATACGCCTATGTTTCAAATGGTTGTCATCCAATTCTTAAACTACTTATACAAATCTAATACTCGCACCTAATACTTAGCACCATTATGATAAATTTATAAACAATTCTTTAACCCTTCAACCTTCGCCGTACCTAAATTGGTTCAATCCATATTAATATATATATTTTCATATAGCAAGTCATATCATTTCAGCTAAGCTCGTCACTCAGGATTTGAGTCATTGCTATTAGGTATTCGAGGGTTAAGAAAAACAAAACATGCAAACACTGATAAGAACTCGCTTGACTACCACTACCGATAATGTAGTGTATGAAATTATGACTAACGCTTAAAAGCAAAGACATACACCATAATAGCTTTTAGCAAAGACATACACCATAATAGCTTTTTAGCAAAGACATACAAAGACATACACCAAACTTGCCAATTTTTAAAAGCTTACATCAAAGACATACACCAAACTTGCCAATTTAAAAGTATAAATAAAGCAAAGACATACACCATAATAGCTTTTAGCAAAGACATACACCATAATAGCTTTTTAGCAAAGACATATACCAAACTTGCCAATTTTTAAAAGCTTACAGCAAAGACATACACCAAACTTGCTAATTTAAAAATATAAATAAAGCAAAGACATACACCATAATAGCTTTTAGCAAAGACATACACCATAATAGCTTTTAGCAAAGACATACACCATAATAGCTTTTAGCAAAGACATACACCTTTGCACATTTGAACAAAAAGCCCCCACTAGATGGCGCTGGGCCAGAGTGACGTCATCGGCTTGCTCCACCGCTCCACCTGAGCCAGAAGCCCTGTATTGTATCTACTCTTAGAAAATAAAATCAAAAAAAATTTTTTTAAAAAAAAGAGTTGCCACCCGAGATTTTTTTTTGAAGGAACGATATTAAACAATATTCTTCAAGCTTAATCGAAAGTTCTCAAAAATTTCCACAATACAACAAAACATATACAAAAACTTATTTCGTTAAAGACCAGCGTTGTGTCAAACTTCATAAAAATTCACAAAAATTAAATATACAGCCTTACAAAGAGGCTCATATAAGAATTATATTTTACTATATATTTTTTTAGATTTTTTAGAGGCTTAAGAATAAAGAGCAAAAAACAAAAAATGGAAAACTCCCAAATTCTTCGCGCTTGGAAATGTAAGTAAACGTAATTGTTCAGACTTAAGCGAAAACAGGTCGATTAGATAAATTCTTAAAATTTTATATACATTTTGAAGATCATAAGAATCTATCACTGTATACCTTCCAACGCTGGACAAAAATGGTTTAAAGGAAAAAAAGTTGAATTTGAATTTGAATAACTTGAATTTCACGTTTCAAGACTTTTCTGCACTTTATGAATTTTTACAATATTATTTTATTGTTTTCATTTTTCTGATGTCTAACGGGGAAGCTGTTCCCTTTTGTCCACCACGCTACGCTTATGACAGGGTTCCTTAACTTTTTTAATGAACTAATTTTGAGAACTAAATTTTTGATCTCTGGGTTTTTTGATCTTCGAATTTTTGAATCTAAGTCAATGGCGAGTACCGAATACAATGCAATAATGAGCTGTACGCCGACATTGGCATAGTAAAGCGCATACAAAACGAGCGGCTTCGCTGGCTAGGTCATGTAGAGCGAATGGAAGACGATGCTCCAGCGAAAAAAATATTCGATTCGATACCCAGCGGAGGTCAACGCATAAGAGGACGATCGCATCTCCGTTGGAAGGACCAAGTAGAGAACAACCTGACGAAACTTGGAGCTTCCAATTGGCGCCAGCAAGCGCAAAACAGAAATGGCTGAAGCAATTTTTTACACCAGGCCAAAACCGACTTACGGTTGTAAGCGCCACCTAAGTGAGTAAGTAAATTTTTGATTTTTTTCTATAATATTTGGAGTAGTTGTTCAAATTGAAAATTTTTAATTGTCTTTTAAAAAAATGCAATTGCAAATTATTAGCACAAAAAGAAAATGAAGTTTTTGAACACCAAAAACCTTCGTGGCTACGGGCCTGGATTGGCTTCTTTTGATAAGTGTTTTAACACAAATGACTGAGAACTGTACATACTCCATTTTGCCGATTCCATAGGGTTTCAAAAAATCAAGTGGTGGTGATATTAAAGTGGTTTCTTACCACAGGTATGGGTCTTTGACAAAATCTAACATCTCCTTCTTATATTCCTCTACACTTACTGAAGGAGATTGTAGAAAACACTTGGGTCAATTACAAAAATTTTGCGTTTTTCTTACCAATGCAATTATCTACTCTCTGAGGTTTCCCATTGTCTCCAGAGAAGTTACGACCACAAAGAAATAACTTTAACTTGCTGAGCAGAAAAATCAATAACTTGAGTACTGAATATTCCCTTAAAACAGTCCTGCACTTTTCATACAAGCTTTCACCTCTTCAGACCTGAACTTTGGAATACTTTTTTAATTTTTTTTTTCGCCTATGATTTCTGGATCTGAATATTATCTATGAATTTAGGTTTGAAATTGAGACATAGCTTAGCCCAGAAAACATTACAGTAATTTCGAAATGAATCAATGTTCTATCTTTCTTTTCGTTCTGCTTGAGCCAACCTTTCAAAATTAAATTTTGGGAAATTTACATTAATTGTAGAATTTATATTGCTTTCTTTTAAAATATACAAATTAATATATTTCGCCGACTTACTTCACTTTAAAACTAATTGAATTGAAAATATGATGTTGCCGAGCACACGAATGAATTCCAACTAATTCATTAAAACTATTTCGCTAAAACTTAATATATGCTGACAATGAGTACTTAAATATTTTTCTTATCTTTGCAAGTTCACCGACATGCTTTAAATTTCTGTTATCTTCTACAAATTTTTTTATTTTCGGTTAAAGAAATGAACTTATTCCAACGATGTGGCAGTTTTTGACACTTTAGCTACCAAAATCAGTTATCATGACATAGGGGGCATTTCATGTGAAGCGAACAATGAAACAAAAAAATTTTTATTCTGAAATTCGTTCACATTAGGCCTAGTTGTACTTCTGGAAGGTGTAAATGTTATCATTCAAAATTTTTTTAGGAGCCTTAGTTGTCAAGCACTTTTTTGAATAAAAAAATTTTTAAAAAAATATAAAACATAGTGCTTTATATATCAGATTTGACATTGGACTTTTTTTTTTTTTTCTTTTAGAAGACCAGAAGAAAAGATTTCAAATTAAAATTTTAATAATTTAGCCAGTTTTTTTTTAATTCATGTTAATTTTAAAATTTATGTTGAAGTATATAGATAATGTGGGATACACATTACTATAAAAGACTATAAGAGAGAATTTATGTATACGTAGGGTGCCTTTTATATTTCGGGATTTGGCAACCCTGGTGTTGCAATCTGTCAACTGAAAGCTCTATCGCAAAGTTTGACATTTGTTGGATTATACGTACTCAGAACGTTTTGACATACGAGCGCTATTTGTGTTGTTTATAGTAACTTAAAAGATTCATCTCGGTCTAAAAATGGAATTAAATCGTGAACATTTTCGTGCGATTATTTTTTACAACTTTCGACGTGAATTAACACAGCAACAGTGCATGGATGAACTTAATTCAATTTTTGGCGATGAAGCTCCATCAAGGACCAGTGTTTATCGATGGTATGGTGAATTCAATCGTGGTCGTAGTTCACTCCAAGACGAATTTCGTGAAGGTCGTCCGAAATCAGCTGTTGTCCCGAAAACCATTGATGCTGTGCGCGAACTGATATTGCAAGATCGTCATGTTACCTATCGTGAGATTGAGGCAACCTTAGGCATAAGTGGGACCAGCATACATTCAATATTGCATAAACATTTGACTGTCAAAAAAATTTGTTCGCGTTGGATCCCACACAATTTGTCAATCGCTCAAAAAAAGGCTCGTGTCGATTGGTCGAAGGAAATGCTCAAAAAATACGATCGCGGTGCTTCGAAACACGTCTATGACATCGTGACAGGTGATGAATCGTGGATTTACGCGTATGAGCCCGAAAGTAAACAGCAGTCGACTGTATGGGTGTTTCAAGATGAGCCAAATCCAACAAAAGTTGTTCGCGCACGAAGCACTTCCAAGCAAATGGTCGCCTGTTTTTTCGGAAAATATGGACATGTCGCAACCGTACCACTAGAACAACGCAGAACAGTCAACTCTGAGTGGTACACAACCATTTGTTTGCCAGTTGTCTTCCAAGAAATCAGGAAAACCAACCGCCGAAGACGGATCACTCTTCACCACGACAATGCGAGCTCTCACACATCGGCTCAAACAACTGCATTTTTGAGCACCCAAAACATCGATTTGATGGGTCATCCGCCGTATAGTCCTGACTTGGCACCGAATGAGTTCTTTTTATTCCCAACCGTGAAGAATAAACTGCGTGGACAACGATTTTCGACGCCCGAAGAAGCGGTTGCGGCATTCAGAATGCATGTTTTGGAGATACCTACCTCAATCAGAGTGGCAAAAGTGCTTCGACAATTGGTTCAAACGCATGCAAAAGTGTATAGATCTTAATGGAGAATATTTTGAAAAACAATAAAGTGATTTTCGATGATAAATATTTGTTTTTGTTCTCTAATCCCGAAATATAAAAGGCACCCCTCGTATACTGTCAGCGTCAAAAGTGAGCCAAACACACAAAAAAAAAAAAATGGAAGTGGTTTTCACTGCTCAAATAATAAGTGCAACCAGTAAAATGTTATTGCTCTTAATCAAACTTTATGCCATTTTTAACAATTCTTATAGTGTGAATTCATTTACAAAAACAACAACAACAATCCTTTTTTTCATCATCAACATCAAACAAAAAAATTCCAAGTCTTATTGCGCCTAAAGTAAGTAACACTAACACTGTTCACTACATTGAAAGGCAACACAGTATTAAAAGCAGTTCATACATAATGCTTGGCATTCTTTTGCTTTAAGAACATCTTCTAAACGTCGAGGCACCAACTTTGACATATGCTTTGATTATGTTTCTCTCCTTACTAATGACCATTTTGAGTATTTTCTGGCTTGTTTTCTTTTCCTTTTTCTGATCTGGTGATTTACATAGGAAAAAATCGACATGTTTTAAAATTAAACACTATGTTTTCATTTTGAAGTTGTGTTTTTTATATCTAAATTTTAGAATTTTTCCAATATTGACATATTTATTGATTACAATATGTTGTTATTTTGACAAAATTTGTTTTAACCCTTTGACGACCATTGGGACATCGGTGACTCTTTTACCTTCGAATTTTTCTTAAGAAAACTATGGAATCGATTTTTCTCAAAAAGGTATCATTCATTAGGGAATGAATGTTGCTCTCAAAAAGTACTTTATTTTTAAATGCAGATGCATCCATTTGCCTACCAGACCATCCCAAAGTCGAAAAATCTTAACTTTTTCTCGCGTCTCTTCTTGTTGCAGTATTTTGGTGTTTGGTGAAGCTACAGGTCCGAAATGTTTAGAGAAGTTGGGAGGAACTTTCTTCTTTCCAAAAAGAAAGAAAAGATAGTCCACTTCGACCACCCACTCGACCACACAATCTGAAGGGATCTCTATGTCCCAATGGTCGTCAACGGTAAAAATCAATGACATATTATAATTTTGTTGACAACCAAAGATCGGGAAGATAGTGCCTTTTTGCTCTGCGTATATTTGCGACAGTTGCTTGACCAATTTGAGCATTGTATCCAAGTTGGAAACTGCACTGAATATTTGGAAAATACTCGTCACATCGCTGTCGAATGCCGTAATCTAGATCGGTGAACGTCGGTGGAGTGTAATCGTCCTTCGGCTTTCTCCACTGGAAAGCTACGGGCTCAGGTGTAGGTGGCTTCTCACATGCAACTTGTGCTGGCGTTGTCGGCTTTTCCGCGCAGTAGCGCTAGTCGGCAGTTGTTTATTCTCAGCTAGAACATCATCGATTTCGATTTCTGTTCTGGGCTGTAGGACGGCAGCGTCCTCTTCAAGAAAAGCAATATCTTCGTCATCCAATTTGAAGACACGTTCATCATTATCGATATCGTCAACATTCATGTAGGTAGAAACGGAGCGATCTCAACATTTTGCGCCTGCAAAAATTAAACGATAACAATATTTCGAATGCACTAAAGGCTCAAGAAAAATTCGATAAAATACCACACAAATCGATTAGCAATAATATTTTTTACTTCCTTCGATACGCTCGTATGTCAACAACTATTTCTTCCCACCAAAAGTGACACTCAGCAGTATTTAATAAAGTTGGAATGTTCTGTTATTTTTCACTGTTATTTTGTCCATAACAGTTGCGACTGTTGTATGTATAAAAATAACAGAATCGCTGTTTATGTACACTCAGTGATCGTAATAAATATTGCAATGGAAATCGTTCGTGTACTGCCAACGTGAAAAAATAGTGGCGTACATTTTTACCGTTGACGACCATTGGGACCTATAGGTCCCGCGATTTTTCACACCTTTGCAGGTAGAATACATTTTTTTTCGCGACACTTTTGTTTAGTAATTTTAGATCGCTAAACACGAATTCCAGCGACTTCTATGGAAATTTAATTCGTGTTTAATTCGTGGAAAATTCTATGGAAGTCTATGGAATTTAGATCAGGTTATTGCAGAGGAAGGTCAAGTTGTGTTGGCGTTCTATACAATGTTAACTCTTTGACCATCAAGGCGGTGTGCTTAGAACCTTTGCCTTGTTAAAAGATACAACGATCTGGCAAATCCAACTTTGTAACACTGAACTGTAAATAACGTTGTAAAATGTTCAAATAATCTTGATCTTTAATTTGCTTTCAATGAACTCAAGATATTCTAATCATACATCTGCAAAACAGCCCCACACCATTGCACATTGTTCTAGAAGAAAACCATTTCGGAAGCAAATAAAGAGAAGTGCTTTAATTTCATTAAAATTGAACAAAATTGCAATCTTTCTTTTTGGTAAACCGTTTTGTTTGCTCACGAGAGCAAATTTGAAATTTTCCGTGCCAAAACTTAAAATATGAAAATTTTTTTGTTCTGTAAGGAACATTGTTGTTGTGGAGACCTGTTGCTTCATGAAATTACTTGGCCTAAAACTAACATATGTAGTTCTTAAAAATTAACATATCCATTAATTACATACATTACAAGAATTCGTAAGAATACACATAATTTAGGTGCCTATCATATCCGCCGTATTGAATTTTAAAACTGTGATGATTTTATGATATGAAAAAGAATTAGCAAAAGTACAAAAATCTACGTGGCAGCCCTATCCGCCATTTTGAATTTTAAAATTCTGACATCAGATTTAAAAACAGTCATCCATTACTTAGATGATGTTTAGGACTCTTGAAAACTCGTGTTATTAGGTGGCAGCTCTTATGTAAAAAATTAAAAAATTTTGAAATTTTGACAACGGACTCGGACTCAGCGACCCATTTTAGCCCCAGCACGAATTCGTAAAAATAAAAAAAATTTAGATGGCAATCCTATCCGTCATCTTGAATTTTAAAATCCTGACATCAGATTCGAAATCAGCGAACTGAACGAAATCACTGTTAAATGATGTTTAAAACTCTCAAAAAAACATTTTATTAGGTGGCAACCCTATAAGAGAAACTTACATAATTTTGAAATTCTGATAACAGATTCGGATTCAGCTACCTCTTTTTACCTAGTATTCGCCCAACACAATTGATCATAAGAAGCTTAGACAAAGCCTCCTTTCAAGGGCTAAAATTGCAATATTTTTTTTTTTTTTTTTATTCTCCCAGGCACCGAATTCGTAAGAATAAAAATATTTAGGACAGCTAACGAAACGATTTTTGGTCAGCGAAATAAGTGCTTAAAGATTTTATAGTAAGCAACATAGAGCATACTATTTTACTTTTTTAAAAATACTTTTATAAAAGTGTTCTTATAAATAAATATTCAACAGAATTTTATATATGAAGTACATACATATAAACTCTTATAACTAAATTTTTTAAATTTTTGCTCTTATTCGGAATCGAAAACAGCATTCAAACTCTTTAATTCCACGTAATCCTAAAATATTTTGTATATTGGAAGATATTGCATATAACATTGCATATAATATTGCATATAAAAATTTGTTTCTTCTAATATAAATCGACAAAAAAATTACCAAAAATAGTTACCCTTGTAATTAAACGATGTTACAGAATACAAAATTTGATGATTGTTTAATTTTTAAAATGGTTATAATTTTGGTGATAATACGACTGAATGCTTTATATGGGCATTACCGTGGTGGCGCACGTGACGATCGTACGACTATAATGAGTGAAAAAAGAATGAACAATTTACCTTACAAGTTCCTTATTTTGATTTTCCAATAGCTTACTAAGCACACTATACAAGGTGTAAAACCTAAGGGTTGTTAAAAGTTCGGCTCTTAGATAGAAGCCACCAAAAATGATACGTTACGTGACAAAAAATAGAAGTGGTTTTTTACTTGGATTACAAAATTAGTAATATTCTGTACATTAGCAAGAGTTTTTGTATACAAATTTTTTTAGAAGGATTTGAAATAGTATAAGTTTATTTTCAAAGTAATCAAATTCAGAAGCCATTTCTCGTTTTTTTTTTTATTGGGCTTAGTATGAAACGTTACGTAACATGGCGTTACGTGACATTTTTTCCATTGTAATTCATTTGGGTAATTAAGTAATTAAGTAATTAAATAATTAAGTGATTTAGTTATTAAAAAACGAATATAATATATTCTGCCTTTCATTGCCTCAACCATTTTTCCTTATTTTTAGCCAATGCCCTTCCATTTTTACTAAAACAAAAACGCTTACGAAATATTTACAAGACATTAACTAAAAAGAAAAATTACTTTTGTGAAACAGTGCAGACGATTTGATCATCATGGTAAATGAATTTATATTTAAATTGCTTAAATCAATACAATAAAAATGTTTCTCTAAGATAATATCATTAAATAATACGTTTTTAATAACTTTTAATTTTCGAGTCACGGTGGACTTTTCGGCGGAAATGCCCATATGCAACAATAAAAGATGTGGCAAATAAAGATATCCCGAAAACAAGCAAATGCACCACCTTACAAGGCCCGTAGACAAGGGGGGATTTTAGGTGTTAAAACCCCCCTTAGGATCCAGAAAGTATAAAGAAATAACACAAATGAGACTTTAAATTCAAAATGTAATCTTTTTTTTAGATAAATTGTGATAATGCTGTTAATTTCCTTGAAAACTTCACCTAATTATTGAACAATTTTTTTGGCAAAGTGAAAGATTAACTTTGCTTATAAAAGTCATAATCATTATATTGGAATTCCTTTGCAAGGAGTTTGTATATTAAATAATCAGTTTCAATGCTCAAACAGTCCCTGATATCCAGTAAAATATATACATGAAATTACACATAGAACGAATATAATTTTGTAAATTGAAGAAAATTAGCTTGACATTTTTTAGGCCATATCTATCCATATCCATATCTATCCATATCTATCCAGCAAACCAGCAAACCAAGACTAACCACGACTATGTCGAAATTCCGACTAATTCATAAGTATTTCGAGCTGTCTTAAAGAAATCGTTACAATTTCGTTACGCAAATATCGGAACAGTTTCACTTTTTATACGAATTTATATAAAATTTCGTTATGCGACTGTTTTTACGACATATTAAAATGCTAACAGAGTAAAATTTCCTTTCTTTCGAACTGTCTGAACGAAATCGTAACTTTTTCGTAACATTTTCATTAAGACTCGTTGCGAAATCGTTACGATATTTCATTGCAAAGTCGTATCAACTCCTTCATGCGATTTTCGTTAGGATTTCGCAACTAAATCGGATTTCAAAATTGGAAAGATTTCGAAATATTCTTAACGAAATTGTAACAAACATTTGGCAATCTTTCCAATTTCGGAATACGATTTCGTTACGAAATCGTAAAGACACATCGTAAAACAGCTTCACCAAGTGAACTTATTAAGAAATGTTTGCATTTTTCACAGCTGTTTTTAATTTTAATTTTAATAAACTACGAGAAATCTTACCTATTTTTACCGTTCACACTAATATTGTTGAATTAGTAAAATTTTGTCACACACATTTTTACTTTTTGTGCTAATTTTCGGAATAATACTTATTAAAAGAAATTAAAAATTCTCGATTTGAACCATTTTTTAACAAACCATAGGCAAAAATAAAAAAACTTAGTACTCAAAATTTATTTGTAAAAAAAAAATGAAATAAACTCTTCTCATCTCTCTTATGGTCATTTAAAAACAGGCATATTCAGTCTTAAAAGAAAAAGGATTTGCTTAAAAATTTTCATAAATTTTCTTTCAGTTTTTACTGGTATCTACTTATAAATTCTTTATCAAACACCCCCCCTCCCACTGCCCCCCTAAGGTAAATCCTGGCTACGGGCCTGCATTATACTAATAATTTAAAATTCGTTTAAAACTGCTATTATGTTAAAAATCAAATGTGGTGTATGTTAAAAATCAAGTGAGGTGAATTAACGCTTAGTTTTTTTCGAACTTCGAAAAGCGTGGCTAGGCATGCCTTGCTATCTTCAGTATGATGCAATTTTCCACGTCTACCTGCCATGCCTACAATATTAAAAAATAAAATAAGAATAAAACTACTTAATCGAATTGAACAAAATACGAATCAAACAATTCTGATTGCATTAACTCTACACTGCATAGTGTATCACCAGTGATACATAATTGGTTAATTGAATTTATATAAGCACCACTGTATATTTCGTTAGTTTCTCTTTTGTTTTTATTATAACAGTTCCTTACGCAAAAAGTTCCGTTAAAACTATTTTGTAGTGTAGCAGTGCGAGGTGACAAAACAATAAATTTTTTAATTGCGATAAAAGTGTTGAAAGTGCAAATGCAAAGCTACCATTGAAATTAAATTGTGAATAAATATAAAAGGTAAGTAAAATGTATCTTATTAAAAAAGTGCTGTTTTGATAAGAATATAAAATTTTGTCATATGATTCGTTATTTGCATTGTAAATAATAAAAAAGATCCTCAAATGTTGCCACCGATCGAAGATGATACCGATAGCTATACTGATGAAGATGATATCGAAAACTTTCAGTCAAATATTTATGTGGACCCCAAAACAGCTTTGCGAAAATTGTATGGAAGCGTAAGGAATTTTCAAATAAAACGAATGAGCTAGCTTTCAAAGGAAATTGTACTCTTCCGCCTGAAATATTAATTTTAGAAACGCCATTTGATTTTTTCAGGTATTTTTTGAGTAACGAATTGATGTAAAGTATTGTCGAACAATCTATGCTATATTCATTACAAATGGATCCAGCTCATCTCTTCGAAATGACAAAGGCCGAAGTTAGTCAGTACGTTGGCATTTGTGTACTGATGTTTGTTGCTCACATTTTGAATACCAGAAAATATTGGTCGCCAGTCATTGGGAATGATTTGATAAAAAAAACAATGACTGTTAACCAATTTGAAAATATTAGAAAAGTTATTCATTTTAACGAAAACACCAAAATGATTAATGCAAATCATACAGAACATGATCGATTATTTAAAATACGACCACTTGTAAGGTCGCTAATAAAAGCATTTCAAAGAGTACCACATGAAGAGTGTATGTCACTTAATGAGCAGTTGTGTTCATCAAAAGACAGAAGCTTTCTAAAACAATATTTACCCGAAAAACCTCATAAGTGGGGCAATAAGTTCTTTGTTTTAAGTGGAATATCTGGATTCACATATAATTTTGAAATTTATACTGGTTAGAAGAATGATCTTGCTAAACGGCTCTCTAATGAACCAGATCTTGGCTGTTCGTCGAATATTGTTGTCAGATTACTGCGCCTTGTCCCATGAAATGAGAATTATCGCATATATTTCGACAACTATTGCACAAGTTTACCATTGGTGGTCGAGTTGGTTAAAAATGGAATATACACCGTTGAAACAGTTCGAAGCGGAAACTGATGTGGAAATGAAAAATAAGAAACGTGGCGCCTGCGATCAATTTTTTACTTGTGTTGATAATGTTGAGATTGCATCTGTGTATGGAAAGATAATAAACTTGTATATTTGCTTTTAGCATTCACAGGCATAGACCCCTTACAAACAGCTGAACGATTTGATAAAATATCTAAGAAAATTGTAACTTCAAATTGCCCAAATATCATAAAGGAGTACAACAAGTTTATGGGCGGAGTTGATATGACTTATAGTCTTATTGAAGGCAGAAGGCATCTTCAGCTCACTATCCACCCGCTCATATTTATTTGGATAACTTTGCTCATTGGCCATCATGGTCAGCATCACCAAAATGCTTCTCGCTAACATATGTTGTATGTGAGAAATGTAAAGTTAAATTGTGCTTCCAAAAAAACAGGAATTGCTTCACAGAACTTCATTCCAACAAGTAAATGTTGCACATACTTTTAGCATATAATTCATGTATGTATATCACAATATCTACAAGAAACTGAATTTATAATTCATTTTTATATAAGAACATATTGTAGTGAAGTAACTTCATTTCATATTTAAATTAAATTTATTTTTTTTTGTTTTTTCGACTTAATAAATATTTGTTTTATTTTGTCATTTTAGATCAACTGAATTACCTGTTACTGCATAGTGTATCACTGGTGATACATGTAATAATTTTACAAAATCGTCTAAGATTTTGATTTTTTTCAACTTTTCTTTATGTTTACTGTGCTTAGAAAGGTATATCTCTTTAGAAAAGAGATTTTTCTCAAAAAATCATGCAAAATTGAGATAACTATAATTGCACAATATTGCAAAATATAACAAGACGAATAACGAAATACAAGACAATAAACGAAAACGGCTGAATAAATAATTACAACTTGAATTCCAAAAAAAGTTGCTTGTTCTAAATAAGGATTTAATCTGAACTTAAAGTATCTGAACGTCGCCTTCATTTTTTTTTTTTTTTTTTAAACTTCAAACACACAGCAACACAAACCAATTTTACGCTGAATTAAACTTGGAACAATAGTTGAAGAGTCCTGTCAACAGCTGTGCCAGGGCAGCTCAACGGAGACTGGTAATACTGAGACTGGTTGTTGCTAAAGCAGCAGCAACAACAACAATAACAACCACAACCACCAATACGACGTGGGTTGTTCGGTTGGTTGCTCTTTTGCCAACACGTCCAGAAAACAACTCGAGGCTATTTTAAAGAAAACTCAACATCAGTAGAAAAAGTGTGAAGAAAGCTCTTCGTCGTAGCACACTAGACGGTTGCAATATGACTCTATACCACCGCCATCAAGTTGTAACGGTGTGATATAAAAAACATTGCAGTGTTTAAAACAGAAAAATGAAGTGCACCTCAGGCGCTCACTGATGTCTCACCTAACAACGTGTCTGGCATATTTAAAAAAAAAAAAAAGCCAAGAAAAATGCCACGACCAACTTCTATTTCAACAGCCAGTTCATTCACACTTGCTCGTGAATGTAAAACGCGGTTGGCACGGCATAAAATATTAGAAATTAAAAAATGTGTTGAAATCAGTGTTTATGACAAGCGACACCGACTAGGGTGGAGTAGGGGGGGAAAAAAAAGCAAACAATAGTAATAATGACAAGGTGGGAAATTAGATGTCAGCTGAGTGTCAGTTGCAGTTGGCAAAAGATGTCAGGGATGTGGTTTGCAGAGGCAGTAAATGGCACATTGAAGGAATAAAGTTGCACACAGCAGCATAGATCGATGAAATAGAACTAAGTACACGGCAATAACCAGCGTCAGCCGTGATAAGTAAAATAATACAATTTTAATAATTATAAACTTTAAAAAAACTACTGAAATTACAATTTAAAACTACATTAAATAAATCCCTAGCTATTTGGAAGTAAAACGTATTTCGTCTTAGAAAAAAAAAACGTCTCCGCGTCGGACGTGTAATTAGAACATTACGCAAATAATTTTTGTAATTTCCATGCCGCGATGGTCATCAACAGCGCGACACACTTAAGCGGAAGGTGTGGCATCTAGCAAAACATGCTACAATTATGTGGGTTGTGCACCGTTTTGTACAGCATAAGCAAACACATAATTCTATTTTATGACTTGTCCATGTAATTCGTGCAGAGACAACTAAAACTTAGCATTAAAAAACAAATACATTTAAAAAAAAAAGAGACAAGTAACCCGGATATCCTGAAAGCCGCGAAATGTGACCAAGAAGCAACATAAATTAAAACACCGCATTTGCACGATACTGCTAAGCCATTCCATATAAATTCAGACAGAGAGATCCAAAACAACATAAACAAAATGCGCAATAGATGCTGCAGCGACCTTAGGTGCTGTAGAGTAAGGGTGCAAAATTATGACGCTGAGCTGGTGGCCAACAGGATGGATGCGTTAATATAATCATAAAACGTATGGCCGCGGTTTTATTTGCATTATTATGTTAAATTTGTAAGCAGCAGAAGGCGGCATTTGTTTATATCTCACGTAGCAATTATTTGTTTGTTTTTGTGCTGTTGCTGTTAGCTGCAGACTAAATAATTGTATGCGACAAGCAGCAGCAACAGCAACAACTCCAAGCAACTTATGGTTACACTACGTAAACGAAACAAACGGCCCACCACCACACACAAAACAGGTGTTGATAATTTATTGATATTGTTGTTGTGCTAATAAGAGGTGCGATGAGGTAAGGCATGAAACGTTGAAATTCTAATGGAATCGTAGTGTGCCATGGCATGGATAATAAAGAACATTTGCTGAAAGCTATATTGAAAATTTTGCAATTAATGGGAATTTCGATACTGGGCATGGAAAGGAGTAACATTGAAAAGGACTTGGTTTCTATTATAAATTAAGGATATTGATTAATTTTATAACCTAACAAAAAAGCAATATGAAAGGGCGGCTGCCAGTTGAAATACTTGAGTTGATCAAAATTTTAATTTAATAATTTAATTTCTATAAAAAAACTATATTTTTTAACCCGACAATACCGAAAGTTAAGCTAAATCAAGCAAATATTAAAGAATAATATTATGTACTGAACCAAAAACGTACATGAAATTAGAGAAAAGGTTCTTTGTTTTAATGAATTGGTCACATGTACGATTTTATTGGTTCAGTGAATCTCTGTTCTTTAATTTTATGAAGTTTTTGTTAGAGCTCTAGAATCGATTCTTTAAATCAAGAAAATAATTCCGTCTTTCAAAAAACACATTCATTAAACTGATGTGAATGCAATAAAAGGAAAGAACTCTAGAATAATTTAAAGCATGTCTTCTTTGGGAGTAAGAAAAAGTTAATTAAATCAAAAACATTTTTCATTGCATCAATGAACAGGTATTCATTGAATCAATGCACTCGTACCAATCCAATTTTGGTTCAGTGTAGACCGAGAAAAAAAGCAATAGGTAAATCACCTAAGTCGGCTTGGGTAAAGAGAATTGTATGGGAACTATATACTTATGCTTATTCACCTAAGCAATTTATTGTTTAATACATTGCTTTGAAAGCACATACTTCGATACCTTGCAAAAAAAAAATTATTGATTCATCTCAGCCCAAAATCCTAATATATATACAAAACTAAAAAACAACTAGCATGGATGGCTTAAGCGTAGTTTTGAGCTATTTTCTGCAAAAAACAAAAAAACACAGCTGCGTCATTAGACACACGAAAGAAGTATAGATTTGATAATTAAAAGTTTTTTTTGTAATAAAATCACTTTTAAAGTCAAAAATAACATTAAGTAAATTAAAAAACACACGTTAATATTCACACCAGTAAATTTTATAACATTTCATCAACAAAAAGAAATAAAAAAAGAAAAAAAAAACTCTTTGCCCGCCGTGCGGAATCGAACCTGGAACTTTTGGTGCCAGTCAATCGTTCTACCCACTGTTTTCATAACTTCAAAGCATTCCACTGCTTCAACTTGTGCTTTGTTGTTGTGCTTTTCAACAGTCTACTACGACTGTTGAAAAACTTATGCTGCTTCGACTTACGAAAGTTGAACAACTGCTGCTGCTTCGACTCTCGATTTTGCGAACAGTTTCAGTCAATCAAAACGATGGACTGCCGAATTGTCGAGTGCCGAAGCACTTTGCGAACTATTGAAAATAGTTTTCTGCTTCTGCTTATGCTGCGATTTTTTGATTTTTCGAAAGCACAAGTTAAAGCAGTAGCAGGAGTTTTTAAACACTGGTCGCAGTATTCTGTTGATAGCCATACAACAAAAATCTTTTAATAGATTATTTTGTTATGCAACAGCATAGCTTCAGTTGTAATTAATATTGAATAAATCACTCCGCGTAACGAAGGAGCTTGTATCAATGCGTAGTGTAGTGACTTTATACGCAGTGGCATCGGTTGGTTGTGGGTTCAAATCTCAACGGCATGCGAAGGTAAAATTTTTGTTTTTGATATTTAATTTAATTTAATTTAATGTTCTTGTTTTAATAGACGCCAAGCAGCAAGAAAAGCCGAAAAGTCGTTAATTTCTAAGAAAAAAACGGATGATGATAAAAGAAAAATTTGTGTTCTTGCCAATTTCAGTCAAGCAAATCACAGAACGGGAGGCGTCAGCTTCAAAAAAAAAAAAGGAAAAAAAACCAAAATCCGAAAAAAAGTTATATTTTTGAAATTCAATTTATTTTTAAGGACAGTGTATAAAAAAATTACCAAATACTTGGTTAATTTATCACCCAAATAAAAATTGGCAAGTCAGCATGTAAGACTTAGGCGTTTTGATGAAGTACTTGGGAGGCTGAACACTACCAAAGCCATCTTATAAATTATACTAGGTTTTTTTTTCAATTTAACATAAGCTTTTTTCTCGGTGTAGTTCACCGGATATCAACCGATTAAGGATGGCTTCATTAAGGGGAGTGTAAGGGAGGTGTTAGTGTAAAAAAACACTTTTTTTGCCAATTTTTTTTTTAGAATTATGGATAGACCAAATTCATTGAAATATTTTGTACATTATAAAGTATAAAATAAGTAACATTCTGTAATTATTTTATGCAAAAAATATCGACAAACAACCCGGTGACAAAGCTTTTCCAAGAACGTCTTTGGAAAAAGACGATTTGCGGTGTTTTCTGTATCTCAGCTGAAAATTATCTAAAGCCAAAGAACATTTAAATTTAGACGAAGTATCATCAAATCCTTCTATCCCCCTTCTACCCCCCTCCCTCCACCCCGCAACGTTCACTGATTATTATTTTTTTCCCTTTTTTTATTTTTGGTGGTTATTTGATGTAAAAATTGCTATTTTTCATGAAAAATTCCACCTTTTTTTGTTAGTGGAAAATCCACTTAGTTAAAAAAAAATCTAAGCCTTAACGGTGAGAAGAGGTATTTTATATGTAGAAAGTGTGCACCGATTTGGAAATGAATAACTAATGCAGTTGTAAAGATATCTTTATAAAAAATGTTTTCCACATTCTAGAGATGTTTTTGAAGCAAAAAACCATATTAAAAAACCGATTTCTTAAAATTAGCAATTGGATTTGTCACCTTAATTTTTAACTGTCTCTTATGTTTTGATTTTTTAGTGCAAATTTTTTTCAACAAAAATATTAAAAACCCGTTAAAAGTCCTGAGAGTTGTTTCAACACCAACGTCTATGCCGCCGAATCACTAAACTTTTATGTAATTTTTTTTTTAATTATCACTTAATTTAACTAAATTATCAAATGCTTAAATCCAAAACTTTTAGTATGCTTTTATGGTATAACACTCAAGACAAAAATCGTCTTCACTTCTATAAAAAACTTAAAAAAATTAATTTAACAGAATTTTTAAAGAGCGTTACGGGAGTTTTGGATTCTATCTTCATTAATATTCACAATAGCGGCCAAAGCGGTTTAAAGTTGAATTATTTTAAAGTTAAACAATTTTTAAAATTTTTCTGTCATATCCATATTTTTTGAAATTTAACCAACTAGTAATTTTATTAATTGGATACTCTCCAGGTTCTGTAACTCATGCAAAAAGATGTGAATTTATAAGAACTTATTCAAAACGATTAAGTTCCCAAAGCATTATTCCTTAATAAAAAAGTAATAAAGAACCATTTAATACTTTCTTAAATAACCATTCAACTGATTGTATGTCAAGAAATATGACTGACTTTCTTACAGAACAACACAAAAAAGAAACACACAAACAAATCCAACAGCAGTTTATTCAAATATGTTTTGAAATACATTCTTGTAAAAAAATAAATAAAAAAGCAAATCGTATTTTTTGCAAATCTCTGAAAAACATGAAATGTTGACAACATAAACAGCTTAAAAAGGGCAATTTAAGTCTCTACAAAGTTGACATTTACCTTGATACAAATTTTTTTTTTGCTTATCCTATGACGTCGACTTCGTCCTCGTCTTCTTACCACTGACAACGTATTAACTGCAACCGCTTCGTTGTGATTTATTTGCATGACAAGTATTATGAAATTATTATATTGCCAGGACCGCAGTTAAAAAAAAAACAAAATGAAAGGAAAACAAGAAAAATGGTACCCTCACAAAACAACCGTCAACAAAAACACTGGGGAGCAATTTGTTGCCGAACAATTCATTCAACTGTATATCCATGGAGTAGACTGAATGCAAGGACACACACAGTAACATCATCATCATCATCATCATACCTTCTTATAAGCTGCTGCTGCTAGGATTGAAGTGTTTTTAAAATATTTTACAAAACTTACACACTCCAATTGAAATGGATTGTTTAGACCTTGTTCTTAGCATCGAACATTCCCCCTTCCGCCCCGTAGCTTGCAATTTTTTTTATCTAATTTTTTTATTTTTTTGCAGGGAGCGCAAATAAAGCAATTTGTATTCAAAATATGAAAACAACTTTGCGTTTGTCTTTTGTCAAACAGCAGTGACAAGTGATTGTCTCTGGTGCTGTGTGTGTTGTGTGTTTGTGTGTGTGTGGTGCGGGTGTGTGTGCGTATGTACATGAGCGTGAGTTATACCGGTAGCTGTAAGATTTTAGTGGTTGCGGTTGAAATTCTTAAAAATTTTTGACATTTTTGGCAGCATGTTGCGCAGCTCAGAGGTTGTTTGTAATAAGATGAACATCCCTTTATGGCGCCATTGTAAATTTGTTTTGTTTGTTCTGTTGTTGTTGTTGCCCTTGCAGTGCTTAGTAAGTCAGTGAAAAGCAAAAATAAAAACCAACGACAGCAACAACAACAACAACAGCTAGTCATTGTCGAACATTGCGACTTTATTAATACGAATTTATTTTGACAAGTTGTGTGATGTTAAGCTTTGTCGACTTCATTGCTGCAATTTTTATATCATAGTGATGAGGTTTTCAACTGAATATACCATAGTTATTTTTTTTTTATATTATTCTAATAAATATGATGACTTTTTTAACTTATACACCTTGAAAAAGCCACAAACTAAACTTATTTTTGGTTCTTTCAGGTAGATGCCAGCTGCTTTCATGTAACTCTTATGTTTTATTCAAGATATTTTCTTTTTTAACTTGGAATAAATTTTATTTTTAAAGTTTTCCCCCACTTAACTAATACAATTCCTAAGAAGATTTTGTACCAAAACACCCAAGAAAGTTGCCTCTTATCTTAAGCTAATTTCTGTTGTAATTCTAAGCACAAGCAGTATTGTCAACGAGTTAACAACTCATACAAGTTAATTACATTTAAAACTATCAGCAACTGAGCTGAATATAAAATATAAAATTACACAACAATTAATGTTAATAAAGTTTATATTTGCATACATGTGATAACTAACAGTGACTTCCCTTTAGGAACAAACTAACTTGTTTTTAAAAACAACTAATAAAGAAACTAATTTAAAATAAACCAGTATATGAACTACTTTGATTTATATTAAGGCGGCATCCACTTCAATTCTAAATAGTTTTTATTGCATTATATATGAAGTAATTAAAATACTACTTAAAAACAACTGATTGATAAACTACTTTGAATTATATTAAGGCGGCAACTACACTGATTTTGACATGTTTTAATTGCAAGTTTATATATATTTAACCATTTTATTTCATCAACTATTATTAACTTTAGGCCATCAGTAATAGTTTTCAATTGGTCATTTTAAAGTAATTAAAAAAATACTTAAAATATAACTAATTTAACAAGTAGTTGAAAATATATGCAGACGAAAGTCAATTGACTTATTTAGCGGACATCACCATACAAAATATGTTAGTTCGTTCTATGGAAAAAAGTCAGAACTTCAACTAGTTGTGGTTGACAAAATACTACTTTATCAACTACTTTTAAATTAGTTGATTTTCCTACAGGGTTGACATAAGCACACACACATACACACACATACAAATGTTTGTCAAGCATTGGTCATATCATGTCCGACAATATCCTGCGTTACTTGGTTGTAATTTCAAACCATGAAAAGCATACAAATAACGTAATTAAATACAAAATTAACAAAGGTCTACGGTAGTAGTGTGTGTTATGTGTGAGATAATATTTGTGCGACTGAGTGACTGAGTTCTTCAGTAGAGTTGTATGTGAAACACGTTTTCTGAGTTTCGATCCTAAATTCATGATATACGCTGAGTTTTTCTTTTAATTAATTTTCTCAAGTTTATTAGCTTGTTTTATGGAGCTTTTATGTAAAAACATGAAGAAGTTAAGAAATATCCTTTTGAATAAATTTTACTTATTTAAGAGAAAAAACGAAATTACAAGCCAACATACAGGGATGCATTAATAAAATCATACACTGCAAAATATTTATTTCATGGGCTTTTTTTAAATTTTTAAGTACTTAAGATCCTAAAAAGATTCTGCTCGAAAAACCGGGGTTTTGAGAATCTCGAAACCCGGAACTATTTCTGCTAATAAATGCAAGCGAAGAGTAAGCTTTCGGTACTATAAAGTTAAGGTGGTCGTTGAAAGTGAGCTTCGAATCAAAAATGATCCCTAGATCGCGAATGGTGGCAACTGTCTGAAGGGGAAAATCACCGAGAAAATAAATAGAATCTAACACATTTACTGCCTTAAATACTGACAAATGCAATCATTTTTTGATGTTTAACATTCATTTACAAAGCACCAATTGAGAACATTGTAAAGGTCGACTTGCAAGGTTGAAACATCTGCCATACAGCGAATTTCCGTGAAAATTTTCAGGTCATCGGCATATAATAAAAATTTTGAACTATACAATTTCAAAACATTTACTGATGTCATTTACTTTTATACTTATATACTTTTATATACATACCATATATATACTTTTATACCCCCCACGATCTCCCCGTAGAAGCTTTTTTCGTTTTACTGAAACTATTCACACACATATTCGAATGACGCTAATTTAAACGCATCCCTATAAGTATGCAATGATGTATTTTATTTTTATGTATATTGTAAAGGATTTTTCAGCACTACCCAATAAACAAAATGATTCACTAATGTTATCGTTTACGAATCGTTTTCTCGTACATTTCATTCATTAGCAATTATTAGTAGCGATTCATTTATAATATCGCGAGCGGGAGAAAGTCCTCTTTGGATAATGAATCGTCAAAACCGAAAAAAGCAATTTGTTAACGAGTCGCCAAAACTATTCAAAGCAATTCGTTAACGAGTCGCGAAAATTATAAAAAGCAATTCTTTAACGAGTTTCCAAAACTAAAAGAAGCAATTCGATAACGAATCATATAAGTCACATAAAAAATAAAATATAAAAAAAAAAAAATTTCAAGCTTACGTCTCTTTCAGCCACGTCTCCTGAATGATGGTCCGGCACCTTACCCACTCAGCTATTTCAGATGCCGAATGTATCTTGCTTAATTTGCTTGTTAATAAAAGCCAGCATTCGCGGACGCGGCTTCGAAACCCAAGTTGATAAAAAAAAAATTGATTTTTTTTTTTTTTTTTTTTGTTATTTAGGTATTTTTTTCTAAAGATTTGGCTTTTCAAAAGTTCGAAATTATTTTTTTTATCATTTTTTGACCAACTTTTTATCGGCTTCGTTATACATTCGTCAAAACCGAAAAAAGCAATTCGTTAACGAGTAGCCAAAACAACAAAAAGCTATTTGTTAACGAGAACTTATTCATATGAAAATCTTGAACAAATTATAAGTGGAAATTATTTATATAAAGAATAAGCACGAAATAACATAACAAAAGAAAAAATATTTAACAAAATTTTTTCATATAAAAATTTATGAAAATTTATATTTATTTATATTATATTTATAAAAACAAATATTCGCTAAAATGACGTTTTAATAGAAATAGAATAGAAAGTTAGTAGAAAATACTTTTTTAAAAAAATTTGTATATTGAAAAGTCGGAAAAAATTGCTTTTTTTTTTTTGTTTCAAAACATCTTAAATGGACTTTAGGAAAGTCATGATTTTAATCGGTTCTTTCTTTAATCATCAAGCCAACCTCTGATGAAGTCGGTATGAAACTATTCGAAAACTTAAAAAAAACGATTCACAAGCGATTCGTTATCGAATCGCCCCCTCGCCACAATGTTTATTGGGTATTTACCCTTTTTATTCCAACTCTATAAGACAGGTGCATATACAAAATATATACTCAGGTTTTGGTATTTAAAATAGTGCCCACAGTTTTTTTTAATTAACCCATTTCATTCTACCTGTATGAAACATGTGGAGTTTTGGAGTTTTAAATTTTACCTTTATAGAACTGGTGCAGGTAATAAGTAAAGAGATACAGGTACTGATACTTGATATAGGGCTTAGGAAAGCACGACAGTATGGAAAGGCTTATAAGGAAGGGATATTAGGATACAATCTCAGTTGCTATAATATCTCAGCCATTGTAATTGGAAATAAATAAATTGATTCAAAAATCATGGATAGATTCAGTTAAAAAGAATTGACTGAGGAGTATTTAAGAAAAAAAAATCAGGCAGATGTTCTAAGCTACGTTCAAAGAAAAATAAACTTCGAAATACCATTCGACTTGGAAGAGAAATTATATGTTTTCGTCAAAAATTTAAAAAAGCGCTACAGCCAGTATAACTACACGAAAGTAAGATTTTATAAACATAACCAAAAATGGCTGGAATGCGAGATTACTGTGCAGAGAGCTTCAAAATCTACCGACAAAATCAGTGCAGAAGACCAAAAAAAGAACTTGACAACTGCAGCGATCGATCTAAGAAGCGGAAGCTAAAGGATATCACTGATGAAATCGGAAGTAAAAATGTTCAAGAAACTTTTCTTCATCAATTGCGAGCAGATAAAAAATATGCAAAACTGGAAAGCTTTTTCTGTAACTGCTTTCTTAATGATAAATTTTACATAAATAGTTTTACTTTTTTAGAGATTTCCTCATTTGAGTTATATAAAATAATTTTGTCTCTTAAAAACTCTAATTCTTCAACTTATGATTGTTTTTCAAGCAACGTTCTTAAAGAGATTGCCTTTCATATTTCAGATATTTTATCATACATTTTTAGTTTCAGCGTTTACTCCGGCGTTTTTCCAGAGATCTTAAAAAAGGCGGTTGTCTTGCCTCTATTCAAGAAAGGTGAACGATCGTGTATGAATAATTATAGACCAATTTCACTTCTGTCGGGTTTCTCTAAGTTATTTGAAAAATCTATCAAAAGTATAATTCTTTTGTTTCTTGACAAAATAAAGTTCTTCAATAGAAATCAATTTGGTTTTCGTGCTGGTATGTCGACTGAAGATGCTTTGCAGAATTTCTGTTCATATATTTATAATGGTGTGAATGAGGGTAAGGTAACTGCGTCTTTGTTTGTTGACATTACAAAGGCTTTTGATACTGTACATCCAAAAATATTGTTGGACAAACTTTATAGGTGTGGTTTTAGAGGCTTCATGTTCTCCTGGCTTGCTTCATACTTGTCGAATAGACAGCAAGTAGTTAAAGTTGGTTTTAGTGTCAGTGCAAATAGGTTTTTGAGTCTAGGTGTCCCACAAGGTTCTGTCTTGGAACCAATATTGTTTCTCATCTATATCAACTCCTTATTTTCTTTAAAACTAAGAAGCTCTATAACTGCATTTGCTGATGACATGGCGTGCTCTTTTACTTGTAAGTCACTTATTGATCTTTACTCTGATTTGAATCATGATGTGGATTTAATGAGTAGATGGTTCAAAGCACATAGACTTGTTATTAGTGATAAAACTAAGCTCATGTTTTTTAATATCTCTTGGTATAAGGTGCCCTTTGGCCAGATTCATTATCATGGACCTTATTGTACTAAATTTCCTAAGGTATGTTCTTCATGTTGTAATGATAATATTGATATGACATTTTTTGGAAATGTACAATTCTCTTCTCTTTGTTTTGAAATTGAGATCGTAGATTCTTATAAGTATCTTGAAGTTTGGCTGAATTACACGTTAGATTGGTCTTTACATTGTAGTGAATTGAGAAGGTACTTTAGAAATATTATTCGTCAACTTTTTGAACTAAAAAATTACTGCTCCTCAGATCTCTTGAAATGTGTGTTTTTCCACCAATTCTCAAAACTTAATTGAAGTTCCATCACATAACTTGCAAATTTATTTAAACTGTTATTCTTCAGTGTCACCAAGAATTTTTAATCGTTTACCGGATGATTTACGGGTTATCCGCAGTAAGACCTTATTTCTCAAAAGAGTGAAATCGTGGCTATTTAATTTTAACTATGAAGATTTAGGCAATATTCTGCAAATCTTGCAATAATTGTTTGAGAAATTCGAATTTAATATTTTGTATCCTATTGTTGGAATGTATGGCTACATTTTTTTGTTTTTTTTTTATTATTACTCCTCTTATGGCTATTATCCGCTTTTTATATTTTAAGTCGATTTTAATAAGTAAGCAAAATGTTAAAGTTAACTATGATAAAATTGTATTTTTTTTTTTTTTTTTTCTATTTAGGTAGAATTGTCTGCGATCGCCACTAGTTCTTCGGAGCTACAGATCGTAGTCTTTTTTACTTTAATTTATAATACCATTAATTTGTAATAATAATAATAATAATAAAAATCATTGAAAAAGTTATTGATGCTAGTCCAGTGAGAACAAAATGGATTCTTAAAAGTGTACCAACACCGAGCGAGGAAAAACAGTACACAAATGAGGAGGTATTAGCATTATTTTTGGATTTGAAATTAACAAAGCACCAATATACTGAGCTCTGATTGCGTGGGATTGAAAAAGGTTCAAATCTGTATCCATCATATTATCACATAACTGCTGCTTAAAAGGACTAACGACACTATTGCAATTACACCAGTTTCGGCAGAGGTACAACTACAATCATTACATGATCACACAGCACAACGCTTGCTACAATCATTTAAAGAAAATGAGTTGAAGCAATATGGAAACTGCAAGTTAATTTTTTTTTTTTTGCAAATGGGTATGTGATGGTTCTTCCCCTATAGGAACAAACTAACTTGTTTTTAAAAACAACTAATTAAAAAACTAGTTTAAAATAAACCAGTATTTGAACTACTTTGAATTATATTAAGGCGGCAACTACTCTGATTTTGACATGTTTTAATTGCAAATTTTTATTAGATTACAAGTTTATATATATTTAACCATGTTATTTAATCAAATATTAACTTTAGACCATCAGTAATAGTTTTCAATTGGTTATTTTAAAGCAATTAAAAAAATAATTTAAATGTAACTAGTTTAACAAGTAGTTCAAAATATATGCCGACGAAAGTCAATTGACTATTTTAGCGGACATCGCCATACAAAATAAGTTAGTTCGTTCTATGGAAAAAAGTCAGAATTTCAACTAGTTGTGGTTGACAAAACACTACTTTATCAATTACTTTTAAATTAGTTGATTTTCCTACAGGGTCTGGACAAAAACAATACAAGCAATTGTTATGTGAAAATACCTTCGACACGGATATGTTCATTGTGTCATTTGTACCATTGCAATTAAAAAAGATTTTGGAAGACCCAGAGCCATCGACCAGCACAACGCAAACCAGGGATATTTGGAAACATCGCACTCCATCTTCTACGAAATACTTTAGCCCCATAAAATTTGCATTCAGAAAGAAAACCCAGGATACCATTAAGAAAGAAGTAAGCGATATCAGGCCCAAATTGCACAGCTTCATCCATTACAAATAGATATTAACGGGCAGGAAAGCGAAGTAAGCTACCAATTAGTGCTTGCAATGATTGATGGAAAAGTAGGCCAGGCTTTGACTGAAACAAAGGGCTCATCCAGCTGCATCATATGCCAAACAAAATCAAGCCAATTAAACCAAGTCCCAGATAAATCAATAGATAATACTTATGCATATGAATTCGGATTATCACCACTGCATGCAAAAATACGATTTATAGAATACATATTGAAAATCAGTTACGATTTGGAATTCGGACCTACAGGATCAGTAAGAAACAACGACACCAGTAAGGAGCTACGAAGTTTAAAAAAGAAACATGTCAAAGATGAATATCGAAAATATGGATTTGTTATATATCAGCCAAAACAAGGTTCTGGCAATATAAATGATGGAAACACAGCAGGAAGATTCTTCTGAGATCCGAAAAGAACATCTGAGACAACAGGAGTTGATTTAAACCTTATTTCCAGGTTTAAAATAATCATCGAAGAACTTGCATGCAATGAACAAATTGACGCGAAAAAATTTGGTGATTGCGCTAAGAAAACTGCAAAAATATATACATCGAAATACCCATGGAGAAATATATCTGCAACAGTTCATAAAATTCTTTATCATGGAGAAGATGTCATTAAATATCATTTAGTATCAGTTTGAGATCTATTGGAGGAAGCTCAGGAAAAAAGGAATAGGTATTGCAGATTTTATAGAGAACACAACACCAGAAAAATATCACGCAATTGCACAAATGAAGATCTTTTTAATATATTATTGGCAACGTCAGATCAGCTCATCACTAGCATGCGACATCAATGGAAAGTGGAACACCTGAACTTAGATAAAGAAGCCGAAGAGCTACTGCAGAACGAAAATAATTCAAAACTGAGTACAGAATATTTGCAAGCAATATTTCAACCAAATAAATAATTATTAAAAATATGATTTTTCTTGTTTTAGTAAGATAAATATAATATTAGAAAAAAAAAAATTGAAAAACTTAAAATGCACCAATGTAAGAAATCATTTAAGTAATTAATAATAAAATGCTTTATTTATCAACACATGAATTTTTTTTTTTTCATAAATAGTGAAGATTATCTAAAAAAAAAGAAAAAAAAAAACATAATTTCATACTAAGAGTTCAAAAGTTCAAGTTCGACGTTGAGTTTCTCAATAAGTGCTAAATCGTTTTTAACAAAATTTTAAACACAATAAACTCAAGGAATTATCTGTAAGTTAGAATGTAAAAAAAACAACCGACTACAAAATCACTACAAAGTAAAAAATAATTTTAAAAATACTTTTCCTTTTAATTTCTGGGTCATATTTGATATTTTTATTTAAACATATTATTATATATGAAATCTTATTATCTTAATTTTTTTCGTATTTGTTTTATTATCATAAATAAATCATCAAATATGACCAAGAAATAAAAAGGAAAAGTATTTTTAAAATTATTTTTTACTTTGTAGTGATTTTGTAGTCGGTTGTTTTTTTTTTAAAAATTTGTATTTCTTCCTTTTTAGAGAATATGATAAATTTTCGAGAAAAGTGTATAAGCAACATAAATAAAATTGTTCCGAAAAAATTTGTTCTATTAAAATCTGAAAGTTTGTTGGTTATTGCAAATATCTGCCTATTAAATTTAAATTAGATGTCCCCTGTTTTGAAATTATTATACCCATTCTTGTAACGAGTTTTATTACCCTAGTGTCAATATTATTCGAGATATAGTGTTTTTCAAATATTGCCACGCCCCTTTGTTAAATAAGCGCTCACTTTCTGGAGCGTTATTTCCAATAATTGTGCCTACCCCTGTACTTTATTTCAGTACCCCAGCGTCAATATTAACTGCGTTAGTGTTTATCTAGTATTAACACGCCCATTTATCGAATAGCGCCTACTTTATTGACCATAATTTTTAATAATTCTGCCTATCCCTGTACTACAATAAATTTCAGTGGCCTAGTGTCAATATTATTCGAGATACACTGTTTTTCTAATATTGCCACGCCCAGTAGTCGAAATCCGCCCACTTTCTTCACCGTAGTTTTTACTTATAATGCTTACCCCTATACCAAATTGCAGTACCATAGTATAAATATTATTCGAGATGTACTCTTTTTCTAATATTGCCACGCCCATTTGTCAAATAACGCCCATTTTGTTGACGGCAATTTGTAATAATTGTGCATACCACTACACTAAATTTCAGTACCCTAGTGTCCATATTATTCGAGATACAGTGGTTTTATAATATTGCCACGCCCATTTGTCGAATAACGCCCACTTTATTGGCCATAATTTGTAATAGTAATGCCTACCCTTATACTAAATTGCAGTACTATAGTATCAATATTATTCGAGATGTAGTATTTTTCTAATATTGCCACGCCCATTTGTAAAATAACGCCCATTTTGTTGACGGCAATTTGTAATAATTGTGCCTACCACTACACTAAATTTCAGTGCCCTAGTGTCCATATTATTCGAGATACAGTGTTTTTATAATATTGCCACGCCCATTTGTTGAATAACGCCCACTTTATTGACGATAATTTTTAATAATAATGCCTACCCCTATACTTAATTGCAGTACTCTAGTCTCAAAATTATTCAAGATACACTGTTTTTCTAATATTGCCACGCCCATTTGTTGAATTACGCCCATTTTCTTGCCCGTAATTTTTAATAATTGTGCCTACCCCTACACTAAATTGCAGTACCCTAGTGTCAATATTATTCGAGATACAGTAGTATCTATTATTGCGAGATCTATTATTGCCACGCCCAGTTCTCGAATACCGCCCACTTTTGTACGGGCACCTCCATGCTTATGATATCTATCTGTTTCCCAAAAATTATGGCAATCAGGAATATGGTTTAGGAGTTATCGATGTACATACATTTAAAAAAAAAAAAAAAAAAAAAAAAAAAAAACAGAGAAACCGACGAACTTGAGAACCTCCTCCTTTTTGAAGTCGGTTAAAAATAAGGTAAGCAGTGAATAAATTATATCATCGCTTATACAATAAATGTATTTATGTAGTGATCACGTATTACATTGACGAAGTTGTTATAATTTCCGTTCTTGTCGTTTCTTTTGTTGCATTGTTATTGCAAAATTTGGCTTCTTTTGTGGAGCTTATTTCGTCAGGAAAAAGGTGCGTTACAAACTTACGTTATGCCTGATCAATAATTCGTTTTTCATAATTTTTTTTTTCGTTCTATAAAGTTAAAAAATATCATATTTCTAACATAACAAAATTTCTAACTTTTCCAAAATTCTATGTAATCCATATCTAATAAATTTAATTATATATTTTAATTTAAATTCATATTTTATTTTCAAAAATTTGAACCTGGCCAACTTCAGTTTTATTTTGGCAAATTTTTACTCCTGTCGCAACTTTGCTCCTTGCTGACTTTTCACATTAGTTCTGCGTATCATAAATAAACATCTGCATTATGTTAACGTGTTATTCATCTCGTGTTTAACTGTACGGAAAAACAGGCGATATTATAAATTTGTTGGCCAAAGAATCAGTTCCATCTAAAAAACCGTAATATTGCTAGATATGAAGTAAAAGATGAAGAAGAGACATTTGCGCATTTTCCTGCGTTATGCTGCTTGTACATTTATAAATTTTTGAAAAAGCAATAAACACTCCAGGAAACATCCGCCGTATATTCATTCGTACACGGCCGTATAATTCTGCAATATTATTTTGGCTGCTGCAATTGCATGACTTCCTTACCTACAGCAGCAGTAGCTGGAGCCGACACTGACAACATAGCAATAGCAACAACAACAACATTTACTTACACTACAACTACCACTTCTACTGCAACAATAGCACTGGCAATAAAGCTGCAGCACACAAAACAACAACAACAACATCGGGCAGTAGCAAGTAAGTCGTACCTTTTGAGCCATAAAAAACGAAGGCGAAAGAATTATCACACAACTTCATGGAGCAGCTTCAGCTCCTCATTGTTGTATTGCTGGCGGTATGAAAGGCGCTAGCGCAGTGCTAACGACGACAACAACAACAACAACAACAACAACAACAACGACAACACGTCGTAGTCTAGCAGTAGCAACATTTTTGTTGCTATCTGCTCCGCATGACAAAATCGCATTAAAAGTTCAAAGTCACTCGCACTTTATATTCAGTGAAATTATGAAATTCTACAAAATCGCAGAATCACAGCCAAGTATAAAGATGGAATTGGTAATTGTACGCTTGAGCCATATTTTTTTGGAGCCAAGTATGAAGTGTTGTTGTTTTTGTATAGTGAAATGCGGTGGCTATGAATTATTATTTGCCAGGGTAAGAGTAAATCATTTACAATGTTTGTTTTGTTTTTTTTTTCTTCTTTTTCCTGCTGAACTAGGTCTGATGTTCTGCGAAAAACATAAAAAAAAAAATTAAAAAATAACTTATATGAAGTGATATAATAATGCAAATGGTATTCAAGTTACTGAAACCTCAAATGAATAAAAAAAAAAACAATACTCAAATTATCTTCTGTTAATCCCTTTGATAAGTTAGCCGATATACAATTGATACCATATTAATATTTGAAGTTCACAAGTATTTGAACTACATACATATACATATATTTCACAAGTATATGTATAAAGAAAAAGTTATGTTATTAAGTTATTTACTGATGCCGTTAAATTGGTCAAATCAATGCCGATGCCTGCTACCATGCTAATCCTTTAACCGATGTCGATTGTTATACCGATATCGATAGTTATCTACTGCTTAGTTCCATTATGCAGGCCTACGTATTCTCGGTTTCCAAATTTATCCGACCCATCCTCCATATCATATATTAAAACTTTACGAGCTATTTTCGCCTTAATAAAACATATATAAAATATAAAATTTTACTTTGCGAAAATTCAAAAATTATCGGCAATATCATCAGATTTTACTAATACCGACACCAAAGCTGATTTCTAAATTATAAATTATTATTCCAAAATTATTCCTAAATTATTCCATAATTTTAAATCGATACTGATGCCGTTTCTTGAATTTCATGACGATGTAAGCTGATGCCGATGATTAATTTCAATTTAAAAACCAAATCTTATATTAGAAATATTTTTTCGAGCAAGAGAGGATCTGCTTTGACATACTGATTTTTTGCTGACTTGTCGGCACTGACTAGGATGTCAGTCTTCATAAATGAGGGACGATTTCAGTGCAAACCTCTGCTGGCAGAATTTGTATACCCCAACGCGTACTGCGTAAGGGAATATTAACTTTGTCATTACGTTTGTAACGCCAAGAAGGAGGCGTGGCAGGTATAGAAAACTATATATATTTTTGATAAGCATTACCTCCTGAGCCGATTTCCGAGTGTCCGTCTGTCTGTCCGTCTATCGGGATGAATTTCAAAATATAAGTTTATTTCTAAAAAAAAAGGAAGATCAAGTTCAAAAATGGGCCAAATCGGCTGAAAACCACGCCTACCTCCCATACAAAGTGACTTTATTATAACCGTAAAATGTCTTTAAAATGCACAAAAATTAAAGAAATGCCTTAAAATTTGGCACGTAAGCCTTGCTGTTCAATCTAAATCCTGGCTATGATAATGAAAAATCGGATGAAAACCACGCCTACCTCCCATACAAAGTGGCTTTATTTTAAATGTAAAATCTTTTAAAAATCCACAAAAATTAAAGAAATGTCTTGAAATTTTGCACATAAGATTTGATATATAATATGAACCATCTCTATGATATTTGACAAAATCGGAACAAAACCACGCCTACCTCCCATATAAAGTGACGTCATCAAAATAGGAGAACTTTCGTTAATATATAAAACTGAATGTCATCGTGTATGTCGTGGCTAAAGACTTCGAATAAACTCCAATATGGCAGCGGGGGGGTATTTTACCTTCGGTACCCTGCCGAAGCTACATACTAGTTTTAGTTTTACTTAATTTTTTTCGGTTGGTTTTTTTAACTATAACGAATTAATAGTTTTGTCGTAGAATTACGTGCTACAGCGCTGTTTGTATGGGGGTATTTTCAGAAATTTTTTCAAGGTCATGCTTATGTTTTTTGGGCGACACTTTAGGGTATAATAAAGCCTTTACTATTCATCGTACAAAGATAAAATTTATGCTAAAATATCAGTTCTTTTGTGACTTTGGATTTTGTCACTTCTTTAATAAAGCAAAAGAAAAGAAAAAAAAATGTACATGTTTGTATAAGAAAAATGCATTATTGATTCAGTTGCTGCTGACGTTTTTATGCTTGTTGCTTTAGTTCGTGCCGAAATCTCAACATCGCGTTGCTCGTTGAATAGAATCGTTTTATCAATTTCTCAGAGCTTTACAAGCAGTGCATACGTATATAAATGCTTGCGCCGCTAAAAACTTTCAGTCTGCTAGTAGACTCCAATCAGTTGGAGTGGCGTCGCTTTGTACGCCTGATGAACACAGAAAATAAGACGTTGCAATACAAAGAAGCGATGCAGAGTTCATTATATAAATTTATATTTGGTATTTAAAAAATGCAGCGCTACTACATATAAACCATTATATAAACCAAGGAATCGTTTTACGAATATTTTTCAGTAACTGCTTGTGTTGTAGCTATTAATACGTGTGCATAAAATATATGCATATATATACTTCTTTCGTTTCTTAGTTTGTTATTGTTTTTGTTAATTTTCAGCAAGATTAATACAATAAATAATACAAACATAATACAGAAAATTAAATTACTACATTGCAGGTTTACATATACGCAGATTGGAGACTGACATGGTAGTTATGCTCTTATAATCTTCATTTATTTTTAAAATATAATAAATTCGAATTATTTATTGAATAAATTCTATGTATACATATTAAAAAGATATTTTGCTTGCTTAAATTTAAATATTCAATTATTTTTAAAATATATATAAGTTCAATTATATGTTATTCCGAAATATTTATGTCAATTTATTAATCAAAAGATTTCATTATATTTATTTTTAACCCACATAAAAATGAACAAGAACAACAAATTTATCAACAAATATATCACACAAAAAATTCTACGTCCACACTTACGATACTATCCAAACTGTGTCTTTTTTTGTTTTACGACTTTAAAAAAATTCTGCTTTGAATACATTTTTACTTTTTTAAACTTATGACCGTTATTTTGCCAAACATTGACTAACTTTTGTCTCATCTTATTATGTATTTTTTTTTTTTTTTGTTTTTGTGAAATTCTGTATTTGCTTTTCAAATAAAGCGTCCTTCAATCTGCTGATGTTGATTGCAACTGTCACTCTGTTATAACTACGAGTAGCTTCAATTCAACCCAAGCCCTACTTTAGTTCATCCATCCAATTTCTCAATTACAATATAATTTAAAACGAATTTACTTAGACGTTAACCCTATTATGATGGCTTTCGTGGTTAAACCAATACCACTTAACAAGCTCTAGTTAAACAGCAAGCAGCATAAAAAAAAAAATATAGGAAAGGTTAAATAAAAAGTTCGACGCGCATCAGACGCCAAACAAAATTCAAGGATAATCACTTTATACAGACATTTAATGTATAAAATGGCTCCTTTGCTTAAATAACAAAAATAAGTAGGTCCAGAGGAAGAAGGTATTTTTAGTTCACCCTGGTGAAGTGTTAGGTAAGCCAATGCTGGTAGCTAGATGACGCACGTTGTGCACCGTCAGGCCACTGATGGCAGGATGATGATTATGATGATGTCTCCATGGCACCATGGCTTGGAATTTTTCACTTGGCACTGCGGCGAAAGTCTAACACCGCGTACGTGATATGAAACTTAATGTTTCAATTAGAGGTGAAGTTTTGCACGTAACTGTATGGCTATACTAGAGCCAAGTGGTCGTCGGTGGGTTCTTGATGGAGGCCCATTGAGAAGTAGAGTAGGCAGTAGTAGCAGCTCGATGTCAGCGTGTGAGTGTCATACCTATGTCAGCACTTATCAGGATAAACTTTTTTATAATGATCTCTTGTGTGGTTAACAAGAGAGTGCTTGGCAAATTTTTACTACGTTTTAATATAACCTTTTCTCATATATTTTTTTTTTTTTTCTTGTTGGTTGTCTTGTTTTTGTATGTTCTTGGTTGCAAAGTGTTTTAATGTAAGCTGTATTTGAATAAGGATATAAAGCACTTTAGTTAATTTGTTTACTTTATGTTTTTAATCGAAAGTTCAGATTTTACAAGCTTGAACTCTTGTGCAAGGATACGAAGTTGAGGTAGAATTTTGCAGTGTGTGCGAATAGTGTTGCATACAGACAACGATGATTGCTAAGGAAATTTGTTTCAGGATGTTTAGAGTGATGGAGAGATATTGGTGAGACTGATATTCTATTACATTATGCGTTCTAGTGTACTAAGGTATACGAAGTTAATTCTTACAGTTATTTATGCTTAACAGAACATTTGACTTACTCATTTAACTCTACCATCTAAGCTATACAACTTCCATGATATAACAAAATAGCATTTCTTTAAATTGACGAAATTATAATTTTCAATCTAAATCAATTTTTTGTGATTAATTCGGTCAAAAGCATTACTTGTAAAGTACTTTCACCAACTTTGGTCAAGGTTTTAACTGACAATAAACGGGATATTGCAAAATTGATGAACTGTCTTTAAAAATTATGTTCTAAAATGTGAATTTGATTGGTGAATAAAATGATGAAACAAAATAAAAAAGAACAATTTTAATTTTTTACTATTTTACAATTTACTATTATACTATTTTACTATTTTACTATTTTACTATTTTACTATTTTACTATTTTACTATTTTACTATTTTACTATTTTACTATTTTACTATTTTACTATTTTACTATTTTACTATTTTACTATTTTACTATTTTACTATTTTACTATTTTACTATTTTACTATTTTACTATTTTACTATTTTACTATTTTACTATTTTACTATTTTACTATTTTACTATTTTACTATTTTACTATTTTACTATTTTACTATTTTACTATTTTACTATTTTACTATTTTACTATTTTACTATTTTACTATTTTACTATTTTACTATTTTACTATTTTACTATTTTACTATTTTACTATTTTACTATTTTACTATTTTACTATTTTACTATTTTACTATTTTACTATTTTACTATTTTACTATTTTACTATTTTACTATTTTACTATTTTACTATTTTACTATTTTACTATTTTACTATTTTACTATTTTACTATTTTACTATTTTACTATTTTACTATTTTACTATTTTACTATTTTACTATTTTACTATTTTACTATTTTACTATTTTACTATTTTACTATTTTACTATTTTACTATTTTACTATTTTACTATTTTACTATTTTACTATTTTACTATTTTACTATTTTACTATTTTACTATTTTACTATTTTACTATTTTACTATTTTACTATTTTACTATTTTACTATTTTACTATTTTACTATTTTACTATTTTACTATTTTACTATTTTACTATTTTACTATTTTACTATTTTACTATTTTACTATTTTACTATTTTACTATTTTACTATTTTACTATTTTACTATTTTACTATTTTACTATTTTACTATTTTACTATTTTACTATTTTACTATTTTACTATTTTACTATTTTACTATTTTACTATTTTACTATTTTACTATTTTACTATTTTACTATTTTACTATTTTACTATTTTACTATTTTACTATTTTACTATTTTACTATTTTACTATTTTACTATTTTACTATTTTACTATTTTACTATTTTACTATTTTACTATTTTACTATTTTACTATTTTACTATTTTACTATTTTACTATTTTACTATTTTACTATTTTACTATTTTACTATTTTACTATTTTACTATTGTACTATTTAACTATTTTACTATTTTACTATTTTACTATTTTACTATTTTACTATTTTACTATTTTACTCTTTTACTATTGTACTATTTTACTATTTTCCTTAGCTCCATGTTAAGGAGATCCCCTTTTAAAATTTATCAAGCAGTGATTTTAATTGTTAGAAACAAATTTTTAAATTAAATCTTCATAAAACTTATCATAAGATATATATGGAAATTTCTCTATAAAAATTTCTCCAGCGGAGAGTTCGAATACAAAAAAGTAATTTATTGAACACGTACTATGATAACATAGAAACATTATTATTTTACACAAGTTAGTATCTCTACGTTACAAGAGACAAAATCATTTGTATGCAACTTTTATCGTCTAATGTCCCATACTAAATAATGTAATCGGAAAATTTTTTTTTTTTTTTTTTTTTTGGATGGAAATAATCCTAAATATTTATAAAAAAATGTTTGGAAGGAATTATTTGCAGAGATCAAAAATAACATATTTTTAAAGACCCACAATAAATTTAAAGTTCAGACCTCTAAAATAAGAGTAAATATGTAACCTTGAAACAGCTATTGCGTATGTACTGGAAAATTTAAATTAATACAATAATAGAGTTCAGAGGATTGTTCTTTAATAAATTGTATCTTGATGCTTAGAGTTTTTTTCCTAAGAGATCATTTCATATCACAAAATAACTTTTCATAAAGTCACAAAATAACGCAATCTAAGAAGGAAATTCTCATTTCCGTATAAGAAAAATCAATCGAACAGTGTGTGAATTGTCGAAGTTTTAATAATTTTATTTTTAATATTTTTTTTTTAATTTTTCCTTTTGAATATAATTTAAATACAAAAAATCATTTTAAAAAAAATTTTTTTTGACTTTTTACGATTTGTTGATATACAAACTAGATTTCATATAGAGTCATATATATAGCATAGCGTCTATAGAGTATAGAGTCTTCGTATAGCATAGCGAAAGGAAACAAAATCTAAATGAAAAAATTTTTTTTTCTGTATCGTCTTCATGTGAAGTGCCTCATCTATGTATGTGTATTCTTGATTCTAAACTTAAACGGTGATTCAAAAAATTCAAATTTTTAGTTTTAATATTCATTTTGATTTTGATAAATTGCAAAAAACCGTTGCAAAAATTTCATGTGGAACTACGTCTTACAGCTTGGTTTATATGGCGATTTTTCGCAAAGTTTTTCGAGCACTTGCTTGTTTTAGTTCACTTTATAGGGTATACCTGCAGCCGTTAACACTCAGTGCACATAGATAAAATGTATGCCAAAATATCAGTTATATGGCGATTGAAACGAGTCGAACCATAGATTTTGTCACTTCTTCAGTAAAGTTACGATATAGCAAAATCTTAAAAGAAAAATTCACATTTTCATATTAGAAAACCATGCAGAAAATACTATAGTAGCTGCTTATGTTGTTGTTATGGTTTTTGGTTTGGTTCGTGCTAAAGTCACGAACGCAACACCGTGTCGTTGGTAACTGCTTGTGATATTGTTGTTGTTGTTGTTATTATTATGTAATGTATGAAAAACTTACATATAAATATATTTATTGTTATAGTTATGGTTTTCGTTAATCATGAGCAAGATTAATGCAATAAATACTACATACTGGCAGTAGCTAAACAAAATTCTATTACTAGTACGCAGGTTTACATATGACGAGACTGATAATTCCATTTATTTTTTATTTTACTATATTTATATTATATTTACAATATATTTTGTTTGCTCAAATTTAAAATTTCAATTGAAATAAAGATTTGTAAAAATAATAAATTTATATTTATCCGAAATATTTACGTCCATTTGTTAATGTTAATATTAAAATTTACAAGAATAAAAAATTCATCATTGAATAGATCAAACAAAAAATTTTACTACTACGTTTACAATACGATACTATAAGCCCAATGATAACAAATTGGAAAATCTTTTAGACGGATTTCGGAAATCATGGGACGGTGTTTTGGTTTTATTCAAAAAGTTTTTCGGCAGAAATCTGAGAAGGAGAACCGAGGAGGACCACGTAAGACAAGCAATTCAACTGAACGCCGCATCGTGACTCTTTCAAAAAAAGACTTATTCAAATTGTCATGACTAATTTCAGCGGAAATTGAAAACGTTGTGAGTGCTGAAACTGTTCGGCGTCGTTTGGTGAAAGCTGGGTTATAGTGAAGCATTCTAAAAAAGTTTGAAGACGAAACTTTCTTTTGCTAAGGATCATAGTCATTGGTCACGACCTGAAGACATTAAGAAGTGGAGAAATATAATTTGCAGCGACGAAACAAAAATAAATTTGTGTGGCAATGATGCTCAAAGGGTAACGAGACGTCTAAAATGCAAGAAGTTCGATGTTCAATACAAAAAAAAAAACTTTTCCTTAGAGAATGAGAACTCTAATGGGAATTAGAAGGACCAAATTTAAAAAACCCTTTGAATATGAAGATATACTGTAAATGCTTCTTCATATTTTGTATATTTTAAAAAAAAAAAAATTTGGCAAACGTTCTTTCAACGTGTATTGCAAATAATTTCATAAATTTATCTAAAATGCAATTATTTGAAGTTAAAGTAAAAATTGGATTTATTATTCAGTTCATAGGTGAAGTAAGAAAATTAAACTTTTCAGTTATAATATTGGGTTGACAAATAAGTAATTGCGGATTTCACTCATAGATGGCTTTAGTTGAATTTTTAGGTTTGCTGACGTAATCGAAATGTCAAACACATTTTGTTACTTCAACTGTCAATCAGTAAAAAAATTTTTTTGATCAGTTGTGTAGTTTTTGTTTGGCGTCTGTTTAAAAATGGAAAATCAAAACGAACATTTTCGTCATATTTTGCTTTTTTATTTCCGGAAAGGAAAAAACGCATCGCAAGCTCACAAAAAGTTATGTGCTGTTTATGGTGACGAAGCTTTAAAAGAACGGCAGTGTCAAAATTGGTTTGCCAAATTTCGTTATGGTGATTTTTCACTCAAAGATGAAAAACGCTCTGGTCGTCCAGTTGAAGTTGATGACGACCAAATCAAAGCAATAATCGATTCGGATCGTCACAGTACAACACGTGAGATTGCAGAAAAGATTCATGTATCACATACATGCATTGAAAATCGCTTATAACATCTTTGCTATGTACAAAAACTCGATATATGGGTTCCTCATAAGCTGAAAGAAAATCTTTGAACACAATCCTTTAATATCTGCGATTTGTTAAAGAAACGTAATGAAAATGATCCATTTTTAAAACGATTGATAACTGGTGATGAAAAATGGGTTGTTTACAACAATGTCAATCGGAAAAGATCGTGGAGCAAGCCAGGTGAACCAGCTCAAACAACATTAAAAGCTGATATTCATCAAAAGAAAGTTATGTTAACAGTTTGGTGGGATTACAAAGGAATTGTCTACTTTGAACCATGATACAATAATTTACAAGGTAGCCTTGACAACCACCTTTTTTCTCACGAGCGGCGATCGGGAGTTGTCAAATCAATACAAGTTTAACTTTTCATCTGTTTTGCTGCTTCTTCTTTTTCTCTTTTTCAATGTGTTTTTGACAACTCCAAATCGCCAAAAGAACTGTCACTCCTACCTTGTAAATCATTATAACATGCTTTGAACTCTTACCACCCAACCGAACGATCAATGCAGATGTCTACATTGAACAACTAACAAAATTGAACAATGCAGTTGAAGAAAAGCGGACCGAATTGACAATGCAAGGCCACACACATGTTTGGTCACTCGGCAAAAATTATTGGAGCTTGGTTGGGATGTTTTGCCACATCCACCATATAGTCCTGACCTTGCACCATGTGATTACTTTTTATAACTATTTTTAATAATAAATAATATAAAAAAAAAATTATTAGGTTCCCCAAAAAAGTTTGTGCCCCGGGCTTTTATGGGCTTTGAAAGGCCCTGGCTACACACACAAATTAAATCAAACTGTTACACACACAATAAATACATAATAATAACCTTTTAACAACATAAAACATAGTCGTGGCATATACCACTTACAATTCTGCATTACATTAGGATCAGTCAAAACTATTTACCAGTAGATTACAAGAAATTGTATTTTTTTTTTAATAGTCAAAAATAATTTTCAAGGACTTTATAAAGTATGACGAAAATATTTGTAAGTGCATTAAAAAAATTAAAACATTCGTAAACAAACACTTAATCATCTAGCATTAAAATTTGTAGACTTAAACCAAAACAAATAATTTAGAAAGCAATCTTATGAAAACCACGAAAGCATCAGCAATAAAGTAATACATATACCAGGATATACAACGACAAATTACAGTTAAAGGTATTTACAGACGACTGACGTGGTAGACAGACAACATGATTGATTGCCACATGTGAACGCACATGGCAAGCTATAACAGAAGAAATGAAGAAGGTACTTAAGGAAGCTACAATGATGATGATGTATGGGTTTAAAAGAAGGAAAACAAGAAAAAATCAATGCTTATTTTAAATGGCAATAAGCATTAAAGTAAAGCAAAATGATTTACTTTTGTTAAATTGTTTTGTTAACCTCCAGTTGTCGTACCCTATTTTGTTTATCAAAATTTTACACATGCTTGGTCGCATGCTAATGCCCGGTCGCAGGCTAACCGACATTAATAGATAAATATCCTGCTCTCAGCTACCAATTTTATTGTTGCTTATACTTTTTATCATTTTCAGACATGAATGATTTTGACTAAAAGTTTGTAGATATAAATATATTTTGTATAAATATAATTTTTTTTTTATAGTGTTCTCGTAAAGTACCCGCACCGCTGTTTGGGACAGCAACTCACAGCAAGTAAAACTCCAAAGCATACCTTCGAAAAATTCAATTCAGCAAAAATCATACTTTTACATGATATACATTTTGAACCTTTGTGTTGATTGGTGTGTGTGTGTGTGTAAGTATGGGTGTGTGCTTACATTGTTATCAGCTTAGCTGATTTTGTATTTCTGCAAACGTTTTTCCTAGCCAGCCATACAGCTTTATGTCAGCTTCACGCATAAAAAACTCTCTATGCGAATGCGTTGCCTTCATAAATTTTCCTACTACGGAATTGAGCTCGAATTGTTGGCAGCAACTGACAATAACTTGTGACTAAACGTGGTCATAGCACCTGCTGCCCACTAAGGTCTATTGCTCACATAAAATTTTGACCTTTGTCAGTGACAGATTTTGCAAGTTTAAAATTTTTTATCAGTTATATTCTTGTTGGGATATTATTTTGGCCAGCGAAGCATTAAATCTGTATTGACAGTTTTAAGCTTGACGGTAAAAGCCGGAAAAAGTTATGTGAAGGTTAAAATGTTAACCTACTTAAAAAAATGCTTTACTTTCGGACTTTGTTTAAAATAGGAAAGGCTATATTTATAAAGAGTTTGCAAGTTTAAGTGTCTGAGTAGATGCGTTTCAAATTGATTAACTCATTTTGCCATCTTGCTATACTTGAAAAATTGTACCCCTCTAAAATTCTACCTACTTGATCAATGGCAACTACCATTAAAATAGCAAAAAAACCACAAATGATTTGATTACTTCATTAAATTCAATTTAAATGAGCCCAATTAATTTTACCCTTTATTATTGTCCCCTCTCTATGGAGCATGTCTTTTATAAATTAGCATCTTAAACTGGTGCATTAATTAAGTGTATCATCTACTTCAGTCCGGACACCTAAGGAATTCATTCGTATCATGCCTGGACGTGTTTTTTCCTCACCATACTTACGATGCTAAGGAAGAAATCACAAAGCTTAATAGAAGATTAAGGAAATATTTAATTAATCGCCGATTTGTAGAAATGTTTTAGCTACAAAATTTGTTACTAATCGATTGCAATCAATTATCGTGATAGATTGGCAACAACTTCTTAAGCATCCTTCGAATACAAAACGAATTGTACTTACAAATGTTTTTTGGGAAGGACATTTGTTGGTTGAGCGAGTACTTTGCTAAGTGGAGGATTTCTGGTAGGATTTAAATTGATTAAGCGGGTTGAAGCAATTGAGTTTTATATAAACAAAACTATATATAAACGAAGGAGAAAGCATTTTATTGTTTTGAATATTAAAAATATGACCGAGAAAAAGTTTCCTTACATTTTTTTAAAGCTCTGTTTAGCAACAAAACCAGCGCAACTAAAAAAACCAAAAACTTTGGTTTGTAAATTTTGCCATGTTGCTTCTATCTTGTATAGCTAATAAGATCAATATAATGATGACAGTAGTAAAAATGTAAAGATAGATACTAGAGTTGCTTGTTTTTATCCAAGCCAATATTTTAGTCTGGAGAGAAAAATTTTGGGATATTTTTTTTAATATCAAAAAATAAAAAATAACTCAAAATATTTTTAGTATCCATTTTTATATTATGTGTTTATTAATATTTCAATAAAAAAAAGTGAAAAAAATAATAAAAAATGAAAAAATTACAGGCTGGTAGAGTGGGGGTGCCGAGAGAAAAAACCATAGTAGGAACATACAAGTTGGCTTGTGAAAGAAAAATATACTGAGTGGCAAGACTAATGAGTAATGATAAAAGTATTTATGCAAGCTTAACATGGTATAATACTGAAAACATCGAAAGCATCTACAAAAATAAATTGTTTCAAGTATTAAAGTTGAAGTTTGCAAAATTGAGAAAATTCTCGTTAAAATACACAAAAGCTGTGTATAAAATTTGATTTAATTATCACTTAAACTTATGTAAAATTATATAAAAAGACTTGAAGAGAACGGATATACGTTAAATTTCACAAAATATCGATAATTTGTCATTCAAATAAAATTCTATAGACCAACAAATAAAACTTGGTTTGTCTTATCCAAGAACTTGGAAGGCACCAAATTGGAAAATAAAAAGAAATTTTTTCGCGAAATGGTGATTAAATAATAAATACTAAATACTAAATACTAAATACTAAATACTAAATACTAAATACTAAATACTAAATACTAAATACTAAATACTAAATACTAAATACTAAATACTAAATACTAAATACTAAATACTAAATACTAAATACTAAATACTAAATACTAAATACTAAATACTAAATATTAAATACTAAATACGAAATACGAAATACTAAATACTAAATACTAAATACTAAATACTAAATACTAAATACTAAATACTAAATACTAAATACTAAATACTAAATACTAAATACTAAATACTAAATACTAAATACTAAGTACTAAATACTAAATACTAAATACTAAACACTAAATACTAAATACTAAATACTAAATACTAAATACTAAATACTAAATACTAAATACTAAATAACTAAATACTAAATACTAAATACTAAATACTAAATACTAAATACTAAATACTAAATACTAAATACTAAATACTAAATACTAAATACTAAATACTAAATACTAAATACTAAATACTAAATACTAAATACTAAATACTAAATACTAAATACTAAATACTAAATACTAAATACTAAATACTAAATACTAAATACTAAATACTAAATACTAAATACTAAATACTAAATACTAAATACTAAATACTAAATACTAAATACTAAATACTAAATACTAAATACTAAATACTAAATACTAAATACTAAATACTAAATACTAAATACTAAATACTAAATACTAAATACTAAATACTAAATACTAAATACTAAATACTAAATACTAAATACTAAATACTAAATACTAAATACTAAATACTAAATACTAACTAATAAATACTAAATACTCGATACTAAAAACTTAATACTAAATACTAAACACTGAATTTTAAATACTAAAAAATATATACTAAATAGTCAACACAAAATAAAAAGATACTTAATTCGAAATAATGTATAGAAAAGAATATATTCGCATATGCAGTACTAAGCTCAAAGTAGTAAGTACTAAATAATAACTACTAGAAACTAAATATTTAGTTTTTATTGGAATTTTGGTTTTTTTTAAATTAATATTATAAAGAGTTTTACATATCTGCAATATTATAAAATAACACAACTCTTTTGCCATTCTTTAAATTCGTTATTAAACGTGTATTTTTTTCTTTGAAAACTGTGTTCAACATTTCAGTCGGTCGGAGAAAAAACATTCATCACTGAAATTAATTTTAATGAGCAACAAATTTTATTGTGCATAACAGGAAAAGCAGGAAATTTAAATTAATTATTACATCCTTTGGCCAGAAAATAACAACAACAACAATAAGAGCAGCAGCAGCAGAATAAATTCGTTTTGTTTGTAAAAAAGAAAAAAAAGAAAACATTAACAAAATGAATGACGTCCGTCTGTCGGCATACTAAAAGCACGCAGCGTCATTTCCTGTAAGGCAAAACATGTCCGCTTTACGCTTCCGTTTAGGTGCGCATACATAATAATTGCGCAGTTTATTAAAACAAAAGTTTTTCCATATTAAATTTTTAGGGCTTACTTATAAAGTTTCTCCATTTTTTTTTTTTTTTTGCTCCCTCAGCTTCACGTGAGTTCCAGCACCTGCTTGAATTCTCACAAGAATGTTTGCATCCTTGCCTTTGTTTGGTTTGTTTATGCGAAGTCAGGCAGATTTGTTCCCCAATATAAATACTTATAAATTTTACAGCTTTCTGTTTTACGGCAATTGGACATCATCAGGTATAATTTCAATTGTATTTCCCTGCAGACCATTTTCAGCAGCAACAAACAAAAACCATTTGCATAAACTTTTCTTTTTTTTAAGCTACAACTAACGCCCAGTGCTTGCAACACCCACTCGGCACCCTCTTTGATGCTGTTGTTGTAGATGTCATTGAAACAAAGAAAGCCAAGGGAACGGAAATAAAATAAAGATATTCAACGCAGCTGTTTTGAAATTCTATACCTTTTAAACCGTTAAATTTTATGCGTTGCAGGACGACAAAAATGTTCGAAATAATAATACAACATTTGAATTTGTTCAGGAATTGATTTTGCTGTCGTCAACGTAGTCGACAACCTTGTTGGGTCACCTTTGACCCGTACCTTGAGAGTTGGATTTTTTTTTTGGTTCTACCTTTTTTTACAATTGGGCATGTAAAGGATATCATGCGTCTGAACTTTGAAGATTAACTGCTAGCTGCTGTTTTCTTGGAAGCTTGTTTGAAGAGTCTGATCTTTTATACAGGGCTCTGCACTATAGACATACCATGCCATCTGCAATATTTTTCATTATGTTAAACATGATGTTTCAGTCCACAGTCAACATATTTTATTATGGCATAAAAAACGCGCCTCGTGTTCTCGTTCCTAACCACAATCGTATAAATTACAGCATATAACAGTTGGAGTTCTAGCTATCTGCTGTATTCCCAAAATACCTTAAGTACCTACATACTTCATAGAAACCTTGCTTGCATAGCAGTAACTTCTATTTTCCGCTATCATGACATCTTAATTCCGTTACCTTTTTTCCTTGGTTGCTGACTTATTTCTTCTACATTATGACTCTTGACTGGCAGTGCAGAGTCGCTACCACCAAGTTCGGGTTTCATTATATTTTATTTCTTTTTTTTTTTTTCTCCATCTATTTGGCAACCATCACCGGCAGCACAAAAGTAACTAGCTGCTTACAAGTCCAGAGGAAACGCAGTAGAAATGCGCTGGGTATGAAGTAAAAAGTAAACTGAGCGCATTTAATTTAATTTCGAGCTTCTTGATTTCGGTATTTTTTTTATTTTATTTCCTAGCAAAGCAATGTTGCTTTTTTGCTCGCTACCAATTTAAGTGTGATGCTCTGAAGTTGGCAGTGATTCGTCTTGGAGGTGGTGGCTTTTGTCAGTTGCAGCGGCAAACAGCTAGGAATGCCTTAAGTTTCCTGAATTAATGTGTATTTAAGACTAAGCAAACGTGTCAGAGGCATGGAGTTGGAGCTCCAACATGGAGGCTGAGTATTTGTTATGGAGTCTAACTACAGCACGTCTTAATACAAATGTATGCGCTGGGTAATATAAAAATAAAACAAAAACAAAATATTTACTTATTTGTTCCGGTGGCGCGGTATTAACTCAATTGGAACAAACACTGGAATTACCTTGATTGCTTTGTGCCAGTCACAGTATGTGGGAGTTTCTAAGAAAATACATTATATTAAAAAAAAAAAATATAAAATAATTTTCTATTTAATTTTCCGCGTTTTCTGCACAGCTGAAGAAGTTTAAGTAACTTAAAAATAAAAACGAAATGGCCATTTCAGCACTTGAAAGGACTTTGACCGAGCTTCTTATGATCAATTGTGTTGTGTGTGATGTGAAATGTTTGCACACAAATGATTGAGAACTGGACCTACATGTTTTACGCCGACTCCGAGCGGCTTATGTTCTCAAGAAGCTTTTCATGGCAGTTTAGACTCTCTGAGGCTTGCCATTGTCTGCAGAGAGGTGACGGCCGAACAGAAAAATTAATTCAATTGAAAAAACTTTCTGTCTCTTCAAAAAATTTTTTTGTATAAATTCCATAAACAAATTTCACCTTTAATTAAACTATTGCTAGATCTTTGGTTTTATATAATGATTCGATTTAAAATATTTTATTTTTTGATTTCTCGATGTCAAAAACTTATTTTAAGAACTTTGTTTCTAGTATATTTTAATAAAAATTTTTAGTTTCTTGCTCTTATTTGTTGTTTAATTATTTTTAATATGTTTAAGGTTTATTTTATTAAACTGTGACGTAGTTTTTCTCAAAGGCTGAAGTAAAGCTCAGCAGTTCCAGGATAATGTGAAAGACCCACTAACTCTCTCAAATTAATTTTAAATAAAATACGCAAGTTTTTCAATAATTCAAATGCTTTTATTAAACAATTAATCCATTATTTAGTGTCCTACTTATGCAGCGTCAGAAAATGGTTGACGTGGGTATCGGTGTGTTACTTTCTTAACGCCTACTGTCGCAGTTTCAGTAATCGGTTTGGTTATCAGCTCGATAATCAGTTCAGCAATCTGCTCAGTAATCGGCTAGTGAATAGGCTCGGTAAAAGGTTCGGTAATTGACTTAGTAATCGGTTTGGGAATCGATTTGGTAATAGGTATTTGGCGGCCGGTAATCACTTATTGCTCGGTCACCTAAAAAAGAATGCTTCCGTTAACTTTAGTGCTTAGTATATCAGACGTAAAAGAAAAGAAAAAGAAGAAAAGAAGAGATAACGCGGCAGTGAATGCCTGCGCCGCAACCCCGATAAAGACCTTGCGGTCAGTCGAGTCAGCAACGTGGCCCTCAGTAGGGGAGTTTTTCCGGTTGTGGGCACATTTAGCTATTTCAGTCATAACTTTTGATCAAATTAATATTTATGCAGACATATCTCACACTACTGGTGAGAGAATTCATTTGATTCCATCAAAACGAAAAAAAAATTTTTAAACGGTTGTGGACACCCTGGGTAAATACCCTGAAACTGGGGAAATATGAAGTAAAACGCCACTAAATATGAAGAAAAGAAAAATTTATTAATTTTTAAAGTCTTTACGGGCACAAAGAGCAACGAATAATAGCGTTAAAGACTTCAGAGCCGAAAAAATTTAATGAACATAAAATGAAAATAAATGAAAGTTAAATTATTCATCGTCCACATCAGAATCGCAATGTTTGCAGGTGTAATAGCCGGCATGCATGACAGCGCACCTCAAATGCACTGGCCGCTGGCACGTATTGCATTCGATGGAGTTTTGGGCGGTCAATCGAATGTGCAACAGCTTCTCGCAAATGATGCAAAAATCGCTATTCCCGTCATCATCATCATTGGCGCGTTTAGCCGATGGTTTCGATGGAAGCTGCTCGCTAAACGGATTGCTTTGATGGTGTCGCCTTAGTTGCTTTAGCTGCTTGCTTGACTGCTCGCTTTGCGGCTTTCTCCTTCAATTCAGCGAGCACTGGCGGCTAATTAGATACTGGTTTGACAAGTACGCCTGCCGCAAGGCTTAAGTACTTGGGCCATTCCAGACCTAGGGTTATAGTTCATGAAACAGACAACCAGAACTTATGTGTTATACCACAACACGGACCCATTTATGTTTTAACTAGTAAAACATACGGGGCATCCGGTGTGGCAACACGAACATGGAAGCTGTTTCACAAACACAAAGCATCACCCAGTGCCCTGCTGATAAATTACATACTACCCGTAATAGCAGTACCAGTTTAGACTTCAGTAGTGACGCACCTACAATCCATATACTGGTGAAGACGAGACCTACCCAGTCTCTTGCATATTAAGACAGATATGCCAGCCCGGTCGTACCACTGCGCGATACCGCCGGTCAATCTAGACCTGTGTAGCATTAATACAACCACAACTAGTACGAGACTCCCCGAAGGGCCAACCCACGACAGTCATCTGGGCAACTCGATCCCGTCAATGAGGATCCACAACATCCCCGCATAAAGACCAAGAATACACAAATGCAATTATGAAAAAGTGCATTCTTATGCATGACCGTGTTTAATGAGCACTTAAAGGGCTAGTTTAATAATTCCCAGCTGTCGGCTCAACTGCAAGCTATTGCACATGTCTGGTACCTACTCTGGAGGACCTTTGCAATTGCCACACTTACTCTGGCCATCCGGATTTCAACATCCAGATATAGAGTATAGGCCACTGATCTCAAGGACTGCCGTGCCAGTTTGAGGGTGCGAGTCAAACACGTCGACAAGCAAACTACTTAGGAAAGCCAGAGCGTCGACACTTTTATGCACGCATGCCAAAACACTCCACATCAGTTTAATCAGCCGAATTAAGGTCTCAGTGCGGTGGATAGATAGGGTCTACCCCATTTGACGGGTTAAGACTGTCCCCGTACTAACAAGTTTTAAGGTCAATTGCTATACCTTCGCAGGCTAGTTTCATATCGACATGCCGAATATGACCTGCTACCAAGATGGGTGCCACCCCAAGCTCTTGGTTGGCCCTATCAGTTTTTACGTTTGCAGGACGTATCCTACAAACAACCAACCTCCTTTATCCTGGCTGTGGACAGGCAGGCGCAACTAAGTTGCTAACCTGGCGGAGTTACTGGCGGCGAAGTGAGAAAAAAGGAAGCCTTCGGGAGGTTGTTGTTAACATAACCAACGATATTTGACAGTTTGTTAGCTAAACACACTATTTCAGCCGAAAAATTAGGTGCCCACAACCTTTAAAATGTTGGTGCCTACAACTGGGAAATTCATAGCTGTCAAAAAATGGCCAGTAAATTATTCGGTGCAAGCATTTTGATCAAAACACTATAAAATTACAAAATTTATTGAATTTCTTACAGAAATATAACCTTTTTGCAATAATTCACTTCAATTTATCGCACTTTGAACACAATAAACAATAAGATCACTGTTGATTACCACACATGAAAAGATATTATCGAATGTAGCTACTACGCATCTGTGAGCTTTAGTGTCAGCATTAAAAATCGTGCTGACATTGCGCACAAACCACAATTATCAGATCATCTTCTCAGATCAGCTGCATCTTCTCCCTGCCAAAAGTTATAAAGGGGTGCCAACAACCAGTTAACTTACCCTATAAATGTATGGGAAGAAAAAAAAAACAACTAAAAACCTACAAATAACCAAAACCACTTACCCCCACCTCCAGGCAGACCATGGGGATGGTCAAGGCAGCGGCGCGGTGAACTGTTCCCCCCCGTCTTAAAAAAAGACCTTGCGGTCGGCCGAGGGAAAGTCTACTTAGTTAAGCTTACCTACAAAGGAATGCTGCCTTGACTGACTTTGTGGTCTCTATTTACATGAACCTTAGAAAGAACCATATGTGAATTATATCAGCCCTTTGTGTGACACATACAAAAGTATGCTTGCTGGCTATTGAAGTAAAAATCTTGTTGTTGCTGTTATGCATAGTCTATTTATAGCACTGCTGGTTGTGTCATTGTGGTTGTTGGTAGTTTAAGCTGGTTTTGCTAGTCGCTGTGGTTGTTGTTATTTTATGATTTTGTTGGTGTAACACTATCTGTTGCTGTATGTTTAAGTTAGCATATTCAATGTGTACTTAATTAAGGGTATATTATTAATTATTAACAAGATTAAGTTTCATTCTTATAGTATTATATTCTTATAAAAAAACTTAATTATAATATAAGAATAGAAATTATTAAGTGTTAAAACTTTATTCAAATTGATCAAAATTATATATAAAAAATGGAAAGTCAATCAAAAGTTAATTTTTAAATACAAATTTGTAACGCCATGTCACAAAACTTATTCCCTTTTTCTTTCAGTCTCTAAGAATTTTCTAATGCATAGACTCAGTAAAAAAACTAAACTAAGTTTCAAAAACATACAAAAAAGAATTCAAGAACAGAAATGAAAACTTTAATAAGTACATACAGAGGGAAAAAGTGTGAAATTATACAATTTTCGGGTATAATTTGCCTAAGACCTTCGGCCAGAATGGGTTATCTAAGTATTTGTATAATACAACAAAAGAAATTTAGGCCACCTTCTGCTAAAATGGGTTGCCGTAGATTTTAGGCAATATTAAAAAAGGAACTTCAGTATCATGACCTTAGGTAAGTTATACCTATACTAGTGAAGATTTGCTAAGGCCTTTGCAACAAGCGCCTGCGTTGTTCTGTTATGAATTGTTTTGTTTTTGAAGCGAAGCTTTTTACGCCTCGTTCTGTGATTTGCTTGAGTGAAATCTGAAAAACTTTCGACAGATTTTTTCTTAGAAATTTGATGGTTTCTTCATTGCTTACGTTTATTACAACCAGAGAATTTAATACTGTAATATTAAATAATAATAAAAATATTCTTTGGCCCCCGTGGGGATTTGAACTCGTACTAAATGTTTAGAAGTTCTTTACGCTATCCACCAGGCCAGCAAGCTGTGTTATAAATAGTTGTTGATTCAATGTTGAGTATAATAGAAGCTATGCTGCAGTAGATCGTCACAATCTATCAATAGAAAGAGGATTATGTATTGGCTTACTACAACTACTAACAAAAATTTGCTTCTACTTGCCAAAAGATGTCACCAGTACACCGATGCAGTTTTGTTCTTTTTTAATGTGAATGCGCGAAGGAGAACACTGATGCTGGTGACATCTTGTAGGAAGTAGAAGCGGATTTGTGTTAGTTTTGTAGGATAGCCAATACACAATTCACTATATATTAATAGATAATGCTGCTATGCAGCAACATAGCTTCTGTTTTACTTAATATTGAATCAACAGCCCAGCATAACAAATGCTTTTTGGATTGGTGATAGTGTACTGAACTCTTAATCAGTTGGTACGGGTTCCATCCCCACGGCAGGTGAAGAAATGTTTTTTAATAATTTGACATCAAATATTTTTGTTGTGATGGACGCAAGCAAAAAAGAAATATCAATTCCAATATAAGAAAACAGTGTCGGAATAACGAAATGTAATAAAATTTACTGGTGTGAATATTAACGTGTGTTTTTTAATTTAATTTATGCTATTTTAAATTTTTGAATTTAAAAGTTATTTAATTTAAAAAGATAAGCCTATTATTAAGCTATCAAATCTATGTAACTGTGAAAAAGCTTCGCTTCTCTCGTGTGTCCGACGACGCACCTGTGTTTTTTTTTTTTATCTTTCCAGTTATGTTTGACACTTTTTTTACTATTTTGTTTGCGTGATTCTCGCTGTGATCCATAAAGCTGTCTTATGTTCTATTTGTTTGGACAATGTTACGAATAAATTACTTCGAAATACATGCACGTTAGTACAAATGATTAGAAAAGGAAAGCAAATAATGACCGCGAATGACAAAAAGAATAGCAATGAGAGAAAAGATTGTACAAATCCCAATTTGCTATTGCCCAAGTATCTTTGGCATAATATACAATTTTTTCATGACTAAGATGACAAAAATAATATTATGAAATTTACACAAATTTCTTTGGCTATTTACAAAAATAGTTACACAAGTTATTTTTTATTTATTTATTTATTTATTTATTTTTTTATTTATTTATTTATTTATTTATTTATTTATAAATATAAATAAAAATATTAATTAAAACATACATAACAATTTTAAACATATCAACGATAACAGCTGTTTAATAAATTGTTTAGAACCAATTTTGAGCACGAAAAATCAATTTCAATTTCTTTAGATAGCCTGTTAAATTCAATTAAGGCACGATTTAAAGGAGCGTAGTTTATTTATTGCGTAGTTAGTTTTTATCATTCCGACGTAAAATAAGTCATAGAACCGGAGATTTCTAATAGGAATATTAAAAGTAATCGCCCCTAAAAGACGGGGGCAATCAATAGTGCTACTAATTATATCAAAAATGAACATTAGAGAAAGTATTGTTCTTCTACTTTGCAATGTTTTTAGATCTATAAGTAAACATCGAGCATTATAAGAGGGAAGAGGATCACTAGGGTATAAAGATCGTAAAGCATAACGAGTAAAAATTTTTTGTAAACGTTCCATGCGATTAATATGGACAGCATAATATGGGTTCCAAATTAATGAGGCATACTCAAGTCTAGATCTGACCAAAGAAGTATAAAGAGTTTTATGCGTGTACGGGTCCAAAAAGACGGTACTATTTCGCCGCACAAAAGCCATCATGGCATACGCTTTCGGGAGAATAAAATCAAAATGATTATAAAATGTAAATTTGGTATCAAAAATTACACCTAAGTCTGAAAATCTATCCACTTTCTTCAATACAGAGGTACCGATGTGATAAGACGTATTGAAGATATTTTGTGACTTAGAGAACGTTAATTGGAAGCATTTATTAATATTTAGCGAAAGACGGTTTTTGTGGCACCAGGCATAAACATTAGACTGTTCAACCTGAAGAAAATCAGAGTCCGAAAGATTTTTTACTGCTGTGTATATTTTAAGATCATCTGCGTATAAAAGATAATTAGCTTTAGCAAAACAAGAACTTATATCGTTAATGAACAATATAAATAGCAGTGGTCCCAAAATACTCCCTTGTGGAACTCCCGATGAAGCATAGAAAGGGGCTGATTTAGCATTATCAACAACAACAGTACAAGATCTATTTGTTAAATAGGATCGTAGCCATTGTAATAGATGTGAATGAAAGCCTAATTTGGCTAACTTTAGTAATAAAATATTGTGCGACACTTTGTCGAATGCCTTAGAGAAGTCGGTATTGTCGGTATAAATTTTATGCAATACGCCGTTGGTAGTTAATTTTGGTTGACGCTCAAGCTACTTTACATTAGTACTTATTTTAATTTTCTAGTTTGTTAAATTGTTTTAGTACATAATCCAGTATTTAAAATATTCCAAACCATAAATTTTAGAAAATTGCGCTTACCTTTATAGAAATTGAACTCTATAGAGAGAACTTATTAATTGGCCATTTTTTTTAGTGGCTTGTTTTTGTTATAAAATGAATGTATATATGCAGTTTTCTTAATATATTTTTATGTGCTCTGTCATATGCTGCAAGCAAATACCAATTTCTTCAATTTATCCACTATACCCCCATATTGACAATATGCTTAAAGGAATTTTACGATTTAAAAATAATTTTCAAAATCCGATAAAACGTATATCCACTGACCGCTTTTACGGCTTCGAAATAGGATAACAAGGAATGTGCACTTGGCACGTATCATTTTGAAGGGATGGGTACTATATGTTAGTTACTGCCACAAGCAGTCAAATGAAATTATTACAAAAGTCCTACGCTTATTTTTTGTCCACAATAGTCAAGTCAGTCAGTCAGTCAGTCATTTATATATATATTTTTTTTAATAGACCAAATATTGAAATTTTTTTTAAGTACACACAAAAAAAAACAAAAAAACACAATGTCCAACATAAAAAAGGATTACAAAAGGCTACTTAGAACAGTGGCGTGCATGACAGTCGAAAATGGGACAGAAAGGGTGAACAAGTACGAGGACATGACTTTAAAAGCGTAATGCGACGTGTGTGTGATCTGAATGCGAGATAAAATTATTATCCTTTTTTTTCTCTAGACGAAGTGTACTGTTGTTTGTTGGTCAGGGCGGTCGCTAGTTTCCTGTTTGAAGGCACAAACATGAACAAACGAACGAACTTTATCCGGTTGTTGTTGTTTGTGTGTTGCAAAGAAAACTGCTACGTTTTTATTTATGCATTTTTTTGGAATGTTTTTTATTTTATTTTTTGTTTCTTTCTTTTTTTTTGCTGCTTCTTACAATGAGCATCATCAACAACACATTGTCCAGTAACACACTCAAGCGATGTTGTTGGCCCGATAATGTGCGGCTCTAAGGTAATGAAAATTTTATCTGATTTTATTTTGTAGAGTGCCAAGACAAGCAGTTGTGTGTGTGTGTGAGAATGTGGAATCAAGGCGAACATAGAGCTGCTTTGCGTATGAAAATCCTTTTTAGAACTTTTGCAACAATAACTTTTTTCCACTTGCTACAAATATCAAAAATTACAAAACATAAAATAGAATAAAAACAAATTTTCTTTGGATTTCTGCTATTGAGGTCTTTTTTTTTTTCTATACGAACACACCAACTTGTACGACTTGAAGTTGTTGTTGTTGGTAGGTGTTGCCGCCAATACAATGCTTTGTGGTCAATATAAGCTGCCAACGTGCAATAGGAAAGGATTTTTTTTTTATACTTATTGGAATTTGAATTGTGGCGCTTCAAAGTAGCAGTAGTTTTGGAAAGGATTACAACAAATGCATGAATGGTGGGTGAACTAAAAAAATCAAAAAAGGATATTGGTTCATTTTGATTGAACTGAAGGACAGTGATGATGGTGGTGGTGGTGATGATGAAAAAGGTTTGATATCTTCAAACGTAGATTTTAATCAAGCTTGTTTGATGTGACACGTTTTGGTCAACATATGCTTATAACGGCGCTTTTGCCTGGCGCAAGGGTGTATAGCTAGCTGACGTTATTGTCCTGTTCCTCAAGTGTTGTTATTTTCAATTACATTTAGTTTTACTGACAATAAGTGAATATTTTTTATTTTGTTATAAAATGCAAATAAGTAGCAATTTTAATAAAATCTCTGTAAAGATGTTTGGTCCAGGAAATGCCGCTGCTGCTTTATTGTGACATATAAAATCTTATTAACTCCGATGCATGCATCCTGTCATACCCAATCAAAGCGAAAACAATATAACTTTTTAATTAAATTTCTTTGACAAATTTTATGCACATAACTCAATAAGAAGTCGAAGCCACTGAAAACTGGCCACTGACTACAACATATGTGCAACAATGAAGATAGCCGAAGGCTACTTGGAGGTCACTACAAATGTGAGACATCAGAGCTATACACCACACATATACACACACACTCCACGCTTCCTTCTCGATGTCTTAGAACATCAGCTTTCACTATGAAATTTCATCTTCTAAGAAGTAAAATATTGCTTGCAGCGCTTAAGTTCTTTCCACACAAGTTTTTTTCCACACATTGTCAGCAGGACATACACAAAATTAACATCCTGTTTCTACTGCACACATACATCAACTCCTATATGCAACTGTGCTGCATTTTGTTGGTAGCCTATACGAAGTAAACTCATTTCTTTTTCATCTTCTTTTATTTAGTGACAAATTTGAATAGGATTCCTTTGGAAGTGACATTCTTCGTTTATTTCTTTGTGCAGTACATTTCTTTTACTTACTTTTGTAACATTTTCAGGCGCACAACCGCACTTAATAGACTTGTCAATAAATACTTGGACTTGCTTTTTGTATCGAACTTGGACATTTAGAGTAGTTATTATTGCAGGCAGCGTGAAAACATCAAAGACCACACGGAAGCTGCTAGAGTACCAGATTTATTGCTTCAAGCAAAAAACTTGCTATACAGAAGATTTGAGTAAAAGAAAATGAAAATTTGTTTGCACCTAACCACTTAGTTCTTGTGCAAGCTTTAAACGATTTTAAAACTTTTTTCATTTTCTTCAAGAGTTTTTTAAAAACCAAATATTTTAAAATTTTGTACAAATCAACGTTCTAATGAAGCATCACAGGGACAATATTGAAATTTTTCTTATTGCTTACAAAAAGAAAAAAAAAAAATAAAAATTGAAGGAATCCCATGTCCCATGTCACTCGTGATCTCTTCAAATTTGCCTGCCTTTTAAAGCGGGGTACCCATTAGCATTCATGAGTGACACTCATGCTCAAATTCTCTCCTTTTACGCAAGTTCGCATATGTGGCCACTCTTTTTCGTCAGTTAGCAGTCAACCACAAATTTATTTGTATTTATTTGTATTTATTTATTGTACAATTTATTTATTTGTTAATTTATCTGACAGTCAACGGTCATATTTGTTGAATTTTTGAGTGTCACTCATGATCGGTAATGTAAACGCAGCTTAAGTCTTTTGCCTGGCCAATACTTAGCATTGCCAGATGAATTTTGACAGCTCCTTTCTAAAATTTGACATTTTCTAGCATAAACATACTCACAACGTACCTTAAACGTATTTAATGTACTTGCACTCGTGTTATTTACAGTGGTTTTAGGTTGTTGAAAAATTAATGCCGGTTTTGTGATTTCTATTCCTATTTTTAGACCCTTGCAGTTACGATGTCAAAACAAGAATTTCGCCAAATTAACTTGCATGAATTTAAACTTGACCGCAGTGCAACACAAACGGCTTGGAACATCAATGAAGTTTTGGGGCCAAGAAAGCGTTTACAAATGTACAATACAACGTTGGTTTCAACATTTCATTGTGGTGAATTCAGTCTTGATGATAAGTAAGATCGCGAACTTCCTTTTGCCATTGACGGCGATTAATTGAAGGCTTTGTTGGAAGCAAATCAACACACTATTGTTTGAGAGCTTGCAGGGAAACTTGGCGTAAGTATTGAACTACTTTCGGAACATTTGATGTGAATTGAAAAGTCGAAGAAGCTCTACAAAAGCGTGCCATTTGGTGCGTGAGTCAACCAAAGACATTCAGCGCTGTGGTTGGACTGAGGCGCGGAACTTCTCCAGATTGCATCAAAAGAAGACTATGGTGACTGTTTAGTGGTCGTTAGACGAAATTATTCACTACAGCTTCTGTAATCCTGCCGAAACTAGCACAGCAGGGAAATATTGTCAACAAATTGGCAGAATGCATAAAGAACTGAAACGTCTGCGAGCAGCATTAGTCGAAAGAAAGGGCCCAACTCTTCTGCACAATAATGCACGACACGTTGCACAACCGACGCAGCAGAAGTTGAACCGACTGGGCTACGAAGTTCTGCCTCATCCATCGTACTCATCAGACCTCTCGCCAACCGACTACCATCTTTTAAGCATATCGACAACTTTTTCTAAAGAAAAGTCTATAAAGATCAAACAGCCGCAAAGAATGCCTACGAAGAATTTGTAACTTGAAGAACTTCAGAATTCTATGCTTCTGTTGGCACAACCGAAGCATAAATAAAAAATTCTGGTTCTATAAGTTCGAGCATATTCGTAGTATCATCGTAGAATAAGAGAAGGTAGATGCATTTCGGAGAGGCAGACTGCCATAACTGCCAAAACGAATTTGATTGCGCATAGAAAATCTGAAAGCAAAGAGAAAGTTTTAATTGGAAAAATTCAAACAAAAATGTGATTTGTATTGATTTTGACAATTTTGGCTATGAGAAAGAGAGCGCAGTTCAAAATGCATATACCTTATTTTATTCTACCATGCGTAGTTGTGTCTAAGACGAATTATGTGAAGGTCTTCCAAGAACGCCTGTTGTGCCAGAAAACATCGATGCTGTGCGTGAACTGTTGGAAATATAGCGGCATGTGACATACCGTAAGATAGTGTCATCTGGCCATTAGTGGGACTAGAATACATTCGATTTTATATGAGCATTTAGGAAGTTTTGTTCTCGTTGGATACCCCATAATTTGACGACATTGTTACAGATGACAAATCATGGGTCTATCCTTATAAGCCAAAAACAAAGCAGCAATCCACTGTTTGGGTCTTTCAAATTTACCAAAACCCGGCAAAAGTTGCCCGTGGAAGGAGCACATCCAAGCAAATGGTAGCCACTTTTTTTCAGAAACCGATCATGTCGCAGCTGTATCACTGGAGCAACCTAGAACTGTTAATGTTCAATATGATCTCGGTATAGATAAAGTGCCTACATATCAGGTTGGTCGATGAATAATTTGTTTAGATGGAATGATTTCAATGAAAGTAAAGTCTGTTTCAGTATTTTAGTGCAGAAACATATGAAACTTCTTCAGCCAGGCCACTGTTCGACCACTATAAGATACAGCCGAGATTGTTTCAAAAAGACGCACGGCCGATTTTTGGCCCTTGTACAGCAATTCGTCAAAAATATCGTAAAAATAATTTTACCTTAAAATTTTTAATTCCAAAATTAATTTATATTAATTTTTTTTTTTTTTAAGGAACAAAATATTTTATGAATACATACTGCAGGCATGGATATCATTTGCTTGCCCATAGCGGCATCCCTGGTCAGAAGAAAGGTATTTTATTAAATTTTTTTTTCTTTAAAATTATGTCCCAAAAGTCAATGGCATTTTGACTTGGGCACTACTTTTGCCCACTTGGACAAGTGTAGAGTACTAGCAAAGCGTACAAATTCACTACAAAAATAGTGAAAATTTTTCGGAGATAGTTTGCAAGGCACTTCTTGGTAATCATAACGCACCGTATCGCAACACTGTGGTCAACTGAATAAACAAATTTAAGTCCGTTGGCTCTGTTGTGGACGCAAAAATGAGTGGTCGTCTCCGTTCCGCCCGTTCGGACAAAAATAAAGCCATGGCAGTGGTCAGCGTTGATAATGACCCAACAACGTAGAGTCGTCATCAGGAGCTCGCTGTAGCATATTTTGGCAAAAGATATGTTTCCAAATTATGCACGCTTGCAAAGATCAGTTGACCCAAGAACTAAAGCCGGCAGATCATGCGCAGCGTCGAACATTCTCAGATTGGGTATTGGAACATCATTAGGTTGATCACGATTTTTCGGAGAAAATCATCTTCAGTAACGAAGCCCATTTTGATCTCTATGGCTACGTTAACAAGCAGAACTGCCGCATTTGGGGCACATAGATTCCAAAAGCGCTCCTTGAGCTTTCCATGCACCCGGAATGATGCAGTGTTTGGTGTGGATTTTGGGCTAGGGGTGTCTAGCAATGGGGTAGATCAATAAACTCGGTAAATGGATCCGACCCGATGTGAATGAACGTCAAATGGAAAATCACAAAATCACTTCTGAAATACTGCTTTAACAACACGAAAGGAAAAAATCGTGGCTTTCACCTAGCAAAGTCGGTCCTTCAACACCAAGACCAAACCGCTTTGTCAAAAATACCATCTTCTGTGACTGGTGCGACCAGAGTGGTATTTTGTATTATGAACTCTTGAAGTTCGGCGAAAACGTTAATACACAACGCTATTGCCAACAAATGATTTATTTTAACCATGCATTAATCGAACTACAACCGAAATGGGCCAGAAGACATGGCAAAGTGATTTTGTGACACGACAACGCGCCGTCTCACAGAGCAAAACTAGTGAAAGACACTTTGAAATCGCTTGGATGGGGACATCCTTCTGTACCCGCCCTAATTCCCAGACTTGGCGCCATCCGACTATCACCTCTTCAACTCAATGGGGCATGTGCTCCCGAAGCAGCACTTCTGCGCTCTTAAGAAAGTTGGAAAATGACTCGACGAATAGTTTGCCGCAAAAAAACAAGTAGTTTTTCTGACATACTATTCATAAATAACCTGAGCGATGAGCTAAATGTATTGAAGCCTTTGAAGCCCTTGAAAATTAGGAATTTTTTTACCAAAAACCTCGTGAAAACTTATGTAACATATACACCGGGTATACACCTGGAATTGCAATAGGTCTTTTACTAAATGTCCTATGCTTAACATATGTATTGCCAGATCTTGATTAGCTAAGCTTACCTATTTTTAAAGAAGGCTGGTTGTGGCACATGTTTTACTTATTGAGGAGTGTTATAATGCTTTGATCCAAGAAAACATAAGTTTTTTCTTGGCAAATTAATGGCCAATGAGAAGCCTTATTTCAGGTCCAAATAAAAAATTAAAAAAAAACATTTCTTAAGGCATGTTGTAGAATTACAGTATAATTTTTTTGATACTGGTATAAAGCATTTGTTTGCAGGTTTTGACATTTTTGCTTTAAAATAATTTTTTGAGAACAACTTCATTGACTTTCGCTAACAATTAAGAAAATTCACATTCATAAAACAATAGAAACAATTACTGTAAGTATAAAAACTCTTTGATTTATTTTCACTTTAACTCAATAAAAAAAATTTAGCAGGGAAACGTATGCGTTTCACGTTTTCACAATGTTTTCACATTTTAAACAACGACAAATGAAGTGTGAACTTATTGCTCTTAAGTTTTACTACATAAACCAATAACGAAATTGTTGATTTTCATACACACATTTTTATTTAAATATTTACACATATTGTATATATAACTCAAAGTAACTTTGTTCATTTCCAAAATAAATTGAATCAATTTATTTATATAGAGTTCAAAAGAATGCCATTTTAGGGTTATTTTTAATAATACAAAAAAAAAACTCTTGTAATAAATCAGATACTCATGCTACTGTACAAGATATGCACACACATACCCAAACAAGCGCTGTTTGTCACCTTCATTGAACGATATGAAGAAAAAGTTATGTTCTGTCAATAAATATGATATGACCAATGCATGCAGATAAATCCCAACAACAACAATAAATAGAATACCCACGACAACAACAACGGTGCTGAACATAACAGAAAAAGGTAAAATCTATGATTTCGATTTGAACCGCAAAATTGTACAAAAATTCATTTTATTTATGACCATTTGAAGGATGCACATCCATATGTCCAGACCTACAACTTAAATAAATTACAAGGTTAAGAATATGATTGTATGGCGGCATTATAACAGGAAGCACAGTAAAAGGGTTGCCACATTCAAACACACCCACGCACACGTACGTTTCCCCGTGTGCGGTCAGTGAAGGAAGGAAATATGATTTGGATGCTGCTGCTGCTACTTTGATTACATTACGACGGACAGGCATAGAAATTTATACTATATACAAATGTATTTTATGAATGTCTGTAAGAAAGTGCTTACCGTGAATTCAGCTGAGGAAAATCATAAAGCATTGATGCCTGAACAGGAAATTGAGTTTTCGTACTGTTCACGGGATTAAATTTCACACACATGGAGCGTCAGACAAAAAGAAAAAAAGGACAACGAATTTATGGATTCGTTCATGTGAGCAATTTCCTTTATTGCGGTTTGAAATGAAGAAGAACAAAAAAAAAATAAAATCAGTTCTATAACAAATACGTTTAGCTTTAAGTAGAAGCTTTAATAATCAGAATTTTGTAGCAATTTGATTTAAAAACTAGGCTCTGCTCATTAATCAAAAATTTAAGGCTACCTTGCTATGTTTAAAAGTCAATCATTTCGCTTATCCAGGATGAAATCAAATTACTTTCTATGTCAACACAAGCCACAAAACATACACGGCTATCAGTCAGTGTTGTAGCTCTGGTGATTGTTGCTGCAAGTTTAGGCTTGCCTTGGCTCAACGATATTGAATCCGTGCCCATCAATCATGTGCTATGCTCACTGTAGCAAAATCTAAACATGTCAACAAACAGAAAAGCATTTAAGCAAAAATGCCAAAACCGAAAAAAAATATATATATATATATATAAATATGTATTTATTTTGGCTTTTTGTTGCACTCTATCCAAAAAGTCACAAGTGCAGATAAGCTGACTAGATATTGTGGGCCAGTACACCTAAATAAACAAAATGCGAACAAAAATAAATTACCTCAGACAGGATATCAAATGTCCTTAACACTCAAATGTCAGACGGTTAGTGATTTGCACGTGCAGACTATTCAAAATCATTTACATGCTTAAGAGTATTCTTTCTCTGGTTATTTTGTTCGATTCTAACAAATTTTTCGATAGTTTCGTTCTCAAAAATTTTTAGTGAAAAGCGTACATTTTTGGATTCGCCACTGAAAAAACATGTGCAAATGACAAAAGACCAAGATTTGATTTAACTGATTTAACCCACCATGTGTCCACTATGACGATATCGTCCTTCGGCTTTTTGTCGTTGTTACTACATCTCAGACATGCACTTTGAGCCCGACTTGACAAGCCCGTCTAAAAATCGTTTGGTCTTTTAATGAATAGCTGCCAAGCCGCATCAGTTTCTGTCAAGCCGTTCGTGCGCAGTGTACTGTCAAAGTTGTCCATAGGGGCTGTTCATAAATTACGTAACATATTTTTGGCAAATTTAAGACCTCCTCTCCCTCTATGTCACACTTTTTGATTATACCCCAACGTATATTAACTTGTCATTCCGTTTGTAACGCCAAATCCTTTTTGTGGCCTTGTGTGGCAGGTATAGAAAAATATGAATATTTTTGATCAGCATCACCTTATGAGTCGATTTCCATGTGTCCGTCTGTCTGTCCGTCTGTCGAAACGAGTACAGCCGTAATTTTAAAGCTATCGCGATGATATTTAAAATCTAAGTTTATTTAAAAAAAAAAAAGATCATGTTCGAAAATGTGCCAAATCGGATGAAAACCACGCCTACCTCCCATACAAAGTGACTTTATTTTAACCGTAAAATGTCTTTAGAATCCACAAAAATTAAAGGAACTCCTTGAAATTTGGCACGTACGCTTTGATCTTCAATTTAAATCCTGGCTATGAAATTTGGAAAAATCGGATGAAAACCCCGCCTACCTCCTAAAGTACCTACCTAAAGTAAAGAAATGTTTTAGAATTTTGTACATAAGCTTTGATATTTACTATAAGCCATTTCCATTATATATGGCAAAATCGGATGAAAACCACGCCCACTTCCCATACAAAGTGGCTTTATTTTAAACGTGAAATCTCTTAAAAATTCACAAAAATTAAAGAAATGTCCTGAAATTTTGCACATTACCTTTGATATATAATATGAACCACCTCTATGAAAGTTGACAAAATCGCATCAAAACCACTCCTACCTCCCATACAAAGTGACGTCATCAAAATAGGAAACTTTTGTTATTATATTAAACTGAATGTCATCGTGTATGTCGTTGCTAAAGACTTCGAATATACTTCAATATGGCCGTGGGGGGGCAGGGGTTGTATTTTAGCTTCGGTACCCTGCCGAAGCTCCATCCTTATGAGTCTTAAATTTTTTAGGTTTTTTTTTAATACTCGTTATATTTATTATAAGTTTAATTATAATAGAAATTTCTCGTTGGTCTATTATGGCTGACCAACAAGTTGATAAAAAATTTGACCATGTGAACAGAGCTAAACACAAATGAAAGCTTTTTTGACGTTAACAAGAACACCAACCAGTGGCAATACGTTGTGACTTGGTTGTTCAACAATTTTGAAAATTATTATGATTGTTTTAGTTTTCTAACACTTTGATTTTCTCTTTGAAGATAAAGTTATATCATCTGTTTTCGATGATTGCCTTAGAGTATGAATTCTCACTTCAGATCAGCAAAAAAACGTTACTTTTGCGCCGTTTGCTGCTCTTACTTGCTCTTGATATTTGTTTTTTGAAGCTGCTACACTTGATGAAGGTGTTTCAAATGTCTTTTTTAAATTTACTCGGCTTAAACATAGTTTTAACTGTCTTTTTCGGCTTGTGATCGTTTGTTTTATTAAGTTCGTTATTTTATTGATGAAAACTCAAAACAAAACTTACAAAAAAATTTAATTTTAAAAAATTTTAAATTTATTTATAAATTAATTACGACCTTCTTTCATAAGTTTTAAGTTATGTGTTTATATAACACAAAATAAATTAAACATCTAAGTTTTCAAAACAAATCTTCATGTCGTCATAGTATAATATCAGCTAACTGCTGAATCTAAGATCCACTGTAAAATAGAAGAGCAACAACAACTAGCACAACAAAAATCTTTGAGTAGTTAGAAAGCTGTGATCTGTCTTCGAATAAAAGAACTTACTTTCACTGAAAGTATGCTTCAAAAATTAGAAGAACTTTAAGCTGCTTTCATATCATTTGTATTCTCGTACATGAAATTCAGGGTAATTTACTAATTGCATTCGTGAAACAAGTAGAAAATTAAGAGCTTAGTGGATCACAGCAAGAATCACGAAAAAATGCTACTGATGAGTTGATGTAGCGGCCATCGAAACAGTCTGTCTAGTATGCTATGTGATTCATACTCTATATAGGGTATTGTTGTTGTTGGTTGTTTTTCTTCAGTTGTTTCCTTCGGAAAACAGCATTGACCTTGAGCTCGAAAAAATATAACCTTTAATAATTGAAAAATTATTGGAGTTATTAAACTTAAAATTTACAATTTTTAAAACTGTATTAAAAATTTTCTTGACGGACGACCGACCTCCCAAACACTATGTAACACTTTGTCCCAAATGCTTGGCCCTCTGCGCCCCCTTAACGTGTTACATAATTTATGAACAGCTCCATTGTACGAAATCGTCATAGTTGACACAAAACGTAACTTTTTTCTGATTCCAGGTAAATAAAGAATGTGCATATTTTTGTTGAAAATTAAGTATCTGTTTCATGCTTTTCATTTTTTTTCATTAAAAACTTTTAAAAAAATAAATTGTTCTGTGTTTTCAAGAAAATTTTAAAAGTTTTCTTCCTCAAAAAAATCGTTTTTGACTGTTCCAAATTTTATAGTTACAGTTTTAATATTTTTGAACAAACTCTTTTTTATTTGTTCTCATAAATAGCTGGCACATAATCCGTGAAACCTTTTAGGGTCATTAGATACTCTTAAGACAATGTTTTTTCTATAAATACTTCAACTATTTAAAATTTATGTAGTCTTTGACTCTTATTTGGGCAGGTTTTTTGAAAGACCTATATATCAGGTTCTGCGTCAATGGCGAGTACCAAATACGATGGAACGATGAGCCGTATGAGCTATACGCCGACATTAACATAGTAAAGCGTATAAAAGTTGAGGGGCTTTGCTGGCTAGGCCATGTTGAGCGAATAGAAAACAACGCTCCAGCGAAATAAATATTCGATTCGGTACCCAGCGGCGGTCAAAGCAGAAGAGGGCGAACGCATCTCCGTTGGAAGCATCAAGTAGAGGACAACTTGACGAAACTTACAGCTTCCAACTGACTCTAGCAAGCGCAAAACAGAAATGGCTGGCGCATTTTCTTACACCAGGCGAAAACCAACTGACGGTTGTAAGCGCCACTTAAGTAAGTTAGTCTATATCGGGTAAAATTCCCTGGAGCTTTTTATTGAAAACTAAAAAAATGCTCGTTTTTGACTGTTCCAAAATTAATTGCGCAAAACTGTACAATTATTTCTGAACTAAAACTCCAAAACAAATTTAGGGTTAAAATATGTCTCTAAATTGGTGAAAACATAGCTTTGACAAAATTGTCATTGTGGACACATTACGTACACAAGAATATAGCGTACACTGAAAAAAGAAAAAAAAAATGTATAAAAAAAAGGTTCTGATTTTCTGTTGTTGAATGGAAAAAGACCATTGAATGACACTCATAACTGGCTCTGTTGATTTAATTGGCTCAAATTTTTTAATAACGTACATTCTGTGCACAAAATCTTTCAAACTACAGACACGTGCGAAAATAACTAAAAACAAAATTTGAATTATATTAAATATTTTCTTAAAATTGCTGTTACACTAAGAAGTTTATAAAGAGGTAATTAAGAATTGTTTACATAAAATCTTTTTGGATAATTTTCTTTGGTATAATATCATTTTCCAAAATATTCCACATCAAATATCAATTAAAAGATTTTAAACAAAATAAAGAATAAAATATCAACAAACCTAACCGTCAAACATAATCATCTAATGAAGTCATCACTCATTCACTCAATTAAATTAAATATTTTATTAAAAATTGGATTCCACCTAAAAATTTATAAAGAGGTTCAAAATTCACAAACAGTTTAGATAATCTCCTACTGTATAATATCAGGATCCTAAATTTTCTACATCAAACAGCAATTATATAATTTTAGACACAATAAAGAATAAAGATATCAGCAAAACCTAATCTTTATATACCTATAATCATCTAACGAAGTCATCACTCACACTCAAGTGAAATGATTCCATTACACTCATCTACAGCTAAAGTAAAAAATTCTAAAAATGTCCCTTAATGCCCTAAAGAAGCGTCAAGCTCTCATCCATCCTCCTACGTAATCCATGGAATTTCGAACGTAAGACTTAACAACAGATTTATGAGCTACATTAACAAACTCTTTACTGTTATTGTCACACCTGAAATCAGCCAAACGAGCAGCAGCAGCAACAACAACAACAGCAATAACCAAACAACAACTATACAAATAAAAAAACTCAATCATCATTGATGACCATGAATGAATGGAATGAATTGGATGAATGGCTGGTCAAATCCAATAAAGTGCTACACATCATATACGAGTAGAAACCCGCACGACAGGCACTTCAACGTGCTCCAACCGTTGTACCGCTACAAAAGCAGTACAAAAATTACAATTTATTGGACTTTTCCGGGTAAAACGTTTACACAAAAGATTTATTACCCAATAATAAAGGGATTGGAACATTTGGGGAATAATTTATGGCCAGGGAAGAAGGGTGTCATTGTCCGACTTCTGTGCACAACTTTGAGCAGCAATTGAACAATGAATTTCTATTTTTTTTTTTCTGCTACACATTTACTTTATTGAACTTAATACCTGTGTAATTCACATTAAGTTTAGGTCGTTGTCAGAGAATATTGGTTGGAGCAAATTTGTTACAAGATATAAGGAATAAGTGGTCCTTTGAGTGCTGTTAATAGCAATAAAATAAAAATTAGTTAAAGCACACCTTAAGTAGCACTTGGCACTAAGCTAAATGCTAAGGTCTTTAATAAATCGAATGCTTAGAGCATTAACTTTTCATATTGAGTTAAAGTATTTTAACGTTTTGCATAAATTTAACTAGTTTTGGGTTCTTCTCAATGCAATTAAAAATCTAGTTTATTTAATAATACAGCCGTTTATTCAGGCATTTTTATTTATGCTAATCAAGTTTAGTGAGTAAAACATACCAGAAATTTTGCATATATTTCGGCATTTATGTAGTATTTGTAATACTTGTAGTAAACTACGTTTTAGTTTAATATGCTAATTTCTAGTTTATAAAATAAACAAACAAACAATTTGTTTGAAAACATTTTTAATGCCTGAGTTTGGGTTTTGCCTCATTTCTTTTTTTTTTCTATGTTTTGCAACGACTGATTCTATAAAGGGTGCTTCAATTATATGGTCAACAAATTGCTTGGGGAAGTGATAAGTGGTTTTCCAGCTTATTGAGAAAATATCAAAGAATTATCATGTTGTAAGGTTAAGTTAAGTTAAGTTAAGTTAAGTTAAGTCAAGTCAAGTCAAGTCAAGTCAAGTCAAGTCAAGTCAAGTCAAGTCAAGTCAAGTCAAGTCAAGTCAAGTCAAGTCAAGTCAAGTCAAGTCAAGTCAAGTCAAGTCAAGTCAAGTCAAGTCAAGTCAAGTCAAGTCAAGTCAAGTCAAGTCAAGTCAAGTCAAGTCAAGTCAAGTCAAGTCAAGTCAAGTCAAGTCAAGTCAAGTCAAGTCAAGTCAAGTCAAGTCAAGTCAAGTCAAGTCAAGTCAAGTCAAGTCAAGTCAAGTCAAGTCAAGTCAAGTCAAGTCAAGTCAAGTCAAGTCAAGTCAAGTCAAGTCAAGTCAAGTCAAGTCAAGTCAAGTCAAGTCAAGTCAAGTCAAGTCAAGTCAAGTCAAGTCAAGTCAAGTCAAGTCAAGTCAAGTCAAGTCAAGTCAAGTCAAGTCAAGTCAAGTCAAGTCAAGTCAAGTCAAGTCAAGTCAAGTCAAGTCAAGTCAAGTCAAGTCAAGTCAAGTCAAGTCAAGTCAAGTCAAGTCAAGTCAAGTCAAGTCAAGTCAAGTCAAGTCAAGTCAAGTCAAGTCAAGTCAAGTCAAGTCAAGTCAAGTCAAGTCAAGTCAAGTCAAGTCAAGTCAAGTCAAGTCAAGTCAAGTCAAGTCAAGTCAAGTCAAGTCAAGTCAAGTCAAGTCAAGTCAAGTCAAGTCAAGTCAACAAGTCGAGTCGAGTCGAATCTTTTATTCTTATATTGAGGTAAAAATGAGAAATTCACTAAGTTCCCAAATAAGTTTTTTTTTAAGTTCACTTTTGATTCCTCACATTGCACATTCTACACATATCCTTTGGGAAAAATTTTTAACTGAACTTAAAATATCTTAACATCTCGAATTTACCTCTTTAACGTGGATAGCGCATCGTCCTCTCAGAAGGTTTCAAGCATTGGCGCTATATTTTAGTTTTTGAAAACGATCCAATTAAAGCGGATTCACTGACCACATTCAGCAAGTTTTTCACGTTTTTTTTTTTTTAATGAAGTTTTTGCAATCTCCACTCAGTCAGAGGGACTTGCTGCACGCTCTTTAACTTTATTAGCATTATTTTAATTTTCGCAAAAACTTGCTGAATGTGGTCAGTGAATCCGCTTTAAAAGAGGATTAATATGTACGACCGACCTCCAGTACTTTTTGAAGTGTAACATTTATCCCTTGGAACCAAAATTTTGAAAATAACTGCTCAGTTAGTTTTCATATATACTTTCATAAATAAATATTTTTTCATAAAATTCTGGTAATTTTAATGACGAACGTTTTTGTTAAACTTGAAACCATTTTGCTTGGAAAATTCCCAAATCCTAGATTTTCAGTATTTACGGTGCTATAATATATCGCCCAAAAGAAAAATCAACCAAATTTTTTGGATGATTTTTCATATGAAAAAGAATTGGACGATTGTGCATTTTTGTTGGGTAAAATTTCCTTTTTAGTTTTTTTGGCCATTTTTCTAAAAAATGTTTGACTTTTTTTCGTTTTTGTTGGGTAAAATTTTGCTTTTTCGTTTTGGGCCACTTTCATTCAGTTTTCAGGGTTATTTTTAATATTTTCGATTTTTTATTTTTTTTATTTTCCATTTGGGTGATATTTTATAGTGCCATATAGACTGGTACTTACTCGTATTTCGTAACGGTATTACAAACACGGCTACGGAACTGATTGGGATTTGCATATAAAGTGCAAACTAATTATTTTTACTGTTATTTTCTTTATTATAATTACTGTTTATTTTCTTCAAATCAAAACATTGAATATCAGATTTAATTAGAAGAATTGTTATATAGTAAGTTGAAAACGTACGGAATTGAGGCACTGATTGTATAAATATTTGCAATATTATGCTTGTTAAATAAACTCTAGAATATAATCTCAAGACTCATGCTTATGAGTGAGGAAATAAGAAGGAATGGTATTTATAAAAATTTGCATACATTTTTAAATACATTTTTAATATCTTTACGGCACATTGCAACACTGCTCAAGCACATCACAGCACAATTTTCGAATTTGAGAAAAATAAAAATGGCGGAGCTAACTTCATGTTAAAAGTCACCACCTCAAAAAATTATACCACTAGCATATATTTTTGGTTTCGTTTTTGGCACATATTTTATTTCAGTTTTCATTAGATTTTCAAAGAATTTAATGCAGAATGTTGAGTTCACAAATTTTTTTTATATAAGATATTTAATACTACAAGCAAAAGAATTCATTACTGCACTTTTAAAATCTGATGGAGTTCTCTATCCAAATCTAAGGAAAAAAGATACCAATAACAAGAGATCAAACCTAAGCAGAGTAGCATCTGCTGCAAATGTAAATGCTTAAAAGAAACACCCTGTGTATAGCATTTATTTCACTCCTTTGCACTCATATGGAATGTTCGTATTTTATCAAAATATTTGTTATTCAAAAGAGAAAAAAAACGCCTCGGTAAGTTCTTGACTCAATTAAGTGGCTTTCGTTAACGTTTGCAAATTTTCAAGTGTGTCCAGTGCAACAACAATAGCCACATCAGCTTCTGCTCAGGCCTTGGAATACATTTTGGCTGCTTGTCATGTGTTGCTGACATGTGTCAGTCTTTAAATCGTAGACTGGCAGCAAGATTTTTTGCCTGTCGTTGTGTGGTCATTCCATATGCATATCTCACGCATTTCACATGCCGTCAGCAATGTTGCTAAATGTTAGGTTTAAAAAAATATTGTATAGTAAGGAAAAAAGGGGGAAGTACAGTGCACAATTTGTATTTCTAAAGATGGTCAGAATAGGATTGTGCTAGTCACACCTTCAAAAATACAGCAACAAATGCAGCACGCATCAGTTGTTAATACTGAAGCTGCACGTTGTCTGCTGCTGCTTTCACGGCAACAATTTTTCAGCTCTCGGCAGTTGAATATGTTTTATACAAAAACTTTATATCGCAGAAAGAAACTATTAGTTGTGATTTTTCTTTTTTGTGGTCTATTAGTAGAATTGCTACATTTCAGCAGTAGAGATTAAACGATATATATATATATATATATATAAAAAAAATTTCACAAAAAAAAAAAAAAAATAGACTAAAAAAAAATTTAAATTAAATTTTTTTGTTTTCCCTAAAGGGTTAAGATATGTGTTTTAAATTTTATATTGATTTTTTTCACTTTCTTACTGCCGCATAAAAAGAAGCAAAAAATCTAAACATAAAAATGCTCCAATTGTTAACTTTTTGAGATCTAGACACCAAACAGACATGCAGCAACAACGTCTTGAAACAGCAAAAACAACAAAAGCAACAGCATTTCGCAGACCTTTAGTTTTCGCGCCTTTTTCCCCAAATAGAATAAAAAACGGCTTCAAGTGCAAAAATACATATATATATATATATTCATTTTATTTCGTATCTGTGGTTTACTCTGAATTTTCTTCTGCAACTGCAACGTTTTCTTAAACAAACTATTGAAATTTTTCCACCACATTTTTTTTTCTGTTGGTGGTTTTGGCAAGTTGCCAACCGAATGCACACTCCTTGTCTTTTCTTTGCTCAATTTCAAGCGCCTAAATGTATTCTAGCATGTTGCGAAACACGCTTGCTAATAAATGCATTAATATGTTTATGACATAGAAAGAATTCTGAGAAAAAAATAATCACCGCAACACTATGGCCAGAGAGTATGCGTGAGTATGCGCTTAATGGGCCAAGTCACCTTTTTCAAGTGGAAATTGTTAATTGGTTTATTGATTACTTTTTGCAATCAAAATAGTGTATATTTAAAGTAGTTTTTTTTCGTTTTTGGTATGAAAGAAATGCACTAGAATAAAATAAATAATAGAGGCGTGCTGCGTTCAATATTCAGTAAGTTGTAAATTAATAATATGAAGGTTAGAGCATTATTTTAAGTTTTATAAACGAATTTAATTAAGTTAAATAATCAAATAAGATAATTTATAAGCAAGATGAAAAAATTAGTAAAATTGAACGGCAGCAGTCTCCCATGCTAATTTTTTTATTTTTATACCCCAAAGCGTACTGCGTAAGGGGTTCATTAACTTTGTCATTCCATTTGTAACGCCAATAAGGAGGCGTGGCAGGTATAGAAAAGTATATATATTTTTGATCAGCATTACCACCTTAGCCGATTTCCGTGTGTCCGTCCGTATGTCAGTCTGTCCGTCTGTCGACACGATTGCAACCGTAATTTTATAAAGCTATAGAGATGAAATTCAAAATATAAGCTTATTTTTAAAAAATTAAGATCAAGTTCGAAAATTAGCCAAATAGGCTTATGGAAGAAAAAACAGGAAGAGGCGAAATTAACTTTGGGGACGGAACTGGGCGTCTGTATCATATTAAGCTGAACAACTCTGCTTAAGGCGTCTAGTCTTTCTTGAAGATCCCTACTTCTGACTTGAGTCCAATATTCTGAGATAACTAAATGTGATGGAGAGAAATGGACTTAAGATTGTAAATGGAAAAGGTTTGAAAATGAGATGATACAAATCTTATCGAAAGATAAATCAAATGAAAACGTATACTGACTCCTTTCAATTTATATTTTTGAAATGAAAACATCTTTAGGCCTGCTGAGCACTTTTTGGTAGAGAGCAAAACTAAAGCTACGCAATATCGTCACGTTGCTAGCGATATAATCACGCTTTTAGCTGTTCATTTCTGTTGCATAGCATAGCATTGCTTATGCCGAGTTAATGCTAGGCAAACATGTTTGGTGAGCTTTTTTTTTATTACCGAGGCGATTACTAGCCGATTACCGAACCAATTACCGAAGCAATTACCAACCAATTACCCAAGCGATTTCGGATTACCGAAGCCATTACCAACCGATTACCAATTACCGAAGCGATTACCAACCGATTACCGAATCAATTACGGATTACCAAAGCGATAACCAACCGATTACCAATAACGGGAGTGATTATCAATCGGATTATCAACCGATTGCCGATTATCGAAGCTATTACAAACCGATTACGGAACCAATTACCGACTACCAAAGCAATAACCCAACCGATAACTAAACGAATTACCGATTACCCAAGCGGTTACCAACCGATTACCGAACCAATTACCGATTACCGATGCGATTACCAACTGATTACTGGACCATGTATCGATTACCGAAGCGACTACCAATCCATTACCGATTACCGAAGCGATTACCAACCGATTACCAATTACTAAAGCGATTACCAACCGATTACCGAGCCATTTACCATATTGTATAGAGCCATATTATATATAACCATTAAAAAATAGCAGTTATACATTCAATAACGCAAAACTTGATAAAAAGAGTTAAAAAAGTAGAACGCGTCCGATATGCGGACTCTAGCTATTTCGGAAATTTATAATAGATATGTTATTTCATAGTTTTAAGTTTTAACTTCGGTCCGCAGTCCTTCTTTTTTTTACAATATTTCGCTTATATATTTACGAAAAGTTTTTTATTCAATTATTCTTGTTTTAAACAGGTTGCACAAAATATATCGCCCATTTCACATTGAAGTGTAATACCAGTTTCACTGACCATCTCCATTTGGCTCAAATTTTGATCATTTATTATATTATATTGGATCATTGTTAAGAAAACCAAATCCGGAGTTTGAGATTTTAAGAATTTTTTTTTCGCGTACCTACAGCCATGCAATTGCCAAAGTAGGATATATTTTGAGACAATGTAGCTCCGTCAATTTTAATGAGATTTTCTTAAATAGAGTATCACTGAAGAGGTTATTTCGTCTTTGAATAAGCTTTTATTTAACTTGCTTCGTTCGTATGAATGTATGTCCGCAAATCTTGCAAACAATTTTTCGTCAGCTTCTTGGTCTCCGATTAAGCTAAAATTTTGCATACATGTGTAAGCCCGGTGACAATGCAATATTATTAAAAAAAAAATTGCCACACCCCCTTTTACCGCCCACAAATCAATAAAAATGCTATATCTCGAAAACTACTAAGCCGATTTAGATGAAATTTTGGTAGTAAATTTCCTTCACGTAGAAATTGGGGCTTAAGAAAAAAATTTAATCACACCCCCTTTTGCCGCCCACAAATTCATATATCTACAAAACTACCGGGCTGTTTCAGCTAAAATTTTGGCAGTAAATGTGCTTCAAGTATTGCATGGGTTGGAAAAAATGTTGCCACACCCCCTTTTACCGCCCACAAATCAATAAAAATGATATATCTTCAAAACTACTAGGCCGATTCAGCTGAAAATTTGGCAGCACATTTACATCAAGTAGGAGATAGTAGGAGATAAATTTGGCTACACCTCCTATTCCCGCCCACAAATCATTACAAATGCTATATCATAATAAAGTATATAATGCGATAAATAATGTAAATGGTATAAATAATGTTAATATGTACTGTTAAGGTCAATGGTCTAAACAATTAAAATGCTATATGAAAGGCTATCAAACTAAAAGATGTTTATAATAAACCTTTTAGACTAAAAAGTAAAAAATAAAAAAATTATAAAAAAAAAATTTTAAAAAATAAGCTTTTATTTAAAACCAAAACGTGAACTACAAAGAAAAAAATAAATTTCAGTGACATTTGTCATATATGTATATAGTAGGTATATTCTAGATTCAGAAGAACATCTCTCTTGGTTACCCATCACCATAATAAAAGCGTACGTAAATAGGTAAGTTCTAGGGATGTATATAAATTTAGAAAATTTCAAAATGTAAAATATATTTAAATTTTAAAAGCTTAAGCCACTGATATTGTGCAGTAAGCCTGCATAATGGATAGCGGTTTATATACAGATAAGCCTACTAAAAGATTCAATTCCACTGGTATTGTGTAGTAAACTTGTATATTTTACATTTTGAAAATTTATAAATTTATATACGTCCCTAGAACTTACCTATTTACGTACGCTTTTATTATGATGATGGGTAACCAAGAGAGAGTTCTTCTGAATCTAGAATATACCTACTATATACATTAGATACATTCACATTTATATGGATTTTACTAAAGTGTTTCTGATTCACCGTGCCCCCCCCCCCCCCCCCTCATATGAAAGGTGCACATTTGGTCGAATTTATCTATTTTCGTACTATGCGTAAATTATTAAGAATATTTTATTTTTGTTTTATTTTTGTAAAAATTTGTTTTTCGAAATGCTCCTTTACGGGAAATCCTCTGATGAGCTTCCATTATTTGAAGAACGATTTGCTTTTCGTCCTCCGACGTAGTTAGTTTCTCATTGAATCCGTTCATGAGATTGATGGCCCTCTCTGCAGAGTCATTAACGACGGTAATATTTCTCACGGTTTCTTCAGCTGCCAAAAAACTTTCGTCGTTGGTCCATAGGTTGGGATCGATTTGTAAGAAAATAGATAAATTCGACCAAATGTGTATTAACTCATCAACGACACTATCAATCGAAGCATTCACAACAGTTTTTCACAAAATGTAAATGTAATAGCCGGCTCAGCACTTCCTCGTAAGTTGGCAATGATATTTTAGAAAAATAACGAGTTCTTTCTGCAATCAGAGTTGAATATTGAAAAAATGTTTAAAATTTTTAATTATTTAATTTTATTTTAAAATTTATCGAAAAATTACATTGATTTAGTTAACCATATTTTGCTTAAATATTGTTTGATTTGCAAAATTTTTTCTTTAAATATTATTTACATTAAGCAGGCTTCACAACTGAAATGTTTAATTTTGAGAAGAACATCATTATCTACCAGATTGAGAGATTTGAAATAATAACTGAATGGAAAACATCATCGATATTCGCGCTTATTTGCTCCTGGTGACCGCAAATTTAATTTTATGCCAAATCTGAGTATGGAATCGTATTAAGCGACCAATTTTACATGGGGATAGAACTTTTTTGTAATTTTCGTGTAGCTTTAATGTCAGTACGAAAATTAATATATTCACATTAACCCTAAGGGTCCGAAAAACACGTTTTTAACTGTAGCTCATCCAGTTTATCAACATTTTGGTCTTTTTTTGGCGTTCTACTATTTTTATGCAAGCACCTTTCATATGAGGGGGGGGGGGGGGCACGGTGAATCAGAAACACTTTAGTAAAATCCATATAACTGTGAATGTATCTAATGATCATTAAAATGTCCGGAATTGTCAAATGATCTGTGTACATTGAAGCAGGATCAATGCAAAAATATTTTTTGTTTTTTCTTTTATTATTTAAAGGCAAATTTTTTGGAAAAGATCTTAATATTTCAGGCAAGGTTGCCAGTTTTGTGGGAAAAATCCCATTCGTGGTAATTTTTAATTGCCCTTGGGAATTGTTTTTGAGGTGATTCCCATGATAATTTTTAATTCAGCGTGGTGTTTTTTAATTGCCGTGGGAGCTTGGGAATTTTTTTTTTCAAATAATTTTTTCCTCATTTATTAAGCAAAAATTTTGTATGAAATCATTGCAATTATACGCATTAAACGCTCTGTTTACACCACGATTTTATATCGTAAGTTACCTTTGCAAAATTCTTTAAATTTTTGTTGTTGCAAAATACGCTTTTGTAAATTAATCGCTTTTATGCTATGAACATCCTATATACGGCGTTCATTGAATACCACTATTATATGTTTGGTTTTTTAGTTGTAAAGGGTTAGAGTAAACGAAGTGTTACGACCTTGTTCGTACGTTTCCTATTTCTTATTAAAAAATGCTTTCTGGACATCTCCAGATTTTCCGAAAATTTTGATTTATTGTTGTATTTTTTTAATGCGTATGGGATTTTTTTGGGGTTTTTTAAATGTATATGGGATTTTTGTTGGTATTTTTAAAAAGCGCGGTATTTTTGTGGCAATTTTTAATGATCGTGGGATTTTTTGTGGTATTTTTTAATTGCGGTGGGAATTTTTTTTTTTGTTTATTTTGACCATGGTAATTTTGGTGGTATTTAATTTATGGTACTGTGGGAAAAAGGTAATTTCCGTGGGAATCGTTCCGAATTTTGACTGTCAACCTTGATTTCAGGATTAAATTAAAAGCCTAATTATTTAATTTGCTTTATATTCATGCTTTTCATTCATACTTTTGTATGTTGCTTGGTTGTTGGCTGAAACTTAAGACACCCTATTTAGTACCTACAAATATGGCTCTAAAAAAGTGTAAATGAATGTATTTACAATAAAATATATATTCAAGTTTTTTTTTACAAAATTATCTTCATATCAATCAGGAATTTGAAAAAGAAAAGTTTTTCAAATAATTTAAGTCCCGATGTCAATGTATTTTTTTTTTTTTATAATAATAAGTGTTACAATATTTCTCACTCATATTAAATCATTTTCATTATTATTCTAAGAAATAAATTAAAAAATATGTATTTTAAAAACATATCCATTTAATTTTTCCTAAAAACTAAACGAGCAAAAAGTTTTTATTACAAAGCAAGAATGAAAACTTTCAAGAAAAAACAGCTTCACAAAAAAGCCGCTACTATTATGACGCTGTCAGCGTAAAAAGGAGCAAACAAAAATTATGCGCCCGCCACTAATGCTGTTGCAGGTCGTTGCATTTTGGCACCCAAGTTCAAGGTTGGGCGGCTACTTTTTTTCTTAATACCGCTACTAGACACAATAGTTTTACGTTGCCAATAAAAGTTTTTTGTGAATGCTAAAAGTTTAAATTGTTAAAGAACACAAACGAGTTCAATGAATTTTTATGACACTACCTTTATAAATTTTTATTGTTACTTCAAATTTAAAAATTTGTTTTTTTTTTAAATTTAAATAAGCATTCAACATTTGAGTAGAGCAGTTTTTACAACTTGGCTCTACATTTAATGCAACGTAAAATGGGAAAATTATTTTATGACCGCAAGAATACAAGGCGCTTTTCTTTTTCTTCGTGGTCGTTGATACTTGGTGAAGCTAATAAACATTAGCGACACATTTGAATTGTCATTCCTTTAATTATTATAACGATTATTATTGTGAATTTCATCTTCTAGCATTTTGGCTGTTTGTTGTAATCCGTGCAAGCAATAGTATTTGTTTTCAGAACGAGGGTAATTCTGATGGCACATCTACAGCACCCATTGGAGATTGGGGTTGGGAGAGTTTTTTTTTTTTTTTTTTTGTTATTTAATGGCATAAAGTTTGTTTGTTTTTGTGCTCTTGACTGCTTATAATGATTTCCTAGTGCGGCGACACTTTCAATTATTATCCCAACTAAAGCGTCCAAAATTTTTACAGTTCTAATGGTGGAAAACATCAATAAACGCTTGAGTAAAACTTTTGTTTTCAATTTCTTTGTTTACGCACAAAAGTTGGCGATTGCGGTTTTTGGTGCCTTTAGTTCTTCTGTCGAAGAAGTGGGGGCTATAAGGGGACTTGGATGTTGACGTCAAATAATTGTTCTAAGCGGATGACACCACTAATAAACCGTGACTTTGTATTGTTGGAAGCAGTGAAACGCATTTCCTTTATCTTTTTCCTAATGGAACGGTGTTGTTTTTATTGCGTTTTATTGCAAAGCTGAATTGAGTTAAGAGTATATGGAAGACATCAACGTTTTGAGAAGTCAAAATTTAGTGGTGTGATTATTTTGTTCCTTACAGCTTTAACACGCGAATTGCAATTATAAAAATATTTCTCAAAGTTCTTAGTACAGTGAATCAAAATACGGTAAACTTCAACATAAGCGACTTGAATACAAACTGGTGCTTTATTTTCACGTGAACATGTGTGCACGGACTCACACGTTCAGCTTTTAAACGCATCTAAGTTAATTTCAGTAAATTTTTAGTGCAAAAACTAACAGTTTAAGTAAACAATTCTAGATTTTGTTGCTCTGTCCTACGTCAAGGCTTTCCTTTGAGTCGATCCTGTGTATAAGTTTCACCGACAAGTTAATAATTTGTCGCACACACTTGAGTTAATTGAATAAAAACCATTATCCTTATAATGCTGATCCACCTGCGGTTTCACATAAGTACCTAATTCACACACAGGCACATTCGCATACATGATCAACAAGTTTCCAAGGAGTGATTGTGGCAAAACAGACAAGACACACGTTTACATTTCATTAACACACTTTAAACAATTACGCAGACATTTAAGCAAAGACCTCGAATACATACATACACGCACACTTGTACGCACCCACTAAGCTAGTAACAAGCTATCAACTACAAAATGTTAATTTAACTAATATCAATATCAGACAGCGTGTGTGTGTGTGTTTTGAGTGCGTGCGTGCATGTGTCTTCGTTTACTTACAACTTACAATATTAATGTAATCCAGCCGCAAAATAAAGTGATACAACAACATAACAGCCTATATTATCATACCTACTCACATACACCCACACCACGCAAACATACAACCACACTACAAACACCCCCATACAAGCGCACTTCAATAACGCACTTGATGTGATGATTTCAAAGATATTTCCATCATTTGCATTTTCTTTTAGTGCCATGTGTGTGAAAATCGCTTTTCTATGGCAAATTCCCTACAAACACTGCCAACCGCCAAAGCTTCCTTGTTTTTGTTTTGCTTTTTCTCGCTGAATTCCTGTCTTAATTTAATTTCAATTTTGCTACTTGTTGTTGTAGCTTTAGAAATTAATTCGCGGTGCTCAACTCTTGAGGTAGAATAATACGAAAATTGGTTATAAAATGTGTCAAGTCCTTAAGAATTAAAAGCCGACACATACAGCTACATATATCTTCATAACTCATATAAAGGGTTTGATCCTTTGTGAGCGCTGCTTTTAGGTGGATTTATGTGTGTGTTTGTGAAGAGCAGCGAGAGCAGTAACACACTTAAACACATTCATCTGCCATACACGTACATTTAACATCAGCACAAAAACAATAGAGATGAAGAAAAAAAAAATGCATCCTTTAGAAGTGTCAACAAGGACATTATCTATCATTCTATCTTTCACTTTTGTCAGCATTTAAACAAAAGCCTCTTAATTACAACCGCTCACAGCTCAGCTTCTGGCGCACAATCAACCACAAGGATATTGTGAGGCATGTGAACTGTGAGGCTTGAACGTTGTAAGGTGTTTATTTTGCACTTTCGTTGCCTTTGTTTCTTTATATGTTGTTGAAAAGTTAGTTGAAAAGTAAAAAATTATCACTCAATCTTTTAAAGCTTTTGATAATTTTAGAACTTAACGTATGTGGATTGTATGTGAAAACGTAAGAGAACATTGATTATCTGACCCGACAATCTTTATTCTTAGAAATATCTGGACTAGCTAGCTGTTATCTCTATAACAAAAATTTTGGACAGTATTGGAATTTATCATTGATTGATTTTAATAATTCAGGCCTGCAATACAATTAGAGGCATCCCAGAATCGATTTTTTTATTTTAAATCTCATCTCAAAATACTCGTATGTAACAAAAAATGTATAAAGATATCCTTAAAGATCTATTAAAGATATTAGAAAAATTTTAAACTTGAAAAGAAACCCGCGCATGAGTTCGCTATAATATAAAAATCCTATAATATAAAATATAAAAATATATTTTTTTTAAGCTATTTTTTTATTTGCCTAAGCCGGTATTTTTGAAAAGGTGAATATTCCAAAGAATGTTGTTATTTAATTAAGTTTTTAACACTAACGCTATCGTATTATTACATATTATACACTAACGTATCGTATTATAATACTACAGGCAACTAGCTCAAAAACTATTTGACCGATGATCCTTACGATATTTACAAGGATCATTTTTAGTATCATTTTAACCAGAGTGAATGAAACTGATTTTTAAATTAGCCTTTTGAGGGACCGCGGGAATTTTTTGAAGAAAAAAAAGATATCTTTTTAAAATTAAAGTATAACTATTTAAGATTTATCCCTGACATTTTGGTCCAAAAGCATTCGTCGATAAAGTAGAAAAGTGTAATGCCACGAAGGACCTTAAATTTTCGGTGAGCAAGATATTTGGAGAAGATATCTAATTTTTTTTAGATTTAGTAAAGAGTTCTTGGGAGTTTAATAGTTCAATTTTTGAAAAATATTAATATTTGATAAAATGGCGGTCCAATGCTTTGAAGTAAAACTGTTTTCTCAACTCGGAAAACGAAGTTTACACTGTTGACACGAACTTAATTCCACAAACTTCGTAAACAGAATTGAAAATAAACAATAAGTAGGCAAAATAATTGATTTTTGCCTACATTTCAAGTTTACTACATTTGGCGACTTGATTTTTGCTGCCTATTAAGCCCGTATGATACTTCATTTTTTTTGTCCAATTTTAAAATCTGAAAACAAGTGGCGCGTAGGCTGGACAGACATATTTTTTAAGAAAAGGATAAACGTTGTTACTTTTTTATTTCTGGTGTTTTTAAGAGCAGCTGCATTTAATAAATTAATATTAGCTACACACATCACTTCCAATTCAGCATACATTTATCTAAAATAGTTTTGTTTATTCTAAAAATGTCAAATTAATTATTAACAGCACAGGCAATATTTGATAGAAACTTAACGAAGAACGAATTAAAAGAAACTGAAAAAAATGCAAAGAAAATACAGTCCGTCCTACAAATTTTTCTCCAATTCGTACTATATGCGTACTCACTCACACCAATTGAATCCATGCATTCGTACCAGTGGTCTGCAACGGATAGCTTTTTTGCAACTCTGAGTATATCCGAAAAAACTAAGTACAAAAACCGACTCAACCCTAAGCCAAGGTTGATTTATAAGGTTGTCGCAGGGCTGATCGCACTCTCTTCTCAGTACCCATAATTGTCAAAACCAGCCAATTTTGCGAATGACTACGAAAGAAAAACGGATGATAATAGAGAGTACTTGCAGATTTCTATGATCTGTTTGAATTTCGATTTGACAATTATGGGTACTAGCTCTCTCCCTTGCGACAACCTTATAAATCAATCTTGCCCTAAGCGCACGCAACTCGGCTCATACTCTCTTCTACGAAGCTGCAATGCGGCGGCTGAAATAAATTTGAGTATCCTAAATCATGAGTCGGATCGGGAGAGATTGGGTTTTTTCGGTTCATAAATACTTATGGTTGTTGTCGTCTCGCTGATACTTATCCTACTTACCGAAATAATTATAATCGACACAAGCAGCCGAATCACTCGGCTCATCTACCACAGACATGGCAGAATTATAAGGTAAGGTCATCACGGAGAGGAATGGAGTAGAAAGCAGAATAAAGCTACATTGATGTCAAAATCAGCTGTTCATCGCGAATTTCTTTATGCTCACGTTTCGCAGTTGTTTTTAGGTTAAAACTGTTACAGGTTTTTTGCAATTTTAAGACTTCTTTCACATTTTATAGTTTTTATTACACTTTTTTTATAATATTTTCACTCAAATTAGCACAAGTTTAACACCCGCGACCGCACTGTTTGCCACTTGGAAACATAAAATATTTTCTTCATTTGCAATTTCTACGAAATTCGTCGTTTTGACATATATGTTGCTTCTCGTTATCCACTCTTCGTTGACGCGTGAGAGCACTCAGCGCAGCGGCCCTACCTTATCATTGTAGCATGACCACAGATATGAAGCAGAGCGCAGTAGAGCGCAGAATTGAAAACTGAGCGAGATTTTTGCAATTGTTTGGAGCCTTTTTTCTGACAGCAACAGAAAAACGCGTGTTTTTCTTGTGTTACTTTTTGTTTTTATCTTACACTGTGAAAGCAGCGCATGAGGTAAAGTTGTTGAGGGTTAAAAAAATACTCAGCCTTGTTAGTTTGATGCCTTAAGGGGGTCTTCTCATTGAGCAACTTTTTTTTTCAACTTTTTTTTTTGCATTTATTTATAGCTTGGGTAGTTGTGAATATGCCCCTAAAAGGATTTTTAGAAATTCGAAATACTTTAGAAGATACAGCCTTTTTTGTGAAGCAAGGTCTGATGGACAAGAAGGTGATGGAGGTAATAAAACCAGCTTACGATGCGCTGTCGGCAGATAATTTGCTTGAAAGATGCCTTGGATCTGAAACTCAGAATTCCAATGAGTCCTACAATTCTGTTCTTTGGTCACTTTCGCCCAAACACATCAACTCAGGCGCACGCACCATCGAAGTGGCCAATTTCATTGCAACGTGCCTATTCAACGACGGTTTTATACCTATACTTAAAATTATGGGTTTGATGGGTATTGCGATTGGCAAAAACGCATACGAATACGCACTATCTCGCAATAAAGACAGATTGAACCGATCAGAGACTCGAGCTGCGGCATCATCAAAAGCTGGCAGAACGGCTCGCAGAGCAGAGAGGGCAGCAGAAAGCAGTTTCTACGAAAAAGAGGAAGGTGGCCTGTATGGAGCTGGCATCGCCGACTAATATTTGTAAGTAAAAATTGTCAGCTCTTTAAAACTGCATTTAAACATTTTTGTTTTTTTTTTTTTTTTCCCAAAAAAATTACTTCAAACTTTAAACGCGTTTATCTCGAACCCACGTTTTTCGAACTGGCGGCCATGATATCTCCAGTTCAACTGAACCGATTTTCATGAAACAAAATGGAATCGACGCAGAATTGTCACCATTCTCGGGTGAACCTCGACCATAATTTAAAAAAATTTTTTACTATTTTTTTTTTACACTAAACTACAAAAAAAAAACCAGAAATTGAAATTTTTTTTTGAATGGCCGCCATTTTGTCAAAAAAATCACAATATTAAGCTTGAGGTTCACTCCAGAATTACATCTATACTGATTATAACCCCGTTTTTTTTTTCATTTCAGACGCTCCGGAGACCCGGAATCGTGGCCGCCGTGACGACACCTTTTTTTTTCACCACCAACTTTGAAGTCTCATTACTTTTTGAACAGCCCACGTATCGAGGCAAAAAAATTTTTTTTATTTACTTTGAACCTTTTGTAATACAATAAATAAAAAAAGTTTTCAATTATTCTTTGCGTTTTCAAATAAGAATTTTTTTAAAAACGGTCCAAAAAACGGGTTTTGAATGAGAAGACCGCCTTAATTAGCAATTTTTTCATTTATTTCATGACATTTCATTTTCTGCAATCAGCACTCATTATTAAATTTGTAAAGTATTTATTTTTTATTTTGCTGTCACCTTTAGTTGCCATATCACATGCGCATAGTTTAACTTCTACTTTGCTGCTTTTTTTACGTACAACAAGAAACGATCACTGGCACCGGCCTTTACTTTCTTTCGTTTTGTTTATGCGTAACAAAAAAAAAAAAAAAATCACAAGCGTTGGTTGTTGTTGTTTTCTTTTCCCTAGAGTGCATCAATGTTCATTAATATAGGTTAAGTCACTTGAGAGAAAAGCACTCTTTTTCTGCCTTTGCTCGAACTGTCAAAGTAGCTGTTAGCTAAAAATTCTACAGATTCAGTTTTTTTTTCTTGATTTCCTTTTATCCATTCTGACAGTTCGACCGAGCTTCTCTCAAGTGACTTAACCTGTATTAATGAACCTTGGAGTGCATCAATGAAATACAAAAATTCGATTCGATCAATTAAATTCGAGAAAAAACAAACAAAAAAACTAGAGTTTACATTGCTCAGAGACGTTGGCAGAGAGACAGCAGTACTCACAATACATCCGGATTGAGCGCCTTTGTAATAAACTAACTCAACGCACTCATTGAAAACTGCTCAAAGTGGTTCGGATCACGCCGCGCTCAGATATAAGAATGTACTTATACCCAAGGTTGATTTATAAGGTTGTCGCAAGGCTGATAGCACTCTCTTCTCAGTACCCATAATTGTCAAAGCCAGCCAATTGTGCGAATGACTCAGAAAGAAAAACGGATGACAAAAGAGAGCACTTGCAGATTTTTTATGAGCTGTCAACATCGATTTGACAATTATTGCTACTCGCTCTCTTCCTTGCGACAACCTTATAAATCAACCTTGCCTATACCCGAAAATATGCCAATGAGCCGAATGCTATAAGTATTTTACATATATCATTGAGTCTGGGTACAGTTGAAAAGACCAAGAAACTCGAATTTGATTTGAGTATCCGATTTCGGTCGGATACTCATTCCAGTTCTCTGATTCGTACTATTTGAACTGCTCTAGTTCTTTCTTTATTCACGCAAACTTGTTGTTTGCCTGCCTCAACTTGCAAGGAGTTGAAGTATTAAAGAACTTGAAACAGCAAATGAATCCAATCATGCAGATCTCCGATTCACATTACGGCCATTCCACGAACTACGAGGTAAAAAATTTAATCAAATATATTTTTCGATAGAAATAATTTTTCGTCATTTAAAATATTGAACTCTTTTATAAAAGAGTACTTATAAAAACGACAAATGTTGTGTATATAAATAACTTGTTTCAAAACTTTTAGTAAGAATTAATAAACAAAAACACTCAGTTTTTTGTAATGTTGCTTCAGTGTCCCACCCGTGATAACAATAGCGTGGCTCAAACGATAACACATGTTGTCAAACATTGCGTGAGGGCCTTGATATCAAAAAAATTTTGATTTCAAATTAACATGTTGTCAGTCTGCTATTTCGAGCGTTCAAACGGTCAAATACCTGGTTTGTCCTACCATGCGTGTCAACATGTGCCACCGTCTGAATTCCCCAAATCTTGAATAAAAGAAATATTTAAAAGGTATTTTTCATGTCCCAGCCGTTACGCTGAAAATATTTTTGCTATAATAAAAGTTAAAAAAATGAAATTTGATTTTAAAAATACCATGAACGAAGATGTGCTCATTATTATTTTCTCTTTTCAGATTAATAAATTTTTTTCCAAAAATATATAAGAACTTAGAAATTTAATTATCTTTGAGTAAATCTCTTAAATTTCATTAAGTGCGATTTTACCCGTAACACTATGAAAAAATAAGGGAATTTTTTATTAAAAGTGTAAAAAAAAATTTCAAATAAAAACATGCAATGATATATTTCAGTGAGTTCTTCAAAATGCTTCAAATTAATTTTAATTAACAAATTATTCACAGTTCCCACCCATATCATATGGAATGGCCGATCAACAAAAAACAAAAGCACACCGAAACTGCTGACATATTGTAACAAGAAGAAGCAAAATTTTTGTTAGTTTTTATAGGATAGCTAATACCACAATCCTCTGTCTATTAATAGTTTGTGATAATCTGCTACAGAATAGCTTCTGTTCATCGACACTGAACATCGAATCAACAACTTTGCGTAACATAGCTTTGTGGATTAGTGGATAGTGTATAGAACTCTTAATCAGTGGGTACGAGTTCGATCACCTCAGCGCACAGTGCGGTATTTAAAATTCTAGCGTGCCAAAAGTCATATCTCAAAAAGTATTATAGGTAGGGACATGAAATTTTGCTCATAACTTAATAAGGCAATTTTCTGCAAAAACTAGCTGTAATCGGTCAACTTTCACGCCTACCTCCCATACAACTAGGAGACATGAGACATGAGCTATGACAATAAAATTGGGTTTATTCGTTTGTTTTGCCATTTAAAACCGTTTATCAAAAATGGGCGTAATCGGGTAACTGCCACGCCTAACTCCTATACCACTGGTACATCTATAACGACCTAACTTGGGTTGTATACATGCTATGACAATAAAATTTGGTTTCTTCATTCGTTTTGCCACTTAAAACCGTTTGTCAAAAAATGGGCGTAATCGGTAAACTGTCACGCCTACCACCCATACAAGTGGAGCATATATAATCACATAGCTTGGGTTGTATACATGCTATAACAATAAAATTCGATTTGTTAATTTTTGTTACAACGAAAAAAAATTTGACACAATATGGACAAACCATATATTTGTTTGATTTTTAAAAACTATTTTTTAATATGCACAAACAAAAATTATGTTTCTATTAATATATTAGGAAACCCTGATCAACAACTGCTTCCACCCTAAAATATAATTATAAAAATTAAGTTCTTGAGCAAGAAATATTTTAGAAAAATATGTTTTCTTATACTTTTGTCTTGTTCATGATATATTTTTATTTATTATGTAAAACTTTTACTATACAATTTTAATTTATGTTTTTATTATTTTTTTTCATATATGTGGTGTATTTTTAGTATTAAAAGGCTTATACACATATATAACATTTTTACCAAAAATGTTTCTAATGGTATGGGTAAACTTTTGTCACACCTGAAAAGGAATAAAAAACATCTATAATAAACTTAGATATAAAATTTTTTAATAAGCCATACTTCAGCTTCTAAGGGTTATAAAGAGCCGACTGTAGTTATTTCTGTTGAATTTAAAACGCCGACAGAATATATTCTCATAATAATTTGTGTCAAAAATTACTAAGTTTTGCTTAGTAGTTTGCCCGTCATAGAGAAAAAAAAATTTACATCATAAAATCGGAATAGATATGGCTCATGCAAATGAATACTTAAAAATGTTATCTATTGGGTTGGCAACTATGTAATTGCGGATTTCACTCATAGATGGCTTTAGTTGAATTTTTAGGTTTGCTGACGTAATCGAAATGTCAAACACATTTTGTTATTTGATAGTTGGTATTTCAACTGTCAATCAGTAAAAAAATTTTTTTGATCGGTTGTGTAGTTTTTGTTTGGCGTCTGTTGAAAAATGGAAAATCAAAACGAACATTTTCGTCATATTTTGCTTTTTTATTTCCGGAAAGGAAAAAACGCATCACAAGCTCACAAAAAGATAGGTGCTGTTTATGGTGACGAAGCTTTAAAAGAACGGCAGTGTCAAAATTGGTTTGCCAAATTTCGTTCTGGTGATTTTTCACTCAAAGATGAAAAACGCTCTGGTCGTCCAGTTGAAGTTGATGACGACCAAATCAAAGCAATAATCGATTAGGATCGTCACAGTACAACATGTGAGATTGCAGAGAAGCTTCATGTATCACATACATGCATTGAAAATCGCCTCAAACAACTTTGCTATGTACGAAAACTCGATATATGGGTTCCTCATGAATTGAAAGTAAATCATTTAACACAACGCATTAACAACTGCGATTTGTTAAAGAAACGTAATGAAAATGATCCATTTTTAAAACGATTGATAACTGGTGATGAAAAATGGGTTGTTTACAACAATGTCAATCGGAAAAGATCGTGGAGCAAGCCAGGTGAACCAGCTCAAACAACATTAAAAGCTGATATTCATCAAAAGAAAGTTATGTTATAAGTTTGGTGGGATTACAAAGGAATTGTCTACATTGAACCATGATACAATAATTTACAAGGTAGCCTTGACAACCACTTTTTTTCTCACGAGCGGCGATCGGGAGTTGTCAAATCAATACAAGTTTAACTTTTCATCTGTTTTGCTGCTTCTTCTTTTTCTCTTTTTCAATGTGTTTTTGACAACTCCAAATTGCCAAAAGAACTGTCACTCCTACCTTGTAAATCATTATACCATGCTTTGAACTCTTACCACCCAACCGAACGATCAATTCAGATGTCTACATTGAACAACTAACAAAATTGAACAATGCAGTTGAAGAAAAGCGGCCCGAATTGACAAACCGAAAAGGTGTTGTATTCCACCATGACAATGCAAGGCCACACACATGTTTGGTCACTCGGCAAAAATTATTGGAGCTTGGTTGGGATGTTTTGCCACATCCACCATATAGTCCTGACCTTGCACCATCTGATTACTTTTTATTTCGATCTTTGCAAAACTCCTTGAATGGTAAAAATTTCAATAATAATGATGATGTCAAATCGTACCTTGTTCAGATTTTTGCTGATAAAAACCAGAAGTTTTATGAACGTGGAATTATGATGCTGCCTGAAAGATGCCAAAAGGTCATTGCTCAAAATGGGCAATACTTCTATCTATACTATTAATAAATCTGTAGCCACTTTTTATGTTCACTCATCACGTTTAAACGACAACTCAGATTTTTATAAAATTTTGTACACATATTTATAGGTCAGCAGAGAGTGCAATAGGATACTTTATTTTAACCCATTAACAACCAATTTTACTATATGGAAACATATGCGTCTCGAATTTTCATTAAATACTGCATAATATTTCAAAAGTTTTAGTGCCAGTTTTTTAAAAAAAGTAAAATTAGCATGCAATAATAACTTATTTCTGCTCAATGGCATACATAGTCTTCACCAAAATGTTGCTTCAAGTCTAAAAATTTCTGTTTTTTATGGTTTTCTTTCGGCCCTAATGGATTAAATTGCACTTCGGTTAAACGAGAACAAAATCAATAAACGCTTTTAAATTTCCTTCAATTTGATACCAAAATCATGTATGTAGTTTGAAAACTGTGAAAATTTTTAGTACCAGATCTTTTTAGTATTAATTATAAGCTGAGAATGAGAGAAAAACGACTTGAAATTCACACTTTTAGCTTTGAAGGCAAATATTTCAGTCAGTTTGCAATGGATTTCAATAATTTTTTTTGAAAAATGTTGTTTGTTAAAATATCCTTCAAACATAAGTTGAAATTTTTACTAAACCAAAGTATTAATATTTTTAAAAATTTTTTTAAAAAATGTTCAAAAATTTTTAGTTTAAGCCAAAAAATTGGATAAAAGTTGTTTTTGTTGTAAAAAAAATTAAATCCAAAATTTAGGTTTTCGATTTCCTATCAGATGATATAACAATCTTAAGGTTAATTATTTGTAGTATTACATAAACAATAAAAAATCGTTTTGGTAGCGAAAAATCAAGCCTACCCACTATCAATTTTTGAATGAAAATTTTTTGAAAACCCGGCGAAGCGGCGGGTTTAAGCTAGTTACAGAATAAAGTTATTTCGTTCCATGAAAAAATTGTCTCTTATTTTCTAAAAAAAATCCGCAATTACTTAGTTGCCAACCTGATAACTTGTTAAATTTACGATTTCTAATACTCCTACAAAAATTAACTCAATACTATTTCATTTTCACAATTTTTCTTAATATGTGCTAAAAGACATTAACATTTTATATGCATTTGGGCATTTTTGGAGCAATTGTAAAATGAAGATTTTTTTCGCCTTCACAACTATTCGCCAGATATTTTTTCATAAACGTTTAGTACGAATACTTAAATTTCTTGTGGTTATGATCATCTCGGAAAATACGCACTTTACAAATTTTTTGATAAAAAAAAAATTAATTTTTTCCCTTAAACTTTTATAATTTTCTATTTATAATTTTTTTCTTTTTAAACTTAGAATTAAATTAACATTAAATAGGATATTTTAATGAAAAAAAAAATAGTATCAAAATCTTTTGGCATACAAAGAATTGAAAAAGAAAATGCATTAAATTACATTTTTTATTGTTTGCTTAAAGTTTAAACTTTGACGAATTTGAGAAAAATATACAAACTCTATTTTGGAATACAGTAATCCTTTTTTACTTACATGAATAAATTCTGTCCGTTAAAATACTCCTTTTTATCAAATTCACATTTTTGGGACTTTTGGCACGCTAGAATTGAAATTACCGCACTGTGCGGCGGGCCGAGAAATGTTTTTTAATATTTAGTATTAAATTTTTTTTTTTTTGTTTTTTAATAAACGCAAGCAACAAAGAAACCATCAAGTTCTTAGAAATACGGTGTGGAAACAAATGTAATTTTTGAGATTTCACTCAAGCAAAGCTTCTTCGCTTCCAAAAAATTGAAACGTCAGCTACAACACACATATAAAAACAGTCTCGGAGATTAGAAATAGAAGTAAAGAAACAGTATATATCTCTGGAAACGGAATTCCGTCTGGATAACGGAATTTCTAAGTTTAACTTAAAACTAATTCTAAAGGGCAACGCTTTAATAGCCAAAATGAAATAAATCTGGAAAAACAAATAAAATATTCAATTATAATTTAAATAAGTTACCGTAATTGATTAATCAAAGTCGGCTGGCTATACCATGACAATCAATTTACAAACAAAACTTATTTACCTGCACTGAACATCCACACCACCAACAACAACAACATCAACAACAATATTCAACCAATGGATACAATAATAAATCAAAAATATATCTATCCATTTATAAACGCACAGCAAGGCAATTTGAGCAATTAAAATTTAATTTCGCAACAAACTCAACGAAATAGAAAATTGATATTTTGTGCAACATGTTTTGGGAAAAGGGTGGTTCAAGGAATCCCAACATAATCGGTAACTCTGCCGGTGCGCACTGACAGAGCGATGAGGTAAATTTAGCCAAATCACAGACAAATGCAAAGTGGACAAAATTGATTTGCTGCAGTATAACGAGTAGACTCGGAAGCGGATGCTGCAGCAAAAGCAACATCAGCCACATCAGCATGAGCATCCACATCATCAGGGACATAAATTGATTAAACGTATAACTTTGACTTGACATGCCAAGCCTTGGACATGGTTGGCACTGGACTGGAGTTTGTGGATCAATTGTTTAATGTTGTTGAAATTCATGCATTGGACTGGCAATGGCCAGGCATGGTATGTCATGACATGTTTGTTGGTATTTGTTGGTATGTAGCTGAGCAATGTTGCTGGTAAATCTAGTTAAATGAATTATGCATAATGACATTGAAATATGAAATATGATTGGATTTCCATTGATATTCCGTAAACGTGAATATAGAGGAGATGTTAGGTCACATCAACTGAAGATTTCTTTAAGCTATGCTATACATTACTAATTAATAATTGAAATATCTCGATGCAAAGTGTTTACTTTAGATATATATTTTGCTTCACTCTAACCTCTATCAGCTATTGACTCCTGCTCTTATATCTGTCAGCATGCATTAAGTTTCACCAGCATCATATTGACGGTCATTGATGTCTTCATCCTTAATATAAATAAAAAATATTCTTCTAATAAAATTTTCTTTCTAATAAAGTTTCGAACGCATAAGACGAACAACGCCAAGACCATAAGACCAACAACAAGAGCAGTTTGAGCGTTGGTGTCATTCGCTGAATCCTGTCATAGCTCACACTTCCTACTTCTAGGTGCTGTTTGCACTAATATAATTGAATTAATAATTACAGCGTGTGGTTTTTATGCTTTTGTGGATATCCAGCTGAAAAATATATATATATATATAATAAAAGCTCTTTGTCTTTAGCTTAGTTTTGCTCTGCTTCAGCTTAAACACCCACCAGTATCATTCACCACAAGCAGTAAACTTTTTTTTTTCCTAGCTTAAATTTCTTGAGCTGCTTTGGAGCGCGTATTATGCTAGATTCTTTTACTTACTGATCTAATAAATTAACGTTAATTAGCAGTGGTGGGAATGAACAACAAAGTTTCCTGCTTGAGTACGTGTTTTTTCGCACTCGCAAAAGATTTCCTTAAGCTCTGTGTGGCAGGAGTTGTGGTTGTGAATCAAGTTTTTGTTTTTGAATTTTTGTCTATAGACATTGTTACGTATTATCGTGCCAAGATAAGCTTAATTAACGTTATTTAAGATTTTATATGGAAAACGAAAATAGTTTTGCAAGAGTTGTAGGTATAGTTCAGAGTTTTGCTGGAACTAGTTATTGTGTGTAGCTGTTTTAGTAAAACATTTTAAACTATATCTATCTATCTATACTATCTATACTGTCTAGTCTATATTATCTATACTATCTATACTCTAAATGTCTTATTAGGGCTACAGTACAGCATAGGGGTATTTTTATTTCGAAATTTTAATAAAAAGTATCTTTAATTAGAGTGTTAAGTGTTAAGAATTGCTTGATAATTTTCTTTCCACGTGTTTGTGTTGTGAGAATTTCAATAAACTCCATATTGTTCTCTACTCTTCTCTTTTTCCGCTCAGCTAGCACAGCACAACATAAAAAACCGATGAACCACATGCAAGGCGAAAAGAGAGATACATACGAGGGGTGCCTTTTATATTTCGGGATTAGAGAACAAAAACAAATATTAATCATCGAAAATCACTTTATTGTTTTTCAAAATATTCTCCATTAAGATCTATACACTTTTGCATGCGTTTGAACCAATTGTCGAAGCACTTTTGCCACTCTGATTGAGGTATCTCCAAAACATGCATTCTGAATGCCGCAACCGCTTCTTCGGGCGTCGAAAATCGTTGTCCACGCAGTTTATTCTTCACGGTTGGGAATAAAAAGAAGTCATTCGGTGCCAAGTCAGGACTATACGGCGGATGACCCATCAAATCGATGTTTTGGGTGCTCAAAAATGCAGTTGTTTGAGCCGATGTGTGAGAGCTCGCATTGTCGTGGTGAAGAGTGATCCGTCTTCGGCGGTTGGTTTTCCTGATTTCTTGGAAGACAACTGGCAAACAAATGGTTGTGTACCACTCAGAGTTGACTGTTCTGCGTTGTTCTAGTGGTACGGTTGCGACATGTCCATATTTTCCGAAAAAACAGGCGACCATTTGCTTGGAAGTGCTTCGTGCGCGAACAACTTTTGTTGGATTTGGCTCATCTTGAAACACCCATACAGTCGACTGCTGTTTACTTTCGGGCTCATACGCGTAAATCCACGATTCATCACCTGTCACGATGTCATAGACGTGTTTCGAAGCACCGCGATCGTATTTTTTGAGCATTTCCTTCGACCAATCGACACGAGCCTTTTTTTGAGCGATTGACAAATTGTGTGGGATCCAACGCGAACAAATTTTTTTGACAGTCAAATGTTTATGCAATATTGAATGTATGCTGGTCCCACTTATGCCTAAGGTTGTCTCAATCTCACGATAGGTAACATGACGATCTTGCAATATCAGTTCGCGCACAGCATCAATGGTTTTCGGAACAACAGCGGATTTCGGACGACCTTCACGAAATTCGTCTTGGAGTGAACTACGACCACGATTGAATTCACCATACCATCGATAAACACTGGTCCTTGATGGAGCTTCATCACCAAAAATTGAATTAAGTTCATCCATGCACTGTTGCTGTGTTAATTCACGTCGAAAGTTGTAAAAAATAATCGCACGAAAATGTTCACGATTTAATTCCATTTTTAGACCGAGATGAATCTTTTAAGTTACTATAAACAACACAAATAGCGCTCGTATGTCAAAACGTTCTGAGTACGTATAAGCCAACAAATGTCAAACTTTGCGATAGAGCTTTCAGTTGACAGATTGCAACACCAGGGTTGCCAAATCCCGAAATATAAAAGGCACCCTACGTATAAATGCAGTGCTGAGCTGCAAAAGAAAACAAAAGCAAGAAATGTTTTCTATTTCGTTTGATATGCATTATCTTAAAGGCTGATGTCATGTCACACGGCGATCGTTTGAACGGCATTTAAAAGTTTTCGTTAGAGAAAAAAAACGTGTTACCCATCTTTATTAATAAACAAAAAAGTCCGTGGCGAACCACTCTGACCTGCTAGTACATATGTATATAAAATCGTTCATGCTGGTTGGTGTCTGTTAAGATCTCAGGAACGGTAACACCTAAGGGCACCAAATTTACAACCTCTGTTATCAAGGTTCACATATCAAATATGTGAAATAAAAACGGAATAAAAAAAAAAATGTCACCAATCAATAAAATGATGAACTTCAGACGAATGTGGTTGTATTGGAAAAAAATTTTGTAATTTAGTTTGTATTGTTACTGTCAGCAACTGTTCTGAAAATGGGCGTAACAGAACTGTAACTACGCCCACTTTTAAAAAATCATTATAGTTCTTGAGTTGTGTATGTTTTGATAGTCATACTTGGTGTGTAGGTACTATGTGACCAATTGGTGGTCACTATATATATAAATGTTGCCACGCCTACTTTTTCCGCTCATATGATCATGCCTGTATGTACCCCCTCAGCTCCTCCACAGTTTGTCCGACTTCAATTAAATTTTACACTTATTTTCTTTGGCATAATGAGAAGTTTTTAAAATAGAAAAATGGGTAGATTTTAGCAAGGAGGCGTGTCAATTTAATTCGAATCAAATTCCTCCTACAACACCATATCCAACCAATTGACTTCAATTGACTTCAACCCAATTTTGCAAATATATTTTTTGGTATAATGAGTAGTTTAAGGCCTTGAAAAGTGGGCGGTATTATACAGGGGGCGAAGCACTATTTTTTCTATTAATTAAATACACCCTAAGTGCTACACCACCCCGGGCTTTGCAGGGTATTCCATCTAATTACCTATTAAAATGTTTAATATGCACTCAGAATAAAAATTAGTTTTAAATTCAAAAACCATCAGTTTTTGTTTTGAAAATTTAAAATTTCCTTAGTTATAATGAAGTTTATATTTGAAACAAAAATATTTACCGACAACAGCTCTATAACATACAGCATAGAATGTCAGACCCCAGGGTTTCCAAGTCTTGGAGACCCCACGCCCGGAGTTTTTCAAAATTAATTTAGTGAAAAATGTACCAAGGAATGATTTTTACGGCAAAAAAACGTTCTATTTCTCAATATAGTCTCCTGGAGAGTATGCTGGATCAGGAAGCAATTCGTACTTCAATTCATGGAAAGTACAAATGGGGGCGTTTCTCTTTCAAAGCGTTGTTGAAACGGTCCAAGTCGGCTGCATAGTATTCACCATTGATCGTTCTTTTTTGGTGGAAGGTAATTGATGTAGATTATACCGCGTTCATCCCAAAATAATGTTGCCATAACCTTTCCGGCCGATAGCACTGTCTTCGCCATCTTCGGAGTACGCTCGGTCGGTGAAATCCACTGCTTCGACTGTTGCTTTGTCTCTGGTGTGTACTGATGGATCCATGTTTCATCCACGGTTACTAATCGACGGAAAAAATCTTTGTTCAAGATTGCCAAACACGCCTTTGAACCAGTCACGCGATCGCGTTTATGGTCGAGAGTGAGCAAACGCGGCATTATCTTGCAGATAATTTTTTCATATCCAAATAATTTCCCAAAATGTTCCACACCTGTTCCTCTGAGATGCCTACGGCCTCAACAATCTCGCGCATTTTAACTCTGCGCTCGACCAACACGATATCGTGAATTTTAGCGAAAATTCGGCGTCACTTGTGCTTGTACGACTGCATCGGAATTCAGTAAACCGCTTCTTGACCATTGAAATTGATGGTGCATAGTCCCATAGTATTTATCAAGCCTTTCCTTAGTTTGGCTGATGGTTTTTTTGTGCAAAAAATAATGCTTGATGAGCACACGAAATTCACTTCTTTCCATTTTCACCAAAATTCACAAGATCGTCTGCTGTGAATGGCTGCCAAACACAAACTAACTGTCGCAGCGAGCTGAAATTTTGACAGTACTCTATTAACGGATGGTAAGTGACAGTTCATTTTTAACTGAATTATCAAACGGCCCTCGTTTCAAATCTATACTGAAGACTCGGTTTTCATCAGTAGGGTAGCAATTGAAAGATCTTACTCTGTAGATTTGCAATAAGTTCTTATTTTTTTTTTTTAAATATTTTGTATTTCTTAAAAAAAGCTGAAACAATTTTCTATGAAAAAAAATCAAATTTCTTTGTGATGCCTAAAAGTATGTGATAGATTTTTATGTATAAATAACTGAGCTACTTAACACTTCAACAGAAACATAGAAAGTTTCTATGAGACCCTTGGTTGAAATATAAAAAAATTCCATAATATAAAAACAAAATTACCTTTAACTAGATACTTTATGTTTTGGCATTTTAACGCCACGCGGAGTTACCAGTTATGTTTTATTTAAAGTGAATGAAATATTCAAAAATATTGTAGTTCTTTGAAAAAATAGCATGAGTATCTTCTTGATAAAAACAAACGCAACTTTCAATTGTTGAAAAGTGAGACATACAAAAAATCACTCTTCTCACTCATGCCAAGTTATAGCTGAATGTTGTTGGCTTAAAACTTCAACAAATGGGAAACTTTGTTGCCAACAAACCCTCAATTTTGTGAAAAATATGTATGTATATGCATTGCATGCATACAGCTCATATTTCGATGCCAACCAGCATACAGGTACTCGTAGATGTCGAAATGTATGTCGAAATGTATGTCGATATGTTGATATAAGCAGATATATGGTATATATTTACATAGGTATATATGACTGGTTGCGGTTGAACGCTATATCAACATGAATTTATTGTGCATAGCTTTCAAAGTGATGCTCATGCGCTGTTAAGTTTTTGTTGTTGAAGAGGTAAATTTATAGAAGTTTAGAAATTTTTTAAAACTATTAAAAAAATAATGTATTAATATAAAAAAAAAAAAATAAAAAAAACATATTATTCAAAATGATACCGAGAGCATTTACAGACAAGTTTAAAAACTTTAGCAACAGAAAGTTTTGAAGCTGATTTTATAGTAGATTATCAACACACAACAATTAATAAACATTTGCTGCATTTCTTATTGTTATCTCTTCTATCGGCACTTTACTATTTTGGATATTCAAAATATTATTAATCCTACTTTAACATTATTTTCGCTAACATCAACGCTAACAAGCTTACGGACTGTCAACAAACTTTAAGCCAGCTTATAAAATCAGTGCTCATGGAAAAAGTTGTAGTGTTCCATTAACAAGGTTAATGCCTGCAACGTGATCAATTTAAGTAACATTACCCGATGCCGAAAAACATTTGCCACGAAGAAAACAAAGCTAATTAATCACGTTATCGCCTGCAGTGAGCTAAAGTAAATTTTTTAGAAATTCATCACCGTTATTCAATGATTTTCAACAACAACAAAAATAACAACAGCTACATTTTAATTCAATTATTTTATGTTAAATACCTTGAAGGAAACTTGTTAAGAGTCGGAGGCAAATAGAAAGCAAGTACGTGAGTCAACAACATAAGGTATAGCGCAATATAACACTCACGAACACACACACACTTTACAATTATGCACTCATTAATCTTAATAAAGTAAGTGCGACAACTTCATTAAATTCAAAATTGATTTCTAATGTTCGCGGAATGGCTAGAACCTTAAATAGATGGGTGTGTGGGTGAATATATGAAAGAAGGTGGTGGTTGGTGATTCAGTGTATTGGTTAAGCGTTAGTTTGCTGCAATCAGCGTTAGTAGTATGGGGCCAAAAAGATGTCTTCATCATGCTGACAATTCAAAAAGCTAAAAATGAATTGACATTTTGAGAAATTTTAAAAGATTCAATAATTTGACAATCTTTAAAATATTTTAAGTGCAAAATTTGGCCCGTTCAACAACAACTTACAGCTCTTACTAATTTGACCACAATCACAGCTGATATATGAGCAGATGACAGCAATTTAACTGTTGTTGTGCTTGTTATTTAAGCCAGCTACTGCTGCATATTTTGGCGCACTCAACACTCAGCCGGTTGTGTTGTTGTTAATATGTGGTTTTTAGACAACCACTTTAATTAGCTGCAACTAACCGTAATGTGCAGCGATGGCAACTTATGGTAGCTCACACACACACATCATATGTGAATAGATGTTTGTTTGTTGATGTCACTTAACCCTCAAATTAACATACAAACCTTGCAATTAAACACTTTCAACTAGTTCAACAGGCGGGGTCAACGTGCAACATATGAAATACCTAACACTCAGTTGACACCATTGTCACCAACATCATCATTATCAACATCATCATTATTATCATTACCGGCATCACAATCACACTAACTGGACAAACGCCCACAGTTCGGTTATGATGCCGATGCTGCCTGCTCCTGCTGCATGTGGCGCTGTTGGGCTTTTCTTGACTTTAATTGACTCACAAATCAACCGAGTGTTTTGCACCCACAAGTGTTTGTGTGGCGTTAATTAGTGCCTGAAAGAACCAATTTTCCACGCGAATCTGTACATGCTTGTGGTAATAAATTATCATAGGAACCATCTTGTTCTTGTTCTTGTTGAGCACTGTATATGTGGGCATTTGTGAGCTCCACCACCTGCTCATTCATGCTGTGCAAATAGGTGTTGAAAGGATCTTAATGTCTACTGGTAATTAGTATGGTAATGAGCAGACATGGAAGTTTATGCAAATTTGGCAGCAACTTTAGAAGCGAAGACTGAGAGATAAATTTGCATATGCATCGCTTTTTAGAAAATTAAGGCTTTACAGCCTCAAGGTTTAAGTTGTTGATTACAAAAAATTAACATAGACGGATTTTTTAACCCTAATATTTAAAAAAAAAAAAAAATTTTTTTTTAAGATATAGTTTTTGAAATTAAAATGCTAAGGCTTGATTTAACCAAAGTTAAGGTACAGCAATATCTGTGCTTTTGTCAATACCGGTATTTTAGCATTAATGTATCGGATCACGGTATAAATGAATTAATGCCAGGACTTGGCTTTTTTTAAATTAGTCGAAATACAATGTTAAAATTTGGCCCAAATATAATACTTCAATTACGAAATTCTAAAATTAAAACAAAGTTTTAGAAAAAATATTATTAATAATAAAGTAAGTTTTAAAAGTTTAAAAACTTCTTTCGATAAAAATAATATAAAGTGAAGTGAATTTTAGTTTTTAAATTACATTGATTACGTTTCAGATTAGATTTTCATAAAAGAAAACTTTTTTGGAAATTAAATTTTAAATTGAATTCCAAGATTTGATTTCTTATTATTCTGCAATTAATTACTAACCTTAATTCTTACTTTGTAATACATTTACATAATACAATTACAATACAATATTCAATTTATACATACACAATACATAATATACAAATACAAAATACAATTTGAAACAGATCAAGCCTTATTAAGAACTAGCTTAACCCCGCCGCTTCGCCGGGTTTTCAAAAAGTTTTCATTCAAAAATTGATAGTGGGTAGGCTTGATTTTTCGCTACCAAAACGATTTTTTATTGTTTAAGTAATGCTACAAATTATTAACCTTAAGATTGTTATATCATCTGATAGGAAATCGAAAACCTAAATTTTGGATTTAATTTTTTTTACAACAAAAACAATTTTTACCCAATTTTTTGGCTTAAACTAAAATTTTTGAACATTTTTTAAAAAAATTTTTAAAAATATTAATACTTTGCTTTAGTAAAAATTTCAACTTATGTTTGAAGGATATTTTAACAAACAACATTTTTCAATAAAAATTATTGAAATCCATTGCAAACTGACTGAAATATTTGCCTTCAAAGCTAAAAGTGTGAATTTCAAGTCGTTTTTCTCTCATTCTCAGCTTATAATTAATACTAAAAAGATCTGGTACTAAAATTTTTCACAGTTTTCAAACTACATACATGATTTTGGTATCAAATTGAAGGAAATTTAAAAGCGTTTATTGATTTTGTTCTCGTTTAACCGAAGTGCAATTTAATCCATTAGGGCCGAAAGAAAACCATAAAAAACAGACATTTTTAGACTTGAAGCAACATTTTGGTGAAAACTATGTATGCCATTGAGCAGAAATAAGTTATTATTGCATGCTAATTTTACTTTTTTTAAAAAACTGGCACTAAAACTTTTGAAATATTATGCAGTATTTAATGAAAATTCGAGACGCATATGTTACCATATAGTAACATTGGTTGTTAATGGGTTAAAATAAAGTATCCTATTGCACTCTCTGCTGACCTATAAATATGTGTACAAAATTTTATAAAAATCTGAGTTGTCGTTTAAACGTGATGAGTGAACATAAAAAGTGGCTACAGATTTATTAATAGTAAAGATGCTTTGAAAATGCTGGAAATAACAATCTTGTAAAAAATGTTAATAAATAAAAGATATTACATTTTTTTAAGTGAAACATTTTGGTTCTTCCATTATATTACCTTTTTTGTATCACATGATATTTTCATTTTATAAAACTATTTCGAAAATTAACTAACAAATTCTAACAAATTTTACTTAAATTATATTGTTTTTATATCTTAAAGTTATTTTGTACAATAACACCTAATTTTTCAAAAAATGAAATTTATTTGTTCACTTATTTTTATTTATTATTATTATTTATTTATTTATTATTATTGTGAGTACACTAAGAACTAAGTTCTTTTATAGTACAAAGTGTGATCTTACAAGTTAGATACATTATATATAAAAATAAAAATAACATTTAAGATAAAATTTAGGTGACAAAATATAAAATTTAGGTGACAAAATATACAATAGCTTAACTATGAAGCTTAACTATAAAATATAAAATAGCTTAACTATGAAGCTTAATTTACGCTAAGATTAATGAAGTTAATGAAGCTCTTAGGTATAAAAGAAACTTAAGGGTATAGTTAACTTAATGCAGCAACAAATTTTTATTACGCTTCAGGTATGATTTGAGTTAAAAAAAAAAGAAAAAAAAATTATTTAAAGTGAAGTGAAAAATATAGAGGTAAGAGATAAGGATAAAGAGTTAGGAAGAACTGACTAGTTTATTGATTGGCATAAAGTTGTGAAGAGTAATGTTTTATAATGGCCCGTTTAAAGCTTGCCTCTCCGACTATTGATCTCAGATTGTTTGGTAAAGCATTCCATAAACTGATGGCATTAATAAAAAATAGTCGAGTTGAGTTGAGGAAGTTAAAATTGGGTGCTATCAGCATTTGACGCCTTTGGGATTGACCAAACTGCAATTTTTCATATAGATATATTGGCATCTTTAGTTTTATGAGCTTGTGAAGAAAGATACAGTTCCGAGCATTTAAGTAGCTTAAAATATTACAGCCTAGTATAGCGTTTTTAAAGTTGGCCAGGTGATCAAACTTGCGCAATCCATACACATATCTGGTAGCATGATTAAATGCAACTTAAGTTGAGACCTTGAATCTAGCTTACTATAGACAACTTCAGCGTACGTTATCACTGGCACAATAAGTTGAATCACTAACTGACGTCTAGTCTAGTATCAGTATCAGTGGGCGTGTACTGAGCAGACATTCTTAGGTTACGGAGGATGAAATAAATTTTACGCTCTACACTATTTATATAATCAGTACACGTCAACGTGCTGTTAATATTAAAACCTAAACTTTTAATGTTATTTACAACTGGAAGACCCTCGTTAAATAAAAGTAAAGATGGAATATCTTCAAAAGGTACTCTATTTTTAGATATTGGTAATATATAGGACTTCTGCGCATTCATCTGTAATTTGTTCCTTATGGCCCATTGGCAAATACTTCTTAAATCATCATTCAACTTAAATGTCAGATCTTCCATTAGATTTTCTCTACCCGACAAGTACACTTGAACGTCATCGGCATAGGCATGAATTAAAGAGTATTTACAGCAGCCAAAAATGTCATTAGCAAATATAGAAAATAGCAGTGGTCCAAGAACAGATCCCTGAGGGACACCACTACTTATAGTCTTACGCTGCGTCCTGAGAGTCTGTTTCCTACCTTTACCCTTTGTACTCTATCTGTTAGATAGCTACTAAGCAGTTGGATTGCATTATCACCAAAACCATAATTATGATTTAATTTGTGACAAAGAAGGTCATGACTTACAGTGTCGAAAGCCTTTGAAAAATCCAGTATGCAGAGTAGCGTTAGGTTTCCGTTATCATAGAAGCTTCTTATATGGTCCACTACTTTCAAAGTAGCAGTCGTACAGCTATGGCCAGCGCGAAAACCAGATTGAAGTGGAGAAAGAAGCTGATTTAATGTTAAAAAAGAAGTTATTTGATCAGCCATAAGAGCTTCACAAACTTTGGATAGAGACGACAAGATACTTATTGGCCTGAAGTCCTTGGCCTCGGATGCTGTTGTCTTTTTCGCAATTGGTATTACTAGGGCACTTTTCCATGATTTCGGAAAGGTGGATGTAGTAATGCAGTGATTTATAATGTGGGTTAAAGGACTGAGAATATGTACTAAAATAATTTTTAAAAATTTTATATGTATGCCGTCTTCTCCAAACGCATTCGATTTTATAGCCATCACTTTCTTTGCTACATCGTTTTCCGTCACCGTAGAGAATTGAAAACGTACCTGAGGAAAGAAGTCTGAAAGTTCGAGGGAACTTGCTGGGCTATTTTGAGAGACGTAAGAGTTAGATAGGAAAAAGTTATTCAGAATTTCTGGATTTATATGACAGTCAGTAGTTTGCTTATCACCAATGCCAAGCTTTTTGAGATTATTCCACAACGTTTTCGGTGGAAGAGACGTCTACAGTTTATTACAGCAGTACTTTGTTTTTGATTGCTTTATTAAAAGTATGGAGGCATTCCTAGCGCCTATAATTCTCCCAATTTTCCGATGTTGTGCTGTTTTTCCAGATAGTCCGCAACCTATTTCTTTTTTTTTTTAAAGCAGCTTAGACACGATTTGTAAACCAAGGACAGGATGTATTCTTGATGGTAACGTTCTTAACTGGGACATGTTTAACGAAAAGTGAACTAATTTCATTAGTGAGTAAAGTCAATTTATCGCCAGCGCTAGGACAATACCACAAATCATTCCAGGGTGTTAAGAGTAGATCATATAAAAGCGCTGGTGAATCAATCGACTTAAAATCATAGTAAGAGAATACTATTTTGTTCAACTTATTTAGTTTTTTGAAAGAAAAATATGGTTAAATAAAGCTATATTTATTGTACATATTAATACTTTCTATTTATAAATACTTATATTAAATAATTTCTAACTACAAATATACAATATTTTTGGAGAGCAAAAGTTTATTTTAGTGATAGTATTAATTACGCTATATTGGTTCAATAATGTAGCTCTAGATGCGAATTTTTGTGCACGAAATTCACACCATACATGACTATAACATTATTTAGGATAATGTCAAAATAAAATAAAATTAGCTATTTACTAAAACTAATGTTCAGTGATGCCGTGGAACAAAAAATCTTCTAAATCTAAATCTAAATTTTATTGATCACTTATAACGTTTTGTTCACTTTTAGAGTTATATCTGCAACTTTAAATATTCTTCGTACAAAGCTAAAATTTAAAGCAAAATATCAACCACATGGCAAATAAAAAGAATATCTAACATTGGATTTTGTCACTTATTTAATAAAGTCTAAAAATTGCAAACTTTAAATAGCAAAAATTATATTATCATATGAGTAAAGACACACATAAAATGCTTTAGTAGCTGCTTATGTTGTTGTTATGTTTGTTGGTTTAGTTCGTGTCAAAATCACTATCGCAACATCGAGTCTCTTATTAAAACGAACAGTGTGAGCAAAGTGCAATATTGGCATATTCTACATTACATATTTTATATACCTTTGGAAAGCATATTTCTTTTTTTTTTCAAAAATATGCAGTGTAAAATGTGGAATATTTTCTGTATGCCTTTATTTTTCAAAATTCACAAAAATAGTCATAAAAAAATAATATTTGAATGCTAAATGATATTTTTTTTTTTTTTTTTTTTTTTGCTATTGACATTTTATATTTTTTCTTCTCCGAATCACATTGTAAAACGCAAAATTAAGTACCTATTTGTTTTTTCATGATTTAAGCATATTTAAAAAAAGTTTTACAATACCTACCAAATAACTGAAAATTTATTAAACCTTTCGAATAACTGATACAAGCAGCGTATTAGTATTAATTTTGTAAAATCATAACAACATTATTGATTTTTAATGGGAGAAGCCAAAACCCATTTTAAATACCACATATACAAGGTTTTAAAGTCGTCCTCTCTTTTTAATTTCGTTTCTAAAACAGCTATTTTTGGGTATTTGTCCAAAATATGGCTTTAGAATCGAAAATATTTCCAACAACAGCTATTGAAAGCAACAACAAACACTTTTGAACGCCATTCAAACGATTACCGTGTGACCACAGCCCTTAAGGGAATGTGTCAAGCAAAATAAAAAACATTTTTTCTTTTGTTTTGTTTTCTTTTGTTTTGTTTTGCAGCACAGCGCATCCGTTTTTTTTTTTGTGTACTGCGCTAGCTGAGCAAAAAAAGAGTAGAGTAGAGAGCAACATGAATTTTATTGAAACTCTCGCCACACAAATGCGTGAAAGAAAATGATCAAGCAATTCGTGGCACCGGATATGATTTCTTAAAAAATGAAGACTTTAATTAAACATTTCTACTATTAAAATTTCAAAATGAAAATAGTCTTTTACTTAGATGTTGCAAAAATTTGACATTTTAAAACTTGTTTCATTGAAATCGATCCAGTACTTTGGAGTTTGTCTGGAAACAAAAATTTGCACTTCAATATTATATAAAAACTAGCAGGCCACAGTTGTCCCGTATAGAGCATTAACACGCTTTTTTCCCCTAACAAAACTTTTTAAACGCCGTTCAAACGATCACCGTGTGACATCAGCTTTTAAGACAATGCATGTCAAACAAAATAAAAAAATTGTTTGTTTTTTTTTTTTTTTTTGTTTTGCAGTTCAACACTGCATGTATATGTATCTCTCTTTTCGCCTTCTGCTCATCTGTTTATGTTGTGCTGTGCTGGCTGAGCGGAAAAAGAGAAGAGTAGAGAACAACATGGAATTTATTGAAATTCTCGCAACACAAACACGTGGAAAGAAAACGATCAAGCTATTCGTGGAATCGGGGGGGAGGGGGGGGTTTTCTTTAAAAACATAACACTTTAATTAAACATTATTTTTATTAAAATTTTGAAATAAAAGTACTCCTATGTTGTGCTGTAGCGCAAATATGACATTTTAAAACTTATTTTATAAAAATCGAAACAGTACTTTTGGAATTTACATGGAAACAAAAAAGTCCACTTCAATTTTATATTATATTATAGAAGTATAGGTATGGGTGTAATTCACACTCATTAGTACTCTCAGCGGCACATTTTTGTAGAAAAATTTCAGTTTTTCTTTGATAAGAAATAATTTTAAGAAAGCTGTAAATTGAAACTGAAATTATAACATAATTTAAATTCGCCAATAGCGATAAAGTACAAATTATTGGAGTATTAAACCACTTTTTCAAGATCAGAAAAATCAGTTGCTTCATTCTTTTTGTGTGTAACTTTGTATCTAAATTTTTAATAACGAGGCCTGGTGGTATTCCGAGTAAGTGATAATACATGCGAAAAAATTCTTGACTACAAAATTGAATTGAAAGTCGTATATTGGATAATACACATTTTTAAACCCCAATGCGAACTGCGTATGGGGTATATTAACATTTTCATTCCGTGTGTAACGCCAATAAGGAAGCTTGACAGGTATAGAAAGTATATACATTTTTGATCAGCATCCCCACTTCAGTCGATTTCCGTCTATCTGTCTGTCTGTCTGTCTCTCTGCAATCACGATTACAGGCGTTATTTTAAAGCAACCTCGGTGAAATTCAAAATATAAGTTTCTTTCTCAAAAAGGAAAGATCAAGTTTGAAATGAGCCAAATCGAAAGAAAACTATGCCTACCTCCCATACAAAGTGACTTTGTTTAACCCGTAAAATCTCTTCAAAATCTACAAAAATTAAAGGAATGCCTTGAAACTTTGCAAGTAAGCTTTGATATTTAATGCTAATCCTAGCTATGAAAAACTCGGATGAAAACCACGCCTACCTCCCATACCAAGTGACGTCATCAAAATAGGAAACCAACGTGTCTGTCGTGGCTAAAGACCTCAAATATACTCCAATACAGTCGCGGTGGGTATTTTGGCTTCAGTATCCTGCTAAAGCTCCACTCCTTGCTAGTTTTCACATTAACTTTAAATAATAGAAATTTATCTTGAAATGCATAAATCGATCCTTAGAATAAATTTGAAATCCGATATATCAGGGTGTCGGTGTTTTTTTAACTACATTTTCTCTAACATTTAAGTAAAGATTTCTCTTTAAGCAAAAGTTCTCTTTATAAATTGAATTAATTTAATGAAATCAAGAATTATTGATATATATTCTACAATTTTTAAGATAAATAATTGACAATTATTGGTCGCCATGGCGTATGAGTAACAATCGTTTTATATTAACTACGTAGTTTGTTGCGTTTCGTTTACATATTTTAGCCGTTTCTATAAATTTCCAAAAAGCGTAATAAAACATAATTTTATAACTAAAAAATTTCGTGCATTGTCATAAGATTCTACTAGAAATGTAAGTTTTTTAGCTAATAATTTCAAAGACTGTGTAATAAAACTTAGCACATCATGAATGGTAGAAATAATGTTGAACTTTTTCAAATTTATAGACTTGAACCAATTTAGCAATTGAGAAAAATAATTAAATAGCCATTTAAGAGAAACATTACCTATTTAATAGGCTATATTTGTGAGTTCATACAATAAAATTCTTAAAAATATTGCTTACGCTCTTCTATGTTGTTTAATAATTCCAAACATATTTTATTTTAGAACATAGCTTAGTCAGTTTTTCATATGTTTGATAGACTTAAACATTATATTTTTTTTTTTACCAGATATAAAATTATTATAAATCAACGTATGTGTGTCCCTGGTTGCGAAATATGAAATATCATCAACAACCGAGCGCAAGTAAAGAAGAAACACAGCGACTTATTGGCGCCAGCATCATGGGAGGAAGCTCATTTGCAGCCTTCAACTTTAGTGAGGAAAATTAATGACACTATTTTAGCCAACTTGGTCTAGACAAGGTATTATTATATATATACTCTAATGCTGTACTTGAACTTAAGGTAAGATGATGTAGACTGAGAAGTCGCTGTTTGATTCAACAGGAAATGACTGATTATTGGCAGAGTATTTCATATATTTTATTTTTATAACACGTCGACATCTCATACAAATTTATGTCATCAAAATAGCAAAGTTTAATAATTGCACAAAAATGGATGTATGTATTTATAATAAACTATTATTTATAAATTTTTTTTTTATTAAAAGGTTTCTAGTTTATAATAAGATTTTATATTGAAAACATACTTTAACTACATGTTCATGTAATCCGAAATGAGCACTCTCATTCGTGAAAGAAAGGAGCAACAATACTTTTTGATATGAAAAAATGTATTGCTTATTGTGTCCCACACGAATGAGAGTGCTTCTTTCGGATTACATAAACATTTGATTAGTTTGAATTACGAAATATTGATTAAAACCAACCAATTCTTTATACTGTGACGTCATCAAAAAAATAAATCTTTCATAACTTCAAAAATACTTTAAGTTTTTATTTAAGTTAAGTTAGGTTAAGTTAGGTATGTAGGGTCGTGCACCGTTACCGGTGCTTCCGCGGGGGCCTATAGGTCCATTGCGAATCCCTTTTTATATTTGTGGTACCATGTTAAATCATTGTTCCGATTTTTTTCTCAAACCAACCTGTGCTTTTTATGAACCTCCAGATGTCTAGCAGTGGTGTGTTCCCTAACTCTTCCAAGTCTTTGAAAAATCTGTTCCCCATGTGTCGGAGTCGACGATTCTGTAGGCTTGGACATTTGGATAGTAGTTGAGTTACTGTTACTGTTTCTTCCGGATCTTTGCAGCTCCGACATAAGTCTGGCGCTGTTATGCCCATTCTATTGGCCATACCCCCAATGGGGCAATGACCTGTTAGAACTCCAACAAGAATCCGGATCTCCCGTTTGACCAAAAGCAGAAGTCTTTTCGTTCTTTTCTCATTTAGCTCCGGCCAAAGCCTTCGAGATATATTGCAGTCACCTCTGGAAGCCCAGTTTGTATAAGCAATATCTCTGGCTTCTGGTCTATACTTCTTTTGACGACGCCTATTGCAATGTGCACATCTGTATCAGCTCTGTTTGTACTTGCGGTAACTCCACGCCTCGCCAGTTCATCCACTGCATCGTTCCCTTCGATATTGCTATGTCCGGGAACCCAGCAGAGAGTGACATTGCGGGTATTGTTCAGTGCAAGTTTACAGTTTTGCACCGTTCGAGCCTTCGCCCTTTTACTGTTTAGTGCTTTGATGGCCGCAAAAATTGCTTTCCTTGGGGGGTAAAATTTTACCTGTAAATGGCCTGTGCAGCTTTTGCAATAGCATATATTTCTGCCTGAAAAACGCTTTAGTAATCAGGAAGCTTGTAACACTCTTTAATTTGCAGTGTTTCACAGTATACACCCGATCCAGTTTCGTTTTCCATCTTGGAACCATCAGTATATAAATGGAGATTGCCGTAGGATTCTACAGCCGTTTCTTCCCATTCTTGTTTGCTGGGGATGAATGTGGTGTATTCTGTACCGAATCTCACACTGGGTATAATATAGTCGGTTGCTCTTTTTGATTCCTCGGTTCCAAAGAGATGTAGAATAGATGCATGTTCGAATGTGTTCTTTTTCCAGGCTCATGATTCATTGAGGCGAACCGCGCTCTTGGTCGCTGAATATTTAAGGAACTCTTATATGGAGAGAAGATTTAGCATCATATCCAGACCCGCCTGTGGTGCAAATCTCATGGCTCCTGTTACTCCTATGCACGCTAACCCTTGAACCCCTGTTAGGGAGCAAAGGTAGCTCTTTTTATGCGTTATCATCCACCATACAAGAGAGCCGTAGGTAAGAATGAGTCTCACGATCGCTGTATACATCCAGTGGATTATGTGCGGTCAAATGTTCTCTGACATGCGTATAGAGTGTATTGCGTTTCCAGCTCAGCTTGAAGATATAACTCCTCCTTGTGGTGTGCCTCTTGTGGCTTCTTTCCTCACCACGTTCATTCCCATTTGTGAGCTTATACCTTTGCTATTGAGCATTTTACAAATACACTGGGTTATTTTACTGTTAACTCCTTTGTCTACTAAAGCACTTCTTATAGAATCTGTATTTACATTGTTAAATGCGCCTTTAAGTTAAAGTTGAATGTTAGATTTATTAATTTAACTTTTTTCGCATATTTATATGAATATTTAAAAATGCTTTAACAAAATCTGGCAATTCTAAAATCAAAAGTAAAGTTCGTAAATGTGTTCAATAATTTAACTTTAACAAGTCAGAAGCTACGACTATCAACCTCAGAAGTACAAGTAACGTAACATTATTACAGACAATTTCCTTTTATTGCTTTACCTTAAGTTTTATTACGTTCCGTAGACTTGTCTCGCGGCCAACACAGAATGTAAGAAAACGTACCTTCAATGATATTTTACAGTTATTTCTTGCAGCAATGACTACGCTACTCCATTAGCCAGAGCTGCCATTCGAAGCACTTTTAATGTGCAGCAAAAGGTAATTGCATGGAAGTTAACGAGTTCACTGCTTGAAATAAGTAGACAGAGAAAAGTGAAAAAACTATAAAAAAAAATAACATTTAAGCTCAACATTTAAAGAAATGCTGATTTCAGCAAAGTGTATTTATGCCCTATAAATTAGTTAATAAATAAAAAGAAAAAATCAACAGTCAATTAAAGTGGAAAAAAAACTACACTCACACATATTTACATGCAGCAATTTTTCATGAACATATTTTCAGCACACATCGAACTGCTGTCTGTCCAGCTATCAGTCCATCATGTTTTTACAAAAATGAACATGGTTGGAGGTAACAAAAGTCAATTTGATCAAAACTTACACTAACACCACCTGCAACACAAACAACAACAACAACAACAACAACAACAACAACAGCAACAAACAACAAATGAAATCAATAATCGATTAGATACAAAAACAATAAAGGATGCCACCAAAATTGAATGCCAACAACGTGTGTTCTTTTCTTGTTATTTTGTTGTTGTTTTTTTTACCCCCTCCACCTATTTGCGAAGCTCTATTAGTAGCTTGTGGAAGTCGTACAACTTAAAGTAGAAAAATAAATCATAGCCATGCAATCCTAGATGAAGCTAAAAGCAGCAATAAAGTTTATCTCTGCGCGTATACATGCGGTGTCTGTCCAGCTAACTGACCATAGAGGTTCATCTGCACCACATTCCTACAGCCATACATTCATCCATCCATTTTTGCGTTGATGTCTGTCCATACGGTGCACATGCCATTAGTTAGATATCGACGACATCCGTTCGCAGTGTGGGACAGACAGATCAGGATTACGTTGAGGGCAGACCATGCATACCTTTACGTCGCTAACGTCGTCGTTGTGCTTACGTTGAACATATGTTGTGCTAATATGCGAAGTTTGTGCTGCGCTGTTTTGACTGACTTTGGGTTGGGGTTGGCTGTCTAACACATGAAGGCTGACCATGAAGGTGGTTCGACTTTGTTTTTTCAAAGGATTTTTTATAGCTGCAGCAGCTGACGCAGCTGCTACGGTGCTTGTTGGACATGCTGCTAGCCATGTAAGTGAGCAGGATTAATATTTTGCTAAGCATTGCAGGATATTGAAAAAAAGGTGATTTTTGTCAATAAATTGCTTTGGTATAGGTTGTTGCTGTTGTTTTTTTTTTTTTTTTTGTTGCGCCCTTCCACACTTTTAGCTGCAGATAAAGTTTAACGCTTCTTATGGGTCATTTTTTTTCTCATTTTCTTCACATGTCACAGCAGCGTATTCTGCGTATCCTGCATTGGTGATAATATCAGCAACACATGTGAACATCATGTTGTTTGTGTTCTTTGGCACATTTATCATTTGCTAGGTAAAAGTTTTGCCTTTACTCTTTTTTGCCCTGTCTGATCTAAATTTAATATTGATTCGAATTCAGGACTGAGTTACACTGAATTTAATTTATGACTTTTTCTTAAAAAATCTTTTTTTCCAACTCATAAATTTTCGCTCAATGAAGTGCAAAATTATGTTGCGCTCTTTACGCTTATGCATTCGAAATGCACTCATAGCTTAACACCTGATAAAATTCTTGTCAAGCGTGGCTGCTGCACTTTTTCGCGCCATAAAACTGTCATTTCTGACTTTATGCTTTTTGTATGCAAAAGCATTGCCACGTTTTGACACTCACTCTTTAATGCTTGAGAGACTTTAACAAGAATATTTTATAAAATTGCACTAGGGCAGAGTAGCAAAGGACTCAAAATTTCAAGTATGTACTTTGAAAAATTTCTTTAAGATTATTTTCAATAAAAATATCCTACACAAATTGCCATCTTACACTTGATCAGTGTATTATTCAGTTCCTTTAGTTAACAAAATTAGTGCCTAATTTATTGAATAAAACTGTAGATTAAATATAACAGCACATTATTTGTCGCCCATTCATTTTCACACTCAACAGGTTGCTAAATATCTACAATGACAGCTATAAATACAATTAATTTAAGCCAATAGAGACACCTAACATAATACATGCAAATGCGTAAAATCCGGCACTCACACATCCACCAAAATTACTTCAACCACCCCACTTATTGCCTGGATTTTATAAAGCTAGTGACACATTCAAATGAGCCGGAAATTCAATTTAAACAGGAACGCGTTTTATATTTGCACGATTGGATTAAGTGTATTGAACACGTGATAGAATGATGAATGAAATTGAATTAAATTCAAAATTAAATCAATGAGTGACATAAGGAATTTTATGCAAAAAATAAATTTTATATTCAAATGTTGGCAAAGTAGAGAAAATTCTCGTGAACAAGCTAAATTATAACCATTTTTGTGAAAAATTTTTACTTTTTATAAAAAAAAGTTTTACGAGAGAGTAAAGAAATAACGATATTAATCAATATATCAATATATCAAAATATATAAATAAGATATTGATTTAAAAATATTTGTGTGTTTTTAAAGATATATTTATTAATTTAAGAAAAAACATGTTTTGTGACGTAATTTCTTCGCAATAATAAAATCCCTGAGGCACCAAGAATAAATATCTTGGATTTGGAAATCTAAAAAATATACGATTTGGCTTGTATTGGCGGAGCCACATCTCCTTGCCCAATACCCGTTCCAGTTTTCTAATAGAAGCACATCACCAAGTCGTAACTCCATTCTGAGTTTTAATGTTCTGTGACTTTCTTTATCAAAAATTGGACTTGTATGGGGAGGCCACTTCCCGTTTTCCAAGGCCCGTGCCAGCTTTGCAGTAAAAATACCTGAACAATTAGTAATTTCATAGTGAGTTTAGTTCCATTTAGTTAAAAAGCTATTCAATATCAAAAATTACAATTATATTGGTGGTGTCTAGGCAGAGGCGGATCTGGAAAAAATATTGGAGGGAGAGCGAGGTAAATATCAATGAGACTCATTTACATTTTCAAAAAGAAACGAGCGTTACAAAGGGTGTACTGGTAATTATTATTATATAGAAGTTAAAAAATTAGAATAATATTATCATGTCGCTTTTTTATGTGTCAAAGCTATTAATAACATCGTTAATATTTACAGTACCCCACTATAATATTATGAACACCATACAAACTCAGACAAGGATGTACATACATACAAACTCGCTGTATGCAAACTACTAATTGGAGAAGGATGGTTGAAATACCAAATAAAAAGGGTCAAGGGTCAACCTTTAAATCAACATACCTTAAGTCCCAAAATTGCATGCTAATTGCAATTTATACTTTTAAGGGAATTTGTGCGTTTTGAAGCGAAGCTTTTTACTCCTCGTTCTGTGATTTGCTTAGAGTGAAATCTGAAAAATTTTCAACAGATTTTTTTCTTGCAATTTTGATGGTTTCTTTGTTGCTAGCGCTTATTACAACAAGAAAATTCAATACTTCAATATTAAATACTAAAAATATGTTTTGGGCCACAAAGACTTGTAAGAAACAGTCGTTAATTCAATGTTAATTATAACAGCAGCTATGCTGCAGTAGATCGTCACCATCTATCAATAGATAGAGGATTGTGTACTTGCTATGCTACAAATACCAAAAATTTGCTTTAATTTGCCACAAGGCGTCTCCAGCATCGGTGTGTTTGTATTGTGAATGCGTTTGTGGTGTTGTTAGTACGAAGAAAATTAGCAATGCCCACAAGTGCGTTGACAAGTGCGTTTTTAAGTGTAAAAAAAATAGATGATATCAATATATATGTAATTAACAAACGCATGCACGCATCGGCAAGGTATCTTAAAATGTTTGTTAAATTTTGTTTCGTGTGCGTTCTTTAATATATATTTTTGAAGCGAAGTTTTTTACTTCCCGTTCTGTGATTTGCTTGGAGTGAAATCTGAAAAATTTTCGACTGATTTTTTCGCTACGCAGTACGCTGTTGAAGGTAAAAATTTGTTCAGTGCAGCCAAGTTCACAACCATGTGTGGAGAGTTCAAATGGAGAGTCGCTGGCATTATGTGCCCGTATATGTAATTGGCGTGGAAATTTGACATTCAACAATAAAAAATAAGCAGTAAATATGTTTTCTGTATATATGTTATTTATTTTATGTTATTTTAAATTTTTGAAATTAGAAGTTAATTTATTAAAAAGAAAAAATTATTAAGCTATCAAATCTATGTAACTGCGAAAAAGCTTCGCTTCTCTCGTGTGTCCAACAACTCACCTGTGTTTTTTTTTTCTCGTAGTATCTAACGAACCACTGCTTGGATAAGTACGATTCAAGTACCAAATGAAAGGTCAAGGGACAAACTTCAAATTAAAATAACTGGAAAAATTCTCAAAACTAGGGTTGCCTCATCATTTTATGTTAATTTGCAATCATGCTGACTGAGGACTTACCAAGATTTCCATTTCGATCTTCTAACCTGAAATGGGAACGAAAAGATGCCATATCTGCAAAAAAATTTATTACTAATATACACCACTCTTAAAGTTTATACAACTAAAATGATTGTGTCCTTTGTAAAATTGTTTTACTTTTCCAAAATATTTTTATTTTATTGCCCAAGCGAACTCTTTGAAAATTCGCTTTTTCGAATAAATTTACGTCTGAATTTGTCTTAATAAGGAAAATGGACCGTTTTTAGACGAAGGACACAACAAAATATAAAGTTCGAACTGAGTTGCATTGATGTGAGGCTTATAGTTCGAAAGTTATAACGAAAATTTGGGCTGCTGAAAAAGTGTCACGCCCCTCGTTGAATGCCCATAAAATGTTATCAGTTGAACGTTACTTCTAAATTAAGGTTGAATATTGAATTCTGAGGCTGTCTGAGCTAAAACTTTAAAGTAATTCGATATCACAAATTTCATTTATATTGGAGGCGATACGCCCTTTTGAGCAATGCCTGCCCCATTGGTTCGATTGACATCAAACTTCACTGTAACACTCTCAAGACTATGCGACAGTTAGCTGGAAATTTCATAGAAATTTGCTTAGCGGTTTCGGAGTCTATACCTTACATACACATCCACATACATACATCCATTTTTATTTATATAAATACCCGCCACTATCGAAAGTAACTAATTGCTCCTTTCTCGTTAGCTACTTTATTAGTTCTATACGAACTAGCTTCTTTTTTGGCTCAAGGTAATGCATAAAAGGGTCAGTGTTTGTGTTTCTAACGTCTTGATTTTGTATCCTTGACTTATATAGTTCGAAGTAATATTTTCGAGAAAGCATGATATATAAGGTGTTTCAATTTTGCTAAAGAACATGAAGAAAAATATTTTGATAAAAAAAGTATAAATTTCTTAACTGAAAATTGCTTTCACAATGCCTACGGTTTTTTGTTTTTTTATCTTCTGAATAGTGAATAAGCTGACCCTGTATCACTAGTGAAGTGACTAGTGGAATGTTAATGTAAAAGTAGCAATTGGACCCTGCCTATGACATGTTCATGTAAAATTCGCCAGTTGAATGCAAAGAAAGTAGATTGAAATGGAACTAAACTGGTTACCTTAGGGCTAGTGAAATCTATAGTTCTATACTAGTGCCAATTACTGCAAGGTATATTATATTCAATAAAAGCCTTCGGTCCGTTGATAGCAACGATCCCTCCATTTATTGAATGCTTCAAAGAAATTTTCCTTTGAAAAAATTCTGAAAGCACTTCTGGAGAAGACCAAGGAAATAATTTCACCCAACGACATGCATATGTTAAAAGAGTGTCTTCTGGATATGAAAGTGAAAGGGGTGGAATTTTTGTAACACTTTTTTGGTGGGCTGTTTACCCTAGTGAAGCACAAACTTAATTGATTTCATTTTTGCTGAAATCGGCTCAGCTGTTCTCGTCTTATTGTATTTTTTTGAAATAAGTTGAACGGGGCAGGTAGATCTGGCAAACTGTGTGTACTTATTAATAATTCAAATGAAATATAGAAATAGAAATACCCAAAAAACATTGTGGCGAGGGGTGATTCGTTAACGATTCGCTTGTGAATTGTTTTTTTAAAGTTTTCGAATAGTTTCATACCGACTTCATCAGAGGTTGGCTTGATGCTTAAAGAAAGCACCGATTTAAAGCATGACTTTCCTAAACTCCATTTAAGATGTTTTAAAACAAAAAACAATTTTTTCCGTATTTTAAACATACAAATTTTTTTAAGAAAAGTATTTTTTACTAACTTTCTATTGTTGATACGTCATTTAAGCGATTATTTGTTTTTAAATTTTATGTTTTTTTTTTAATTTTAAGTGAAAAAAGACTTAAATATAAATATTCATAAATTTTTATTTGAAAAGATTTTGTGAAGTACTTTTTCTTCTGTTATGTTATTATATTCTTATATTATATTTTTATATATTTTTGTTCAAGATTTTCATATCAATAAGTTCTCGTTAACTAATTGCTTTTTGTTGTTTTCGTGACTCGTTAACGAATTGCTTTTTATAGTTTTGGTGACTCGTTAACGATTGCTTTTTATAGTTTTTGGCGACTCGTTAACGAATTGCTTTTTTTAGTTTTGGCGACTCGTTAACGAATTGCTTTTTCATAGTTTTGGCGACTCGTTAACGAATGGCTTTTTTCGGTATTGACGAATGTATAAATAACGAAGCCGAAAAAAGTTGGTCAAAAAATGATAAAAAAAAATATTTTCGAACTTTTGAAAAGCCAAATCTTTAAAAAAAATGCCTAAATAACAAAAAAAAAAAAATTTTTTTTTTTTTACCAAGTTGATGTTCGAACCCATGTCCGCGAATGCTGGCTTTAATTATCGGGCAAGTTAAACAAGAAGTATTCAGCATCTGAAATAGCCGAGTGGGTAAGGGGCCGGACTAGCATTCAGATGACGTGGTTCCAATTCTTGACGTGGTAAGCTTGATTGAAATTAGTTTTTATTTTTTATTTTCTATTTTTTTTTTTTTTTTTATATGATTTATATGATTCGTTATCAAATTGCTTTTTTTATTTTTGGAAACTCGTTAAAGAATTGCTTTTTATAGTTTTGGCGACTCGTTAACGAATTACTTTTTATAGTTTTGGCGACTCGTTAGTGAATTGCTTTTTTCGGCTTTGACGATTCATTAACGAAGGAGGAATTTCTGCCGCTCTCGATATTATTAATGAATCGCTACTAATAGTTGCTAACGAGTGAAATGTACGAGAATGCGATTCGTAAACGATAACATTAGTGAATCATTTTGTTTGTTGAGTAGTTGATACTTTTTTTTCGTTCAAATCGAATCAGCCGTTATCGTATTGCTATATTTTTCAATATTATGAGCATTGCAGGTAGGCAAGGCAAATTTCTTATTGTTCATAGTCATCTAAATGCAGTCAGAATTGTTTGACTCATTTTTTGTTCAAATCGATTCACTTCTTATTTTGTTTTCAATATAGTAGGCATGGCAGATAGGCGTGGAAATTTTGATTTTGCTCATCCTAATCCAATACAGAAGAATTTGGCACTATATTGGCTAAAATCGGCTGAACCGTTCTCGTGTCTTTATGTTTTATCAATATATAGGCGTGGCAGGTAGGCGTACTAAATTTCGCATTATTTTGGTTTGTTTAAAAATAAATCATCAATTAGTGTTTTTTTCGTAAAAATATCTTGAGTATTTCTTGCTATTTTAGGTTTTTCGCATTTTTGGGCGTCGAAAATGGGCGTGGCAAATTTTATATAGCCTATATCATAACTGGCCGCCATAGACGTCCAATAGAAAACTAAGTATTGAAATAGCGCCTGCTGTTTTCAAGCTTTGCGGTCCCGAACATACGTTATTAAACTTTTATAGTATAGATAGATTATGAATGAGAATATTTGTATTTCTTGTAGCAAATTTTGAATAAGTTAAAAAATTATCATGCATGGCTTTGAGTAAATCCTAGTTTTCACCTTTTAATTTAAGCAAACATTTCGCATGGGTAACAAACAATTATTAACTTTTATCTAAAACGATTTAACTTAGCCAATGCTGCATTTCTGCACGAGCACTAGAAAAAAATCGGAAGCAATTCGTCATTTTGTCAAGCTGCTCGTCAACAACAATAGACAAGCAGCGAAAACAACAACAATAAAAGCAACAAAAATTGTTGCCGATTTTTATGCCTGCTGCAATATCATAAATTACAACATGCAACACGCACTGCACGAGTGCTTGATGCGCCATTTTTTTTTCTGTGCTGTTGTTGTTGTTGTTGCTGAGTGTTACAACATATTTTTGTTGCATTGTTTTTGGTTTTTTTATTTTGCATTTTTTTGTTGTTGTTGTTGTTGCTGTTGTAGCAACTTCAAATTGCATTGTTGTGCAATGCGCATCAATTAAATTTTATTGTTGTTAACAACACGTACGAATTGCAATGAAAAATACTACAACAACAATAACAACTGCAACATACAACTATCAACGTAAATTTTCGGTGCTTGCAACATAACTAAATCCTTGAAATTTTCATTCTGCTTTTTGTCAATAGAAAAAACCTAACAAACTGCTTTTAGCTTTTAAATATTGATGGGATTTAAAATAAAGAACAAAAAGCAAAAAATGAAAGAATTCCTTTTTTTTCAAAAAAAAAAAAACTTGCTAAATGCTTGCCACCTATTTGTGTCGACAACAACAACAAACAACTACAAGCATAAATTTTGCTAGTTTAGCAACAAAAAGCAATAAATTTGAGCAGCTTAAAAATTTTATAGTTTTTTCAATGTGCGCATCCTTTCAAAGTCCTTGAAAGTCATGGGTTGTATGAAACAATTTTTGCATTTTGTCGAATATAGAATTTAATTGAAATAATTTACGTTTCGGCTTGATTGCTGAAAAAATCTTAACATTTTATTTGCTGCTGTGAACGAGTGGCGTCTGCTTAAATGTATTTGCATTTAATTGCGTTTTATTTTATAGCAGCTTTCGGTGTTTAAGATTGTTGTTGTTGTTGCAGACAAGTATAACGCTTGAATTCACTTGAATTTCATGCACTCACCTGTGAAAAGCCGCCAATTTGCAGCCAAGCAAATGGTTTGGAAATGATTTATTATTTTGCTTGCTTTGACAGATGAATGTTGATGGTGTTGAACACTTATTTTTTTTTTTCTTTTTTGTTTTCATTACTCTTGCTGATGGCTCTGACAGCAAGGCACTGACTTTGTTGCATTTTTAAATTTGTGAATTCAATATTCTGAATGAAATACATTTTCCAATACAATATACTTTAACATATATAGAGACTGCTTTTTTTAGAGGCATAGAATTTTCTAGAGGTATAGTTGTCAAGCCAATTGTCAAAGTAAGTACTTGTGTTTGACATTTATGTTTAGTATACTTTGGCAATTTACCCTGCAATTACCATGTGGAAATTCATTTCCAAAATTTGCGTTCTGTGCGAGAAACTTCAGAGTATTATATAAGAATATAACGGTGCGCATAATCGTCTATCTGAGCCGATTATACGCAAAGCGATGAGTAGATTTATGTCTACGTTTACTCTGTTTTTAAAGAGTATATATATACAATAAATATTTATATATACAATATTTATCTTATACGAGCTCATACTGTGTGTATCAAGGTATCCATCGCCGCTGTAGAGGTAAGTGTGTGGCCAAGAACCCAAATTTATCGATTCGACGCCATTCTCAACAACTCGGCCTTTGCCCGTCCACTACGTGCACAATTTTGAACGCAGACCTTGGTCCACATCCGTGCAAAATCCAACTGATGCAGGAATTGAAGCCTTCAGACCATCGTTTGCGTCGTACGTTCGGTGGATGGACAGAAAATCAATTGAAGGTTAAACGGTATTTTTACTGTGAAATCATCTTCAGAGATGAGGCACATTTCTGGCTTAACGGGTACATAAATAAGCAAAATTGCCGTATCTGGAGTGAGAACAATCCTGAAGAGACTCTCCAGGCTTCATTACATCCTGGAAAAGTTACTGTCTAGTGTGGTTTTTTCAAAACTGAAGATGGAGCCAACGTTACCGTCAGTAGTGTGCGCTATAGCCAAATGATTCGTGACTTTTTAGTTTCTCATGTCAGGATGGTGCATCAAACTATACAGCGCGTGAAATTATCACCATATTGGGGCGAACTTTTGGTGACCGAACCGTATCAAGAAATGGGCCAGTCCATTGGCCTTCTTGATATGTTTCAATAGCAATTTACATATCTTCTCATCAAAACATGGACAATATTCTTACGTATACAACAATTGAAGGAGCGTTTTTAGATAGAGGAAAATATAGTAGCCAATGATTATCAGTGAAGAATTCTAGATTTTCAATATGGAATATGAATATGAAAGCACTTTAAAATTTCAAAATTATCGTTCGATTAAATGAAGTACCAATGACACACCAGTACCAAATTTTTATTTTTTGTTTGGCTAAAAAGTGGTCGGGAAATCCTGCTAAGCCTTGACCTTAGGTACTCTAACGATTTTCTGGGGGAAAAAAATTTTTGAAAATATTGAGTAATAATGTATTTTGGAAGTTATGCCTCAATTTTCTCTTAAATGCTCAATTTTTTGGTGATAAAATTAATTTGAATAAAAATGTTGCAATTAAAAATAAAAAAAAAAGGAGACAGTGGGGGGACTGCCGACCGAAGTAAAAACTTAAGATATGAATTAAAGTAGTTGTTATGAATTTCCGAAGTAGCTAGAGTCGGCAAATCAGACGCATTCTCCTTTTTGTAATTCTTTTTATAGGTTTATTGAATGTATAAACTACTATTTTTTTATGTTTATAAATAATATATTTGTAATCAAATTACTTTGGATAGGTAATCGGTAATTGGCTTGGTAATCGGCCGGTAATCGCTCTGGTAATTAGTAATTGGTTGGTAATCACTTCGGTAATCGGTTTGTAGCCGCTTCGATAATTGGTAATCGGTTGGTAGTCACTTTGGTAATCGGTTGGTAGTCGCTTTGGTAATCGGTAATGGGTTGGTAATCGCTTCTGTTATTAGAAATCGCTTCGATAATCGGTAATGGGTTGGTAATAGCTTCGGTAATCGGTTGGTTATTGCTTTGGTAATCTGTTGGTTATTGCTTCGATAATCGTTAATTGGTTGGTAATCGCTTCAGTAGTTGGTAATCGGTTGATAATCGGTTGGTAATCGCTTCGGTAATCGGAAATTCAATAATCGGTTGGTAATCGCTATGATAATCGGTAATTAGTTCAGTAATCACTTGGTAATCGCATCAGTAATCGGTTGGTAATCACTTCGGTAATCAGTGGGTACTCGCTTCGGTAATTGGTTCGGTAATTGTTTTGTAATCACTTCGGTAATCGGTAATTGGTTGGGTAATTGGTTGGTAATCGCCTCAGTAATAAAAAAAAGTGCAACAAACATATTTGCCTAGCATAACCACGGCATAAGCAATGCTGTACAATGCAACAGAAATGAACAGCTAAAAGCATAATGATATCAGTTACAGCTTGATGATATCGGTAACAGCGTGATGATATCGTGGATCTATCGTTTTGCTCTCTACCAAAAAAATTTTTTATTGTATTAAAATGCGTATAAGTTCAATAAAAAAAAATATCATTTTGAAAAATTACACATATATTTTGAGGTAAAAAAATTACACAAAAAAATTTTTAAGGTGTCACGTCCCCTTAACGCGCCTATGCAAGTTTTTACTTCAAAAAATTTGATGTGAAAGTTTTCATTTATATTTTGTTCCAACTGATGAAAATTTTAAGATCAAATTGAATTATTTTTTTGCAGTATTCGTAAATTCAAACATATATTTAAAAAAAAAAAAAAAATCGTTTGAGCTGTATATGAGGTCAAGGACGATATTTCTGATCACTACTCGACTAGATATATTGAAAAAACAACATTTTTTAAAAATATCTTATTTTCTGATACGATATTTATTATTTTGTCAACTTTTTTGTGTATGCATAATATTTCTGTTACAGAAATTTTAAGTTTTGAAAATTCGGGTTTCTTTTTAAAAAAAATTCTGACATGATTGTTTCAATAGTAGTACAATGTTTCTAAAGTGGTTTAGTGACAAAGATATTGCTTTATATATAGATCATGGAATTTGACTCCATTAGATTTTTTTGTAAGAGTACGTCAAATCAATGTCTAATGGTGACAAGCCAGCTACGACTGACCAGTTGGAAACCAACATTGGCCTCGTTATTGATGAGATAAAGCTGGCTATGTTTTATAATTAGACCGAGAGGATGGCCTTCATAAGTCCCTTTACGATGAACATTTAGGTCATGAACAAAAGTGAATTATCCACTATCATTCATGATTAGTAAGAATAATTTACTTTGCCAGAATAATTTAAACCAGAAAAATTTACTTTGCGGTACAAAAAATGAAACAGTTAAAATTTTTTACGAATTTTGCGAACGAACTAAACTTTTCTAATCAAAAACAATTAATTGAAAAAAAAAAAAATCAACCCCAAAACGTTTACAGAACTCTCACTTTATGCCAACAACCCGCATAAACACACACACACGCTCATACATGATATAAGGCGATTTTAAATATGCAAAATCTAACGTGCAACATTTTATGTTTTCGTTAACACACCCCAATTCTACCCATTGCTTCAAATCCTTTCAAACGTATCAATAAAAAAGCAAAATAAATACAATAAAAAAACAAATTTAAACGGTAAACAACAATTTTGCCGAAAATTTGTTGACAGAACTTTTCACTTACTTCTTGAGCAACACAACACATAAGCAGATTTAGACGCACAGCTTAAAGAATTGCATGAATATTTGTACGGAAATTTGAAGAATAAAATTCTTGGAGAGTTCGTTGTTGTTCTTGTAAAGAAATGTTTGTATATAAATGATTTTGGACGTCTGGTAACGGGTGAAGTAGCTAGATAAGATAGACTATATATAAATAAAATATTCACACATATTACACACAACTAAATATTCACACATACCCGTTGCTGTCAGTGAATATCAAACTGAATAGCCAAATTTTAAATAAGTTTAGCGCTGTGCCGATTTCCCTTTCTTAAACACCGCAGTAGAAGGTGTCTTTGTTGCAAAATATCCTTAAGGCTTTTTTAGCAAATCCCATAAATGTCTGTCTATCGGTAAGAAAAACTATGATTTTCATATTCTGATTGGTGTTGTTGTAGCGCATGCATACCGCCACAAAACCACAAAAGAAGATTATACGGAAATTATATTTCGAACGTAACCACGTTGCACGTACCAGTGCGAGTGTGCAAATGCGTGTTTTAGCAGATAAATTTTAGAAGACTAACAATCACATACACATACTTACATTAAGAAGCACAACCTCATATATATGTATGTAGTAGATGAAGGATATGGATATGGATATATTTCCAAAATATGGCAAGAAAGTAGTTTTTTTATGGCTGAGCACACTTTTCAAAATATTCGTATTTCAATGCAGAATTGCACCCAGTCGAAAAAAAATCTGAGCTTAGTCAAAGGAATATATTTCGATTTTTGTGTGCTTTAACAAAACTGAGATCTAAGGAAATTTCAATCTCCAACCTCTCACATAAATTGATTTTATTCAAACCGCAAAATCTCTTCGACATCAAAACTCATAAAAATTAATGAAATGATTTCAAATTTTGCACAAAAATTTTGATTTCTGATATAAACTCTGTCTAAGAAATTTGACAAAATCTAATGAAAATCACACCTACTTTCTATTCGAAGTGATATCATTAAAAAAGCAGAAATCTATAAAAATTCCAAAAACGTTTATTTACTGACTTGAAATTTAATATTTATTGTGGTGCCCTGAATACAAACTCTGAATATGAAATTTTGAAAAATCTAATTAAAACCACGCCTACATCCTATACGTTTGTCTCAAAATTGTATAAAAATTTATCAAATTACTCTAAGTTTTTACTTAGCAAAATTAAATGAAAACTTCCCCTACCACCTATACAAAGAAACATCATCAAGATAGATTTATCCTTAATTTTCGTACACTTTTCCACAGTTAGAAACACAGTTAGGACATTGGTCGATAGAAATGAGATTCTGCGGTTATCTCATTTATAACGGGTGTTGACGGAGAGATCATAAAAAGGTTGCAAGATATTCTCAATGTCTTGAACTGCGCCGAAAATATAAGCCCAGAAATGTATGGGATATATGCAACAGAAACAGCTGATTTAATCCATAAAAAATATTCTGAAAAAATGTTCACACCTACACTGCATAAAATCCTGGCGCATGGTAGACACAAGAATCACAAGAAGCATCAAAAAATAAGGACCATAAAAAAAAACATAGATGCATAGATACCTGCAAGAATACTCGAAAAAGGCAAAACGAGGATCTCTTCAGTATATTAGCCGCATCATTAGATCCGAAGTTTTCATCATTAAAGCATGTCAGAACTCAAAAAAAGTTGAAAACTAGTTCGGCAGGGTACCGAAGTTAAAAAACCCATCCCCCTCCCCCCCACCCCCCGCGGCCGTATTGAAGTATATTCGAAGTCTTTAGCCACGACATAAACGATGACATTCAGTTTTATATATTAACGAAAGTTTTCCTATTTTGATGACGTCACTTTGTATGGGAAGTAGGAGTGGTTTTGATCCGTTTTTGCCATATATCATAGAGATGGTTCATATTATATATCAAAGCTAAAGTGCAAAATTTCAAGACATTTCATTAATTTTTGTGGATTTTTAAGAGATTTAACGTTTAAAATAAAGCCAATTTGTATGGGAGGTAGGCGTGGTTTTCATGCAATTTTTCCAAATTTCATAGCCAGGATTAAGACTGAGCTATAAGAGCAAAGCTCACCTGCCAAATTTCAAGGCATTTCTTTAATTTTTGTGGATTTTAAAGACATTTTACTTTACATATAAAGTCACTTCGTATGGGAGATAGGCGTGGTTTTCATCCGATTTGGCCCATTTTCAAGCTTGATCTTCCTTTTTTAAAAATAAACTTATATTTTGAATTTCATTGCGATAGCTTTAAAATAGCGGCCGTAATCGTGTCGACAGAGGGACACACGGACAGACGAACAGACGGACAGACAGACGGACGCACGAAAATCGACTCAGGAGATGATGCTGATCAAAAATATATATATTTTTCTATATCTGCCACGCCTCCTTCTTGGCGTTACAAACGGAATGACAAAATTAATATACCCCTTACGCAGTACGCGTTGGGGTATAAAAATATATTCTACGGATATGTTAGATTTATTAGATAATTATATAAATATCGATGAATGTTTCAAAAACATTAAGGTTATGCTTTTAAATTATAGGTACTCATAAAAAACCGCATGTTATAATAAATTTTTGATTACGCCTCGTTCTGTGATTTACTTGAGTAAAATCTCAATAGCGACACTTTTTTTTCGACAGTGTTTTTCTTAGAAATTGATGTTTCTTTGTTCTTTGCGTCTATTTTATCAAGAAAATGTAATTTGAATACATTAAAAATATTTCTTCGATCCTCCGCATGGAATTGAGAATTGAACCCGCATCGTTGTGATTAGGAATTCAATACACTATCCACTGATCCAAATGCCTCTGTTAATAATAGTTGTTGATTCAATATCAAGTATATATTACTAAATCTATGTTGCAGTAGATCACAATAGTCTCTTAATAGATAGAGGATTGTCTATTGGATATTTTACATACAAATACATTCCACATAATATGTTTCACTTGCTACTACTTGCTGGAAGATGTCACCAGTAACGGTGTTTTAATAGAACAACTGAACATAGCTTCTAATTGCTACATACAAGATGTCATCAGCATCGGCAAAAATTAACAATTGCCCATAAGTACGTTGAAATAACAATGAATGTAGCACGTAATAAAATAAATAAATTAATAATGAAATGTAATAAAATTGACTGGTATGACTATTAACGTGGATTTTTAGTTTACTTTATGTAATTTTAAATTGTTTAATTTAAAAGCTTTTTTATAAAAAACGAAAACTAAATTATTAAATCTATAAAACTCCAAAAAAACTTCGCTTCTCTCGTATGTTCAACGACGCGCAACTGTGTTTTTTTTTTCCAAACTTTTTCCTAACAAATACAGTAATACTGAAAATTTTGTTTTTAAATATTTTTACTCTTCAGAAAGCCTACCTTCAAAAATTAATTCTTAAGCGTCCCGTACGTCTATTTAAATGAAAATTTTAAATTTTAGAGCTGTTTTTTTAGTCTTTAAAAAAAAAATATAGTGAGATACCTCAAATTCATTTAGAAGAACAAAAGATTTGCATTTGCAATGTTTTTAAAGTTTTGGGATATTTTTTTTTGTGTAGAAAAAAATTTTGAACTTTAAAAATTTTGATTAGCTACGGACTTGTTTTCAACAACCATAAATTAATCATAATTCATGTTTTTAATAATTTCTTTCTAAATAAACACTCATATGGAGAACTTCATATTTCTAATTTGTACATCTATTAGAAAGTTTAACTTTGACCATGAATACCATAGAATCCCTATGGTCAATTTAAATAAAGTTTTATCCAGTAAAAGCTGTATTATTTTTCTGTAAAAATGATAGAGATATGTCAATTCTTTCAAAAGCTATTATTTTTGCAACGAGAAATGCCAAATGTCGCCACTGTATGACGCACAGTAGTTTGTCTAGGGGACAAAAATTAAAAATTTTGTTATAAAAAAATCATACAAAATGGGTTTTATTGGAAAAGAAAGAATTCAATAAACCAATTTTTATAGACACTACCTACACTTAATCAAAGTCGACACTTTTTTACATTTTCTTTATTTTAAAATTTGTGGTTAAAGCTCTTGGCAAATTCTTGTTTGTTTAGTTATCAATTTAGTTTTAGTTTTTATGTAACGAATAAATATTGAAAAAACTGGTCTTTGTTATTTAGAAGAAAAAATAAAAAATTGAATTTTTGACATTTTTTCCAAAATTTGTTAAAATTTGGGTTAAGTTGAAAAATGTGTTGAACTTTATAGGAAAAAAAAAATTAATATTCCACAAAATTCCAGTTTGACATCACACTAAATAGTAAGTATGGTTCTTAATCTTGCAGAATATGTAAAAAAATCCACCGAATTTTTGCGATTCTTTGAGTAATCGATTTTTGAAAAATGGTCCAAAAGTGTTAGTATTCTTACTTTGCGAAGAGTTGTTATTGATTTTGCCGTGGTTATGATAGGAAAACTTGTTCGGTGAGCTTTTTTGTTGTTAGTGTTGTATGCATAAAAATGAGCATGAGGAATGCAAATTACCGTTTTTAAAAACATTTTACACAAAACTAAGAGACGCGAAATTTTAGTAAAAATTTTTATTTTAACAAATAATGATTTATTTAATAGTTGAATAAGTGCTGGTCCACGAGCCAAGCTAACTTTTATTATAGCTTCTATAAAAGATCAAATTGGTGAAAGAACATTTGATGAAAATGAAGTTAAGCACAAAATACGCGTTTTTTGTCATAAACTGCAAGCAAAGTGGAAGGAGTGTAGTTCTAAAAAAAGACTTTTTTATTAAAAAAAAAAAAATCTAATTGGCTATGTAACAAAGCTTTTGAATAAAAACTTTTTTATTTTAAAAAGTAGAAATTAATATCTGTAAATTAGCAGTTAAGCACCAGTCGCGGAAGGCTTGAAATGCAATTTAACTTGGCATCAGAGAAAGCAAAAAAGAGGAGAGTAGCTGATTTAGTTTCCGAATATTTTGCAGATGAATTTAATATTGCATATCAATTTGTGAAAACAAAAAGCAATACTGAAAAGCAATACCTCTTTAGTCTTCTCAGAGAAAGAGCAAATATATTAAATAGGTATTCGATATAAATAGTGACATAAATGATGAAGAGAAGTGTAAACACAAATGTTTATAAGAAAAAAATTTATGTGAGTTTTAATATTTAGAGAGAATAATTATCAATCAGTACAAAACATCGAAGTATACAGAATATTTAGTAACTGTCAGCATATTTTAGTTCAAAAATGCTCTAACAAAAACATTTATATCTTAAAAACTATAAAACATTTTTGCATAAAATACATTTTTTTTAAACAAAAACTTGAATAACAATTATATTAAATTAAAAATTAAATTTATGAATTTTTAAAATAGTTATAATTCATTAAAAAAAAAACACCCAAATTGAAATTTCCAACCTTAAAATTAATATGTAAGAAACAAAATAATTTACTTTTTTCATTTTTGAAATCAGCGTCCTCATATTATGTACCTCACAAAATTTCATACAAATCGAACGACTACTTCTATTTTTGTCCAACTTTTGTATAGTCTCAAACTACTGTGTGACGGGTTCATTTACCAATATCGAAGTGGGTTAAAAATTTTCACATATTCATTTTTTTCCTAATTACACATTTGAGGCTGTTGATGTTCATAAAAATCGCAACTTTAAAAAAATCATCAGTTTAGTGTGCATATTATGTGTTTTAGGTATTTTTTAACAAATTCGCAATTTTAATAATAAGGTAAGATCTTAAAACGTGTTATTCCATTTACCTGCCTTAAGCTTGCTCTTAACCTATTTTTTTCCTTACTGGGCTATTGAAATAGCATGCTCTATATAACATATTCTCCACTCACTCTTGGCGGCATCATTCGTTTGTGTGTCTCTTTGTGTGTGTGTGTGAGTGTGTTTGTTAGTTTTTCTAGTGAAATTGAAGGCATTACGTGCAACTGATAACATAGCTAGAAGTTTTCTAAAATTTTCAAACATTTCTAACATTTGCAAGCCAAGTGAAAAACTTGCTCAACTAGTTATGCAAAATAAACAGTATTAATATTATATATACACATACGCACTCAAATTGAAACACATACTCTTAAGATCCCTATAGGAACAAACTAACTTGTTTTTAAAAACAACTAATTAAAAAACTAATTTAAAATAAACCAGTATATGAACTACTTTAAATTATATTAAGGCGGCAACTACTCTGATTTTGACCTGTTTTAATTGCAAATTTTTATTAGATTACAAGTTTATATATATTTAACCATGTTATTTCATCAAATATTATTAACTTTAGGCCATCAGTAATAGTTTTCAATTGGTTATTTAAAAGCAATTAAAAAATAATTTAAATGTAACTAATTTAACAAGTAGTTGAAAATATATGCAGACGAAAGTCAATTGACTTATTTAGCGGACATCACCATACAAAATAAGTTAGTTCGTTCTATGGAAAAAAGTCAGAATTTCAACTAGTTGTGGTTGACAAAAAACTACTTTATCAACTACTTTTAAATTAGTTGATTTTCCTACAGGGGATGCTTGTTGAAGTACCCTGTAGGAAAATCAACTAATTTAAAAGTAGTTGAAAAAGTAGTTTTTTGTCAACCACAACTAGTTGAAATTCTGACTTTTTTCCATAAAACGAACTAACATATTTTGTATGGCGATGTCCGCTAAATAAGTCAATTGAGTTTCGTCTGCATATATTTTGAACTACTTGTTAAACTAGTTAGATTTAAACTATTTTTTTAATTACTTTAAAATAACCAATGGAAAACTATTATTAATATTCCACTTGCTGAAGATGAATTTAAAAGTATAAAAATTTTAAATTTCTCTGGTCGACACAATTAAATTCTGATATATAAAATCTGAAAGCAAAATGTAAACAAAGTTAAAAGTGATCAGAGTTTTTTAATGGAAAATTGTGAAATGTCGTTTTTTGTGGTGTTTTGATTGATTTTAAAATAATTCAAAAGTGATGCATGCCAAACTTCATTGCCAGTTAATTCAAACAAGGAGTAGTAATTACATTCAAGGAGCGCAACAGAAGTACGCTGCGATATAATTTCATTATTCCTTTCTTCATTGGACTATTTCTGCTTCCAACAGGTGATAGTTCCAGAAGCTGAATGAGCTCTGCGCTTATATGTGAGCATGCGTCTTTACTACTGAAGTGATGAGGTGTTTGCTGAATGGTCAAACAATGCATCAATTTCCGTACAGAGTCCAAATTGTGCAATGTTTGCTAAGCACTATCATAAAGCACTATCATAAAGAATTTTTAATCGTTTCACAGGGTTTTGAGTCAGTTTATCAGTTTTAAAGTGTGTTTACCACGTCTGTCTTGCAGTTCAATGTCGTAAATAAAAAAATATTTATTTTTGAAACAAATAGTTAGTGAAGCCTCAAGTTAATACTATTTGATGAAATAACATGGTTAAATATATATAAACTTGTAATCTAATAAAAATTTGCAATTCAAATATGTCGAAATCAGAGTAGTTGCCGCCTTAATATAATTCAAAGTAGTTTATCAACCACTTGTTTTTAAGTAGAATTTCAATTACTTCATATATAATGCAATAAAAACTATTTAGAATTAAAGTGGATGCCGCCTTAATATAATTTAAAGTACTTCATATACTAGTTTATTTTAAATTAGTTTTTTAATTGGTTGCTTTTAAAAACAAGTTAGTTTGTTCCTATAGGGACCCTGTAGGAAAATCAACTAATTTAAAAGTAGTTGATTAAGTAGTTTTTTGTCAACCACAACTAGTTGAAATTCTGACTTTTTTCCATAGAACGAACTAACTTATTTTGTATGGTGATGTCCGCTAAATAAGTCAATTGACTGTCGTCTGCATATATTTTCAACTAGTTAAATTAGTTAAATTTAAATTAGTTTTTAACTATTTTAAAATAACCAATTGAAAACTATTACTGATGGCCAAAAGTTAATAATATTTGATGAAATAACATGGTTAAATATATATATATATAAGCTTGTAATCTAATAAAAATTTTCAATTAAAACATGCCAACATCAGAGTAGTTGCCGCCTTAAGATAATTCAAAGTAGTTTATCAATCACTGGTTTTTAATTAGTATTTCAATTACTTCATATATTGAAGTGGATGCCGCCTTAATATAATTCAAAGTACTTCATATACTAGTTTATTTTAAATTAGTTTTTTAATTAGTTGTTTTGAAAAACAAGTTAGTTTGTTCCTATAGGGAGTATGCACATACTCACACATGCGCGCATTTAAATGCAGTTAAATTCTATTACTTTTGTGTTGTGTTTTCCTGCAAAAAAAAAAATTTAATTTGATTTATGTAAAATTTATTTAGAATATTTTTCGCACAAACACACTCAACTAACATTATTTTAAGTACAAAATAGAAGTAAATAAATCGCTGTTATTTTAGTGGCGTGTATTTATTATGAAAAGTTTGCATTAGCGAATTTCAATTTCTTTAATCACTCAAGTGCAAAACTAAGCGATTAGAAGTTATGCAAAAAAAAAGTTGTGCAAAGACGTCAAGATTGTTGTTTTTGTTAGTTGAAAAAAAAAAAAAAAATAGAAAGTATGTAGATAGTTTTGGAAAACATTAAGGTTAGCGAATGGAAAATTATAGCAACACTTGTGGGGGAACAAAAATTTAATGGTGTTACTTGAAATTTTATATAAACCTTATTTGAACCTAGTTTCCTGCTTCATATTTTGAATATTCAGATAACGAAATCAAAAGGTATATTTAAACTTTGTGTCAACTTCAGATAGAAATATATAATACAGCACCATGGACATAGCTAGATATCAGCTATGATACTTCATTATGTTTTGTTAATTTTTGGCTTACAAAATGTATCACATTTTTGCTAAAAATTTGAACGAAAGTTTACACAAAATTGCAGCACCAAACACATTTTGAATATGATCCATTCTTAGGTTATTATTAACAAATAATTTGGATGCATTATTGCTTTTTATATTTGTTATATCGTTAGCTTAATATGTAAAGGTGCTAAGTCAACCTCTTATGAAAAAAAGATAAATCAAAAATACATCGTTTAAAAAAAAAAAAATCATTTATATCGGTTTTTATAACTGTTTGGCAAAGATGTGTAAAAGTGCTAAGTCCGCTCCTCTAAAAAAGCGCGCGCTAAGTCAAGTGTTACGTGATTTAGTAGGCGCTTTTGAAAAAGTCAATATTAATTTTTATCGCAGCTTATTTTTTCGTGCGGTTTGTGCAAAGATTGTTGTTTCTATTTAAAGCATAAAAGGTAACAACTGACTATTATTACTCCATTTTAGCACATAATTAAATAAAAATAAATTTATTAGAAGATTTCCATGGATTCCGGTGACATCAATAACGCTGCTGCACAATCACTTGACTATATCGATTGCGGCTCTTTTGGCATAGAATCTGATGATGGTGTTGTTGGATTGGTGCCCTATGGTTTCAATAGTGATTCTGACAATTCCTTTGAATTACCTGTAAGAACCAAAAACCGAAAGAGAGTGCAGGTGGAAAAAGATGCTTGGTTTGTGGCCAACAATAAAAAGCAAAGAGAATGTGGCAAAAGGTATTGGGGAAGACGAAAGGAAGGTGACGTTTGGAAATATAGAGAAATTAAAGAACCACGTGCCATGAAAGAGAGATGTAAGTGTGCACAAAAAAGTGGTATTGCTGCCATGAAATGCGCATGGGTGACTGATACTCAAAGACAACAAATATTTAAAAAATTTTGGCAAATGGACTGGATGCAAAAGAAAATTTATGTGACTACATTAGTTCACACATCTAAGCCTTTCCAGCCTCGAAATCGAACAAATCCTAATGAATCCAGACGAGTTCAAACTTTGAAATATCACCTCAAATTGGATAATGAATTCTTACGCGTGTGTAGAACATTTTTTTTTTAACACTTTGGGCATAGGAAGACGCTCTGTGCTTAATTGCACAGATAGAGATAAGCAAAGCTATTCTAAAGAGAAAAAAGGTATGCATATATTTTTTGATACTTTACCAGTAATGGAATCTCATTTCTGTCGTGCTGTAACTCAAAAAAAGTATATTTTGCCCGAATGGCGCTCAAAAAAAAATGCTTTATGACTTTTACTCTAAAGATTTGTGTACAACTCAAAACGTCAGACCACTTTCGGTTGCGTTGTTTTATTCGACATTTGATGCCAGAAATCTGGGATTGTTTGCGCCAAAGAAAGACCAATGCGAGATATGTGCACGTTATTCTGTCGGGAGTCTTCCACTGGAAGATTATTCTCGTCATCAAGAAAAAAAAGAAGAGGCAAGGATGGAGAAAAACAAAGACAGATCTGAAGAATCCATCGTCATCACTGTAGATCTTCAAGCGGTGCTAATGGCTCCGAAATCGCAGGTTAGCAGCTTATATTATCGAACTAAACTGCAGGTACACAACTTAGTTTTCTATAACCTTATAAACAAGAAAGGGTACTGCTTTCTATGGAATGAAGCTGAAGGTGGGGTTAATGCTGAAGAATTTGCAAGTATTTGGGTTTACTTTATTGAAAACAAAATCCTTCCAAGCCTTAGCGACAGTAATAACCCTATTAAAATAATATTTTATAGTGATGGATGCACATATCAAAACCGCAATTTTTTAATGAGTAACGCACTTCTTAATACAGCTATTAAACATAAAATTGTCATAGAACAAAAAATACTGGAGACTGGTCATACACAAATGGAGGCAGATAGCGTTCACTCTACCATAGAGCGTGCTATGAGGAATAAAAATGTTGATGTTCCTTCTGAGTATATTGGAATTTGCAAAGCCGCTCGACAAAAGCCTGAACCTTACGACGTCACTTACTTATATCATGATTTTTTTAAAAAGTTTGATAAAATTCAATTTTGTAAAAGCATTCGTCCTGGACGTGGTAAAGGCGATGCCAAAGTGACAGACATACGCGCAATACAATATACACCAAATCGAGAAATATTTTATAAATTACGGTTCACTGAGATATGGGAAATTCTACCACAAAGAATAGATAAGAAAGTAATTGCTTTACAGTGGTGCAATTTAGAGCAAATGTACCAAAAAAGAAAATCAATTACAGCCCGGAAATTCGAAGACTTACAATGTTTAAAATTAACTTTGACAAGAGACCATCATAAATTTTATGATGATTTACCTCAAGAATAATTTAATTATTTTTATATTATTTTTTACTAGCAGCACTGAAGATACTGCGAAATTATTTTTTGTGATAAATGTTGGATAATTTAATTTTTTTATATTATGTTTGAGTAGCAGCAACGAAGTAAGACTGTATTTATGTAGTTAATACATATATTTCTGTAACAATAAACAAGATCCTATCTATATCTTTGTTTAAAACTTCAACTGAGTACTTATTATTGTGGGGAAAAATGTTTAATAAAAAGTGCTAAGTCGGAAAAAAAATTTGTTTTCAACATCAGAAAATGTGCTAACTCATAAAACAACTGTAACGAAGACAATACATAATTTTTATTGTTTTTTTCATGGTCCTGATGTTGAACAGTGATGCAATTATGGGAACTACATTAACAGTTTTTGAAAAAAAGGTTTATTTCAAAAGTTATTAAGTTTTTTGTCTCTACTGTAAAATCTCAAAAATTTGACTTAGCACTTTTACACATTAAGCTAACGATATGATATTCTTAATATACTAACTACGACAAATACAAAATAAAAAAACACAATCATCAAAATCGGCTCACTATTATGGATTTTAGCGATTTCACTGGGACGTCTTCTTAATCAAGCTGCATCGAAGTGCTGCATTGAATAGCTATATCAGCACGATTTCACCTTGTGCTAAAATGTACGCTATTTTTGTGCTGCACTTTTTCACTCATCAATCATCATTCACGCCATCAACACAAGTTTAAGCATTTGTTTCTAGCTCATTGTTGTGGTTTTATCACATTAATTTTATTTATTTTTTCTTTTATTTTGTTTTTTATTTTATATTTCGTCGAAATGCCAGCGATTTCTTTTTGAACGTTGCCTAAATGCTGTTCTGTCTTCGTACAAAATCAACAAGAATTTTTCACTTTAAATACCGCTAAAAGCACCTTTCAGGTGTCACTGTGATGTGTCGCTCTGATATGCCGTCGCTGTCAGTCTTTGCGTTTGGCTGTCATTCTTGGAATGTTGTTGTTTCTTAATTTAGTTGTCAGTTGTAGTTGTTGTTGTTATTACAGTTGTTGTTGTTGTTGTGGCGACAACATTTCACCGCTACATTGTTTGCCAACTATTCTAAGCAGAGCATATCATGGATGCACTTAGAATAAACAGCAGAAGATTTGTTGCACCTCTTGAAAGTATTGCAATTGTTTTTGTTTTTTAATTTCACGTAAATTTATTGTAATTGATCTAGCATAAAATTAAAGTTTGTATAAAATGAAATATTAAAAATTTAAACAAGTTATTTCTGAATAGTTTAAGTCCCTGGCAACCTTGTCATCACCGGCACCCACATGATTAGAACTGTAGACACATACACGCAGCAACACAAAGAATAAGTCTGCCCTTACATTGTTGTACTACACACACACAAACACTTATGTGTGTGCACTGCTTTATCCTGGCTCACATTAATCATTTTTTATACATTTCGTACAAGGATATGAAATAAAATGAAAAGTGTCTGTCATCATGTCCTGATTTTTGCTTTTGTGTTGACGTCCTCTCACTCCACTATAAATTCACCCGAAATAAAATGCTGAGCCACCTTTTGTGGCTGAGCTGTTGTATGTTGCTGACATTATCACTTTTAGCGTCATTGTTACTGTTGCTGCTGTTGCTTTTGCTGCTGTTATTGTTGTTGTTGTGTGTAACTTTGCTACAATTTCAAAGGCACTCAAAACTTTAACAGCAGCAAAAAAGTTTGAGAAAAAAAAACTCTATAAGAGAAAATAAAAATTAAATCATTAGGGAGAGATGATGTGTGTGTGTGTGTAAGTTAAGCATGTCTGCTTTTGATTAGTCAGGTTAAACTGATTTTTATTAAGTGACACACGCACGCACACAAAAAATGTCAAAGAAGAAATTCAAGACAGTCTTCAAGAAAAGTACTCCTTAAATTTTAAGCTTTTTTATTTTATGTAGGGCAAAATATACCTGCTGTACTGATGAACATAACCAGGGTAGATAAAATTAAACATTTTTGCTGAAGTTTATTTTTTTAATTAATTCTCATCGATGTCTATGGAGCAGAAAAACGAATTGCAAAAGCAAAGAGTTAGAGTTAGAGTTAGAGTGAGAGTTAGAGTTAGAGTTAGAGTTAGAGTTAGAGTTAGAGTTAGAGTTAGAGTTAGAGTTAGAGTTAGAGTTAGAGTTAGAGTTAGAGTTAGAGTTAGAGTTAGAGTTAGAGTTAGAGTTAGAGTTAGAGTTAGAGTTAGAGTTAGAGTTAGAGTTAGAGTTAGAGTTAGAGTTAGAGTTAGAGTTAGAGTTAGAGTTAGAGTTAGAGTTAGAGTTAGAGTTAGAGTTAGAGTTAGAGTTAGAGTTAGAGTTAGAGTTAGAGTTAGAGTTAGAGTTAGAGTTAGAGTTAGAGTTAGAGTTAGAGTTAGAGTTAGAGTTAGAGTTAGAGTTAGAGTTAGAGTTAGAGTTAGAGTTAGAGTTAGAGTTAGAGTTAGAGTTAGAGAGTTAGAGCTCAGAATAAGAGTTTGAAAAAGATTTAGAATTTGAGGTATTCATCGTGATGTGTTCATAGTTATACCCTTGGTTTATAGAACTAAGCTCTTGATATTATATCTTAATTCTTTAGTTCTAACCTCTGATTTCTTAATTAATAGTTTTTAGTTTAAAGTTTTCATTTTTTTAGTTTTTTAGGTTTTAGTTTACTCGTAAGTTATTCGTTTCAAGTTTTTTGTTTTATTTTTTTAGTTTTTGGTTTTTAGTGTTTAGCTTGTAGGTCTTAGTATTAAGTTTGAAGTTTATACTTTTTTAGTTTTTAGGTTTTAGTTTATGGATTTAGTTTTTAGTTTTTTGTTTTAAGTTTTTAGATTTCAGTTTTTGGTTTTATGTTTTTAGTGTTTAGTTTTTAGTTTTAAGTTTTTTGTTTTTGTTTTTAGTTTTTAGTTATTAAGTTTTAGTTTAAAGTTTACATTTCTTAGTTCTAAATCCTTAGTTCTTATTTCTAAGTTCTTAGTTCTTAATTCTTAGTTGTAAGTCTTCAGTACAAATAAATCCGACAATAATAATGGTGGCTGGCAAATAAAAATAAATGTTCTCTTCTATAAGCTCTAAAATGCTACGAGAAACACGCGAAAAATTAAAGTTAAATTCGTCATCATCAAAGCAATATGAACCGCAGGGAGTGGATTTGGCGTCGGTGGCTACGTGTGTCTTACTCCAAAAACAACCAGGGTAAAGAAAGGAACTGGAATTGGAAAAGGAGTTTCCGTTCCGCTGATGCTGTTGCTAATTATACAAAAACAAAAAATAATTTTGGTGTTTGTTTTAATGACGCGAAAGGAGTGAAATTTTAATGAGTGTCGCTGAGACTGGAGTTGTTTTTCTCTTTCTGGTGAAATAGCAAAAAATATTATAAAGAGCAAAGCAAGGACTACGTAAGGACGAGAAGAATTTAATATGCCGGAACAGACAGTGCCAAAAACAGGATATTGTAGCAAGTTGTTAAAATGTAGTAGCAGCTTATATAATATATGAAATGCGGAAATATACCCAAAATTATTTTAGGATAGCGCACACACATTGTTTTTTGTTTTTTTGTTATTCTTCTCATAACTTCCAATAATTAAGTATTTGTGCGCAAAACCAAAATGCAACTAATTATTTGCACAAAAATGTCAACTTTTTTTTTTAATATTTTTAAATTCCTTTTCAATTCCTAAACAATTAATCATTGTCGTTTTATGTCCAGCGATGCGTGCTAACGAACGCACGTCCGAACGAATTCAAAACTCATGTCATATACAATTAGATGGCAACATTGTTGGCTAAAACTGAGTGTAGTGGCAACTAAATACACAGTTTTTTTATGCAAAACATAAAAAGGAATATTTAGGCATTTTTCATGTTAATTGTACAAATTAATGATGAACAAAAATACAGCCACATCTGAGTGAGCATTGATGTCAGCGAGAGCTGTGATATGATGGTGCAATGGTGCGATGGTGCACCTCCTAAAACAACGACGTGTTTTGCCGGTGCCATGCTCAACCAGCAATGCTTGCACCTCAATGTGTCAGAGTATCAGCGATGCATTGCAATGCATGCCATGGCATTGCTTGTTGCTGGTAGTGCTGGTGCCAATGCAGCAACATCAACGTCATGTTGCATTTGAGTTTCGAATTTCCATTAAGTTTTTTCTGCAACGTATAGTTTGTAGCAAATTTCCACTTATTTCTGCATAAAGACGAAAAACTGTCAGTATTTTTGTTAATTTATGGCTTCGGTGCATTGAAAGTGATGCTGCTTCAATTTGTTTTGTGTGGCATTAGTTCTCAATATCAGAAATAGCAACAATGTTGCAGACTCACGTAACTATTGGTTGTGAAAAGTTTAAAAATATTAATGCAGATATCAATTGGAAATTGTTTAATTTAACTTATAATTTTAATTCACTGAGAGTAAACATGGATTGCAGTGACGAAGAACTTTCAGAAATATTATTACTAATAGCAGAAAGGCTTTCTCAAAAATGAAGTCCTATTTTACCTAAACAACCATTTCTGCAACAAAGTTATTGTTGTTTAGTACAACTAGATATAAAATAAAATTAAGGATATTTGTATTAATACATAAATACATTACACACCTATCTAAAACACTTTTTTGACCTTAAGTCCGATTTTGAGGGCACATTCTAAAATGCGAGTACGCATTGCATAAATATTTTACCTTAACCATAATCTTCAATGATCTTTATGCTAAATTTAATTCATACTAACAGATTATTATTGTACACTATAATTAAAACAGAGGTTCTGAGAATTACATATAGAATGGAGTATAAATTTAAGCCATAGCTAGGCTGTACCAAAAATGTATTTAATTTTAATATCAAATTTAATCAGAACTATCAAACTTTTCAAAAAAATCAAGACTTCCTGTTGGTTGTCTGTTGGCAGTGTTTGATGCTTTTTAGCTGAGCAACAGCTATAACAACACTTTAAATTGCACTCCATTAATGCAAATTGTACCTTATTATATACTAATTACCATAAAACGCCCAACTGCTACCCAGTTGAAAATGTGCAGCTGTAATATTTTTTTTTTTTTTTATTTTTATGTCGCCTGCTGTGCTATCAGCGACGTAATTTTAAAAAGCATGCATGTCGTTGCATTACTTTTCCAATGCAAAAGTTCGATCGGTCTATAAGTCATTTTAATGGGGAGCCATTATAATACAAACGGCCAAAATAAGTTTGTGTGTGTGTGTATAAGTGTCGTCGGTAAAATACACATTAATGCTGATAACGTAAGCAACACATTAATGTAAAATATGTACTACGTGTATTGGAATATATGTATGTAAGTTGTTGCTATTGATGTTGTTGTTGTTGTTTTTGTTGTTATAAAAGCAGAGTGGTACTCTCTGTTGTTATACCTGTTTGAATTTTTAAAGCAAGTCATCCAACTTAATGCAAAATCAGCCTTATCTTTGTTATATAAACGCATCTACAGAAAACAAAAGGCAGCCACTTATATGAAAGAAAAAATCATTACCTTTTACGTTGTTGGCGGCATGCCAACATATTAAGGCCACATTAAGTTGAGCCTCCCACAAACTCAAGTGGTCAATAAACATGCTTAAGAAAATCCTGTAGATGAGTATTTGAGCTTGGAGACTACCCTGAGATTATAGAGTGGAAAATCTTGATTGTATGCTTAAAATAAACCCTAAGCTGAATTAGATCTAGAACAGGAAGGTGTAAGTTGTCTACATCACTTAAGAAGAACAAGTAAAAGAACTACAGTCGGTCAAGGGAGACTGTGCAGTAGGAGATGAATTTGTGTTGCTATATAAAGTATGTAGGTACATCAGTTTAATGACAACATTTTTTTATAACTTCTAGTACTTAAGGAGTAAAAGCAAAAAAAAAAAAATATTTCTGGATGGGAGATTCAGATAAGCACCGTAGGTTAAAGCTACCATTTGTTGATTAAAAAGCTGTGCTCTATAAAAAATAAAGAAAATAAATGCAAGAACATATCAAATGATATTAGTGTCTGAAAACGTTGAAAAAATACCTTTTATTAAAATATAATAAAAGAATAAAAAAATTAATTTCAAATTTTATTAAGACAGTTTGCTCTGGTATTCAGTTTTTGACCAGGATTCGTGGATTTAAAATCGGACATAGTTAGAATGAGGTCTTTGAGGTCAGATTGAGGCCTTCCATCCTTCCTCCCTTGCATCGTTTCTTCACTTCCATCGTTCATATCTTTTTTCCTTCGTTTCTTCCTTCCTTCCTTCCTTCCTTCCTTCCTTCCTTCCTTCCTTCCTTCCTTCCTTCCTTCCTTCCTTACTTCCTTCCTTCCTTCCTTCCTTCCTTCCTTCCTTCCTTCCTTCCTTCCTTCCTTCCTTCCTTCCTTCCTTCCTTCCTTCCTTCCTTCCTTCCTTCCTTCCTTCCTTCCTTCCTTCCTTCCTTCCTTCCTTCCTTCCTTCCTTCCTTCCTTCCTTCCTTCCTTCCTTCCTTCCTTCCTTCCTTCCTTCCTTCCTTCCTTCCTTCCTTCCTTCCTTCCTTCCTTCCTTCCTTCCTTCCTTCCTTCCTTCCTTCCTTCCTTCCTTCCTTCCTTCCTTCCTTCCTTCCTTCCTTCCTTCCTTCCTTTCTTTCTTTTTTCCTTCCTTCCTTCCGTCCTTCCTTCCTTCCTTCCTTCCTTCCTTCCTTCCTTCCTTCCTTCATTCCTTCCTTCCTTTCTTCCTTACCTGCTTCCTTCCTACCTTCCTTTCTTTCGTACCTTTTACCTTCCTTTCTTCCTCAATTCCTTGCTTTCTTCCTGTCTTCCTTTATCCGGATATTTAAGATATTTATACCCCAACGCGTCATCGATGTTGAATGTCATCGCAAATATAATTTTTTTTTTTAAAAAGAAAGATCAAATTCGAAAATGGGCCAAATCGGATGAAAACCACGATACGAAGTGACTTTATTTTAACCGTAAAATGTTTAAATTTAAAATCCACAAAAATTAATGAAATGCCTTGAAATTTGATCTTCAATTTAAATCCTGCCTATGAAATTTGAAAAAATCGGATGAAAACCACTCCTACCTACCATGCAAATGGGCTTTTGTTTAAACATAAAATCTCTTAAAAATCCACAAAAATTAAAGAAATGTCATGAAATTTTGCACAAAAGCTTTGATTTTTAACGTAAACCATCTCTATGAGATTTGGCAAAATCGGATTAAAACCACGCCTACTTCCTATTACAATGTGGCTTTATATTAAACTAAAATCTCTTAAAACTCCACAAAATTTAAAGAAATGTCTTGCAATTTTGCACATGAGCTTTGATATACAATATGAAATCATCTCTATGATATTTGGCAAAATTGAATGGAAAACCACGCCAACCTCCCATACAAGGTGACGTCATCGATATAGGAAAACTGAATGTCATCGAGTTTGTCCTGGCTAAAGATTTCAAATATACTTCAATACGGCCGCGGGGGGTATCTTAGCTACGGTACCCTGCCCAAGCTCCATTCCTTACTAGTTTTTATATTAATGAATTCGATAAATTGTATCTTTTTTAAATGTAGCGTATAGCCGCAGCGAGTGTTGGTCTTACCTCATAATATATTTAGGTCAGTCAAGCCTTTAATGATACGTTTGAATATTAAGGCGAAAATGTTTTCACGTTTATGAGTTCTTTAACTTTATTACAGTGTTCCTTATAGAAAAAAAAACTTTTATAGGAACAATTTTTTTTTTTCAAAACTCAGCAGAAATTGTTATCGGCCTAGCTAGTGGTCTGTGTTACCTAAGTCAGTAGTTCTGAAACTTTTATGTAGAGTAAATTTACAAAAATATTTCAAAACATATTTGAAATATGTTTGAACATACTCGTATTTGAAACAAATATTTCAAAAATATTTCAAAACATTTAAGGAACATGCAATTTTATAAATCAGTGGAGCTCAAGAAATTTAATTGATCTTTTGTGTTGCAGTTATTTGTACATGTTTTTGTATTTGCAAAAGCACAAAGGCAAAGTTTATGAAAGAAACAAAAAATTCGTTTAAAGGGCCACGCGGGTCAGACGTGCTTCTAACTAAGCATGTCTACTATAAATACATTTCTCTAATATTAATATGCTTTATATCGTTATATTTCTTCTATAACAGTTCAATATTGTACTTTCATTTTTACTTCCATATTTTATACTTTTTAGTTCACTTTAACAAAGAACCAGATGTCTTTGCTCTATTAAATAATTCGATTATAATTTCGAATGTTTTTATTCAAAAACAAAAGTATTAAATATAAAAATTAAAAAAATATTTTAACTTTTATTCCACAAAATCCAAACATTGCGAAACACTGGCCGAGACGCATGGATGATGGTGTTCCGTAGGATTTTTACTAGACTTCCTTTGCTTTCTCTGAAGCAGTAGCGAAAAATGTAATAAAACCAATGAGGTGAACAACAATCATGCCTCTAATACAGCATATATCAGCTTCAACACACACACACACACACTATGTAGTTAGGTGCATGTATGTGCTTGTGTTAATAATAGCATTTGGCGTCAGTTTGTCCATCAATCCGAGTGGCCATCAATGCAAACACAGCACAAGCGGAAACCTAAACGAGTGCCCAAAATACAAGGTTGGAGTTGCGCTTGAGTTGGTACTCTTCCGTTCAAGTTCTGCCTACTCAAGCATTTTACGTTACGTTTCCATTTTACCTTTTCATACGAGTTGCGAGTTTGTAACGCTTACGTTGGCACACACAACAAAGAATGTGCTTTATTGGCAAATTTTTATGCATTGTTTGTGAGGCTCATGAATAGCAGCAGCAGTAGCACCAGCTTTTGATGCTGAGGTTGAGACTGATTTTCTACTCCCAGTTCACCATTGTGCACATTCGATTATATTGTGAAGGTGCACAAGTATTGTTGTTGTTGTAGTTGTTGTTCTGTTGTGGGTGTTGGTCTGGTATTAGCTGCATATAAACACATATTCATATTGTGTGTAATCGATTGGCATAACGTCGTTGGATTTTATTAAGGATAAAGTATGAATAGCTTTACCTTTTGTGCTGCACAATAAGACTGACAATGGGTAAATCAGTAGAGGACAAAATTTAATATTAAGGATTAAACATTAAGCAGGTTTTTATTTTTTCTTGAATTTTTTAAATCCAACAGTTTTTAAATTAACTTGGGACAAAAGTTACAAAAACAAAATTAACCGAACGACATTGTGCTAGTCATGAAAGTCATTCTTTGTTGAGGAGATTAGAACTGGCGGAGCAACTTTTTACTTTTATTATTATTACTTATTACTTATTACTTATTACTTATTACTTATTACTTATTACTTATTACTTATTACTTATTACTTATTACTTATTACTTATTACTTATTACTTATTACTTATTACTTATTACTTATTACTTATTACTTATTACTTATTACTTATTACTTATTACTTATTACTTATTACTTATTACTTATTACTTATTACTTATTACTTATTACTTATTACTTATTACTTATTACTTATTACTTATTACTTATTACTTATTACTTATTACTTATTACTTATTACTTATTACTTATTACTTATTACTTATTACTTATTACTTATTACTTATTACTTATTACTTATTACTTATTACTTATTACTTATTACTTATTACTTATTACTTATTACTTATTACTTATTACTTATTACTTATTACTTATTACTTATTACTTATTACTTATTACTTATTACTTATTACTTATTACTTATTACTTATTACTTATTACTTATTACTTATTACTTATTACTTATTACTTATTACTTATTACTTATTACTTATTACTTATTACTTATTACTTATTACTTATTACTTATTACTTATTACTTATTACTTATTACTTATTACTTATTACTTATTACTTATTACTTATTACTTATTACTTATTACTTATTACTTATTACTTATTACTTATTACTTATTACTTATTACTTATTACTTATTACTTATTACTTATTACTTATTACTTATTACTTATTACTTATTACTTATTACTTATTACTTATTACTTATTACTTATTACTTATTACTTATTACTTATTACTTATTACTTATTACTTATTACTTATTACTTATTACTTATTACTTATTACTTATTACTTATTACTTATTACTTATTACTTATTACTTATTACTTATTACTTATTACTTATTACTTATTACTTATTACTTATTACTTATTACTTATTACTTATTACTTATTACTTATTACTTATTACTTATTACTTATTACTTATTACTTATTACTTATTACTTATTACTTATTACTTATTACTTATTACTTATTACTTATTACTTATTACTTATTACTTATTACTTATTACTTATTACTTATTACTTATTACTTATTACTTATTACTTATTACTTATTACTTATTACTTATTACTTATTACTTATTACTTATTACTTATTACTTATTACTTATTACTTATTACTTATTACTTATTACTTATTACTTATTACTTATTACTTATTACTTATTACTTATTACTTATTACTTATTACTTATTACTTATTACTTATTACTTATTACTTATTACTTATTACTTATTACTTATTACTTATTACTTATTACTTATTACTTATTACTTATTACTTATTACTTATTACTTATTACTTATTACTTATTACTTATTACTTATTACTTATTACTTATTACTTATTACTTATTACTTATTACTTATTACTTATTACTTATTACTTATTACTTATTACTTATTACTTATTACTTATTACTTATTACTTATTACTTATTACTTATTACTTATTACTTATTACTTATTACTTATTACTTATTACTTATTACTTATTACTTATTACTTATTACTTATTACTTATTACTTATTACTTATTACTTATTACTTATTACTTATTACTTATTACTTATTACTTATTACTTATTACTTATTACTTATTACTTATTACTTATTACTTATTACTTATTACTTATTACTTATTACTTATTACTTATTACTTATTACTTATTACTTATTACTTATTACTTATTACTTATTACTTATTACTTATTACTTATTACTTATTACTTATTACTTATTACTTATTACTTATTACTTATTACTTATTACTTATTACTTATTACTTATTACTTATTACTTATTACTTATTACTTATTACTTATTACTTATTACTTATTACTTATTACTTATTACTTATTACTTATTACTTATTACTTATTACTTATTACTTATTACTTATTACTTATTACTTATTACTTATTACTTATTACTTATTACTTATTACTTATTACTTATTACTTATTACTTATTACTTATTACTTATTACTTATTACTTATTACTTATTACTTATTACTTATTACTTATTACTTATTACTTATTACTTATTACTTATTAAACCAAAACAAGTTTATTGTCAATTTTTCCTAGTGTAAAACAGACTGTTAGAAAAATAAGATTATGAGTATCTATTAAAAATGTGAAGAATCGTATTATTTGATTTATCCAAAAGAAAAAATTAAGTTGCTATAAAGAAATGTACACAGGACTCACCAGTTTTATCGTAAGCCTCCCCGTTGACAATAGAAGGAGTTTGAAACGCTACTAGTAGGCCATTATATGGATTTCGTAGTGCTTGCTCGCTCATATACAAGTACACTCTATTTTTGGCGTGAAATAGAAAAATTTTTCAGATATTTCGCTCTCACTACGCTAAAGAGGGCTGCTGGAATGATACAAATATATTCTTTGAAAAATTTTAAAGAAAAGCTTTTTTTAAAGAAAATTGTAACAAAAAAATTCAAAAGTTTTAATTTACATTAAATTTTTATTCAAAAGAAATATTTAACATAAAAAACTCTATGTAAATTAAAAAAGTGTTTTGGTAGAATAAGATAAAATTGTGTAGTGCAACAATACTCAATTGTTTTACATCATTCAACATATATTATGTGTCATTGAAATGTTTTTATTTTTTTTTTTTTTAATTTGTAAGAACCATTTTCCGCCCTCTGTTGCTATTGAAATCCACCCACATATTTTCCATGCGTACCTTTATTTTCAACACTACACGTTGCCATTTTTGCCAACCCTCAATGTGGCAACGACGACATCAGCTGCAAAAATCTGAACAATTATTTTGCAACAATGAAATTGTTATTTGGCAAATAAAACTGAAATTGCACATGTGGGGAGCAGGTGCAGCAAACGAAATCCTGATTTGAAATTTCAAAAAAAAAAAATTAAAGGAGAAAAAAACATACCTATAAATATATAAAACGTAGCAAATATTGACGATTTCAATTTAAACGATGGGCTTGAAATTGAGTCACGAAATTGACAACAGGTGAATGGGTAATAAAATTGATATTGTAGGGAAATTTACGACTTTTCAATGTTCTACAAATCTTAAAAACGAGTGGGTAAAAATTTATTATGTATGCAGTAGTGTATGTTATATCTTTTTTCTGTGTATGGAGGGTAAAATAAGGAAGTTTTTTGCCAAAAATTCAAGCTGTTGAAAATTTTGTTGAATTCAGTCGAAGTTCGGTCATACTGACAATAAGACCAATATTAGAACTTAGGACAACAAGTGCCAGCTACAAAAACCACTCCATCATCATCATCATCATCATCATAACAAGTAGCAACATCTTTTTCCGCACTATCATCATCTTCAGAGACAACATCATTCTCATCGTCATCATTTTCCAAGACATCAGCATCATTTTTGATAGAAAAACATTGCAAATATAATCATGGCATAAAACGCCTTCGTTGTAATATATCAGCTTAGTTAATTCAACTCCAACTTGTGTCCCAAAGGCGTTTAGTGAAAATTATGTATGGGTCATAACAGCGGGAAATAAACGCGAAACAGCAATATTACGGATTTTCTCTGCTACGGTTTTTCGCCGGTGTAATGAAAGTTATTTGCTTCATGGCCTAAAGGTAATTTTTGGCGCTTGAACAGGAATGAATGGTAGCGTACGAAATCGGTCCCCCAAGTAGTGACGCCGAAATTATTTTGAAGGCAGCAGCTTACATCAATGATGTCATAAAAAATAAGTGTTTACGTCCTACAGACACATATACATACACGAACACAAACACAAACACTTTAGCTATACACAGTTTCAAAATGGCTCGAGTTAATAATAGGTAGGCGAAATCTGGGATAATCCAAGGTTAAGTGGTATGATGCGTTGGGGATTTAAGGCATAAGTTTATATGTGTGCGTGTGTGTGCTTGTGTGCGTTGACAAATTTTGCACGAAATCTTTATTAGAAATTCGACATATTATATTTTGTGGCAAAAGTGTTTAACTTGATTTTGGCTTAAATGCAAACGAATAATTAATTTTCTCTTTTCGTTTCAATGCTGTTGAAGTGGTTTGGTTTTCAATAAATTTAATCCGATTCCTGGTCAAATAATCACCAACGAAAGCTGACAGACACATATGTTGCGCACTCAAATTCATACGCAAAAACTGTGTGTTAATTTAATTTAAGCTCTATCCACACCAAAGTGTATTCCTACCCTTGTTGTTTTCCTTGCACTTTACAATATTTAAACCACCTTTAAAATTGTATGCAAGCCCTGGCCAACCCTATCGTATGCAATACCAAAAACAACTCGACTGACAATAAAATGAGCCAAAAATGAAATGAAATAAAATGCAATCGCAATGAAATCAATTGTAGTGGAAAATCTCCATTGTGTTGTTGTAAGTATGCGTGTGCGTATGTGTTTTCGCCCATGAAATACATATGTATGAAATGCGTATGCATAAATATTGTATAGGTGTGTTTCATGTCCGACGTTGTTGTTCATTTGTTCATTTGAGTATTTCGTGCTCAGTTGTTGTGCCCACAATTGGATTAAAATTCACAATCATCCTGATGATACGCTCGAGTGCACAAATATCTGAACAATTGACTATATATAGTAAAATATTAAATAGACAAAAACATTTTCTTATATAAAATTTGAAAACAACATTTTTAATGTTTGTCCCCCATTTCACTTATACAAGGGATAATTTTCATTAAACAAATTTTCTTGTTTTTTTTTTTTTTTTTGAGTCATTTTTCGAAATATGATTGATTCATTTATTATCCAAAAACAAACCCAATTTCCGAGAAGTTAAATAAAAACTTATGAAATTTTTTTGAGTATAAATACCCTCTTCTGAAGTATTTGTTTTCCTCTGTAGAATTCCTCTTGTATTTAAGCAAGAGATACAATTTTTATAAACAAGAACAAAACAGGAGTTCACTATAGATGTAAAAAATTCTTCTTCTCCAACTTACAGTTGCTAGTACACCAAGAAAAAAGCTTATGTTAAATTGAAAAAAAGCAGTTTTCAGCCACCCAAGTACTTTATCAAAACGCCTAAGTTTTACATTCTTATTTGGGTGATAAATTAACCAAGTATTTGGAAATTTTTTATACACTACTTTAAAAAAGAAAAATTGAATTTTAATAATATAACTTTTCTTCGGGTTTTGGTTTTTTTATTTTCCTGTTTTTTAAAGCTGCCGCCTCTCGTTCTGTGATTTGCTTGACTGAAATCGGCAACAACACAAATTTTTCTTTTATCACACCGTTTTTTTTTTTCTTAGTAATTAATGACTTCTCGGCTTTTCTTACTGCTTGAGGCTATTATAACAAAAACATTAAATTAAATAAAATATCATATACAAAAATTTTACCTTCGCATGCCGTTGAGATTCGAACCCACAACCAACCGATACCACTGTGTGTGAAGTCACTACACTACGCATTGAGCCAAACTCCTTCGTTACGCGGAGTGATTTATTCAATATTAATTACAACTGAAGCTATGCTGTAGCATAACACAATAATCTATTAAAAGATTTTTGTTGTATGGCTATCAACAGAATACTGCGACATACTGCATCTCTTAATACAGCATCTGTTAACATAGCTGCAGTTATGTCAGCAAGTAGTTGGAAGGCTGCTTGGGTCAGTGGGTAGAACGATGGACTGGCCCCAAAAGTTCCAGGTTCGATTCCGCACGGCGGTCAAAGAAATTTTTGAAGCGAAGCTTTTTACTCCTCGTTCTGTGATTTGCTTAGAGTGAAATCTGAAAAATTTTCGACAGATTTTTTCTTGGAATTTTGATGTTTTCTTTGTTGCTAGCGATTATTATAACAAGAAAATTTAATATTTAATATTAAATACTAAAAATATGCTGTGGTTCCCGTGGGGATCGAACCCGTGCCCTTTTAAACGATAGCCCAGCGCACTACCCACTAGGCCACAAAGACTTGTGAGAACAAGTTGTTAATTTAAAATTAGTTATAACAGAAGCTATGCTGCAGTAGATCGTCACCATCTATCAATAGATAGAGGATTGTGTATTTGCTATGCTACAAAAATTTGCTTTTATTTGCCACAAGGTGTCTCCAGCATCGGTGTGTTTGTATTGTGAATACGTTTGTGGTGTTGTTGGCATAGAGTATAAATTATTATGTAGAGATTGCATCACCTCTGCTAAATCTCTGGCATGTGTTAACAGAGGTTTACAGAGTTTTTTTTTATGTTTTTAAGTGAAATCTCTAGATAATAATTTACACTCTATGTTTTAAGCGTCAAAAAAATAGATGTATCAATAAATATGGAATTAACAAACGCATGCATGAAATCGGCAAGGTATCTAAAATATTTGTTAAATTTTGTTTCGTGTGCGTTCTTTAATACATATTTTTGAAGCGAAGTTTCTTACTCCTCGTCCTGTGATTTGCTTGGAGTGAAATCTGAAAAATTTTCGACAGATTCTTCGCTACGCAGTACGCTGGCATTATATGCCCGTATATGTAATTGGCGTGGAAATTTGACATTCAACACTAAAAAAAAGCAGTAAATATGTTTTCTGTACATTTGTAATAAATTTTATGTTATCTTAAAGTTTTGAATTTAAAATTTAATTTATTAAAAAGAAAAAAATTATTAAGCTATCAAATCTATGTAACTGCGAAAAAGCTTCGCTTCTCTCGTGTGTCCAACGACGCACCTGTGTTTTTTTTCTATTTTTCTTTTCTTTTTGTTGATGAAATGTAATAAAAATTACTGGTGTGAATATTAACGTGTGTTTTTTAATTTACTTTATCTTATTTTTGAATACAAAAGTGATTTTATTACAAAAAAAAAAAACCATTAAATTATCAAATCTATCCTTCTCTCGTGTGTCTAATGACGCAGCTGTGTTTTTTTTGCAGAAAATAGCGGAAAACTATGCTTAAGCCATCCATGCTAGTTGTTTTTTAATTTTGTATATTTGGTTTTTGGGCTTAGGTGAAACAAATATTTTTTTTTTGTTTGCAAGGTATCGATGTATGTGCTTTCAAAGCAATGTATTGAACAATAAATTGCTTAGTTGAATAAGCATAAGTTCATAATTCCCATACAATTCTCTTTGCCCAAGCCGACTTAGGTGATTTACATATTGCTTTTTTTCTCGGTGTTTGCATTCTTCATCTGAGAGGTATCTGAGACGACGTATGTCCATTTCCTGACATGCATCTTCAAATAGATATATTTTTTGTTTTTCTCAAACATGTTATTAATCTGTATATTTGTATTAGGTTTTTTTTTCTTGTAAAATTTCCCTTTTAGTATTTTTTTAGTTTCGAATTATACAAATTTTACACCTGAAGAGTGAAGTATATTTTTGTATGTAAATAAATAAGTAGCAATATTAGGAAAATCAAGTGGAATTTGTCTGGGGAAAAACTGAAGCAAAATCTTAATTAGAATTCGATGCAAAAATTAGGTCCTTAGCTCAGCTTATCCTAAATTCGTCGTGATCCTATCAAAAACACATTTCTACCGCATAGCACAATTGCTGGTCAAAAATGATAGTGATGGCTTTAGAGTCGATATTTGAAAGCCTTTGAGGATCAGAATATACTTTTCTCATGACAAGGTATCTTACCCTTACCTTACCCTATCAAGGACAGCATGGCATGCTCGTCGCAAGTCCACTTACACGTCTAAAATGGTGCCCTATAGAAACGCCATCTTTTGGCTGAAAAACTGTCCATTTGATGACCTTCAGGAACGAAATGATCAACTGACTCATAAAAATAAGCAATTTTCGCAAGATTCACTTCAGTTTATCGCTATTTGTAAGAAAACACGATATAGTTCCTTATTTTATTCCTCTATCAGAGGAACCGTTGCTATATAGTCCAATTCATATATATAACCAATTCATATCTCTGAATTAAAACGACTCGTGCCAGATACCGCATACAGTTCTACATTACATTTGGAACGCCGACAAATTTTACCCAGCGTGATGCTGCTCAAAGCGAAAAAAGCTTTCTCTAAACGACAAAACTTTAGCTCAATTTGATAAGCTTTCGCAAATGAGATCAAGGTATAAGTGAAAAAGAGATGTCTAAAGAAGGATCCTTGTTTGTGGTTCCTTCTTGAAATAAATTAGGTGACAAAATCTTGATTTCGACTCTAAAGCAGCCAATGAAATCAAATAGCAGTAGCAGCTAAGCTGAAAATGCATCTATGTACATCTCTTTCTTCTCTGTCTTTGGGGCCATGTGAGCAACTTTTCAAGAAGTTATTCCGGAAATAAAAAGAGACCCGGATATAAGAGGTTATGGGGCAAATACGCCGAACGTCTTTAACTGATTTCACACACATATTAACACATTAAAAATGTGGTGTATAGTTTAAAATATGGTAAAATGTACAAGGTAGCTGCTGGGCTACTTGTGCTCTCTTTTTGTCAATTATAATTGTCAAAATAATTCATATCTTTCTCAGTTTGTTAACATGTCGCCATCTTATTTTTTATGAAATTTGACAGTTTTGGGTCCACGCCCTCTCTCTTGCATCTACCTGGTTAATTTTGTTAGCTTAAAAATAATCGTATCTCAATGTTCATGTAAAATTAATTTGACATTTCGTAAGTTCTTACAAAATACGAGCTTACGAAGCACTTACAAAATGAAGCCTTACCTTACTTATCGAACCTTATCGATTTTTATTTTCTTAGTTATGCTTTTGTATGGACAGTATGTTAGTTCAAAATATTTTACATTGAAAATCTAAAACAAAAAAATTAAAAGATGCATGCAAATTAACTTCATGGTCAAATGTGAGTAATTTTTGAGGTGAAAACTTCTTTAGGTGCGTTAAGCACTTTTTGGTAGAGAGCAAAATTATAGATTCGCGATATCATCACGCTGTTACCTGTAAATTTCTGTTGCATTGTACAGAATTACTAATGTCGTGTTTATGCTAGGCAAACATGTTTGGTGAGCTTTTTTGTTGTCAGTGCTTAACGCATAAAATGAGAAATAGGCTTTTCTCTCGTGCTCATTGTCTCGCGTTAAACAGTAACAAGAAAAATGCTCACCAAACATGCTTGCCTTGCTTACGTAAAAAAATCAAATATTCTAATTCTTGCACTCATAAAATTATTTTCGTGTGTTTCGGTAAATATTTTATTTCTGCACTTGGTCTACAGTGGCTGGTCAAATTAATAGTTACAACCTTAACACAACAAAAAACAAAACATCAACAAAAAAGTTCCAGTTTAACGAACAATTTTTTAAGAGTTTCATTTTTTAAGGTTACCCTAATAATTTGGCAAAGCATACATTAGTGCGGTGAATTGCATAAAAGTAAAACTTAAAGTGTTCATTGCTTAAATTGTGTTTTGGTTCTTTATTTTAACTGTTTGTGAAAATACCACTTTTAAGCACTAAATATGTAAATTATTATTTTATAAGTTATACACTAAAGATTTATAATAAAATTCAAGCATTTGTTTTGAAATTTTTTTTTATACACTAGGATATATGTGGAATATGGATATAAAAAATTTCACACTGCACTAAAGCTTTTTATAACATATCAGAATAGAAAGAAAAGAAACAACCTCCTTAATCACCTTGTAATAAATTTGCATCGATCTATTCATGGTGCATTAAACTGTCAACAATGAGTGACATCGCAAAGGATGTCAGCACCATAGCTGATGATGAGCTGATTTGCATGTGAAGTGGATTAGCAGGCACTTCACACGGATAAAAGCAGATGCACTGACACGTCTGAGCTTTTCACGTATGCGCTCAAGTGCATCAATGTGAGGTGATGTAAAATACAGCTCGATAACAAGCATAGATTTTAAGGTGATGCTTGTCTTAATTATGATATGGTTTGCGTTGAGCTTATACAGCTCTGACACTGCAGCTTAAGGTATCTCAAGATAAAAACGAAGTTTTTTTAAAAAAATATACAAGTTACTTGTATGAATTTCAAAACACATTAAATCATATGAATGAATCAACAACTAAAACTTTGTTGTTTTGGCGAAGTTAATATAAGTTTATTGTTAAGTCTCCTTTAATTATTTTCTTGGTGGAGTATGTGCGTGCCTTCTTATTTAAAGAGTTTTTCTGATGCAAACTGATGCAAGGTGTGATGGCTACCATTCAAAAAACTGAAAAAAAATTTTTAAAAACATATGTTATATTATAAAATCAATTACCTATGCAATTATTTTGACATTATCAATCATCACTATTGTTTGCCTATAATAAACATAGAAAATCTTTTTGTTTAATAATTCTGCCATGAACAGATAGATAAGCAGTAACATTATTTATTTTCTCATTTCTAAATTTTATGTACACTCGCCTACATGTTAGACAAAGTTGTGGTTTACCGCACAAGCTGTCCAAAAGTGTGGCAATTAATATTTTGCTACTAAAAACTGCAAAGATGATTTTGTATTTATTTTATTTTTTAAAAAATAGTATTTTTTTTTTTTATTTTAGTGATATTCTGTTATGTAATTGTGTGTTTTTCTGCATGTTTACCTTTGCGTTTGACACTTTTTTTCAGTTGCAACAACTTTTGCATAAATTAATTTCTGGCGGCAATCCAACAGACACTCGCAACAGCCCCTCGATTACACCCGAAAGAGGAGGTGAGCTGAACAAACAAACTGTTGGCTATACGGAAAATTAAAAATTCTCCTAATTTGATTTTGAATTAACTTAAGTGCGAGAAATTTTAATTTCTCAGATCTTTTTTACCTTTGAATATAAGACTACGTTGAGCATAACGTTGAGTAGGGACACAATTCGTACGTGCCATGCTCATCCACTGCTGCTCGGTGGCGTCTTCAAATTATGGCATTTCATCATGCTAGCGATCATGTCGGTTGATGCTGCCAGATCCTAACATATGAGCATAAATTCGCAAATATAGCGATAAATTTATGAAATTTTAATTTTGCACTTAATAATTCTTGTAGCTTGATATGTTGGTCGGCTGGTTAGTTGCTGTTGCTGTTTTTGTCACATAAGGCATAGCACTGGTTCTGAAGCTGTTAACATATGTGTGTGCTGGTGTGTGTGGCATCACAGTCACGCTCGATAATCGCAATAATAATGAGATTATTTTTTTAGATTACTCTAAATATTTGTTTGCTTTTACGATGTGATGTCAGTGTTGCTAATGGTGCTGATGCGCTACCCACGGACGTCCGCGATAAGCTCATAAATAAAAATTTGAATCTATTTCTTTTCTGTGCCAACTGATTAAAGGCATAGAATTTAAATTTTATGATCTAAATGACGAAGTTGGCAACAAACTGTACAACAAATTGATGTATGAATTATTATCTTGTAGATTGTAAATTGGGAATTAGTATATGACTTGGATTAGCTATGGTTAATAATTTGATCTGGTTAGGGGATGCTTTGTTGGACATTATTTTTTAATTTATTGCGAAGATTAAATACACAAAATGTATGTTAATATTATATTTTGACATAAGCAATAAGCAGAAATGCATTTATGGAGCTGTATTTGGAAAGATACGATGGACAAACAAAAAGTTATTTGTTTAATGAATTGGTCCCATGTACGAGTTCATTGGTTCAATGAATCTCTGTCCTTTAATTTTGTTAACTTTTTCTTACAGCCAAAGAATCACTTCTTTAAATCAAGGTAATAGTTCTTACTTTCAAAGAAATTCATAACCTTCATAACCTGTTATAACCTTGAAATCAATGAACTTGTGCATTCATTTAAAAAATGCGTTCTTTGGGAGTAAGAAAAAGTTAATTAAATCAAAGAACTTTTTCTTTGAACCAATGGACAGAGATTCATTTAAGGGGATGGTACTGTTTTTGGGATATTTTTAAAGTGAAACTTTTATAGCCGTCTAACGAAATGGTTCTTATGAAAACAACAATACAGCAATTAGCCGCACTAGTTGTATAAAAACGAAAAAAATACTAATTAAATTTCTATTATTATATGTTTGCTTCCACTGAGGATTGAACACAGTACGCTGTGATCTATAGTAGGCTGTTCTAACCACTCGGCCACGTAGACATATTTAGTTGAGTAGCTCATACTTATGCTAAATCAACAATCAGTAGTTCTCTCTTACTTTTATGATTGGATTGAGTCTTTCGTTCAATGCTCTGGAAGTACACTACGGTTCAAAAATTTAAATCTGAACGTAGTATTTTTTCAGAACATTTGCATACTTTTAGGCATTTCTCAAATTGAGTTTTGATAAATTCAGATTGATTGATTGATTTTAAACACAAAGAAGAAATATGATGGATTTCCTTCTTCATTTAGAACTCCTGAGGGATTTACTGACAATCCCGTCAAAATTTGTGGCCTATTCGCCAATCTTTTTAAAGAATCATTCTGTTCAGATTCTTTTACTTCTGATGGAGAGTACTTTGAATATATGAATTCCGAACCCAGAGTATCTTTGGAACATATATCCTTCACTCCAGAGGATATTTTAATGTATATTAGATCGATCGATGAGGAGTTTGGTGCTGGACCTGACGGTGTTCCTGCCGCAGTGTTAACACAATGCGGTTCCGTTTTGAGTCAACCACTTTCTTTATTATTCAATAAATCTATTAACGAAAGTTATTTTCCACTTTTTTGGAAAAAATCATTTATAAGTCCTATTTTTAAAAAGGGTTGCAGGAACGATGTTAGTAACTATAGGCCTATCGCTAAGCTCTCATCGATTCCAAAACTTTTTGAGCGGATGGTGTATGATCGGGTGAAAATTCACTGTGGGGAAGACATAACAACTCGTCAGCATGGTTTTGTGAATGGCAGATCCACAGTGTCTAATCTTCTCGATTTTACAACATTCTGCTTAAATTCTATTGATTCTGGTAACCAGGTCGATTGTGTTTACACTGACTTTAGTAAGGCATTTGATAAGCTACCACACAATCTAATCTTATTTAAACTTGAGTTAATGGGATTTCCACAATATTTTGTGAACTGGATTAAATCGTATTTGGTGGAGCGATCTTATCAAATACGTTTCCGAGGCGCATTGTCTTCTGAATTTATTTCTGGATCAGGTGTTCCTCAGGGTAGTCACCTTGGTCCTCTTCTGTTTATTTTAGCTATCAATGATGTAACTCACGTCATTGAACACTCTCATCTGCTTATTTATACCGATGATATGAAAATATACAGAACGATTAATTCTAGAGATAATTCAGATCTACTCCAGTCTGATCTAAAATCCTTTGAAGTTTGGTGTTCTAAAAATAATATGTTTTTAAATTCAGATAAATGCCAAACTATGACCTTTTCGCGAAAAAGGAATAATTTTATATTTGATTATAAGATTAAAGATACTGCCTTGAGTCGTGTAGACACCGTCAAAGACCTAGGTATATGCATGGATTCTAAGCTGTCGTTTAACATTCATATTGATAATATTTGTAAAAAAGCATCTTCAATGCTTGGTTTTGTAAAACGCTGGGCCAAAGAATTTAATAGCATGATTACAACTACAACGTTGTATTATGCAATCGTGCGTCCTCACTTAGAGTATGCAAGTCAAGTTTGGTCCCCAAGTTACAATGTGCATGTTGATCGAATAGAAAGAATCCAAAAACGTTTTGTTCAGTTTGCTCTAAGGGGCTTAAGTGGAACTGACATATTAGACCTTCCTCCTTATGCGGATCGTTTAAAACTATTAAAAATTCAGTCTTTAGGTGATCGAAGGAAATCGGCAGATATCGTATATTTACACCAGCTCATAACAGGTGTATTCGATTCTCCAGAACTTCTTTCTCACGTAAATTTTTTACACTAACCGTAGAAGCAGTAGAAACTCTAACAACTTAATTTATTTGCCATTTAGTAGAACAAATTATATGGCTACTGCTCCTTTAAGTCGCATGAGTTCCTTTGTTAACAATTGTAGCGTTTTTGATGTTAATTTGTCAAAAGGTCAACTCAAAAGTAGATTAAAATTAGTTGTGTAATTAGATCTATGTATACGCATGGTTAGTTGTTACGTGTTGTGTTGTCCCTGAGCCCAACCCATTTATTGGTGGGTAAATTTTTCCCACATTTACTTGTTTGTGGTCACGGTTATCCATAACATTGATATTTTCAATGATTACTGGGTAGTGGCTTTAGATGGGTTAATGCTGAGGAAGTGCGATATAGCTGTAGTAGCTGAACTCTATTGTTATTGCATGAATCGGTTACTATTTCTTCGAATTCATTAGCAATACTCTAACGACCACTTGTGCAGTTTCAACCATAAAATTGACATCGTTTTAACAAAATGTAAAATTCTTTGGGATTTTGTAAGCCCAAAATTTGTCAAAATTTAAACAAATTCAAATCACGTGCTGCTGCTAACAAATTGTCAGCAGCGCTTAACAATCATAAAATTTCTTTAAAAAAAAAGAAAAAAAAACAATGTACTGTAAACAAGTCCTGGCAGAAAAAAAAAGTCCAAAGAAGTTATGTCTTTACTTTGGACAAGTTAAGGCAAAACCTTTGCATTGTTAGAATTTCAAATTATCCAAGCGTAAATCCTAAGGTATGTCCTGTGACAAAACGCACACACACACACATACACATACAAACTTGCGTTACTAACGCACAAAAGGCTGAGAGAAACGAAGACTGAAAACAACTTCCTGCGGTCAACTAGCAGGAAACAACATTGGGTTTGTTTTTCCCAATGGGGAAAAAAACTTGAAAAAAAACATAAGACAGTTGAAAAAAAAAAATAAAATATATTTATATGTAAACGTAAAAAATAAAATTGTCGAAATTTTTCAAAGAAAATCGCAATCATTCTGCGAAACAATTGAAATTCTTAGCAGGAAAGAAAAAAAAAATTGCTCTAGTTCATGTGAGTATGTTCTCAAAATCAACTACAATAAAAATAGAGTCCACTCCATTACCTAGACGCAAAAATCCTTTGCGAATTATATGTTGCTTGTATGAGAATAAAAAAGAAAAAAAATTAAATAAGACTGTCGTTATGTTGCTTCCATCGGCCATGCGACGACGTGTTTCTGTCGTAGAACAAACAAGCCAGCAAGGACACTCTTTTCGGTATGTGTGCGTGTGTGTGTGTTTGCAGATTTTTCAAAAATTTGTCATTCTTATGTTTGCTGTTTAAGGTGTGACGCACGACGTTCTCAGCATATCCTTTTGAACAGCAGTTCAAGGATGTAGCACCCGGTTTTTTTTATTTTTTTTTTTTGTGAAATGCTCCACGTGAAATGCTGTTTGCAGTTTCACTGGAGATGTTGTGCTTTTTGCATTTCCGCTTTGAACAAATATGGCAAAAGGATATGTGAGTTGATTTTAAAAATTATGCACTGCCAGAGTGCCAACAAAGAAGGTCCTTTCTTGCTTATGCTCTTAACATTGAACTTCGCTTTTGTTGCATGCGTTGATGGCATCACGTTTGTGACGTCTTTGCTTTGAATAATGATTTTCTATTTGGTCAACATAATTTCGCCATTTTCCACTACATTAACTTGGATACATTTGAAACATTTTATTTCATTTTTTAAAAAACAAACAGCAACTGTTTGAATTTTCCGTCCCTGAGTTGAGCCCCAACCCTGCTTTATGCTTGGGTGTGTGTCACATAATCTTATTACCTGTTTATTACTGGCAATTAATGCAAAAAACAAACTTTTCCCAACTGCCACACTTTCACAACTCGTCATAATCTTGTTTCTCTAAACTTTAGCGCCAATCTCGCGACCATTAAAACATTATCTGCTGCTTCAACATTATGACAACCATAACGGCAGGTAATAACAATTCGAAAGCTGGTATCTAAACCAGGAAATATTCATAACGACTGTTGGCAAAGAATTTTTTTTTTTTGTTGTTCTTCACTTGGCTGGCGGTTGGCTTAGTTTACCGTTTTGTTCTTGCTTTGTGTTGGTAGCTACTTGGATCTTCTTCACTGCTCTACTTGAAAGAGAATCGCTTAAGTGGCTAAATTCAGTGGCAGTTTTTAAGTGTTTTTTTTTTTGTTTTTTGCTTTTATGTGTCTTAAGTATGCTAAGTGGTTGTTAAGGTTTTGTGGCAACGCTTAAAAGTATGTATTTATAACGGTGATATTTTCAAAGGATCTAATGAAATGAGATTCTGTTGGAATTGCAAAAGTTTTAATGTTCTTAAGGTATAAGTTAAGAAATTAAAAGTTCGCAACTGTATCTAAAGTGCCGAATATTGTTCAGAGGTGTTGAATATAGATTAATCTCAGCTATCGGAATGAGCTGCTTTAGTATTTAAGTTTATTTTTTTATAGTAACAATAGAGTATGTAGTGAAAATTAAAAGTTGTTTCGTTTCTTAGGTGGTATGAAGAACTCAAGTAGAAATTACTTAATATGTATTTAGTTATGATAACTATTATTAACAACAGTAGTGTTTTTAAATTCTAACTTTAAGTCTAAGTTATTTTTTAATTGTATTGTATTTTAGACATATCGAAGGCTTATATTCAATAATGTCTATCTTCATTTTGACGAACAATTTTTTTTATGCCAAATTTATCGCTGACCCCGGCTGCATCTACAGTACAAATTAAAACTAGAAAGCCGCATTTGAAGTCCTATATATTCTGTATTTTATCCTATTTCTATATACAAAGATACTCAAAGATAATGTGTAATCTTTACCCTTGAACCAAAGATAATGCTGATTTTCATGCAATTTTTTGATATTTTTTATGTTATTTTCACTAAAATTTAAATAACTTAATTATTTTTTATGCTATCCTAGTTTTGAAGATATCGTTGGAGAGGGTTTGACTGCTTCTTTTGTATTCCTGGACAGAGCTTATCAATTTAATTACCACTTAAACTTAAATATTTATCATTTATCATTGCTTACATTATTTTTGCTTATTTCAGTTTAAATGTTAATTAAATTTATTAATTCTGTTCAGAAATAAATAGAAGCAGTCAAAACCTTTCCAATGACATCTACAAAAGGATAACGACAATCTTAGCCAGGCGAAGTAAAAGTTCCGCATATGTAGGCTGAAGTGGGGTGATGTGTAACACGTTCTTATTTGCTCCAATAAAAGTGTTTATAAATTTAATTTTTAATTGGTTTAAAGCCCTATCCCTTGCAGAAGAACCAATTTGAAGTGTGTGTTTTCATGGCTGTTGAATATATTGAGAAATAGATAAAGTAGAACAAATATTTCAATCGGTGGAGTGATGTGTAACACCAACAATATGTTGGTTTAAAGACCAGGAACTCTAATTTTTTATATTTATTGTGACTTTTTATGTTGAGTAAAAGTATTATGATAAGAACTTAATGAAATAATAGCAATATCTCGTAAATCTATCTGATTCTCAATGCACACACACCCATATACGTTGAAATTACAAAAACTGATCGTAAACTTCAATAGAGTATATGAATGGCTTTATTAATTCCTAAAAAAAAAATACATTTCAAATGTAAAATGAAATCTTTTCATCTTTTGTCGGAAATATCCATATCGGAGTGACAATTCTCACGAATTAAATGGCTCGCAAAAAAAACGGCGCTTGCATTTGTTGCATTCAAGTGAATGTTTGTGATTTAAATCATGCTATAATCATAGAGGGAAGCTCTCTAGATGAGAGCGTAATGCCGCGAGTGTCAAAACGAAGTTGACAACTCATATAAAATCTCAAAGCTATGATTAAGATGTGAGAACGCAAGAACTGTCAAAATGTAAACGAATTAAATTACTAGTTAATTTATTTGCTTTAATTAAGAATTGTAAAAAATAGTTCTTTTTCGTGTTTTTATTGATATTGAAGCAATTTAAAATTGCTTGAAGCCAAACATCATTTCAAATTATATATAAAGAACACATATATTAACTGCATGCTGGGAGCGCCATTGGCAATATCGTCAGTAAAGAAGAAGGGAGCACAATCAACGCTGCATCTAGCTTTATTATTATACTATGATTTAAATGTTTTTCGGATGACGACGATGAGCGCCGGTTTTTGCAGCCGAACACCTGCAGCTTTCTTTGTCGTTTGGTTTTGTTTGGTTTTCTTTTCCATATTTTTTTTTTTTTTGCCGCCTCTTTCAACTGTAAACGTTTCTGTGACGTAGTTTGAACACAGCTTTTCATTGACTTCCTTCCACGATTGGATTTTGGTCTGGGCTGAATAGTATGAACTGGGCCGTTCTCTTTTAATGCAGTTGATGTGTTTGCATTTCAAAGTTTGACGTTGTTGCCTTTTTAATGTCAATTATAATGTGTAAGATGTGTTACACATCACCCCACCGTGAGTGTTACACATCATCGGCATAAATTTAAGTAAGTTTTTTCTCATTGTTGGTATTTTACCACAACTTGAAAAAAAGTTAAAGTCTTTTGTTATATTTAAGGACATTAAATAATGCCACATTTTACATATACTCAATTTTAAAATCTGAAGTCAATTTTATCTGAAACGCTATTTTTTGGAAATTTAAAAAAAAAAATGTTTAACAAAAATTTTTCACGCTTTTTAAGACTTATAAAACACTTATGAAACACTTATGAAAAACTAGATGCTGTCAACAGAAACATATCACAGTTTTTCATTCACTCATATGTTTAACATTTTGTACGAAAAATGGCCGTGTTACACATCACCCCATGGTACACATTATCCCACTGCACTGTAATGCTTCAAATTATTTCATTTTTTATCTTTTGCTTCTAATATTTGTATTAAATTTTCATATGAAATTCACAAGCATTAAAAAAAAAACAACGTACTTGAAAACAAAACTGTTTAAAAATTATTTAAAGCATAGATTTTTTTTAAAAAAAGCTTAGTTTTTATATAGTGTAAAAATGTCTACCTGCACATTTGATCATACAGAGAGATATTAGTTTCAATGCAATACTGTCGATCTACCATAGCAGTTTAAATAATGCGAAATATAAGAAACTTTTTAGTTGTGGCGTTTAATATACACTTTTTATTAATATTGTAGCAGATGGGTTCATCAAAATTGTTGCGAATTAAGGAAAAGACCTGTTTCTTCGCTCTCTGGAAAACTAGAGTTATTGTAGATAGAAAGTTTTCAATATAAGCCCTCGATATACTCTTTACAGATAGAGTACATTTTATATCATAAAGTTTATTTACAAATATTGTTTCTTTTTTTGTTTGCTTTTATTGTTCACCGAAAATTATAATTATTTTAATTAAAAAATATCACTTCATTTTGACCAAAATAATATTGCTTGAAAAAAGCTGTTATTTTTTAAAAAAATCTTATATATATTAAAAATTTTGATAAATTTTTTGCTTTTTTTTTAATAATTTTTTTTTTTCAATCGAATTTTATAAAATTTGTCGAATAAAATTTTAAATTTAAAATAAAAATACCAATATAAGAAAAAATATCTAGTGTAAGATTACAAGAATAAAAATATCTACTGAATAACAAATGGTATTTTTTTTTTTATTACCACTATTATTACTTTAGTATTAACATATTTTTTTGTAAATTATTTTTAGGTGGTGAAGACTTCGTTGTTGAATAAGTTTCGCTGCATACTATTTAACCCACAACTTATCACGCTATCAAACGTGTGGGTTCAATTTTAATTCACAAATAAATCGAAATACATCTTTTCTCAACGACTATCCCTGAGTTCTGTTAATGCATATAATCAGAACAAATGCCTAAGATACAAACAATTTGAATCATTACATTTTAAAAGAAAAAAATTTGCATTGGGCTGAACATAATTTTAGGTATTCGCGAATTATTATTCGCACATCAGTTGCTCCACCGATTAGAACACTGAATTGTTATATAGTTTAATGAACTGCAATCAGGTCCCATTGATTAGTCCATTTACAGTATCTTTACTTCTCATAACCATGACAAGCATGCCATTGCCATTTGAAACTATTACCGCCAAGCAAATTTTTACAAGATTGGAACATAAAATTATCCGAGGAAGCTAGTTCTGGCGAATATGATGAGAAAGCAATTCGAACTTTAGCTCGTCGATTTTGCATTGAAATAAATGATAAAACAAAATTAAATTTTTTTGGCAAATGAGAACGAACCTTTTTTCTTAAGGCGGGACATGACATTCGCGGTAGAGAAAACAGACCTTGTTTTAAAAATTCATAACTCAGTCAAAAACAAACATTTTTCCAAAATTTATTTATTATTGTAGAGAATTGAACAAATTAAAAGAAAAAAAATTCAAAAAAATATATTTTTCACTCCAACATGGTTTTATAGAGCTCCAAACTGGCGGCAGAGAAAAAAACGGGGCCTTGTGGTTGCAGCGCTGGGAGTTGCAAAATTGTCCGATCTGGAAAAAAAATGACTTTTTTAAATCTTAACAAAATTGGTTATCGTATGACACGAGCTTTTTTTTTTAATTTTTTTTTCAATTTTTGGTGATGTTGCAAAATTGAAAGTGTGGTTTTTCGACTTCTAAACTCAAACTTAGTTAGGTGATTCTAAGCTACTTTTAAGATTTCATAGAAATAAAACAAATCTAACAAAAGTCGACTTCAGTGCTTCTAATGTGAACTGATCTTAAATTTTATGTCTGAACGTACCCTTTGTTCGGTTTGCTTAACAGCTGATTTTATTATTTGCTTATTTTTTAAACACAAAGCAAAATAAATGGAAGCCGCTATAAAAGTAAGTTTCTTCTTTTGTCTGCTTATGCTATTGTTTGTTTACTTTATTGCTTTTTTTTTAATTGCTTATTAATATAATATAGTATATCTACCTGTAGTTTTTTTTTTAATTTTACATTATTGTAGAATAAAGCGTTTAAACGCTTTTGTAGTTTTTCTCTGCAATTGTGCTTCTGGCATCATTTATTATTTCTAGATCCCGAAATATTTCATCGTCCATATTCACTACAATTGTTTCAAATGTCATTTTAAAATTGACTTAGAATCAGGCGAGCCACAACTAGATGTTTTCTAACTTAGAAGTGACTTTTTTGTGATTATTACTACCGATTGAAAGCTAAGGTCGAGTTTAAGAAAGATTCGACTTAGAATTTCTTTATTACTAAGGGCCATTGACTTTAAAAATTCATAAAAAATCGAAAAAAAATTTTAAAAAAAGCTCGTGTCATACGATCAATCAAGTTTAAAAAAAATACAAAAAAAAATTTCGTCAAAAAATTAACCCGCTAGTGCAACATGGTTTCGAGATAAACGCGTTCAAAGTTTGTGAACAAAGAAAAAAAAGGTTACCTACCTTCAAACTGCCATGCCTGCTTCGTACTGTATGCCTTCGTTATCTTGTGTTGTGCTGTTTCTTATAGTTTTTTGCAATCGTTTAACAATTCGGGCTTCACCCTTTACCCTTCACCATTCACCCTTCACCCTTCACCCTTCACCCTTCACCCTTCACCCTTCACCCTTCACCCTTCACCCTTCACCCTTCACCCTTCACCCTTCACCCTTCACCCTTCACCCTTCACCCTTCACCCTTCACCCTTCAAGTAGGTACGAAATAACAACCACCAAAAGTCAGGTAGCAAGTAAAACAAGTATATACCAGCTGCCGTACGTAGGTAGCGCAAAAATAAAAAATGCGCACACTAATCTGGCTGTAACTGTTGAACCCGTAGGAATTTTTCCATGAAATTTTTTTTCTTAGAATCTTAAGAATCTAATCTCAATCTTGTATTTACTAAAATACAAAATTATTAAAAAAAAGTCGATTTCAAAAAACTGCTAATGTCATGTAACCCCTTAAGTTCATTACTAAAGCGCTACAATTAATTCGATAATGTTCGCCGCTGATTGTTCTCTCACTTCTGCGACTAGCCTCTTTTAAATTAGAAGGTAATGGCATTTTCCCTCCTCATCCCCTCCATACCCCACATATTAACGGTGGATGGTGATAATGATATTTTGAATTCCCATCTATGTGCTGATTATCAGAAAGTTATCAGAAAACATTATGGCAGAGGTCAATAGCTTTTAATATAAAATTCTACTTATCACTTATTTTTTGCACCACTCTCTTGAGTGGTTCACTCAGATATTGATGGAACAAATAGCTTAACAGCTGTATACTGGTGTTATTTACCAGTTCTATGCTCTTTTAGGCATCCATCTCGAGCACTTTGCCATTGAAGTCAAGCATGCTTTCGCTCAGCTCCCTCACCTCCCTACCTAAGCTAAATCAATTAAAAGCAAAAAATTTAATAAGCAACTAAAACATTACAACGCCAAGCATCATTTAACAACACTGCGCCATGACACAAAAAACAGAAAGTGAACCACGTGCAACAACAGACACCTTGCTTGTGGTTGTGGCCAAACTGCAATTGGCGGCGGGCACACGATGGCGTTAATAGCCCCAACAGGCGACAGACAGCATCGCTGTGGAGTGGAACATTTACAACAACACAACCGGAGACTGAAGCTGGCCATTTCATGGACACAGTTCATAAATTTTAAAAATTATTACCCGTAACATGACTGAATCCTGGCTGGCGGCGACTGTTTTTTACGGCATAGTTGTAGTGCTTGGGGTGGAAGAGAGGAGTGGTAAAGAGAAGTTTATGCAATGTGTGCCGGTGCGATTTACCTTTTGTGACAGGTAATAAAGGTCGAACACTTGAGCCACATGGCGCAATTAATTGTATGCCGGAAAGCATGCAAATTTTGCACAGCAGGATATTGCAGAAGGATAGCCGATCCACTTTAAAATTTATATGCTTTAAAAATCAAAAAAAAAAATGGGTGTGGAGGAAAGTTTAACTTTATGTCACATAAGTAAATATAAATTTTTAGTATCTCAGCAGAGAGTTCTTACGCTTCCGCTTATATCTTGGATAAAATTACGCAAAGTGATTTTAAAAAAAACCTTTTAATATTGATCCTCACACAAAGTAAACACAAGAGTGCAAAAAGGATGCCGCTGCTCACTCTCTATCATCGACCATTTAATAGAAAACGTGTCCTGGAATAAGAATCACCGCTAAGAAAATGCATGTAAGTGTGCTTTTGTACAAAATCCAAACGCACACACACACACATAGCAAAAAAGAAAATACACATATGAGGAAAGCTACATAGAAAATATATATACAAAAAAAAAAAATAGGAAGCAGCTCACATAAGCATATGTTGCTGCTTTGAATGCATAAAAATGTCCATAAAATATTTATATTCCAAGGTATTTTAAGCAAAAAATGTAGAGAACAAAAACGAAAAAAAATTCAAATCACCGCCAGCAATTTTTGCAAAAATCTCCCATATTTACTTAATTCATAAGAAAACTTTGGTCGTCAAACAAAAATTTCCATAAAAGATTTCGCACACATACATACAGAAGCTTGCCGGACCAACCAACACCACTCGAATGCCAAAAAACCACCACAAAAAACCACAAAATCAAATCACGTAAAATGCTCAGCATGTTCGCTTCATTGAGCTCAGCGAACGACGACGCCGCTTTGGAATGCAAAATATAATCGACGTTTTTGATTCTATCCAATTCCACCTCTAATGAAATTCTGCAAAATCATATCCGGAAGCTCATCTATCTATGCTTTGACGGCTTTTTCAAAGCACCTTCAGGGCGAATGCCAAGTCGAAAGATGAACAACGAAGACAACGTTATTATTTGCTTTGATTCTAGAGAGTTACTTCCGTTTGTTTATGTTTGCTATTTGCCTCTTTTTTTTTCTTCTCTTATTTTCACATTTTCGGCGCATTATGCAGAGTTTTATAGTCACCTTCACCACAGCACCTTCGATGAAGCATCCTTCGACAATACGTACGTACATCAGAGCTAATATTTAAGCATCTTCATAATTTTATATTGCATTGGTTTTGATAGCATTTTAATGGCTGACGACGATGTTTTAGAACGGCGATAGAACTTAAATTCTTTTGTGGCTTGTATTGATGTATTGGCTGCTGTTGTTTTAGCTTCAAGGTTTGGTGCATGTAAACCTTGTTCGGTTTAGTTCAAAATTAAAATGCATTGTTTTGTGCCGTTTAGCTTGTTTCGTCAAATATTGAATTGGCGTTTATTTGCTGCAATATTATATTGAGCATAAACAAAAATATACAACAGTAGGTATAATAGCAACAACAAGGCATCATGTTACCCTTAAGCATATTAATATGCAATGCTTGAGTGAATCCTTGTTGCTTGTTCTACAGATAAATTTATGCTCATAAGGAAATTTATGTAAAGCATATTTTTTTTGCCAAAGCAATCTTGAAGATTGTAGATATTTTTTTAGCATCTTTTGAATTACCTTTAACGTTGCATTTGTATTTCGAAAAAGAGAAGAGAAGAACGAATGAGCATGTAAAATTTAGCTATAAATGCATCGATTTTACATTTTATGCGAGTATTCCTATTATACGATTTTTATGCAATTTTAATTTAACGACTTAATTCTGTTTACGCATAAAAAGTAGTTTTACATTTAGTCTAAGTTCATCCACTGAAGCACAGGCGAAGGTTTGGCGAGAAGTATTAGTTTTACTCTGAATTTCTTTTTATCACAAGAGAGTTCATAAATGAACCTTAAATAGTACTTGTTTGTGCATAAAAGAGTAATTAAATGAGTTATGAATAATTTAAATTTTATTTATAAGTACAAAACGCTGATTGATTTAAACGACTGAAATGGTTGAATGGTGGTAATAAAGGGTGAACCCATACCCAGAGTCTTCCACGAACGTTCGTTCGTAGAAAAATAGAAAAAGAGAAATAAAATAAATATATTGTTCGTTCGTTCGTTCGTTGAAAATAGATGTTCGTTCGTTCGTAGAGAATAAAAATTTACCCCTTTCATTTCGTACGAGTATCACACATAAAGCACACCAACGATAAGCAAGACACGAGAAGCAATAGATTATTGTATGGAATAACGTAGTACTTTTCGTGTCTTGCTGATCATTGGTGCACCTGTTCGTAATACAAAATGAAGCGGTAAATTTAAACTTTCTACAAACGAACAAATAAAAATATTATGTTTCTGAAATGCTCTGTTCATACCTGACATTTTAGTTTCTTAATAAAAACCATTATGTGTGACTTTAATTATATAACTTTATTTCAGCAAATATCTACTACACCTTGGTATTGATCTTTGTCATAGAAGTAGGTACGGTCTGGTCTAACCGACACGCAAAAAGAAGATGGGACAAGGAGCGTAAATATTTTCCTTACAGCTTTATAAGGTTCTTAAAAATAGCAGGTATAAATTTGGAAAAGGAAGCGGTAAAACGTAGAGCGGCCAAATTCAAAAACCATCTTCTACTGGCAGGAAATTTACTCCAAAATTTCAGCGAATCGCCCTTGTAGCTTTAGAGATATAGCATTTTTCCTGATTTGTGGGTGGTAAAAGAGGTTGAGCAACATATTTTTTTCCTTAACCATCCTCTACATGAAAGAAATTTACTGCCAAAATTTCAGCTGAATCAGCCATCTAATTTTGGAGATATAGCATTTTTATTGGCGTGTGACGGCTGTGGCGTAGTGGGTAGAGTGTGTGGCTCATACGCCAAAGAACCCAGGTTCGAATCCCATCTGACACAAAAAGTTTTTTCAATTGAATTAATTTTTCTGTTCTGTTTTTCTCTCTGCAGACAATGGCAAACCTCAGAGAGTAAAAACTGCCATGAAAAGCTTCTTGAGAACATAAAGCTGTTTGGAGTCAGTATAAAGCTTTGTAGGTCCAGTTCTCGATCATTTGTGTTCAAACACTTGGGAACACACACAATACAATTGATCATAAGAAGCTCGTTCAAAGTCTTTACAAGGGCTGAAATGGCCATTTCGTTTTATTTTTTTAACATTTTCATTGATTTGTTGGTGGTAATAGTGGGTGTGGCCAAATTTCATCTTCTAGTAGTTTTGATTATAAAGCATTTGTATTAATTTGTGGGCGGTAAAAGCGGATGTGTGTGGCGGTAAAAAGCAAAATTTCAGCTTAATCGGATAATAAACAAACTAGGTGGATTTGTTCCAGTGACAATTGGTGTCACAACTTCTCTGGCTATTTGGCTGAAATAGATGACTCGTCAACGCCTATATCTGCATATAAGCTTTGTGCAATTTGTGCTCGGAGTTTATGAGTAGAGGAAATAAAATAAAGAACACAAATAAGTAGACTGGACAGTATAGCAATTTATTAATAATTCTTACGTTTGGTTGAATCTTCAATAAGTGAAGATGATGCTCACAAACAGCTCAAAACTTCTGAGGAATATATATGTTATATATATATATTTAAGCACAAAACTGGATCGTTTATAAATTGAACTTTTGCCGATGCTAATCAATAAGTGATTAGCTAGGAGGCGGCAACAGCTCGTCGGATAAGCCGAACGAGCGGCTCGTCAGAGGGTCGATACTGGAATATCGATACTCGAACGAGTCGATAAGTAAGTATGTTCATTTTAATTAATCTTTTACATTCTTTAGGGTTGCGGCCTGAGCATTTCATATTACTTTAAGAAAAATATTATTGTAAGAAAGATTGCGAAATACTCTTAAATAACTTAGAGTTAGTAAAAAAGTCTTCAATCATGAGATTTCAGTCTCATTTATTAAGTATAATAAAAATATATACATAAAAAATAATGTGCAGTGTGACAGGTATTATAAAAATATTTCATAATTGAAATTTCAAATTTCATTCAAATTGACTATCAGTATATAGTAAAAAACATGTTACCGCAACACGCTACCACGGTACCCGACAGCACCTAGCCGAAAATAGTATTTTGGGTGATAACGCCGCCCAATCCACTAGGAAATATTCCCGGCTAGAGTATCTTGGGGTAGACGTCCACTCCTAGAACCATCATCACCGTTGACGAAATGATGAAGTCGCGGTCAGCTAACATCAGTTTCGAGAAATTACCTCTGACCGACGCGTCCAAACTCTTTTTCGGTAAAACGCGGGTAAAGTGTCGCACCACGTTAGTCTGAGTTGTTACCGACTGATTGGATTCGTAGTTTGCTTGGAGGGTTAGGGAACAAAACTCATTCGAACCAACCCGGCGGGTGGCTAACTCTTGCTGACGCACTATGCGATGCGACACCACCGACGTTTCGGCGCAGTGGTCGATCACGGCCCGAACCTGAAGCTTTTGACCTCGTTCGACAACCTTAACAACTGCCGTAGGGAGTAGCGGAGTCACCTGTTGCAAATTTGGCAACGGTGATGGCGAGAGCCGGCGTCGAGAGTCACTATTTGAGTGACGGTGAGGTGTATCAGTTTGTGAATGTCGTTGAGACTGTGGGTGGCGTCCTTTTAAACGACGGCGGCGCTCGGTTCTCGGTAAACGAGACCTTCTGCCAGAGCGCCGAGTTCCGCGCGGGCGCTCATTCATCCGAAGGGCGGATCTAAAAGAATGCGATACGTTCGCGTCGCGTATGCATCTCGCCAATCTCACCTCGTCATCTACTTCTGACGCCGATCACCTCTCAACACGTGCTGGGGCCGACAAACGAGGCCGGGCAGCAGACTCCTCGGCTAGCGTCCCTCCTTCGCGTGACAACACAGGCAAACGAGGCCTGGCTACGCTTTGAGGATCAGGCTTCGACTTCTTCACGCTGTTATTGAGTCCCAAATGCAGCATGGTATGGTGCTTCTCCTTGCAGGGGCGACATTGTCCGCCGCTTTGGCACTGATTGGTGATGTGGTTCGGTGACAAGCACTTTGAGCAGTACTTGAACAGTAGCACCAGTCGCAGCCGCTCTGCTACATTCCCGTTCTTAAATACTGTGCAGAAACGCATCGGGTGGCGCGACATGCTCACCTTGCATTTGATTGTGGAGCGTGATTGTGGTTGGCGCTTACTGGACAGTTGACATGGTTCGAAGCTGAAAGAAAGACAAGAAAAGTAAATGGGTTAATTCCCCGAGACCGGAATAAGGACATCACGCACACAAAACAGACGGACGAAGAAATCTAACTGCTCAATTGGTGGCAAAGGAAAAAGTTTCACTACCAGCCTGGTAATAATTCAGCGTTCAGTGCGTACATCGGCGACACGGACGCAACTGGCAGAGCCTAGATAGACCTTGACTACTCTTCCCAATCGCTGGCCGAAAGATTGTCCGATTTTATGATTACCTTATCACAAGTTGCAGAAAAATGGTTTGCAAATTTTGAAGGACATACAAACGACACGAAGCAAGTTAAATAAAAGCTTATAAAAATACGGCCCAATCACTTGTGCAGTCCAAGAACCGCACCAAACAGTAACATGTTGTAAATGCAGTGCTTGTTCTTGAATCAAGCGTGGATTTTCGAATCCTCAAATTCGACAATTTTATTTGTTTACGTAACCATTAAGTTCAGAATGAGCCTCATTACTGCAGATGTTTTTCTTCAAATTAAAATTAAAAATTTTCAGATGTTCCAAAATCCAATCGGTTAACGTCTAAACTAAATAATTGTGTCAACTAAACTTCTTAAGCGTTCTCAGGGTTTCTTGCTGTTCAAGGAACTCGATCAACACTTTTAATCGTTGCGGCTGTGTTTTCATTCGACCGAGTGGTACGGTATCCAAAATTGAATCGCCTCAAAATCAAGATTGAAACCAAAACATAGACCAACCCTGTACATTATTACGTTAAGGTGCTTTAACAACTCTCAAATTCCAATTAATTTGACCAGTTCGAATTCGAAGTTTATCTGGTAAAAGATTTTAAGACTCAGCTTTTATATAATGATTTATACTATATTAGCTGAATAAATTTTTAAGTGACATTTGCAATAAAACTTCTAGTGAACCATAAAAATTCGATAAATTTCTCTGAAAATGTCGCGCAAATTACATAAATATTGCAATTTTTCTGCATTTAAAGCTGTTACAGTTTCTCTAATTTTTTCTTATTTACTGAATTCACTCCATTCCGCGCCCCGAAATGCATGACTTTGTGCCACACCCCGTACTTGGCAAACAAAGTCAATTAAAAAACATCGACTCAAGTTTGTTTAAGCAAACATGTGACCTTGCTACATCCTGCTGCTGTAACAATTAAAAAGAATAAAATCCATTCTCTGCGACTTTCAAGAAAAAACTGGAATATGCAAGGAAATTCAAGCAAACAAAAAACAAAAAACCCAAGAAGAGGTTGAAGATTGTTGACTGCAGTCACTGGCTGCGTGCAGACATTTGTTGATTTTGACTTAAAAATTAAATTAAAATGCAAATGAGCTGAGATGTTGTAGAGCAGCAGCAGCAAGTTGTCAGAGCGGCAAGATTGAAGTTGCATGTTCAAAATAAAATCGTTTGGTTAAAAAAACAAAGCGAAGGTACTCTCCTCCATATGTTCAAGAATAAACTTGTGTCAACTACGAGAGAGTTTTTCCAGCAAACCTACCGACTGGCACCTTATGGTTTAATTTAAGCTCCTTTGCTCAAAGACCAAGTGAAAAATTGTGATGAGCTCTGAAAAATAGTGTAAAGTAAAAATAGTACAATTTGCCAAGAAGTAGCAAAAGCATTTTGTCGCATAGGGATTTATGCATAAGTCGGCTTCTTCACCCTATAACACAGCTTAGCACGCACACTTAAGTGAAAAGTTTGCTGTTTACCTATGTTTTTCATTTCTATTCATTTTATGTCTTGACTTATTGTTGTTGTTATTCGTATTTTGTGAGTTTTTAAAAAAGTGTTCTCTGTCTGCCAGCGACTTATGCAGAAGATGAATGTTTCAAGTGGTTGTACTTTATTTTGTTGTTGTTGTTGTTGTTGTTGTTGTTGTTGTTGTTGTTGTTGTTGTTGTTGTTGTTGTTGTTGTTGTTGTTGTTGTTGTTGTTGTTGTTGTTATAAATTATGCAAAGAAGTCGCTTAATGCTGTTGTAACCTTAATTTAATCTTGTAATCTGGTTTGTGGCAAGTGCAATAAATAATTCACAAGTTACCCAGCTGCAAAGGATTTTCATTGTATTTTTTTTTTTCAACTCCGACGGTATTTTTTTCAATATGCTTATAATGATTGCTATGATTCTAGCTATATAAGTCCGGGATCTTGATAGTAACTCTGAAGTTATGTCTAGGTTATAAGTGGGCCACATTTTCCTTAAGACCAGCAATACATTTAGAGGCATCCCATAATCGAATGATTTTTTTTTCATTTAAATGGCTAAGAAATAACTTAAAAAAAAAATCTTATAAAGATATCTGGAATATTAAGGAAGTTATAAGCTTAAAAAGAGATCCTCGCGTGAGTTCGATATAATATTAAAATCATGTTAATACAGCTGCTCCTTTATTATATATATCATTTATTTTATCTGCTCAAACCGGTATATTTAAGACCTAGATGCCCAAGGTAGTAGTATTGGTGAGAGTGACGAAATAACACTGGAAGAAAACAATTTGCTATTCATTTCTCTCCCACTCAACATGCTGATTCCCTATTGGGTGATTGACGATCAAAAAAAAGAGCGTAAGTATACGTGTGAGTTTAATTTGCTGATATCAGCCACTACTGGGCATCTTTGATTTAAGAAGAGGAAACAGGGGAACATTACATAGAATGTTAACAATAATTATTTTGTGTGTGTATATACAGTGCTTTAATTAAGTGTTGAACATTGACGCCGTCGTATTATTTGTTTCGTATAACTTGAAAGTCGTTTTTCTCAAAACTGCGGGCAACCTAGCTCAAAAACCTACTTAACCGATACTTACAATATTTGGAAGGACAATTTTTAATAAAATTTTAATCAATGTGGATGAAACTGATTCTTTAAAAAGCATTTAGAGAATTACTTACTTACTTAGTTGGTCGTAACAACCCGTGTCCGGGTTTCAACCGACCTCATGAGCTCTCGCCAGGCGCCTCTTCTTTGCGCGCGCCTTCTCCAATCGGATACACCAAGTGCGATTAGGGCTTCCTCAGCCTGGTCCATCCATCGGAGGCATGGTCTCCCTCGTCGTCGTTGACCAGCGACCCTCGCCTCGAGCACCTTTTTCGCTAGAGCTTCGTCGTCCATACGATGGACATGACCCAGCCAGCGTAGTCGCTGCACAGTTATACGCCGAACTACGTCAATGTCATCGTAGAGCTAATACAGCTCGTGGTTCATTCGTATGCGATAGTCATCGCCGACTCGAACAGGACCGAAGATTTTGCGAAGAACTTTTCTCTCGAACACCCCCAGAGCGGCTGCGTCAGTTTGCGAAACTACCCATGCCTCAGCGCCATAAAGCAACACAGGTAGAACGAGCGTCTTGTAGAGTGTTAGTTTTGTCGATCGAGAGAGGGCTCTGGAACTTAGTTGCTTACTGAGCCCGTAGTAGCACCTATTAGCAATTATTGCTCTTCACTTTATCTCCAGGCTGATTTCGTTTTTGGTATTAATGGCGGTGCCAAGGTAAACGAACTCCTTGACTACTTCAAAGTTATAGCTGCCGGATGAAACGTGGGAGTCTAAACGCCGAGCTCCCTTGTTTGTAGACAGCATATATTTTGTTTTGCCCTCATTTATCGTCAAACCCACTTTGGCTGATTCCTTTTCGATAGCGGCGAAAGCAGCGGTAACATCTCTCTTGGTTCTGCCGACAATATCAATATCATCAGCGTACGCAAGGAGCTGGACGCCTTTGTAGAAAATGGTGCCATTACGATGCACACCGGCCTTTCGTACGATCCCCTCCATGATGATGTTAAAGAGATCGCAAGACAGTGGATCGCCTTGCCTGAAACCTCTTTCGGTATTGAAGGTTTCGGAGAGGTCATTTCCTACCTTGACGGAGCTACGTGTGTTGCTCAACGTCATTCTGCAAAGTCTGATCAACTTTGCAGGTATACCGAACTCAGACATTGTTGCGTATAGGCAATCCCTTCTCGGGCTATCGAACGCAGCTTTAAAATCGACAAAGAGATGGTGTGTGTCACTTTGGTTTTCGTGGGTTTTCTCCAGGATTTGTCGTAGAGTGAAAATCTGGCCTATGGTGGACTTACCAGGTCGAAAGCCACACTGATAAGGTCCAATCAGTGTTTTTGTAATCGGCTTTAATCTTTCACACAGTACGCTTGAGAGAACCTTATATGCGATGGAAATAAGACTGATACCTCTATAACTAGCGCAGATTGTTGGGTCTCCTTTCTTAAGTATAGGGCACAGTACGCTGAGGTTCCAATCGTCGGCCATGCTTTCTTCTAGCCATATTTTGCTGATGAGCTGATGCATGCGCCTTATCAATTCATCGCCGCCGGTTTTAAACAATTCAGCTGACAGGCCGTCAGCACCCGCTGCTTTGTTGTTTTTGAGTCGTTGGATAGCAACTCGAACCTCTTCATGGCTAGGTGGTGGTACTTCCACTCCGTCATTGTTGATTGGTAGCTCTGGACTGCGCTCTCCATGGACGGCATTGGTGGAATTGTCGCCAGTAAGTAAATTGGAGAAGTGCCGTCTCCACAATCTCAGCACACACTGCGTATCCGTATTCAGATCTCCATTTTCGTCTCTACAAGTGGATGCTCCGGGCTTGAAACCTTGGGTTAGACGCTTAACCTGTTGATAGAATTTTCGTGCATCCTTCTTGCCCTGGTATACCTCTAGTTCCTCACGCTCACGCTTTTCCTGCTCTCTTTTCTTGCGTCTGAAAAGGCGCCTCTCTTCCTTCCTCTTTTCGCGGTAGTTTTCTCGCACGGCTCGCGTTGCAGCTGACTGCAGCGTTTTTCTATATGCGGCGTTTTTTACTGCAGTCGCAATGCGACACTCCTGATCATACCATTGGTTCCGAGGTTGCGGGCGCCGGAAACCAATGACTTCTTCAGTGGCAGCGCGCATGGAGTGGGATATATGCGCCCAAAGTCCGCCGGCGTCGTCGGGTCCAGAGGTTGGTTGGTTGAGCTTAACTGAGAGTTGAGCGGAGTAGGCTTCGGCAGTCCGTTGTAATTGCAGCTTAGCGACATCTAGCTTTCGTTGCATTCCTGTGCGTATGTTCTTCGCATTGCATAATCGCATGCGGATCTTGGCTGCAACCTGCCACGCCTATTGTATTTAAAAACAAAATAAGAAGTGAACGATGCACAGAGTGTCCTTTTCAATTTTAGCGCGCCAAAAATCTATAAAACAAAAATTTGAATATTAGCCTTATTTGGCCTTATTTTCTCAAAAGACATAAATTAATGTAATTAAAAAACAATATCACCAAGTCAAAATACTTTTGGAAATTTTTTTAAAAATCATGAAACTCAGAACTTTTAAGGGGTTACATGACATTGGCAGTTTTTTGAAATGGATTTATATGGAGTAGATATTCTTGAGATTCTAAGAAAAAAAATTTCATGGAAAAACTTCTACGGGTTCAAAAGTTACAGCCGGATTAGTGAGAGCGCACTTTTAATTTTTACGCTGCCTACGTACGGCAGCTGGTATAAACTTGTTTTACTTGCTACCTGACTTTTGGTGGTTGTTATTTCGTACCTACTTGAAAGGTGAAGGGTGAAGCCCGAATTGCTAAACGATTGCAACAAACTAGAAGAAACAGCACAACACAAGATAAAGAAGGCATACAGTACGAAGCAGGCAGGGCAGATTGAAGGTAACCTTTTCTTTCTTTGTTCATAAACTTTGAACGCGTTTATCTCGAAACCATGTTTTTCGTACTGGTTGCGGCACTAGCGGGTTTATTTTTTGACGAAATTTTTTTTATTTTTTTAAACTTGATTCGCTATCGTATGACACGAGCTTTTTTTTAAATTTTTTTATGAATTTTTCAAGTCAATATTTTTTTTTCGAAAAAACAAACTTTCAAATTTGGAACATCACCGTCATTACAACATGAGGAATATCACAAAGCTCGTGTCATACGATAACCAATTTTGTTAAAATTTAAAAAAGTCATTTTTTTCCAGATCGGACAATTTTGCAACTCCCAGCGCTGCAACCACGAGTACCCTTTTTTTCACTGCCGCCAGTTTGGAGCTCTATAAATCCATGTTGGAGTGAAAAATGTATTTTTTTAAATTTTTTTTCTTGTTATTTGTTCAATTCTCTACAATAATAATTTTGGAAAATTGTTTGTTTTTGACTGAGTTATGAATTTTTAAAACAAGGTCTGTTTTCTCTGCCGCGAATGTCATGTCCCGCCTTAATCAACAAAAAAAAAATGGATGCAACGCTCTAAAAGTAAAAAGTAAGTTTAAATTGTGTGGTAATATTTAATTAAAGTTTAATTTAATTATATAAGAATAATAGAAAAAACGGCAAAATAATTTTAAAAAAAAATTCATACAAAAAATTCATAAAATCAACATCCCAGCAAAAAAAGTGCTTCCAAAAAAAGGTAAAATGGAAGGTAAAGTATGGAATTCTTCTCCTTCCACTGTCACGCCCGGAATTCCCGGATTCTTCCGGGAATTCCCGGATGCCCGGATTCTTTTAACATATGCATGTCATGGATGGATGGGATGCTTTCCTTAGTCTTCTCCAGAAGTGCTTTCAGAATTTTTTCAAAGGAATATATCTTTGAGAAAATATCTTTATTCTACCGCAATTCGCTAGTGCTGTTCCACCGATAACATTTTATGGGGCGTGGCACTTTTTCATCAGCCCAAACTTTCGGTATAACTTTCGAACTATAAGCCGCACATCAATGAAACTCGGTATGAACTTGCTATTTAGTCGTGTTCTTCGGCTGGAAAAATTGAGTCAGCATATAAAAGGGGCGTGGCATTGCCCATACAATTCAAAATTTTGATATTGAATAGCTTTGGAACTAAATGCCGTATAACAATGCAGTTCAGTATGGAGTTAGGCTGAAGTGGGGGGATGTGTAACACGTTTTTATTTGATCGAATATAAGTATTCGTAAATTAAATTTGAAATGGTTTAAAGGCCTATCCCTTGCAGAAGAACCAATTCGAAGTAAGTGCTTTAATGGCTTTTTGAATATTTTGAGAAATGGATGAAGTAGAGCATAAATTTCAAATGTATTGTTATGGTCTTTTTCAAATGGGTGGGGTGAAGTGTAACACCAACAAAATGTTGGTTTAAAGACCCAGAGTAAAAGTATTACGATACGAACCAAAATGAAGTTATAGCAATGTCTCGTAAATCTATCTAATTCTCAATGCCCTTAAGCACATACGTTGAAATTAAAAAATCTGATAGTTAACTTCAATAAAATATATGAATGTCTTAACTAATTGCAATAAAAATACATTCGAAATGAAAAATGATTATTCGTTGAAAATAATCATATCGGAGTGACAATTTTTGTGCTTTAAATGTTTTGGCAAAAAATCGCAACAAATCATGCAAAAATCTCGATCTTCTTCGGATGACAACGAAGATACACTGCAAGTGTAAACGTTTTTGTGGCAGCTTTTTATTGACTTCCTATCACGGTTGGATTTTGGTCTGGCTTGAATAGTAAGAACGGGGCCGATCTCTTTTAATGCTGTTGATGTGATTGCATTTCAGAGTTTGACGTTGTTGCATTTTTAATGACAATTATAATGTGTAAGGTGTGTTACACATCAACCCACCGGGGGTGTTACACATCATCCCCATGTAAATTACTTTTTTTCTCATTGATAGAATTTGCCACAACGTGAAAAAATTTAAAATCTTTTGTTATATTTAAAGATATTAAACAATACCACATTTTACATCTACTCACTTTCAAAACCTGAAGAAAACTTTATTAGAAACGCTATTATTTGTGACTTTAAAAAAAAAAATTAACAAACATTTTCCACTTTCTAAGAACTCTAATGAAATGTGTGTCTGCCTACTTCCAACACATATGAAAAACTAGTTGCTGTCAAAAGAAACATATCACATTTGTTCATTCACTCATATGTTAACATTTTGTACGAAAAATCACCGTGTTACACATCACCCCATGGTACACATTACCCCATCTGACCCTACTAATCGGCCAGGGGTGGTATCGGCTAAAGTGATAATTGATAGTTGACAATCAAAATCGTCGCTTTTGCTCCATGTAATGTGATTATCATGCGATAGGTATTAATTTCATGCGATAGGTATTATTTAGGTGTCTTTTTCAAAAAAGTTAATCAAAACAGCGATTGTCAACTATCACCTTAGCCGATTTCACCCCAGGTCTTTCTACTAGAAAACTGGCACTGACATTGAAAAACGCGAAGTGGCTCCGCCGATACAAGTCAAATTTTGGATATTGAAATCGCCGGATATAGCAATGCATGCCAAGTATTGCTAGTTTCCATATAAATACTCAGTTTCGGTTTCAGCCGAATATTACAAAAAAGGACCGAATTTTGGTTTCGGACATTAGACTTGACTATCCGGCAAGATTGCTGAATTGAGGTTGTTGGTAGACGAACAACTTTCGCCACACCCAGTTTCTCTGAAACTCCAATTCCGCATTTTATCTTCAATCCGTCAGTGTAGAAGGACACACCGAAGACTAAATCAGGCCCTCTTAATTGTGAGTGATTTTTTGAAATAAAGTATAAAGATGTCAAGGTCTGTATTAGTAGCAACTAGTTCTCATATACATAAATTTCTCTAAGTGTAGTTTCTTCATAATTTAAGACACCTCAAAATATTGACTAACGAACCACTCAAACGTAATTAAAGACATTTAAAATTCAACAAAATAACTCAGGAACTGTTTAAAAATTCATAAAATTTTCTTTGATTTTACAGTGCCTAAGATCTTAATTGACTTAACTTTTAATATTTACCTTAAGACTTAACGGCAACCTGGCAGCATCTTTTAAACAGAAGAAATTACAAAGAAATCCAACAGCAAGAATTCGTCTTTCTTGTCTTTGCATTTTTAATTTTCATTTAAATTTTCCAAGGTAAACAGCAGCAGTAGCTCCAACAAAAATTCTAATGAGCTCCATCAAGGTAACCCCTCAACCATGGCCAACAATCAACAACGTAAGCTTATCTCTGTAGCTAATGTTAATTCAATTTCCGGCAAAGAGCAAAATAAAACTTTTAATTCCGGCAGCTGAGCAGAGTAGAGAAGCACAGTGTGTGGCACCCTTTGACGGTTATCCTTTCGCGATGTAGAAATAAAAACATTTGCGAGTTATTTGCGGTTGCCAACAATTTATAATTAAGTTAAGAACTTCATCAACTTCATTTGACGGTTTTAAGCTTTGCTTACTTTGATGATGGCGTTGTTTGTTTTTCGTGTTGGTTGCTTGTTTTTAATTTTTTTTTTTTATAAATATCCAAAATACTTTCGAAGGAAATATCTTTTATTTCTAGAAACGAGTAAGTTTCGAGAATATTCAAGGATTAAGTATAGGGTTATTAGCAGAGTGTAGAAGAGAAATAAAAACAGTGGGAGTTAGTTAAGATGGGCCAAATATAGCTGCTGCTACTTTATATTGGATGGTTAATTTATGCAAAAATATTTGGGTGCAATCAAAAATTTGTGTTTTCAATAATTTTAGTTTAAATAAAGAAAATTCTTCGTAGAACTCATGTAAAAGAAAAAAAAATTACACAAAATGTATTTTCTCAACATCAGTCACAGTCAGCAGACATATATTTGAAAATTCCATAAATTTTATAATTTTACAGGCTACTTTATACGAAAAAGATGCAGCAACACATGTCAAGACTCTAAAAATACTCCTCAAAGGTGCTGTAGCACGGTAGCATATGGCGTTGACATTGTATATCAATGACGAAAGGGTTGAACTCCCCAAAAGTGAAAGGAAAAAAAGAACATTTGCAATAATGTACGCGTCTCTTCAGTTTATGGTGGAACAAAAAAAAAAAGAAATCACGATTTTCTTGTACGGAAGCAATCTATTAAAATTTCGATCAAAGTGTGAAGAACAGACAGACGCGCTCCAAAAAAAAAAAAAAAAAATACACAAAAACAACCTGCTATGAAGTATTAAAGGATGTAAAGACGAAACCATGTGATGACAAGCCGCAAAAGGATGTTGTTTTTCTAGACACAATAACAACAACAAAGAACAACGAAAACAATAACGCAACAAACGCGATTTTATCGCTATTCAATAGAGTTGGCAAAACAGCTGTGTGTATGTGTGTGTGTGTGTGTATAGAAGTAAAGCAAGGGCAACGGAAGCAACTATGTGTGCATATTTCCGTTAAACGTGTCGCTGTGTATTGCTTCCGTTGTTGCGCGAATACAACAAAAGAAGCTGCTGCTTCTGCTGCTGTTGTTTTGTTGCTGCTTCTATTGGCTTCCACTTGAGTTAAAATAAAAAAAAAAAATTAAATTTCAAATTGAATTTTTGGCACTGAGACGATATAAGGTGAGTGTCAAGGTTGAGTTGAGTGAAGGTAAACTTGATTTATGCATTTTATTGAAATTTTGCAAGGATCTGTAAGCAAACTGTTGACAGCTGGCTTTGCTTTATCTACAGAGTTAAACATGGCTTAAAGAGGTTAGTAAATTGTTTTTGCTTAAAGCATTTATTTTCACAAAGTGTTTTTGCCTGGAGATATTAAACAAAAATGTATCATTTTTTTTAAGTAAAACTTCTTAGGCGGCGATAGACGATTTTTTTTTTTTTTTAGAGAAAATTTTACATGTTTATAAACATGTACCAAAAAAGTGAAACGTTTTTGTTTATAAACAGGTAACAAAACAGTGGAAACGTTTTTTGTAAATATTATATATAAACACGTAGAAGTATATAAACGCTGCCTAAGGAAACACCATGGTTGGCAGTTATGGGGGGCGCTGGTTTCGAACCTGATGTAAGGCTTTTAAAATTCCAGATGGCGGATAGGATTGCCACCTCGATTTTTTTATTTTTGCGAATCTTTGAAGTTTTGAAATTCTGACATCGGATTTGATGTCGAATCTAATATCAAAGCTGTAAAATTGAAGATGACGGATAGAGTGGCCAAAAATATTTTTTTGTTTCTAGAAATTCGGTGCTGGGCAAGAATGACATTTGAGATTTTTAGGTCTTCCGATTCATTTAGACCCTTTTGAAAAATTCTACAAAAAAAATAACTAAATATGATATATTTATATATTGAAATATTACTAAAAATATTATATTAATTCTAAATAGTATGCCATCGATACACGAATTTTAAATTTTTAATAAAGTGATTCGTGATGTGAGATCGTGAAAGTGATCGATCTCAGTAAAATAAGGGCTCTTGAGTCTTTTAATATAAGAAACCCATTTTGAAATTATAGGTTTGGAAAAACAAAAAACACAAACAATTTTCCTCAATTTTGTTTTATTTAAGCCATATAAGCCTACGCAGCTACGTTTTTGATTGGCTACAGAAATAGTACTTACACATGTAAAAATCAATTGATACTGAAAGAAATTTTTTAAAAACTGACTTTCATATATTTTGTATAAAGACACCATGTTAATATTATGTAGCATAACCATAATTTTTTATTATTGATTGACATCTTCAGGGTAAATGCTTACAAACATTTGTTATCTACAATAATAAAGAAAGTATGAAGATTCCTGCACACGCTCCAAAAAAATGTCTAAATTTTAGATCCGTTTTTACTTTTAATAATATCCTAAAATAATTTTATTTGTTTACGAACGGAATTTTGAGGTGGATAGCTTTATGCACGGTACATTCCTTACATAATTTTATCATACATATAAATGAAAAACCGAACTCTAAAGGTTCCATCGTAGGCATACCAAAAAAAAAAAAAAATTTGGACATATCCTATTCTATATAAAATGTCACGCTCTTTTAGACTATGGCGTCAAAATGTATCGTAAATTAATGCTTAAGAAGTTATAAAACATCTTTAGCAAGCATTATTTTAGATCTAAATTTTTTATATGAAATCGGTTATATACACATCCTTTTCCGAAGAGAAAAGTGTTTTCGAGTCATAAATTTTAAGAAATGTAGATTCTGGAATAAATTCAACATACTGGTCCCAAAGTGGCATACGAAATAAACATTTTTTTAATTTCAGAATGTTTTGACTCAAAAACTCAAAAAAACTTTAAAAAAAATGGACACTGCGCAAATTCCAACAGAACATTTTTTGATCACCTTATTCGATGTGATTTAACTTTATTTTGTTATTAAAAGCTCTATATTCCCATATTGTATAACATTTATAAAATTATTTTTTCTTAAATTCGGCCATGTCTGAATATATTTTTTTCGAAGGACTGATTTTTTTCTGTTTTAACTAACATGACCTTTTCGTCCCGTATTGCATATATCGATCATGTTCGCTGTGAAAAGATTTTGCTATTTTTATTGAAATAATTAACTTATTAAATTAATGGCTTTCTTGAAATGTTTTTTTAAAAATTAACTATATTGATTAGTTTTTACATATTTTTGACTTTTGCAATCAATGCTCAAGCCTTTTTTTCTAAACAGCAATGAGACTCCTATGTATGAAATAAAATCTATTTTAAAAAAATAATAAAACTAACTCACTTTCATCCACAATTTTTGATTTTGAGTGTTGATCATTTTAACTGAAGTGTACTATTTTTATGACAAGCGAAATGTTTTGAAAAACGTAATTTTGAGAAAAAGGACTTTAAAGTTATACGAAACAAATAATACGAAGACGTTAGTGTTCAAAACTTAATTAAATTAATATATATACACACAAAATAGTTATTGTTAACATTGTTTGGAATGTTTCCCTTCTCAAATATACCGTTTTGAGCAGATAAATTAAATGATATAATAAAATAGCAGCTGTCGTAACTTGATTTCTATATTATAGTGAACTCACGCGTGGGTCTCTTTTCCAGCATATAACTTTTTTAGTATTCAAGATAACTTCATAAAATTTTTTTACATATTTTTGAGATGCTTTTAAGTCACTTAAAATGAAAAATTTTGACTCTGGGATGCCTCTAAATGTATTGCCGGCCTTAATTTATTTTTATACTTTAACGCGTACAACGTTGTCATTCCGTTTGTAACGCCAATAAGGAGGCGTGGCAGGTATAGGAAAGTATATATATTTTCGATCGGCATCACCTGCTGAGTCGATTTCCATGTGTCCGTCTGTCTATCGGTCTGTCCGCCTGTACGTCTGTCTGTCAACACGATTACAGCCGTAATTTTAAAGCTATCGCGATGAAATTCAAAATATAAGCTTTTTTAAAAAAAATTAAGATCAAGTTCGAAAATGAGCCAAATCGAATGAAAACCACGCCTATCTCCCATACGGAGTGACTTTATTTTTACTGTAAAATCTCTTAAAAATTCACAAAAATTAAGGAAATGCCTTCAAGTTTTGCACGTAAGCTTCTATCTTCAATATTAATCCTGACTATGAAATTTGTAAAAATCGGATGAAAACCACGCCTACCTCCACCATACAAAGTGGCCTTTTGATTAACGTAAAATCTCTAAGAAATCCACTAAAGTTAAAGAAATGTCTTCAAATTTTGCACATGAGCTTAGATAATTAATATAAACCATTTCTATAGAATTTGCAAAAATTTGATGAAAACCACGCCTACTTCTCATACAAAGTGGCTTTATTTTAAACTAAAATCTCTTAGAAATCCACAAATGTTAAAGAAATGTCTTGAAATTTTGCACATGAGCTTTGGTAAATAATATGAACCATATCTATGATATTCGGAAAAATCGGATGAAAACCCCCCGCCTACCTCCCCTACAAAGGACGTCATCAAAATAGGAAAACTTTCGTAAATATATAAAGATTTCGAAAATACTTGAATTCAGCCGCGGGGAGGAGGGGGTATTTTAGCTTCGGTACCCTGCCGAAGCTCCATTCCATACTAGTTTATTACAAACTTACGGCTGATACATTTTTTATTTATTAATCAGGCATATTGAAAAAATTGTTTCCCCCTCCCCCACAACCCCTCTTACCAAAACCCTGGCTACGCCCATGTATCATAGTATGCAACATTTTCTGATTAAATGATTGAAAAACTTTCCAAAACAAAAATGCTGACGTACAATGTTATTGTTTAAGCGTCAAATTTTAACACCTACGGTGTATGTCAATTTTAACCCATACACGGTTTTCTTACAAAATACCTAGCATAAAAACTATCCAAACTGTCCATAACATTAACTAATATGATTTATTTAAATGTGAGTAAAACTATTGTAACCTTTATTGTGGCGATTTATTTTGATTTTATTTTTTTCTGCTCAAAAAAGTTGTTGATTTATTGCATTACTTTGAACTGCATCAAAACCAATGGACGTAGGGATGAACGAACAAAATTTATGAAAATTTATACATAATATTTTATTTATCGCTGCGATCACAAAATAAATACAACAATATATATTAACAAACAATAAAGTCACCGCAGTTGATTTATATGTCTGCAGCATGAACACAATGAAGTCAAAAATGCACTCAAACGCACACACACACACACAAACGCTTGGCAACATAATTCATTTCCTCTCATTGTGAGTGCGAAAAGTGGATGACAAAAAGCTGCTGAAAAAAAAAAAAGTTAAAACGATGCAACTGAAAAAATTGTGATAAATAATAATAAAGTCCTGACAATGCAGGTGAATCTGCAATGAAGTGCAAAAAAGGAATTATTTCTGAAAAATCATATAGAAAAATGGTAGTCACAAAAAGTGACAAAAATAAACCAAATTTGACTACAATGAAATGGTTAAAATAAAGGCAGCAAATAAAAGAGCTAACAAATTGTAAGCGAAGCAGAGTGAAAAAAAAAATCCTACAATTGACGTCAATTGAAAATAAAAGCTCACCGGTTATTGAGTTGCAGGCCTATAAATGGCGTAAAGTATGTGTGTGTGTGTGTGTGTGAGTATGTATGTGTGTAAGAGTGCTCGTTGTAAGCCGAAATCACTTTTTCAAAAGCGCAATCAAAAATCCCGCGAGATACTGTGGCACAGCAAAAAAGAAAACCAAACATTTCATTATATTATTTAAAAAAAAAATAAAAGCCTTTTACTTTTCTCACACGCTTAAACAAACACACACACACACACACACACACACACACACACAAACACTCACTCACTCACAACAAAGATCTCCAACAGCGAGTACGAATATGCTGCTTGACCACGACGAAACGGAAGTGCAACGTGGCCACCGGAAGTGTTTCAAGTGCGCGCCTCGAATTGTTTTTATTTTTATATAAAAATATGGCGCAAAGTAAGTGGAGTGGAATTGAGTTCAATGTAGTGTGCACACACACACACACACACACACACAAGTGCTCACTCAGACAAACATACTCACGTGCATAAAATATGGCAAGCATTCAACTGTAATGCAATCAATAGGAAAGCAACGTAAGAACATGTGCGTTTTTTTATTGCAGTGCATACAAAAACAACAACAACAGTTATAACAACAGCAACAATTCAACAAATAATCGACTCAACTTCCGGTGGGCTTTTGTCGACTTTTTTTTCTTCTTCTTCTTCTCTTTGATTTTGCGCGCCAACAGAGCACGTTGCTGCTGCTCCTGCTGCACTCTAGCCACAAACGTTGTTGGCGATCTAGCGCGGTATGCTATTTTTGCTGTCATTGGTTGTTGTTCTTATTTTTGTTGTTACTGTTGTTGCCTTTTGTGTGCTGCATGCCACAGCAGTAGCATAATTTATGTTTGTGTAATAATCCATTTTAGCTCCATCAACCAATATTGGTTCATTGTTTCCGTGCTAATTGTTTGGCTTTTGACCAATTCCTCTCTCAGCGGATAAGGATTTAATGCGCTGCAGGATTCGTTTGCAGCATAGTGTACCTACGTATAAAGCGACTTGAGTAACGTAGCTGGTTAGAATATTTAGAGATTTTTTAAATTCATTTGATTTAAGATTGAAATATTGTGTTCTTTTTAATTTTGAGCTATATTTTGCCTTTTTTTTAGCTTTGAGTAGCTTTCGAGCGGCTCTCTTGCTCATAAATGACTCATGAGTTATACAAAAGGAATGACTTTGAACATATAGCTTGTTTTAATACAGAATTTTTGTAGTGACCCTATAGGAACAAACTAACTTGTTTTTAAAAACAACTAATTAAAAAACTAATTTAAAATAAACCAGTCAATGAACTACTTTGAATTATATTAAGGCGGCATCGACTTCAATTCTAAATATTAGATTTTATTGCATTATACATGAAGTAATTGAAATACTACTTAAAAACCAGTGATTGATAAACTACTTTGAATTATATTAAGGCGGTAGCTACCCTGATTATGACATGTTTTAATTGCAAATTTTTTTATTTATTTTTTTATTTATTTTAAAGTAGTTAAAAAATAATTTAAATTTAACTAATTTAACAAGTAGTTGAAAATATATGCAGACGAAAGTCAATTGACTTATTTAGCGGACATCACCATACAAAATATGTTAGTTCGTTCTATGGAAAAAAGTCAGAATTTCAACTAGTTGTGGTTGACAAAAAACTGCTACTTACTCAACTACTTCTAAATTATTTGATTTTCCTACAGGGGAAAACTTCTTTTGACACGTTAAGCAAACTGCACTTTGAGAAGAAAGTCAATAATGTCAATGGGCGCCTTGTTCATGGAAGAACATCAAAAACAAATAGAATGAAAGAAATCATTACAGATATTTTCATTCTATCTGTTCCTTAATATTTTGATAACCTGACATTGAATCTGGATCACGAAAATTATGCCCGATAAAACCCGAAAAACTGCTGAAAGTTTTGATGATCTCCATTTTCTTTCGGACTTTATTTCCAATTGCCATTTTAAATTCTGGCGTTTTTTTCCAAAATTCAAAGCTTCAAAATTTTCGGGGTTTTTTGCCATTTCTTTCGGGCGTATGTTCTGGGAGCCTTTCTGGTTTGGTTTTTTTTCGTATTTTTTTTTTTTTTTTACTTTTCTTGAATAAGTAACTTTTTATTTTATTTACGAAAATCTCATGATAAGTTTTTAAGTAGCTTTAGAGAAGTTGAATTTTCGAACATTTAAGCAAATTTTATTTACCTGTTTTCTTAGAACTTTTAGCATTTCCCTTCAGTCTAAATTAAAAAAAAAAAACAAAAGAACTGAAATAAAATCAACAATCAGGAAGAAATTCAGTACATTACCCAGTGCGATAAAATGGAACGAAGTTGAAATACCTGGGAGATAATGCAATTCTTCTGGTAGGTCTTGTCGAGTTAAAGAATGTTCTATACTTGAAATTTGCCGGACACCTCCAAAATCTAGACTTACGGTAAAAAACCGATTTGTCCTACCTTTGCCCACTTATTGGCCTATAACTTACATGATTGTCAACCGATTTTAAAAATGTAACCGGGTCCTGAAAGCCAAACCTTTCCAACAATAAATAAACTGTTTGGAATAACTGAAGAAAGTTGTTTGTATTTACTCTGCAAATACAACTTTTTTTTTCAATTTTTTTCTTCTTCTTTCAACTTTGACGATTTTTCTACACTACTTACTTTCTTAGGTGGTCGTAACAACCCGTGTCCGGGTTTCAGCCGACCTCATCCGCTCTCACCAGGTGCCTCTGCTTTGCGCGCGCCTTCTCCAATCGGATACACCAAGTGCGGTTAGGGCTTCCTCAGCCTGGTCCATCCATCGGAGGCATGGTCTCCCTCGTCGTCGTTGACCAGCGACCCTCGCCTCGAGCACCTTTTTCGCTGGAGCTTTGTCGTTCATACGATGGACATGACCCAGCCAGCGTAGTCGCTGCACAGTTATACGTCGAACTACGTCAATGTCATCGTAGAGCTCATACAGCTCGGGGTTCATTCGGATGCAATAGTCATCGCCGACTCGAACAGGACCGAAGATTTTGCGAAGAACTTTTCTCTCGAACACCCCCAAAGCGGCTGCATCAGTTTGCGAAACTACCCATGTTTCAGCGCCATAAAGCAGCACAGGTAGAACGAGCGTCTTGTAGAGTGTTAGTTTTGTCGATCGAGAGAGGGCTCTGGAACTTAGTTGCTTACTGAGCCCGTAGTAGCACCTATTAGCAATTATTGTTCTTCGCTTTATCTCCAGGCTGATTTCGTTTTTGGTATTAATGGCGGTGCCACGGTATACAAACTCCTTGACTACTCCAAAGTTATAGCTGCCGGATGAAACGTGGGAGTCTAAACGCCGCGCTCCCTTGTTTGTAGACAGCATATACTTTGTTTTGCCCTCATTTATCATCAAACCCACTTTGGATGATTCCTTTTCGATAGCGGCGAAAGCAGCGGTAACATCTCTCTTGGTTCTGCCGACAATATCAATATCATCAGCGTTCGCAAGGAGCTGGACGCCTTTGTAGAAAATGGTGCCATTACGATGCACACCGGCCTTTCGTACGATTCCCTCCATGATGATGTTAAAGAGATCGCAAGACAGTGGATCGCCTTGCCTGATACCTCTTTCGGTATTGAAGGTTTCGGAGAGGTCATTTCCTACCTTGACGGAGCTGCGTGTGTTGCTCAACGTCATTCTGCAAAGTCTAATCAACTTTGCAGGTATACCGAACTCAGACTTTGTTGCGTATAGGCAATCCCTTCTCGGGCTATCGAACGCAGCTTTAAAATCGACAAAGAGATGGTGTGTGTCAATTTGATTTTCGTGGCTTTTCTCCAGGATTTGTCGTAGCGTGAAAATCTGGTCTATGGTGGACTTACCAGGTCGAAAGCCACACTGATAAGGTCCAATCAGTGTTTTTGTAATCGACTTTAATCTTTCACACAGTACGCTTGAGAGAACCTTATATGCGATGGAAATAAGACTGATACCTCTATAACTTGCGCAGATTGTTGGGTCTCCTTTCTTAAGTATAGGGCACAGTACGCTGAGGTTCCAATCGTCGGGCATGCCTTCTTCTAGCCATATTTTGCTGATGAGCTGATGCATGTGCCTTATCAATTCATCGCCGCCGGTTTTAAACAATTCAGCTGACAGGCCGTCAGCACCCTCTGCTTTATTGTTTTTGAGTCGTTGGATAGCAACTCGAATCTCTTCATGGCTAGGTGGTGGTACTTCCACTCCGTCATTGTTGATTAGTAGCTCTGAACTGCGCTCTCCATGGGCGGCATTGGTGGAATCGTCGCCAGTAAGTAAATTGGAGAAGTGCCGTCTCCACAATCTCAGCACACACTGCGTATCCGTATTCAGATCTCCATTTTCGTCTCTACAAGTGGATGCTCCGGGCTTGAAACCTTGGGTTAGACGCTTAACCTCTTGATAGAATTTTCGTGCATCCTTCTTGCCCTGGTATACCTCTAGTTCCTCACGCTCACACTTTTCCTGCTCTCTTTTCTTGCGTCTTAAAAGGCGCCTCTCTTCCTTCCTCTTTTCGCGGTAGTTTTCTCGCACGGCTCGCGTTGCAGCTGACTGCAGCGTTTTTCTATATGCGGCGTTTTTTACTGCAGTCGCAATGCGACACTCCTGATCATACCATTGGTTCCGAGGTTGCGGGCGCCGGAAACCAATGACTTCTTCAGCGGCAGCGCGCATGGAGTGGGATATATGCGCCCAAAGTCCGCCGGCGTCGTCGGGTCCAGAGGTTGGTTGGTTGAGCTTAACCGAGAGTTGAGCGGAGTAGGCTTCGGCAGTCCGTTGTAATTGCAGCTTAGCGACATCTAGCTTTCGTTGCATTCCTGTGCGTATGTTCTTCGCATTGCATAATCGCATGCGGATCTTGGCTGCAACAAGAAAGAAGAAATGTACGCACATCTAGAACACTAGATGCATGCCTTCCGTCGATTACAACATGATCAATTTGGTTTCGCGTTTTTTTATCCGGGGACAGCCAGGTGGCCTTGTGGATGTCGAGGTGCTTAAATCTGGTGCTACTAACTACCATGTTTCGCGCCGCGGCGAAGTCGATCAGTCTTAGACCGTTGTTCGTGGAGGTCTCATGAAGACTGAACTGACCGACAGTGGGGCCAAAGATGCCTTCCCTTCCGACTTTCGCATTAAAATCGCCGAGGACTATTTTCACGTCATGGACCGGAAGGTGGTCGTATACGTCCTCAAGACTAGCGTAGAAAGCGTCTTTGACGGCTTCGTCCTTTTCCTCTGTCGGGGCGTGCGCGCAAATAAGGCTGATGGAGAAAAATTTTGCCTTGATGCGGATCGTGGCCAATCTTTCGTTCACAGGTGTGAACCGGGAAACAAGTTGGCGTAGTTTTCGGCTAACAACGAATCCACATCCAAATTCGCGCCTCTCCGCATGGCAGCTGTAGTAGATATCACAGTGTGCTTGTTTAGAGCAGCCTTGCCCTTTCCATCGCATTTCCTAGATGGCGGTGATGTCAGCCTTTATTGTTTTGAGGGCTTCCGCCAGTTGGATAATGGCACCTTCCCTATAAAGGGTTCGGACATTCCAGGTGCATATCCGTAAATCATTGTCCGTTTTTCGTTTGCGGTGGTCGTCAACGTAATTGGGGTTCTTATCCGAGGCTGGTTTAGTTTTCATTGGGCAGTAGTAATGTGGTGGGACCCAAACCCTTCGCACATTCCATGTTTAAGGTCTATGGAGTGAACCGCCGCTCAAATTAGCCGTCAAACTGACGGATGCCAGTTTGCCGTTGCCCAGGGAACACCACGTGGAGGTTTCAGTCGACTTGAGACGATTTCGACATTTGTCTATACACTAAATTATATAGAGACCACGCTAATACGGTATGGATTCATAAAATATATTAAATAATAATTTAAACACAATTTAGGTTTTAGACTTAGGATAGTAATTGACAAAGTTATTCAACTTTGTATAAAAATAGATTTTTTTAAAACAACTTATTGAACTTTTCATGACGAGATTTTTTTTTTAAATGCCAGTAGATTGTTTTTGTGTGCTTTTTCATTCTTTCTTTCGTTCACCAAAAAAAATTCTAACAGCAGCGGTCGTCAGACTTTTTCCTCTTCAGAGTCTAATTTGTTATTTACAAAACAAATGTTAATATGGATTTGATCAAGTAACAATCAATTTAAAAAAAATTACTATAAAATGATGATGTTTTATTAACACTGTATATAATATATGTAATGTAACTGTAATATAAGTATTGTCCACTGGTTGGAAGCCAATGTTATACTAAACCAATGTTAGGATGTAAACGGCGAGGCTTTTTTAGACCTCAAATCCGAAATGTCATGAGAGATACGAATTTTGTAAGAAAGTTAAATTCCGTGGAACAACGTGCGTGGAAAAGTTTTGTTTCGCTGTGCACTAATTTCCTCGGAAACCATAGAAGCGACGACTAGTCGCAATTGTGACTGAATTTTTATGTGCATATGGTGCAATGAGATACTACATGTCCATTAAAATTCATTTTCTCCATTCGCATTTGGACTTCTTTCCACAGAACTTAGACCAGTTTAGCGATGAGCAAGAAGAACATTTTCACCACAAAATAGAAAAATATTTTGAAAGAAAAAATAAAATTGAAACTATTTCGGAGTATTGCTGGTCATTGCCACTCGAAACTAATGATGCCAACTTAAAAAAAAACGTTCGAGGAAACATTTTTGAGTGTCATGCCGAAAATGTATTTTTCGAAAAAAATCTCTTTTCATGAAAAGTTTATTAACTTTGTCAATTACTGATGGATTTTAAAAATCAAATTCAGTTGAAATTGCTAATAAATATATTTTGTGAATCCATACAGAACTAGTGTGGTCTCTATATAATTTAGTGTGTAGAAAAATTGTTAAAATTGAAAAAAGTCGAAAAATTTGAAAAAAAAATTGTATTTGCAGAGTAAATACACACAGCTTTCTCAAGTTATTCCAAACAGTATTTATATTGTTAGTAAGGACCAATCGTCTTTCAGAATCCGATAACATTTTTAAAATCTCTTGATAATCAGGAAAGTTATAGGCCAATAAGTGAGTAAAGGTAGGCAAAATCGGTTTTTTTAACCGTAAGTCTAGGTTTTTTGGGGTGTCCGGCAAATTTCAAGTGTAGAGCATTCTTTAACTTGACAAAGACCTACCAGAAAAAAATAGCATTATCTCCCAGGTATTTTGGACTGTCGCACAGTGTTATCTTTGATTTCATCTTTGAATCAACAACAACTACATAATCATAAACACATAGCACCAAGTTGAAAACACCAACAACAAGAAGCTGTAGAAGATAAAAGCATGGCAAAAGCGTGTAACTCATAATTCTCAAATCAATGTACTGCTTTCACTTGACTTGTTGGCCATTGCAACATCTTAGCTGTGGAAACTTTACTCCTTTTCACGCATACCCACACTTTCCTCAATATAAACGCTTACTTCCACACGCCCTACACACAAACCTAAACACAAACCATTGAAAATCAACAAAGAAGAAAATGTGAAAATTTGTCATTTTCACTTTGGTCCACAACACACTGAACTGGAACATTATAACTTTACACAAACCGGAAGTGAAACTCATTTTGTACGTCCTGATCTTCATACACTGTACAGAAGAGTGTAGTGAATTTTGGCATCGCCCTATATCTAGAGGCAGTACTCACAAATCCTTAAACAAGCTATTTTATAAGTTAAATCGAAGGAGTGATGTTGGCACAGGTTCGAAAGTAGCTACTGCTGCTGGTTGCCTCCTGAATTCGAATTTTGGATTACGGTGCCAAAATGTCAACTTCCGGTTGGAATGAACATTTTAGTTGCTGAAACGCACAGGCTTGGAAGAATAAAATATAACGGTGTAAGTTAAGAGATGACAGACACTTCTGAAGGTGACACTTTGATACACTGAAAAATTTATTCAAAATTTTATGAAATTTTTTCTTATAATAAAAAAGTAAAAACCCAGCAGAAAACTCGCTCAGGCCTCTAATAGTCAGACTGGAATTCAGGACTGAATTTCTATGCATAATCATGCCTCTATTATTCAGTTTTCAAGGCTAAAATTAATATATAATTCAGGCCTCCTTTTTACAGACCTGAATTCAAACCTGAAATTAAATTCAGGCCAAATTTCATACTAAATTTTATTTAAAAATTGATATTCAGACCAGAAATCATAGAGACCATAAAAAAAATTTAATAACAAAGGTCAGATCTGAAGAGGCAGACACTTGTATGAAAAAATGAGCGCTGTTTTGAAAGAAAAGTCAGGCCTAGGTCTTGCCTATCAGCCTGGAATTACAGCATGATCAAACAATTTATTTTCTGCTGGGAACGTAAAAACAATAAATAACTTTATAATTTCTGTGGAAATAAAAGAAAATTGGCGAAGGAAAAACCCTGATTCTCTAAATAAAATTTTTGTTGATACTGCTCCTAATAATAATAACAACCTGCTCCCGTCTTTTATTTCCACATTGCAAACATCTTTCAAGTTTGACTCGGTTACTGAACTTGATGTTGGAAACTGTGTATCGCAGATAAGGTCAAATGCTGTAGGTGAAGATGGAATCCCAATCAAGTTCATCAAACTAATACTTCCTCACATTATAGGCCCACTAACACACATTTTAAATAATTGCTTTGTAACGTCATCTTCTCCAGATTTGTGGAAAATTGCAATTGTGCTGCCAGTAGCGAAAAAGCATAACCCAGCTGGACCAAATGGTTTTGACCAATAAGTATATTATCACCGTTGTCAAAAGTATGCGAAAAGCTTATTGCTCAACAAATAAATGCATATTTACTTAAAAAAAATCTGTTATCCCCATTGCAATCCGGGTTTGGTGCTGGGCACGAAAATTCTTCTGCTGTGGTTAAGGTGATCGACGATATAAGAACCGAATATGATGCAGGCAATATGACTTTGCTTTGTCTACTTGACTTTTCGAAGGCTTTTGATAAAGCCTATCATGTATTTTTATGTCACAAACTCAAGTGTCGTTTTGGCTTCTGTGATAGTGCTGTCAATCTTTTGTCCAGTTATTTGTGTAATAGGTTGCAAAAAGTGATACCCTAAAAACTTTTTCTCAGTATTCCATACTTGGTCCTCTACTCTTCTCGTTATTTATAAATGACATTTTTTTCAGTATGTAAACATGCATGTATCCATGCATATGCTGACGATGTTGAACTTTATCTATCTCGACGGATTGGGCTTCTTGATAACCTCAGTTGCAGATTGAATGAAGATCTCAATATTATCTCTGAGTGGGCCATAGGTAATTGCCTTCAATTAAATGCTACCAAATCGTATGTTTTACGTATATGTAAAAATAAAACTTGTGTTGTTGATGTCCCTGACATATTCATTGGGTCAAATAAGCTTAAAGTAGTGTCTACAGTTGTAAATCTGGGTTTTTATATAAATTCTTCTTTGTCTTGTACAATCGGCACCCTGCCGAAGCTCCATTCCTTACTAGTTTTTTCTTTTTTCTATTCCCGCTTTATTTTTCTTTCTTCATCTCTTCGCAACCTCTTAATTCATAATTTTTTGATTTTTAATTAAATATTTGATATTGCTTTTATATAAATTCAAATTAAACTAAAAATGTTACTTTAATTAAGTTAATTTATAAGCTAAGTTGTTATTATAAAAAAATATATTGAATGTATTCATTTTGTACTTCAAAAGAACTAGGTTCTTACTGTACTAATATTTGGTAGTTATAAACATAAACATAAACATAAACATAAACATAAACATAAACATAAACATAAACATAAACATAAACATAAACATAAACATAAACATAAACATAAACATAAACATAAACATAAACATAAACATAAACATAAACATAAACATAAACATAAACATAAACATAAACATAAACATAAACATAAACATAAACATAAACATAAACATAAACATAAACATAAACATAAACATAAACATAAACATAAACATAAACATAAACATAAACATAAACATAAACATAAACATAAAAATAAACATAAACATAAACATAAACATAAACATAAAAAAGAAAAGATGAAATTGGTAAGAGCTTGTTTAAATTTACGATTATATATACCCAGCAGAAAATGTAATGCCTGATCAGGCTGGACTTCAGGCCTGACAGGCATGTTCGAGGCCTGGCTTTTCCTTCAAAACAGCCCTGCTCTTTTCATACAAATCTCCGCCTTTTCAGTAACATAACATAAAACTTATGAAAAAAGGTCGTAATTAATTAAAACACAATTAAAAAAACAATAACTAATGTCTTGATATAAGTGACCAAGTTTTAATACTATTGAACTAAAAATCAAATCAATATTCAGCGTTCAGCATTTACCACAACATTTTATCTTTATTATCGATTATTCTTAAAAAAACTCCATGGCTCTTTGATGAAAATAAATAATTTAGAAATGCGTGTGAGTTATACTCGTGCAATTAATTGAGATATTGATAGTGACTTTAACAGTTGTAATAATTAATTACAATTATTGATTCAAATGGTTAATTCTTTCAACAAATTATTCATTTCTCAATGTATGTATTCATTTCTTACTGTGTATGTGAGTTTTTTCTCAATTGAATTGTTTTACTATGCTCCGATTAAACTACGCCTATATGTTCAGCGTCACAATGAAGGTCATTTCTAGCACAGACAATTTACAGCCAGGAATACAAAACAACTCACACACACACACATAGACACACTTATGTACATACTTTTGCTGGTAACCGTTTAACCCTTTACACTTTTCAAACATTTGCAAACAAGAACATGCCAAATGGGCAAATTGTTGGGATGTCTGTTAAGCCTCATCTGTGTTCAAACAGGAGATAGCAAGTGAGTCGCCCCATATGGGCACCGCTGTAGCCACTATACTGATTGACAATCCCTCCAATGATGCCATCTCATCGCTCCGTCTGTCTGTCACCCACACCACCCACGCCTCTGTCATTTTCATGCCGTTATTATTTTGTATTTAATTTAACGTGAAATTCAAGTGACTTTCAAGTGTGCCCAACAGCCTTGTGTGTGTGTGCTGCTGCTGCTTAGATTAGAAGTTATCACTGGACATGGACATGACATCCGTGGCATTAGGTTTGATGCCAAAACTTGTAGCTTTTCAAATGCAGAGCCTGGATGTGTAGGTGCTCTGGCCTAAAGGTATCGCTTGTGTCTTGTGGTTTGGGCATTGTTGCTGTTAAGAATTTGTTGCTGCTTTTGTGAGCATATTGTTGGTGTTGTTGTTGTTGTTGTTGTTGTTGTTGTTGTTGTAGCTTGTGTCATTGTAAAATTGCGCATTATGCACTTGAGTTGTTTTGGCCCACTGAATATGGGCAAAATTAAGTTTGTTTTGCTTGATTTACAGGAAGCAGCCGTGTTAACTGTCGGTAACAGTTGGCTTAAATGACGCAAAATGCGTTTGATTATAATTTGGTCTTGGACTGAGCAATTTGATTTAAAGAAAAATTTGAAATTATTGGCGAAAAAACGAGCTACGCGCCTATATCTCAAAAAATTCAAGAAGGTTTTAATAACTGATACATTTTAAAGATTTATTTAAATATTTAAAGGTTTAAACAATTTATTTTGACTAACTAAATCACTAAAAGTAATTATAAGGTACCTAGGTATAAGTACTACAGTTGTGACCTTGTTGAAAATTTGTTTCACATTTTTACTGTGAAAAGTTTTCGAGCAGATTTGTTCACTATATTTCAATAGAGTTACAAACACCTCCAATAATAGTGTGAGTGAAAGTTTACTCAACTGCGAGGTAAATTTTCCGCATCAACAAATCTCAATTGTTGTGAAATTTATGATTGCACCTACAACAATGACAACACCTTCACCCATCACACTTACACTTTCACGCACACTCACTACATTGTGTGTTACACTTCATTTCCTTTAAATATTTTTGAATTATTTTCCAATTTTGTTCAATTGCTGTGGCAAATTATATTCGAGTGCACACGCCGGATAAAGATTTTCACAGCAACAATATGATTGTTGGCTTTTATAATGTATCACTAGGTATGGAGATGTATGGTATAGTCGACGGTCCGATTATATTCTAGCTATATTATAATTCTTCTCCCTACTCACTTCTTCTATTTACCGCTCGCTGCCAGTTCAAATATCAGCTGAGCTGTTAAATAGGCATTAAAATAACTGTTAACTAGCCAGCAGACGTACAAAAACTCATAGTTACGCTGTATTGCTGCTTTTATCCATGCTGCGTGGTTTTTGTGGTTTCTATGCTGTTAAGCATTTTGTTGCCGCAACCATTCAATAATGTTGATTCAACCATATTTTTAATATGCTATCGTTTTGCGTGAATGTTGCCAATAATATTTGCCTGATTTGACTGCATTTTAATGTTATTTCAATAAATATTTTATTTTGGTTAATATTAAGTTAATCACGCTGCAATAAGTTTTGTGCTATAAGCAAACGTGAAGTAAAATTATAGAGCAGGCTATTGAGTTTCATTAAATGAGCTATATATAAGGTACATATTGCTGCTGTAAATTTCGTTATATTGCACTCACTGATAAATAGGTACAAATGAGAAATATATCCTCTATTTTGTTGCTTCAAATATATGCTGGTGGTCTTAAAGTTTCCTTTATTTGTTTCTATAAAGTTGGATCCTTGACAGCCAACATTGCATACCCATACTTTCTCATCATAAGTTTATATTAGAAAACATTCATAATCCTCCATGACATAAACATACAAAGTAAATGCGAGTAAATTTCCAGAAAGTTACCAGTTCTTTCACCAGATACTCAATAACTAGTGCAAATGGAGATAGAGTTTCGTATGAAACATATACACTCCGCGTCAGCAGAATAGTTTCACTGCTTTAATGAAATGCCAACTATTGTTTCTCTTAAAATGAGAGTAAAGGAATATTTTTTGTTGTCGTTTTTTCTTAAGTGTTTTATTATAAAAAGTTAGGTATAGAGAAATTGTACATAAAGTAAAAATATGAACTTTTTGGTACGTCATTAGAATAGGTTCACAGTTAACATCTTCAGTTTCTTTCAGAGATTCAGAAAGATCGGTACTAAAATAAATAATAAAAAAGGTGTTACAGTATTTTGAGGCAGTATGGGACGCGAAAAAACTTTTAGTTCGAAGGAAAAAGTTACAATTGAGGTGTACAAAGAGCAAAACTTAAGTACTCGTGAAATCGCTAGCAAAATCGGAAGAAGTCAAAACGAAATATGCAATTTTTTTAAAAATAAGATCGGCCATGGAAAAACATAAAAGAGTGTACATATTCTGCTGCATCAGATGCAGATAAGAGAGCAATTATTCGGAAAGCCTCCAACTCTTGCCTTTCAGCATCAAAAATTAGACAAAAAGCTGGGGTAAGCGCCAGTCTTTCAACCGTATAGCACCTAACATGACGTAAGAAAATCGGTTTAATTTTTGTAAAAATCACAAAAAGTAATCAAATTTGGATGGACCGGATGGTTATAACTATTACTTTCATGATCTAGGAAAAGAGGAACTTTTTTTAACTCATCACCATAACCGCGAGGGAGGTGTTATGGTTTGGGGGGGCTATAACATATTTTGGAACCATTGTATTGAAGTTTCCAAGTTGCATAATGACAGCAAATTTGTATAGAGCGATGCTAGAACAAGCTTTTCCAAAGTCTCAGAATATTTTTGGACCCCTGAAATGGATTTATCAACAGGAGAACGCTCCTATTCATACGGCACGTATCGTTACAAGCTGGATTAGTGAACAAAAATGTTCAACTGTTGTCATGGCCTCCATATTTTCCAGATCTAAACATTATTGATAATATATGGGGTTGATAAGTTCGGAAAGTGTATGACCCCAGTCGACCATTTGAAGACAAAGAGTCACTCATTTCTGCCATTAAAGTGGCTTGGAGTTAAATTTCTTTGAACTACTTGAAGCAACTTTATGATTGCCATTATGAAACTATCTTAAATAAAGATTAAAAATTTGTTGAATAAAACAAAAAAAAAAAATAAATTAAGATAAAAAAAACACTTTCGATTCCATTTCTGCAAATTAATGAGATGAACCTATTACCTATTACTTACTTACTTACTTACTTAGATGGCCGTGACAACCCGTGTCCGGATTTCATCGTCGATTGGTGGCACTGCACTGCGCTCTCCATGGGCGGCATTGGTGGAATCGTCGCCAGTAAGTAAATTGGAGAAGTGCTGTCTCCACAATCTAAGCACACACTGTGTATCCGTATTCAGATCTCCATTTTCGTCTCTGCAAGTGGATGCTCCGGGCTTGAAACCTTGGGTTAGACGCTTAACCTGTTGATAGAATTTTCGTGCATCCTTCTTGCCCTGGTATACCTCTAGTTCCTCACGCTCACGCTCACGCTTTTCCTGCTCTCTTTTCTTGCATATTGCAGCTTAGCGACATCTAGCTTTCGTTGCATTCCTGTGCGTATGTTCTTTGCATTGCATAATCGCATGCGGATCTTGGCTGCAACAAGATAATGGTCGGAGTCAATGTTGACCCCCCGAAATGTACGCACATCTAGAACACTAGAGGCATGCCTTCCGTCGATTACAATATGATCAATTTGGTTTCGCGTTTTTTGATCAGGGGACAGCCAGGTGGCCTTGTGGATGTCGAGGTGCTTAAATCTGGTGCTTCTAACTACCATGTTTCGTGCCGCGGCGAAGTCGATCAGTCTTAGACCGTTGTTCGTAGGGTTCTCGTGAAGACTGAACTGACCGACAGTGGGGCCAAAGATGCCTTCCCTTCCGACTTTCGCATTAAAATCGCCGAGGACTATTTTCACGTCATGAACCGGAAGGTGGTCATATACGTCCTCAAGACTAGCGTAGAAAGCGTCTTTGACGGCTTCGTCCTTTTCCTCCGTCGGGGCGTGCGCGCAAATAAGGCTTATGTAGAAAAATTTTGCCTTGATGCGGATCGTGGCCAATCTTTCGTTCACAGGTGTGAACCGGGAAACAAGGTGGCGTAGTTTCCGGCTAACAACGAATCCACATCCGAATTCGCGCTTCTCCGCATGGCAGCTGTAGTAGATATCGCAGTGTGCTTGTTTAGAGCAGCCTTGCCCTTTCCATCGCATTTCCTGGATGGCGGTGATGTCAGCCTTTATTGTTTTGAGGGCTTCCGCCAGTTGGATAATGGCACCTTCCCTATAAAGGGTTCGGACATTCCAGGTGCATATCCGTAAATCATTGTCCGTTTTTCGTTTGCGGTGGTCGTCAACGTAATTGGGGTTCTTATCCGAGGCTGGTTTAGTTTTCATTGGGCAGTAGTAATGTGGCGGGACCCAAACCCTGCGCACATTCCATGTTTAAGGTCTATGGATCGACCCGCCGCTCAAATTAGCCGTCAAACTGACGGATGCCAGTTTGCCGTTGCCCAGGGAACACCACTTGGAGGTTTGAGTCGACTTGAGACGATATCGACATGGATAATGCTGGCCTCGCCAGGTTGAGGCGGTAAGACACGTTGCCATGTGAAGGTTCGCCCCCTGTTCCTGTTCCCCCTATTACCTATTAACCTATTAAAAAATCTAAAAAAAAAGCAACAACAAAAAGTTTTCCCTTACGCTCATTTTAAGAGAAAAAAAGGTTTGTATTTCATTGAAGCAGTGAACCTATTCTGCTGACGCGGAGTGTAATTGTATGTTTACCAATTTTACCCTCTACCGACAACTCTAAGTGCAAGTGAGACAGACATGTTTGCGCAGCTCTTGCATTTATTTCTGTATACATATCAGAGATAAGGAAATAGAAAACTGCGATTTTGGACTGTGGGAAAAGGACAGCCTTATGTCCTTATTATGTCAAATACTAACACAAAATTCACAAAAAAAATCTCTTCAAACAGCAAATAAATGCTTTCAAAACTAGACTTTGTCAAATAAACAAAACAAATAAACAAAGCCGTAGTTACGCGAACAAATTTAAGAAATGGGTTTTTAGAATAAAACCCACCAGAAGTTGTGTGGAAAAATATCTTTCAGTTTTATGTGAGAAAGACCAGGATGTTTCAGCACTTCGAGGCAAAGTTGAGAGAAGTACCACCAGGCAACTGTTGTCATTTAGGGATTGATAAATTGAAAAAATCGAGCATATTTGGATAAAATAAAATTTTTAATTGGTTATTATTAAATATTGTTAAATTTAGTATAAATAACTGTGTACGAAATGGGTTTTATTAAATTAATAAACACAAAAAAAAACTTTCGCCTCCTTCTTCTACAACGAGGAAATCGTAGGTTTGCAAAAACAAAACCCAACTACGACCATTTGGGTTAAATATACTCGTGCAAGAGAACTAGCACGTAACTAGAGCAAATATACCCAATTGGCTCCCACAGCACTAGTATAGCGATAGTACAAGGGTGAACTAGTGCTTTTCCGCACTCACGCCATGTTAATTTTCTACAAAAGAATGTATTGACAGGGGTACAATAAGAACTAGTACTGCTCGTATTTGCACTAGTAAAAAGCTAAAATTATACTACTGGATTTCCTGGAGGGAAGCTTACGAGTACATCAAAGCTCTCCACCAGTACCCGCTTGAAGCTCAATAAATCGAGCGGCGTGAATAATAATACTCGCTTTATGATCACTTGAACACTGAAGCTTTGATCGTTCTGTACATGAGATAAAGTGTGAATTGGATGAAATTCAATCCGAAAACTGGTGATTCAAAACTATGTAAAAAAACTCAAATTTATAAAATAAGTGTTTGTTTTTGAAGTGAAAATTCTTAGGCGGCAACGATTTTTATTGAGGAAAAAATTTCAAAAAACGCGTATACATGTTTATAAACATGTAACAAAAAAGTCAAACGTTTCTGTTTGTAAACATGTAACAAAAAAGTGAAACGTTTTGTATATACAAGCGCTGCCTAAGAGAGACACCGTGGTTGGCAGTTTTAGGAGATCGCTGGTTTCGAATCTGATGCCAGGATTTTAAAATTCAATTTGCGTATAGGGTTGCCACCTCAATTCTTTTTTATTTTTGGGAATCTCTGAATTTCTGACAATGGATTTGATTTCGAACATGATATCACAGTTTTAAAATTTGTGAGAGTGAAAAGCATTGCCAACTAAATTTTTAAAACAAGGCTGCCACCAAATAAGAGGTTCTAACGAGCATAAGCCTATTTCTAAGAGTTTAAGAGAAGGGGTCGCTGATTTTGAATCTGCTGTTTTTAAAATTATTATAATTTTAAAATTCAAGATGGCAGATAGGGTTGTCATTTACATTTTTTCATTTTAACGAATTCAGTGCTGGGCGAACACAAGGTAATACTGGGTCACTGATTCCGAATCCGTTGTCAGATTTTCAAAATTATACAATTTTTTTACAACATGGTAGCCACCTAATACAATGTATTTTTAAGAGTTTTAAACACCTCCTAATAGTCCTTTGTAAGTTCTCTCATTTCAAATCTGATGTCAAATTTTTTTTTGTATTTTTGCGAAATCTTATTATTTTGAAACTCTGACAAAGTGTTTGATTTTGAATCTGATATCACAATTCCAAATTTCAATATGGCGGATAGGGCTGCCAATTTTTTTTTATCCTTACGAATTCTTGTAATTTTAAAATTCTGACCACGGATTCCGATTCAGCAACCCATTTTTACCTAGCGTTCGCCCCAGCACTGAATTCGTAAAAATACAAACAATTCTGGTGGCAACCCTATCCGCCGTCTTTAATTTTTTATGTTATACATCATTCCCTACTGATTAACAGTCAAACAGGTGTTGATGCTCTTGATATAAGCGAAGATAAAACCTATATGATTCTCGGGGGAGATTTTAGCGTAATCGCATCAAACAATTCTTTACCGTTTACTAATTTTTTTTTTAAGAAAAATTTGGTTTGCACATTAATAACAATCCAAAATGATCAACAACAAAATCCGGAACTACAATAGATGCAAATTTTTTATTTTCTTTCGAAAATTTTGAATCTCGGATATATATCTCATATTTAAGTTACCACAAACCATTAATATCAGTATGCTCCAAATACCAATTGGAGCACAAATCATTTAAAATGTAAATATTGAATAAACTGAAAATTTTCTATGAAATTTTGTATTGAATTCTGTTGACATCTCTCTCTCTCTCTCTCTCTCTCTCTCTCTCTCTCTCTCTCTCTCTCTCTCTCTCTCTCTCTCTCTCTCTCTCTCTCTCTCTCTCTCTCTTTCGTTGCCTCTTACACTGAATCCTTCTTATTCTAGAACACACGCTATACTGTTTCTGTTTTTTTTCTAAAAGCGACTTAATTCGAGTTTATTAGGTTGTTTTTAGTCATAAGCCACATCAACTTTTGTGCTATTATTTTTTTTTTTTTTTTAAAAGTGGAACACTTCACGATAGCAAACTGAGTTGGCTCTTAAAATTTGGCTTAAGAACTTAATATTTCTTACCAATAAAGCCCATCAAGTACCGCTATGCTCATTTAAAGCATAAAAATTAAGCTCATTTGAAACCGTTGAAAACTGAAATTCTGAATTAAGTTTTGGGTTTTGTTAATTTTACCGCAAATCTTCTTTAATTTTTCAATTCTGCACATCTAATTTTTAAACAGCTTTAGAATGGGTCGAAATCTTAAAAACTCAACACGAAATGTAAGTCGACATGTTTAAAATATTCTATACTGATTTGTATATGCATTTTGCTGACATCTCATTCAAGCAATCAAGTCGAAAAAAAAAAAATCATAACTCATCAAAAAAACCCTGAAGTCATAATGACTTACATTTCTTTGTAAATGTGACGGTATAGCATGGCATAAGAGGTGCATAAATCTTCTAGTCCATACATAAAGCTTTATACTGTCTAGTGTCTAGACTGGAGAATATGGAGAGCAAGAAAGATAAAAATATCATGTGTCACCATCTTGTTAGCTTTACATTTATTTAACCTTTTAACATATTGTATAGAGACAACAAACTACACACATACACACACAAATACACAAATACACTAATACACTTAACGAATACTCATACACACAAACATACTCAGTTACAGCGCTTAACGTTTAATAAATTGCTGAGTCAGCTGTTTAAACGTAAAAGGTGACGAAACAATACCAACAACAATACCAACAACCAAAAACTGTTTCCAACCTAGCCACAAAGAAGTAGCAGAGCAAGAAAAAAAAAAAGAATACAGAAGCAACACTTGACACCGTAAAAGGTGGCAAAAGGCAGGCAGGCAGCAGCAACAACATTCAACCAACTGGCATGGTAACCTAAGATGACATACTTGTGGGTAATGAGGGAGTGAAAAGTGCAAAAATCTCCAAATAGGAAAAATTTTAAATACTTTCTACTTTCATGCTGTACAATGATAAATTATACCCGAAATTGTGGTAGAATCATAGGCATCACTCTATGGTGGCGACATACTGCATATACTGTAGAAAGATTTTTGCCAAACATAAGAAAATTTAAATCGTTTTTCGAGAGATTTATAGTGGTGGAACTGGTTAACCCAACAACTTGGAAAAAAAGAATATATATTTATAACAAGACAAGAGCAGTTTATGTCCTTTAGTGCTCTATAGAAACCTTAAATAAGGTAAAATAAAGGCAAATCGTTACTCATTTTCACTTCATCTGGCAGAGTAGATGATATATGTACGTGCATGTTTGCTGCGATTGCCATTTTAAGGATGTGTGCGGTTAGAAGGTTCACAAGGTGCGGAAAATAGTGCCGGATTTGGCATTAAATAAAGTCAATAGAGAATTTGATTTGGGGCGAAATATATAATCGGCAAAATTTATAAAAGTATAAAAAATTTTTAAATAAATAGGAACACATAAGCCATTAAATGCACTTGGTGGACTGCACCAATTTTTATATATCTAGCCAGTTACAGGTTTTTGCAACCAAGTCTTCAGTTTAAACAAAAATAAGGGAGAATAAAACAGAAATTATTTCTGTGTATTTTTTATCTTATTTCTTTAAAAATTTTAATAAATATAATTTATTGAATATAAATAATTTTCAATATAAATATTCTTATAATAATATAAGAATATTTCATTTATTTAATTGCTACAATTTATTTATTTCATTTTATTTACTAAACTCACTTCATTTTTAGCTTATTCAATTTATTTGATTTATTTATTTTATTTTACTATATCATTTTTAATATATATATATTATGTTTTTATTTTATTTATTTAATTAAGTTAATATATTTTTTTATTTAATTGTTTCGTTTATTTAATTTATTTCTTTTTTAATTCATTAATTTTATTTATTTTATTTAATTTTTTTACTTTTTTTAATTTATAATATGCATTTGATTTATTTAACTAACTTAACATATTAAATTTATTTTATTTATTTATTTTATTTACTGATTTATTGATAATTAATTTATTTTACTTTATTTAATTTTTACTATTTTTTATTTTATTTTATTTATTATAAAACTACTTATTTTATTTTGTTTAATTAGGGGGGGACATGACATTGGCAGTTTTTTTAAATCTTTTTTTTTAATAATTTTGTATTTTAGTAAATATTCTAAAGATTCTAAAATTTCATGGAAAAATTCCTACGGGTTCAAAGTTACAGCTGGATTAGTGAGAGCGCATTTCTAATTTTTGCGCTACCTACATACGGCAGCTGGTATATACTTGTTTTACTTGCTACCTGACTTTTGGTGGTTGTTATTAACTCATATAGTGGAATTTTTATTTTATATGCTCAATTATTTGGCATCTTTTGCAGCGTGAAGTCGTGGATTTTTTGTGAAAAATATTGAAAAATTGAAAAATGAAGCGTCGTTCTTTAGATCGAAAAGTCAAAAGAGGTTCTTGGCTTTGCTTATATTTTTGCTTATAGTTATTTGCAAATGTTTCAACTACTTGGTATCACCATAGGAGCTACAGCATTGAATTTTTCCAAAGGAAATGATGCAAATCGTTTGAAATGCGCCAGAGTGAAGGCATATGAAGCTTCAAAAGAAGCTCGAATTGCTAAATGATTGTAAAAAACTATAAGAAACAAAGCAAGATAACGAAGGCATACAGTACGAAGCAGGCATGGCAGATTGAAGGTAACCTTTTTTTTCTTTGTTCACAAACTTTGAACGCGTTTATCTCGAAACCATGTTTTTCGTACTGGTTGCGGCACTAGCGGGTTCATTTTTTGACGAAATTTTTTTTTTTTGTATTTTTTTAAACTTCATTCGCTATCTTATGACACAAGCTTTTTTAAAATTTTTTTTTCGATTTTTTATGAATTTTTAAAGTCAATATTTTTTCCGAAAAAACACACTTTCAAATTTGGAACATCAACAAAAATTGAAAAAAAATTTAAAAAAAAGCTCGTGTCATACGATAACCAATTTTGTTAAGATTTAAAAAAGTAATTTTTTTCCAGATCGGACGATTTTCGCAACTCCCAGCGCCACAACCACGAGGCCCCGTTTTTTTCTCTGCCGCCAGTTTGGAGCTCTATAAAGCGATGTTAGAGTGAAAAATATATTTTTTTGAATTTTTTTTTTTTTCTTGTAATTTGTTCAATTCTCTACAATAATAAAAACATTTTGGAAAAATGTTTGTTTTTGACTGAGTTATGAATTTTTAAAACAAGGTCTGTTTTCTCTGCCGCGAATGTCATGTCCCCCCTTAATTTATTCAATTTATTCAATTTAATTTACTTGATTTGCTAATTCCATTTAATTTAAATAACTCATTTTATTTAACTTAAACATTTCTTAACCTTTAGACCCTTTCGGGGATTGGCCCTTTATTTTATTTTTCATATTCTTTTTAAATATTTTTTATACCCCAAGGCGTACTGTGTAAGGGGTATATTAACTTTGTCTTCCGCTTGTAACGCCAATAAGGAAGCGTGGCAGGTATAGAAAGTATATATTTTTTAATTAAACTTAGTCTCGTTTTGTTAGTTTCGACCCTCGACAGCAACCTTAACTTTAGGGAGCGTCTAATATATAGCCCTAGAGAGGGTAGTGGGAAACAGCAATGGAAAGGGGGCAGATTTCCCTCAGGCATAAGAAAAATTAAAACAATAATATAATATTATAAAAATCGTTTGCTACAAAATTGTTTCAAAAATATCCCCTTTCCCCTCCCGGTTGATATCCTGACTACGCCCGTTGTCTTATATAAAACTTTCCGACTGTTAACGCTCACGAAAACTTTTTCAATATAAAACAGTGGTGATCTGTACATCAGCTCGAAGTTAATTGTTTCTTAGTTCTATTTATATATTAACTGTATTCTGAAAGTGTCTTATTTAAGGTTTTCCAGCGCTATTGTATGATTTTATTATATTTATATTTATTTCCTTGGAAGTATTTATTTAGTATTTTTTAATAGCTTTATGAATTAACGTTACTATTTTATTACTATAATAATATTTGGAGAATTTAAAATTTACTTGTTTATGTTAATTTAGTGAAAAAATTTTTTTAAATTAAAAAAAATTTAAAAAGGTTAAAAAATCCGCTCCTGCCTAAGACAAAGTTTTTGCCTTAAGGAATCTCTGTCAGCCCGTCTTGCTTGTTTCTGTCTTAGATATGAACCGACATTAATATTAATTTTCAATTTACCACAAGACAGTTTAAATTAAAGTTATGTCAACTATTTACCTCAATGCCGGGCGCAAGAGGGTCTATATTATTTATTAATCGGTAAATGTTAAGGAACTTTAAAGTATTTTTTGAATATTTTAAATTCCTAGGACTCCTAAATAAGGTGTTCAAATATTTGTGGAACATCTTCACACTGGACATAGTCTCACTCACATCAGAATAATTTAAACCCAAAAATTAATTTCCTGGAAAATTTTGCAATTAATCCTGAAACGTAGTGTTCCAACAATAGAAAAAAGGACACACTCAAATTCTGTTAGAGATAATAAAATCGCACACATATGCCGGACATTCGAAATTAATTTTATCATTCCATCTATGCAGTAGAATGACACAACCAGCCCTCCCTCCCTTCCCCCTGTCAACTCAGCCACGAGAACGGTGTAACCTTCAACACCTCACGCAACAATTTTGTGGTTGGCAATGAGTTTAACTTTTGGTCAACACACACTCACACATTCATATACAGCTAGATGCTACACACACATACATGAAGTTACAAATGTAGTCACATATCCATGTTTAAATAAATGCACTGGCACCTTTAATATTAAAAATGTACGTTCTGCTTCTTTTACTATTTGTGCCATTTGTTGTTTTTAGCGTGTTTTTTTTTTTTGCATTTTTGTTTTTTTTTTTTTTTTGTTTCTTCAGCCGCTTTCGGAATGTGACCTCAAATATGTTGAATGGCATTTTCACCAACATTATCATCATCAACATTATTATTTCAAATAAAAGCATATTATGCAGGATTATCAACTTCCGGATGCGCACAAAAGGTAGCCTCCGTCGGTCGTCCAGTCAAAGAATGTTCTGTTAATATTTTCGTTTTCGTTTTCATTCTCGTCCTGGACACATATGGCGCTCAAAGTGCCCAAATATTATAATCTTCATGCGTCTGCTGCAACGTTGTGTTGAGTTAATGAATGCCTTATAGCCGCCGGTGGATTATGTAGTATGTATGTAGTTTGTGCATGTGTAAGTGTGTGAACTTTTCTGCAATTAAATGTCAGGAAAAGTTTGCTCCAAAAATGTTTGCAATTAAGGTAGTTGGTAAAAATTATATGTGAAATGTCCAGAAGTCCTTTTTTCGGCTTAAACGTAGGTAAACACTTGTGTGAGTGTGTGTTAAGACCTGTGTGTGTGTGTGTGTGTGTGGTTAAGGACAGTTTTTGGCATTTTATTTTGGAATTGAGAATTTAATTAGTGCCAGGATTTAATTATGTTATGTAATAAGAAAAAGGATTTAATCCTTTTTCCATTAAATTGCATGTTGTAGGTTAAAAGTTGTTGCTCAAAGTTTAACTTAAAGTTTAAAGCACTGGTACTGCTTGCAATAAATCACAGAGAGTGCAACATGTGACACCACAATCCACTTTCATAAAATGTGTTTGTAAAGTTTTGTATACGAGTAGTTTAATAAAGTTAAAGTAAATAGGTTGATTTTCGAGTAGTAAGCATTTCAAGGCCTTTAAAGTTTAATAAAAAAATGTACCAGCTCTAAAATAAATTTCAAAATATTCCATTTTTTTAATATTTTTAAAAGTTTTTTTTTCCGAAAAGTTGTTTAGATTTTGGGTTTTGTTTTTTTATTTAATATCTAGAATTTTATGAGATTATATAGGGATTATATAGGAATTACTTACTTACTTAGGTGGCCGTAACAACCCGTGTCCGGGTTTCGACCGACCTCATCAGCTCTCGCCAGGCGCCTCTGCTTTGCGCGCGCCTTCTCCAATCGGATACACCAAGTGCGGTTAGGGCTTCCTCAGCCTGGTCCATCCATCGGAGGCATGGTCTCCCTCGTCGTCGTTGACCAGCGACCCTCGCCTCGAGCACCTTTTTCGCTGGAGCTTCGTCGTTCATACGATGGTCATGACCCAGCCAGCGTAGTCGCTGCACAGTTATACGCCGAACTACGTCAATGTCTTCGTAGAGCTCATACAGCTCGTGGTTCATTCGGATTCGATAGTCATTGCCGACTTGAACAGGACCAAAGATTTTGCAAAGAACTTTTCTCTCGAACACCACCAGAGCATCTGCGTCAGTTTGCGAAACTACCCATGCCTCAGCGCCATAAAGAAGCACAGGTAGAACGAGCGTCTTGTAAAGTGTTAGTTTTGTCAATCGAGAGAGGGCTCTGGAACTTAGTTGCTTACTGAGCCCGTAGTAGCACCTATTAGCAATTATTGTTCTTCGCTTTATCTCCAGGCTGATTTCGTTGTTGGTATTAATGGCGGTGCCACGGTATACAAACTTCTTGACTACTTCAAAGTTATAGCTGCCGGATGAAACGTGGGAGCCTTAACGCCGCGCTCCCTTGTTTGTAGACAGCATATACTTTGTTTTACCCTCATTTATCGTCAAACCCACTTTGGCTGATACCTTTTCGATAGCGGCGAAAGCAGCGGTAACATCTCTCTTGGTTCTGCCAACAATATCAATATCATCAGCGTACGCAAGGAGCTGGACATCTTTATAGAAAATGGTGCCATTACGGTGCACACCGGCCTTTCGTACGATCTCCTCCATGATGACGTTGAAGAGATCGCAAGACAGTGGATCGCCTTGCCTGAAACCTCTTTCGGTATTGAAGTTGTTTCGGAGAGGTCATTTCCTACCTTGACGGAGCTGCGTGTGTTGCTCAACGTCATTCTGCAAATTCTAATCAACTTTGCAGGTATACCGAACTCAGACATTGTTGCCTATAGGCTATCCCTTCTCGGGCTATCGAACGCAGCTTTAAAATCGACAAAGCTTTAACATCGTCTCAATTTGATTTTCGTGTGTTTTCTCCAGGATTTGTCGTAGCGTGAAAATCTGGTCTATGGTGGACTTACCAGGTCGAAAGCCACACTGATAAGGGCCAATCAGTGTTTTTGTAATCGGTTTTAATCTTTCACACAGTACGGTTGAGAGAACCTTATATGCGATGGAAATAAGACTGATACCTCTAAAACTGGCGCAGATTGTTGGGTCTCCTTTCTTAAGTATAGGAATTAGTTGACAATATATCAAAACATGCTGCAGTATATCGTGAAATTTTTTGCCCATAATTTGTAACTTATTACTTTGCATACTATCGCTGACCATTTGCAAGATGAACCAAAAGGCAACATACACCGAGAAAAAAGCTTATGCACAATTACAAAAACCTAATATATTTTATAAGATGGCTTTGGCCGTTTTTAGCCTCCCAAGTTCTTCATTAAATACCTAAGTCTTACGATATTGATTTGGGCAATAAGTAAGCAATTTTTTTTTAATTTATACATTGTGGCTTCGACAGTTTATATAAGCATGCCTGCTTAATTTATCGAACATACTGTTCAAGCTTTGTTGAAAAAAAACTTTGTTGAACTATCAAAGTTAAATAGATAATTTTATATACAGAAAGAAGTATAGAATATACACCTACTTAGGTAAGCTACTGTATATTGCTTTTGTACAAAAATTTTTTAAAAACTGATATGGAATATCTGTGTGAGAATATGGAATATACTTACGTAATATTATATATATTGTTTTATACAAAATTATCCAAGTACTAAGATAAACTTCTAATAAAAATTGATCAACAATTTTAATTGGAAAGGAAAGCTTTTAAGGAAACAACGTTTTATTCTATATAAATCAAAATTTTGTTAATTCAACATAAATTAACAGAGTAGAAAAAAATATGCAATTTGATCACTAATTAAAGTATCAAAAAAATATTCTTCCACAAATGTCCGTAGAATCTATGTATGTATAATAAGGCAAATGGCATTGATGATATATTATGTTCAAATCATTTTGATAAAAAATCGAAGTTTTCGGTGGTTTACCTACAATATTGGTTTATTATTATTGGGTGAATATTATACTTGGCTTGGGTGAATCAAACTTTCAAGCTTCCAAAGCAATGTTTTAAACAATATATTACTTGGGTGAATAAGCATAAGTTTCTTATTTCTATACAATTCTCTTTATCTAAGCCGGTGATTTTAATAATGTTTTTTTTTTTCTCGGTGTATTGTTACAACGTATGCATTAGTGAGTTTTTTGAATTTTCACTACAGGTAAGTAAATATTTTGATTTATATTATTGGCAATATTTATGCTTCACCACATTAACTTGTCGGACAATATAACACCATTAACTTTGTTACATTACTTTTTGCCCACTCCAGTTGCCATCTCGTTATACTGACTGGCTGCCACTAGCTTTCTACTGATACTGCGGTGCATGTATTTAATGTCAACGTGTTGCACCGTTCGCTATAACAGGCACTCAATCGATTTGCCATTAAAGTGACTTACGACCTCGGAAAGCTTTTCATTTCCTCACAGACGTCGTTGCAGTTACAAAAAATAAACAAAAAAAGAAAAAAACCCCCAAAGTTTTAATGGACGACCAAAGTGTATATAATTTGGCGACTGTGATTATAGCTACAGCAACAACAACAACGAAGTAACAACGCATTCGAAGTGGATTTGAGTGTATGTCTAGCAGCTGACCAGCCACCTTATCAATGCACTGCTTCGCATAATTAGCGGCAATTACATTATTGCACGCAATTTGCATTACAACATTAAAAATGTTGCCAACACTGATGGCAGCATGTGGCGCAATGTAACGAACGCAATTGCAACACGAAGTCGCTAAAAGTTGTTGTGATTTTTCCCTGAGTCCTTTGGCAGCGCTGTACTCGAAGCTTTTGTTCGTATTGCTACATTTGGATTTATAGATGTATGCAATTTATTTGTGGCTTCATTTGAGAGCAGCTGTATGTGCGCGTGTGTGTGTGTGTGGTAGTGCGTTAACGGAAATCACTTTGCGGCAATTAATTTAACATTAATTGGTGCATGTAGGCAAGTGTAATTTTTTTCAGTTCATTTTCTTAAATAAAGCTACTGCTAAAAATTAAGCAACTTTTTCTGCATTCATGCTACGATAATATTTTTTTCTATAATTTATGGCATTTCTTAACTCCGTTTTCTATAAATATGCCGAATTGTCAGAATATTATGACATTTCCTTTAACTTGTCAGCAAGGCATAAAATGCACTTTTATCCTGCCAAATGCATTTGACCGAAACACGCGTCTTGAATTGAAATGTTTTTTGATCAATATCCAAAAACCTAATGCTTTGTTTTGTGGTTTTTACGTGTTCACTGCTGCGTATTGTGTTAGAGGTTAGTGTGTGTATGAATTGGGGCTTCGTTGAGTGTGTGTGTGTTAAGTTTATTAGCTGCATTAGTAGCTTCCTTTCGAATTTAGTAGGTATAGTGAATCTAGTGGCATTGTAAGAAATATTAAATTTTTACATACGAGTATCTTGGAAGCAGTCCAGAATTAGCACTTTATACTGAATTAAAAACTTGTGAATATTTTAATAAAAATCATAACATTTCAGCAGAGATCATAAAGCAAAATTTCTATTCTCCATTCACAAATTTAACTCAAAATCTTTATAAATATGCCTTGTATACATTTTATCGCTTCCACCATCTTTTAAGCTAAATAAATTCAACTCTTCGTCATAAAATCAAAAACAAATTATTATTTTTAAACTTGTTTATCAAAGGATTTTGAAGCTTTTGCCGCGTTCTGGCTCACCACGGTAAATACATTTTTGCCGCCGCACTGTTGACAAAGTGTTGTTGTGTGGCCTTGTGTGTGTGTGTGCTTTGGTATGAGTTGAAAGGGTCACCGAGTGTAACAAATTCAATAAACACCTCTGTATGCTGCAGCTTTCTACAAGCAATCGTACTTATTTTACTACAACTACTCAGTGTGTCCTTGCCATGGCATTTGCTGCCATATTCAACTCCTTTAGTGTTGTGAATTCTGTTCCGTTTTGGAGTCACTCGCTAAGCGCTAAGTCGATTTAATGGCCAATAAAAGGAAAATGTTGTCACTTTGCACTGTGTGTGTAAATTTTCATTGCTAGGATAATCCTTTCGTGATGCTGAAATACTACGAATAGAATTGCTAGAAAAGCTGCCTGCAGTGAATGTATGTCTAGGCGTGTATGTGTGTTTGTGTGTGATTGAATTTATTTTTTTGAATTTGCCGCGGTAACACAGTGTCTGTTTATTTGTTTGCATACATATATGTTTGTTACGCTAGCTTTTTTTTTCTTTTATGCCTTTTCAAAGACATTTGCACGGTCTTATTTTTCTCCGTAACTCTTGCTGTCGATTCTGATACCGATTTTATTGAAATTTTTTTTTTCTCCTTTACTTCTTCTATTGGGGGGGCTTAAATCTATTTGGCAAATCCTTATTTTATCGCTTTAAATTTGTAACGTTTTCAATCTACGGAATCTTGACAAATTTGTTTGTTGTGTTGACACTTCGGAATGGTGTTGATATTTCACATTCGGTGTTTAATAGATAGCTGCGAAAAGCTAAGGAGGAATATAGAACATTTTTTTTTAACAGATTATAAAAATAATGCTTTAAAAAGGAATCAATGAAGGGACTGCGGAAACATTATTGCTGAATTTGAAAACAAATTTTGAATTACGAATTTCAAGTTTTTCTCAGTGTCACGAATAAGGTAGTTTGAGATCAGTTAATAAAAATTCGAAAACTGAAATTGAATTTTTTTTTTTTTTTTAGACTTATCCAGCACTCAGGGGATGCCCCCTATAAATGCGAAAGCATTGTGTTGATTCGGAAGACGGGTGATAGTTAGTTGGAGGGTGGAAAGATGGAGTAGTGCCGGTGAAGATTTGATTTAAATTTACACAGATTGAAACTGCCGGGAAACACGATCGCAGGGAGATTGTTCCACAATTTTACTGAGCGACCGAAGAACGAATTATCTCGGCAATGCGATGTTCTATTGGGCAAAGTTGCAATGGTAAAGGGATGGGCTTGGAGAGCAGCCCGAGTGGACCTAGGAAACACACGAGCTGGTGGCGTCAGGCCATGTATCTCCCTTAAACATTTTCCATGGTAGTACCTGTACAAAAGGCTTAGGCAACCAACATTGCGACGATGCCCAAGAGTTGAGAGAAGATGAAATATTTTTATCCCCTATCAAATATATCGCACGTCGTTGAAGCCGGTCCAGAATAATCAAACATACATGAATCTATCATTAAGCTTGTTGAAAGTCTTTTTTCTGACTATCTTATATGATGCTCAGTCTACAGGGTGTCCCAGACTTAGAGTACTACAATGGGGGGGTTGATTCCTCGTGATGAGACGAGCAAAAAATTGTATGTGTGGGGTGGTCGCAAATGCCCCCCTAGGGGGCTAGGAGGGAAAAACAAAAAATTAGGTGTCGTTACGTTTTAATCCATAACTAACATATCTCTGCAACGATTAAAAAAAACCATACTTTTTTGAAAAGAAAATTAAATTTGCTTTAAATTACTTTTGCAAAATTTTTCCATAAAGTCATAAACAAAAAATGTATAAGCACCTGAAGTCAAAAAATAGGTTTTTTTCTTTAAAAATTCAACTTTCAAGGCGATTTTCTCAGAAAAAAACCAAATGTTTTATTATTTTTTATGACGCAGTTTTTTTCCTTGGTCAATTCTCTAAAAATCCATCATACATTGTTTATACCTCAGAGATAATATTTTTCGTATAATATCGATTTTCCGATTCTACCACTTTTTCCTCCCACTGGGGTACTTAATGCAAGCAAGGCGACTTTGTTTTTTTGTTGCTTACAATAACTAGTAAAACAGTTAGATTTAACGGAATTAAGAAAAAAAAAGCAATTTCTCATTATTAAGTGCATCACATGCCTGAATCGACACATTCTTTCACCGATCGTAGAGTTATAATGTTTTCCAACTCAGAGTACGCAGACATTATTTTTTGTTACGGTTTTAGAAAATTTTTAGAGAATTGACCAAGGAAAAAAACTGCGTCATAAAAAATAATAAAACATTTGGTTTTTTTCTGAGAAAATTGCCTTGAAAGTTGAATTTTTAAAGAAAAAAACCAATTTTTTGACTTCAGGTGCTTATACATTTTTTGTTTATGATTTTATGGAAAAATTTTGCAAAAATAAATTAAAGCAAATTTAATTTTCTTTTCAAAAAGTTATGTTTTTTTTTAATCGTTGCAGAGATATGTTAGCTATGGATTAAAACGTTACGACACCTATTTTTTTTGTTTTTCCCTCCTAGCCCCCTAGGGGGGCATTTGCGACCACCCCCACCTATACGATTTTTATATATTGAATGCAAATGATGTAATTGTCCAGAACTATCTCGCTCCCAGAAAATTGTGAATTGGACCGCTTTAAACACCATGAAAGATCATTCCAAGGTAGGAATTGTTTGTGAGAAAATATTTCTCTATTTCTTGTGAATAAAAATGTTTATGTAATTAAAAAGTGTTAGACTATTATTTTAAGTGTTATATTGAAATTAAGCTATGTACCATTTTTTTTTTTTTCCATTTTTGGGCTGTGAAGTATAGGGAGCCTAGGGTTTTACAAGTTTTTTTTTTCATTTTTTGCCTCAAACTAACGGAAAATTGGTAAAAAGTGAAGAAAACCAAAAACCACGTATCTACATATAATCCATCCATATCTCGTGGATGGATATGTATTACATTGAAATTCAATATAAACCATCTCTATGATATTTGGCAAAATTGGATGAAAACCACGCCCACTTCCCATTCAAAGTGACGTCATCAAAGATTTCGAATATACTTCTTATTATTTTAGGGTTATTTTAGCTTCGGTACCCTGCCGAAACTCCATTCCTTACTAGTTTTTGACTTAGAATTACGTCATTCTCGGAGGTTAGTTGGGTGGTTGATTGCGATCAGAAATCGTTTTTATGTCACACTTTGAGCCTTTGGTGTGCTTAAAGTACTGATCGTACAATGTCACTTACTGGGAGAAAAAATTTTATTTGAACTCTCGGCTTAAGTCCACTTTAATGAACCCGCTGAATTTAGAGAGGTTGCTTGGGCCACCACAGGGGAGATAGTGGCCTTTTTTATCAATACTATTATAATCTACGAGAAAAATGCTACCTTGTACGAATGATACAATTATAATTCTGCCCTGCTTTGTACCAAAAAACTTTCTGAAATTAAAGCGGATTCATTAAACTACTCTTGTTCCGAACTCTCTAATTTATAAAAAATTTACACAATAACATAAAATGCAAAGGCAAAATTTGATGTTTCTGTAAAAGCAAGGACAACAACCAAAGCATAGCACAACACAAGAAAAAACGCTACATTTACTGTGTTTTATTTATTCTTTTATTTATTATGGCTGTGCTTACAGAGAACCCATCTCGAAAAATAACGCAATCTATATAGAATTTTCTTAGCTTTCCAATAAAAATATTAAAAAAAAAAATTTAACAGCAGTTGGAGGTAGCTGAAATAATAACGGTAAAAAAAAGTTGTCTAATATTTTTCACCATTGTCTTCAAATTAGGAAAGTTAAAAAAAAATCACAGATGATGACTTCTACAGTTGGCCAATAATTGGTGGAATCACTCATATATTTCATTTTAAAAAAACATTTTGTGTGTTAAAATTAGAGTATTCAATTTAATTTAAAATATATTTAAGTTCTTTACTGCAGGAAAAATAATAATTTCATATTATTCCGAAATACTTATTCCCATTTATTTAACATAAGATTGAATTACATTTATTTTTAACCAACATAAAAATAAACAAGAACAAAAAATCCATCACCAAATATATCAAACAAAAAATTCTACGTCCTCACTTACGATGCTATCGAAAGACAATTTATGGCATTTCTTAACTCTGTTTTCTAGAAATATGCCGAATTGTCAGAATATTATGACAATTCCTTTAACTTGTCAGCAAGGCATAAAATGCTTTTTTTACCCTGCCAAATGCATTTGACCGAAACACGCGTCTTGAATTGAAATGTTTTTGATCAAATAGTGTCTTTCTTTTTTTTTTTGTGTTCTACTGAATTAATTCTAAATTCGAAATTTTTTTGTGATTATGTAACATTTATTATAGAGATGCACCGGATATCCAGACTAAATTTACTATTACGGCCGGATAGTTTCATAAAATTATTTTATTTAAATAAATCATTTTTAACCCTCAGTGTGACTAGTGTAACGATATCGTCACCCTACTTTTTACGACATAGCTGTATCTCAGACATGTTCAATGGACGACGGTTGGTATCACCTCCTTAAAAAACTTTGAACCTTTGGATGAACACCTGCCAAGCCGCGTCAGTTTTGGTTTAGCCGTTTGTGCGTACTGTGAGTGCAAAGTTGGACCTGCTACGAAATCGTTACAGTAGCCACAGGACGTAATTTTTTTTACTATATTTTTTAAATAAAAAATGTTGTTATTTTTGCTCCAAATGAAGTAATTTTGCCATATTTTTTACTTTTTTCAATATACAAATGAATGCAACCTAAAAACACGTGTATGTGACCAAAAAAAAGTGTCCGAAAAAAAAGAAACCGACTTAAAATATTTTTAATTTTTGTACAATAATATTTATTATTTTTAATAACTATGTTTTTTGTAAAAATAATAAATAAAAAAATAATAAAAACAAAAAAAAATTATTTTTTTCAAAATTTTTCACAAAAAAAAAAATCATTTTTTTACCGTCTTAAGTTTTATTCCAACCAGCAACCTTAATTTTTTTTACAAAATGTTTTTTATTTATTGATAAAAAGGGAACTTCGTCTGCAAATAACTTTTTTGAACACTAAATGCCCCAGGGGGTGTTTATCCCATAAAACCTTCAATTTTTTAAAATTTTTTTACTCGAAAAAAAGCCAATTTTCAGGTTGCAAAATAAATATGGTTTTTGGAACGGAGCCAAATCTGGGTAGGTTTTTTTGAAGACATATATACGAAGCTTTAATCCCTAGAATATTTTTCTTAATATCAATTAGGGCCGGAGATATGAATTTTAGACTAAAAATTGAAATAATGCTCGTTTTCGGCTGTTCCGAAATGTTTCGCGCAAAACTGAGTATAAATTTTGGCCAAAACACTTTATTTTCCTTAAATTGAAATATTTATCTAAAACCTTAAAAAAAAATTTTGACCAAAAATTATTTTTGAAGGGGTTAAAAAATGGCTTTGTCGATATCGTTACACTAGTCACAAAGCGTAGGCAAATACTAACTAGCCACACGGAAGGTTAAGTAAATAACAATTAAATAGGTGGCGACTTTGATTTAAAGGTAAAAAAGTCACAAAATATCAACAAGGTATCTTCCAAGAAGCTTAGATTGCATTCTCAGTATTCACTTTAATGATAAATTCATGCACAAGAAAAAAAAAAATAGAAAAACGTTCAATTAGTAAAATGATTGAAATTATTAATCAAAATTAAGAAGATGTAGATTATGGCGAATTTTTTAGCGCGATTTTTTATTGACAACATGATAAATAAACAAATATAATCAAAACCATCAGCCGTTTTAAGGCCGGCAATACATTTAGAAGAGAGTAAAAATTAGTGATATTGAGGTGATGGTTTTTACTAGAAGAAATTAGCTTAGAGTTTTAAAATTTGCAAATTCGGTAAAATATACATTTATGTTTTTTAAAAAAAAATGTTATTTTCCGAAAACAAAGATGACGCTGGCTACAACGATTGCTGTAAAGACCTCTTTTCGCACTGCGGGCGCTCTGCTAACTCCTAGGTTGACCCGAAAAAAAAATTAAATTTTAAAACGTATCAAATCTCTGAATGAGACAGAAATTTAAAAAAATGTCTTTTTTAAAAATTTATACTCACTTGGAGAGAAAAATTGCATATTTTTGTTATTTTTTGTTTAAAATTTTGAATAAAACAATTTTAAAGAGCTATTTAAAAAACCAGTTCCATTCAGATTGGTTAAAATGTTTTTAAAAAATGTCCTTCCAAATATTGTAAGGATCGGTCAAGTAGTTTTTCAGCTAGGTTGCCCGCAGAAAAAAAAGTCTCTACGAAACACATAATACGAAGACGTTGGTGTTCAAAACTTAATTAAATCACTATATATACACACAAAATAATTATTGTTTATATTTTTTGGAATTGTTCCCTTCTCTATATATACCAGTGAGAGCAGATAAAATAAATGATATAATAAAATAGCAGCTGTAGTAACTTGATTTTTATACGTATATAATATCGAACTCACGCGCTAGGCTCTATTCCAGCTTATAACTTTCGTAATATTCATTATAAAGATATCTTATAAATTTTTTTTTTTTACATATTTTTGAGATGTTTTAAAGTAACTTAAGATTAAAAAAAATTCGATTTTGGGATGCTTCTTATTGTGTTGCCGGCCTTAATATGAAAGTCTTCAATATATCCAGGTTGAAGTATTTAACTCTATGAAAGTTTGGAACCATAACACAAGCATAAGTTAGGCTAAGCTTGAAGAGAAACTAGAAAAAAGGGAACCAGATTTCAAAGTTACTATTGCCATTAGCATTTGACGTTTAAGGCCCTCACAGCTTTGTTGTGGGAAAACTTGTTTTTTGAGCAGGTGTTTTCAAATGAGCCTACCTTATGATTGTGTCATGGTTTGAACAATTCCTGAGAATACAACTAACGCTGAACAGAAAGGAGTAAAATTTATTTAGATTTTATTATTTTTATTATATAAAAGGTGTTTTCAACTTTATTTGCCATAAACAAATGGCAGCACTCAATCCGTGACAACGAGGCAATGTTGTATCAATATTTGGTATCAATGTATTTGGTCGGTATCAGGCCAAATCACTATCCGTTGCATTTCTAATATATAATAAAAAAAATAAATTTTATTGTCCGAATTCTAGGGAGGTAACTACTAATCCATATAGCCCCCTGTGAACGCCCTTGAACAAAAGTTATAAATTCCCGTCAGCACTGTTAACGTCAGCAGTGTTAAGACTTGCACTGTTAATGCGTACATTCGTTCATTCTGATTCAGCTAAAAGGTAAGCAGGAAACAGCAACTTTTTTGTGTTTTATGAATAAGACCCCCAGAAGGCAGATAAGGGTTAGCTGAGCTCAGAATAAATGTTGAAGGGCAAAACATAATAGGACCAGCTCTTATATTTGATCTTTTTAGGGAACGATTCGGGAGAGATACGAACTAAATTCGACAGTTCTTGTTTTTTTTTTTTAAGGGGACCACCAAAAGAGTGGCAAATAGGGGTTAGGTGTGTTCAGAAGATACGTTGAAGGGACCAGGAGTAGGACCAGCTCATATATTTGCCCCCTATTCGGAAAAATTTGTGAGAAATCTCGAAAATTAGATGATTTATTAAAAACAAAGGTTTTGAAATACTCGAAAAAAGACACCGAAAAATTTAACGATGTACTTATTGTACTTAGTGGAGACTTCTATCTACAAATAATTGCATTAAGAAGGGACAACGGCAGAGAAAACAGACCTTTTTTTAAAAATGCATAACTCAGTCAAAAACAAACATTTGTCAAAAATTTTTATTATTATAGAGAATTGAACAAATTACAACAAAAAAAATTCAAAAAAATATATTTTTTACTCCAACATGGTTTTATAGAGCTCCAAAATGGCGACAGAGAAAAAAACGAGGCCTCGTGGTTGCAGCGCTGGGAGTTGCAAAAATTGTCCGATCTGGAAAAAAAATGACTATTTTAAATCGTATGACAGAGCCTTTTTTTTAAATTTTTTTCAATTTTTGGTGATGCTCCAAATTTGAAAGTGTGTTTTTTCAAAAAAAATATTGACTTTAAAAATTCACAAAAAAATCGAAAAAAAAATTAAAAAAAAAGCTCGTATCATACGAAAGCGAATCAAGTTTAAAAAAATACAAAAAAAAAAAAAAAAATTCGTCAAAAAATGAACCCGCTAGTGCCGCAAGCAGTACGAAAAACATGGTTTCGAGATAAACGCGTTCAAAGTTTGTGAACAAAGAAAAAAAAAGGTTACCTTCAATCTGCCATGCCTGCTTCGTACTGTATGCTTTCGTTATCTTGTGTTGTGCTGTTTCTTCTAGTTTTTTGCAATCTTTTAGCAATTCGGGCCTCTTTTGAAGCTTCATATGCCTTCACTCTGGCGCATTTCAAACGATTTGCATCATTTCCTTTGGAAAAATTCAATGCTGTAGCTCCTATGGTGATACCAAGTAGTTGAAACATTTGCAAATAACTAAAACCCACCCTTCAAGTTGGTACGAAATAACAACCACCAAAATTCCGGTAGCAAGTAAAACAAGTATATACCAGCTGCCGTACGTAGGTAGCGCAAAAATTAAAAATGCGCTCTCACTAATCCGGCTGTAACTTTTGAACCCGTAAGAATTTCCCCATGATATTTTTTTCTTATACTCTTAAGAATATTTACTAATATACAAAATTATTAAATTAAATTATTATTTAATTATTAAATTATTAAATTATTATCGATTTCAAAAACTGCCAATGTCATGTCCCCCCTTAAAGAATGAAGCATTAGGTGTACATATGTCCAATGATTGAAACCTTAGTACTACTAAGTATAAAACGACGATTGACTCTGTTTTCACACAATACTTACAGAAATTCCAATCAAACATTTTTGTTTCTTTCTGTAATTACCATAAGCTTATCATCGTATCCTTTTTGTAACATAATGAAATTATTGAAATATAAATGATTTGATATTACAATTAATTCAAAAATTTACAAAAAAGGACTATTTTTCATAACTAAGTTTTTCATAGGCTTCAGTCGTTAGTCTCACTTCTGCCTATTATTTTTTTTTTTTAAATTTTGGAGATTCAAAAGTTTTGGATAGATTAAAACTGCAATAATATATATATATATATATATAAATGGCCATTTCAGCCCTTGAAAGGACTTTGAAAGAGCTTCTTATGATCAATTGTGTAGTGCGTGTTGTGAAATGTTTGAACACAAATGATCGAGAACGGGGCCTATATGTTTTATGCCGACTCCGAACAGCTCATGTTCTCAAGAAGCTTTTCAGGGCAGTTTTTACTCTCTGAGGTTTGCCATTGTCTGCAGAGAGGTGACGGCAGAACAGGAAAATAAATTCAATTGAAAAAATTTTCTGTGTCAGGTGGTAATTGAACCAGGGTTCTCTGGCGTATGGGCCACACACTCTACCCACTGCGTCACGGACGCATAAAAAACCTTGGCAGACACTTTAGTTGACTACTACAAAAGATTTTGATCTACTGACAAAAAATTTATCAACTCAACCCGGGAGTTTGTCGATACGAACAATATTTTTCATATTGACGAATTCCTAGAATAAGTTGATAAATTTGTTGTCAGTATAGAGTCAACAAGAGTTTCTGTAAAGGTATTTTCTTTGTTTGCGTAAACTGTTTGGATACTGTATTGCCGCAACCAAAACCTTGCTTCTAATCTTGAATCGTTTTTTAAAGCTTTAATTTCGCAGAATTTTGAATGAGAAACTGTATGCTTCTTGAATGCAGAAATTGATTCTTAAATTTAAATCTTCAAAAAGTATGCCACAAACAACCAAATTTTCAATTCCTAGCCAACACACAAAATAAAACACACTGAACACAGACAGATTTCCAACAGCATACAAACTCGAATACAAACAAGCCGACAAACGTAACGAACAATTAAAATATGCACAACACGAGTAAACATATTTTCAAGGAGTAAATATCCTTAAGGAAGAACGCACAAGCGCATGAAATGTATTTAAAATAAGAACGTAAGAAAAAGCAACAGAACGTAACATCAAGGCCAATAGCAGTAACAACAACAAACACAGCAATAGCAATAACAAAACATGGAAGAAAGATGTCGACAACTCAACTCAACGTAAGGATGGATGCACGTGGCAGCGCACAGAGGCAAAAGGTAAATAAATTCCAAAATACGTTCAATTTGGCAACTTGAAAAGGAGTGCCACGAAATGGTGAACGAAGAACGATGTAGTAGAGACAGAAGTAGAAACGTGTCTCAAGTTCTGCCACCAACTGTCGAGTGAGTGAAGCATTTAAGTTAAGAATCTTAAGGATTAAAGAGTCACTTAAGTTAAATGCATAAAAATGTAGCAGAAAAAGTAGCGGAAAAATTGCTTATACTGTGTAACGGAGGAGTGTAGCTTAAGTAAATAAAGTAGAATAAAGTAGAAATAAAGTCTCTGCCATACAATTTGCAATGGTTTGCTTAGAGTATTGTGCTTTTGTGAATTTTTGAGTTGTGTTGACTTACGGGGAATTTAAATTTTTAAAAAGGATATCAAAGGAAACCCGTATTTAAGGAATTTATTCAATACTTAAATAAATACTCACTCTTAATGGCTACTTTTTTTTTTTGTGATAAATCTAAAAAAAATACATGCACATAAACAAGAGAGTGCCTAATTCAATTGTACCTTATTTTCATTTAACACTTTGTCAGTTTGTAGTCGTAAATAAATTAACTGTACTGACCGTAAAGGACCCTCATTTGGCTTTTTAACCAAAAACTTCTCTGCTGTTTAACACTGCTAGGCACAGAGCTCACATGGAAAGTTTTGCTGATATTTGTCAATAGTTGTGAGATTGTATGTTGACACTTTGGTGCAAGGTGTATCCTTGTCAACAACAACAAATACATAGCGTCATATATAGCTAAACAAGCCAAAAACAAATAAACACATACAAACAACACAAAAGTCGATTCAACCACATTTGTCGCTGCTTCCGGTGGCGTCGAACCCATCACCCCCCATTCACCCACAGCCTGTCAGCATGTGGGTCTGTTTGCTGCATTTAGTTGCTTCAAATACACCCATACTGCCACTCCCATTCACACTACTGCTCTTTACTTGTCAGCTGTAGTCAGTGCGACATTAAAACAAAAGATGCCAATTTAATCTACTGCGACTGCCACATGGGACACTTAAAAATAGATGGACTTTGGGTACCAAAGGGATTTCACTACAATTTGAATTTGTCTCTCCTGGGTGGTGGTGTAGAAGGAATCGGCAAAGGAAATGTTTGAGGAAATTGTTGTTTCTTGTGCACACCAGCAGGTAGCTTTCAAAGTGAAGCATCTGCACTTTTGTGGCTTTAGTGTAAAGTTGTGCACATTTCCGGTGTGTTTTATATTTGTTTGTGTTAGTGTGAGTTCGAGTTTAGGTTTGTGTGTGTCACATAAAGTGTGACAAATTGAATTAATACTACAGAAAATGGAAAAAATATACCGTAGCACTAATTGTTTAATACCCAAAGAGACTTTGAGGCTTAATGAAGTTAAGTGAAGGAAAAGTTTTTTTTATAATAAGGTTTGTTGTTGTGTTCCTTTATAAATAGATAAGTAAGGCTTTTGAAGTTGGTAGAGCTGCTTCTATTTTACTTTTGGCATTGACTTGGCATTGATTGAAGCGTATGTTCTTTCAATAGTTCATACCAGATCTCATATTCGTTTTAAAACTGACTATTTGGACAATAAGAAAAATCTCATCAAAAATTGTTAAAAAAAACTTGACTTTCTAAACTTGAAAAATTAACATATACATTCATAAAAAAGCTATCTAACGTTAAAATATCTTTAAATATTTTGTCATCCATAATGATGTTGTAGATGTTTTGTAGTTAAAATGGTAACACTTCGAATTTTAAATGGTTGGAGTGTCAAAAATGCTTGTGAATAAGATAAATACAATGACGATTTTATTTACTTGCCTAAATTTTGCAAGCATCTCAAATATTTTTCTAAGCTATGGACAAGTCGAAGTAGGAGTAGATCTTTTGCGGACCCGCTAAAATAGGTGTTCTTTTGAGCAGACTAGACCAAGGAAAAAGCTATTGGCTTGATCTTTGATGTGAAGAAATCTGTCTATAAAAATGTGGACAGCTTTTCAAACTTCAAGCTCCAACTCTTCAAGAAAACACCAAAAAATCACGAAATTGGTCAAAAATGTGTTACCAAAACGGGAGATGTTTTATTTTGCCAGATGGCCTCCCTCTTAAAGGAGATAATCATATATCAATCTTTTATCTACGAACAATCATCTTAATACACAGACCTAATACAAAACCACCGCGGTAGAAATAATCTATCTAGCTTCAAGAGAAATAACGAGAAAAAATCGTAATTTTCTTAACAACTGCGAGTGAAGAAGATTGCTGTAGTTAAGTTCAAGTGTAAAGATGTTCAATCCAAAAAGAAGCCAAGCTTTATTAATGCTGTAACCAATGCCTTGACCAAGTAATACAGTGCTCATTGTGTTCATCTTTTTGTCGTAAAATAGGTGACATCTATTAGGTAAAATTTTTTTGCGTTTATATTCGTAATAGTATTGAAGAATAAAGACGGAAAAAACAAAAATTGTTTTCTAGTTTTCTATTAGAAACCTCTGTGGCGGCCGTGGCGCAATGGGTAGAGTGCATGGCCCGTACGCCTGAGAACCCTAGTTCCCACCTGTCGCCTTATCCCACCTGACACAGAAGGTTATTTTTTATTGAATTAATTTTTCTCTTCGACCGTCACCGTCACCTCTCTGCAGAGAAAAGCAAGCCTCAGAGGGGAAAAACTGCCATAAAAAGCTTCTTGAGAACATAAGCCGTTCGGAGTCGGCATAAAACTTGTAGGTCCAGTTCTCGATCATTTATGTTCAAACATTTCAGAACACGCACAACATAATCATTAATCATAAGAAGCTCAGTCAAAGTCCTTCCAAGGGCTGAAATGGCTTTTTTTTATGTTTTTTTATGTGTTTTGTTATTTCAACGCACTTGTGGAAAATTGTTAATTTTTCTTTCGCACTATGCAAAAGCAAAACAGGAGCATGTACCAACAACAACACAAACGTGTTCACATCAACAGAAAGACTATTAAAAACATATTTATTTTCCCGCCGTGATCTTCGACGTTTCGATGCATAGTCCAGCGCTCTACACACCCACCTATCCAAACAGCCTTGTTACTGTTTGTTGATAAACTGCAGCTATGTTAACAGATCTGTTTGAACAGCAATCTGTTGATAGCCGTACCTGAAAAATATATCAATAGATTATTGTGTTGTGCTGCAGCATAGCTTCGGTTGTAATTGATATTGAATTAATGGCTCTGCGTTACAAAGCAGTTTGGATCTATGGATAGTGTAGCGAACTCTTAATCGTTGGGTGTGGGTTCAATTCACATGGCGGGCGAAGGAGTAATTTTTATATTTGGTATTAAATGTTTTTGTTGTAACAAACGCAAGTAACAAAACAAAGAAGCTATAAATTTCTAAGGAAAACGGTTTTGAAAACAAAAAGATCCGTGTCGATTTCACTCAAGCAAATCACAGAACGAGCCATAAGAGGCTTATCTTAAAAAAAAAAACAGAATAATAAGACCAAAACTTTTTCTTTAAAATAATGTATAAATTACCAAATAAATAACAAATATAATAGTAAATAAGTTACTCGTAGTTCATCGCCCAAATCAAAATTGGTAAGTTTTAGAATGAATGAAGAACTTGGGAGGCTGAAAACTGCCAAATCCAGCTTATAAATTATACTAGATTTTTGTTAATTTAACATAAGCGTTTTCTCGGTGTAGGGGCAGTAAAATATTTTGTAGATACTTTTGAAAGCCTTAAAGTCAGAGCAATTGATGAGGCGCAAACATTGTTTCCCATTAATTAAATAAAGGAGATAATTTTCAAACTTTAAAAAAAAAATTTGCGAATGCTGGTGAGAATGCTGATGGGAATGTATTTTGAAAGTTTTATTAAATATGTAATAAAAATCCTACGTATAAAGATGAAATATTGGGTGGGAAAAAGGAGATATGCAAGTAATAGTAGATTCGTATGTAAACGATATCTCTGTGCTGAAAAAGAAAGAAGTTTTTCGATATGGAATAAATATTTTATCGACAATAGACATTGTTTTATTTTTATAATTCAAAAATGTACTTTGTAATTTATAACAACGTAGTGTAGGTCCAAATATTTTAATTAAAAGCTATTAAAAATATATTCATTATTTTAGGCTGCGAGGTTTTGAAGCCAAAAGTCAAAAATATGCGGCTGTGTTGTAATGGGTTAAGTGCGCTGTCCATTATTAGTTTATTTAGAGGACCCCTGCCAAATTAAGGCTTAATTCCTCTGGGTCCAAGACGTCGTAGTTATACTTCATTAATGAACATAAAGTATTAAAAAATGCACATCCAAAAAGGATGTGCACCTGAAATACTCTTCACAGACCTGTATTATACAAGTGACACTAGATAAGCAACCACGTACTAGATGTCACATTCATAAACACAAAAGCATTACCCTGTGCCCTATTTTGTAAAAGCAGTATGCAATAAGAATTCCATATAGCCCTTAATAGTACCAGTTTGGCTACCGGTAGATGGCGTACCTTCATTACCATCTACTGGTCAAGACGAGACCTATCCAATCTCTTGCATACTAAGCAGATATGCCAGCCCGGTCGTACTACTGCGCGACCCCGCCGGTCAATCTAGACCAGTGCAAGCGATGTGCACAAACCACAGCCAGCACGAGTCTCCCCGAAGGGCCAACCCATGATAGTAACCTGGGCAACTCGGTCCCGTCGAAATGGGGTTCTACAACATCCCAGCAAAGAGACAAAAAATTCATATATTTATATATATGAATTTTTGTTTTAGACTGTGCACATAGCACTGTTTCGTAATTGACTGGCAGCTCAATCCAAGGCATGGTAAGATTACCATACCCTGAACGAGGTGCCTACGATTTTTGACCCGTGCCCAAACGTCACGAGGTCACCATCTTTTCCTTGTGCCCTAAGACACCCATTTTTGCCTTTTGTTGGCCATATAGACCATGTCTCAATGCCGTGGATAGATAAGGTCACCTCATTCGACGGGTTTGACTATCCCCGTGCTAACAAGTTTTATGCACCATTGCTATTCCATCGCAGGCTTTTTTCACAATGATATACATAGTGACCTGCTACCAAGATGGGCGCCACCCCGAGCTCTTGGTTGGCTCTATTTTTTACGGTATGGGACGTATCCCATAACCAATCCTCCTCCTTTATCCTGGCTTGGGACAGGCAGGCGCAAGCTAGACCTGGCGGAGTTAAGTGCGCTGTCCGTATGCCAAACAACAGCGTAAGCTCCGGTTCAAATCCCATTTGACACAGAAACAGAAAACACAGAAATTCTTTAATAGAAATAATTTTTCTGATCAGCCGTCAACTCTCAGCAGACGATGGTAAGCCTTAGAGAGTAAAAAATGGTATATGAAGCTCCTGAGCTTTCCTTCCTGAGCTTTCCTTCCTTCTTTTTATTAGTTGCTTCAACTTTCTCCTTCATTATAATGTAACACTATTAAACAATATGACAAGCTTTTATTTTTTCCGCCTCAAATAATTACGAATTCATCAGCAGTCTTGCATTTAATTACAGTCTTTATGGATAAGTAAGTAAAACTCTATGTAACAGTATCTTTTGAGATTACGTGGAACATAAACGTAAAACACTCAGGAGAAAAGTAAAAGCAAAAAAGAAAAAACAAAATCAAAATAATTAAAAGCTTCGTGATGCGGTTTCTTAGTTTTGCCAACAAAATCATCAAAATCTACAACATGTGTGCAAGCATTCATGCAAGTGTAAGAATATTTTTACTACTTAATATGTATGTATTTGTGAACTACTACTACTACTACTGCTACTTTTAGTAGATCTCAAGTGTTTCGTTTTAATATTATTTTTCCATGGAGGTGAGCAACACTGAAGCTGTGATTCATAACAACAAAGTCAAGTATGAGTCTGAGTCTGTATAGTCTAAGTGAGTGTATGTTTATGTGTGTGTGTGTATTTTTGTATACTTACGATGACCGGCAACAGCAGCAGACGAAATCAAACAAAGACAAGTCAAGCATCCAAAGTAACATTAATATTTCTACTTTTCAAACTCATTCCACTTGAATGTTTGAAGAGCTCATCGCTCACCATTCAACACACACACCATTTGTTGGCCGTTGAATAACCTGCTAGATGGAGAAAAATGTGTAAATGTATGTGGTAGAAATTAGGAGCAGGAGACAGAAGGCAAAAAAAAAATAAAAAAAAAACGATATTTTCATAAATGCTGGACACAACTAAACTAATGTATTTGCACTTAGTTGAAGCAAAGAAAGATGAGCAGAGCAGCTAAGTTCAAACAGTGAAGTTTTTCAAAAATAATTTCTAGTCTTATCAAGAAAATCCTACAAGAGGTTTCCACCGATGAATTGTCTCGGTTTGGAATTGTTTGGTTAAACCAAAAGTTGCTGAAGCAGTTTTGAAGAAAATATTCAAAACTACTATAAAAAGTTTCAGTATAATTCTCTTCAATTTCAATTAAAAGTCCCGCCACTGTGCATCTATTTTTCCCCACCAATGACACCCAATACTTTGCCAACATGATCTACCTCTCTCTACCCTAACATGTGCTTGTGGAAAAAGTCTTCTTTTTCTGCTCTGCTGCTGTTGCTGCAATAGTTGTCTGTTTACCTTGTATAAATTTTAAGGAGCACTTCATATAGTCCCCTCATAGGATACCCCTCACCTTCACTTAGCATTGACCACTGCAAAGTAAACCATTCATTCTTATTGTTTGCACTTCAGCTTATAATGAAAATGAAAATAAAAAGCCACACATTTTCCATAACTTTGGGCCAGCAGCGAACAAATCCTTTTCTCTGCATTTCTCGAAACATTTTCATTTCGACAACGCCGGCGACGACGACGACGACAACGACGCATTTGGTCATGTCCGGTCCAGTGGTATTGCTTCTTTTTATTCTGTTGGTGTTGTTTTTGCTTTTTTGCAGTAAGTATTTTTGGCACTACTTTGACGTTGTTTGCCCAGACGACCCCAAGTTTTTGTCATCTCCAAACAGATGATGTTCAAGGGACACCGTAGCGGCAACAACAACAACAACTGTAATAATAAGAAGCAGAACAACTCAACAACGTTGTTGGCTGCGGATGCTACTTATGCTTCGGTTGACCAAAGGGTATTCATCAGTTGCGCTTCGTTTCTTTTGAGTTGTTGTCGTGGTCTTTGTTCGTGTTCTTGTAGCTGCTGTTGTTGCCGTTGGCGCTGGCACAGCCGGTGTTGCTTTACTTTGCGGTTAAAGGTCATTTGATCACCGCTGGCCAGAGGTTGCCGCAGTTTCTGGCGGTTGCTACGTGCGTGTTACAAGTTTAGATCGTGCTGGATGCTCGTTTAATTTATTTTGAAGACTTTCCTGATTCTTGCAGTAGCAGCAGATGCTTGAGCGTTATGCAATGCTTAATGTTGTTCTTCTGCTTTTGCATTCTGCCAATGTCTAAAACTGTTAAGCAAATGTCAGAGTTTTATTTAAGATTGCTTTGTGGTTGCAGGTTGGCGAGTGTTGGACTCTTTTGAGCACTTTGAGATGAAAAAAGTGTGACAAATTTATGAGCATAACTATAGAAGGTGCTTCCGAAAATTACAGTCAGCAGTGTCGGATCAAATCAGACATGAAATCTTTCATTGAAATGAGTAGCATTAAATTTTTAGACTTTAACTTAGAGTTCTTCATTGTGAGATTTTTTTTTTTTTTGATATGTGAACTTCTTCTTTAGGCGCGTTCAACATTTTTCGGTAGAGGTAAAAGTTATGAAATTGCGTCAGCACTGTTAATGTCAGCAATGTTAACGTCAGCAATGTTAATGTCAACAATGTTATATCATGACCACTGTTAATGTCATCACTGTTCATTTTAACATTGTTAAGGCTTGCATTGTTAATGCCTGTATTTCTGATTCAGCTACCAGGCAAGCAGTAAGCGTACCAACGTTTTTGTTTTTTTTTTAACCTGGGAATCTTGCTAACAAGCCAAGCACGTCAATCAGTGTGCCACAACTCAATTAAAAAAATTGTTTCTTAATAACTTATAACAGCAAGTTTATTTAAAATCAAATCAAATTTTTCTTACAAATATTTAAATACACAAAAAATACGTGTTGTAAGGAGAATATTTGATTTATCCACTTCAATATTTAAATGCAATTTGTGCACAGGCGAACAATTTTGAGCATTTTAAAAATATTTGTATATTCAACATTGTCACCCAGCTTGGATTGAACTTGGAACTGTTTGTATCGACAGCGCGCACTAGCGTGTGGCCACTCGTCTATTCAGGAATTTTCTTCAATAACGTTGAAACTTAATTACTATTTTCTTTGAATTTGCTTGAATAAAAATTTATTAAAGTCTTATAAAAGGTATTCTTGTATACTTCCAAGAACTGTATACTCGAATAAAGCATAATATAAGAATAATGCTTGAGTAACAATCTTCTTGAATTCTTCTTGCTTTTACAAGGCAAAGCTTGAATAATTACTGTTATACAAGACCTATTCAAGTTGAGCTGGAATAGTTATTTATTAACTAACTTATTAACAACTAAGCAATTAATTTATCTATACTATTATATAAAAGGCTTATCACGTATTTGGAGAGAGATAAACAAAAGAACAACTGAACCGATTTCAATAATTCTTTCACAAATTCAAAGCTTCATTATTAGCTTAAGAACCTAGCTTAAAAATTTTTCAAAATTTAAAATTAAATACCATCTACAAAACATTACTAAAAATGATTCATGCAAGCTGCATTAAAAAGTACAAAGATTTTTCTTTTTTTTCGTTTGCTCGTTTTACGTTCCTGTAAAAGCTTTTGAAGTGAATCTTTTATAGCAGTGTATACAACAATACGGCGAGCTAGATAGGAGTAAAAGCAATAGCAATTCGCCTCACTAGTTATATAAAAATGCAAAAAATTACTTTTTAGATTAAAATTTTTTTTTATATTTTTGCTTCCACTGAGGATTGAACACAGTGCGATGTGATTCGTAGTCGGCTGATCTAACCACTCGGCCACGCAGACATATTTAGTTGAGTAGCTCATACTTATGTTAGATCAACAATCAGTAGTTCTCTCTTTCTTTTATGATTGAATTGAGTATTTCGTTCAATACTCTGAAAGTACAGTACGGTCTAAAAATTTGAATCTAAACATAGCTTTTTTTTCAGAGCATTAGCATACTTTTAGGTATTTCTCAAATTAAGTTTTGATAAATTCAGATTGATTGAATTAAGCTTTCAATCTAAAATTTGTTTTACTCTTAGATCTGTGAATTTCCATATAAATATCGTATCTTTCATATAATTCATATAAAGTTTTTAACTCACATTTATATCGAAATAAAAAAAACAATCGCATGGTGCGGTATTTTAACACACAATATACTGGTAACAAATTCTTCCATTAACAACTGAGCAGTCAGATTACGTACGATATGTTGGTAGAAACTAAAACATAAGGATATGTTACTAAAATATTGTGTGGATAATTAACATTTGTCAATGCATATGTAACCCACCCGGCGAAAGTTTGATTGCAATAAACTTTTATCAAAGAAAAATTCCGTATTTTTGCCTAATTGGCGATCAAAAATTATAAAGTTATCATACCAGTGTTATCGGGTCAGTACGTTAATAATAAAAGTAATTCTGAAAGTGCCAAAAAAGTTAGCCGAAAGTATTCACCTAACAGTAAAAATGTAGAAAATATAATTATCTTCGCATTTGTGTTGAAGAACTAATCGCTTTGGAAATGTAAACAAATAATTTTTCGAAACATAAGCGAACCTTCGTTTACGAAGTAAACGTTACGTCCTCAAAACGTATCCTTTTCGAATCGTAATCAATATCAAAATCGATTGTTATCATCGCAAGCTATGCGTAAATTTTTAAATTTTCGATATCAAAGTCGGATTTTGTGCCGAGTGTGAAATAGCAGAATTTTTGTGATAATGTTGGAGTTTCTTCTAAATATATATACATGTCTGCATCATTTGGCATTAAATATCGTCTCAAATGCAACATAAAATACGATGCAAGTCTTGTAACAAAAAACGCATCAACATTTTTAACTGTGTAGGCACGGTAAAATAAACCCTAACAAGTATGCACGGTACAATAAGGTCAGTGCTTCTGACCACGAAGCAAAGGTTCAGTGGTCCTTACTGTAGTTGAAATTTTGTGCTTTTTAAAATTAAAATTATCATATTTACAACCATACAGGCAATTTTTGTTTTTTTTTTAAGAAAAATTGATTATAAATTATATAAATAAAGCCCAAATTATATATTCGATTGATGATTATTTTGGATAAACAATAAATTTTTTTTTTGGCATCAATCCTATGGAATAAATTGAAAGATCTACACTATGCTTGCTTTCAGGCTTGTTCGTATTTTGTTCGCTTTGATGCAAGGGAGACAATGGTGAGATAGTTGCACGTTTAACATGTAGTCGAATTGTACGCGGTTCGATGCGAGTACTGAAAGGGGAAAGTGCATTGTTCCCAACACAGGTTTTTCGACAAATTTTTTCTTTTTAATATTTATAAATAAAAATGAAATTAACAAACAAATAAAACAGCAAGAACAGCTATGAGGATCGAGCCTGGGATGACTTAAGTCAACTGTGTCAGGAAAGTAAAAATAACTGTGATCTAATTCTGTATGTAAATATTGAACTTTTCAGTAACTGTCCATAAACAAAAGGGACCATTAATATATCCCATGATATTACTATGTTGAATAGACTAGAAGGCTTTATGGAAAAGGCAGTTCTAGAACTACTACTGGTATGAAGACAGACTGCTTTTTAAGCATTTGATTGCACTGAAGGAGGGAATGTTAATAAAATAAACTAGCAATTTTCCTAAAAATTTCATTTTTGTGTAAAATTTTCACTTCTACCGTGCGTAGCGACCACACACATATTTTTTTCATGTCCTCATTTTAAGTTTTGCCGTAAATATTGAATTTTTATCTAACTAACACAAATGTTTCTAAAATATTTAAACACATATCAAAAAGTTTTCGTTTTTTTAAATACAGCTTTAATTAATACCACAATTTAGTTTTATTTGTAACAAAAACTCAATAATTTACATAGAAAAATTCTAATCGCACACAAACCTTCACTTCAAAAGCTAATAAAAGTAACGGCAAATCGTAAAAGAAAAGCAAATAGCATTATTTTGCTTTGGTTGGAGTTTCTTCTTTGCAAGAAAAGTGTTGTTAACCTCTTCTTCGAAACCTGAAATATAAGGTTAATGCCAGTAAAACGCAATTATTTCCAACGGGATGTTTATGTTTACAAAAATTCATAATTAACTACAAAACTTCATATTTTTTACTTTGTTTCCCAAGCAGGCCTCTAAGCCTGCAACTTTCTATACCTCCTCCTACGCTTGCTATTAACATTAAAACAAGATTATAAGCTTGGGAACTAGAGGGTTAATACATCTTTAAGTTTATACACGAGAAAATATAACAATTGTTTAAATGCTATCGTATAAATTTATATACGACGATATCAATAGAAGCAATTGTTTGATGTCTAGACGCTTCTCTCCCTTATTCAACATTTTAGAGGAAAATTAAGGTTATCTCAAATTTTTGTCGAATACCTTATTATTTTTTTTTATTTTGGCTTATTATGATTATTGTTAAATAATACATATGAAGAGTAAATTAAAAAAAACCTTTGCAAAATCTTATTAAATTACTGAAACTTTTACAGCTAACGTTTTCAGAACATGTAGCAGTTAAAATAAAATTTATATACGCTTAATTGCCGTGCGAATTATGTCGACAGGTTTGTAGCCCACAGCAATAACCTGTTGATTGCTCAAAAATGCAACAACAACAACGCAAACAATACCAAACACAAACAACACCAACAATAACTGTATAAACTTTCGTAGAATAATAACTAAGCCAAAAGTTGTCTTGACTTTAACAAACACACAAACAAACTCATGGGCTCACACACACACACACACATACAAGAGCCATTTATTCATTTCAAGTATAAATTATAACAATACCTATATATATATGTATATATATGTATATATTTATAAATAAGTATGTGCATGCCAACAATAAACAACAACAATACAAAAACCACCAGCAATAACAACAACAAAGTAAAAAAAAAAAAAGCCACGAAGGTCATATTAAATTGCTATAAAAATTTATCGATTTCTACAATAAAAGAAGCATCTTTTCTATGCAGAGAGAGGACACTGACACGAGCAACAACGAAGCAGCAGTGCCTGCCACCATCTAGAGAATGAGCAAGAGACGCAAAAGAGCAGAAGGAAGTAAATAAGAGCAGAAAATGCAAGAAAGTTGGTACATAAGATTTAAGCATTTGTTAGTTTCAAGAAGCTGTGAATGAAAGCAGCACAAAAAGTTAAACGTACGAACAGCAACACTAAAAATACACTCTATACATTTATAAAGGATTTAAAAGTTTAACTTGGCATTAAAGACTAGCAGGAAAATTATGAACAACTTTTTTTAACTAACCCAACTACTTGACTTAACCTACAGAGCCACCACATTAGCTGGTTGAAAACTTTTGCACATTTCTAAAAAGCTAATTAGAAAACTTTTACATAGCAATTATATAGCAACAAATATATATGTATAACTTACTACTATATACAACAAAATAGACTACTATTAACGTTCAGCTTTATTTCGGTTTTTGAATTTTTTTTTTTCGTTCCTTTTTTTTTTTTAAATGTGCTCTTTTCTTATAGGTGCATTAAGCAAAAGGTAAGACCAGCTCAGCCCACCTTGGCTAACAGAGAGAGTGTGACACACTCACTTGGTAAATAATCAACCATTGGCTGGAATAAATCACAAAAATTCCCAACTCCTCTCAGAGCACATGCTGAAGAATAAAAATAAGGTGGGAAGGTCGTTACGGTGTGTATGTATACGAAAAGCTTTGAAGGTAACGAACACACAGATACTAGCACACTAGCAAACATAGACATACAGCTATACACATGCAGATACACAAAATAGAAGGATGGACAACTTAATGGTTAGCTGGGAGCACCTGAATAAAAGGTGGAGCCACGATTTTGTTTGAGTTTACCTAAAAAACAACAAAAAAAAACGATAAAGAAAAAAATGCTTTATATAGGTATAGGTAAATACATAAACATGTTTATGTAAGCTAGTATATATATATAAAAGTGAACGAGCATAAAGCAAGTCAGTAACCTACCTTCTTGCTTTTATTTCCAAGGTAGTAACACTAACATTTGTAAGTTTGTTTGTTTGTAGCTGTTTGTATAGCTGTCTGTATGTATGTATGTAAAAGAAATTCTCATGAGCAGCTACAACTGCTAGCAACTGAGCAAGAAACAGCATTAACAGTAGCAGCAACAGCGGCAGCAGGGGCAGCAGTGAAGCAAAGTGTGTGTGAGCCACACAGTAGGGAAACATATGCGCATAACGAGCACTCTGAAGACTCGCACAGTTTGTTGTTGTCCCAGCTGATAGCTGGTTGTAGGTGCAGCTGGCTTTAAGGGTAAGTTTGAATAGAACATTAAATAGGAATTGCTTAAATTTTGAGCAAAATTTTGAGAAATATATTCTGAGCATGGCGTATAAGTAACTTGTATTTATGATTTTTTTTTTTTTATATTTAGAATTTCATCCTCAAAAATGTTTAAAAGTTTGAATTGAAGCTATTTCAAACATATTTTGTACAATATTTCATTCATGTTTAAAGAAAAATTATTAACTGTGTAATTTTTCTTACCAACACCATTTGGCACATTTTTTATAAAACCTTGTTCTTATTATTTTATTTTAATTTTATTTTTAATTTTAATTTTATTAATATTTATAAATTATATTTACTTTATTCTCCCTTGCCCTCTAAAGTGATAAGTTATTATTTCTTTACATCAACTGCTAGCACCATTCTTTACTTCTAACTTAATAGGCAGCAAAATAAGTTGGCATCTCACCCAGCTGGGCGTTTGTTGGATAGTGGCGATTGACCTTGAATTAAACTATTGATTTTTCTATAATGCTTTGTCTTCAAACTAAATGCGTGCAAATATTCTGTTTTTATTTATATTTAATGTGAGCGCACATGAAGATCTATCCACTTTTTCTATTGCCTTCGTGGCGTATGAGTAACTTTTAAATAAATTTCGATTTAAGAGATAGTTCTGCTTTGTCGGCTCAAAAAGGTTGAGATTTTTAGTATACTTCTGAATTATACATTCTGGCTAAATCTTGAGTTTTGACTTCATGCAAATTAAAAATTTTTTAAATCACAATAATGAAGGCTCTATCTACACTTGGATGATAAAACTGGGAATACAATTTTAGGGCAGAGTTTCTCAACATAGTCGCAAATAATGCACACAAATTATATATTGCAACCTTCAATTTCTGCAATGATTTAAGAAATCAAATGAGTAGTTTTTTAACAATTTGCTAATTTTTGATTACATATCAGGTTTGATATTTTTAAAATTCCTTACACAAAATCAATGCAGGCAGGGTTTTTCGAGTTTAGTGAGCATCAAGCCGGAATCAAAATTTGATTTTTCATAATGATGGTCTTGTAGCGGCTTATAGTGGGCACTAAGTTTAATTTGGGTGAAAAAATTTAACTTTCAAGACAAGCGTTTGCATTGAGGTTTTGGGAATTTTATCATATATTTCTTTTTTGAACAAAGTTCATATAAAAAAAAAGGCAGTAGGGGGACTCCCGACCAGAGTGAAAACTTAATGCTATGAAATAACAGAGCTGTTATTAATTTCCGAAGTAGCCAGAGGCGGCAAATCAGTCGCGTTCCACTTGTTTAACTGTTTTTATCAATTTATGCGTTATTGAATGTATAAACTGCTATTTGTTAATGTCTATATATAATATATTTTTAACACAATTACTTTGGTTGGGTAATCAGTTAGTAATTGCTTTAATAATTGTTAATCGGTTGGTACTCGCTTCGGTAATTGGTTGGTAACCGCTTCGGTAATTTGTTGGTAATCACTTAGGACATCACTTTGGTAATTGTTTCAGTAATCGGTTGGTAATCGCTTCAGTAATCCGTAGTTAGTTCGGTAATCGGTTGATTATCGCTAATGTAATCGGTAATGAGTTCGGTAACTGGTTAGTAATCGTTTCGGTAATGGTAGTTGGTTCGGTAATCGGTTAGTAATCGCTTCGTTAATCGGTAATTGGATCTGTAATTTATTGGTAATCGTTTCAGTAATCGGTAATTAGTTCGGTAATCGCTTCGGTAATCAGTAATTTGTTCGGTAATCGGTTCGTTATCACTTCGGTTATTGGTTCGGTTATCGGTAAGTAATTGCTTCGGTAATTTTTTAGTTATCGCATCGTTGATCGGTGATTGGTTCGGAAATCAGTTGGTTAACGCCTCGGTAATCGGTAATAAGTTCGGCAATTGGTTAGAAATTGCGTTGGTAATCAGCCTAGTAATGAGTAATTGGTTCGGTAATCGCTACGATCTTCGGCATGGTCGATGCTAGGTATTCCCTAAAAAGGAATGCTGTACAACAATAATTTCTGTTACGCTAACAGCGTAATGATATCGCTAACAGCGTGATGATATCAATAATAGTGTGATGATATCGCTAACAGCGTGATGATATCGCGAATCTATAGTTTTGCTCTCTACCAAAAAGGGCTCAAAGAAGTTTTCACTTTAAAAATTATAATTTTTTCGGACCAAAAAAAATTATAAAACCAAAAAAAGGTCATAATACCAAAAAATTTTATAGTATCAGCCTTCAAATTTTTAAGAACTTTCTTAACACAATTACGTTTAAAAGACTTTATAGATATGGCATTCGCTTCAACAGATTAAGTCTTAAGAAATTTAAAATAAGAACTAAAATAACCATAAGAAATTGAAAAAAAAATTATATCATAATTCTTATGAGCTTTTATTTTAACCACTTTTAAAGTTAGGTTAATGTAGCCATTAATGGAACATAGCCATGAATGGAACAGTGAGAAACTAAAAGCAAAAAGTAACAAAAGAAATCTAAAATAATAAAATATCATACTTTTTGGAAAATTATGTAATTTTTACTGTAACCAATTTTAAGACTTAGGCTATGTAGCCATAAGTGGGACATGGCCATTAATGGATCAGTGAAGTATATATAGCTCATACTGGCAATACTGAAATTTTGACTGTATTCCAACAGTCTCGTTGCTAGATCATAGAAAAGGATAAACCAGCAAAAAATTCTGCGCTGCTGCACCTACCCAAGCGCAGTTTGCTGTATCATCGGAATGCGTTAACGCAATTGCTTTATAGCATTGTGTGAAACGCTTGGATTCCTGTCTTAATAGAAATTTATTCAGCGCAGTGAGACTTTGAGTTATATAAAGTCTTATAACGTAAATTTTTTGAATGTAGTTGATTGGGTAGTTTGGTAAAGTAAGTGCAGCTGAGTCTCACTAAGAAAGAATACAAGAAATCAAATCGAAGTCTTATAGTAATTTTTTTCATATTAAAAGGGTTGCTATAATAAAGGAATATTATTGATTAATTAATTAAAAAGGGTAACCAATAAGAAATAAATATGCAACATGTTTGAATAAACGCAAAACTCCGGATTAACCAAAAATGAACAAGCCTTAAATTTAAGCATGCAGTCAAACTCTAATTTAATTTAGCTTGATACTTTAATCAAACAAAGTATCTTTTAATAAAATATGTGTATCAGCGCAATAGCGCATTTATGTGTTTAATCACAATAATGCAACACAGCGGTGCGTTACCTATATCTATTTGATTTCAATTTTTAATTCAATTGTATTTTATGAAAAACAAATTTTTTAAGACAAAAAATGGCGTCTTTTTGCCATGAATGGGACACTTTTAAAATAATTTTTTTCTCGTATAGATGTATTATTTATGGTATAATATCATAATTCGTGTATATTTCTTGTGAGTTCATGTAAATAAATGACATTTTAATCTCTTTTTCTTTTTTTAATATCCACAAATTGTTTTTTCATTTGCCGTACATGGCTTAATTTTTCGCATTTTCAAGAAAAATTATCTGTTATACTATTTTGCAATAACAATTATAATGGCATATAAATTTTCAATAATTTTTTAGACAAAATGTCACATGAAACTCAAGCAGTTGATAAATAGTAAAAGCCATTGAGAAAAATTGTCATTAATTTTGGAATGCCTAAGTCGAGCTTGTCGCGGGTACATTACGCAAATTTAAATGATTCACAAGCCAGCCCTATTGCTTAAAATCTTTTAAAAATTAAATAAATATTTTAAATTTGACTATGAATATGCAAATGTAACATAGTTTGGAAGAGTTTTCAGGTGTCCCATTCATGACGACATCTTTTTTAGGCCTGAAAATTTAACATCCCTACAAATCCAACCCTATCAATATAAAATTTTTTCTGCAAAGCTATATCTTAAATCTGTAGGTTCCCAACGCAATATATAGTTTGTTTCAAAATTCGAAGCCTAAATAGAATTATATGCAAAAACGCTTAGTTGTCCCAATCCTGACGAATCTCCCCTTCCAATTCTTCTAATCGTGGTTTCTATGTCTGGACTGGTTACAAAAAAAGTTCTTCTCCTGATTAATATTTTGAGTAAGTTAAACAAGAACTCAAAATATTTCAAAGAAATCTTTCGAAATCTCAAAACTATTGGTATTTCTACAGTCAAAGCATACTTTCATATTTTTACATAATTTTTATGAGGTTTTATGAGGCAGATTTGTTCACAAAGTAGAAAATACGTTTATTTTGCTTTAAAATTTATTCGAGTGAACTTAAGTTTTTTTCTGTGTCGTAAGTCGAAAATAGCCAAAATATCAAATTTCTATGCATTTTGTAGCATTTTGGCATTACTCACTTTTAGTTCGTAACCAGGTTATTTATAAAAATGGTTACAAATTTAAACATATTGTATAACGATTTAGCTAACTGTATTAGGAATTTATAACGAGGTTATAGAGCTTGTAACAACTTGTTACAATTTATTGCTCTTGCCAATGTATTGCTTTGATTATGTCTTAACGGAAATATTGTTGAATGTAAATTTAAACCGTTCGAATTTTTTTCAAAAATACTTTAATAAAGCTCTTTTAATCTAAGAACCGGAATAGTTCAAAATACAAAGCATCCATCAATGATCGGCCAACATTTTTGAGAATTTTGTGTTTTTTTTTTTCTTTGAGTTAGAAAACTATGTCAAGGGTGGCGTTATAATAACCGATATAACTGAGTCCACTATATAAAAGTGGTTATCTACAAGAAATCAGTCGAAATATTCTATAAAAACAATTTCTAAAATAATTTTAATTTATCTTTTTTCGCAATTTTTAAGATAATCAACGCATTTTGAGAATAGAAATTTGCTTTTAGCAAATATAGCGAAAGTGGTGCAGTTGCTTCCAAGACATCAGAAAAATTTAAAAACAATAAAATAGTAATACAAAAAATTTTGAAAGAGCTGCGATTTTATAACACATTTGTCTAGTAAAAAAAATTCTTCATGTAAAACCATAACTTTAAAGGTTTTTTAGATATCAAATTCAAGTTTTTCCACTACAAATTAAACTTTTTCTAGTTAAAGAAATTTTTCTAAATCAAACTTCAAACTTATAAAAGAAATTTGGAGATCCCCCCCTTTTTAACACTGAAATCCGGGCTTAGCTTTTCCCTTTGGACATATTTTTTGCAGTGTAAGTTGACACAAATCTGCATGCAAAATTATTATAATGATTATCATGATCCTCTAAATTTAGCTTTTACCCGCGGTAACATTTTAAATTCGAGTTTTGATTTTATGCAGTCGGAACAGCCAGGAAATGTTACGCATACGCCCCGAAATATTATTTGAAACACAATATCCATTTGCACGCTCCAATTCACATTAAAAACACCCTCTACCTGTGTGGCACTATGTACAACAACAACGACAGTAAAAACAACACCTATTCAGTCAAACCTCCTGCCTTACTGCCTGCCAAGCAAACACCTTTTGCGCGCTCAACCAACCAAACTAACAAATCAAACTGAATTTTCAAGGTGCCGTCGGTAGAAATGCAAAAAAAGGTTCCTTTTATGCTCGCGTGTCTCTTTGGTTGGCTGCCAACATTTTGCACACCTCGTCAAATGTGACGAAATGAGATACAAGAGCCGCGCAGCTTCAATTCACACGGTAGCCAGAGCGAGTCAACAAACATAAACGTAAACGTAAACGATAAATATACTTACTATACGGTAAGGCAACGTAAGCAGATTGCTGCCAACTGCTACTTGCGGTTAGGTATACATGAGAAAATAATGACAACTACGGAGACGACGTCGACGACGACGACAACCGACGAAAGAGCCTGATATACACTCACTTAAGCACACAAGCACACACACACTCGGCCGTCAGTCACACTGACTCTCTCGAAGGCAGCCAACAGTCGCAACAACAGCAGCAGAGGATGTGGCAGCGCTCATCATCATCACCAACACCAAAGTCATCGCAGGTGCGCACAGTAGCTGCCAGTTGTGCTCCACCGTAGAAGCTTTTCGCAACGTGCGCTCATTTACACGAGTAGGTTCTGCCTTCCATTATGTACTTCTTTTAATACAACGCGACGCAGTCTTGGCGCCGACTACATCCACTACGTCTGCTACGACTGCACACCTAGTGCAGGTACATATATAGCGCCACTGTCTATGTGCCGGAGGGTGGTGTCGGGCGTTGAAAGTTTTCTTTCCGCAGGTAGATTGGTGGATGCGTAAGGTATATTATGTACACACACAGTCACACGTGCCGAGCAAAGCTTGATGCTTCGTGATGGGGCTGCTCACCAAAACGTGTTGCTGGTCATGCGCAGTGTTTTAACATTTGTTGCCCTTGTTTGTGTGTGTGTTTATATATGAATGGGTGTTCGTGTGTGTGACTTTGTATGAATGTGGCTTCATTTGTGTACGATTGCTAAGAAAAGCTATACAAAGCTTTTCTTCTGCTTTTTCAGCTGCAAAGACGTTTTGTGGCGCTGCAAAATTGTTGATTTTAAAATGATTTGTGGTGCCTTCACAGATGAGCACAAAAAATAGTGAGCGACTGCAAATGAGAAAAATTCTAAGTAACAGTGTGATGTATTTGTGTGTGATTTTGTCATTTCACGGGAGAAAATCTAATATCGTAAAATTGGAGAAATGTTTTCGAGCAGAGATGCTGCGCTAGACATTGTCTGTTAAGTTGAAGTTTCTCCACATATTTGTTATATGCTATGTTATTTTCATTTCGAACATAGATCAACAAATTTTGTTAGGATTGCTGCACCTATTTTCATAAAAACAAAATTCAATTCATATATAAAATATATTAAACATAACTAAACCTTATGCTAATAACTTTCAATTCGATCAGAGTTTTATTCAGTAATAATGAATTTTACTATAGAACTAATTAGTAGATTATAAACAAAAAATTTTAAATCATCACTTTTGTTTAAGGAAAAGTATTTATAAGGTGCAAAATTTTAAACTATGACTTTTGTTTAAAGAAAAGAATCAGTACCCAGCAAACCAACCGATATCGTTTCGACATCGAGATAATATCGCAAAGGTGATAACTTCTATCGTTTACGCTTTAAGAGACGAAATCGTAATGATATCGGAAAAAGGCATTTTTCGCCAAAAATTGACATATCGTTAACGATATCGAAAATATATTAATCCTCAATAAAGAAACTATCGCTATGCTATCTTTATTATGCTATCGTAATGATTTCTAGTATTTTCATAATATGGATATCGTAACGATATCGAAATGCCCTCGTAATTATATTATCATGATGATATAAAGAAATTTGTAATATAGATATCATTATGATATCGAAATGCTATCGTCACCTGTACTATCGGGACGTTATCGCGCATTTTTATATATAGATATCGTATCGATATCGTAAGACTATCGTAAAATTGTTCTACCGAGATACTGTTTACTGGGTACAAATACGACTTAATAAAAATTAATAGAATAACACTTTGCCATAAATTTTTAATATAAAAGTTGATTTAGCATCTTTGCAGTCTAGGAACCGAATAATTAGGTTTAAGTTACATTTTCACTGAAAACTATAATTTTCTATTTTCTTCCCAAAATATTTATTTTGTTAATTTTTGATCGATTTAGACGATTTTTGACATATTAAAATTTAATTTGGTAGCTTAGTTTATATGATTACTGTCGGCAACTGTTAAAAAAATGGGCGTGGCCAAACTATAGCTACGCTAAGATTTTCAGAAATTATTAATTAAAATTGACTAATGTGCCGACTGACCTGAAATTTTGGCCGTAGATTTTATTCGAGTACGGTATAGTTTAGAATTTACAGAAGATAGGCGTGGCAGCTTCCATACAACCAAAATTTTCGATATAGAATAGCTTTGGAATTATAAGTCACATAGCCTAGGAATTCGGTATTGGACTTCAATTTACACGTGCCGTTTTACTTGTAACATTTTATGGGCGTTAGACGAGGGGTGTGGCACTTTAAGTCACGCATAAACGAAACTCGATACTAACTTACTATTTAGTCGTATCCGTAGACTGGAAAAATTAAGCGAGTATTGGACAAGGGAGCGTGACACCATCCATACAATTAAACATTTTCGTAAATGTAAGCAATTTTACTCGAAAAATTAATGAAAAATGATAAAAATATCGGAAAATCATTTAATCGTGTCCGCACAGCTCATATTATCAATTCAGAAAGAACAAACAATATGCTGAATTTTCAAACGGAATGACTTCCTACAGCGCAACCTGTTGATAAAATAAAATTATGTATGCATAAAAATGGATCATGGTTTGTTCGGTTTGTAACCTTGCAATTAAGCGAAGATTATAGGCATAGTACAATTAACTTACAGTAGGTGGGCGTGACAGCTTCTATACAACCCAAAATTGCGATATGGAATAGTTTGGGAGTATAGGTCGCACAGTCTTGCAATTCGGTATTCGACCTCAATTTACACGTGCCGTTTAACTGAAAACATTTTATGGGCATTGGACGGGGTGTATGGCACTTTTTCAGCAGCCATACGTCAAACTAGAGATGTATTGATTCGTGAATTAGAACGCGAGAGAGAGTTACAACACCACAACTTTGCAACAACAAGTACATACTGATGAATGGGAACCCACTTCAATGTCCCACTGATGAATAAACAGCAAAATAGTGCGTATGATCAACTGACGAAGGCTGTCGATGATGAAAACGGTGGCCTATTTTTTCTTGATGCACTTGGCGCAACTGTGAAAACGTTCCTGATATCATTGGTATTAGCAGCAATACGTGCTCAAAGTGGCATTGCGTTAGCTTCCGCATCCATCGGAATTGCTGCGACACTGTTAGAAGGGGGAAGCACTGAAGCTTCCGTTAAACATGCAAATCAACAAAAATCCTATTTGCATTATTTCAAAACAATCAGCCATGGCAAAAATGTTGAAAAATTTTAAGTTGATCATATGGGATGAGTGCACGATGGCGCACAAGCGATCATTAGAAGCACTCTAACGAACATTGATAGATTTGCACAACAATACTCGTCGCTTTGTTGGCTTGATGACACTGTAGGCGGGCGATTTACGACAAACAACTCCCGTGATTCAGAAATCAACAGCGACGGATAAATAAAACGCATTAAAAGCAATTAAATTTGTGGCGACACGTGAAAACCATTCAATTGAGTGTGAATATGAGAGTGTTCCTGCAACAGGATAGAACTGCAGAAGCTTTCTCGAAAGAACTGCTGAGAGACGGAAATGGGCAAATTCCACTAGATACTTCCAGTGGTTTAATATCGATTCCACCTGCCATTTGCTTATTCACTTGACGAACTTATCACAAATGTTTATCCGAACATTGGTCAAAATAATCGTAACTAGGATTGGCTGAGCGCATGCACAATTTTAGCGACGAAAAATTATTAATGTCAATGACTTGAATTCGACGATTCAAAATCAAATTCCGGAAGAATTGCGTTCATACAAATATATATAGGCTAGTTATTACATACATTTAACTTTGAATTTGAATAACTTTTGAACAAGTAATTTTATCAAAAAAAAAATTATATGGGACAGGGTAGAGCGTTAAATTTCCTATAAGGTATATTTGTTAATTTGTTTTTAAGATCTAAAACTAAGAAGTTGAAAATAAATTTTTCCCATAAAATTTATATCGAAAATAGATAATCGCGATGCTTAACCTTTAAATATTAATATTAAGAGTTACGGTTTTAACATGCATCTCTTCTCGCCTCCCTGAATCTATTAAATAGGAGATTTTGAAAAAAAAAAAAAAAAAAATCGACTTTTTTGAATCTCACCCTACTGTGTAGTCAATCGTAATCGTAATCTTTGCTGTCTTGCACAGAAATTATTTAATTTTGTCCAACTAAGCGACAAAATCGATGAGTGCTATTATGAGTTTATATAAAATATTTCTATTTTTTCTACTTTTCTTTAACAAACTACAGCTTTTTCACACTTTCTCAGCATTATCTTATTCGAAACCATTTACCCACCAAAGTATGGGCGCGGCTCAGGGCCAACACTTCTGTTTTGCGCTTGTTTGAGCCAGTTGGAAACTCAAGGTTTCGTCAGGTTGTCCTCCACTTGGTCCTTCCAATGGAAATGCGGTCGTCTGCATTGACGGCCAATAGAACATCGGCATAGAGCTCATCTTTCCATCCAATTCGCTACTCTCCATTGACGCAGATCGGTTCGTAGATCTTGTGAAAGATCTTTTTATCGAAGGCTCCTGTCTTCATCAGATCTGCTCAGCGCTCAGGCTTGTGCTGCATATAACAGGACGGGCATAGTTAATGACTTAAAGAGCGTGACTTTTGTTCGTCGAGAGATGGCTCTGCTTCTCAATCGCCTATTGAGCCCAAAGTAACATCTGTTGGCAAGAGTTATTCTTCGTTTTATCTCTCTACTGATATCGTTGGTGGAGTTAATGCTGAAACCGGGGTAGACGAAGAGTTCACAACCTCGAATTAGGTGTTGTCAACAGTGACGTGGGGGCCAAGACACTGAGACTGTTTGTTGACACCAGGAATTTCATCTTGTCTACGTTCACTGCAAGCCACATGCAACTCAACTCTTTTTCTTATTTTAGGAATGCTGCACTGAGTTTGCGTGTATTATGGTCAATAATATCGATATCAGCAGCATATGTTAACAGCATGACACTCTTATAGATGAAGCCTCGTTTGGTAACAAATGGGGGGAAAGGTCGTTACCGATTTTAATTGCGATGCTGGTATTGCTCACCGTCATCATGCATAAAAAAAACAAAACGAAATGGCCATTTCAGCCCTTGACAGGACTTTGACCGAGCTTCTTATGATCAATTGTATTATACGTGATGTGAAATGTTTGAACACAAATGATCGAGAACTGGACCTACATTTTTTATGTCGACTCCGAATAGCTCATGTTCTCATGAAGCTTTTCATGGCAGTTTTTAATCTCTGAGGCTTGCCATTGTCTGCAGAGATGTGAAGACCGAACAGAAAAATTAATTCAATTGAAAAAAATTTCTGTGTCAGCTGGGAATTGAACCGGGGTTCTCTGGCGTATGGGCCACGCACTCTATCCACTGCGTCACGGCGGCCACCTGCATAGACAGATTTATTTTACAGGTATACCAAAATCAGACATGGTGGAGTATATGTGGTTTCTTATTACACTGTCGAGGGCGGTTTTGTAATCGGCATAAGATGGCAAGGTTTGTCGTAGAATAAATATCTGGTCTGTGGTAGATTTTCTAAATTCGAAGCCACGCTGATAAAGTTCAATCCGTTGGTTAACGATGGGCTTCAGTTTTTCACATAATACGCTCGACAGGACCTTGTTTGCGATATTAAGGATGCTTATCCTATGGTAGTTGGCACAAATGGTGGGATTGCCTTTCTTTTGTATTAGGCGGAGTATACTGAGGCTTAAATCGTTTGGAATGCATTTTTCCGATCATATTCTGCATAAAAGGTCGTGAATTTATTTAAACAGAGCCTTACCTCCATCCCGGCTTTATAAAAAGTATTAATTTTTCGAAATAATTTTCTGGCTTTTATATAGAGGGCATTGAAAATGACAAAATGACATCCAAAACGGTTCGATGGATATGGCATTTTCCATATATCTGAAACAAAAAAAATCAAATGTCATTTTAAAGCTCAAAGACATTAAACTCGGCATTTCCCCTACGTACCACCACGGGGTTTTTTTTTTTAAATATGGCGAAAGTTGGAGTAAAAAGTTAAAAAAAGAGATAGATTTTTGCACCCGTTTTTGTCTTGAAAAAAAAGTAGGTACTTCAATTTAGGGGGGAAGCTCAAAGGATAAGATTACAAACAAAATGCACTAAGATTCATTGAAATTGAACCAATAGATTTTAGTTTCGTTTAGTTTAGTTTAGTTTCGTTTATTGTCTATAAATATTTAAATTTTTTCAGACAAGCAAAATATAAAAATTAATTGTATTCTTAGGAGTTAGGTTACAGCTACACAACGATAACTTAAGAATAATATGAATGAAGAGCATTTATAAACACATTTCTTCTATCACAAAAATCAATATTAATTTTTAAACAAAGTGAAATGTATTCTCTCGGTTAAGCTCAACCAACCAACCTCTGGACCCGACGACGCCGGCGGACTTTGGGCGCATATATCCCACTCCATGCGTGCTACCGCTGAAGAAGTCATTGGTTTCCGGCGCCCGCAACCTCGGAACCAATGGTATGATCAGGAGTGTCGCATTGCGACTGCAGTAAAAAACGCCGCTTATAGAAAAACGCTGCAGTCAGCTGCAACGCGAGCCGTGCGAGAAAGCTACCGCGAAAAGAGGAAAGAAGAGAGGCGCCTTTTCAGACGCAAGAAAAGAGAGCAGGAAAAGCGTGAGCGTGAGGAACTAGAGGTGTACCAGGGCAAGAAGGATGCACGAAAATTCTATCAACAGGTTAAGCGTCTAACCCAAGGTTTCAAGCCCGGAGCATCCACTTGTAGAGACGAAAATGGAGATCTGTGCTGAGATCTCAGCGTACTGTGCCCTATACTTAAGAAAGGAGACCCAACAATCTGCGCAAGTTATAGAGGTATCAGTCTTATTTCCATCGCATATAAGGTTCTCTCAAGCGTACTGTGTTAAAGATTAAAGCCGATTACAAAAACACTGATTGGACCTTATCAGTGTGGCTTTCGACCTGGTAAGTCCACCATAGACCAGATCTTCACGCTACGACAAATCCTGGAGAAAACCCACGAAAATCAAATTGACACACACCATCTCTTTGTCGATTTTAAAGCTGCGTTCGATAGCCCGAGAAGGGATTGCCTAAACGCAACAATGTCTGAGTTCGGTATACCTGCAAAGTCGATTAGACTTTGCAGAATGACGTTGAGAAACACACGCAGCTCCGTCAAGGTAGGAAATGACCTCTCCGAAACCGTCAATACCGAAAGAGGTTTCAGGCAAGGCGATCCACTGTCTTGGGATCTCTTCAACATCATCATGGAGGGGATCGTACGAAAGGCCGGTGTGCATCGTAATGGCACCATTTTCTATAAAGGTGTCCATCTCCTTACGAATGCTGAGTATATTGATATTGTCGGCAGAACCAAGAGAGATGTTACCGCTGCTTTCACCGCTATCGAAAAGGAATCAGCCAAAGTGGGTTTGTCTATAAATAAGGGTAAGACAAAATATATGCTGTCTACATATAAGGGAGCGCGGCGTTTAGACTATAACTTTGAAATAGTCAAGGAGTTCGTATACCTTGGCACCGTCGTTAATAACAACAACGAAGTCATCCTGGAGATAAAGCGAAGAACAATAATTGCTAATAGGTGCTACTACGGGCTCAGTAAGCAAGAGCCCTATCTCGATCGACAAAACTAACACTCTACAAGACGCTCGTTTTACCTGTGCTGCTTTATGACGCTCAAGCATGGGTAGTTTCGCAAACTGACGCAGCCACTCTGGGGGTGATCGAGAAAAAAGCTCTTCGCAAAATCTTCGGCCCTGTTCGAGTCGGCGATGACTATCGCATCCGAATGAACCACGAGCTGTATGAGCTCTACGAAGACATTGACGTAGTTCGGCGTATAACTGTGCAGCGACTACGCTGACTGGGTCATGTCCATCGTATGAACGACGAAGCTCCAGCGAAAAAGGTGCTCGAGGCGAGGGTTGCTGGTCAACGGCGACGAGGGAGACCATGCCTCCGATGGATGGACCAGGCTGAGGAAGCCCTAACCGCACTTGGTGTATCCGATTGGGGAAGGCGCGCGCAAAGCAGAGGCGCCTGGCGAGTGCTGATGAGGTCGGTTGAAACCCGGACACGGATTGTTACGACCTCCTAAGTAAGTAAAGAAATGTATTCTTTAAGAGTTCTATTTAAAGTTTCATATAAAAGATAGTTTGTTCTATAATAACTAATTTTAAAGTAATCATAATGACGCAAATTTCTTGCAGGAACATTGAAATTAATTGCACTTAACAAGAAGGGACAGTTAATATTACCACAAACAATGTCATAGAGAAATATTAACGACTGAATAGTTCGCCTTGTTTCCAACGATTTTAAATTTAACAAAATACAACGAGCATTGTACGATGGTAGCGATTCAACAAAATTGAAAGATCGCAGAGCAAATTTTAAACATTTTTTTCTGTATGCGTTCAAGCCTGAGTTTATGAACAGCATAGTATGGGTTCCAAATAAAAGAAGCATATTCTAAACGTGATCTTAAGAAGCAAAGAAAAAGACTCTTCAAGGTATAAGGATCAGAAAAATTTCCACAATTTCGTCTTAAGAACGCATACATGGACTAATATTTAGACAGCGTGCATGTCAAGTGCCGTGCAAATGCAAAACTGAAATCAAAACAAACACCAAGATTAATAATTTCATTAACACAAGTCAACTTTGTATTATCAATATAAAAGGACGTAGCTAATTTATTTCTTATTTTGGCATAAGAGACATGAAAACATTTTTTTAAATTTAAGAATAATCGGTTACGTTTGCACCAATCGAATAATAAATTTAAATCATGCTGCATCAAAGTAATATCTAAATTATTGCGGACAACGTTGTAAATTTTTTAATCATCAGCGTATAACAAATAATTTGCAAAAGACAAAAACAACTACTTACATCATTAATAAATAAAATGAAAAGAAGTGGCCCTAAAACGCTGCCCTGTGGGACACCAGATGTTGCTAGAAAAGTTGTTGATTTAACATTATCTACTTGGACAAATGAGAGCCTGTCAGCTAAATAACTTTTAATTCAATTCAAAAAGTTTGAGTGAATACCCATTGGCAAGCTTTGCTACTAAAACAGAATGAGAAACTTTGTCAAATGCCATGGAAAAATCGGTGTACTTCAACTTGGCTAGTATTAGCAAAAGATGACATACAAAAGTTAGCAAAGACGGCTAAGTTAGTAGTTGTTGACCGTCCGTGAACAAACCCATGTTGTGATGGTGAAATATTCATTTTCAACGAAAAATCTAGTTTAGTTTTTACTATATGTTCAAAAAGTTTAGATGTGTTTGAGAGTTTTGATATTGGTCGGTAGTTTGCTATATTATTTTTTCTACCAGACTTAAAACCAGGGGTTATAGAAGCCATTTTAAAATTTCTTATGAAATCATCCGACATAAGGGATTTATTAAAAATAAGACATAAAGGTTTGACAAGGGATATTGCCAATTTTTTTAAACAAAAAGCAGACAAACTATCAATATCTGCCTTCATAGAAAATTTTAGGCAAGATATTCCATCGAAAACATTGCTTTCATTAAGAGAAAGTTGACCAAAATTAAGGTTAGATTCTATCTTATTTAGAACTTCTAAATCATTCCAGCTGCAATCTGTTAAATAGTTAGATGTAAAATAGTCTCTAAAAAGATTCACGGAATCTAAAATGTTATCAGAGACCTTATCATCCCAATATAAAGATGTTGGTATAACAGAGCTCTTGTTCTTAGATTGAACAAACGCCAAAAAACTTTTGGGTTAGTTTTGATGCTCTGCTCAATACTAAGAATATGCTGCTTATATAAAAATCTGTCTAAAAAATTGAGTTCACGAGAGTAATGTAAATATTTCGCTTTGTTGAGATCATTGTTTGTGGCTTTAAATAAGATTTTGAGTTATCTATCGAACTATTTTAAAAAAAAAAAATACGTTTAAATTTTTTTTCCAAAATTTTGCATATATTTCAAAACTATCAGTTGATAACACTTACTATTATATAATCTGTGATGACAGGTATCGATTTAAAAACATGTATGTATATTCTAGAAACCATAAAGAACGTTAAACAAACAAAAAAAACGTATATTAAACCTTAAACTAAAAGTATAACATACTTTTATTGTTTATATTTCAAATTTTATAAATACGTCCAGATTTACTCAAAGTCGTAGTTGAAAACTTTGTAAATGTTGATTAATTGACCTCTACAACTCTGTTATGCAAAAAAATCACTTAACCAACAGCTGAAACATATATTTTGAATAGACAGAAACATAAAGGTTTTTATAACAGAAAACATAAAAACCACAACTTTTTTAACAAACACAATAGTTAGTTGTAATAAGAAAAAGCAATTTAAAGGCAAAAATCGCTGCGATTTCACTATCAACCAACTGATAGCTCTGATTAAGTATTATTGGTGAAAAGTTCACGGCCTTTACTTGCTTTATATAACTTATTTATTTATTTATTTTGTTTTGCCAAGTTGTTTCACTTAATTTATTTATTGACAACCTTTCACGCTTATAGTCATAAATTTCAGAGCTCGATATTGATGGAAAAAGTTTTCGACTGCCATATAGTAGCCAAAGGCTTCTAGGCAACTATGCGTATAGTAGCTTATAAGTATCCCCCATCACTTTACCCTGCCCACCTTAAACACCACCTACACATGCTGCTGCCGCCCCCACAACTGAATATCTAACATTTTCCGTGTTAATGTAATGGAAGCAATTTACGTCATCTTAAGAAAATCTATGTGTTTACTTGTATCTCCATTGCAATGTGCTAGCTAGGACGATAGGTGAAATTTAGTGCGTGTAGCTGTATTTACGACCACTAAGCACTAAACAAGCTTCTTCCGCTTGCGTTAAACAATTTCCAAACTTAACGTAAAAATATCATATTTCCAACAACAACAACAACAACAACAACAACAACGATAACAAGCGAAAGAAAAACAAAAACGCATACGTGGCAATATAGAAACACACACTCACACATGCACACATATTCATTCATAAAAGTAAACATCAGGTTAATGGATTTGACTGCCTCCAACCACTCGGCACGGCATGTGAAACCCAACATAACCTCACTTGCTGCATGGCGGGATATTATATGTTGCACGAAGCATTTTCCACTCAATAAGCTTGTTTGTAGCTGTGGGAAAATATTTTGCGATAAGCAATTTTCTTCCTTTGAGCTTCACTGCTGCTTCACTGTTATAGCTGTTGTTGTTGTTGTTATTTACTTCATTTGGTGCTTACGGTGTGAGTTTCTTTTATTTTTGCCTCTTACATTTAACGTACATTTGCCAAATTGTTCAGAAATGAACACCTTAATTCAGTTGCTTGTTAACGTGGCAAAAATGGTTAAAATGGCAAAAGTGCCAGCAAAGAAATCGTTTAATGTTGCAAGCAGAAAAACATCAAATTAACCTACATAATATGTTGTTGGCAGTTTGTTTTTAAGGTTGCTGATTAGATTTATGCCAAAAGATAAACGAGTTAAACAGCCAAACATACAGATGATAGAAAAGAATATGTTAATTATACAAAGCAAGAAATTGAAGTTGGATTTTATGGTCTGAGGAGATTAAAAAATAATTTGAGAAAATATGTCGTCCGTCTTATAATAAAGATTTTTTTCAAAACTCGCTATCAAGTTTAATTTCAAATAATTTTGACTTTTGAAAATTTTTCATGTATAAAACAATGTCTAGAAATTAGAAACATTTATTTGAAATTTAGCACTTTTTTAGCTTAAGTTCTACTTAATTTCCTCTTTACCTCTATAATGCTTTCTTATATAAATTTTGAACAACTTTCCTCTTCATCTCACAAAATTAAATGTTCACCGGCTTGGCCCTTTCGATCAACTCTAGGCAATATTCATAAATAACAAACAATCAACAAACTTTCGACCTTTGCTGTTTTTTACCCTCCTGTTAATACCTCACAAACTGAACTAATTCTCTAATTGAATTTTAATTACAGTTTACAGTTGGTGTTCCTGGCGCTACTGCTGCGCTTCGATTGTTTTTGTTCTTATTTTTGGTTATTTTGTCCATGCACAAACTCTGCATCAATTCATTATTGTGGATATTGCTGTAGTTGTTGTTGTTGTTGTCTGTGATTATTTGAGAATTTTACAAAATATGCAAAACAAAACTTTAAAATAAATTTATAACTTTTGCTTTGCTTCTTGTGGGGAAATTTGCATAAAAAGTGTTTCTGATGGCTGGCAGCTCGTTGCGTTCATGGTAATGGCACACTTTTTGTCGCATCTCTTATTATTATTATTATTACTGCTCGCCACCTTTATTAATACAGGCCAGCGTGTATCTTTGTTGGGCGCCAACTTAAGATGTACGGCAAAATTTGCATTGTTTCCGTTTTGCACATTTCGCCTTACTTCCGGCACATAGCTGATACTCTTAACTGCGTTCATGATGTTGATGATGGCGTCTTTATTTTAACTATGACCAAACAGCACTCATGCATAGACTATAGCTTTTGTGCCGTCACTTGTTTGGCCGGAAGCGCTCATCGTCGTGTCGTGGCAAACTTTCAAAGTGTTTTCACACTGACTTCCTGCGCAGCTTTGCCGTGACCGTGACTGCTTGGAAGCTGCTGTTACAAATAACAGGAATCAGCTTTAATCACCTTGTTAATTAAATCAGCTTCTCTTGTTTGTTGGCTTTTGTTGTAAGTGTTTTTATTAATTTTTTTTTTTTGGTGCTTTATACTGTTCAGTTTTTTATAAATAAAGTTGTTTTTTACTGGCTACCCACAAGAAGTATCTTGAAATGATAAATTAGCGGTAGACTCTTAAAAATATTTTTATGAGTATCGTTTCTGTACAAGGTATTCGTTAGAATTGTAAAATTTGCAGATTTTCTGTACTATGAACTTCGATTTGTTTTTCATATGGTAAATTACTGTCATATTTTTCATGTATCTTTTTTTAAGAAACTGCTTTTCAAGTGCTTCTTTTCTTTGTATTGAGAACTATTATAAATTAATAATCCAAGAGAATTTACTGAAATAAAAATGTTTTATCCTCATGTATCTTGTATCTTGTAATTTCGACATTAACTAAAACTAATATTTAAATACCGTGTGGAAAAACACACATATGAAAAATTGATATAAGTTCATTAATGCCCACTGAAATATATATGGAACCTTCTTTCACAAATAAGCCATCCTACCTTGCACATTTTTTTGATTTTTTTTTTAAGATAAGGTACTTTTAAGGACTTCAAAAATTTCTTTTTGAAATCTCAATATTATTTACCAACGAAAACAAAATTTCTGCTCATTTGAAGCACGAGAACGCGTGCCGACATTAATCTAAACATGCTCATACAAGTTACGTAAAAGCCACGTGGTAAAATAGGCAGAAATTAAATGTTCTTATATTTTAATTATATTTTAAGGAGGCAAAACGCTGCAGTCAGCTGCAACGCGAGACGTGCGAGAAAACCACCGCGAAAAGAGGAAGGAAGAGAGGCGCCTTTTTATACGAAAGAAAAGAGAGCAGGAAAAGCGTGAGCGTGAGGAACTAGAGGTATACCAGGGCTAAAGGGATGCATGAAAATTCTATCAACAAGTTAAGCGTCAAACCCAAGGTTTCAAGCCCGGAGCAACCACTTGTAAAGACGAAAATGGAGATCTGAATACGGATACACAGTGTGTGCTGAGATTGTGGAGACAGCACTTCTCCAATTTACTTACAGGCGACGATTCCACCAATGCCGCCCATCAAGAGCGCAGTTCAGCACCATCAATCAACGATGACGGAGTGGAAGACCACCACTTAGCCATGAAGAGGTTCGAGTTGCTATTCAACGACTCAAAAACAATAAAGCAGCGGGTGCTGACCGCCTGTCAGCTGAATTGTTTACAACCGGCGGCGATGAATTGATAAAGCGCATGCATCAGCTCATCAGCAAAATATGGCTCGCGGAAAGCATGCCCAACGATTGGAACCTCAGCGTACTGTGCCCTATACAAACTCCGCCAGGTTTCGGCCTGCCTGTCCCAAGCCAGGATAAAGGAGGAGGGTTGTTTGTAGGATACGTCCTGCAAACGTAAAAACTGATAAAGCCAACCAAGAGCTTGGGGTGGCGCCCATCTTGGTAGCAGGTCATATTCGGTATATCGATATGAAACAAGCCTGCGAAGGTATAGCAATTGACCTTAAAACTTGCTAGTATGGGGACAGTCTTTACCCGTCGGATGGGGTTGATCCTATCTATCCACCGCATGGAGACCTTAATTCGGCTGGAAAATCTGGATGTGAAGTGTTGGCATGCGTGCATCAAGGTGTCAACTCTTCGGCTTTCCGAAGTGATGCTTGTCAAGTGTTTGACTCGCACCCTCAAACTGGCACGGCAGTCACTGAGGGAAGTGTTGTTTGTTGGTTGTTTTAAACTAAGGGTTCTCATACTGAGCACGGCAGTCCCTGAGAACAGTGGCCAATACTCTGTGTCTGGATGTTGACTTTCCGAACAGCCAGAGTGAGAGTGGCAATTGCAAAGGTCCTCCAAAGTAGGTACCAGTCATGTGCAATAGTTTCCAGCTGAGTCGGCACCTGCAAACTGTTAGACTAGCCTCTAAGTGCTCATTGAGCACAGTCATGCATAAGAAGGCACTTTTTCCATAATTGCATTTGTGTCTTCTTGGTCTTCTTGCGGGGATGTTGTGGATCCTCATCTGTCGGGATCGAGTTGCCCAGATGACTGTCGTGGTTGTGTGAATGCTACACAGGTCTAGATTGACTGGCGGGGTCGCGCAATGGTACGACTGGGCTGGCATATCTGTCTTAATATGCAAGAGATTGAGTAGGTCTCGTCTCCACCAGTAGATGGATGGAAGTACGTCGCTACGGAAGTCTAAACTGGTACTGCTATTACGGGCAGTATGTTAATTCATAATGCTCCTAATCAGCAGGGCACTGGGTGATGCTTTGTGTTTGTGAAGCAGCTTACATGTTCGTGTTGCCACACCGGATGCCCCGTACGTTTTACTTGTTAAAATGTAAACGGGTCCGTGTTGTGGTAGCACAAAGTTCATGGTTGTCTGTTTCATGAACTATTACCCTAGGTTTTGGATAACTCAACTTACTTAAGCCTTACGGCAGGTGTAGGTTGTAAAATGCTGAAACCGTCTGTGCCCTATACAACTCCGCCAGGTTAGCAACTGAGTTGCGCCTGCCTGTCCAAAGCCAGGATAAAGGAGGATGGTTGGCAGTAGATGCATGAAGGCGTAACATTCGTGGATAAGTCTTGTCTACTGTCGTAAAAGAGAAAAGCTCACCAGAGTTCGGTGTGGTGGCCAATCTGGTAGCAGGTCACTATGGTAAATCCTTGTGAAAAAAGCCTGCGATGGAATAGCAATGGTCCAGAGAACTTGTTAGCACGGGGATAGTCAAACTCGTCGAATGAGGTGACCTTATCTATCCACGGCAAGGAGACATGGTCTATATGGCCAACAACGATTGTTTATTTTGTGTCTTTTAAAACACGGCAAAGAGTGGACCGTGTTGCATGTCACAGGTCAAAAAATCATAGGCACTTCGTTTAAGGTATGTTAATGGATCCATGCCTTAAATTGAAGTGCCAGTCAGATACGAAAAAGTGATATGTGCTCAGTCAAATACAGAAATTCGAAATGAATTTCTTGTTTCATTTTCCGGGATGTTGTAGACCCCTATTCGGCGGGACCAAGTTGCCCAGGTGATTATCATGGGTTGGCCCTTCGGGGAGACTCCTGCAGGCTGTGGTTTGTGCACATCGCTTGCACAGGTCTAAATTGACCGGCGGGGTCGCATAGTAGTACAACCGGGCTGGCATACCTGCTTAGTATGCAAGAGATTGGATAGGTCTCGTCTTTACCAGTAGATGGCAATGAAGGTACGCCATCTACCGGTTGCCAAACTGGTACTATTAAGGGCAGTATGGAATTCTTATAGCATACTGCTTTTACAGAAATAGGCACAGGGTAATGCTTTTGTGTTAATGAATGTGACATCTAGTACGTGGTTGCTTTTCTAGGTGTCACTTGTATAATACAGGTCTGTGAAGAGTATTTCACTTGCACATCCTTTTCGGTTGTGTATTTTTTTATACTATATGTTGGATTCATGAACTATAACTCCAACGTCTATGGACCCAGAGGAATTAAGCCTAAACGGCAGGGGTCCTCTTTAAACACTAGAGGATTTCTGTGCCTTGTACTTAAGAAAGGAAACCCAACAATCTGCACCAACTATCGAGGTATCAGTCTTATTTCCATCGCATATAAGGTTCTCTCAAGCGTACTGTGTGAAAGATTAAAACCGATTATAAAAACACTGATTGGACCTTATCAGTGTGGCTTTCGACCTGAAAAGTTCACCATAGACCAGATTTTCACGCTACGACAAATCCTGGAGAAAACCCACGAAAATCAAATTAACACACACCATCTCTTTGTCGATTTTAAAGCTGCGTTCGATAGCCCGAGAAGGGATTGTCTATACGCAACAATGTCTGAGTTCGGTTTATCTGCAAAGTTGATTAAATTTTACGATCTCTTCAACATCATCATGGAGGGGATCGTACGAAAGGCCGGTGTGCATCGTAATGGCACCATTTTCTATAAAGGTGTCCATCTCCTTACGAATGCTGATTATATTGATATTGTCGGCAGAACCAAGAGAGATGTTACCACTGCTTTCACCGCTATCGAAAAGGAATCAGCCAAAGTGGGTTTGTCTATAAATAAGGGTAAGACAAAATATATGCTGTCTACATATAAGGGAGCGCGGCGTTCAGACTATAAATTTGAAATAGTCAAGGAGTTCGTATACCTTGGCACCGTCGTTAATAACAACAACGAAGTCATGCTGGAGATAAAGCGAAGAACAATAATTGCTAAAAGGTGCTACTACGGGCTCAGTAAGCAAGAGCCCTCTCTCGATCGACAAAACTAACACTCTACAAGACGCTCGTTTTACCTGTGCTGCTTTATGACGCTCAAGCATGGGTAGTTTCGCAAACTGACGCAGCCACTCTGGGGGTAATCGAGAGAAAAGTTCTTCGCAAAATCTTCGGCCCTGTTCGAGTCGGCGATGACTATCGCATCCGAATGAACAACGAGCTGTATGAGCTCTACGAAGACATTGACGTAGTTCGGCGTATAACTGTGCAGCGACTACGCTGGCTGGGTCATGTCCATTGTATGAACGACGAAGTTCCAGCGAAAAAGGTGCTCGAGGTGAGGGTCGTTGGTCAACGACAACAAGGGAGACCATGCCTCCGATGGATGGACCAGACCGAGGAAGCCCTAACCGCACTTGGTGTATCCGATTGGAGAAGGCGCGCGCAAAACAGAGGCGCCTGGCGAGAGCTGATGAGGTCGTCCAAAAACCCGAACACGGGTTGTTACGGCCACCTAAGTAAGTAAGTAAGTAAGATGCGTATTCAAAGTGGCCAGAAGTTTTTGTAACTAAAACTATGACTACACAATTTACAATCGCTCGCCTTCGCGAAGCTTTTGCTAAATATAGGTTGTCAAATGTGTTAGTTAGTGGCAATAGCACTCAATTCACTAGTTATGAATTCAAAAATTTTTTAAAAAATATTCATGTAACTCACAAACTCTTAGCACCTGGTCACCCAGCGACGAACGATGTTGCAGAAAATTTTGTTCGTATCCTAAAGAAATCGCTGATAAATGCTATAACAGAAGCTAGAGCCAATAACTGAAATATATCGCTTGATTGGATGCTATCGAGATTGCACTGTTCGACAGATAAGTCTCCTTGAAAGCTTATGTTAGGAAGATATTTTCGGAATCTTCTCAGTTGCCTCAGGCCAAAAAGTTATCCAGAAACACCAAATGAAAGCTGCGAAAAAAACAAAAAAAGGTATTTAAGGGAACGAGGAACGTAGCTTTTACAGAGGCGGAACTGGTCTGGATTAGAGAATACTCAGTGGTTAACAAACCAAAGTGGGTCAGAGAAAAAAACACAGTTGCGTCGTTGGACACACGAGAGAAGCGAAGCTTTTTATGTTACTGTCTTTGTTATTTCAACGAACTTGTGGGCAATTGTTAATTTTTTTCGCACTATGCAAAAACAAAACAAAAGCATGTACCAACAACAGCATAAACGCATTCACATTAAAAAAAAAAGGATTACTTTGCCCACCTTGAGGATCGATCCCATGACCCACTGATTAATAAGTCCACACTGTTTCCACCGATCCAAGCAACTCTGTTAAATTTTGATGTTAATTTAATATTAAATATATAACTGCAGCTATGCTAACAGTTGATGGCGCTAATAGATGGCACTAGCAAACTGAGGATGATGACCAGTGTTGTCACTTGCAAATTTTAAATAGTGTTAGGTTGAGTCTAAAATGAGTGGTGAATTTTAAAAAACTTTCGAATATATTTTTCTTCTTAAGGAAAAATTCGACTGAAGTCCTACAGCAAAACAAATCATAAGAAGTATACTATAAAGTAAGTTTTTTCACGCTGAATTAGTTTTATCGCAAATAATAATGTTCTCATATAATGTTCTTAAATTCGCTCATATAATGTTCTTAAAACAGTTCTAAAATAAAATATTAAATGTAATTATGAATAAAATATATGCAATAAAATTTCTATAAAATAAAATATATGCAATAAAATTTCTAAAATTTTAATTATAATGCAATAATTTTTTATATAAATATATAGATTTTGCAAATAGTGGGTGTTAAAAGTGGTTGAAACTAAAAAAGTGCTAGACTTACTACAATTGTGGAAAAGTGGCAATACTGATGATTCTTGTAGCAAGTGGCTTAGCAGCTACCCAAACCATAAAAAATCTATTAATCAACTCTTGTAGCAAGTGGTTAAGCAGCTACCCAAACCACACAAATAATTTAATAGCTTCAGTTGCAATTAATACTGAATCAATGCTTCAGTACAAAGAAGGTGTTTGGCTTAATGGATGGAGTATAGAACTTCCAAGCAAAGGTTTACGGGTTCGAATGCCCACGGTAAGCGAAAGGATGGTTTTTTATATTTGTTATATTAAATTGTCTTGTTGTAAAAAACACAGAAACAAAGAAACCATATAAGATTCTAAGAAAAAATCTGTCGAAAATTTTTCTGATTTCACTCCAAGCAAATCACAGAACGGGGCGTAAAAAGCTTCGCTTCAAATATTATCAAAGCGTTAGGACCGAGGAACTATATGTGCGAATTTTATGAATGATATTTAGATCAGCTCAGAAAGCAACACCTGAATCAGTAGATGAAAAGATATTTGTATCAAAAGATAAATTTATTCAGATATTGTTAGCAACACCTTGCACTCTAATGATGGTGAAATCTTTACTGATTGTAACGACGTAGCACAAGGTGGGCATGCTAGTAGTGGTAACTTGTTAAGTTGCGCTTCTCAACCAATTGATTCATATCAAATTGATTTAGGCGAAATTGAAGCAGAACGTTACTTTAGCAAACGAAGTGAAAAGTCTGAAACTATTGAATCCGTTCCGAGACGTTCTCATAGGCAAAGGAAACCTGTAGTGAAATATAACATACACCATTAAATGAAAACACATTCATAATATTTGAATAATTTGTATTGAATAATTGAAAACTGAAATTACCCTGCAGTAATCGGCACTAGTACAGAACTACCGATTTCTGTGGTCCTAAGGTAACCTGTATTTGTTCCACTTCAATTTACTTTCTTTGCATTCAACTGGCGAATTTTACGTGAACATGTCATAGGCAGGGGTCAATTGCTACCTTTTACATTATAATTCTATTAGTCGCTTCACTAGTGCTACGGGGCCAACTTATTCACTAGTCAGATAGATAAAAAAACAAAAAACGGAGGCATTGTAAAAGCAATCTTCGATTAATAAATTTATACTTTTTTTCTTCAGAACTTTTTTATTCACGTTCTTCAACGAAATTGAGGCGCGTTATATATCATGTTTTCTCGAAAAAATTACTTCGAACTATATAAGCCATTGTTACAAAATCAAGACGTCAGAAACACAAACAATAAGCAGTACAAGCTTGAAGTTGATTGAACTGACCCTTTTATGCATTACATTGGGTCAAAAAAGGAACTAGTTCGTATAGAACTAGTAAAGTAGCTAAGGAGAAAGGAGCAATTGGTTGCTGTTGATACTGGCGGGTAGTTTTGGTTATTTTTAGTATTCTTTAGAAGGTATGTATGTATTTTTGTCAATGATTTTTAAAGTTGAATTGTGAAGTATAAATTCGGAGCGATATCTGATCATTTTACTAATGGACACGATTTATGTATTTATATTTTACCATCTTGTAACTGTATAATCGTATGATGCTATATATATCCAGAGAATTAGATTTTGGAACTAAAAAAAGGTTACAAAAAAGTTTGTGGGTAATTATACGCTTGTGCCACAAAGGGTTAAGAGAAAATTAAACACACCGTATGGCGTAAAGAAATGGAGATTTCAGTTATAATTTGAGGAACTTAAAAAAAAAATTTTTTCTTTTTTGCCAATAGCATATTTTTTAAAAATAGTTTTTTCTTCATTATGATTTTGGAAGTTATATGAGTAGTATTTTTCATTTCGAAATTATGTACGCAGTTATAAAATGCAATTGTAAAACTTTATTTCCCAGAGTCTACTTTTTCAAACCAATATTATTTCAAAATTTAAAAGCCAACTTTAAGCCTAAATAATAAATTTTTCATGTTTAATTGTCACATATATGCATTTATTAACTTCCTCGACTTACTGTCTAAACACTAAAGTTTTAAAAGAACTAAAAAAAAAAGTCAAAATAGTAAACTTTTCTAATTTTATTCTCACAATAAAAACATTTATGCCACTTTTGTGTTTACTTTCTGAAACTCAAAGTTTGAAGTATTTAAATCACTCGAAAGTGAACTTTTGAAATTTTACGTTTTCACCTTCTTGGAAAAGTTTTCGCGATGAGAGTCCGACATCGTAGGCAATTAGATAAATTCACTAAGCAAATCGTATAAGATTCTTTCACGATTGTAAATGCTAGTGCTCGGCTGTGTCAAATACTGTCCAGTATATATATGTAGTAAATGTTTTAAGCCTCATGCCTTTATTTTTTGTATTTTTAAAACTCAATCAACACCCTCAGTAACAAAAACAAATACAACACCAACAACTTCAAGTCCGTAGATATAATAATTACACTAAATTCTCTTACAACTAGATCGAACAAACCAATTTGCAGCCGTAAACCAGTTATGATTTATTGCCTCTCCCACACCTATGCTGAAAAAAATACAATTTTTGACTTCTGATACGCCATTTAAGGCACATAAAAAAAATACAATCACGACGCAACAGGATATTGTTAGGTTACATATGCTCTAACCTAGGTGGAAAGAGTAAAAAGTCAACACATGAAGAATTCCAAACGCAAAATTCACGTACATATTCACGGCAATCTCCAACAAAAACAGATTCAAATAAAGAAAATCATAAAAGCAGCAACAAAGTTAGAATGAACCAAAAAATTGCAACTTCATTCGTAGGTATTAAAACTGTCAGTTACGCTCGATATGTGGTTCAACTACACCAACAACAATAGCAAAGGAAACAGAAACGCAACATAAAGTAACACCTTCACAGATGATTTATTTCGTAGAATCAACCACGACGGGAAGTGGCAACAGGACGCAGCTGATGCCTTCAGGACATACGCGATGCGGTAGTGCAACAACGTGTAACAAAAAAAAAAAAACAAAATCGAACTAAAACTTAAGCAAAAAAATTGTACGAAAAAAAAAAGAACTCGTAAAGTAGCGTAACATCACGTAACCGTACACCGGCAATATGGCGGCATGTAGAAGACTCTGTCGTCTGGCAGAGTAGAGTGTAGAGCATAAAACGTATGTTGGAAGTCATGAACGTGCAACGGAAGCTTAAATAAACAGGATACTAAATGCACAGCGGAAAAAATGTTTGCCAATACTTAGATACAAAATAAAATAAGTAAAGAAGAAAAAAACAAGAAAAGCTAAATTTTATTATTTAAAATTATTTAAATTTTATTATTATTATTTTATTATTATTTTATTATATATTATTATTTAAAAATATTTAAGCTTTTTAAAAAAAAAAATTATTTCAAACATTTATTTCTGTGTATTTAAAAATAAGTATTCAACCAATCACCTTGTTAAAGTCCATTTGCCTGCAGACAAATTCAATGCTTTGGTCTGGTTCAAATTCCTATTCCTAGAAATCCAGAACACATAAGAAAAAATGAAAAAAAAAATAAGGCGCAAGTCTGGCAGACTCACTTGCAGTCGCAGTCGTAGTCGTAGTCATAGCCGTAACCTTTAGTACCAGTCACTCACTCACACACTTGTTAGACGTGCCGCGAATACCAAAATGACCTACAGATAGAGAAGTCATGCCCGCCAAACTCACATGAATCCATGCAAGCAAACTGTTGAAATTCGCAGCCAATTCCACAGCTGTCAAGCCGCTATCTACAGAAAAATGCGCAAAAAAACAAAATTGATAGGGAAGAAATGTGTTCAAATCGCAAGTCTAAAATGCAGCATGAAAAAAACAAACCCAAAACCAACATACGGTAAACACCTTATCACCATCGCATTTTTTATTCTTTTGTACAAAATGTTGAATATTCCACAAAAATTCGACGAAAAATTCAAAAATTGTCATCGGAAAAATGCGTTCTAAGCCAAGCAAATCAAGCAACAAAATGTAGCAGTAGTGCGTTTGGTACATTTGAGCCCTCCTAGTTCTGTATCTAGCTTCAAGAATATTAAAGTATAAAGCGATTTGACTCAAAAAAAAAACAAAATTTTTACTATTATATACCTTCATTTTTCAATCAGGTCCATAAATTTTTAACTTTTGAAATTATATAAATTATATAATACTTTGAAATTATATAATTCGAATCATCTCCACAAATTTCTACAATTTATGATTTTTCTATGCACCATTTGGTTTATTTCAGTTCCAAAGACTGATATTTGGCATCACATTTGCTGCAAGAATTTTTCAAAGGTTCACGGAGATGCTTATATTTCAAGAAGAAGATATTAAAATTGTATACAAAGGGGTTAAAAGCAATTAAACACTATTTATATATACAATATTTTACTGAAAAAGTTATCTTTTAACTATAATAAATTTATGAATAACTTTTCATCAAAGTCATCAGCATTAAATTTTCTAAAACGACAAGAAATACAGCTTCAATTTCATTAAAGAACTCAGCTTGTTCATTCCCTATAGGAACAAACTAACTTGTTTTTAAAAACAACTAGTTAAAAAACTAATTTAAAATAAACCAGTTTATGAAGTACTTTGAATTATATTAAGGCGGCATCCACTTCAATTGTAAATAGTTTTATTTGCATTATATATGAAGTAATTAAAATACTACTTAAAAACAAGTGATTGATAAACTACTTTGAATTATATTAAGGCGGCAACTACTCTGATTTTGACATGTTTTAATTGCAAATTTTTATTAGATTACGAGTTTATATATATTTAACCATGTTATTTCATCAAATATTAACTTTAGGCCATCAGTAATAGTTTCAATTGGTTATTTTAAACTAGTTAAAAACGAATTTAAATTTAACTAATTTAACAAGTAGTTAAAAATATATGCAGAAAGGCTTCGTTCTCATTCTAGATTAAAACAATCTACATGTTAAAAAGGAGGTCGTATCTATACTAAGTATTTGATGTCAAGCGCTTCCATCAAATCTGCCACCAATAGCTTTATAGTAAACCCTTTGAAACTCTGATAGTTTTTTCTCATTCCCTCACAGTTAAAAGCACACAGTTTTTATGGAAGCCCCAAAAGTTTTAATTTGTTTCAGTCAAGTATCTGCACATATGAAAACGTTGCGAAAAAAAACAGATATTTGACACCCATATTGAGGACTTCATCAATAATAAAAAATGTAATTTTTAAAAATATGTAAATTTTTTAAATAAAAAAATTATAATGTAAAAGTTAAAAATTAAAAAATAAGGTTACTATTTAAATTGCCCTAAATCAAACATAAGTGAAGCAGTTGGGGGTGCGGGCTCCTCATGATTTTGATTAACCCTTCGTGGGACCCTAAGTAAATTATACGTCAAAGGTCCCTAAGGTCCGCTGGGACATAATATGAAAATTGCCTATAAAATGCACTAAAAATGATTGAACACGGGCAAATTTTGGTTTTAAATTAAATATTAATTATTTTTATTGAGATATAGTCTTAATCTAATATTATTTTATTGTTCTGCTCGCTGAATCCTGGACGTTTTGCACGGCATGCAACGGTGCATCTGCTCTGAATGCTCCATACAAACAAACTTCCTGCAATCGCAGCATGCAAATCTTGTTTAACGTTGCCTGTTGTTGTGTTGTTGACATAAATAGCAAGTTTTCCGTTGATCCCTGTGTTGGATTGGTGGTGCTTCGCTTGTAATGCTCTCTTCTAGTGGTATGACGTTGTAGTCCATCATAGCTCTCTTGATATGGGGGTAGCGGGTTATATGATTATTGAGCGCCCTTTCTTCGATTTCGGGAGTAGCCAACTGATGAACTAATTTGTATAAGAACGACCGCCTCCTGTCGCTTTTCTGGCTCGGATTGAGGTCATTATAGGCGATAAATGACGCCAATGCAGCAACGTCCACAATATTATAAAACATGGCCAGTGGCCAGCGTTTAGTACCTCTTTTACACGTGTATGTACCTAGCATTTGGTCCATCGTGTCCACTCCAGCTTTATTTTTGTTGTAATCCACAATGGCCATTGGTTTTTTATGTGCTCCTTCGACGGCGTTTGTATAATGTGCTGTTGAAATGAGTACCACTGCTTTATTTTTCTTCGGCACATATGAGCATAGCGCAACGTTGTTGTCATGGTAGCCGAACAATGTACTATCAATTGGGCGATTGCGATTCTTCCTAAACTCACTGGGAATACAAGCTTTATTTGTGCGTAAGGTACCAACATATGCTGTTCTTTGGGTAATCAAGTTTTCAGCCAATTCAAGAGACGAAAAGAAGTTGTCTGCATACACAATGCGGCCAATAAATAAGTATTTCTGCGCGAGCTTCATTGTCACTTTGTAGCCCAGCTGGGTTTCACGCTCCTGTCCTGGTGCTTTTCCAGAGTATATGATACCTTTGAGCGGATATTTGGTTTTTGCATCACATATCCACCACACCTTTATTCCACATTTTGCAGGCTTTGATGGAATGTACTGTGTAAATGATGTCCGTCCTCTATATGGAAACAGTTGTTCATCTACTGTTAGAGCATCATGTGGTTCGTACCGACTTGCCAAATTAGCTTGCAGCATGAGCCAAATATCATCAATTGCTGCCGTTTTGCTGCTCTGTGACCTTTCCATGCGTGTGTTCACGTTGTCAAATCGTATGTACCTCAATAGCAGTTTGAATCTTTTGAATGACATTACAGCTCTGAAGATTGGTGGATGATTTGTATCAAACAGGCAGTAAGCTGGTTCATTGTTTGACTTATATAGGCCAGAAGCTATAAGCATTGCCAAGAACGCATCAAACTCCTTGGGTGTCAGTGGTTGCCATTCTTTGGGTCGTGTTGGATTAGCTTCATTCCACGCTTCAATAGTTTGTTTGGCTTTTCGGTTAGTTTCTCTTACGATTATGTGTGACATTTCCTCGGTAAAAATTGTTTTGAATATGCTCAATGGATCATCCGAAGTCATTATTGGTCCTATTCCTCTACTTCTCATGGTGAAGATATTGTGCGATCTTACACGTGAAGTTGGTGGCGGCGCTTTCTTCCATTTCATACCATTTTTGCCAACATAATAGTCATCTGAAGTTGTTTCTTGATTTGGCGGCGTTTCATCATCATCGTCACTTGTGTCTTCGTCCCAGTATTCAATAGTGGCTCCACTTTCGCAATCAGAGGCTTCTTCATTTATTTGGAACGATGGATCACTTATTTCATCATCGAAATCACAACTTTGTTTATTTAGTATTTCATTTATATTGATATTTGCTTCGCACATTTTTCTTTAGCTCAATTCAATTCAAAAGTTAGTACACAACTGTTGAATATTCTTGAAGCAACTGGTTTATATACCTTTTTTTCCCCCAATATTCAGGTAGGCACGCAGGTATAAGACAAATGCATCAGGGATGAACAAAGCAATAAAATAAGCAAACTTATACCTCCCCCTGCTCATTTCTTGGAAAACCCAATTAGCAAAAATATTTATTTTACCTTGAAACTAAACGCAGCTGCAATTTTGAGCCATAAAACAATGAATTCCACGAAGTAATACCGTTAATTTGCTTAATTTTCATACTATGTCCCAGGGGACTTTAGGGACCTTTCTCGTAGGCAGTAAAAGTAAATCCTTAGATCTCGATAACCACTGGTCCGATTTTAATGATCGAACCCGTAAAAGACGCAGAACTAAATGTTCCAGGAATACATGGTAACTTTGGGAGGGGGTCGTAGTGGCCAAAATAGGAGTAATTTGCGATTCAAAATCGAAGAAGTCCCTACGGACCTTAGGGTCCCACGAAGGGTTAAATATTGTTAAAAATTACAAAGACAAAATTACAATAAAGTTCATATCTACAAATTGGATGCCATCGTGTATGGCTCTTCAATAGTTCATTTGATACCAAATTTGTATGTTTCCATGAAAAAATTATAGTGAATTTAGAGGCTGTTCATAAATTACGTAACACTTGCCTTCCCACCCTAGGAGTGGAGGGTTATGGAGGGTAAGTCGTTTGTACGTAACGTCAAAACAAAATTTTTGAATTCAGTTTTAAAACTTTAAGAATTGTTTTAAAAAAAAAGTTTTAAAAATTGGCCAAAAACATTTTATGTCATTTATAAACAGCCCCTTATGACGAAAAAGGATAATTTCGGATCGATTGAGCACATATAGAAAAATACGTCAACCTTAGATTTTTGTTCTCCCATCTGACCTTTTCTTGTCCCGAATTTTACGCTTAATTTTAAATGTCCCGTCGGGACCAGATTCTCTCGTATTTTTAGAAATTTTGTAAAGAGCCATAATTTTAAAGAAACATTTATTTCTGAGGGGCTAATGCTGAGTTTCAATGTTCTATTACATTTACTTCCAAAGCTATTTGATATCAAAAGCTTGCCTTGTATGGGTGTAGCTACACCCATTTGTGCAATACTCATCCCAGTTTTCTGTTAGGATGGCATCACCAAGTGGTAACTCCATTCTAAGTTTCAATGTTCTGTAACTTTTACTTCCATAGCTATTCTGTATCGAAAATTGGACTTGTATGATCAGAGCCACGCCCCTTTTTGCAATTCCCGTTTTGCAGTAGAAATACTAGGCCAATTAATGATTTCATACTGAGTTTCATAGTAATGCGTCGTTTAGTTCCAAAGCTATTCAACTTCAAAAAATATTAATTACATGGGTGGTTCCACGCCCATTGTCCAATGCTGGCTCCATTTGACTAGTCGAAGGACAAGACTAAATAGTAAGTTCGTACTGGGCTTAATTTATGTGCGAATTATACTTAGAAAGCTACTCCGAAAATTTGGGCTGCAGAAAAAGTGCCACTTCCAACGCCCATAAAATAATACCTATGGAACGGCACATATAAATGAAGTCTAATACCAAATTCCGTTCTATACACTGCGTCCTTTGAACAAGACGGTCTGGAAAAGTGGGAAAATTATTTTTCCAATCAATCAATCAATTCTTATAGATAATTTAATTAATTCAAAATTTCATAAATTAAATAAAAAAACACACGTTAATATTCACACCAGTAAATTGTATTACATTTCATTATTATTTTATTTATTTTATTACATGTTATATTAAATTTTATTTTAACGCACTTGTGGGTAATGGATAAATTTTTCCTTTGCACTATGCAAAAACAATACAAAAGCATGTACCAACAACAACACGAGCGCATTCCCATCAACAAGAAAAAATCTGCCGACCGTGAGGATTGTTCCTGTACTCGAACGATTCATAGCTCTAAACTCTTTCCACCGATCCAAACTCCTCTGTTGAAGTTACTGATTTAATACAGTGATGCACACGGGAGCCTCACGGAGCCACTCGGCTTTTACATACAAGTCGTGTGTGCGAAGCTACCGAAGTTCTGCAAGCAGAAAACGTCTCATACGTAAAGGATTTTGTTGAACGTTCCCAGTAGTCCAAGCCTTAAAGAATTGATATACGAATCATGAACGATTTTTCTTCATCTTTGATGAAATATTCTGATTCGGCCATATATTCCATTGACGAAAATCCCATATAAAATTCCCCAATTCGTGCACGAACACAATACAGAAATGTTGAGATTTTTCGTGCATGAATATATTACTAAATCGTTGCGGAAGTTTCGTCAACAAACAAGACAGAAATATGAAAAAAACTGTTTTCTTCTTTTTTCTCTTTTGATATATTTTTTGATTTTATTTTACATGTTTTTTTGGGTCAGATTATTTCCGATTTGTATTCTTTGATATATCAGTCATATCATTATTATGCCACGGTTTTAAAATGATATATTGACTTTTAACGAAAAAATTACCCCGAAATATAAGCCTTTGTAGGGAAAACATGAACACAAAGCAGAAAGGTTGAAGCATTTTCGACAAATTTTTTAATGAACAAATACAAGCCGGAAGCGTTAAAGAATTTGCGACAAGAAATACAAGAGAGAATTATCATCGGTTATCGCTTGTTCTATTGTTTTTGTTATTTCTTTGTTCTGTTTGTTTTTTCTAATGTTGACGAAGTATGAGTTAAAGAATATTCTGCAAGTCTGGCTTATGCAGAAAGTTTCTTTAATGAAATCATAAACACAAATTCGTCAATGATGCCACGGCCTGCAGGGTTCTGCTTGTACGCACATACTAAGACAAAAAATGTTGCGCTTGTATTGAAAGCTCTGCCAACGCTGTGCATCACTGATTTAATATTATATATAAGTGCAGCTATGTTGTTTACAGATGTTATGTTAACAGAAGCAGCACAATAATGTATTAATAAATAGAGGATGATGACCAGTGTTGTCAATTGAAAATTTTATATAGTAGTGGATTGAGACTTAAATGAGTGGTAGATTTTGAAATATGGAGGTAAATATTTTTCTTCTTAAGAAAAAAATCGACTCAAGTCTAACAGCAAGACATAAAGAAATAATTATTAGAAGTATAACATAAAGTAATTTTTTTCACCATTAATTAGTTTTATTGCAAACAATTCTTTCCAATATTGAAATTATTATGCAGTAAGTTTATATAAAAATCGTTAAATTAAGTCTGAAATAAAAAAGTGGTAGATTTTGGAAAAATGCAAATACTGGGTAGTAAAAGTGGTAAAAACCAAAAAAGTAATAAAGATATAGTTTATCACAATTGTGGTAAAATGGCAACACTGATGATGGTATCTTGCAGCAAATAAATTAGCAGCTATCCAAACGTAGTTTAGCAGCAAAGATGTGCTGCAGCATAACTTCAGTTGTAGTTGATATTGGATCAATGACTCCGCGTAACAGAAGAATTTGAAACAATGGGTAATGTATAGAACTCTTGATCGGTGGGTAACAGGTTCAATTCCCACGGCAAGCGAAGAAATGTTTTTTATATTTGATATTAAATTTTCTTGTTGTGATAAATGCAAGCAACACAGAAAGCATCAACTTTTTAGAAAAAATCTGACGAAAAAAGTGTCGTTTTGGAGATATCAATTAAGCAAATCACAGAACGTGAAAAAAAACTAAATACATAGAATGGCATTTTTTTCATGCTTAACAATTAAGTAAATAATTTATTCAGTCATTTCGAAAACATTTAAAAACAAAGTTATGTTTAAGGAAACCAATTTTACATTTCATATTTATGCTAAGCTCTCTGGTCAAACTTCGTAAGTCAAACATTAGTTATAGCTTATTTATTATATCATATCGCAAGTTTGCTTTTTTATTAATACAGTTCTATCCTCTAAACTAATAAAATTTTTAAAAAACTTTATCTACAAAAACATTTTACATAAAAACTTCAATTAATTACCAGGTCATTACTTGACGGTTTTCATAATGTTGAACCTTCAATAAAGGTAACGAAGCCTTGCCCATAAACAACCCTCTTCCGCCAAAGACTTCAATTTGTCAACAGCAAATCAAATTATGTCAAAAATAAAAAAATAAAAAACAAAAAAAAAGATAATGCATTTAAAGGGGTAAAATACAATATACAAGAAAAAGAAAATAAAACAGCTACCTTTTCTAAGCAAGAACAGCAACAGCAACAACAACACAATAACAAGCTAGTCAAGAAAATGAAAAATAACAACATGTTAAAAAATACAAAATAGCAATTAGAACATTTCTGACGGACACTCGTTCAATCATTCGAACAAGGAGCGCAAGTCAAAAGCTTGAAAGCAGCCAAAGAAGCGTGCTAAGAATGTCAAAAATGGCGATTTTCATTACGTTTAACACTGTACAACAGAAAGAATAAGCTAAAAAAAAAAAACAAAAAAATGTGTACAATATAACAACAAGCTACCTTTTTTTTGAGCGCTTTGATGGTTTTTATTAGATTGCAACAAAATGTAGCTAAATTGTGAAGGACGAGTGGATTCGAAAGGGTCATCAATAATACGCGAAAAGCTTTCACGTTTATATAGCACAAAATGAAACGCTATCAGTTACTCGTTTGGTAAGCAGTGAATTGAAGTATGGAAGAAGTGGAGTTGTTTTCGCGTCTAAAGTGAAGAAGGATGCCTAGGATAAGGAATTTAGAAAGCACCTTTTTGAGCATGCCTTACAGGAATTCATCATTTTTGTGATAAATTGTTGTAAGCTCAAATTAGAGTAATGATGATACCTAGCAAAGCCTTCTAGAAAATTGACACCACTTAGTTTGTTTGGGATCCCACGCAAAGAGAGTGCTCCAGTAAAGCGTATATAAGCCAACCCGCCACAGTCAAGCATTCAATTGATGGCACACAATTTATTAACCTAAAAGAACACACTTTAATGGTACATTCAATATTTTGCACCATTTTAACATACTTTTTCTACTGAGTAGCTGCAGTTCACAACTGCAAAATCTAACGTGTAAACATGTAATTCAAAAGTACACTTTAACTACATCCAGACCACTTACATAAAATGTATTTTGCAGACTTATCATGTGTCCATGTAAGCACTGACAATGTCTGACCTTTTCATGAAGTGTAAAATTTTGATCAAAAAAATAGAAAAATCACAACATCACCACCCACACTGACAGTAAAAGTTACTTGAAAAATTTACGTATGTATTTTCACGACGCAACACCAAATAAAGTTGAAGTTTGAAAAAACTTCACGTGCTTCTTAACTTTTGACAACACACACTAAAAAAAATTAAATGTACAGTTTATTTTTTTTTTTTTTTCTTTATATTGATAGCACACAAACACATAGACAGAGGCACGGACGGACAGACTTACAAGACTCTGCTAACAATAGAGTATTTTCACAAGTTGTCAAACAAACTTTAAACTGTCAGCTCGAATATAAGAAGACGACCAAAATGTAAAAAAAAATATTTTCTATACTCCTGTATGCATTTGTTTGTGTATGTATGTGTGTGTGTTTGTGTGTGTTAGTGAAGTATGTGTATTTGTGCGTATGTTTGCAAGAAATTTAAGCACATCTGTCATCTCTAAGTGCAGAACTAATATTGATTCACTTTCATGTAGTTTTTGATACCTTTTAAAATTGATCTTTTTTACTATAACATGTGTGTTTGATTAAATTATGGTTAAAGTTTATTATAGCTGTTTTTGAAATTTCAAAGATATATTATATTATTGTTGATTATTGACACCTTCTCATTGTGACATAAGATCTTTGTAAAAGGTATCTTAAACAGAACATATCCAACAGCATACGAAGGTGAGGTACTTGTTTATGTCAGTCAAAATATTCTTATATATAAATTATTCTGGAATTATGGGTTTAAAAAAAAATTTAATTGATATTCAATAATCAAATCTTAATTTTATAGCACTGTTTCTTGTTAATAATTCTCAAGAAGTAATTTGGACTGGAAATTTCTGTTGACTTAAATCGAAAGATCATCGATACATTTCAAACAAGAAGATGTAAAGAATAAAAGGATATAGGCGGGCTCTCAGAACTAACGTCCGAAGAACTATCGTCCTGGAGGGTTTAAAAATAAATATCGAAGGAAAATGGAAACTTCGTCCGAAATTTTCAGCAGTATTTCGGGCTATATTTCCAAATATTTCGGACATTATTTCCATGATCTAGATTCAATGTAAGATTATCTTAATATATAAAGGGCAAGCACAATGCTCTGCATACAATAAATCGCTAAAATGTAATTATTTTTTGCGTTTACTACAAATTCTTCCCAACATGTACTGTCCTGAAATATGTTAAGCCTGAAAGTGTGCACCGAAAATTTATTTGATTCGTATCAGAGACATGCTTGCCTTTTATGTATGTGCATACTTTCAGGCTGAACATTTTCAGAACAGTATGTTGTAAAAGCACTGTAATAATAGCAAAAAATAATTACAGTTTGAGCGTTAATGCTTCCAGCCCGTCAGTAAGGCGGGTTTTTGTATTAGTCAAAATATAAAAGTATAGATTTATCTGAAAAGATTTGCTTCATTCTATTTGTTTTTGATATTATTCCATGAACAAGGGCTCCAGGGAAATTATGTTCAAATAAGGTCCAAATGGTGTTTTTTTTTATGATAAAATGATTTGCTCTGTTACGAAATGTTGTTTTTCTACCTTCTATACAAGGGTAAACCATTTTATCAAAACGAGTTTGAAATTACTTAACTTTTTGGTAAACAAACATTCGGGCCATTCCATTTTAATTTGGCAAAAATGCCCGATTTTTTTCGGGCCTAAGTTCCAAGCTTATTTTTCGGACCTCTATCACTTTTCAAATATTAAGGCGGTCTTCTCATTGAGCAACTTTTTTTTCGACTTTTTTTTTTGCATTTATTTATAGCTTGGGTAGTTGTGAATATGCCCCTAAAAGGATTTTTAGCGAATTTTTGAAATTCGAAATACTTTAGAAGATACAGCCTTTTTTGTGAAGCAAGGTCTTCGTCAAAATGAGCTATTTTTTTAATAAAAAGATAATTTGCAGATAATTTGCTTGAAAGATGCCTTGGATCTGAAACTCAGAATTCCAATGAGTCCTACAATTCTGTTCTTTGGTCACTTTCGCCCAAACACATCAACTCAGGCGCACGCACCATCGAAGTGGCCAATTTCATTGCAACGTGCCTCTTCAACGACGGTTTTATACCCATACTTAAAATTATGGGTTTGATGGGTATTGCGATTGGCAAAGACGCATACGAATACGCACTATCTCGCAATGAAGACAGATTGAACCGATCAGAGACTCGAGCTGCGGCATCATCAAAAGCTGGCAGAACGGCTCGCAGAGCAGAGAGGGCAGCAGAAAGCAGTTTCTACGAAAAAGAGGAAGGTGGCCTGTATGGAGCTGGCATCGCCGACTAATATTTGTAAGTAAAAATTGTCAGCTCTTTAAAACTGCATTTAAACATTTTTGATTTTTTTTTTTTTTTCCCAAAAAAATTACTTCAAACTTTAAACGCGTTTATCTCGAACCCACGTTTTTCGAACTGGCGGCCATGATATCTCCAGTTCAACTGAACCGATTTTCATGAAACAAAATGGAATCGACGCAGAATTGTCACCATTCTCGGGTGAACCTCGACCATAATTTTAAAAAATTTTTTACTATTTTTTTTTTACACTAAACTACAAAAAAAAACCCGAAATTGAAATTTTTTTTTTAATGGCCGCCATTTTGTCAAAAAAAATCACAAAATTAAGCTTGAGGTTCACCCGAGAATTACATCTATACTGATTATAACCCCGTTTTTTTTTTCATTTCAGACGCTCCGGAGACCCGGAATCGTGGCCGCCGTGACGACACCTTTTTTTTTCACCACCAACTTTGAAGTCTCATTACTTTTTGAACAGCCCACGTATCGAGGCAAAAAAAAATTTTTTATTTACTTTGAACCTTTTGTAATACAATAAATAAAAAAAGTTTTCAATTATTCTTTGCGTTTTCAAATAAGAATTTTTTTAAAAAGGGTCCAAAAAACGGGTTTTGAATGAGAAGACCGCCTTAAACATGAAACTCCAAAGAAAGGCATAGTGGCCAGAAATTTCGGGCATATTTCCCTAGGAATTAATGACCGATTTTATGTGAAAAATTTTTTTCGGACGTCAGTTCTTCGGGCGGAAGTTCTAGGAGCCTTATGGCGCTTTAAAATATCGCCCAAAAGAAAAATCGCCGAACACCCAATTGAAAGTTCACCCAATATTTTTTTATACAAATTTAGGCGATTTTGCATTTTTGTTGTGTGAAATTTCGTTTGTGTTTTTGAGTGATTTTTCGTATGAATATTTTGGTCAAAATTGCACTGTTTGTTTTTGGGTGATTTTTCGTTAATTGTACGAAATGTTTTTATAGATTTATAAGCATGATTCATTGAATTAAAAAATTCTGCTCATTTTATACAAAGCAAGCATATCTGCTGGGATCAATGCAAAAAACTTGGATGATTTTTAAATTTTTTGTGAATTTTTCTGGTTTTTTTTTAAGATTTTTCCAAAAATTGTTGACCTTTTTTTCGTTTTTGTTGGGTGAAATTTCGTCTTGGGCCATTTTTCTCTCGGTCTTAAGTCATTTTTCATTTGGGTCATTTTTCATTTCAATTTATTTTTGACAATTTTTCTTTTGGATGAAATTTTATAGTTCCAATTTTCAATTCAAAGTTAAGAGAATACAATAGATTTAATTTCCAACTTAAAAATTTTTTGAGAGTAATTCAAATTTTTAAAAATCAGCATAATAATTTCATAAGTTAAAGTTATTTTAGCTTAATTAATTGGGTTTAATATAATTTCTTTATATTTCTGATTCAATGGTAATATTCTAATGTGACTGAACTTTATATTAATTTAATTTCACATAATTTTTAATTTTTGACAACGTTTCAAATACAATGATCGGTGATATCGGTGTTGTTGACATTTTTAACCGACTTCAAAAAGGAGGAGGTTCTCAAGTTCGTCGGTTTCTCTGTTTTTTTTTTTTTTTTTTTTTTTTTTTTTTTAAATGTATGTACATCGATAATTCATAAACCATTTGCCTGATTGCCATAATTTTTGGGGATTAGATAGATATCATAAGCATGGAGGTGCCCGTACAAAAGTGGGTGGTATTCGAGAACTGGGCGTGGCAATAATAGATCTCGCAATACTAGATACTACTGTATCTCAAATAATATTGACACTGCAATTTAGTGTAGGGGTAGGCACAATTATTACAAATTACGTGCAAGAAAATGGGCGTAATTCGACAAATGGGCGTGGCAATATTAGAAAAACAGTGTATATTGAATAATTTTGAGGCTAAAGTACTGCAATTTAATATAGGGTAGGCATTACTATTACAAATTATGGCCAATAAAGTGGGCGTTATTCGACAAATGGGCGTGGCAGTATTATAAAAAACTGTTTCTCGAATAATATGGACACTAGGGTACTGAAATTAAATGTAGTAGTAGACACAGTTAATACAAATTACGGTCAAGAAAATTGGCGTTATTCGACAAATGGGCGTGGCAATATTAAAAAAAGAGTATATCTCGAATAATATTGATGATATAGTACTGCAATTTAGTATTAGGGTAGGCATTATAATTACAAATTATGGCCAATAAAGTGGGCGTTATTCGACAAATGGGCGTGGCAATATTATAAAAACACTATATCTCAAATAATATGGACATTAGGGTACTGAAATTTAGTGTAGTGGTAGGCACAATTATTACAAATTGCCGTCAACAAAATGGGCGTTATTTGACAAATGGGCGGGGCAACATTAGAAAAAGAGTATATCTCGAATAATATTTAACCTATGGTACTGCAATTTGGTATAGCGGTAGGCATTATTAGTAAAAATTACGGTGATGAAAGTGGGCGGATTTCGACTACTGGGCGTGGCAATATTAGAAAAACAGTGCATCTCGAATAATATTGACACTAGGGCACTGAAATTTATTGTAGTACAGGGGTAGGCAGAATTATTAAAAATTATCGTCAATAAAGTAGGCGTTATTCGATAAATGGGCGTGGCAATACTAGATAAACACTATCGCAGTTAATATTGACGCTGGGATACTGAAATAAAGTACAAGGGTAGGCACAATTATTGAAAATAATGCTCCAGAAAGTGGGCGATTATTTAACAAAGGGGCGTGGCAATATTTGAAAAACACTATATCTCGAATAATATTGAAACTAGGGTACTAAAACTCGTTACAAGAATGGGTATAATAATTTCAAAACATGTGACATCTTAAATTTAAATTTAAGAGACAAATATTTGAAATAACCAACAAACTTTTAGATTTTAATAGAACAAATTTTTTCGGAACAATTTTATTTATGTTGTTTATACACTTTTTTCGAAAATTTATCATATTCTCAAAAAGGAAGATATAAAAAATTTTAAAAAAAAAAAACAACCGACTACAAAATCACTACAAAGTAAAAAATAATTTTAAAAATACATTTCCTTTTAATTTCCTGGTCATATTTGATAATTTATTTAAACATATTTTTATATATGAAATCTTATTATCTTAATTTTTTTTCTTATATGTTTTATTATCATAAATATATTAATTTCTTGATGAATACACATGCTTTGAAGTTGGCGCTTCTGATTTAAAGTCTGATTATATTAGCGCCAACCTTAAAAGCTTTTGTAATCATCAAGAAATTAAAATATTTATGATAATAAAGCATATAAGAAAAAAAATTATGATAATAAGATTTCATATATAAAAATATGTTTATATAAATTATCAAATATGACCAGGAAATTAAAAGGAAAAGTATTTTTAAAATTATTTTTTACTTTGTATTGATTTTGTAGTCGGTTGTTTTTTTTTTAAAAAATTTTTTGTATGGCCAGAAGTGTTGAAAGGGAATCGGTGGAGATCAAGTGTTTGAGTTTGCTAGCTTTAGCTATGCGACACGCTTGGTGTACTGCTTCTGCTTCTGCAGCAAATACAGATGCGTAGTGGGGAGTAACGCTATCATTTTTATAGATGATTCATCTACTACGCTGAATCCGATGTTGTATTCAGTATTTGGACCATCGGTAAATAACAGATTCCAATCAGAATGTTGGCTGCGTACCTGAAGAAATTGTTGTTGTTGAATAACATGTGACGTGGAATATTTTTTTGAATTTGGTTAGATTCAGCATTATTGAGTCTACTTGTAAATTTCAAGGTGTGGGATTCTGAGGAGGCGATGAGAAGGCGTGAAGGATAATGTCCATATCTGTTATGTTTATTATTTTCTGCAAGGTTGTTGCTTTCCGGTTGCTCTTTCTTCTCTTTTTACGATTTGACAGAATTGTGCTTATTGGAAATCCATTGGAGTGAATCAATTTATGTAGTAACCAGGAGTGCTGTCCTGTACATTAGTCTATCGTCTAGAGTTGGGAGTCATGTTGCAGTTTGGATATTAATTATTGGGGACTGGGACCAAATGGGTATATTTGGTTCATAGGACAGAAAAAAAAATATAATTTTTGTAACGCAGTGTAATCGACAGTTTTTGTAGGGGGATTCACAAAAGAGTTAGGCAGATAAGGGTCAGGTAACACTTATGCCCTAATTTCATTCATTTATTCCTAAACGATAAGAAAACTGAATTTCTGCTCATTTTGGCACCTTGTATGAACATATTTCGATGAATCTAAGCACGGGTTGTCGTGTTCCAAATGAGAAGAAATTTAGTTTTCGTCTGTTTTAGGGATTAATGAAAGAAATTAGGGCACAAGTGTTAGAAATTAAGAGAATTTTCGACTTGTGGGACTTTTTCGTTAAAATACCTATGTAAATCCACCCTAAGAAAAAACGGAATTGAAAAAACGGTCTGTTGGCAAGCCTGGAATTCAAAAATTTAATTCAAAATGGAATTGAATGAAAATAAGAAATATTTTTTTAGAATTATTATAGTTGCTCCGAGTGAGAAATATGTTTCTAGATTTTTACAATTTTTTTTTGTGATCGAAATGCTAGAAACGGGCACTTCAAGTATTTTTGAAAATAAGATCAAGTTTCAACATGCATATTTTTTTTCCTCTCGAATTTTTATTTTTTAATGTTTTTGCAAAAAATAGCTATAATTTGCTATGTTTTTTTTTTTTTTTTTTTGTTAATTGGATTTTTGGGAATTATTTTCGTAAAAAAAAAAAAAATCTAGCAAAAAAATTCATAACGACCACATTATTCAACACAATTACATAATTTTTTGCATCTGCATTGGGACTAGTTTAGGAAATATTTCCGCAAGATTTCATTTAAATTTTTTTCAATTTTTTTAATACTACTAGAACAAGAGGGAGTCTTTTTCGAAAAGTAAAAAAAACACAACTCTGATAGTTTTCTCCCAATTTTCATGTTTTAAAGCTTATTTTAAAGAAAATTAAATTAAAAATGAGCTGCGAACCAGCATTTTGAAATTATACGCTTATACAAAAGTTATTTGGGTTTTCTGACAAAATTAGCACTTTCTCCCATATCGCCAACCCCATAGGGTTCCCGTGGTTTTAGGTACATGAAATTTTAGTTGCATTTATTTAAACATCAAACGAAAAAATTAAGAGGATATGACAGAAAATATATGTTTTTGTATTTTACTTAATAAAACTTATATTATTACAAATCTGTCAGTAAAGCCAACTTCAAACATTTCTCTGATTAAGGTTTTGATTTCACTTGATTTCACTAAATTAGCAATTATTGTTCTTCGCTTTATCTCCAGGCTGATTTCGTTGTTAGTATTAATGGCGGTGCCAAGGTAAACAAACTCCTTGACTACTTCAAAGTTATAGCTGCCGGATGGAACGTGGGAGTGTAAACGCCGCGCTCCCTTGTTTGTAGACAGCATATACTTTGTTTTACCCTTATTTATCGTCAAACCCACTTTGGCTGATTCCTTTTCGATAGCGGCGAAAGCAGCGGTAACATCTCTCTTGGTTCTGCCAAAAATATCAATATCATCAGTGTACGCAAGCAGCTGGACACCTTTATTGAAAATGGTGCCATTACGATGCACACCGGCCTTTCGTACGATCCCCTCCATGATGATGTTGAAGAGATCGCAAGACAGTGGATCGCCTTGCCTGAAACCTCTTTCGGTATTGAAGGTTTCGCAGAGGTCATTTCCTACCTTGACGGAGTTGCGTGTGTTGCTCAACGTCATTCTGCAAATTCTAATCAACTTTGCAGGAACACCGAACTCAGACATTGTTGCGTATAGGCAATCCCTTCTCGGGCTATCGAACGCAGCTTTAAAATCGACAATGAGATGGTGTTTTTTTTTTTCTTAGAGTTATATATTATTCTTTTGATCAACTTTCTTTTTAATCAAGTAGTGTTGCCATGTTTTTGTCCACTTACGATTTCTTCTTCTCTACGATTTTCCTTACTAGTTGATAGACTAGGTAAAAATAAAAGCCAATTGAAATTTTGAAATTAAGTTCTTCGGTCTATCAAGCTTCAGGAAGTTTCCCCAATGATATTACTACCGGAGCTTGTTTGTCTTGCTGCGTTTCTTTTTTTTTTAATTTATTTTTTTGCACCTAAGATAATTGCCCGAGTGCTGTTGACATTTTCAAGGATGCATTGTGTTTTTTCCATCGTTGCTTTTTTCCCATTTTCTTACTATTTTTGCTTTTATTTCCAATGTGGCAAAGAGTAAAAACAATTGGAAAACTTTCTCTTGAGGCTGTCATAAAATGTTGTGTGTTGAAATGTGGTTTGACGAAGCCAACTAGACTCTTTTAAAGCTCATATTAAATTAAAGACTTAACTGATGTTTGACCTTATTTCGAAGTGTTTAACAGACGCACAGTTATTTCAAGTTTAATGTGGAAATGTAAACATTAATCATATTTGAGTGAGCTCTGTCGCGTCAGACATTACCTTACATTGCTTGATTTTTGCTACCATATCTTGATGTTCCTGAGTAACACTTTACTTTTAATGAGTTTTCAGTTCTTTCCCCGATCTCGTATAATCAACCTTCTTGGTTGATTGTTTGTTGGTTGTCGCCGGAGTTCCGTACTGTTGATGTGTGTGACATATTGTTGTCTGGCGTTTATATGTCTTGGCTTTTGTTGTTGGTTTGTTGATTTTGACTTCATATCAAATTCACGGATATTCTTTTGTTTTGTTTTGTTTTTGTTGATTCCTTATACTAGCTCTTTATAAAACGTTTTAATATCCTTTGCTTTGTCCTTGCTTCATGAACTGGCATTCATTTGTTGGTCTCCTTTTGTATTTTTTGTATATTGTTGTATTTTTATTTTTCATCTCTGTGTCTGTCTGCGTATGGCACACATATGTGTCAAAAACAATAAAATATACCTATTAGTAAATGTCTTAAGTGTGGGTTAAGAAATCATTGACTTCAAGTTGGTTGTATTTTTTAACTAATCCTTTAAGACTTTAAGTTGGGAAAAAAAAATAAAAAAAAATGTAACTCCATTAAGGTTGTTTCTAAGTGTTTTTTTTTTCTTTCTAATCAATCCTTTAATGACTTTTTTATAGCCAGAGTTCCCTAAAGATAAGTTTAGAGGCAGAGCAGAAAAAAAGCGAATCCAATCAAATCTCTCAAACTCACTGCATACTTTCAGGCGTATGTGCACAGTTAATTGCCCCTTGAAGAATAGCTCGGGAAAAGGCATTTTAAGCAGCACTTCCGGTGCAATTTTCCTACTCTAAGCCAACCCACACACACACACACACACACACGCTGAACAAACACAACACGGACAATCGTACGTGGAATCAGCAGTGTTTGTATGTGTTGCGTGTCGCCATATTGCGTGTGTGTACTTAATCGGATTCACTTGCATTCTTGTCTTTTTGCCTCGTAGTCTGTCCATTTGACTTTCACGCTGTCTGCTTGCCTAACTGCCTGTCTCCTGACTCGACCTGTCTCTGCTGCTTGCAACTTCAACAACAGTAGCTGTAGCAGCAACAACAGCAGATTGAATCCTAATCGAGGTTTGACTTTGGTTACGTTGCGTAAACACGCAACAACCAATATGCTTACAACGTAAGCATTGCAACGCATCGCAACGTAACGGAAACAAACAATGACGGCGTGTAATCGTCGACCTCGTCCACAACCACCTCAGTCAAATTAGCCACCGTTGTCGTCGCAGCACATTCTGAGTAATTTCAAACGTGGCGCCTGATTGTATATTTCCAAAACAGCCTCAAGTCTAATGATGGCCCTTGGAGTGGAATGGTAGGGGCTCAATTTGAGGGTGGAGCGTTTGTTGCTTATTTTCATTGTTTTCATAACGACCTAAACGCCCTGCTGTGTTTTGGTTGCTCATTTTTTGTTGCCACTCCTCTTGTATTCGTTACTCTTACTTTTGTTGTTTTTCGTTTTTGTTGCTTTTGTTGTTACTGCTAACTTTGGTCTGAACTGTTTCTTTTACATTGACATCTGTCACACTCTAGTGTGCAATTAATTGTAGGTTTGATGGTGCCCATCGGTATTACGTTTCTATGCGGTGTTGATCTTTCGTTGCATCAAGTTAGAGTTGCATTCATTAATGACAGGGCAGTTACATTAAATAAGTTTAAAAAACAAGCTTTATATCTGAGTAAAAAACACGATTTTAATAGCATTGATCTTAAATGAGTTTGAATAGCGGTATAGTGCTAAAGTTGATTTTAAAATTAAAAAGGAATCTTTACCCAGTTTCAGTTAATATTCCACATAACATCACAAAATTTTTAAGTGTTTCAGAATTCGTAATTGTTTCTTATTTAAAAATTTGTATTTGATTTACAAGTTTTTTCCAATTTAAAGAATACATCATACATACTCTCCAATAAACATTGTGGCGAGGGGTGATTCGTTAACGAATTGCTTGTGAATCGTTTTTTTTTAAAGTTTTTGAATAGTTTCATACCGACTTCATCAGAGGATCGACTTAAAGAAAGCACCGATTGAAATCATGACTCTCCTAAACTCCATTTAAGATGTTCTGAAACAAAAAACAATTTTTTCCGACTTTTCAATAAACAAATGCTTTTCAGAAAAGTATTTTTAAATAACTTTCTAATGTTAATACGTCATTTAAGCGAATATTTGTTTTTTAAATATTATGTTTTTTTTTTAACTTTAAGTGAAAAAAGACAAAAATATAAATTTTCATAAAATTTAACATGAAAAAAATTTTGTGAAATATTTTTTCTTCTGTTATGTTATTTCGTGCTTATTCTTTATATAAATAATTTCCACTTTTAATTTGTTCAAGATTTTCATATGAAAAGTTCTCGTTAACATTGCTTTTTGCTGTTTTGGTGACTCGTTAACGAATTGCTTTTTATAGTTTTGGTGACTCGCTGACGATTGATTTTTATAGTTTTTGGCGACTCGTTAACAAATTGCTTTTTTTAGTTTTGGCGACTCGTTAACGAATTGATTTTTCATAGGTTTTGCGACTCGTTAACGAATGGCTTTTTTCGGAATGTATAACGAAGCCGAAAAAAAGTTGGTCAAAAAATGATAAAATAAAATAATTTCGAACTTGGAAAAGCCATATCTTTCAAAAAATACCAAAATAACAAAAAAAAAACAAAAAAAAAGTTTGTCTTCAGATCAAGTTGGGGTTCGAACCCATGTCCGCGAATGCTGGCTTTTATTATCAAGCAAATTAAGCAAGATATATTCAGCATCTGAAATGGCCGAGTGGGTAAGGTGCCGGACTGGCATTCAGATGATGTCGTTTCAAATCTTGACGTGGTAAGCTTGAAATTAGTTTTTATTTTTATTTTTTTTTATTTTTTATATGATTTATATGATTCGTTAACGAACGAATTGCTTTTTTTAGTTTTGGAAACTCGTTAAAGAACTACTTTTTATGGTTTTGGCGACTCGTTAACGAATTGCTTTTTTCGGTTTTGACGATTCATTAACGAAGGAGGTATTTCTCCCGCTCGCGATATTACAAATGAATCGCTACTAATAATTACTAATGAATGAAATGTACGATAATGCGATTCGTAAACGATAACATTAGTGAATCATTTTGTTTGTTGGTTTGTAGGTTCGATACACCTCTCAAAGTAGTATATCAGTAGTGAGTCTAGACAAGAAGAGAGAAGTCCAAATATATGAAAAAAATTAAAAAATCGCAGTGTCCTCAAAAAAACTTCGTTATAAAGAAGTCTTCGCTATAGGGGAGTTCGTTATAGAGGAGTCCGACTGTATTTTATCTCTAAGAAGTATATTTAGTTTTTCGAATCAACTCTCAGAAATCGTCCAGGAATTTTGCTACAGAGTTTTATACAGCATTAGCTCTGATGTTTAGTTAAAAAAAAATTGTTTCGATTTGTTTACGCCTTTCACTGAAGTTCTTATTCTTTTATGGTAACAATGGTCACTAGAGTTAGAATGGTAAAAGAGGTCACAGAGATTTCTTTGGTAACAGAAATGACACAAATTATCACCTCTAAACGAGGAGGTAATATTCATAATAACTCACCGGAAATTTGAGCAAACCGGGTCTGTAGGAGATGTGAAAACACCAGTGCATGCTCGTACAGCTCGTACTGCAGAAAATATTGCTGCTGTTAGCGACAGTGTGGCTGAAGAGCCGTCCACCTCAACTCGTCGTCCTGCCCAACAATTGCACCTCTCACGCTCGTCGTTGATGAACATTATGCTTAAAGACTTGCATTTACACGCATACAAGGTGCAATTGACTCAAGAACTAAAGCCTCTTGACCATTTCAAGCGTCGTCAATGGTCAAAATGGTGGCAAGAAATGGCAACTGTGGATGATCAATTTGCGAAGAAAATCGTCTTCAGTGATGAGGCACATTTTCACCTCAATGGATTCGCCAATAAGCAGAATTGCCGCATTTGGGCGAATGATAATCCAAGAGTGATTGTCGAAAACCAATGCACCCACAAAGAGTGACTGTTTGGTGCGGTTTATGGGCTGGTGGCATCATCGGGCCGTATTTTTTACAAAATGAGGCTGGTCAGGCAGTTACTGTGAATGGTCTTCGCTATCGTGAGATGATAACGAACTTTTTATGGCCCGAATTGGAAGATATGGATGTGGACGATATGTGGTTTCAACAGGACGGTGACACTTGCCACACAGCTAACAAAACAATGGCTCTTTTGCGCGACAAATTCAATGGCCGTGTTATCTCACGTGGCGGCGATGTCAATTGGCCGCCAAGATCATGTGATTTGACACCGTTGGACTTCTTTCTTTGGAGTTATTTGAAAGAAAAGGTGTACGACGATAAGCCAACAACAATTCCAGAGCTAAAGGATAAGATAATTCGGCACATTAACGGCATAGAACCTCACTTATGCCTCAGCGTCATCGAAAATTTGGACCATCGGATGGTGGTGTGCCGCCGAGGTCGCGGCCATTTGGCCGATATTTTGTTCCACACATAATTGAATCATACCAATATTATCATAATAAAAAGAAATCACAATAATTTCCTAAATAATTTGTGTTTTATTCAAAATCAACATCGGCCCTTAAAATTTAACCACCCTTTTTCTTAAAGGAAATTTACTTTTGGTCAGAATGATCCAAGCAGAAAATAATATTTTTTGAAAAAACATGGCAACAATGTAGCACTCAAAAAGAATAAAAGAGTTTTAATTCTTCCATATAAACCGCATTGATTTCTGCAAATCATTCAAAAATATATATTTCTAAATGACATTTTAAAGACGAACATTTTTTTTAATTACAAAAAATCAATACTTTCATCAAAAGCGATTCTAGTAGAAGCGAAAAAAGAATGTACTACTTTTCGTAGGACATCTCCATGTTAAAAATAATCAATTCTGGAATCTATTAATGGGGAAGAGAATAGATTCCTTTTTCATACACTATTGATTCTTTTTTCCCGGTGGAAAGTACAATTTTTTTGAAATCGTATGGGCAGTATTTTTATATAGCCGGTGAGAAATTTTAGGTAGAAATTGATTTTCATCGAATTTCTCGAACGTTAGTAACAAAAAAAAAAAGAATTTCCAGATTTATAAAAATTGTTTTCAAATTGATATAAATAAGCAATATTAAGGTGTATATAAAAAATATAATTTTATTTCTTTACATCGGGTGCTATGATTGATTGTAAGGTTGATCTTTGATATTTTGTGCGAATATTGGCATAAAATTTCCTAAAATTGGCTCTTTTTTAATATTGTTCCTAAAGGCAGGAACGCATTTACTCTTATGTATCTTTATTAAAATTAAGTCAGTAAAATTGTTTTTATTTTTAAAAGCCTTTATTTATAACTTCGAAAACGTGGAATAAGGCGCGGAAACTAAGACTAAAAAACTGGAAAAACAATTATTTTGTTTGCAAAAAGGAGGGAAATTTATTGACGACGCCTGGCAATACTGCCTCACCACACACAGCAAGTAAGGATAAAATTGCTTAGACAAGCCTGACATTAACTCTCAAACATACAAACATTCTCATAAATACTTACACACTGACATACACTAGTCAGAAAAAGTCTGCGTACAATGCAAAACATAGCTTTATATGGTACACAATTATATTATCTTCTTTAAAAAAGATGTTTATTTATTGGCACTGCGTAATATCAAGAGTAATTAACAATCTAAGACCAATTTGAAAATAAAAAATCTGGTAACATCTTTTCGATAATTATCTGTCAGATGTCCCTTCCGCAGTGCAGAAAAAGTTTGCGTAGATATCTAAAAACCGGGATTCCTAAAGCTACACATTGAATCTGTTTGCTCAACTTTGTGTGTATATACATCTACTTACTTACTTACTTAGATGGCCGTAACAGCCCGTGTCCGGATTTCGACCGACCTCATCAGCTCTCGCCAGGCGCCTCTGCTTTGCGCGCGCCTTCTCCAATCGGATACACCAAGTGCGGTTAGGGCTTCCTCAGCCTGGTCCATCCATCGGAGGCATGGTCTCCCTCGTCGTCGTTGACCAGCGACCCTCGCCTCGAGCACCTTTTTCGCTGGAACTTCGTCGTTCATACAATGGACATGACACAGCCAGCGTAGTCGCTGCACAGTTATACGCCGAACTACGTCAATGTCTTCGTAGAGCTCATACAGCTCGTGGTTCATTCGGATGCGATAGTCATCGCCGACTCGAACAGGACCGAAGATTTTGCGAAGAACTTTTCTCTCGAACCCCCCAGACCAGCTGCGTCAGTTTGCGAAACTACCCATGCCTCAGCGCCATAAAGCAGCACAGGTAGAACGAGCGTCATGTAGAGTGTTAGTTTTGTCGATCGAGAGAGGGCTCTGGAACTTAGTTGCTTACTGAGCCCGTAGTAGCACCTATTAGCAATTATTGTTCTTCGCTTTATCTCCAGGCTGATTTCGTTGTTAGTATTAATGGCGGTGCCAAGTGTATATCAATAATTTTGAAAGGCAAATTATTGTGAAATTGTGGAAAGACGGAAAAACATATCGCGAAATTGTCAAAACAGTGGAGAGAACTCAGTCTTCAATTCAAAGAGTGGTAAAGTTGCGCCCTCCTAAGCTGATGATTAGAGAAAAACGCTACATTATTCACTGCGTGCAGCAGAATCCAAAAATAACATCATCGAAAATTGCGCAGGACATCGAGGAAAGATTCCAGAAAACTGTGATATGCAGTGATACCGTGTGCAAAGTTCTAAAAAATAATGTAGCCGTGTTGCCCGTAAGAAGCCATTTATTTCTGTTGTCAACCGAAAGAAAAGGATCGCTTTCGCCAATGCGTAGCATAAATAAGCCAGAGTTTTGGAAGCAGGTAATTTTTTCTGACGAGAGCAAATTTTGCATTTTCGGCATTTAAAGCCGTAAGCTGGTCTGGAGAAAACCCTGTACTGCTCTTAACAAGGAAAACCTTACGGCCACAGTTAAACATGGTTGCGGCGAAATAATGGTTTGGGGGTGTATGGCCTCAAATGGTGTACGCCAATTGCAGGTAATAGAATCAGCTATAGACAAAGTTATGTATTTGGACATTCTTAAGACAAACTTGAAGCAGAGCGCTGAAAAACATGGCTTGGGAAATAGTTTCTACTTACAGTAGGACAACGATCCCAAGCACACTGCTGAAATTGTCAAGCTTTGGTGGATCTACAATGTCCCAAAACAATTGAAAACGCCACCACAGTCCCCAGGACTCAATCCAATAGAGTATCTTTGCGACTTATTGGACCGTAAGGTTTGCCAGCACAATATCACTTTCAAGAACATGCTTAAAGATGTTCTTTGCCAGGAGTGGAGCAAAATCACCAGCGAAGAAAATTCAAGGCTGTTTAAATCTATGCCAAACCGATTGGCAGAAGTTCTTAAACGAAGAGGTTATCCAACAAGCTATTGGCAAGTAAAAATAAAGAGAAAATTAAAATTTTTTGATAATAATTTTGTTTTGTACGCAAACTTTTTCTGAAGCTAATTTTACTTATAACTGCAATTTTGTTTTGTTTAACTTTTTTTACCCCAATTATTTACTGGATCAAAAACAAGAATCAATTGAGTATTTTTTTTACTTTATGCATTTATATTTTTGTATATTTATTTTGATATTTTTTTTTGAAGCGAAGCTTTTTATTCATCGTTCTGTGATTTGCTTGGAGTGAAATCTGAAAAATTTTCGACAGATTTTTTCTTGGAAATTTGATGGTTTCTTTGTTGCTAGTGCTTGTTACAACACGAAAATTTATACTTTAATATTAAATACTAAAAATATTGTTGCCTGCCCGTGGGGATCGAACCCACGTACTCTTAAACGTGAGTCCAATGCACTAGCCACTAGGCCACAAAGACTTGTTAGAAATAGTTGTTAATTCAATCCTAATTATAACAGAAGCTATGCTGTAGTAGATCGTCACCATCTACAACTACAACTATCAAAAATTTGCTTTTATTTGCACTCTCTTTAACTCTGCTAAATCTCTAGATAATAATTTACACTCTATGCTGTTGGTACGAAGAAAATTAGCAATGCCCACAAGTGCGTTGACAAGTGCGTTTTTAAGTGTCGAAAAAATAGATATCAATAAATATGGAACTAACAACATAGAGTGTAAATTATTAACTAGAGATTGCATCAACTCTGCTAAATCTCTGGCATGTGTTAACAGAGTTATTTCACTTAAAAACATGAAGAAAAAAAACTCTGTTAACCTTCGTTAACACATGCCAAAGATTTAGCAAAGTTGATGCAATCTCTAGATAATAATTTATACTCTATGTTAACAAACGCATGCATGAGTCAGTGCAGCCAAGTTCACAACAATGTGTGGAGAGTTAAAATGGAGAGTCGCTGGCATTGTATGCCCGTATATGTAATTCGCGTGGAAATTTGGCATTTAACAATAAAAAAATAAGCAGTAAATATGTTTTCTGTATATATGTAATTTATTTTATGTTATTTTAAATTTTAAATTTAATTTATTAAATAGAAAAAATTATTAAGCTATCAAATCTATGTAACTGCGAAAAAGCTTCGCTTCTCTCGTGTGTCCAACGACGCACCTGTGTTTTTTTTTTTAATTAAATTTGTTTAGGTTTTTCTTTGTACGCAGACTTTTTCTGCCTAGTGTATGCAATTCATCATCAGAATATTACTGCATAAGTACTGCTATTTTCATAGGTAGGCGTGCGTATTTGTGAAAATGTGTGCTTTATGAGTAAAATTGCTTTATTAACCATTTTCAATGCCAGCGTCTGCTGCTTTCACTGCTGTTCCTGTCAAACATATGGAACCAGAAGTCATTTCAACGTAGTCCCTAAAGTCGTGCCGCATGTCTAACTGAACCTAGCTTATACTCGTATAAGGAAAAATTTAGCTTTATCACATGCAAACGCATTTTGCTGCTAAATTGCACTGTGCTGCTGCGTCTGCTACTATATCTTGTTTTTGTTTCTTCTTCTTATACTTCTTCTTTTCTTCTACTTCGTTCCTATCATGCTGATCTTCTTGAGCGTTCGTTTTATACTTTTGAGCGCCTGCTGTTACCGCATTTATATAAAATCCTACATTATTTTCTGTTTCACATGAACTCAGTTGTTTTTTGCTATTGTGTGCGCTGAAGGTCCTTCTTGCTTTTATGTTTGTGTGTGTCTCAGTGTCTGTCTGTCTGTCTGTCTGTCTGTCTGAAAAGCCATCAAGGTGCTTGCAGCTCATGTGACTTCATTTGTGCTACATTTTCTTCTATTGTCGTTGTGTTGTTGCTGTAGCTTGTTTTTTGTTGTTGTTGCAAAAGCTTGATAGCTTTTGCTTGTCAGCCTGCTGCGTGCATGTCACAAGCATAAAACTTACATCCAAGCAAACGGCTCGGAATTCATTGCAACCGAGCTCACTTAAGTTACGTGCACATTATATCGTTTTGAAATTTTAATGCAGTACCTCGAAGTGGCTTGTAATAAATTACTTTGCACTGTTCTATCACAAGAAAGAAGCCATTGTTTTTATAAAGTTTGAAATAAAAAATGGTTTTTTTTTAAGGTCAGAGCTATTTGTAACAGCATGTTGCCAGCCAGGTTTTCACAAGGACCATGTTATCATTGGCACGTTTTCTGCACAGAAATATACTGCTAATTTAAATGACTTTAAAAAACTGGTAATTTTAATGATTATTAACTTTTAATTAATTTAATATCATTAACCTGCAGGTACACACAAAAAATCGGCGTGTTTTAAAATTGAACACAATGTTTTCATTTTCAAGTTGTGTTTTTCATATCTAATTTTAGAATATTTTATATATTGGCATATTGCACTCCATCTACAAAACAGGCACAACTCAAAAATTACAAATTTTTACTTTTCAATGTTAAACTAATCGTAGTGATTACCTCCATCAACTATCAGAATTGTTTACTCCTCTTCTTATTCTTTAACCTTCCTATACTCGCGCGTTGGTCTCTCAGACCAATCGACCATCATTAATTGTTCCATCAATAGCTACTAAAGATAATTATATCTTTTATTTTCTTATTTTTAAATGTAATATTAATTATAGTATATAAAAATACAAAAATCATAAAATATTATCTATTGCCACTGATCAATAACATTTCATTTGTCGGTCCGAGAGTCAAACGTGCGAGTATAGGAAGGTTAATTAAAAAAAAATCATTTTGTCTCTTTGTTTTGTTGGAAAAAAAAAAGTTGTGTTTTGCTTCTCCTGAAAATTTTAAAATTTTGAGTTGTGTCTCTTTTGTAGATAGTGTGCGATATGTATTGAGTATAATTTGTTCTTACTTTAACAAAATTTGTCTTAAGCTACTTTTTGATTACAACTTGTTTTTTTCTGCATTTCATTTGACATTTCTCAATTTCAGACTAACTCAACTTGAACCATGGAAAGATACACAATCGAGCAATGCGTTAAAACTATTCAGGCTTATTATGAAAATGAGCGTTCAAATCAAAATGCATATCGTGCACTTCGTGATTTTTTTCTGTCAATTTAATCGTCCAAATATGCGAACAATCGGAAAAATCGTGCAAAAATTTGAGCAAACCGGGTCTGTAGGAGATGTAAAAACACCAGTGCATGCTCGTACAGCTCGTACTGCAGAAAATATTGCTGCTGTTCGCGATAGTGTGGCTGAAGAGCGGTCCACCTCAACTCGTTGTCGTGCCCAACAATTGTACAGATGATAACGAACTTTTTATGGCCCGAATTGGAAGATATGAATGTGGACGATATGTGGTTTCAACAGGACGGTGCCACTTGCCACACAGCTAACGAAACAATGGCTCTGTTGCGCGACAAATTCAATGGCCGAGCTATCTCACGTGGTGGCGATGTCAATTGGCCGCCAAGATCATGTGATTTGACACCGTTGAACTTCTTTCTTTGGGGTTATTTGAAAGAAAAGGTGTACGTCCATAAGCCAGCAACAATTCAAGAACTAAGGGATGAGATAATTCGGCTTATTAACGGCATAGAACCTCACTTATGCCTCAGCGTCATCGAAAATTTGGACCATCGGATAGAGGTGTGCCGCCGAGGTCGCGGCGGCCATTTGGCCGATATTTTGTTCTATACATAATTGAACCATACAAATATTATCATAATAAAAAGAAATGACAATAATTTCCTAAATAATATGTGTTTTATACAAAATCAACATCGGCCCCTAAAATTTAACCACCCTTTATTAGTAGTAAGCCAAATTCTATAACTTTTAATTTAAATTTTAATTGATTTAATTTGGATGATATAACGTCTAGGTTAGTCAATATATATATATCGGTTAATATATATATATATATATATATCGGTGATTCCATCACAAATCGGATGCTTGTTTCCAAAAATTGACTTTGACAATACCAATTTTTTTAAAATTTTGCACTACTACTAAAATTTTGCGATACTACTTCAAAAACAGAAATATGTGCATATATTTTTTAACTCCTTTTTTTTGTAAGTTATAGACAGTACATGTGGCGGCCGTGGCGTAGTGGGTAGAGTGTGTGACTCTTACGCCAGAGAACCCAGGTTCGAATCCTCCATCCGACACAGACAGTTTTTTCAATTGAATTAATTTTTCTGTTCGGCCGTCACCTCCCTGCAGACAATGGCAAACCTCAGAGAGTAAAAACTGCCATGAAAAGCTTCTTGAGAACATAAGTCGTACGGTGTAGGCGTAAAACATGTAGGTCCAGTTCTCGATATTTTGTGTGCAAACATATCACATCACACACAACACAATTGATCATAAGAAGCTCGGTCAAAGTCCTTTCAAGGGCTGAAATGGCCATTTCGTTTTTTTTTTTTATACACAGTAGAAAATTAAAATAAATCAAAATTTACCATTGAAGCAACTATATCTTCAAAACCGTTAGTCCTACAAAAATTGTTAAGGACATTTAAGAGATCTTGAATAGTTCTCATTTTTGGTGTAGTTTTTATGAACACTTTTATAAAACAATTTAATTTTGTTGCCCACTAAATATGAATAAATAAATGAATAAATTTTATTCATATTTTTCAAGGTCAGCACGACTACTTTTTTAGCATTTTGAAAACATTGTCGTATTGAAGCATTTATTGGTAATGCATTTCCAAAATTTTACTTTGGAAAATTAATTCTAACTGTCTTAAATCGAATTTTTCAAAAACTGCCTACACATTTTTATAAATAATTGCTTTAAAAATACTAAATAATAAAATAAAATAAAAATAAAATAAACAAATATGGAATTTTTAGAATTTTTTGCACTTCTTACGGTATTCAATAATTTTTCCGCAAGTAATATACCTCCGACAGCTTTACCTTATGCTTAAAATGTACTTCTGTGAAGATCGCTCAAAATCTTCAGCGCAACTTTTTGCTCAATTCGCCGCGAAATATATCTGATATTTTGAATTCGCCGCAAATACAAGAGAAGATATTGTCCTTGGTACCAAAATTCGGGCCGAAGTGCGATAGACCCGGGCTGGAGCATACCATCAAAACTTGATTTTCTAAATTAAGATTGATTTTTGAACAAAAATCGAGGATGAGAACTTTAGTTTTGGGGTATGATTTTTTCTGATTTTCATACGGAAATCCCATTTTTTTGCAGTTTGGCCCAATTTTGACCAGTCGATTTTTCATATAAAGATTGATTTTTGAGCAAAAATCCAGGATGAGAACTTTTGTTTTGGGGTAAGTTTTGGGGTGTGGAAATGTGATTTTCATTCAAAAATACCATTTTTTTCGCACTTCGTCTAAGATTTCGGTACCAAGCACGATAGACCGGAGCTTCCGAATATTTTCTGTCGATTTTCTGCATAATTATTCTTTTTCCAGCAAAAATTCCGGATGAAAACTTTTCATCTTCTGTGCTTTTTTTTTTTTTTTGTTTTGACCGAAAAAAACAAATTTTGCTCAATCGAGTATTTCACTTCTAGGTCGTTTTACAGTATGAAGGATTATTGATAGCAATTTGGAGACGAAGACACAAAATCATCCTTTTAGCATCAGCTATCACATGTCAAAAATCCAGGATGAGAACTTTTGTTTTGAGGTATGTTTCGAGGCTTGGAATTCTGATTTTCAATCAAAAACACCATTTTTTTCGCACTTCGGTCCGAATTTCAGTACCAAGGACGATAGACCCGGGCTTTAGCATACCATCAGTCAATTTTCCAAATAAAGATTGATTTTTGAACAAAAATCGTGGATGAGAACTTTTGTTTTGGGTGTTGATTTCTGATTTTCATACGAAAATCCCTTTTTTTTTGCAGTTTGGCCCAAATTTCGGTACCAAGGACGATAGACGCGGGCTTGAGAATACCACCTGTCGATTTTTCATATAAAGATTGATTTTAGAGCAAAAATCCAGGATGAGACCTTTTGTTTTGGGGTAAGTTTTGGGGTGTGAAAATCTGATTTTCGTATAAAAATCACATTTTTTCGCAATTCGGCTATTTCGGTACCAAGAACGATATACCGCAGCTTTTGAATACCTCCAATCGATTTTCTGCATAATTGTTGATTTTTAGGCAAAAATTCAGGTTGAGAACTTATCATCTTCTATCCTTTTTTGTTTTTACTGAAAAGACAAATTTTGCTGAACCGAGTATTTCACTTCTAGGTCGTTTTACGGTATGAAGGACGATTGATAGTAATTTGTTGAATAGGGAAGAAAATAAACATTTAAATATCAGCTATTACATATTAAAATTCTTGGATCAAAACTTATCATCTTCTATCCTCTTAGTCGATTTTATTGTAAAAATCTCGGAAAGTGTTATAACTTTTGACCATTTTACTGTATGAAGGATATTTGACTGAAGAACTCGGCGAGGAATGATAAAATTAACTGTCTATTTTTGGAAATATTCTCAAAAATATCAACAATGCACCTTCAAAGCACAGTCAGCAGTTTTATATTAGCTTATATTATGCTGCGTGTTAAGTTGTTAAACATGAAACTTACAAATGCAATTTATATTCATTAATATATTTTAAGGATTATTGTAAATATCTATTACAAGTACATTATTTTGTTATTTTTGCCATTTTTAACATTTGCGGCGAATTGAAACTTTTTGGGTTGAAGTTTACGGCGAATTCAAAAGTTGGGCTGAGTTTAAAATTTGGGTTGAAGATTTTGGGCTAACTTCACACCGATTATTTTTTTTTATTTTTTTTTTTTTTTTTTTTTCTTGACAATTGTTCTCCCTGCACCGCACTCGACTATGGTATGAAAATTACATCATTTTTGAAATTTTGACAATGGATTCGGACTTAGAGACCCATTTTTACCTAGTGTTCATCCAACGAATTCTTAAAAATGGAAACATCTAGGTGGCAACCTATTTTTTTTATGCCTATAACCTTCACATAAAAACTATCTACATTTTAAAAAAAAAAATCTACTAAATTGATTGAAAATACTGGCAGCAGAGGAAAACAAACCACTTTGTTTTTTTCTACTTTGTTTTATATTTATAGATGTTCGTATTAAAATATTTCAAAGCTTATTCATCTCCTGCAGAATCTGTGAATGATTAATAAAACGTGAAAATTCTGGAAACTGCATCATTAAGTCAAGTTTTTTATTTTTGCTTGAATACTTTACCATTAAACAATAATTTAAAAAATTCGCTGTTGCTGTAGTATCTGAAATATGCTGAATTTAATTTTGTGCGGAAAAACTCATTTTTTAAAAACTCAAATTAGCATTAACATTATCAGTGCTAATGTTGCGTGTCAAATTGTGTCAGTGTGCTGCAGCGATAGTGATGCTGTAGAGAGTACGTTAGTGTTTGCTTGTTCAAAAAAGATTGAATCGGGTACCTATTTCAAAGATTCGATAACAAAAACATCAAAACAAAAACACACGATGAAATAAACTAAGCTTAGCACATTTAGTCCGGGAAGAGCACAATTTGCATACCTGCAGGCCCGCAGAGAGCCAAGTTCGGGCCCGGGGTGTTACAACATATGGGCCCCCTCAAAATCTTTTCAACACAAAAAAAATGCAATTATAAATTTATTAAACAATGCAAGCTATTGCAAGACACATGCGAAAATTATTGTTTAGTTCTTAGTTAATATTTATAGTGCGTTGTGATATTTAAGTCACACACCATGACAAATTAAGTACATTTTATTGTTTGTTATCTGTATTAATTGTCAATACCTAACGACAACTTTTTTGTGTAAAATTCCAAATTACATCAAAATTTAATTTTTTTGCAAACTCCGATTCTATGCATAAAATTGCGAGCCCGTATACACGTTGTTGCGTAGAACATGATCTGTTGAAGTTTTTGATTCGCGATAGAACACTGAAGGAGCGTTCGGCACTAGCGACGCTGACAGGTAAAGTGCAAAATATTCTCAAGGCAATACAAACGTTTGGAAAGAGAGTGTGAAGATTTTTTGCGTAAATAGCATTCAGAAAATCAAATGGAGAAGATTTGTATCAAAATTTGCTTTGTATATATTTTTAAGGTGAACAATTTCACTCTTCAATTCTTTGGAAACATCAGCTTCGTACTTCTTTAAACATTTGTCTGCAGATTTCTTGAGAGTATCTTCATCCAGTGTACTAAATTCCCAGAGAAAAGAAAACAGCTCGTACAAATTTCTTGCTGCTTCAAATCTGTTTGTTATTCCTGCGATTACAAAATCAACGATTACAAGGAAAGTATTTCTTTTGAATTCGTCTTCTTCAGAACAACGAGAAGTTTCCGAATCCTTTTCTCCATCGTCGAAAAATACTTTTGCATGTTTGTTTTTGCGACTCGTTGGCAAAGTTGACGGAATGTTCCATGCCTCTCTGTTATCACGACATACATATATTAAAAAGGAATAAATGCAAGTCAAAAATATATCCAGAAGTGTCCTACTTAAAAAAAAAGTATCAAAGTAATTCAAAAGTTCCCTCGCCACGAGCATAAGAAAGTTTCATTATTATTTTTGATATCGTAAATACAAAACAAAGAAGAAATACCCGCCTATATTTTACCCGCCTCTCTGGGCTCCCTTAAAACTACGGGCCCGGGGGGAAACACCCCGTCTCCCGCCCCCCTCCCCTCTCGGCGGGCTTGCATACCTGCCATAAGAACTCGAAATAAAAATTTCAAACATACCTATTCGACTATTTTTAGGTCGCTCTTTCGATTGGGGCAGTCAGATTTGCATAATAATGACTTTGAAATCCAATATGGCACATTTTAAATAAAAAAAACAACATTTTTTTATAAATTTTATAATTATTTTTTATGGCAGAAAATAAGTCGGACTTAATGGGTTAAGATGTATACAAGTAAACCCGATTAAGACCTCAGCGGCAAACTCTGGCATTAAACCTTTTAAATTTCTGTCTTGAGCTGAATATCTACTCATTGCTGTGCATCCGGTTACCCAAGTAATCTCTTCAACCTCTATACTTTACCCTCTAAGTAATATATACCTAGCTGCAGCTTCATTTTCAAGTGATTATAAGTGAAACACTTAACAGCAGAAGCAATGGAGGTGGCATCAGCATATCCTGTTATATCCTGTGCAACATATTAGCGTGTATTTTACAGCTTGAAACGCTTAAGATTGTAAACATATTTAATTCGCGCCAAGACATACCAAAATTGAGGACCGAAAGACAACAACAAACACAGGCAGGAAAATAAAATCTTTCACTTGAAGTAAACGATGGATGATGCGAAATCATATTAAATTACGAGGATATAAAAAATGACACATAATAAAGAACGCGTTTTGACTCACCCTGCTCAACACCACACCCAACAGTAGCAGCAGTAGCAACGACAGTAAGTATCTCAAGGTAGCCAAAAACGAGATTGAGGGTGGCTTCAACGCAATTCGCGGTTATGCACAACACGGCATAATAAATTTGCGTATTTTTTTATAAACTTGCTTCAGCCACTGAAAAATAAGCAACAATCATATTAAGGCAAACAAAAAAATGTTGCAGAAGTGTAGAAAAGGTGTCTCATTTTAATTCTATTATTTGCCAACGTGTAGCTTCTGCATCACATCTGCATCCTCCTTGTTTTACTTCGTCTTTATATTTACTTGATTTGCATCTCGTTTATCATTTTTTGTGCACATCTTGAGTCGCGGCAGCAAAATAACCACAAACATTGCTAGAGTAAGCGACTGTTACACGTCGTGATGTGTTGCACAGTGTAACAAATTCATAAAAAAAGTAACCAAAAATAGTAAAATTTTTTTCAAATTTGAAAAAAATTAAGTAGATTCGTTTTATTTTTGAATGGATACAAAAAAAAATTATCGACCACTAATGGAACATTTTTAATTCAATGAAGTACTTATCTAAGTGTAGGTGAATTGCGAACCTCTAGCTGAACAAGGCGGCAAAGTTTCATGCCGAAACTTTCTTTCTTTTCTCATTCTTATTTAGATCGTCTTTTTTTTAATACAAAAATATGTGTGTGGTCGCCACGTACGGTAGAACAGAGCCGTGGGTAGGATTTGCTCCTGGGGGGTATATTATTTAAAAGGGAATTCTAAGTACAAAGAAAACTACCAAGAAATGGATTTGCAGAAAATATGATATATAATAAAAAAAAAATATATAAGAAATAAGGCATTTGGAGTCAAGGCAAATTTCACAGTTTAATATTTGCAAGCGTTTATTTTCTCTGCCCTTTTACCTGTTTCATAAAAAAGCATTTAACCCCACTCTTACCTGCAGTTATTCAATATAGAAAAAGAGAAAACAAAAAGAAAGAAAAATAAAAAAAATATGCATTGGTTTATAATGCTAAAATAAAATTCAAAGAGTTTTTGCTGTTTTTAGTTTTTTAAAGTTTATATAACATTAATTTTTTTGCAGAATTTGTGTTGTCACCGCTTTGTGTCAGAAGTGTTATGTTTACTTTATTTGCTCTAATCTTTATATTAGTTACTGATATGCCGTCAAGTACATTACTATAAGAAAACACACGATTTATCAATATCAGTTTTACTAAATAAGTGGCATATTAAATGTTTATTAAAATTTAATCAGTAGATTTTGGTAAGTACAGATTAATATGGCAAGAGTGTTGTCTATGATTTGGCGGTTTAAATTATTTAAAATAAAAAACAAAACGTGTTTTTATTTGATTGCTTAATTTATATTTTCAGTTTTTAGTGCACGATTTTTTCAACAAAACTATTAAAAGTCATTTAAAGTCCTGAGTGTTGTTTCAACACCAACGTCTATGCCGCCGAATCACTTAACTATTTTCTTATTTTTTTCCTATAATTTTCAACTTAAGACAAATAAACTATCAAATGCTAAAATTCGAAAATTTTTAGTAGACTTAAACACTTTTTAGTGGTATAACACTCAAGACAAAAATCTGCAAAAACTTAAAAAAATTAATTTTACAGAATTTTTTAAAGAGCGTGATTCTTTTTTGAGAGCAGTGATTCTGGATTCTACATTAATTATCACGATACTTGTATTAAAGTTGAAAAAAAGTAAAAATTTAACTGTAATATCAATAATTTTTGAAATTCACCCATTTCACATTGTCAGATTATTTTTTAGTATTCCAAGTGAAGAACTATTCTCTCAATAAATAAATGCATCGGAGAACAGAAAACAGCAATCGTCCAATACTATATCTACATCAACTTCAACGTTCCGATGAATATTAAGTGAAGCCAATCCGTTCAGCTGGCTTGCGCTCATAGTGGAACGCAAATAATTTTTTAACCGGCGTAATGCAGAAAAACAGCATTCATACGTTGATGTCATTACTAGTAACGCATCCTTACAAGTAAGATTTGGTGAACATTAGGAAAAGCAGTTGCATTGCAGAAGTCAAGAGCTTCTATAGTACTGGTGATATTTTTAACAAAAATCCGCCATCACCAAAGTTTCACTTCATTCATCTATACATCGAAAGAATCGTCATGCAAAAAGCCTCAATCATGATGATCAATCATAATGAATTATAATCAATCAAAATGAATTGAGCTTGGCTTCATTAAAAATTCCCATTCAAGTCAGTTCAGTGTTCAGGGAGTTTAGTGGATTTCAAAAGCTTCGTTCAAAAACCTCTTGGGGGGTTTCAACCCAAAAATCTCCCCTCGTGCACACGGCCCTGCGGTGGAAGTATTACTTATACAAAAAGAAAGGAATTCTGGGATTGCTAAATAATTTTATTTTATTTTTTTATTAACATTGTTTTTCTTTAAAAACAAAATAAATATTAAATTCAAAATAAATATAGAGTAAAAATCTTTGATTTGTCATGAACTGTTTAGAAATGCAAGCTGTTTCTACAAAATATAAACAAATTTGACAGGTATTCTATTTTTTTCCCGGAGTACAGTACGTTTTAGTACATTTTTGGGCATCTTGATATAGTAGTGCCCTTTTAACTTTGTGGAGACTCAATCAAATAAGAGAAGTAAAAAGGAACGCATACTTAACAGGGATGATATTTGGGGGCTTTTAGGGCTTTTTCGAGCCCTTTTTGATTTCGTAAGCCCCGAAGCCCTTTTAATCAATTTTAGGCCCTTTTAAAAATTCTACTGAAAAAATGTTGTCTAAATGGTATACCATCGATGTACAAATTTTTAATTTTTAATAAGATGATTTTATATCTATCTCAGTAAAATAAGTCCTGTTGAATTTTTTGAAATCATAGATTTATATGCAAGCAAAAAACTCAAAGAATTCTCCCCAATTTTGTTTTTTTAAGCTATATTTAAGCTATATAAGCCTACGCAGGTACGATTTTGTTAGGCTACAGAAATAGTACACTTGAAAAAATCTATTAAAACTGAAGAAAATTTTTAATAAACTGACGTTCTTATATTTTGTCAGGCCATCATAATAGTGTTATGCAGAATAGCCAATATTTTGTATTATTGATTGACATCTACAGGGAAACTCCTTACAAACATTTGATATCTACTATAATGGAGGAAGTATGAAAATAACTGCACACTCTCCAAAAGAATGTCTAAATATTTGAAAAGATTTTACTTTTAATAGTATCCCAAGGTAATTCTATAGGGTTAAGAATGGAATTTTGAGGTGGACAGCTTAATTCACGAAGCATTCCTTAATCATTTTATCATGCATATAGATGAAGAGACTAATCCACTAAAAAAAGCTCCATCGTATTCTGAAGTAGCCTTAACCGCATAAGTATTTAATGTCGTCAATTTTCAATGAATTTTTATTCATTTTGTTTTATGTTATCTGTACCAAAAATATTTTACAACGTTTGGGATGCTATATAAATCTACACGTTCTTTCAGATTATGACGTCCGAATTTATCTTGAATACATGCTTCAGAAGTAATGAACAATTATTTGCAAAAAAATGCTATTTTTTCCACCTAAAAAAAGAAATGTTATGTTTATAACTCTAATAATTTTTCAATTATTAATTAAAAGATATATTTTCGAGCTCAAGGTCTTAATTAGTAATTGAAAAAAATTATTAGAGTTATAAACATAACATAAAACTTATGAAAAGAGGTCGAAATTAATTTATAAATAAGAAAAGAAATTTTAGATCTAAAAATTTAATTGGTATTATACACACTCCTTTCCGAATAGAAAAGTATTTTCGAGTCATAAATTTTAAGTAATATAGAGCTTGGTAAAAAATTCAGCCGAACGCTGAAATGGCACCCAAAATGAAAATTTTTCAGTTTCAAAATATTTTAACTCGAAAATTATAAGCTTTTTAAAAAAAAAATAATACTGCGGAAACTGCGATTGAATATTTTTTGTCACCTTATTCGATGTGATTTAACTCATTTTGTTGTTCAAGGGTCTATATTCCAAAATTGTATAATTTTTATGAAATTATCCTTTATTAAGTTTTTCCATTCCTGAATATATTTTTTTTGGTAGAACTGATTTTATTTTGGTATCATGTCCATTTCATTCCACATCATTGATTCGTTTTCTTACAAGTCTTAACTCATATCTTTCTGACATTCTTATGTATATAACCAAGGACTCGAATACTCCTCAGACTCTTTAACGTTGAATATATCTATCCGATTTGCGGTTTTCTGTGGAAATACTTTGCTATTTTTATTTGCATTATTAACTTATTAAAAAAATGTCTTTGTTGAAAGTTTTTATCAACTATATTGATGACGTTTTAACATATATTTGACTTTTGCAATCAATGCACAAGCCCTTTTTTCTAAAGTGCAATCGGACCTCTATATATGAAATACAATATATTTAAAGGAAACAATTTAACTATATCACTTCGGCCCACTATTTTTTATCAATTTTGGCCCTTTTACAACTAAGCAAATATCATCCCTGATACTTAATAGTTAATCAACAAATCCATTCAACACGTGGCTAAGAGGATAAAACATTCGTCTCAAGATCTAAAGAATAGAAATATTTTTACAATAACAATTTTTTTGCTAGAATAAACACTGCCTGACTGCCTCAACCTGGCGAGGCCAGCATTATCCATGTCGAAATCGTCCCGGGTCGACTCAAACCTCCTCGTGGTGTTCCCTGGGCAACGGCAAACTGGCATCTGTTAGTTTGACGGATAATTTGAACAGCGGGTCGCTCCGTGGACCCGCCGTTGGAATGTTTTCACTTGTTGTATCCGATTGGAGAGGTGCGCGCAAAGCAGAGGCGCTTGGCGAGAGCTGATGAGGTCGGCCGAGATCCGAACACGTGTTGTTACGGCCACCTAAGTAAGTAAGTAAGTAAACACAAGCTTATCGTTTTTGTGGCAGCCGTGGCGCAGTTGGTACAGTACGTGGCCCATACGCCAGAGAACCCTGGTTCAATTCTCACCTGACTCAGAAGGTTTTTACAATTGAATAAATTTTTCTGTTCGGCCGTCACCACTCTGCAGACAATGGCAAGCCTAAGAGAGTAAAAGCTGCCATGAAAAGCTTCTTGAGAACATAAACCGTTCGGAGTCGGCATAAGACTTGTAGGCCCAGTTCTCGATAATTTGTGTTCAAGCATTTCATAACACGCACAACACAATTGATCATAAGAAGCTCGGTCAAAGTCCTTTCAAGGGCTGAAATGGCCATTTCGTTTTTTTTTTTTTTGTCGTTTTTGTACTGCCGAGTGCAACGAATTTTGTTTCACGTTATATCAGTTTTACCCTCCAATTAACTTCGCTGTATCATTGTATAAGCGTCTTAAAAAATTTCAATTTTATTTCACTGTTAATTTGCTAAGCATTGAGTTTTTTGTTGTCTTACAATCTCACACATTCTCTCATTTACCATCAGGATATGCAAGGATTTTGCCTGCCCGTTTGCATGTACCGCGCTTCTGCTGTCGCATCTAATGATTAAGTAAAAGTGTGTGGGTCGAAAGAGGCGCTTGTGTGTACACTTACGTTTGACTGTGTGAGTGTCATTGGAAGCAGCAATAAAATACACGGTAAGTGAAATGTTTACGACTATGAAAAATGATGCGGTCGCCGCAATCGTGCAACACTTGCTACGCTTCACTTAACTGCTGGCAATTGCAGGGCATCTTTGGGAGGTGTTACAGCGATGTGCCGCCGACTTTTCAGCTGCAGTCGCAAAATACGTTTCTCATTGAAGCTCCGTGTTAAGCACGATTTACATCTAATGCGAGCTCAAATTTGCATACGATTTCCAATGCATACATTTTAAGAGTTTGAAAAGCAGATACTTTGGAAATTTTTTTGCTGTATATAAAAAAAAAGTGTGCAAAAAAATAAAGAATATATGATAAATATGAGAATATAATATAAACAAAATACCAAATATAAATTAAAACATATAAAAAAAAAAGTAATACAAAGTACAAAAAAATTAAAAATTATTGGTAAAATATGTGGCACGATACAAAAGTCGCAGTTTTTAAAAAGCCGAGGGGATCAAAAAGTCACAGGGTAAAAAAGTCGCAAGATACAAAAAAGTCGCTGTTAACAAAAAGTCTCAAGGCACAAAAAGTCGCTAGGTAAAAACGTCAGAAGGTACAAGAAACCGCAGGTTACAAAAAGTCACAAAGCATGCAAAGACACAAGGTTCAAATTCGCTAGGTAAAATAGTCGTAAGATACAAAAAGTAGCAAGGTCAAAAAAATTGCAGGGTAGAAAAAGATGCAGGATAAAAAAGTCGCAAGATACAAAAAGCCGCAGGGCACAAAAAGTCTCAAAGTACAAAAAGTCGCAGGGTACAAAAAGTTACAAGGTACAACTATTCGCAATTCAAAAGAGTCGCAAAGTACTATTAAAATTCGCAAGGTGCAAAAAGTAATTACCCTGCAGTATAAGACTAAGCAACAGTGCAAACTGACAAATTTTTAAAATAGTTAAAATCGATGAGTTAAAATATTGACTTGCTTATTTGAAAATGTGTTATATTTCTTCATGTTCGTCTTCTTTCTGCTTTGTATGTTTTTATTTCTCTAATATGCACGACAAAATAAATTCAATCCAATAGGCGCAATAGCATTGCGGTAGAGCATCCGACTACAAATTCAAGGGTTGGTGGTTATTGTTCCAGTTGAACAACAGTCGTAGTTTTTGTCTTCAATTCGATAATATTTTCACAATTAAGCCCCAATTTTTTTTCTTTTAAATATAAAAGATATAAAAAATAGCCCGATAGTAAATCGATTCGGGACAATTTTTTTTTTTTAAATCAATTGTTTGCATTAAATTGAATTGTTCTTACAAGGTTGCATACAAGAAATGCGGTGGTACAACGATAGAGCATCGGACTTGCAGACGTTGGTACGCGGTTCAATGCCAGTACGAAATGGAAAGAAGACAAGTAATTTCTGACATTAGTTTGCAATTGTTGCTTCAAACATTTGGAAATAGACAGAAGAAACAACAAAAAGTACAGCAGCTCATGGCCTGTTATGAGGATCAAACCTGGAATACGCAAACAATCAAATCAGCTACAAAAGAAAACACATTTCGCAAAATAATTTGCAACCATATTCCCGATTATTGAACTATGCAGATGACTCTCATAAACATACCAGTTGTAAACTAGATTAAACTGTTCAAAAAAGGACAATTTATATTTATATTTCTATTTGAAAAAAAGACAGATCTTGAACTATTACTGCTCAGTTTTCAACTAATATGCAAACAAGTTCTTAGGTTAGATAAGTAGAGTCGAGCACCGCTACCGGCACTTCCACGTGGGCCCATATGTCCATTGTAAATACCTTTTTTGTTTGTGGTACATACTATGTAAACCGATTTATTCGATTTATTCCACAAATCAACCTGTGCTGTTAGTGAACCCCCAAATGTCTAGCATTGGAGTGTATTGGAGCATTGGAGCAAGCTCGACGATTCTGTAGATTTGGGCATTCGAATCGAAGGTGAGTTATTGTTTCTTTTTATTTCGCAACCAAGAGAAACAAGTAACTCAGAAATACTTGTAAAACGATTCGTTTCATGACACGGCACGATGTTGCGTTCGTGATTTTTGCACGAACCAAACCAACAATTTATGTATAATTTTTTTCAAACGAAAATATGAATTTTTCTTCTTAGTTCTAGCTATTTTATGACTTTAATAAAGAAGTGACAAAAACCGTTTTGTCTTAATATTCGTTTTATTCATCTTTAAACTGATGTTTTGGCATATATTTTATCTTTTTACAATTAATATTAAAGGCTGTAGATGTACTCCAAAAAGTGATCCAAAACGTTATAAAAAATTTTTCCAAAAGACGCCCATACAATTTGACGCCAAAAATTACATAAAAAAGGAGTTTGCAAATGGTGGTTGCAAAAGGAGATACCGTTGAAACTAATATATTGCCAACTAAATACAAAACAGTCACAACTCAAAATTTACAAATTTTTACTTTTTTATGTAAAACTATTCGTAATTTTAAAAAGGAGATGACTTCTTTGACTGTCAAAATTTTGTACACATCTTTTTTCTCTATAATTTAAAAAAAAAAAGATTTGTCTCATTGTTTGGAGTTCCTTTAAAAATTAAATATTTTTTTTCTTCTCCTAGAAGAATTTGAAAATTTTGATTTGAGACTGTTGCATATATTTAGTGTGCGATATATGGGCTTGTTTAATTACATTTGGAATGCATTCCAAACGATTGGAACCTCAGTGTACTCTACCCAATCCACAAGAAAGGCGATCTCACTATTTGTGTCAACTACCGTCTAAGTAGTCTTCTAAATATCGCATATAAGGTCCTGCCGAGCGTAATATGTGAAAGACTGAAGTAAACCAACTGATTGAGCTTTATCAGAGGTCTATGAAAAGATCCTAGAGAAACAAATCGACACCCACCATCTTTTTGTCGATTACAAAGCCGCCTTCGACAGTCCAATAAGGAATCACCTATACTCCACCGTGTCTGAATTTGGTATACCTGCAAAATTAATTCGTCTATGCAGGCTGACACTGAGCAACGCCAGCAGCGCAGTTAAAATCGGCAAGGACCTTTCCCCACCATTTGTTACCAAACGAGGTTTCAGACAAGGTGATTCTTTATCGTCCCAGCATACAGTCCCAGCGTATTGGCACCCACGTTACTGTTGACAACACCTCCTTCGACGCTGTGAAGGTCTTCGTCTACCTCGGTTCCCGCATTAACTCCACCAACGATATCAGTAGAGAGATAAGACGAAGGATAACTCTTGCCAACAGGTGCTACTTTGGGCTCAGTAGGGAATTGAGAAGCGGAGCCCTCTCTCGATGAACAAAATTTACACTCTATAAGTCACTAATCATGTCCGTCCTGTTATATGCAGCACAGAACTGGACGTTGAGCAGCTCTGATGAAAAGACTTTGGGAGCTTTCGAGAGAAAGATCCTTCGCAAGATCAACGGACCAATCTGCGTCAATGGTGAGTACCGAATACGATGAAACGATGAGCTGTATGCGCTATACGCACAGCGGCGGTCAACGCGGAAAATGGCGACCGCACTTCAAGTGGGAAGGACCAAGTAGAGGACAACCTGACGAAACTTGGAGCTTTCAACTGGCGCCAGCAAGCGCAAAATAGAAATGGCTGGCGGAAATTCTTACAACAGGCCAAGACCGACTTAAGGTTGTAAGCGCCACCCCTAAGTTAGTAAGTAACACAGTTCTCTCGCTTTTTAAAAAATTTCATTTCTATAAAAATGTTTTTATAAATTAAAATGTAAAAATATAACTCTTCAAACGATTCAAAAGCTCACGGATGAAATTCGAAGAGTTATCATTTGAAGAAAATTTTTTGTGTAACCAAAATTAAAGCAAAATCACAAACATTAACTTTTTCATGCCACATAATATTATAATATTGTTCTTTATCAGAAGAAGAAAAAAAATGTTTATTAGGTAGGTAGGTAGGTTGAAGCGGCTGTCTCCTTTAAGACACACTTATGCCAATGAGACCTATTGTGATACCATGGGTAAATTTGCCTCTCTATTTAAACCAGTTTGAGCTGTTCACAAAGCTAAGGATTCGGTAGACCGAAGACTCTGAGAGATCATCGAGATCTTAATAGAACCATTTACCTAAGTGAAGGTGGCGATTTTTAGCAAGCGCTGGGCAAGTACAGAGTAGATGTTTTGTAGATTCCTGCCCCACTTCATCTCTGCAGCGTCTACAGTAGTCGTTGTGGAGGCTGTTTAAGCTTCGTGCATGATTACCTATTAGGCAGTGTCCTGTTAGGATACCTATCATAGTACTGATTTGATCCCTTCTCATGGATATCAGTTCTTTTGAGCGTTTTAGGGTGATTTTTGGCCAAACCTGACGCGCTGTATGGCATGTGCTTCCCGTTGGCCATCTAATGTTGACTTTATTTAGGTATAGCTCATTTGTGGGTAGTTCACATGTAGTGAGGGATATACCAATACTTTCTTTCTCTATCGAGAGTTGTGTGGTTGTTCCAGAGCGAGCGAGTTCATCTGCTTTGCAATTTCCTAGAAAGTCCCTATGTCCGGTAATCCAGCATAGGTGTATTTTGAGCTGCTCTGCCATCTCATTTAGGGATCTGTGGCAGCGAATTACTGTTTTTGATGTTGTTTCAGCAGATTCAAGGGCTTTCAAAGCGGCCTGACTCTCAGATAGTGTGTAGATATCCATGGAGGATATTGCATTCATCTGAAGCCAAGTCACTGCTTCATGTATTGCGACTACCTCCGCTTGGAAAAACACTGCAATGGTCGGGGAGCCTGAAGGCTAGATTAATGTTCAATGTATCAGAGTAGACTCCTCCTCTAATCTTGTCATCTAAGTTTGATCCATCTGTGTAGATTCTGATGATATTGTTTGGTGGAAATGTTTATTAAGGTACTCATTACTTTTTTCAATTTTCCCGGAAATGATTTCATGATTACCGTTTTGTTGATATAACAATCTGGCGCACTAGTTAAAGCAAATTGAGTAATGTAAGTTTATGGACAAGATCGCTAAGCTGATGTTTAGTGTAAGTCCGAGGCACAGCATAGTACACAATACAAGGACATATAAAGCTTGGGTTGTCTTAGAGACCATCCGCTGCGTTCGCAACAATATGCATATCAACCAGGGAAATCAACGACTCATGCTATTCAGATCCTTACAAACAAGATTGTAAAATCACTGGGGAACAAAGAATATGCAATCGGGTGCTGAAACGTGCTGAACGTGCTGAACGTGCTGAAAGTCAGGAATATGAAATCAACTTTGGGCACGGTAGAACTAAGAGTACTCGCCGCAAAAGGTTGTCCACAAGGAGAAGTTCTCTCTCTAATACTGTGGTCCATTGTGGTCGATAAACTCTTAGAGCTTCTTAGCTCAAATGTCTTCGATGTGCAGGGTTACGCTGATTACATCGTGATCCTTATCAGAGGAAAATACGAGGATACCTTATCGTATCTCCTCCAGAGAGCACTCAACATAGTAGCTAAATGGTGCAGGGAAGAACAGGGTTCAACGTCAACCCTAAGAAAACCAACATTCACCAAACCATCGTCTTCACCAAGAAAAGAGTCAGGGAAAATCTAACTGAACCTACTCTTCTCAGTGAAACTATAAAATTCTCAAAAGAAGTCAAATACTTAGGTGTGACGCTTGATGATAAACTCACATGGAACCCACACCTAAACAACATCGTAAACAAAGCAAGGGCCTCATTTTGGGTCAGCAGCATTTTGCTTGGTATTACACCATTACATCTTCTAGTTAAGAAAGAAGCTCTGCTCTTCACAGTCATTCTCATCATTGACAACAATTTGATTATACCAAGTAATACTCACTCAGCGCTGTTAGACGAAATAACCAAAGACGAGAATCTAAGGTTATTACCCTTCGATCTCTGCCTTCCAAAATTCAACTTCTACAAAAACTTCTAAGTCTCCTTCCCAAACAGAACCACACGAGAAAAAGAGAGGACACGGTTCACTGGTGACCTTCAAGCCTGGTATAATGATGGCTCAAAGACAGATGAAGGTGGGAGCTGGAGTTTTTGGCTTAAGGCAGGGAAAATCCAAATATGCCAGCATGAGCACAGGTAATTCAGTCTTCCAAGCTGAAGTCCACGCCATTGAGATCTGCCTAAGAGAGTATGTCAACAGTCCCACTAGGAACAAAAACATTTACATTCACTCTGATAGTAAAGCAGCTCTACTTGCACTTAGCGCATATAAAATCACGTCCAAACTCGTATGGGATTGCCTACAGCTACTTATACAGGTATCTATCCATAACAGAGTCCATCTCATTTGGGTACCAGGTCATAGCGGCTATTTAGGTAATGAGATCGCGGACGAACTAGCCAGCAAAGGGGCTGCAAGGTCCTTCATAGGCCCAGAACCATTCTGCGGAATACCATGGGGCACTATGCGCCATAACATTAAAATGTGGCTAAACAGAGAGGCACTTCATTACTGGAGGGGAAACTGAAGGTAACGGACAGGCTAAAACATTCATGCCAACCACTTCACTCTAAAGAACGAAACAATTCCTGACTCTAAGTGGAAGACCTATCAGACTTGTCCCAGGTTTCCTAACCGGACATTGTAAGGTAAATAAACACTTATCAACCATGGGTATAGTCCAGGAAGATCTGTGTAGATTATGTAATGAAGATGAAGAAACAGCAGAGCACATCTTGTGTCACTGTAACGGTCTAATCAGGAGCCGTCTTCGTTACTTAGGTGCATTGTACCTAGAACCGCATCTAATAGCGGATAGTTCACCCAAGGACATCGCTCGGTTCCTAACGCACTTAACGATTAAGGATGAACTATAACTTATAGAGGTTTGTTACAATAGGCCTTTGAGGCCGCAGTAACTAGGTGACTTGCTCCCTCCTCACTTAACTAACTAACTAACTATATCGCTTTATTTTTCTATTCCTCCCACCTATTCTCTTCCAGAACCAAAGCAGACTTGATTGAAAGTATTTCCTTGCTTTCAAAGCTTAAAAAATAATTTTATATAAAACATATTAGTGTCTAAAATCTCACAAGCGATTGCTTGCCTTTAACCATTCTATTAAATTTTTTATCCTATCTACAATAAATATTGATGTTACTCACATAAGAACTTACTCGTAAAAGCTTAGCTCAGCAACAATCACCTTCATGGATCCTTCGAAAAATATAAACGAACAATAAACTTTTTACCTATTCATAGACACTTGCTTACAACAAACACACGCCACATATAATGCTGCCATCACACACTCCCACACACAAACACTCACACACACACACACACACACACAAAACCAAGCAAATAAAGCGGCAACAATGAAAATTGCTTTATTGGCGCTTTTTAACGTTTGCGCCAACGTCGCTTTATTCATTGGAACATTTCATTATAACAATAACGGTAAGTTTGAGCACCCACTTAATTCAACCGTGTATGTGTGTGTGTGTGTGTCTGTGCATAAGTGTGTTGTAAGGATGATGAGCTCATGGCTTTTAATATGTGAACGTTTATTGTTGGCAACTAAATCGATTGGGGTTCAATGTAATCCCAGCTGTTGTCTTGCCTGTGCTTTGTTGTTGCAGGTGGTAGCATAGCAATGAAATGAATAAAATTGCTTTGAGGTGAGTTTGATGGGAAGATAGGCAATAAAATGATTTCATAATCAAGCTTAAGAGCTTTGCAGAAAACTTTGTGAAAATATCTTCAAGGCAATGTGGCGACGCGTTATATAAATGTGCCATTAAACATTTTCCAAACTTCTTCAAAACTCAAAATAGTTCCATAAAATTATTAAATTTATTCTGCACTCAGCATTTATCCACGCATATCCTGCAAAACTTCAATGCCAACAAACACGAAAAAACCAGTGTTGCATGCTAATCGCATAATTTAGATATAAACTTCAACAACAAGGAGACGCAATCAATATTAATTGAAATTGCAGAAATCCTGCGAAAACTTTTCTGTGCCCAACACAGCAAGCAGTTTTCCACAAAAGCACACAAATCAAGGATATTCATCAAAATACTAGATACTTCAACGGATGGCTGGATAGAGAGCAAAGCAAAGAAAAAAGTTCATCAAGCAAATAAGGAGCAAAGTTTTTGGGAAAAATACAACGCAAAGTCAGCCAAACAAGAAGCCACAAGAGCTCAATGAATGCTCTGTATCATTCTAATAAATCTTTGAAATTATTAGAATCAACGTCCGCAACGACAAACGTGAAAACTTTTGCACCGGAAAAATAGTGCATGTCGTGCTGGACCACTGCTGACGTCTTTTGACGTTCAAAAATACACTGCAGCACACTGTGGTGTGCGCCGAAAGCTCTATACAATCGTCTTGCATTTGCGGGTGAAACTTGAAAAGGACTTTATGGATCTCGTTCTCCGTTTGCTGTTGCATGACAGACCGTCTTCTACGAGTACGAGTATAACGTAACGTTATACGACGTGCTGCTTGCTGCTGCATGCACGTATGTCATCAATGAAAACATCGCTCTACTCACTCTCGCTCGCCTTGCCTAGTTTTGCCTTGCCGCTAGGGTGCTCTGTCTTCTTCTTACTTGAACGGAACTTAATTGAATTTAATTGCCCACTTAATGGTTCAACGATCCTGGTCAAAAACATCCATTCAGCTGCGAACAGAGGTTCGAGTAAGCGCATGTGTGGTGTGGTAACTGTGTGTGTTTATGTGAGTGTGTGCGGTGGGAGGTTGCAATAATTTCAACATAATCCAGCGTTGTAATTGAAAGCGCCAACATGCAAGGACGAAGGCGTTTAGCCTAGTGCTCCTTGGTTTCTTTTTTTTCCAGTTTTTGTTGTCATTGCAAAACTTTCGCCTGCGGTTACATTTCGCGTTTCTCATCCACTTCCGTTTGCAATAAAAATATTTTCAAAGTTGCACACTTTTTGGCTTCTAAGTTTGCAAGTTTTTTTCTTGTTCAATGGAAAAATCACAGGATTTTCCTTGTGATTTTCTTTCATTTGACTTTTAAAGCATGTGAATCACGCTTCATTCGAAATGGCGCAAGTTTTTCCATTGACACAACTATTAGGCAGCAATCAAAGCGTTGTTTTTGTTGTTTTGGTACCTTGTTGCACTTCCATTCAAGTAGCAAAGTTTCCGTATTACGTACGTATGACTAACGATGTGTGCTATTTTATGACTGTGAGAAAACTACAAAGTTTCGTTAGTTAGGTACATGAGGTTGATTGGGTGTTATGGGTACTATGGTTGAGAGATTCTATTGATATTCATTACTAATATTTTATGGATTTGAGTTTGATAACAACGCATTTATATCGCAATGCACAGTGGTTTCAATGCGAAATGAAATAGTTTTTTCATGTTTTGATTTTCGTTAATTTTTTTTTTTTTTTTACCCTACCCAGTGACCCAAAACTACCGTTTTTGAATTCATTTATGAACCTTTTCGGGTAGAAACGTTCATTTTCGGCACTAATAAATGAACCCTTTTTGTATCATTCATCGAAATAAAATGCCTCTCAAAAACGAACCTTATTTTGTTCGCAAATGAGTTAAAAAAAGAACCATAAATTATCCTTTTTTTTTGTTCGGAAATGAGTTAGAAAAAGAACCATAAAAATTTCTTTTTCGGCACTCGGAAATGAACCCTTTTTGAATCAATCGCCGGACGAAAATGCCTCTCAGAAACAAACAGTTTTTTCTTCTTAAATGAGTTCAAAAATGAACCATACAATAGTTCTTTTTCGGCACTCGAAAATTAACCTTTTTTGTATCAATCTTTGGACTGAATTGCCTCTCAAAAACAAACCTTTTTTGTTCAGTAATGAGTTTAAAAAAAAAACCTTTTTGAATTATAAATTTTATTATTGCATAATACTATTTATAATTACATAACGATATTTTGTTAAAGAAGAAATGATTATTACTAAAATTAGAGATCATATTAATCATTGTGTTAATAGGATTAATATACCTGGGCTGGAATTCACGCAATGTGTTTTTCATGATATTGATGTTTGCCTGATTGTTTTCCAATTTGACAAACTTCCAAATTAAATATGAAATATCAAAATAGTTAAGTTATTAATTGGGGAATTTATTTTATTACTTTTTTGCATGGAATGTTTTCGTGGTTTTCATTCTATTTGGGCTTGATTTTAATTTTTGATAGAAATGTTGAAATGTTGAAAATTTTCATACGTGTAGCAGTATATCTATCTCGCACTGGTAAAAAAGTTCATATGACGTTTGTACGAAGGTCAACATTTTCATTTTAAGTTCCTTTATTTAACTGATCTTAGAATATAAAAAGTAACATTTATGATTCATTTGTGAACTCATTTATGAACAAAAAATAGTTCGTTTATGAGAAATTGTTTTCTACTGATATGATAAAAAAAATTATTCTTTATTGAACTCATTTCAGAATGCAAAAAAGAAACATAAATGCTTCATTTCCGAACTCATTTATGAACAAAAAATCGTTCATTTACAAGGAAGTCTTACCTACTGAAATGATACAAAAATGATTCATTTTCGACTCAAAATAAGTTTTTAATGAATTTCGCAAAATATGTACAATTTTTCTTTATTGGAAAAGCTTTCACGACTTTAATCTTTTATAGCAAGCACTTTTTAGCGACAAAATAAAAAAGAAAAAATTAAAAAAAATTCTAACCAAAAACGTTCGCAAAACTCTCACCTTACTCAAAACCTTCGCTTATGGTTCAGTGGGTAGGATGATCAGGGATTTTTAGGCACTAACTTTATCATTTAGGTCTGTGCAAACCTATAGTATACCTATGTGTGTGTGTTTTGCTAGGGTAGAAGGCAAGGTTGCCCCAAGAAGTAAGAGACGATTTGAGAACAATAAAAGCATGCTTTTACATTTTCAGACACAATAAGTCAAAAAAAACACACGTCAGGCACTGCATTCCAGGCAGGCATATCTGGCATGAGAATGCTATGGAATCATGCATGCAATGGAATCGTGTTTTTCGTTCTTTTTTTGTCGTTTTTATAGCACAGCCAGATTGATTATATTCTCATGTCTTCGCTAAGTTAAATCCGTCTGTAATATTTCTATGTCTAGTTCTGTGGCAAATTTGTATTTTTCTAATCATTGTATTTGTACTTGTTTGTATCTTGAACATGCTAGTAGACCTTATAAATCAGTCCCGTTAAAAAATTCTGCGATTACTAAAATTGATTTTCCGAATCTAAATAATAGTCTAAAGTTTGAAACTTGGAATGTTGTACTCTGTGAACCTGATCAATCGAAAGCTTATACCATTTTTTATGAAACTTTAGTTCAGCATGTAAGTTCATGTTCTTCATTATCTGGAAAAAGCGATGATAAGTACAAAAAATTAAAGCCATGGATGACACAAACTTTATTGAAAAAAATTCATCTCAAAAATAAACTTTTTAAAAAATTGGCAAAGCAACCTTATAACCTTGGATTAAAAGAAAAATATAAAAAACTATGCAAAGAAATTCCTATCCAAGTTTGTTTTTGCAAAACTGAGCATTATGTTAATGCATTTAGTAAAATTGAGGGTAATGTTAAAAAAGAATGGCAATTAGCAAATGATATCTATCTATCTATATATATATAAAATTGTAAAAAAAAAGATCTGTACAATAAATATTTTTTTGAAATTCTTCTTGGGATGGACGTTTTAAATGACGCTGAGTCCGAAAATCGCATTTTTAAAATTTTTGTCTGTCTGTCTGTCTGTCTGTCTGTCTGTCTGTCTGTCTGTCTTTCTGTCTGTCTCTCTGTCTGTTAAAGCATCACGCGAAAACCACTGGATGGATTTTAATGAAATTTGACATCTAGGTTCCTTATGTCTCCGGTCAACATATAGGCTACTTTTTATTCAGGAAAAAAGGTTGGACCCGGTAGGGGGCGCCGTGATCGGGTTCCAGTCATTCTTTTTTTTAGCTTATCTCCGAAACCGTTCATACGATTTGCATGAAAATTTGTATGTAGAGGTTTTCGGACACGCTAAGTTTTTTTGACTTATCTACACCGTTCTATCTCGAACACCAGAGGGCGCTGTAGCACACATATTTTAAAAAACGTCAAAAAACTCCTTAGTCGCTTATACGATTTGCATGAAAGTTGGTATATAGGGGTTTTCGGAAACGGTGAGTTTTTATGACTTATAAACTAGGTTCTATCTTGAGCACCAGAGGGCGCTATAGTACAAATATTTTCAAAAATTCCAAAACCGTTTATCCGATTTGCATGAAATTTAGCATGTAGAGGATTTCGGACACGCTGAGTTTTTTTGACTTATCTACTCTTTTCTCTCTCGAACACCAGAGGGCGCTGTAGTACAAATATTTTGAAAAACCTCGAAAAACTCCTAAGCCGTGCTTCTGAATTGAATGAAAATTGAAAAATAGGGGTTTTCTGATATTGTGAGTGTTTTGGACTTATCTTTTTTGTGCTATCTTGAACACCAGAGGGCGCTTTAGTACAAATCTTAGAAAATCGTGAAAAACTCCAAAACTGCTCATCCGATTTTCATCCGAGGGTTTTGGTGCTATCGTTTTTGCTCTTTCTCGAAACTAGAGGTTGTCCAATTTGTGCGTGTGTATGTTATTAAACTGTTCCTTAACGGCTGCACTGATTTAAACGAAATTGTTTGTGTGTGTTTGAGTGGATCCCTTGATGGTTCAGATTCATAATTTGACCCGGTAGGTGGCGCTGCGATCGTGTTTAAGGCATTTTGTTTTAATAGGTCATCTCCGGAATCGTGTTTTTCGTTCTTTTTTTGACGTTTTTATAGCACAGCAAGCACGATGGTCGAGTTGAAGAAGCTGCATGGGCTGATTGATTATCTTCTCATGTCTTCGCTAAGTTAAATCCGTCTGTAATATTTCTATGTCTAGTTCTGTGGCAAATTTGTATTTTTCTAATCATTGTATGACTTGTTTGTATCTTGAAAATTCTAGTAGACCTTATAAATCAGTCCCGTTAAAAAATTCTGCGATTACTAAAATTGATTTTCCGAATCTAAATAATCAAATCTTAGAAAATCGTGAAAAACTCCAAAACTGCTCATCCGATTTTCATCCGAGGGTTTTGGTGCTATCGTTTTTGCTCTTTCTCGAAACTAGAGGGCGCTGTTGTCCAATTTGTGCGTGTGTATGTTATTAAACTGTTCCTTAACGGCTGCACTGATTTAAACGAAATTGTTTGTGTGTGTTTGAGTGGATCCCTTGATGGTTCAGATTCATAATTTGACCCGGTAGGTGGCGCTGCGATCGTGTTTAAGGCATTTTGTTTTTATAGGTCATCTCCGAGATCGTTCATCCGATTTGCATGAAAATTTGTGTATAGAGGTTTTCGGATACGGTGAGTTTTTATGGCTTATCTACTCTGTTCTATCTTGAACACCAGAAGACGCTGTGTACAAATATTTTAAAAAAACTCCGATTTTCATGAAATACGGGTTTTGTAACATGGTGACTGCTTTGGACTTATCTTTTTTGTACTATATCGAACACCAGAGGGCACTTCAGTACAAATATCTTAAGAAATCATGAAAAAGTAGAAAGCCGATCATCCGATTTGGATGAAAAATTTGATTAAAGGATTTTCGTGTACGGCAACTGTTTTGGCGTTATCTCTGTTGCTCTGTTTCGAAAATTAGAGGGCGCTGTTGTACAATTTGTACGTGTGTATGTTAAACTGTTCCTAAACGGCTGCACCGATTTTGATGACATTTTTTGTGTGTTTAAGTGAATCCCTGGATGGTTCAGATTCACAATTGGACTCGGTACGTGGCGCTGCGATCGGATTCCACAAATTTTGTTATTATAGTTTATCTCCGAAACCATTTATCCGATTTACATGAAAATTTGTATTTAGGGGTTTTTGGGTACGATAGTTTATATGACTTATCTATTTTTCTATATTGAACACCAGAGGGCACTGCAGTACAAATGTTTTAAAAATCTCGAAAAACTCCTAGCTGTACATCTGATTTGCGAGAAAATTTTTATATAGGAGTTTTCGGATACGGTGGGAATCTTGGACTTTTTTTCTGCGCTATCTTAAACACCAGATGGTGCTGTAGTACAAATTTCTTAAGAAATCCTGAAACACTCAAAAGCCGCTCATCCGATTTACATATAAATTTGTATATCGGATATATAGGATTTGATTATACAGTATGGAAAGGGATTTGGCGTTTTTTTTTATTCTATCTCGAAAACCAGAGGGCGCTGTTGTACAAATACCGCAAAAAACTCAAACAACTCATCCGATAATTATGATTTTTATAAGTGGTTTTCGGGTGCGGTGAGTCTTTTGGCGCTATGTATTTTGCTATATCTTGAACCACAGAGAGCGCTGTACTACAAAATACATTAAGGCGTAGCAAAGCGCGAAGGGTGATAAATATCTTCTTTTCTTCTTTATGTGTATTTATATTCCACTTTAATTTTTCGCAAATCAGGACAGCTGAAATTCAGTGGATTTTGAGTACGCATCAACACATGCGCAAGTCAGTTGCGTCGTAAGTTGGAGTTGTTTTGACACTTCAATTTCTATTTTCAGTGCTTATTTATTTTTTTTCAGTTTCCTGGCGAATTGCCAAGAATTCGTTTTTGCTCTGATTTTTTTCAAAAATGTGCAATCTATCGAATACAATATAAAAATTGAAAATATATTTTTGCAAGCGATCGGCGGCACGCACACACAAATCACGATTTTCCTAACTTCTTCTCATAATTTTCAGATGTTGAAGCTACATTTTTCTCATTTCGCCAAAGTTACCGGTTTGAAAGATGCACACAAAACTCCTTCTAAAGTTTGTGAAAAGTTTTTTCAAATCGACGAATGAAATCGAAAATTATTTATATCAACTCCCGAGATAAGCCGGATATTCAGCTAGTTTTAAATAAACCTAAAAGTAATGAAGAAATATGCTGCATAAATGCTGGAGGCATTCTTGTACGAGATGCGAATGAAAAGGCTGATATTTTCAACAAGTTTTTTGCAAAAAATGATAAAGCTGTAGTTTGCTGATGTTGGACCTATAGATATTTCTTGTAACTGTTTAGAGAGTGAACCGTTTTACCCTAATAGTATGTTTTTGAGCCCATTTTTTCGTTTGAATTATATAAAATAATAATGTCTCTTAATAGTTCATATTCTTGTTGTGATAATGCTTTTTCTAATGTTTTTTTTTTTTTTAAATATATATAAAAAAAAAATTTTTTAAAAAATAAGCTTTTATTTAAAACCAAAACGTGAACTAAAAACAAGAAAATAAATTTCACTGACATTTGTCATATACATATGTATATAGTAGGTATATTTTAGACTTAGAAGAACCTCTTCCTTGGTTACCCATCATCATAATAAAAGCGTACGTAAATAGGTAAGTTCTGGGGACGTATATAAATTTAGAAATTTTCAAAATGGAAAATATACAAGTTTACTAAACAATATCAGTGGAATTGAATCTTTTAGTAGGCTTGTCTGTTTATAAACCGCGATCCATTATGCAGGCTTACTTCACAATATCGGTGCCTTAAGCTTTTCAAATTTAAATTTGAAAGTTAACTTTTACATTTTGAAAGTTTCTAAATTTATATACATCCCTAGAACTTACCTATTTACGTACGCTTTTATTATGATGATGGGTAACCAAGGAAGAGGTTTTTCTGAATCTAGAATATACCTATTATATACATATATGACAAATGTTAATGAAATTTATGTTTTTCTTTTTAGTTCACGTTTTGGTTTTAAATAAAGGCTTATTTTTTAAAAATTTTTTTTTTTATATATTTATTATTTTTTACTTTTTAGTCTTAAAGGTTTATTATGAACATCTTTTATTTTTAATGCCTTACATATAGCATTATAATTTTTTAAACCATTAACCTTAACAGTACATATTAACTTTATTTATACCATTTACATTATTTATTGCATTATATACTTTATTATGGTATAGCATTTTTATTGATTTGTGGGACATTTTTTTTTCTAGCCCATGCAATACTTGGAGGACATTTACTGCCAAAATTTTAACTGAAACAGCCCGGTAGTTTTGGAGATATATGAATTTGTGGGCGGCAAAAGAGGGTGTGGTGACATTTTTTTCTTAAATCCCATTTTCTACTTAAAGGAAATTTACTACCAAAATTTTATCTGAATGCGCCTAGTAGTTTTCGAGATATAGCATTTTTTATAATTTGTGGGCGGTAAAAGAGGGTGTGGCAACATTTTTTTTCTAACCCATGCAATACTTGAAGGGCATTTACTGCCGAAATTTCAGTTGAAACAGCCCGGTAGTTTTGGAGATATATTAATTTGTGGGCGGTAAAAGGGGTGTGGCCATATTTTTTCTTAGACCCCATTTTCTACTTAAAGTAAATTTACTACCAAAATTTTATCTGAATCCGCCTAGTAGTTTTCGGGATATAGCATTTTTATTGATCTGTGGGCGGTAAAAGGGGGTGTGGCAAATTTTTTCATAATATTGCATTGTCACCGGGCTTACACATGTATGCTAAATTTCAGTATAATCGGAGACCCACACGCTGTCGAAAAATTGTTTGCAAGATTTGCGGACATACATACATACATACGAAAGAAGCAAGTTAAATAAAAGCTTATAAAAAGATAGTCTTCAATGTGGATGTTGTGGATGTCCTGAATGGATGTCCTATGCCATCTTTATAATAAAAGTATTGAGCTTAGTATCTTCCCTGATGTCTTAAAAAAGTGATAGTGTTTTGCTGTAAAAGGCTGTAAAGGTCAGAATGATAAAATTTCTCTCGAAAAATAAAATTTTTAGTAAATGTCAGTTTGGTTTCAGGGAGGGTTTGTCCACAGAAGATGCTCTTCTTAATTTTTGTAATAATATTCATAGTGGATTGAATAATAAGAAAGTCTGTGCAGCGCTTTTCGTGGACATTACCAAAGCTTTTGACACAGTAGATCATAAAATATTACTTGAAAAATTGTATAAATGTGTGTTTAAAGATTATGTCTACAATTGGTTCCTGTCTTATTTGTTTAATCGGTTACAAAAAGTTCAAATTAATGGCAACTTTAGTAATTTAATTGACGTTGATATAGGCGTCGCTCAGGGATCTGTACTTGGGCGCATTCTGTTTATTGCTTTTATAAATTCTATCCTTAGTCTTCCTTTCTCGAGTAGAGTAATAGCGTTTGCGGACGACATGGCTTGTACATTTGTTAGTAATTCCATGCATTATCTGTACTGTGAAATACATAATGATTTGGAGCTTTTAAGACACTGGTTTGATTCACATAAGTTGGTGCTCAGTGACAAAACCAAGCTTATGTATTTTAATATAAATGGAATTGACATTAATTTAAGCAGTTTTGATTTTCATTGTGGTGGATGTAAAAAATTTTTAATATAGTAAACATGTTTGTGATTATCCCAGCTCATCAACAACTTTTGATAATCTTTACCAATGCTCTCCGTACTGTTTTCCTATTCAATGAGTGAAATCTTTCAAATATCTTGGTTTATTGCTTGACTGGAAGGTCTCATGGTTAGAACACACGGTTGCACTTAAAAGATACCTGTTAGGTGCAACGTGTAAAATTTACCATTTGAGTTCATATTGTTCGCCAAAATTGCTAATCTGTATCTACCATGGGATCGATCTTCCATTCAAAACTACAATATGGGATTACTTGCTGGGGAGGTACCCACTCTTATAAGATTCATCCTATTTAAATCGCTCAAAAGCATGTGATACGCATAATTTGCAGAAAACAGAGAATGGAGAGTAGCTATCCGTTATTTAAAAATTTAAGTATTCAAGTTTTTAAGTTCTTAAGTTTTTTTGTAAAGATCTGGCTACTTGTCTTATTTAAATTACGCTAAATATAGCTAAATATAGCTAACCAACACATTGTTCAGATTCTCTCTCATAACTTGTCACTTTTCTTTTATTCATATTCTTGTACTGCTCCCAGGATTTTCAATAAGCTACCGGCAAATGTTCGCTGCATTCGTCATGTGACTCTGTTCCTTAAAGAAGTAAAATTATGGCTGTTTAATTTTGATTTCAACATTATCGATATTCCAAATTCTGTACTTGTATAAGTTATAATCTTTTGAATTTGTGTATTTTTAACGTATCTTATCTCTTTTTCTGTGCTCTATTGTTATTTAATTTATTAAATTTTTGCTTTTACTATATTAATTATGTCATCTCATTGCATATCTGATATTTTATATATATATATATCCACAACAATTACTTACTTACTTAGATGGCGCCTACAACCGTAAGTCGGTTTCCGCCTGTCGTAATAAATTGCGCCAGCCATTTCTGGTTTACGCTTGCTGGCGCCAGTTGGAAGCTCCAAGTTTCGTCAGGTTATCATCCACTTGGTCCCTCCAACGGAGATGCGGTCGTCCTCTTCTGCGTTGTCCGCCGCTGGGTACCGAATCGAATATTTTCTTCGCTGGAGCGTCGTCTTCCATCCGCTCAACATGGCCTAGCCAGCGAAGCCGCTCGATTTTTATGCGCTTTACTATGTCGATGTCGGCGTATAGCTCATACAGCTCATCGTTCCATTGTATTCGGTACTCGCCATTGACGCAGATTGGTCCGTAGATTCTACGAAGGATCTTTCTCTCGAACGCTTCTAAAATCTTTTCATCAGAGCTGCTCAACGTCCAGGCTTGTGCTGCATATAACAGGACGGGCATGATTAGTGACTTATAGAGTGTGACTTTTGTTCGTCGAGAGAGGGCTCTGCTTCTCAATTGCCTACTGAGCCCAAAGTAACACCTGTTGGCAAGAGTTATCCTTCGTTTTATCTCTCTACTGATAAAAGTATCCACAACAATACTTTTTATTTAATTCTTTAAGTGCTGCATTTCTACACATGCTCATGTGGGCATCTGAAAGCAGTTTTTGAGAGTCAATCTTATGTTAGTTTTAGTGTATTTCTTTACGCATAAATAGATTGAATAAATAACAAATAAATAAATAAATAATCTATCGGTGGGCCTGCACCTACCTGCGAATATACGTACTGTCAGCGTCAAAAGAAGTTGTACACGTTGTTCCTCTAAGTTTGCAGTTAAATTATACTCTTTTGCAATTCCCTTTTGTTTTACATTTTTTGTTTTTTTAATAATATAGTTTCTCCTCTCTTAATGTACATAATAAAAACAACAACAATATTACAATAACAAAAATTCATAGAACAAAAACAAAAACATCTTCATATTAATAGCGTCAAAAGAAATTGTACAACACGTGCACCAAATATTTTAAAGAATTTCAACGGTAAAAATTACCGTTATTTTTAGTGATTTGACTTTTTATCATGTTGTAGGCAATATTAACTAATTATAATAATTATTAATTGACTTGATGTCGTGAGGATCAGTTCAAAGCTGAAGATTTTTGAGTAACGAAATTTATTTTCAAAATGGGTAAACAAACCTCCCCGGATGTTCGCGAACTTGTGCTAAAATATTATAAGAAAGGAAAAACATTGCGTGAAATTGGTTTGATGATTGATAGAAGCCATAATACTGTAAAACATATAATTGATAATTACAAAAAGTTCGGAAATTTACAAAATCGTCCCAAATCTGGAAGACCCCGTAAGCTAAATGCGACTCAAATACGATCCATTGTGCGACGAGTGAAGCAAAATCCAACTGAAAGTGCTGTTAAAATATCCGAGAACATTTCAGAACGCTCAGGTGTTAACGTTAGCTCCAGTACTATACGTAGAGCACTACATGCAAATGGACTACGTGGACGAGTTCCAAGAAGCAAACATTTCATATCAAAAATCAATCAACAGCGACGTCTGAATTTTGCTAAAAAGTATCAAAATGAACCAAATTCATTCTGGAATAATGTGGTCTTTACTGACGAGAGCAAATTTGAAGTTTTTGGTAAGAAAACACCAACTAAAATTTGGAGATGCAAAAATTCAGCATTTGCCCAACAAAATGTAATATCTACCGTCAAGCATGGTGGTGGTTCGGTCATGGTATGGGGGTGTATGGCAGCCAGTGGTGTAGGTAACTTGGTTTTCATAGAGAGCACTATGAATAAAACAGATTACCTCACCATTTTGAAAGATAATTTGCAACCTAGTGTCGACAAATTGGGCTTGGATCAAACTTGGGTCTTTCAACAAGACAATGATCCTAAGCACACTGCTAAAATAGTAAAGGAATGGCTGCTATATCATACCCCAAAACAGCTGGATCATCCCGCCCAGTCACCCGACCTTAACCCTATCGAGCATTTGTGGGAGCATCTGGACCGTCAAATTAGAAAAAGAACGATTACCAGCAAAGACTCTCTAAAATCAGTGATAATGGAGGAATGGCAAAAAATCTCTTCCGATGTAACCCGAAACCTAGTGGAATCGATGCCCAGAAGATTGCAAGCTGTAATCAACGCAAATGGAAAGCAAACAAAATACTAACCTCTTTAAAATTCTTTGAAATAATTTTTTTATACTTACTGTACAATTTCTTTTGACGCTGTGAATTTGAAGTATTTTAAGTTGTTGTTCGATAATTTTTTTTATTGTTAAATTTTTGATATTGTTTTTTTTTTATAAAATGAAAGAATATGCAATATATTTTTCAAAAAACATAATATGTTGAATAAAATGATAAAGCAAACTAGTAAAATAAAGACAAAAACATAACATATTAACGTGTACAATTTCTTTTGACGCTGACAGTATAATTGATTTTAGAATTTGAATGGATTAATGAATAAATAAAATGCTTACTTGTACACTGAATGACGCTATGGCTTGTTAGACGTGTCCTCGGTAGGGAAACAATTGCCGCAACAAATTTCTGACCAGCATATTCCATATGCCGTCGATGGCGGCTGATTTGCTTTCGTTTAGCCGCGCGGGTCGTGTGTTACCGTTATTAAAACGAATATATTTTAAAATCAATTTAAAGTGGTTCACAAACATTGTCGCCTTGTAAATCGGGTGGCCGTTGCCCCACAGAACCAAATATGCCAGCAAACAATGTAAGGCATAGCTCCTGGCCTTATCGATTCGTTTCGTGCACAATTAAGCTAACGATCTCGGGTGTGCTGAGCGATTTGAAAATTGTTATTGGGTTTCGCAAGATCTGTGGAACCGGTTCTTCGCGACCTACTGAGGCGCAGTTATGGTCACGAAGCCTACCTGTGGCCAGCGAAGCGCTTGACCAAATTTTTCCATCCTTCGAACAAAATTTTATAACCGGTGTTTCAGTTAAATTCGTCGAGCGTGGCTCCTCATCCATATCGACGGCTTTAAGCCCTTCAATTGCAGCTGCAGCGACTCCGTAAAATTCCTCCAAATCCTCATAATCATATGGCTCCTCAGTTACGATTTCGATATTAACATCAGCATTGGAAGCATCATCTTCTTGAGGCGGCACATAATCCGGATCCCCATTATCATCGCCTTCGAATGGATCGATTTCGTCGGTCCCTTCATCATCAGCTGCCAATCATCCATCAAACCTTTCATGTCCTGATAAATTCTGATATCGAGTGGTACGATTTACTACGTTCGAAATCATATCGACTTCATCGAATCTGGTTTTAAATTCCATTTTGCTTTATAAATAAAATAGCATGAACAATTGAAGCACCAACAATGCCCTGCACCTGCATAATTGTCCACTAACACGCAAAACAAGAAACCGAATGTACACGGTAATCATACTAAATTTCTATAGGTCTACACAGACCTACATTTCTTTTCGGCACTTTTCGGCTATCAACCCGAATAAAACCAAGAACTTATAAATATTATATAGCACTCTGCGATTTGAGCAATTGTCAGACGAAAGTTGTCAGACGTCCCAGCATGTCGAACGTTTCATTCGGGCGCTTATTTTAAAAATTTTGCATACGATCCAGAGATATATTTGGGATAAGTGCATATTATCGAAAAGCTATATATTATTCGGACGTTTCACGAAGTCATTTTGGGACTAAGTTCATACTATGCCTAGATCTGCGAATTTATCAGCCGTAGAAAAAAAGTCAGAAGACAATATTTTTTATAAATTTAACAAGCTTTCACAAAAGCCATACGTCGTCTTTATTAAGGGCATAGTGAGGTCACAGTAAATAATTTTATTTGTTCGGACGTTTCGTGTTGGACGTTTAAAATTTTTCCATTGTGATTATATTGGGTAATTAAGTAATTAATTAAGTAATTAAGTAATTAGGAAACAAATTTAATATGTTGTTCTTTCCTTGCCTCAATCATTTCATTATTATCTTTAGCCAATACCTTCCATTTTTAATACTCGTAAAACCAAAACATTTACGAAACACTTACTGAACATTAACTAAATAGAAAACACAAACTACATTTGTGAAACACTGCGGGCGTTTTGTTCATCACGGTAAATCAATGAATGCATAAATTCCTTAAATAAATAATGTTCACATATTTTTTCAAGATAATATCCTGAAGTTATTAGATTTTAATAAATTTTCATTTTTATCTGTGGTTGACCATTTTTTGGATTTGGTCATGTGTTACAATTTTATTGTCTTATGTTTAAAAACGTTGCGCTACGATACTTACCCTGCATTATTTTTGCAAAACTGACCCTTTAAAAACTTTTTTTTTAGCACACTTTGTTTAGAAAACCGTTTTTGATGTAAAACCCACATTTTAGTTATTTTATAGATCACTTTTAACACTTTCATTTGACTTTAATTTTTTATTGAACTTACTACCGGCTTATACAAGTTTCACTTTCAAATGCCTTCTTTTTCCGAACTGTTCTTAGAAGCAATTATTTTGAACTATTCTTAGCACGCCATATTTATAAAATGTCAAACCAAGGCCACAAACCTTGTTATAAACTGTTTTGCCAACATTTAACGAAAGTTTTTAACAAGAAAATCCTGTACACGAACCACATTACTTATGCATGCGTTACGACAACGCACTATATTATTCAGCGGCAACGCATATTTACCACAGGCACACACCAAATAATTATTATTCACACCAAAAACATAGAGAACAAAGACTTCCCAACTCACACCACTTACAGTCAATATCAGTGTTGGAATTGAGCTTCAGTTATTAGTGCTGCCAAATCAGTGCTTTTAGCAATAGATTTCTAGCCTTAAGCTTAGTATGCTGTAAAAACGAAAACAAAATTTCCATAACAGGCCGTCCTACAGGCAATAGTTTATATCTTGATACTTGTGTCAAACGACATATTGCCAATGGAGACCGCTCACTGCTCATGAAGAGCAAACATATATCAAGATATATAGCGTTTTATTTTCTTTGCAAGGCGCTTTTTAATATTAAAAAATATTTGTGTTTTTTAATTTTTGGCTGTTCTTCAGCAACTTCTTGCAATTTTTTATCTTGCAAACAACAATATTCTTGTCTGACGCCATCTCACAAATGCTTAAATCAAGATATGAAATGCCCACACACAAAACCTTGTTTTGATATGGCTCATATCTGTCTAGTGAAATGACAGCTGATCGGCAATAATTTATTGCCTGTGGAGGCGCCGGGTAAGAAATACAATTTTATTTCTGATCTTAAAATGCTGCAAATCTTAAAGCATATTTTTCAAAACGCAAATAGTTGGCAAATCTGAATTACTTTTCGGATAGTTTTCGTCTCACTGCTCACACTCATATTTTGACACTTCATCACCAGTAGTACCAAGCTGTAATGAAGTTGAACTAAAAAAGTTCCAGGCCAGTATACTGGCTCTGTAGTTCGAAAAATTCAATACATTCACACTTTTTTTCAAATGCACTTACACTTTATTCACTTTCATCAAAAATTTCAAAGCCAGTGAATTTTAACAGCAGCGGCTAGTGTATGTCAAAAAAGGAGATATCAGTGTTGCTTTAAATTACTTTTGGTGAATTTATTTCGGGTTGTTCTCGATTTCGTACTTTATTTTGGGTTTTCTACTATTTCGCACAGGAAGCAACCCCGATAGCTTGCTTACAATTAAAAGCAAATGAAACAAATGTGAAAAGTTGGAAATAAAAGTGAAAAATGTACAATTAAAGTAATGGAAATAAAATCGAAAATAGAAAACGGCTATCACCTTTACATACGACGACATTTTGTGTATACACTTTTGAAAACAAGCACAAATTTGAAATAAAACACATGCAAACTGCAATAGCAGCGAGAATCTTCGCATAAGATGAAATTTTTTTATGAACTTTTACTTGCATGTGTTTATTATTGCTACCTATTGCTACTAGCATGAAAGTGCGAAATTTTTCGAATCATTCGAATTCTTTAGTATTCTCTCGCACTTTTACTGTCACTAGCCTATGTAACCGGCCTGTAAACTGAATAAATTTGCTTAATAACAAATTTAACCCACACACATCCTGATATTTTAACTATCCACACATTATTGTGAACTTGACAGCACTAAAAACATTTTTTCCTTCAACAGTCGCCTGTTCTGTTGCCTGTTCGTTGTCAAAAAACTCAATGTACTTGCTGTAAGGTTTGATAGCATGCCGTATCGTCTGAACCCCTATTGGAAGTATATCGGTAGTGCAGTGCTTGTTGGCAATTTATGCGGGTTGCACATCTGCGATCACGTGAATAGGCCCGGTCACATGATCAAATTTTACATTCAACAAGTCATCAAAAAATTTGACCAACAGAAATATATATGGAATTTGACGAAAAATTTGACATGTGAAAACTCATCAAATTGTTGGTCAAATCGTTTGACGAAAATCAAAATATTTTGATTTTTCGGTTGTTTGACCAACGATTTGATCTAGTGCGATTTCATCACTAAAAAAAGATTTCAACGCGAACACATCAATTCAAAATGCACGATGTAGAAGATTTTTGTAATGATTTTATTGAAATTTATAAACTACATCCATAACTGGCAGATTAAATCGGAAATTTACAAAAAAAAGATTATTTAGAAATAACGCATATGGAGTGCTGCGGATGTGTTTACTTGGGTGTGCAAGACAATAATGAAATTTGACGAAAAATTTGATAATATGAACACTCGCGTGGTCAAACTGTTTGAACAATATTTTGATGAAGAATTTGATAATGTGACCGCCCCTAATCACACAGCAGCCATTAGGAAGGTTCAGACGATACGGCATGCTGTCAAGCCTTGCCATGCGGCACTATAGAAACAAAAATGTTGGATCGTTCGAACCTCCAATACAGCAGACTGACAACATCTTAACTTGCAATTCATATATTTTGATTTCAAAGCCATCACGCAAGGTTTGACAACATACTGTATTGTCTGAAATCCCCTATTTTCACACAAGTTCGCTAAATTAGAAGCATAGTTGCAAGTACGATACACATGTTAGATTGTTGATAAAAATTTTTGATTTTGATTTTGACAAGCCAAAAAAAAAAACAATACCTACCACACCTCTGTGTTTCACACTTATTCGAACACTCACTGCATTGCGTAAATATGAAACACAAAGTAATTTCCCAAACTTATGTTCAATTCGCACAGACCCTGAATAAGCCTAAAGAATTTAAATAAGTTTTATAAAAATAAGTTTGTTTAAATTATTTATTAAATAAAATACACTGGAAAATAAGAAAAATTGTGGCACAAGTCTAGTTCAATGAATCCGCTTAAATTTCAAAAAGTTGTTTAGTATAAGGCATGGCAGAATTATAATTGTATCCTTCGTACAAGGTAGCATTTTTTATAGATTATAATGGTATTAGAAATAAGACCACTTTCCTCCTTGTGACCCAAGCAACCCCTTAAAATTCAGCAAGTTCATTAAAGTAGACGTACGCCAAAATTGTAAACCAAAAAAATTTTTTCTATTTTATTTAATAAATCTTAAAACTTATAAAGCTTAAAATTTCCGTTGTCTAAGAACGTAGTGCAAAGCTAAATATAAAAGACAAACATTAAAATTAAAACTTCAATAATTTGTATGTTGAGAATAGAAGGACAACCATTTTTTTAAAATTATAATTATTTATATTTGTCTATGTACAGGAATATCTTCTTAGGATGTTGTTTATAACAAGTATGATATATAATCAGATAACGCATGTCCTCCATTTTTGCTGTGAAGTTGGCTGCAAAAATTTGTGACGTAGCTTGAGCATGTAAAGTGGCTAAATAAAAACGTTGTCACAATCTATTTATAGAGATGAAGATGAATTGAAAACGTAGTCACAATTTATTTATAGAGATGAAGAATGTTGGTTTTTTTCTTATTAAAGCTTGGTTTATTAAAATGAAATTAATATCATTGTAAATATATTTATAAATAAATTTGAGTAAATATATCTTTCAGTACTATTTTCGGAAAGAAGTGCATATATGGTTGGGGTGTTTTTTCGCATTTGTACCCGCTTATACAAAAAGCACCTACCATGCTTGATGTGTTTGAGAGCATTTTGACTGCTTCTATGTTTTCATTTTGCTATTTTCTTCTCTTTTGTCATTTCGTTTGATGACTAAAATTGTAAGAAATTAGGCATAAATTGAAATCGTTGTCGTATTCATCAAATGCATCGAAAAGCTTAGTACTCATTTTCATCACATAAAATATGATTTAAAATTATAATATATGCGTATTGTTAGTGCAGAATACTTTCAGTTAAACTAAATAAATTCAATAAGTGTATCCACAATTGTGTAGTATCGTGATATTTTGTCTTTTTTACCATATCTAAAATTCGTAATTATGAGCTCCCTTTAAAATAAAAGTTAAAAATAGTTGGCAATGCTACCTAAAATGGAAATAAACATATATCAAATAATTCAGCTGGTCATATAATTCATTAAAAAATGTGACTTAAGGAGGCTTAACTTACTCTTATTTTCTTAAACACAAAATAACTAGCAACCGATCAGCTGTTTATGGCAACTTAAAAACCACGTTCAGTAAACATATCCCTGGGCTGCTTAAAATTACCACACTTTTGGTTTTTAGAGCTATCATGTAAAACAACAACAAATATGAAAATCCCTTGGTAAAATGTGTTATTATTACCAAGAGGTTTTTTGACCACACTCAAAACCAGGCAATTGTGAATACCCTTAATATTTTTCTAACAAAATTAAACGCTTGTCCTGTTTGTGTTTGCTATATGTTTTCATATGCTATTTTTTTTTATGCATTCATCAAGTGTCACATCTGACAATCCCGATGACGTAGTCTGCGTAGTAGATATAATTTTTTGCGCACGGAGTACGCAATCCTTATATCCATCATTCTTAGCTTATAAGATCTATGTTATGCTGGCGGTCATGGGCACGTCATGTGGGCGCATTGTTGTTGTTTAAATGTAAATTGAAAAATTGAGAGCGAGATAATAATTTTTGCCCACCGCGGACACCAAATGATTCAATAAAAACATGAAATCAGGGGATCAAAACAGTGTTGCGTTGTGAAAGTATTCACAACATTTGTGTTTTAGCATTAAAATAGTAAAATTTCAGTACAAAATGTGTGAAAGCAGAAATGAAACCTGCTATCAAGCAACACTTAACCATGATCAACGATGATACTTTTTTCAGGTAAAGTACTTTAAATAGTATAAACAGAACTGATGTTTGGGGATCATATGGCAGTCAGTATAACATACTTTGGGCACAGAGCACATAAAACAAAAAAAGAGCGCAAAAAGTGACGTGTGCAGGGATCATTTGACCGTCAGCATAACATCACCCTAAGAAGTCACAAAATACTGAAGTCAAATCTTTTACGATTTTATTTTTAGCGCTTTTTAAATTACACGTTTATTTTCTTTCTGTGAGTTGGCAGTACTGCCAGAAACAACAAATCCAGACACAGCTGTCATGTTCGAACTGCCTTACCTACTCATCTTGTTTCTTTTGCGTTGTCGCTAATTCTGGTTTTTGCTGCTCGTGTTGTTCAATTAAGTTGTAGTAAATATACAGAAAAGTTTAATAAAATCAATTTTTCAACTAAACGCAAAGCACTGAGCGTGTAACACAGAAAGTAAATAATTGATAATTTATTTGTTTAATTAGAATAATTAAAAGAAACTGGATGGAAAAAAGTGTGGCGCTGCCAAAAACGTGCAAATAATTTTGTATATTTTACACATATTTTATTCATAATTTTTTTCTCCTACCTTTTTTATCAAAATTCTGTCGTTCTTTCTCTGCACACGCAGTTTTATGTGAATCTGCAAGTTTATCAAATCCTACTTTCGATTCGTGCTTCTTGGTCACATTTTTAATTTCATATTCTACCGAATCAGCTGCTAAATTTCAGTGGAATTTTGTGCAAAATTTTATTAAATTCAATTTGCATTAAATAAACTTTTTAGAAGGAAATTTAAATAAGTTTGAAATTGAAACAAGTGCAAGAGTTCAAAGAGTTTCCAAAAAAAAGTGTCAAAAGTTGAGCTAATTATACGAAATGCTACTCAGCCGAAACAAGTAAAGTCGCAATACATAATTTGATGCCAATAAATAAATATCTTTATAATTTTACCCAATTCTGTTAAATAATAATTTTTTCCCATTAGCTTATGTTTGATTAAATCATTCGTTTAGTAAATGTATAACTTTTAATGTTTTTTTCTGTTAATTTAATTATGTATATGTTTTTTCTTCTATTCTGCCTGCCGTCCTCGCCTCCTACCAACAACCATCCAACAGTGCCGTCCATTTATTCCAGGTTTTTCTCCAAATAAATAAGTTTTTCTGTTTGAATAGTGCTTTTGTTTAATTTTCATGGTCTTGATTTTGTTTCGTAATATTTTTGCAATTTAAAAAATATTAAATCGTTCGCTCTACGCAACAAACATTAATCTGCTTTAGCTAGTTTTTCTTTGGTTTGATGCTTTTTTTTTATAAATTTTTGCTTTACTTCCAATTTCTTGTCAGTTCTCAATACTGAAATTACTTGACTTAACCTATTTATTGCTCAAATTTACTTTAATCCTCTAACCCGCAAGGTCTGAATAAGGAATAAAAAGTATCGAATATATTTGTTTCTGGTAACGGTTGGTCACAAGCCTTTATCCGAAAATTTTCTTAAACAGTTTTATTGATAAAATCTATTTTCTGATATCAGAAACAGCTATAACACTCTTTACATTAACTATTTCTCATCCAACAAATCGAATAATTTAACTAACAAAAATTATACACATCGTCGCCCGAGTTAGATAAGGTCGTATTCTATATTTCGCAGGATTTGGGAAATCGCAATCAAAGTTTAGAATTGAATTTATTTATTTATTTATTACTTCACAAATTGAATTATTAGACAAAATACGGAGAATTTGCTTTAATAACATTTTGTTGTATGTGCCATTTACAAACATGTTTGTGTGCTAAGCCTAATATTTTGTATGACATACGACAAATAATTATGCAAAAATTTCAATACAAAATAAAATTAATTAAATGAAAACAGAAATATAAATTTATTTAAATTCAGCTCGGAAAAGAAATATTAAGGAACAATTAAAAAAAGTACGCAAAACTTGAGGTTAAGTATAGAATGACTACGTATTCTTTTTTCTAACGACTTCTGGATTTTTTAAAGGACTTGGAATTTAGTTTATCAGCTTAAATATTGGCTGAAAATATATTTTTGAACTTTCATTCTTACAAAAAATATACGACATTATTTAACTGAATACAAAAAAAATCGAAATTCGTGTGAAAAAGTTGTCGTATGTGATAGTTCTTCGCACATACGGTGATATTTTATTCAAACGATAACTAAGTAGGTCTGTCTCTGTACACATTCGAGTAAAAGTCGAGTAAAGTTCAATATGAGAGAGTAAAATTAAATTTTAGAACAGTGTCAAAAGTACGGAAACGACTTTGAGCTAGTTTCAAGCACGAAAACAGCTGATTGCCTATCAAAAGTTAACACCGCCAATTTTCACTTGTTACAAATGCATACGACGCCAATTTTAACTTGATATTTTATATTTATTTATATGTTTTTATATAAATTGATATTTAACAATTTGTAAATTTATTTTTTAATGCACGACATAAGCAAGCAACAAACGACAATTTGTCATTTGCTTCTTGATGCTTGTTCTTATGTAGCTGGAACAAATTTCTTCTAGCACAAATCGAGTAACTTTCGAGCTCGAGAGAGCGATTTTATGCTTGTTCTAGCTAGAAAAAGAACGGAAACACGTCCTAGCACATTGCAAGTTACTACAATCGAGTACGGAAACAGACCTAGTGTCATGCGACAATATTTTACTGATAAAAAAAGAAATGGTCATTTCAGCCCTTGAAAAGACTTTGACCGAGCTTCTTATGATCAATTGTGTTGTGCGTGTTGTTAAATGTTTGAACACAAATGATCGAAAACTGGACCTACAAGTTTTATGCCGACTCCGAACGGCTTATGTTCTCAAGGAGCTTTTCATGGCAGTTTTTACTCTCTGAGGTTTGCCATTGTTTGCAGAGAAGTGATGCCGAACAGAAAAATTAATTCAATTGAAAAAATTTTATGCGTCAGGTGGGAATTTGAAGCGGTTTTCTCTGGCGTATGGGCCACACACTCTACCCACTTCGCCACGGCCGCCACTGCCATTCGAAAGATCTCTTTTGAAAATATAGGATGGCATCATTAATTCAAAACACGCCAATTTACACAAACGATCTTATTTTTCTTAGGCGTCGACAGTAAATTTGACGATGGGAACTTTTTCCAAATTTTCCAGTGAGATTTTCGTCATGTAAATGCTTGAATGTTAAATGGTGGAAAATTAATGCAACAATTACAATTAAGCAATATTTGTTTTCATATTCAACTTAGTTTCTGAGTAAAACGCAAACTTGAGAAAAAGATCCATTGAAGCGCCAGGTATTGATAGCAATTTAAATTAAAGTATTGAATTGCAAATATCGGATTTTTAACAGTCCTCAGGCTGCTTTGCGTTTCATCATCAATAAGATTAGACGTATAACCTCTGTACTCTGGCAGTATTCTATATAACCTCTTCTGTGTAGGTTATGTCTGTGTCTGTGTATTTAGGGTTTCAAAATCTATTTTGAAAAATAGTCCACAGTAATTTTTAAAAACAATCTGAAAGATATTATTTTGAAACAATACTGCCAAATGTTATGTTAAAAACCTAAAAGCATAAAGGTTGACATAATCACAAAAGCTTATAATTGTAATGAGTTAAAAAAAAAAAATGTAAAAAATAAGAGTAAATCATACGACTGCCACTTATATATTTTTTAATGCTAACAGTTAAAAGGGTTGTTGCAAATCTTAACATTAGCATCCACCACAAGCGTGTTTAGAAATTATGCTAAATCTTTTTTCCAAAGAAGAGTTCGTTGAATGTTCGGCGACCAAGAGCGCGATTCACCTAAGCGAATCCTAAGCAAAAAGAGCAGCCAGTAATATCATACTTAGTGTGCAATTTTGCTACAAAATACACCACATCCATTTCCAGCATACAAAAATGAGAATAAACGTCCATAGGATTCTATGACAAACTTTTATTTTAAACAAATGGCTCCAAAATGAGAGGAGAATGAAACGGAATCCGGTGTATTCTGTGAAACACTACAAATAAAAATTCTTATAAAGTGCCTAATTTCTGTACCGTTTTTTAAGCAGAGATATGTGCGGTTAACAAAGCAGCGCAGGACATTCACAGCAAAAATATCGACCCGCCCACTAGGGCAGAAAGGACTAGCACACTGTTTATCGTTGACACCTGACGTGTAGTCTTAATGCAACGTGTCCCATGGTGAGGTGTCGGTATCAAGAAACAGATAAAACTATTCGGGGACTAATATATGCTAGCACCCTTCAAGTAACTCTTTCCCAGGTGTCACTTCATCACTGCATACAAAAATATATCTAAAATAAAATATATCTAGTGATAGGTAATTTTGTTTTTATATTAAGGACTATTTTTACCTTTGAACCTGATGAACCTTTGAACATGAACCTTTGAACATGATTTAATAGAAACTTTCTATGTGTCTGTTGAATTGTTAAGTAGCCCAGTTAATAGTTATCATAGCATTATAATAAAAATCTATCACATACTTTTAGGCATAACAAAGAAATTTGGTTGTTTTTCATAGAAAATTGTTTTAGCTTTTTTTAAAAAATACACAATATTTAAGAAAAAATAAGACCTTATTGCACATCTACAGAGCAAGATCTTTCAATTGCTACCTTATTTAAATAAATTTCGACTATAGTATAGATTTGATAGTCATCACAAAAAATGTGCTTGCGTAATAATAATATAGATATGAATTGGATTGAAACTCATAGTACTAATTGAACGACCATCGTACATTCTATAAGTGATGGATATTTATTTACGCTTCTAAACTATGATTATGATAAATTCTTTAACATCTAACGTGTATTACACGCAATATCTATAAGCTCAAATTCTATTAATTGTTTTTAAACCATAAAATTTTGTTTATATAGCTATTTATTTATTTAATCTACTTCCTTCAATTAAGTATAGCTTTCAGTTATGAATCGTTCTGTAAACAAAATAAAAAAAAAAACAGCACCACATTTCCCGTCAACTAGCCATATACAAATTTTAGCTTGTACTGCCTTTTCCAATGTTTTCATCTATGTTTTAATTAGTTTATCGTGCGCTCTTTTTCTTTTCCTACTTATTGGTTGATAAGAGTTTCAATATTAGTGGCGGTCTAAGAAAAACAAACTAAAACTACCTTATAGTTATGCCTTCCATTAGGCAGCTTGTATCTTATCTACACTATCTTCTTTATACACTTGACTTATTTTTCTTTTTCGCTATCTTGTTATAGCTGGTTTTGTGGTTTTGTCAGCATGTTCGCTTTAATTTCCTTGGTATTGAAATCGATTCGTTAATTACGATTAACACGTAAATGAGTTAATCACTTAAATTCCGTGGTTCGCAATTCCAGCTTGCGTTACTATTACTAATTACATGTTGAACATTCAGTTCGAATTCGGGTGTGTTTGCTGTTGAACAGTTAGCAGGTGGTTTTTTTTTGTGTTCTTTAATATAACAAGTTATGTAAAAGAGTTATTGGTGAATTACAATTACGTATACGCAGTGGAGGTCATTTTATAAATCCTAAAAGTACAATTCAAGGTCAAAACTGTGCAACCATGAATATCATTACGAACTTCAAGTTTGCAAAACATACCAAGCAGGACAACTTGTCTTAATGAAATCGAGCAAATATCTGTTCAACATGATATTGCCATTCTTGCTGTTGCCTCAAAATTTGTTTTATGAAATATTTTTTTTTAATAAATAAAACTAATCAAAAAATAATTTCTCTTAAACACACCTTAATACTTAATGCCTCAATTGAACTTATTTATACATAAATGTGAAATAAACAAATTTAGCTGTTTTTTGTTTTAAGCTGATAAGATACGAATAAGTCCAAAATTAAACTGAAGACAGCACTGTTTGTACTTATCGTGAGTGAAGTAATTCGACGTTTGACATTCATATAGATAATGCTTGCCATCAGTTGTTAAGAATAATTGAGCAAAATCACTCAGAATTTTCATGCAGTTAAAAAGAGTTGTCGTCGCCTGGCTTGTAGCCAAGGGGACAATGGCAGCAATTTTCCTCAGCTAGTTCTTTGACGTTTCGCCATGCTTCAATTGGCGAAGTCTTATTTGACTTGATAATGAAACTGTTGTTGTTTGGTTCAACTTGTTGCTATTTGTCTGCGCCGCTTAATGATGCGCATAAGAACCGGCTGTCTATGATTGAGTTAGTTTTATAATCAGTGCTGTTAGTGTTTGAGTTAGACAACAACGTGTTTTTTCAATTATCAATATATAAATATTTAAAATAATTTTCTCTGCAAAAGGTGCCATTATTTAACCTTACCAAACTTAGTTTTTATAATTTAAAAGCTCTTTATTGAATTTATTGTTGTTAATTGAAAAAAATTAGCAAGTTTGGTGCTCCCAGGTGTTTTTTAAAAAAAATACTCAACAATATACAATTGTTTTTATTTTCTATTCTATTTTTTTATATGGCATGGAAGTGTCTAGTTTAAGAAATTTGGCGACTACGTTAAGCAATATTATATTGTTTTACCCCCACTTGTTGAATTGAAAAAACACATTTTATAAGCATTTTAAGAAAAAAATGATTTATTATTTTTTTATCCAAAGAGTTTAAATTGCAAAAGCTAAGGATTTAATAAAATTTAACTAGCTAACACTTCAACCACGATTATCAGCATCAAAACTGCGCGATTTCATATTTAAACTACTACGCGTCAATTGATTCAAGTCAATGATGGATAGATACGGTTTTGGCGGCACATTCACTGGCGCTTCATATGCTGAACCTATTTTGTTTGTCTTCTCTGGTGAACTAGACGCTTTGTAGCCGGCGCGACGGGATGCCGCTGCTACATCGTTGGAGAAATTCAAATTATCAAATTTGGCCGATTTGATGGTTAACAATGAGAATTGATCATGAGCATGCGCCACCGAGCTAACCACAGCACGTCGATAATTATGATAACCGCTGAAATGTGAGCTGCCTGGTCCAAGTAGCCGCGTGGGCGAGTAGCCGCAACCCTCATCGGATGAGCCACCTGAATCATAGCAAATGGAAAGATTCGTATAGCTGATGGGCGCATAGCAACGCGTAGTCTTGGGACGCGGCTTAACTTCATAGCGCGTTTTTGAACGTGAACGTGAATGATGTGTGCGTGGACGATTGCGTCGCTTCTGCCGCAGATCGGGCACCAAAGGCACAGGCAGCACATTAATGAAACGATAATATTGCAGTATGGTGCGCGCCAAGTTGCGTCCACAACGATAGTCTGTAAGAGATAAATTTGTATGTTTAATTTTTTTTTTTTTTTTTTTTTTTTAAATTATTATAACTACTCACAGCCATCTTCATTGTAGAGCGCCACAGTTTTGCCATCCTTGAGATAGTGACCACCCATGGAGATTTCCAACGTGTATGCATTCACAGTATCGCTCAAGCGTTCGCAGCAAAAACGACGCGCACAGCCAGCCTTGCGTTCATCGGCATTGAACATCATATTTTGTGCAACATAGTCCTGTGCATTTGTAGCGAAAAGTCGCGGAAACACCAGGTGACGCTCATAGCGATATACATCTTCGTAAGTGTTGCCATAAATGAAACAACCTTGTAGACTGGAGTTTGCGTGTAAATCAATAACGAAATCAATTTGATAGGACTAAAAAAAAGAACAGAGATAAGAAAAGCAAAACGATACAAAGAAGAAGAAGAAGACGGCTTTCTGGTTAAAAGATGGAAACTTTAAGAAAAGAAGTTAATACTAACAAACCCGTTGGATAAGCCACCATAACAGTGAATCAGAATTATAAAAATGTTAACTACAAATATTTCAAAAGGCATGTGTCGAATTCAATAATACCTACAGACAGCAAAAAAAATTTTATAGTACCAATAATAAAAAAGTCGAGTAACTGCGACTGTATAGGCTATAACTATAACTATGGACCGATAATCTTATCGTATTGAGCTTATTAGTTATACACTAAATTACTGAAAGAGCGACTTATATGATAGGTGGAAAGAAAATCTAGATGAAGAGCAGACGATGACATTCAGACCTAGTGAACAAATTAAACAACACATACATTAACTTTAAGAACCAGCAAAAAATCGATTGCTTAGGGAAAGTACTCATTTGCTAATTAAAATGTATAACTAAATACTAACATGTATTAGAGGCACAAAAGGCTTAAAATATCCCATTAAGTAAAACTATGAGGAGGAGGAGGAGGTAGAATAAGGCTATAAGGAGCAAGAAAAATCAAAAGTATTCGAAATATGCCAAAGACTACAGCAAAGAGACAGAATGAAGTACCAAAATCATGTAAGAAGCAAACAGACATTGAACAGTTTGGAACTGGAGACTGCACCTCAACTACGCAAACCATCCTAAGGGGCTGTTCATAAATGACGTTACATATTTTTGGCCAATCTTTGATCCCACTCCCCCATGTCACACTTTGTCACAAAGTCTTTATCCGCACTCCGGTGTAACGTCACACTTAATTTTCTTAAATTTTTTGAATTTTTTTTTTATAATTTATATTGATATGTTTATTATAAGTTTTATTATTTCCATAAAAACTTTACGTTCTTCTATTGTGTTTGACGAAAAATTTTCTAAAAAATTTGATCATATGAATAGAGCTAAACACAAATGAAAGCTTTACTGACCTTATCATGAACACTAACCAGTGGTGATACGTTTTAACTTAGATGTTCGACAATTGTTAAAATTGTTTTTGTTTTTTTTTTTTTTTTTATAAGTCTTTGATGTTCGCTTTGTACGTGAAGTTATAACAGCTAAATTCGATGACTGCTGTAGAGTTAGAATTCACACTTCAGATCAGCAAAAAAACTGTTTTTTGAAGCTGCTTGTTGAGAGTGTTTCAAATGTCTTTTATACCTTTGCTCGATTTAAACATAGTTTTAGCTTAGGGCTGCCATACGTCCCGGTTTTTGATTGCTTGTCCCGGTCCATTTTTAATATGTCCCGGAATTATCTTAAAATGGTCCAATTTAACGATTTAATTAGGAGCAAATTTAAGAACTTTACTGAAAGTCAAAATCATAATCATAAGTCATTATCTCAGTGGACTAAGGATAGAAATTCGCTTATGAAAAATATGACTGAAATTTCTTTCGGAACTTTTATTGAAGAATGAAATCAAGCCTTTTATGCCGAGAGTTAAATGTACATTAAAAAAAAAAATATGTGAAAGTATAATTTTTGTAACTTTATTTTAAAGTTTTTTTTGTTGACAGTTGTTTCACCAAAGTGTCGCGGTTATGGAATAAACATATCTGGCAGCCCTATTTTAGCTGTCTTTTTGGTTTGTTTTATTCGATCCGTTACGTTGATTCGTTCGTTTTATTAGGTGCGGTCTTATTGATAAAAAATAAAAGCAATATTTACAATACCATTAATATTTTTAGTAAAATTTAAAATTTTGAAAACTGAATTCAGAAATTTTTTGTGACGTAACGCACAGCCGAACTAAACCCCATCCTACCCTGGTCACAGTTCGTCACAAATTTTGGACCACCCCCCTAAAAGTGTTAAGTAATTTATGAACAGCCCCTAATAGACAAGACAAAGATCTGAAATTTGGTTCAACAATCTAAAAAGAAAAGGAATGGCGGTGAAGGTAGATGGGTCGATAGGGAATCTGCATATGGCTGTAATGGTAAAATTGACGAAGAAGTAAAACGTTGGGAAAAAAAAACAGTTATGTAAGACAATAATAGTGTGTGAACGGGAGATAATCAACAAAAAGTAGCTCAAGTAGCTATTAGATCAAAATTGGAGAAAAATTCCAGTCAACAGAAATTGACTCAGGACACGTTGAGAAGAAGTATCTTGCTATAACGCATGCTACGTATAAAGTTTGCAGAAAAAAACGGGACAGATACGTTTATAAGGAAATGAATAACTGCTCTCATAAGTAAGGCAAAATAATTATATCCTACTTTAACGCATAACAGTATTTAGACGTTGAATAAGAAGTAAAACATAAGAGAAACAAAATAAGTGCAGCAAAAATAATTACTTCTACTTACATCCAAGTTGTCCAACTCTTTGAGCATATTTTTGATGGCAAACAATGTCGGTTGCGAGAATTCCGTTGCCACATGCCAAGTGCGATTCATATCCTGGCCAATTAAATTGCATCGATTGTTACCCAAAAACACACCATCCGGATTAACCATGGGCACAATTTTGAAAATAAAATTTTCGCGTAAAATTTTAGCAATCGGATGATTTCCAACAAGAAATTCAATGAAACCTTGACAGACATAGGACGCAGGCGTCTCGCCCGGATGTGAACGACAAAGCACAACTATGACGCGCATGAAATTTCGATCCAATCGCTCAGTTTTTGTCTTACCCGTAACATGATCAATTGTTATCAGATCAAGATTGCGATTTTGCTGTGAGAATAAAAAAAAAAAAATAAATCTACAAAACGTTCAAATGAATTTCTTTAAAATACGTACCAATGTCTTTGTTAGCACAGTTCTTGCAAAACGCTGCTCTGTCTGACGCGACTGTATAACATTCAAGTAAGACTGTAACCTTGAGTAGCTATAGGGTGGCGCCACAGCAAATTGATATACATCATCTTCCTTGTCGAATGTAAAGGCAAAACTCAACACATAATGCTGCTGATGCTGTGTCGAACGATAGTAGAACACGTTTCGCTTTGGTAAACGCTGCCATTTGGGGCGACTTGAAGACTTCACCAATGGTGTCAAGTTAGAGTTGAATAAATTGCGCGATTTGCTCATATTCACGAAATTAAAAATCACACGCTGATCTTGCTTTACATTGTCAACGGTGAAGTTAAACCAAAAACGATATCGTGGATTGCAAGTATCAGGACGCAGATATAGATCATATTCGAAGTCACCCACCAAATCAGCCTTTCCCAAATTGCCTGTCTCGAAAGCAGCATCGAAACAGATATGACCACGTTTTGCTTTGCCACTTTGGCCAGGTGGACGTATGACCACGCGTGAGACATTGCCCAAACCGCCTTCGCCATCACTGTCCTCGCTATCTATAGAGAATAATAGCATAAATTAAAATAAGAAAAAACTGTAATTTAAACAAAAAGTTCCCAATCCCAGTTTATCTGTAATACATTTACCCTCGTGCATACGCTCATACATGCTTGTATGCTGCAAAGGATCACAAGCTATCCCCATCATTTTTGAAAATTCAAATGAACTACTATTTAACTCTCTGGCAAATTAACAACCTTTGTCTAATTCTACTCGACTATTTCTAAAGCTCAGAAATTCAATCATAATTTGCTACACCTCGTTTTGTGTCTTCAAATCGAAAAGCAATTTTGTTGCAACACCTTCATACAGCAACAATTGAATTTCTAAGTAAGTTTAAGCCTAAAAGTCAAAGTGTGTTGCCACTTGAGCATTAAATGCCATCATGCCACCTTTAGTGCCATCGCAGTCAGTCAGTCAGTCTGTTTGCCACAGATTATCCTTGCACCGCCGAGACGAACGAACGACACCTTGACGTGCGAAAAATTGTGTCAGTGCTGCTTGTTAGAGTTGCTCTATTCAGCTGGTCTAATACTTGTTCATTGTTTGTATTTTCCTTAGAAGTTACATGCGTGCTGTTTATCGCCTTCTTGTTAGCCTTTGCCTATCAACTTGTGTCTGTGTCTAAAATGTTGGTTAGCATTTTATTTTCATCAGTTTTGCGGAAGCGCATTAAAATTCAAATTCAAACTGCTTGATATGCTTCATAGAAAGAAAGTCTATTAAATCCCCACTCTTGAAAGGTGGAGTGGTTGTGCTCTACAGAGACTTTGGTTATATATTTATTGCGTATGGTTTGGGCTAGTGTCGAAGCGTGAGAAGAGTTTTTTCATAAAGTTTAATTTTTTACTGCTGTTTATGAATTCTTCTCGTCGCCTTTTTACAGGGATATTAGAAGTTAAATATTCTACACACTAAAGATTTTAGATTACATTTTTTTTTATCCTTTTTTTATCCTTCTGCAAAGTAACCAACATCCACCCGTCACTTTACTATTCTATTTTGAAAAATTAAATTAAAAATTAAGAAACTAAACCTGTTGCACGAATTCAACAAGCAATTAAATTTGTGACTAAAAGTGAGATGAGGAATTCAATTTTTATTGAATTGTAAAATTTTCAAAAAAAATGTCTCGCCAAGTTCTTTGCTAAAAAACGAAGTTATTGTAAGAAATTATTGGACTTGGAATGTTTTGAAACTTTCAGTCTTTCAGCCATTCACTGCAACTGAGTTCGATGCATTTTTGGGTATTCTAATTGCAGCTGGCGTACAAAGAGATAACAGAACTAACTTGTATGATATGTGGAATGCAGATGCTTTGCCTCCTGTTCGTGCAGCAATGTCTCGAGACCGCTTCAAGATGATGCAAAGTTTTTTACGATACGATTTGACAACGAAAATACACGGACCATGATGAACAAAAATTTAGAGAATGCATACAAGCCATATGAGTGTATAACAGTCAGTAGACGAGCAATTATTTCCTTTTAGAGGCCATACCAAATTTACTCAATATATGGCATAAAAATATTCTGGGCTTGTGATTCACCAAACTCCTACCACTACATGTTCAAATTTGTACTGGAAAGCCGAAAGACGGTCCAAGACAAACAAATATTGGTGAACGAACGGTGCTGGACTTAGTTGAAATGTATAGGAGCTCTTAAAGGAATGTGGTCACAGACAATTTTTTCACATCCTTAGAACTAGGAAAGATCTTAAATTCTTGGCGCATTAGTTTAGTTGGCACGGTAAGAAAAAATAAAATATGTTTACCATCCAATATGCAGCCTACAAATGAAAGGTCTATTAACTCCACTTTGTTTACAACAACTATGCCACAATCTATTCATACGATTCAAAAAAGAACTAATCGGTGATACTATTATCAACTATGCACACGACAGGAGACGTAGAAAATACGGATGCAGCTAAGCCAGAATTTATAAAATATTATATTACAACAAAATGTGAAGTAGATGTCATGGACAAAATGTTGGGCGAATACACCGTATAACGAAGAACAAAGCGTTGGTCTTTAGCATTATTTTATAACATTGTTGACGTTGCCGCTCTGGTCTTCCTAAAGAAAGTTCTTGAAAGTTCTTTCAAAACATTTATGTATGCGATCAGTTGAAGACCACCGTAGTGGCAATAAACTTATAACTAGTAAATATTTTATTCGAAGTGCTATAGAAATAGTGCACCTTTTGGCAAACGTGGAGCATCACCTGTGGTTGGAAGATGTTTTGTTTGTCAATGTGAGATACGCAAACAACGCAAGACTAGAAAGGCGTGTGCAATCTGCTTGAAACCTGTGTGTGATGAACACTCTATACAAAGTACCACATGTTTTTCATGCAAGAAAACACCATAAAAAATATTTTGTTATATCCAAAATAAATAAGTGCAGTATATATTTGTTTTCAGAAAAAACTAAGCAAAATGATTTTTCTTTGTTTTTTTGTTTTTTTTTCTACCGAATTATATGAACGTACAATCAATAAGTCAAAAATAGACTTATTTCAGTGCTATACAGTCAAGATTTTTTTCTTAAATTTGAAATAAATAATCCTCGATTAAAGCTTAGAAATGTCAGAAAATTCAGATATCTACTATTAACAAAAAAAAGTTATTGCAATTCAAAAACGGAAAAGGTACAAAAGGTACCTCTTCCGCTTGGCAAAGGCTAAACTGTTAGTAGTAAACTGCCGATAAAATTGAGATGAGTAACGAAAATAGTTTTAATTGTGTTTAAAATTAAAACTCTGATTAGAAAAACTGAGATTAAGAAAGTTGAACTTTTGAAATTAGTACGGAGTCTTAAAGTAAGAAACTAAAATTATTCTGCATTCTACAATGAGTCATTCTTAGTTTTCTACAATGAGTCATGCGGCAACTCAACACAAACTTTTAAAATTTATTCACATGTAATGAAAAATTATTTTCGAAATGTAAGCTTTAGGCTTTTGAATTTGAATTTCTTTTAAATTTAGGTATGCAATTATTCTCTCAAACGAATACTCACCTGATTCACCCATTATAAGTTATTAATATACGCAAAAGCCTGAAGCCACCATCAATTGTTGCTGCTCCCCACCAAGCCTGTAGTAGTAGTAGTAGTTTCGAAAACACCCAACTCCAATAGCTAGAAAACGAAATTAGTATTCAATATAAAACGTTTATGTCCATATCAGCAACATATTGCATACCTTAAGGCGTTTGCAATATCCGCCACACTCTCACACTTGAGCTGAAATATTTGACATTGACGCACCTCCAATAAGTAAGTCTAGCTTGTTCTTCTTCCGTTAGGAACTTAGTACTTTCAATCACTTTCCTAACGTCTTTTTTTTTTTTTTTTTTTGTGCACTTTATAGATTTCGCGTGCACTCGCGTTTCCACTTGAGCTAAAATTAAATTTCTATTAAAGTTGGGCGTTTAGTATTTTTTTATTAGTAGCGCATCGTTATTAACTCACATTTCAGCAAAATTCAATTTCTAACACTTGAGAGTGCCAAGAGAACGACGCCACGCCCGCTTATCTGTGTTGCAATATCTTGTTGGACGAAGACGACAACGACAACGACGATAAGTACAAAACGTTACGGAACGTCTTGGCATACTGCTGTGACGACGCAAGGACATTCAGTGCTGCCGCATTAAATACAAGTTTTATGTGCACACGCTCATATATGTACATTTGTGTGTTAATAGCTACTTTCGAAAAACCAAGAAAAGAAAACAAAAAAAGAAAACCAAGTATGTTAAACTTTGGTTAATAGTTTCTTTTGCACTTTTGCGCCAAACTGACAAAGACTAGTTGACGTTGCGACTTTAGGATGTTTAAGAAGAAGCAGCAGTAAAAGTTTTCGCAATTCTTTAGTGTAAAAGCAGGCCAAAAGATAAGCCTCTTCTTGTTTGATCAATAGTTTGGATTCCTCTGTCATATCCTGTTTTTATTTTTGTTGCTGTTGTTAATCTTTGCTGACTATAAACATGCAGAACTTTGTCTTTGCATACCTTCTGGATTTTGCAGTTTGTCAGTCAGTGCTTTATCCACCTTCTCATGACATATGGGAATTTTGGTGGCTCATTTTCGTTGCTCTAGTTCAATTAACAAAATAAATTGCTTTGACACGCTGCTTTGGTAACTCGTATCCTTAGCTGCGTTCTAGTGTGCTACTGTGTTTGTGGTGCAGCGATCAAGTTTTCGAAATTTCATTGCACACATTTTGCCAGTCAACCGTTAAAAGTTTGTATAAATTGTGTTTTTGTTTATTTATTTTGTTTTTTTTTTTTTGTTGTCCTAGTATATATGCGTGGCAGACAGGAGCATATTTATTATGCTGCTCAGTTAAGCATAATATATGGTTCACTAGGTTATTTCATGTTGTAAGCATTAAAAGCGTTTAAGGCATTAAATCAATAAAACATGATTTAAAGGTGAATTGCACGTGCATACTAATAGAGTCCAATAAGTAGCTACGAGTACGCATTACATAAATCTGTAAGCCTTGAAATATATTTTTGATTTTAATATAATAGATTATCATATGATAAGCAACGTATTTTTATAAATTAGTCTAATTCTATACCTAGCATCAAAGTCATGTTTAGTTGGGAAGGAAACTAAAGAAGGAAAAGTCTGTTGTTTTTTTTTTGTTAAGAAAAAGTAGAGAAAAAAATAGCTAATAATGAAAATCCTTGCCAGTTTGTTTGACCAGCTCACAGTGGGGCCCAACTCCAAAAAAGCCTGTTTTTTTTCTTCAACTCAACATAGTATAGTGTAAAATACAATGTAGCAATGGTTGACAAACTCAAATTCTACCAATGCTGCATTGTATATTACAATCGCTGAGAGATTTAGGGTTTACGGAAAAACCTGCATGACTCTTTCTCCCTCTGCTTTTTAAAATTTCTATTTTATTTTGTATATATTGTTAAAAAAAACTATATATTTGTATTCCAGAAAATGTCCTTGAAAGGCTTTATTTATCCATTCGAAAAGATACAAAATATTAATCTAGAAATGGTCCGGGTAATATATTACCTACTTAAAAAAATCTACGCTCTTACTCCGCTGGATTGAACTAGTATGACAGATGTTTTAGTCAAGTTTCGAGCTGTCATACCAAAATATTTAAAAAGAAGACAAAAAAAAAAGAGTAAAATTTTACCACTAATATGTTTATGTAGGTTTAAGGGGGTCTTCTCATTGAGCAACTTTTTTTTAGACTTTTTTTTTTGCATTTATTTATAGCTTGGGTAGTTGTGAATATGCCCCACAATAAGGATTTTTAGAAATTCGAAATACTTTAGAAGATACAGCCTTTTTGTGAAGCAAGGTCTTCGTCAAAATGAGCTATTTTTTTCGACTCATTTTCGAACGAAGCGGCATAAAGTAACCACCGAATTCCGTTGAAAATGTTTATTGTTAGGTAAAAACGTGTTTGCACACATATTCATACAAACATACGAATACACATTTCTGCTTATTTTAGGGGTTGAAGCATTTTTTGAGTCCAGGTGTTCAACTGAAAGCATCATTTAGTTCAGTTTGTATCGAGTTGAGCAACAGACGCGTGCGCTTCAGTGAACGGAAAAGTAAATTTTTCATAAATTTATTGTGATTTTTGTAAAATGGACATATTATGGCCTTGCGATCCGCCGTCATCCTGACTCCGTGGAGGATATGAAAAGGAAATTTGGGCCACTTTTTACCATAAGTGCTCCACCGATGATAAACCGCAACACCAAAATTGCCCCACCGGTGCGTCAAGCTGGTGCGCATGGCAGAAAGCAGCTGCTGAAGGTACGTTAGATAGCTTTCACCACACGTATGCACCTCTCGACAAGAAGGTGATGGAGGTAATAAAACCAGCTTACGAACCGCTGTCGGCGGATAATTTGCTTGAAAGATGCCTTGGATCTGAAACTCAGAATTCCAATGAGTCCTACAATTCTGTTCTTTGGTCACTTTCGCCCAAACACATCAACTCAGGCGCACGCACCATCGAAGTGGCCAATTTCATTGCAACGTGCCTCTTCAACGACGGTTTTATACCCATACTTAAAATTATAGGTTTGATGGGTATTGCGATTGGCAAAAACGCATACGAATACGCACTATCTCGCAATGAAGACAGATTGAACCGATCAGAGACTCGAGCTGCGGCATCATCAAAAGCTGGCAGAACGGCTCGCAGAGCAGAGAGGGCAGCAGAAAGCAGTTTCTACGAAAAAGAGGAAGGTGGCCTGTATGGAGCTGGCATCGCCGACTAATATTTGTAAGTAAAAATTGTCAGCTCTTTAAAACTGCATTTAAACATTTTTGATTTTTTTTTTTTTTCCCCAAAAAAATTACTTCAAACTTTAAACGCGTTTATCTCGAACCCACGTTTTTCGAACTGGCGGCCATGATATCTCCAGTTCAACTGAACCGATTTTCATGAAACAAAGTGGAATCGACGCAGAATTGTCACCATTCTCGGGTGAACCTCGACCATAATTTTAAAAAATTTTTTACTATTTTTTTTTACACTAAACTACAAAAAAAAACCCGAAATTGAAATTTTTTTTTTGAATGGCCGCCATTTTGTCAAAAAAAAAATCACAAAATTAAGCTTGAGGTTCACCCGAGAATTACATCTATACTGATTATAACCCCGTTTTTTTTTTCATTTCAGACGCTCCGGAGACCCGGAATCGTGGCCGCCGTGACGACACCTTTTTTTTCACCACCAACTTTGAAGTCTCATTACTTTTTGAACAGCCCACGTATCGAGGCAAAAAAAATTTTTTTATTTACTTTGAACCTTTTGTAATACAATAAATAAAGAAAGTTTTCAATTATTCTTTGCGTTTTCAAATAAGAATTTTTTTAAAAAGGGTCCAAAAAACGGGTTTTGAATGAGAGACCGCCTTAAAGTAGGTATGTTAGACTTTTTCGTTACAATGGAAGCTGTCATACCATTTGACAGACCTATTTAAAAGAAAACATTTACTCCAAAATAAATATGTTCAACACGTTCCATTTTTATAATCTCGGAGGGTCAGAGCTATACTTCAAACTGGTATGACAGATGTTTTCGTTAAGGTTCGAGCTGTCATAACAAAATATTAAAAATGAAGACAAAAAATAAAAAAAGAGACAAACTAAAGAAAAAAAAGTTATTACGTGATAAGAGTAAAATTTTACCACTAATATGTTTTTCAAATAGGTATGACAGACTTTTTCGTCACGATGGAAACTGTCATACCATTTTTTCTAAAAGCCATTAAAATTTACAATAAAATGCACTGGTTAAAATTAATTTGCACTGGTTAAAAATAAAAAATACTGGTGCCAGGAAAGACCTCGTCATACCGGAATTATTTTATTCGTATTGCTATTTACTATTTCTTAATATAAAACATTTTGAAATCCGTTTAAGTGCACTTTTAGGATAGCTGGCTCCGGACTATTGAGCTTCTCTAGAAATTGAAAAATTGCCTCGAAGATGAATTGGATAATATTTTTTTTTAAATAGCTGTTGGGTATTGTGCGTTCCAAATTTATAAAAAAACAGCAAACTTGCTAATAATACCAAAAACCATCGTTAAGGCATTTGTGATTGCTTCTAAAAATGTATTTAAGCGCAGGATGGTGAACAAAGTTAAAAAACTAAAAGGTTGTCAAAGTACCTAACCATTTAAAAAACATATCTCTCATTGCATTTTCATTCTCTACAAAAATACAATTCCAAATTGTACGGAAGCTTTTCCAACCTTGCTGTTCCTTATTAAATTTGTACCTCAAAATAGTTTTTTTTTAAAAAATTTGACTATTATTTTTTTAATTTAAGCTTATTTATAGTAAATAGCTTAAAAGTTTAACCTAAGGAGTTTAAGTTCAATAAAAAATAAGATATTTTGAAAAATTACACATATATTTTGAAGTAAAAAAATGCACAAAAACATTTTTACTGGATTTTTTTAATCACATATATGCTAATGGAATTAAAAAAAAAATCAAAGAATTACTGTGGGCGTGATTGCGGCTCACTGGAACATCTGAAAAAACGGAATCTTAACATCAAAATCGCCGTGGAATGAAACAATTTTGTTCGAAAAATATCGAAATGGCGGCGTTTTTTTCGAAATTGACCAACATTTTGGGGCCAAAAACTATATTATCGATCATTCGATGCATTAACAAGCGTAAAACAACATATTAAAATTTCAGATCGGTCGAATAGTTTTTATATTATCACGCCCGCAATGATTTTTTTAAAGTTTTCTTAAAAATATTCCAGTAGCCACATATGTGATTAAAAAAATTTAAAAAAGTTTTTTTGTGTAATTTTTTTACCTCAAAATATATGTGTAAGTTTTCAAAATTATTTCTTATTTATTCAACTTATACGCATTTTACGGGAGTCTCCCACTTATACGTGTCATGTCCCCTTAAAAACCAGAAATTACAGCCATGGACACATAAATAGCACAAAAATACATATAGGGTGTTTCACATAAATTTCAATAAAATACATAGAGGAGAACAAGAATTTATTTCATGGTATTTGAGTTTAAACAGTAAAAACTTAAAATCAGTAATAACCTTGTAATTACGAATAAAAAATTAGAAAATTTATGAAAAATCTGAAATTGTTCCTTAGCTGAGGTGGACGTATAAATAGCACAATTTGGATTCTGAAAAAAAGACATAGTGATTTAGTTTTATTTTACAATGAACTTACGAATACGCTTACTAGTACTTGGTACTGTATCCCGAATTGTCCAAAACAGCCCGACATCTTCGTCCCATACTCTCCACAAGCTTCCTGACCCTATCTTTCGGAATAGAGTACCAAGCCTTCTCAATTCCACACCATAACTCATCTAAATTTCAAAAATTTTGGTTGCTTATGCTGACCTTCACATCATTCCATAAATTTTCTATGGGATTGAGGTCTGGGATTTGAGCCGGCCAATTCAAAATATTTATTTTTTCCTTTTTTAGCCAATCAATCACAACCTTTGACGTGTGTTTTGGATCATTATCGTGCAAAAAAGTCCACCTAATAGGCATGTTCTCAAATGCAAATGGTTCCATCTGGTTATTAAGAATATCTAAATACATATTTTTGTCCATTATTCCTGGTATACGAAAAATTGGTCCAACGCCGTGCCAGGAAAAGCTCCTCAAGCCATTAAATTCCCTCCTCCAGGCTTTAATGACTTGTTTGTATACTTCAGATTCAACTCTTGGCGTTTGGGGCCCCGAACAAAAGTTTTTCCATCTGGTCCAACCCTATTAAATTTAGTTTCGTCAGTCCAGAGCACGTTCTTCCAAAATTGGTCTTCTTTATTCACATGAGCCCTTGCAAACGCTTAACGATCCATTAAATTTTTTTTTGTTATGAGCGGCTTTCTTCGGATAATGCGTCCATAAAGATAAGCTTCATGTAGTCTCCCAGATACTAGTTTTCTTGAAACATTAAGGTTATTTTCTTAATTTATTTCCCTCATAATTTGCTTTGCTGACTTGAAAGGATCAGCCTTACTTTTGCGAACTATAAGTCTATCAGTAGAAGCGGTGGTTTTACGCGGTCTAGAATTGCGTGACTTATTCTCGAAATTATTTGAACCATTTGATATAACCAGCTTGAGTGCATTATAGACAATTTTTCGCGAAATTTTGAGAATATCCGCGACTTCACATGTTTTTTTGCCTTTTTGACTTAGTTCGTGAATTATAGACCTTTTTTTCGGGAGTGCAATGTTTGCCACGACCCATTTTATTTAGAATCGGCGAAATTTGTTCAGTTAATTTAATTTAAAAAACTAATTTAAAACTCTAAAATTTTTACAAACACCCGATCTTGTTAACTTTTATTCACCAACTAACATGTGTGCTATTTGTATGACCACAGCAGATCGTACATGCCTATACATGAGCAAATAAAAATAAGTAACGGTACATCTCTCACGGAGTTTTAAACAACGTCACACTCAAGGTTGATTTATAAGGTCGCAAGGGAGAGAGCGAGTGCCCATACTTGTCAAATCGAAGTTGACAGCTCATAGAAAATCTGCAAATGCTCTCTTTTCTCATCCGTTTTTCTTTCGTAGTCATTCGCAAAATTGGCTGGTTTTGACAATTATGGGTACTGAGAAGAGAGTGCGATCAACCCTGCGACAACCTTATAAATCAACTTTGGTCACACTGGAGTCTCAAAAAATTGTAACTACAGTTAATAAATGCATTATTAGGTTCAAACGAAACGTTTAAAAAATAAGTTGACATTTGTGCTATTTATGTGTCCATGACTGTATATGCGAAGTTATGTGACTGAGAACTTGCGTTTAAATTTAATTTCAAGGGATCGTTCTTAATGAACAAAAAAATGTTAGGTTCTTCCTTTTATGCAATTACTTACTTACTTACTTACTTAGTTGGTCGTAACAACCCGTGTCCGGGTTTCAACCGACCTCATCAGCTCTCGCCAGGCGCCTCTGCTTTGCGCGCGCCTTCTCCAATCGGATACACCAAGTGCGGTTAGGGCTTCCTCAGCCTGGTCCATCCATCGGAGGCATGGTCTCCCTCAATGCAATTAGCTTTGAATAAATGTGTAGAATATTGGTTAAAAATTTCAGATCGATAACTTGAATAATATAAAAACGATATGCGCGAGATAAAAACAAAGTTCTGCAGTTTCTGCAGTGAAAAAAATGGTTACATCATTACATTACCTATAGTTTTTAATAAAAAAAATGCGTTTACAAAAAATTCGAAACTATAGAATTTTTTTTATTAAGTTTTTTCCTTCTCTTATTGAGATAGAGCCTTTCCTATATTAAGGCAAAGATATAAACATTAAGGTACCTCACGAAAAAAGTTGTTTGGGTCGGTTCCAAAAAATAGTGCTTAGTATATTTTATGATTATTCCGAAGCGAAAGCCATCCGTGAGCTGGAATGGTTTGAAACAACCTCCAAAAAGCGAGTTTCTTATAATATACCATATTGGCTGGTGTGGTAGTTAAAAAGAAACCAGTTAGAAATAATTGTAATGTAAAAGTTCTTTCAATCTGTATCTTTTCATTTTAAATTTTTGCAGTCGGACCAAAGATATTGCGGACTTTCATTAATTTTTGAACTTCTGTTTATATTGTTTTCTCAAAAATTCAAATTGCAGTTTGTTTTTGTTATGTTACTTTTAGTCAAATAAATTGTCTATTGATGTTAAACTATAGTGTAACGTGAAGAATTAAATTGAATTAAATAACAAAAAATTAACACTTTGTGTTAATTTATTTGACTAAGAATAATACTCGTATGGCAAAGAAAAGAAAAAATTAGATTTAAATTTTAGTGACCCGAACAACTTTTTTTTCCATGTAGCGTGAGGCGCCTAAATAAACATATAAGTATGCCTAAAAATTATTAAACTTTAATCTTTGAACGTGTTTTTCTCAAACCAGCATTTTAAAAAACGGTGACCAGCCTAGAGAAAAAAAAAAATCAGTTCGATTGGACTAAAACTTTCTTAGTTCTCTTTATTTAAATTTAAATGTTTTTTAAACGACTGACCACTTTCAGCCATTAAAATCAAAAACACGATTTGTTAGAGCGCTTTTATAGATACAAAGCAGGCTTCTTTTGTCTTTTTTTTTCAAATTCATTCTTTTGTCTTTTTTTCAAAAACCAAAAAATAGACTAGATATAGAATAGAAAAGTGATCAGTCTTATATATTTTTAATATACGAGTATCTTTTTAAAGTTCAAAAATTTCTTTCAATATCTGTTTCAGAAGTTAAAATTTGCTGGTCACCGATTAGGACTCAACAAAAAAAAAAAAAAAAAAAAAAACGTAACCTTTACCACACTAAGAAAGGCAAATGGAAAAAATCTTGAGTGCCTACTTTTTAAAGTACATATTTAAACGTTAAAAAAGTTTTTTTTATCTTTAATAAACGAATTTAATTAAAAAAATTCCAAACAACAACTATTTTTTAGCCTTTCCAATGACAAAGATCCCTTAATAATGGGCTTTGACACTGCTGAAATGATTCTCTGAAAGTAAGAAAAAAAAGGTCGCATTGTTGATCGCATTTGAAGCTTTAAAAATGCTTACTAATCCATGCTATCTTCTTCATTTTGAGTTGCAAAATGGCAGTTATTCCAAAAAAAATGCTTCTTTATGCTTGCTTTGTACACGTTTAACTGCTTTTAAATAATAATTTAGTGAAAGATGTCCCCATTTAATAATTTACTCTCCTCAATCATAGATTAGGTAGCGTTCATCCACCAAAACGTTGCAGAAGCGATATGGATACGACATCAACATCGGACATTGTCATCATACATGGCAATTCACATCCCGATTTGGCCAATCAAGTGGCCGAGCGTATGGGCCTAAAAAGTGGTGGCTGCTCCGTGTTTCACAAGACCAATCGTGAAACCATGGTTGAAATTGGTGACTCAGTGCGTGGCAAAGACATTTACATCATACAAACAGGCACAAAGTAGGTTTCAACATTAAGCAATGCAATGATATAAATAAGCCTGACACGTTTTTTTTTCCTACTCACACTCTAGAGATGCTAACAACAACATAATGGAGCTGCTAATTATGGCTTATGCCTGCAAGACTTCATCAGCACGTTCCATTGTCGGTGTCATTCCTTATTTGCCCTATTCCAAACAGTGCAAGATGAGGAAACGTGGTTGCATTGTAACAAAACTACTGGCTAAGGTATTAAAAATTAATTATTTTAACATAAATTTTCTCAGAAATAAATGTGATATTTTAAGATGATGTGCACCTCCGGACTGACACACATCATAACTATGGATCTGCATCAGAAAGAAATACAAGGATTCTTTGATATACCTGTAGATAATTTACGTGCTTCACCTTTCTTACTGCAGTACATTCAAGAGAGTGTATGTTGGTTGCATACATTAATAAAATGAAGAATACATTTTTAAAAATGCTTTTGCATATAGATTCCAGATTATCGTAACGCGGTTATAGTGGCACGTGATCCTGGCTCTGCTAAAAAGGCGACATCATACGCTGAGCGTTTGCGTCTTGGCATTGCAGTTATTCACGGTGAACAGAAGGAAGCTGAAAGCGATGAAGTTGATGGCAGATATTCACCGCCACCAGTCAGGTAACTTTTCTTTATGAGTATTAATATCATTTAGATATCATCAACTAGCAGCACGTTTCAAGTCAGTTTTCATCTACTAACTGCTTAAAAATGTGTTTTTTTTTTTTAATTTTTTATGTTATTTAACTTGTTTCTCATGCATATTTCATTTTAATACCTCGTTCACATTTGTGATGTCCGCTTTACTTTTCAATTCGTTTATTTTTTTCTTGTTTAAACTTAAATATTAACTTTATTTGCTTTAAGTTTATTCTAATAATCATCATCATTGCTTCTGTCTGTGCGCAGCTAGTTGTTTCAGTACATTTTATTATAATTCATATGTATGTTCTTATTTTGTCATTATGTTATCTTATGTTATAAAAAGCAAACGATTAAAAAGTACATTTCAACTTCAAAATTCAAAAATGTACACTAGAGTTAAAAATAAAATTGTTGTTTTTCCCACGGTTTGTTGATAACTTATGATCAACTAAGTTTAACATATTTCTACAATTTGAAGTAAGCTATTTGATACAAAAGTTTTTGTGTCTGTCCAAAGTTTTCGTCTGTGATCTTTAAGAGTTTTTTGTTGGTTTTAAATAAATTGATTTATTTTGCTATATATTTCCTTTTCGTTCAGAGTGGTTTTGAGGTTGATGCATGTTGTAATTGATAAAAATTATTCGAATAAGGGTGCCTTTTATATTTCGGGATTTGGCAACCCTGGTGTTGCAATCTGTCAACTGAAAGCTCTATCGCAAAGTTTGACATTTGTTGGCTTATACGTACTCAGAACGTTTTGACATACGAGCGCTATTTGTGTTGTTTATAGTAACTTAAAAGATTCATCTCGGTCTAAAAATGGAATTAAATCGTGAACATTTTCGTGCGATTATTTTTTACAACTTTCGACCTGAATTAACACAGCAACAGTGCATGGATGAACTTAATTCAATTTTTGGCGATGAAGCTCCATCAAGGACCAGTGTTTATCGATGGTATGGTGAATTCAATCGTGGTCGTAGTTCACTCCAAGACGAATTTCGTGAAGGTCGTCCGAAATCAGCTGTTGTTCCGAAAACCATTGATGCTGTGCGCGAACTGATATTGCAAGATCGTCATGTTACCTATAGTGAGATTGAGGCAACCTTAGGCATAAGTGGGACCAGCATACATTCAATATTGCATAAACATTTGACTGTCAAAAAAATTTGTTCGCGTTGGATCCCACACAATTTGTCAATCGCTCAAAAAAAGGCTAGTGTCGATTGGTCGAAGGAAATGCTCAAAAAATACGATCGCGGTGCTTCGAAACACGTCTATGACATCGTGACAGGTGATGAATCGTGGATTTACGCGTATGAGCCCGAAAGTAAACAGCAGTCGACTGTATGGGTGTTTCAAGATGAGCCAAATCCAACAAAAGTTGTTCGCGCACGAAGCACTTCCAAGCAAATGGTCGCCTGTTTTTTCGGAAAATATGGACATGTCGCAACCGTACCACTAGTACAACGCAGAACAGTCAACTCTGAGTGGTACACAACCATTTGTTTGCCAGTTGTCTTCCAAGAAATCAGGAAAACCAACCGCCGAAGACGGATCACTCTTCACCACGACAATGCGAGCTCTCACACATCGGCAGCTCTCAAACAACTGCATTTTTGAGCACCCAAAACATCGATTTGATGGGTCATCCGCCGTATAGTCCTGACTTGGCACCGAATGACTTCTTTTTATTACCAACCGTGAAGAATAAACTGCGTGGACAACGATTTTCGACGCCCGAAGAAGCGGTTGCGGCATTCAGAATGCATGTTTTGGAGATACCTCAATCAGAGTGGCAAAAGTGCTTCGACAATTGGTTCAAACGCATGCAAAAGTGTATAGATCTTAATGGAGAATATTTTGAAAAACAATAAAGTGATTTTCGATGATTAATATTTGTCTTTGTTCTCTAATCCCGAAATATAAAAGGCACCCCTCGTATTTAGTGCTTTTAATGCAACTGCATGTTAGTAGCTGCTTTTGAGTCATTTAATTTAATTCAAAGCCTGTGCATTTCTTTAGACACAGTTCGATTGCATGGCAGCAATTTATAGAAAGAAATGTTCGAAAAAAAATTACGAAGTTGAAATGTAGGCTATGCATACATTAAATTTGAAATTAAGTTGTATATTGAGCAATTAAAAAATGTTCATTCATATTTATGATGGCCTGCATATTAGGAAAATGGCGCCTAAGGTTGCGTACATAGTGATCGCCGGATCAGACAGGCAGGCATCCCTTTTGCTCTTATGTGTTTTCTGATCTGATCTGCCTGCCTGTCTGAACCGGCGTTCACTATGTTCGCAACCTAAAAGCAGTTTTTTTGGAAATAACTCCTTTCCGAATCATTTCGCAATAAAAACATATATGTACAAAATTACACTATAGAAAATTGCCTAAAATTCATGTTATAACCTTTTTTTGTCGTAAAATCAATAATTTTGATGTACAATATAAAAAAAAAAGTTGTTTATATTATAAATATATTTATTGTACTAGACTGCGTCAGATTTGTATGTAAATGCTAAAATATTTGGGATCCTCCATGACCCCCCGGAATTATAAACGATGATTGCGAATGAAATAGTTTGAGCTTTTAAAAGTTCAAAATTTGTCGAAACCGGCCCGGTTCTGCTCAAAAATCCGGTTTTTTTGGGGTTTTTTAGCATTTCTATACAAAACAACAGCATGAATAATTGGGGCTTTATTCCCTATTTTAGGGCCTTATTGCATATTTTTAAGAAATATGGCCTTTTTTTATAATGAAATAAAGCCACAAAAGTGAAATTGAGTATGGCAAAAAAAAGTTATGCATGAAATAATAGTTTTCTGGGGACCTTATTTAATTTTTTTAATTTGGTTCTTATTTCATTGTTAAATAGCGCTTCAAAAATTTCAAAACTCATTAGTGGTCTTACTTAATACGGTTGTTAAAGCAACGCCAACCAACCTTCAAAGATGTTTAAAATCACGAGATTTCTTAAGAGTAGCCAAAGGATTCGAAAAAAATATTATTCCTGAGTTTAAGAATGAGTGTACGTCAGGGATTTATCAAAATTTAGCCGGAAAAATTATCCAAAAGACAGATAACTTGAAAAAAATTGTAAGCTTGATAAAAAAGAATTCAGTCTTATCCATTTGCGATTTGGCCAAAAAAAGCGCACACAAGTTTAGCAATGATTCAACGAGTCAAGAAAAGAAACAACTTAAAGACGAAAAAATTAACAAAAATGCTCGAAAAAGTTTGAAAAACAAATTGTCACGTGCAAAACCAAGCTACATAAGCTAAGTCTAGTGAAAGTAAAATTTAACTGCATTAAAATGGACGACGAGACATATGTAACAATGGACTCTACACCTTGACTGGTTCACAATTCTACAAAAAACTTAAAGGTTGAAATATCGATGACTTAGTCAGCAAAATTCAACTGGAAAAATTTGGTTAGTAATTTATGGTCAGTTGCGGCCTAAAAACATCAACTTTTTTACAAAAGGCACAATAAGTAATGAAATTTAACAGGAGTGCCTGAAAAAAAGACTAGTTAAATTTTACAAACGCCATAAATATTCAAGACTATTTTGGCCTGACTTGGCAACAGCACATTACGCGAAGTCAACTATAGAGCTTTTTAAATCAAAATGTAGTCAAATTTGTTTGTAAAGAGAAGAATCTACCAAACAACCGTATCGAGCGCTATTGGACTGAGTCCAGAGTTCCTGAGAAGTTTAGAAGACGGGTAGAGCATTCCTTATGTTGGGCTTTATTTTATCGAGTTGGGGCTTTATTTCGTAGAGTGTTATTTCATAATGAAATAAAGCCAAATTTTTGGGGCCTTATTTAGTTTTTAATTTGGAGCCGTATATCCTGGAGCCTTATTTCAAAGAATCTTTTTATATGATATTTAAAAAAAAAACAATTATGCATTTATGATTTGAGGGGGTAAAAGCACAAACCATCTATTTTGATGTAAAATTTGGACTTGGCATTACCGAATAATTTAGTTCGGTGACAACAAACCCACTGAAAACTGAAATTTCCGATTTTTTCCACACTATTTGTTCCATGCTTACCCATTAGGTCCATCCTGATGATTTTTTTAAAAACTTTTTTATGCTATTTAAAAGGCCATTAGGCAACTAAAGAAAAAACAAAAAAGTTTGGCCGTTTTTGGAAAATTTTAGATTATTTTTGTAAAATGATTTTTGACAGTAACAGTAGAAAATGTAAAATTTGATTTAATCATTGTAAATGCGTTTCTGTTGCTGCGTACGTTCAATAATGTGAGATACAAACTTACCTTGTATCGATATTCAAGCGCACCGATTAAAACCATGTATTAGAAGCAATTCCGAGAAATGGGCGGTAAGCGAGAAATGAAAATATTTTTTGAGCAACCTTTGAAGAGTATTGTGCTGCCATGGTAGAAAAAAGGAAGTTCCCGTTAATTTGTTGTCGTGCAATGCCGGCTGACTGACATGTACGTTCGCTTGAAAGCCCCCTAATGACTCAGCGTAACAAAGCTGTTTGGATCGGTGTGAAGAGTGTAGAACTATGAATCGGTGGGGTACAAGTTCGTTTCCCACGGCGTGCCAAGAAAAGTTTTTAGTTTTCTTTTCGTTGATGTGAATACGTTTTTTTTTGTTTTTGCATAGCGTGAAGGAAAAATTAACAATTGTCCACAAGTGCGTTGAAATAACAATGAATGTAACATGCAATATAATAAATAACGTGTGTTTTTAATTTACTTTATGTTATTTAAAATTTTTGAATTAAAAGCTATTTTATTGACAAAAAAAAACCATTAAATTATCAAATCTATGAAACTGCAAAAAGCTTCGCTCCTCTCGTGTATCCAACGACGCACCTAGGTTTTTTTTTTTGTCTATTTCATTGATGCTAATAAAATTTTAATATAACTATAAAGTTAATAAGTACATATGTACTTATAGTATAATTAGACAGCCTGTCTTATTAATGCCTTATTTGCGCTGATACTAAATATTAAATATAAATTGTTTTTGTACATGTAATGTAAATAATAAAATAAAAAAAAAGTTAAAACTTATCTCAGAAAGTTTGTTAGTTTTGGCTTGCTGGGTATGCTAAAGGGTCCGCCAAATAACTTTTTTTTTTTGAAAATGCAAAAAAAAAAAACTGCTGAATATTTTCTCAAATTGCTTTTTTTATTTGAATGTACAATCCTTCCGGTTAATAATGGAAAATAATTTCATTCAAATGGCTGCCTCGGCTGGCCATGCAGTAGCCTACACGATCGGTCCAATTTTTAAGCACATTATCGATTGTGTGCAGCTGTATTTCACCAATGGCTTCACGAATATTGTCCTCTAAAGCGTCAATTGTCTCTGGCTTGTCGGCGTAACACTTTTCTTTGAGGGCACCCCACAAATAATAGCCCAACGGTGTCAAATCGCAGCTCCGAGGTGGCCAAACGACATCAGCTCTGCGGCTGATATTGCGATCTTCAAAAACAGAGCTTCGGCTGTAGCGCCGTCCTGTTGAAACCAAATGTTGCCAATATCCTCCTCTTCAATTTTTGTGAACAAAAATTCGTTCAACATGGCCCGATAACGATGGCCATTGACTGTAACGGCCACTACTTGCTCATTTTCGAAGAAAAATGGCCCAATTATGCCTCTGGACCAAAATCCGCACCAAACAGTGACTCGTTTTGGGTGCATCGGCTTTTCAATGTATGCGTGCGGGTTTTCTGTGTCCCAAATGCGACAATTTTGCTTGTTTACATACCCGCCAAAATGAGCTTCATCTGAAAAGATGATTTTTTTGGCAAAATCGGCATCTTCTGTAAGTCGATCGCAGGCAATATTTCCCAGCGTTGTTCAAGCGTATACACCACCATATTCGTTCAGCGGAAGGATAAAACTAATTATCTGTCAAATCAGACATGTGCTAAGTGTTACCATTCACGAAATAAGCACTAGTTGGAAAAAAAAAAAGTTAGATGGCGGACCCTGTATAAACAACGCATACAACCGTTTACAATTTTATTGTTACTATCACATGGATGAGAAGCACGCGTTGTTGTTTTTAGTTTTCACAACAATTATTCATAAAAGATTCATTAACAAAATGTGCTTTAATACTTTCATCTGCTTTATCATTCTCACATTTTAAAGATAAATGCTATTTACGCTCAGTCAACTTTTGTAAAAAGAAAAAAAAAATTAAACTTTCTTAAATAATTTACCACATCTTATCACTTTTGTATAGAGTATCATCAAAACATTTAAGCAAAACATGTTAATTTCGAACAATAACATTTTCCATGACAAAATAAGCCTAAAAGAAATACGTTTAAACCATTGTTCTTTCGTATAAGTAACAATTTATAAAAATATAGTATCTACCTACCCTCTTATTTCTAATTTAAAATTAAATTGTGCATAGAAACACATTTAACGGGACATTCCACTTATCCCGATTATTTACACTGCAAAATCTTGTTAACCAACTTTTTTAAAATGTATGTTGTATTTGAACTAGTTTATTTTGATTTTTAGTGCTTGTGGTAATTTTTAAAATTTAATTTGTAAATTAATTGAGAAATTCAAAAATCAAAAAATTGAGAAACGAATCGACAACAAACAACAAAAATTTTCTTTATCTGTTATTATTCAGTACATATAGCAATTTAGTAGGCGACACAGTTGAAATGTGCTTACCAATGAACCCTAGGTTTGTATGTGCTTTATTATATAATAAAAATAAATCTTTTTTTGGTTCTTCAAACTATAAATAAAAATAAACAATCTATCTCGATAATTAAAAACAAATTCAAAACAACCCAAACTATTTCCCTTCATTCCTTTATTTCCCTTCTCCGTGTACACACATACATACACTTATAGCACCACCACTCGAGCACGCACCATAAGCGTCTCTGTAGGCGTACCTATGCATCCACCAAAGGAAAAGCCGCCAATCAATGTTGTTGGAGACGTTAATGGACGCATAGCCATCATGGTGGTAAGCTATAAGCTTGTGTATTTTTATTTTAAATAATGTATTTTTGTAAATATGAATATGCACTGACGTTTGATTTTCATGCAGGATGATTTAATCGATGATGTGCAGTCTTTCGTTGCCGCTGCAGAGGTGCTTAAGGAAAATGGAGCTTGTAAAATTTATGTGCTGGCCACACATGGTTTGCTCAGTTCGGATGCACCGCGTCAAATCGAGGAATCCTCAATTGATGAGGTTAGTTTTCCACAATTAAACATGGCTAAAGTTAAATTCAAAGCCGCCTATCTAATGCTGAATTTATTATTTTCAGGTTGTGGTCACAAATACCATTCCACACGAGATTCAAAAACTTCAATGCCACAAAATCAAAACGATTGACATTTCCGTTTTGATTGCTGAGGCTATACGACGCATCCACAATAAGGAATCCATGTCATATCTTTTCCGCAATGTAACCTTAGAAGATTAAGTAAATGAAGTATGTAGCTACTTTTAAGCAGGCGAAAGTTGATTTAACCAAACTAATTTAGAGACTAAATTTTCCTGTTTTTTAACATTTTTAAATCAATTAAAAGCAGTAAGAGAAATATTTTTCTAATTAATTTGTTTGCCACTGCACTGCCTTCATTTACTTCAAAATAAATTGCATTTGTACAAAAACTTGAATACAGTTACGATAAAGAACCATAGTTAAAGTTTTACAATCAATTATATTTAAGAGTAAATCTATTTTATAAAACTTGTCACAAATTTACTCAATATTATATTTTCACTTAAATCAGCTAGAACATTCAAGTAGTTCATCAACTAGTTAATTGTGCACTTCCATTGATTAAAACGTTGATAGTAGTTTTTTTTTTTTTTGTTCTGATGCATTTCTCCATGGCAAATTCATTCTATTATTTCTACTTTTCTTTTTTTTTAAATACCTAATAAAATGTATTTATTATAGAACTTTGTTTTGAATTTTTGTAATTTATATTAGAACTGGTTATCATCAGTTTAATGAAATGTATTTGAAATTTATTATAAAGTATGCATAAAAAGTCACAAAATACAATATATTTAAACAAATATTAAATGAATAAATATTACCTGAATCAAATATACATACATATATTAGAATTGATGAAAATATGGAATCGACATAATTAAGTTTTTAATATATATAGCGATAAATGATGACCGTTGGCTCTGAAGTTGGGGGCCATATATGTTTTTTAACAATTTATATATGAATAGCTACTTAAGCAAAAAAGGCATTCTATAATAAGGAGTATAAAAATAGAATGTCCCTTTTATCTTTGGTTGTTCTTATTGTTTCGAACACGACTGTAAATTGCTACCCCAAAATAAAGACATACAGTTCATCTCAATTGTAAATAGAGGAATGACGAAACTGATTTTCTTTTTGAGGTCTGAGGCCTTTTTCGTTTTTAAACGTCAATTAAGTTTTTATTACTCGACTTGTACTCGCAGGTAGCTTAAGGGGGGACATGACATGGGCAGTTTTTTGAAATCGATAATATTTGTTTTTTTTAATTTTGTATTTTAGTAAATATTCTTAAGATTCTAAGAAAAAAATTTCATGGAAAAATTCCTACGGGTTCAAAAGTTACAGCCGGATTAGTGAGAGCGCATTTTTAATTTTTGCACTACTAATGCATATTACAATATGCTGAAATATTTTTGGGCATTGCTGATTGCCTTGTTTGTTGAAAATGTGGTGGAAATGTAAAATTTGAAAAGAAATCTATGCGTGGCCTTGGATTCAAACTGGTTATGTTTTGTACAAAGTGCAATGACGATATCAAAACCATAAATTCATCACCATTGATAAACGGTAGAGCGTATGAAATCAATAGGAGACTTGCTGCCACTATGCGCGTTCTTGGGAAATGACTGTCGGCCACGCAACTGTTTTGTGGACTTATGGACGGTTTTGTCCAAAGGAAATGATGCAAATCGTTAGAAATGCGCCAGAGTGAAGTCCTATGAAGCTTCAAAAGAAGCTCGAATTGCTAAACGATTGCAAAAAACTATAAGAAATAGCACAACACAAGATAACGAAGGCATATAGTACGAAGCAGGCATGGCAGATTGAAGGTAACCTTTATTTTCTTTGTTCACAAACTTTGAACGCGTTTATCTCGAAACCATGTTTTTCGTATTGGTTGCGGCGCTAGCGGGTTAATTTTTTGACCAATTTTTTTTTTTTTTTTTGTATTTTTTTGAACTTTATTCGCTATCGTATGACACGAGCTTTTTTTTAAATTTTTTTTTCGATTTTTTATAAATTTTTAAAGTCAATATTTTTTTCGAAAAAACACACTCTCAAATTTGGAACATCACCAAAAATTGAAAAAAAAAAATTAAAAAAAAGCTCGTGTCATACGATAGCGAATAAAGTTCAAAAAAATACAAAAAAAAAAAAAAAAATTGGTCATTCTTTTCAGATCGGACAATTTTTGCAACTCCCAGCGCTGCAACCACGAGGCCCCGTTTTTTTCTCTGCCGCCAGTTTGGAGCTCTATAAAACCATGTTGGAGTGAAAAATATATTTTTTTGAATTTTTTTTCTTGTAATTTGTTCAATTCTCTACAATAATAAAAAAAAAATTTTGGAAAAATGTTTGTTTTTGACTGAGTTATGAAATTTTAAAAAAAGGTCTGTTTTCTCTGCCGCGAATGTCATGTACCCCCTTAATCATGACGAAAAAGTCGTTAGAGAGGAATGTTATATGGACATTAAAAAAAGTAGACATTTGAACAGACACATGGTGCCAAGGCTGGCTTTAAGTTTTCGATTTCAGACGAGGTGGCACGCCACCCCTAAAACTGTTACTTATGACAAAAAGAAACGGGTTGGAAAATTTCAGAGTGATCGGATAAGTGAAAGGCGAGGCGCATGCAGTACAAATTTCGAAAGTTAAATTATCAAAAAATCAGCTTCGTTTTTTCGAATATTTTGAACGGCGACGGCCGTTCGGTAAAAGCAACACCCGCGTACAATTCAATGATTTGTCAAAAGTGAAAATTTAACGAGATGTTACTTTGACGCTATACAGATTGGCGCTGTTATCTATACAAACTTCAGAACTAACAGTGTTCAGTAGGTGGGCCTGTTCAGCAGGGGGAATCCTTCCCTATATTTTAAATTTAATTAAAAATTTTAATTTTAGCAAACAAATTTTTAAAAAGAAATTGATATAATAATAATATAATAAATATTTCGAATTTATTATGATATTTAATATTTAAAAGGAGTTTTCATAGCACAACGACCGTGGACAGTAGGGCGTATCGAATTAAAAGTTTTTTTTGTATCGAGTTCTCAAAGTCTCCCAAAAAAAATTTTAAGAAAAAAAGGGTGTCTTACCAGTCCGCAAGGACAAAGTAGTTTTTTGTGATAAACAGTAAAAAAATAACGATTTTATAATGCTTTTCTGTTTACAATAAGAATCAAGTCTTTTTTAAAACAGAGGAAAGTATGCAATTTAACAAGCATTACTCTGTCAGATAAAATGGCATTTACGAATTTTTTCTACTCTATCCTGTTTGTGAGTTTTATTTTCAATATCTTTCAATCAAGATAGCAGAGAGCTTTTGATCCATACAAAATGGTTTTCATTTTGGTGCTACTGGCTATGCTTCCAATGAATGCCACAAATCTACAGAAATCTTAGTCCAAATAGGTTGAGAAAAAGCCTGAATACCATACCACCCCCGAGCAACGCCGGATATTCCAGCTAACATTTTTCTTTAAAAATTCGTCGGTGCTTCTCCTTACTCTGATTCATTTAAAAAAAAAATCATCAAAATCGGTTTAGAAACACATGAGAAAATCGTATTGAACTGTTTTGCCTTCGCCTATTTATATATACAGTGGCTCACAGCTTATTTTATGCAGTGCATACTTTCAACTTTAAGGTTCTATAACAACAAAACTAACAGTAATGTAAAAAAAAAAATTGGAATCATTTCAAAGATCAAAAAGTCTAGTATAGCAAAACATAGTCATTTATTGTGAAACTATTCATTTAAATACCTTAAAGTTAAGAAAACAAAAAATACTGCTTAATTTCATCTCACAGCTTATTTCATGCACACACTAAATTCACTCTCCGGCAACTTACTGTAGATCCTATGATCGGGTGCTTACTCTGTATGGTCTCTGAATGCCATTTAAAATTTGGTTTAACCTTTTTTTAGCCTTAACGCAAGAGTCAAAGGGTCACTTCATGTATTTTCTAATATGGGTCGCCGTAAAACGATTGAGCATCGTGAATTACTGATTCAAAACTATTAGAATGAACTGTAGCAGCGGAAAATTGTTGAAATTGTTAATATAAATTATCTACGGTACAAAAAAATATTGAGTGCTTCGTTCGTAAGAATAGCGTCGAAAATAAAGGCAGAATAGCTCCAAATAAAGTATTTGATGCTACTGACGAGTACTAGATAGAACGGAAAATATGGGCTAGTCCCAAATTGTCAGCTCCTGAGCTGGTCCCTGAAGTCGAAAAGATGTTGGGTAAGTCATGTAGTGCTGAAACTGTTCGAAGAGTACTGCTTGAATACGACTTCAATGGCCAAGTGGCTAGAAATAAGTCATATATCAGCAAAAAAAAAATAAACTAAGCCGACTTTCGTTCACTACTCAACATATTTCGAAGACATCTGACTTCTGGAACAGTGTTATTTTCGCAGACGAGTCAAAAATTTAATATATTTGGCTCAGATGGTATACCTATGTTTGGTGCAAGCCGAATACTGAGCTTCAAAAAGAAAACCTAAAAGCCACAGTAAAGCATGGCGACGGTAGTGTAGTAGTTTGGGTCTGTTTGTCTGCAGCGGGTGTTCGAAATATAGTATTTATTGACGATAATATGAACAAAATTATGTACATTGATATATTAAAAGAAAATTCGCTGGACATTTCCAAAAAATTGTGAATCCGCCACAATTTTTGTTTCTATCAGGACAAAGATCCTAAGCATAAATCGGAAATTTTGCATTCCTGGTTAATATGGAACTGTCCGCACTTAAGGAGTATTTCTGGTTGGAAGGCTGTTTTTGGACCCTTTTTGAAAACGCAAAGAGTTATTTAAATTCTGTTTTTTTTATTGTACTAAAAACATATTAAATTAAATAAAAAAATTGTATCCTTTGTACGAGGGCTGATCAAAAAGTTGTCGGCCTTCAAAGTTGTGTGTCGAAAAAAAAGGTATGCTGCTTGCGGCCCTGATAACTCGACTTCGGATGATCTGAAATGGAAAAAGTAATCGGCGTCAGATTCAGTACAGATGTAATTCTGATCCCTACCTCAATTATAATTTTTCGATTATGTTTTACAAAATGGCGGTCATTGAAAAATGAAAAACCGATTTTGGGTCTTTTTTTTTGTAGCTTAGTGTAAAAAAATGGTAAAAAATTGTTTAAAATTGTGAGCGAGGTAGGGACCAGAATGGTGACAATTCTGCGTCGATTGCACTTTGTTTCATCAAAATCGGTTCAGAATTACGGGCGCAATCTGGGCCGCAAGCTCGAAAAACGTGTTTTCGAGATAAACGCGTTTAAGTTCGAAGTTATTTTTTTGCATCAAAAAAATTGAAATGAAAAATTTGAGCATACAGTTTTAGAAATTCACTTAGTTTCATCAAAATCGTTTCAGTAGAACCGGAGAGAAGTGACTTCGAAGTTCAAAAACGTGATTTTGAAAAAACTCGGAAAATTTAAGGCAATAAAATATTTTTTTTTTTGTGAAATAATTACATATATTAATCTGCAATGCCAGCCCCATAAAGAACTCCTTCCTCTTATTCAAAAAATGAGGACTCAGCTGCTCTTTGTGCTCTTCGGACAGTTCTACCTTCTTTTAATGCGGCCATAGCTCTGGCTTCGGACCTTTTCAAACGTTTTTCTTTCCGAGACATGGCGAAATCATATGTGACGTTGCCAATCGGGATGCCCATTAGGTTCATTATTTGAAGTATTGGCAAAAAACCTTCGTTAAATATGACAGTTGCAATATAATTGGCAATCTCAATAGTGCGTGTCCTCATCTCTTTCGTGTTGGTTACCACGAAACTGGCGTTTCAAGGGACGAGTTTTTCGATTGCTACCAGTGTTTCTTTTATTTTTATTTCTATTACTTTTTCTATGCATTGTCTTTAGCACAAACAAAAATTTTTATCAAAACTGTACTTTTCAAAACTGTATGCGCGCGCGCGTCCGGTTTATAACTCAATTCAAAGTGAACTAAACGCTGCCAACGTTCGATTACCTAAGCAGCTCTAAAATGTGTATTCATTTATTTTTAAAATGCGTATACAAACAAGTTATTACCTACTAAAGAACGCGTTGAACAAAATTCGGTAGTTGCTTTAAACCGTTGCATTCAAAAAGTAGCCAAATTAAGCAAATCGCATTTTGGCGAAAACATTGCTGCACAAAAAAGACCATATCTCTTTAAGTATTCTCAAATATCCAAGCTATGAAAATATGAAAAAAAATCGAACAAAAATTTTTGCCAACCAGGAATACTCCCTTAATGACACCACCTGCTCAGAGTCCTGACTTAAATGTCATAGAGAATTTGTGGCCAACGTTGAAAAACAATATCCGAAATCATCCGATATCAAGCAAAGAACAGCTGAAAAATCAATTTTGAAAGAATGGAGCAAAATAGTACCGGAAACAACACAAAAATTAGTGGAATCGATGCCAAAACGGCTAGATGCTGTCATTAAAGCCAAAGGCTATCACGCTGAGTACTAAAATCTAAAATAAATACAAAAAAAAAAAAAAAAAAAAAAGAAACCGACGAACTTGAGAACCTCCTCCTTTTTGAAGTCGGTTAAAAAAAGGTTTATTTTTATAAAGTATCCTCAGTGCATTAAATAAGCTGTGACAAGAAATTAAGCAGTATTTTTTGTTTTCTTAATTTAAAGTTATTGTAATGTATATTTTGTCAATAACGAAGTTCAATTGTTAAACAAGACTTCTTGATCTTTTCAATGATGTCACATTTTCGTTTATATTCCTGTTAATTTCGTTGTTATAGAGTCTTGAAGTTAAAAGTATGCACTGCATAAAATAAGCTGTGAGCCACTGTAAATGCTGAAGATCTGTCATTTGAATTTAGCAATTTTTCGGTTGCTACGGAGTTGGCTATCATTTTCTGTTTCGACTTTCAGTTCAAAAGGGACGAAAACTAAATTTTCTTAGAAATAATTGAATAAGTAAACGCGCAATAAATTCTTCATTGAAGAATAAATTTAGAAAATTAAAGATAGTGGATCCAACTGGCATATATGAAAATAGAATAAACTATCAACATTTAGAGATAACTATAGCCAAAGTCCTTTTGAAATTCATACAGCAATTTATATACAGCAACCCAAAAGCCCATATAAAAAAATTGTTGCATTTACAGACGAAAAAGTATGTGTCTGAAAGTGCGCACGAGGATTATATCGATGAAACCCAATTGAGAGTTATTAAGATTGTTATTATTTATGAACTTGCGTTTAACATCTGGCTCATAAATAACGTTATCTCTCTTACTTACTTTTCGAATGCAATGATAAAAAAGTCTTTGTTCTGTAAGTCAACTGAATACAATGGGTCTTCATTACTCATAACTGTCGGTCAAATAATAACTTCGGTGTAAAAAAACCTGGTCAAAATTCGGTAAAGTACAATTCACATGACAATTTTGAACTATTTACTCATGATATCAATCAATGAAATTATTACTTGTTGCCTTAAAATTTTCTCGCCACACAAATATTCTAGATAGAGTCTAAATAATTCCAATTGATGAGCGTATGAGCGATATATTCGAACTCTTAACCAGCCATATAAATTAATAATTTTCTTATTGCAAAATAAATGGAGAAATTGCGCGCGCCCTTTGCGGTCAGTGTGTCCCTCGTCTTGTATAAATTTGTACGTCAATTTGTATCAATTTATTTTAATCATATTCAATAAATCAGTGCAAAACAATTTTCACCAGTTAATATTTCTTTGCGGATTTGAGTCAACTATTTCAACTCGATTGCATGATGATTTATTGTAGAAATATGTAGTTATTACACAACGACAACTTTAAAATTTATTCTCACCATCCTGTTGTAATAATTTTTTTAATCTAATTAATACTCAATATTTATAGTTAATACTGTTTTCAACTGAGTATCTACTTCATGATTGTACTTAATCAGATGGTTAGTTATCTAAATTAATTTAACATTATTTTTCACGTGTGAAGAGTGATTTTTCAAACTAGCGTGCGTTAATGAAACGTGCCCGACTTTAGGGAAAATTAGCTGATAACGCTTAAATGACGCATTTAAACGGTTTAATGCGATAAGATCAAGTTCATCAGTCCTTATATCTAGTTATGCAGATAACTAGTTATAATAAACGTTATAATATCAGGTGTAAAAAAATCCACTATTTTTACTCGAAATTTAGCATTGTTGGAATGATATATAATCGTTTTGTTCTATAACTTCTTGCTATTTTGAAGGTAATTTCATTATGACTCTCTCTTATAGAAACTTTCGTCTCTATTGACAAAATACTGGATCAGTCGATTTTCACAAACATCTCTTGAGGCAAATGTTTTACCAGCAAAAACTATTTGCCATATATAGATCCGGACCGCCCAACCGAGCTTCTTGCGAGTCACTATTATCATTGTGTGTAGCTTGGTGTTGTCCTGCTGGAACATAATTCCTGTCCTATTGGCCAAAGCTGAACGCTTCTAGGTGATTGCTTCCTTCAAACTGTCCAATTGTTGACAGTACAGGTCCGAGTTAAGAGTTTGACCGTAGGGGAGCGGCTCATTGTAGATGATTCCGTGGCAATCCCAACAAACACAGCAAAACATTCCTCATCGTCAATCATGGCTCGGCTATCGTTTGCGCTGGCTTACCGTGATTCGACCACGACCTTTTTCTGTCGTAAGCGACTCACTTTTCATCACTATTTTTGTTACGATTCAGCAGTGATTCGCAGGTGGAAATTCGGTCCATTTATTTATCGTTTGGATATAACAGGTTGTACGATTACATAAACATATAAAATGATTTGCTGAACATTTACATTAAGAGAGAAAATGTAATCTATATGTTAAGTAACATAAATAAAGGATACATGGAATAGCTGAATATATGCGTGAAACAATCTTAAGATACATTATATTAGAGATATTTGGTGTCATAGTTTTATGTTGAGGTTGGTAAGCCATAGGAGGGCATCCGGGTTGATGTTGTGCACGTCAATAAGGTCACCGTTAAACATGAAAAGGAGGCACATTTCGAGTAATGGGGTTTATAGTTTGGTGAGGCTCCCCGCAGTCGCACGCACTTGATGAGGTTCCCATTTAAATAGCGAGTCACCACAGCAACCGTGCTGAGTCTTTATCCTGTAAAGCTGGGTCCACATGTGTCTCTAAGTCAAAGCCTGGTACGCGAGCGGTGGGGTGAAAAGTCCCGCCAAGTTTTTTCCCACTGTGCGTTGATATCGAAGTTAGATGCCTGCAGCTTTGTCACAGTTCTTAAAGATGGTCTACGTGATTTCAACGGGTATGAGTCCTTTACATTGAAATATGTGTGGATTGGTAAGCTTTGGTTGTTTTGAATTTTACCGAATTGGTTGATGAACGGTTTTTTGGGCTGAGAGATGGTGGAGCAATGTTGCTCAAGACTGATAGCCATTGGGTTGGTGTGTACCTTATAGTTCCGGAAACTAAGTGCATTGCCATGTGTAGTTCGCTGTCGATTTTCTTTGTGTGCACTATTAATCTAATTGGGATCTCCAAATTCGGCAGTTATGTAGACCAGTCCCAAAGCCGCAGTTCGCAGTGTCCCGATGATGACCCCCAGGAGCTAGACGCAAGGTTTTGGAGTAAATTGTTCCTTGTTTTGAGTTTTGCTGCGGTATTGTTGCAGTGCTGTTTAAATGTAATAGTTCTGTACAGAGTTATTCCGAGACATTTGGGGTTGTTATTATGCCGAAGGGTAGTACCATGGAATTCAACTTCGAGCGGTGACTAGTTGGCTACTCAGGTGGAAGATGGTAGATTCAGTTTTCGACATGCTGGCTGTTAGTCTCCATTTTTTGAAGTAGTCTCCTAAGATATTAAGATCTGAGGAGAGTGTGGATTCAATCTGATGGATGTGCTAGTGTTGAGTGACCAAAGCTAAGTCATCTGCGTATGCGAATTTTTTTGGTTGCAGTATCGAGAATGTCGTGGATATATAAGTTGAAAAGAAGTGGAGTCAGGACTGATCCTTGCGGCAGCCCGTTATTTAGTTGTCTGGGTTTACTCACACTGTCGTTGGGAAATACCTGGAAGGCCCAGGGAGGTTGCTCAGCATGTTGTTGATGAGAGTCGCTATTGTTGCATAGTGTACTACCTTAAGCAGTTTATAGACCATTCCCGTACGCCAGACTGTATCGTATGCGGCGGTGAGATCCACGAAAACAGCACCTGACTTAAGACTGTTTTCGAAACCATCTTCGACGAAAGTTATCAGCGCGAGAACTTCGTCGGTGAACCTACGGCCAGTTCGGATCAGTCGTTCCAGAATTTTATAGCAGATGCTTAAGAGAGCAATTGGCCCGTAGTTTTCAGCCAAATGGGCTCGGTTCATGAGGTTCTTTGCGTTAACTCGTGTGGCACCCATACATCGAGCTTCTTTTTGAATTATTCTTTATTTAGGTAGTTCCAATAGTTTTTTTGTGCAATGTTTAGCTCCTGGGCAATCGAAACAGTGCTTCGTCATGTAAGTCGGACTCAACGATTTCCATGATTTTATCGACATTTTTGACAGTTGACAGTGCGTAGTGCATCTTTGGCATCGAAAATACTGGAACGGAATTGACGAAATCAAAATTGCGCGTGATTGCGAGTCGTTACAGTAAAGATATTTTATTAAAAAAACAAAACCACTAAATTATTAAATCTATGAAACTGCAAAAAACTTCACTTCTCTCGTGTGCCCAACGACGCACCTGTATTTTTTTTATGTAGCAAAATTTGACTTTTAAGACTGAAATTAAATTTAAAATGTTTTGTTGAAACATTCATATGTAAAAAATGTTGTGAAATTTCTATTTATATTTTCAACATTTCCTATAAATAAATAAATAAATAAATAAGATATTCTATTTGGGTTGGGTTCGATATCCCCAAACACAAAATCCCCAAACGAAAAATCCCCAAATCAAAATCCCCAGATAAAAAATCTACAAACACAAAATTCCCAATATTTAGTTTAACAAGCTTGTTAAACTAAATTTGGTGGGGTATGCTTAGCAAGCAAATATATTAAATAATTAATTTGAGCTAATTATTTTTAATATAATTTTGTTTGTTTTTAAAATGATATTAATTTAAACAACTTGGAATTATAATTCAAAGTCCAACTAAAAATAATGACTAAATTAATATAATCCTTTTAAGATTAAGGTAAGAACTAAGATTTCATTTAATTACATAGTAAAATATTATTGGCAATACATTTTAAATATTGAATTCTTCCCATATTATTTTCATTTTTAATTATTTCTCTTTAGCTTTTTGTAACGTTGCACCTTAGATTTTTTTACTGGTATTGCACCGACTGATTAAATTTTTTCCAAAGTAGTTTTAACAACAATATGTATATATCTTTTGCAAGTTCTGCAATCATTTTGTATAGGCCACACTTTTTTTTCATACGAGAACTTTAAGCCTACTATGCCAAGCTTCAATTGAATTTTGCGTTCGTTGAAAATTTCCTTTGATACTATCACCGACACATCAAAATTCAGGCTCATATTGAGGTTTTATATTTTGTCCACTATTTATATATGTACATCTTTTTAAACCACTTGCTAATTTTTCTAAAATCGTTGTCTTGATATTTACTGTTTAATTCATTGTAGTAATCAACTACATTTTTAGGTGCTACAAAAGATAAGCTTTTTAACATACGGACTTGAATATTGAACTGGGGGTCGTTGCCATATTTATGAGAAAGCCTTACCTTTTGAACTCGTTTCCATACGATTTTCCCGAAATGAAAAAGACACCCTTTGTATTCAGCATCAGGAAAATACTCTTTGGCAGCGGAAGACACTGCGGTCTCAAAATCACTTATTATTCTGATGGGATTGAGGCTGATGTTTCTCTCTGCAGCCAATTGGAACAAGTTATAAAAAAACTCATTATATGCCTGCTTGAACTTCTTGCTCATTAGGCAAAATATTAGCGGCACAAATTGTCCTTCAATTAAACCTTGTATTTGTAATTGTAATTGTCCTTCAAACAGCTGTTTGAATAAAGTTGGGACAACGTAAAAAGTTCCGTCCATTACCCAACACTGCGATTTTCTCAAAGCTTTCAATGTGTTCCAAGTTCCCAATATTATAATTTTTTCACCATGAAAATCAGCTTCCTTCGGAACGAAAAGGTCTCCTTCCACAAATTTCAGCTGTTCCGGAATGTTTATTTCTTCTTAATTTTTCGGCTCACGTATGACATCAGTAATTAATCTGGCCCGAACTATTTTTAACTTTTGGGCTCTTTTTGACGGTAGATGAACTCGTCATTCTGATTGACAATTATTTGGGATGGTTGAAGCCCAGACGTTGTAGCCATATCCTTTAAGGTACTGTTAGCTTTTGACAAATGTTGCACATGTATAACAGGGTCATGGCTATGATTTTAAGGTGATTTTATAATATCATGATGCTCATCAATACTTTTCGTAACTAAAACGCTTTTGCACAATAACTGCTTTCTTTGATCACACGATCAACGATATTCATCATAATTTTTTTTTTTTAATGAAGATAATATCCATATCTAGATACGAATAGTTTCTTATTTTCTTTATTTGATTTTTGAACAATATATTAATTTTTTATTTTATTTGAATTTTAAAATTAAAATAAACTGTTTCGCAATAGTGACGGAAAAATCGACTACGATTTAAATTAAAAATAGACTTTTGCTCTGAAAGATGCCAGATGTACATTTTTTTTTTTAAGTTTAATATATATAGTATATATAATATATAGTTTAATGTTTGGGGATATCGAGCCCAACCCTAAAAAAATCAACGAATTCTAGAAAATTGTTAAAAAAAATGCAAAAGTAAAGAAATTTGAAGAGTTCTCTGCTTGTTAAGTTTGGGATATTTGGGGATTTTTGGGGATTTGTGCTTGGGATTTTTTATTTGGGGATTTTTTGTTTTGGGGATTTTGTGTTTGCTGGTTGTTTGTTTGGGGACGCTGAACAAAATTAGGGATTTTGTGTTTGGGGATTTTAATTTTGGGATTTCGAGCCTCTCCCTTTTAAAAAGTTTTCTTTTAAAAAACAAGAAGATTTTTCTTGAAACTATGTGATTTTTATTATAAAGAATGACAGCGTTTTAACCCTCCGATGAGTGAGAAGGTCCCTAGGGACCTTTTTGCCTTTTCAAACTGAACAACCCCCCCCCCCCCCCCCCCCCCAAAGTTACTCTGTATTCCAAGAGTATTTTGTTGCGCATCTTTTGAAAAAAAAAATCAAGCCGATCGGATCATTACTTTACGAGTTATTGAGGTTTTAGTGAGAATAGTACGCGGACGTGTGAATAGGTCCGTATGGACCTTGTACTGAATTTGACTAATAAATGCATGTTTTTGGGCATCATTATAATTTTTTTATTGTTTCAACACATAATTTACTTGTTCTGAACACAAAGACCTAAACTCAAAATTAGGGATGATGGTAAAAACAAAAAATTCTTAGAAAAATTCGAAGACATGAACTTTATTGCTTTCAAGGAAAGGCACAATATTCTAATTTTTTTTATAGACTCACAGAGTTATTATCCTGTGAAGGGAATGGTATTTTCTGGAAAACTGCCAAACCAACAACGGGAGATAAACCAAGGGCAGAACGTAGTGCTGGATCTTGTGGAAAAATATTTAGATGCTGGCCGTACTATATACGCGGATAATTTCTTTACCACTCTTGACTTGGCGCGTATTTTGTTGAGGAGGAAGACCGCATATGTTGGTACAGTGCGCTACAACAAAACATTCATTCCACAGGAGTTCAAGAAGAAACCGAAGCGCACCATCAATAGTACATTATTTGGGTTCAACGAAGGGGATATAGCGTTATGCTCATACGTGCCGAAAAAAATAAAGTGGTGAACGTGCTCTCCACAATGCACTACACCTGCCTCGTTGACGAGCAAACCGAGAAGCGGAAGCCCTATGCCATATTAGATTACAACGCCAACAAATGCGGCGTTGATACCATGGATCAAATGCTAGGCACTTACAGCTGCAAAAGAGCAACACAACGATGGCCGTTGGCCATGTTTTATAATATGCTGGACGTCGCTGCATTTGCTGCTTTTACGATTTACAACGAAATGAAGCCTATAAAAAGGAGTGACAGACGGCGGTCGTTCTTGTTGTTTTCCAACGAAACAATTGGCCACACCAAATATCGAAGAACGTGCCCTGAACAACCATATAACCTCATATCCAAGGATTTAAAAAATAATTTTTGTATGTAGAATTTAGTTATAAACAATAAAAACAAAAAAAAATTAAAAAAAAAAAAATTTTTTATATGAAAAAAAACATGATTTACAAAAAAGGTCCGTAGGGACCTTTTCACACTGCCGTGAAGTTCAGAACTGTCACTCATCGGAGGGTTAATCAGATTTTCTCTATGGTTTTAATAAGTTTTTTTGGATGAAAGCCATAGAGAAATCTTCTCGATTATTTCAATATGTTGTTTTGGCTCTGTGTAAACATTTTTTTATCAAATACCCGTATTTTTTACGATTTTTAAATAAATCTGGTTGATTCATCCGAACTTTTTTTTATTCAAATTTACCGATTCGCAGGTTTTCTGTCGGTCATGAAACTATTTTTTAAAGAATTCGATTTTAGTGCCCTCTTTAGTTTTTATTTAAATACAAAATCAAAATCAAAATGAAAACTTAAAATTTTTTTTTTAATGTCAATGAACAACTCTACTCGTAAAAAGTGTAATAAAAAATACTGTCATTTCAGTTGTTCGTTTGCACACGCATATATCTTTTTAAGTTAAGCTGAAAAAAAAATCCAAGTGTTATTTACCGGAGACGAATGGGGTTCTTCTGAGCTAAAAAAGAACAACAATTATTACAATAACAATTGTTACAGCTTATCAAGCCAGACTTGTAAACATTTCGTTTGCAAATATTGTTATAGCACATTTTTATCGTTACTTTAGATACAAACAACTCAGACGCAGACTTGTATCTTTCATTCAAATCGATTTTCACAAAGAAATAATTCTAATTGTTTTCTTTTCAGAAAAATAATTGAATTATTGCAAAATAAAGCAAATATGTTCACGTCTTTTTATAATATAACTTATAATACAGCTTGCAAGTATTAGTGTTAGGATTGACGCTTTAATATACAAATTATATTCAAATTACGTATATAATTTCTGAGATATTTATACATCATTTAAGCTAATAAAAAATATTTCAATTTCCAAAGAGATGAGGCCCCTTAATTATAGTTGACTTGAAATGGATAATTGAACTACCATATACACAAAAAACAGCGGCCGTACCTTTGGTGCAATAAAAATGGGCTTGGCTCGGATGGATCAGATTGGTAAAATAACAACTAGCTTAATTTAAGAAACGCTAAAAGTGTTTCATGAAAATTAATATATGGCGGCTTCAGATATGATTTAGATAACGTTAACCATTCAGTGACAGCACTAGATAAAATAGCTTAAAGTTTTAAAAAAAAAAATATGTCAAATTAAAGTTTTACTCACAAACAAACAGTCTTGCATCTGTCACGTGTCAGTTATACATCATAAAGATAAGCTTCTGAAACATCCTGAGAAATTTGCGTTCTTTATTACAAAAAAAAAGTAAGCAAACATAACCTTCGAGATGAAATTTCTTTCCATCAGATGTTATCTTTATGATTAAGTGTACAATAAAAAAAAAACTAAAAAAAAAATAAACCAAAACATGTGATACAAATTTTATATCGCTATAAAATATTACTATTTGCATATTTAAATCGCGATAAATTCTCAAGAAATGAAGATGATGAAAGTAGGAAATAAACACTTTTATCTGAATGCATGTAGTATCAGTGCAAGGACTGAAGATTTTTTTTTTCAAAAGCAAAGAGCAAGCATTGAAAGTGTAGATATATAATCAAATTAACAAAAGAGAAAATTTTGTTGTTTATAGAAAAACTTATAGAAGTTACCCTGCAAACATTTTCTATCGCCTCAGAATCGCCAGATAATCGCTGGACAGATGAGACAATTGCCGGCGAGCTCATTTGAGAGTCATCCGGGTATCGCCGACTGTAAACAGCTGAGGCCATAAAAGCGACTCACCGGGAAGATTCGTAAGCGCATCACCTGAAAGGTTTTTGCTGGGATTATTCGCTAACGAATTGCCGAGAGGGGTCTCAAGCGACTCGCTGGGTAGAGTCGCAAATGAATCGCCGAAATAGGTTTTAAGCGATTTGCTTGGAAGAGTCGCAAACGTGAAGTCCTTAAAGGGGTCAAACGATTCGGCAAAACGGGTTCTCAGCGATATGTTGCGAAGCATCGTTCTTGAACGTTTAAAAATGTTTTATTAAATTAAAAAATTTAAAACGAGTCCTTGCTTCTGAACGATAAGAAACTTTGTCATTTTTTCACAAGCTTCAAAAGTTCTGCTTCACTTTAATGGTTTTTCAAAGCCTACCTCGTATTCCAACTACATTCCATCTACCAACGATCGTCGGAATGAGCAAAAGAAGAGTTTTCCAAATTTTTCAAGAATCGCGCATTCATCGCTTTGACTATCGAAATGCGATCCATCTTACAACGATCGCTGGAATGAGCGATCGCCAAGAATGTTTCTTGAATCGCACATTCATCGCTTGGTCGATTGAAAAGCACTTAATCTTCTGAAGAATCCTTGGGCGAATTGCAAGTGCATCGCAAAACCAGCTTCTTTTTCAATCATCTTTCAAATGTGCAGGGTAAGAATTACTAACAAATCGTCTGATAAATTCCTGATCTAATGAAGAAAACACATTTTTGAATAAATCCGATGTTATTCATCAACATAAAGTCTTTCAAGAGCGATCATTCCAGCGCTTCTCTAACACATCAATACCTTTTTTGTAGAACGATTTATTTTTTTTTTCGGGGCGCTTATTTCGTTGATCACCTCCTCTCTTTCCGGCGAGCATTAGTTTTAGGTCTGCGAACAGGTAAAAGTACGTGTAAGCAAAATCTCAAGAATAGGGTGAGCACGTAATCGATTCGAAGTGGTATTCATGCAATCTTGCCATCGTAGCCAAAGACTTGCGACTCAGTACATTGTCTTTGTGAAAGATTACTTTCTTTCTTTGCACATGGAGCCGTTTCTTTGAAATTCTCTCGTTCAAAAGACCTTGTTGAGCCATGTAACAATCTATTGGCAGCACGACATTTTTTTGAATTATTGTTAGTCTTACGGTTACATCAATGCTTTTGTAATGCAAAATTTGGTTGAAATCGGAGAAACGGTGTAGATGTTGCTAGTTTAGAAATATAGTGCCACGCCCCCTGTCTAGTACCACCCATTTTTATAAACTACGGACTGATCCTAATGCCATATAATATGTTTGCAAAATTTACAAAATGTAAAGGGAGTTCGATTAGAGTTAATTTGACACGCTCCTTGTCCAATCCCACCCACTTTTGTAGGTTTAAACCTTCTCATTATACTAAAGAATATATGTGCGAAATTTGGTTGAAAACGAAAAAAGGTGTAGATGGAGATCTAGTACTGCCAATTTCATAAACTTAAGATTGCACAAATTAGCAAGGATTATGCGTGCAAAACTTGGTTGTTTTAAAAACTTAACTAAAAACTTAAGACACACGGTGTAACAGAAGTTCGATTAAAAGTAAAATGCCACACCCACTTTTCTAGCCTAAAGACTCCACATTATAATGATAAATATATGTGCAAAATTTGGTATGGCTTGGATAAACGATGTGGGTGGAATTTGGGTACATACAGACAAGATGTCAATCAGTTTTATATATTTACGATAGTTTTTCTATTTTGATGGCGTCACTTTGTATGGGAGGTACGAGTGATTTTTATCCGATTTTGCCAAGTATCATAGTGATGGTCTATATTATATATGAAAGCCTATGTGTAAAATTCCAAAACATTTCTTTAATTTGAGCAGTTTTGTCGAGAGATTTTACGGTTAATATAAAGCCACTTTGTATGGAAGGTAGGCGTGGCTTTCATCCGATTTTCACAAATTTCATAGTCAGGATTTATATGAATGAATGAATGAATGAATGATTTTATTATGAAAAGGAGCTAATAAAAATTGTTACAACTTTTAGAATATAACTATAATATAATAATATTTCATAAATCTGCATTCTGTAGCTCGAGAGCTAGTGGCGAATGCAGGTATACGACTAAATAAATACACAATATCATTTATGGGGTCTTAAAGCTACATGCACATATTTTTAATTTATTAATAAGATAAATTAATATTTGTTTTTTTTTTTTTAATTGATTAATGGATGGAAAAAATAAATCTTAAAAAAATAAATCTTAAAAAAATAAGAAAATACAGAAGAAGCACGTGTAACAATCATATTTGCAGACGAAGTATTAAATTTAATTCCTCATAGTTGTGTAAAAACAGCCAGGCTTTTACTTTTTTAAGGAAGGAATGCTTATCACGTATGCAACGAATAGTATCTGGCAAGCTGTTGTACAATCTCGGAGCTATCGAACAATGTGAATTTAGAAAAATCTGTGTACTATGCGGTGGAACTACGGTTTGATTGTGTCTATTAATTCTTAAATTGTAGTTTGGGTTGTTCCTGTTTGTTAGAAAACCACTGTTACAAAAAAATAGTTTAAGGGTTTTATAAAAGTACAAATGTTTAACTGGAAGAATTTCAAGGTTTTTAAAAAGTGGAAAGCTGTTTTCAAGTCGACTTTTACCGCAGATGATACGAATAACGTGCTTTTGAGCGATAAGCAGTGGGGTGATTTTATAACGATGAGTACCGCCCCAACAAGCCAGTCCATATTCAAGTTTTGAGTGTAAAATAGCGTAATAAACACAAGTTAATAATTTTTTCGAACAGAATGTCTTTAATTGATAAATTTGTCGTATAGCCGACGACGCGTATCTCTTAAGCGCACTCGTGTGTTCTGACCATGTCATCTTCGAGTCTAAGAAAATCCCTAAATATTTGAAAGTTGTAACGCAATCAATATTAAAGCAATCAGGACAGCAAGCTACACTGTCATTGAAAGTTTGCAAATTATTTGATGTGGCACAAGTGTACTTATCGAACATAAATTTATTGCAGTTTGGCTGATGATATATAAACTTATTGCACTGGAATTCTCTGCCAGCCGCGTTGAAATACATTATTTTAGTTTTGTCACTTAGGACTAGCTTATGCATTGAAAACCAATGTCTTATAATGCCTAGGTCATGGTTAATGCTTGCTGTTAGATCAAGAAGAGAATTTCTCGAATACGTACATGCCATATCATCTGCGAAAACTACAGATACACTTTCAAATTTTTGATTAAAAAGTGAATTAATATAAATTAAAAAAAGGATAGGTCCTAAAACCGAACCTTGTGGCACACCTGTGTCAATTGATACGAATAAACTAAACACGTTGTTTATTTTTACTCTCTGCATTCTATTTTGTAAATATGAGCAAAGCCATTTGTGAGTCGATCCTCTAAGCCCACATTTATACATTTTATTTAGAAGAATTTTATGGTCGATCGTATCAAAAGCCTTGGTGATGTCTATAAAAAGTGCAGCTGTTTGTTTTTTGTTGTTAATGCCGCTATAAATATTATTGCAAAATTTCAGAAGTGCATCTTCAGTTGAAAGACTCGGTCCGAAACCAAACTGATGTTCGCTAAAAAATTTCGTTTTATTTAGAAAATTTAGAATTCTAGCTTTCACAAGTTTTTCGTACACCTTCGAAAAAACCGGTAAAATAGAGATAGGACGATAATTATTTGGTAACTGCTTGTCACCTTTCTTGAACAAAGGAATAACTTCCGCCTTTTTTAATTCCTCGGGGAAAACTCCAGCATCAATACTTTTATTAACCAGGTGGCAAAGTACGTCAACAATATTGTGCACTATTTGTTTTATGAATACATTTGAAAAGTTATTTTCTGTTTTTGCGTTAGAGTTCTTCAACGACATTATAATTTTATAGATTTCAGTGGTAGAAGCTGGCTCAATATAAATGCTCTGACTGTAGGAAGTTTCATTTTCTAAGCAACAACAATTTAAATTTCTTGTAGTATTGTTAGGAATAACACTTTTTACAACATTCGTAAAAAAATTGTTCAATATTGAAGATTAAAGCTTACGTGCAAAATTTCGTGGCATTTCTTTAACTTTTGTGGATTTTTAAGAGATTATACGGTTGAAATAAAGCTACTTTGTATGGGAGGTAGGCGTGGTTTCTAGACGATTTAGCCTATTTTCCAACTTGATCTTTATTTTTTAGAAAGAAGCTTAAATTTTGAATTTCATCGCGGTAGCTTCAAAACCGACAGACAGGAAATCGACTCAGATGGTGATGCTGATCAAAAATGTATGTACTTTTATATACTTGCCACGCCTCCTTATTAACGTTACAAACAGAATGACAAAGTTAATATACCCCTTACGCAGTAAGCGTTTAAAAAATTTTATTGTTTTCATACTTGTGCAAACTTCTACTCGAGTAGAGTACGTCTTATAGGGAGAGATTGGGACTTTTATGGCTTTTCCAAAAAAGTTATTTATTATGAAAAAGTTATTGTTTTTGATCAAAAGTAAAAGTTATTAAATAAAAGTTATTTATAACTTTCAATTTTTGCTCTTATTGGATAACTGCTTTAATAAAGTTTAAAAGGGGGTATTTTTTAACTTTTATGAATTAAAGTCGGACATAAGAGTTTATAAAGACTTTGATTCTTAAAAATATTTTATTAAAGTCTTTGCAGACTTTTCTTCAAAAAAGTCAGTCATAAGAGTCTTTTGAGACTTTCATATTATAAAACTCTTAATATAAGTCTCCATCTGACACAGACGATTTTTTCAATTGAATTAATTTTTCTGTTCGGCCCTCACCTCTCTGCAGTCAATGGCAAACCTCAGAGAGTAAAAACTGTGATTTCCGCCCAATCATTTTTGTGTCGTCACTATCAAAAGTGCTTGAATTTCTCATGGCTGAACAGATCTCTTACCATCTTAATGCAAACAACCTTTTGTCTCCCCTCCAGTCGGGTTTTCGCCCAGGGCATAGCTGCTCCACTGCTGTTGTTAAAATATTAGATGATATCAGAACTTTTTTTGATAAGGGTCATATCACCTTAGTTTGTCTCTTAGATTTCTCGAAAGCTTTTGACAGTGTAAGCCACCCTATGCTATGTAAAAAGTTAGAAACCTGCTTCAGCTTCTCAGATACTGCTGTTCAACTCCTAAGAAGCTACTTAGAGGGAAGGGCGCAAAGGGTTAAGGTGGGTAATAGATACTCGGGTTTTCGATCTATTGTTAGCGGGGTACCCCAAGGATCAGTACTTGGTCCACTCTTGTTTACTATGTTCCTGAACGATATTTTTTCTTTATGTCATAATGTCACAATGCATGCATATGCAGATGACCTGCAGCTCTATCTGTCCCGACCCACATGCCTCATAGAAGATCTATGTGTCAGAGTTAACGAGGACCTGACTGAAATCAGCAGATGGGCTAGTGATAATCAACTGAGGTTAAATCCTCTAAAGTCGTACGTTTTACCTGTAGTGAAATCAAGATACCCGTTTAATGATCTGCCTCCTATTTTCCTAAGTGGAACCAGACTTGGGTTCGTTGAAAAAGTAGTCAATCTAGGGTTTGTCATGAACTCTTCGCTTACGTGTGTTGACCACATTAACAGTGTAATTAGTAAAGTTTATTATTCCTTAAGAAATCTACGAAAAACTGCGTCATTGGTTCCTACTGAAACAAGACGAAAACTGGTTATACAATTAATTGTGCCAATAATAACTTATTTCGATGTTGTTTATAGCAAACTAGACTCAAGGTCAGCTCATAAACTATTAGTGGCTTATAACAATGCCGCTCGTTATGTTTACGGTATACGAAGGTTTGACCATATATCAGCCAATAGTAAACGCATCCTTGGGTGCAATATCATTAGTTTTCTCAATGCAAGAAACTGCATTTTTATGCACAGACTTATCACTTCGAAAAGCCCCAACTACCTGTTCCAAAAACTCACATTTTGCAGATCCACCAGAAATGTTTTCTTCCTTGTTCCACAGTTCAGATACAATGAATCTAGTCGTTTTTTTTTCATTAACGCAATAAGATTTTGGAATTCACTGCCAAATAATTTAAAACGCGTTACCAACAAAACAATTTGTAAGCACTTAATTTTTGACTTTTTCTCTTAAATTTTCTTTATCTATCTCTTTCTTTAATTACTTACTTCAAATGCTTCACTTTATCTATTTCTCTATTTAAGTTAAAATAACTTTTTTCTCCTATGGTTATATCCATTAAAAATTTGTATCTTTGTTATATCCTTTTAAGAGGTTGTTATCCCAACAATTAAATAAAATTTTTGAATTCTTGAATCTTTAAAATTTTTAGTTTTAAATTGCAAGTTTAAAAATTTTTATATTTTAAGTTTTGAATTTTAAATTTTAAATTTGTATTCTTAATTTTTATTTTGTAATTTTTACTTAGATTATTCTAAATCGTTGCATTTAAAAGAATCTATCTTGTATGCTAATAAAATATCTGAAATAAATTGAAATTGAAAATATTTGTGTGAAGCGTATTTGTCGGAAATATTTGGCAAAAGAGTCTTTAAAAGATTTTTATAAAATTTTTTTGAGAATAAAAGTCTCAAAAGACTTATGCTTTAATTTTTTTGAAAAAAAGTTAAAAATGAGGATTCTATCTATCTTCTATCCATCTATCTATCTATATTATTATTACGCAAGAGAATTTTTTGTGATGACCAACATAGGTGCAATAAGGTTTTATTTTTTTTAAATGTTGTGTATTTTTTAAAAAAAGCTAAAACCATTTTCTATGAAAAAAACCAAATTTCTATGTGATGCCCAAAAGTATGTGATAGATTTTTATCATAATGAAATGATAAGTAATAACTAAGCGCTACTTAACAGTTCAACAGAAACATAGAAAGTTTCTATGAAATCCTTGGTTCAAAGGTAAAAATAGTCCTTAGTATTGGCATTTTAACGCCACACGGGATTACTAGTAACTTTTGTTCTTAAATGTAAAAGTGAACGCTTAACTTATTTTTTTATATATGTAAGCTAAAAGCTAATTTTAACTTTTATATTTAAATGAAAAAGTTAACAGTCAGACTTAACATAAACAAATTATTTTTTAAGAGTTATTTCGAAGACCTGCTTATATGTATCCAATGTTGCCAAAATTTAACGGGAATTTTTTCATCAATTAGATGTGTTTGCATCGGTATCACACTATTTTAATTTTAAGGTTCGATTTTAAGTACATAACATATATGCAAAATTAATTACATTTCTATTTGCCCTTGTAAACTACAGCTAATTACTAATTTAAAATATAATTTGCCTCATTTTTACTACATGCAAATATTTTCACTTTCTTGAGATTACTTCTTGTTGTTGTTAAAGTTGGAATTCTTATTTAGTGATTTACTTATCTTCTCATCTTAACTCTTTTCTACCAACTGAGATTGACCACATTCACTTGTTTTTTTTACAGTTTTTTTACAGTTTGCGCATGTTCATTCTTATCAAGTGACTTTACGCTACTATCTGTGAAAACATGGTAAGCGTAGAAGAATTTTATAAAGAACCTCCTATAGTTCAAATATTTTTCAGTTGACTATGAAACGGAAGAACAGCGAACGGCATTAGTGATAATCATTTATTTTAGTTGTTGTGATTAAAAAAAAAAAAAAATCTATATTGAAATGTAAGGATAACAACTGTTCAAGCAATTCGTGTTTAAAGCGGAAGTTTTTTTTTTGTTGTGATAAATAATAATAAGATTTTGATGGGAAAATAGCGATAGTGGCTTATAACACTTCAACAGAACGATTCACATATTGACTAATTAATACAAGTGGTACTTAAGAAAAACCAGTTAAAGCTAGTGTGTATTCTATTATTTGAATGATTTCTTCAAATTTAAGTTAAGAATTGCTAAAATTTTACTTTCAACTTCGCAGTATTCATACTGGTAGGAAAAGTTTTAATTTTTAATAAATCTAAAATGTTTGCTATACGTTTAGACTTCTAATCTTTATAATTTAAAAATTGTTTTTATATCAATTGAAATTGACATCTTTTAAATTCAGAACAAAAAAAAAAAAAAATAATCTCTAAAGTGAAATATGTAACAGATCAAAAAACGCAATATTGAAACAAAGTCAGAACAGAATTAGTAATTGGTTAAGAAAATTAATTTAATACTTTTATAGGTTAAAACCTGGGTAGGATTTGAGCGACATTTACTCGACATAAGCTGTCATAATTTAAAAAGATTTTTGTGCTTAGAACATAATCATTAAAATTAATCTACTGGCAGGTGATTTTTTATTAGGTATACAGTAAAGCTTTCAGAACTCGAATTTTCTATAGCTCCATCACACAAACTATGCCCTTGACAACGACTCTGCTAGGAATGTTAAAAACTTCCTCCTAAATTTCAAAGAATCATTTTTTTAACACTTACCTAATATTATGTAGCTCCGAAAAATGGGCGATAGGAAACAATTTTGTAATAAATGGACTTATTTATTTAGATATTTTTAAAATATAGTCAAGAATTTTTATGGGTGTAAATCATGTGTGAAATGTTTCCCAAACAATTTGTGAAATAAATTTGTTTCAACTACATAAATAAATCATAAATGCAAATATCAAAATAATAATAGTCATCCTTTTACCGAGTTACGTCAGTCATTTAAATGATTGACCACACAATTTTAAAATCTGCTTAGTATTTTGTCAAAATGTTGCAATCTCTATCTAACAAATGAAGTTATTCATACCAAAAAAAAAAAAAAAAAATTTATCAATCGAGCAGCAATTAAAACACTTTAATATTCATATGTATTGCTTGCTTATGGGGCATGAATTTTTGATTGTAGGTATATCTTTGATCATACAAATATACAATCTGATAAAAAAACGTGATTCGTTCCTATTATCAATAAATTGGCTAATTTATTTGTCTTGTTTACTTATCACAATCAACGCAAAAAATTTGAACAGCATATTTCACACATGTCAACAGCACATTAAAAAGTTTGGTGATAAACAAATGTTGCTGTCAAAACTGCCAAAGTATTAATTATTACTATTGGCAAGAAGTTATAATTTATTTTATGCTCTTCCGTTTGGTTTTTTTGGGAAAAAATCAAACATGTTTATTAAGGAAAATGTTTATCTTTATAAAGTAATACAATTTAGCAAATTTTTTTTTATTGAAGAATTCGGAGAAAGCAGACCCTTGTCGGCATATTGCTTTAGGTGTAAGTGTGGTTTGGTTTTTTGTGGTTTGATAACATATTTTATACAAACATTTTTCAGGTTTACTGATTTCATATAAAATGAACTCATATTCATATAAAAGTACCCTCAAGGAAAAATTGGAAGTGATGAAGAAACATTCCTCATCGTATCTTTTGGAAGCTTATGGGGTGTTTTCAATTCATGTTATTTCTAATCCACTCTCTTAAGAATGCATGTGGAAATTATTGTTTCCAAACCGCTTCTTTAAGAATGCATGTGGAAACTTTTGCTTGTTTTGAGACAATGACAAATCCAGTGGAGACAGATATTTCCACATTTATTTTCCACATTCATTAGAGAATGTTTCCCTCTAATGACATAAGGTTTATTCACTACCAAAAAATTGTTACAAATTATTACAAATTATTACAAAAGTTTTTACTTGTACAGCGTTCACGTACTCGAAAAACTTGCAACGAGAGAAGACAACCCAGTGAACCAAAACTACCGTTTTTGAATTCATTTATGAACCTTTTCGGGTAGAAACGTTCATTTTCGGCTCTCATAAATGAACCCTTTTTGTATCATTCATCGGACTAAAATGCCTCTCAAAAACGAACCTTATTTTGTTCGCAAATGAGTTAAAAAAGAACCATAAATTATCCTTTTTTTTGTTTGGAAATGAGTTAGAAAAAGAACCATAAAAATGTCTTTTTCGGCACTCGGAAATGAACCCTTTTTGAATCAATCGCCGGACGAAAATGCCTCTCAGAAACAAACAGTTTTTTCTTCTTAAATGAGTTCAAAAATGAACCATACAAAAGTTCTTTTTCGGCACTCGAAAATTAACCTTTTTTGTATCAATCTTTGGACTGAATTGCCTCTCAAAAACAAACCTTTTTTTGTTCAGTAATGAGTTTAAAAAAAGAACCTTTTTGAATTATAAATTTTATTATTGCATAATACTATTTATAATTACATAGCGATATTTTGTTAAAGAAGAAATGATTATTACTAAAATTAGAGATCATATTAATCATTGTGTTAATAGGATTAATATACCTGGGCTGGAATTCACGCATTGTGTTTTTCATAATATTGATGTTTCAAAGGGGAAAAGTTGTGATTGTTTTCCAATTTGACAAACTTCCAAATTAAATATGAAATATCAAAATAGTTAAGTTATTAATTGGGGAGTTTATTTTATTACTTTTTTGCATGGAATGTTTTCGTGGTTTTCATTCTATTTGGGCTTGATTTTAATTTTTGATAGAAATGTTGAAATGTTGAAAATGTTCATACGTGTAGCAGTATATCCATCTCGCACTGGTAAAAAAGTTCATATGACGTTTGTACGAAGGTCAACATTTTCATTTTAATTTCCTTTATTTAACTGATTTTAGAATATAAAAAGTAACATTTATGATTCATTTGTGAACTCATTTATGAACAAAAAATAGTTCGTTTATGAGAAATTGTTTCCTACTGATATGATAAAAAAATTATTCTATATTGAAGGGAGAGTCCAAATAAAAATCCTAAATTTAAAAAACAGGTCAAGCTGGATGAATATTGGCTTAGCAAACCAGTATCATCTAGCAATAGATTTGCTGCCCTAGAAGTTGATGAACCCTCGGAAACTCCACTCAAACCAGCTGAGAAACCTACTAAGCCCCCTCCCATATATGTAGATAAAGTAGAAAACATATCGCCACTCATATCTCTACTTGTTGAGCACGCTGGTGATAAGTTTGAAATGAGAACACTCAATAATAATAAGGTCAAAATTCAACCAGCAACACCAGAAACATATAGCTTGATAATTAAGCAGCTCGACCTTAAGAAAACGGAGTTTTATACCTTTAAACCCAAAAACGAAAGAAACTTTAAAGTCATTCTCAAAAATATGCACCCATCAGTGGATACTGATGACGTTAAAAATGCCTTACACGAAGTAGTAAGTAAATATTGTTACAAATATTTACAATATTAAAAATCGAGAAACAAAGAAGCCATTGCCAATGTTCGTAGTAGAAATCAAACCAAATGAAAACAATAAACATATATATGCCATTAAGACATTGTTACATAGCTGCATCAAATTTGAACCACCGCGTCCGAAGCGCGAGATACCACAGTGTGCTAACTCCCAAGATTATGGCCACACTAAAAGCTTCTGCCGACGAACTCCGAAATGCATAAAATGCGCTGGAAATCATGCTTCGTCAAAGTGTCCAAGAGAAGGTAGACGTGAAGATGTCAAGTGCGCTCTTTGCGATGGAAATCATCCTGCAAATTACAAGGGTTGCACAATCTATCAGCAACTACAAAAATCGAAATACCCACCCACTAGAGCCAAAGCATTACCCGCAACGCAACAGCGAAGTCTTACTTCTCAAAATCCATTGCCACCCCAAAATCAGCAAGATAATATCACCTACGCAAATGTAGTCAGAAATTCTTGCGAAGAGAATCATCGTGAAGAAAAATCTAGCGAAATGAAAGAAATGATGGCATTGCTTAAACAGGTTCTGCAACAAATCACCACTATGATGACAGTAATGGTCTCGCTCACAACCAAGCTGTGTCCCACAATAACGCCATAAAAATCGTCCTTTGGAACGCAAACGGACTGTCACAACATTTACTTGAAGTAAAAACATTTTTAGCAGCTCAAGATATCGACCTTCTCTTAATATCTGAGACTCACTTTACAAAAAAAAGTTTCTTTAAAATACCAAAATATAATTTCTACTATACTTTACACCCTGATGGTACAGCACATGGTGGAACGGCAATACTCATAAAAGACAAAATCAATCACGTTTCATCCCCAGCATACCAAACAAACGAAATACAAGCAACCAGTGTGTTAGTCACCGATTGGAATGGACCGTTGAAGATATCCGCAGTGTATAGCCCACCGAAACATACAATTAAACAAGATATGTATGAACATTTTTTTAAATCTCTTGGCAACAGATTTATTGCAGGAGGAGACTTTAATGCTAAACACACCCATTGGGGATCTCGTTTAATAACAACTAAAGGGCGTCAACTCTTCGCTGCCATACAAAATAAAAACCTAACTGCAGTATCCACGGGAGAGCTAACATACTGGCCAACAGACGTCAACAAAGTGCCAGACTTAATCGACTTTTGCGTAGTTAAAGGTGTACGAGCAAATGATATACATGCTAGGTCAAGTCTCGAGTTATCATCTGATCACTCTCCTGTCATTGTCACCCTCAATCGACTCCTTCAGGAACAACCTCAAAAATGCTTTATCCATAACCCAAAAACAAACTGGGTATACTTCAGGCACCTAGTCTCTACATCGTTAAACACAAAAATGCCTTTGCATTCTGACGATGACATAACGAAAGCTAGTGAGCACTTTACTTTACGTGTCCAAAAAGCAGCTTGGCTCTCTACACCCACAATAATCCAAAAAACAGATCCCGCATGCTCCATTTCGATCCAAAAAAAGTTAGAAGAGAAAAGGCACGCACGAAGAGTATGGCAATCAACTCGATATCCAAGAGATAAAAAACACTTAAATAAAGTTACCAAGCAACTAAAAGAACTCTTGAGGGTCTCTATGGAGGAACATACGCAAAAATATCTTTCTCAACTCGATGCCACCCTAGTAACAGACTATTCACTTTGGAAAGCTGTTAAAAATCTTAAAAGGCCTGTAGCGCAAAATACACCACTGCGTAAATCGGATCAATCTTGGACTAAAACAGACAGCGAAAAAGCTGAAACATTTGCAAATCACCTAAGCACAGTCTTCACTCCAAACTCAGAAGAATCGCCAACCAACACGCAAGATCAGATAAACTCGCTTTTAAACCAACCATATCAAATGGATATTCCCATCAAAAAGTTCAGAAACAACGAAGTACGTAGTGTTGTCAGAAATCTACAGTTAAATAAGGCCCCAGGGTATGATCTTATAACAGCAAAAACTCTTAAAGAACTGCCGGACGAAGGTTTCACCTTCTTAACCCAACTTTTCAATGCTGTTTTAACGAAAGGATTTTTTCCTCCTCAATGGAAGGTTGCGCAAGTCATTATGATCTTAAAACCTGGCAAGCAACCAAACAATGCAAAGTCTTATCGGCCAATAAGCCTCCTACCAATTATTTCTAAAATTATGGAAAAATTAATTCTTAAACGACTTATGCCCATAATCGAAAATAAGAATTTAATCCCAGCGCATCAGTTTGGCTTCCGAAGAAAACATAGCACGATAGAGCAAATCCACAGACTAGTTGAAGTAATACACAATGCCTTTGAAGCAAAAAATTACTGCACTGGTGCATTTTTGGATATATCCCAAGCTTTTGATCGAGTATGGCATGATGGCCTTTTGTTCAAAATAAAAAAAAATCTCCCGACAACCGGTTAATATAATATATATTGTTTTGAAACCTATTTGGACCTACGGCATTCAGCTGTGGGGACAGCTGCAAACTCCAATATAGAGATATTGCAGCGTTTTCAATCGAAAACTCTGCGTATGATCGCTAACTGCCCATGGTATGTTACAAACGCACAACTGCACTGTGACCTCAAAATTCCAACAGTTCGAGAGGAAATAAGGAAAATCTCAACCCGCTACAAGGAACGTGTATTATCCCATCTAACCACCTGGCGGCGACCCTAATGAATAACAGAAACGTGTTCACCAGACTTAAACGAAGGTCTCCACAAGATCTGCTTTTGTAAACTGATAAAACTTATTTATTACTTATATTAATTTGATTAATATTAAAATTGAATAATACGGATGCACCACTGGGTGTATACCGTCCAATGTTTATTATGCATGCTTTTTTATAGTTTTCAATGTATTAAATATTCCAAATATTACTTATTGTCTAACGACAGATCGTAATAAAGAAATGAATTAAAAAAAAAAAAAAAAAAAAAAACTATATTGAACTCATTTCAGAATGCAAAAAAGAAACATAAATGCTTCATTTCCGAACTCATTCATGAACAAAAAATGGTTAATTTACAAGGAAGTCTTACCTACTGAAATGATACAAAAATGATTCATTTTCGACTCAAAATAAGTTTTTAATGAATTTCGCAAAATATGTACAATTTTTCTTTATTGGAAAAGCTTTCACGAATTTAATCTTTTATAGCAAGCACTTTTTAGCGACAAAATAAAAAAGAAAAAATTAAAAAAAAAAAAATTCTAACCAAAAACGTTCGCAAAACTCTAACCTTACTCAAAACCTTCGCTTATGGTTCAGTGGGAATGAGAGCATAAAAAAGTGAGAGGGGAAAAAGTAGCTACAAGTTTCTGCTAGCAAAATTTCTACTTGCAAGAACTTGCAGCTTACGAAAAAGATTTTTTGTCAAAAATAAAACAATCTGTCAAAAGTTATTTCTTGTAGATTTCCTATAAAAATGAATGGAAAAAGAAACATTGGTGCTTTAAAGTCTTTGGCGTGCAATTTAAATTTATTTTATATGGCTCCATTTTCAAATATTTTAAGTTTCAAATTAAAATTTTAAAGAATTCGAATTAACAAATTTTTGTCCTTTGGGTTTCAAAAATGCTGTCAAGTCGTTCCAGCAGCTGTTTGTTTGAAAGTTTCTACTAGTTTTCTGTTCACGTACTTTTTTTACTATTTTTTTCCTTGTGACACTTATTTTCTCAATTCTTCTTTTGCTCTCTCTCTCTTGCTCTGTAAAGTACGTGAACAGACCTATAGTGTGTAAAAAAAGTAATGGAGTGTCCAACGGAAGGGTCCTTCATTCCATGGAATGTTTCCTGTTAACATCCGGGAATGTTTCCATTTCCTAGAGGGTAGATTTAAAAGATTATTATGCATATAAAGGGTTATATGTAAAAAAGTAGCTTAGTCAAATATTTTCTATAGAATGCAAAGTTTAAAAAAATTTGTTTATTGTCAAGATTTACCGCATTTCCAAAATCAACTTAAAATAAATGTAAAAAATTTTAAGCTGGGTTGGCAGCTATGTTTGCACTCTTAATGATAATGACGATGATGATTATTAAAATGTTTGCTTATTAATTAAATTTATTTAACTTTCAAGTTGTTCACTAAATGATCGTGTTTGAAATCTTTATTTTGCCTTTGTTTTTTGCATTAACAACAGAGATTTATAATCTGATTCTTTATCTCAATCGCGGTAAATATTGTTATTAAGTTTAATGATATATTATAAAACTCAGCAGGTATTCGAGCAGATACAAACAAAAAAAAAACAGATGCAAAATTGAATTAAGCGACAAATACTTCAATAGAAGGGTAGAGGGTAGTTTTCCAAATAACGGACTATTTACTATAATTAAAGAAAAAAACTGTTATAATTGAACAGTATATATTGTAGACTCTGCTCAAAAGAAAATGCTCAACTAAAATTAATGGTACATCTGAAGTCCTGTAGAGTTTTAATATAAACAAAAAATATACCGATAAATTATAAACAAATAATGTTTATGTTTCGAAAACTCAGTTTTATTTTAATTCTGAGTCTTATGACCCTTTTAAGACTCATATTTATGAGGCTGAACTTCCATAATGAGTTCATATAAGACTCCGTAATGAACGGGTTTCCCTTCCTGTAAGGGCACACTGAACTGAGCCCGATATTTAACTCTTATAAGAATCAAAAATTAGTGCATTTTATTTTAAGAGACATATTTAAGATTATCTCATGTCTCATATATAACAATAATTTTAATGATTTTGTGGCTCATGTGAAATGACCTAATAAAAGAGCTCATTTAAGAGCCTTATATGCGTGTTTCACTTTCTGCAAGGGTACACTGATTGGAGTACACAATATGACTCCTATTATATCAGGTATCCGAAATATCAGGTGTATTAAAAATAAATACATTAATTTTCCAATAGATGGCTGTACTAACCTGTTTCTCATGTTATATAAGGGCGTTTGGGTTACGCTAGATGGCGTTAAAAAAACTCACCAGACGGCTTTGTTATTGCTTGGCTCAGTTTTGTTTTAGCGCGCGTCAAGGAAATATGCCATATTTTACAGTTTTCCTTCAATAAAGGCGAAAACGCAAGACAAGTGTTTGAAAATGTGAATAGTATTTCTGATCCTTATACTGTAACAGCCAATAATGCGCAATTTTAATTTCGTCGTTTCCGTTATTTGATATCAAAGATGCACCACGCTTTGTAGGCCCAATCGTCGAAAATTTCGATAAAATCATGGAAGCCGTCGAGTCTGAGCATGATTTTATAGACATTGTAAACACTGTTTCAGACCACCTGAATAAGACTGGATACAAAAAGAAGCCGTCCTCATAGATCGAATTTCCATTTGGACCGAAACTCTGAAAAATTGCAACAAAATCGACCAATTTCTGCAGCGGATGGTGACTGGTGATAAATAGTGGGTCACCTACGGCAACGTCAAGCGAAAATGGTCGTTGTCGTTGTCGAATCGGAGCAAACGGTGGCCAAGCCAGGAATGACGGCCAGGAAGGTTTTGCTGTGTTATTGGTGGGACTTCCACGAAATCATCTTATATGAGCTGCTCCCCTGGGGCCAAACTATTAATTCGGACCTGTACTGTCAACAATTGGACTGTCTGAGGCAAACAATCGCCCAAAAGTGGCCAACTTTGGCCAATAGGAGAGGTATTGTGTTTGATTAGGACAACGCCATCGATAGTGACTCTCCAGAAGCTCCGGGAGCTTGGTAAGACAGTTCTTATGCATCAACCTTACAGCTGGGACATGGCACTAAGTGATTATCACCTGTTCTTGTCTATGTCGAGTGATTGTGCTGGTAAAACATTTGCCTCCAAAGTAGCTTGCTAAAATCGAACAGTAGTTTGCCAATAGGGATGGACGTTTCTATTAGAGAGTCATAAAGAAATAACTTTAAAAATGGCAGAAAGTAATCGAACAAATCGGCGCATATTTGAACTAAATCGGATCATTCCAACTATGCTTAATAAAATCTTAAATTTTATGTAAAAAATAATGGATTTTTTTAATACTTACTTAGGTGGCGCTTACAACGGTAAGTCGGTATTGGCCTCTTATAAGAATTTCCGCCAGCCATTTTTATTTTGCGCTTGCTGGCGCCAGTTGGAAGCTCCAAGCTTCGTCAGGTTGCCCTCTACGTGGTTCTTTCAACGGAGATGCGGTCGCCCTCTTCTGCGTGGATAGCCGCTGGGTACCGAATCGAATATATTCTTCGCTGAAGCGTCGTCTTCCACCAGCTCAACATGACCTAGACAGCGAAGCTGCTCGAATTTTATGCGCTTTCCTATGTCAATGTCCGCGTATAGCTCATACAGCTCATCGTACCATTGTATTCGGTACTCGCCATTGACGCAGATTGGTCCGTAGATCTTGTGAAGGATCTTTCTTTCGAAAGCTCCCAAAGTTTTCATCAGAGCTGCTCAACGTCCAGGTATATGCTGCATATAACAGGATGGGCATGCTTAGTGACTTATAGAGCGTGACTTTTGTTCGTCGAGAGAGGGCTCTGCTTCTCAATTGCCTGCGGAGCCGAAAGTAACACCTGTTGGCAAGAGTTTTTTAAATACACCTGATAAAAAAAAAATTATTCAAAATATTCTAAACAAATAATGTGTGTGTTTCTCAGTTATATTATAATTTTGAGTATTTTATGACTATTTTAAGGCTCACATTTATAAGCCTGAACGTTCAGAATGATTTCATTAAAAACACCGATATTAACGTGTTACCCTTCTTGCATGGACACACTGATCTGAGTCCGAAATATGACTCCTATAAGAGTTCGAAATATCAGGTGTAGTAAAAAGAAATGCATAATTTTTCCAACAGATGTCTTTTGTTATCTGTATTTCGGGTTGTATTAGTGAGTTCGGTTAATGCTAGATAGCGCTAGAAAGATAAGATTTCTTCCTAAAAAACCTTCTCAAACGGTTTTGTGATTGCATGATTCAGTTTTGTTATAATAAAATTTGAACATTGAGTCACTCTTTGCTTATAATATAATTTGAACATTGAAGAATCTTATTTTTATGTATGAAAAATAATATCTGAGAGGTGACCATCATTTTCATCTATGTACAAATGGGCTCTTTGCATTGGGCATTTTGCATAACAGCCTGCAATGTATCTGGCTCTATCACTCTGATTTCAGCTTTGATGTTCGATGCTCTTTAGTCTAAGACTTATTTGCATATACGCGATATTTCCGATCAAATTGGGTGAACATGAGTTCACCCCAGAGCAGGCAGGGAACTGCTTTCCCTCATCCAATTTTGAATCATTTCTCAAAAATATATAAAAAACAAACAAAAATGTAGTTCTAAGAAAAAATTCCTGAACCCTGGTGATCTATGTTTTGATTATTTAAAAGCCTGGTTATCTTCCTTTTGGTTATTTAAAAAAAGTCACATTCAAGAATAAATTTAAAAGTAAACGATTTCGCTTGGAAAAATTCCCACATCCTTGTTTTTAAATTTTCTACTGTGGTGGAATCGGCTAAAGGATAATTGATAGTTAATAATTAAAATCGCGTTTGCTCCATGGAAGGTCTTTATCAAATTGGCTATCACTTTTTCCTATTGATTTCATGCGACAGCTATTTAAATATCGCTTTCAAAAACGACAGTCAAAACAGTGACTGTCAACTATCACCTTGGCCGACTTCACCTCTGGCATTTTTGCTGATTTTTAATTGAAAATCAACCACTCCGCCCCAGGAAAAATCTATCTATGGGTCTGTGCTACATAGATCTGGGGCTATCTTTTAGGTTTCTAAGCAAAGTTAACTCGATGAGGATGGATATAAGGTTCCTCGTCTTCTAAAAAAGGCATCTTTTTCGGAAAAGTCCATAAAGCCTCAGTGCCGGATTAACCATTAAGCCAAATAGGCACCGGCCTATGGGTCCTGCGCTTTTTGGGCGCTCCAGAGCAACAAAAACTTTTTCCATTTCCTCTTATCTGAGAGTTGGTACCTGCTAGTAGATACAATACAATACAAAGTAGATATAGCTACATTATTTTTAAAAAACTCCCCGAATAAAAAAAAGTCGCTGTAATACAAATCACTATGATGCGCTGTTGTGCAAAATCGCCAAAATTGGAAAAGTTTCCCGGGGAATAACTAAAAATATTTTTTTTCAATTAGATTTAAGTATGAACCAAGACCATAACTCGATTCAAACTATAAATACCGATAATTATCTTTTGTTTTGTGCTTAATGATCTTGGAAAGGTTTTCAGAAAAAAATTCTTTTTTGATCACAACTAACGAATTCGAAAATATTTTGTTGATTTTTTTTGTTGGTTTCGGGATAGAAATAACTCAAGTTAATGTTTTGTATTGAAAGAAAATTTGAAAGATTTGGAAGAAAATTGTAGAAAATTGCATTCCAGCCCAATTTTAGGTAAAATGAAAATTGTTTTTAATTTTATATTGTCGCGAGAGTTATCCAACTGTAGTTATTTTATTTCTATTTATACAAATTCTTTTTGACTTTTATGTATATAAATCTAAACAGCTCAACGGATTTCGCTCAAGCTTAAGCGTGTATTACTTGCATCCTAGGTTAGGTTATTGCATACTAAGTTTTAACCACGCCCTCTTTTACAGCCCAAAAATCAATGAAAATACTATATTTCAGACAGTTTTGGTTGTATAATTCTGACATTTGGTAATTAAGTTTGTATGGTTACTTTCGGCTCTATTCGGCACCAAAAATGGGCATGGTGACACAATGGTTGCAACGTGCGTGGCGAGGCCGCGGACCACAGGGTCCTGCTACTAATATATAAAGCGCGAAAGGGGCCCCTTAGATTTCAACGGCCAAGGGGCCTTTACATTGGTTAATACGACACTGTATAGCCTAAGGTTTGGCACCGCGCAAAATCGCTTCATGGCGGTTACTAGATCAAGCCAAGGAATATTAAACTGAGTACAATGAACATTTTTTCCATTGACCTGGTTAAAAGATTAGACTCTTTTCTGACTCATAATTATGAGCGCTCATAAAAACTTCATAAGTAACTTCTTTATGATAGATATATGCAAGTTTTATATTCAAACTATTTATCGATTTGTAATTTAATATAACGAGCAACTTAATTTTATTTACATTTCGCATCATCTGTTTTTATATATTTTTCAACAGCATTAATTGGTCATTGCAATCCGTAAAATCAACAATAAAATTTACCGAGTGTTTCTGATTTTATTGCTTATAAACTAGTCATTTATTAATTTTTAATTGTATTGTTTACAAGTGAGTTGTGTAAATTATTGAAATCATTTGCATACTTTCATTTTCTAATTTATGATTGACTGTCGTGATACTCAATAATTGACAACAAAACTTAAGAGATGGGGCTAGGAGTATGGCACACTTAGTTGCCAAGCTAGAGGGTTTAATTTCGAAAGTTTTACTGCAGAAAATACATGGATAATATTAATATTCTCATAGTCATATTTATGCCTACACTAATAACAATCTGTAAGTTGTATGACTTATGACGATAAAAATTACATGCAAATAATGATCAGTAGAGCAGCTGAATACTTTTTACTACTTTTTTTATATATTTTAAATGCTAGAGTAGGTAACAAATGGACAATAAACAAAACAGCACAGTCAGATTATTTTCCCATGCATGTATTTAGTTAACTATATAAAGGTAGGTATGAAACGCATTAAAAAATTCTAAAATTTATATATTATCTAAGATTTATTTCAAGCTTATGCCATTAAATAAAAAATTAGATATCCTTCTTATTGATTCTTCCTAAAAATGTAAACTTATAATATTGTTTCTATTTCCGATTTCAATCTTTTATCGAAAATCTTATATCTTATAAGATATTTATTTAAGGCTTGGTAATTTGTGAGTATGATTTTGAGAAAAAGATAATTTTGGTGATAATTTCATCTAACAATACTATCCAATACAAGAGAAAATTTCTCCAATCCATCCTACAATTGCTGCTTTAATATTGCCACATAAATTTAATAGAAATTAAAGTTTTTTAAACTGGCCGGCGGGGCCATTTCCCATTATCGAAACGGGTTCAAACTATTACATATTTATTTTTTGTCCTACCGACATATTTAAGGGAGTTAAACTCGACTCAAAAATCACTTTGAAATTTTTCGTTACAAAAAAATTTTTGATATACACGTAAAAAATTTATCGCACAATAAAAATTCCAAACTTTACAATGTAATAGAAATTCGAGTAAAAACTATGTTTCTTGTTCTTTAGAATTTAAACTTCCTTGAACAATCCTTGAAACAAGTTGTATACGGCTGAGCGAATAATTGCCCAAGAGAATATCGCCCAAAGTGCCATAATGAAAAATCACCCAAAAATTTGGGCTTTTATTCATAATGAAAAATCGCCCAAAGGGAAGATGAACAAACGAATAAAACTGCGAATGATCATCCAAATTTGAAATGAACAATAGCCCAAAAACTGGAAAATTTAGAAGGCATTTTATTTCACCCATCACTCGTCTTATATTTAACAAGCTATTAACTAAGATACAACGCTTTACATGTTATGCACACTTGACTGTTCACTCTTTTACGAAATAAACAAAACGTAAGTATAATAAAGGGTCCGCCATATAACTTTTTTTTTTTGAAAATGCAAAAAAAAACTACTGAATATTTTCTCAAATTTCTTTTTTTATTTGAATGTACAATCCTTCCGGTTAATAATGGAAAATAATTTCATTCAAATGGCTGCCTCGGCTGGCCATGCAGTAGCCTACACGACCGGTCCAATTTTTAAGCACATTATCGATTGTGTGCAGCTGTATTTCACCAATGGCTTCACGAATATTGTCCTTTAAAGCGTCAATTGTCTCTGGCTTGTCGGCGTAACACTTATCTTTGAGGGCACCCCACAAATAATAGCCCAACGGTGTCAAATCGCAGCTCCGAGGTGGCCAAACGACATCAGCTCTGCGGCTGATAATGCGATCTTCAAAAACAGGGCGCAAAACATCGAGTGTAGCTTCGACTGTGTGGCACGTAGCGCCGTCCTGTTGAAACCAAATGTTGCCAATATCCTCCTCTTCAATTTTTGTGAACAAAGATTCGTTCAACATGGCCCGATAAAGATGGCCATTGACTGTAACGGCCACTCCGCGCTCATTTTCGAAGAAAAATGGCCCAATTATGCCTCTGGACCAAAATCCGCACCAAACAGTGACTCGTTTTGGGTGCATCGGCTTTTCAATGTATGCGTGCGGGTTTTCTGTGTTCCAAATGCGACAATTTTGCTTGTTTACATACCCGCCAAGATCAAAATGAGCTTCATCTGAAAAGATGATTTTTTTTGCAAAATCGGCATCTTCTGTAAGTCGATCGCAGGCAATATTTCCCAGCGTTGTTCAAGCGTATACACAACCATATTCGTTCAGCGGAAGGATAAAACTAATTATCTGTCAAATCAGACATGTGCTTAGTGTTACCATTCACGAAATAAGCACTAGTTGAAAAAGAAAAGTTAGATGGCGGACCCTTTATAAAGAATAATTTTATATAATAAAATTTTTAGCCTAATTTTTGGGCGCTTGTTCATTTTAACACTTTGGTCTATTTTCTCTTGGGCGATTATTCGCACAGCCGTTTTATACAAGGTCTATGTAAAGAGAAAAGGCGTATCAAATTTATTGCGGTCTAAGCAAGCAGATTATCAGTCCGTGAGTTCTGTGGTTCGAAGCCGGACACAGAAAAACTTTTTTTGTTATTTTTTTTCTATTATTGAAAAAACATGACTCTTTTTATGATAGAAATTTACTTCACCTTTTCGACCCCAACTTTTTTCTGTGGCACGAACATTTCTATTTTATTTTTAACGTGTTGTATTTGTTCAACAAGTGTATTGGCAAAATTTCAAGTTGCCACGCCCATCCGTATGGACTTGAAAAGCGCTTAACTTAACTTTGAAAAGCGTAACTTATAAAAATATTTAATTGAACCTTTGTTGAAAACTTTTTAATGTAAACATTTATCATTAAAAAAAAATTAAATATTAATTACGTCTTCATAAACTTACAATCAAATTTTCGATGACACAGCTGCAGTCTTTTGAAAATAACTTTGCAAAATGATTCCTAAATGAGTTCTTATTTCATGTAGACACATGTAATCACCGTTTTCATTGCGGTTTAGCAATCAAAAACAAAAAGAACTCTGATCGTATGGCGAAAAACAAGTGAAATTGCAAGTAAAAATCGTCTTGAATACTTCCTTAAATACATCATTGAATAAAGCTTCATAGAAGCAACTATACAAGAAAATAGAATTTTCAAGACTTTTACAAGCCTCTTTTAAGCAAAGCTTGAGTAATTGCTTTTATACAAGGTCTTTTCAAGTTAAGCTCGGATAACTTCTAATATTTAATATTTTTAAATTGCACTGTATTTTAGTAAATTTAGTTCCAGTGAACTGTACTTAAGTAATTCATAAACACGTTTTGCTACCCATTTTTTAGCTCGAGCACTGGCTCTGTGTAAATGCGTTTACTGACATGCAAGACTAGCAGTGGACACTAGACCATACCAGCACACAGGCAAAAAAAAAAAAAATAGTGCACACATCGAATCCGAAGCTTCTTTGAAAGGAAATTATAAAAAAAAATTAGTTTTTGCTTATTATAGCAATCTTACTATTGCTCTTCATTTTACCTGTGAAATATCATTTTGAAGTGTGTCTATATTTGATTTCGCTCACGCTATAATATTTAAGGGAATTTATATTTATATTTTTGTGATAAATTTAGGTGTATTTTATGAGAGGATTACGAAATAACGGTTAAAGATATTGATTTAAAAATTTCAGTATTAAGTTGTACGATTTAAAAATGAAGTATTTAGTTTTTGAACGTTCGATTATTCTGAATATAAAACGACCAAAAAACCTAAAAAAAATGTCTTCATTGTTCTTGATTTCGCTTTGCAAATGCGGCATTAATGCAAACTAGTTCGCTTCTGGTCCAAATTCGACCATATAAAAACCGATTTTTGTTTTGTATTTATTAAAAATGTTTGGCAAAGGCTAAAAACATTATATTGATAAATACTTTTGGTTAATACAATGAATGTAAATAAAATTAATTGTTATTGAAGTAAATCAAGGATTAGTTTGATTTATTTCCAAAAGATTATATTGAAAAAAATTAATAGGTGCATGCATGGTAAACTGTTGTTTATATTTAGGTTACATAGTCTTTCGGATTGGTAACAATAAATTTTCCCAGAAGAATTCGACTTCACTCAAATTTGAAATTTGAATTGCATTGAATACAAATTTGGCATCACTTCTACATTCCTAATGAATTCGCCACCAGTTATCTCGCTTTGAAGAGACCACAATGTGAATGGCAAACTCATAATAGAAATTGAGTCTATATTAGCGTCCATGGTAGAACAAAAGAAGGTAGATGCATTTCGCACTGTGCTCTCTTTCTCATAGCCAAAATTGTCAAAACCAATACAAATCACTTTCTTGTTTATGTTTTTCCAATCAAAGCTTTGTCATCGCTTTCAGATTTTCTATGAGCTGACAAATTTGTTTTGACCGTTATGGCAGTCTGCCTCTCCGAAATGCATATACCTTCTCTTATTTTACCATGTTAGCGTCAAGTGGCGGGTTTTATTTCTCATTACTTTGTGCGGGTCTTCAACGTTTATATGAAACCTTCTTTGTGTGTACGTTTGGCCGGTATAGAGCGATGTTATGTCGATGGTCACGGGCACAGCACGGTCACAAATTTTTACTCCCTTTTCCATTTCTCAAACAAAACAGTAAAACTTCAGATTATTTCTGATCAACTCTTACTGTCGAGTTTTTTCCGTGTATTTAGTTAAAAGCAAATATCTAAAAAAAATTCCTCTTCAATTAAGGCAAAAAAAAAAGGTCTATTTCCATTATAATACAAAATATCTGACCTCAGTTATTTTGTCAGTATATATTTGTGAAACTTTAAAAGCTTTACATAAAAAAGTATAGAAAAACCAAAAACTCGTTTAGTACGGATTTGTGAAATTTAAATAAAATGCTTGGATAAAAGAATGGATTTTTTATTTAGATAAAACCGGTTACATTTAATTACCTTAGTCTGGCGTCAAGTTTGGGGAATACTTAACCTTCTCATAAAAAAGAAAAATATCTAAAAAGCGATTATAAAACAATGTATGCAAATATTTAAGCATTCAATACAATAAACACAACACTTGTTTCAACAGAGTTTCTTATTGATTTAACAAAATAGCTTAATTAAAGCTTTTTTTAATTGTCACTAAAGTCAAATGGAGCAAACTAAAAAAAAATAAAACACAGGTTCGTAGTTGGACACACGAGAGAAGCGAAGCTGTTTTGCATTTTCATAGATTTGATAATTTAATGGTGGTTTCTTGTAATGAAATAACTTTTAAGTTCAAAAGTTTAAAATAACATAAAGTAAATTAAGAAACACACGTTAATATTTATACAAGTAAATTTTATTATATTTATTTATTTCATTATTACTTTGAATATTTTATTAAATGTTACATTCGTTGTTATTTCAACGCACTTGTGGACAATTGTTAAGTTTTCCTTTGTGCTATGCAAAAGCAAAAAAGAAAACAACAAAAAGTATACGGCTGTGGGAGTTGAACTCGTACCCCAACGATTAATAGTTCTATACACTACCCATCAATCCAAACAGCTTTGTTACGAAGAGTTGTTGATTCAATATTAAATATAACTGATGTTGCAGCAGATCACAATAATCTATTAATAGATAGAGGATTGTGTATTACTTACTTACTTAGGTGGCCGTAACAACCCGTGTCCGGATTTCGACCGACCTCGAGGATTGTGTATTGGCTATCCTAAATATCCTAAATATTAAGCAGCTATTCAAACAAAAGATGTTTCTTCACTTGCTGCAAGCTGCCATGATCCTCTATCTATTAATAGATTATTGTGATCTGCTGCAACATAGCTTCAGTTATACTTAAAGGCTCGTTCATAAGCCATGTTACCAATTTTTTGATTTTTTAGCCCCTCCACCCCTCCGCCTCCCCTTCCCACCCGTTACTTTTCATAGTGCATTTCAAACCGTATGTACTTTTCAAAATCCCTCTCCCCGTCCCCCTAAATTGGTGACGTAATTTATGAACGATCCCTAATATTAAATTAATAACTCTGCGTAACAAAGATGTTTGGATTGGTGCGTAGTGTATAGAACTATAAATTGTTTGGGTACGAGAACACAGAACCAAAAAATCAAGGAATTGATGCATGGAATGATTCTTTGATTCAATGAATCTTTGTTCGTTGGTTCAAAGAAAAAGTTCGTTGATTTAATTAACTTTTTCCTACTCCCAAAGAACGCATTCTCTAAATGATTGAACGAGTTCATTGATTTCAAGGTTTTTAAAGTTAAATAAACCTTTTTTTTGAAGTAAGAAGAACTACTTCCTTAATTTAAAGAATTGATTCTTTGGCTGTAAGAAAAAGTTCATTAAATTAAATAACATAGATTCATTGAACCAATGAACTCGTGCATGGGACCAATTCATTAAAACAAAGAAATTTTTTTCATATATTAAGTACGTTTTTGGTTCAGTGTAGGATTCCCACGGCGGGCCAAGTAATATTTTCAATATTTAACAATATATTTTCTTGTTTTAATGGACGCAAACAAAAAAGAAACATAAATTTTAAGAAAACGGTGTCGCGAAATAAAAAGTGTTGTTTTTGAGATTTCACTCAAGCAAATTACAGAACAAGACGTATAAAGCTCCGTTAAAAAAAAAAAAAAAACATAAAAAGAGAAAAAGCTTGTTATTTATTATTAAGTATGTTGTATTTGTCATAATTAAAGGCACGGTTTTTGTGTGCATCAATATAATAAATTGTGAATTCTCAAATATGTAACGCTAACTTCGTTGAAAATAACTTTTTGAAAGAAACAGGCTTCATAACTGAAATCGCTTTCATTTGAATTTAAAGTTCGTTTTTAAATAAGGTTTTTTAAGATTGTGGATAATTTAGGAATGAATTTTGTAGGTCAATATCAATGCCACGATTACTTGATACTGGTCACGCAGTGTAGGGTGCATAATATTTACGACGACCAAGTGTAATTTTTATCAGCCAATCTTATATGAAAGCAAAGTCATATTATATGAATATTGAAATTTTTTTTTAAAAAAAAGCTATATTTCAATCTTTAATTACATATATTTTCACCAAATTATTACTTAAGTGTACATAAAATTTCATCAAAGGGACCCATAAAAGTTAATGTAGATTTTTAAGTTAATATTTGCAAGATTCTTACAACAAGATTTTTGCTTAATATTTTCAAGATTTTTACAGCAACTCTAATCAAAATACACACATACAAACCATGTAAAACTGACAGGTGATCTTTTAACATAAAAAATCCCCAAAATGCAAATGAAGATAATGATAAACTTAAAGTAGACCAAAACGTAAGTAGTTAATAATACATTAATGGCCTTATTCTGTAAGACGCACGCAGTCATCTCACTTGGGGTTTTTTTTTGTCTGACAATAAATTTCATTAGAAAATGTCAGAGAGTTTGTTTTAATTTACCATATATGAAAACGGAATTGCCAGCCAAAAGGGGATTGCTTGCGTTTTACAAAATAAAGCCATAAATTTGCTTTTTTGAGAGTATGGGTCATTTCTGTGGACATCTGCGACTTAGAATATATCTTTTGATATGTAGCAATGTGCAAAATCCGAAACAATTATACTCTCAGAATTGTTTTAATCGTTATCTTACACTACTTCCACATCAATTTTAAGAAGATCAGTTTTGCTGTAACCAGTGATATCATATTTAACTATTTAATTTATAAAGCTAAATTTTATTTTGTCTGCAGGTACCCGAACTCCTCCCAAACATTTTGTTCGACTTCGACCAAATTTTCCACATTGAGAAATCAGTGACTTTTTGAATTTCCCACATAGTTACTTAAAATATGATACCTGTCCTGTCATCTGTCAACTGCTATATTTTAATAGACTGTTATCAAATTTTGAGCAAGAATTTACACATTTCACTCAAAACGATGACATTAAGTGATTTAAAATTTGATGGATGATTCGGTATTGAATGTCAAAATATATTTGTTGTTTGGTTTATTTGGGTTGGCCTCAATATCCCAAAATTTAAAGCCCCAAATCAAAATCACAAAATACAAAATCCTCAAATACCAAATCCCCAAACACTTAAGCCCTAAACAGTAAATACCCAAATACAAAATCTCCAGATTTAGTTAAGGAAGCTTGTGTTAGGTTAAAAATCGCTGCGATTCTTATGATGCTTTTTTCACCCGCAAAGCCAGCTTCTCTCCAATAGACACAAATTGAAGATTTTTTGGGATGCTTATTTCCTCCCAGGCTTGTGGTTCGTGGATCAGGTCAGTAACAGACCGGATTCGAGCAACTTTTAGCTTTTGAGCTCTTTTCTATGTCAAATGGACTCGGCATTCAGATGGGCAGCCAACCACAGTATCTTAAATGATTTGCGATAGTTGGAGCCCGGATGTTGAAGCCATGTTTTTTTAAGGAATTATTAGTCGCTGCCACATGTTGCCCTTGAATGAGGGATTATGGACTGTATCTGGCTTCAATATATTATTATGGTCGATTGTTTGGTTTCCACATAGATTGTGGTCGCATTTATTTCCTATTTCTCAACCTGAAAAAATGGCTCGGCGGTAAGTCGAATGAAAACACTTTTTTTTTTTAAAAACGCTTAGTTTTCACTATGTCATTTTCAATGGTCAGTTGCTGTCAATCAAATGAAAAATGACAACACGTTGGCATTTTTTCTACCTATAACAATGTTGAAATATTAAAAACGACTGAATTATCGAATTGAGCTACACAGAAAATATAGAATCATTTTACGTATATTTAGGTGATATTTCAATTAATATTTTCAATTTTCAATATTGTACTAACCCAGGCAAAAAATATATACTAAATTTATAACTGAACTTATACTAAAAGCTTTGTGTAGGGAATTTTTTGTAGCGAGAAGGAATTTAATCTTCCTTGAATAATCATTGAAATAAGTTTTATACAAGGTCTATGCAAGGGGAAAAGGCGTATGAATTTCACGCCGACGAAGTCAATTCTTCGAATTACAACACACACGAAATATTAGGCGTGTTTCCGTACTCTACACTGTGTAAGATTTATGTAAGTTCAAACTGAGAGAGTTAAAATTAAATGTGAGAATAGTTGCAAAAGTAGGGAAACAGCTTCTAGTAAGTTTCAAGCACAAAACAGCTGATTTTGACTGCTGACATGTCCAAAGGTAAATTGCGTCAATTAAAACTATCGTCAATTTGTCTGTGAAGTTGATGCTTGTTCTTCTTGATGCTTGTTCTTACTTTACTAGGAGTCTTGAGTTCTAGCACTCTCTGTGCACTATGTGTGCTCGAGAGAACTGTTTTATGCTTGTTCTTCTTCTCCCATTTTAAGCACAGAAAGTACGAAAACATAAAATAGTGCCCCACAAGTTACACAGTGTGAGTACGGAAAAACACCTATTGAAGTTGTTGTAAGTGAGCTCAAAGAGCTAATTGAGCTACGGGCTTACATGTTTGCTTTAAAGCACATGAATAAAGTTTTAAATAAAGTTTCAATTCAAGGCTTATTCAGGAACTCGGGTACTGAGACAAAAATCAAGCACATTGCAAATTAAATTTTATTTTAGAACAAATATTTTGTACATTTTAAAATTTGTTGTATATTCTTCATTGTGAATTGAACTCTTGGATCGGCAGAAGCACACCTTTGAATCGACAGCAGCACACACTATCCACAAGTTTATTGCAAGGAATTTGCTTGAATAAAGTTTAAATTTACTTACCATTTTTTTTTAATTTCCTTGAGTAAAAGTTTTTAAAAACCTTATGTAAGGAATTCTTGAACACTTTCTAAAAATGTATTCTTGAATAAAATTGCTTATAAGAAACTATTAATGAGTAAAAGTCTTCTTGAAAACTTCCTTAAAATGTCACCTTGGATAAAGCTTTATGTAACGAATTATACTTGAGTAAAAATTTTCTTGAATGCTTCCTAAAATGTATCATAAGGCAAAGCTTAAGTAATCTACTTTTATACAAGGATTTTTCAAGTTGAGTTGGAATAACTTCAAATATTGACATGAAATTGTTATCTGTGTATTTAGCTTGACTTTGGTCTCGGCTATCGTTTTATTGTGTAAATAATAGTGTTTGAGCAAAACACTAAATTCATGGTTTTTTTTCGTTTTTAAAAAACATATGGATTTATTTCTTGTAACTTATTAATGTTTAACCCTTGGTTACTCGCGCACCTATTTTTGGGCGCCGTCACTCGCGGGTGTTTCATACACCCCATTTGAGTTTTAAAGAAAACGTATTGTTTTTCTCTGGAATATTTTTTTTTTTTAATAACCCTAAACATGGAAGCTTGTTTGACAAAACAAAACTAGTTATTCAAACAATAATAGCGTTATTAAAATTTAACTAGGAAAAGAAAAAGTGTAGACAGCTTAAGCTGTGAGGAGTGTGGTACACACCGCGCAAGTAACCGAAGGTTAAACATAGAAGGTTGCAATTTTGACAGACGTCTAATGAAAGATGAAGCTTGTTATGGAGGGAAGGAAGCATGCCACATTCTTACGCCATCTCTTAGAATTATTCCAAATTTTTTGATCCATCTAGTATAGCTTGGCGTAGTCAAATTGAAACATTTTAGAAATTGTTTATAAGTTTAATAAAATTTAAATCAGATACATATATGGTTGAGATTGGACCTATTTTTATATTCTACACTAAGATGGATCGCCTTATATGGGGGGAAAAAATATAAATTGTCAACCCCCAAAGTGACAGAGAGTATTCCAGCACCACTTTTTTTTTATGTCCCAAAAAACAGCCGAAATGGTCGTTTTTGTATAGCTTTGGCATTTTTAGTCCGATTGTGAAGTGGAATATTTCGTTAAATAGGTCTCAATGAGTGCTACGAAATTTTCTTGGATATTGTTGGGCTCAAAAGTCATCTTCGGACTAAAAATGCCAAAGCTATACAAACAAGACCATTATGGCTGTTTTTTTGGACATAAACAAAAATATGGGGCTGGAATACTCTCAAAGTAAGCTATCATTCTGGGGTGTGACAATTTATATTTATTTTATATTTATTTTTTATTTTAATTTTTTTAAACGGATTTTGTGCTGAAACTTTGAACCTTTTTTTTAACGAAGAGAATCAATTAATTCCCTCAAAATTATGCCTTACTTTTAAGTGAACTTTAATGTGGTGATAATTTGAAATCAAATTTATGGGATCCTCAGTGCAAAAAAACATTTAATTTTGAAATATTTTCATGAAGATGACTTTTGAGACGAACAACAGCAAAAAACATTTGGTAGCACTTATTAAGACCTATTCAACGATATATTGCACTTCACGATCGAGCCACACACGCCAAAGTTATACAAAGAAGACCATTTTGGGTGTTTTTTTGGGACATAAAAAAAATATGTTGCTGGAATACTCTCAAAGTAGGCTATCATTCTGGGGGTTGACAATCCATATTATTTTGGTGACCCACCTTATTCTACACATTTTACACACCCTGAATGCTACCGTATACCCCAGGGTATGGTAGGTACCGCGCCCACTTGTTCAATCGCGCACAAATTTTTTTACGCTTTTAACAAATCACACATTAGACATGTACCCTTAATTTCGTTATTGTAACATTTCTCATTTTTCCGATATAGCGCAAAATGTGTTCAAGTTCTATGGGAGCTGCCACGCCCACTTGGCCAAAATTTCTAAAATACTTTTTTTTGTATTTTCTTATACCTTAATCATCGTAAACTACCAAACAAATCCACAAATTTACAAATTAGTTTTTTTCGTCTAACTTGTACTAATCGCATCACTGTGCATCGCTGGGTATTCCAGCTGGTTCTTATATAGAAAGGAATTCGCAAAAATTTGACTTCCGTTTTCGCGTTCACCAATACATAGAACTGCTAAACATTTAAATTCATAAGAACTGACGATTCTGTTATATTTGGAAGTTGTTTAATTATAACAACACATTTATTGGTACAAGTTTTTTCCGAATGTCAATCTTAAAAGAAACCGGCAATTGAATTTATGTGAATTTAATTAACCCTGAGTGCCAAAAAACAAAATTCATCCAAACTGTATGATAAACACTAAGATATTGTTATGTTTTTTCATAAACCATAAATATTTGCGAACTGCGTATTCATTAAATGTGACCAGCACTCACGTGAGTTCAAATCGATACGTAGTATAAATGTATGTGTAAGGCGATGTGATGTGATGTGTGTGATGTTGATGTGTTGATCACTACAACCTGTTCGATCGAGTTACATGCGGTTTGGTTGTTAGTTGGTCACTCAAAAAGACTAATAATATTTTTTTTTTGTTGTGTCAAGTCTTATATCGTTATATTTTGCTGCATTTCTTTACATTCGATGTTGAATGTCACAAAATTTGCATAAACAAAAAACTTTTAATCACATATTTTTGTGTATTTTTTCGAGAAATATTTTTTTCACGTGACTTGATGAGTCAGTTATGATAATCAACTGCTTGTTGTTGATTCGGATCAATAACAATGCGGTTTATTTTTATCAAAATTGAATTGTTCTCTTTTGTTGTACTTAAGCGTTACATAAATAGTATATAAATTACTTAATTCACAAATAACCTTCATTAGTTGTGTCAGGGCAAAAAAATATAATCAGTTATTTGGGAATATTAATTCTGTTAACGTTAAATTGTACATAGTTTTGATATGAGTATTGTTCATCTTTTATTAAAGCCATTATATCGTGTTTTGTAAAATTAATTGACTTAAAATTACGTGCTTTTTTAGAACTAAGTCTGGGTTAAAGAACTTTTGAAGCACGTAGAATTAAATTAACTCTGCCGTTAAATAAAATTCTTGAGTGTATTTTTGTGCTGGAATTTTTTTTTTAAATTGATATATAACTTTATAGAGCAAGTATATATAAACAAATTTGTACATTTTTAGGGCTTAACTTTTAATAAATAAGATAAAATTCAAGTTAGGCGTTTTTTTTAATTTTTTTGTTAATATATTGGGTGTAATTTTATTGTATTACTTTTAAATTTTGTTTAGGTTTCATTAATTTCAGAACATTTTTATTTCTATTATTCTAGAGAATTTCGTTGAACAAATAAAACAATAGGCTGGGTTAAATTCTATAGTATGGGCTGGTTTATATGGGAAAGTTTTATAGTTGAATTAAAATTTTGGCCTGTTGACTGATGTCTGAAATAAACTCATCAAACAATGAACTCACACAAATGTGTTTCCCTTTGTCGTTATGCAAATAAATAAAAACGGCCACGTGTTGTGCTGGCGAAATTCAAATTAGTTATTCAAATAACTGAGCTAATGATTTAAAAATTTTTTATTAATTCAGAAAATTATTTCTGGAATTCCACTTAACTCATCTGGCTCATCTTCTTCTGAACATGCCGATATTGACGAGACGAGGTTTTTTTATATCAACAATTCATCTTTAGTACATTTCCCAGCTTTACATGATACACGTCAATAAATTCTTTTCCTGATTTGCAATTTTTTTTGTTTTTTATAAAAATACCCCCGCTTATAACGTTCGATAATAAGACTTTAAAGCTGCCAATTAACATGTGTAAGAAATTAGAAGTAGCACAGCACCGTTATGCAAGCAAAAATTACACATAATACTAAAATAAGACAAGAAATCCCCAGCGAACTTGACTCGGTTACTTACAAGAGTAACAAAGAACCTCTCTTAACAAGAAAACCATATTAATTTATATATTTTATAAACCTCAACCATAAGCATTATGCAAAACATTTTTCAATCTATTGGCACTTGCAAATGTTGTTTAACAAGTATAGATTCTTTGTTTAATTACGCGTTACATAAACATGGTAAGTCGTAAGCAACATAAATGTCTAAATATGTTGGGCGTGTAGCAAAAAAACCCCCTCATATTATTGAATAAGTTTAGGTTTTTCCACATTCAAATTCCTGTCTTCCTTGAGTTTTCAATCACGTTTTCAGTACAGATAGATAGATACATGTAATAGATACATCTATGTTATGGTTATATAACAAAACTACTAAAATATATGATAACAAGATATAGGTTCTTATTTGTTTATGATATGACAAGTACAGCTGTGGTTAGAGGAAAAAGTATTTGAAGAGGATGCTATTGAGTACATGTTGGGGAAAAATGTATACAGATTTCCGTAAAATTTCCCTTTTTACGAATTGCCTGTATCTAAATTCATCCTCACAAAATTTTCATATCCAACATTCAACCTTCTTAAAACTATCCTGAATAATATTTCCATTTTACGAAATTTCCCTTTAGAAAATTGTCTTTTGAAGCTCGCGCTTTTTCACAGTAGCAACCTATTTTTATACCCCAACGCGTACTGCGTAAGGGGTATATTAGCTTTGTCATTCCGTTTGTAACGCCAAGAAGGAGGCGTGGCAGGTATAGAAAAATATATATATTTTATATATTTTATATTATATATATCAGCATCCCCTCCTGAGTCGATTTTCGTGTATCCGTCTGTCTGTCCGTCTGTCGACACGATTACAGCCGCAATTTTAAAGTTATCGCGATGGTATTCAAAATATAAGCTTATTTTTAAAAAAAGAAGATCAAATTCGAAAATGATCCACAAAAATTAAAGAAATGCCTTGAAATTTGGCACGTAAGCTTTGCTCTTCATTCCTAATCCTGGCTATGAAATTTGGAAAAATCGGATGAAAACCTCGCCTACTTCTCATACCAAGTGGTTAAATCTCTTAAAAATCTGCAAAAATTAAAGAAATGTTTTAAAATTATGCACATAAGCTTTGATATTTATTATAAACCATCTGTATGATATATGGCAAAATCGGATGAAAACCACGCCCACTTCCCATGGCTCCCAGTGGCTTTATTTTAAACGTAAAATCTCTTAAAAATCCACAAAAATTAAAGAAATGTCTTGAAATTTTGCACATAAGCTTTGATATATAATATGAACCATCTCTATGGTATTTGGCAAAACCGGATCAAAACCACGTCTACCTCCCATACAATGTGACGCCATCAAAATAGGAAAACTTTCGTTAATATATAAAATTGAATGTCATCGTGTATGTCGTGGCTAAAGACTTCGAATATACTCCAATATTGTAGCGGGGAGTGAAGAAGAAATTTTGTAAAGGGAAATTTTAAAAAGGAAATTTTGTAAAGGGTAATTTTGTCGAAGAAATTTCATACACGGGCAATTTCGAACCCGACCCCAGATTTCAAACACAAATTTCCATACTATCATGGTTTGATATAATATTGCGATTTAAACAAAACTTTGATTTGAAGCAAAACCGATTTGAAGAAACATTTCAATGCTATGTTCTAAAAATATATCTCACCGTCAAATACTAATTTTGTAAGGGAATTTTAAAAGGGGCTATTTTGTAAAGTATGAATATTGGAAAGGGAATTTTTAAAGGTTCATTTTGACAAAGGGAATTTTGGAAAGGTTGATATCGAACCGCTACATCACATCTACCGAACAACGACAAAACAGAGAATGTAAATTTTTTTGCATCCACTAAACATTGTGTAATTTTGAAGATTTTAAATGGCTTTTTATAATACAAATTATCCCGTGTGGCGTTTAAACACCAAAACAAAAAATATGTTGTGATAGGTAATTGTTTTGATTGTATATTAAGGACTATTTTTAAAATTTGACCAAGGATTTCATAGAAACTTTCTTTGTTTCTGTTGAATTGTTAAGTACCCCAACTATTACTTATTTTAACATTTTAATAAAAATCTATCACATACTTTTAGGCATAACAAAGAAATTTGTTATCATCATTTCAATCATAGAAAATTGTATTAGATTTTTTTAAAAAATACACAATATTTTAGAAAAAATTTACTTTATTTACACTTTATTGCACATTTACTGAGCAAGACCTTTCAATTGCTACCCTCTATATGAAAATCGCGTCTATAGTATATGTTTGATAGTCATCACAAAAAATGCGCTCGCGTAATAATAGTATAGATAGATAGATAGATAGATAGATAGAAGATAGATTAAGCTCTAATAAAAAATTTTATTCGAATGCACCTCTTCAATTATTTGTTTTTATGTATTGAGCCCTGAATAAATTTGTCGTTGTTTCCCAATCGATACAATGACTCAACTCCAGAGCACCCACGAGATATATGAAATGAGCATTTCTCTAATTTTCTTCGCTCCTCGCCCATTTTGCGTTTAGTTGAGATTTGACAAAAACTTAGATTTGCAAAAAAAAAAAAAAAAAAATGGGTAAAACTGGTATTAAGAAAAAACCCAGACTCCCTAGGCTTTAAGGCTAAAAATTTTTAAAAATGGTACTTGACTTAATTACTCTATAACTTCTAAAATAACAGTTTTACGCTGTTAAACTAAAAACTCTTTTATTCACAATAAACAAGTAAACATTTTTTTCATAAGCATTGTTGGCTTCAGAATGACCTTTCATGGGGTTTTAAGCGGTCAAAGTCAGAATTTAGAGATACATTTTTATTTTAACGACCCACATTGGACGAAGTTACAGAGTTTACTTATTTTGGCTACTTTTTGTAATCAGGATATATCCAATATGTGAATAAAGGGTGGTTAAATAGGGGCGATGTTGAATGTGAACCACACCTTAACGTCAAGTTTTTTTAGCATTTCATTTGACATTTCTCAATTTCAGACTAACTCAATTTGAACCATGAAAAGATACACAATCGAGCAACGCGTTAAAGTTATTCAGGCTTATTATGAAAATGGGCGTTCAAATCAAAATGCATATCGTGCACTTGGTGATTTTTTCGGTCAATTTAATCGTCCAAATGTGCGTACAATCGGAAAAATCGTGCAAAACTTTGAGCAAACCGGGTCTGTAGGAGATGTGAAAACACCAGTGCATGCTCGTACAGCTCGTACTGCAGAAAATATTGCTGCTGTTCGCGATAGTGTGGCTGAAGAGCCGTCCACCTCAACTCGTCGGGCCCGAATTCGAAGATATGAATGTGGACGATATGTGGTTTCAACAGGACGGTGCCACTTGCCACACACAGCTAACGAAACAATGGCTCTTTTGCGCGACAAATCCAATGGCCGTGTTATCTCACGTGGTGGCGATGTCAATTGGCCGCCAAAATCATGTAATTTGACACCGTTAGACTTCTTTCTTTGGAGTTATATGAAAGAAAAGGTGTACATCGATAAGCCAGCAACAATTCAAGAGCTAAAGGATGAGATACTTCGGCACATTAACGGCATAGAACCTCACTTATGCCTCAGCGTCATCGAAAATTTGGACCATCGGATGGAGGTGTGCCGCCGAGGTCGCGGCGGCAATTTGGCCGAAATTTTGTTCCATACGTAATTGAACTATACCAATATTATCATAATAAAAGGAAATGACAATAATTTCCTAAATAATTTGTGTTTTATTTAAAATCAACATCGGCTCTTAAAATTTAACCACCCTTACGAATGATTGTAGAATCTTTATTTAAGAATGGAATTAACACTAAGATGTGCTTTTTAAATAGAAAATTTTGCACAAAAGTGCACTTTGTTGGTAAGTTACGGGTTCCTTAAGGCCGGCGATACATTTAGAGGAGAGTAAAAAAGAGTGATATTGAGGTGATGGTTTTTATAAGAAGAAATTTGTTTAGAGTTTTAAAATTTTCAAATTTGGTAAAATATACATTTATGTTTAAAACAAATATTTTTTTTTTGTCAAAACAAAGATGGCGCTGGCTACTACGATTGCTGCAAAAGACCTATTTTCGCACTGCGGGCATTCCGCTGGCTCCTAGGTTGACCCGATAAAAATTATTTTTTTAATTTTAAAACAATGAAAATATCTTCTATGTGAATAGAATAGAAAAAATTGCTTTTTAAAATATTTTTATTCAAAATTTAATACAAAAAATATAAATATTTAAAAAAGACTCTTTTTAAAATTCTGTCTCATTCAGATAGAAAATATTTTTATTACGCTTTAAAGTAAAAAAAATTTTTCGGGTCAACCTAGGCGCCAGTAGTATGCCAGCAGAATGCCTGCAGTGCGAAAAGAGGCCTTTTTCAGCAATCGTTGTAGCCAGCGCCAGTTAAAAGTTAGAATTTTTGATGCATAATTGACTTTACCACTAGGAAAATTTTTTATAAGTTTAACAAGTTTTGTTATTATGTGATATTTCCTATATTTTGTGTGATAAATTTGAATTAATTAATCAAGAAATACTTTCAACATTATAAACAACTACTTTTATAGAAAGTTAAAGAGTCGCATTTAGAAGTAGAAAGATTAGTGATGCATTTTACAAAATTGCCCGCAGCAATTGTGACAAGTATGCAAATTCATTAATGCTAATTAACATAGTGGAATAAAAATTCTACTTTCTTATGTTTTAGACGTCAGAGCAAATTATAATTTAAGCCCGAACAAATTAGGTATAATGTACAAACTTAAGCGTTTGAGCTCAATTATTTATAAAAATTAGAAGACAAGTGATAAAGAAGCTACCAGCTATTACGACCTTCGTCTTGGAAAATACATTATTCATTAAGCGTTGGATTTATGTAGATCAAATATATTTAACCGAACTCTAAAAAGTGCTCATGGAATTTTACTTTATTAATACATGGAACTCTTATCAAAACGCAATCTGAAACTTAAATAAAACAATGATAATTTCAAGAGATATAAGTTCCAGCTAATAACACAGGGCTGCCAAAAGCAACTTTTTATTTCCCTTTTAGAATTTTAACAGTTTTAAAACAAGAATTTCTCAGTGAATTCAATGCTGTACCCAGTTTCTTTGCATCACGTCTAGTTTTTGAAATACAGGGAGTTTTGCATTTTCAATGTTACTAAAATTATTTTTACATAAAAAATTTGCAATTTTTGCAATTTGCAACCATTTTTTTGCAAACATTGCAATGCTGGAAAACTTAATCTAATTTAAAAGAATACGTTTTCTAATGTTGTATTAATCAATTTTGTATTTGTTCCAGTTTTTGAGATATAAGCATTTCAACTGGAAACTGACAATTCTTTTCTTTAACTTTGCATCCAATTTTCTCCAAATATGTTGTTAGTATACGTAGATACTACAGTATGAGTTAGAGTGTTGCTCAAAATTCCCTTTTCTAAATTTTCTAAATTCCCCTTCACACAATTCCTAATTAAAAAATTCCTCATTTTCAAAATTTCCCTTTTACAAAAAAAAATTCCATTTGACAAATTTCTCCTTTGCAGAATTCTGTTTTTCACAAATCTACACTCAGAAAAAATTAAATGAATCAACCTTCAGTAAACAAAATTTGTGGGCCAATCAACAGCATCAACATATTCTTTTTAAATTTCCCTTTTTTTAGAAAATTGTAAACTGGAATTTTGTGTAGGTGAAGTTTTAAAAAGGGAAATTTTGTGCAAGGGAATTTTGTACAAGGGACAAACCTATAAGTTTGTATACTACACATTTTTCTGCAATACCCTCATAAAAATGTTTATTATGATTCCATCAATATAAAGCTGATGTTATTTTCAGGTAGTGTGAAAATAATGGATGTGATAAATGCTTTCTTTTTCATTTGACGATTTTTTTTTTTTTTAAATACGTGCATCACACTCAAAAGCCTTGTATGAAAAGCCATTAGAGTTGGTCGATTTGCAAACCTATGTTGCTTGGGCGATTTTTAGTTCGGACATGAAAAATTATTAGAAAATTTTTTAAATGGGGGAGGTGGCACACTCGACTCTGTAGCAAACTCCATTTCTAAGGATTTTTTTTTATAATTTTTTGTATAAAAATTTATAAATGTTAAACAGCTTTTCTCAAGAAGCTTTTCATGGCATTTTTTACTCTCTGAGGTTTGCCATTGTCTGCAGAGTTGTGACGGCCGAACAGATAATAAATTCAATTGAAAAAACTTTCTGTGTCAGGTGGAATTCGTACCAGAGTTCTCTGGCGTATGGGCCACATACTCTACCCACTGGCTACGGCCGTCACAGCCGTTCGGAGTCCGCATAAAACATGTAAGTCCAGTTCTCGATCATTTGTGTTCAAACATTTCACAGCACACACAGCACAATTGATCATAAGAAGCTCGGTCAAAGTTCTTTCAAGCGCTGAAGTGGCTATTTCGTTTTTTTTTTTCTTAGACAGTTTTTAGGGTAAATCGAATAACGCGTACTGCGTAAGGGATATATTAATTTTGTCGTTCCGTTTGTAACGCCAATAAGGAAGCGTGGCAGATATAGAAAAGTATATATATTTTTGATCAGCATCAGCTTCTGAATCCGTAATTTGAAAGCTATCGCGATAAATTTAAAAAAAAAGTGTTTTTTTTAAAAAAATGAAGATCAAGTTCGAAAATGAGCCAAATCGGATGAAAACCACGCCTACCTCCCATACAGAGTGGCTTTATTTTGACATTAAAATCTTTTAGAAATCCACAAAAATTAAGGAAATGCTTTCAAATTTTGCACATAAGCATTGATCTTCAATGCCAATCCTGACTATGAAATTTGAAAAAATCGGATGAAAATCACGCCTACCTCCCATACAAAGCGACTAATGTAAAATCTCTTAAAAATCCATAAAAATTAACGAAATGTCTTGAAATTTTGCACATGAGCTTTGATAATTAATATAAACCATCTCTATAACGTTTGCAAAAATTTGATGAAAGCCACGCCTACTTCTCATACAAAGTGGCTTTATTTTAAACTTAAATCTCGTAGAAATTCACAAAAGTTAAAGAAATGTCTTGAGCTTTGGTGCATAATATAAACCATATCTACGATATTCGACAAAATCGGATGAAAACCACGCCTACCTCCCATACAAAGTGACTTCATCAAAATAGGAAAACTTTCGTAAACATATAAAACTGAATGCCATCGTGTCTATCGTGGCTAAAGACTTCAAATATACTTGAATTCGGCTGCGGGGAGGTATTTTAGCTTCGGTACCCTGCCGAAGTTCCATCCCTTACTAGTTTTAACTTTAATTTAAGGATTATCGCATTTGCATCACATGCCAAAGTCCTTTCATATTTGAAACAAAGTACATTACAATTAAATCGAATACATTTGCCATAAATTTCCGTTTAAGGTAATTGCACTAAAGAGCCCCTTTGATTTTTTTTTGCTCAGTGTAGTCCCACCCTCTTTTAGCATGGTGCTTGAAACAGACCCTACCCATCCCTATGCCAAATATAAATATTTTGCTGAAATAATGTATTAAAACTCTTGTCTCTTGTCTACTCCCGACCAATTTTCATTTCTACGGACTGCTTATTACACCAAAAATACATGTGCAAAATTTAGTTGAATTCGGCAAAACGGTGTAGAACGTGTTCGGTTTAAATTAAAGTGACACGGCCCCTAATCTATTCTTGTCTGTTCTTTTATTCTGCAGACTATCCAAAATACAATATAATCTGCAAAATTTGGTTGAAATCAGATAGACGATGTAAAAGAAATTTGATTAAAATTAAAGTGACACGCCCATTGTCTAATATCGTCCGTAATATAGATTACGGACTGCTCAATATTCAAAAGAATAAATGTGCAAAATTTGGATGAAGTCGGTCAAACGGCTTAGAATAAGTTCAATTAAAATTTAAGTTACACGTCCCCCTGCATATTACGGCCCAATTTTCTAGGCTTAAATTAGGAAAAACAACGTAGACCTTCTACCCCCTTATAAAGGGGGTTAAAGTGCAACCCCCTTATATAATCCCGCCCACTTTTCTAAACTATGGACATCTCATTATACCAAAGAATATGTGAGCAAAACTTGGTTGAAGTCGGACAACTGGTGTAGAAGTAGTTCGATCAGAATTAAATTGATACGCCCTATTGTTTTCTCTCGCCCACTTTTGTTAACTAAAAACTTCGAATAGAATTAAATTGACACGCCCTATTGTTTCCTCTCTCCCACTTTTGTTAACTAATAACTTCTCATTGGATAAACGGTGTAAGAGCTCAATTAAAATGAAAAAGCTTTTTAAATAAAATAGTTGGGAAAGTAGGCGTGGCAACTTTTGCATATATAGTGACCGCCACTTGGTTTCATAGCACCTACGCACTAATATTCACTATCTAAACGTGTATTACTTAGAAATTATAATGATTTCTGGAAAGTAGGCGTATTTTTAGTTCGACTACTCCCATTTTTTGTGCTGTTGCCGAAAGTAACCATAAGAGCTAAATAACCTGCATAATACGTTCAATACAATACAACCGAATAGTTCAATACAACCGAATTCGTCTGAAATATAGCGTTTTTATTGATTTGTGGGCGGTAATAGGGGGTGTGACACTTTTTTTTTTATTATTCGAGATATAAGCCTTGACAACAAATGTTGTAAATTTGCTGCCCTTACGTGTTACCGCTCCAGAAATCTGAACGGACACCAACCTGCACGAACGATTTTATATACTCGTATATAGATGAAATAAGAGTATTCTTTTATATCTTAGTAATACTTTGCTGGGCCTGCTTTATTTCTGATAATATTTTCTAACCGTGTTCGTACAGTATCGAATAAGTATTGTGTAATTTGTGGTGTGATATTTTCCCATTCCACAGCCAATGCTAAAAGTCGCAATCTGGTCCATTACGAACGATGTGTTTTCGAACTTTTTCTTTAAGTGTACTCCATAACTGTTCTATAGAATTTATGTCTGGCGATTGATTGTGGAGAGTAAAAGAGGTCTAAAATTTATTTTTTTTTTGTGTTTGCGTACAATTGAATTAATTTTCTATTTTTTTTTTTTTCAAATATCTACATTAATAATGATTGGTAATGAATTACGGGGAAATGTTTTGTAATTCCAGCTCCCAAGGTTCTCTAATACACCTATATTCCGGTGAGCGATCACTTTTTGAAGTCACTGTATATATCAAAAACTAGAACATATATAGTAGACTGCGTTGGAAAGCATTTTAATTAAGCTTTAAAATTAATGCTTAAATATTGCAAGTTGTTGAAAGTTCATGATTTTGTAGGTAAAAATAACTTCAAAACATGACAAAAGCAAAACAACCCCAATTTAAAAAACTAGACGTGATGCGCAAAATTTGCGAGAATGTGAAAAATAATTGAAACATTTTTGTTAAAACTGTTGAAAATTTCTAAAAGGGAAAACCAATGTGGCTGGCCTGTCTAATCTTATCCAAATCATGTTCGTGTGACTAACGTGTGCGGGGATTCCAAAGAGAATAACAACTTTTTATTAAGAACTGTGAATTTAGCGTGTTATTTTCTTTTTTTTTAATTTTTTTCTAATCACATTACTGTAAATCATTAAATCAATTCATGAAATACTAAATTTCTGATTAGCTGACTGCTAATACAAACCACTTAAGTGGTCAAGCAGCAAGCCAATCGCGGCAGCACGTGCTGCTGTGATCGTCACGGTCGACGTCAACAACAATTAAAATTATCCGAGTCGCTAAAAGCGCGCTTGCGCAGGCCATCAGTTAAACTTCTTGCTGACGGGTGAGTTGCATTTCACACTCTTTCGCCTGCCGCCGCGCACTTGTTGACTTGCAGTCCTGTAAACCGCAATTCTTCCAATGAATTTCAATTAAACCATTTTTAAGTTTTACAGTTTCTGTCTTTGTTTCAATTTGCTTAAATTTTAGTGTAAAAATAAAAACGCTGTCATTCGGCATCGTATCGTTTACGGCTTCATTATAGCTGATGTTATTGCGGTAGTGCAAAAGCTAAGCTTCCCGAAACGACGAACGTCTGACGCGCGAACTTCATCTGCGCATCTAAGATCGATCGATCGAGACAACATAGTAGAAACTTGAGCTTCCGAGCACAGTTCGTGACTATCTTGAGCGATTAGCGTTTCATTCGTGCGATTGACTCTTTGGCGGCAAGTTTGAAAACTTGAACGTTGTTAGTTGTTTTTTTTTTTTGGTTTTTTTTATTGAAGTGTTAATAGAGAAATAAAAAGAAAATTATTTAATAAATATCGTTAAATTTTATAAATATAGCTGCGGATCGTAAAGATTAATGCAGCAAGAGTTATAATAAAAACTATTAAATTAAAAAGAGAAACCATTATTTAACCAAACAGATACCGCGAAATAATAAATCAGCGTAAACTGAATTGGTACAAAACAGTGAAAAAGATATTACAGTGAAAAAATTAGTGCCAGCAAAATGCGTCAGGATATGCCTGCTGTGACAAATGAGCATTCGGGCTCGGACGTGTCCTTGGACATTCCACCAAATGGTCAATATAACAGTTCCAGCGATTGCATTGTGCAGGATGATGATGCCAGTTGCTGTGATCTGACAAGCGCCTGGTTCAAACAGACAGCCGCCAATATTTTTCGCAAAAAGACACTGTACAAACGTTTACCCATCCTCAACTGGCTGCCCAAATATGGGCGAGACGACTTTGTGGGTGATTTGGTAGCTGGCATAACAGTGGGCTTGACAGTGATACCGCAAGGACTCGCCTATGCCGGCATTGCGGGCTTGGATTTGCAGGTAAGTTTTTATTTTAAATATCATCAGTTTTGTTGGAGAGGGCGAAAAAAAAAAATAATGAAAAAAAAAATGACCCAAAACAAAAAAACAAAAACAAATCCCAAAAATATTTGAAAAAATGGCCCAAATACAAAAAAAGAAAATTCACAAAAAAAGAAAAAAAAAAAAAAAAATTGGGCGTTTTTGCATCTTATTGTTCGCCCAAACGTGTTGGTCAAAATTTCACTTTTTGTTTTTGGGTGATTTTTCGTTTTTTTGACATTTTGTTTGTTCAATATTTAACAAAAAAGTCAAACAGTTCTTAAAGAAAACGAAAGAAAAAATCTAAAGTAAAAGTAGAGGCTATTCTTTTGTTTTTCTTGTTATTTCCATTATAAAAAATGTTTTTTATAGATTTTTAAGCATGAAACTATTAAATTAGAATTAATTAAATTTTAAAATTTAAATGATTGAATTAAACTGGGCTTAAAATAAAAAAAAAAAAAAAAATAAAAAATGGGCCTTGCAAATGCTCATATCGTACAAAAATTATTGTATTAAATTAATTATACGGGAATTCCGTATTTCGTGTGAGAACACAATGCAAAAAATTGTGCGATTTTTTATTTATTTTGGGTCAATTTTTGTTTTTGTTTTTGGGTAATTTTTCCAAAAATTTTTATGCTTTTTTTCGTTTTCTTGGGTGAAATTTCGTTTTGGTTGATTTTTCATTAATTTTTGGGTCATTTTTCATTTGGGTGATTTTTTTTTTTTTTTTTTTTTGGGCTAGTTTTTTGGACGATTTTGCGGAGAGCCGATTTTTCACATGAAAAATCCGCCAAAAACTAAAAAACGAAATTGCATCCGACAAAAATGCAAAATCGCCCATTTCTTTTTGGGTGATTATGGGTTATAAGAAAAGTCATCCGAATTTGTATGGAAAAATTTTGGGTGATTTTTAGTTTTTTTTCTTCCTTTTTTTCTTTTAGGCAAAAGAATTTTTCAAAAAATTTATAGCAATATATTAAATTTTTTTTTTTAGAAATATATAGGAATATTTTCCACTTTGTTTTTATATAAGAACTCAACATTTTGGATTTTTTTTTTGACATCGAGAAAATCTTTGTTGTGTTTTTAGTGATCATTAAAAATATCTTTAGACTTTATTTTGAGAATGCTTTTTGAAAATATTTTATATCGTGTTATAATTTTTTCGCCCTATACAAATACTGTAAAAGAGTTATCTGTTTTTTAAGTTTTTTTTTGTACAATTTTTTTAAATTTTTTTTTTTAAGATTTTGTAAAAACTTAACTATCATGCAAAACAAAATGTAATGAATCCAAACACCAATATTTATTTAAAATGATTTTTTCCCAAGCTTAAAATATCTTTCATGGCCGATTTACTCTCGGAGTTTTTCCATTGCCGTGTGCGAATTCTTTTTTATGTTTACTCAATGATAACACAGAATAACAAGTTAAACAAAAAGGAGGCAGTGGAAGGACTGCCGACCAAAGTGAAAACTTAAAGCTATGAAATAACATTGAAATGTGTAACTATGAAATTTCCGAAGAAGCTAGAGTCGGCAAATTAGGCGCGTTCTACTTTTTTATCACTATCACTAATGGATTGATAATCGCTTCGGTAATCAGTTGGTAACCGCTTCGGTAATCGCTTTGGTGATCGGTTGGTAATAACTTCGGTAAACAGTTGGTTATAGCTTCAGATATCGGTAATTGGTTCGGTAATCGGTTGGTAATTGCTTCGGTAATTAGTTCGATAATCGGTTGGTAGTCGCTTCAGTAATTGGTTCGGTAATTGGTTGGCAATCGCTTCGGTAATTGGCTGGTAATCGCTTCGGTAATCGGTAATTGGTCCGCTAGTCGACTCGGTAATAAAAAATAAAGCTTACCAAACATGATTGCCTAGCAAAACCAGTTCATACGCATTGCTGTACAATGCAACAGAAATGGACACCTAAAAGCGCGATGATATCGCTAACAGCGTGATGATATCGTAAATCTATAGTTTTGCTCTCTATCACAAAGTGCTCAACGCGCCTAAAAAAGTTTTCACTTCAAAAAACAAAAATGCAAAAGGTTTGAAAATTGTTCCTTTATAATTTGGAAACTCTGAACAGCATAATTTTATTATATTTTTTTTTTCTTAACTCTCAGCTATCTCTTTATATTCCTTGTTTATACGTCATGTTTAAACTGCACAAAGCGAAATTTGCCTAATAACTGAACAAAAGTCAAAAAATTTCCACAGCAATTTTTTGAAAGTTCAGTAATTTCTAAATATTGTACATATGTATACATTAATGAGTACAAAACTTCATTTTTTAGAAATTTTGAACTATTATTAGAAAGTATATTCTTAAAATGTGTTAAAGTATCATTTTAATTTTTTTTTTTTTTACATATCAGGCACCATTTTTAAATATTTTGTTTACATTAATAAGGGTTTACAAACAACTTTATTAGGAAATATGTAAAACATGTGTTTCTTTTAAGTACACTCAGAAAAAAGCACTTATCTTTTTGTGATAATAAATTTCACCATTTTCGATAATAGCAATTTTCTCTATTTTAAATAAAATTTTCATCAATTAGAATAAATTTTTCCATATTCGAAGAAATATTTTTTCACTTAAGGGAAATAAAAATATTTCATGTCTCCAATAATGATTGGTATTTTTCTCTCACTTAAAACTCCTCATTATAAGAGAAAAATTTATAGAAAATGAAAAATTTTCTCTATTGTAGATAAACAATTTACTATGCGAAATACGTTCTTCAATAAAAACAAGTCCTTTCGCAAAAATAAAAAAGTCTTCATCTCTAAAAACGATATATTTTTCTTATATTGAATTAGGTACAAGAAAAGTAGTAAAAAGTGTGAGAGCGAGTGAATGATGCTAGTGAAAAGCAAGTTTTGCATATAAATTTATTTTGACGATTGTTCCTTCAAAAGGATTTTTTTTTAACAAAGCTACACAAAGCGATGTTGTTTATTGTTTTTTTTTTTTTGCGAGAAGCAATGAACGTAATTTAAAGAAAATATTTATTAAAATTCAATAAATATTTCTGTTTTTGGGAAAAATTGACAAAATAAAGAAAACGGTGGAACCTGTTATAAAGCAATATTTTTCTGTTAAAGAGGAGCTGTCTTTATTGATGAGAAAATATTTCTCTTTTAAATGGAAGCTTTTTGTCATTTTTAAGGAATTTTTAGGATCACATTTAGAGAAAAGCATTCTCTCGAGAAAAGTCAATGCCATTTTTCTCTAAATATGATGCCTTTTTTTATCATACTCCGAGCAACTTTTTTCTGAGTGTAGAAAATAGTGGTTGAAAAGAATAGAATAGAATAAATAGAAAGCGGGAGTATTAAATAGCAGTAGGAAATATTAGTAGAATGAGAAGGCAAAATAGTAGCAGAAAATGGTAGTAGAAAATAGGTGTAGAAAATAGTAGTAGATATAGAAGTAATAGTTGCAGTAGAAAAAAAGTAGCAGATAAAGACTAGATGGCCACCGTAATTTACATACATATGTTACTTTTTTTATCAATATAATTCCGATCAAAAAATAATATTTTTTAATATGAATGAAAAAAATATCCATTATTGATTAATTTTTATATCTGATGCAAAAAATATCGATAGAAATTAGCTTTCTGAGTGAAAATAAACGATCGCAAAATGATTTTTATTTCTGATCAAAAAAAAAAAAAATTTCTTAAAAAAACTCCTTTTTCTGATCGAAAAAAAATAACCATCAAAAAATTATTTTTATATCTAATTGGAAAAATATAAATCAATGATTGATTTTTACTTCTCATCGAAAAAAAACGATTAAAAATTAACTTTAATTTGTGATCTAAAAAATTACTATGAAAAACTAACTTTTATCTCTGATTGAAAAAATATGAATATTTTTTATTAAAAAAAAATAACGATAAAAAAATAACTTTTATCTCTGCATGAAAAAATTACCATAAAAGAATAATTTTTATTTCTGATCGAATAAATATCGATAAATAAATGAAATGATTAATTAATAGCGTCAAGCGTTACTTGCGGTCCCTGGCTAGATTTTATACCTAATAGTATGTTCACACTAAGGCCGAAAAGCCACTTTTCGGACAATAATGGCTTTTCAGCTAAAAAGCCACATGATATTAAGTTTTTCGCCATAGAAGAACTGTCAAATGAAAGCTGATATGTGTTTGCTTTTCAGCGAAAACCTTTGAAAAGTTAAAAAATAACCCTGATTTTGAAGTTTGTTTTTTAGAGTGAAGTCAAAATCTATTACTAGAATCTGGTATTTGACATTTCGTCTGTCTGTATTCATTTGTTTTGATTTGTGCACAAACTTTCTTGCCAATTGGAAAATTTAATTAAAATGGACAAAAAGAAATACAAGGAGCGCGTGAAGTGGAGTGACCTTCATGAGGCAATATTCGTCGAGCCTTGGGAGGAGAAAGCAGAGGAGTTTCGCAGTGACCGAAAAAATACGCACATATATGCAGAAATGGCCAGTGACATGGGCTTCTAATAAGTACTAAGACAAGAACAATGAAACAAAAAACTATAATAACAAACATATGAGTACTGTCTGTCAAATGAAAAGCTGCTTTTCAAGTCTGAACACCTTTTTCTGAAAAGAGGGTTTTCAGCTGAAAAGCGGCTTTTCTGCCTGTGTGTGTGTGAATATACTATTAAGAAGGTTTTCGATAATTTTTAATATAATTTTTTTCGAATTTTTTGACACTTTTCTTTTTGACCACAAGTTACCTGTGTTTTGTTATTTTGTTGTTTTAATTTTACATAATGAACAATATTAGAATTTTAATTTTTCTCTTTCATGTTAGACACTTTAATTAAATAAATAACGCACAAACCTTACTGATGTTCTTATGCGTAATCTTAGCTTATTATAAACATAGTTTTTTTTTTCTATCATCTTAAATTGAGTTTTTTTCTAGGAGTGACTCATAACGAAAAAAATACAGATAAATTGAAGTTGTTTTTTTTTTTTTTTAATTAATTAAAAGGAAATAATGCAAAACAACAAACCGCCAATTATCTGTCTGTGTAAAATTGAATACCTTTCAAATGATATTGAAATATATTGTCTATATTAAAGTTTTGTGGATTGAATCGAAAAACAAAAAATAAAAAATTCAAAAATCTTGAAGAAATTTATCAAAAAAACATAATAGCTTCTTGGACCACTTTGCTTTTAATCTTCTCAAATTAAATGGAATCACAAAATTTCTACAAAATTTATAATATTTTTTTTTATTGTCTTCTTCCATAGTACGGCTTATACGGCTGTTTTCTTGGCTGTTTCATCTACATATTTCTGGGCTCTAGCAAGGATGTGCCTGTTGGACCTACCGCCCTATCAGCGCTGCTGACATTTCAAACCGCTCAAGGTAGCTGGGAACGCGCTGTACTGCTAACCTTTTTGACCGGACTCATTGAAATAGCAATGGGCATATTTCGTCTTGGATTTCTTATAGATTTTGTTTCTGGTCCCGTTAGTGCGGGTTTCATCAGCGCCGTATCGCTTATTATCTTCACATCACAGCTAAAGGATATACTTGGCGTAAATGCCAGGGGCAACACATTTTTGGATATGTGGATCTCAATTATAAATGATATAGAGAACATCAGTTGGAATGATGCTGGTCTTGGGCTGTGCTGTATTATAGTGCTGCTCTCGATGCGTGCCATGGCGAGCACTACATTTGGCCCCAAGGAGGGCAAAAGCGGCTGGCAAAAATTTATGACAAATCTTTTCTGGCTCATTGGAACATCACGTAATGCGGTGCTGGTGTGTGCTGCCGCCGGTATTGGCTACTATCTCATCGACTCGAACATTGATATCTTTCGCATGGTCGGCTATGTGCCCAAAGGCCTGCCTAGCTTTAGAGTGCCACCCTTTTCCATAGATCGCATCACAAACTCTACTACTGGCGAATTAATTGAGACGCACGAGTCCTTCTCACAAATGGTTGCGGGTCTGGGTTCTGGCTTAATAGTGGTGCCATTGATATCACTGTTGGAGAACATGTCCGTGGTGCAGGCTTTTGGTAGGTCTTGATTAAAATTTTTTAAATAATACATTGTTTAATTGAAGCTCTTTTCACCAGCAAATGGCAAACCTTGCGATGCTACCCAGGAACTAATTGCTGTTGGTATTTGTAATGTGGCAAATTCCTTTGTCCAGGGCTTCCGCAGCAATGGCGGTATAGCACGTGGTGCTGTTCTCAATGCCAGTGGTTGTCGTACCCAATTGTCGAATCTTTATACCGGAATTTTGGTCATTATTGCTTTGCTCTTCCTAACGCCTGCCTTCTTCTACATACCAAAGGCGGCACTTGCGGCCATTATTGTGGCCGCAGTTATTTTCATGATTCAGTACCGTGTGGTCAAGCCTATGTGGAGAAGCAAGAGTAAGTTGAGGGAGAAGAGAAAGTTACTTAAAAATGAGCAATTTTTCACTCACTCTATCGTTATTATCAATCTTTAGAAACTGATCTGATACCCGGTCTGGCTGCCTTCATCGCTTGTCTGGTGCTGCCGCTGCAAGTTGGCATTCTGGTTGGCATTGGCATAAATGTGCTCTTCATCTTGTATCATGCAGCGCGTCCAAAGCTACGCGTCGAAACACTTTCGGTAAGCTAAATTAAGGTATATTTAACATGGTAGTGGTAGTAGTTAAAATTCTCTCTTGTGTTGGGTACAGCACCTGTCAAAATCATGTTATTACGAATAAAAGCAAAACAAATAACAAAACTTACCAATTATAATATACTATGGGTTTGACATCTGCTCTACCCACCGCTCCAAGACGAGTCTACCATGTTAAATATACATCGAGTTTAACAACTCAAATCGGCTTCATCGTGACTATTCGTTATAAATATTTAAACTTTTTCTCTCTCTCTCTCTCTCTTTCAGACCTCCAATGATATCAGCTACCTTATGCTTACACCCGATCGCTGTCTGATTTTCCCATCGGTGGAGTTTGTACGCAATGTTATCAATAAGCAGGGACGTAAGTCGACGCTACCCGTGGTGCTCGACTGTACACACATTTATGGTGCTGATTATACGGCGTCGAAAGTTGTATCCACCATGATTGGTGACTTTCAAGCCAGATCACAGAAGCTCTACTTCTACAACTTGCAACCCAGAGTGGCAGAGGTATTTGAGGGTATAAACAAAGATCTGGTGGTGCTCTACGATATGACGTCACTCGAGCAAGAATTGTCTAGCAAAGAAAACACGACAAAATTATAGACTCAAGAATGGACGACACAAGCGCTCAACACTAAAGAGCTATCCGTCGAGCATGTAAAAGTTATAACTTTAACTCTCCAAACATTTTCCCACCAAACGTGACAGTTTTAGTTGTATAACCTTTGAACTACTTAAAAAAACATTAACCATTATTTATTTAAACACTAAGACTCGAAGGCTAACGAATATAGGCCAAATTAGTATTAACTACCTTTACATAGGTTTTTTCTTGCCATTTGGCAGTTTATATCTTCGTGAAAACTTAAAACTTGCCAGTATTCAATTTTATAAAAATTAAATAATTTCAATTAAATCATCATGCATGTCTGTATGTTTGTTTGTTCGTTTGTTTCAACATTAGGTCACACTTGTATATTTGAAAAAAAAAGAATTAATGTGACGATATTATAGTAAATTAAAATCTAACATTTTATTTATATAGTGTTAAAAAGAGTAAAGAATCTGAATTTAATAATTGTACTTAATTAATGTTTAAGTTTTTAACGTTAGCTTAAGTATATATATTGTATAGTTTTATATACATTGTACAGAACTTATTTTGTTTTTATTCATTACCATTAGAGAATAATAAAGAAAAAGAGTATTAAAAAAGGTGTGCATAAATTATTAAAACAGACCCGTTTCGAACCCGTTAAAAATCTGTGAAAACAATGATCACAACGGTAACATAAAAGATTTCTTCAAAACTTTTAAGTTATGTGTTTATATAACTCCAATAAATTTTCAATTATTAAAGGTTATATTTTATCGAGCTCAAGGTCAATGTTGCTTTCCGAAGAAAACAACTGAAGGAAAAACAACGAATATATAGAGTATCAATCACATAGCAGACTAGACAGCTGTTTCGTTGGCCGCTACACCAACTCATCATTAGCCTTTTTTCGTGATTCTTGCTGTGATCCACTAAGCTCTTAATTTTCTACTTGTTTCACGAATGCAATTAGCAAATTACCCTGAATTGCGGTACGAGAATACAAATGATATGAAAGCAGCTTAAAGTTCTTCTAATTTGTGAAGCATACTTTCAGGGAAAGTAAGTTCTATTATTCGAAGATAGATCAAAGTTTTTCTAAATACTCAAAGATTTTGTTGTGCTAGTTGTTGTTGCTCTTCTATTTCACAGTCGATCTTAGCTTCAGCAGTTAGCTGATATTAAACTATGACGACATCAAGATTTGTTTCTTTTTTTGAAAACTTAGATTTTTAATTTATTGTGTGTAAACGCACACAAATAATCATATTTTCAACGGCCGGGCTCTGCCATAGAATTTATTTGTAAATTAATTAAACCTTATTGCTTAATTTTGAATGCGAATCATTTTAAAAAACAAGTCCTTCGCGAATTCACTTTATTTAAAAGAAAAGAGTCCGTCTCGAATCGAAAAAAAGAGTCCGAAAAGGATTCGTATATTCGGCAGGGTACCGAAGCTAAAATACCCCCTCGCGGCCATATTGAAGTATATTCTAAGTCTTTAGCCACGACATATACGATGATATTCACTTTTATATATTAACGAAAGTTTTCCTATTTTGATGACGTCACTTTGTATGGGAGGTAGGCGCGATTTTGATCCATTTTTGCCATATATCATAGGGATGGTTGATAATATACATATATCAAAGCTAATGTGCAAAATTTCAAGACATTTCATTAGTTTTTGTGGATTTTTAAGAGATTTTACGTTTAAAATAAAGCCACTTTGTATGGGAAGCGGACGTGGTTTTCATCTGATTTTGCCATATATCATGCAGATGGTTTATATTAAATATCAAAGCTTATGTGCAAAATTTTAAAACATTTCTTTAATTTTTGCAGATTTTGAGATTTTGGAGATTTTTTTTATAATTAAGCCAATTTGTATGGGAGGTAGGCGTGGTTTTCATTCGACTTTGCCAAATATCATAGTGATGGTCTATATTATATATCAAAGCCTATATGCAAAATTTCAAGACATTTCTTTAATTTGAGCAGATTTTTAAGAGATTTTATTTTTGAAATAAAGCCGCTTTGTATGGGAGGTAGGCGTGGGTTTCATCCGATTTGGCCCATTCTCGAACTTGATCTTCCTTTTTTAAAAATAAACCTATATTTTGAATTTCATCGCGATTTAAAATTGCGGCTGTAATCGTGTCGACAGACGGACAGACGGACACACGGAAATCGACTCAGGAGATGATGCTGATCAAAAATATATATATTTTTCTATACCCGCCACGCCTCCTTCTTGGCGTTACAAACGGAATGACAAAGTTAATATACCCCTTACGCAGTACGCGTTGGGGTATAAAAATATATGTTTCCGAGTAAGAGAGAAATAGCCAAAATCAGAAGCGCCAACTTCAAAGCATTTGTATTCATCAAGAAATTAATATATTTATGAAAATAAAACTAATAAGAAACAAATTAAGATATTAAGATTTCATATATAATAATATGTTTAAATAAATTATCAAATATGACCAAGAAATTAAAAGGAAAAGTATTTTTAAAATTATTTTTTACTTTTTAGTGATTTTGTAGTCGGTTGTTTTTTTTTTTTAATTTTTATTTCTTCCTTTTTAGAGAATATGATAAATTTTCGAAAAAAGTGTATAAACAACATAAATACAATTATTCCCAAAAAATGTGTTCTATTAAATTCTGAAAGTTTGTTGGTTATTTCAAAGATCTGCCTCTTAAATTTAAATTAGATGTCACATGTTTTGAAATTATTATACCCATTCTTGTAACGAGTTTTATTACCCTAGTGTCAATATTATTCGAGATAAAGTGTTTTTCTAATATTGCCACGCCCCTCTGTTAAATAAGCCCCCGCTTTCTTGAGCGTAATTTCCAATAATTGTGCCTACCCCTGTACTTCATTTCAGTACCCCAGCGCCAATATTAACTGCGATAGTGTTTTTATAGTATTGCCACGCCCATTTATCGAATAGCGCCTACTTTATTGACCATCATTTTTAATAATTCTGCCTACCCCTGTACTACAATAAATTTCAGTGCCCTAGTGTTAATATTATTCGAGATACACTCTTTTTCTAATATGACCACGCCCATTTGTCCATTAACGCCCATTTTGTTGACGGCAATTTGTAACAATTGCGCCTACCATTACACTAAATTTCAGTACCCTACTTACTTTACTTACTTAGGTGGCCGTGACAACCCGTGTCCGGATTTCGACCGACCTCATCAGCTCTCGCCAGGCGCCTCTGCTTTGCGCGCGCCTTCTCCAATCGGATACACCAAGTGCGGTTAGGGCTTCCTCAGCCTGGTCCATCCATCGGAGGCATGGTCTCCCTCGTCGTCGTTGACCAGCGACCCTCGCTTCGAGCACCTTTTTCGCTGGAGCTTCGTCGTCCATACGATGGACATGACCCAGCCAGCGTAGTCGCTGCACAGTTATACGCCGAACTACGTCAATGTCTCCGTAGAGCTCATACAGCTCGTGGTTCATTCGGATGCGATAGTCATCGCCGACTCGAACAGGACCGAAGATTTTGCGAAGAACTTTTCTCTCGAACACCCCCAGAGCGGCTGCGTCAGTTTGCGAAACTACCCATGCCTCAGCGCCATAAAGCAGCACAGGTAGAACGAGCGTCTTGTAGAGTGTTAGTTTTGTCGATCGAGAGAGGGCTCTGGAACTTAGTTGCTTACTGAGCCCGTAGTAGCACCTAATAGCAATTATTGTTCTTCGCTTTATCTCCAGGCTGATTTCGTTGTTAGTATTAATGGCGGTGCCAAGGTATACAAACTCCTTGACTACTTCAAAGTTATAGCTGCCGGATGAAACGTGGGAGTCTAAACGCCGAGCTCCCTTGTTTGTAGACAGTAACATCTCTCTTGGTTCTGCCAACAATATCAATATCATCAGCGTAAGCAAGGAGCTGGACACCTTTATAGAAAATGGTGCCATTACGATGCACACCGGCCTTTCGTACGATCCCCTCCATGATGATGTTGAAGAGATCGCAAGACAGTGGATCGCCTTGCCTGAAACCTCTTTCGGTATTGAAGGTTTCGGAGAGGTCATTTCCTACCTTGACGGAGCTGCGTGTGTTGCTCAACGTCATTCTGCAAAGTCTAATCAACTTTGCAGGTATACCGAACTCAGACATTGTTGCGTATAGGCAATCCCTTCTCGGGCTATCGAACGCAGCTTTAAAGTCGACAAAGAGATGGTGTGTGTCAATTTGATTTTCGTGGGTTTTCTCCAGGATTTGTCGTAGCGTGAAAATCTGGTCTATGGTTGACTTACCAGGTCGAAAGCCACACTGATAAGGTCCAATCAGTGTTTTTGTAATTGGCTTTAATCTTTCACACAGTACGCTTGAGAGAACCTTATATGCGATGGAAATAAGACTGATACCTCTATAACTTGCGCAGATTGTAGGGTCTCCTTTCTTAAGTATAGGGCACAGTACACTGAGGTTCCAATCGTCGGGCATGCTTTCTGCTAGCCATATTTTGCTGATGAGCTGATGCATGCGCCTTATCAATTCATCGCCGCCGGTTTTAAACAATTCAGCTGACAGGCCGTCAGCACCAGCTGCTTTATTGTTTTTGAGTCGTTGGATAGCAACTCGAACCTCTTCATGGCTAGGTGGTGATACTTCCACTCCGTCATCGTCGATTGGTGGCACTGCACTGTGCTCTCGATGGGCGGCATTGGTGGAATCGTCGCCATTAAGTAAATTGGAGAAGTGCTGTCTCCACAATCTAAGCACACACTGTGTATCCGTATTCAGATCTCCATTTTCGTCTCTACAAGTGGATGCTCCGGGCTTGAAACCTTGGGTTAGACGCTTAACCTGTTGATAGAATTTTCGTGCATCCTTCTTGCCCTGGTATACCTCTAGTTCCTCACGCTCACGCTTTTCCTGCTCTCTTTTCTTGCGTCTGAAAAGGCGCCTCTCTTCCTTCCTCTTTTCGCGGTAGTTTTCTCGCACGGCTCGCGTTGCAGCTGACTGCAGCGTTTTTCTATAAGCGGCGTTTTTTACTGCAGTCGCAATGCGACACTCCTGATCATACCATTGGTTCCGAGGTTGCGGGCGCCGGAAACCAATGACTTCTTCAGCGGCAGCGCGCATGGAGTGGGATATATGCGCCCAAAGTCCGCCGGCGTCGTCGAGTCCAGAGGTTGGTTGGTTGAGCTTAACCGAGAGTTGAGCGGAGTAGGCTTCGGCAGTCCGTTGTAATTGCAGCTTAGCGACATCTAGCTTTCGTTGCATTCCTGTGCGTATGTTCTTGGCATTGCATAATCGCATGCGGATCTTGGCTGCAACAAGATAATGGTCGGAGTCAATGTTGACCCCCCGAAATGTACGCACATCTAGAACACTAGAGGCATGCCTTCCGTCGATTACAACATGATCAATTTGGTTTCGCGTTTTTTGATCCGGGGACAGCCAGGTGGCCTTGTGGATGTCGAGGTGCTTAAATCTGGTGCTACTAACTACCATGTTTCGTGCCGCGGCGAAGTCGATCAGTCTTAGACCGTTGTTTGTGGAGGTCTCGTGAAGACTGAACTGACCGACAGTGGGGCCAAAGATGCCTTCCCTTCCGACTTTCGCATTAAAATCGCCGAGGACTATTTTCACGTCATGGACCGGAAGGTGGTCATATACGTCCTCAAGACTAGCGTAGAAAGCGTCCTTGACGGCTTCGTCCTTTTCCTCCGTCGGGGCGTGCGCGCAAATAAGGCTTATGTAGAAAAATTTTGCCTTGATGCGGATCGTGGCCAATCTTTCGTTCACAGGTGTGAACCGGGAAACAAGGTGGCGTAGTTTCCGGCTAACGACGAATCCACATCCGAATTCGCGCTTCTCCGCATGGCAGCTGTAGTAGATATCGCAGTGTGCTTGTTTAGAGCAGCCTTGCCCTTTCCATCGCATTTCCTGGATGGCGGTGAAGTCAGATTGTATTGTTTTGAGGGCTTCCGCCAGTTGGATAATGGCACCTTCCCTATAAAGGGTCCGGACATTCCAGGTGCATATCCGTAAATCATTGTCCGTTTTTTTTTCAGTACCCTAGTGTCCATATTATTCGAGATACAGTGATTTTATAATATTGCCACGCTCATTTGTCGAATAACGCCCACTTTATTGGCCATAATTTAAAACAGTAATGCCTACCCTTATACGAAATTGCAGTACCATAGTATCAATATTATTCGAGATATACTCTTTTTCTAATTTTGCCACGCCCATTTGTCAAATAACGCCCATTTTCTTGACCGTAATTTGTATTAACTGTGTCTACCCCTACACTTAATTTCAGTACCCTAGTGTCCATATTATTCAAGATACAGTAGTATCTAGTATTGCGAGATCTATTATTGCCACGCCCAGTTCTCGAATACCGCCCACTTTTGTACGGGCACCTCCATGCTTATGATATCTATCTGTTCCCCAAAAATTATGGCAATCAGGCATATGGCTTAGGAGTTATCGATGTACATACTTTTAAAAAAAATAAACAGAAACCGACGAACTTGGGAACCTCCTCCTTTTTGAAGTCGGTTAAAAATAGCAACTTTCACTTTAAGTGCCCACCAACAAAAATTTGAAAATAAAAAAAAAAATAATCAGATAACGTTAGGGCAGGATTTGATGACTACATTCTTGATTCTTGACTAAATTTAAATGCTCTTTGAGTTCAGATAATTTCCAGCTAAGATACAGTGAGTAACGCTAATCGTATTCTTCAAAAACTTTCTTGGAAAAGCTTGATCACCAGGTTGTTTGCCGATATATTTTACATAAAATAATTACAAAATGTTATTAATTTGATACTTTATAATGTAAAAAAGGTTTCAATAGATTTGCTCTATCCATACTTCTAACAAAAAAACACGCTAAAAAATAGTTTTTTTTTTACACTGAAACCCTTACTCACCCTTAAGCGAGTTCAACATCGAGTACGAACCAGTGATTTACAACGGATAGGTTTTTTGTGACTCTTAGTATATCCAACAAAAATTAAGTACAAAAACCGACACAACTCTTAGCTCACGCAACCCGATTCATACTCACTTCTACGAAATCACGTGTCGAAATCACGAAAGATCCGATTTATTCGGTTCATAAATACTACTTATCCTAATACAGACAACAGTGTTAAAAAAATTAGTTTTTTGGATTATTCGTGTTGGCAAATGATACCAGTATGGAGTCACTGTTTAAACCAATGGCTCTGAATGGTTCTTAACAACTTACTTGTGCAAAACAGGATTCTCAACCTATGCAACTACAAAAACAAAGTACCGCAATATACTGGATACCGAACCTGATATGAGAATTCAACTTTCTTCTATCAGGCCTGATATAAAACCAAAAAAAAAAAATTTGTTTTATAACTCCCATTAGATATAAATGATGATTATTATTCAAGAATACTCATAAAGCAGTTTTTGGTTATTTAAGGTCTTCGTCAAATATTTAGCTCTTCAAAGCCATCGCCAAAAAAGTTTGAGAACCGCTGGCCTAGGCATGGAACGTTAAAGCCTCGACATTGTCGGTCGTGAGTTCGAACCTCGTGATAGCAGAACTTTTTTTTCGGATAGTTTTTTTTAATTTTAATAAAAAAAAAAACAGCCCTTTACTGGTCGATGCTGTGCATGGTCTCAAAATAATTGTTTTGCGTGTGTTTTCGCATGTAATTGAATGTTAGAACAAACGCTTTTTCAACGAAGTTTTTTTTTTTTTTTTTAAAGTAAATCAAGCCACTGTTCGATAATAACTGAGCTGGTAAGTAGGAGAATCGACAGACTAGCGCTCGAGCGGCCCAGGTTCAATTTCCGTGCTGGTAAGTTTCTAATTGTATATAAACAATAATAATTATATTAAACTCTTTGTTACAATACCCACAAATATGTCAAATTTACAGGAATACAGTCCCACCAGCTTGAATAAAATTTTTTGATATATTAAATTTTAAAGAAAATTTGTTTTTTTTCTAAAATACTTCTTTTTGTTTAAAAAATAATTTTGTTTTTTCTTTCAAAGAAAAATTTCACTTTGATATAAAAAAAATTTTTTGGCGCCAATTTGACCAAAATTAAATTTTGGTTTAATTTTCTTTAAAACTTAGTACATTTTTGTTTTTATTTTAGGATGTTTTTTTCCGAGTGTATGGCAAACCAAGCCTTCTGGATTCTTTATCAAAAATCACGTCTTATTTTTTGATTTGACAGGTGCTATATTATACAGTCTTCCATAAGTTTCCAATTGGATTTTAATCCGGTGACTGCGCTGACTACGTTGTTAGAATAATATTATTTTGGTTTAACCAATTTTTCATAACACCAGAGGTGCATTTGTGGTCGTTATTGTGTTGAAGTTCCCACTTAAGCGGCATTTGCCACTCTCCAAATAGGTGCCTAACGTCCATGAGTACTGCAAGTTATAAATTTCGAACCATGTTTTGTTTTATCTAGTAAAGTGGTCCAAATCCGTACCAGTATAGTCACCTCCACACTATGATGCTACCAGCTCCATGCTTGAATGTCTCTGTGGTGTGCTTTGAATTATATACTGCTTTCTTCGTTGGTCGATCCTTGGACTCACCATCACTTTCAATGAAATGTATTTTTTATATCATCGCACCTTTCCACCATTTTTCGGCATTTTCTGGGCCGACTCATTTGTTGTGAAATTTCGCAAAAGCAATGCGATTTTGTCTATGTCTCAAGGCCAACACAATGTAACCTTTGGCAGAGATCTATCAAACAGTTCTTTCCCCGCCAGTTGTTGCCTTGAAGTTCGATTAGAAGTTCCAAAGCAAACCTCAGCTCGGGTTGCTCCGACAGACTTGAATGGGTCGCGAGTGAACACAATTTTGATGTAGGCGTCCTACTATGCCGTTGTTTTTCGTGATTTTCCTCTTTTGAGGCTTAGTTTTGAAGGCGATAATGCATTTAATACAAATTTTTGATTTCTTCACAAGGTTTTGGCTCCAAATAATTTAAATTGTTTTAATATATTTACCTGTCAAATAGCTTAAATTTAGAATTGAAGTTACACAACTTTTTAGCGCTCACGTGAGGCGGGATACCAAATAATGCCATACATGGCATGATACAATGAACAAGCTAGCTGCTTGTACTCTCTTTTTGTCAACCTAACTGTCAAAATTGATAAACATTTTTTCAGTTTGTTTATATTCTATTTTCTTATTTTCTATGAGCTTTGACAGTTTTAAGTCTACGTTCTCTCCCTTGCTGCTACCTGGTTAATTTTATTATGATTCTTGGAGTATTTGAAACTAAAGAGAATGAAACTAACATTTTTGAACTTTTAGATTTTTTTATTGATTTTCAAAACAAGTTCTTAAAAGTTTTTGTTCCGGAGTAAATTATATATAAAGTCAATTTTCGTACGTAATTTACTTATTATGTATCATGAAAAAATCAAACTGAAGATAAGCAAGAAACAAGAATCAATGGATTTTTGTATGGAAAATTGTATTGCTTCTCGTGTCTTGCCTATTGTTGGTGTGCTTTTTTGTGATACAAAATGAAGGGGTAAGTGAAGGGGTAAGCGAATTCACATACCCTCAGAGGTATGGGCACGCCCCTCGCCCATCCACTCACAACGTGGACAAATTTTTCACGCCCTTTTGACACAGCGATGTCATTGACAGTAGCGAATGGACCCAAAGTGCATTACCACGAGCTTTACAATTCCTTTGGTTCAATGGGCATACGAATTCCCTTGCCGCAAGGGACATGCGAGTGAAAGAAAAAAAAAACAGCACCACGCAAACTTTGCTTTGATTTATATGAAACTCTTTGGTCTTGTTTTTTATTTATATTTAGTAGTTTTTTTATTAATTATTTTTCTTCATTTTTATTTTGGAATATTTTCTTTTAACTTTAATTTTAATGCACTCGCACACGATGACACTTCAAAATGAAACAATAATTGACGCAAACAAAAAGAAATTTAACATAATAGCCTAAACACATTGACTGTGGCTGCGGCCGTGCGGCATCTGTCAAAATGTTTTACATGTATTTCTTATGGAGAGAAACTGGTGTAATGCCGCCCTTGCCGCTGCAGCTTTGTCGTCGATATATCGTTCCTAATTTGACAGCTTGTCGTTGCAGCCGCAATCAATGTGTCTAGGTCGTTATACGACGCGACACTCTCAGTGCCCCAAACCACAGAGAATTCCACCGCAAACCACATTGTTGTTTGTGTAATTCGTGGCGTTGTTTTTTAAAAAGTGCTCACGAAACATTTACTCGTAAGAGTATTAACAACCTATGTTTATTTTTTATGGTATGGAAAAGGGAATAGCTGTAAAGGCTTGAGAAATGGCATGTCCAACGACAGTAGTGTTCTAAAGGTATATGTATAACGTCAATACAAAATAAAACTAAAGAATAGGCGAACTTTTTTATTGCTTAAGGGGAGATACATGATGTGGTAAATTTTTAAATATATACTCTTTACTGATTTCCTTAAATTGCTGTTGTAAAGAATCATATATGCAAGCTACTATTAATTTTTCCAATACAAAAAAATCTTATATTCCATATTCAACACTAAACAACACTTATTTAAGATTTACAAAGGTGTACAAATGAAAAAATTTTTAATATATACCCTCCCTTAATTAAAGCCGATTTCTTGTTTAGAAAATTACGTGCCCTTTTTTTTTTTGTTATAAAAAGTTCTAAAAAGCATTGATTTTCATATTCTTTAGTTTGCTTTTGTATCGACGATATAAGAAATTCTACACAAAAATAAAACGAATTTGAAAGCTCCTTAAGCTTTCCGGCCGTTAGAAAACTAATTTGATCCATGGTACCTGTTCTTTCAAGTACTTTACAGAACAACGATTTATGTATCGAAGTTTGACTGTAAAGTCAAATTATTTTCGTAAATTATTCGTCGTAAATTTGCTCTCTGCTAGGTCTTTAAAAATAATTTGTTTACGGTTTTTTTCTGTTATTAATGAGATTTTTTTTCAGTATAACATACATATGTTCATTATTATGTATCAAAGTTCGATTTAGTTATAAGCCGAAAAATTGATGCTGCCGTTTGTCAAAACATTATTTTTTACTCTTCTAATTTTCATTATTCTCAATTAACCAATTTCGCAAACCCCTGCTGATACCAATTTTTTCAAGTGTTTTTTTTTGCCTAGAACTACTTTTTAAAATTCATAATGATAGTTCTAAAGCAGTATTATAAAAAATAACGAGTTGATTGATGTATTTCATTTCAGATTTTGACTTTTTAGGCAATGTTAAATGAGTGCTTTACGTGTCAAGAAGTTTTTATCACAGCAAAAAAAAAAAAAGCTTAGGGTCTTTTTATGCCATTTCACAGATTACATATATCTTATATCTGAAAAAACTATTATCTTTGAAATTTCTGATGTATTAGACTGATTCATGAGTATGCAAAAAAGACCTACAATGTAATTATTCCTTTTCAGTTCCAAATTCTTAAATCAGTGTTAATACAATCGATCATACGTTCTCATCAGTAACATTAATTAAACTTATGTAACAGTTATTTAGATCGAAATTTGAGTCAAATTGAAATTTTTTAACGTAAACACGAAAGTGTTATTCTATAATTTATCTAACTCCTATGAAGAATCGCGTGACGGACGTGTCATAACACTTCAGAATATTTACAAATTAATTAATTCAATTAACGAAAAAAAGATTTTCATTTTATATTTCATGCCCTGATTTACATGCCCTGAGACTTAGGCTTGAAAAGGTAGTATTTAATTGATAAATATAAATATTAATAACTGAGCATATATAGTACCAAATTGATAGAATACTTAAATAATATTTTTTCAACGTCAACATCATTGCCGTTATCTTAAAGCTTTTAATTATAACTGCAATTTACTGCATCTTGCTGTATAACGAAACGAACACTTTCGATCGTTCGAGACACGGTAAGCACTACATTTTTTCATATCATATTATATTGTTGCTCGTTTCATCGTTTGTTGTAGGTCTTCGTTTCGTTATACAGCAAGTTAATTTCATTCATAAAATTCGTAATAATTAAGACAACTCCTAAAAGTTACTTCATATAATTTCAAATAATAATGTTGAAGTATCTTTTTATAAAACGGTATGTTAACAGATTTATGTTAAGTTTTCTTTTGCTATAAAAACTATAAATTAACAATTTCTCAAATCTTTCACATATCTTCAGGCTTCTATGCTAAATGCTTAACCCACCTCAAATCTTTGAATTACTTGTTTTTATTCCGAAGTATAGTAAATTATGATTTGATGCGCATAAAATAAGTTTCTTTAATAATTACAAAACTTTTTTTGATTGCTTATGGCCGATTAAATTTTCCTTCGAAAAACATGTGAGAAAAAAAACACAGGTGCGTCGCTGGACACACGAGAGAAGCGAAGCTTTTTTACAGTTCCATAGATATGATAATTTAATTTTTTTTTTTTTTTTGAAATAACTTAAATTCAAAAAAATTTAAAAAAGACAGTCGCTGTTTTGATTGTCGTTTTTGAAAACGACACCTAAATACCTATCGCATTAAATCAATAGGGAAAAAAGTGATTGTCAATTTGATAATCAGCTTACCCGGTGCAAAAGCGACGATTTTGATTGTGAATTATCACTTTAGCCGATACCACCCCAGCATAAACGAATTCACATAAAATAAAAAATATATCACTTGTCCCCCAGTGAGGATCGATTTTATAACCCGTTGATTAATAAACCTGCACTCTTTCCACCTATCCAAAAAGCTCTGTTAGATTTTGACGTTGATTTAATATTATATATATAACTGCAGCTACGTTAACAGTTGTTAACAGATGGCACTAGCAAACTGAGAATGATGACCAGTGTTGTCACTTGCACATTTTATATAGTGGTAGGTTGAGTCTAAAATGAGTGGTGAATTTTAAAAAAACTGGAATATATTGTTCTTCTTAAGGAAAAATTCGACTGAAGTCCTACAGCAAAAGAAATCATAAGAAGTATACCATACAGTACGTTTTTTCACGCTGAATTAGTTTTATTACAAATAATTCCCATATAATGTTCTTAAGGCAGTACTAAAATACAATATTAAATGCAATAATAAATAAAATACATGCAATAAAATTTCTAAAATTTTTATTATAATGCAATCATTTTTATATAAATATATCAAGAAGTGATAGATTTTGTAAAAATGGAAATAGTGGATGATAAAAGTGATTGAAACCAAAAAAGTGCTAGACTTACCACAATTGGGGAAAAGTGGCAATACTGATGATAGCAAGTGGTTTAGCAGCTACCCAAACCATAATAAGCTATTAATCAACTCTTGTAGCAAGTGGCTAAGCAGCTACCCAAACCACACAAATACATTAATAGGTTATTGGATGTGATGCAACATAGCTTCAGTTGCACTTATTACTAAATCAATGCTTCTATATAACGAGGGTGCTTGGCTCAGTGGATGGGGTGTAAAACTCCCAACCAATGGTCTGTGAGTTCGGGTCCCCACGGCAAGTGAAGAAATGTTTTTTTATACTTGTTATATTAAATTGTCTTGTTGTAAAAAACACAGAAACAAAGAAACCATATAAAATTTTAAGAAAAAATCTGTCGAAAATTTTTCAGATTTCACTCCTAGCAAATCACAGAACGGGGCGTAAAAAGCTTCGCTTCAAAAATGCGTGAATGATGCAAAATGAAAATGTAGTTTTTCAATTCCAAGAATATTTCGTCTCGCGATGTAAGTTTACATAAAATTGTGAAATTCAACGTGATAAATCTCATCAAAGTACAAGGTTAGCCATCATTTGTATATGAGGTTTTTTTTATTTAATTTGGTCTTTTACAATACAACACTAATCAAGTGACTGCCTCTATTGGCCGAAACAAAATCTGCCCTTTTTGTTATGTCTTCCATCACAACATTTTCGATCATCTCAGGCGGTAGAGCGATGATTTCGGCACGAATGGTTACCTTGAGCTTGTCAATGGTCTGAGACTTGGTAACGTATGCTTCGGTTTTCAAATTACCCCACCAAAAGTAGTTCTTAGGGTTCAAATCTGGAAATAAAGGTGGCCAGTCAATGACGCCATTTTTTGACATTACACATCCGGGAAATTCCGTTGCATAAACTGCATTGTCCAATTTGCATTGTGAAATGGCGCACCGTCCTGTTGAAACCAGTAATAATCCAAACCTTTTTTACAGAAATTATGAGCCGACTTTCTCTGATATCGATTCCCACCAACTATTTCGCTTTCTCTAAGGAAAAATGGTTCAAAGATGGTCTTGGCCCAAACGCCAGGCAAACAGTCACTTTTTGGTCATGTGTGTTTATTGGTGCTATATGGGTGATTATGGGTGTTTATAGATCTGGTGTGGATTCTCCGTTCCCCAAAAATGGCTATTTTACTTGTTTACATTGCCAGACAGTGAGAAATCGACCTCGTCGATTTGCTTCCAAAAATCAGGTTCAGTGACAAAGACAGTAATGGGAACATTGACGATTTATCGTCATTTTGACGATTTTTAGAATCAATTATGACGTGACGATTTTCTTTCATTTTGATGCCGAAAATTACTATTTTTAGCTCATCATATCATCAGCTCATCATGTCAATCATCAATCAATCATTTTCACTATGATTTAGAAATTAGCTCATCTGCTTAGTGATTTAGGAGAAGTGGAAAATAAATATTTCTGGAAAACAGTTCCTTCTATCAGAAAGGGAAACAAATCTTTTCCGCTTATGGAAAAATTAATTTTTAATATTTTGTCCTTGCCTAATTCGTCAGAAAACGATGAACGCACATTTTCTCAACTAATTTGAACAAAACAATAATCAGAAACCGTTTGTATATTATATTAAAGATATACCAAAGAATATTTATTAGATTTAGAAATAAAAAAAAATTAATAAAAATTATAAAAATATATATACAAATAGAAACTAATGTACCAATGTTTAGCTTAGTTTTAAATTTTTTTGATCAAAATCGCTAACTGAATCTAATCATTTTTTATACCTTTATTAATACATCTATTAAATTTTTTATTAATTTTTATATCGCTCGTTTTCTTCAATAATGTCAAAACTCAAAAAATATGATTTTTCTATTAATTATTAATTTTTTCTCTTAATTTTAAAATACAACTATTACACCAAATATGCTCTTATATTTTTAATATTTTGGTCCGAACACACAGACACAGACAAATAAAACTTATGGTTTTCCATCACTAATGTGGAAAAATTAATTATATATATTAGTTGTACTCATGAAAGCTCGCAAATGCCTCGAATACCACGTAAACCTCGCAAGTTTTCAATTCGTATATCAGCTGTTCTCTATTTTCATACAAAAAAGCTTACGCGGTGCTCGCAAAACTCCCATGCATTTTCAGTTCATAAACCTCTTATAAATTTTATTCCGTTGACAGTATTGCCTCTATTACGAAAAAAGCTTTTAATTTGACAACTTTATATAATGGCAACAGTGATACCACATGCTTTTGGTAAAATGGAGAAGGTAAATTGTTTCATTTATTTAATACTAAAAATATTCTTAAAATTCAATTACTTAGAATACTGACTTGCAAGTTACGAAACGCAGACACCTTAACCCATCATTTCGATGGGGAGATGTGCAAACAATGGATCTGATTGAGCATGTGGTGGAAGCAGTTAAAGATTGTCCCGAGTCTTTTGAGGTACGTTGAGCATACTCAAAGAAAAAGAATTTGTATTTTAACTTGAGTTGTTTTATAGAAGTCTACATCGCAAAAATTTTGTGAAAAAATGTTTAAACAGAACAAGGAAACAACGAAAACAGTAGAACACACGATAATCGATAACTCTTATCTCTTGTATTAATTGTCGAAAACTCTTCAACGCGTCCGACTTGTGTTAGTTCATTAAAAAATTTGTCGAAAATTATTCAACCTTTCTGCTTTGGGTTCGTTGATGGTTTCCCTACAAATGCTTATATTTCGGGGTAATTTTTTCGTTAAAACTTACAATATATGTATATCATTTTAAGAACGTTTTGTATTAATGGACTGCATAACTGATATATAAAAAATTACAAATCGGAATTAATGTGATCCACAAAAACATGTAAGATAAAATCAAAGAATATATAAAAAATAGAATAAGAAACAATTTTTTGAAGTGAAACTTTTTATAGCCACGTATACAACAGTACGGTGAGCTAGATGGGGGGTAAAACCAATGTAACGAAATAGTTCTTATGACAAAATGGTTCTTAAACAACAACACAGCAATCTAGTTGTATAAAAACGAAAAAATTGCTATTTAAAATTTTTTTTATTTTTTTGCTTCCACTGAGGATTGAACACAGTACGTTTGTATCCATGGCCGACTGTTCTAAGCACTGGGCCGCGTAGACATGTTTATTTGAGTAGCTCATAGTTATGTTAAATCAACAATCAGTACTTCCCTTTATTTTATGATTGAATTGAGTCTTTCGTTCAATACTCTGAAAGTACATTACGATCTAAGAATTTGAATCTGAACCTAGCTTTTTTTCAGAACATTAGCATACTTTTAGGCTTTTCTCAAATTGAGTTTTGATAAATTCAGATTGATTGCATTGATTGATTTGGAAACAGCACATGATGCAATATTAACGAATGTAACTTTGAATCTAAAATTTGTTTTTTTCTTAGATCTGTGAATTTCCATATAAATATCGCATCTTTCGTATAATTCAAATGTAGTTTTTAACTCACATATTCGAAATAAAAAATTATTCTCATGCTGCGGTTTTTTATAACACCAAATACTGGTTACAAGTTCTTCCATTACCAAGTGAGCTGTCAGATTACGTATATGCTACTAAAATATTGTGCCGAAAATTAAAACTTGTCAATGCATATGTAACCCACCCGGCGAAAGTTTGTTTGCAATGAACTTTTGTCAAAGAAAATTTCTTATTTTTCCCTAATTGGCGATTAAAAATAGAAAGTTATTTCATACCAGTGTTATCGCGTTAGTAATAATAAAAGTAATTCTGAAAGTGCCAAAAAAGTTATCCGAAAGTATCCACCTTACAGTAAAAAAGTAGAAAATATAATTATCTTCGCAATTGTGTTGAAGAATTAATCGCTTTGGAATTGTAAACGAATAATTTTTCGAAACATAAAAGTTCTTGAACTACTACTGGTATGAAGGCAGACTGCTTATTAACCACGAAATTGCTCTGAAGGAGGGAAAGTTAATAAAATAAATTAGCAATCTTTCCAGAAATTTAATTTTTGGGCAAAGTTTCACTTCTACCGTGCGTGGAGCCACAGACATATTTTTTTCATATGAAAAATCACCAAAAAGCATTGGGAGATTTTGCAATTTTGTTGGGTGGAATTTCGTATTTTGATTATAGTTGCGATATTTTGTGCGAAATTGCACTTTTTGTTTTTGGGTGATATTAAATTTTTTTTTTTTTATTTTTCGTTCCTTATTCGAAATGTTTTAATAGATTTTTAAGCAATATTCATTGAATGAAATGAATTATCTCCTAAAAAAAATGGAATAAATGGACATTGAAAATTCTATTCATTTTGTACAAGGCAAGGTTATCTCCAGGAATCTATGTTGCATTTTATTATTTGGGTGAATTTCGTTTTTTGTATTTGGTTAATTATGCCAAACATTTTTGGGTTTTTTTTTCGTTTTTGTTGGGTAAAATTTCACTTGGGTATTTTACATTAATTTTTGGGCTATTTTTCATTTGAGATTTTTAATTTTTTTTTGCTAGTTTTCTTTTGGACGATTTTTCATAGCGCCTATATTTACACACGCAAATTTAAATCTATCACAGCCTTGTTTCTTGATTTGCATCATTTGAAATTGTGCCATTTTTATTGGGTAACACCACAGTGCTGCCAACAAGTTGCTCTTCCAACTCTAGAATATTATAGCATAGAGTAAAATTAGTATTCAAACCATGAAAAACACGCTTCACGCTGGGTCTTAAGTTAAAGAAAATGATTTGTTGCTGACGTGACCTGAAGTCATTTATAATGGAAGACATAACGTTGGCGGCGGTAAAATCAGTACCATGAATGTAGGTACAATCGATGACGACTGGCAGGGAAAACTTAACGCCTGATTTCAACACAATACTGCGTACAAATTCAACAGATGGAAAAATGAGACAACGATCGGGTGTGAGTTTCAAAAACTTGCAGCCAGAAGGAGTCTGAAAAAGAAGAGAATAATGTCAGGAGGAGTAAAGAAACAAATAATCTTTTGAATATATGTACCTGCATATGTTCCACCGAAATCTTTGGTCTAGCTGAGTGATACAAAATGTACAGCAAATTAATGCCTATTGCAATGGCTATACCGAAGCTTAGCGGTAAAACCAGACAGGTGATAAAAGCAATAAAACCCGCTATCAAATCCGACTCTATGAAATGGAACATAAATTATAAACTGTTATATGTGAAGATTAATTTAACTCACTTTTACTTTTCCACATCGGCTTAACAACGTGATACTGCAGTTGAAAGATCACTGCAGCAATAATTATGGCCGCCAGCACGGCTTTGGGAATATAATAAAAATATTCTGCCAAGTATAATAAAGCCAGTATTACAATACCGCCCAGATAGACATTGACGAAAGGTGTACGTCCTCCACTAGCCGTATTAATGGAACCGCGTGCTAAACCACCATTTATGCGATAGCCCTGAAAAAATGAGTTGGCAATATTTGCAACACCCACGGCAACAAGTTCCTGTGTGGCATCCACAGATTTTCCGTAAGCTAAAGATTAATGCAATATTTTCATATACATACAGTTAGCTTCAAGATTTGTGGTTTGTTAATAAAAACAAAACAATGTGCTGCAATGTGTCTAATTTGTGCTATCATTTGTCACATGCAAAAATTAATCAATTCTTATGGAGGTACTTAGAGATCGAGGTTGCGCTTCAACATTATTATTTTCAGAAATTCAGAAATTGTGCTGTGATCTGCTCAAGTTGTGCTGTAATTTACCATAGAAAGTTGAATAAAATCTTGCACATTTGTGAATTTTAACAGCGGAAATGCATGCTTTTGCGCAGTAGTCTGCTAAGGCTAACCGCTTAATACACTATGAATTATAAAAAGAGGCATTTTCGTAATGCTTTAATAATTGTTTTATTGATTTTTCTCCAAATTAATAAGAAACATTTAGGTTGACGCTAAAATTCACTTTAACATACTTTCCGATTCCTTAAATTTCGTAAAAATATTAGAAATATTAGAGAATTTTATGCTGATTTACAGCAGAGTAGAAATGCCCATAAAGTGGATCTTCCAGAAGGACTACGAGCCAAAGCATACCAGCAGAAAAGGACTAAGGAGTGGTTTCGTGTCAATACCTTCTTACTTACTTAGATGGCGCTTACAACCGTCAGACGGTTTTGGCCTGTTGTAAGAATTTGCGTCAGCCATTTCTATTTTGTGATCGCAGATCTTACGAAGAATCTTTCTCTGGAAAGCTCCCAAAGTCTTTTCATCAGAGCTGCTCAAAGTCCACGTAACAGGACGGACATGATAAGTGACTTATAGAGTGTGACTTTTGTTCGTCGAGAGAGGGCTCTGCTTCTCATTTACCTACTGAGCCTAAAGTAACACCTGTTGGCAAGAGTTATCCTTCGTTTTATCTCTATACTGATATCGCTGGTGGAGTTAATGCTGGATTCCAGGTAGAGGAAGTCCTTGACAACTTCGAAGGAGGTGTTGTCAATACGGAAGTGGGTGCCAAGACACTGAGACTGTTCGTTTCTTGACACCAGATACTTCGTCTTATATGCATTCACTGCAATACCCATGCGACTCGACTCTTCTTTTCTAATTTGGAGAGTGCTGCACTGATTTCGCGTGTATTATGGCCAATAATATCAATATCATCAGCATACGCTAGCAGCATAACACTCTTAGGTTGCGAACATAGTGAATGCCGGTTCAGACTGGCAGGCAGATTTAACATTGGAGCAATTGGAGAGACCAAGTTATGCATCTCTTTTGCTCTAATGTGTTTTCTGATCTAATCTTTCTGCCTGTCTGAAGACAGGCGTTCACTATGTTCGCAACCTTTTAGAATAGAAGAGATGAGATGAAGCCTCAGATCAGCAGCTCGAATAATCTTCTCTATAACTATTAGATTAAAAAAGTAGCATGATAAGGAATCAGCTTGTCTGAAACCTCGTTTTGTAACAAGTGGGGGGGTGGGGGGGTGAGAGAGAGGTACTTCCCGATTTTAACTGTCAATAGGGCGGAGGTTACGGAGTGGCCAGCTCAGTCTCCCGACCTTTAACCCTATAGAGCATATTTGGGGAGAGTTAATGCTGAAAAATATGAATGATGCGAAACCAAGCAATAATAATCAGCTTTGAGAAGTTGATAATGTCAACAACTGGCATACTCTATGCCCCGTCGCTATATGAGAAATGCAACAAAATACTGACTTCCCATATTTAAACTTACCATACTCACATACTTAAACTTGATTTAAATATTTTTATACCCCAACGCGTACTGCGTAAGGGGTATATTAACTTTGTCATTCCGTTTGTAACGCCAAGAAGGAGGCGTGGCAGGTATAGAAAAATATATATATTTTTGATCAGCATCATCTCCTGAGCCGATTTCCGTGTATCCGTCTGTCCGTCTGTCGACACGATTACAGCCGCAATTTTAAAGGTATCGCGATGAAATTCAAAATATAAGTTTATTTTTAAAAAAGGAAGATCAAGTTTCTAAAAGTGCCAAATCGGATGAAAGCCACGCCTACCTCCCATACAAAGTGACTTTATATTAACCGTAAAATGTCTTTAAAATCGACAAAAATTAAAGAAATGCCTTGAAATTTTGCACTTTAGCTTTGATATATAATATGAACCATCTCTATGATATATGGCAAAATCGGATCAAAACCACGCCTACTTCCCATACAAAGTGACGTCATCAAAATAGGAAAACTTTCGTTAATATATAAAACTGAATGTCATCGTGTATGTCGTGGCTAAAGACTCCGAATATACTTCAATATGGCCGCGGGGGGTATTTTAGCTTCGGTACCCTGCCGAAGCTCCACCCTTACTAGTTTCTTTTTACTTAGGCCCCTATTATGAATTAGAACTCAACTAGGTTGACTAGATTCAACTAATTTTTTTCTTATATCGAATAACATACATTTTAGTTGAACGATGCAGTTTGCTTTAATATTTTAAGAATTTTTAAACTACTTGGTTCAACTGAAATGTATGTAATATACTATACGAGAAAAAATTTCTTGAATCTAGTCAACTTAGTTTAGTTGTAATACATAATAGGGGCCTTAATTAAATGAAATGGGTAATCTCCTTAGGCGCAGCTCTTTTTTTTTTAGGATGGTTTTCCCTTTTTTTCTCTTATAATTTTTTTCTTCAGTATTAAATCAATATATAGCGTTGTTTTAAGATATGTTATATAATATTGTTCTGAAGTAAAAATGAGAAGCAGTGAACTACTCATCTTTAATATTAAACATATTTTGATCATTTTGAAAATGTTCGCAACTGTACACACTAAACTAACCTAACCCTTCCTAACTTTATATAAGGATGAAACTATTTCAAAAATAGTGGCTTATTTCGTGTTATCATGATATATTCGAAGAGATGAAGCATTTTCTGTTAAAAAAAAATGTAGTTAAGCTATTCTAATTCGCAAATATAGGCATTATAAAATAGGCATTGTAAAATAAAATAATGGCGAGACTAAATTCACATAAAAAACCTAAGACCCATGAGCAGCTAACAACTTATTAAAAGCAAATTATTTAGCATATTTTCCTATGCGGCATATGATGGCACATATCGGGCACATTGTTGCACATATTTTTTTATAATATATCTAAAAAATATTTAAAGAAAGCTAGAACCCACCAAAGGTCTTGCAAACAGCCATGGTTTCTAGCATGCTGATTAATGGAATCACAATCAAACTTGCGCCAAATTCCTGCAAGATATCCCAAAAGCTTTGAGCCTCTACATCTGCTATACCAGTGGTTATATTTCCCTCGATGGCAGGCACTGAAAATTGTGGTAGCTGCACTTCTGGAAAGCCCGATGGAATGAAACCAGTCAACCGGAAGTAGCTCTTGCCCTGCGATTCCAAATAGGTCACGATTGCGGTGGAAACAAATACAAGCAGAGCGTTTCTACCCACACCCAAAAACCACAGAATTTTATTGACTAGCGCATGAAAAGGTTTTTTCGTCGTCGCAACTTTAACTCCAATGCGTAGATTACCCAAAAAACGCAGAGCTATTAAAACGGCTACACAGCTCAGACCCAGTATGGTATCGGTGACACGCAGATTTTTTATGTCACCCAAGATGGATATCCAATTCTGTAGAAAGGATGAGCCCGTGCTATTGACAACTAGAATATTCTTCATTTGTGATGTAAAGATGATCAAGGCCACGGCACTGGTAAAGCCAGCACTCACCGGACCTGAGACAAAATCAATAATAAAACTGAATTGGCAAAGACCCATGAGCAGCTCAACAACGCCGCTGAGAAAGGTGAAGAGCACGGCCTTCTGCCAGACGCCATGCGCCACGCTATGCATTAATAGGGACGCTATGGCTGTTGAGCCCAATATGTTATCCTTGCAGGAGCCGATGAGAGTATACACAAAATTGCCTGCAAATGAGCTGTAGAGACCAAACTGCAAGTCAACGAAAAAGAGGTTGAAAAACATGCCATTTATGATGTTGTTCTTATTGTTATCACCTCTGTTGGTAAGCCGGCAATGCCAGCAAAGGCCAGAGCCAGAGGTATAGCTGCCAAAGCTACCGTTATGCCGGCTATAAGATCACACACTGCATCAACTCGGGAGTAATTTGGCAGCCATGTTAGTATTGGAAAGCATCTAATCAGCGTTTTCTTGCGAAATGCTCGTTTAACACTATCGTTTAACACTCCCAGATAGTCTTTAAATGTTTTCTTGTTATTAGTGTCACTTAATTCTAGCTGGCTACGTGAAGCACTCTGATGATCAGGTATCAAAATAAAATCTAATGAGCCATTTAATTGCGTGCTAACTGTGCTAACAACATCGTCGCTGGGGGCTGTTTTGTCGTCCTCTATCATTCTGTTTACATAACGCCACACTTTTTTTGGTGAAAACACGTTTCAACACTTATTAAACTTAATACCTAGCAAGCACGTACCGCGCAAAAAAAAAAAACAGTTTTAGCCGGATAACCTAAACCGTGAAGTTGAGATTTATAACTGATGAGCGTCTCATTTATTCGTTTGCTCACACACTGCCAACCGTGTTGAAATTGCTTTTTTTATTTCTTTTTTTTTTTTTGGTTTTTTTTTTTTTGTTTATTGTTCTTGAAAGTTTTTTTGCCAAAACAGAAAGTAAGCCAGACTCAGAGAAATTTTGCGTGTTTGTATGTATCGGTTAATTGCTGTTTAGCTTTTAATATGGCTGGTAATAACAGTATTTGTTTACTTTTGATTGTGTATCAATCAAAGCATCTGAGTCGAATTTAGAGACCATTAACTCACAGTTCAATTCCTTGACGCAACTGATTTTTCGATTGTGTTGAAACCTGATTATTGAATTTAACGCTGTGGAACATTATCAATTATCACGATAGTGTAGTTAAATAAAGCTTAATGTGATTAATCTCTTCACAAATGATAAAAATTAGTTAAAAAATTGTTTCATCGTTAGTTGGAGAAAGTGATGGGTAGGAAAATCTGAAATAATATAAGTACTACATATTATTAAATACCAGAAATTGGGAAAAAGTATATAAAATAGACACATTTTATTTATTCTTCCTTTTTTCAATACCTGCATTAAACTTACTAAGCATACAAAATGTCATATTATCGTAGGAGTACTCCTTCTACTTATTTCCAAATTTGTATGAGCACAAAGCACTGTGTGATATCATCAAAATAGCAAAACTTTCGTATATAAAACTGAATGACATCATGTCCGTATGTACCCAAATTCCACCCACATCGTTTATCCAACCCATGCATATATATTCTTCGGTACACTCTAAAATATTTGTTGAAATTTGTTGTGAAAATTAATGTAAATTTTTGTCGAATTTTCAGTTGTTGTCTAATATTAATACCTTTTCGTCACATTTTATAAAAAAGAAACAGGATTGTTTAATTTTTAACCAAAAGTTATGCAAAATTTAAAAATGCGTCAAAAATGTTTAATTTGCAACACAAACGTGTATAATGGTGAACACAAGATATGTTATAATACAGAAACTGTTAAATTTTAAGCAAAAAATAATGCAAAATTAATATATAAATGAAAAGTGTTTAAATTCCAACACAAAAATGTGAAGTTTGAGCACAAAATGTGTATGCATTGATTTTTACTTTCGTTCATATTAATATTTATCGTGCGTGGATCGGTGCGTGCTTAGTTCAGTTTAAACGTTTGATTAATCATTTATATGAAGTAGAATATACGTTTAATAATATATATGAGTTTAGTATTTTAACCCTTTGACTCTTAAATTTTTCCCAGCATAGAAAAAAAATATTTGTGACAATTCCTGTGTTTAATAACCCTAAAATAAAGCAACAAATGAATTAAAACTAAAAAAAATCCTACAAAGGATGACACAGGACGATGTACACAATTCTGTGGCGACAAGAAATAACGACTAAACTCAAAATATCGTAAAAAAGCGATATGGTATTTCCTGTTTTGCCAATCTTTGGAAGGATCCAGAAATCCATTTTTTGCACAGAATAGATAACCACTTATGTCTGCACCTATTTCGTTGGTTTAACGGTTCATATAGTTCCGAAAAAAGGTCGTAGTTAGTGCTATTAAAATATCGTTTTTTACGATATTTTAAGTTTAGTCGTTATTCCTTGTCGCCACAGAATTGTGGCCAAACTAAGTCAAATGCAGCAGAACAATTTTAAAATTTTATAAAATATAAAAAATTTTTTCTTACAAATCTTCCAAAGTTCTTTTTTATTCAGTTTATTTTACTCAATTCAATTCGAGTTAACATACGAGAAGAAATAAAAAAAATAGAAGGCAAATTATTTTAATTTTATTTTAATTACCATAATTTGAGCAGAGATTCTTTTATATTGTATGAAAGTCTGCAAAAAAGTCAAGCGTTCCTTTTGAAGGCATAAATGCACCTTACATTTCATGCACATAATTCTCGATCTTCCTTTACAGTTTTTGCTTTTACATCTTACGGCTTCCTTGATGTCATCATGATTTGGAATGTGATCGATACCGTCATATTGTACTTCCCGTATTGGTCGATACGGGAAGTTCCGGTTCTTCTTTGTTCAGAGAAGGCCTACCCCTCTTTGCATTTTCAGGATTGCCCGATTCGGTTAAGGCTCGACCAATTTGTGCTCGAAATTTAAGTAATGCCATTACGTCCTTTTCTGGCCAATTATCTTTAATGCAATCGTTGCAGTATTCAATCTAACTCGCGCATACAGCCATGTCGATGAAATGAAATGCAATTCTTAGGGTCCATTTCTTTGATTTGATAAATATCCTATAATATGAAATAAACTGATCTAACAGATCAACACCACCCATTCTATTATTATATAAACTGACTATTTCTGGTTGTGGTATGTTTATATGTTGTTTTGCTTTTATGTCAAATCGTCAAACAACTTTCTCTTCACCTTTTCCAACAAAATTTGAAGCCAAATGCACAGACCTGTTATCTTGCCATTTTACAAGGACGACATTACCGCCGCGGCTCACCAATTGAACGGAAGCGCCTCTGCCATTCTTTTTTAGTGCTGCGTCTGACAAAAATGTTGGGTTATTGAATCGGTTAATTCGAATTGTTTCCGTTGTAGGGTATAAAAGTAGGCAATAAGACAAGTATAATCAGCTACAAAGATAAAGTTTACCTGCAGCTTTTATACCCGTATAAGGTAGTGAAGAAGTTATCGCAAAAGAGCTGATGTCCAGGTGTCGTTATCCTTTTTGCAAGGTGCAGGACAACTGCAGCCCCAAATCCTAAACGAGCTACTTCGAAGTCTGAAAGCTCTGAGTTTTTGCCTTGGTACAAGAAAAAATCATATGGATATCCACTCTTACCACATAATATGTACACTTTTATACCCCATGGATTTGGCTTTCCTTTAATATATTGTTTCACACTGAGATGGCTACAAAAAGGAATTATTTGTTCATCTACAGCCACAATCTCTTCTACAGCCACTTCTCGACATCTTTTCAAAACGCTGTTGATAATTGGACGGATTTTAACAAATTTATCATTGCAGTCGTTATGTGTTTTCAAGTTGTCTACAACGTGAAATGTTTGTCTCAGATGATAAAATCGTTCTATAGACATAATAGAGGCAACACATTCAATTCGAAAGTCGTTGCACCCATACATCTTGATTTGTGGAAGCTTCAAACAACCCATCATAATATGAATTCCAACAAATTTCATTATTTCCACAGGACCTGTTGCTCGAAAGGATCCTCTGTAGTTATTAAGCTGCATAGCATAAATATTCGTATATGTAGCCATTTTTTCAAACATTTTATTGGGAAAATACGCTGAAAAGTATTGAAAAGGAGATTTATCGATGGAACCTTTCGATCCCAGTAGTTCAAATACAGTTTCAGTTGGAACAGAAAAGTTTGGCTTCTACGAAAAGCAATGTCGCTTTTTTGGGTAATGTTGTAAGTTTCAAGCTCATCCACATATTCTATATTATTCTTTTATCGACGATAGAATTCGATTTTATTGCGGTTTAACAGCGCCAAACACTCCTTTGAAGCATCAATTCGTTGTTGTTTTTGGTCGACTGTGAGCTCACGCGGCACCCACTTTACACAGAGCTTTCGCATACCCAAATGTTCGTGTTAAATGGTAAAAACACTGCCATTTGATATCTTTACAATGTCAGCTAGCTCGTGCACCTTCAATTTGCGATCGTTCATAACCAATTTGTGGATTTTTTTGATGTTTTGTGGAATAACAGTCTGATTTGGTCGTCCACTGCGCTCTGCATCATTTGTGCTGGTACGACCACGTTTAAATTCAGCAATCCACTTTTCTACAATTTGTCTCGATGGAGCAGAGTCCGGATAATGTTTATCAAGCCATTGTTTGGTTTCCACTGTGTTTTTTTTTTTTTATCAAAAAGCAATGCTTTATCAAAACTCGAAATGCACTTTTTTCAATAGTTGCACACAAAATGCTATAACTCACGAATCAATTGTCAGATTGTTGTCAAATTTGTATATGTATCGTTTGAAGGTTCGTACTAAATAAAAATCATATGAAAAATATCTAGTAACGCCATCTATGTGTCATCCTATGGACTTTTTGAACGTACTGTTACATAAACATTTTATAGACGGCTAAAGACTTCAAATATACTTCTATTCTATTCCGCAGGAGGTATTTAAGCATCGGTACCCTGCCAAAGCTCCATTTCTTTCTAGTTTTTTTTTTTTTGAGTTATTAATACATCATAAACAAACTTATTGGTTAGTTTATCTTGTTGCGTAACTGTAGCTTCGGTGCCACCCTCGAAATAGTAGCGCCCGGGGCGTGCTTTTTTATGTGCTTTTTTCAAACAAAAAAGTTAGCCACTATTGTATGAATTCATTTTTTATTGCACCTATGACATATTCTGAAATGGCAAAATAGAACCTCAATCAAATACGCAATAAACAGTTTTGTTTAATTTAAATACGTAGTTCTTGAATATTCTCAATTTAAAGAATATAATATCGACATGCAAAAAATAAACTTGTTTATTCTTTATTCTGAATTAATTTGCTATATCTTAAAACTATTAACAGGTTATATCTTGCCTTAATATACTACTATGTATCTATAATAATAAGTATCTTATATCTCATAATCTCGTTATTCCATTTGCTTCCCCATTCAACTCAGAACTAAGTTCCTGTTGCAGTGCATCGATATTGTAACAAAGCACCAGTTTCGTATTTAATCCTTCAAATATTTGCACAACACTTGGTTTTAAATTGAAAAATATTATTTTCTGTTGACGCATATTGAAATCTTTGATCATGGATGAGATGACATTGGCTGCAGTAAAATCGGCACCATAGATGTAGGTACAGTCGATGACAACAGGTAGGGTCGTTTTAATGCCCGACTTGATTACCAAATTGCGAACAAATTCCACAGAGGGAAATATAAGACATCGATCGGGTGTTAATTTAAGGAATCTTTGACCGCTCGATGTCTGTGGGAAAAAGAATTTAATTAAACATAGTTGCAGCAACCTAAACTATTATATGATGTCTTATTATCACCCTTGCTCACCTCTAATACTTCTAGTGAAACCTTCGGTCTTGCCGAATGATACAGTATGAAGAGTAAATTCAGGCCAATAGCTATTAGTATGCCAATCTCCAAAGGCATAACCAAGCAGGCAATAAATGCCACAAAACAGGGTATTAAGTCGGAACCTATAAAATTTGAGAAAAAAAATTAATCTACTGCAGTTTTAGATAAATGTTTATGACCACTTTTTACGATACTTACGTTTACTTCTCCACATGGGTAAAATCACATGATACTGCAATTGGAATATTACCGCGGCAATAATTATAGCAGCTAACACAGCTTTGGGTATGAAATAAAAATATTTCGCCAGATAAAGTAGCGCCATCACTACAACACCACCAATATAGAGGTTTCCCAAGGGTGTGCGCACACCGCTGGCATTGTTGACAGCGGATCTGGCCAAGCCGCCATTGGCACGATAACCCTTGAAAAAAGAGTTCGCTACATTGGCAAAACCAATGGCGAATAGTTCTTGTGTAGCATCAATAGGCTTGCCTTTTGCTGTAAAATATAATATATATAAATTAGTGATAAATATGGAATTTTCTTGCGCATCACTCAGAAACTTACCGAAGGCTTTACACACTGATATATTCTCCAATAATGCCACCAAGGGCACTATTAACAGACCATAGCCCAAATGGTTAACCATCTCAAAGAATGTTTCGGCTTCTTGGGTTTTTATGCCCATTGTAGCATTTCCTTGCACAGCACCTATGGAGAATGGCGGCAAACCAAATTCCGGCAAACCTGGCGGTATATTGCCAGTCAAACGAAAGTAATGCTTGCCCTGTGATTCCAGGTACATGCTTATTGCTGCGCAGGCAACCACCAATGAGGCGTTACGTGTCACGCCCAGAAACCAAACCACTTTATTGAAGAGCACATGATACCAACGTTTGGCATTATCATCTTTTGGTCCCATGTGCAGACGTCCAATAAAACGCAAGCATATTAATATAGCCACACAACCGAAACCTAAAACGGTATCGGCTATGCGTACATTTTCAATATCTTTTATCATATTGATCCAACGCTCCAGAAATGTGACTCCATCATTCTGCACTCCAAGTATATTCTTCATTTGTGACGTAAAAATTATCATTGCTACAGCGCTGGTGAAACCCGCACTCACTGGACCCGAAACGAATTCGACTAGAAAGCCCAGTTTAAATATGCCCATTATAATTTCCATGATTCCGGTCAGAAATGTCAGGAGAACCGCTCGTTGCCAAACACCATTTGCCACTTGATAGACGAGCAGCGAGGCTATGGCGGTGGAACCGATAGTGCTGTCCTTGCATGTACCCAGAATGACGTAGACAAAACAACCCATAAACGAACCATATAGACCGAACTGTAAGGAATAAACTGAATAAGAATAAGGAATTTTTCTATAAATAATCGATATCTTTACCTTATAAAATCGATACCTTATAAAATGTTTTTTTACCATATCTTTCATTCATGCATTTTACGAGCCAATGAGTTATAGTTTAAAATGAATGTATGGTGAATTATAATCGAGCTTAATGGAATAAAGATTTTCAACTAATATATATCAAACAAACCAAGCCATGAGATTAAATAAAGTTACATTTATAGAATTCAGATTAACAGACGTATTCTTGGAAAATTCACAATAGTAAATCAGTATTTTTCATATTTCTATGTGTTTGTAGTAAGTAGTTTTTGATTTCAAAACAAAATTTGAAGCTCAAAAAACAAACTTTGTTAATGAAATTGTCAATATATGAAAAGAAGTTGACAATTTTTATCAAAATTTATTATTTGCGGCGGTCTAGCAAAATACTTAAAACATAATAAAAATAAAAACTTTAAGGATGGGGCATTGGAACTAAATTTTTTTCTAGAATTATTTAAGGGGTGAAATTATTTTAAGGGGTAATTTTAAAAAATAACAAAAATATAATACTTTTTTAAATAATTTCGACGATACACTTTAGATCCCGTTATACTTAATAACTTTTTTGTTAATCATGTCCTTCCTTCTAATAATAATATTCTCCCAGTAAGTACTCGAGCGATGCAACAATCTTTTAGTTTTTCTCCTGTTGTTGAACTAGATGTCGGAAAAAGTATATCACAGCTCAAATCGAATGCTATCTCTGAGGATGGCATTTCTCTTGAGTATATTAAGCTATTGTTGCCGCACATAATACACCCTTTAACCCACATTATTAATTTCTGTTTAATGTCTTCTTCATTCCCTGATCTTTGGAAAGTTGCCATGGTTCTTTCAGTAGCAAAAAAGCAAAACCCTTCTAATGCCAATGATTTTAGGCCCATAACTATTTTATCGCCATTGGCTAAAGTTTGTGAGAAACTTATGGCGCAACAAATAACCAACTATCACCAACCCCTTATCAATCAGGTTTTAGGTCAGGACATGGGTGTTCCTCTGCTATGGTTAAGGTCATCGACGATATACGGCCGGAATATGATGCTGGTTGTATGACGCTTCTGTGTTTGCTAGATTTTTCCAAAGCTTTTGATAACGTTAACCATCAACTCTTATGTAGTAAGCTTAATTATTTGTTTGGGTTCTGTGACAGTGCTGTTAATCTTATGTCCAGTTATTTGTGTAATAGATATCAAAAAGTTAAAGTTGGTCAATTGTCATCTGGGTATAAATCTGTTTTAAGTGGTGTTCCACAAGGGTCCATACTTGGCCCCCTCCTATTTTCAATGTTCATCAATGACATTTTTTCTGTTTGCAAACATGCATCTATTCACGCTTATGCTGATGACGTTCAGTTGTATTTATCTAGACGTACTGGACTTATTGATGACCTATGTTGCAGAATGAATGAGGACCTCTGCTGCATCAATGTGTGGGCCGATAGCAATGATCTTATACTTAATTCGTCTAAATCGTATGTGCTTCCCATTTGCAGAGTTAAAACTTGTGTTAATGATGTCCCTGATTTGTTTATTGGTCCAAATAAGCTAACTGTTGTGTCGAAAATTGTAAATCTTGGCTTCTATGTTAATTCTTCGCTTTCCTGTGTCGACCATGTAAATAGTATTGTAAAAAAAGTTTATTATATCTTGCGCAACTTAAGAATATCTACAAATGTGACTCCAGTAAACATCAAACGTAAGTTGGTTATACTCGTACAACTAATTCTACCTGTGATAACGTACTCTGAGGTCGTATATAGTAAACTGGACTCTTCCAGCTAAAGATACAACTTGCATTTAATTATGCCACGCGCTATGTTTATGGCCTCCGTAAATTTGATCGGCTGTCTAGTTTCCGAAATGCAATACTTGGATGTGTCTTGACAGCTTATCTTAATGCTAGAAATTGTATGTATCTACATAAGTCAATTCATGATAAAACACCAGGTTATCTGTATGATAAAGTCCAGTTTTGTATGTCCAGAAGAAGCCATGTTTTAATAGTTCCGAGGCACAGCTCGCTAATATCTTCTCACCTTTTTTTCATCAATGTCATTAGGTTGTGGAATGCTCTGCCACGAAGGATTAGGGAAATCATAAGGAGAGGACCATTTAGGCAATCTATTCTATCTTATTTCTCTACTCTATAGTTTTTTCCTCTATCTCTTATTCTTCTACTCTCTTTACCATAATTTTAAACATATTTAATTCTGTTTAAGTTAAATTTTTTTAAAATTTTTTCTTTTTTAATAAATTTTTTAATTTTTTGTATAAATTTAGATTAAGCTGATATTTGTCTTATAGTTAAGTTTATTATATATTCTTTTATATTTGAGTTGTTTAATGATCAATGTTTAAGCTGTACTATAAAAGAGCTTAGCTCTTAGTGTGCCCGTTATATATAAATCAATCAATAAATCAATAAATCAAATCAATACGTCTTACTTCGGAAAATCCTATTTATCGATAATTTGTCTATATTTTAAAAAAAAAATTTAGTTCTAAGCTCCCCTCTCCCCGCCCCCCCCCCCCCCTCCCTTAAGTTTTAATTTTTTTTTTTTGTTAACACTGGTAAACACTTCATTTGAAGTTGAATAACTTCATTTAGACGACTATAGGGTACTCTCATATAGAGCACCAAATACAAATGGCAAAATCTAGACTTTTTCTCATCCCGGGAGTTTAGGGATTTAAATATTGAGTCCCGGGATCCAGGGATTAATCTCTGTATATTGCTTATTTTAAATTAATAGAAATGCAATGCACATCATACACTATTAAATGCTCCAAATGGACTACAATTACGAGTAAATCAAACAAAGTTCAAGAAATTAAATTTTTTAAGACTTTATTTTAAATAAAAATTGGTAAAAAACAAAAAGAAACTAAATATTTTAAAGTCAACACTTTTGGTGTTTAAAGTACATTGTTTTAGATAGAATAAAATGCAATTCAAATATGTGTTTTGTTTATTTTTCTAAGGTAAAATATTTTTTACCTTAAGGCTTGCTTATTTTAATTTTTATATTATAATTATATTTCATAAGATATGTTATTCCACTTTCACTAAAGCTTGATGCTTAATGCTTCATGTGACTATATGGCTTCTTCGCTTATTTTAATTTATTTTACTTGTTCCTCTCAGAGAATGTTTATGTGTTTGGTATCAAAATGAAGGGAATTCAATATGGAATACGATAAAAATACTTTTTTTAAAATATCGCTTTAAATATTAAAAAAAAAAATCAGGGTGCGGAAAAATTTGTTCGCAATTGACTAAAATACGTTCATTTTTTGCTGTATGTGAATTTTTCAAACGAAAAATTCAAAAGCAAGCGAACGTTCGCAATCGAATAAAGAACGCTCTGCTTGCGAATTTTTCACAAAACAACAAAAAGCAACAAACGTTCGTTTGTTTTCGTTCTCAAGTAACCAATTATGTTATTTGAATTTAAAGCAAGTATCCAAAAAATTCAATGAGCTTGTGTTGGAAAGCTTAAGCGTATTAGGACTTTTAAGGGTTCTGTAGACTCCGTGGTTGGCATTTTTAAGGAAGTAGCAGATTTCGGAATTGATGTCAAAATTTAAAATTTAATTGCCACCTAGACTTTTTTTGTATTTTTGCGAATTCTTGTAATTTTGAAATTCTGAATTCAAAAGTATCAGTATAGGGGTGGTGGGGCTAATGACATAATAGGTACTTGTCTCAACAGTACTGATGACTATACGAATTAAGGTACGTAACATACGTCTACAACAATAACATTGTGTAGATGTGTCTGGGTGATGTTATTGGTTCCTTTCCATGTCTTATAGTCCAGGGAGACAGTATGGTTTCCGGTCATAGTTTTTGTGCGCTTAACTATCGATATATATGTAAATATAAATATATATTTTACATGCTATAGCGACTTCTTTAATACTTTTTTGACATTTAAACAAAGTTGCGCTGTGAAACAGACATTCGGCGTCACAAAACACCCTGGTACTCAGGTAATGAAAAGAAAATATTTTGAAGGTAAATATTTTTTTACGGAGCCCCCAGAACCAAATGTGCCACTGCATGCCATTATACCAGATCGTACCGTATCCATAATATCATATAATCCATTGTACCGTACCTATCATACCATCTCATCATAAACCACCAATCTAACAAACCATCCTTTTTGATTTAAGTGGGCATCAAGTTTATTTAAGTTAATTAAAAGCATTAAAAAAGAATTTTTCTCATAAGCAGGTACACTCCATATCCAGTTCACATGTAATTTTGTTTCCTTTTAATTTTTTTCAGGGTATACACAAACACAAAAAACTTTTATTTTGTCTAACAATTTCACGTACAAACGAACGTTCCTGAATTTTTTTCTTCAAACGCTCATTTTTAATGAACGATAACAAACGAACGTTTGTTTGCTTTTTGTTGTTGTGTGAAAAATTCGTTTGAAAAAATACGAAGCTGACAAATTTATCAGTGATAAATATGAAGACGCCAGCAGAGCGTTTGTCATTCGTTCGTAAAAATATTGAATCACAATTTTATGTGAAGAGAACGATAATTGAGAACAATCATATTTCAAACATTCTTCGCACCCTGAAAAAAATACTTGTAAAGGTCAAAATTTTTAACAAAAAAATCAATAATTTTATTTTGAACCTGAATATCTCCCAGACTAAACATGGAAGAAAAACAAAAAATACCCCACTTATCTTTTTGCTCTGCGTTAAGTGGTTTGGATTCCAGAGCATTAAATAGGATTAAAGTAGGAAAAACACAAAGTCCGATCTCACAAAAAATCTGGGGTTAACTAAAAAAAAAAAATGCAGTTTCATAACGAGGGCAGAAAGCTTTGACAGTATTACCTATCAAAGTTTTTGTGACACGAAAAAGTTGCGAAATTGTTGACCAGTGTAATTTTAGTGTTTTGTAATTTTGAAAAAAACTTTTTTAGTTCTGCGAGTAATATTTTGCTAGATCCGAAATTGTTTTTGAGCATCAAATTTAGTTTTAAAATCAAAAAAATTACAACAAACATGCAGAAGTATTAGAAAAACTGATTTGCAATCATTAATTAGCTAGAATGGGGCTGTAAATTCATTTGAAAAAATTTTGATTTAAAATTTAGCTTTTGTTTAATAATTTCCTTCAAAAGAACAAAAGAAATAAACAAATATGTATTTAAAAAACTCAAACTAAGAAAAAACTAACAAAAAACACTTCCAAATATCGAAGAATAGTTTTATTTTTTTATCATAAATAAAACTCTTTTTCTAAACGTATTGATCCATGAAAACAGTTAAATCAAAAATTCAACCTGTAGGTGTTCAGTTTCTTGAATTGCTTGCTCCACCTCACATATAGATGGCGCTTAATGCTAACCATATGTCAGCTCTCGTGAACTTGAAATGTCACTCTAGCAATGAAAAGTTTGATATGATTCACATGCCACTGACAATAGCCGAGCTGGTTAACATTTTACCTGTTTTCTTTTAGGTACTTTAAATTTTGTAACTGACCAGTTCTATATTAGCAATTCCCTGATTTATTTAGTTACTACCGATACTCTAAACTTCAATACAAACGGTATTAAAAGAACTTCGCTTCAAAAAGGTAATTTTCATTTTTGTATAGCGAGAAATAACAAAAAAAGTTCATATTATTTACTCCATGTAAATATCTTAGTTTTTAATTTTCTTTTTGAACTGTTTAAATTTCCAATAATATATATTATTATTAATATAAGACACATAAAAATTTTAGACACATATTAGACACATATTAGATTAAATATTAGACACATACAAACCGGCTTGGACAAAATTATGTATATAAAATATCGCTAGTTTTAAAGTAAAAGGTAAAACTACACATTAAAAAAAGATCACATATAGAAACTACTTACAAAGCCATAGATAAAATAAAAAAAAATCCCAAATTTAGGGGATAGGAGAAGTTTGTCCCCTTTTCCTGCTTACGCCCATGGGGTCAAGTACTTTAAAATTACTATTAAATATCACGAGAACCTACACCCTAATAGTATCATTTTCTCAATCTGTACCTTAATTGAAACCTCTACATTTGAAGATTTTACTGAAAAAGATTTCGTAAACTCTAAACTGTTTACACTGTCTGTTGGAAGCTGAACTCTGACGTTTTCCAAAGTCAACTTGCGACATTTTCTGATTTCGAAAATTTTTAATGTGGTTTACGAAAAAAACATAAACGCAGTGCTGCATTACAAAATTTGAAGATTTCGATGGTGATTTCTATGAAACCTCTAAGCTAACAAGGTAAGAATTTGTATGTGAAACCTAGAGGTTAGTAAGCGGTATCAGTACTTAATCTCATTTTTTAACTTAACCTCCAGATTTGGCTGCAATGTAAACGTAGCATAAAGAAACATTTTACCTCTAAGAAAACAGAGTTTATTTCTTTATATTTTTTATTTATATATCGACTATTAACAATTTTTGTTTGCCATTAGACATAAGTGAATCTTATATAAAATTATTTTAAAATGATACTATTCTTAAAAGCTACCGCCATTTGGGTGATCTTAATGGGCCTGCAAGTAGTGCCAAACGCTTCAGTCATTTTCTAAGCCGAATCACATCTACCATAATTGGTTCTCCGAAGGGTATATAAAACAATTGCTTTTGCCTACAGTTTCTTTCAGGTGTATACAATTTAAAAAAAGCTAGTTGCTATTGTGCAACAATCTATGGGGTAAATAAAATGAGAAAATACTCCCGCCGGAACTCCATAGACTCTAAAGTACAAGAAGAGCACATCGGGCTTCATAGGAAGGCATACAATCCCAGTGAAGGTTGCGAATTGCCCAACTATTGAAACGTCTTTGAATATTTTTAATTCTTCTGTATAAATTGTATAAAATTAATGGTTTTAAACAACACAGCTATATTTTAACCCTTCGATGCGTGAACAGGTCCCTAGGGACCTATTGCGTTTTCGAACGCAATTTACTCCTATTTCGGCCAGGACAACACCCCCCCAAAGTTACCATGTATTCCAAGAGAATTTTGTGGAGAATCGTTTAAAAAAAAATCAAGGCAATCCGACCAATGGTTTAGGTGCTACACCCATTTAAATCAAATACATGCGCGGATGCGTGAACAGGTCCCTAGGGACCTTGTATTGAAAATGCAATAAAACACTTATAAATGCATTTGTTCTTCGCTTTATTATAATTTTTTTATTTTTTCAACATATCACAGATGTGTTCTGTGAATTTTTGGTAATTTTTGGATAATTGTTATTGTGTCCTTGAAAGCATAATAATCTGGTAGTTTATTTTTGCACTATTTATATTACGTCCTTCCTTGAAAACATAATAAAGTGGTAGTTTATTTTGGTAATTGCTTTTCGTTGGAAACATAATAAACCAGTTCTTAAAATTTCTACCTATACTTCACTAATCTGTTTTATGTGCATAGTGCAGGTAACCTAAAGGCCAGGTAGACGTATGAAAGAGTATATACTAGTATGGCACGTGTTTTGATGAGGAGGAAAACGGGCTACGTTGGAACAGTTCGCGCAAATAAGAGGTTCGTACCGCAGGAGTTCCAGAAAAATCGCCAGCGTCCTGTCCTCACCACATTGTTCGGCTTCAACGATGGCGATATAGCACTATCTTCATATGTGCCAAAACGAAACAAAGCTGTTCTTCTTATGTCTACTCAACATTATACTTGCGCTGTCGACGAGGCCAGTGCAAAGCGGAAACCCTACAGCATTCTGGACTACAATGCTAATAAATCTGGCGTAGATGTGATGGACCAAATGCTGGGCACTTACTCGTGCAAACGCTCTACACAACGCTGGCCATTAGCAATGTTCTACAATATGGTAGACGTTGCTGCACTTGCTGCATTCACCATATACAACGAAATGCAGCCTAACCAACGAAGTGATCGACGACGGGCGTTTCTCCAGCTCCTCACCAGGCAGTTGGCAATGCCAAACATTGAGAATCGGGCCCTAAACAACCAAATAACGAAGCATCCAAGGATACGCAATGCGATGGAGACATTTGATGTCAGGGTAAGAAAAAACTGCTCCAATTTCACAACCAGACTACTAATTTTGTTTTTTTTTATTTTTTTTTTATCTTTTCAGATAAGACCAAGACCGGTAGAAGTTAATTCACTAGCATTTGCGCCAAGGACGAACAGGCCGTCATGCCGCCTATGCCGTTCTGAGTACGGACGGCAGCGGAAAACGAGGGGCTACTGCTTCAATTGCGACAATGCTGTTTGCGGAGAGCATTCTACAGTCCTCCACCGCTGTCATACTTGCGAACAGGCCACGATGGACCAACAGCAGCAACAACAACAATAGAAAATAAGATGTTTTATATGTTAATTTTATTCACTTTCATATGACCCATGTAAAAAAAAAAAAAAAAATTCTAAATATACAGTTTTGTTCTTTAGACAATAATTAACATAAAAAAAAAAAAAAATTTTTGCAATTTTTTTTCATAGTAAAATACTTAAAAATAAAAAAAGGTCCCTAGGGACCTGTTCACGCATTGAAGGGTAAAAAAATGTTCACGCATCGAAGGGTTAAGACCGATCTGACAAGCGAGAAGAAATGGCTCTTACGGTAAAGAGATCAGAGAACTTTCTAGTACTACGCGACAGAAATCCCATCATAGCATTTGTTTTTACAGCAACTGCATCAACATGTTAAGCAAAGCTGAGAGCTTTCTCTCGAATAAAACACCAAAATCTGTTTTTAAATCAAATCTCGCGAGTAATTCTATATTAATAGCATAGGTTCCTTCAAAAAGTTGGTTCTTCATGAAGAAAGACATGGCATTAAGATACAGTTTATTGGACTCACACCAAAATTGATAGTTTTCAAATCACGTTAAAGCAATAGGAAGTCTTCGTAAGAATCCACAATTCTGAAGCTATTAATGTCATAAAGCATTCCGAAAAGCAGACCAAGGTGGCAGCATTGGGGTACACCGGAATAATTGCCAATGTAATTAGAGAACTCGTTTCCAATCTGAACATATTGTTGACGACCAATAAGGTAGTAGTTCTCTAACCATAGTATAAAGCAAGGATAAAATCTTAGATTAGTAAGCACAGAGTGCTAGAATCTATTGAAAGACCCCTTTCACATTGGTCAAGAATTGAAAGCAATGAAAGTGAGAACAAAAGGGAACACGGAAAAATTGACGGTACAGAGACATTGGTACCGTCAATTTTACTCCCTTTCGTCGCTTCCGATTTGCGGCGAATTGCCCACAAACTCTGAAAATTGAATTCAATTCTTGACCAATGTGAAAGGGGTGATAGCCTTTGCAATATCCGTGAATACAGCATCTTTTTGATGACGCTTCTCTTTTCGATTGTACAGAAAATGTGTGAAAAGAGTTAGATTAGCAGAGGTAGATTTTCCACACACAAATCTGTGTGCGACAACCGGTTTTTAACGTAGTTACAAATTTTATTTTGTACAAGCGCTTCGACAATTTTTTGATTGAATGGTAATTTAGAAATCGATCGTTAATTTGCAATATTTTGCCCAGAACCGGGTTTGAAAATTCTAGCAATCACCAATATATTTCAGACGTCTAAAAACTTATTTTCAAGAAGTGAGATTTTGAAAATTTTGAAACGAACTCATAAGCATGCCTGATATCTTTATTTTATTACCATTTCCAATTTTTTAAACCTTTAAAGACCTCAAATGTAATATGTACCTAATAATTACGTAAATATAGATTCGGAATAATACAAATAAAAGAATAGCGATACATGTTTTATATTCTTGAAGTTTTGGAATCTTGATAGTGTTATTTTGTTGCACTATAACTAAATTTAGTGGTAGTGACTAAATCTGCACTACATTCAAATAGTGCAAAATTTGAGCAGTCACTACTTAAGTCACTACATGCAATTAAAAATGTTTCCACTCAACTTTTTACTATTACTGGTCTTAAAATTATTTTTATTTTATTTTATTATTAATTTTTATTAAATATTAATATTATTATTTGACCAGTGTTATTTAAAATTTAAGACTAAAGGCTTAGACAAAGTCACTCGTTTATTGATATGGTGAAAGAGTTATCAGGTTGGCAACTAAGTAATTGCGGATTTCTTTTAAAAAATAATAGACAATTTTTGCATGGAACGAAATAACTTTATTCTGAAATCAGGTAGGTATTCTTTCAGGTAGCATCATAATTCCACGTTCATAAAACTTCTGGTTCTTATCAGCAAAAAACTGAACCAAGTACGATTTGACATCATCATTATTATTGAAATTTTTACCATTCAAGGAGTTTTGCTAAGATCGAGATAAAAAGTAATCAGATGGTGCAAGGTCAGGACTATATGGTGGATGTGGCAAAACATCCCAACTAAGCTCCAATAATTTTTGCCGAGTGACCAAAGATGTGTGTGGCCTTGCATTCTTTTGGTGGAATACAACACCTTTTCGATTTGTCAATTCGGGACGCTTTACTTAAACTGCATTGTTCAATTTTGTTAGTTGTTCAATGTAGACATCTGAATTGATCGTTCGGTTGGGTGGTAACAGTTCAAAGTAGACAATTCCTTTGTAATCCCACCAAACTGATAACATATCTTTCTTTTGATGAATATCAGCCTTTGATGTTGTTTGAGCTGGTTCACCTGGCTTGCTTCACGATCTTTTCCGATTGACATTGTTATAAACAACCCATTTTTCAGCACCAGTTATCAATCGTTTTAAAAATGGATCATTTTCATTACGTTTCTTTAACAAATCGCAGATGTTAATGCGTTGTGTTAAATGGTTTTATTTCAGTTCATGAGGAACCCATATATCGAGTTTTCGTACACAGCAAAGTTGTTTTAAGCGATTTTCAATGCATGTATGTGATACATGAAGCTTCTCTGCAATCTCACGTGTTGTAATGTGACGATCCGAATCGATTATTGCTTTGACTTGGTCGTCATCAAAGTGAAAAATCACCAGAACAAAATTTGGCAAACCAATTTTGACACTGCCGTTCTTTTAAAGCTTCGTCACCATAAACAGCACATAACTTTTTGTGAGCTTGCGATGCGTTTTTTCCTTTCCGAAAATAAAAAAGCAAAATATGACGAAAATGTTCGTTTTGATTTTCCATTTTTCAACAGACGCCAAACAAAAACTACACAACCGATCAAAAAAATTTGTTTACTGATTGACAGTTGAAGTACCAACATCAAATAAAATGTGTTTGACATTTCGATTACGTCGGCAAACCTAAAAATTCAACTAAAGCCATCTATGAGTGAAATCCGCAATTACGTAGTTGCCAACCCAATATAAAAAAACAGCTTTCGGTTTTTCAAAAAATATTTTATCAGAGTGAAAATATTTATATCTCTAGTAGAATTATACAAACCGAAAAAAGGCTAACAGCTTCTCCGATCTTAACTTGAAACAGTTTAAGTTATTTCAACTAATACTGAAATGTTTGCAGAAGGAATTAATCTTTTTTATACTGCTGTCACAAATCAAAACTCCGCCAGGTTTCGGCCTGCCTGTCCCAAGCCAGGATAAAGGAGGAGGGTTGTTTGTAGGATACGTCCTGCAAACGTAAAAAAAACTGATAAAGCCAACCAAGAGCTTGGGGTGGCGCCCATCTCGGTAGCAGGTCATATTCGGTATATCGATATGAAACAAGCCTGCGAAGGTATAGCAATTGACCTTAAAACTTGTTAGTACGGGGACAGTCTTTACCCGTCAGATGGGGTTGACCCTATCTATCCACCGCATGGAGACCTTAATTCGGCTGGAAAATCTGGATGTGAAGTGTTGGCATGCGTGCGTCAAAGTGTCAACTCTTCGGCTTTCCGAAGTGCTGCTTGTCAAGAGTTTGACTGGCACCCTCAAACTGGCACGGCAGTCACTGAAGGAAGTGTTGACGTTGGTTGTTTATACTAAGGGTTCTCATACTGAGCACGGCAGTACCTGAGAACAATGGTCAATACTCTGTGCCTCGATGTTGACTTTCCGAACGGCCAGAGTGAGAGTGGCAATTGCAAAGGTCCTCCAAAGTAGGTACCAGTCATGTGCAATAGTTTCCAGCTGAGTCGGCACCTGCAAATTGTTAGACTAGCCTCTAAGTGCTCATTGAGCACAGTCATGCATAAGAAGGCACTTTTTCATAATTGCATTTGTGTTTTCTTGGTCTTTTTGCGGGGATATTGTGGATCCTCATCTGACGGGATCGAGTTGCCCAGATGACTGTCGTGGGCTGGCCCTTCGGGAAGTCTCGTACTAGTTGTGGTTGTGTGGATGCTACACAGGTCTAGATTGTCCGGCGGGGTCGCGCAATGATACGACCGGGCTGGCATATCTGTCTTAATATGCAAGAGATTGGTTAGGTCTCGTCTTCACCAGTAGATGGATTGTAAGTACGTCACTACTGAAGTCTAAACTGGTACTGCTATTACGGGCAGTATGTAATTATTTATAATGCTCCTAATCAGCAGGGCACTGGGTGATGCTTTGTGTTTGTGAAACAGCTTCGATGTTCGTGTTGCCACACCGGATGCCCCGTATGTTTTACTTGTTAAAACATAAACGGGTCCGTGTTGTGGTACAACACAAAGTTCATGGTTGTCTGTTTCATGAACTATTACCTTAGGTTTTGGATAACCCAACTTACTTAAGCCTTACGGCAGGTGTAAGTTGTTAATGCTGAAATCGTCAAGGTCAATTCATTTGAAGCAAATCTGCAAATTCTCAAGATAATCAACTAGTTCGCATTAAATGGACTTACAACATTATCAAGTCGAAATCACAAATTCAAATAACAGCATTTTGGAATAAAAAAATAGTACGCAGTCATTGCTAAATAATGAGTCACAATTAAACTTGTATTTATAAAAAAAGTTGCGAATACTTTTAGTGATCCATTATTTCCATGACGTGTACTTACATAACATTAAGATAATTTTATATATATATGTATATATAGAAAATCTGTTATGTTAAAAATAAAAACATTACACCTGAAGCAGATTTTATCAGTCAGTTCATCTTTAAAGATTTGAGCGATTGCAGCTCTACTTATCTTATTAATGTCACATGAAATATTGCAGAATCAGTTTAAGAAAAATTTAACATTGTCACTTTATTCCTGAATGCCTGCCTAGAGTGTGGATTGCGTCTTACACTTTTATCTGTCAAGTAATTTCCGACCACATAAGAAGTGCTTATCTATATTGATGTAATTTAGAGCTCACAAATATAATTATTATTTTGCTACTACTTTTTGCTTCTGCATAAAATTGGCAGAAATATAATACTTTGAGCATAACATTACAATTTTAATTAGCTTTATAAGCTTTTTAACACGAAAAATCACTTTAACAAACCTCTGTCGGCAAGCCTGCTACACCAGAGTAAGCCAATCCTTGAGGTATCACTGTCATGCCCACAGTTATGCCTGCAATCAAGTCACCTATAGCATCCGCTTTGCTGTATTTGGGCAACCATGTCAGTATCGGTAGACGTTTGTATAAGGTTTTTTTGCGAAAAATATTGCGTGTGTAGGAGGCACAACAGTTTTTATCCTCATTTTTTTCCTGAAGTAAACGCTCCTGATTCTTATGCTTCGAGGTCTGATGATCTGTGATGAGTATAAAGTCCGTGGAACCATTAAGTTGTAGGTCTGAAGTAGCATGCATAACTGATTTCCTGCGAAATGCCTCTTGTGTTTCCAACATCGACATTTTACGTCGTTACTAGTTTTTATAATTTTAACGTATCTTAGTATTTCTTAAACTAAAAAATATTTCTTCTATTACTGGTTCGAGCGCAAAAATATAAACGTCTTGCATCAAAGCACGTCGCGAATTAATTAATCCATACATTTACGAAGCTCTTTTTTGCTTTTGATCTAAATTCTACCGAAATTGTTCTATAAATTTGAATACATTTCAGGTTTTTGCTGTATATAGATGCTGTATCTAGTATTTGTTTAACACAAATTATCTTGATAACAAACGCGCAGCACAGTTCAGCGCCCCATGGACAAAAAACAACACTTCTTCTAATAAATGCGAAGTTGTTTTTATTGACAACAAACTTGTTTCTAATGTTTTGGCTTTATTTCATCACTTGAATAATATCGGTTGTCTAATAACATCTTCTTCTACTTCTTTACAATCAATATCCAGTTTTTTTTTTTGCTTGCAATTGAATTGTTTTCAAATTTTTATTAATAAGAGATTAAGGGGAGTATCTCATACAAGTGATAAAAAAAAATAGGCAATGTTTGATAACTTTTTGTGAATTAAAAAAATACAATACCAAGGCGTCCGTTGTGACCTTGGCTTGCGGGCATGTCCGTTCCAGATGCCTCCATTGCGATGCCTCATATTCCAGATTGGTCTGAAATAAAAAATCGACTACATACCTTATACATAAGTACCTAAGCGAAATGAAATAACTATTTAAATTTGAAGAACTTAAAGTGCGATTTTTGTGAAGATTTTTTAAGTTATCAATTTAGTTATTGGGAAGAACCGATTAAATTGTATATTGATTTTTCTTCACTTCTTGTGGGTAGAGTGTGTGGCTCATACGCCAGAGAACCCAGGTTCGAATCCCCTATTTGACACAGAAAGTTTTTTCAATTGAATTTTTTTGTTTGGCCGTCACCTCCTGCAGACAATGACAAACCTCAGAGAGTAAAAAAGCTTCCTTTCCGGCATAAAGCTGGTAGGTCCAGTTCTCGATCATTTGTGTTCAAACATTTCGCAACACACACAACACAATTGATCATAAGAAGCTCGGTCAAAGTCCTTTAAAGGGCTGAAATGGCCATTTCGTATTTTTTTTCGTTCTCTTACAACTCTTCGAGCTTCTGCTTTTGTCATAACGCTAGGACGTCCGCATCGCAAGCAATTTTTCGTATTTCCACAAATATTATTTCTTTCGATGACTTTTTGAATCATTGCAAGATTTTTATATTAACTTTGTCATTCCGTTTGTAAAGCCAATAAGCAGGCGTGGCAGGTATAGAAAAGTATATATATATGTGATCAGCATCACCTCCTGAGTCGATGTGTCCGTCTGCCTGTCTGTCGACACGATTACAGCCGTAATTTTAAATCTATCGCAATGGAATTAAAAATATAAGCTTCTTATAAAAAAATTAAGAACAAGTTCAAAAATGACCCAAATCGAATGAAAATCACTCCTACCTCCCATACAGAGTGACTTTTTTGCAGTAAAATCTCTTAAAAATCCACAAAAATTAAGGAAATGCCTTCAAGTTTTGCACATAAGCTTTGATCTTTAATGTCAATCCTGACTATAAAATTTGAAAAATCGGATGAAAACCACGCTTACCTCCCATACAAAGCTGCCTTTTTATTAGTGTAAAATCTCTTAAAAATCTACAAAAATTAAGGAAATGTGTTGAAATTTTGCGCATGAGCTTTGATATATAATATTAACCATATCTATGATATTCAGCAAATCGGATGAAAACCACGCCTAACTCCCATACAAAGTGACGTCATCAAAATAGAAAAACTTTCGTAACTATATAAAACTTAAGGTCATCGTGGCTAAAGACTTCGAATATACTTTAATTCGGACGCGGGGGGATATTTCAGCTTCGGTACCCTGCCAAAGCTCCATTCCTTACTAGTTTTTTTTTTTTAAAAAAAAATGTAAATCAAACTAAGTTAAAACTCATGCAACCTTGACAAATGAGTTGTGAGACAAAAGTTGTGGTCAAGCTAGTCCGTTTTTTTTTTTAGTTCTATTTGTACTACAGTAGACGCTCGTAAATTCGAACCGCTTTGTTTTTGAGGTAATTCTAATTTATGAATAGTTCTAGTTTCTGGACATTTTTTTTCGCATATAAAATGAAAAATCGAGTAAACTCACTTCCAAAAACTAAAATAAAACACTAATTTTTAAGAATTACACTTTGAGCTTTATGCCAAGTAATTTCATGAAGCAACAGGTCGCCACAACAACAATGTTCTTTACAGAACTACCACCAGCAGACTAGACAGCTGTTTGGTTGGTCGCTACACCAACTCAGCAGTAATCTTCTGTGGGTTATGCAGTCCATTAACTTTGAAAATCTTATAAGCACACCTTCTGCTTAAACCAAAGCGGAATTGCAGTTCCGCTCTAAGTGTAATTCTTAAAAATTAATTTTTTTAAGAATTGCTAAAAACTAAATATAAATTAAAAAATGCCACAATTTATTTTTCATGCAAAATAAAACACTTTTATTATTTTTTAATTCAATTTTATTTGATAAAAACAAGAAAATAAAACGTAACAATTCAGTACAATACATTAAATGTATTTTTTAATTAAAAACTAAAATTTTTTACATATGTATTTGAATAAAATTAAATAATTAAGTTAAAAAAGTTATTGGAGGTATAGATTGCACAATGGCCAAATTTACAACTAATCTTTGTTTGACATATAATCAGTTATTTTTTTTTGGATTTTTGGTTTCATCGAATACGAAATATCATTACGGAGAGCCAAAAGATTGCTTATGTGCTTCGTGGAAAACAATTCACTGTTATTGCACAATTTTATTAAATTAATTACGCCAACTGGTGAGACTGTAACAACATCGTCTTCGCTGCTATCTGAAGACTCACCATCGCTACTGAGAACATATACAGATCCGTCATCAAACATATCTTCATTCCATCTGTCGATGTCTTCTATACCGATGCAATCGTTTGGAGTTATTTCTTGTAACAGAGCTTGAGTTCTCTGAATAACTTCGTTGCAGTCCTGATCTATTTGCAACAATTGTGCTATTGGCACCTCATTATCGCTGTCGTATTGCTTAGAGTCCCAATTGGACAACTTTGACCAAGATTTCTTCATAACACTTTGTGGTACCCAAGCTTGTTTCAGTAATAATATTGCATTGCGGATTGAATGGGATTTCAAATGATTCTTCAGTTCACCACTTGCAGCAATTAATTGAGAAAGAAACATACTTCTGTAATTGAGCTTTGTTAACCTAATAGGGTTTTGATACATTGGTTGTAAAGCTGCTGTCACATTTGGTGGAAAGTTTCGCAATTATCTGTAAGCAAAATGGCTTTCGGTGGCAAATTATTTTCCTGAGAAAAGCGGATCACTTGTAAATTGAAAAATATTTTAAAATTACTGAACCTGAAATCAACATTTGTTCTTATCTCTTTAATAAATATTCGGTTAAACCATTCGTGAAAAATCCGAGAAGTCATCCGAGCATTTTTTGAAAAGTTGTAATGCAGAGGATTATTGAAACTTTTAAAACACCTGGGGTTTTTTGCTTTTCCAATTACCAATGGAACTAATTTATGTGATCCATCAGAATTTGCACCAAGTAGGACTGAAATTCTGTCTTTTTGAATTTTATGTCCAGGGACGTTTTTTTCAAAAGCAGAGACATATGTTCTGTCTGGTATGCAACGAAAAAATAATCCGGTTTCGTCGAAATTATATATTTGTGACTCCATTAACCTCATCTCATCGACCTTTGCACAATATCGATGAATAAAAGAAGTGACTGAAGCAACATCACTGGAACGAATCTCGCCACAAATGTTTAAAAAACAGATACCGTGTTGTTTCTTAAATTTGGTAAACCATCCATCACTTGCACGGAATACATTTTCATCTTTACCGGGATATTCCTCTCTAAATATTTGCTTAGCTTTCTCTTTAGTGTACACTTTTTTTCTCGTTGATCTAAAAACCACTCATACAGACGACTTTCCATTTTTGAATATTCAGCGCTGTGCAAAGATTTATTGCTTGCCTCCTGATATGTGTTGGAAACAGCATTTAATGGAAACTGGGGTGCGTGTGAAGCCTTTTCGTTCTGCTCCAAAAAACTTTATTCATCAATCACTACAACGTCAAGACACCTAAATGACGTATCAAATAATATGAATCTTCATTTAATCAATGACACTGCACCGTTACCTGATAATCAATTTATAAAAACTTACTATCAAAATGTTGGCGGCCTTCGAACAAAGTCAACGAAGTTTTCATTGAATACCATCGATTGCAACTATGATGTTATTGCCTTAACTGAAACTTGGCTGCATCAAAACATCTTTACATCTGAACTCTTTGATGATACTTATGAAGTTTTCCGCCTTGATCGATCATCGTCTGCAACCGGCCTATCTCGGGGTGGTGGAGTATTAATAGCAGTTCGTGCAGCTTATCGATGTCAGCAAATTGAACTGCAAAACCCTTCTGATTCATTGGAACAAATATGCGTTCGTATAGAATATCCATCGAACGGGTCAACGTTTTGTATAAATAGAGGCCTATATATATTTGTATCTTATATTCCACCTTGTTCTTCTTCTGAAATCTATTCGATGCACTTTGCAAATATCTTATTTACCATTGATAATCTCAAAGAATATGAACACGCCATTATTTTAGGCGATTTTAATTTAAGCAGTATTAATTGGTCTTATTGTAATGAGCTCTCATGCATGGTCCCAAATGCGTCGAGCAATAGCTTAGAAATTGATTTTTTGGACTCTATGTACTCACTGGGATTAATTCAAATTAATTCTGTGAGTAATGGCTTGAATAGAATTCTCGACCTTATTTTTACAGATAGTGAGCTTATCGCATTTTGTGCGGAATCTGATTTTCTTCTCTCTAATAATAGTTTTCACCATAAAGCTCTTCTTATTGAAATGGATATGGCAATCATAAACTTGTCTGCTGTAGAAGAAGATGATTTTGTTTTTGATTTTAAAAAGGCTAACTACTCTGCTATGTCTGAGCGTGGACTGGTGTACGGAGTTTATTGAAAATTTGTCGGATAATTATTCATTTTTTATCAATGTGATTAATGAAGCATTTGCAAAATTTATTCCCATTAGAAAGGTAAGAAAAAACTCTAAGCCCGAATGGTTCAACAAGGGCCTATCGATATTAAAATATCGTATGAATAAACTTTTCAAAAAAAGTAAATTAAATCCTTCTTTGCGCCAAAACTTTTTAGAAGCTCGCAAAGAATACGAATTATTAAAAGATTCGCTACATAAATCGTATCTTCATAAATTAGAATTCAATATTAAAGAATATCCAAAAAACTTTTGGTCTTATTTAAATAAGAAAAGGAATACGAAAGGTTTCCCAAAAAACATGTTTTTTGAGCAAAAAACATCTAATAGTACGGAAGATATAGCAAATCTTTTTGCTGATTACTTCCAATCGAATTTTCTGTCTAATTGCAACAGTGACGTAAATGACTATTCTCTCTATAATGGCAATCCAATTACTGATATGGGATCATTAGTTCTCTCAGAGGATGACGTCTTTGTTGAGTTGTCCGCTTTGAATATTAACAAAGGAATTGGGCCCGATAATATTCCACCAATATTCTTAAAAATGTGTGCACCTGCTTTAGTTCAGCCGCTAACACTTCTTTATAATCAGTCACTAATGACTGGTCAGTTTTTAGATATCTGGAAAGAATCCATCATTGTTCCCATACATAAGTCTGGTTCTAGGCAAAATATTGCAAATTATAGACCAATATCTAAGTTGCCTTTAATCCCAAAAATATTTGAAGCTATTGTTAAAAAACACATTTTTGCTGGCATTAGAAATTCTATATCTGAATTTCAACATGGTTTTGTAATTGGAAAGTCTACATCCACAAACCTATCGTTGTTTTCTCATTATATCAAAAATGAAATGGAAAAAGGCAAACAAGTCGACGTAATCTTTACTGATTTCGCCAAAGCCTTCGATAGAGTTCAGCACTCTATTCTTATTAATAAATTAGCCTTAATGGGGTTTCATTCTGCATTGCTATCTTGGTTGAGAAATTACCTTAATGCCCGATCTCAGGTTGTTCGAATAGGAAACTACTGCTCTAAAGTTATTGCCAACAACTCTGGTGTGCCGCAAGGAAGCCACCTTGGACCACTATTGTTTATCTTATTTATTAATGATCTTCCTAATTACCTGCGCTACTCTCAATGCTTAATGTACGCGGATGATGTTAAATTGTTCAACTCAGGTTCCTCATATTCCGACCATTTGCTCCTTCAAGAGGACCTCAATAACATGAATAGATGGTGTTCAATAAATAAACTTTATCTGAATGTCAATAAATGCAATGTCATGTCTTTTCATATGAAGAAAACACCAATTTTACTTGATTATTCTATCACTGACAGGTGTCTACAACGTGTAGCTTCTAAATCAGATCTTGGAGTTTGGTTTGATAGAAAAATTACTTTCTCCCTCCATTATGACCATATCATTACCAAAGCTAATGCTATGATGGGTTTTATAAGACGTCATTCAACTGAATTTAATGATCCTTATACTCTCAAAACGTTATTTATATCATTAGTAAGATCTGTTTGTGAATATGGATGTGTGGTATGGGATCCACACCATGAGACAGATTGTATGCGTTTGGAAAAACTTCAAAAACGCTTTACTCGTTTTATTATTTTTATTACTGAACTGGGGTTTTATGCCAACCCACTTGTCGAGATGTGCTCTTCTCGGTCTGAATAGTTTAGCCACCAGGCGAAAATTTTTTCTTATCGTTTTTGTTCGTGATTTATTGATGTCACATATAGACTGTGCGCCACTTCTCGCTCTAATTAATATATATGCACCTGAGAGATATTTTAGACCAAGAGAACTTCTATACATCCCATATCATAGAACAAACTATGGCAGAAGTGATCCAATTATTAATATGTGCTCAGCATTCAACTCAATAAGTGCTCGAATCGATTTCACACTGAACAGAAATGTGTTCAGACATAATATTTTAGATCTCATTAATACATAATTTTCTAGCATAATAGAGATAAATTAATTTGAAATAAAAAATTTTTTTTTTTTACTTTTAGCACTAATTTATATATGTACTTTTTATATTACATTGTAGAATTTGTCATATTGTATCCCTGAACTGTAAAACGATTGTTGATAGTTTAGTTTAAATAAATAAATAAATATTGCGGTTCTTTGTGATTTGATGTAGCTGATTGAAGATGTTGTCACATTAAAATCTAGGGCTAACCGGTTCCCTTGAACGCATTTGTCAAGCTCTTCAAATATTTTGACTTTAGTTTCCAATGATAAAGTGGTTGTTGTACGTTTATTTGACATTTCTAACTGTACACTTTCACTTTTTAATAGAGACTGCCAAAATATGTACGCGCGTTTCAAATCTCACAAATAAACTAGCCACAAATATACATAAATGCGACAAAAAAACAACAAATAGGGAAAAACATATATACAGCCATGTTCTGCAATCCGATCGAAATTGAATCGAAATCGAATTTAAAAAACGAGTCTAATTTTTTTCGGTGTTCTGCAATTCGTTCGTTTTGGCAAAATCGAATAGAAATCGAATCGGTTTCGATTTTTTGTTCGAATCAACTGTTTCTTTCAATTTTGTGCTGGACGTTGCCTTCATAACATTTTATGTCAGGGAATTCAAATAAAAATAAATATTTAAAAAAATTAACAATGAGTTCTGCATTTTTGGCTGCTGTTTTACTGCTTGAAAATGAAAGCAATACAAATGAAAGGATAAGAAGACGAATTTTGAGAGACCAATCGAATTGTTTTAGCATTCCTGATGCAGCGTAAGTATTTTAGTTTGAGATCTGATTTAGCAATTTTAGCCAAACTTTATTAACAATGTTATTTTGTTTAAGTTTTGTTGCGTATTACAGGTTCATTAAATACGCATTTAAAATGGTTTTGGATGAAATAAAACTTTATGCAAAGGAATCCTCAATTCCATTAATGCTTGAAGTTGCTGCGACACTGCGTTTTTTAGTGGAAGGAGGATATCAAAGATCTGTAGGCAAAGATTCGGACATTGCCTTTGGAAGAAGCACGGTTTCAAAAGTGCTTACAAAAATAATAAGTATTATAATCAAACTTTGCTCTAAGTGGGTCAAATTAGTAGCAACAGAAGATGAAGTTCTTCGTAACTCAAAATACCATTTTTTTGAAAAATATGGAATTCCTGGTGTTATCGGCTGCATCGACGGCACACATATTAAAATACAAAAGCCGCGCGAAGACGAATCTTTGTTTCTCAACAGAAAAGGATTCCTTAGTTTAAACGCCATGATCGTAAGTTTTGGAATATCTTAAAATATTTGATTTCAAAATTATATAGCTTTTTAGATATGTGACTATAAAATGTATATAAAAGCAGTAGATTCTTGTCATCCTGGGTCGTGCAACGACGCTTTCATCTGGAGTATGAGCAACTCACGGATTCATTTCCACTCTAGATATGAAATAGGATATCGTGGATCATGGCTGTTAGGTGATTCTGGATATGGCATTGAACCGTTCCCTATAACGCCTTATAGGGACCCAGACGAAGGTACAATGCAACACAGATTTAACCAAAAACACTCATCAGCACGCAATATTGTGGAAAGAACTATCGGTGTTTTAAAAAGCCGCTTTCGCTGTCTACAAGGCACACTGCACTATAACCCACAAAAAGTTGTTAAGATTATAAATGTATGCTGCGCATTGCATAATATATGCAGATATTACAATGTTCAGTATGATATTGAAAACAACAATCCAGAATTAATTGCATCAGTCGATGCAATTGAAATGGTTGCTGACAATAGTAGACTAAATATTGTAGGAAATAGAATAAGAGACGAAATTGCTAATAATATTTAAAATAATAAAAATAATTTTAATCCAGTTTCGTAATTTTAATTCACATTTTATATTAATATACATACATATATCATATTCATTTATTAATTCGTACACATTTTATATTAATTCATATACAACAAATCATTTGTTTAACAGATAATTACATAAAAGCGAAATTAATCTCAAAACATATATAATAACATAAAACCAATTTCTTTTTAGTGACTTTTTTCTTTCTGTTGGTCAATTTTGAAACGGAGTTCCTCCATTTCCAATTGACGCAACTTGATCTCATTTTTTTCTTTCATTAATTTTTCAACCTGTAAATTATGTTTTCTTTGATCTTCATTTCGCTCTTTCATAACTTTACACAATTTTTCAATTGATCGATAGACTCCTTTTAGGCTGCTCTTGTTTTCATTTCCAATGCGTAAGTTTTCTTTTCCAATATACACCAAATCCTTTAAGTTATTTGTGAAGGCTTTGTGCGTTTCCGTTTCTTTAAGCATGTAACTTTTCAAGTTTTCCTGCAAATTGATAATTATTTGTTATTATATTGTTATTATTATAAACAGGATTTGAAATATTTGCTAAGGATTTCAATAATATTTGAGGGTAATGAAATATGACCAGTCTAAAGACAAATGTTAAATAAAATTAGTAAAATTCTTGCCTGCAAAGAAGGTTCGCGCTTTCTTTTATTTATATTGGGCGTTGCACTTCTAGCACGGGAAGTACACGGCATCTCATTGTCACCTTCGCTTGATGGACAAAGGTATTCTGCTTCAGTATTATCAGCGGCCACTTCTTCATGCATTTCATCAAAAGCCATTTCTTCACCTAAACCAATTGAAATGGAATTTGATAGCCCCTCAACTGCTACTTGCAATCCGCAAATCCGGGTAACGGTTTCCTCTGTTTGAGAAAGTTTGAACTTGTTGAAAGGTCCTCCGCCTGTAGCTGTGGCTTCCCTTCTGTTGTGAGCTAGTTTTTTACGAACATTGCTCTTCCAGTGAATCCAAACCTATAAGAAAACAAAGTTACCTTTTTCCAGCCTTCGGGATCTTTTTGGGGTGGACCTTGGCTGTTCATTGTTCCTGCCAATTCCTTCCACAAGGATACTACACGCACTCGATCGCCTTTGGTATAACCCTTTGCCATGTCGGGATGTTTTCCCATAAAGGCAACCATCGCGGAAGCTTGATTGGAGTTTTTATGCTTACCCCTTAATTTATTTTGTTTAATTTTGTAAGAAAGAAGTTTACATTAATTAACTTACATATATTTTTTCAAGTTTTTTACAAATTTCAATTGTTTAAAAATATTTATTTTTTGACTTATTTCACTTGGTTACTCACACTCGAATTGAAACCGAACAAAAATGTAAACAAATCGAATTGCAGAACACGTTAAAACAATGTTCGAAAAAAGTGAAATCTTCTTTCGATTTCAATTCCGGTATCAATTAAGATCGAATTGTAGAACACCTTTTGTCGTTTTCAATTTCGATATCGATCGAAATCGAATTGCAGAACATGCCTGATAATTTGGTGATTTCCCTTTTTAGTTTTATGTACTATGTTCAAACAGCAAACAGAATTTCAGAGCGTTAATGTATTGCAAACACTGATTCTAATTTCTGGACGTTCGAATTACTGAAAGCTCTAATTTGTGAGCGTCTACTGTATTAGACTTTTATTTTACGATACTGTGACGAAACTTTTAAAAAACTGAAGTTAAAATAAAACACATTTTCTTTTTTTAATTTTTATTTGGTTTTCTTGTTTTAAATTTACATACTTTTAAATTAATAAGCAGTTTTTATTTAAAATTAAGAGTATAAATTTATGTATGTATGTATGCTGGTTTGTATTTTTATATATTATTTATATATGTATGTATATATGTTTAGCATAATAAAATTAGCTGTTTTCTTTTTTAAGAATCATTCAATTTAAATTTTTATAAGCTTAAAGTTTCCTTTTTATGTTATTATCAATAAATTTTTTTCTGCTTTCAAGAGGTGAAAATAAACATTTTAACGCGAATAAAAAAGTAATTATTGCATATAAATAGTATGCAAAAATAAAATAAAAATAACAAAAGTAATAAAATTTAAATAATTATTTTTAACTAAGGAAAACAGAAAATGTAACAAAAATAAATGTATAAATTTTGCTTTTGAAAATAAAAGTTTTGAGTATGAAAATAAAAGCTATATCTAAAGTTTTAAAATAATGCTAACATGTGTGTGTGTGTGTGTGTGTGTGGGAAGTTGTTTTTTTTTTAATTTTTACTTTCAAGGTTAATTTTTGCCTGCACTCTACAGCGTAAATTCAAAACCATTATTTTTTTGTGTTTTAATTTCTAAATAAAAAATTTAAGGAAATTCTCAAAAAACAGCTTTTTGCTTCAAATGCAACAAATTTTTGTGTTGATTACAGCATTGTTTGCCAAACAATTTTTAAACTTTATACAAGCTTTTTTATGCTTTAATATATGTTGAGATAATTTTTTTTTATTTTTTACAAACATTTGTAAGGTGTTGCCTTAATGTCTTTTTTACTTTCTTGCATTCTAGATATAAAACAAGCACCCATAAAAGATACAATAACAATTGTAGGCAAAAGCTTTCTTCTTTTTTTTTTTAAGCTTAATATTTGAGCTGACATAAATATTTCTTGCAGTGTTAAGGAAATACAATGGAACAAATTGAAGATTTTATTCAAGCTTATATTTTTGCATAGAGAGCGACATTGAGACAGCAAAGAGTGTGATGTGAGAGAAAGAGTGGGATGATAGGTATTATATATGTGCATCTGTATTGAGCAGATGTTCGTGGTTAATAACTTGATAAACGATTATGCATAAATATTTAAACAATAGCGATTTTCTTGTGTTTTTTAAACAATTTCATTTAGATTTCTATCTCAATCTGGGAGCATTAAGAAACGTGATATATTTTTACAAGTTCTCATTATAAAATATAATATATAAAACTTTATTTTTATACTCTTGAATATAAAATTTAAAACTTTTAATATACTGAATATTGAACATCTTGTGTTTTTTTTTACTTTTGTTTCATATAAATTGATTTCGAAATATTTAACAATTAGAATAAAATACATCAAAAAACTGATGGCAGCAACAGACAAACTAACAGAACATCAACATTTTTTTTTATTTATCTTATAAAATCTACAATCATTGTTTTTTTTTTTATTTTTGCAAAAGCTGCTAATTAACATTTTGCATTTTTTTGCTAGTATATTAAAATTTCGGTTTTTTTTTTATTAAAGCGTGCAAATAAATAATGGAGAAAAAAAAAATGTAAAAAGCATACAAATTAAAGTTTCTTTTTTTTATTTATATTTTAAATCTTGAAACTTTATATTGCTGCGTAATTTTTATTTATTCTGCGCCAGTTGTTGTGTCGTTTATTGTAGCTATTGTTGTTGTTGTCTATTGCCAAACGCCAATTGTATAGTTTCTGCCAAAGTGTCCCATGCGTCGTTGACGACCGCCTGTAAAAAATTGCCAAATTGGAATTAGTAAAAGTTTTTGTTGTTATTGTTATTGTGCTGCAAAGTTAACTTTTTAAAATATTACGAAAAATATGAAATTAAAATGACACAAGCACCAACACCAAAACTATATATATAACAGTTCAAAAATTATCTTTTAATAACACCAAAAAAAAAAAAAAAAATTACAACTTAAAATAGCAGATTAAATTTAAAGCTTAAAGTTTAAATAAAAGTTATTGTATATAACCCCTTAAAAAGATATCAAATAGTATTTTTTTAAGCAGCAGCTACAGTAATGATTTGAAAATTGAATACTATTTATGAATATGTTTAAATATCTTTAACCTATAGTGATGAAAAAAGCAGTGAACGAAAATAAGCAGTGCGCTATTTAAATGAACCGTAGATCGCAAGACTCGCTAAAGCAAACACTACACTACGATTGCATAAACACTGAACACAAACATTATCATTTTATAACGTTCGATAGAAAAACAAACAGTACATTAACGTTTGCGTAATAAGTACTCAACACAACGACATACGGTAACTTTTAGCGTAAATTTAGCTTTATTGAAACAATGAAGCAAAATGAGCGAAACAATAATAATTTGTTAGAATGCAATAGACCAATAGATTTACGTACATCGAGTGTGTTTTATATTATTTTTGATCTTTTTTTGCCTCAATTTCGAGATTTGGCGTTTTAAAGGTTATATTATAAAGCGCCTCAATAATTTCTTACCCCTCAGAAAAAAAAGATCGTTATTTCCTTTTCGAGATACAGCTTTATATCATATATATATCGTGAGATTATAATAATATATTGATACTTGTATCTTCTAATTGGTTCTTTTAGTGTAGTTTACGCTACAGAATGATAGTGTTTGTGTTAATTTTTTTATGCTTTCGACGTGCAGTGTTTGTGTTTGCGTTCAAGTACACAAAATTGAAAGCTACAGAATAATGAGTGACGTCATCTACGTTACACAACGATAATGTACTATTCTCCAAAATTTACGCTGCATTACCTTAATATACGCTACACGTTAGTGTTTATTTTTGTTCACTAAAAAAAAAATAATGTTCAAAGCTCATTTCAAAACAATTGGTGACTAAATGACTGGCGATATGTTTAAAAGAGCTGAAATGACATATTTACGTATCTTTGGTGAAGTGAAAAACGTTGTCGAATGGTTCATGCATTTTGAGAATTTCCTAACGATAGCAGAACATAAATTCTTTAAATTTTCAACATGCACAGTAAATTCGCCAGCTGTTTTGGTACAAGCTATAATTTTTTTTTGTAGCTATTATATGTGAAAATGAGATAATGAGAACTTTTTTACATTTAAGTGTTACCTTTTCAGACATTCTTTATGAAATTAAGCAATACTCGGGTCTTTGTAATTCAGACCATTAAAATGGGTTATAATGGGTAAGTAAGGCTCTAGACTTTAGCCTTCAAGCAATCTTAATACGTTTTATTCAAGTACCTACTATTAAAATGTTTCAAATATACTTTACTCTGAATATACATACTTTAATCTCACTGTAGTAACAGTTCTTAGGTAGCAGATTAAAAAAAATTATATGTGATAGTTATAAGTTATAATTTTTCTGTTCGGCCGTCACCTCTCTGCAAGCAATGGCAAACCTCAGAGAGTAAAAATTGCCATGAAAAGCTTCTTGAGAACATAAGCCGTTTTGAGTCGTCATAACGCATGTAGGTCCAGTTCTCGATCATTTGTGTTTAAGCATTTCACAACACGCACAACACAATTGATCATAAGAAGCTCGATCAAAGCACTTTCAAGGGCTGAAATGGCCATTTTCGTTTATCGCAATTCTACACATAGGTAGCGCAGTTAAGGTGGAGATGCCTTTATAATTTTGGAAAAAGGTAACATTTTTTTTCATATTTCAAATGTATAAAATATTAAAAATATATTGTCAAAAGATTAAAGTGAAATATTGAATATTTACGGAGTTATGGTCAAAAACGTCCGACGTAATCGTCACTTTTCAGGTAGTCGGAGCGCTTGGGGCAGAGCAAAGCTTCTTTCACAATAGATCGTAAACTCTTTTGTTCCGTAATTCTGGGAAGGCTTATTATATATATATCGCTAACGAATATATGCCGACGGAAGTTTCAAAGCGACAGTTTGGCGAATATGTCCGAAGCACCTCAATTCCGGGCTGAAAGTTGTCGGAATTTCTACTTACATTACTGCTGGAATGTTTAATGTAGGCTGCCCCTCCATTTTGAAGCTTATGAATGAGCTGGATATAATTATTGGCACCTATTGCAACACAACACAAAAACATTTGAGGCACAATGAAGCGAAGCAGGACCGAAAGAGTCTCTACGAGACAAAAGCAGCTCGAAAACAGCAGCAGCTCCAAGATAACCAGCTTCTCAAGGAGGCTGAAAGGCAATAGTATGAACCCGAAATCGCAGGTTGACCCGTAAGTCACTTAAATTTAAAGTTATATCGTATTGAAACTGTAAACGTGACTATCTCAAAACTATTTTTTCAAAAAATGTTTGTGCTGTAACTCAAAAGGTTATTTACCAATCAGACTGAAATTTTAAAAAAGTTGCACTCTATATTAGTAAGTATGTACTTACAAGTTTAAAGATATAGTGTGAATAAAAAATTTTTTTGGGAAGTTGAAAATCTGGACCTTCGATTACACAGCCGATATAAATTTTAATTTTGAAATTTTTTTATTATTTTACAGATTTATCCTTAAGTCCTACAGAAAGGATACACAGAACCGCCATTTTGTAAAAAAAAAAAATTAAAATGATTCTTACATTTTAAAGGTTTATCTATAAAAGATAGGAAAATAATAAAAAAATTATCCAATTATGTTATAAACTTGAAAAAAAATTCATTCAACATGACTAATATCACTTTGTATAAAGGTATCTCCCCCTTAGGCGCAGTTTTCTGTATCAGCGAAATGAGTTAACTCAATTGCGCCATGGCTTTGTTTGAAATGCTATGAGTCTTGTATTAATAAGACTTTTATCATCGCAGTGAGTTTATGAGTAGCAAGCATAGCGCATTGAGCAATATGGTAAAATTTTTTAGAACGGCGTGTTGGAGAACGAATTGACTTACGTGGTGAAGCGTAGAATTTCAAGCATGAACCAAATTGTACTTCGTTTAATATTGATACGAAAATTCGTATTCATATTTATATTTTTATTCATATTCATATTCATTTTCATATTCATCTTCATATTCATTTTCATTTTCATTTTCATTTTCATTTTCATTTTCATTTTCATTTTCATTTTCATTTTCATTTTCATTTTCATTTTCATTTTCATTTTCATTTTCATTTTCATTTTCATTTTCATTTTCATTTTCATTTTCATTTTCATTTTCATTTTCATTTTCATTTTCATTTTCATTTTCATTTTCATTTTCATTTTCATTTTCATTTTCATTTTCATTTTCATTTTCATTTTCATTTTCATTTTCATTTTCATTTTCATTTTCATTTTCATTTTCATTTTCATTTTCATTTTCATTTTCATTTTCATTTTCATTTTCATTTTCATTTTCATTTTCATTTTAATTTTCATTTTCATTTTCATTTTCATTTTCATTTTCATTTTCATTTTCATTTTCATTTTCATTTTCATTTTCATTTTCATTTTCATTTTCATTTTCATTTTCATTTTCATTTTCATTTTCATTTTCATTTTCATATTCATATTCATATTCATATTCATATTCATATTCATATTCATATTCATATTCATATTCATATTCATATTCATATTCATATTCATATTCATATTCATATTCATATTCATATTCATATTCATATTCATATTCATATTCATATTCATATTCATATTCATATTCATATTCATATTCATATTCATATTCATATTCATATTCACATTTATATTTTTATTCATATTCATATTCATTTTCATATTCATATTCATTTTCATATTCATTTTCATTTTCATTTTCATATTCATATTCATATTCATATTCATATTCATATTCATATTCATATTCATATTCATATTCATATTCATATTCATATTCATATTCATATTCATATTCATATTCATATTCATATTTATATTTTTATTCATATTCATATTCATTTTCATATTCATATTCATTTTCATATTCATATTCATTTTCATTTTCATTTTCATTTTCATTTTCATTTTCATTTTCATTTTCATATTCATATTCATATTCATATTCATATTCATATTCATATTCATATTCATATTCATATTCATATTCATATTCATATTCATATTCATATTCATATTCATATTCATATTCATATTCATATTCATATTCATATTCATATTCATATTCATATTCATATTCATACTCATATTCATATTCATATTCATATTCATATTCATATTCATATTCATATTCATATTCATATTCATACCCTATAGGAACGAACTAACTTGTTTTTAAAAACAACTAATTAAAAAACTAGTTTAAAATAAACCAGTATATGAACTACTTTGAATTATATTAAGGCGGCAACTACTATGATTTTGACATGTTTTAATTGCAAATTTTTATTAGATTACAAGCTTATATATATTTAACCATGTTATTTCATCAAATATTATTAACTTTAGGCCATCAGTAATACTTTTCAATTGATTGTTTTAAAGTCATTAAAAAATAATATAAATATAACTAATTTAACAAGTAGTTGAAAATATATGCAGACGAAAGTCAATTGACTTATTTAGCGGACATCACCATACAAAATAAGTTAGTTCGTTCTATGGGAAAAAGTCAGAATTTCAACTAGTTGTGGTTGACAAAAAACTACTTTATCAACTACTTTTAAATTAGTTGATTTTCCTACAGGGTATTCATACTCATATTCATATTCATATTCATATTCACATCTATATATTTCATATTCAATATTCAAACAGATGCATTCACGTTTCGGGTCAGCAAAACATGTTGACAATTTTAAGTTGAATTCATTCTCCTTCCACTTTTGAAATCAAACACGCTCGATTCAAACGAAAAATAATAAGAGCAAAAAGAATTTGCATAATTGTGCTTTTGCGCTACTTTTATTACGCTATTACGACCTCTCGTAATAAAAGAAAAATTAGAGATATAAGCTTGGAAAAAAAGGAGTGCATCTCTAAAGGTTCTGACGAGAGTGCTGCAGGATGCTTTGATTTAAATATCTTCCAATGCACAGTAAATTTACAATAAAGTTCTTATATCAGTCAAAGAACTGATTAAAAAAACTTTTCTGGCCATTCTTCATGAAATAACTATTTATTTGAACTTAAAAATTTAGTAAAAGCCTTTCTTTCGTAAAACAAAGCAAAAGTCAAATCCTTTCAAAATCGCTTTTCTAACTGAACAAAAGTACTTTGGCAGCTGTCACTGTATATTGTCAAAACACCAGGCAAAAAAAAAAAAAAAATCTATATTTTATCGCATACTTTTCCATTTCAAATATAGAAAATAGAAACTAGCAGATGATACAACCACTAAGAGCTAAAAAATTTAACTACAACTATTAAAAACGAAGGCTTTCTTCTATAATATTATTTTAATGGTTTAAATATACGATCAATATATAAAAAAATGGTGATTTAATTGACGCACTAAAATTATGATAATAAAAATATTAAAATTACAACAAAATAGTATATTAGAGATGAGACTAAAATAACAGCACAACATAAATAATGACCATAACTACGAGTAAAATGAACTGCTAAATTGAGAGATGGAAATACTTGATGCCCACACCTTTAAAAATTATGATCCTAAAGATTTTTTGCACATAGTGCGCACCATATACCAAACTATTTCATACACACTCTAGCAATACGAAAGCAAATAAAAATTTATTTAAAGCCAAAAGAAAAAAAAATACCCATTTATATAAAAGTGGAAATTTAAAAAATATTACGTACTGTTTTTCTTTACTGTTCAGAGGTATAACTTTTTCTTTAGTTTTGTGTTGTTGGTGGAAATTGTTTTATATCTTTTATTGTTTAAATATTTAAATACGAGTATATTAAAGAGAAAATCGTTTATTTTTAAATCAAGGTTTTTTTTCTATGCAGTTGTTGTGGTATATTTTGATTACAGCTGATGTTTTCTATTATATATTTTTTTTTATTTTTTCATTTAAGACAAGTTTGGTTGGTTGGTTGTTTGGTTTAAAATTTATTTACGCTGGTTCAGGCGGTTCACACGTACTGTAAGAATGGCAAGAAAAAAAAGACAAATAAAATTAATCAATACACATACAGGATATAGAGGATGGTTAGCTATAAATATAATATAGTACATAAAGAATTAAAGTAAAGCAACAACGAAGGGGTTAAAATTGGGATAATTTTTTTTTTTTTTTTTTTTTTGAAACAAGATAAAACAGCATTCAATTGTTTAGTAGCGGAAAATCGTTGTTGTAGTTTTTTTGACTTCAAGATACGTACAGAAAAACGTTTGTTAGTTAATCATTCAAAAAACAAAGCAGCTGAAAAGGCGCTGAAATAACGGCTGAAAATTTAAATTGTAACATTTGCACTTTTAGTAGTCATAAATATGTTAGTTTAAAAAAAAATACACCGATTTGGTGAAAACGGTTTATTTTGCCAAGCAATGTTTGGGAAAACATTTTTATATATTTTTAACAAATATATAAAATATAGCAACAACATTAAATTCAATTAATACGAAATACGAACATTGCAGGTATTCATCCGAGATTGTGTGTGGGTTGGACGCTGTTGTAAAGATTTCGACACTATTTACGATTTTTATATAAGAAGTGAAGATTGAAGTGAAGGTTGAAAGAAGTGAGATATATAGTAATGTATACATTTTTTACACAAATAAACATTTTACAGATGTTTTTTTTTTGTGAATTTTAAGTTTTAGGTGTTTTTTTTTTTGTTTTATTTCAATTAATTTTATTATTTTTTTTTTTTGCAGTAAAATTTTCAATTATTTATCTGGAAACAATTAAGTTTTTCTTTGCTTATAAATTTACATCGCAGTTTTATGCCTAAATGAAGAAAATAGAAATTTAATTGTTTTAAAAGTTGCATAATGTACATAAATGAACATATGAGTCATAAAAGTGTTTTTGGTGTGAGTGTAGAAAAGCAGGAGATCAACTAATTTCGGACACGATAGCATAGCGTCCAAAAAACGTAGAGGCTGTGTTCGAAATCAGAGTTTAAATAAAGTGTTCTGTTATTAGAGGACAGCAAGAATGTTTGTAGGAATTGAGATTTTTTTCAAGCAAGTTGAGTAAGGCGGATCAATTTGTAAAGAAGACAATTTTGACGGTTTGGCTCAGTGAAAGTCGTCTAGTTTAGATGATTTAAAGAAATTATGTCAAAGAAATTTTTGGTGCAGAGTTTGGCCTTCCGGAAATTTCATAATTAGACTTTTTCCTATAGACGACTTGATACCAATCATTTTAGCTATTTTTTCAACTTTGGCATTATACATACCTTCACTAAAATAGACATCAATTTAAGATTGAACACTTATACTAAAAAGCTGATAGAAATATCTATTCAACAAGACAAAAAACCATTATTCTACAAGAATTTTTTCAGAGTTTAAAAAGTATTTAAACACAAAATAAGGAACTACACTGAATCCAAAAACATACATAAGATTAAAGAAAGCGTTCTTTGCTTAAATGAATTGGTCCCATGTGCGAGTTCGTTGGTTCAATGAATCTCTGTTCTTCAACTTCTTAAATACTTCTTACATTGAAATCAATACACTCGTATATTCATTTAAAGAATCCGTTTTTATGGTAGCAAGAAAAAGTTAATCAAATCAAAGAACATTTTTCTTTGAACCAATGAACAGATACATTGAATCAATGAATCGCGCATTTAATCAATTGTTTGATTTTTTTGTTCGGTGTATTGAAAAAAGACTCAGTGTATGGAAAGGTCCGCTCGTGTTCGCACGCGAGGCAGTACACAACATATTTTTGTACCTTTTATAACGTCTCACGGTCGCGAGCCAAATTTTCAAAGCTCATTTAGTTAATGTGCTTGAACGAAAGAATATTACCGCTCCCTTCCACGAGCGCGTACGCAAATGAGACGATTTAAGCTCTTAGGACAGTACATGAGCCGTGCATGGCTATGAATGAAAGAAGGGTAGAGCTCCCAGGTTGGTAAAATAAATTTCTTTTGCTTCTATGGACATCTTAGACAAAGGTCGATGTATTTTCGACAATTTAGTTCCATTTTAGCTTTTTTGGGTTTTGTAGACTAATTGGAAAAAAACTTTTTCGACAAATAGGTTCCACTTACAATATTTTTGGAGCTAGTTGGGTCATTGAAACTTTTTTGGATTTGTGAACTTTTTGAACAAAAATCTTGGATTTTTTGAAGAAAAAGTTTCACTTTCAATATTTTTGAAATTACTTTGCTCATTGGAACTTTTTTGGGTTAAGTGGATGCCTTAGAAAAAATTTTGGATTTTTGACAAATAGGTTCCAATTGGAAAAATAGGTTCCACTTGAATTCGTTTTTTAAATACTTGGGTCATAGGAACTTTTTTGAGTTAAGTAGACATCTCATACATATATTTTTTGACAAATAGTTTCTGCTTGAACAAGTAGGTTCCACTTTCAATATACTGACCAAGCATTTTTTGATAAATAAATCCATTTGGACAAATAGGCTCTACTTGCGATATTTTCGTAACTTGTTAGGTGATTGAAACTTTTTTTGGTATAAAGGACAAAATATATGAACAAAAATCTAGGACTTTTTGACTAATGACCCAATTAGTTTCAAAAGTGCGAATGTAACCTATTTGTCCAAGTGGAATCTATTTGTCAAAAATCCGAGATTTTTATCCAAGAAGTTCACAAAACACAAAAAAGTTGCAATGACCAAAGTAGTTCCAAAAATATTTTGTATGGAAACTATTTTATGTTAAGTTAAAACTTTCAATGACCTGACTAATTCCAAAAGTGCAAGTGAAACTTATTTGTCCAAGTGGAACCTATTTTGCAAAAATCCAAGATTTCAAGAAGTCCATAAAACACAAAAATTCCAAGATTTTCATCCAAGGATTCCACAGAACCTATTAAAACTCCAAAGATCCAACTAGTACCATATATAATCCATGTGAAACCTTTTGGTCATGGAATCGTAGTTTTTTGTCCACAGAGTCAAACAGAAATCATAAAAGTTGCAATACACTTTACTTTGAGCAAAATTTTTCTTTAAACTGCCCAGTTTTCATTCCTGCCCTTCATTTCCTTGGGCAGCTCATGAACATTAAAAGTCTCATTTACGTTCTCGTCCACAATCGCGTTCGTTATGGTAGGTACACGGAATAGTATCTTATATCAAAGTTCCACTAAAACATACGCGCTCGTGCGAATAAAAAATATTTTCTAGGGTACGAGTTCCTTTTTTTTCTTTTTTCTTTCAAATTTTACGATTTGCACTGAGCCAGACCGTTAACAAATTTGATTCGCCTTAGTGTTGAGTTAACGAGTTTAACAACGAGCGTAAATGCGTCTGTTTTACGATTTCTAGGTAGGCCCTTGCAGCCTTGAAGTCTGCTTTCAAAATAAGGGGCTTCAATTTGCAAATCGCACTGACTGAAAAACTTTTTAATTCGCTCACTTGAAATAATTCCAATTCTTTACAAAGTGTGAAACATGCATTAAAGTAAATTTTAACATATAACAAATAATTCACAATAAAGGCGTACAAAGAACAGCAGATGACCAATCAATTCTTAGTTTTTCATATTTTTTTAAAAAATATCACGGTTTGACCTACATATTTTTTTAAAAAAATAACGAAAACAAGATTTGGATATGGTCATCATCGAAATATGTATATACTGTTAAAGTGAAATGAAATGAAATAAAGTTAGAACAAATTTGGTTAAAGCAATATTTAACTATGTTAGGAATGAGCATGAATGATGATGATTTTTGTGTTATGTACTCTTTCTTAAGGAGTTATACTAAAAATTTTGTGTTTGCTGATAAGAAATCGCCTATAAAGCTGCTAGAAATGATAAACATATGAATATAAAAAAAATATTGGAATCGATGATAAACATCTGACCGAGAAACTGGTGATGAAGGTAAAGTTATAGGAAGTGTAAGGGTGGGTGTGTTTATAGTGTCGGCTGGTTGCTGTGCTGAGTTGAACCGAGAAGGAAAGCTGAAAAAAATTTGCACCTACAATTATATGAAACAAGCTCAAAGTGAGTAAGTGTCAGCCGAGCAAGCAGCGACTTAAAGCGACTGGCTAGCCGAGCAGGCAACTTAAAGCGACTCACTGGCCTATACACACTTTGAGCTTATTTCATATGATTATATGTGCAGCGTTTTCCAGCTTTCCTTCTCGGTTCGGCTCGGCACATCAACCAGCCAGCACTATAAACGCGCTTAACAGGTACAAGATATTAAGAAATATTGACAGACTTAAGCTTATAAAGAGCTTAGAGACTGAGCTTTACTCAATGTAACTGATTTAGACAATACAATATTTATTAAGCGTAGTTAAGCGCTTGAGAAATTTAGGCAAAAAATGGGAAGAAATATTGTTGGTAATATTGTTGGGAACGAATAAATATGTTATTCGTTATTACGATATTAAGCGTTATTTGTGTAAAACTTTTATGAAGACTCGCTATTTGTGTAAAACTTTTTATATATGCGGACTCCTTGGTAGGCAACATAGCGTTTAATGAGTTTAGTTTTTAAACACAATAATGACACACAGAATTACAAACTAGAGACCTGGAGAGAGGTAGAAATACCCATTTGGTTAGTAAAACGATGCCTAACCTAGAAAAATTTCCTAGAAGACAACTTAGTGCAATCGATACGCAGTACCGTTTCTAGAGTTGTTCGTCAACTGTTAGTCCAATTCATTTTAATCTGTTTTGAGACACTTTTAATCAAGGTTTGTGAAACCTTGTGCAAGTGAACAATAACCACTAAGTAAGGTCCTCTCTACTCTATGAGGTTAGTGTGCATATTCAAGAAGTTATCGCCGTTGGAGAGGTGAGTGTGGCCGAGGATCCAAATTTATCGATTCGACGCCGTTCTCAACAACTCGGCTTTTGAGAAAAGTCTTTGGCCTACACCTACATAAAATCCAACTGGTGCAGGAATTGAAGCCATCAGACTATCGCTTGAGTCGTACGTTCCATAAATGGGCTAAAAATGCATTGGAAGTTGAAACACATTTTTACCGTGAAATCATCTACAACGAGGAGGCACATTTCTGGCTTTTCTGGCTATTTGGAGTGAGCAGAAAGTCAATGTATGGAGTGGTTTGCATGTCGAAGGCATCATGGGCTCATACTTTTTCAAAATTGAAGATGGAGCCAACATTACCGTCATTGGTGAGCGCTATAATATTGATCGTCTAAGTGCTCAATGGTTTCAGTAGGTAGGTGCAACAAGCCATACGGCGCGTGAAACCATTACTTTATTGGGACGAACTTTTGGATACCGCATCATATCAAGAAATGGGCCTGTCAATTGGCCACATAGGTCATGTGATTTGACTCCGTTAGACTACTTTTTGTGGGAATACGTCAAGTCACTTGTGTACACTGATAAACCAGGTATGACTGGCCAGTTGGAAACCACTATTCGGTACGTTATTGGCGAGATAAGGCTGGCTATGCTGGAAAAGTGGTACAAAATTAGGCATTCGCGGTGGCCATGTGCCCGAAATTATGTTTTAAACACTAAATGCCATAAATTTGGCCATCTCATTAATTCTGTTATGTTTTATTTGAAAAGAAGATCTATAGCTCTAAAAAAAACAGCTTTCACTTTTAAAAGTTGTTTAAATATCTTATTATTTTTGATTCACGAGTATAAACAAGAACAAAAATAACTCTTTGCTTCAGGTTTTTTTTTTTTTTTTGTATAGCCTAATAAGAGATTTCGGAAATTTTTCTATACTAACCGGTAAACATTATTACTGTTTAAGCCATTAATTTTAAATGAATTGTTGATGTCACTTAGTTTAAAAAATTTGAACTTATTGAAATAGCATTTAGATTAAGTAAGATTTAGTCGTTACTTTCGAAATGACGGCATCTTTTGTAGTTATTAACAAATACTAGAAATACATGTTGGGAATATGAAATTTTGAATGAAATCTTTCAAGCACATATTTGTTTAAATTAAACCTATTTATAAGCTAATGAATTAAACGATATATGCCGCTTTTAAGACGATTTGTTATGCAAACACAATCCGTACACTATACTATAATGGCCTGCAGAACAAGAACTAAATAGAAACTCACGCTTTTGCATAGAGTTTATTTATATTATTAACACATTTTTATTTGCAGTTTTTTGAGCTTGCGGTTAAAAGCATAGTTTTGCTAAAAAAGCTCATTGTTAACAAGTTAATTCTATAACTAGTTTTTATGCAGCAAGATTATTTAATTTAATTTTATTTTAAGAACTGAAAGATTTTGTTAAGCAGAAAACGTTGAAGAATTTTAGAAAGAATTGAAAAAAGTAGATACCTTGTTTAAATTTAAAATTATTACTCCTAGTTAAATGTTTGATTGTTTTATTAACATTTTCGTTAAGATTTCATTCAGTTTTCGCTTTCTTCTGTGAGTAATTTTTTTTACGGTTAAGTCTAGAGTTGTGCTCTTCTGATGAGTTTTGAGCTTTTTCTGTGTTGTCGAAACGCACTTCATTGTAGACATGCTTTGCATTATTTAAGAATTATGTTTTTTAATGCAAAATAGTTTTGAATAAAGCGTTTTATCTCGGTTTCATTTTGGTTTTTGTTAAGTTAAATTTGTGTTTTTAAGATTTTTTTTATTTAATATTATTATGAGATTTAAATCAAAATTAATTGATAAATAGTAGTTTTCTCTTAATTCTTTTTTTACTTAATTTATACAGAAAATGTGCAATAATGTTGATTTTTTTATTTATATATTTTTTTGTTTTTTTTTTAGATTTTTGTTAACTTATTGAATTCTTGCCGACTTTCTATGCAGATTATTGAAAAATCTGAACTGCAGACGTAACTCAAGATCTTTTCTTACTGTAAGTGGAAAAAAAGAAAGATATACAAGATTTATGATAAAATTAGGTAAAAATAAAAAAAAAAAAACAAAAATGATAAGTACAAAATGAGAGTATTTAAAAATATAAATATTTATAACAGTATGTTGCTGTATAACTATGTAGAAATGAAACCAGAACAGTGGGGGGGAGGGGGGGGGGAGAACAAAATAAAAACAAGAAAAAATACCAACAAAAAGGAGGACAAAACAATTGTAGGGATAAGAAGAGTGCCCGAAGATGGGTTAAGACAAGTGTTTGAAACTTTTAAGAGCAACAGAATCAGAACAGAGTATATAAAAAACACTTTCAAGTTTTGAGGGTGTAAAAAGTTTTTGAAATAAAGAGATAGATAGAGTGTGAAAACAAAGTAAGACACCTTCCAACATCGAAAAAGAGTGACCGTTAAAAAGATATTAGAAACAAGTGGATGAGAGAAATTGATTAGATGCAAAAAGCTTTGAAAAGTTATTTACAAAAAAAAAAAAATTTTTTTTTATGATTGAAAGGAAAAATACTCTTAGAAATTTGTCGAAAATCACAGAATATAGCTGTGTATTAGTTATTTATTATTACTTTTAAATTTTTTTTTAATATTTTTTTATTATTTGTCGAATATGTTTTTATTACATATTTTCATATATTTTTTTTACTTGTTTTATTATAATTTCTATTTTTTATTATTTTTTGTTTTTTATTTTTTTTTTTTTTAATCTTTTAATAATTTTTTTATTGTTTGTTTTTTTTATTCTCTTTGATAATTTTTATGGCGGCCGTGGCGTATTGGGTAGCGTATGCCCATACGCCAGAGAACGCTGTTTCAAATTCCCAGCTGACGCAGAAAATTTTTCAATTGAATTCACTTTTCTGTTCGGCATACATACCTCTCTGCATACAATGGCAAACCTCAGAGAGTAAAAACTGCCCTGAAAAGCTTCTTGAGAACATAAGCCGTTTGGAGTCGGCATAAAGCTGGTAGGTCCAATTCTCAATCATTTGTGTTCAAACATATCACAACACACACAACACAATTGATCATAAGAAGCCCGGTCAAAGTCCTTTCAAGGGCTGAAATGACCATTTTGGTTCGTTCGTTCGATTATTATTAATTATTATTTTATTATTTTTTAATAACTTTTTATTATTTTTTTATAATTTTACTATGTTACCATTTTTTATCATATTTTTATAATTTTTTATTAATTTTTGATTTATTTATATTATTTCTTATTATTTTTCCTTATTTTTTATTAGTTTTGAATTATTTTCAATGGTTTTTTTATTACTTTCTTATTTCTTTTTCACTATTTTTTATTATATTTGTATTATTTTTTATTCGTTTTTACAATTTCTTTTTGTTATAATTTTTTTTTATTTTTTTATTATTTTTTGTTATTTTTTTATTATTTTATTATTATTTTTTTACAATTTTATTATTATTTTTTTTACTATATTTTATTATATTTTTATTATTTTTTTTAATATTTTCCATTATTTTTTTTAAATTTTTATTAATTTTTTATATTTTTTTTTGTAATTTCGCCAAATCGAAAAAATTTTTTTCCAATATTCCTACTGATGTTATATATATATTTTTATAAAGATAAAAAGGCAACCTGTGCTGATGATGCTGCTTATTTTTTTGCCGAGTATTTTGAATCCAATGTTGAGTCTGACAGTAACAATTTTACGTCAAGCGATAACTTTCTTAATAATATTCAGTTGTCCCTTGACTTTGGGTCCTTGGTATTACGTATATGATTTGAAGATATCATTAAAGGTATTTTTAGTTTAAAACCATCAATGAAAACTGATACTGACGGTATATCTGCATTCTTGCTGAAAAATTGTTCAGCATTAGTTATACCATCAAGACTATTCTTAATAAATCCCTAGTTTCAGATGTAGTTCATGACGAATGGAAGATTGCTTTTATAACCACCATTTTAAAAAGTGGTAATAAGAATGATATATCTAACTATAGGCCAATCTCGAAACTATCAACCATTTCGAAGCTCTTTGAGGGCATCATTAAAAACAAGCTGGTATTTCAAGTAAAGGTCTAATTTGTCCTAACCAACACGGTTTTGTCTCAGGTCGGTCTACTGTATCAAACCTGATGGTCTTCTCTGAAAATTGTATTTCTGCTTTTAAAAGTGGATACCATATATACAGATTTTTCCAAAGCTTTTGATAAGGTATCACACAACATATTGGTATTAAATCTGGCTAAATTGGGTTTTCACTCTGTCCTCTTACAGTGGCTACGGTCTTATTTAACCGATAGAACTTGCTTTGTAGTAATTGATAACGTGAAATCTGCCAAATACATAGCCTCTTCTGGAGTTCCGCAAGGCAGCATTCTGGGACCATTAGTTTTCACTCTGTTTATAAATGATATTAGTTCCTGCTTTTCGAATTCAAATTTTCTCTTATATGCTAATGATTTGAAAATACATAATACAATCAGAAATAAATCGGATACAGATCTTCTACAACATGAATTATCGAATGTTTTTGCTTGGTGTTGTAAAAACCGTTTTTAACTAAACTAAATCAGTGTTTTCAAATTACCTTTTCCAAATCACATAACATCATCAATACGTCATATTTGATTGGTACTAGTGTCTTACCTAAAGCTAATAAAACGTCTGACTTAGGTGTAATTTTCGATCAAAATTTACCTTTACAAGTCATTTTGACTTTATTGTATTTAGAGCATATGCTATGATGACGTTTGTTCGCAGGAATAGTTCTGCCTTTTCTGACCCATACACGCTTAAAACCTTGTACTCATCGTTCGTTAGATCTAAATTAGAATATGCGTTTTCAATTTGGAACATATATTATGAAGCGCATATAATTTGCATTGAACTTATACAAAAAGCCTTCACTCGCTACGCTCTACGGGTTTTAAATTTTAATGATCCTATTCCCCCATATAATGCTCGTTGCTTACTTATTAATTTTAAAAACTTAGCAAGTAGAAGAACAATACTGTCGCTTTTGTTTATTTTAGACGTAATAAGTGGTGCAATTTATTGTCCACGCCTTTTAGCGATGATAAATTTTAATATTCCTGTTAGAAGCCTATGTTCTTGAAATTTATTTTATGTTGGATTGCTAAGAACTAATTATGTGTTGAATGCTCCTATCAATCGAGCCTTAATTGAACTAAATAAGCTATCTAAAAATTCATTATAAAATTTACAAAATTATAAAAATACATTAAAATGTATTTTGAAAGTATTGTTATTATGTGTTATCTAATTCTTGTCTTACTTAATTTTTAATACTATTAATTTTGAAATATTTATTTTGTAATATTAATTTTGATGTCAGGAAGGAAATTATTCCATTGATGAAATAAATAAATTTTTAATTAATTTTTATATATTTTTTATTTTTATTTTTTAAAATTTTTTTATTATTTTTTATAATTTTTTTATTATTTATAATTTTTATTTTTCTGTTATTTTTTGTTATTTTTTATTACTTTTTCATTATTTTTTTTAATATTTTTTTTATTATTTTTTTATTAGTAGGTAAAAAATGCCTAACCTTTTTATTTATGTTATATAAAATAAGTTGTTTTCATTATCATACTTTTAATATTATTTTATTATTTGTTAAAATGAAAGACTTGCTAATAACTTTGTGTAAGTGCTGAGTTTTTAGATGTTTTAAAACATAACTTTAAATTTTTTGACTGTAAAGGGAGAGTATTTTATTTTCAAGAATGAATTTATTTTATTCTGCAAAAAGTGGTGTTTGTATTAAACATCTAAAGGGCACCTGGTGGTTTAGCGCCCGTAAATTGTTGGTGCTACGAATTTTCAAATTTGTTAAAGAAATTCAGGACTGCCATGAGTAGTTTTTTCGCCCGGAACCGGAAAAGAGAATTTCCGTTTTTAAGTTAGCAGGTAAGACTTCACCTTTTAATTTTTTTCACTCAGGAATATTGAAGGTTAATGAACAAATTTGCATTTAAAATTTTCAAAAGTTCTTGAGATTCCGGACGAAAAAATGACTACTGATAAGCTTGATTAAGGAAACTACATACATTTTAATTTTATTCCATGAGGAACCAAAATCTTAGATTACTCTAAATTTGTTATTATTTGAAGCTTAAGATTTTAATCTTTTCGGCACTTGCTTTCGCAAAATGACTTCGTACGATTCAAATAAAAATGTTTCAATTGTTGAAGAATACTTCTACGATTCTAAGCTTTAAAGTTTTAAGAGTATTTTTGCTTTCAATATATAATGAAATTTGAATATGACAATGATAGAAAATATTTGTTGAAAAATAGTTTAAAACATGACTTATTTACAAATTTGGTCTGCAAACTTCACACAAATTCTTGCATACACCAAAGCACAGAAACAGTTATTTAGAGACTCACTCTTAGTATAAGTGGATTAGAAATCAGTTAACAGAATTATAATCGAACAAAAGTTGTGTGTTGTTTGTACAGATTAAAATCTTGTGTGAAGAAAACGAGTGTAAAATATTGGAAAACAACAAAATAAAATACTTAAAAATTAAACTGGGGGGGGGGAAAAAAAACAAAAACTAGAAAAAAAAATCAAATGCATTCGGACGATTGTTGTTTTACAGATAGGTGGGTGGTACGTAAGGCTTGTGTGCAGCATTGTGTGTTTTTCTTTTTGTAAAAGCTGTGGTTTTTATTGTTGTGTTGTTGTTGTTGTTGATGTTTTTGACGATGATGATATGTTGGACTCTACTAGAAAAGCTCACTCACGTATGTGCTTTATAGCTGGTTGTATCTTCATTGAATGCCGGCGATTCTGATGCAGTTGAATCTAGTTCATAATCAGGATTGGGTGTTACAGAGCGACTACCCGGCATCACCATATTATCGGGATCTACCTCTGGATCGAAACTATCACCACCACCGCCGCGTGTAACCACATTATCAGGATCGACTTCGACATCGTACTCCTTGCGCTGTGGTTGCGGTGAGGGTGATGGTGACGGAGTCGGTGAAGGCGTAAATTCTGATGGATCCATTGGTATGTTGGCAGGCAAAATAAGTTTGGGTAGATTTATTTTGATTTTTTGTACACGAAAGACTAAGAAGCATAGGTTTGGTGGTGACGGTGAAGGTTGTTGTTTTTTGTAGTAGTTTTTTTTTTACACAAGTTTTAATTTTGAACATTTTTACAAATTTAACATTGATTTTCAAGGTGCAACAAATACAATAGAATTAAATAAAAATTAAGATAAAATAAAAAAAATATATATTACTAAAGTTTTAATAACTGGTAAAAATATGATAATTACAAGAACAATATTATGCAATATATGTTATAAAACTTAACGACTATAAACGAGACAAACTTCAAGTTGTGGAGTAGTAGACACTGGACACTAAACTAACAGCTTGCTCGGGTTAGCTAGTTACAAAAATTTGGCAGAAAGGATAGGATTTGAACTAAGAGACACAAAAAAACATTACTCTATTTTAACATGAAATAAAGTTATTTATGTTTGTGATATTATGAAAAATGTAATAATTTAAAGCATGAGTTTCAATGTTATGGAAAAGCCTTGGAATGGATGGATGCATTTGTTAAATCTAGCGGAACCGCCGAGCGTCTTATTCCAACACACAAGGAGACCACGTTGATGAGGTTTAATAAAGAGAACCGTCACATTACATATCCAAGAACTTATGGAGTATGGGAGCTATTATGGGAGGTTCTCTAGATAAGAGTCGACCAACAAGTTTTCTGCTTTAAATTTAGATGAAGACAGGCATCTAATTTTCGTAAAAACTATTTATTTAAAATCTAAAGAGAGATAAATCACCCATTTTTGACTTATGTGTAATTAATTAAAATATATTCCCGAAAATTTCAAATTCAAATGGTATGGTTGATGATTTTTTTTTACTAGTTCCTAGTTAGCCTTCCACTAAGTTTTTCTCACGAATTCATTTATTGCGCTGCAATGTGCTCAAGCTGTGCTGCTTGATAATGTTTCTTGGAAAGTTTTAAAGTGGAACATGCATATACCAATGTTAAAATTCGATAATTGTGCTGTGTTGTGCTCGAGATGTGCTGTAATGTTCCATAGAATATTTAAAAAAATTAACATCTTTGTGATTTTGAAGCCGTTAAAATATTTTATCAGAATACAGGGCTCAAAAAAGTTTGTTTGTTACTTAGATTTGAGCAGTGTATGCAAGCATGTGAGGATGGAAAAGGATTTTAGTACTATTTGTAAATACATATATGCGTTAAATTGTTAATTGCTAATAAAAATATTAAATAAAAACACAAAATTGCAGCACAATTCGAGCACATTACAGCACAAATTTCGAAATCTCCAAAAAAAAAGTGTGTCATATTTTCATACAAAACACACCTACACTTTAAATATTTTTTCTTAATGCAGCATATGAAAGCACACCTTATTTACATTGCAGCACATGCTTTTTTTTTAGTTTAAAATCAAAAAAGTACGCTGCTTATTTTACATACAAAAAGTTAACTTTAATATAACTTTTAATAAAAAATTAATTTATGCTTCTGAAATCCTTGAAGATATTTGTTTAAAATACATGTTTTACGTTAATTAAATTAAACCTTATTAAATTGTTCATAGACGAAATTTGATTATTAAAATATTTCAAGGAATCTTGAGCTTATTTCAAAACCTGACCAGATGAAATAATATTTTAAACTTATACCTTTAACTTCCTGAAAATCATAAGCAATTCGTCTAATTTTAAATACTTAAAAACATTGTTTAAATAATTAATTTTTTCATAATTTAAATGCATCAATAAATTTCGAACTCGAAGTTCGAAAACGAAACAGCTAACAAGTAACGTTGAACTGACGATGTTATTGTACTGTTGGACAATAATTAATTAATTTTTCCATAATTTAAATGCATCAATAAATTTCGAACTCGAAATTCAAAAACGAAACAGCTAACAAGTAACGTTGAACTGACGATGACGACAGCGACAACAACGAAGACGATGGTTACGACTTCACGTAACTCACGCACGCCACAAAACGTAACAAAGTAAACAGTTTTTGAACTGATTGGGAAAAACGTGAAAACGTCAAAGGGTGTTCATCAACAAGGGGTTTCCATACTACCTGATGGCAAGCGCAAAATTAACGTTTTAATGATTGTCACTTGATATGAAGAGCAGACTGATATTGGACTGACTTTAAATCTCTTTTTCATCATGCTGTTCGGTGACGTTGGCGGCGGCATTGTTTTGTATGATATTTAATGCAGGTGGAGCAGCTGTAGCGGGATCTGAAGTTGCAATGTTAGATAATGATGATGATGTTGATGAGACGACTGCCGATGAACTGATTGGCGCGTTCTTAGGCGCGGCATTGGGATCATTAACAGTTCTAACTATTTTAAGAACCAACTTCATTTGATAGCCATCAATGCAAAATGATTTATTTATGGTATGAGTGGATGGAACAATACTTGTAGTTGTTATTTTTTCCCTAACTATCTTGTTGGACTCGTCAGAAGCTACAGCTCCTGTTAAAGAGTTGATCAAATTATTCTCAGGTTTATAATGTTCAGCAGAATCCGCAGCAACAACAACTTCTACGTTATAATTCTTAACATTAGGTTCAGCATCGATGATTTTGACGGTATGTTTGAATCTGGTTGATGATATCTGGGTTGGATCCTTATTAATGAAACCATGATCTAGTTGTGATTGTAATAATGACAGATTTTGATAGGATGATGCCAACGAAGATGATGGTGTTGAAAATTTAGGTAAAGTCAATGGGGATGCGGCGATGGGCTTTGCTATAGAAAGTGGTGTCACTAGAGTTGAGGTTATAGTGTTTAAATTGGTGCTGTCTCTGGCAACAACAGCAGCTTGTGAGGAAGTGAAAACTTCTAAGTTTTCAATTTTCAGATTAGCATTGGTATCAAAAGCTGTTATGGATGGTTCAGGAGCGGCAATTTTAGCTGACAATTGTGGTGCATTACTTTCACTTGCAGTGTTTGGGGAATTATTTTTAAAGTTTTGCTCATACTCAGTGATTTTATCAACATTTTCGAGAGTAGATGATGACAATGGTGAAGAATCAGCTACAGCAACAACTTCTTTAGATAGATTGATAACATGCTTATCTTTGGATTCTTTAGTAACATCTTCTGAAGACAACTTTAACTGATCATCTTTACCACTAACATCTAAGGCAATATTTTTGGAACTTTCAGTGTTGGTTTTGTTAACTATTAATTTTTCAGCAACAAGTTCTGGGGAAGTTTTCTTTGATCTATGTGCAATATCTGTGAGAGGTTTTGCCTTAACAGCAGCAACCTCGCAAGAAATATTTTTCAAATTTTCATCAATAAGGACAACTTTCGCTTCTTCAGCAATGACTACAGTATAATTTTTCTTTATGTTATCATCATTACCGTTTTGATTTGATGACTCTTCGTTCTTTATATTTTCAGAATTATTCTTCACATTTTCAATATTGATATCTCCATCTATCGAAGTTATATTCTTGAAATTTGTAACTTTTGATTTTTCAGCATAAGCATCATTTAAGTCGTTATCAGCAACTTTGGATGTATTCATCTTTAAAATATTATCATTGCCTTCGGGTGATTTTGATTTATCAGCAACAACGACTGAAGAAATATTCTTTAAAATTTCGTCGTTGATTTTGATATCTTTCGAAGACATGGTCTTTAAATTTGTAGCTGTTAATTGTTCACCAACATCTTTTAATACATAATTTTTAAATTCATTATCTTTCGCATGAATAGATGTTATTTCCTCAGCTTCAACTTCTGAGGGTTTATTTTTTAAGATTTCTACTATAACATTAACAGATTTTGGTGCTTCAGCAACAACTTCTGAGGTTTTGCTTTTGACATCTTTTGATTCAACAACTTCTTGATTAATTCTTTTCAAATTTTTAACCATGTCATCGGCAGGTATTGATTCTCCTATAAAAGTTTTTGTAGTATTATTTTTCAATTTATTGGTATTGTCACTGACGACTTTTGAGTCTTTAGTAACAACTTCTTGGGCAATATTTTTGAAACTATCATCATCATTACCATTTTGTTGCATTGATTCTTCAGCAACAATTTCTGTGGAAATATTCTTTAATTTATCATAATTGTCATTAACACCTTTAGAGTCTATAACAACATTAGCTGTGATATTTTTTATATTTTGATCAATGTTCTTAACATCTTTTGTTTCTTCAACTGCAATGACTAATTGACTATTTTTAAAATTCTTTTCAGAATCAGAGATTTTTCCTTGTTCTGCAGTTGGTGAAACTGATGTAGTTACTTGAGAGATGTTAGATGGCTGCTTGGATACTACAAAGCTAGGAGCTATAGTCACATTAGCTGTTGTTGTACTAACTGCAGTCACATCATCGCTTTTCACTCTATTAACGTCATCCTTCTTACTTATAGCAGCATTTATAGCAGTTCCAGTGATATCATTTGCAACATCTGTGGCCGACTCCTTTTTATTAAAATTTAAATAAGTGACGCCATCATTGGCATCTACAGCATGCTTAAATACAGTTGTTGGCAGTGATGAAGAACCATTCCTAGAGAAGATAGAATGTTTCGATGGTGCTTGCAGTGATGACATGCGTACGTTTGGATGGAGCAATGATGTTTTAGCCTGAATTTCAGCTAGATTCAAATGGAAGCGAAGTAGTTGATTAGATTTTGAGAATATGCAACACTTAGGAGAATTCACAAAACAAATTTCAAGGGCGCCTAACTCAAAACAGAACAGAAATTAGCATCAAGAAAAGAATCAAAACAATAACCAACGTTGTGTTTCATCAGGTATCAGACACTGCTAAAAACCTAAAACCTTCTGCTAAAATAAAAATTATTCAAGGTATAGTAGAAGGGAAAACTTCCTTATCGCCAAGTTCCATGGCAAACAACACTTACTTCTGTCTATGTTACGTTGCAAATGTGCAGCAACTCTATGACGCGCATCGTTGAATTCCAAATGGAGGCCCAGTCTGAGTAAAGATGAATTCTTTTCCACTAAGTCGGTAATTTCCATTTCAATCTTATTACCAAGCACTGAAGATCGCTATAAAAAGATAAAAAAAAAACATGTAAACAATCATGGTGAAAACGCCTTTATTTTAATATATTTTTTTTTTGTTTTTGTTTTAATTTTATTCATACCTGGTTGGATGCCCTAAATTCTTCAACGGTGCGGCAATTAAGCAGGGCCTTGACTAAGGTTACAATTACGGGCGGACTGATGAAATTTGTTTCAACATTTAATACTCTCAGGGTTTTGCTTTTCTCAATTGCTTCAGCCAATAAGAGAGCCGTTTTATCGGTCAGGCCGACATTTGTTAATGACAGAACTTCCAAGTGTTCATTCTGAGGCAGTGCTTCAATGAGTTGTTCGAATTTCTCATCGGAAATGTTCTGACAATGATAGTTCAAATATGCGATTTAATAATATATATATTTCAATATGAAAAGAACTCACCTTAATGTTATTAAAATTCAATTCAATCAATTTAGCGTCATCTTCTTTGACACGTTTAATTGATTCCTCAACATCTGTGTTGTTTGGTGGATCTGCTGGATAGATTTTCTGCTGTGTAGACTTTGTTATGCCATCCCAGCCCAAGCCAACTGGTTGACCTTTGTTCAACAATGAAGCGTGGTATTGGTCCTGATTCATCATTGAGTGGAAACCGAGTATAGCTAGAGAGAGAGAGAAGAGAGGCAAAACTAAATTGATTTGGCTTTTTCCAATATATAAAATGTTTCAAAAGAATCACGTTCATTTAAAACAATTCATTATGCAACGACACTAATAGATAAGCTGTTTCTAATAGATAATTCTATAAACAGTCCCGAAAAGTATGCTGATATAAGATTTTCAAAATGTATTTTTTCTCTAAAGTTTCGAATTTTAAATTTCGACTTGAAAGCCTCGAGGTTGGGGTTTGATCAAGAAAAAATTTTTTTTGTAAAAACGAAGTATACCTCGAAGTATATTTACATGAAACCTAAATTAGCTTAATTCGACTTTTTAGTTTAATGCATTTAAAATTCAACTAAGTATCAAAAGCCATTAAGGGACCGTTTTTATATTAATTCAAGTACCTGTTTATACAGAAAAATACTATTTTTTTGAACAAAGCGTTCGGGATGTATTCCAGAAATTTTAACCTCTCAATTTTGACCTAACAGTACTCGAACCTAGACCCTATAGAGCAGCTGTGGTGATTGTTGCAGACAGTGAACGAAAATAAATGCAAACGTAGCGAATTTTAAGGTATCATAGTGTAGATTTCAGAAAATAGTACATTAAAAGTGTGTAGCGTAGATGATGTAAATCATAATTCTGTATAGTTAAAGTTTGTGTACTTGAACACAAACAAAAACACTACACTACGAGGGAATAAACATTAGCACTAATAATAGCGTTAGCTACACAAAAAGAACTATATGTGTTACGGTTTTTGAGAGACAAAGAAACCTGAGAGTAAAAACAATTTAATTGTAGTTGTGAATAACGAGGCAGAGAAACAAAAATCATTCAACGGTGTCGACGTTGGAAAATTTCGCTGCTTGTGTTTGCAAGGAATTATATTGTTGTTGTTAATGTTTGCTCAAGCAAGAAAGAAGAGAAACAAAAAAGTTTTCCAGATAAATAACCATAAAACTGTGTCGACTTTCAAATATTTCACTGCTAGCGCCTCTACAAATTAAATTGTTGTCAGCATTTCTCTTGCTTTTTATCACGATATTCGAGGTGAAATAAAGCTACATATTAAGAAATAAGCTTTACCGCTTTTATTTGAAGAGTATGAATACCGCAGATGTTATAAGGGTTTCCATTGACGACCATGAGGTAGGAAATAATGGCAAAAACTATGGAAATGTGAAAGAAAATGCTAAAAAAGTGTTTGTTTCAGCGGCTACATCTGGTTTTGTACTTGCGAATGATTCTTCGGTGTCCTCGTCATCGTCGAAAAATTCTTCCTCCGATACACTGGTGCTATAGAAAAGCATATAAATTCTTGATCAACATCATCACCTGAGTCAATTTAGCAATGCCCGTTTGTCTCTCTGTCTGTCCATCTGTTCAATTTTGAAGATATTGTATTGAAATCCGATATACAAGGTTAGGTTAGGTTAGGTATGAAGGGTCGTGCACCGTTACCGGCGCTTCCGCGGGGGCCTATAGGTCCATTACGAATCCCTTTTTATTGTTGTGGTACCAAGTTAAACCATTGTTCCGATTTGTTCCTCAAACCATCCTGTGCTTTTTATGAACCTCCATATGTCTAGCAGTGGTGTGTTCACCAACTCTTCCAAGTCTTTGAAAAATCTGTTCCCCATGTGTCGGAGTCGACGATTCTGTAGACTTGGACATTCGCATAGTAGGTGAGTTATTGTTTCTATTTCCTCCGGGTCTTTGCAGCTCCGACAAAAGTCTGGCGCTGTTATACCTATTCTATTGGCCATTACCCCAATGGGGCAATGACCCGTTAGAACTCCAACAAGGATCCGGATTTCCCGTTTGACCAAAAGCAGAAGACTTCTAGTTCTTTACTCATTTAGCTCAAGCCAAAGCCTTCGAGATATGTTGCAGTCACCTCTGGAAGCCCAGTTTGTGTTAGCAATATCTCTGGCTTTTAGTTCTATACTCCTTTTGACGACGCCTATTGGAATGTGCACATCTGTGTCAGCTCTGTTTGTACTTGCGGTTACTCCACGCCTTGCCAGTTCATCTGCTGCGTCGTTCCCTTCAATATTGCTATGTCCGGGAACCCAGCAGAGAGTGACGTTGTGGGTATTGCAGATACTGTTCAGTGCAAGTTTACAGTTTTGCACCGTTCGAGCCTTCGTCGTTTTACTGTTCAGTGCTTTGATGGCCGCTTGGCTATCCACAAAAATTACTACCCTTGTGGGGGTAAGATTTTTCCTGTAAATGGCCCGTGCAGCTTTTTCAATAGCATATATTTCTGCCTGAAAAACGCTACAGTAATCCGGGAGTTTGTAACACTCTTTGATTTGTAGCGTTTCACAGTATACACCCGATCCAGTTCCGTTTTCCATTTTGGAACCATCAGTATATAAATGGAGATTGCCGTAGGATTCTACAGCCGTTTCTTCCCATTCTTGTCTGCTGGGAATGGATGTGGTGTATTCTGTACCGAATCCTACACTGGGTATGATATAATATATATCCGATATACAAGCTTCTATCTAAAACAAACATGCTCATCCAGTAGCCCATTTTGCCCGCGCCGCCCGCCCGCCATACGAATTTTTTTTTTTCATAAGCCTTAATCATAAGCCTTGTCTTTGCGCTTATGCAAAAGCAAAACCACATACAAAAAACAACACAAGCCACAACTAGCCAGTGTCAATCGCCATACAAATTTTTTTCTATCATGACCTTTGTGTTATGCAAAAACATAAACACGCACATTAGGGTGCTCCTTATATTAAAAATTTTTGAGCACCCTTTTTTTTTGTTTCTTTGCGTCTAATTTTATTTTTTACAACAACAATAACACATGTCGTTCGGAGCTAGAAGTTTACACAGAGACAATGCAACAGCATGAGTATTATACAATAATTTTTTCAAGAGCGGCGCGTTGTGTTAAAAACAGGAAAATAATGAAATAGAACACAATGAAAATTCTTTCTCTATTATTGGTTTCTTGTACTTTCTCTTGTATAAAGAATTGTTTTAATTTTTTCAAAATGTAACTGTTGAAGAAGAGAAACTTTTGTATAGATCAAAATCAATTTAATTTTGAAGTAAGTAATTTTACCATTATTTTAAATCGTTAGAAACTTGTCTTCACAATTTAAAACTTTCAATTTATATCAAATTTTAGTAAATAATTGAATTCAATTTGCATTTTTCAAACTGTGCAAACCTATTGTAAGAAATACCCAGGATTATACTAATTACGATGACTGAATTTCCTTATTTGTTGATATTCTGATTTTGTGAAAATGTTTTATATTTTATTATTTCATTATTTTTTTATAATTTTTAATTAAAATCTACCTAAAAAATAAATTTCAGGCATTGATTTAGTTTTCATTTGTTTTTCATAGTAGATGATGGTGGATTAATGGTGCTTAAGAAAAAGAAATGAAATTTTTTTTTTCTCCATACATATAACGACCACCCTAACGCACATACAAAAAACAGCAGCACAAGCCGCTGTGGACGATCACCTTATTTTTAACGCGTTTAAACAATAACAAATGCATGCAAATTGTTGTGTCACTTGAGTGTTAAAGCACACAGGATTTGTTGTTGTTTTTGCCGAAGGTCACGATACGCAATATTTTGTGTTTGATTTTGATTTCTTAACACGTTCGCTGCCGCCCATATAACTTCAGTTTTTTCACCAGGTTGCTAATATTGTTTTTTTTGTATAAAAGTATATGTTTAGTGTTTATAAATAGTTTTGTGTTTTTTGTGTTTCGTCAATTTTTGAGTGTGACTAACCGGCGGGTCACACGGCACCTGATGAAACTGAAATGCATGAGGTGCCACGTGACCTGCCGGTGGTCACAATTATTTTCGTGTATATTTGGATCTAATGAATTGTAATCATAAGTTATACACATATTTTCAACTAGCCAAAGTGAATTCCAGGATTAAATTTATATTATTATCTTTTCTTTGTTCTTTTTTTATCAATAAAATTAGCTTCCAAAAAATTTGGACAAAATTGGGTAAAAATGCTTTTTTTATTTGTGATTATTAAAATGCTTTTATCTAGGTGCCGATGAAGAAAAATTTGTATTCTAATAAACAGCCACACAGAAAAAAATCATGCAAAAATGGGAATAAAAGTTGTGCCCGCCGGCGGGTCACACGGCAGTGAACGTGTTAAAATCACTGGGTCTTTTATTAAATTTCTTGGGCTACAGTGATCCAAAATATTAAGATCACTTGCGGAAATAAGCCAAATCGGATGAAAACTACGCATACTTCACATACAAAATGACGTATGAAATGAGATGAAACCAAGCGAAACATTCAACATAAATTTAAAACGGATTTGGGCCTTAATATTGAAGTTGTCAGTCAAGGAATGAGCAAAGAATTTTTTTTTTTATACAATACTAGTAGGCCACAGAGGTCCGCGGCTTTGCCAACGACGTTCTTTTTTAATAAAACGCAAAACCTTCGTTTAAAAAACATCCTATACACGCTAAAGATGCTCAGTCAATCGCCTTGCGTTCAAAAATAATCAAATTTTGATCGCTCCAAAATCTCTCACTCTCACTGTTTTTTGACAGCTTCCATTGAAAGCAACAATAAAAATTTATTAACACGCCGTTGACACGATCACTGTGTGATCTCAGCACGTATGCATGTCAAACGAAATAAAAAACATTTTTTTTTGTGTTTAGTTTTGCAACTCAGCACTACATTTATATGTATCTCACTTTTCGCCTTGCGCGAGGCTCATCTGTTTTTTTATGTTGTGCTGTGTTAGCTGAGCAGACAAAGAGAAGAGTAGAGAGCAACATGGATTTTATTGAAACTTTCGCAACACAAACGTGATCAAGCAATTCGTGGCACCGGGGATGATTTCAAAATAAAAATATTGATTGTTATTAATGATTTTATAATACGTTCTATTAATGATCAAGCTATAGTTTAGAATTGTGGCGGCCGTGGCATACTGGTTAAGGTGCGTGGCTTGTATGCGATAGAACCCTGATTCAAATCCAAGAACAGTCCCAATACCAAATTGAAATAATTTTTCTGTTCGGCCGTCACCTATTTGCAGACATTGGCAAACCGCAGAGAGTAAAAATTGCCATGAAAAGCTTCTTGAGAACATAAGCCGTTCGGAGTCAGTATAAAGCTTGTAGGTCCAATTCTCGATCATTTCTGTTCAAACAGTTCATAACACGCACAACACAACTGATCATAAGGAGCTCGGTCAAAGTCCTTTCAAGGGCTGAAATGGCTATTTCGTTTTTTTTATAGTTTAAAATTAATTAGCTACTTTTATTTTTCACCAGAGGAGTTTTTTTTTAAATACAATATTTTGATCATCGTAGGGGTTGGAGAATAATAGCAACTTCCTAAGAAAAGAAAAAAGAGAACCATTTTGTAGCAATCGGAACTTACCAGCCAAATCAATGATTTCTTCCTGTGTTGCATCGCTCAAAGCGTGTTCGTACTCTTCACCCATATCGATGGCGATTTGTTCGTCAGCTTCTATTTCGCGTGCATCAGGTGGTGGAGGCACCCATTTTTTGCCACGCACTGTACCCTTAACGAATGGTTCGAATTCGGGTTGGTCAGGCTCTTCCACCGCCTGCTTGTTGATATGCTGAATCAATTTCTTGCGATCTAAAGGACCAGTTGGATCTTTTTCGCATTCATAGCTGCAACGCTGATTTGGAGGCAGGAAGTTATCCTGAAATATAAAAAGAAAAATATTCAAAACTGTTGTAGAACATAGATAGTTGTAATGTGAGCTACTTACATCGGGATCAACTTCTTTGGCCAAAATGTTGATTTCCTCGGGTGACAATTGCGCCAGCAAAGCATCAACATCGACTTCATCGTATTCACTTAAATCCTTGCCATACAATTTGGCAGGTGTTGTCATCGTGGTAGTCTTTGTGGTAGACGAAGTCTGTAAGGCAATAAATAGAAAGAAATAAATTATTAAGAATTTTTTAAAATTTTCTAAATTTGTATAAATATTAGCAAGGAAGAGTTAAAATGAAGTAGTGAACAAAATAATGACTTTTTTCTTTGGTGGCGGCACTGGTGCAGGACGTTTTACTTGAGGCACTGGTCTAAGTTTAACATGTTCAAAAGGTGGCAGCGGAGGCGCTGGACGATGAGGCTTTCTGGTGGGCTCCATTTGTTATCAGCAGCGCTATATTTAAGCAATTTTAATTTTGAATTTGTGTTAAGTGCAGCTTGTGCTGCAGAATATAATGCAAACAACTGCGCTAATAACAGTTTTTGTGGCTCAAATGAAGCTTAATATTTACCATTGAAAAAAGGTTATAATAATAAAATTATTAAAAATCAATATAAGTACAGCAAATCCAATTAAGGTTGAGCTCTGTATATATATATATACTGTTTAAAAGTGGCTCAAAAGCACGAATTTATCAGACAAGACGCAAAAGTCAAAGAGACAAAAAACAGTGCAGTTCGTATTTAGTAAAAGTTCAAATGCGACTGACTTGCAAGCATGAATTTTTAGCCAAGTTGAGCAAAGTCAAATAACCTAAACATTAAACTTTAAAATCAAACAATAACAACGACAACAATATGGCTCAGTAAAGCATGCAAGAAACCACAAAAAGGCTTGATTTGGCCTGACTTGGCTTTTGTTAATAGTACTCAACAGTGTGGAGGTCGTTGGAAGTTTAAAATAAAAGCGAACCATGGAAGACCAACAGACAAAAGGGTACCTGGCTGCTTGCTGCTGCATTAAATCAGGCCGACCCTATGCAGCGAACGCGGGAAATAATAAAACTTCAAAATAAAGGAACCACAATGAGTGAGTAAACTAAAAGTTCAAAAGCAACATGTTTGAGCAGCAGCAGCAACAGCAGTGAATGTCGGAGGAGCACGATGGTTGAAATAGATGGATGGTTAACAAGAACAAAATATTCGTGAGTCATAAAATAAACTACAGCGGAAACTGCATCAAAATGCATGAAATAAGTTGGTTAAAATGAATAAACGTGATAAACACACAAAATCAAACTAAAACAGATGGTCTACATAGCAAGAGAAGTGAGCAGCGAGGGTGAAGTTGTTGTGTGGAGTAAGGATGATAGGGAAAAATAAATAGAACACTCAACTTTAGTTAACCAAAGCAGTTTAAGCAGATGTTACCTAATTTGTTTAGCATTGATTTAGCATCATAATGAATGGAACGAGTAAGTTAGGATTAGACAGAAAAACAAGGAGCGTTTTATGTACAGTTTTTTTAAAAACTTAGAACCAGTCATTATAAAGCCTGACAAGCTCGTTAAATTATAGTTAATGAGATTTTAATTTGAAGTTAAATTAATAATATCTAAAATTATAAGCTATGAAAAGGCGAGACTCAAGTAACGATTGCAGAGACAAATTACTAAAGTAGCTCTAAGTGTGTCTCAATGCGGACATAAAAGTGACTAGACCATTTCTTTATTGAAAATTATATTTCTACGTATGTTTTTTCAAAAACTTTATAAACGTACAAGCATATCTTATAATCTATAAATTTTGAGATGAGCTTGTAGAAATATTCCTTCTATTTTTGATATACATAATGATACTATCCACCAAACCATTAACCAGTATAATATAATAATTTCTTTAAAGAGATTCATAACAGCTGTTAATCCTAGAATACTAATCTTCGCCTGTGAGGCGCAGAAAATAGCTATTTTCACGATATTTTACGATCGCTTACGAATATCACAGCATACGTTCGTGCCAACTAAATTTAGTGTTGCACGAGCTTAGTATCAGACGCTTAGTAAAAATTAACATTTTGTGTTGAAATTTTGACAGTCTTGTACAAAATAACTAATATAAGGACCGATATAAACAATTAAAACAAATAGCAAACAATAAGTAAATTCGCAATAGAAATGTCCTTAGTTACATAATGTTCATTTTAAATTGAAAAAATAGGACTTCATGTGGAGAAGTGCGACCAATTTTTGAAACGCAAAATTTTTTTAAAATGTCAAAACTAAACCTTAATTTTAGTTTTTAGTTAATTATTGTTTAATTTAGTTTCAAAAAACATTTAAAACATTAAAAAAGATTATTTCAAAATATAAAATAAGCTTTTTTGATAGCATAAACAGTTTTTTTTTTTGGTCTTGACCATTTTGCTCAGTAAATGGACTATCTTTGTACAATATTTAAATAAGACGTATTTCTTGGCTTACAAAATTAATTTTTTAATGCGTAAATGAGAGATTATAGGTCTGTTACCGTACTTGAACATTCGCACGAATTCGTGCTATTTCCTCAAGATTTCCTGTTCCCGTACCCAAAGCGAGCGAAAATGAGAAATCCAGTCCTTTTGAAATGTTGCTATTTTCTGCTACACAAATTTGGCGAAGTAGAAATTCTCAACAATTTTCGAGCCGTAATGTTTTGATAGCTAATCTCAAATAAGAGTGCCAGCCATTAAAACATTTATTCTTTAGATCCGACATTTACCCAAAATTTTTAAAGAAAAGAAGCAAAACAAATGTTTTTGACGTTTCATCAAAAGTTGCAACTTTTTACGAAAAACCTGTTCCCATACTTTTTGCAATTTTTCTCGCAGAGAGCATTTTTTCGCTTACCTTCTCAAATTTTGCAACTTGTGAATTTCTGCTACAAAAGTACGGGAACAGGCCTAATATAACGAAATTGATTGTTGAAATGCTGACAAAGAGAATCATGTATTCTCAGATTGAGAACAGTACAGTCAGAAAGGCAACTACTAGAGGAACACCGCAAGTCGGGCCAATATCAACCTTGCTTTGTCTCATAGCAGTTAATGAATTGTTAACTACTCTCAGTGACAAAGGTTTCAAAGTGAGAGCATATGCGAGCGATATCGTGCAGCTGGTAGTTGGGAAACATCTCTCGAATATCATGAAAGAAACAGTCTCGTGAGCAGAACCTTACGGCCATGGGCTAAACTCCGACAAAATCGAACTAGTTCTGTACAACTCTCAGACCCAATGGTACAACTCTGGATTTAGCCAGTGCAGCTAAATATCTCGGAGTAGTTCGAGACTCTAAACTCACTTGAAAGAAACAAATTAATCAAGAAAACCTTTTTAACAAAATGGAGAATGAAATCCAATGTCACCCATTGGATGTATTACGACTATCGTAAGACTCATACTAAGCTATGGTTCATTTTTATGGTAGAAAGCCACAGAGAAGACAAGCTATCTCTATCCACACTATCTCTATAATAACAGATGCACAGAGATCCACGCCTCAGACAGGTTTGGAGGTTATGCTGAACCTTCTCCCCCTAGACGATGAAAAACACGGCAGCTATAGCGTCGTTCCGACTGAAAGCCTTGGAAGCATTGGGCCCACGAAAACGCTTCTATGCTCTCAAAGTATAGTCATGTGGATCGCGCTGTTACTTCTAATTACATAACGCCAAAAACCTTTCCATATCCTTTCCGGAAAGGACAGATCCAAAATAAATAACGGCATGGAAGCTGAAGCCTACTGTAATATACCATAAATATCTCTGTCATATAGATTTTCAGAATATTGTAGTGATTTTCTCCGCGATTGAGAAAACAGCTCTGCAATCTAATCAAAAGACATCAATGCATCCAGAATAACGGTCTCCGTGATCAGCCAAGCTACAATAAAAGCAATATATAGTGAGACGATTAATTTAAAATCTGTTTGGAACTGTTGTCAAGTGACAGAGGCACTGATTATATGATGGTAATAATTGCTATTGGAATATGTGAAAGAAAAGGCCAAGAAAAGAATAGACGATAAACTTGAGATAATACAACATCTCCTGGTCTAACAGATTCGACTGTGCTTACTCTCGATTTCTTTGGGCCAAACTCTACGAAAAAAGGGCTAAATCCCAATTATCAATGGGAAAAAAATAAGCTTGAATCCTCGTAGGGCTACTTAGGGGACCCTAAGTACCCTAAGCCCCTACCCATTGCCCAGAGACTGTGAAGATGTCAATGAAATAGAAACCTTCCAAAATCTACTATGTAGTAAATGCCCCAAACTCCAATAACGTCGACTTCGCTATACGAGAAGCAGACTTTAGTGAGAACTGCAGGAGCTCGTAGATGTCCCATTGAAGGACTTGTTAATATTCATACTGCTGGTTGAACTTGATCTTGATCTCTAGGTACATTTGCTTATTAGTTCTAATAGGCCCACAAACATGGGGAATCATAATGAATCACAATATGCCCCCTGTCCACAACCTAGGGTTGTACATTCCTTTTACCTATACTAACCTAGAGTAACTAAATAATTTTCGTAACTAGTTATATTACAAAACAAACGATACATTAAATTGAAGAAATCCAACCGCCCATCTCATTCGAATCATAAGATTTTATGCAGTTCTCATAACTCAAAACTGATTTTAAAAGAAAAAATTGTAAAAAGGAAATATATTGGGAAAAAGTAAACAAAAATAAGTAAAGCATTTTTTTCTCACGATTTTTTGCCTAAAGCCTATACTTTTACGGAAAAAATAAGCAATAAATGAAAATCATTTATTAATAACTGAAAAATAATTTGGTTTCGCTCCGTTTTTTGATCCGGGTCAGCCAGGTGGCCTTGTGGATGTCGAGGTGTTTAAATCTGGTGCTACTAACTACGATGTTTCGCTCCGCGGCGAAGTCGATCAGTCTTAGCCCGTTGTTCGTGAAGATCTCATGAAGACTGAACTATGTATTAATATACATAATATGAAAAATTAATTATAAGGTAGGGCCGACAACGATTTTTCTACCCATTCGAATGGCTATATACTACAGGTTATATCACAAAATCATACTTTAAATTTCGAAATCGGAAGAAATTTTTATATTTGCTTTGTCTTGAAATCAAAGCTACAAACTTAATTTTATTTTCTAATTTTATTTTTTAAAAAGTAATTCGACTAAAGTTTAGTAAATAAATAAAATGAATTAAGTAGTTGTTTTGTACTTATTGTTCATGCACGTGACGAAAAATTAACACAAACAACATCCTGTTTGACCCTAAAAAAATTAAACAAAAATACCCACAATCAAATCCGAACTGCAACTGAAACAAAATCATGATCTTACAAATCCATTGCAGAGTCACGTAAAAGAGTTTAAATTTAGCCAAGTTAAATCAAACCAAAGGGGATAAGGTTCAAATAAATGGAATTAAGTACGTGTTAGTTCTGTACAGTTTGTGAAAGAAAGCGAAAAACTTAAGGGACGGACTTCATGGCTAGAAGCAGTAACTATAAGTGGCGTAACTTTCAGCTAAGGCAGCAGGCTTCTTAACAAAACCACAGAAGCATAAATGCAAAGGGAAAGAAAAAACAAAAACCAAAAACATGCTTCTGTGAGCGCACCAAGCGTAACCAAAGAAATTATCTCTTGTGAGCAGTATTTCCAACAATAAAAGAGCTATGAGTGCATCAATTAAGTGGTAACTGAATAGGAGAAGATAACCAGTTGGTCGAAGTGCAACGTCAAGATTTTTTTTTTTTTTTTTTTTTACTGTCATGTTGATGGCAATTATTAAGGCAAGCTTAAGAAGCTTAAGGCAGAAGATTGCCACAGTGAGTTTAAAATAAAAAGCCACTGTTTGATGGGTTGATGAAAAACAGGTTAAAGGTATTATTATTTATTTAATAGGTGCAGCAGCTGCGCAGCATAATAAAACATTAAATTTTATTGACTTTTAAGCTGAATGAAATCGTACAATTTAAAGTTGATCCAAAAAATTTATACAGTCAATCAAGCAAAGGTTTTATTAAGGCTATATTTTTGTAAGAGTTTTGCATGATGAAGATAATGTTGAAAGTCAAATCATGCCAAAATTAATTTAACTGAATAAAAAAAAATTTTAAATGGATATAGCGGCGAACTTGAGATTTTATAAAAAATTTATTTTCTTCAATCTCTTTGAAAGTCATGAAGCATGATATAAATTTATGAACAATCTTAGGTACCAAGCTTTTAAAAGCTTAAAGAAATAAAGCCACAGTTGCTATATTTATCTAACTTCCAAAAGAAACAGAAAAATTAGCAGAAAAGATTGCAGCATGAATCACGTCTTTGAAAATAAATGTATTTTTAAGCTTTTAAAATGAATCCAAGGTTGCTATTCTAGTAGCTTGTAAGACTACTTATGGAGGACACAAACACTCTATTTCAAGTTGATATAAATCTTCATAACAGTTCTTAGAATGTGCATTCGTGCAAACTACTTTCAATTTGTCGCCACACATGTTTCCGTTGGTTATATTTCTTTTATTTTTTTCTGCAGTTAACTGGAAATAATTGCGGCATCATAACTAGCAATTTTAAGCGCAAGAAAAAAAAAAAAAAAAAACAAACCCAAAAAGACATTTTAGAACCGCAAGACAGCGACTCAATTAAGGTTGAACTAGCTAAATGCAGCATATATCGTAGGCAGACACGAGACACTGTTTGTAACCTCACAAACAGAATCGAGTCGAGTTGAGTAACAAGTATTGCAACATAATAAATTTTAAGTGATGAAAATTTAAGCGATTCTTGTTGAACGATAAGAAAAGCGCAGTAGTAGAAAACTAGAATTTATACATTTAAACCATTCAGTTAGTTGTAAGAGGAAGAAAAAATTTTCTATTTTTGATAGAGGATGCAAGCATTGCGTTGGTATTGCAAGTAATCTGGATCAGCTGCCAAAAAGAATATTTATAGAGGTTTTTGTTCTGGAGTCAAACGAGAGGAGGCAGAGTAATAATAATAAGTTATGTTTTTATCTCTCTTAATATGTTAATGAAAAAACAGTTAAAAAAGATGTTAAGGTTTGAATTTATATGTTGCACACAATTCTTTACTTTTACACCATTTTAATTTTTTTTTATTTTTGGTTTTTTTTTTATTTTTTTTTAATTTTTAAGAACAACACTTTATTATATTAATTTGACATTTTTATTTAAGGAGTCGTGTTAAGGACTCAATTTAATGTTATTATAGATGTTTTTTGTTTTTTATTGTTTTCAAAATAAAATTTTTATTTATTTATAGTTGTTGATTTTTTAAAAGGTTGACTCAATTTTGTTATTATTGTTGATTTTTGTTGTGTTTTTTTCGAAATGAAATTTTTATTTATTTATTTTTTGTAATGTTTTCAAATTTCAAATCAAATTTTTGATAGTTTGTTTTGATCAGTAGCTTTGATGAACAAAAAACTTGCTTCCCAGTTAACATTTTTATGTGCTATCAATAGAAATTCGAGTTAATCGAATATTATTCACAAATAATAATAAAATGAAAATGAGTTCGTGAAGAGTGAAATCAACTCAATAAACATTATAATGAGAGCTCATTTTTATGACTCTAAAAAGTGTTAAATTTGTGACGATATAGTTATGAGCTCATAGTTATGAGTCAAAAGAGAGTCTATTTATGAAGGTATTATAAGAGCTCATAATTATTAGTAAGAAAAAAGGTATTAAGACTCCTTTAGGGCGGGGTAAGGTTTTTATTTTTTAATTTTGTTTATTTTTTTTAATAATGCACAACATATAAAGAATATTGTGTAAAAATTTCAAATTGATCGGAGCAAAATTATCGGTCGATTAATTAAAATAATTATTAATTAATTAACGTTAATGCTCACAACATTTAAGCGTCTGTTACTCCAGACCGATTTTATATACCTGCCCCCGGCAGCTGCCTAGGCGCGACGACCTGAAGCGTGTTTGTTCTCTATTATGTTTCCTTAAAGCCGGCGATACATTTAGAAGAGAGTAAGAATAGTTATATTGAGGTGATGATTGAAGGATAGAAGAACAAAGATGGCGCTGGCTACAACGATTGCTGCAAAAGACCTCTTTTCGCACGCGGGTATTCTGCTGGCTCCTAGATTAACCCGAAAATTTTTTTTTTTAATTTTATAACGTATATTATATATATATAATTCAAACGTATAGCCTTTTATATAAATAAAATAAAAAATGCCGAAAAAAAATTTCAAATTGTTATTTTCGGTTTTGTATAAAAAAAATTTTACTTTTTGACTTGACGAAAATTAACTTGAAATTTAAAAATAACAGTATACAAAACATCACATATAATCTTTAATTGAAAATTTGTCATATTTCAAAAGCATGTTCCGAAAAAACCTTTCCCCAATAACGTCAATTCTGTTGAAGCTCATAACTTGACGTCATACGAAAAAAATGTGTGTTCATTCATATCCACCAGAAATCCAATTAGGCCTAATATGAAGAAATTTTAGAAACTCCGATTTTTTTCGTTGTCCGCTTCACATGAAATGTCCTATTGCCATTTCACGCCTATTTGTTACTATAATTATAAAATATTTCATTTCTGGTGATGCTACAAATTTTCAAAGAACAATAAATAAAAATTACTGCAAACATAAACTTTGTAGATTTTTTTTTTTATTAATCGTTTTATCCTGATGATAAGTGTTTTTTAAAAAATTTCTACTTTATTCATTATTGCCTTAAAAGCTTTTTGAAAACGTAAGCAATTCATTATTATTACTAATGTAAAGTCCTTGAATGCAACATTTACAAAAACAAAAAAAAAAAATTTGATTTATTGACAGTCGCTAAATTTAAGTCACACCTCAAAATGCATTTAAATCATTTAAACTCAAGTTTTAATCAATGGAATGAATGCTCTCAGTTAAATGCCAAAAAACAGCCATAAACTTTAGTTTAGTCACGAATTGTTGCCTGGCCGCTTTCCTTATTAGCAACAGCACCAAAGACAAAGATAAAAGAGAAAAACTAATTAAATCCGATTAATCTTATTTGTTCGGTATTCTTAACAACAGTGAAGCATCTGATAACTTAAGATACAAGATAGATAGTTATTAAAACATGATGCGGTCACTTGGTAGTTGCGAAAAGCCAGTTAATTGAGTTCATGATAATTTAATCAGAAAATATATGGATATAAATACGGAAAAAATTTGCAAAAAAAAAAAATTAATGAACAACACCAGATGTGTTACGATGATGACCAGTGCGACCTCAACTCATACAGATGCAATGCAAATCAGCGGAATGGCGGCATAACTAAGCTGAATAAAAAAGTAATGAAACATAAATTTACGAAAAAAAAAAACAAATCAACATCATGTGTTGAAAAAACAACAGTAAGATTAAGCTGAGCGGAGTGCTGAAAAATATCCAATACACCAAACAGAACCATAGTAACACATAAATAAATATAAACAAGATCTAACAGTATGAAAACGTGATTCCATTAGTGTTATTTCTGTTTTTTTCATCTAATACCTTGAAGTGTAGAGTATGCGTTAGAACGAGCAACATGGTTGACGCACAGAACTCAGTTAGTCGAAAGCAATTAAAATACGTGTTCGTGAAACGTGCTTTTTCTATGCTATGCTACGAAATTCGACATTAATTTTGACACGGAGCTCGTTTGACAAGCTCAACACTGAAAATAGTAAACAAAAAACAGGAATATGTCCCATATGTTGCGTTTTTAATACCCAGTCAAGTAGTCGTAAAAAAATGTATTTTCGTGAAAACATGTTAACAACAACGAGCATAACGCGGGACACACATCTGACCAGGTCAGCAAAATTTTTTTTTAGTATTTGAAAAATTTAATAAATAAAATAAAAAAAAATTGATGACGATAATAATAATAATAAAAGTTGAACTTCTATGAAATGAATTTACTCGCTGCAGCAAAATAAATGTTTTCTGAACATTTATAAAAACGCAGTGTTCTAGTAACTTCTTTAAGTAACAATCAACTTGACTTAAGATTATTTATGCCTCACTTAAAAAAAATTTTCATTCGCAATTTAATTCTTAATATTTTTCTTTCAGTGAAAATTTATTATATGTGTTAAACTTTAACTTAAGCTTAAACGTTAACATTGACGTCTACATAAGCATTAACATAAGCATAAATAAAAACATCATTAACATTAAAATAAATATAAAAATAAACATAAACATAGACATAAACAAGCATAAACATAAAAATAAGTGTTAACACTAACATTAACACTAACACTAACACTAACACAAACACAAACACAAACACAAACACAAACACAAACACAAACACAAACACTAACACTAACACTAACACTAACACTAACACTAACACTAACACTAACACTAACACTAACACTAACACTAACACTAACACTAACACTAACACTAACACTAACACTAATACTAACACTAACACTAACACTAACACTAACACTAACACTAACACTAACATTAACACAAACACTAACACTAACACTAACAATAACATTAACATTAACACTAACACTAACACTAACACTAACACTAACACTAACACTAACACTAACACTAACACTAACACTAACACTAACACTAACACTAACACTAACACTAACACTAACACTAACACTAATACTAACACTAACACTAACACTAACACTAACACTAACACTAACACTAACACTAACACTAACACTAACATTAACACAAACACTAACACTAACACTAACAATAACATTAACATTAACACTAACACTAACACTAAGATTAACATTGACATTAACATTAACATTAACATTAACATTAACATTAACATTACCATTAACATTAACATTACCATTAACATTAACATTAACATTAACATTAACATTAACATTACCATTAACATTAACATTACCATTAACATTAACATTAACATTAACATTAACATCAAAATCAACATCAACATTAACATTAACATTAACATTAACATTAACACTAACACAAACACAAACACAAACACTAACACTAACACTAACACTAACACTAACACTAACACTAACACTAACACTAACACTAACACTAACACTAACACTAACACTAACATTAACACAAACACTAACACTAACACTAACAATAACATTAACATTAACACTAACACTAACACTAAGATTAACATTGACATTAACATTAACATTAACATTAACATAAACATTAACCATTAACATTAACATTAACATTAACATTAACATTACCATTAACATTAACATTAACATTAACATTAACATTAACATTAACATTAACATTAACATTAACATTAACATTAACATTAACATTAACATTAACATTAACATTAACATTAACATTAACATTAACATTAACATTAACATTAACATTAACATTAACATTAACATTAACATTAACATTAACATTAACATTAACATTAACATTAACATTAACATTAACATTAACATTAACATTAACATTAACATTAACATTAACATTAACATTAACATTAACATTAACATTAACATTAACATTAACATTAACATTAACATTAACATTAACATTAACATTAACATTAACATTAACATTAACATTGACATTAAGATATACATTAATATTAACATTAACATTAACATTAACATTAACATTAACATTAACATTAACATTAACATTAACATTAACATTAACATTAACATTAACATTAACATTAACATTAAGATATACATTAATATTAACATTAACATTAACGAAAACATTAACATAAAAGAACGAGGCATATTTCACTTCTCCTTCTGTTTGCAGGATTCCCTTTTCATGTTTTTGATCATTAAATATACTTTATATCGTAAACAAAAACGAAATATTCATTCGAAATGTCCGCCTTTGGCTTTCACATACACCTTAAGTCGCACTTGCCAATTATTGATACCCACACGCACCTGATTTATTTCGTGTTAGCCAAAGCACGAATTAAAGCTGTCTTAAGAGAATCCAAGATACCTCAAAATTTTTTGTGGCAAACCATGTCCTCTAAAACCTTTCAAAATTTGTAGACTGCCAATCTACAATATGTATACTGCAAATCTAGACTGCTAGAGAAAATGAACGCACACTGTTTTGAAGCAAGGCTTGGGTCGTTTTAGCTTTTTTGGGCCTGCGCAAAATTCTGCTGAAAAGTTCACGACTGATTTTGGAACACAGAATGATTAAGAGGCTTTATAACAGTTCCAAAATGGCTTCTTGCTACACTTTGGCCGATGTTTTGGCCCCTTGTTCGCAGAAATGCAAGTCATTGACCCTATTGTAATAAACATCCCCCCAAACAATGAATGACATTGGGTGATGACCCTTTTTGAACCGTGGAATCAGTTGAAATGCTTCCTTAGGTTGCGAACATAGTGAACGCAGGTTCAGACAGACACACAATTTGAGCAATAAAGAAACCAAGTCATGCATCTATTTTGCTCTAATGTGTTTTCTGATCTGATCTGCCTGCCTGTCTGAACCGGCGTTCACTATGTTCGCTACCTAAGATGACCGTGCATACACTCTTTGTTAAATTTTTCCAGCACAGTAAAATTTTTGTCCATCGGTAAACAAAAGATTTCTGTGCAAGCTACAGCGTACTTCACCAAAAGACGTTTACATTTTTTCATCCTATTTTTTTCAAAGCTGCAGTCAACAAATGTCGGGTATGGAGTTTGAAAGACCAAGTCCTAAGTCTTTTTTAATAACCCAACTCATGGAATTTTGCATGACATTCATCCCTCGGGCCATGATTTTTTTTGTTTTCGGAGCGGATTTCGCTGAATTCTTGATTTGGAAGCTTTGATAACTTGCGGCGTTCGAACTGTTCGTGGACTGCCCGACCGGTGGCGGTTTTTATCATCTCCAGTCTTCTCAAACAGTTTTATGCACCAATAGACGAAGATCCGACTAATCCCGAGCGGGCGGAGCGTTTTTACCAGCCATGTGGTAATAACGGGGTATGCTCAACTTTTGTTGAATGTTGTAATAGTATTTATGTTTCCACTAGGTATATATCTCTTAAGATACGTAGTTGTTCAAAACAAATCGAAATCGAAATCTACGAAAACAATAGCATGTGTTATTGCATGTTTCAAATTTGTAGTATGTGCACTATTATTATTTTGACCGCAGCTGTATTTTAAACGCTTTGATTGAAAACACAATTAAACAAATTTCAAGAAACAAGTTACACATTTTAGAAAGATGATCGATCTGATATATATTTTTCAATTTCAATTACAGGAGCCACAAATATTTAAGAAAAAAATATTGTAAAAATAGTTGGCAGCAATCGACTTCGATGCACTTGAATAAAAATTCGCTTCCTCGATTAATTGATATTTTCAATAACTCATCTATCACAGCGTGAAATCAATTGAAGCGGAACTTGATTGACTTTAATCTTTTTCGCCATATTAGAGTGCATTAAAATTTCCCGTATTTCACTGATCTGTTGATTATGACCAAATATGAAATAGCGAGCTGGTTAGATATTAGCTTCTGGTAAAAGCTAATGTTGGATTTTAATGTGATTATTACACGCTCAAATTATTTTCTATATATAGTCCGATGAGATGAAATTTCATGCTAAGATTAGATTTTCTCATGATTTCTTTCAGCAGCTACTTCAAGCAACAAAAAAAAAAAAAGAAAGATGATTTCATTAAAATAGTTTGTTTGTCTTTTTTCATACAGATCTCTTATGCCTGATCCATTCTGTTGTAGATTATTTTATTTAAATTTATTCTTGTCATTTTCAAGTTTAACACCATGCAAGAGTTGAACAGTTTTTTTTTCTTTACTTCTACCTCTTTGCTTTAATCCATCACTCATAATAGAATTACTCATTAATCTTGCAGCGTATGAATTATGTTGTAAATATTAATTTTTTTTGCACATTTTTATTCATTTGTTGCATGTTTGACCCACATTTTATACAATATATGTTTTTTCTTTTTCTTTTCAATCGCTTATATATTTATGTCCTTTTTCTCTCTCCTTCATTCAAGCATGCAGTTATTTATAATTTACAGTAGCGCAATTTTTTCTACATTTCAAACACGAAATAATTTTTCAAAGTATTTTTTTTTTTTTATTTTGCAGTATTTGTCTCTAATTGTGTAAAATTTGTTTATTTTTTTTCAGTTTGTTTGTTGTTGTTGGTGCTGTTTCTGCTGTATTTGTTGCCTGCCTAGTTATTCACTTTGAGGTCACGCTCCATCATATCTAATAGATAATTTTTTTTTGAAAAATTGCTTTCATTTTGCGCATATTTTAAAATTTAAACATTTGTTTTTCATTATTTTGCATGACATTGAAATTTTTGCGTTAGTCTTTTTTTTCTTTCTCTTTTATATTTGGTCATAGTTAACATAATTTTTGAATGTTAAAACAATTGAAGCTATTTCGATGTTCAGCAAATATTTATGAGTAGGTATAATTTATGAATAGGTATTCCTCAAATGAAGGCTTTGCTACTTTGTTTTGTTTTTTGAACTTCTAAAATGCAATCATCGATGTGTTGATAGCTTTATAATAATTAGGTTCCTCAATAAAAAAAATGTACCTGAGCTTTTATGCACATTTTTTTTTTTAACTTAAAACAATATTTATGAGGTGTAACACCTAACAGTAAATATTAATTAGTTTCAGTCGAACATTTTTAAAATTTGCGGTAGATTTAGGAGCAAAATTGTATCTTTCTTCTTTCCCCTGTCCGAATCTTTTTTATTCCTCATATTTTAAAGTCAAAAACCATCTTCTAAGAATGTTGCAAGTACTTAAAAGCTGTTAAAATTTCGAACGTTCATATTTCTCTGCTATACAAAACTTAGACGCTTAGTTGTTTGTAGGAAATAATACGGTTTTCTATGAAAAGCACTTCCTTACTTTACAAAGCTCAATGACTATATTTGTCACTTTAATCAAAGCCAAAGTATTAAACAACAGTTTAACGATTTCTCCGTCACCTTTTTGATGTTTATTGATTGCTCACCAACAACAGCGCTAAAATGTATCGCTTTAGTTTCCTATAAAACTGTTATGTGCACTATTTACTATTATTAATATCATCATACTTATTATCAATATCATCATCAGCAACACTAACATAATCATCATCGCTAATATCATCATCATCACTTTCATCATCACCACTTTCATCAAAAAAAAAAGAAACTGAAGGTTATTTTCACTATATCACTGAAAGCACAACTCACAGCAAGTGAGTTTTTATTCATCGCTAAAAACAAAAACCAAACAAATACAACATACATAAACAACGATTACTTAATAAAACTGCATTTTAACTGGTTTCAAAGTCTGTATTTTGATGATGGTTTTGTTGATTTTTCTTGTTGTATTTTTGCTGTTGTTGCATATATAACTATTTGACTTTGCTTGAGTGTGGAAAAAGTTTTTGTTTATAGAAATTTGATTGGACAAAAGCCAGGAGTGCAGCAGGTGTTGCTTTTGGCCACATTTTATTGCAAGTTTCATTTCCATTAGTTTTTTTTTTTTTTTGTATTTTCTCTTGCAAAGACGTTGCTGCAATGTTGAGTGTGTGGTTTGAAGTATTACAGCCAGCGGCAGTTGTTTATTTTGTTTTTCGTTTAGATTCACTTTGATCTGGTTTATGTTCCTGCGGGCAGGTAGTCGTTAGTTTATAGCTTAGCTTAGTTTGAACTTATTTGTCTGGCTGCTGCTGTTTGTTCTGAAACAAGCTTTTCATTTCTTTGTATATTTAAACAGTTGTTGCCCAAATAACCATTGAATTGTATCTAATGTGATTTTTATTTGCAAACCTTGACCGAAATTGATCGTAATACTTTCCATGATAGTATATTTTTTGCAAAATATATCACGCTTAAATTGATGTTATGATTAAAACGATCTGTTGTTTTAGATTTTGACGTGGAATAACGTAACTTTTTAATAACTTTTTTAATAACGCAACTTTTGCAAGCACATGTAACGTTTTTGGTCACTTTTTGGGGTATACCTGCAGTCTTTAATATTCATAGTAAAAACATAAAATATATGCTAAAATATTAGTTACAGGACGAATGAAACGAGTATCTTACTTTGCATTTTTTCACTTCTTTAATAAAATTAATAAAAAAAAAATCATGCACAAAAAATTGTTTTACTACTACCCAGTTTTACATATGCAGAAACTGCGCATGGTCGTTGACTATGAAAATTTTATTTTTTTGGAAATATTTAAAGATGAGAAATTGGAAATATTTATTATATTATTATTATTATTTTTCTGTATTATATATATATTTTATTTGGTAAAATTTAAATTTTCAATATAACTTAAAATATACTATATATGTATGTATATAAATTCTTTACTGCAGGAAAAATAAGAAGTTTATATTTTTCCGAAATGTTTATATTTCCATTTATTAAACAATAAATTACGTTTATTTTTAGCCCACATTAAAATGAACTAGAACAAATTTATCGCAAAATACATGTATAAAACAAAAAATTCTGCATCTGAATGAAAAATTGCGATTATTTTAATTTTCCATTGCGTATAACTTACATAAAAAATATATGCAAATATTTCTATTTTCTTAAGTACTATCTCGAAGTGCATAGTAACAAATTTTTACAAATATTTAAGTTTCGAAAAGCGTCTGATTTGACATTTAATCACCAATGAAGATAAACTGAATATATTGTACTAAAAAAAAAGATAGAAAAAATAGTTAAACACAAAATTTTCGCACAATATTTTAACTCAAGATCAGCTCAAGAGTTCAGAGTTCAGTTGCCGATCATCCTAGAAGAGGTGCTCATCGAAATATTCGTACTGAAGACAATGTGAAAGCTATGCGGCAGAGTGTTTCAAATGATCTATCAGTCTGAACTTGTCGCCGTTTCGGCCAATTGGGCATTTCCAGAACGACATTGCGGAGAATTTTAAAGTTGGATCTAAAGATGAACCCATACAAAATGTGCAAGCACTGCTACCGCAAGACCACCAACAACCACTACAATACGCTATTCGTTTTACACAATTAGCCTCATGTTTTAATGTCAGATGAAGCTCAATTCTATTTAAGTGGCTTTATAAACAAGGAAAACTGTAGATTGTGAGGCTCTGAAATTCCAAGAGCAACACATCAGTATCAGTTCCACCTATCCAGATGCACTGTTTGGTGCAATGTTATGGCCGCAAAATTTATCGGCTCACATTTCTTAAGGAATGAGGATGAATCGTCAGAAACGATTTTCAAGGCTTCTTACAAAACAATGATCGACAACTTTTTGGCGGCAAATGGCGAAGCAGCATGCTATTTTAAGAGCTTCCAATAAGATGGAGAGACTGCGCACACAGCTAGGCAAACTATGGACTTTCTGCGTGAAATTTTTAGTGAACGTGTAATTTCCAAAAATTCAGATTTCCTTTGGACACAGTTTCAACAGATTTAATTGCGTCTGACTATTTTTTTATGGGGATATCAAAGATATAAAAGCAGAATATTCGAGACGAATTACGGAGTCTGAAATCAGTAACATTACATTGTGTAACGCAAAATGCGCTAAAAAGAACCAATGTCTGTATCAAGCAAAATTATGGACACATGTGTGATGTCATATTTCATACATAGTCCTATTTAATTTCCATAAAATGTTTTCAATGTATAAAAAAAAATAAACTAAACCAAGTGATTATTACAAGAGTAAGGGGCCGGCTGGTTGTTGTGTTGTGCCCAACCCAGATGGAAAGCTAGAAAACGCTGCACATACAATCATATGGAAAAAGCTCAAAGTGCGTTTAGTGCCAGCCGAGCAGGCAGCTTGAAGTGACTTGTGCGATGGTATTCAGCTTGTCGATTGCTGCTTTATCGCTTGCTCGAACGGTTTGTTTATTGTTTATGTGTTTAGTTTCATTTTACACGTTGCCTTATTATTATTTTCATTAAATATCATAAAAAAGAAAAAAACAATAAGGAAAACTCAACAACATGTATTAACAACGCATGATTGACCGTGGACCGCATTAGGACAAATGTTTAGGAAGCCTTTCGATGATTCGCTTTACCGTTTGCAACAAAAAATACCGAAAACTTTTTTCAGGCATGTTGCTGCGCTTTTGTTTTTTGGTTTTTTTTTTTTTTTTTTTTTTTTTGCCTGCAAAATATATAGCATTATATAAATATATATAATATAAATATAACAAAATACAGCATTATAAAAAGAAAACAAAAGTCAAACCGGCTAGTACGTTGCGTCTGAAACAATGAATCGAAGATTAACAAATTTTCTTATGTGCGATTTTCCTACCCATTTCGGCGTACAAAACGAGTAAATAGAATTTGCTTCACTTCTCTCACAAAACCACAAAAAACAAATTTTTTTTTAACTTTCAATATGCTTTCCTTCTACCTAAATTTTGCAAATAGTCTAATCTTGTATTTGTGCGTCCTTGCGGTTTTTTGAAGCGAAGCTTTTTACACCTAGTTTTTTGATTTTTTGTTTTTTCTACCGTACGTTTATGCGCGTTCCTCCAACAAAAATAAAGAGCAGCAACACAACAGGACAACAAAAACTTGTTTGTAGTTAAGTTTTGTTGCAAAATCAACAATAATACAACAAAACCTAAAGAAAAAAAAAGTTAAAACAATTCAAACTATTTGGAATATAAAGTGGCTTTATGCGGCTTGAAGTGCGTTTCAGCGTTCAGCTGAAGCATAGAATCAAATTATCTTGGGTCAGCAGCTGGTGTACGTCTTTTTTGTCTAAAAAAAATTTTAATTAAAAACACAGCAATAAGGCAACAAAAAACAGAAAACAATTGAAAAAAGTCGAAACAAGCTGAAACGGTAAGTGACTTGAAGGAGCTTGCAGTGGCTGAAAGTGCGTTTCAGCAGCGTTTCTTTGCATTTTTGTCTCTTCACTTGTTTTCCTCTGGTTTCAGGAAAGCAAAAAGTATACCCGAAAGCAGGTGACCTTTTTGATGCTTCGATTGCAAAAATAAGCAAACAAAAGACCTTATATATAGTACAAACAAGCCCAAAATAGTCAAATACCAGCTGTAACAAGTTGATGGCGATAAGTGCGCACAACACGCAACACCAATACCGGCACAGCAACCAGGCGGCACTATAGACGCGCTTATAAAGATCTTATTTTGCCCACCCTGTACTCTAACACCAATTAGTTGCAATTTTTCTTTACCAGAATTTATTTTCAATAAAAATTTATTTACTTACTATCAACATTTTTCCACACATCAATTTTCTTTTTCATGGAATCAATAATTACGAAAAATCGATTTCAATTATTCATAATGCTCTTCACATGTCAAAGATAGCTTGCGTATGAGAAAAAACTTTTAATTTAGAAAAACAGTTGCAAATATGTTATGGCATATGTCATTTTCACCAAAAATCATCAAATTAAAGTTTCATAGTGACCATTTAACTAATGAGCTAAACATACACGAAAGGTATACAACACTGTGGAGGTGCTTTCTCAAACTCCTCTGTATTCGCTTATGTCTACCGCCCCGTAACAGTAACCGCCTTTTTTTATTGTACATACTGCATTGCTTTATTACTCAGTACTGCGTCGGAAACAATAAATCTTATCGCATTTTATTTTATACGAATGTTTTTTTTTTTTTTTGTATGCATTAAAATCAATTTCAGTTATAAAAAAACATTGAGTCATTTATTGAATAGGCTTGAATTGAACCTTGAATTTTGGCGAATCAAAAAATATGTGAAATAAATTTCTATTGTAAATAAAGATTAATTGCTGGTTGCCTTGAAAAGCAATTGTGAGAGGCAGCAACAAAACATATATTTCAATCAATTCTAGCAAAAATATATTAATGAAGAATTATTTAAATATTTAAATGTACAGCGCAAAAAATATAACTTGAATATACGCTATATTTTCGTTTCTGTATTTATATTTTTTCTCCTAAAGATGCAAAATTTTTGAAATCTACTTCATAAAACAATAAAGCCGTTAATTCTATTTTATTACTTGCAATTTATTATGATACTCGTGCTTTGGAAACAGCTTAGAACTCTAGAACAGTAGCAACAGTTGGTGTCTAATCAATGTTAATGTTCCGATCCTTTCTTTTTGGCTACATTGTGTAGCGACAAATATTTTGCATTATTTTTTGAAAATTTTTCATTTCATGCTACTTTTACGTCAATTTGTATTCATTTCATTTCACGCAGACTAACAACATTAATAAGTTCAACCAGTTCGGGGGACTAGAACAGCAGTGAAAAAAAGGTACGTGACTTTCGGTTTGTCAAAAATATATAGCAAAAACAAAACAGATACAAGAAATACAGAATAAAAAAACCAACAAGAGTATAAAAAAAATGTCTTGCTAAAAGTACGCCTACGACAACAACAAAAGTGGATCCAAATAGATTGGAATTTATTTGTTTCATTTAGTTGACTGATTGATGAAAGTAACCAGCAAACATACGCTTTTGTTACATATTTATTATGTGTATGTATAGCTTGTACAGCTCATCCATCTATCTTATGGATTCGTAAACTATGCTTTGCACGTATTTGATTTAAACCCATTAAATGCAAACAAATAATGACCGTAGAAAATGTTTTTCCCTTCTTTAGTTTTCGCCTTAAATATTTGCTTGTTCAGTGTATTAAATTTTCAATTGACTGCAATTTAAGAGTTGCTAGGGTGCAAGTTAGTGGTGCACAGTGTAACGACCCTATATAGTCAGGTAAACTATTTACCTATTTGATTTAAACTGAATTCAAACTTTCTTGAACTATCCTTGAAACAAGTTTTATTTAAGGTCTATGCAAGCAAAAAAGGCGTATGAAATGAATTCCTTTATAAAGGGTGATTTTTTAAGAGCTTGATAACTTTTTTTTTTAAAAAAACGCATAAAATTTGCAAAATCTCATCGGTTCTTTATTTGAAACGTTAGATTGGTCCATGACATTTACTTTTTGAAGATAATTTCATTTAAATGTTGACCGCGGCTGCGTCTTAGGTGGTCCATTCGGAAAGTCCAATTTTGGGCAACTTTTTCGAGCATTTCGGCCGGAATAGCCCGAATTTCTTCGGAAATGTTGTCTTCCAAAGCTGGAATAGTTGCTGGCTTATTTCTGTAGACTTTAGACTTGACGTAGCCCCACAAAAAATAGTCTAAAGGCGTCAAATCGCATGATCTTGGTGGCCAACTTACCGGTCCATTTCTTGAGATTAATTGTTCTCCGAAGTTTTCCCTCAAAATGGCCATAGAATCGCGAGCTGTGTGGCATGTAGCGCCATCTTGTTGAAACCACATGTCAACCAAGTTCAGTTCTTCCATTTTTGGCAACAAAAAGTTGGCCATTTTGAGGGAAAACTTCGGAGAACAATTAATCTCAAGAAATGGACCGGTAAGTTGGCCACCAAGATCATGATAATTCCTTTATACAAGAACTTATATACAGTTAGATGTAAGGTTTTTATTCAATGCTTATTCAGGAACTCGGAAACTAAAAAAAAAATTAAATTGTATTTATATATACTACGTATATTTCTGCAGTACGTTTCATTTAATTTTATTTAGAACAGAAATCTTGCACATTTTAAAAATGTTTCTATATTTGCCATGGCCACACCTAGCGCGGCTTGAACTCGGATACTTTGTATCGACAGCCGCATACTCTATCCACTCGTCTATTCAGGAGTTTGCTCTTTTACTTTTTTTTTTTTATTTCCTTTAGTAAATACAGGCCTCAATTGCAATCATTTCATATATGCACTTAATTTTCGAGCCATAAATTGCCACGGTAGCCCTCCGGTTTAAGGAGACAGTTTATCAGTCAAGAGATCCATGGTTCGATCCCGGGGTCAGAGAAGTTTTTTTTTTCTTTTTTTTATTATTGAAGTGGTTTTTTTTAGTTTTTTTGTAATAGAGAATGTTTTTTTTTATTTAATTCAGGAATTTCTAATGGTGTTGTTACCACGAACTGAAACTTGTTTATCTAAAAAAATCTAAGCTTGAGTAAAAATCTTCTTGAATAACTACTTCCTAAAATGCATCATTGAATAAAGAATTTTATAAAAAATTATACAAGAAAATGGAATTTTGCTCCTCTCAACAATAGCATGAATAATTACTTTTATACAATGCCTATTCAAGTTGAGCCTGAAGTTGAGCATGCATATTAAGGAAAAATTGTCGTCTGGGAGCGATGGGACAAAAATGGAAGGAGTTGCCCTAGAATCATGAAATTTTTTGAGAATGAGTTTTACAATAAAGGAATTATTTTCACAAAATTTTGTTCAAATCGGATGAATGCTGGGCGTGTTTTTAATTATTAATTATTATAATTTTATAGCAAGAAATAGATTCTTTCGTGAAAAAAATACATGATCATCAGCTTGACGGAAAAAAAACCTTATATGTCACTATGAATTTGTTTTGCATTTAAACAAAAACATGCTCCAGAAAGTTGCCGCAGCCAAACTTTTCGGGAAAATTTTAAGAAAGAATGTTTTTTTTTGCGTTTTAAACTTTTGAAAATGTTTGCATTTTTCATATACAAATTTTTGCATTTTGACAAAAACAAGCTCCAGTAAATTTTCTATAAATCCATAAGATTTTAATTGCCGCTGCCAAACTATTCGGGAAGATTTTGAAATATATGTAGATATAAAGAATATTGCATATTCATGATACTGAAATTTACGATCTGTTTTAAAATCTAGAGTACTAAGCTGTGAAAAATGAAATTGCATGACATTTTAGAACATTAGGCGACGCACAGTGCTTTGCGCTCATACAAATTTGGAAATAAATAGGAGTGTTCCTATGATAATGAAATTGTGCATACTTAGTAAGTTTAAGCTATCTAAGAAAATAACTAAAAATGGTTGAAATCAGTCCATTAGTCTTAGGGGTACATCCCCTGGACCTATGTTAAATTTTCACATAATTTTGTATGGGAGATAGACACATAAGTTGACCGATCTTAATGAAACTTTGTCAGAAGGCTTAAAATATGCAGTGATAGAGGTATTACTCAAAATGGTTTAAGTCGATTAGTTTTTAGGAGTATCTCCCTAGAGCCTATATTAATTTTTTACATGATTTTGTATGGGAGGTGCATACAAAAGTTTGCCGATCTTAACGAAACTTGGTCAGAAGAGTAGAAAAAAAAGAGTAATAGATGTGTACTTAAAATGGTTGAAATCCGTCAGTCCCTTGGGGAACCTTCCTGAAACCTATATTAATTTTTTACATGGTTTCGTATAGGAGGTAGATATAAAAGTTGACCAATCATTATTTAGATGTATTTTCAAAACCAATTTTTATTTTTTAAAAAGGCGAGAAAAAGGGGAATATTTATATTATATATCTTTTAGCAGTTACTGATGCACTTACATTGAATTTTCAGAAATAAAAATTAAAATTAAATTAATAAATGTGTTTCACCACAACTTTTTGATTGACTATACAACTTCAATCTGCTTTTTTATTTTGAATTTTTTGTTTATTTTGTGTATATTTACGCTTGATCTTATATTTATTTATAATTAAAACAAAAGGATGTTTTTTAAATATCACAATATATTTATTAGGGTGGTCGTTATTCCTAAGAAAAATATTTTTTTTTTTATTTCACGGCACAACATATTTGAATATATACCATAAGAAATTAGTAAATTAAATTTTTTTAAATTTTTAAATTATATTTAGGGGTCGCTACCAAGGCATATTTGCAAATGGCAGGAAAAAGTGGCTAAAAATAGAAAATGACCTCGTACCTACATGAAATCAGGTTCCTATAGGTTTTTGGGGTCGATAAACACGAATGTGGAATCAAAAACTTGAAAATCAAAAATTCGGCTTCAATATGGCCATGGCATTCTTCAATATGTGAAAAACGCACTTATGTGAAATTTTCGGACGCCATTTTGAAGCTTTAAACCTGAGTTTCCGCACCTATACAAAAATACGTGTACCTTAGATTTTTGTCCTCTATCACATATACGAGGCTCATTCAAATCGGCGAATGACACCAAGGGACGTTTTCTTGTGAGAGGGCCAAACTTTGACAACTGGTAGCGACCTCTCAACCACATAAGAAAATTAAAACAAAAAATATCTCTATCATATTTAGATGTATATAATCGAATAATGACATGTCGCGATGATAATTCAAAAATCGAAAAGTAAGAACCACCCTAATATTTATATTTGTACTGGGTTGAGTCATCTGTTTTTCGCGTTAGTTGTTCTTTACCCCCATATAAAAAATTCTTCCGGCGCCTCTGATTATTGTTTGTTATTATCTTCCTTACCCTAATAACCAGGGACCGAAAATAACTGTAACTTATTTTACAGTTTTCAAATGAAAAAGTCATAACGAAAAATTTGCCCATGGACTTTTTCAAATATACCATTATGATCCTAATGGCCGCAGATTCACGAATATTAAATGCCTTTTAAATTAACTGTTTTTTTTTGTTTTTATTATTTCGAGCAAAAATACGGGTTATTTACGTTCAAAAATAGCAGTTGTTTTGTGCCTTTTATGTTTTCGTTCAAAATATCAGACAATTTGAATTTTTTCAAAGACGCTTTCTCGACTGAAAAACTATTGATACCATTATTTTAGTCTCAGCTATTTTATAGCTCATAATGTGCGTGCTGATAAGACGAAAATAATAGTGTCAATATTTTCTTTGTTCGTCAAGTGGCCTTTAACCCTGGATGGTTATACTTCGTCGAATCGACGTAGCAATAGTATTATCTTTTTTGTATTGTTGTTGTATCTAATCGTCGCACATTTCCGTTTTTTCTTAAAATATAAGTTATTGTTAAGCAGTTTATTAAAATGCATCGTTGTCTCAAAAAAATATCTATAAATAGCAGATTTACGGGTTTGTTTGAAAGTATAAAAAATAAGTATAACCATCCAGGTTTAAAAAAATACAAATGCCTGATATTTTTTACCGAAAAAATAGAAAACGCAAAATAACTGTTATTTTTGACTGTTATTTTTGGCCGAAAAAATAAAAAGGCACAAAATAACTAAAATTTTTGTCGGGTTAAAGTTAAAAAATGAAGTTAAAGTCGGTTAAGTTAAAAAATAACTGTTAATATCTGACTTTTTTGATAAAAACCATAACCGGTACGGTCTCACTAATAACTGTTACAAACAATAAACAATACAAAACCAAAATAAACAATATCTCGGTGGAATTTCAACCAATTTCTTCATTTAGAGCTATATTCAAAATCGATTTTTGCAAAAAGGCGGAAAAAGCAGAATTTATCTTTTCATAGCCTTTAAGATAGGGGTCCAAGGTTATCAATTTAAAAAAAAGTGTAGTTAATAATTTCCATGGTATAAGTAATGGTCTATCCAAATTTGCAGAATGGTAGTTTTTTTTTTTTTTAAAATTCACCAATATTCTATTTTTTTTTTCCAAAAATTCTGAAAAGCAAAGGTAGAACAGTCTTTTCTTTTAAAGATTTTTCTTATTTTTGATTAAAAATGTATTTTTAGAAAAATTTTTCCTGTGAGCATCAAGCATACATCGGATACCTTGAAAATTACTAAAAAATTAGACAAGTTTAGCATGAGGCCGTGCATACATTTCTAATTTTTAAGCAAAAATATTTTGGATTTACTTTAAGGCGGGACATGACATTCGCGGCAGAGAAAACAGACCTTGTTTTAAAAATTCATAACTCAGTCAAAAACAAACATTTTTCCAAAATTTATTATTGTAGAGAATTGAACAAATTACAAGAAAAAAAAATTTTAAAAAATATATTTTTCACTCCAACATGGTTTTATAGAGGTCCAAACTGGCGGCAGAGAAAAAAACGGGGCCTCGTGGTTGCAGCGCTGGGAGTTGCAAAAATTGTCCGATCTAAATAAAATGGCTTTTTTAAATCTTAACAAAATTGGTTATCGTATGACACGAGCTTTTTTTTTTACATTTTTTTTCAATTTTTGGTGATGTTCCAAATATGAAAGTGTGTCTTTTCGAAAAAAATATTGACTTTAAAAAATCGAAAAAAAATTTTAAAAAAAAAAAGCTCGTGTCATACGAAAAATTTCGTCAAAAAATGAACCCGCTAGTGCCGCAACCAGTACAAAAAACATGGTTTCGAGATAAACGCGTTCAAAGTTTGTGAACAAAGAGAAAAAAAGGTTACCTTCAATCTGCCATGCCTGCTTCGTACTGTATGCCTTCGTTATCTTGTGTTGTGCTGTTTCTTATAGTTTTTTGCAATCGTTTAGCAATTCGGGCTTCACCTTTCACCCTTCAAGTAGGTACGAAATAACAACCACCAAGTCAGGTAGCAAGTAAAACAAGTATATGCCAGCTGCCGTACGTAGGTAGCGCAAAAATTAAAAACGCGCTCTCACTAATCCGGCTGTAACTTTTGAACCCGTAGGAATTTTTCCATGAAATTTTTTTTCTTAGAATTTTAAGAATATTTACTAAAATACAAAATTATTAAAAAAAAGTTTGAAAATTTCAAAATTATCGATTTCAAAATACTGCCAATGTAATGTAACCCCTTAATGGAAGTATTATCTTTCGAATATTAACAAATTTGTACAATTCCGAGAACGAACATTTTTTTTATTTATTTTCACTGCGCAAAGCACTGTGCGACGTGGCATGTCTGCAACTGAAAAGATATCGTGGAATCCTTTAATATCCAAAATAATAAGATACCTGTCTGTAATTCTGTATAACTAAGTAATTTTTTAAATACCAAAAAAATATTTTTTGACTTTTGCCCACCCTAGTCACACTGTGCGGTGTGTCAAATTTTAAAAAAGTTCAAAATGAGACCATATGAATATGAATATGACCATAAAAATTTTCACTGAATTTGAACAATCCGGAACTACTTTTATAATTCACTCTAAATAACGCATATTTTGCCATAATTCTCCAACAACCTACAAAACATGCTTCATGGTAATAGGAATTCAAAACATTGAAAGTGCACTCCTTTGAAATTGTAAATTCAAGTGTCTTGTCTATGATTTCGAATTAAATTCCAAGCTAAATTAAACGAACGGTACATAACTTCCGTATGAAATTTTTTGCGCAAATTATAGTCTTTATGTTGTTGCGCTCATCGTAGTCATGGCAGGCAGCAGTGTCAACGATTGCAAGCAAATAGGGTGCAACGGAAATGCAAGTTAAAAAACAAAAATTGTTGAATTTTTTGTCAAGTTTTCATAAAAAGGTTGAACGAGCTTGGAAAAAAAGTTAAATAATATCATAACATATATACATAAGTTATAAAAGCTACAATATACTCGATTTTCTAGACATGGAGAAGTTAGGAAAATGAAAATGGTTCCAAATAAAATTTAATTCATCCAAACCAAAAATTTCAAGCAACAACAAATCAATTTTAACAAAGTCAACCCACAAGATGGATCCAAATAGGTGCACTGCATTAATTTTAAACCTATAACTAGAATACACCAAAAGTATGCAGCAATTTAACTTTAGTTTTGCATTTCTTTATCATTAAATCATGATTGTTGGTTGCGCAGCGCCACAACATTTCGAGCTATTTTTACTTTATGCGAGCTTAGCTAGTGAAAATTTTACTTTAAAGCTATTGAACAAAAAGAGTTTTGTAAATCATTGCAGTTAGCTGAAGTGGGGAAGAGGCGATTGTGGAATTAAGGGGGGTGATTTTAAACAGTAGCACGAAGCATGCTACATAACTGCCAGAAGTAGGCAAAGCTTGTTAAAGACGAGTGAAATTCATGTTGCATGAAAACTGTTTTGTTGTTGTTGAAAGAAAAAACGAAACAAAGAAAAACCATTATAATTACATACACTGTGTTACTTGAATTGAATAACTGGTTGGGTTGAGATAAATAAACTTATACGAAGAAGTTTTCAATAACGCAATCTTTTGTTAAGATTTACTCAAAAACTTTATAGTTGAATATGACAAAAACTGAAGAATTAAACTTTGCATTAGTAACGGAAGAAATAATGTTTTCCAGTTATACTTTTGACAGTTAAACTGGGGTAAAGCCCCATTAACCCTTCTTCGGCACGTTAGGATCATTTGCACCCCACGCTCATGTTTCATAAAGTTTAAGTCAAAGCTCAAATACGCGCTGATTTAGGTTTGACTGTAAATGTGAAGAAAGTGGGTCTAGCGCGCCATCTAGCGACATATTTTTTTTGTTTTCTACATTTTTTAAAATACTTAATTTAATTTTTTGGCTATATCACCTATACGTAAGTTGATACATGGGCACGGTGACCATCCGTCCTTTTATGTCCTTATATTGCCATCTTTTTTTAAAACTGTCTCTTTTGTCTTTTTCTTTATTTTTAACTTCTTTTTAACCTCTACGGACTCGAAATTGGTAGAAATTTGTAGTCACTTTTTTGAAAAATATTTTGAATGCAAGTATATATTTAAGCTATTCGAGTAAGCTAAAATACCCCGCGCTGCCATATTGGAGTTTATTCGAAGTGTTTAGCCACGACATACTCGATGACATTCAGTTTTATATATTAACGAAAGTTTTCCTAGTTTGATGACGTCACTTTGTATGGTAGGTAGGCGTGGTTTTGATGCGATTTTGCCAAATATCATAGATATGGTTCATATTATATATCAAAGCTTATGTGCAAAATTTCAAGACATTTCTTTAACTTTTGTGGATTTCTAAGAGATTTTAATTTAAAATAAAGCCACTTTGTATGAGAAGTAGGCGTGGTTTACATCAGATTTTGGCAAATATTATAGAAATGGTTTATAATTATCAAAGCTCATGTGCAAAATTTCAAGACATTTCCTTAATTTTTGTGGATTTTTAAGAGATTTTCGTTAATAAAATGGCCACTTTGTATGGGAAGTAAGCGTGGTTTTCATCCGACTTGGCTTATTTTCGAACTTGATCTTAATTTTTTTAAAAAAAGCTTATATTTTGAATTTCATCGCGATAGCTTTAAAATTACGACTGTAATCGTGTCCACAGACAGACAGACGGACACACGGAAATGCACTCAGGAGGTGAAGCTGATCAAAAATATATATATTTTTCTATACTTGCCACGCCTCCTTCCTAGCGTTACAAACGGAATGACAAAGTTCATATATCCCTTACGCAGTACGCGTTGGGGTATAAAAATCGTTTAAACAATTTATATAAACTAAAAGCATAAAAAATTTTAACATAATGGCATTAATTTTAAATTATCCACTATTAAAGATTATTTTGAGCTAAAAGAAACAGGTCTTATTTGGTAAGTGACGTTGAATCTTCTTTTTTGAGGAACTAACCAAAATCTGTCATAATAGCTGAATCCCACCAACAACCTTGGTATCTAAGAAACCTCTCTCCTTGTTGATCACTCACCGCACCGAGATTATCAGGGAAAAAGTCGAAATGAGAGAGTATAAAATGAATTTGGAGCGACATTCTTCATCCAAAGTTTTGCTACGACTGAAACAGTTAATTTACTAAAAGTTGATACGTTTTCTGATTTTTAATTACCTAGAAAGCCTTTGATGACTGCAACAAAACATTTCCATGCTTGTAGTAACTTTCGATTCAATTTTTGGCTAAATAGTTCATCCTTAATCAATTTTCTTACTCGTGGACCTATTAAAACTCCTTTCACTAATTATAAGTTGGGGGAAAACTGTCTCTACATTTTTTATTTATCCCAATTTCATGTGCACACTAGGCTTATTCTAGGCAATTCTAGCAATATTATGAAACTTTGAATAAAACTGATATTAAACTTGTCACAACACTTTGATGACTCTATGTGTGAAAGGTGAGGGTAGTGCAACAAAAATATATGATCACTGTTCTGATTGTGAAGCCCTGGTTCCATTGTGTAATTTTCTATAATATTTATTGAATGAAGAATTTTTAAGTTTCTAAATAAAGTATTAAAGTATAAAGTATATTTTTTTAACTTATATGTTTTGCTACTATGCCTTGCTTATTGTTGTTCTTGTGTGTCCTTTTTTTTGGTTTGAAAATAATGCTTAGCGTATACATGGGTGATTCTACGTTAAGAGGTTTTCTGATATTAGGAAAGGCGGCGTGATATAAATATTTTAAAATATGTCTGTTTCCGAAGTTGTACTATGTAATCAAGTATTTTGTATACTACTTAAAGATGGCCAGTCAATTAACTAATTTTTACCTGTTTTCCGTATTGTTTCGTATCTACTTTGGACTTATTGTCTCTACAGAAATACGGCAGGGGAGAGACATTTTTAACAAAAAAACTAACACAATCAGAAGAGTATGTATTGTTAAGAAAAACAAAGGAACACGATAAACTAATTTTTGTAGGACTAACGGGTTTGAAGATATAGTTGTTTTACTACAAGTTCGAATAACAAATTTTGATTTTTTTTTTTCAATTTTTCACTGTGTATAACCTAAAAAAAAGCAATATGCAAATATTTATATTTTTTAAGTAAAAAAATTTTAAGTGCAAAATTTTTAGACAAAAATATGTTTGAATCAACAATTAATAGCCAAGATTACAAGATAATTTTAATTATGCAGAAAATTAATAAGTATTCTAATCAAACAAATGATCAAAAGAAGCTATATCAAGAGCATTTTAAGAGCAGACATGGCCAATTTTTTTTTTGTTTTGAGAATGCGTTTTAATGAAACTAAATGTAACTATGAAAGTTAAGAAATTTAGTTGGAAAATGCAACACATTGTAAATTCTCAATTAATCAGTGCATATATAATTCTTATTTTAGACAAAGTTAGATATTAACTTGTGTTTTGTTTACAACAAACAGCCACCATTCAGTCAAGTTTCCAATCATAAGAAAAGAACCTGTGTTTGACATTTATTTGACGTTAAAACCGAAAGCTGCAGGTGCTTCATTGCTTACCTGTAACGAAAAGAGGGGAAAAAATAAAATTAGTTTTTGACAAACATTGAATCGTTTTGTAAAAAAAAAAAACAAATAAAACACGCTTAAAGGTATATGTAACATAAATAAAAGACATTTTAAAACACAAATATTAAAGCTACACGTGAAATTAAGTCCGTAAAATACTGAATGCTCCGCAGACAATGATTTGTCTCATTCCCACGAAGTCAACGAAGAGTTAAAAAATAATGTATTTAGATATACGAATAATCAGAGATAAAAAGTTATAAAACCTTTTGTTGAACAAGAGCTGCCAAGAAAATTATTAACCCAGCTTGGAAAAAAGGGAACCCAAAATAATTTCATAACAATGAGTTCATAAAAAAAAGAAACAACAAAAAAGAGTAGAAAATTTTTTTTGGTTTTTACTTTTTGCATAAGTTCAAGAGTAGCGGAAACAGAGCATGACGGATGATTGAGGCGTTGAAGCAAGTCAGCAGCCGAGATCAAATGGGGAAAATTTAAATAAAGTAAAATCATTTTAAAAGAAAGCTTTTTTTTTGTAGGTGTGAGCGTGGAAAATCCTTCAAAATGAATAGCTTATTGTTGCTTCATTAAAAAGAAAAAAAAACAGAAAAGTTTACAATGCCAAATCGGGAGAAGCTTTAAATGAAATTTCAAGTTTTCTAACAATAAAATATAAAACATGCAACGTAGATGAAAAGGTTATAAAAAAGCTCAATATGATTTTTCTCAAATGTTTTTAATTACTAACTAGTGATTTTTGGTTTGCTTTGTTTAAAAATGTTCACTCTCAGCTAAATTATCTCTTGGGAAATTATTTTGAAGATGACAACAAATAATAAAGAAACCGCAACAGCATAGAGCAAGTTCACAGCAATAAGCAATGGCTTCAAATTAATTTGAGATTTAAAAAATATGAGCTGATATCTGCAATTAAGAAAACTACGTTTTTTTTTTTGTGGCATCACAGTATAGTGTGAACTTGTCCGTTTTTTTTTTGCTGTTGTTAATTTTTAATTTTTTTTTTTTTTTTTGCAATGTCGATGACATCAGCGATAGATAATTTGTTTTCTGCCTGAGGCTTTATAATAAAAATAATAATAATCAAAAATAAGCTATAATTTACAGTCATAATATTTGAGAGATGTGCGAAAGTTGATTTTCGCTGTTAATGAACTGGTAAAAATATTAACCACAAAACAATTAATTAAAAACTAGATGGGGGAAATAAATATAAAATTGAATTTTATTAAAATAATCCACATTACTGTAACAAATTTACAAAAAAAAAACTGAAAAGTATGGCAACATGTCAATTGCATTGATTTTAATCTAATCATCACTTAATCGTTATCAATAAAGCTAATTAAAATTTATTGAATTCATTTCCTAAGGCAACAATAAATTAATTCAAGCAACAAAATCTTATACGGGCTTAAAGCATAATGCGTTTATTTGTCATACCTTTAATCATTTTATTTTAGTCATTAATATAGTGTTGTTCACATAATTAGCGTATATATTTTAATAGATATAAAAATTTGCGCACTTCTAATCTGATATTAATGCTTTGTTTTATAATTCAGTTTTAAATTCAGCAGATAGGTCGACCGTTAGTAGAAATGAAAAAAACTTCTGTTATAATCGCTAATAAGGTAAATAATGTGAGCATTTATTTTTGGGTTCTAATGAACCAAGTCTAGCTTTAACAGCTATGTTTAATTAGTTGAAAAAACACTGAACTGTACGGAAGCGAAAACATGTTATTGTCATATGAATTTAATTAATAACTCTATCAATTTACGCTTTTGAGTTAAAAAAAAAAAAACCTAAAATTTTATAGAATAAATTATTAGGAAAAATTATTCAGAATTATTTTATTCGAAATAGTTACAACTCAACTATTTGATTTTTTTTATTTTATGCAAAGGAGTTCTTCTTCACATAAAAAAATATTTTCGGAACAAGTTTATTTTTGGTATGCTGCCAAATTGTGTACCCTAATGCATCAAACAATAACATGGTAGGCACCAAAATATCGCAATAAAGAAACTCAGTGCAAACGATATCAGCTCAGCAATGGCCACACATTGCTAAAAACTGCAATAAAAATGATCGCGGTGTTAAATGCGATAAGGCTCATGAAAACGGGCGAAACTAGCGGTGCATAAGGGGGGCAATATACTCTTTGTTTTTTTCAGATAAGGAGTTATTGATAAATATTAAGATTTTTATTTACAATATTTATGTTTCATGTTCACCATCAACCAGAGCTGTAAAAGAATGCAATCATTTGTGATTTTAAATCATGTGGATTTACACTGAGGAGCATAAGTGTATCACAAACTAACAACTATCATTTTAACAACCTATAATTTCTATAAATTTTACTCAAATGCAATCAAATTTTTTTTTATTATGTTTGTACAAGTCTCTTCTGTATTTCAAACAGGTTTTTATTAAGATCTGATTACAACAACAAATACACGAAGGCATAATGCAAACTAAATCATAATGATACAGTTTTGCACTCACTATTTATTTTTATATTTTTAAAACAATAATATATATTTAGTAACTGGTCCAGTAACCCTTTGCCTTCTTAAGCTCCTGGATGCGATTAGGTAGACTTTGCGTGTACCTCTGCACAAATTCTGGAGGAATCGCCTCCCACACTTCCTTCGTCCGCTCCCACAACTCGTTCACGCCTTTTGGAGGACTGGCATATTTTGCAAGCTGCGATTTGACGTGACTCCACAAATTCTCGATCGGATTCATATCCGGAGATTGTGGAGGCCACGTCATCACACCAAATTTTTGCTTTTTTAACCAGTCTTTCACTAGATGTGCGGTGTGTTTGGGGTCATTGTCTTGCTGAAAAATTACTTTTTCAGCAGCAAGACCCATTTTTTCCACTACATCAGGAAGATTCTGTTGCAGGATGGACAAATATTGTTCCTTGCGCATAATTCCATCAATGCGCACCAAGGGTCCCACTCCATCTTTGGATATACAACCCCAAACCATGATACAGCCACCACCGTGTTTGACGGTTTGGCGTACCTGATTTGGTTGGATTGTATCAGGGTCCTTAGTCCAATACCATGCACGCCCATCGGATTGAAATCGATTAATTTTAGTCTCATCAGACCAAATAACCTTTAAATTATTTAATATTTGTTAGTATAAACAGTAATACACACATATGTTTAATAACATACCGAATCCCAATCAGCGACAGTCCAGTGCTCGTGTGCTGCAACAAAATCCTTCCGTAACCGCACATGTCGTTTGGTCAGCATAGGTTTCTTTTTCTTTTCTGCTGCCTTAACACCTATTTTTTTCAAAGCTCGACGAGCTGTCCACTTACTGGCGTCAATTTGCAGTATATTTAAAGCTGCAGCAGGAGAAACGGCATCGGTGCTGGTAACCAAATTTGCTAGATGGCGTACATCTCGATCGCAAATTTTTTTCGGACGACCACCTTTGTTTGTGGGAACACTTACACCACTTTTTTTTTAATCTTTGGACAAAAGTTTTGTCCAAATGGAATTTCTTCGCCACTTGCATAATGCTTTCGTCATTGCGCAAACAAATTAATATTTCCTCTTTATTTTGGTTGTTCATGACTACTGAACCACTTATTATCACGTAAATTATCGTAATAATTAAAAAATTGCATTGCACTTTATTCAATAACAAAAATATAACGGTAATAAAAACAATTGAGTAGTGAGTGCAAAACTGTATCATTATGATTTAGTTTGCATTATGCCTTCGTGTATTTGTTGTTGTAATCAGATCTTAATAAAAACCTGTTTGAAATACAGAAGAGACTTGTACAAACATAATAAAAAAAAATTTGATTGCATTTGAGTAAAATTTATAGAAATTATAGGTTGTTAAAATGATAGTTGTTGGTTTGTGATACACTTATGCTCCTCAGTGTATATTCAAAATGAATGCATCCAAATCATTGATTGGGACTTAAAATTTCAAATCACAATCAATGATTTGAAAAAATGAATGAATCAATTTCAAAACCTTTTCAGACGCAAGAAAAGAGAGCAGGAAAAGCGTGAGCGTGAGGAACTAGAGGTATACCAGGGCAAGAAGGATGCAAGAAAATTCTATCAACAGGTTAAGCGTCTAACCCAAGGTTTCAAGCCCGGAGCATCCACTTGTAGAGACGAAAATGGAAATCTGAATACGGATACGCAGTGTGTGCTGAGATTGTGGAGACGGCACTTCTCCAATTTACTTACTGGCGACGATTCTACCAATGCCGCCCATGGAGAGCGCAGTGCAGAGCCATCAATCAACGATGACGGAGTGGAAGTACCACCACCTAGCCATGAAGAGGTTCGAGTTGCTATTCAACGACTCAAAAACAGTAAAGCAGCGGGTGCTGACGGCCTGAATTGTTTAAAACCGGCGGCGATGAATTGATAAGGCGCATGCATCAGCTCATCAGCAAAATATGGCTAGAAGAAAGCATGCCCGACGATTGGAACCTCAGCATACTGTGCCCTATACTTAAGAAAGAAGACCCAACAATCTGCGCAAGTTATAGAGGTATCAGTCTTATTTCCATCGCATATAAGGTTCTCTCAAGCGTACTGTGTGAAAAATTAAAGCCGATTACAAAAACACTGATTGGACCTTATCAGTGTGTCTTTCGACCTGGTAAGTCCACCATAGACCCGATTTCCACGCTACGACAAATCCTGGAGAAAACCCACGAATATCAAATTGAAACACACCATCTCTTTGTCGATTTTAAAGCTGCGTTTGATAGCCCGAGAAGGGATTGCCTATACGCAACAATGTTTGAGTTCGGTATACCTGCAAAGTTGATTAGACTTAGAATGACGTTGAGCAACACACGCAGCTCCGTCAAGGTAGGAAATGACCTCTCCGAAACCTTCAATACCGAAAGAGGTTTCAGGCAAGGCGATCCACTGTCTTGTGATCTCTTTAACATCATCATGGAGGGGATCGTACGAAAGGCCGGTGTGCATCGTAATGGCACCATTTTCTACAAAGGCGTCCAGATCCTTGCGTACGCTGATGATATTGATATTGTCGGCAGAACCAAGAGAGATGTTACCGCTGCTTTCGCCGCTATCGAAAAGGAATCAGCCAAAGTGGGTTTGACGATAAATGAGGGTAAAACAAAGTATATGCTGTCTACAAACAAGGGAGCTCGGCGTTTAGACTCCCACGTTTCATCCGGCAGCTATAAATTTGAAGTAGTCAAGGTGTTCGTTTACCTTGGCACCGCCATTACTACCAAAAACGACATCAGCCTGGAGATAAAGCGAAGAACAATAATTGCTAATAGGTGCTACTACGGGCTCAGTAAGCAACTAAGTTCCAGAGCCCTCTCTCGATTGAGAAAACTAACACTCTACAAGACGCTCGTTCTACCTGTGCTGCTTTATGGCGCTGAGGCATGGGTAGTTCCGCAAACTGACGCAGCCGCTCTGGGGGTGTTCGAGAGAAAAGTTCTTCGCAAAATCTTCGGTCCTGTTCGAGTCGGCGATGACTATCGCATCCGAATGAACCATGAGCTGTATGAGCTCTACGATGACATTGACGTAGTTCGGCGTATAACTGTGCAGCGACTACGCTGGCTGGGTCATGTCCATCGTATGGACGACGAAGCTCCAGCGAAAAAGGTGCTCGAGGCGAGGGTCGCTGGTCAACGACGACGAGGGAGACCATGCCTCCGATGGATGGACCACGCTGAGGAAGCCCTAACCGCACTTGGTGTATCCGATTGGAGAAGGCGCGCGCAAGGCAGAGGCGCCTGGCGAGAGCTGATGAGGTCGGCCGAAACCCGGACACGGGTTGTTACGACCACCTAAGTAAGTAAAACTAACCTCAGTCGACCAACTTTGTATTTAGCGGTGCGCAAAACCAACTACATTCAATACCAAAACTCAAATGCAGTATTTTTTTAATTTTTAGTCGGTCATTTCTTTAGCCATGCGAATTAATTTCAGTCGCGCTATTCGTTTAGTCTCGTTTTAAGTTCCCAGCAAACCAAAGTTGACGACTTTTTCGAAATTCCGACTAATTCGTAACTATTTCGAGCTGTCAATTAAAGAAATCGTTGCAATTTCGTTACAGCAAGTTTCGGAACAGTTTCAATTTTTATACGAATTTATTATATAGAATTTCGATATGTACCTGTTTGTACGATATATTGAAGTGCGAGTAGAGTTAAATTTCATTTCTTTCGAACTGTCTGAACAAAATCGTTAATGTTTCGTAACATTTCCGCTATAATACGTTAAGACATTTCGTTTCGAAATTGTATCAACCCCTTCATACGATATTCTTTACGATTTGGCCACGAAATCTGATTACAAAATTGGAAAGATTATGAAATATTTGTAATGATTTCGTTAAGGGGAACAACTTGATCGGGTGAGAAAAAAGCAAAAAATGGCCGAAATTTAAAATTTTCTCATGCTAGTGTCCGATCGAATATTCGGATTCGGTTACGGGTCTTTTTGTGATTACGGCTGTTTGTCCTCAATATGGCTAAAACCAGAAATTCAAAATCTCATATTTCGTATGACATACGAAAAAAAAATATTGAAAAAATTACAATTAGAGAATTTGATATTAATTTTATATTTAATTTGTTTATTCTGATATGTATGAATGTTGTTTTCTGCTTACTTTTAATTAGTGTCCGATCGAATGTGAATTTTCTGCCGAAGCCGAAGGTTCGGCAAAAAAAAGGTTACCTTCAATCTGCCATGCCTGCTTCGTACTGTATGCCTTTGTTATCTTGTGTTCTGCTGTTTCTTATAGTTTTTTGCAATCGTTTAGCAATTCGGGCTTCACCCTTCACCCTTCAAGTAGGTACGAAATAACAACCACCAAGTCAGGTAGCAAGTAAAACAAGTATATACCAGCTGCCGTACGTAGGTAGCGCAAAAATTAAAAATGGGCTCTCACTAATCCGGCTGTAACTTTTGAACCCGTAGGAATTTTTCCATGAAATTTTTTTTTTTAGAATCTTAAGAATATTTACTAAAATACAAAATTATTAAAAAAAAAGTCGATTTAAAAAAACTGGCAATGTCATGTTCCTCCTTAAAGTGATTTCCTGCGCAGTCGTTACATCATAATATATTCGTTGTTTGAGCAAAACATACTTTGTTATGATAGAGAAAAGCAGTTGAAATATTTATCAGCCCATATTACAAAGCAAAAACAATTTTCCAGGAGTTAACGAAAATCCAAATATCAAATAGAACAGCTTTTTATATTATCTATAAAAAGTTTGAAGAACATTGGTGGAAAACCACCACGTTCAGATTAAAAACTTGATTTAAGATTTGAAATAGATAAGAAAACATCCTCGGGTGGGACTTCAATGCTGATGAGGTTAGTCAGATTCGGGGTGAAATTACATAATTTGCCAAGTTATCATAGTTTTCAAACACTTTTTGAAAAAAATCGGCAAAAAGATTGCAAAACTAAAGTGTATTATTGGATTTTAGCCCATCTAACTCCATGCTTGAAGGAAAGCCATTGGTTTTACGTTTCAAATTAAGATATTGGCAAAAAGATGATGGGTTCACTTTCAAATATGTTTCAATTTTTGAAATGTATTTGTTGTATAAAAATTTATGAAAATAATCGAATTGTTTCGAGCTTTTATGAATTTTGATTGGTTAATAGTGAATTAGTTCCTTTAAATTTCTTAAACAGTACTTAACATTTCTTAAAAATATGCAGTACTGCTTTAAGAAATTTTAAAGGTGAAAAAATTACTTTATGGTATACTTCTCATGAATTTTTTCATGTTTTGCTGCAGAACTTTTGTTTTTGTAAATCTACCACTAATTTTTGACTCAATCTACCAGTATTTAAAATTTTCAAGTGACAAACTGAGCAAAGGTTAAAAAACTCTTTTAATAAAAAAAGAGTAATTAAAAAACAATGTTTATTCAATAAATACTTATGGCATCTTTATGTATTCCGAAATGAGCACTTTCGTTCGTGTGGAACACAATAAGCAGTACATTTTTTTCATATAAAAAGTATTGTCGCTCGTTTCTTTCACAAACGAAGGTGCTCATTTTGAAATACATAAACATGCGGTTAGTTTCTGTTATTAATGCAAAAAGGGCCGAATTTCTATCTAATTCTGCACTAATTTTAATACATTGTCATGTTTGTTTAAAATTTGTTATCGGTTATTTTATCAATAGCTTTAATAAATAAAAAAGCACCTTGAAATAACTCAACTTTGCGTACTACATCAGGGGTAAAATATGACGCATTTCAGCGTACTTTTTAAAACAACAATTTACAAAAACAGCAACAACAAAAAAAAGTAAAAAAACTAACGCAGCTACAAATTAAATCCACTCTTAATCCAGCATTTAGTTAATTGAGACAAGCACGTGAGAAATTGTTGTGCAGTGTAAAAACACATTAATTAATTGAGCAAAATGTAGATTAAATGATTTGCTATTGCATTTAACTGTTGGAAAAGTAAATTTTTTTTTATTGGTCGGAAGTGGCTACAATAAGTGGGAGGTAACCTAGGTGTAAAATCATTGAATTAATTAAAATTTAATTTATATTGCCATGGTTTGAAGAGGTGCTAAAAAAACTCAGGGTTTTAATTACAAGATTAAAGTAATTGAAGCTTATTGACTTGAAATGAAAAGGGATGTTTTGAAAATTTAAATGCATAATTTAAGCTACAAACAGTTAACATGAAATTTATAAGGTTGGTTGAAACCGTTTAAGTCATAAAACTTGTTAACTCATTAAAAGGTAAATAATTTATAATATCAACAATATTGTAACAGGTGATAAAAAATACCCAACAGCTTTTTGTTTGTAGAGCACTTGGAACAACAGAAGAAATACACGACATATGATTACATTTATAGCCTCAAAATGTATGTATTATAAAGAATGATAACAAATAAACATTGCAATGGAGAAAAATATGCTGGACTTAAAATGACATTAACTACAACGGCAAGATTAACAAGGGTGAAATAAACAGCATAAATGTGGAAAAAATATTAAGGTAGGAAGCACCAAAAAAAAAGTAGCTGAAAGAACGAACAGTTGAGCTTATTTAATTTCATTCACTATTCTCAAGCGAAAATGCGAAAATGATGAGCAAGAGACAAACTGTTGAAAATAGCGCTAAAATATTATTATAATAAAGCAATTTATAAATTCATGACGCTGACGAGCGCGGCCACCAACGAAAACGAAATATGACATAATAACAAATGATAACACAAGCAGATGAAATAATTAAAGCAATCAATTAAATCAATTTGAACACGATTCGTGTGGAGCAATACAAAGTGGAACGCATAGGTTTAGGTGTGAAGTAATGAATGGTTGGAATAGAGCTTCCATAGCTAATTAAATCCTTGGGGAATCAGCAAAAAGATGGAAAACTTTCGTCACATCAACATAAGGCTAAGAACTACATGGCTTAAAAAGCCGATAGCAACAAGGCTTGCTTGGCGGTCAGCTGGCTTGTTTGAGTCAAGCACTGTAAAGAGAACTTTGAAGATTCGCAACACCCATCCCGTCATCAAACATCCACCACCGATAACATTCAAGATCCTGCGCTGCATCATACTCCAGCTGGTCTGGCTGGAACAGCGCAACTCCAACACAAAATCAATTTCCAAAGCCAGCGACTGTGTGCGGAAGTAGGACAGCAGGAACAACACATAGAAACTGACGTAATTCAAGCGACAATTTTTTTTTCAATGCGGACAGACTGTCGCCGATGGATGGAAAACATGAATAAACTTTGATGAACTCTAACCTGTATTCGAGGACATAACCACAATTTTACTGTATATATTGCGAAGCTCACGTATTCATTATGTTTAAAGTTATTTCAACTAAAGCAAATCCAGAGAATTCAAGCAATTCATTTAGAATATAAGGTTAAAAGCAACATTTTATGCAAACTAACCTCTGTTTTCTGCATTTTAGTCAGTTCCAAGAGTTGTAAGCGTCTACTATAAATGCAGTCCTTTAATTCAATAAAATCGGCTTTATTCTGTATGAACTCAATTATTCGCAACTTAATTTCAGTTCCGTTGAAGAAATTTGTTAAAAATTTTAGGGCGTGAACACAGCGGTGGAACAATGGAAACGTTTTACTTTTGCACTTTGTGGTTGCACTTATTTTGTTACGCTGCCACTCACTGCAATGTGTCTATTATGAAAACTATGTTCAATGTTTTATAATTTTTAATGCATTTAATGTTTTGTTTTAGTTTCAAAGATCCTGCGCTGGCGACAACAAAAATAAATTTCACAAACACACAACCATATCAAACCGAGCTCAAAAATCAACTGTCAAAATATTCTGCAAATTACAACAAAAGTTTTCAGTGCGTTTTGAACAAACGCTGTACAGCTTGGAAGCACTGTTTTAATAGTGCTGCCAAGTTGTAGTTTTAACGAGAGTTACTTTTAATAGAAAATGTTATTTTAAACAATGAAATATTTTTAAGGTGTACTCATCCCAAATTACATTACATATATATTTTCTGACATGCTGCCTTATTTTGACAATTATTAAGGTTTCATGCATGGTTTAAATGTTTGATTCTGTAAAAATATCAAAATAAGACAGCCCATTATATTTGATATTCTGGATGAGAACATTTTTATATATATTCCGCCATGGTCTTAAATAGACTTTAATATGTTAAAGCTACTTTACACTCTCTTATTGTTTAATACGTCATGTGTGACAGAAAGTGTGATCGAAACATCACACTGTAATTTTTATATTTTGTAAGACAAAATAAATTTGTTTACTTTAAAACTTTCACATTTTCACATTTCATTCACAAGTCACACACATCACATCACATTTTCTGAAACGAAAAATTTGAAACTTGAAAATTTGTAAATTATAAAATGTGTTTTTTGTGTAGTAATATAAATTTGCTTGCTAATTGAAATAATATAAGATATAAATTAATTTTGTTGTAAAATGCATCTCTGGTCGAAGAAACTGTTACCTACAAATAAAATATAAAAAATACAACAAGTCAAAACAATCAAAGCAAATTATAGTGCACTTGGCATATTAAGACAAGGATGATTTATGACTGAGAGCCGACCAACATAACTGTCAAAAAAACACAAACACACCCAAAAACAACAATGATCAGAAAATTAGTTTGCCAAGTGAAAGAAAATTATTTGCATTGGTTTTGATAATTATGGTAGCTGAGTTGAGAAAGAGAGAGATAGAGAGACAGAAAGAGAGAGAGAGAGAGAAAGAGAGAGAGAGAGAAAGAGAGAGAGAGAGAGAGAAAGAGAGAGAGATAGAAAGATAAAGAGAAAGAGAGAGAGTGTCTACTTAATGGGCGTGCTTGCGCAGACGGTCAAACAGTGTATTTGGCTATTTTTTGGTCTGCGCAAAAATGAAAATATCTTTATTTTCGGTTGTGTTTACGCAGACCATCTGTATAGTGTGTGCTGAAATGCACCCAGACTTGTTACACATAAGCGGACCTGTGAGCACACGGCTGCCATGTTCACACAGGTCGATCATTTGAATACATGTTTGTTTGCAAGTATGACACACATGTTGGCAAACATTTTTTATTTTATTCGTCACACAATATCTTGTGGGCCACACACTGATTTGTTTTTTTTTAAAGAGGAGTAAAAGCATCGAAAGCCTAAGTCAGTGCAGGACTTTAACCCGCTAAAAATATCTCCTCAGTTGTCGGTTGGATCCTCCAGGAACCACCGTTAAGTATTTCATCTGGAGGCCGTCAGAGCATTATAACTCAATCGTCAGTATTGATTATCAGATCGTCGGTCCGGATTGTCCGTTATTGCACCTGCAATGCGTAGGTTCGTGCACTCGGTGTGTCGTCGCTGAAGTCGGCGAAGCTCAATTATAATTTTCGCAGCTGCTGCCTGAAACGCTTCCCATTTCTGAAGTGTGTCGCACATATGATCCAAAATATTTACTAATGTAGAAGCTACCCTTCCGCTATATGTGCTCTTTCTAAGTTGAAGCGCGGACAACTGAATAAAATACGCCGAGCATCTTCAATCTCCTCAGGACAGTTAGTGCAGATCGGGTCGTTTTCATGAGAAGCTATGTGACGTAGTAGTAAACCTCACCATGTTTATGGCTAGCCCATTTTTTCACCTCAGGAATAAGAGCAAATGTTCATCTCTCCTTTTGCGATTGCTCCCAGTGACGTTGCCAAGACTCGATAGTGCGCCGTTTCTCGTCAGCCAGATTTGCACCCGCTTGATAGGAGCGTTGGAATTCGCACGCCAGTATGTCTATCGGTGGCATAGCCGGTATCACTCTGATTGCTTCATCTGATACCGTGCGAGATGCGCTAGCAATCCTCAAAGCGCTGAAGCGATATGTAGACCGAATACCTGATATGTACGACGCTTTGTGTGTGGCATCCAACCACACTGGTGCTGCGTTGAGAATGATGGAGCTTGTAACTCTGGAAAGGAGTTTCTGTCTGCTAGATCGTGGTCCACCGATATTCGCCATAATGCGCGATAGAGCACTGTTAACCTTCGACGCCTTTTCGCTGATTGCCAGTAGGTGGTCCTTAAAAGACATGCGAGTTTAAATAAGCACACCAAGGTAGCGCAGGTGCGGTAGTGAGGTTATGACATGCTCCTCTGCTCTAAAGGTAATGCACTCGCGTACTTTACGAGAGCTAAGGAGAACCAACTCCGGTTTTTGCGTTCAACACTTCCAGATCAACACTTCTTAGTCACATTATTACTTTTGCTATAGCTTCGCTACATGATGCTTCAAGTGTATAAAGGTGCTTTGCCACAGCAATAAAACAGTCAAAGCAATATCATCCGTGTAGCCAATCAACGTGGTGTCCGCAGGGAGATCAATTCGAAAAACGTCATTATACATGACGTTCCATAGAGTTGGTCCCAGCACTGAGCCTTGCGAATCACCTCTAGAGACCTTGTAGCGTTTTTCACCATCGTCAGTGTCGTAGAGCAGCCATCTATCTTGGAGATAATTGCCTATAATTCGCGGTAGATATCCTGGTGTGCCGAATCTGCCTAGAGCTTGCAGAATTCGCGTCCAGCTCGCTGAGTTGAAGGCATTTTTACGTTGAGAGTCACCACAGCGCAGTACTGCTTATCACCACCCTTCCATCTTACACCATTTGTTGCGTCGCTGTCAATTGTCATCACTGCCTGGATAGCATCGATGGTAGATTTTCCTCGTCGGAAACCGAATTGCTTCGTTGCTATGCCACCTGGTCCTTCCAGAGTTTGTTGGAGTAAAGTTAAGTAGTAAGTTTAAGTGCAATACTGACCCTGTTAACTAACATCTGTTAATAGACTACTGCCAAATTTAGAGCAACCTGCGTCATGAGCTGACTTATTAGGGGGCTCATACGATACAACATGCTATCAAACCTTGCCGTAAGGCAACATTGAAACGAAAATGTTAGATCTTTCGAACAGTCGATACAGCAAACTGACAACATGTTAACTTGCAATAAAACTTTTTTGATTTTAGTGCCATCACGCAAGGTTTGATACGACGCTCTATCGTCTGAACCTCCTATTTCATTTATAAATAACATTTAATATTGTCGCACTGTGTTATTACATATGTATATTTCTGCAAGTACATTTCTTTTCATTTTAGAACAGCAATTTATGCTTTTATAAAATTTTTGTATATTTACAATGTTCACCCAGTGGGAATTGAACTCGGAACCTTTGCATAGGCAGCAGTGCAGACTATCCACTCGTCTATTCAGGAATTTGCTTGAATAACGTTGAAACTTAAATACTATTTTCTTTGAATTTCCTGGAATAAAACTTTACTAAAGTCTTATATAGGGAATTCTTGAATACTTCCAAAAAATGTGTACTTGAATAAAGCTTTATATAAGGAATTATACTTGAGTAAATATTTTTTAAAATACTTCCAAAAAATATATTCTTGAATAAAGTTTTATACAAGGAATTATATTTGAGTAAAAATTTTCTTGAATACTTCCTAAAAATGTATTCTTGAGTAAAGTTTTGTGTAAGGAATAATTCTTGAGTAAAAATCTTCTTGAATACCTTCTAAAATGCCTTTCTGAATAAAGCTTTGTACATGAAATTATACAGGAAAGCAAGAACTTTCAAAGCTTTTACAAAGTTTTTTAAAGCAAAGCTTGAATAGTCTACTTTTATACAAGGCCTCCACAAGTTGATATAACTTTAAATATTTTGATAAAATTGTTATCTGGCAAATATAATTGGGAGGAAGCATTTTGTTCAGCGTGTTCGTGACAACTTCCTAAAATCTTTCAAGTATTTAGTACCCAGCGCAAGAGCTCCGCATCAAAAGTTTTCACTTCAGAAAGTTTTGTGAAAGAAAAAAAAGTTCCTTAATAGTTTCATATTTGAGCACTTGAAATCGAATAAACCATTGAAACCCATTAAACCACGAACAGTTTAACTTGAGGATTGCTCAAAACCTTTGGCCCGCTGTTTAAAACAACAATCGGAATGTTACACTTAGTTCTCGGAGTTGTCAGCGTTTTTTCATACAATACAAAACTGGTGTAAAGTGTAAAATATTAAAGCAGAAATTTCTTTACACATCTTGTTAAAACGTCTACAAAATAAGAGAAGAACACGCCCAAAATATTTCTAACGTGTTATCTTAACACTAAGCTGCGTCAAGTCGAAGATGATTTTATTTTTAGAATAACACAAGAAACAAATAAAAAAAAAAGTTGGTCGTGATATCATTTAAATGTTAATATAAAGCAATTTAGTGATTTATTAAAAGTAATTTAAAGCCATTTAGAGACTTGAAGTAAAAAGTAATCGTTATTACATCGACCTTGAGAACTTCTTTTGGCAAATTATTGCAAGCGACAGTCATAAAGATGGCAGGCGGCAACACGCTGTTGCTGTGAAGCAAATAAAATGCGAGCAACTCATTTGTAACAGCAACATGTTTAAAGCAGACAGTAAGGCAGCCAGCGAGCGAGCGAGTCCTTTGAATCCGACTATATAAGTTTAACACAACCGATGACAAAAGCCAAAATAATAAAAATGAACAAGCAGAGGCAGACCCAGCAGGGGAGCAGACATCTTGAAGCAGCTCATTTCCCTTTGTGGATGGATATAAATGCGCATCGTTTAAAAACAACAATTACCTCATAAATTACTATGCCAGGCTGGAATGCATGTTAAACTAACTCTGGGCTTGTGCGACAACAACAACAAGGACAACAATAACATTTCAGAAAAATCCAACAAACATACAGATATAATGACAACACGCAATGAGCGCGTAATAGCAACAACAACAATAAATACGCCATTGCCAAGCAACAATCGGAGATTCAAATCAGCAGTAGCAGCAGCAATTGTTGCCACTTAAAAGCAGCAGTAGACTCTTGTAAGAAGCCGGAAGAATAAAGCCAACAAATGATGGCTGCTTTTACTCATTCAATGGCAGCCCTAATTGAAAAATCAATAATACAGAAAATAAAAAAAGAATTAAAAAAAAATTCAAAGCTAAATAAATAAATAACTCTTCACAGATACGCCGAATTTATTAAGCGCTGCCACTGCTGTCGCTGGCTCCAACTCCAACATGCCTGGTTTCTGGCGTCAAGTAGCGAATCTAATTATAACCAAGTTTAAATTAGATTTTGTAAATTACTTCACATCGATTTCTGATAAGGTTCCAACATACCGGCCGGCTGTGCTTTGAATTGAATCAAAAATATTTTCAATCGAGTCCTGATTTGAAAATCTTGTTGCTGCTTCGGTGTAGCTGCTGCTAATGAGTGGCAGGTAGGCGCGAAAAACATTTCAATGAAAAATCACAACAACAACAACAACGGAAGCAGCAATGTCATTTCCGGCACAACATCAAGAGTAATAAGAACAAAATTACCAACAGCAACAACTTCTAACAGCAACAGCAACGTTTTAGTGAACAAGCAGCAAGAACATTTCTGCGCAATCTATTTGCTGATTTATATAATGAGTTATGTGCCATAAAAACAACAACAACAACAACATGAAGCTTAACACCAACAAGCTGTTGCCAATGCATGTTGTTTTTGTTATGCTCATATCAAGCAACAGTTTTCACCATCGTCCAACTTTGCCAAGCCGGTCGGTCGGTTAGTCCATTCTTCATCGCTTGTTTCTTCCCTCGGTAATTGTATGGGTTGGATGCTATTTTTTATGTTTGTAGTGTTTAAGTGTTTTGTCCAAAAAAAAAAACAAAAAAAAAACAATAAAAAAAAACAAACTAGCAGCCTTTAAAGGCCCGGCCATTGCCAACAATATGAGCATCTTGAATGTTGCTATTATGAGAACAACGCAAACATGACTTTGGCAAGACCAAAGTTACGTTAGTAGCATATTAATTTAAAGTCAGTTCAAAACATTTGAATGGCAGCATGTCCAGTACAACTACTAGCCAAGTACCAGGAGGCCACAAACGCTTTTACTGCAGAGTTGCCAGAACTTGTCAATTTGCGGTTGCTTGAAATAAACTTTATGTTTCGCATTTTAGCTCAAACTAAAGGTATCTCCTCCATATTGACAAGTTTTTAACCTTTGGCTTAAGTTAAGTGAATATTGATAATAAAGTTCTCTAGCTACACTACATCCCAGCAGGAAAGTGAGCGACTAGGTAAGTGAAGTGGTAACCTATAACTATGTATATGCATTATCTCCATCAATAAATTTTAACACGGGGATGTCATAGCAAAAGTGATATATCCATTCTAGTGATATATCTATATCCATCTAGTACTTTGAACTGCCATTTTCGCAAAAAAAAAATTAAAAAAAGAATGACCAAAAAATGGAAAAGACAACGCGAATTGTAATTTGTGCAAAAAAACTACATATAAGGAGTACCGGAAATATGTCAAACTGAAGGAAACATCATTCATTTTGTTTTTTTTTTCGAATGAAACATATAATTACCTCTTTCCTTACCTTGGTATGCATAATATTTTCTATATTATTTTCAATAAAGGATTCTTCGAAGAAAAATAAGATACATTCCTCATTTTCCTCATTGGGATATACAAGCAGTATAGCAAAATGCTCCAATATATCGGATTTATTACGATTTTCTGTCTGGAATGTGATAATCCTATATTTTACCAACATTATTCGAAATGTTACAATTGCAGAAAATATAAATAAGATATCGGATTTTATGCAAAAAATTAATTAAAATTATCATAAATAAAGGGTGTTTTTTTGGAAGTATAGAATTTCCGAGTGAAATATATATCTAACTAGCTGTTAAACTGGGTGCCTATCTTTGATTTTACCATGAGTAGACTTTGAAGCGAACAATGTGTAGAAATCTTGGAAATTTTTTTCCCAAAATCAGCATTCTGTGCGCTGAACATATTGAGTACTTTAACCAATTTACGGTGCGCATATTCATTCATCTAAGCAGCTTATATGCAATACTATCGATCGATTTATGTCAACGTTTACACTTGTGGATAATATTCATTCAACACGAGCTGAGACTGTGCGCATTAAAAAAGCCATCGCCTCTGTAGAGGTGATTATGATCGAGAATTTAAATCTACCGATTTGACGCCGTTCACAGCAACTTCGGTCTATTCGGTAGTAAGCGCGGTGGATAGGTTGAAAATCAATTGGAGATTGCACCGAATTTTGTCCATGTTAACAAACGAAATTTCCGTTTTAAGATTGAGAAGAATTCCCACAGAGCTTTTGAAAAGAGTACCCACGAGACTTTCGAGGCCCCATTATATCCCAAAAAAAGTACTCTTTGTTGCAGTTTGTATGCCAAAGGCATAATTAACCCATACTTTTCAAATCTGAATATGGATCCAACACTGCCATTAATGGCGAACGCTAATGGCAAATGATATGCAATTTTTTAGTTTCCTACCAATCCATACCAAATCTCTAAAGGACAAATGGTTTCAGTTGTATGGCGCAACATGCCATACAGTCGATCAAATAAACCATCACTTTATTGGGACAAACATTTGGTAAGCAAATCATCTCAAGGAATGGACCTGGGCGCACTTTTTTGGAACTTTTTGAAGCGAAACTTTTTACTCCTCGTTCTGTGATTTGCTTGGAGTGAATCTGAAAAATTTTTGACTGATTTTTTCTTGGAAATTTGATGGTTTCTTTGTTGCTAGCGCTTATTTCAACAAGAAAATTTAATACATTAATTATTTTAAATACTAAATAATATTAAATACTAAAAATAGTTTTCGGCTCCCCGTGTGGATCGAACCCGTGTATTCTTAAATGAGAGTCCAATACACTATCCACTAGGCCACGAAGACTTGTTAGGAACAGTTGTTAATTCAATGTTAATTATAACAGAAGCTATACTGCAGTAGATCGTCACCATCTATCAATAGATAGAGGATTGTGTATTTGCTATGCTACAACTCACAAAAATTTGCTTTTATTTGCCACAAGGTGTCTCCAGCATCGGTGTGTTTGTATTGTGAATGCGTTTGTGGTGTTGTTGCTACGAAGAAAATTAGCAGTGCCCACAAGTGCGTTGACAAGTGCGTTTTTAAGTGTCAAAAAAAAAATAGATGATATCAATAAATATGAAATTAACAAACGCATGCATGACATCGGCAAGGTATCTAAAATGTTTGTTAAATTTTGTTTCGTGTGCGTTCTTTAATATATATTTTTGAAGGGAAGCTTTTTACTACTCGTTCTGTGATTTGCTTGGAGTGAAATCTGAAAAATTTTCGACAGATTTTTTCGCTAGGTAGTACGCTGTTGGAGGAAAAAATTTGTTCAGTGCAGCCAAGTTCAAAACCATGTGTGGAGAGTTAAAATGGAGAGTCGCTGGCATTATATGCCCGTATATGTAATTGGCGTGGAAATTTGACATTCAACAATAAAAAAATAAGCAGTAAATATGTTTTCTGTATATATGTAATTATTTGATGTTATTTTAAATTTTTCAAGTTAAAAGTTAATTTATTAAAAAGAAAAAAATTATTAAGCTATCAAATCTATGCAACTGCGAAAAAGCTTCGCTTCTCTCGTGTGTCCAACGACGCACTTGTGTTTTTTTGTTACTAGTATCGCCTGTGGCCTAATGAATTCGCCACCAGTTCTCACGCTCAGAAGAGAGCACAATGTGAGTGGCAAAATGAAAATAGAAAATACTTTCTATTTTATATAAAAGTAAGAGATTTTCTTCTTTGATTTTGCTATTTTGTGACTTTATTAATTGAGTGACGAAACCCAAAGTTAGATATTTGTTTCATCCGCTATGTATTTAATATTTGGGCATATATTTTATCTATGTACAATGAATATACGCTCAAGGTATACTCCAAAAAGTGGCAAAAAAAAAAAACGTTGCATGTGCTTGAAAAAATTTGTAAAAAAGCCCCTCATATAAACCGATCTATAAGACATAATTCTGCGTCAAAATGTAGACTTAAGCAACAAAATCCACAACAAAGACCACTGTACGAAATTTAATGGGCATCTGAAACAAAACATTTGATCGAAAATCAGAAATAAGATATTATTTAAATACTTTTTCAAATGAGTCATTTTGTTGGAATAAATAATAATTAAAATGTTTCGTATTAATTTAAGAAAGATATAAAAACAAAATACAGCGTGCAGTTTCTTTTCGATATATTCCTTATGTAATTGCTATTGCTTTAATATGCTACAGAAAATATTTGTAAAATCAGCCAATTTTTTTTTTGCAGTTATTTTGGCGCAGTCAAATAACTCCCAAGAGTCCAACTGCAATAAGTTCCAAATCCAAAAAAAATTAAATAACTGCCAATGAAAATGAAATAACTCCCAAACTAAAAACAAAATAAGCCCCAATGAAACAACTACTAAGAAATTAACGAAATAACTCCCAAAAGAAATTAAATAACTCCCAAGGTTAAGGAAATAACTCCGAAAAGAAATAAAATAACTCCCAAAAGAATTTAAATAACTCCCAAGAAAAATAAAATAACTCCTAAAATAAAAACAATAACTTCCAAATGTGAATAAATATGTTTGGTCAATAGAAAATGCACCCTTAAAAAAGCAGAGAAAAAATAAAAAGGTTTCAAATTTCACAGAAAGCAATTCTAAAAACAGAAATCAACAAAAAAAAATGCGGCGTTATTTCGTTACGTTTCTGTTGCGCAATTTTTCATAATGAATAAGGCCCTAAATTGTAAATGAAAATTTTTTTCAGAAATTTTTGCGATTTGTAGGTACTCATAATGTTTAATTTTTTAATCACCTTTTCAAACCATTTTCTATAGCGTCATAAGAAAAACGCGTTGCAGGCAAAAATTGTTATAAAAAATGAAGCGATTTTAATAACAGTTTTTGTCATAAGTCTACTTTAATGAACCCGCGTAGTTTCAAGGGGCTGCTTGAACCACCGGGGTGACACAGGGGGGATAGTGACCTTTTTTCAATACCATTATATCATACGAAAAATGCTACCTTGTACGAATGATACAATTAAAATTCCTTCATGCCTTGTATCAAAAAACTTTTTGAAATTTAAGCGGGTTTATTAAACTAGATTCTGCATCTGAACTCTACTCTACTCTATTCTACACCCGAAAATTACTTTTATTGTAGCACGCTCGGCAGCACTGGTTGCATTTTTAACCCTGAGGCACGTGAAATAGCCGCCAACTTAAATGAAATAACTCCCAAAAGAAATGAAACAACTCTCAATAGCAATGGAATAACTCTCAAGTTAAATGAAATAACTCCCAACTAAATATTTTGGGAGTTATTTTACTCTCAAATTTTTTATTGCATAATTGGGAGTTATTTCATAAAAAAATTAAATAATTCCCAATAATAACGAAATAACTCCCAATTTTATGGGAAAGCATAATAATAATAATATTAATATAAAATCACTATAGTATATCTATATCAACTAGCAACTGAGGCTATCAACCCGAACATTCTCATAATAACTTGATTTAAAATGAAATAAAAATAAAATTCAAATAAAATTAGCATTAATTAAGGCATGCAATGATATTAATACAACTCTTTAATGCTATATAAATTTTAATTCGTATTTAATTTGCATTGTTTATTTGAAAAATGTTACTCATACGCCCTGTTGACCACTTTAGGTGCTACACAAAAGATGCATACACTTTTGATGGCATGGTGTAATTAATCAATAAAAAAATCATTAAAAAATATTTCCACATAAATTATGCGCCTCTTCTCGCTTACAAATTCTATTTTTAATAACCATCATTAATTTTTTAATGATGTATTAAGTACTATGCAGAAAAAAAACTCACAAAATTAAAATCTTGTTAAATATATTTGAATATATAAGCCACGAATTGGATTTATGTGAGGCAAATTTTGCTTAACTTGACACATAAAATGTTTTTGTGACAAGTCCTATAATATAATGTTTGATACAGTTCAAATTTTATTTTATGACTTATTAATTAACACATATAAATTATGGTCAGCTGCAACGCGCAAAGAGGAAGGAAGAGAGGCGCCTTTTCAGACGCAAGAAAAGAGAGCAGGAAAAGCGTGAGCGTGAGGAACTAGAGGTATACCAGGGCAAGAAGGATGCACGAAAATTCTATCAACAGGTTAAGCGTCTAACCCAAGGTTTCAAGCCCGGAGCATCCACTTGTAGAGACGAAAATGGAGATCTGAATACGGATACGCAGTGTGTGCTGAGATTGTGGAGACGGCACTTCTCCAATTTACTTACTGGCGACGATTTCACCAATGCCGCCCATGGAGAGCGCAGTCCAGAGCTACCAATCAACAATGACGGAGTGGAAGTACCACCACCTAGCCATGATGAGGTTCGAGTTGCTATCCAACGACTCAAAAACAACAAAGCAGCGGGTGCTGACGGCCTGTCAGCTGAATTGTTTAAAACCGGCGGCGATGAATTGATAAGGCGCATGCATCAGCTCATCAGCATAATATGGCTAGAAGAAAGCATGCCCGACGATTGGAACCTCAGCGTACTGTGCCCTATACTTAAGAAAGGAGACCCAACAATCTGCACAAGTTACAGAGGTATCAGTCTTATTTCCATCGCATATAAGGTTCTCTCAAGCGTACTGTGTGAAAGATTAAAGCCGATTACAAAAACACTGATTGGACCTTATCAGTGTGGCTTTCGACCTGGTAAGTCCACCATAGACCAGATTTTCACGCTACGACAAATCCTGGAGAAAACCCACGAAAATCAAATTGACACACACCAGCTCTTTGTCGATTTTAAAGCTGCGTTCGATAGCCCGAGAAGGGATTGCCTATACGCAACAATGTCTGAGTTCGGTATACCTGCAAAGTTGATTAGACTTTGCAGAATGACGTTGAGCAACACACGCAGCTCCGTCAAGGTAGGAAATGACCTCTCCGAAACCTTCAATACCGAAAGAGGTTTCAGGCAAGGCGATCCACTGTCTTGCGATCTCTTTAACATCATCATGGAGGGGATCGTACGAAAGGCCGGTGTGCATCGTAATGGCACAATTTTCTACAAAGGCGTCCAGCTCCTTGCGTACGCTGATGATATTGATATTGTCGGCAGAACCAAGAGAGATGTTACCGCTGCTTTCGCCGCTATCGAAAAGGAATCAGCCAAAGTGGGTTTGACGATAAATGAGGGAAAAACAAAATATATGCTGTCTACAAACAAGGGAGCTCGGCGTTTAGACTCCCACGTTTCATCCGGCAGCTATAACTTTGAAGTAGTCAAGGAGTTCGTTTACCTTGGCACCGCCATTAATACCAAAAACGAAATCAGCCTGGAGATAAAGCGAAGAACAATAATTGCTAATAGGTGCTACTACGGGCTCAGTAAGCAACTAAGTTCCAGAGCCCTCTCTCGATCGACACAACTAACACTCTACAAGACGCTCGTTCTACCTGTGCTGCTTTATGGCGCTGAGGCATGGGTAGTTTCGCAAACTGACGCAGCCGCTCTGGGGGTGTTCGAGAGAAAAGTTCTTCGCAAAATCTTCGGTCCTGTTCGAGTCGGCGATGACTATCGGATCCGAATGAACCACGAGCTGTATGAGCTCTACGATGACATTGACGTAGTTCGGCGTATAACTGTGCAGCGACTACGCTGGCTGGGTCATGTCCATCGTATGAACGACGAAGCTCCAGCGAAAAAGGTGCTCGAGGCAAGGGTCGCTGGTCAACGACGACGAGGGAGACCATGCCTCCGATGGATGGACCAGGCTGAGGAAGCCCTAACCGCACTTGGTGTATCCGATTGGAGAAGGCGCGCGCAAAGCAGAGGCGCCTGGCGAGAGCTGATGAGGTCGGTTGAAACACGGACACGGGTTGTTACGACCAACTAAGAAGAAGAAGAAGAAGAAATTATGGTCAGCAAAAATTAGTTTTTGTAGGATTACTCTAAAAATAGGAAAAAACTTGATGACATCTGTGATATGGGCAACGGAGAGTATGGTATATGCGAAACATATAATAAAAAAAAACGCAGCTACTTTTATTTTTATAAGAACGGAAACCTCTTGATGCTGAATTCATTCAAATAAGCCATTAATTGTTTCGAAAGTTTTGATTCTCTTCAAATGTGGTGCAATGCTCGATACCTATGCTTTTAGTGCTATTTTTTTCTTTTAAAAAACCTTTCACCTTTAGGTACACGCTGCTTCCAAGCGTATGTATCAAGTGATGTTGTTTAGGGTCAGTTAGAGTTATATCGTAGAAACTATTTTTGGGTTCTTGCTGTTACTGTTCTATATGACTCTATTATTTGTACTTACTTGGAAATCCCATGATTTTGGTTGGGAGAGCGCAGATCAAATGGCTATAATTTCATTGGCGTTAAGCCTATATAAACGATGAGCAAAAAATATCATTCACTGCAAAGTGTTTGAACTCAAGTTTAGTTTTTTTTTTTTTTTTTTCTGAAATATTTTGTGTATTCTGAAATTTTGTGTATTCCCGCATTTAGTTATTATTTGTTATTAAAAGATTTTTCTTTAAAGACATGAAGTTTGCTCAATTCTTTTATTTTTGCATATCATTATATAAACTCATTGGAAAATTGCCTCTGGCTGGCATAACATTGTCATTAGCGTAAACCACAACCAGATTATCATTAAAAATAAATCTTATATATTAATACACCAACATCGAATGTTGTCTTACACTTTTCTCTTAATATTTCTAATGAACAAAAGGGAATGCAACTCATATCATTCCAAAGGTACTGTGCCAAAAAATGTGCCGAAAAATAAAAAAAAAAATTAAATATATTATGTGATTATTGCTCATTATATTAAGTCTTGGCTGAAGTTTGAAACTGTCTGCCTTTCTTACTCAAGAGTATTTACAAAAAAAAAAAAAGTTATGCAAGCAAGTACTGTTGCTGTTCTCTCTCTCTCTTTATCTCTTTGTTTATCGCATTCCACATTATTTTGCCAAAAACAAATTGTTGCAATTAATAGTAATTTCAATTTACATGCAATTGCAGTGTTTTTATTTGAAAAATTTTGTTGTGTTTAATATTTAGGAACATAATCATTTTAAATCTAAGTACATATATATTAATACGTGAACACAAAAGTTGAACTCTCTTTTTAAGAAATTTGAAATATTTTTGTAACAGCCAGTTTAAACAATAGATAATGTTTTGCGAATTTAGTCATCTATGCACAACAACAATAGTGAGCAAAAAAGAATTCTTTTCTAAAAACGGTTACAAACTTTGAACTAATTTGTTCTTTTATATATGGCTTTTATTTAAGGGGAATATTATGCTTAAAAAAGCTTGTTTGGAAAAAAGTTCAAGTTTTGCTTCATTCATGCAAAGTGAAATTATTCAAATAAAAAACAAACATAATATAATGTAATAATTATTTCATTGGTGAACATTTTTTTTCATATAAAAATTATTAAAAAAAAAAAATTAATTTTTTTATTATAATTTATGAAAAAAAAAAAAATATTCACTCAAATGTCGTATTAAAAGCCAGTTAATTATAAATACTCTTAAAAAAAATGTTTCATATTATAAACACTGTTTCGTTTTACATTCGAAACGAATTCGAGAAAATGCAAATCGGAAAATTTTTGGGTAGACTTTGATAAAAAAGTGGCCGTTGCTAAATTTTAAATGAAAAAATTTGTATTTTTTTCTTAATTTTTATATGAAAAAATAGTGATGAAAATTTCCTTTTTCTGTTATATTATTTAATGTTTGTTTTTTATTTAAAAAAGTTTTACTTACAATTTTTTCAAGAAAAAGTCTAACCGAGAATTCGTTCCGAATTCGAAACGAGACCGGGATGTTAATTCCGAGATCTTGTATTCGTTTCGAAAACATAACGAAGCCGATGTCTTAATATGAAAAGTTTTTTAGTTAAAAAAGTAGCTTTTAATAACTTGCTGTTGTCGTTTGAGTGATTATTTTTTTTAAATAATGTTTTTTTTTTTTTTTAAATCCAGTGATGAAACGAGAAACAACAATTATTATATGCCAAGGTAACAATTTCGTCTATATAAGCCTTGAGTAAAGCTTTATATAAGAAATTTCTGTGGGCAGGAGAATTTAAACTTTCTTAAAACAATAATCCTTGAAACAAATTTTATACAAGGTCTATGCGTTTGAAATTATTTCCTTCATTGAAGAACTTACATAAAGTTTTAGTTTTGTTTTATATAAGCACATGAATAAAGTTTTAAATAAGGTTTTTGTTCAAGGCTTATTCAGGTACTGGGAAGCTGTGGGAAAAAAATTAGTTTTGATTTAATTCTTATTGCGTATATTTCTGCAAGTATAATTTCATTTGATTGTTTTTAGCCTTAGAACAAAAATTTTGTGTGCTTACCATGGGCACCCAGCAATTTATTAAAACTTTGTATCGACAGCCACATACATTATACACTCGTCTCTTCAGAAGTTTGCTTGAATAAATTTGAAACTTAATTACCTACTATTATCTTCGAATTTCCTTGAGTAAAACTATATTTAAGCTTCAACTAAAATAATTTCATACAAGCACTTGATATGCCAGCCATATATTTCTCCGCTAGCTGTGTAGTCTAAGCAAACAGTTTATCAGTCAAGAGTTCCGAGGTTCGACGCCAGACACAGATAAGCTTTTTTTTATTATTTTTTTTTCACAAAAAAATGTGTGATGATAATTTTTTTTATGATAGAGAATTACTTGAGTAAAAATCTTCTTGAATACTTCAAAAAATTTCTTCTTGAATAAAGCTTTATATAAGTAATTATACTTGAGTAAAAATCGTCTTGAATACTTCTTTAAAAATGTATCCTTGATAAAAGCTCTATATAAGTTATTAAACTTGAACAAAAATCTTCTTGCATACTTTTTAAAAATGTATCCCTGAATAAGGCTTTATATAAGTTATTATACTTGAGTAAAAATCTTCTTGAATACTTTCTGAAAATGTATTCTTGAACTAAAATTTATATACGGAATTTTCAAGGCTTTCACAAGGCGCTTTCAAGCAAAGCTTGGATAATAACTTTTACACAAGGCTTTTTCAAGTTGACTTAAAATAACTTCAATAATTTAGGTGAAATTGTTCTCTGGGGCAGTATGCCACATCGCCCCCGCCTGGTTGTATATAAATTCAAATTATCATATAAAATAGAACTTAATATACAGCAAAGTAAGATTATAGTTTTGTTTATACCCGCCACTGAAGAAAAATAAATTATTTCTTTGAATTAACACTAATCTTGAAGCAAATAAGAAATAGCAAATAAGTGGAAAATGCACATAAACAGTGGTTTAAAACAGAGGGGAATACATCAATATTTTTGAAATTGACTTGTTAAAATAGACACATTTAAAAACTTCGCTCCAACATTTTAAGAATATCCAAACATTGTCTATAAGCTGTCATTTTGCTGCCAATAAACTGTCCAAAACTAAGCATTAATATTATTCGATATTCTTTTTACTCTTAAAAGTGAAAAAAAATTATTGTTATTTTGACGTTTTCATAGTCTCCATCATCTTGTGCTATTTCAAATTGATGTGCTTATAAAAAAAAAAAAAACTCTGACAAGTTGAGACTTAAAATAGGAACACATTTTTATGATGAAAAACGTGTGCTTCAAGATCTAAAATACTTAAATATAAGAGTTTTTGTGTTCGAAAAAAAAACTTTTATTTTTGCTATTTTAAGAATTCATACATGTATGTTTGTGTGTATGAATATCTATCTAACTGTGCGAAGCACTATTTCTATAGCTTGCGCGCAATATAAATTCCTTAAAACAATAGGATTTATGTGCTACATGGCTATAGTTGGCAAAGAACAGACTGAACACCACTGCAAAGATAGAACAAAATATCCTTGCCTCCAATCCTTTGGCTGTCAGTAAGTAATTCTTTTGTCGTCGTCGTCATTCATAGCAAAAGGAGCGTTGAAATAACAATTGCATGTAGCTATATAACAACAACAACTTGCAATCACTGTTAAAAACAAGCAATATGAATGTGCTGCACAACGATAACAACAACAACAAGAGTGATAGCAACAGAACCTACATAACTTACGCAACAACTTACAATAAAAACAACATTTTTTGAAAATTCAACAAAATTCACCATCAAACATAGCGGCTTAAGCTACTATATTCACCATAGCTTACCACCCACCAAACACCGCCCACAAGCCGAATGCAAGTCACTATAAGACGCCACGTTATCCTCATCACGAACAGAGTCTTCTACGGAAATTCAAGGCAACAGGACATACGAGCGCTTAAATTCGCCATCAAAACGACGGCGTTCGCTTACGTCTCGTCTCACGCATTACGTGTCGCCGTTGTCGTTGTCAACGCTAACATTGCGATTGTTGCATTGAATGTGTGTGTGCTTGTTTTTTATATTTATTCTGCAACCAACACTCAGCGCCAAAGAAAAGCCGGAGGCAACAGAGCTTATCGGGAATAAACCAACAAGCATTCATCATAACGAGCAAAGTCGAGCAGCAGGAAGCAAGGATGCGTAAATAAATAAAAAAAAAAGAAATATTTAGAGCAAACAAAAAAAAAAAACAACAAACTAAAGAAGTATTCTTTGGTTTTTGTGGTGCTGCTTTTCATAACAACCAATTGAATAATCAACTGAATCCATCATTATCGTAATAACGTTACTCACGGTCTAGGCGCGTGATAGCCCGGTGTGACGTGACCGACCGGTTGACCAGTAGCGACAGGAAGTCAACAAAACAACCAGCAGTAAGCAGCTGTTTTTGTATGAGACACAAAGTATGCGTGTGAGTTTGTGTGTGTGCCTGAGTGTGTGAGACTGTGTCAAGAATATGAATGAGTATCAGCTTTTAATCCTATTGCCTACTCGCTTAAGTTTTAAGTCCAACACAATGTTGCGTGTGTAGGTAGCGGCAGCGAAATCTTAATTGTCTCAAGAGTTGTTAAGACAGTGTTTGACTGAGTGTGTTAATAAATGTGCATACGTGTGCGTGAGTTGAGGTTATAGCCGTTGCAATTTTGTCAAAGAACTTTTCGAATTCAGTCGCCTCAAAACAAAAAAAAAATTTAACACTTCAACGAGTTTGAGCCTCCTCTAAGACCCGCTGCTCTGCGAAAGTATTGAAGCAACCAAGCGCCCACACACACACGCATCAAAGGTGGCAATCAAAGATAGACAAAATAAAGCAGCTTCTTCTGAACTGAGCAGGGTGAGTTAATCGCAGAGTGACCCTTTTATTTGCTTGTGTGTTCTTTTTTTCTTATTCTTACTTTTGTTCGTCATGCCGATTCTGTGAAGCCTTAATTTATGTTTGTATGCTTGTCGTTGTTGTTGTGTGTCTTTTCTTTTTGGTCACTCAATTTTTTTGTATAACATGCTGTAATATATTTTAATATATCATACAAATGTATGACAGTCTGTGTTACCGTCTTTATATCTGTTTTTGTGTCGGTTTGAGTAGGTATGTATAAAAGTATTTTTTTTTTCCTTCTTTTGTTGTTACTTATTGAGCAGGAAAGATGTTCTGAAAATTCATTTTTTATGCGCAAAATTTTTTTAACGTGTTTCAGTTTGTTTTTTTTTTTGTTATTTTTACTTTGTATACTCGTATGTGACATTTGGAATTGTTTCTTGTTACATGTTCTGCTTCAAATTAATTTTTAGATTTTTTTTCTTAATGGCATTAATGTTGCTTTTATTATTGTCGCAGCTGTAGTTGTTGCATGCCACTTGGCTTGGTTTGGCTTGGTTTATTTACGTTGTATGAATGAACTGTAAAATATTCATTAAATATTCTATGGTCGCCGCCAGTAAAACCACGCCTTACCACCTACTGCTTTAGTTTTTCTACTTGTGATCATTTAAATATTCATAAAACGTACATAAAGCCATGACGAACGATAAAATGCATATATGCGAGTTGGCCCAACAGGCATCAGCTCGTCCATCCATTGCTTCTTCCCTTCTCCTTCTTTACGTTCTTTAGTTGTCATGCATTTTCCCCATTCAAATGAAAGCAACTCCATTTAATGTGGTCGTTCGCTTTTTATGCCTCTTTTCACTGCTTTTTACGCTACATTTACATGAGGTTAAATTAAAATACGGTGCAGTTGACGCTTTTTTATTTTCTCAGTTCAAATTCAATGTGTGTGTGTGTGTAAGTGTGTGTGTGTGTTTGTGTGAGTTTGTATGTGTGTGTTGATACAGGCCTCAATTAAGACATCAGGTGTTAGCTTTATGGTTGAATATAATTAAAATTAAATAGGTTTGGTTGGTTTTGGTTTTTCTCTGTTTTTTTTCTCTTTTTAATTTGGTTTAGATGTTTTATGTAAGTACTTTGTGAACAAGTTGTGAAAAAGCGTAGAAAAAGCTGTTAGCCAGGATAAAGTTTGGGCTTAGAAAAGGTTGTGGTTGAGCATACTTTGTTATAAAAAATTTAATCAGTATTCATTTTAAAATATTGCATTTTTGATATTAATATTATTTGGTTTGATTTATGAGGCTATAATTTTTAGTCTTTTTGTTGTCTTTAAGATAACATAAATTTTTATGTAGAACGAAAATAAATTATAGCTTACAAATAGCTTCTGTATATTTAGCTATTAAACTGTTAGCTATTTCTTTAGGTCTGATAAGACAGGGTTGGTTTGATTTTTTTCAATGTTGCTGTGTACTTGTACTGCTTAGTTGTCAGTCTAGTGAATTTTAAAATTTGAATCTATAATCTCTTTTAGTTTCTATGATATAAAGATTTTTTAATGTGAACAACGGGGCGTATGAGTAACAATTAATTTCTTTAATAGTACCAGGAAGCAATTTAAAAACGATTTTGCGCGGCAGAAACGACATTGCTAGTTCAATTCAGTATAGTTTCTAGATAATAAAAATTATGTAGACTTTTTGAGATTGGTTGGCATTTTTTTTTTTGAGCCATTTTTCATTTTTTTCGAAACTTTCGAAAAATATGCCATCAGTACCCAACCAACAATTACGATCTTTGTTTTATCCTAAAAACTTCTTGAAGAAAAATTATTAAGAATGACACATTTACGATTAACTCTAAATTAAATCTGTTAGATACTTGTAAGACTCTTTTAAGCTCATTTTGGCACTAAATAAGTGCGAAATGTAATTTTCAGAACGCCTTTATATCGACCTCTTAGAACCCTGAAACAAGATCAACACTTGAAGAAACATTGTCTTAGACAAGACTTACAGATCTCTTGTAGATATATACTCTTAAGATAATTAAGATATACTTATATTCGCAAGAGAGTTTTATAAGAACGTGAGTGAGATATACAATACTACCAAAACTATTTTAATATAAAAAAATTGTTATTGTTATATTCCAGTACCAACATAACAATGATTAAAAATGAATGTAGTATTTTTTATTATGTTTGTACGAAATTATTATATCTATAATATTGTATATGCGTGGTGTAATATTGTATCACATAAACGCATAAATTTCATTGCGATAGAAACTTTATCCTTAGCATCTCATTGCATTGCACCTCGGTTAGAAGCTTTCCTATTTCGCAAAAATCAACATTAATAGTTTTTTTTTTAATTAACAAATTTTACTATATTTTCAATAAATGCACTATAAGACAGTTTTAAGAGTTGATGTCTCCATACAAGAGTACAGCTCTTACTACAAAAGTAATATACTTAAGTAAGTCATATAAAAGAGTGGTATACTCTACGAGAAGGGTAAAGCAAAATTTTTTAGGACCACCATTTTTAAAAAGCATACATTTATGCCAAGCAGATTGAACCCTTTCATCACATTAGTGAAAGGTTTACGGAACTAATTTCATTACTTCGCGTTGAGAATTATCAATAAATTTGCGCTGTAAAGAATATGAAAAATCTTACTCAAAAGGTTGATTTATGTTAAAAAAAAAAAAAATAGTTGTATCTGCGTTCTGACTGTATGTCGAATCAAATCAGAATTCTAGTTGGGCTAAGCTCGCCTTAGAATTCCTAGTAAAAGTTATAAATTTCATATATCCATTTATAAAATTCGCCAATGACCTACTCTATACTCAAAAACACTACGAAATATTTATATTACCATGGCATTTATGAAGAATTATAGTATTTTTTAACTTCCGGCATTACATTCACAAACAGGAAATGAAACTCTTTGCATTGTAAATAAAATCTCTTCTACTCTCAGTTTGGGCTTAATTGATATTAGTCCATGAGTAAAAACGACAAAAAATTTCAAAATGCACTATTCTGAAGCCACAGAGCCACACAATTTGCATAACACACTATTCTATTAGTGTGAATTTTACGACACAGGTTGGGCTAACTTGAACTTAGTCCTTGAGTGGAAGCAACTACAAATTCTGTGACTTATTTCTTATTAGACTATTCTAAATATGTCACAGGTCACTGTTATGTGATAGCGACAGTGCAAAAATTTCAGTGATATGGATGAACAAATTATTTGAGTGCGTACGTGCACTGTGGACATATATTCTTAATGGGATTGGTAATTTTTTACTATGAAAATATGGCACATTTTCTTCCTGGAAAATCTGGCAAATTTTTTTTTCCTGTCCTGTTTTTTCGAAATAATTTTGTATTATATATAAATATGAGATGATACAAATATTTATACTAAATTCAGTAATAATTCATAATTCTGTTCATTTGTTATCAAGATACCCTGACATTTAAGCTAATTAAATAAAAACCCCTTCCTTTCGAAAAATGATACATTCACAAGAAAGGGTTAAGAAATATACAGTTAAATTTTTCAGAGTAACACTCTACTAGTCAGACCATTGCTCTTATAATCAGAGTGATACTCTGCTAGTCTTACTCTTAAAATTAGAGTGATACTCTTTTAGTCAAACCGTTTTTCTTATAAAACTTGTAGTACTCTGATGAAATAAATTGTAAGAAGATTATAAAGGACGGTTACAAAAACCACATGTTTTTTACTTTTCTTCCAATCCTTTGAGAAATCCATATTGTTTTTAAGAAACTGCACTGAAGTTTTGTTAAAAAAAAAAGACACAGTTTCGATAGTATCGTAAGTGAGGGCGTAGAAATTTTGTTTGATATATTTGTTGATGAATTTGTTGTTCTTGTTCATGTTTATGCTGGTTAAAAATAAATAAGTGCAAACTTTTGCTTAAAAATTTAAATAATTATTTCAGAATAATATGACTTTATTATATTTCCTGCAGTAAAGAACTTATATATATTTTAAATTTAGTTGAAAATTGAAATTTTAACAAACAAAATATATTTTCAATATGTAATATCTATAAAATTAGTTCAATAAATAATTCAAATTTATTATATTTTAAAAATAAATGAATGCCAGCCTCCAGTCTCCGTATATGAAAACCAGCATAGTAGTAATATAATTTTTTGCATTATTTATTCTATTAAGCTTGCTGAAGTTTAACAAAAACAATAAAAAAACTACAAAAACGGAAGAAATATATGTATGCGAATATTTCATATATACGTATTAATAACAACCACACAAGCAGTTGCGATTATTGATTTATATAATAGTTTATAAGTAGTAACGCTGCTTTTTTAAAATACCAAAAAACTAATATAAAATATAAATTAGTTAATATAATGTATATTATATGATATACCAATAAAACTAATATAATGAACTATGCATCGCTTCTTCATATTGCAACGTCTTATTTTCTCAGGCATCAGCCGGACAAAGCGACGTTACCCTAACTGATTGGAGTCTGCCAGCAGACTGATAGCTTCTTAACGGCGCAAGCATTTATATACGTATGTATTGCTTTTAAAGCTCTGAGAAATTCATAAAACGATTCTATTCAAGAAACAACACGATGTTGCGTTCGAGATTTCGGCACGAACTAAAGCAACAAGCATATGAGCGTCAGCAGCAACTGAATCATAAATGCATTTTTCTCATACAAAAATGTGAATTTTTCTTCTTTTCTTTTGCTATCTTTTGTGGTTTTATTAAAGAAGTAACAAAATCCAAAATTAACTATTCCTTTTATGCACAAAATAACTAATATTTTGGCATAAATTTTATCTTAGTACGATGAATATCTCTCTCTCTTTAAATAAAAGTCTTGTAGATGCCTATAAGACTTAATCTATAAAGCTAAAACTCTTCAGAGTTGGGCTCTAATAGCTAAAGTCTTTAAGCTAAAGTCTTTTAATCCTGGAAGGTTATACTTCGTTGAATTGACGAAGCAATAGTATTACATTTTATGTATTGTTGTTGTATCTAATCGTCGCACGGTTCCGTTTTTTCTTACAATGTTAGTTATTGCTAAGCTGTTAATTAAGGTGGAACATGACATTCGCGGCAGAGAAAACAGACCTTTTTTAAAAATTCATAACTCAGTCAAAAACAAACATTTTTTCAAAATTTTTTTTTATTATTGTAGAGAATTGAACAAATTAAAAAAAAAATTAAAAAAAATATATTTTTCACTCCAACATGGTTTTATAGAGCTCCAAACTGGAGGCAGAGAAAAAAACGGGGCCTCGTGGTTGCAGCGCTGGGAGTTGCAAAAATTGTCCGATCTGGAAAAAACTGACTTTTTTAAATCTTAACAAAATTGGTTATCATATGACACGAGCTTTTTTCTTACATATTTTTTAAATTTTTGGTGATGTTCCAAATTTGAAAGTGTGTTTTTTCGAAAAAAATATTGACTTTAAAAATTCATAAGAAATCGAAAAAAATTTAAAAAAAAGCTAGTGTCATACGATAGCAAATCAAGTTTAAAAAAAATACAAACAAAAATTCGTTAAAAAAAGGAACCCGCTAGTGCCGCAACCAGTACGAAAAACATGATTTCGAGATAAACGCGTTCAAAGTTTGTGAACAAAGAAGAAAAAGGTTACCTTCAATCTGCCATGCCTGCTTCGTACTGTATGCCTTCGTTATCTTGTGTTGTGCTGTTTCTTATAGTTTTTTGCAATCGTTTAGCAATTCGGGCTTCACCCTTCACCCTTCAAGTAGGTACGAAATAACAACCACCAAAAGTCAGGTAGCAAGTAAAACAAGTATATACCAGCTGCCGTACGTAGGTAGCGCAAAAATTAAAAATGCGCTCTCACTAATCCGGCTGTAACTTTGAACCCGTAGTAATATTTCCATGAAATTTTTTTTCTTAGAATCTTAAGAATATTTACTAAAATAAAAAAATTATTAAAAAATTGTATTAATATGTTCGATTTCAAAAAACTGCTAATGTCATGTAACCCCTTAAAAGAAAACGGATTTGTTTTTTTTGAAAAATTTTAATATCCTTGCTTATAGGTTTTTACTGGTATGTACTGGTAGATTTTTTTTATCAAAAGCCCCCCTTAAGGTAAATCCTGGCTACGGGCCTGCATTTTTATATTCAAAACGTGATATCTTGCAATTTATTTTTTTATAGAAAGCAGTATGTTAAAGTCATAAATTTCTTTTCTAGCGTACATTTCAACTTGTTGCTTAAACATACATTTTTTTAACATTCTTACTCATCAACTTTTTGTTTACAGCCTCTTAAATATTTGAATTTGTAGAAAATTGCTGAATTTTTACGGGTTAAAATATTTGTAATTTATTCATAATAAATTACATACTACTATTATATTGTTGTTAGCATTAATACATACTAGCATTATATTGCTTTGTTTGGAAGATACAGCCCTTTGAAATTCGTCAAAATTCACCTCATAGTATCTATATTAGGGTAGTCCTTATATGGGGTTTCTTTCAAATTACAATGATGGATGGTTCTTGATTGGCTCCAAATGTCAAAAAACTACTCTGTTTTTTTCCAGATTTTTAAATTGAGCTCTAAATCTAACTATTTGCCCACTTGTCCGCCTCCATACAAAATATGTCAATAAATAAATTAAAAAAATAGTCGTAAAAGAATAAAATATTGCATGTGAACTGTAATTAAGAATGTAAACAAACAAAGAGAAAAAAAAAATTCAAATTCGCCCACAATCACGCCTACCTCTCATAATCAAGTTAATTTCAAACGATATATTTTCCATCATATTGAACCGATTTCAAAATAACTCGGTACGGACATATATATTTATGTGCAAAATTTAAAAAAAATATTTCAGTCACGCCCACCTCCCACACAATTAATTTTATTTTTTATATTGTTAAATAAAAATTAATAATAATACAGGAAGAAAAATTAAAAATTTGTATTAAGAGTTAACGAAACATTGAAAATATTTCCGAGCTTAGGCGGATAACAAATAAGTCAGTTTTTTATATAATTTTTACAATTTATTATTTCAAAACTAAAAAAAACCAAAGAAATTTAAGAAACCCAAAGAAAAAAAATATGTGTGTGTCCGCCACGCGCGGTAGAAGTGAAACTTTTACCCAAAAAGGGAATTTCTGTGAAGATTGCTAAATTATTTTATTAACATTATTTTAATTTGATGACTTAAGTCAACCCAGGCTCGATTCTTATAGCACAGACGACTGATCTTGCTGTTTTATTTTTATTTATAAAAATTAAAAAGAAAAAATTTGTCGAAAAACCTGTGTCGGGAATAATGCACTTTTCCGTTTCCGTACTCGCGTCGAACCGCGTACAATTCGACTGAAAGTTGAAAGTGCTACCATCTCACCATTGCCTTCCTTGCATCAAAGCGAACAAAATACGAACAAACCTGAAAGCAAGCATAGTATAGATCTTCCAATTTATTCCATAGGATTATAAGAAGAAAATTAAAAAGAATTTGTATTGTTTAACCAAAATATCATTCTATCGATTATATATTTTAATTTAATTTATTTTAAATTTTTCTTAAAAAAAACAAAAACTGCCTGTATGATTGTAAAGAAAAACTGCCAATGTAATGTAACCCCTTAAAACACATCGTTGTCGCAAAAAAAAAAAATATCTATAAATTGAAGTATGTAAAACAAGTATAACCATCCAGGGTTAAAAAAATATTCTGGCACTTAAGCGTGTACATTAATAACTGTATTTTTTTTTTTAATTTTATAAGTAAAAATGATTTTTCTTAATTAAGAAAACAAACAAAACAGAATACGATGTTGCCACGGGTCCGTGTTTTTTTTTTTAAATGAATTTTAGTCGGTCATTGAAATAATAGTTACTGTTGTTTTTAAAAGAAAACGTAAATACATTAAAACAAAAAAATCAAATTAAATAAATTATGATTTCCAATTCTTTGCTCACTACAAAATTGATTGTATGTGTGTCTGAGTTCTTTTTTGAGCAATTGTTATTTTCTATAACACCCCAGCAGGGAAGCGAGCGCTCTATTAGCACATCTGAAGTGCTAAAAAAAAATCAGTAGAGCGCTTCATTCTCCTTGTGTATAGCGCATTTTTTAACATAGTCATGTCATTAGATGTATGCACTCCAATCCCACTGTAGAAAAAATTAAATCGTAGCGAGAGCCGAGCACTTTGATCTCCTTGTATTTAATATAAAAACGTAGCAAGAACCAAGCGCTATACGTAAATATTAAAAATTTTCAAAACAAATCCAAAAAGAATCACCCAGCCATGGGTTTGAACCCGGGTATCTCGCTTACAAAGCAAGCACCCCAATCAGTATGCCATGGCCGCCACAGTTTAGGTGTAAAATTCGGTTTTTAATAACAGAATATCCCATTAGCAAATTTTTAAAACAAAACAAAAACGAAAAACAATCGCCGAAAGCCAGGTTTGAACCCGGGCATTTCCACTACAAGGCAAACACGTCAACCACTCTGCCACAACTCAATTGAAAAATTTGTTTATAATAACAATATAACAATAACAAATAACAACAAGTTTGATAAAATCAAATCAAATTTTGTTTATTCACGTGGAAGTTTTTGAAATGAATTTTTTTTTTGACATTCTTCTTTCTTTGACATTCTTTTGACATTTTTTTTGACATCTAATACTTTTTTTTGTGCTACAAATATAGCTCTATACAAACAGCACTACTTGCAAGAAGAATGAAGCGCACTTTATGTGCATACAAGTAATGCGCATTGAAATTTTTTGCGGGGACTGTTAAAGTTGTCACATTTCTGATGTGTTACTTTTTTGTATTAAAAAATAATGCTTTAAATATATTTTCTACGTGCTCGACGTTGAGCTTTCTTAGAGCGCTTCCGGCTATTGTACATGAGCAATAATTTCGACGCCATATTTAACCAACTAATGGCTTGGTTGATATGCTTGTTGTTTGTACCAATGATACTTTTCTATGAATTATTTTCACTCTGTAGTCTCCACAAATGTTGTGTGAATGTTCAGCGTGTACATTTAGAAAACAACTTTGGTTCAATTTGCATTTCTAATGACAATGGATTTTTATGTTTACCTACTTCAAAAAAATCGTCATGATACTTTATTTGGACAGTTGACAATTTAGGAAATTCGCTTTGACTGTAAAAAAAAAAAACATTTTTATTGAAACGTTATTAAACCTTAATTTAAATTGACTGCTATGCCTAGAAGATAACTTCACACCAAAATACTTGGCTCTAGAGCAAAGGAATTCTATGAAATAAAGAAAGAATGCTAAGGTAAACGAATACATTTTTGTATATTGCAAAAAAAAAAAAAAAATTTAAAGGATTTACATTTTTTCACAAGAGAAGATTCCATTTTGTGTGGTCCAGTTCACCCAATATGTGAGCAAAAACAGTTTCTCATCTCATGAGTAGAAAAATTATTTTCTCCAGGAAAATTATAAAAATTATCATTTATCAAATACACAGTGCAATAGTTCAAATGTGAGTAGGAATCAACAAATATTTTTTAATAAATTCAAGGCTTTTTATTACGAATCTGGCATTCACATTTCACAATGAAGTCAGAATTTTTAGAAAATTGTGATTTAAGAATAAAATATAGCCAATAAATTGGTATTAAAGTATATAAAATTTTCCAAATGCTAAATTTTATAAAATTTGAAAAGCTAAAAAAAGGTTTTTTGTTTAAAAAAAAAAAGGTTTTTATTAAGATTTAAAAAGCACACCTTGTATACTTAAACCCTCCTACAATATTTTTTCGCTCTTTTCCGAATATTTTTGTAATCAGGAACTAGGAAATTAGTTGTCGGTTTTCTATCCATACGTTTGAAAGTGAAAACTACTGTGTTATAACCAGGGCTGGCAAAAATATGCATGAAAAAAATTGATTTTAAGCGCTTAAAAGAGCTCGATAATTTAACAAAATATGCTCTTAAATATGCTAAATCAATGAAAAGCTTAACTTCGATTTTTATCTATGTATTAATATTACTGTAATCGCTATTACAGTATAAAATTATATACTTTTTAAATTATTAATTAAAAATGTCCTTGTCATTAAAAACCGTTGAATAATTGGAAAAGCTCCTTTTCACATCTATAGAAATACTTGGGTAATATTTAAACAAACCTCATTCTGTTGGGAAGCACTTAGCTACATCTTCACTCCTAGTTGTGGAGCCACAAAGTATGTAATATATATTTTATATTGTTGTATACCCAGGATTTCTAGCCAAAACTTTCCGCCGCAGATACACACATCCCAGTAGTTCCGCTCTTAAGGAAATCGTAAGAGAATCATGCGTGATTTTTCCAATTCATGGACGAAACATGCTGATTCGGCCATACATTTCATTGACGAAAATCTCATATGAATGTTCCAAATTCGGGGAAGTTTCGTTAACAAACAAAAGACAGAAATGAGAAAAAAATTTTTTTTTTCTTTTCCTTTTTTATTTATTCTTTGATTTTATTTTATTGTACATGTTTTCTCTTTGGATCATATTATCTGAATCTGTAATCTTTGTTATATCAGTTATCAGACCTTATTATACCACGTTAACAAAATGATATATATTTGAACTTTTGACGAAAAAATTACCCCGAAATATAAGCAAAATTTAAGCTTTCTAGGGAAGTCATGAACGAACACAAGGCAGAAAGTTGAAGAATTTTCGAGAAATTTTTTAATGAACGAAAACTAGACAGAAAGATGAAGAATTTTCGACAAATTTTTAATGAACGAAATAAAAAAACAGACGCGTTTAAGAATATTAACAAATTTCTTTAAGAAATTACCAAAGATCGATTCATACATGATGCCCAACTACTGGGTTTGCCTGTTACATGCCACTCATAATATTGACAAAACAATATAGAATTGTCGCAGCGCAAGACTTTAGGAAACTGAGGAAACATTTGAGATTATTTTTCTTTTGGCATTTTAACCACCAAATCCATTTCGATCCATACATTTCCGCTAAATGTATAATAATGTTGCCAGGTATGAAAAAATATGCACCAATGTCAAATATATGCATAACCTACAAAAATTGCCAGATATATGCAAAATAAGCATTTCGAAGCATTTGCTTAGAATTGCCAGCCCTGGTTATAACAAGAAAATTTTTTTTTTTGCAAAATGACAGTGTAATCCCAAAATGTTCTGCTGTTGATTCTGTCAAAAATGTACCGAGAAATTATAATTTAAAAAACCTGTTTAAAGGGCTTGTAAAATTATTTTTGTCACTGAATTGTCACAATTGTTCTCTATCCTGACATGAAGATAAACCTCGATCTGTCATTTAGCTAATTTACAGTGCTCGATTTTGACAGTTCATCTCAAGTGTGCTCTTTTTAATATTGAAATTTTGTTATATTAAAAAAGGCAGAATTATTAAATTTAGTTATTTTTTCATGTATATTCTTTTTAGGTGCCAGACTTAAAAGGTAGCCCAAGTTTATTGTTATGGTTACATGCAATAACATTATTTCGAATTTTGATGAACACTTTTGACATTTTAAAAGACTTAAATTAAAAAAAAAAAAAAAATAAATAAATATCAAAAATTTATCACTTATTTAACCCTCTACTGCACGCATTATGATCCAGCTAGAAACAAAAATTTTTTTTGTTGGATTTCTATTTTAAATGGAATAATTAAATATACAAACCAATTTTTTTTTCTTAAGGGGTTACATGACATTGGCAGTTTTTTGAAATCGACTTTTTTTTAATAATTTTGTATTTTAGTAAATATTCTTAAGATTTCATGGAAAAATTCCTACGGATTCAAAAGTTACAGCCGGATTAGTGAGAGCGCATTTTAAATTTTTGCGCTACCTACGTACGGCAGCTGGTATATACTTGTTTTACTTGCTACCTGTCTTTTGGTGGTTGTTATTTCGTACCTACTTGAAGGGTGAAGGGTGAAGCCCGAATTGCTAAACGATTGCTAAAATCTATAGGAAACAGCACAACACAAGATAACGCAGGCATGGCAGATTGAAGGTAACCTTTTTTTTTTCTTTGTTCACAAACTTTGAACGCGTTTATCTCGAAACCATGTTTTTCGTACTGGTTGCGGCACTAGCGGGTTCCTTTTTTTAACGAATTTTTTTTTTTGTTTTTTTTTAAACTTGATTCGCTATCGTCTGACACTAGTTTTTTTTTTTTTAAATTTTTTTTCGATGTTTTATGAATTTTTAAAGTCAATATTTTTTTCGAAAAAACACACTTTCAAATTTGGAACATCACCAAAAATTGAAAAAAAAAATTAAAAAAAAAAGCTCGTGTCATACGATAACCAATTTTGTTAAAATTTGAAAAAGTCATTTTTTTCCAGATCGGACAATTTTTGCAACTCCCAGTGCTGCAACCACGAGGCTCCGTTTTTTTCTCTGCCGCCAGTTTGGAGCTCTATAAAACCATGTTGGAGTGAAAAATATATTTTTTTTGAATTTTTTTTCTTGTAATTTGTTCTGTTCTCTACAATAATAAAAAAAAAATTTGTAAAAATGTTTGTTTTTGTTTTGTTTTGTTTTTTAAAAAAGGTCTGTTTTCTCTGCCGCGAATGTCATGTTCCACCTTAAAAGTAGGTACGTTTTCTGGAAATTTTTTTTTTGCCATTTATGGCTTCTTATGCACTTCTCGCTTTTTCAACTTTAGAAATAAATGCCATAAATACCGTTCTATGCAGCAAAGATAATTTCCATTTTATGTATTATTTTAAATTTATATGTTTATATATTACTTTAAATGTAAATATAATAATATAAGGTTATAATATAAAGTAAAAAAAAGGTACAAACATACTTTAATGGTTATTATATAGAAGTTATTAATGAAAAACAGAAAAAGTGAAATGAAAGTAAGTAAAAAGTGAAAGAAACGCTTAGGGGGGAGGGGAGAAAGTCAAGCGGGGTGGAGGCTGACGGTGATAGAAGGGGCGGGAAGGGGGTGTCAAAAATTGACCAAAAATATGTTACGTAATTTCTGAAGAGCCCCTAGCTGCCTAGCCCTATTTCTGGAAGATGATCGGTAGAAATCCAGTCGGACTCCATTTAATGGAAAGTCTGGGTGGCGAGCTAGGTTTTTTTTTAGATTTCTTTGGTTGCATATAATTTAAAGTCGGGATTGAAGCACAGAGATCTGAACCTCTTTTTTCTATTTGCTGGAGTATTTGGCGTTGAAGCATGTCGACCCTTCTATTTGGTTAAGGTTTTGCCAACTGAGGACATGTATGCTCCAAATATGACCGAATATTACACACGAAAAAATGTTACGAATATTTCATTGAATGAAACAATTGAAAAACAATCACACAAACATCAATCACTAGGCTATAAATTCTTTAAAAAAATTATATAAATAAACTTACTAATACGTAAATAAAAAATATAAAATTTTATTTTCTGAAATCTCCAGCTACCAAGTGACAACACGCACTGATAAACTAAACTGAGATTTTGTTTGCAGTTGTGTAAAAAAAAGTTACAAAAACATTTTTTACACAATCACAATCATCTACTAAAGAATTTTAATAATTGTTCTTGTTCGTAGCTGCTAATATTTTTAACATAGTTCAATATTTCAATATTTTTTTTAGAAGCATTTGTACAATAAGAACTACGTTCTTTTATAGTACGACACAAAATAAAATAAAATAAAATGATTACGACAAAAACTTTTATTACAATAATAACAACGTATTAATTAATTACACATACAGGTTATACATTCATGATTTCAAGTGACAACATACATTAATCAAAATTTAAGCTTAAACATAGACATTATGAAGTATTATAAAATATTCGGAGAAGATGAAGGAAAACAGAAAAGGTACAGTAACTATAAGTTAAGAAGAAGAAAAGAAAGATAGATTGTCTAAAAATATATCTCCTGCTGATCTCTCTTATCCTACGTGGCAGAGCATTCCACGGTCTAATGGCGTTGATGAAAAATAGACAAGACGAATTCAATGAATTGTGCCTAGGGACAATAAGACCATGATTTCTATTCGATACACAGAACTGAAGTTTATTATAAAGGTAAAAAGGTGTTTTTTCATGAATGAGTTTATGCAAAAATATGCAGTTTCGTGCATTGAGGTAAGCTGTTATATCACACCCAAGTATAGCATTGCGAAATCTTGAGAGGTGATCAAATTGACGCAGCCCATAAACATAACGAGTTGCATAGTTGAAAGAAATTTGTAACTTCAAACGAGAGGTTGACTTAAGTTTACTATAAACTATATCAGAATACGTTATTAAAGGTAAAATAAGTTGTTTTACCAACCTATGCTTAACATTGATAAGAGTCACACATGACGACATCCTTAAATTACGTAGGACATAATAAACTTTTTGGACTACACTATTGGTATGATCTACACAGGATAGAGACGAGTTAATATAGAAACCTAGATTCTTTATTTTTGACACCACTGCTAACTTACTTTCACCGACAAACAGGTCAGGGACATCATCAATACATGTTTTGTTCTTACATATAGGGAGAACATAAGATTTGGAAGCATTAAGTTGGAGTCCATTACTTATGGCCCACTTATTAATGCTGCTAAGATCATCATTTTATCTATAGCACAGGTCTTCAAGAAGACAAGTACTACGCGAGAAATAAAGCTGGACATCATCAGCATATGCGTGCACAGACGCATGCTGGCAGACACTAAACATATCATTGATAAAAATGGAAAATAATAGTAGACCAAGTATGGAGCCTTGTGGAACACCACTTAAGACTAATTTATGTTCTGAAATTTTCTGATCAACCTTGACGCGTTGCAACCATAAATAACTAGACATGAGATTGACAGCACTATAACAGAACCTGAAGAGAAACTTAAGCTTTCGACATAAATACAAGTGGTTAACCTTATCAAAAGCCTTAGTAAAATCAAGTAAGCGTAGTAAGGTCATGGACCCAGAATCATATTCAGATCTAATATCATCAAGTAACTTAGCTTTTGCAGAAGAGCATCCATGCCCTGCCCGAAAGCTAGATTGAAAAGGAGATAATAATTGTTTTTCAAATAAATATTTACTAATTTGTAGAGCCATGAGTTTTTCGCATTCTTTTGCTAATGGTGACAAAATGCTTATTGGTCTGAAATCATTAGCTCCAAAGGGATTTTGCTTTTTTGCAATTGGATGAACAATAGCAACTTTCAACAAGTCAGTGAATGATGATGATATGAAGCAATGATTATTAATATGTGTGAGCGGGCTTGCGATATGAGGTAATAACAACTTAATGAATCTTATAGGAATACCTTTGAATATTCGAATTTCAAAATCGAACGCCATATGTATATGGCTTTGGGTGCAGTAGAGGGTTAATAACAAATAATTTTTTATACCAGTAATGTCTTCATTTAAAATCAAGTGAAGATGATCTGAAAGGAATTTTATGCTCAGATTCAAATTTAGAGAACGAAAATTATAAAAAAATAGGCAGGACTTACGACCGCACTAAAAACAAAATGCTATGAGAAACTTAACGCTGTGAAATTGCATTGTTTTTTTTTTAATTTTAAATGATTTGATACTACAAATCTTTCATATTTCAACTATTTTATTATATTCCAAAGAGAAAACAATAGGCTCATGGTAAATAATATATGAAACAAAAATGTTTCATTGGAGTTTCTGTAAACATCGTGTAAAAACTGCACGGATTGTCATTTTATATTTAGTAGTACTGGGATAACGATCACTGGACTTAAGGCTTCATTAAAAAATTCAATCAGTGGTAGATATTTATCATCTCACTCATTCCATGCCAAACCGACGGCCTCAATTTTTGATAACATCGCTATATATATATATATATATATGTAAGAGTGAGTCAAAAAAAGTTTGAAAAACCTTTCAAGCTGACCTTGAGTGGATTCAAAATATAAAAAAAATGTTTCTTGGCCCACCAAAAAAACAGCCGAAATGGTATTTTTTGTATAACTTAAGCATACCTTAAAAAATAATATGTCATTCAAAAGTGCTTCACGAGTACATTACATTTTCTCTTCCGAGCATTTGTACTTCCAAAGTCACATTTGACTAGTAAGCACCGTTAGTCCGATTTGTAAGGCAACTGTGAGAACTGTCGATTATAGTTCATATCTCTCCCGAATTGACCCATAGAGGGGTGAAATATATAAGGTATTCCAGGTACTCCAATTATTTTCAATATTTTTTCTGAACACACCTACCCCCTATCTGCCGCACTTATGAGTGCCCCCATGCAAGAAACACAAAAACTGTCCATTATAGTTTATATCCCTCTCTAATCGACTCCTAGAGGGATCAGATATATGAGCTGATTCTAATATTTTTTGTCTTTTAATATTTCTTCCCAACACACCTACCCCTATATGCCACTCTTCTGGAGATCCCAATACAAAATACGCAAAAACTGTCGATTATAGTTCATATCTCTCCCAAATCCTAGAGAACAGAGCTGTGTAAGATTGCATTCATTTCACCTTTCAAGTCTTTTGATTTTGTTCAAATTGATTGCAATACATAATTTTTTGTTGATACTTCCGACTTGTACATTTAAAATTCGCAATCATTTGTCATAATTTGATTGCAGTCTCGCAAGTCACTTCAAGTCAGCTGGGACTTCAAATCCCTGGATTGAAATCTTTTTTATTTAATTCATTATATCAATTATTGAGAAAAATGCGAACAAATCACAGCCATGTATTTTCCAGACCCTCGTAAAACGCACAGTAAATATAAAAATTATTGATATTGATAATTCCCATTCCCAAAAACGAAATAGAAAAAAAAAAAAAATATCCGTCGAGGGCCACACGAGTGAAGCAAAGCTAGTTAACTCCCATATTTAAGTTAATATTTGGAAAACTGGTCGTGGTGAAACGAAACGGAAATCGGATTCAGAATCAGCACAAAATTTTGCTTATGCCCGTATGATACTGCATTTTTTTGTCCAATTTTAAAATCTGAAAACAAGTGGCGCGTGGGCAGGACAGACATATTTTGTAAGAAAGGGATAAACGTTGTTACTTTTTTATATCTGGTGTTTTTAAGAGCAGCTGCAGATTAAATAAATTAATATTAGCTACACACATCACTTCTAATTCAGCATACATTTATATTAAATAGTTTTGTTTACTCTAAAAATGCCAAATAAATTATTAACAGCACAGTAAATATTTGATCGAAACTTAACGAAGAACGAATTGAAAGAAACGGCAAAAAAAAAAAAATGCAAAGAAAATACAGTCCGTCCTACAATTTTTTTTCCAATTCGTACCATATGCGTACTCACTCACACCAATTGAATCCATGCATTCGTGCTATTTGAACGGCTCTAGTTATAATTTTCGATGATCAATTTAATTAAGTATCATACAGGCTTTAAGTATATTGCGTAAAAAACTTTAAAATATGTGTTACTTGAATATATTCACAAGTCAAATCACAATTGATCGGGAATGGTGACAATGAAATCAAGTCATGCAATTTAATAAATACTGCAATCAAAAATGTGACTCATTGATTGCGACTTCAAAAAATGCAAATGATTGCAATCTTACACAGCTCTGCTAGAGGATCAAGTAGTTTAGTTGTTCCTATTGTTTTTCAATCTTCAACATTTCTTCCCAACACACTTAACCTCTTATCTGGCACCCTTCGGGAGGTCTCTTTACAAGAAACACAAAAACAGTCTCATTTATGGTTCATACCTCTCCGAAATTGTTTGCTATAGGGGTTAAATATATGAGCTGGTCATATTACTTTTACCTTTCAACATATCTTCAAAACACACTTACCCCTGCCACACTTGGGAGGACCCCATACCAAAAATTACGTTGCTATGGTTTCTGCTTGCCTATTAGCTGAATCAAAAATAAAAGTATTAACAGTACAAGCCTAAGCAGGGCTTATGTTAACAGTGATGACATTAGCATTAGTGACGATACAACATTGCTGATATTAACATTGCTGACGTTAATAGTGCTGCCTTTAATAATGTTGATGCGCATTCATAACTTTTAATAATGCCAAAAAGTGATCATGCAAAGAAGATTTCATTTCAAAAATTTATTGAAAAGTTTATGCAAAAAAGACATTAGTCTATATAGTAGAGCTGCCATACATTCCACTTTACGGGGACATTTACCGGTATTGAGAAAGTTAAAAGTGTATAAATAGAAACTCAATAAATTTTTGCATTGCTATGCATATAAATGCAAAATGGTGTTATGTTGATTCATTAATGAACAATCGTCCATATATGTTCCCTTTTCTAGCATCAACTAATTTTATCTAACAACGAAAGGTCCCCAGGTGTCACTCACCGATTTGAATAATTTTTGGATATGTGATAGAGGACAAAAATCTAAGGTCGACGTATTTTTTTATACGTGCTCAATCGATAGTTTACGGTTTCAATGACGTTTTACAATCAGCGAAAATTTCGTTTTTTTGCCACAATTTCACTATTTTCCATAGAAATATATACAAATTTGGTATCAAACGAAAGGTATTTTAAAGCCACATATTAACCCTTGGTTAGTTGGGGTAATGAGTTACCATAGGGTGGAGCTATATTACTGGAGCGAGGTGTGGCAGCCAAGGGTTAATAACTGAGAAGTATAAAATATATTTGTTTCTGTTAAAATTTTCAAAATGAGCATGATTATTCTTAAAATGAGCATGGGAAGCATATAGAAACTTAATAATTAACAGAAAAGGAATTTTGTTAATACAGATCCACATGGTATGAAAATAGGTTTTTAGTAATAACTTTTGATTGGCAAAGAATATTGCGATATTTTTTTTAAATAAATCATTTTTGAAGGTAAACTCTTTTATAAAAAATATAAAAAGAAAATTTTTAAAATAATTATTTTCATCAAAAAATCGAAAGGGTGTACCCTTGTTTTTTTATGATAGAAATAGTTAATAAATTTTTGTTTAAAACTGAATCAATTTTTGCTAATAAACGTCATGCCATATGAAAGAGAGTTTAAAATGCAATTTTTAATTTAAATTATTTTTACAACAAAAACAAATATTACGTAATTTTTTGAGGAAACATTGAATATTTTGGGCCTTTCTTGAAAAAAATATTAAAAATACAAATGTACAGTAATTGGAATTGTTAAAATATTTTTTTGCAAGTACTTTTATTAAACTTTATAACAAAAAAATAATTTTGTGAAATATGTTGAAAACTAGCGGAGGTATTTACACCGAAAATCATATTTTTAAATATCCGATGGTTTTTTCTCATTCCTTCAGGCAAACAAGTTAAAAGCACAAAGTTGTATAGAAGCCCTGTTAAATATAAACTTTTTCTATCAAATATTTACACATACGGAAATTTGGAGAAAAAACAAAATTTTTGATACCCATATGTGGTCTTCATCTCTAAAAAAAAATTTTTTTTTAAGAAAATAAATGCATATTTTAATAAAGAAAATTTTAATATAAAAAGTTAAAAATTTAAAAAAACAAAAAAAAAGGTAACTTTTAGAATTCTCTTAAGTAAAATATAAATAAAAATGAAACAATTTTGAAAATGCGCTCCTTATGATATCGACTAAATACTGTTAAAATTTACAAGAACAAAATAACAATGAAATTTATTTCTCCAAAATGGATGCCGGCATATGTGGCTTTAAAATACCTTTCGTTTGATACCAAATTTGTATATATTTCTATGGAAAAAAGTGAAATTGTGGCAAAAAAACGAAATTTTCGCTGATTTTAAAACGTCATTTTGAAACCGTAAACTATCGATTGAGCACGTATAAAAAAATACGTCGACCTTAGATTTTTGTCCTCTATCACATATCCAAAAATTATTCAAATCGGTGAGTGACACCTGGGGATCTTTCCTTGAAAGTAATCTTTGCGTTTTCTTGTAGTTGGAGTTGTTGATTCTTGCTATTTTATTTTGTGTTGACTGTTCCTGTATTCGAAATTCTACTTTTGGTAAATAATGGTTTTCGTTTTGCTTTTTTGTTCAAACTGTATTTTTTTTGCAATTTTTACAAAAATATGCTCTAAATAAAATATATATTTTCAAACAATTACACAATACAATGATCCTTCATAAATAGATCTAGAAATGAGCCTAAAGTTCATTGTTCTCTTTGTGATTTTTATTTATCAATCAGCCATGGTTAAAAATGTAAAGTTTTTGACATGTCCAGAGCACGAAAAACAAATCAAAATTTGGTGCGTCAAAAATTCTGTTGAAGTGCTGCAGACTTATGGCAGCTCTACTTTTGAGTAGTGTTGTTGTAAGATATCTATTGCCAGCATATATTAATGTAAACTCCTTAGTAGTATTTTCGTAAAGGTTCAATTTTTAAAAATGTTTCACGCACACTACATTATTACTTTTTCACTATACACAGCTATGATTTTTTAAATGTTTACTTTTATGATTTCATAAAGAAAACTTGAAAGCAACATTACACATTTTTTGTTGTTTTATGACATTGAGAGAGGTTTCACAATTTCAAATCATGACTTAATTATTTTAAGTAGAAAAACAGAACAGAACAGAAAACGCAATAAGAAGCTTAAGAATAAAAACTGAAAGTGACGAAGCGTTGATAGGTGTTGTTACTGATAAGGGTCAAATGTAGCAGACAATTAAAATTCAACATACTTTTTTCTTTTTTATTTTTACATGATATGATAAAATAAAAAAAAAAAAAAATATGTCAGTAATGTTATGTCACAAATTTTTAACATATTGCTTTGATATATTTTTATAAACAAATTGGAATCATAATTTTAAATTTTCGGGTCAGTTCACAGTGTGAGATTTCGCTGTGAAAAATGAGCCAAGAAAATCTCACACTAAATGTTGTGAGTAATTTTAAAATATATCTCATATAAATTTATTGCGTAGAGACACAAATCATGGTCCGAGTCCACTAAGTTAAAGAACACACCCGTATGTCAACAAATAAATATTATTTTTTTTACCATTCTCAATAATGTCCCCCTGTCCCCCCACCCCCGAAAAAAACAACTTTAAGATTTTGAAAATATGACAAAATTTTGGTAACTTTTTGAATTAAGCAGCTATTTTTGGAAATTGTTGCACTCAAATCCCAAAGATAGTTACTGAATTAGAAAGACAAGCCTCGAAAAAATGTCTTCTTAATCTTTTCTTCCCAGGTTTTCCATGTCAAATACCTTGAAAAAAGATGAAAATCTCTGATACTCTGGGTTGAAAAGCGTTACATTTTTTTTTTCTGGGTATGATTGTAAAGTTGATCGTAGAAATCATCTGCTTTCACTTAAAACGCTATAAAAGTAATTTCGCAAATTTGATCTTAAATAGAACGATATTGAAGATATCGTTAATCACCACCTAATTTAACCTTATAAAAACTCATAAAAATAAAAATCATTACACTGAGCAAAATATGTGTTAGAATTAAATGAAATTGTGTTCATATTAAACGAATATGTTTTTGAAATAGAGCTTTAAACAATTTCATTTAAGTTAAACACAAATGTTTGTAAAGTAAAATTCAAACAAAAGCTTTTGTTTTCAAAACAATGTTTTTAAATATACTGTTAAAGTAAATATTATTAGTTTAAAAACATTTTTTTAAAAATAAAATTTAAAACAAAAATTTTTATATTGAAAACAAATATTTTAACCCCCATTTTTTCGATGCCATTCTTTAAGTTTTTTGGTGTTTTTGACTTCAGATTTATGATCAGCGACCCCTGGAACCCCTCAAATACTAAATGTAAGGTACATTCGATGAAATTGGTCTCAATTGTTGAGCAAACTACTACACAATTCTACTGCACATAATTTTTTTAATTCAACCTCAGATACCGGCGTATTCTTTGTTATAAAAAAGAAATACTAAGAGAAAATTACAGAAAAAAAAAAACAAATGAGCTTTATATGAGAATGGGAATATGAAATAAGAATTATAAAAAAAAAAATTAACACGCTTGCTTTAAATTTTGTTTTGTAGAAACAGAAACGCGTTAAATTTATATTTTTAAATTTATTGTTTAATTTTAAAGTATGTTTTTTTTCTCAGTGTAAGAACAGCAAAACCACATTTAGATTTTATCTTTGATAGATGAAATTATTAAAGATATATAGTTCAAAATTTAATATTTATTATGGATTATATCCGAATACAACTATAAGATAAGGCATTCCTTTAGTTTTTGCATTGTTTTCGGCTTCCTTTTGGCAAAGCTATCTCTCAGCAGCTTCTATGTTCATCAATAGTTTTAAAAGTTTTAATTAAGGCAAGTGTTGTTTTATGCAATTAATGTCTTTAAAAGTTAGTCAAGCTCATTTTTTTTCAATTCCATTTTTTCTCCGACTTTACTAAAACGATTTTAAGAGTATCTTTAATACTAAAAATTCCCGTAAATACTAAACAAAAGTTTCCATTTGCTATATTTCGAAAACCATTTTGAAAAAATTACGAACCGTATATTTACGCTTAATTAAATAAAGAACCATTATAATTTTGTTTTACTAAACTTTCGTTCAATATGTTCATTCATAATATCAAAAAAAAAATAAAAACAGCTTTTAAAAGAGGTCCTACTATGCGAAAACAAGTTTATTTGTTTCAATCGAAAAGCACAAAACATACAAATGCAATTTATACTTAAATATAAAGTTTTCAAACAACTCCTAAATCTACAAAACGTTTTCGTCCTTCTCTAAGCTTAGGTCAACATTAAAAATTATATCCCTCAAGGCTACACTTGGTAGTATAAGAAAAAAAGAAGAAGAATAAGAAAATAATTTTTAAGTAACTTAAACCTTAAATCGTTTTTAAATTAAATATACTGACACAACTGCGCTGTTTGTATACCCAGCAGTTGCTTAATGAATACAAAATTTTAGATAGAATTTTCTTCCATAAATAGTTTAAACGACTTCGTATAACATTAAGTTTTATAGACGAAGTATCATGTCACGATAAACTAACAATAGCAAAACAGTCAATAAGAACGTTTAAAAGAGAACATTAAAAAATAGTTGCTGTTGGTTTTGTCAAGTATACTTGAAATAAATATTTGCAAATAAATTTTACATCCGTTTCTTATAACTCAGCGTTATTTCTATCATCATCATCATCATGATCATCATCATTAAAGAAACATCATACTTATAAAAAAATTATTAACATATTCATCACTTCCGTCCAAGTTATGTTCCTAGTTATCTAATGCTTTAATCAAATGCATTTGCTTGTTTCTTATTCGTATTCTTACTACTCTTATTTGTAGCCATCATCATAAACATTATAAGGAAGAAGAAAAAACCTTTTGTGCTCTAAATTTGAACAGTATTTATTTAAATGAATGCATATTGTGTGGGACGACAGCGTAGGGAATATTTTACTGCTTTTTTTTTGTGGCTATAGATATCATACCAATTGCTGTTTAACATGTATTCAAATAATTTTATACGGGTTCAGATAGCTGACAATCTGTTAGGCATTTTAGAATCAAGAAATTTTTATTGATTTTTTTTTTAAACATCATTTGAGATGTTTTGTATTTTGTGCTTTAAAACATGCAGCGGCGTGCCAAACGTTTAACTTTGGTCTTATATTGGGCCATTAAGTTGAAAAAAAAATTGCCAGAAAGAATTAGTATTTTTAGGGTTAGCATATACATTTTTTTTGACACTAACAGCTCTTTGGACTAAAAGGGAAATTTAAAGCTTAAATCGAAATACACCTTATCCAAATATAAGTAAAAAGTGTGAGCAACAATTTTTTTGGTACTACGATATGATGCCATTAAAATGGCTCAAGACATTGAAAAAGTACTTCAAAATAACCCTGTAGGAAAATCAACTAATTTAAAAGTAGTTGATAAAGTAGTTTTTTGTCAACCACAACTAGTTGAAATTCTGACTTTTTTCCATAAAACGAACTAACATATTTTGTATGGTGATGTCCGCTAAATAAGTCTACTTGTTAAGTTAGTTAAATTTAAATTAGTTTTTAACTACTTTAAAATAACCAATTGAAAAATATTACTGATGGACTAAAGATAATAATATTTGATGAAATAACATATATATAAACTTGCAATCTAATACATATTTGCAATTAAAACATGTCAAAATCAGAGTCGTTGCCGCCTTAATATAACTCAAAGTAGTTTATCAATCACTGGTTTTTAAGTAGTATTTCAATTATTTCATATATAATTAAAAACAAGTTAGTTTGTTCCTATAGGGAAGTGACATAGTCGTGACAGTTTACAAGTTAAAAGTATTTAAGAGAAAAACCCTTAAATATAAGAATATTTTTTTAAAATTTTTGCAACTTTTTGCTTAAATCTGCATAATTGAATAAGGTTGAAAATATGGAAAATAGTTTAATATTTATATATAATTTAAATATATTTACATATATAGATATGAGTCAGTCCAAATGAACTGATCCAAAAAAAAAAAAAACGAAAGTTGGTTGCTCGACCAATTTTAAGAAAGTTGATATTTTTATTAACAACAGTTGCCCAATATATTTGAATCACAGAACTGCTTTCAGAAATTTTTTGAATCTTCTTCTTTCAAAATGGCGGCCATATTTTCTTTGCTACCTATAGCAGTATATGCATTTGATTTAAGGAGGGACATGACATTCGCGGCAGAAAAAACAGACCTTTTTTTAAAAATTCATAACTCTGTCAAAAACAAAAATTTTTCCAAATTTTTTTTATTATAGTAGAGAATTGAAGAAATTACATGAAAAAAAATCAAAAAAATATATTTTTCACTCCAACATGGTTTTATAGAGCTCCAAACTGGCGGCAGAGAAAAAAAACGGGGCCTCGTGGTTGCAGCGCTGGGAGTTGCAAAAATTTTTCGATCTGGAAAAAAAAATGACTTTTTTAAATTTTAACAAAATTGGTTATCGTATGACACGAGCTTTTTTTTTTACTTTTTTTTTAATTTTTGGTGATGTTCCAAATTTGAAAGTGTGTTTTTTCGAAAAAAATATTGCCTTTAAAAATTCATAAAAAATCGAAAAAAAAAATTTCAAAAAAAAAGCTCGTGTCATACGATAGCGAATCAAGTTTAAAAAAATACAAAAAGAAAAAAAAAATTTCGTCAAAAAATGAACCCGCTAGTGCCGCAACCAGTACGAAAAACATGGTTTCGAGATAAACGCGTTCAAAGTTTGTGAACAAAGAAAAAAATGGTTACCTTGAATCTGCCATGCCTTCGTTATCTTGTGTTGTGCTGTTTCTTATAGTTTTTTAAGCGAAATAACAACCGCCAAAAGGCAGGTGCAAGTAAAACAAGTATGTATATACCAGCTGCCGTACGTAGGTAGCGCAAAAATTAAAAATGCGCTCTCACTAATCCGGCTGTAACTTTTGAATCCCTACGAATTTTTCCATGAAGTTTTTTTTCTTAGAATCTTAAGAATATTTACTAAAATACAAAATTATTAAAAAAGTGTATTAATATGTTCGATTTCAAAAAACTGCCAATGTCATGTAACCCCTTAAAAGAAAACGGATTTTTTTTTTTTTTTGAAAAATTTCCATATCCTTGCTTATAGGTTTTTACTGGTATGTGCTGGTAGATTTTTTTATCAAAACCCTCCCTTAAGGTAAATCCTGGCTACGGGCCTGCATTTTTATATTCAAAACGTGATATCTTGCAATTTATTTTTTTATAGAAAGCAGTATGTTAAAGTCATAAATTTCTTTTCTAGCGTACATTTCAACTTGTTGCTTAAACATACATTTTTTTAACATTCTAACTCATCAACTTTTTTGTTTACAGCCTCTTAAATATTTGAATTTGTAGAAAATTGCTGAATTTTTACGGGTTTAAAAATTTGTAATTTATTCATAATAAATTACATACTACTATTATATTGCAGTTAGCATTTGGAAGATACAGCCCTTTGAAATTCGTCAAAATTCACCTCATAGTATCTATATTAGGGTGGTCCTTATATGGGTTTTCTTTCAAATTACAATGATGGATGGTTCTTGATTCGCTCCAAATGTCAAAAAACTACTCTGTTTTTTTTTCAGATTTTTAAATTGAGTTCTAAATCTAACTATTTGCCCACTTGTCCGCCTCCATACAAAATATGTCAATAAATAAATTAAAAAAGTCTTAAAAGGAATAAAATATTGCCTGTGCACTGTAATTAAGAATATAAACAAACAAAGAGAAAAAGAAAAAATTCAAATTCGCCCACAATCACGCCTACCTCCCATACATCAAGTTAATTTCAAACGATATATTTTCCATCATATTGGACCGATTTCAAAATAACTCGGTACGGACATATATATTTATGTGCAAAATTTAAAAAAGATATTTCAGTCACGCCCACCTCCCACACAATTAATTTTATTTTTTATATTGTTAAATAAAAATTAATAATAATACAGGAAGAAAAATTAAAAATTTGTATTAAGATTTGACGAAACATTGAAAATATTTTCGAGTTAAGGCGAATAAGAACAAATAAGTCTGTTTTTTATAAAATTTTTAAAATTTATTATTTCAAAACTCAAAAAAACCAAAGAAATTTAAGAAACCCAAAAAAAAAAAATATGTGTGTGGCCGCCACGCGCGGTAGAAGTGAAACTTTTACCCAAAAAGGGAATTTCTGTGAAGATTGCTAAATTATTTTATTAAAATTCCCTTTTTCAATGCAATCAAATGGTTGAAAATCAGTCTGCCTTCATACCACAGTAGTAGTTCAAGAACTGTTTTTTCATAAAGCCAACTAGTTTTTTAAACATGGCGATATTATGGAAAATATCAATTGTCCGTTTTGTTTATGGACAATTACTGAAAAGTTCAATATTCACGTACAGAATAAGATCACTGGTTTTTTTCCTTTCGTGACACAGTTGGTTATCAAGTGGATTTTTTTATTTTAATTTGATGACTTAAGTCAACCCAGGCTCGATCCTCATAGCACAGACGACTGATCTTGCTGTTTTATTTTTATTTATGAATATTAAAAAGAAAAAATTTGTCGAAAAACCTGTTTTGGGAATAATGCACTTTTCCGTTTCCGTACTCGTGTCGAACCGCGTACAATTCGACTGCAATTTGAAAGTGCTACCATCTCACCATTGCCTTCCTTGCATCAAAGCGAACAAAATACGAACAAACCTGGAAGCAAGCATAGTAAAGATCTTCCAATTTATTCCATAGGATTGATGCTAAAAAGAATTTGTATTGTTTAACCAAAATAATCATCTATCGATTATATAATTTGGGCTTTATTTATATTATTTATTTTAAATTTTTCTTAAAAAAAACAAAAACTACCTGTATGATTGTAAATATTTTTAAATTAAAAAAAGCACAAAATTTCAATTGCAGTTAGGACCATTAAACCTTTGCTTCGTGGTCAGAAGCTCTAACCTTTATGCTACAGCGCATACTTGTTTGGATTTATTTTACCGTGTCTACACAGCTAAAAATATTGATGCGTTTTTCGTTACAAGACTTGCATTGTATTTTATGTTGCATTTGCGACGATATTTAATACTAAGTGATGCAGACATGTATATATATAGAAAAAACTCCAACATTATCATAAAACTTCTGCTATTTCCCACACGGCACAAAATCCGACTTCGATATTGTATATATATAGAAAAAACTCCAACATTATCATAAAACTTCTGCTATTTCCCACACGGCACAAAATCCGACTTCGATATTGAAAACTTCAAAATTTACGAATAGTTCGCGATGATAAAAATCGAATTCGATATTGGTTACGATTCGAAAAAGATACGTAATGGTTACTTCGTAAACGAAGGTTCGCTTATGTTTCGAAAAATTATTCGTTAACAATTCCAAAGCGATTAATTCTTCAACACAAATGCGAAGATAGTTATATTTTCTACTTTTTTACTGTAAGGCGGTTACTTTCGGATATTTTTTTTTTGGCGCTTTCAGATTTACTTTTGTAATTACTGACGCGATAACACTGGTATGAAATAACTTTCGATTTTTGATCGCCAATTAGGGAAAAATACGAAATTTTTCTTTGATAAAAGTTCATTGCAAACGAACTTTCGCCCGTTGGGTTACATATGCATGGTGTTAGTTTTAATTTCATATGCAAGTGTTAATTTTCGGCACAATATTTTAGTAACATATCCTTCTTATGTTTTAGTTTCGACCGACATATCGTAGATAATCTGATAGCTCAGTTAATAATGGAAGCACTTGTAACCAGTATTTTGTGTGTTAGAATACCGCAGCATGCGAATATTTTTTATTTCGATATAAATGTGAGTTAAGAACTACATCTGAATTATATGAACGATACGACATTTATATGGAAATTCACAGATCTAAGAATAAAACAAAATTGCAGTGAATCAAAGTTGCATTCGTTAATATTGCAGCTTGTGCTGTTTCCAAATCAATCAATACAAGGCCTACTTCGAAAATTGCTTTCTGAATTTATCAAAACTCAATTTGGGAAATGCCTTAAAGTATGCTAATGTTCTGAAAAAAAGTTACGTTTAAATTCAAATTTTTGGAACGTACTGTACTTTCAGAGCATTGAACGAAAGACTCAATTCAATCATAAAAGAACGAGAGAAGTACTGATTGTTGATTTAACATAAGTTTGAGCTACTGAAATAAATATGTCTACGTGGCCAAGTGGTTAGAACAGCCGGCTATGCATACAAACGTATTGTGTTCAATCCTCAGTGGAAGCAAAAATATAAAAAAAAAAAAATTTCAAATAGTAATTTTTTCGTTTTTATACAACTAGTGCGGCGAATTGCTGTGTTGTTGTTTTCATAAGAACCATTTCGTTATATTGGTCTTACCTCCCATTTAGATCGGCATATTGTTATATACGCGGCTATAAGTTTCACTTCAAAAAACACCATTTGTACCTTATCCGAACATAATGTCCATGGACCGCTTGTTCATGGAATAACATCAAAAACAAATAGAATGAAGGAAATATTTGCAGATAAAATCTTTTCTTTTACATAATGATAATCTTATATTCAATCTTGATTAAGAAAATTATGGCCGAAAAATTTTAAATTAATGCCCGATATTTATTTTTAAGAATTTGGGCGTAATTTCTTTCGAGCTCAATTGCCATTTCAAATTTGGGCTTTCTTTTTCAAAATTGAAAGCTTAAAAAATTTTGGGCTATTTTGCCATTGTTTTTTCGGGCGTCAGTTCTTCGGTTGTTAGTTCTGGTTAAACAAAAATTATTTATTAAAATAACGCAAAAGCTTAGTTAAATTAAATTTAAAATTGCTTATTGGAATATTTAAAATAACGATACCCAGCAGAAAACTCGCTGAGGCCTTTTATAGTCAGACTGGAATTCAGGATTGAATTTCTTAACATTATCATGCCTCCATTATTCAGTTCCAATTTCAAGGCTGAAACTAAAATATAATTCGGGCTTCCTTTTTACAGACCTGTATTCCTACCTGAAATTAAACATAAAATCAGTCCTGTTTAATTTCAGGCCAGATTTCATATCAGAATATGAAATCAAAATTGATATTCAGACCAAAAATAATACATGAACATTTAAAAAAAGAAATACCAAATTTCAGGTCTGAAGAGACGGACACTTGTATAAAAAAAACACTTGAGTTCTTGCCTGATCAGGCGTGACATTTTCTGCTGGGTATCTACTAGTTATATTTTTCTTGTGAGTACTCTGACAAAAACTAATATCTTTTTGGGGTTGCTTGGTAACGATATCCTTTAAAATGTTAGCTTATATGGAATTTTAACCTTTGATAGTATTAAATTGAGTTTGATTATTTAAAGGAATATAATTTCGAAAAGTGCCAAAAATTTCGAAAATTTTGCTTTTAAAATTCAACACAGATACACAGATACAGCAGAAAGAAAAAATTATAGTTAGTTTAAAAGCTGTAATAGATCGATTGATGTCTCTTTGTGTTTGTATTCAAGTTTCAGGTGTTCAACACTTTCCATCTCTCAAATGTTCTACTTTACCTTATAGTGCTAATATCTTAATCCGTGTCTGTTTCTATTCACCCACCTCTGTTTCTATCTATGTGGTCTTTTGTTCCCACCCACACGACCATGCTGAGCAAAATATGTTTAGCACATCTTTTCATTTTCTCAATCCTGCTAATCTGTTTTTGCATTGCATACATTATTTATATAAATATTCTTACAAATTCCCAGTATTTTCATTTAATTCTACTCTATTTTTTATCTTTATAGGTGTTAAGGTGTTAAGCATAGCATTGTGTTTGTTGCCACCAAGAAGAATGAACAAAAAAACATTGTCAGCAGCATCAGCACTAAGACCATCGTAAACATCATCGTCATCGTCATCGTCATCGTCAACGTCAACGTCATATTGTGACACAACGATAACAACAACTTTACACAAGAACAACAGCAACAACTTCTATAAAGGAAAAACGGAAAACTAAAAACAGCAACAAAAACTGAAAACATATGAACAACGACTACAACAACAACGAAATCGGAAATGAGGCATATTCTTTTATATGCGCCTTGTTAGTTTTGAAAAGGACCAACGAAGCAAAAGGATACAATTTCTGCCAACTCACTGGGAGCTGCTGTTGAACTAGTTTTTTCTTTTTTGATGTTGTTATATTTTTTGTTTTTTTCGCCTGGCACCGGCAGTAACACGCCAACAAACAACTGTAACAGAGGCAAAAAATAAACTATATCCTTAAAGGAAACAACTGCAATACCGAAGAAGAAATCCTACATAAATCCACGAGCGGCTAATGCAAAAAAACATTTAGGAATCAGTTGCTACCAAGAAATACCCAAGACATTGTTATACCCCTTGATACACACTTACTCACTCCGAACAATATGCCATAAAACTAGTTCAACTCCATTAACTCAAACGCTAGCTGTACACAAACCAAACTCGTCTGCCTCTCGCTTCACTTTGCTTAGGCGCACCTCCTGCAACTAGGTCGAGATGTTGCGCGATATTTTCCTTTATTTGGTTCTAATAGTTTTATTTTGCTTAATTTTTATGGCGCAATTAATTGTTAACGTTTATGCATTCCAGCGGCAACCGCCGGTGCCAAGACCAGAACGCAGTGACGTTATCTTTGTGTAGCAGGATAATGCAAAGTAGGATAATGCAAGGAATAAACAAAAGGAAATGTAAGAATGAGCTGTTGCTACTGCGGCTTCAGGCCGCGAAAGTCACGGTAGTGGCTTGCCAGCATATAATAAGCAAAAACAAAGAACAAAGCCTTAAAAGTCAACGTGGATGGAGAAGAAGAGTAGCAGGAGACGGAGCAAGAGGAGGATGTGGAAGAAGACAAGAAAGTACAGGAAGTAGCGCAGAGGCAACATTTAATGTAATCAGCCAGGATGCGGTTTTAATTGTTACAATGACAATAACCAGAAGTAGAAGACGAAGACGAAGCAGAATACGAAGAAGTAGAAGTAGAGGCGTAGCTGGCAACAATTTGCAATAAACTGTTTGACTGACACAAACCCTAATTAACAGTTACACGTTTCTAACTTTCCAAAGACAGCGAGCGAGTGAACGTCAAGCTGGGTGATGGCAGTTATGGCTTTCAGGCGGCGTGTGGTGCTTTAAGAAATAACGCTGCAGGAAGTGAAATACATTAACTTCATTAAAAAAAAAAAAAAAAAAAAACACCAAACGAACCGAAACGAAAGGACGAAAAATTAAAATAATAATAATATAAAAAAAAATTTAAACAATAAAAAAAGTAACAAATGGAATCCATTTGAATGCTTAATGAAGAGAAACTTAAAAAAGCAAAAATGTCGTCGACATAGATTTATATTAATGTGAAGTTTGTAAATAATAATAATAATCATGAAGTTAGCAGCGTATTAAAGCACTCAACAATAGCATAACAAATAGCATAAAAAGCGTAAATTAGAGAGCTAAAAAGTTGGCCAATTTTCTGTTTGTTTTTATTTATGAAAAATTAAAACGAATTAAATGAGAAAAGTAAAATAACAGAAATTATTATTAATTTGTGAAAAATTTGCAGCATTTAATCAAAACGCACTTAAGAATAAAATTAAAATACAATCAGAAGCAATTTTGACATTTAAATTTTAAGAATTATTTTAATATGCTCGCAATTAATTTTAAGAAAAATTTGTAAAGATGCCAATGTTTTTCAGTTTGCATGATAAATAAATAATCTTACATTTTAACTTTATATCAATTGTTTATAGTTTACAAATACTTTTTAGTAATAATCTTCTGTAATCTAAGTTGTGAAAACATTAGTTTTTATGAAGAATTTGTAAGAATTTTTTAGATTCTTCTCTATGATCATGAGTATTTTTCCAATAGAGAGGCATATTTTTGCAAAATGTGTTTCTCTGTTTGGCATGTTGCAGAAGAAACCAGAGATACATATAACCTTTAAGCGTTAAGATAAAAACACATTTATGCATTTTACGCTATCATGAGCACAAGTTATGCTATAAATGACTTAGCTCATTTTCACATCTTTGCTTGATGTGATTAGTTAGTTCTTAATTGTTGTGGAACTGTTTTGAAGTCAAGCTGTACGAAATGTACTCGATTAGCATACATAAGGTCTGTTTAAGTTAGGCAGGAATGAAATGAACAGTCGTATAATTTCAACATGAGTCAGAATACTCAAAAAAAACCGAACAACACAGAGCGGCAAAAGGAGTCGGCAAATTACACTGCTCTACAGTGGTTCTACTCTAAGAGATTTGAATACCCGGCGCCTCCCGGGGTTGGTGTAGCATTTAGAGTGTATATAATGTATGGAAATAATACAACTCAAAATGCACAACAATCAATGGATACGATCTCAACCACATATTTTTTTGTCAATATTTCTGTTAATAAAATTTCCAATTTTAGGACTTAGTCTTCAATACTTATAAAAAAGTGACTGACTCTCTATCCAGTTAAAATTATTAAATTAAAACTCTTTTTGCCACTTGTCACTTAGGTATACATTAAAAAACGATGTTTAAATTTGAATACGCATGGCATGTAGATACTCGCTGAAAAGTTTTTTGTTGTTTGCAGCTCCTTATTGTTGCAGTTATTTTTATACATTGAGTTACGCAAAGCTTTTTCCTTGGCCAAGAAAGTTAAAAATAAAACAATTTTTCCCTTTAACCTTTTAAGCTGTATGTATATACTCGAAATTATGTGCATATTATAGTCCCGCCTACTTTTAACATCGTGCTTGGAACGGACTGCACCCCCTATGCCAAATATCAACACCATGGTCTAGATATTTACTGAAGTAAAGCACTTAAATTAAATCGACACGATCCCTTGACTAATCCCAACCAAGCTTTTGGACAACGGACTGCTCTGTTGGTGTAAGAATAAGGCTGGATTCACTGACCACCTTCAGCAACTTTTTGCGAAAATAAAATTAATCAGTGAGAGCAAGCCTCTCTAGCGCAAAAATTTCATATAAAAAAACGTGCAAAACTTGCTAAAGGTGGTCAGTGAATCCAGCCTAAACGCGCAAAATTTAGTTAAAGTCAGACAAATTGTGTATAATTTTTTGTACAGTTAATTTTTGTCCAGTCGTTTTCAAGTTTAAAGCATCCGAACAAACCAAGATCAATTTTTATATACATAGATTTTATGCAAATCATCCAAGATATCACGTTTAAGCTGTTGGATTTGTATGAGAGTGAAATAGTTTACAGTTAAGAAAATTTTTAGTTGAATGAGCGGTGTCACGCCCCATTGCCCAATATTCGCTGAAGTTTTTCAGTCAAAGGACACGACTAAATAGTAAGTTAGTTCCGTGTTTGACTTATAGTTTGGGAGTAATACCGAAAAGTATGGCTGCTGAAAAAGTGCCACGCCCATCTTCCAATGCCCATAAAATTTTACCAGAGAAACGGCTTGTGTAAATTGAGGTCGAATACCGAATTTCGAGGCTGTGTCACGTTTATTCCAAAGCTTTTCGATATCTCAAATTTGGGTTGTATGGAAGGTGCCACGCCCACCTAATGTAAGCTAATGGTTCTATGCCTATAACCTTCGCGCAAGTGCAAGTTTTTCTTAACTATACCGAAATCGAATAAAATCTACGGCCAAAATTTCAGGTCAGTCGGCACATCAGTCAATTTTAATTAATGATTTCTGAAAAAGTTGGCGTAGCTTTAGTTAGACCACGCCCATGTTTTGTACAGTTGCCGACAGTAATCATATAAACTAAACAACCAAATTAAAGTCTAATATGTCAAAATCGTCTGAAATATACTATTTTTATTGATTTGTGGGCGGTAAAAGGAGGTGTGGCAATTCTTTAGTACAGTTGCCGACAGTGAGCATACAAACTAAATTACCAAATGTTAATCTAATACGACCAAAACCATCGGAGCTATAGCATTTTTATTGATTTGTGGGCGGTGAAAATGGGTGTGGCGGACATTTCTTTTTTTCCAAACCTTTGCGGAACAATTACGAATAAACCCGCAGAAGGAAGTATCCAATTTGGCCCAGTCGTTTTCAAATATTCAGCATTCGAAACCCACTATTAATTTTTATATATATAGATATACGAGTATTTTGGCTATGTTAACGTTTATGTTTATGAACACAATTAGATTTTTTTAAACATCAAAATATTTAAAATTATTTTTTATGTCAAAAATTTCAAAATGTCAAAAATCGGGAAAATTTAATTTTATATAGTTATACCCCAACGCGTACTACGTAAGGAGGCGTGGCAGGTATAGAAATATATATATATATTTTTGATCAGCATCATTTCCTGAGTCGATTTCCGTGTGTCCGTCTGTCTGTCCGTCTGTCCGTCTGTCGACACGATTACAGCCGCAATTTGAAAGCTATCGCGATGAAATTCAAAATATAAGTTTATTTTTAAAAAAGGAAGATCAAGTTCGAGAATGGGCCAAATCAGATGGAAACCACGCCTATCTCCCATACAAAGTGGCTTTATTTTAAACGTAAAATCTCTTAAAAATCCACAAAAACTAATGAAATGTCTTGAAATTTTGCACATTAACTTTGACATATAATATCAACCATCCCTATGATATATGGCAAAATTGGATCAAAGTCGCGCCTACCTCCCATAGAAAGTGACGTCATCAAAATAGGAAAACTTTCATCAAAAATATAAAACTGAATATCATCGTGTATGTCGTAGCTAAAGACTTCGAATATACTTCAATATGGCCGCTGGGGGGGATTTTAGCTTTGGTACCCTGCCGAAGCTCCATTCCTTACTAGTTTTATATTTGTTTTTTAAAAAATTTTAAATTTTAATTCACAACTGAACTCTTTTATGGCTATTTAATTCTTTTTATAAAAATGTATTAAGCTGAAAAATTGTTTTAAAAATAGTCATATGTTGATTTAAGGTAATTTCACTTCTATAACTCTCAAACTTGTGTATTGACCCCGTGCGTAGCATCGTTTCCGAATATGATTTTGTAAGAGCTTCAAAAAATTTAAGTATAACTTCTTCTAAGAAAATATTATAGAGCGACTATTATGGGAAATTGAAAAATTTTTTAAAGCGAAGCTTTTTACGCCTCGTTCTGTGATTTGCTTGAGTGAAATCTCAAAAACGACACCGTTTTTTTCTTAGAAATTTATGGTTTCTTTGTTGCTTCCGTTTATTATAACAAAATAATTTAATACATAATATCAAATATTAAAACATTTTTTAGTACGCCGTGGGAATCGAACTCGTGTCCCACCGATTAAGAGTTCTATACACTATCCACCGTTCTATACACAATATTAACTATAACTGAAGCTATGTTGCAGTACATCACAATAATCTATTAATAGATTTTTGTTGTTTCGATAGCTGCTAAACTACTTGCTACAAGATGTCAACATCAGTGTTGTCACTTTACCACAATTGTTCTTGGTGTCTTTTTTGGTTTCTACCACTTTCTACCACTATTTGCATTTTCCCAAAATTTGACAATTTTTTTAGTTCAGATTTAATTTAGCGATATTTATTTTTAATATTTATTTAATATTTTATTATTTTTAATATTTTATTACTTGTGGCATATAAAGAGTGGAGGCAGTACTGTTTTAAGAACATTACGTGTATGGGAATTATTTGCAATAAATCTAATAAAGCGTGAAAAATTACTTTATGGCATGGTATACCTCTTATGATATTTTTGTTTTTGCTGTAGGACTTGAGTCGAATTTTTTTCTTAAGAAGAAAAAATCGTCCACCCTTTTTAACCCTAGAATACTAACCATCCGCTCACTATACGTTATATTACTCGTAAGGAGTGAGTAAATTTTACGTAGGTTAGTACTCTAGGGTTATAATCTACCATTCATTTTAGACTCAATCTACCACTATTTAAAATTTTAAAGTGACAACACTGGTCATCATCCTCTAACTATTAATAGATTATTGTATTCTGCTGATCATAACTTCAGTCAGACTTAATATTGAATCAATTGCTGTTCGTTAGGATGCTGTTTGGATCAGTGAGTAGATTGTTGAACTATAAATCGCTGGTGTACAAGTTCGATTCCCGCGGCAGGCAAAGAACTATTTTTTTTTGTTTTCTTTTTATTCATGTGAATGCGTTTGTGTTGTTGTTGCTACATACTTTTGTTTTCTTTTTTAGCACAGTGCGAAGGAAAAATTAAGTATTGGCCACAAGTGCGTATGAAATAACAATGAATATAACACGTAATAAAATAAATTAAACAATAATGAAATGTAATAAGACTTATGGTTGTGAATATAAACTTGTGTTATTTTAAATTTTTGAATTTAAAAGTTATTTCATTAAAAAAAAAAAATTCAATTCTCAAAAACTGCAAAAAAGCTTCGCTTCTCTCGTGTGTTTAACGAAGTTCCTGTTTTTAGTCAAAGAGGCTTTAATTAAAAATCAAAGCTAATGTGCAAAATGTAATTTCATTCATTACACTAATTTTTGTGAACTTTACTACATAAATAAAGTCACTTTTTATAGGAGGAAGGCGTAGTTTTCATATAATTTTGTCAAATTTCATAGACAAGTCTTATACTAAAAATCAAAGCTTGTGTGTCAAGTCATATCTTTATTTTATGTGTATTTTTAAGCGTATTAATATTTTCATCAAGTCACTTTGTATGCAAAGCAGGCGTGGTTTTCATTCGATTTTGAAAAATCTAAAAATAAAAGTGCATATTTGAGTTGAAAAATTATGCAAGACATGAGATTAATTTTTGTTGTATTTTCGAAATTTGTATTCGAATTTCGAGCTCAATCTTTATATTTTAAATAGAAGCTTACGCATTCACAAGGATAGCTCAAAATGACTACAGTAGTCGAGACGACTACAGCCGACTAAATTGATTCAGGTGTTGGTGCTGATGAGGAACATTTTAAGAGATTTTGCCATTTTTAATATACTAGTAGCCAATTTGTATGGAAGGTGTTGTGCGACCATATTCCAAAATCAATTTATATTTAAAATTAAGGTAAAATTTCAAGTCATTAAATTCACTGCTGTGGAATTTTAGAAGATTTTTCTCTATATTTAGAAGAATTTCAAAAAATTTTAGAAGATTTTTTTTGATATCGTCACTTTGTATGGTGTGATTTTCATTCGATTTTGCCAAATTTCTGAGTCAGTGTTTATATTAAAAATTAAAGCTTATGTGCAAGATTTAAAGTCATTTTATTAGTTTTTTGTGCGATGTTTTAAGAGACTTTACTGTTTAAATAAAGCTTCTTTGTAAGGAAGATCGGCGTGGTTTTCATCCGATATGGTTAATTTTCAAAAGAGTCTTATATATCGAATTTTATTACGATAACTCTACTACTGTAATCGTGATGACAAACAGACGGACATGATAAAATCGGCTCTGTGAAATAAGACACCGAAACAAAATCGAAATAAGGTTCCAAAAATGTTTTTTTTTTTATTTTCATTATGAAATAACACCCTTCGATATAAAGCCCCAACTAGATGGAATAAAGTCCCATCATAACAAATAAATTGCCCAACTTCTAAACTTCTTCTTGGATTCAGCCCCATAGCGCACGATGGGGAGAAGCTCCGGGGGAGTTTGGGAGTAAGAAAGTTTATGTTTTCAGGCCGCAACTGTAAATACCTTGCCAGACCAGAACTTTCTAGTCAAATTTTTCCAGTTCATCTTTGCTGACTGAGTCATCGACATTTTGCCCTTTAAGTTTCGTCTATCTTGTCGTCCATAATAATCGACAATTTTAGACCTATCAAAAAATTTTGTACAAAATATTTCGTAAAAGTATTTTTTTTTTTATTCTAAGTATATGTCTATTATTAAATTTTTTAAATCACACAGAAACATTTATGTATCTAGTATATCATATACATGATATAGATATGCAGGTATTTTTAACCAGCAATGCTGCTTATGTCGACCACAGTACTGCCATTGTCTACATTACGTACAATATTGTCGACATTGTCTACAAATTGTCGACATTTCCTACAAATTGTCAACATTGTCTACAAATTGTCGACATTGCCTACAAATTGTCGACATTGTCTACAAATTGTCGACATTGTCTGCAAATTGTCAGCATTGCCTACAAATTGTCGACATTGTCTACAAATTGTCGACATTGTCTACAAATTGTTGAAATTGTCTACATATTGTCGACAGTGTCCACATCGAAATTGTCGACAATTACAGTGCACACGCAGAAGAACATCACTGCCTATGAGTTTTGAAATTTGAAATATTTCACATGGAATACTAAGTAAATGGAAAACATGGAAAACTATTATTCCATAAATACATTTTTTGGGGCCATACTCAATTTTTTCTTTTGGGGGCTTTATTTCAATATGAAAAAAATGCAATATAGCTCTCAAATATGTAATACTACCCTAATTATTTGTGTTGTTTTTTTTGTATAATCATGGTTGGGCCTTATTTCGTTTGTAGTTTAAGGCATTATTTCCTGTGATCTAACTTCAGATGGAGATGCTGATCAAGAATTTATGTATATAATTTTTCTATACCTGCCTATATCTATAAGAAGATAATACATACACAATACGCAGTACTCGTTGGGGTATAATAAAGACGAGGCTGTACAAAGAGAGCTTAATAAAATTCACCTTTTGACATTCCCAATAAACAAAGCGAGTCTTGCAACTAGTAATTTCAAAAAATGAAGTCATAAAAGTAAAAATTTGAAATGTGTATAAATTTATCATGATAGGAAATAAAAATAGATACAATTGCCTGTGTTAATTTTATTTGAAAATGCACTTACATTTTTTACTAGTACCTACAGATTTTTTGTGAAAATCCTGGCTAAAAATATATTTTGTTTAAATAATAAACAGACTTGATATAATGCAACTTTTGATCATATTAAACATATGTAACTTTATCTATTCGCATAATTTTTTGACATAAGAACCTTAATTTTTGATAAAAAGTTGTGAATTCTGCTTATTGTGAATTGATTTTATAAAAAAAAAATCTATATAAAAGAATTTTTACTATGGCAATTCCTTTAAAATTATGGGTTTTGTAGAAACTCTGTATAATAATTTTTGACATAATTTTTTGACATAGGAACCTTATTTTTTTGTAAGAAGTTGCTTAACAATATCAATTTCTTAAAAAATATGTTATTTTTTCTGTAGAAACTCTGTATAATAACATAATATGTGTATTTATTTATAATGGGAAATGTTTAAACTTGTATTTATTTAAAAAAAAAAAATTTGTTAATGTATGTTTTATGGTGCATCAAAATGCTTGAATTGTTAATTCAAATTAGTTAGTAGTCTTCCAAAGTATTGAAATAAAATAAATTATATTAAATAGAAATTTAAGCGCATTAAATATAATTGCTTGAACTTAAATTAATAGAATCGTAAATACAATTCGCAAGCTGAAAGCGTAAAGTACGCAAAAATCTTTTAATTAAACTTAATGAACTTGTAAAAGAAAGACTTGATAATTTTGATTCAATGGAAAATAAAAATACATAAATTCTATAGCAAATGTATGTATTTTAAACTTAATATTTATAAAAATAAATATAAGAGCTTAAAATTTTTGCTATTCATATAATAATTAAAAATTTAAATTAAATGTGTTTTAATATTTTATAATTAAAAGAAAAAATAATAACTACGCAATATGTTTAATGTTTATAATTTTGAAAACCTACTATGACAGGAAACTCATTTTTGTTTTTATTGTCAATATTGTTTGTTCTACAAATTAAATTATTCCTCAATATAACTAAAAATACCCAAAAATGCATAAAAAGTTAAAATTGAATACAATAATAGCATAAGTATACATACATAAAAATAGATAATTTTTGCAAGTAGCTAGAAAAACTCTTTCAAAAACATATAAATAAAATAGATAAAATAAAAAAAATAAAAAAAAAATTACTTAGCGTGCTGAGTATTTAAAGGAAATAAAAAAAAAATAATATAATTATATATTTAAAAATTAATACAGCAACGATTTGGCAGCTTAAACTACTGCAAAGTAGCTTATAGTCGGTATTATATAATTGAAACCGAAATGTATGCAAATACTTAAGCAATAAACTGTTTAAACACAGATTGATGCCAAACAAACAAACAAACATACTGTATACAATAACATAGTATCTTCAATAAACTTAAAGCTACATACGAGCTTTCATATACAAAACAATAATATCAAAAATTACCCAAAATACAAATACAATATTTATCTGTCTGTTAAATCAACTCAATTCAATGTAAAACAAAGTATTTATTATGCGATACGATATTTGTACTGCAGTAACAGCAGCAGTCGAAAATATTTAGTTAAAAAAGTGTGCTATAAAAACATTTACCACACAAATGCGTCAAACCAAATAAATAAATAAATAAACGAATTGTAAAAAATTTAAAATACTGTTGTTTTTTAAACAAATCAAAAAAGTTGTTTTGCGCTAAAAAAAAGTATTGGTTGGAGTGTTACAAAGTTTTAGCTATTTGGATAGCTTTTTCCCTGTTAATCCTGAAATGATTGCTGAATGAATGCTTTTGTGTTTACTCGACTCAGAACGCAGTTCATTGAAGTGCACAATTTTCTGTAACGATTCTTGATAATATTTTGGCAAATTTTTAACGTTGCTGTTTATTTTCAACCAAAATATTGCTGTTTATTTCAAGGTTTGTTTTGTTATATTGATTAATTGCCATATATTTTTAAAAGTATCTTTTGTATTATTGACTTTGCCAAGGGTCAAAATTATTTACTTTGCTTTTTTGAGCGAATATTAATTGTTTCGCTATTAATAAGTTGCTTTTCTATACCTAATTTTTTCCTCAGAATTAAGTAAGGCGTATTTTTTTTTAATGAAATCTTTAATCTTTGATATAAAAACTGCTTATGGAAACACCGGATATAGGAACATTATTTAAATCAGTCTTTGCAGTTTTTATTATTAAATAAAAAAAAAAAACGAATTGGTAATTTCAGCCCTTGAAAGGACTTTGACCGAGCTTTTTATGATCAATTGTATTGTGCGTGTTGTGAAATGTTTGAACAGAAATAAACGAGAACTGGACCTACAAGTTTTATGCCGACTCCAAACGGCTTATGTTCTCAAGAAGCTTTTCATGGCAGTTTTTACTCTCTGAGGTTTGACATTGTCTGCAGAGACGCGACGGCCGAACAGAAACAATTAATTCAATTAAAAAAAAAAATTCTGTGTCAGGTGGGATTCGAACCAGAGTTCTCTGGCCACTACGCCACGACTGCCACTAGAGATAGGGACTGCAGAAAGAAAATGCATGAAAAGAAAATTATTCTGAGACTTCATTAATAGCTATAACATCTAATATTTACCAATCAATTTTAGAAATTTTTTTTATGCGGTGGAGATAGACCGAACTCAGAAGCTACCCAAATACTTAATTTTTTTCATATAAAATTGGTACTGTATAACTTTTGCCTAATATGTGTGCGCAATATTTGACCAATTAGCTTTTATAGTGAAACAAGATGTTTGAGCTAATATTGTCATAATTGAAGTAAAATAATTTTTAACTTAATTCCTCAAAACTGAGGTACAGAGATATTTATAATGTTTTAAAAATCATGTGTATCAGCTTCATGATTTTTAAAATTTCTTTTCTGTACATTAAAAGTTGCTGGATTTTTTTCTCCTTATTTAGAAATACGGCTAGTTAAAATATAAACTCATTGCCATAAAAAAACATAATGTTCCGAAACATAGTATTTGAGTTTAAACTTTAAAGCGTTGATATTTAAACGTTAGATAATGTTAATAATTTTTTCATATTAAAATTAAAACAAATAGCTTGTTACTCACAAAATCAGCTGAATACGTAGGGTTTATTGGGATATCGTGATGAATGGGACAGTGAAATAAATATATTTGCAGTACTGAAATTTCAATAGCTATCAAACATTCTCGTTGCTAATACACTTTTGTGTAGCGTTCGAGTGAGCATCCTTAAGAGGGACATCGTCATGAATGGGACAGAGAAAAAATATATTTACCAAGCTGGCAGTACTGAAATTTCAACTGTCATCGAACAGTCTCATTCTAGCTCACTCTTGAGTAGCGTAGGGAAAGAAAAAAAGTGCTCATTTTTACTATGTCAAACATATTAAAAATAATTGTAAGGTAGATTTTTATTAGAGGCTATGAAAATTCAAAAATACTGCAAAATATGCAGTTCACCCAAAATTAGTTTTATCTTTAGCATATTATACGATTTCCAAAATAAATGCAAGTAAAAAAGTATATAAGAGCATACAAAATTACGTACTTTCGTCATGAATGGGACAGTTTTCTCGTAATGAATGGGACAATTTTTAAGTTTATTATTTTTTGTGTGGATGTTATTTTTATTGCATAAGAACATGTTTTGTGTTTATTTATTGTGGTTGCAAAAAAGGCAATTGTTTTTGGATATTTACAATTGCCTTTTTTTATACATCGTGCACTTTTCAATGTTTTTTGCGTTTTTTTAAACATAAACTGTTTTTATGTTATTTTTCTGTTACATTAGGAATAAAATATATATTTAGAATTGATTTTCGTTTTTGGATAAAACGACAGAAAACAATTAGAATGCAATACAAGCTCAAGCTAGAATACAAAATTAAGAAACAGCACTTGAAGCAATCAAAGCGGTGACAATTGATGAAAACCCGTTGAAAAAAACAATTCGGGATTTCTAATTGTCACGTTTCTTAAGAGAAATTCAAATGTTTCACATGAATAAACCAAACTTTAGTAAATAGAATTTCTTAAAAATTAAATAAATAATAATGAAATTTAAAAATATGGCATTATTTTGAAATTTTTGGGGAGATTTTTGCAGGTATACCACTCATAACTAGTATCCGACCGAAACCGAAACTCAGCCCCTTTTTGTAATATTCGATCAAAACCGAATCCAGTAGCAGCAATCCCAAACAGTTAACGATAATCATTGTTGTCGTTATCGGTCATTGTGCATGCACAGTTTCATAGTAAATGACAGTTTTCGCTAGTTAACAACAGCGACAATCGTCGTTAAGGCGTTTGGGAATCCCGCAACAGATAGTTATTTGAAAATTAAGATTTTTTTATAAATTTTTTGAAAATTAAGATTTTTTTTTTGTTTTTTTTTACCTAAAAGCTTGAATTAAAAGTTTTATAAAAAATTAATATTAATTGAATTAATGTCAAACAAAATATGAGACTAGGCATCAGTTCTGAAAGTTCCGGTGCCGGTTTACGTTTTAGTCAAATAGCCATAATTGACTAAAAGGGCCGAAAATGGCAGAAACCAAATATTCACAGGTTTTCAACGGTTTAATATTTGTTTCGATATTTTAAAACCTAAACATAATTATAAGCCAAAAGGGAATGGTGTCCCAATCACGACAACTTACCTCTACTATATTTTGAATGAGTTTATTTTTACATAAAAACTTGCACACAATTCGGAACGATACAATTTCCCTTAATTATCGATTTTTAAAATTGATGTCTTTTAACCTTATTGATATCAAATTTCGAAAAAATGGTTTAAAATAAAAGGTATGAAATAATAACACATCTATAATTTGCATATAACTACAAAATTTTTAAATTCACTAACAGTGATTGAAACAATTTAGAAAGAAAGAGAAAAATAGTGAAATGGAACAAAAAGAGAGAATGTTAAACTTTACCACTTTTTCCATACTACTTCAATTAAGTACATTTTATGATTTGACACGCTAAATTTGACGGTTAATTAAAAAATCAAAAAAAAAATTGTTAAATTAAAAATATAATTCTTTTGAAATCTTACTAAGAGATAAGTATCTTTTCAATATTGGTCTTTATTATAAGTAATTTTTTAACTCCGGGTCCTTAAGTAGTTACCTTAAACAAATGATATGCTTTCTATGGAATTTCATAAGCTTCTGAGGGCAAAATTGTTCCCCTAATTTCATACTTTTTTGTGATTTTCAAACTTTCCAAAAATAGTTTTTGAAGAAGATTATTTTACGAACTATATATACACCAAAATAAGTTTTTTTTTTTGTACCATATAGATTTAACTTGACTTAAAAGTACAAAGAAAGGGTAAAGTAAGTCTGCAACAATTTAAATTTGTTCTTTAAACAAAATTATTTTAAGTATTCGTTTCTGAAATTGTCCACAAACCAATTTTATTGACCCATTTTTAACTTTATTAAAACGAAATTAAAACTGTTGCAGAGCGTGATGGATGCAATTTTAATTAACCACAATAGCCTGCTAAGCTTACACAAAATTTACATTTTATTATTTATACTGAGAACTACAAAATCCTTAAGAAACTAGAACATATTTTTCACATGTCGATCCCTATTTTTATCTTTGCAAATCTACCTACTTTATTTTATTTCCTTAAATAAGTGTTTCATTAAGTTTCTATTTAATTTTTGAAACATTCCCACTTAAGTTATTTGCTCGTAATTGGGGAGATACTCGTATTACATTCCTTCTACGAAAATAACGATAGCTTAATTGAAATTTGCTATTACTGACTTAACATGAATGTCCGCTCCACACTTTAGACTACCTTGTTTATAGCTACCATGTTTATTTCCAACACAATGTCAACAATTTTTATCTTTTTCACTAACTGAATACATATCAATGTATAAAATCCACGTTTAATATACGTAAGTCTGTGCGCATCCGTGTGTGTGCTTTTATGTAGGTGTCTGTGTTGGTTTGTGGCTTTTGTTTGTTGTTACATTCGCACGAATAAATGTGATGTTATCTGTTAGGAATTCAATCTACCAGAAATCAACGGAGATGACTCGAAGGCGATTCGCCTAAGTATGTCAAGCAACCAAGACCAATACTGTCCAGTCGTCCAGCCTACTACCCAAGCACCCAAAAACAAAACCGCTTCGAAGGCTTTGTTTTTGTGCAGAAATATATTGACAGATATGTTGGCAATTAGTCGAATTTGTTGAGCGTACCGTTAGCTAAAGGCATAGTATGAAAATATCACACATATCACAAATGCAGCAGCAGAGAAAATCAAGTCATCAGATATACATCTTTCTTTAAAATTGTAGCTGTTTTAAAGCTATAAACTTGTATAAAGCAGAGTTATTGTCCTAAACAACTCACAACAGTTTTTTGTGCAAAATAACTCACTGCTTATCTTCTTTATTCACTCCAAAAGAACTACTTCATTACACAGGTAATCATCATGCAGTAACAACAGGAAGTCCTTAAAAATAAATTGCTGCAACTTGTTAGCTGTGGATCAACAAAGCTTTGTTTTTGTATAAAAAAAGTGAAAAGAATGTAATTCAGTGTTTCAATTTCAAAGAGAATCGCCAAATAATACCTTTGTTTCGCCTTACAACTGATGTGAGTGGTGAGTGGCACACATTAAGATGAAGGACGCATCAAATTCCATTTTAGGCTTTGTCTGTCTTGTATTAATGTTCGAGCACAGAAGAGCCCCTATGATTGCTAAACTTTTGTTTTTCTTGATGGTTCTATATATCTTAAGGATGATGATTTTAAATGAATCTCTTGTGCGTGATTTGGTTTTGTTGTAAGTTATATTTGTAAACATCTGTTCAGAAGAGCTGACCACAAGTTTGAGCTTAATTTAAGGTTGCAGAACTATTGCATAAGCTTGATGGTAAGATTTTATGAGTTAAATTTTTAAGTTTCGTGTGATACATATTTTTAATTTAACAGAAAATTTTAGTAGGAGAATTAAATTCGAATAAAAATTGGAAGGATAAAATCGTGAAACCATAATAATAAAAAAATAGTTTAATTAACTTATTTTAATAGAGATTGAAAAAAATTAAAAACATATAAATAAAAAACTAAAAAGTTCATTATTATTTATCAGTTTTAAATAAAACAATAATTTTTTTCAAAATAATTTAAATTTTATAAAAAAGGCAAAAAGATATCAGAACATGATTTGGTAGTCAGAACAAATTTCGGTAGTCCATTCACTATGAACCATACCATTAGTCATAGGTTCAAATACTGGCCGGACTTGGTTTTTTAAAAATTAAGTTATATACGCAGAGCATTTGTCATACTATGATCCATACTGTGTGCAATATTGATAACAATGTCTTCTTTAACCCAGCGTCACTGAACACATTTTTTTGTCACACCGCCAATGATCTGGGTGTGTCAAGCCCGAAGAAAAATAATTATAGAAAATAAAAAAAATCCTTTTTTTACGAATTCAATAATATATTAATTTGAAAAGAACTGCTAGCGACAAGAGCTGCACTTATTAGGCACAGCTACTGAGTGTTCCGTGACAGTAAGCCATTTCAGCCCTTGAAAGAACTTTGTTCGAGCTTCTTATGATCAATTGTGTTGTGCGTGTTGTAAGATGTTTGAACGGCTTATGTTCTTAAGAAGCTTTTCATGGCAGTTTTTACTCTCTGAGGTTTGCTATTGTGTGCAGAGAGGTGACGGCCGAACAGAAAAATTAATTCAATTGAAAAAACTTTCTGTGCCAGCTGGGAATTGAACCAGGGTTCTCTGGCGTATGGGCCACGCACTCTACCCCCTGCACCACAAGGTCGCCACAAGGCACCAAATAGGCATGGTAAAAACAGTTCGGGTGTAATTCATTGGGGTGGTTCATTGACAACGGTTTAATTTCCGTTAATTTCATCTCAAAACATTTATAATTCACTCACATAAAATATTGATAATCTCAGGATTTTTTATTTTGTGTCATTGTGTAAGCATCCAAATGCAGAAGAATATTTGACGTAATGAACTTATTTTTGAAGTAGTGGAGCAATTTTATATGTCTGTTCAAAACTTAAAATGATTTTACTGAAAAATTAGATTAGTAAATTAGTAAAAATATTGTGAAATTTTCAAGTCATGCTACCTTTCATGCTATTATGGAGGCTTCATTTATACAATATGGCCATATTCAAATTTTTCTAAAATAAGAAACGAATTGACAATTTCAGCTCTAGATAGGACACTGACCGAGCTTTTTATAATCAACTAGCAATACCTGGTATGCGGTGCTACATCCGGCAACTATATTGTAAAATTTTTAGTTTATTCACAACTCTTATTACACCCTTAGTTTGACACCACTCTCATTGTCTAATGCCCGTTCCAGTTTCCCAGTATCAGGACATCACGAAATAGTAACTCCAATCTGGGCTTCAATTTTCTGTGACTTTTACTTCTAAAGCTATACGATATCAAAAATTTGGCTTGTATGGGCGGAGCTACACCTCATTGTAAATTGCTATCCCAGTTTTCTTTTAGAAGCACATTATTAAGTTGTAACTTCATTCTGAGTTTCAATGTTCTGGGACTTTTTATTCTACAACTATTTTGTATCTCAAATTCAACTTTAAATTTTAAATTTTAGTAGAAAGACCAGGCCAATTAGTAACTCCTTACTGATCTTAATTGCTATGCGGCGTTTAGTTCCAAAGCTATTCGATATCAAAAATTTATATTACGATGCTACGCCCCCTTATTTAATGTTCTCTCCATTTTCCCAGTCGAAGGTAATGATTAAATAGAAAGTTCGTACCTAGCTTCATTGTTGTGTGGCTTAAAGTTCTAAAGTTATACCGAAAAATTGAGCTGCTGAAAAGTGCTACGCCCACGTCCAGCACCTATAAAATAATAGCAGTGGAAAAGCAAAAGTCGAACACTGAATCTTGAGGCAGTGCGACCTATAATTTCAAACCTATTTAAACTCGCAAATTTGTTATAAATGGGAGGTGCCACGCCCACATAAAACGCCATTTAAATTATACCAGGGGAAAGGCACGTAAACTTGAAGCCGAAAACAGTATCCGAGGCTGAGCCGAAAACAGTATCCGAGGCTGTACGATCTATAATTTCAAAGCTATTCGATATCGCAAATTTATGTTAAATTGAAGGTGCCACGCTCACGTTCAATGCCAAAAAATAGTACCATTGGAACGTCACGTACAAATTGAAGTCGAATACGGAATCCAGAGGCTGCACGACCTATTGTTTGAAAGCCTTCCGATATCGTAAATTTGTGTTAAATAGGAGGTGCCACGCCCCTTTGTTTTTATGTATAGACAAGCAGTAACAGTGAGCGTTGGAACAGTTATGTATAGAATGAACGCCACTTGAGCCCATAATACCTACATATCGAGTTTCACAATCAAAACATGTACAAATCAGGAATTCAAATACAACATGCACGCACAAATACAGGTATGTTCACGCCTATAACTCTTGAACCAATACACAAACAAAGAGTGTGTGCATAAAATGCACACATCACCATTCATGGAAAATTTTCAGAAATAAAATCAGTTCACGCATTACAGAGAACATTGATTTCAAACACAATGCAGCATATTTTATAATATTATGTAATATTATGAACTAGAGGGTCACAGTGGTTGCGGATTCACCACGGATGCTTTCTCTTTATCAATAAAGGTCTAAAGATATAGATATAGATATAGATATAGATATAGATATAGATATAGATATAGATATAGATATAGATATAGATATAGATATAGATATAGATATAGATATAGATATAGATATAGATATAGATATAGATATAGATATAGATATAGATATAGATATAGATATAGATATAGATATAGATATAGATATAGATATAGATATAGATATAGATATAGATATAGATATAGATATAGATATAGATATAGATATAGATATAGATATAGATATAGATATAGATATAGATATAGATATAGATATAGATATAGATATAGATATAGATATAGATATAGATATAGATATAGATATAGATATAGATATAGATATAGATATAGATATAGATATAGATATAGATATAGATATAGATATAGATATAGATATAGATATAGATATAGATATAGATATAGATATAGATATAGATATAGATATAGATATAGATATAGATATAGATATAGATATAGATATAGATATAGATATAGATATAGATATAGATATAGATATAGATATAGATATAGATATAGATATAGATATAGATATAGATATAGATATAGATATAGATATAGATATAGATATAGATATAGATATAGATATAGATATAGATATAGATATAGATATAGATATAGATATAGATATAGATATAGATATAGATATAGATATAGATATAGATATAGATATAGATATAGATATAGATATAGATATAGATATAGATATAGATATAGATATAGATATAGATATAGATATAGATATAGATATAGATATAGATATAGATATAGATATAGATATAGATATAGATATAGATATAGATATAGATATAGATATAGATATAGATATAGATATAGATATAGATATAGATATAGATATAGATATAGATATAGATATAGATATAGATATAGATATAGATATAGATATAGATATAGATATAGATATAGATATAGATATAGATATAGATATAGATATAGATATAGATATAGATATAGATATAGATATAGATATAGATATAGATATAGATATAGATATAGATATAGATATAGATATAGATATAGATATAGATATAGATATAGATATAGATATAGATATAGATATAGATATAGATATAGATATAGATATAGATATAGATATAGATATAGATATAGATATAGATATAGATATAGATATAGATATAGATATAGATATAGATATAGATATAGATATAGATATAGATATAGATATAGATATAGATATAGATATAGATATAGATATAGATATAGATATAGATATAGATATAGATATAGATATAGATATAGATATAGATATAGATATAGATATAGATATAGATATAGATATAGATATAGATATAGATATATATCTATAGATATATAATTGACAATACTGAGTAAAGACGGTTTTTTTATTTTTTTTATTATTTAAAATATTTAGATTATGTTAAGCTAAGATTATTATTTGATCCAAGAAAATTTTGGAGATTCAAAAACCCATAAAAAGAATGAGTGAGCTGAAAAAAGTCTTGAAAAAGTATTCATTTTGGAAGCAAATTTTCTTGGTTTTATTTGATTAATTTTATTGAAACTGCTCTATATGAAATACTAGTTAATTATTTGAATAAAATACATATAGATCCATTTAAGTTTTTTTTTTTAGTTTTGAAAACTTGCTGTAAAAACTGTACAATTTTTTCCTTTAAATAAATAAAATATTTCAAAACACATTTTTTATTATCTTTAATATGACATATCTTCTATTAATAAAAATTGTTTCCGTTTCACGCAAAATTTAATTTACTGCTTTTTCCGTATTATTTTAACTCTGACCTGGCAGGTATTTGTGCCCTTCGAAAATCTGGCAGACGTTTGTTTTCGTTAGTAATTATGAGAAAATTTGTGCTTTGTAATAATGAGCTTTGTGCGAACATGTTAGTCTGGGCTCTTTTTTTTACACTTTCTTCAATAAAAAGGGAAATATTGCAACCGCGCCGTCCCTGCCAGGTTATGATTTTCTTATTAAATTAACACTAAATTACACATATACAAAAATTCAGTTTTCAGAGTCAGTTTTATAGTCAGATACTATATATAAACTAGATACTATAATATATCTAGTTGGTGTGCTTTTGTGTGATACAAAATGAAGTAGTTAGAAACAGTAGAAATTTCCCTTTGGAAAGTACAAAGAAGATGAAAATCAACTTGGTCACAAAATTTATGCTTGTTTAGTTGAGTTTTGATAATCTATCGGTTATTCAACTTAGCATAAGAGCATATTTAATCAATAAGCTAAAAGAGATTAAAGTAGTTTTGAGGTGAATCGTGTCGCAAGTTGAGTTCAAAATAAGTTGATTTACTACTTTTGACAAGTCATATCTCAAAGATTTTTTTTTCAAATCAAACTAAAACAAAGCAACCAGAATTAAATAAAATATTTAAATATTTCTGCTGGAATTTCAAAACACACCCAGCTGACTCTTTTGTGAACTCACTCACTTGGCCATAATGCAAATACTTATCTCTAAATATAAGTATTTTCGTATATAATTTTTTATAGTTTTTCAAAAAAGTCTAAAATTAAAATAAGTTCTTTGCCAAAGTCGTGTCCTTGTCATGAGCGCTACCGTTGCGCTGGCCGGCTGTCCACAATTTTTTTTAGGCATACAAATCAATTAGCAACACTGCGAGTGGAGCTGCGTCATGTTGATTTTTTTTTTTTTTCAAAAGTACGACATAGGTAAAAAGTAAAAGTAAACAAGATCAAATGCATTTCGAAATATTAAAAAAAACACCTCTCATAACATTTGATCAGCAAGAGTCAAACACCTCCCAGATGAGAAATGGAAATGATACATTAACCGTCTTGTTGTTTTCTGCTTCGTAAACCAGCATTACACAGTTTTTCAACACAATTTAAGTTGTGTTGGCAACAAATTGGTGTTAAATTTATTATCTGTAAAATATACAAAACGATTGTCATAAAATATTGGTTGGTTCAGCACACGTTTGTCATCGGCCCATCATCAACAACTCGGCGTATTCATCCTTCACCTTTTGTTTATTTTTGTAAAATGCACATTATTTTTTTCGTATTTATTTTATTTGATGCTATTTTTAACATTTTGTTTATTAAAATAAATAAAACAAAAAATAAAAAGCAGTTCGAAATTTCGAACATGTGTTTGTATACTTTTATTTCGAGTTCTGTGAGTTTAATTAATTTTATATTTTCCCTTTCTTTCAAGATGCTCCATGAAATCATGTTCATTACGCTCACTCTATTGCGCTCTCTTTCTTTCGCCGTCTTACTCTTCTTTTTTTTTGTGAATTAATGATAACTCATACGTCTTCTGGTTGAATTCAACCGAGTTGTTTACTCTTTGTGTTTATTTAGCATTTAAAAACGAAAAAAAAAATACGTTTTACTCTTTGAATGAAATAAATTTTTTACGATTTTTAAATTTTTTTTTTTATAATTTGCTCAATTTTCTCATGGAAAAATTATTCCATTCTTACAAAAACAAACATGTATAGTTTTTTTGAAATATTGCAATTGCGCATACTTATCTGCGCAGCTCGTTGAATTCGAAAATTTGGCTGGTCGCCAAAGCGCTATACTTGGAGATCATCGGACAAAAATTGCTGATTTTTCGCCAGAATTATTTATAACTAATTTGATTTTCTTGCTCTTTTGCACTTTTGTAGAATAGCGTGGAGAAAAGCCTATAGTCGACTTTGTTTTAAAGCAAAAAGAAAACGCAAAAAACAACAACAATAGCAACAATAATATAATAACAAGAAAATTAAATATTTGTTATAAAAGTTCAACACATTTTTGTTGGTTAAAAAAATATTAAAAATTTTGTAAATTATTATCACATCATTGGTGCTCGTATCTGTTCAATATATGTCAAACTCTCTTATATGTGACGGAAGTCACTAGTTTGCTTTTTTTTTTTAAAAGATAACACTTAGTTTCTTAAACACAATAACGGCCTTGTTCTGGTCATTGACAATTGTAAATTTATTTACAAAGTTGTCTTTTATATGCAGCTTTTTCTTAACAAGTAGTTAGAAAGTTGAAAAAGATATCATATAATTATTTCTTGTCGCTATCTATTCTGGTGTTGACAATTTTGTCAAGTATTAGAGTTTTCGATATCATTCCGGGCTGGAAAATCTTTATGATAGTAATATGGTAAATAAATTTAAAATTGCCAATCACCAGAATAAGTTTATAAGACATTAATTCTGAAGTTTTAATCTTAAATATATTGTATTCTAAATATTGATTAGATAATCAGCCCTATCATAAATAACTTTCCACTTGGAATCGGAAAAGGGTGTTTCCGTTTTTGAGACAAAGCTCCATAACTTTTTGGAAATTTTAAATGCAAATTTGTTCGTTACCCGTCGGTACCAAAAACGGAAACTCCCTTTTCCGATTCCGCGTGAAAAATTATTTATGATAGGACTGAATGTTTACTGCATTCAATATTGGCATCATAAAATTTTGGAATTTAATATTGTTATTCAATTTAATGTTCATTCACCTTTTTGACACTTATTCAGAAATGTGTTTTAATACTTGTGAGGCTTATAATTATTTAGAACTGAAATTAAGAAGATGCATATTCTGAAGTTACTCGTATTAAGTCAAACTAGTGCAGCTTTAGAGGAATAGATTTTTAGGTACAAAGCTTTTTAAAAATTTGTTGTTGAAAACATAAAATATGGAATATCTATCTTCTTTAGCTGCATAAGACACCATAACAGTGAATTATTCATTCTTGGTACGCATTTTTGCAGACATTAAGACCTTTTATAAATGCTTTAGTTCGTTTTTTTGAAGATTATAAAGTTTTCCCATGAATTGATGTTCATAGTAGTTGGGAAGAATTACTCACTAAAATTTCCGCATAAGTACTCGTTGCAATTGCCATAACTTACCTGAAAAGATACAAAAAATAAAAAAAATCTCTTATTAAAAATGTCATAAAATACTATTAAAAGAAAAATTTATTCATAACGAAGCAACAATCAAGATGTGAATATAACAACTCTCTCTCTAACTGTTTTAAAATAAAATGTAGCCCCTGATTACGAATCTGGAACCGAAAATTTTCCATCACATCTAGTTTTTAAGACAATTAGAGATCAAGGTTAAATATATTAGCCATGTTATTATCTGAAACGTTTTTAAAATTGTTTGTCAAATATACCAGATGCCTTACAAGGAAAGGTCCCCAGGTGTCACTCGCCAATTTGAGTGATTTTCGGATATTCGATAGAGGACAATAATCTAAGATTGACGTATGTTTTTATACATACTCCATCGATGGTTTAGGATTTCAAAATCATCAAAATTTCGTTTTTTCGCCATAACTTCACTATTTTTCATGAAAACACACAAACAAGGCGCATATGATGAATGAATCAAGGCGCATATGATGAGTTTTAGAAATAAGTTTCATTAACCGACTTCAAAAAGGAGGAGGTTCTCAAGTTCGTCGGTTTCTCTGTTCTTTTTTTATTTTATTTTTTTCAAATGTATGTACATCGATAACTCCTAAACCATATGCCTGATTGCGATAATTTTTGGTAAACAGATATATATCATAAGCACGGAGGTGCCCGTAAGAAAGTGGGCGTTATGCAAAAGCTTTGAAGTTGGCGCTTCTAATATAAAGTTTGATTATATTAGCGCCGACCTTAAAAACTTTTGTATTCATAAAGAAAGCAATATATTTATGATAATAAAACAAATTAGAAAAAAATTAAAACAATAAGTTTTCCAATTTAATAATATGTTTAAATAAATTATCAAATATGACCAAGAAATTAAAAGGAAAAGTTATTTTAAAACCATTTTTTAATTTGTAGTGATATTGTAGTCGGTTTTTTTTTATTCTTTAAACATAATCGATCAATTTTTATTTTTAGTTTGTTGTTGCAAATTTTCACAGTATTTAGTCGATATCATGAAGAGCCCATACTCGAAATTTTTTCATGTTCACTATTGTTTAATTTCAGCTAATTTTAAAAGTTACTTTTTTGTTGTTTTTTTTTTTAACTTTTACCTTTTTATATTAAAATTTTCTTCTTTGAAAAATGCACTTATTTTTTTTTTTTAAAAATAAAATTTTTGTTATGGATAACAACTACCTTTTGGATATCAAAAATTTTATATTTTCTCGAAATTTTCGTATATGCAGATATTTGATACGAAATGTTGATATTTAACAATGCTCTCATACAAACTGTGTGCTTTTTACTTGTTTGCACGAAGAATGAAGAAAAATCTTCCGAAATTTAAAGATATGACTTTCGATGCAAATATTTGCGCTGGTTTTTAATATATTTCACTCAATTATTTTTTGTCGAAAAGCTCAATAAAACTACTTTATTAAAATTATTTAAGCAAAACTGTGTGCTGTGCATTATTTGTTTTTTGTATTTCTTTTTCAAAAATGATCAAAAATATTGAACTTTTCTCAATAAGTTACGTACAAGTTTTTTTTTTGTTGTAAAAATAATTTAAGTCAAAAATTACATTTTTAAATTCCCTTTTATATGAAATAATATTTATTAGCAAAAGTTATTCCAGTATTACCTAAAAATTAATTAGCTCTTTGTGTCATTAAAAATCAAGGGTTTTCTTTGATTTTTTTGATAAAACTAATTTTTTTTTTAAATGCGTCAACCTTAGATTTTTGTTCTCTATCACATATCCCAAAATCATTCAAATCAGCGATTGACACCTGGGAACCTTTCCTTGTTAAACACATTAGCGCTCGAGCATTCATTTAGGTCATCGATACCTTGTGCGTTTAGTATAAAATTTTTCATATTTTACGGCGGCATATTGGGTTTAAAGGGTTATAGGTAAAAGTTCGGAGCTTAAAATCAAAATCCCAGAAATCCAGGGTGCGAAATAAAATTTGTAATCCAAGAGGCAGACGTTAGCGATGTCACTAAAAAGATTTTTTAGCGGTAATAATGGGCGTACTGTCCTCCTCACTGCCCCCATAAATGTAAGAAAAATTAAAACAATACAATAATATTGTAAAATTATCATAAAGTGCTACGATTTTATAACTGGTAATGTGATAACTGGTAAATTTGTCTGGTAAAAAAATGGTCCTTAAAGACTATAACTTTACTGCTTTTTAACTTGAAATTCAAGTTTTTCCACTTCAAATTCAACTTTTTCCAGTTATAGAAACTTTTTTCAAATCAAGCTTGAATTTTTTAAAACTCCAATCTATGTCAAATATTTGCTTTGATTAATGCTTTTATTATAATTTTTTAATGCAATAGTAAAACATAACTTATCTACAGAAAATTCTGGTTGAATAAAATTAAATAACATTAAACCTTAAAATACGAGCCAATAGCAAAAGCCTGGCATTGATGCAACCTTTTTTATAGTTTGCTGTGCCACTCATTTTTTTGTTGACTGTTCAACCTATATCGAGTAAAATAAAACGTATATGAATGTTAAATACATCCAACTTACTTAAAAAAAAAAAAAAAAAATCGATACTGTGAAAATAATGTGAAAGTACCAATATTTATCCTTTCCTATATGACTTTAACTCACGGCCATTCCTTTTATTTTTCATTAGAATCAATTGAATTTGATTCAATTTTCAAATTGAATTCACTAATTTGAGTAAAAGTCCATAACTTCCCAGCAGAAAAGTGAGCGAAATGGTAATCTACTTCTTGATCATTTGTGTTCAAACATTTCACAACATGCTCAACACAATTGATCATAAGAAACTCGGTCAAAGTACTTTTAAGAGCTAAAATGGCCATTTTGTTTTTTTTTTAAGTGGTGACCTGGCCCTTAAGAATCTCTGGACTCCATTTTACGAATTAATGGTATATGTGGAAGCGGCAATTCATGTTATAGACAAAGACATAGACATAAATATAAAAAATATGTACATGATTTTGGACAAAAAATAAATCATAATAAGTCATGAAAATTTAGACAGATTTTAATCAGAACCCAAAACGCCAAACGCGAACTCAAATTTTTGTAAAATTTATGAAGATTTTGCTATTTTTATGACATTACTTTGTATGGGAGGTAGTAAGAGTTCTTTCTCGATTTCGCACTGAACAGTTTATAGATGTAGACATGGTTCTTATTGATAAAATAATTTATAATAATTAATAATAATATAATAATTTTAATAGGATAATTGCTATAGGACTTTGATTTGATTTGATTTGTTGTGCCTCACTTCGCTCCACTGAGCTTTCTCCACCATATAATTCAATGCGCTACTCAACTCACCACACTCAAAAAATGTACCTCATAACTCAGCGCGATATCCAGCTCAGAATCTCACTAATTTAATTAAAATGCTATTAATACAGGAATCATAGCATTTCAAACTACTTCAGCGCACTGTTGCGTTAACGCAACTCCGCCAGGTTAGCAACTTAGTTGCGCCTGCCTGTCCACAGCCAAGATAAAGGAGGATGGTTGTTTGTAAGATACGTCCTGCAAACGTAAAAACTGATAGGCCCAACCAAGAGCTCGGGGTGGTGCCCATCTTGGTAGCAGGTCATATTCGGCATATCGATATGAAACAAGCCTGCGAAGGTATAGCAATTGACTTTAAAACTTGTTAGTACGGGGACAGTCTTAACCCGTAAAATGGTGTAGACCCTATCTATCCACCGCACTGAGACCTTAAATCGGCTGGAAAAATTGGATGTTGAGTGTTTTGGCATGCGTGCTATATATGTCGACACTCTGGCTTTCCTAGTGGTTTGCTTGTCGACGTTTTGACTCGCACCCTCAAACTGGCACGGCAGTCACTGAGGGAAGTGTAGAAATGGGTTGTGAAACTTGGGTTCTCATACTGAGCATGGCAGTCCCTGAGAACAGTGGCCTATACTCTGTCTGGATGTTGAAATCCGGACTGCCAGAGTAAGAGTGGCATTTGCAAAGGTCCTCCAAAGTAGGTACCAGTCATGTGCAATAGTTTGCAGCTGAGCCGGCAGTTGGGAATTGTTAAAATAGCCCTTTCAGTGCTCATTGAGCACGGTCATACATAAGAATGCACTTTTTCATAATTGCATTAGTGTATTTTTGGTCTTTTTGCGGGGATGTTGTGGATCCTCATTGACGGGATCGAGTTGCCCAGATGACTGCCGTCGGCTGGCCCTTCGGGGAGTCTCCTACTTGTTGTGGTTGTGTGAATGCTACACAGGTCTAGATTGACCGGCGGGGTCGCGCAGTGGTACGACAGGGCTGGCATATCTGTCTTAATATGCAAGAGATTGGGAAGGTCTCGTCTTCACCAGTAGATGGATTGTAAGTACGTTACTACTGAAGTCTAAAATGGTACTGCTATTACGGGCAGTATGTAATTTATTACATAATGCTTCTAATCAGCAGGGCACTGGGTGATGCTTTGTGTTTGTGAAACAGCTTCCATATTCGTGTTGCTACACCGGATGCCCCGTATGTTTTACTAGTTAAAACATAAACGGGTCCGTGTTGTAGTACAACACATAAGTTCTGGTTGTCTGTTTCATGAACTATTACCCTAGGTCTGGAAGACCCAAGTACTTGTTAAACCAGAATCTAACTGTTGCGTTAACGCATTTCGCTGACGTAGTAAACTGTGTTTGAGTTGGTGTATTAGCGCAAAATTTTTTGCTTCGTTACTCATATCTACTTTATAGCATCCAAATAATAAACAATTACAAAAACAAAAAATCTTAATTTGCTTGCGTATTGCGTATTGAATATCCTGAGTATGTTAATTTGGCATGAAAGGACATTTGAAAATACTGCGTAATGTAAACACAGTAGGCTCTAAAATTTTAAAACATTTGTCATGTGAGTTTTATTTATGCATTCAAAATAAATAACAAAAATTAAACCCACAACGGACGGCAGTTGCGTTTTATTTTATTTTACTCAGATTTTGTTTTGATTTTTTTTTAAACAACGTAAATTAAAAAAAAACAAAAATTTTTTTACTGTTTACCTAGTCAAATAATAAACGTTATACGCATCAAATTTGGTGCAAAAAGTTTCAGGCAAAACAAAATTTATATTTCGTAAAAAGCTCCTTAATATATTTCTCCCCTTGTTCTTTTTTTTTTTTTAAGAGCTCCTCATATTGTCCCCAATAATATCGGTTTTGTAAAATATGTGAACATATTTGATCATCACAACATATTTGAATTGTTTCTAAACTGTTTTATTGAACATCATTACACAAAAGCTTAATGACGATTTTAATTTTTTCTTTATTTCTTCTTAAGATAGATGAATAAAAATCTTGGCTAACCAACAAATTTTGTCGCTTATTACTTTCCTTAGTTTAATTATTTGAAGACATGATTAGTTTTCAAGGATAAATTTTATACGAAGACTGACACACTAATCATAGTTAGAAGCAAGTTTAATCTGCAATTAGTAACAAACACTGTTCCAACAATAGAATAAAACTATATGAATGTTGTTTTTCCTACACACATCAGCTGCTTAATTTATGACTACAAAGCTATTGTGCAATAAGAGATGCATATTTAAGCTACACACAAACGTATTAGTGGAAATTTATGGGTTATGTGTTGATATATTCGTTATAAAGTTGTAACTGGTTGCGTTTAGCAGTGACAACCACCCTATAGGAACAAACAAACTTGTTTTTAAAAACAACTAATTCAAAAACTAATTTAAAATAAACCAGTATATGAACTACTTTTAATTATATTAAGGCGGCAACTACTCTGATGTTGACATGTTTTAATTGCAAATTTTTATTAGATTACAAGTTTATATATATTTAACCATGTTATTTCATCAAATATTTTTAACTTTAGGCCATCAGTAATAGTTTTCAATTGGTTATTTAAAAGCAATTAAAAAAATAATTTAAATGTAACTAATTTAACAAGTAGTTGAAAATATATGCAGACGAAAGTCAATTGACTTATTTAGCGGACATCACCATACAAAATAAGTTAGTTCGTTCTATGGAAAAAAGTCAGAATTTCAACTAGTTGTGGTTGACAAAAAACTACTTTATCAACTACTTTTAAATTAGTTGATTTTCCTACAGGGCAGTGCTGTAATTTTTTTACAATTGTGCTAGATCTAATACATTTTCGACATTATTGGCTTCTATCACACTTTTATCAACCACTATTTGCAATTTTTCACAATCTACCAATTTTTTTATTTCAGGTATCATAAAACTCCAATACGTAACTCCATTTATTGAGACTTATAACCCGAAAGGTATTCCTTAAGGATCATATCTCTTCATCAGCTAGAGTAAAATTTGCTTTTTTCTTCATGCTCTTAGGTATATAAATATACATTTTTCTACGTCACAATTAGTTCTTCCGAACAAAAATATTTCTTACACCCATTTTTTATTTTTCTTTGCACTGGAATATTGTGCACAAAAGTGAAAAACATTTTAGTTTTAAAAATAGTTTTCAGTTAGTGATGGCAAGCTGTGCTTCATATTCGACTACTTTTTAGATTGGGATGGAAATTTAATAGTGTGACTAGATGATATAGGCTATTAACTTTAAATCCAACCATTTGCATTTAAAATTGTATTTTTTCAATTCAAACTCAACCTCTTACATTTCAAATTCAACTTTTACATTTCAAATTCAACTTTTTGCAAATATGTTTAACTTTTTACGCTTGAAATTCAAATTTTAGAGTAAAGATTCAACTTTGCCCAGGTTTTATTATTTATTTTTTTATTATTATTTATTTTTTAGTTTGAATTAAAAATACAAAATTAAAATGCATTTAAACTTTATATTTTAACTCATTAAATAACGAATTGAACTATATTTTGGGTAAAATAAAACCTTATGTCAATTTTGTGCGATGTACCTTAGATAGGTTGGTAGTTGGTAGAAGCGGCTGCCTTGAGACACACTTAGGTCAATTAGACGGCATTGTGATGCCGTGGGTTGATATCCGTCTCTGTTTAAACGAGTTTGAGCTGTTGACAAAGCTAAGGATTCAGTAGACCGAAGAATCCGAGAGACCTTCCAGATAATTGTAGAACCAGTTACCTAAATGAAGATGGCGATTTTTGGAGGACTGTGCCAAATAAAATTGTACATTACATTTTTTGTCATAACTTGTTTTTGAAGGATCCAAAAAGCGAAAAAAAAACAATCGAATTGATTTTGCGAGAAAACATACAGTCAAGAATGAGAATGAGAATGAATGAGTTTACACATGGCAAATAAATTCAGTTTTTTTAATTTACTTACCAAAATTTGTGGAATTTTTTTTTTATTAATTCGATTATTACCACTATTTATAAAGGTTTCATAAAAACAAAATTCAACTTGAAAAGCAAATTATACAAAATATGCAAAAAACACAACTACTGGTCAGTTTTATTAGTGTCAAATCAGTCTTTACACAAACGATTTTTGATTTCTTGTGCAGTGCTTATATAGGCATTGCCTTGATTTTTTTTTCATAATTAGTTTGTTAGTTGGTGATTCATTTTTGATTTGAAAGTGCATTTTGTGATTAATGTTTTTCTATTGTATTCAACTGATATATTGAAAACGCCAAATGGAAAAGAGTAGGCAGGAATTATCAGAAATGCTTTCTGTAACGCGGAAGACAATTTATAATATTTTAAATCGAGCTGAAAACGAGGGAAAACTTGAACTAAAGTATGGTGGTGGCCCTAAACCTAAATTGACTGAACGAGCTGAGCGCCTAATTATGAGAAAAATCAACCACAAGCCTAAGGTTTCCAACAGAACACGTGAGCGGAAGAACTCACGGAAGAGTGTGAAATTGTTGTTTGCGGAAGAACTCAAGGAAGAGTGTGAAATTGTTGTTTTTCATCGAGAGCTGCATCGTAAGATGACGCTGCTTGCTTTACAAAATATAGAAAAGCATTTCTCTTTAGCTACAATGCACATTTCTCTGAGTATTGGGACGACGTCATATTCTGCGATGAGACGAAGATCATGTTATACTACAACGATGGACCAACGAGAGTGTGGCGCTAAGCAGTAACATCGTTACAAAGCTGCAACATAATTCCATCCGTAAAATTCGAAAAATCTCTATTATTGTTTTGGGGGTGCATCTCAAACAAAGGCGTAGTAGACTTGGCTTTCATAGAGACAACCATGGACGCGCAACAATATTTAACTATTTTGAAGTCCCAAATAATAATTATAGTTGACAAATAAATTCGGCTTTAACAGAAACAACAAACTACATTTTAAATTTTATTGGAATAATGACCCAAAGCATAAGGCGAATATGGCGTGTATGCGGCTTCTATAAAACTGCGGAAAAGTGTTGGGTGCACCAGTCCAAAGTTTATTTGCAAAAAAAGGTGGCTAAGAGGCAACCAAAAAACCGATCAGCACTTAAAACAGCAATTATGACATTCAAAAACTTGTTGATTCGATGAAAAAACGGCTGCAATGTGTGATAGATGCTTAAGGTGGCCTTACTACTAAGAATGTGCTAAAAGTACTAAGAATGTGCTAAAATAATTTTTTAATGTTAAAAATTTTAAATTAAGGTATTTTCCACAACTTTTGTGAAAAGTGTTTCTTGACACAATCAAAACAAATAGTAATGTTTTTTTTGTTGCATATTTCGTATACTTTGCTTAAAACTCGAATTTTTTTTTATAAAACCTTTATAAATAGTATTAATAACAAAATAATAAAAAAAAAATCCACAAAATGAAAAAAGAGTGCTTTTTTGCTTAGTAAATTGAAAAAATAAATTTATTTACCATGTGTAAACTCATTCTTGACATACTGTTATTAACATGTATCAGAATCATCCTAAATGGATGAATAAAAAAAAGTTATCAAGACGGTGAAAGCTAATGAAAAGATTATTTTTGGTGTATAAAAAAAATTCAAGGAAAATATAAATATCGGCCAAAACAAGGAGTCAAAAAAGGGGTCAAACGACTGGGGGAAGGTCTGGTCGTTTTGAGAAAAGAATGGTTCTGAAAGATAAATCGTGGCCTTATTTATGAAACATCCGAGAATTTCTTTAAAAAAATTGACAAGAAAGTTAAACTGTTTGGAAATTTTTGTGCGAAGAGCAAAAAATGGAGGACTAACAAAGTCCAGAAAGTCCCAGATATGAACGTTTAGGTCTTAAAAACCTTATTTTGAGAAAATGTCAGTGCTGCACAATGGACGATTAGAGCGTTCTAGCAGACTTCTCGCAGCTTCCTGGACAAAAAGTTTATGTTTGATTCTCGAGAGAATGTTGTTGATAATTTAAGAGTGCAAAAGGTTAGAAAATTCCCGAAAAAATTCTTAGTTTGTGAGGTAATTTGCAGTTGTGATAAGAGGAATCTTTCGATCTTTCGATCGTGATTTCTGGCTCATCAAAGGCAATTGCTGCCTTTCATATGCTTATGCCCGTATGATACTTAATTTTTTTGGTCCAATTTTAAAATCTGAAAACAAGTGGTGCGTGGGCAGGACAGACATATTTTATAAGAAAAGGATAAACGTTGTTACTTTTTTATATCTGGTGTTTTTAAGAGCAGCTGCATTAAATAAATTTATATTAGCTACACACATCACTTCCAATTCAGCATACATTTATATTATATAGTTTTGTTTACTCTAAAAATGTCAAATTAATTATTAACAGCAAAGTAAATATTTGATCGAAACTTAACGAAGAACGAATTGAAAGAAACGGCAAAAAAAATGCAAAGAAAATACAGTCTGTCCTACAAATTTTTCTCCAATTCGTACCATATGCTTACTCACTCACACCAATTAAATCCATGCATTCGTGCTATTTGAACTGCTCTAGTTATAATTTTCAATGATCAATTTAATTAAGTATCATACAGGCTTAACAAGAGCTGTTCATGTTCTTCTGGCCTGACATCGCCTCATGTCACTATGGTAAAGTGTCCTTGGCTTGGTATAAGAAGTATAACGTGGCTTTGGTACCCAGAGAGGCGAGTCCACCGAACAGTTCAGAGCAAATGCCAATCAAGAGATACTGGACTTAAGTTAAACGGAAAATTAAGGAATTAAGAAAAGTGGCCAAAGACCTCAAGGATTTTCAGGCAAAGTGAACTTTAGCAGCTGGGAAGGTGCCAGACAGAACTATAAAAAAGCTAATCGAGGTGATTTCAGAAAAAGGGACGGGATAAACAGAATGATTATTTTTTGTAAATAATATTTTTTTATATAAATCTGAAAAGAATGCTTAAAATAAACTGTTTGTGTTTACAAAATTCAGATTACTTCTACAAAAGATATTGCAATTTCTATGATAGACAATTTTATTCGATGCAGTCCTTATAAAGAATCTCTCTCAACTTAATCTTTCAATATAAAAAGCTTTGAATTGTGACTTGAATAAAACATAACAATTGAATATAGAATTAAAAATCAAACCTACAAAATTAATGTAAGATATATTGAATATTGAAATGTATTAAATAAAATTGCTTTAAAATTTTGATACAAAAACATTAAAGTATCAAAAAATTGATAAAGGAAAGTGTATGAATGACAAGCTTAAAATTTATTTTGCAACGAGCAAAAATAATCCGATAAAAACTTGTTTATTGTAGAAATTTAGAAAATTTCCATATTAAATATGCAATGAGGATATGAGCAAATAATTAATATTTTTACAACAACAGCTATGACAACAACACAACCTCAACAAAGTACAACATCCATATACTTCCACAAATTGGAGCTCAAGTGTGGGTGTTGACGATGCAAGTATTACAAGCTTGTCATTATTTTGTTAGTTTTTGTTTTGTTGTTGTGGTTTTTTATATTGTTTTTTTTTTTTTTGCTATTCCTGTTTTAATAAAATCATGACTTTGAGTAAGTTGAGAAAATTTATTATTGTAATCCTTTTGAACATAATGAAAATCAGTGACCTAGAAATTTTCTTTATTCTATTGAGCACAACATGTTGATTAAGTGGATGTAGCCTTGGCTACAAGACAGCAATTCACATTCCTATGGGCTGAATGGAAATGCTTGCGGTTAGCTTTTCAATGGGCTTATCTTTTCGTTGTAGGACTAATAAACTTACGTTTTCAGTGCTGGGTTCCTTTTACGGTGCCACCGCTTGGAGACGAGATTTGGGATGACGTTGTCTATTACAAAGAGCTTCCCGCATACAAGCAAATGCTTGTTTGTTTAATTATAGATTGTGGCTGTGAATTTTCTGTACAGTATAAGCAGCTTTTAAAGACAACATTTGTTTGAAGCATAAATTTGGATTTATCGGTAAATAGCAGGCAAATAAAGCAAAACACGTTAAATATTAGTTTGATTAAGTGGCCAACTGGATTGTGAAATTATTAATCAATAATTGGAGGAAGTCATTAATTATCGCCATAATGAATGTGAATAATTTTTCACGCTCTATTGAGCTGAGCAAAGTAATGGGTGTGTATAATCTACTGAGAAAAGGATAGCTACTTATAAGCATACACGTCGAGAAAAGATATGATTGTGACATTATGACCACAACCATACTTATTTCATTCCTGTAATAATATAGTTTCAACAAATATATAATTTTTGTCGCAATGAAACCATCATTTGCAAAATTATTGTACGCAGTAACGATAGTATAATGGCTTCAATAATACTATTGTTGGCGTTAATATCTAACCATGATCCATGTCACTTTAATTTGCTGCAGAAATGATTTGGTTATGATAATTATTATGGTAGCGACGATAACATTTTTTTGTTAAATATTGAAAAATTTTGTATTGTGTCAACATTTTTGTACAAAAAGTACTTATAAAAAAAAAAAAATATAAGAAAACAAAAATAAAAAATATAATCATAAATTGTTTTGTTTTTGTTTTTTTTTTTGTCTTTATGGTTGTGATAAACATATCTTTTCTCTGTGTGTAGTTTAGGCATGAAGATATTAAAATATAAGAACGTACAATATAATTGGCAATGCTTTGAATAACTCAACGACTGGAAATAAACCAGCAATAAATATAACGGAGAGCTATGTTGAGAATAGAGCAACTAACTATGAATACAATGTTTGGATATTTTTCAGTGCAACATGATTTTCTTTAAATACTTTTATAATGTTGAGTCCAAATGTTGTAACCCAGCAAATCCTATTAATGGTAATTATAATAACAAAAAACAATTTTAAATCAAAAAATTATTTCAAAGCTTAATTTTCTAAAAGGTACTAGTAGGACATAGTGGTTCATGGCTTCACCACGGAATTTCTTCTTTTTTAATAAAAAGTGCTAACTCGTTTTTGTTACTCTCATGACATAATTAGAAAAGATAGATGCTTGGCTGAGTGGCGACTACCATAACTGTCAAAATAAAGCAAAACATCTCTGAGAGAAGACTCAGTTTGCTAAGTAACAGAAAATTCTAGCATTGATTTTGACAATTTTGGTAGCTGAGAGAAATAGCATGATCAACCACGATGCTACCGTCTCTCTTTTACCATGGTTACTCTTTAAATGAGTGTGGTTAGAGATAGAGCGCAAAAACTGCATATACATGTCAAACGAAATGAAAAGCATTTCTTCTTTGTATCTTACATACAGTGAAGCCAACACTTCTATTTCAAAAAGCTTTTCAAAATCTTTTCAAAAACCGCTATAAACCGCTAGAAATCGCTAAGAAATATCTATGTCAAAATTGGTATGTAGGAACAGAAAACCTTTTTTCAAGCTAAATAATTTAACTTATTGTCTCAACGACAAGACTAGAAAATTAGGTATAAAAATGTATAATAGTTTTTAAAAAACGAATATTTTATTAAAATCAACCCATTCTTCTTCGTTTGCTTCGTCATCGTATATAGCAGTACATTAGAGTGGCCCTTATTTTTCTTTTTTTTTATACTTGACAAGTGCATAGCTCTAGTTTATGATGCAAAAGTAAATTCTGAAAATTTCAGGAAAAAAATATTGATATCTAAACATACCTCTAGCGACTTCTATATTGAAAATTTTATTTATATGGGAAAATAGTGTTGTTTTTCAAAAAAAGAAAAAAATTTTATTTGTATTTTTTTTAAGCTGAAATTTTCTAAAACCTGTAATGCATTTCGTTTTTCATTTAATTTTTCTTTAAAATGAGTGATCAAACATGAAAATCGGACTTAAATTACCAGAGCTATGATTTTTTTGCTTATTTTAATTTTTTTTAGTATTAAAAAAAAAAAAAAAAAAAATCCAAAATTAAAAACAAAATTCAGTGAAATGTTATGGAAAGAAAATTGGTTTCCCCATTGTTATTTCTAGTATGCTTTCTTATTCAGTTTAAGTCGAGATTAATAAACTTTTCAACTTTCACGTTCGTAGGAATGTGATTTCTTTTACTGATATTAATTAAAAAATGTGCAAACTGTATTTTGGGAAAGGACAAGTAAATAGTTTCATATGGCTAAAAGGATTCTAAAATACTAGAATTTAAACTAATTTGTATTTTGTTCTGAATCCATAACCCTCTGAAAACCGTTGAGAAAAATTAAAATATAGCCAAATATACATTTAGCGGCTAGATGAGATTTTGAAACCGCAAGATCTCTCGGGAAAACCATTAAATTGACAACGCTGCTCAAATATGTATCGCACTTTTCGGCTTGCTCGAAGCTCATCTGTATGAAGCTCAGAGAGCAACTTAGAGTTAATTTCTCGCAACATAATCGCGTGAAAAAATAACGATCAAGCAACGCGTGTTTTAGAGGATGATTTATTAAAAAATATTACACGTCAATTAAATCTACTTATTATTTAAATTTTGAAATATGATATTTTAAAACTTCCTTCATGAAAATCGTTCCAGCAATTTTGGAGTTTACCAGAAACAAAAATGTTCACTTCAATTGTATATAATAATATTTAATATACACATCAATTTTATATAATAATACAAGATAGTTTTTTTATAATATATAAAATAATATATAATTTTATATAATAATACAAGATAGATTGGATATGGATCAATATTAGAGAGAGATACTAAGAGTGGACACATAATTTCAAAAATCTCTTTTACCGTGCTATATTTGAGTTACATAGTACCCAATTTTTAAAAAAATGCAGGTGGCTTAGAAGACCAAATATAATTGTTTCTACCCCTTATAACCAATATCGATGGCATGATTACTGAATGCTCACAATCCGCCTGTTCTCTATATTGCGACGTGCCTGTCGTTACAACTTCTTAGAACGTAGTCGAGGTGGATTGAGGGCTGACATCATCAATTGTTTAGTTACAACAACAATCTTGTGTCATTGTCAGACTCATCAACATAGGTGGGGTCGACTGGCACTATGATCCGAATCCAAAGTTTTTTCAAAACTGCCCTGATCTTTACTTCCATTTAGCGATATCTCTTCCAGCCATTTTATTATTTGCTAATCAGAAGTAGTAATCTCAAAAAATTTAAGAAATTTATACAAAGCTCAGATAATAGTAACAAAACTAAAAAAATACTCAAGAACAAATGCACAAAAGAATTACCTTAAACACTAAGCATCGCCTCACAGGCGGCTTGCGTTTCTATAAGTCAGCAATTTAGCGGCTTAGTGTTAAAAGCGTCTGATACTAAGCTCGTGCAACACTAAACTTAGTTGGCACGAACGTATGCTGTGATATTCGTAAGCGATCGTGAAATATCACAGGCGAAGATTAGTATTCTAGGGTTAAATATATGGAATTTTTTAAAGACCAGTTGCTTTATTCATATAAAGGAAAAAAAAAACTATTTTTAAACAGACCTTATGGCATTAAAATTATTAAGGGAGGTCTTAGGCAAACAATTTTTTGAAAATCGATTTTTTTTCCATTGATTTTTGTTGTATGTACAACTATTCAAGGATATGTTTACAAAATTTCAAATTTATTCCGCTTATAATACAGATTATACAGCGCTTAAGACCCGGTGCGCCAGAGTACCAATCGATCAAACCGAAGAAAGTTTTAAAACGCGTGATATTCGCTGTCTGTGTGTATGTAGAAGTGAATGTGTGTATTGAATGTTTCTATGTATGTATACCATTTAAACTCCCTGTAGGAAAATCAACTAATTTAAAAGTAGTTGATAAAGTAGTTTTTTGTCAACCACAAATAGTTGAAATTCTGACTTTTTTCCATAGAACGAACTAACATATTTTGTATGGTGATGTCCGCTAAATAAGTCAATTGCCTTTCGTCTGCATATATTGTCAATTACTTGTTAAATTATTTATATTTAAATTATTTTTTTACTACTTTAAAATAAATCACTTGACAACTATTACTGATGGCCTAAAGTTAATAATATTTGATGAAATAACATGGTTAAATATATATAAACTTGTAATCTAATAAAAATTTGCAATTAAAACATGTCAAAATCAGAGTAGTTGCCGCCTTAATATAATTCAAAGTAGTTTATCAATCACTTGTTTTTAAGTAGTATTTCAATTACTTCATATACATATAATGCAATAAAAACTATTTAGAATTAAAGTGGATGCCGTCTTAATATAATTCAAAGTAGTTCATATACTAATTTATTTTAAATTAGTTTTTTAATTAGTTGTTTTTAAAAACAAGTTAGTTTGTTCCTATAGGGCTATAACTTGTAGAGAAGAAAATATTTAATTGTTACAGTTTTGTTACAGAAAGAAAGTATTGGTATTTCCCTCACCACATGTAAACTACTCACAAATGAGCTATCCCTAAATAAAGCCAACATTAGATGGTCAACGGTAAGCACATGTCGTACAGCGCGTCAGGTTTGGCCAAAAACCACCCTAAAACGCTCAAAAGTACTGATATTCCTGAGAAGAGACCAAATCAGTACTATGATAGGTATGACAGGACACTGCCTAATAGGTAATCATGCACGAAGATTAAAAATCCTCCACAACGACTTCTACAGAAGCTGCAGAGATGAAGAGGAGGAGGAATCTACAAAACATCTTCTTTGCACTTGCCCAGCGCTAGCTAAAAATCGCCACCTTCACTTAGGTAAATGGTTCTATAAAGATCTCTATGATCTCTCAGAGTCTTTGGTCTACCGAATCCTTAGCTTTGTCAACAGCTCAGACTGGTTTAAATAGAGAGGGAAATTAACCCAATGGTATCACAATGGGCCCCATTGGCCTAAGTGTGTCTCAAATGAGACAGCCGCTTCAACCTAACCTAACCTACAGTTTTGTTTTGGATTTTAACCGCTTTGATGCTTCTAAAGTTTAAAGCCTTAAATGCATTTTTCTCGAAACAAACTTTTTCAAAACGGGCCACAACTGCGAGCAAACTAATCGACCGATTTTATTTTTTTTTTAATCTGTTTGTAATGTAATTCTACACATCTTTTACCAAAATGAGCGTTTTTTAAAAAATTTGCTTAGTTTCTACGCGCAACAATATGGTCAAAAATAACGTAAATTTTTCGACTGTTTTTTTTACGCTTCATAATTTTCTAAATTTACGTTTTTTCATTTCAGTTTTGTAAAATATGTACATTCAGGAATCTATTTTCGAATGCATTTGTTAGGCTATCTGGGGCCTCGCTATGATGTGGCCTGATTTTCACCTTTTTTGAAGGATACCAACTTCAGCGCCATCTTTTTATATAAAAAATATATGACATATATATATATATAAAAAATATTTTTTTTTTACTTTACTGATGAATGGAATTAATTTTTTGTATATCACGCATTCCGTGAAAAAGTAAACCGCAGACTCGAAAAACTCTTACACTTTTTTTTTTTTAGTACACCGAGAAAAAGCTTATGGTAAATTGAAAAAAAACCTAGTATAACTTATAAGATGGCTTTGGCAGTTTTCAGCCACCCAAGTACTTTAACAAAACGCCTAAGTTTTACATGTTGACTTCCCAATTTTTATTGGGTGATAAATTAACCAAGTATTTGGTAATTTTTTTATATACTACTTAAAAAAAAAAAAATTGAATTTCAAAAATATAACTTTTTTCGTGTTTTGGTTTTTTATTTTCCTTTTTTTTTGAAGCTGCAGCTCGTTCTGTGATTTGCTTAGAAAAACCACCGTTTTTTTCTTAGAAATTAAGAGCTTCTCGGCTTTTCTAGCTGATTGATGTCTATTATAACAAGAGCATTAAATTCAATTAAATTAAATTAAATATCAAATACAAAAATTTTACCATCGCAGGCCGTTGAGATTCGTACCCACACCAACCCGATACCACTGCGTATGAAGACACTACGCTATGCATTGATCCATACTTCTTCGTTACGCGGAGTGATTTATTCAATATTAATTACAAATGAAGCTATGCTGCAGCTATCACAAGAATACTGCGACATACTGCATCTGTTAATACAGAATGTTAACATCTGTGAATCAAATATTTTTTGGCAGGGTATCGAAGTATGTGCTTTTAAGGCAATGTATTAAACAATAAATTGCTTAGGTGAATTAACCTTGCTGCAGTTATGTTAGCAGACAGCAGCAAGGCTGCTTAGATCAGTTGGTAGAGCGATGGACTGGCACCGAAAGTTCCAGGTTCGATTCCCCACGGCGGGCAAAGACTTTTTTTTTCATTGTTTTTTTTCTTTTTGTTGATGAAATGTAATAAAAATTACTGGTGTGATTATTAACGTGTGTTTTTTAAAATTATTTTATGTTATTTTTGAATTTAAAAGTGGTTTTATTACAAAAAAGCCATAAAATTATCAAATCTATCCTCCTCTTTTGTGTCTAATGACGCAGCTGTGTTTTTTTTTTTTTTTTTTTGCAGAAAATAGCTCAAAATTATGCAATATTTTTTTTTGGCAGGGTATCGAAGTATGTGCTTTCAAAGCAATGTATGAAACAATAAATTGCTTAGGTGAATAAGCATAAGGTTATAATTCCCATACAATTCTCTTCACCTAAGCCGACTTAGGTGATTTACCTTTTGCTTTTTTTCTCGGTGTAGAACCACGTAAGTTGCAGTTTTATTTTTAACCAATCAGTAAAATAAATAGTTTATCGGGCTCTAATCTAAAAAGGAGCCGATGTTTTTTGTCTAAGATACGTAATGAAAAAATATTTTAACATACAAAATAAACACCACTTCGACGTATCGAGTGATGGCAATATATTGTCATCGCCTACTAAAGGTTTTAAATACATAAAAAAAATTGTTTTGTAATCAAACAGTGTGTTTTTTTGTACATGTCCTAACATGTCACGCAACCATTGGGGAAACCGTACTCAACCGAAATTTTAATTTTTATAACTTTAGTATATACTTTTGCATTTATTTAAAATAATATTTTTAATTCTTTACTATTAAACTTTTTATACAAATAAAATTTTACTTGAAATTTTAACACATTTTTCGCTGATTTATTGCTTTTTTTAAATTAACTAAAACTGCGGCATTTCTGGTGTACTCCGTACTCAACCTAGTATATACTTTATATTTTGGTTAATGTTTTAATAAATTGCTTAAACTAAATTTAAATTTAAAGTTGCACATATCGCACACTAAATACAAAACAGTCACAACTCAAAATATACAAATTTTTACTTTTTAATGTAAAACTATTCGTAGTGATCATATACTTTGACTGTAACATATCAAATACATTTTGTACACATCTTCTTTCTCTATAGTTAAAAAAAAAATTCTTGTCTCATTACTTTGTATGGAATTTCATCAAAAATAAAATTGTTTTTTGCTTCATCTAGAAATTTAAAAATTTTAAGTTGTGACTCTTTCGTATTTAGTGTGCGATATACTGAACAAAACTGGATTAAAGAAAAAAAATGTAAATTCGTTTTATTATTAAAATGCACAAAAATATACGTTAAAGTACTGAGAATATCCCCGTACGCAACACGGAATGCTTTTTTACAAAACATCTTCTAAAATTTGCCTTAATTTTAAACGCTTTTGCCTAAAACCTCCCTTAATAACGTGGTAATTATTTGTAAACAAATGTGTTATTGAGACACACTAAATGGAAATTTCTTGATATAAAAATCCAATTTAATATTTTAATTTTACTTTTGAAATTATTTTAAAACTATACTTGTTTATAATTAGAGCACTTATATAAAATACCACTACTTTAAGTACAAAAGTACTTGTTTTATTTTGAATGCCTTGATGCTGATAGCAAATGTCAAGTTCTGTTCAAAATATTTGGCATTTAAAATTGGCCAAAAATTATAAAGAAATCAGAAAATTAAAATAAAAATGAAAAAAAAAAATTATGAAAAAGAATTTCATGAGCCAAGGAAAGTCATTCTTCGTTTGTCAACATACAAATAAACAATTAAATATACACACATACAATGTTGTAGAATGTGGGCGGAAACCCATATAAAAGCAATATTTGAATTTAGAAAATTTACGAATTAAGAACTCGTGGCGTTTGGCAATGGAATCCTTATGATTTTAGCACAACAATCGCAAAAAGTGGATTTTTTTTTCTTTTTCTTTTTCTTTTTTGTTAATATTGTTACGATGTTTTTTGTTTTTGCGTTCCACCTTGTAAAAACCACACAACTTTTTTTTGTGAGTCATTTGTGAGTAATAAGAATTTATAGCGTTATTTGCCTTGACACTTCGAGGACATATCAGAGAACAAGGCAACATAAGTCGGTGACGTATCTACACAAAAAAAAAAAAACAAAAAACAATGCAATCCTGGAAAAAAAATTTATATAAAATGTTGTGTATGCTAAACAGCTTAACAAAAACATGTTTAGAAATGTTGATTAAAATATTCAGCTTTTTCGCTTAAATAAAACAGTCTGCTTATTTACCGACCTTGGTTGTGGTGCTTGTTTTTCTCCATTTTGAGGTTTTTGTTGTTGTTGTCTCCTCTTCCTCAACGATATCATTGTTATCCATACTGAATAATATATATGTTACGCTTAAAAATGCTGATGTATTTTTTTTAATTATTTTTATTCACTGTTATCCTATTTTTCCGAATTGCAAGCGCCGGTTGGTGTCGCTGGCAAATTCTTTTGTTGATTTGTGTATTATATATTTTTTTTTTTTTTTTGGTTGATTTTCTATTTTTAGCTATTTTTTCTTATTTTTTCTGCACAAATTCTGCTCGATTATTTTGTAAAATTGATTTGTTTTCAAACGTACACAATTTTTTGTTAAACTTAAAGTGCACATTTTTTCATGCAGCCACCGATTGTTAGTGATTTCTTTTTTTTTTTTTTTTTTTTTTTTTTTTCGTTGAAATTTTAAGCCAATTTATTTGTACTGCTGTCCCATATCCGCACTAGGGAGAAACACTTTTAAGGTATTAGGTAAAATTTGTTAAGCGACCATTAACACCCGAGTGAATTCACAAATGATATTTCGATGGCCCACGAGTTGTCAATAATTTTTGATGACATGTTTTTATAGTCACGTTTCACGTTATTATTTACACGCATTCGTTTTTTTAGCATATTTTTTTTTAATAGTCAAATTCGGTTGACAAAACAAGTCAATAAATTATAAAAATTGTATATTATAAAGAAACTTGTTTTCTATTTTTAAAGAAAATCAGATAAAATCAACTTCTATAGTAATATATACTTAGTTTAAGGTGACCTTTACTTTCTAAATCCTAAAAAATTAAGGTTTTTTTTAATTTAATATTGTGAAAAACTTATTATAATTATTTAAAAAAAGTTTTCTGTACATTTTTAAGTAAGTATCAAATATTTAAAAAAAAAAATAAAGTTCGGCCATTTTTGGTTCCTCCTGGCGTCACAAGAGGTCGTCTTCTAAAAGCTGGTCTTTAGGCCATCCATGATTTTCCGGAAAAACTGGGAATGATAAAGCAAAATTTCAAAATAGGATCTATTCTGTAATGTCTGGGAAGATTGCTAATTTATTTTATTAACATTTCCTCCTTCAGTGCAACCAAATGGTTAAAAAGCATTCTGCCTCATAGCAGTAGTACTTCAAGAACTGTCTTTTTTCATAAAGCCAACTAGTATTTTCAAGATAGCGATATCATGGAAAATATCAATTGTCCCCTTTGTTTATGGATAGTTACTGAAAAGTTCAATATTTACGTACAAAATTAGATAGCAGTTATTTTTTTTACTTCCGTTGGTTATCAAGAGGATTTATTACTTTAATTTGATGAGTTAAGTATTACCCCGGCTCGATCCTCATATCACTTACGACAGATCTTGCTGTTTTATTTATAAATATTTAAAAGAAAAAATTTGTCGAGAAACTGTTGCGGGAATAATGTATTTTTCCCTTTGCGTACTCGCATCGAACCGCGTACAATTCGGCTGCAAGTTGAACGTGTTACCATCGCACCATTGCCTCCCTTGTATCAAAGTGAACAAAATACGAACATATCCGAAAGCAAGCATCTTCCAATTTATTTCATAGGATTGATGGCAAAAATGTATTGCTTATTCAAAATAATCATTTATCGATTATAGCTCGGGCTTTATAATATAATTTATTTTAAATTTTTCTTAAAAAAAAACAAATACTGCCAGTATAATTGTGAATATTTTTAACTAAAAAAGAGCATAAAATTTCAACTGCAGAAAGGTCCACTAAACCTTTGCTTCGTGGTCAGAAGCACTGACCTTATGCTACCATGCATACTTGTTTCAATTTATTTTTCCGTGCCTACACAGACTTGAATCGTCTTTTATGTTGCATTTGCGACTACATTTCCCAGTAGTCCAAGTCTTGAAGAATTTATAAACGAATCAATGAACGATTTTTCTTCATCTTTGATGAAACATGCGGATTCGGCCATACCTATCATTGACAAAAATCCCATATAAAATTCCCACGGACACAATACTGAAATGTTGAGATTTTTCGTGCATGAACATGGGTGAAGACAACATTCCGATTAGGTTCATAAAAATCTTATTACCTCATATAATAAAACAGCTTACACACCTAATTCATTATTGTTTAACATCGTCTTCATTCCCGGATATGTGGAAAATTGTGCTATTGTGTTACCTGTGACGAATAAAACGAGCCCTTCAGGAGCTACTGATTTCAGGCCTAAGCATTCTTTCGCCTCTTTAAAAGATCTGTGAAAAACTAATGGCACAACAAATAATTAGTCACATTCAGGACAAGAAACTTCCCCATTTCAGTCAGGATTCCGAGCAGGGCATGGGTGTTCCTCAGCTGTAGTAAAGGTTTTGAATGACATAAGGACGGAATATGATGCTGGTAACATCACATTGCTAAGTTTGCTTGATTTTTCAAAAGCATTTGACAATGTAAACAATAAATATTTGTGTCAAAAACTCAAGCTCTTATTCGGATTCAGTGTAAGTGCTGTCAATTAAATTTCAAGTTACTTGTCTAATCGGTTGCAAAAAGTTAAAGTTGGGAATAATTTTTCCCAGAATCAATTGGTGCTAAGTGGTGCTCCACAAGGTTCTATTCTTGGTTCATTTTTATTTTCATTGTTTATCAATGACATATTTTCTTTCTGCAAACACTCTTCTGTTCATGCATATGCTGATGATGTTCAGCTGTATCTGTCACGGCGCATTGGGCTACTTGATGATCTTTGTTGCAGATTGAATGAAGATCTCAATAACATCAGTGAGTGGTCCAAAGGCAATGGTCTTCAATTGAATGCTGTCAAATCGTATGTTCTACCTATATGTAAACATAGAATTAGTGTTGATAATATCCCTGACTTGTGTATTGGGTCTAACAAGCTGAAATTTGTGTCGAAAATTCAAAATCTGGGTTTTTATATAAATTCGTATCTGTCGTATACTGATCACATTAATAGTGTAGTTACTCCTGTCAATATTAAACTTAAATTGGTAATACAGTTGGTACTACCTGTGATAACTTACGCAGAATTGGTGTTTAGTAAGCTTGAGACTCCTCTTCTCTGTTAAGACTACAAGTTGCTTTTAATCATGCTACGCGCTATGTATTTGGTTTGCACAAATTTGATCACTTATCTAGTTATAAAAATGCCATACTTGGGTGCAATCTACCATCTTACTTTGATGCCAGAAACTGTATTTATCTACATAAACTAATTCATACAAAAACACCTTCCTACTTATATAATAAACTGCAATTTAGTTTATCTAGAAGAAGTAATGTTCTAATAATTCCAAGATATGCTTCATTAAATTCATCGCGCTTGTTTTTCATTAATGTTATCAGACTGTGGAATGCTCTGCCTCGCGGACTGAGAGAAGTGACAGTGAGAGAGGTACCTTTAGGCAATCTGTTCTTACTTATTTTTCTTCCCTCTAATTATTCTCTTCACTTTCTTGAAATTCTTAAAATTCATGAATCGTTGCTGAAGTTTCGTCAAGAAACAAGCCAGAAATATGAAAAGAAATTGTTTTCTAATTTTATATGTTCTTTAATTTTATTTAACATTTTTTTTTGGATCAGATTATTTCCGATTTAGTCCATTAATACACTATGTTTTTAAAATGGTATATATTGTAACTTTTAACGAAAAAATTACCCCGAAATATAAGCTTTTGTAGGGAAATTATGAACGAACACAAAGCAGAAAGGTTGAAGAGTTTTCGACAAATTTTTTAATGAACGAACACAAGCCGGAAGTGTTAAGGAATTTTCGACAAGAAATACAAGAGGTAAGAGTAATCGGTTATCGTGTGTTCAACTGCTTTCGTTGTTTCCTTGTTTTGTTTGTTTCTTTTTTAATGTTGACGAAACCAATGCAAATGAGTTAAAGAATACTCTGCAAGTCTGTTATTGACGAATACAAGCCAGATGCGTTAAAGAATATTCTGCAAGTCTGGCTTATGCAGCAAGTTTCCTTAATTTATTTAACCCTGGAAGGTCATGCTTGGTCGAATCGACAAAACACTAGTATTATATTTATTGTATTGTTGTTGTATCTAATCGTCGCACGTTTCCGTTTTTTTTTTGCAATGTTTGTTGTTATGCTGTTAGTTAAAACGAATCATTGTCGCAAAAAAAAAAAACCTTAAAATAGAAAATTTGCGTATTTGTTTGTACATATGTGAAATAAGCGTGACCTTTCAGGGTTAAAAGCAGAGTAGGAAGTCCGGTAACTCAGTTAATAATGGAAGAATTTGTAATCATTAGGTTGTGTTTTCAAATACCACAGCGCGCGACTTTTTTTAATTTCGATATAAATCTGTGTTAAGAACTGTATTTGAATTATATGAATGATTTGGTATTTATGTGAAAATTCACAGATCTAAGAATAAAACAAATTTTAGATTCAAAGTTGCATTCGTTAATACTGCAGCAAGTGCTGTTTCCAAATCAATCAATGCAATCAATCTGAATTTATTAAAACTCAATTTGAGAAATGCCTAAAAGTATGCTAATGTTCTGAAAAAAAGCTACGTTCAGATTCAAATTTTTAGATCGCAATGTACGTTCAGAGTATTGAACGGACAGACTCAATTCAATCATAAAAGAAAGAAAAGAACTACTGATTGTAAAATTCAAGACAAAAATGTGCTACTCAAATAGATATATCTCCGTGGCCTAGTTGCTAGAACAGCCTACTATGGATCCAAGCGTAGTGTGTTGAATCCTCGGTGAAAGCAAAAATATGAAAAATTATTAAATAGTAAGTTTTTTGTTTTTATACTACTAGTGCGGCGAATTGCTGTGTTGTTGTTTTCATTAGAACCATTTCGTTACATTGGTTGTACCCCTCATCTAGCTCGACGTATTGTTGTATACGCGGCTTTAAAAGTTTCACTTCAAAAATAATTTTAACCAAAAAATGTTCATATCTTTCTAGTGGTTGTTGTTTGTGCTATCCATAATTAAACAATGTTAAGGGGATACATGACATTGGCAGTTTTTTGAAATCGAAATAATTTTTTTTTATTTAATTTAATTTTGTATTTTAGTATAATATTCTTAAGATTCTAAGAAAAAAAATTTCATGGAAAAATTCTTACGGGTTCAAAAGTTACAGCCGGTTTAGTGAGAGCGCATTTTTAATTTTTGCGCTACCTACGTACGGCAGCTGGTATACTTGTTTTACTTGCTACCTGACTTTTGGTGGTTGTTATTTCGTACCTACTTGAAGGGTGAAGGGTGAAGCCCGAATTGCTAAACGATTGCAAAAAACTATAAGAAACAGCACAACACAATATAACGAAGGCATACAGTACGAAGCAGGCATGGCAGATTGAAGGTAACCTTATTTTTCTTCGATCACAAACTTTGAACGCATTTATCTCGAAACCATGTTTTTCGTACTGGTCGCGGGTTAATTTTATGACGAAATTTTTTTTTGTATTTTTTTAAACTTGATTCGCTATCGTCTGACACGAGCTTTTTTTATGAATTTTTAAAGTCAATATTTTTTTTGAAAAAACACACTTTCAAATTTGGAATATCACCAAAAATTGAAAAAAAATTTAAAAAAAGCTGGTGTCATACGATAACCAATTTTGTTAAGATTTAAAAAAGTAATTTTTTTTTCAGATCGGACAATTTTTGCAACTCCCAGCGCTGCAACCACAAGGCCCCGTTTTTTCTCTGCCGCCAGTTTGGAGCTCCATAAAACCATGTTGGAGTGAAAAATATATTTTTTTGAATTTTTTTTCTTGTAACTTGTTCAATTCTCTACAATAATAAAAAAAAATTTGGGAAAAATGTTTGTTTTTGACTGAGTTATAAATTTTTAAAACAAGGTCTGTTTTCTCTGCCGCGAGTGTCATGTCCCGCCTTAAGAAAAAACAAATTTTTTCTTGCGCCTCTTTCGTTAGCATTCCAATTGGCTAAATAGATGCTGTTATTATTTTACTGCCAGGTATGAATATTCTATGAACACTATTAGGCATGCAATACCACTTGTAGCAGTGAACAAACAATTCAGCAGAGTCATTACAGTAACTACTAAATGCCTCTTTTTACTACATCCAACATTTATCAGAACATAATAAGACCACTGTTTATTTATTAATGCGCTTATCCATTTAGTTTTATGTGTTCCAACAAATCTTCTCCGAACATCTTTTATTATTAGCTTAATTTCTGCATTTGTTAAGAATTCATAGTTTTCATTTAAGTAATTATGAAGTTTTCCAAATATCTTGTCCATTGTTTAAATACTCCTCGCACAAAACTCGATTTAAAATTCTAACTTTTCATTATTAAATAAAATAATTATTTGATTTGTTATCGACTACATTTTTTTATGAAATGCGGTATGAAGACGTGAGAAAACAAGGAGAAATTATAGCCCCCTTTTGGCATAGTTCACTTTGCACCTATAAAACAATTCAACAATTATTTAACATTAAATAAATCGCAGTAGTTACACAAGTCCACAAGTGAATTTCTTTACATAAAGTATTTATTCTTTTATACTGTATAATAAAAGAACGAGTTTTATACATAACTTCTCAAGAAATTATTTCTCTGTAAACCAAAATTCATTACGCCCAATTTTAATTTATGTTGTGAGTAAATATCTGTTGACAAAGTTGAAAAACATGGAAAGCAAAAAGAATGATTACAAAATAGTGTACAATATCAATCTTCCCTATCGGAAATTTCAAAGTGCTATATTAAAAAGCAAGTAAAAAGGGCTTCACTCTGCCTATGAATAGTGCTTTTGAGAAGTGCTTTGCTCTCGCTACGCATTGAGCTTTAAAAAATCACTTTGCTTTCACGATTTTCCATAATTTGACTATTCGTAGTTGGTAAATCTTGTCGTTGCTGTTGTACTAGTTCGATATATATGTATTTTTCTCATCACTACTTGTCATTACTCATCACTAGTATGCAAAATAGTGAAAAATACTGAAAAGTAAAAAAACGTTTATAAACTGTTTTAAAGTAATATTTTTATAAAAAAATAATAAAATGAGTGGGAAGTGGTGCGGTTATTCAAAAGGCAATTTTAAAAGACTAGTTAGTGCAAAAATATACACCATAAAAAATTAAATTGCGCTTGCAGCTGCAAACGAAAAAGGCGCAAGAGCAGCAGAAAATTGAAGTGGACATAGCAGGGTGGATTATATGCAAAGTGCTGTAGAAAACAAAACACCACAAGTTCTACCAGTATTTCAGTGATGGCGGTGTGGATTCCATACAAAGTGCCAATAGTGAAAATATAGAATGCGAAAAAACAATAAAAATTTCGTCAGAAATTGACATTTAAAAAAGAAATTCGGGAATGAGTAGTGCAACTTAAAGTTAGGCGAGACGAGTGCAACTTAGTGATGGCATTTTTCGAATTCTACAAAGAGTGGGCTTAAAAGTGCCCGTATCAACAAAAACTTTATTTTCAAGTTAGCAAAATAATACCACTATTTGCACGCGTGAAGTCAGTCCGGGAAACAACTTCCACTATGGACTAGAGAGAAGTATTTGTCAGGATTTGAAGTTGTCGTTAGCAGAAGATATTGAAATTTTAGAAGTAGATATTGGAATAGACGGATTACACTTATACAAAAGCTCTGCATTAGCCTTGTGGCCTATTTTGGGTTCCATATAAAACTGCGGTAATATCATACCTTTTCGTAATGGTGCATATCTTGGCAACAGGAAACCTGGAGATATTAATGATTTTCTGCTGGACTTGGTTTTGGAGATGGTGAGTATAAGTGAAAGAGGTGTTATCGTCAACATTAGAAGGGTTTTTATTAAATTGCGTGCATTTGTTTGTGATGCTCCTGCGAGAGCATTTGTTAAGGGAACTGTTGGTCATACTTCATCGGCAGGATGCTCCAAATGCTACCAGGAAAAAAACACAGGAAAAAAACAACTGGCTGACCTATAGTACTGCAGTTGCAGAATTAAGAACAGATTCCGACTTTCAAATGCGAAAAGATAAAAAATATCATTGCAAACGTTTTGTCAATACCAAACATATTTTGGAAAGATGCAATCTAGATGCAATGCATCTCATTGACTTGGGTATAATGAAAAAATGTTGGGTTTAATTTGGAATGGGAAAATGTGAGTATATAACTTGACGCCTGATAAAAAATTAGAAATAAGTAAAAGATTCATGTCGTACAAGTCATTCATTCCAAAAGAATTTAATAGAAAGCCTCGTTCTTTTGATGATATTTGTAGATGGAAGGCTGTGGAGTTCCGTTTCCATTTTCGAAGCAATAGCTAAGCGCTTTTTTTAATTACTTTTCTTAGCGAGAACTAAGCTCTTTTTTAAAGCACTTTTCGTAGCGAGAGCAAAGCGTGTTTTTAAATCATTTTTCGCGAGCGAGAGCAACGCGCTTTTTTAAATCACTTTTCGTAGCGAGAGCAAATCACTTTTCGTAGCGAGAATAAAGGTATTCTACCCAATGACATGCCAATGTTAAAAAAATCACTATTAAAAACGAGAACAAAGCGCTATTGTGATTTTTTAAAGTGCTTTGAAAGTTGTTTCGAACCCCTTTGTTTCCTAAAGGGTTTATATACTTTAAGTGATACTTTTCAGCTTTAGTTGTTGCTGGAAGAAGTTGTTTAAAACATTGCATATTTACAGGCTTGCATTTTAAAATGCACATTTTCAGGGGAAATCTTAAAAAATTTTAGAAAAAGAGGGTTAATTATCGGAGTCGCAGTTTTAAGCAGTTACATTTTGAAGAAATTGAAAGTGGAAAGTTCCACCAAGATGTTGGAACTAATTACCCCAGATCAATAAAAAGCGCTAACAAAGAAAACTTCGATTAGAGATGGATTTTTTCCCAATTTTTAATGTCTTAATTGATTCTTAATAAAAAATAAAAGGCATATATTTTCTTATGTAATCGAAAACATATATAAAATATAATATATATTATATCAAAATATGTTTTAGAACACGTTGTCAAGTTTAATGTTTTAATTAAAAATATCGTCAAATGATATGCATTTTTATTATGTAGCTACTATAAAAAATATGACACAAGTTTCGTGGTTTCGAAAAAAAATACTCGTTCACTTTTTCAAAAAAATGTTTATAGAATTGTCTTATCTGGTTATCTGACTATAATATAGTTTGCTTACACGAGTATTAAGGAAACGGGATATTTCGAAAAATGATTTATTGCCACAAAAAAAAAAGAAAAAACACTGTGAGTAGTGTATACAACCACAATTTTATAACAACAATAAAATATTCACAGTAGAAATTTTAGTGAGAAAAGTATGTGTACACCTTTTAAAAATTAGTTTAATTTAATAGTTAGAGAATAGCGCCATAGCCCCTGGTTTGGGTCATTCGACACATTCATATGTTTTGTATTTTTGAAAAATATTCTTGCACGTTATTACAATAAAACGTATGCATGACCATTATAAATTAGGTAAAATATGAATTGTTTTTCCAATGTGAGGTATTTGGTCGTGTATTGTATATTTTCGATAACTGTTGTAGTAAGTTTTCATGTAAAGGTGGCATTCTTTATATAATTATGACCTTTAACACGCAATGCTTAATTTTGGAAAAGGGTTTTCGTAGTATCATTTTGGTCATTGCTAGTTTTTTCTTTGTATACTTCAATGGTGAGTACATATCTTTTTGCTATACACAATTCATACAATTTGTTGCCATATTTCGCATTTTGCCATTTATGTAGGTTTTGAAACTTACCCCCTATGCAACAATAGCGATTCGTCTAAGGAAAGTTGTTCATCAGGAAAGCAAGAATTTGAATTTAATTTTTTTTTAGCCAACTATTGCAATATAATATTGAGACATCGTAAAATTTGTTCAAATCTTTTACCAGCGTCGTGTATAGTTTGTAAAAAATGGTATGATTGTTTGAGAGCTTATATCCATAATTGAGGTAAAGTTTTGATACGTACAAGCTCAAAATAAGTTCAGTTTTGAAAAAGAATACTATTAAATATGGAACGAAAAAAAAAAATCGCATATCATTAATAGTAAACTTTGTTATATATGAAAAACATGATATTGTCAAAACACAATTTTATTTTGACAAGAACTTAATTTCTGGACAACATGATAATAAATAAACAAATGTCAAAAAGAAAATAATTTACTGCGAATGTGTTCAGGGTTAGAATTTACGTTGTATAGTTATGGAAATTATAAAACAAATGCAACACATCATGAACTCCCCTATATAAATGTTTATATTGAAAAATCCACGAATAGGTTTCATTAAAAGGTTTCTAGTATTGATTCATTCAGCTTGAATAAAAGCTATTTGATGAATGCCCAATTTGCACAAAAATGGATGTGAATCCGTTTCGAGCCCATCAGTTCGCCCTTCGCTTTTTTTATTTTCGGTGGATTAGGGATCCGAAATACCGTTGTGGATTTATTTTTATTTTAAACCACTTTATTACATCATTAGGCATGATCACATTACTAAAGAAATAAACGAGTCCGTCGCAAATTCGCATTATTTAGAAAAAACGAGCCCGTCTCGGATTTGCGTTATTTTAAAATAAGGAATCCATCTAAAATTCGTATCTAAAGACCGTTCTGAGTTCGAGACCGATCCGAAAAAAATGAAAAAAACCAATCGCGTTTTTGAGAGTAATTTCATACGATAACTGGTCAGTGATGGATCCGAAACGCAATCCGTTTCGGATAAAATTTTCAAAGAAGTGAGTCCGTCTCGAACTCAAAACGGATCCATTTGACATACTGGATATTTTCTTTATATATATGTATATTTATATTTGAACAATTTTATGAACTTCCGAAGCCGTTTTTAAGCCGTTTTTCAAAATAAATAATTTGTGATGACAAGCAGCCAACTTAACAAAGTTAGTTCTTCTAACATTCAAGGCGAAAGGATCAATGTAGCAAATAGGGGGAAAAAACTTCCTCACAGTGAATGATAAAATTTTTTCAAATCTTTTCTGCCAATAAATTGTTTTATTATGCGTTATTTTTTTAAAACGCACAACCATTAATTAAAATGTTTCGTGTTTCACAACTATAGGCAACAGAAATTGGTGTGGGTTTTAATGATAATACATAAATACTGAAAAATATTGCAAAATTTCTCAAAAATATTGCAAAATAAAAAAAAAAATGATTGAGCTGTTTTGTCAAAAAATTTCGATAAATGTTTGCTATGCCAATTTTTGCAAAAATATGCTTAGAATTATTTTCCAGAGTGCAAATATTCACTTTGCATTAATGTGACATAATATTATATTTACGATTATCTCTACAATTTTCTCGATATAAGTGTATATTTTTTTGTAACTGACAAATATTAGATTAATTTTAAAATATTTTTTATAACTTTTGGATTTATGTTGTGTTGGTGTTTATTTTATGTTTAATATTTCTCGACATTTTTTATTTTTTTTATAAATACTTCGTGTTTAAAATTATTGTTTCGATTGTGTTATATTGAAATTGCACTTGTTGTTGTTGTTGTTATTGTGTAAAGGGTTTTTGTTTGTATTTGTTGCAAATTTTTTGTTTTTGTTTTTATGTTTGTGTTCTTGTAGTTTTTTCTTTAAATTGATTTTTCTATCTATGTTTTTGTGTTTGTATTTTTGTGAACTTTGCCTAAAATCAGTTCTGAAACCATTGCATAGAAAAATTATTTTTAAGTATATCTATGCAAAATGGCTGAAAAAAATTTGCGAAATACTTTTCATATCGCGTACAAATCGAACTGAGTTGAAAATATTCACGAGTAATTTTCTTCACGGCTGAAAAAACTGTAGACGCTGCTACTCGCCGTACTTAAAATATGGTGGGACACAAGAAAAAAAATTTAAATTTTTCTTATGCATAGTTTTTATTTATTTATTTCTTTTTTGCTAAATTTTTTCTTGCTCTAATACTCAAGCAAACGAAGTGTTTAAATTAGCCAGATCAGTAGAATTAATTTTCACTCAACTCAACGCGCAAATATAGGAACATTTGTATTTATAAAATTAAATTTTTCTCTGTCTTGCTGCGCCTCGTTTTTACGCTCCAACATTCTATGCGGTAACGAAAGACAGCCAACTTCAAGTCACTCAATTGTTCGACAGCTACATCAAATGAAAGAAAAAAGAATTAGCATAAATATTGTCTCTGCTGCCAAAAACAGGTGAATCTTATTTCTTTTGTGTATAAACATTTTAAATTCGAATGAAGTGTAGCACAAATAAATAAAACTGTTTGGCATTTAACTTTTTTATGTGAATATTTTAAAAATTTTAATATTTTTTTGAATATTTTAAGAAATAAAAAAAAAAGTATTCCACAAAATTCTATTAAGTTCAGCGTATGCCGTGGGTTGCACGAGTGTAGACCGAGCTGCTCATGCATTGATTCAAACTGATCTAAAGTGATCCACACCGCACAGTTTGGCTCCTGTTTGGAGGAATGCAAAGTGCTGCTATTTCGTGGTAGCTAGTTAGCAGTCAGCTGCAATGATCGCAGGCTGCTCTCGTTGGCCCTGGTTTGCCATACAAAGACGCGGAAGTGGCGGAGGCCACAGATGAACAATAAGCGCGTTGCCACCACTTAATTTTAATATACATGCGTTTTATTTTGCATTTTAATCGTTTTCCTTGCCACTTTTGTGGACGTTTGATTATTATTTAATTTTGATATCATTTTGAATATTATTGTCCAAATTACAATACTTTTTAATAATTTTTATGGTGACCGGAAAAAGTGTAACACTTCAGGTTCACTAGTACTTCACTTTTACATTTTCCTTTTACTTTTTGCGTGAGCTTTCGAATAGCAATATTATTTTATAAAATTTAATAAATGATCCTTTTATCTAAATAAAAAAACTGTCTAATTTTATTTAACTGACGACGGAAAATCAATAGGAAAGCTAGAGAAGCCAAATATATATTTTTTATGGTATATTATGTGTATAACTATGTTAAATTAATATCATGTGTGAACATTTTTATTTCTATTTACATTGTTCATTTAAGTGTTTTGCACTTGATGTTGCCAGTGTATTGACATCTATAAAATGTTGTCACATAGCATTCCCCATACAAGGAACAAGGAAGCAGTCGGTCGCACTTTTTGATGATGCCACATCGCAAAATTTTCAATTATATTTTCCCTGAATTTTTCTGTATGAAAGAAGCATTACACTGTGCAACGAATTTCGGCTTTTGGTGGGTTTGAGAAAATCCAATGTCTATTGTATATTAATACCTAAATACATTATTTTAATTCCGTTTTTTCCCACTTTAAGGCAGTTTTCTAGCTTAGAGGGAAAAAATGTTGGGTGTTTTTTAAAATTCAATAAAGAAAAAAAAAAATTCAAATATTTTGGCGCTATGTAAAATCGCCCAAATAAAAAATTGCAAAAAAAAAAACAAAAATTAAAAATCACTGAATAAATTTTTATACAAATTTTGGTTTTTTTTTCAAATTTTTCATATGAAAAAAAGAATTCAGCGATTTTACATTTTTGTTGTGTGAAAATTCGTTTTTGTTTTTTGGGAAATATTCATATGAAAAATTACGCAAATATTTTGGGCGAATTACACTTTTTATTTTTGGCTGATTTTTCATTTTTTTTTTTGGGTGATTTTTTTTTTTTCAATATTTGGCGTAGTGGGTAGAGTGTGTGACTCTTACGCCAGAGAACCCAGGTTCAAATCCTCCATCTGACACAGAAAATTTTTTCAATTGAATTAATTTTTCTGTGCGGCCGTCACCTCTCTGCAGACAATGGCAAACCTCAAAGAGTAAAAACTGCCATGAAAAGCTTCTTGAGAACATAAGCCGTTCGGAGTCGGCGTAAAACATGTAGGTCCAGTTCTCGATCATTTGTGTGCAAACATTTCACATCACACACAACACAATTGATCATAAGAAGCTCGGTCAAAGTCCTTTCAAGGGCTGAGATGGCCATTTTCGTTTTTTTCGTAGTATTTAGAGACAACCGTATTAAAAAAAGCAGCGTTTTTTTTTTTTTTGTTGATTTTTTATTTATAAAAATTTCCACCTGTGGCGTACAGTTATGCAAAAGGTCATGCTAGACGGAAAAAATTCGAATTCTAATTTCTGAATTCTGAACATGTAGAACTCTTAAGAAATATCCACTGTTGTCAGGAAAAAATTTTACTCATCTCCGCTTTCTAAAAAAAAAATACTAAAATTGTTGCATGTTGGCCCAAAAACTGATATTTTTGAAATTTTAGTTCATGCGTTATCTAGATATACTTAATTATATGTTTAAAATATTTCCCAACATCCAAAAGTGTTGAAAATTTACAGGCTTCATAAAAAAGATGTGCTCTTTTGAAATTAAATAAATTCCATAGACAAATCTTTTAAAATGAAACAGCCACTATAAAACAGTATTAACAGTATTAACAGTAAGGATATAGAGAGTGGTTAAATTTTAAGGGCCGATGTTGAATGTGAACCACACCTAAGCGTCAAGATTTTTTCTGCATTTCATTTGACATTTCTCAATTTCAGACTAACTCAATTTGAACCATTGAAAGATATAGGCTTATTATGAAAATTGGTGTTCAAATCAATATATCAGCATATCTTGCACTTCGTGATTTTTTTGGTCAATTTTATCGTTCAAATGTGCGTTCAATCGAAAAATCGTGCCAAAATTTGAACAAACCGGGTCTGTAGGAGATGTGAAAACACCAGTGCATGCTCGTACAGCTCGTACTGCAGAAAATATTGCCGCTGCTCGCGATAGTGTGATTGAAGAGCCGTCCACCTCAACTCGTCGTCATGCCCAACAATTGCACCTCTCACGCTCGTTGTTGATGAACATTATGCATAAAGACTTGCATTTACACGCTTACAAGGTGCAATTGACTCAAGAACTAAAGCCTCTTGACCATTTCAAGCGCCGTCAATGGTCAGAATGGTGGCAAGAAATGGCAACAGTGGATGATCAATTTTCGTAGAATATCATCTTCAGTGATGAGGCACATTTTCACCTCAGTGTATTCGTCAATAAGCAGAATTGTCGCATTTGGGCGAATGATAATCCGGGAGTGATTGTCGAAAAACCAATGCACCTACAAAGAGTGACTGCTTGGTGCGGTTTATGGGCTGGCGGCATCATCGGGCGGTATTTTTTCCAAAATGAGGCCGTTTAGGCAGTTACTGTGGATGGAGTTCGCTATCGTGAGATGATAACGAACATTTTATGGCCCGAATTGGAAGGTATGAATGTGGACGATATGTGGTTTCAACAAGACTGTGTCACTTGCCACACAGCTAACGAAACAATGGCTCTTTTGCGCGACAAATTCAATGGCTGTGTTATCTCACGTGGTGGCAATGTCAATTGGCCGCCAAGATCATGTGATTTGACACCGCTGGACTGCTTTCTTTGGGGTTATTTGAAAGAAAAGGTGTACGTCGATAAGCCAGCAACAATTCAAGAGCTAAAGGATGAGATAATTCGGCACATTAACGGCACAGAACCTAGCTTATGCCTCAGCGTCATCGAAAATTTGGACCATCGGATGGAAGTGTGCCGCCGAGGTCACGGCGGCCATTTGGCCGATATGTTGTTCCATACATAATTGAACTATACCAACATTATCATAATAAAAAGAAATTACGATAATTTCCCCAATAATTTGTGTTTTATTCAAAATCAACATCGGCCCTTAAAATTTAACCACCCTTTATATGCGTAAAAACCGATAAATTGGTAAAACACTTTTGGAAAATAAAAAAATGGAATTTAATAACTTTTATATCCTCTTTATGCCCTGGAAGTGCCAAGGTGCGCAACCTTTTTTTAAAATTTTTTTTTCGAATCTATATGATGGTCCTAAAAATGCCTGAAAAACTAAGCTTACAAGACAAGCAACAAGCAGCCATACACGACCGTTTTGTATAAAAGGTGTCGAATTTAAGGTCAATGAGACTGTATGGTGCGTTTAAATATTCTCATCACATATTTTAATATTTTTACACTAAAAAAAAAAAAATTTCAATACACACAAAAAAAAAAAAAATATTTAAATAAGTTTTTTTTTTTGGTAAAACCAGAAAATTTGGTAAACGTTTTAGAAAATAAAAAAAAAATGGGATACCTCACTTTTGCAAACACTGTTTTTGTTTAATCACCATTATGTCTACTTTAAGGTCAAATAGTGCTAAAGGGCGTAAACTTATGGCTGTCTTGTTTTTTAACTTGTGTTTGATGATCCTAAAAATGCTATTTTTTTAATATAAAAATCTGGTTCCGACTGCTTTTTGACGCAAAGCTTTTTACGCCTCGTTTTGTGATTTGCTTGAGTGAAATTTGAAAAACTGTCGACTGATTTTTTCTTGGAAATTTGATGGTTTCATTGTTGCTAGAAGTGCTTATTACAAAAAGAAAATTTTATATTTTAATATTAAATATTTAAAATATTTTTTTGATCGGCGTGGGGATTGAACCCGTACGCACTGATTAAGAGTTCAACATACTCTGGTTCTCGTGATATACCGTTATTTAAAAAAATCAAAGAGATTTTACCACATATTTTAGCATAACTCAAGAAAAATTTGGTTGATTGGGCTAAATTAAAAATTAAAAATTAAAAATTCTGCAACTAAATTATCTCAAAGTTATCTTTGAACTATTTTGTATTTAGCACAATAGTTTTGAAAATATTCAGAAAGGTCTTCCGAAACAAAACATTTTTTTAATCAAAATTTAAATTTTTTTGTGGTTTTAAAATTCATAACAAATCAAAAAGGTCAAAATTGCTATTTTTTGATCTTTAATTTTATAAACACAAATATGTAACAAATGAAACAAGCCATATTTCATTAAAATTGATTGACAAGTTTTGGTTTAATTCACAATTTAGTAAGTTATCTCAAAGAATAATATAATAAAATATGTATAAAAACACGACTTAAGAAAATCGTTTTGTATGGGATTTTCTTTGGTATTTCTTGTTAGAACAGTCTCTTTGCAAGTTGCAGCAGTAGTCTGCTATCATATGGCTAGAATAAGGCAAAAAAATGAACACTGGGAATGGAAAGACTGGCCATCAAGAATAAAAATTACTGTAGGAAGCTAACATCGTTCATGAACCTTTGATATGTCGAGAAAAAAAAATCATCCTTCCACTACTACATAATAAACTTGAGCTTTTAAAACAGTCTGTTAAAGCTTTAGATATGAATGGCGATATATATTTATAATATATTTGTCAATTATTTCCTGGTCTTAGTACAGAAAAGTTAAAAGCAACTGTTTTTGACGAGCCAAAAATGCGTACTCTAATAAACGACGGTGATTTCACAAACCAGATTACTCAGGTGGAACTGGAAGCATGGCTAGGCTTTGTATTAGTTTTCAAAAACTTTTTGGGGAAGAATGACAAAGCTGAAAACTATGAAAACTATGCCGAAATTGTAAAGAAAATGCTGCAAAAGTTCCAAAAACTAGGAGCTAACATGTGTGTCAAAGTGCATTATTTGCACAGTTATTTGGATTAATTTCCTGACAACCTTGTCGATTAAAGTGAAGAACGAGGGGATTTATTTCAACAGGACATCAAGATTATGGAGGAAAGATATCAAGGCTGGTGTGATAGCCATATGTTGGCATACTGAAACTTACAAAGAGACTGTCCCAACAAAAAATACCAAAGAAAATCCCAAATACAAAACTATTTTCTTAGCTAGTGTTTTTTATAATTATATAACTTTCTTTTGATAATATTCATTTAAAAATTTTTATTAAAATGAGATAACTCACTAAATTGTGAATTAAGTCAAAACTTGGCAATCGATTTTACTGAAATATATGGCTTGTTTTATTTGTAGCATATCTGTGTTTAAAACAAAAGATTAAAAAATAGCAATTTTGACCTCTTTGTTTTTCTATGAATTTTAAAATAAAAAGAAAAATTTAAATTTTGCATAAAAAATGTTTTTTTCGGAAGCTAATTGAGCTAATTGAAAAACAGTGCGAACGTAACTTAGAGGTAATTTAGTTGCGGATTTTCGAATTTTTAATTTAACCCAATCGTTCTTGAGTTATGCTAAAATATTTGGTAGTATCCCCCTTAATTTCAAAATAATGGTTTATCTCGAGTACCAGAGTCAATTCAAGTAATGCGAATTATAGGCTTAGATCTTCATCAACATATGTTCCAAAATTGACTAGCAAATTCCATGCCGTAGAATCAGTGTTGCCCTGTGTAAACGGTTCTAAGCTAGACTTCAGTTCTGTTATTAAAGACTTTAACGTTAAAATATACAACATCGATACCATTTGATTTAGCAAGCACTTTAACATTTAAATATTTTCCTATACTTTCTTAAAAAAAAAAGTAGTTAATTAACACTTTAATTGACTTTTATTCTGCAACTCTGTCAAGACAGTGTTAATAAATTAAATGCTATAATTCTTGGTAAATATTACAAAAATAATTTATTCGACAATATGGCAGCGCTCTTGCAATTCCATAATTCGTACAACAAATCAAAAACCAAAGCGAAGTAAAGTGGTGTGTTAATTTTATCCTGTATTTTATTCACCATATTTAAGATGTTACTCATACGCCACCGCAGCCCACTGCAAGGCAATAAAACTAATTTATAGTAAATAGATACACATATTAATTGGCTCAAATTTGCGTTGTTCATTAAAAACAAAAACAAAAATACTTATTAAATGATAACATATGCTCCGCTGCTGTTGTTGTCGTGGAAGATTTCAGCGATTTAATCTGTAATCGTGCGGAACGAATGCAGCGTTTCAAGATGCGATACGAAAGTCTATAACGAAAAATATAAGCTAAATGCTGTTGATTGAATGAATAAATGACAATTTTAATTAATAGGAATTTTTTTTAAATTCATTTTAAAATTATGATTTATATCTAAAGAAATAACCGATGAGCAAAATGACAGAAAACAAATTTCCTTGAAAACCTATTTATTTAAATGTGAAAACTTTGCTAATTTGCCATTTTAAGCAATTAAGTCAAAACGATCGACAGGTGAATGTTAAAAGAAAGATTTTAAGTATACCCTATAAGTAAAATAAGTTTGACCTTATAGGGTAAAGAGAATTTGTTCGCAGTGCGATTCGAACCCATTAACTCTGAAACTTCAGATGGATTTTCTACTCTTATATCAAGTGGATCTGCTGGTTAACTTTTAAGTATGCATTTTTCTCTTTTTCCTTATCTGATGGCCTTGGATTGTGTCTTGGCTATATAAATAGTAGTGCACGAACCACAAAGTTTACATTAAATTGTCATTAAATAATTATAATAAAAAATGGACACAGCGAACATCCTAAAACACGTATTTTAGACTGAACCGAAAAACTAGCAATCTCTAGCAATACTAGAAATTTTATTTTTAGGTAGAACTTTCACTTTTACTGTGAGTGGCGGCCATGCATATACTTTTTATTTCAATTAACCAAAGGTGATGATAATTAAGAAGAATGAGGCAAGCATGGAAAAAACAAGTTGATGAGTATTTAGGGGCTTTTTTTGAAAAATAGTTAGTTTTTATTATAGTCAGTATACATATTATAGACATTATATTTAGACATGGACATTGAAAGTTAAACTTTCTAGACAAACGTTAAATATAAAGAATAAGACAAAATTTACCAAATAATGAAATTATTTGAATCATGCCGAAATTTACTTTGCTTACACAATTTATTTCGAACTTTAAATCTGTGTTCTTTCTATGGTCCAAAAAATGTTGCCCACCACAAAAAAAAAAAAAACAACAGAATTACTAGACGACCCTATTTTAAACTACTTGCTCTGTTGCAACACATGATTTTGTTGTAAATAAAAAGTTATATTTTTAGCTTAGGCTAAAAATCTAAAATTAAGCCTCTTCCGCATGAACATTAAATGCAATCGACACACAACAACTATAGCAACAACAACAACAACGACAACTACAGCTGCAAGAACTGATATTAATATGAAATTTATTGAACCATAGAGTGCAAAATAAGAACATCGAGCAGCAGATTGAAATAGCTATAAATACTATTTTTGGCTTCAATAACAACAACTATTACAACAACCAGCTGCTACCAAATTTATAGATATAGCCGCATCAACACATCATTTAAATTGATTTTTGCATAAATACATTGGAGAGTATTGCGTCAAACGCAGCCAATTAAATTTGTGCTAAAAAATATAGTAGGTGGCAACGCGCCCGCCACATGACTATTTAACCAGACGCTGTTCATTAATAAAACATATAATCAAAACGCAATAACAAAATACGTATGCACGCATACAACACACACACACACATGCACGCATTAAACATTCGCGTCGAATTGCATTAAAATATATTTTGTAATGTTTGTTTTTGGGTCAAATCAGTTCAATGCAGCAGCCCATAATGCAGGGCGGCAAGAGGGGTACTAAAAATGAAGTCAGAATAATGGAAAAGACTCAAATTAGGCATACATATACCAAAAAAAAAAAAAAAAGAAAGATTTTGAACATCCCTGCCTGACTGTCTGTCTGTCTAAATTTATTCAACTACAAATGTCAGACGCTGCCAAAGCCGTACGTGTTTACCTTAATTTCATTAAATGTGCACAAGTATGTGTGTGTGCAATTCATTCAGAACTGTTTACGGCAGGTGAAAAAAAATAAAAGAAACAATATCAAAAAAAAAAAAAACAGAATATAAAAGGTGCTTTAGTTAATTTACTGACGTCATTAAATAATTAGCACGCGTACACAAACAGTTTAAGCAGCACAGCAGCCGCAGTACAAAGGTGTGTTTAATGAGCACACGCAGCAGATACAACACCTCGTCTGGTCATGCTTCATTTATTCACCACGCTTTGTTAAGTGACTGCCTTGATCTTTGGCTTGCTTGAGTAAAGGTGAGTTAGCTCGGTGTGTGTGTGTGTGTGTGTGTGTGTGCGTGCAAACTAATCAGGTGAGTTAATTTCCACTCAACTGCTCTTTGTTCTTGCAAAGCACTCAATTTGCTCTTTGTTCTGATTTTACTCACCTGTCTTTAACGTTTGAGCGCAGTTACGTTTTTCTCATCATCATTTTTGCACAAGAATCTTACGCGTAATGAGTGAAATATTTTTAAAAATTACTACACTCAGTTTTTATATGTGTTTTTTTATATCTACAAATATATAGTATAGCATGTTTATTTCTGTGAAATCGCATAAATTTCAAGGTAAGCAGTTCTTCGTGGCTGATTGATCATTCTTATTGTTGTTCTAAAAATATTTTTTTACTATATTATTTTTAAATTTATTTCTATTGCTATGGCATTCAGCTTGATGAATGAGTTTGTGATACTTATAAATGATAGTGATGGCGATAGTATAGTGATGATTAAAATATATAAATCGACTTAAATAATCGATTATTAGTTTGAATTTTTATTAAGGTAAAAGAATTTATTTTTCATTTCAATACACGTTTTCAGCTTTATCTTTTGATTTTTAATATTGTTGTATTTATTTTATTAAAATAGTGAAAAATCTTAAATGTGCTTAATATGATAAAAAAAAAGTGTTTTGATAGTTTGAAAAAAAAAAAGGAAAACTAATTATGCAAATTAAACTAAGCAAGAGCAAATAATTTTGTTTTGTGTAAATTTAAGGGCCTTCGGGCCTTCTTGGAAGAAAAAAAGACGCCTACTTAAAATTTTTTTTTAAGCTCTATTTTATTTTAGACTAAAAATTTTTTTTTAATTATTTAAGTATAACTTTGTAGACTTATCGCTAAAATTTTAGTCAAAAATATTGGTCGATATCTGCAAGACTGGTTCATCTGAAACGTTTTTTCTTCTTACTATGATTTCTTGGGCGTTTAATCGTTCGATTTTTTTTGGATACAAAAAAATTTTTTGCCAACAAAAAATGAAAATTTTCTTTTTACGCCTGTCATTCTGTCAAAAATTAATATATTTCAAAAACCAACGATTTTTTCCAAGAACTCTTTAATAAACCGAAAAAAAATTTTTTTTTTGTCTTAGGTCAATCAGTCTCTAGATATCTTGCTCACCACAAATTCACCGCTCTCACCGGTCTTTCGCGACATTGCACTTTTCTACCTTATTGACGAATATTTTTGAACCAAAATGTCTGGGATATATTTTTAATAGTTATACTTTAATAATGTAAAAAAAAAAATGTTAAAATGGTGTCTATTTTTTCTTCGAAAAACTCCCGGAGGCTCTTAACAGAAAGGAGTAATTGAAATGAAATAATACTAAAATTAGTCGATTCTTTATGTTTTACTTGACTCAATTGGGTCCCCCAGTTCATAGAGGGCTCATAGCTTATTTTATAATTTTTAGTTCTTAAAGTCCTGCTTTCAGTTTACAGTAAAGCATAGTTTTCATTTGAAAAAAGACAATTTCGATATACTGACAGTTTCGTTTGATATATTTGGTGATGAATTTGTTGTTCTTGTTCATTTTTATGTTGGCTAAAAGTAAATATATTAATTCAATATTATGTTTCAACCATTTTGGTCCGCTACCAGAACGCGTTGGAGTTTCGTAATGAAATTTTCAGATTTTGTTATTAGTGATAAAATTAAGAAAATTTCAAAGTTTAAGGTTCTTTCGAATTAAAATTTTTTCGGCTACAAAGTGGTCCAAAAATTGAAAAATATCCCAATCTATGTACAAAAATTCAAAAATTTCAAATCAAATATTGTTATTTTTATTAAATGAAATATATGTAAAAGTGACATATGAAAATATTATAATAAAAGTATCTGTGTTTTATCACACAGGTAACACATAGTTAAATTAACCTGTGTTATCCAAAACCAACTGATTCTTATATTTTAGTCTTTTGGCTGCCTGGTTACGGAAATAGTTTTATTATACATAACATTTATATATTTTTTTGATTTTTTCAAAAATTGTCAAAAAAAGGTATTTTTTTTAACCGCTTACCTAAATATGTAAAAACAGGAAATTTAAAAAATTTATTTTTTTTTCAAAATTTCCATTTAACTAAACCGTGTTTATTGGGAAAGAGTTGGAAAAAAAGTCTCTATTATTTTTTCCAGAAATTAATTTGAATATTAGTGGTCGAAAAATCGACCCGCGGGCTTAAATGGGTTAATAAGTAAAAATAAATATTTCGGATAAGTAAGAATTTATTATTTTTCCTGCAGTAAAGATCTTATGTGTATTGAAAAAATAATTGATAATATAAATTTTAACATAAAAACCAAAATAAATATTTTTTTTTTTATGGATTTAATATAATAATAATAAAGGAAATATTTCGAATTTATTATATAAAGAAAACAAATACAATTTTATTAATACAAAAACAATTCATATGTACATCTGCATAGTAGCTATACAATTTTTTGTAGCTACATACATCTGTATTATTTATTGTATAAATCTTTCTGAAAACTAACAATTATAAACAACAAAAACGAAAACATTTGATATATATATATATGGGTAAATTTCAAAAAATATGGATATGACAGAGAAATTTCCATATTTCCATAATTTCCTTCTTTAATATCGTTCAACTTTAAACATGAACGCTTTTGTGAAAATTTATGTAGAATCCAAAATCACTGTTATGCTCTTTAAAAAATTTTGCTAAGTTTATTTTTTTAAGTTTTTACCGAAGTGGATGGGATTTATGTCTTAAGTGTTGTACTATAAAAGTTTTCTAAAAATTTCTGATAGTTAATGGCAGTGGTAGTTGCCTGACACTGAAAATTAAAAAAAAAAAAATATATGAAAAAAGCTGAGAAATTCGGCGGCATTCAGACACTCACAACTTTTAAAGATTTTTTAATAGTTTCGTTGAAAAAAATTCTGCACTAAAAACTCAAAAAATAAGAAACAATTAAAAATTAAGCAATCAAATAGAATAGGGGAACAGGGGGCGAACCTTCACATGGTAACGTGTCTGACTTCCTCAACCTGGCGAGGCCAACATTATCCATGTCGAAATCGTCCCAAGTTGACTCAAACCTCCTCGTGGTGTTCCTTGGGCAACGGCAAACTGGCATCCGTTAGTTTGTTGGAATGTGCGCAGGTTTTGGGTCTCGCCACATTACTACTGCCTAATGAAAATTAAACCAACCTCGGATAAGAACCCCAATTACGTTGACGACCACCGCAAACGAAAAACGGACAATGATTTACGGATGTGCACCTGGAATGTCCGGACCCTTTATAGGGAAGGTGCCATTATCCAACTGGCGGAAGCCCTCAAAACAATAAAATCTGACATCACCGCCAACCAGGAAATGCGATGGAAAGGGCAAGGCTGCTCTAAGCAAACACACTGCGATATCTACTACAGCTACCATGCGGAGAAGCGCGAATTCGGATGTGGATTCGTCGTTAGCCGGAAACTACGACACCTTGCTTACCAGCTCACATCTGTGAACAAAAGATTGGCCACGATCCGCATCAAGGCAAAATTTTTCTTCATCAGCCTTAATTGTGCACACGCCCCAACGGAGGAAAAGGACGAAGACGCCAAAGACGCCAAAGACGCTTTCTACGCTAGTCTTAAGGACGTTTACGACCACCTTTCGATCCATGACGTGAAATTAGTCCCCAGCGATTTTAATGCGAAAGTCGGAAGGGAAGGCACCTTTGGCCCCACTGTCGGTCAGTTCAGTCTTTATGAGACCACCACAAACAATGGTCTAAGGCTGATCGACTTCGCCGCAGCGAAAAACATGGTAGTTAGTAGCACCAGATTTAAGCACCTCGACATCCACAAGGCCACCTGGCTGTCCCCGGATCAAAAAACGCGAAACCAAATTGATCATGTTGTAATCGACGGAAGGCATGCCTCTAGTGTTCTAGATGTGCGTACATTTCGGGGGGTCAACATTGACCCACTTTCTTGTCGCAGCCAAGATCCAGATGCGATTATGCAATGCGAAGAACATAAGTACAGGAATGCAACAAAAGCTAGATGTCGCTAAGCTGCAATTACAACGAACTGCCGAGGCCTACTCCGCTCAACTCTAGGTTGAGCTCAACCAACCAACCTCTGGACCTGACAACGCCGGCGGACTTTGGGCACATATATCCCACTCCATGCGCGCTGCCGCTGAAGAAGTCATTGGTTTCCAGCGTCCGCAACCTCGGAACCAATGGTACGATCAGAAGTGTCGCATCGCGACAGCAGTAAAAATGCAACAATGTCTGAGTTCGGTATACCTGCAAAGTTGATTAGACTTTGCAGAATGACATTGAGCAACACACGCAGCTCCGTCAAGGTAGGAAATGACCTTTCCGAAACCTTCAATACCGAAAGAGGTTTCAGACAAGGAAATCCACTGTCTTGCGATCTCTCAACATCATCATGGAGGGGATCGTACGAAAGGCCGATGTGCATCGTAATGGCGCCATTTTCTACCAAGGCGTCCAGCACCTTGCGTACGCTGATGATATTGATATTGTCGGCAGAACCAAGAGAGATGTTACCGCTGCTTTCATCGCAATTGAAAAGGAATCAGCCAAGGTGGGTTTGACGATAAATGAGGGTAAAACAAAGTATATGCTGTCTACAAACACGGGAGCGCGGCGTTTAGACTCCCACGTTTCATCCGGCAGCTATAACATTGAAGTAGTCAAGGAGTTTGTTTACCTTGTCACCGCCATTAATAACAACAACGAAATCAGTCTGGAGATAAAGCGAAGAACAATAATTGCTAATAGGTGCTACTACGGGCTCAGTAAACAACCAGAGCCCTCTCTCGATCGACAAAACTAACACTCTACAAGACGCTCGTTCTACCTGTGCTGCTTTATTGCGCTGAGGCATGGGTAGTTTCGCAAACTGACGCAGCCGCTCTGGGGGTGTTCGAGAGAAAAGTTCTTCGCAAAATCTTCGGTCCTGTTCGAGTCGGCGATAACTATCGCATCCGAATGAACCACGAGCTTTACGAAGACCGAGCTGTGTCATGACCGAACTTGGCGTATCCGATTGGAGAAAAGCAGCGCGCAAAGCAGAGGCGCCTGGCGAGAGCTGATGAGGTCGGCCGAAACCCGAACACGGATTATTACGGCCACCTTAGCAAGTAAGTAAGTAAAAGAATTTTAAATAAGTTTTTCAATAAAAGTTCAAAATAATAAAAAATTAAAAATAAAAGTCTTGTTTGAAGACTCTTATTTTTTAAAAGTTATGTTGAACTCTCTTAAGACTCTTATTAAAAAGACGTTTTGGAAAAAGTTATAAAAGTTTCGAACTCTGGTTTAAGTTTATGAACTTGTATTGAGAGCTTCCTAGTTTACTTGCTTTTTATTTCACTATTTAACTGCTAAGTGCTTTAAACGTATATATATTATATATTTTTTTTTTTAATCTACAACATTGAGAGCATATTCCGAGCAAAAGAAAATATAAGTCATGCTTCCGGTTTATTTCAAGAATATTTAAAATATTTTTTGTTGCTTTTTTTTTTGCTTTCCTATTGCTAAGTATATGCTTTACTCTATTTATTATCAGATATTTTTTTTTTTTTTGAAAAATTTTGCCTCGTCTGAGGTCGTCTTTGGCATTAAGAATTATTTATATTACACAAAAATAATATGTATTATATTTATTTATAGATATTTTATTGTCGCTTAAAGCAACAAAATCAAATGGCGCTGAATGAAGACAGCTGAAAATTTAGCGTTTGTTATATTCATATGTTTACAAATCATTTTGAGTTGTTACAGAAAGAAAATTTCACGAGATCTTCGTTAAGAAAAAAAAAAAAAAAAGAAAAAACATAAAAATATTTGATCAATCGTAAAATTTTTAAAAAATTAAATAAAATTTTGTATTTCATAAATTTTACTAATGACAACATTTAAATAGATGCATTTTTCAAGATAGCTGCTTAAACTTTTTATATTCTTAAGATATCTTTTAATGTTGCTAACAACACATTGATTTATGTTATCAAAGCGAAATGCGACACATTTTATTGTTCCGCTCAATTAAGCAACGATTTTTATGGCGTCATGAAGCGTTAGCTTAAATTGTTTAATGAAATATTCAATGGTCTGGTGTGTACCACAAGGTTTGGTCTACTTTTTCATCGAGTTATTTATAATATAAAGAGTGAATTCAAACTGTTAAGAATAAATTAAGTTGAAAATATTTTGGTATAGCGCCCAAAAAATGTGCGAAGTCTTTGGCGGCTTTGAAAAGCTTAGCACAATGCCCTGTATGAAGATTTTTGTCCCGTAAAGTTTATCGTATTATTGTAAACTAGCTTAACTCGGGAGTTGATATAAATAATTTTGGATTTCATTCGACAATTTAAAAAATTTTTCACAAACTTTAGAAGGAATTTTGTGTGCATCTTTCAAACCGGTAACTTCGGCGAAATGAACAAAATGAAGCATCAACATCTGAAAATGATGAGAAAAAGTTGGGGAAATCGTGATTTGTGTGTGCGTGCCACCAATCGCTTGCAAAAATATATTTTCAAGTCTTATGTTGTATTCGATAGATTGCACATTTTTGAAAAAAATCAGATCAAATCCGAATTCTTGGCAATTCGCGAGGAAACTGGACTAAAATTAAATAAGCATTGAAAATAGAATTTGATATAACAAAAAAACGCCAACTTACGACGCAACTGACTTGCGCATGTGTTAATGCGTACTCAAATACCACAGAATTCGGCATCAGCTGTCCTGATTTGCGATAAAAGAAAGTGGTATATAAATACACATAAAGAAGAAAAGAAGATAATTATCACCCTTCGCGCTTTGCTACGCCTTACTGTATTTTGTAGTACAGCGCCCTCTGGGGTTCAAGATATAGCAAAATACATAGCACTTATAAAAATCATACTTATCGGATAAGTTGTTTTGAGTTTTTTGGGGTATTTGTACAACAGCACCCTCTGGTTTTAGAGATAGAATAAAAAATAACGCCAAAGCCCTTTCCACACTCGATATCAAATCCTCTATAACCGATATACAAATTTTTCATCCAAATCGGATGAGCGGTTTTTGAGTGTTTAAGCACCATCTGGTATTTAAGATAAAGCCGAAAAAAAATCCAAGATACCCACTATATCCGAAAACTCCTATGTAAAAATTTTCACGCAAATCGGATGTACAGCCAGGAGTTTTTCGAGATATTTAAAACATTTGTACTGCAGTGCTCTCTGGTGTTCAATATGGAACAAAATAGATAAGTCATAAAAAGTAACGTACCAGAAAACCCCTAAATACAAATTTTCATGTAAGTCGGATGAATAGTTTCAGTGATAAACTATAATAACAATATTCGTAGAACCCGATCACATCGCCACCTACCGGGTCCAATTGTGAATCTGGACCATCCAGGGATTCACTTAAACACACACAAAAAATTTCATCAACATCGGTGCAGCCGTGTTTAATAACATGCACACGTACAAATTGTACAAAAGCGCCCTCTAGTTTTCGAAACAGAGCAAAAGAGATAAGGCCGAAACAGTTGCCCTACTCGAAAATCCTTTAGTAAAATTTTTCATCCAAATCGGATCAGCGGCTTTCTACTTTTTCACGATATCTTAAGAGATTTGTACTACAGCGCCCTTTGGTGTTCGAGATAGAACAGAGTAGATAAGTCAAAAAAACGCAGCATGTTTGAGAACCTCTACATACAAATTTTCATGCAAATCGGACGAACGGATTTGGACTTTTTCGACGTTTTTTAAAATATTTGTGGTAAGCTCCCTCTGGTGTTCAAGATAAAACCTAGTTTATAAGTCATGAAAACTCTCCGTTTCTGAAAATCTCTATATACCAACTTTCAAGCAAATCGGATAAGCGACTTAGGAGTTTTTTGAAGTTTTTTAAAATATTTATACTGCAGCGCCCTCTGGTGCTCAAGATAGAACAAAGTATATAAGCCATAAAAACTCACCGTTTCTGGAAACCTCGATATACCAACTTTCATGCAAATCGGATAAGCCGCTTAGAAGTTTTTCGACGTTTTTTTTTAAATATTTGTACTACAGCGCCCTCTGGTGTTCAAGATAGCACAAAAAAGTAGAGTCCAAAACACTCACCGTATCAGAAAACCCCTACATTCCAATTTTCATGCAAATCGGATGAACGGCTTAGGAGTTTTTTGAGGTTTTTTAAAATATTTGTACAACAGCGCCCTCTGGTGTTCGAGATAGAACAGTGTAGATAAGTCAAAAAACTCAGCGTGTCCGAGAACCTCTACATACAAATTTCCATGCAAGTCGGATGCACGGTTTCGGAGATAAGCCAAAAAAAAGAATGCCTAGAACCCGATCCCAGTGCCCTCTACCAGGTACAACCTTTTTACTGGATAAAAAGTAGCCTATATGTTGACCGGGTATATAAGGAACCTGGATGTCAAGTTTCATTTAAATCCATCCAGTGGTTTTCGCGTGATGCTTTAACAGACAGACAGACACACAGACAGACAGACAGACAAAAATTTTAAAAAATGCGATTTTCGGGCTCAGCGTCATTCAAAACGTCCATCGCAAAAAGAATTTCAAAAAAATATTTAATGTACAGATTTTTTTTTTTACAATTTTATATATATATATAGATAGATAGATTTCTTGTTGTATTGATAAAAGTCGAAGTTTTTGTTCTCTTTTTGTTACTTATGAATCATCTCTAATTAAACTGCATATTTAACTTTTCATTAATATACTTAAGTTTTACAAAAATCAAAAACTTGATGCTGTATGTAAGCTTTTATCCTTCACTGTATATAAAAAAAAAAAAACAGAAAAATCTTATAAGTCTATCAATAAAAAGCTTAAAGTCTCTTTCGAAAATTTTTTTCTGTGTGCACTCCTGTCTAGAAGACACATATTTTCCTTGCAAGCCAAAATATTTATAGCATATCTTGTTTCCGGGTTACAGCTAGCTAGATGATGATGTGACAAGAACTCAAGCAATAAGTACGTGTTTCCCTCGCAGTCATTAATCCTTCTGGCTACTAACGTGAGTGCTTGTTGCTTTTTATTCGGACATCGGTTACATCTTCAACTTGAGCTTTCCCATGCTGCTAATTAGCTAGAAGCAAGAATATCGCAATATTCACACCATCATCATCATCCTTCTCAAAGCCATCCGATCATTATCATCAAAATCCCAACAATCATGCACATCATCATCAGCATCATCAGCATTCTACATGAGCAGCATCAACAAATGAGTTGCTGCTCGTTTTTGACAGCAGACAAGCGACAACAATTTGTTGTTTGCTATCCTATCCGCTGTTGTTGGCGTTGCTATTCGCACAGAATACATTAGTTGCATTTTTATGCATGCTTCGATTTCGTTGATATTTATTGCGTTCGGCTACAATTTAGAGCACAACTTCTATAGGCTTTTCGGGGTATCTATTGCTTAATGATAAACAGCTGCGTCTGGTCATGTTCTGGCTCGCTACAGCCTGTCCGGGCATCATTAAATGAACTCGTTTACTTGCTAGGAAAAAATGAGGAAAAAAAACACGCACGCATTTTTGCATTTCAAAAGTCAACATTTTCATTAAATTTTGTTGCTTTTAAAAAAAATATTCTTTCAAAATATTTCGATGTTTTAGTTGATTTTAAATCGTTGCTGTTTACTCAATATTTCATTTGTGTTGCGACTCAACTCAAACATTTTGAAGCAGATGTGATTAGAAAATATCAAAAATATCCTGCTTAAAATACATATATAGGCGAACATGTATGTCATATTGTTGCTGCTTATGTATGTTTTTTTCTGCTTTTATGCTGATATCGCAACATGATTGATTGCGCGACTGCAATGTGTGTTGGTGTGTGTGTGTTTTCGCAATTGGGAAAAACATCAAGATTTACAAACGTAAATCATTAACTACACAACATCAAAAGCTTAAATGAAAGAGTTTGTATTATGAAACTGTTATGTTGTGCTGCTCCCTTGGAAAAAGAAAAACCTATAAAAATTTGTAGCAACTTTGAATAAACAATATTACAATCCTAAGCTGGAAACAGAGACCATTTTGTATATTTCGCGATGTATTATTTTTTGTAGAAAAGTTTATACTTAAATAATAAAAATGTTAACTTCATTCTTGCAATATATAGCAAAGATCCTCAGAATAAACAAAATTTCTATACGAGTACTAAAGTTTTCACAGTCTTGCAAAAGATCAGCGATACAGCCAAAATTTCAATTTAGATAAGAACATAAATATTGCTGGAGATTTTCAAGAAGCTGTACTAGAATGAATAAATAAGAAATATGTAGAAACAAAAATAAATTTGCTTCATAATTTTTTAAAATATTTTTGGACTAAAATTTATTTTTGCGAAACAGAAAATATTAATAGACAAGAACAACAAAAACGTTAATTTTCTGCAAGGAATTAAAAAATGTATTTTGTTCTCATATAATGGTTGGTAGTAATTTTCAACTGGATTAATTTACTTAATCATATCTCAAAATTTCAGTTAAATCATGCTATAGCACTATATTTTTTTTTTTTTTTTTTTTTTTTTTTTTACTTAAGATTTCAATATTATTACTTTTCATAATAAATTATTTAAATTAAAAAGGGGTAAGGTCTATCAAAAATGTTTAAGTCCACCTACTTTAGTTTCAAAGTCCCTGCGTTGCACAGTGTGCGATTTGGCACATCTGGGCGGACAAAATTCAAAATTTTTGTGATATGATTCCTTGGGTCATTCCTAAAAATAAATTGTTCTGAAATAGGGGTCTATCTTAATCACCCTCTTAATTACAGGTAGTTTCATTGAATTGCATATAGAGAAAAATTTACACTTTATGTTTTGACTTTAAAACACTAAATTGTATGAGAACAACACAAAATTGTGTGTCTTTTCTGTTACTACAATTAATGCGTAATTAGAAGAACTTGCAAACTTTTCGATTTTCAAAGAAAACCTATTCATTTTTATCTGTGAAGATAAAGATTTTATTAGTTTTTTTTTTTTAAAAAACTGTAAAAATACAAAAATGTACAAAGTCATATTTATTCAGAATTTGATTTTTCGCTTATGGAATTGCTCTCACTTCCTTCTATTTCTTTCTTTAACTCTAACTCAGTGCTCGCTATTTTTATTAGTTCCATAACTCCCTGCAGATATGCATTCTCAAGTGGTGTTGCATTATGATTTGCTTTTGTCATATATTAGCTAACCACAGTGACCGCATTTATCAAAATTTTATGCAATAGTTCTGCAGATTCCGTCCTAGAGTTCTAGAGCTGTAGATTTAGTTAAGTCTTAGGGAAATTTTATTTTAATAAACAAATAAAGGCTCTGTTTATTTCTTTAAGGAAAACCGTTGATTTATTGCCAATACATGGTCAATTATCTTAGACTAAATTCAAGTATGTCCTTTTTTGTATATTACTTACTTACTTACTTAGGTGGTCGTAACAACCCGTGTCCGGGTTTCGGCCGACCTCATCAGCTCTCGCCAGGCGCCTTTTTCGCTGGAGCTTCGAACTTAGTTGCTTACTGAGCCTGTAGTAGCACCTATTAGCAATTATTGTTCTTCGCTTTATCTCCAGGCTGATTTCGTTGTTGGTATTAATGGCGATGCCAAGGTAAACGAACTCTTTGACTACTTCAAAGTTATAGCTGCCGGATGAAACGTGGGAGTCTAAACCCCGTTTGTAGACAGCATATACTTTGTTTTACCCTCATTTATCGATAAACCCACTTTGGCTGATTCCTTTTCGATAGCGGCGAAAGCAGCGGTAACATCTCTCTTGATTCTGCCGACAATATCAATATCATCAGCGTACGCAAGGAGCTGGACACCTTTGTAGAAAATGGTGCCATTACGATGCACACCGGCCTTTCGTATGATCCCCTCCATGATGACGTTAAAGATATCGCAAGACAGTGGATCGCCTTGCCTAAAACCTCTTTCGGTATTGAAGGTTTCGGAGAGATCATTTCCTACCTTGACGGAGCTGAGTGTGTTGCTCAACGTCTTTCTGCAAAGTCTAATCAACTTTGCAGGTATACCGAACTCAGACATTGTTGCGTATAGGCAATCCCTTCTCGGGCTATCGAACGCAGCTTTAAAATCGACAAAGAGATGGTGTGTGTCAATTTGATTTTCATGGGTTTTCTCCAGGATTTGTCGTAGCGTGAAAATCTGGTCTATGGTGGACTTACCAGGTCGAAAGCCATACTGATAAGGTCCAATCAGTGTTTTTGTAATCGGCCTTAATCTTTCACACCGAACGCTTGGGAGAACCTTATATGCGATGGAAATAAGACTGATACCTCTATAACTGGAGCAGATTGTTGGCACAGCACGCTGAGATTCCAATCGTCGGGCATGCTTTCTGCTAGTCATATTTTGCTGATGAGCTGATGCACACGTCAGAACCCGCTGGTTTATTGTTTTTGAGTCGTTGGATAGCAACTCGAACCTCTTCATAGCTAGGTGGAGGTACTTGCACTCCGTCATCGTTGATTGGTGGTTCTACTGCGCTCTCCATGGGCGGCATTGGTGGAATCGTCGTCAGTAAGTAAATTGGAGAAGTGCCGTCTCCACAATCTCAGCATAATTGTGGTGCTGAGATCTCAGCAATCTTACATAATCTTTGCAAATTGAAAAAACCCAAAAACTCCTTGAACTTTATACTGGCATTGCCAATCAACGCATATTCTTTTACTTTATTGAAGCGAAGCTTTTTACTCCTCGTTCTGTGATTTGCTTAGAGTGAAATCTGAAAATTTTCGACAGATTTTTTCTTGGAATTTTGATCGTTTCTTTGTTGCTAGCGCTTATTACAACAAGGAAATTTAATACTTTAATATTAAATACTAAAAATATGTTTTGGTTCCCGTAGGGATCGAACCCGTGCCCTTTTTAACGATAACCCAGCACACTACCCACTAGGCCACAAAGACCTGTAGGGAAAGTTTGTTAATTTAATCTTGGTTATAACAGAAGCTATGCTGCAGTAGATCGTCACCATCTATCAATAGATAGAGGATTGTGTATTTGCTATGCTACAAAAATATGCTTTTATTTGCCACAAGGTGTCTCCAGCATCGGTGTGTTTGTATTGTGAATGCGTTTGTGGTGTTGTTGGCATAGAGTATAAACTATTATGTAGAGATTGCATCAACTCTGCTAAATCTCTGGCATGTGTTAACAGAGGTTAACAGAGTTTTTTTCTTATGTTTTTAAGTGAAATAACTCTGTTAACACTGTTAGCCAAACCAAATTTCAACGTTGAGTGTAAATTTCTCAGAATTTCGCGTAATAAATGAAATTAGTTTTTAGGATCAATTTTGCAATTTATTCAATTATTTTTTCAATGACACCAAAAACATAGACATACCTCTAAAAATAAAAAAGTTGGCTGTACTGAAAAAATTATACTTATTAGAAAATAATGATAAATAATGACAGTGCAATTAGTTCTGCAGTGGATAATACCGTTGTTTTCTTATAAGTATAATTTTCTTATTACAGTCATTTTTTTTATTTTTAGAGGTATGTTTATGATTTTGATGTCATTGAAAAACGAATTGAATGAATTGCAAAATTGATCATAAAAACAAATTTCATTTATCTCGCGAAATTCTGAGAAATTTGCGCTAAAAGTTAAAATTTGGTAGTTTCAACCGATTGATTTCATCTTCCCGCGAGCGCATCTCGGTAACGATTAAGTCAGTGAGGTTTGTTGATATACCGTTAGAAAGGTGATTTCATTTCCTTTGCAACGAGGTACCAAAATAAGTTTTTTGTTAGTTAGTTTTTCTGCTAGAAACAATAACGTAAATCAAAGTCGTGAAATATTAAATAACGCTGTAGCTCCTTAGAATGTGAAAATAGACCCCCCCTCCCGTACGATTTTTTGCTGAGCTCGGCATAAGCTTTCACCTCCTTAAATAGTTGCACTCAATTGCAGTACACCCTGTATTTTGTTTTTATTTTACATTATTTGTAATATATTTTTGTACTCTTTTTTGAGAAAGAAGACTAGAAAAAGCAGGGACGGTTTGATTTGAAATTTACCCATATAGGATTGAGGGCATTTTTCGAATAATATTTGGACTCAATCTATAAAAAAAAACTTTAAATAAAAGTACTTTCAGTAATAGTGAACTATTCGTAATATCTAAAACTGAAATATTTATGTATACGTCAGTATAATGGATACGTAAGAAAAAAATTCTATATTGCTGACTAAAAAAACTAAAAGGAAAAAAAGCACAGTGGATTATATGCAGGTTCCTGCTTATTGATACCTGAAACAAAGCCACAAGACAAAGTCAAGTCAATTGAACATATTACAAAGAAAACATTTGTATAACATAATAAAGAAAAAAAAAATACTCCAAAGCAACAGAGAATAAAAACTTAATAAAGTGGAAAATTTATAATTGAAAACCAAAAAACAAGAATATTAAAAAAAAACAAAAATAATAATAATCCTTGGCAGTGAGTGGCTCTTGGCTGGTTGACAGCGCAACGTCGCGGTGAGGTGGGGATATCTTATTTTTTAAATTATTTCTTTTTTTCAATTTTCTGCTGGCTGATTGAAAGATGCGTTCAGTTTGATATGGAAAATTACGTCGCATCACCTTGAACCACACAACCAACTCGAGAGAATTTCTCGCACCTAAGAACGCGTTGAAGTAAAAATAATAGAGATACTTTGAGGGAGCTGCATAGTATCTTTGACTGAGAGAAAAAAAAAAGACCTGGCAATAGGAGACAGGTGGTGGTAGGAGAGGGCGTCATGTTTGGCTACGTGATTTTTTTTTTTTTTTTTTTCGTTATTATTAATGACATTCATATTTTACACCTTAAAAAACAACGCAAAAGTCATTGAATGCTGACTGCCTGGCTACTAGGGCCAGACATGAGCTATAAGTTCTCAAGGGAACAAAGAAATACAAAGTATTTTTTTTTTTGTAGCAAACAAAATACTGCTCAAAATATTTCGGAGGAGCAATACTTTAAGATTGTTTTGCTTTTGAGGGCGAAGGCCTTTGCAGTGTTTTAGGGTCGTGAAGTTAAATAAATTTGTTTATTTTTGAACAAAATTCAATTGATTTATATGGAGTACAAATTTAGACTTAGAGCTTAGTTGAAAAAAGCAATGAGTGACATGAACATGGAAAAATGTTCATGGAAGCTACAAAGTTATATGAAGAAAAATAACATAAACGAAATGTAAAATTAATAGAGACATGGTAAAAATTTCAACAGCAGCAAAATAAATAAAATGTAGTCCCTTTAAGACCCTTAAGTGTGTCCCTGAGAATCTTAAATATTATTTATGTCTTCATCGAAATGAAATGCTATTAAAAACTTTTGACTTTTTAAAAATGTATTTAAACACATATAAAAACAGGGATCAAATTACAGCGATTAATCTAAGTTAGTTATAGATTTAAGATAACGTAAGATACATTTTATTTTTGTTGGTAACAAGAAAATATTTGTTTAATCTTAATGTAGCTGGTAAAAGAAAACAACGTACGTTACGTGCAGGGCACCCACATAATTTTTATACTGAATGAAAAATGCAAGTGAATGGGGATATATAAATAAGAATGTCCCAAAAGAAAATTTTTTTCGAGTTCCATAATAGCTTGACCTTTGTTTAATGGCTTATGGGGTAAAGCACTTTTTTTCTAAAAATCAGGTTTTTCGGAGATTTTTTGGATTCAAAGCATAAGTTGAACAATAACAGACATTATCTAAGTGTATGAGTCATCATTCCGAAAGACAAATGTCTAGAATTCGCTTTTATCCCTTTCAGACCCGCACCGATAAACCGTTATAACTTCACTAAAACTATTTTATTTGCCTATCTTCAATTATTATTGAAAATGACAATTTAAATAATTTCGCATTTTTCTTATATGGTGCATTTCACGTCAAATCGCCTACCAAAATTTTTTTTTCGTTATTTTTTCATGAAAATTTGGTTTTATGATCTCCGATTGGTGTTGTTACTTATGCCAAAAGCATTTTGTGAAATATTAACTGGTTGTCGATTTATAACGGTTCTGTTATTGGAAATGTGAAAAATAGTGTTATTTTCACCGAATTTTTAAAAATAGACGCTTAAATAAATATCATTAAAACTTAGATCATACTTAAAGAATTTTTTATGTTCTTTCTGATTATTTTATTAGTTTTGAAAAAAAAAAATTTATTAATAAAAAAAAATATAAGTTTATGATTAAATGACGATTTTCTCAAGTTAGTACACGTTTAATTTTTTTTATTTTGATTTTCAATTAAAGACTGTTAAATTTCCTTTAAGAAAATATCTTACTCAAGATGGGATCTGAATTATAATAGAAATGGCAACGATTTAAGCAAAGCGCCACGCACTTTTTGCTCCACCAATAATGTGCGCTGTTTGTGTGTAAGTGTGTTATGTAATTTTCAGAAGTCCACTTACCAACATTCAGGGTGCTTAATTTGCGTGAGTCCCCTTGCCTGAGCAAAAAGTGCGTGGCGCTTTGCTTAAATCGTTGCCATTTCTATTATAATTCAGATCCCATCTTGAATAAGATATTTTCTTAAAGGAAATTTAACAGTCTTTAATTGAAAATCAAAATAAAAAAAATTAAACGTGTACTAACTTGAGAAAATCGTCATTTAATCATAAACTTATATTTTTTTATATTAATAAATTTTTTTTTTTCAAAACTAATAAAATAATCAGAAAGAACATAAAAAATTCTTTAAGTATGATCTAAGTTTTAATGATATTTATTTAAGCGTCTATTTTTAAAAATTCGGTGAAAATAACACTATTTTACACATTTCCAATAACAGAACCGTTATAAATCGACAACCAGTTAATATTTCACAAAATGCTTTTGGCATAAGTAACAACACCAATCGGAGATCATAAAACCAAAATTTCATGAAAAAATAACGAAAAAAAAATTTTGGTAGGCGATTTGACGTGAAATGCACCATATGAAGAAAAGACCTTGCACGTTTGTGTGTTTTGGGCATTTTTATATACTTATTTTATATACTTAGCAATACATAAATGAATTTTGCATTTTTAACTCCGGGTTGCGACAACGTTTGACTGTTCCATCTACCATTTCAGGCCAATGATCGTATCTGTCGTACCTAATGTCTTCTGGAGCATTATGAGGCCGATATTTAATGTCATGATAAACCTCAGATAATTGAAGTTCTGGTGGTTCTCGGGGTGGTTGGTCCTTTGATTATGCCAACACTTCGCCAATTTCTAATTTAAAATCTAAAAAAAGATTTTATGTTCATTCTTGCGTCTCCAAGCGCAGCAACATCCGCTCTATATTCCATCCAAGAATTAAAGACTGCTAGATCCAATAAATGGAAAAAATCTTCAGTGGCCATTTTTTGTTTTCATTTTTATTCAGCAGTACACCATCATTTGATCACCAATATCTAACCCATCCATATTTGAGTTGTAGTAATCAATTATGGCCGGTATTGGGATTGGTAAAGGGCGTTTTTCATTTCAGAACCAACGATATATTTCTCCAACCGGATCCTTTCCTCATTTTGTTGATGTTATTGTAACACACTTCGAGTCGCACCATTTCACCACCGCCACTGTGTCATTCTTCATATACTGTCGTATTTCACCCCGTGCCATATTTTTTTGTTATAATAGTCGGTTTCCCATTATCTTACCTGTGGCTTTGAAACCTATTTTATTCTATTTTTCCCGAAGTAGAAAGTTTGTACAAAATCGGTCGAAGTAAAGGTGGCTGCCGACTGATAAAAACTTGGTTTACCGTAAATCTATTGAAGATTCAGGTCCTAGCCCACAGTCTGGAAACGTTACAGCACCTTGAAATAGCTCAAAATCAACGAGCATTTCATTGGAATTTGCACAAACTAGCACAAACTAGATTTTTCAGTTCCACAGGTCGAGGTTTTTATCTTATGACTTGCCGTGCCGAACATCTTCCTGTGAATGTCAACATCTGCTCGTCGATTGAATATGAAGTAAATTCAGTAGCCAGTTCATTACAACGGCGTGTTATCATGTCTACAACTGCCTGTACTCTCCAGAGGTTATTAGTTGTACTTGGTTTGCTCGTGTCCACAAAATGTATTAAGTTTCTCAATTTTATAAATGCATTTCTTGACGTTGACTTTGAAATTATATCGCTCCGATAAATGTGAGCTCCAAATCATTCTAGTTTTAGGGTAGCCTAAGAAACTCATTATGATGAAACAGCCATAGAAATTTTTTAATTCCGTTTTTGTGATAGTAAATTCAGTTCCAATCGTTGAAACTGCACATATTTTGGTGTATTTCACAGCCTCTTCAAAATGATGAGGATTACTAGAACTCCGCTGGAACCTCGGGATTACTAGAACTCGGTTCAGCATCTGGAAAAATTAATTTAAAAAATCCACAAAAATCAAAAATATATCACAGCTATTTACCTAATACAGCATCAGATTCTTTATCACTTTCAAGAGCTATGGGCTTCCAAGTAACATCAGCTTGTTCGTCATCATTACAAAAGTCATACTCTGAGCATTCAAAGATATCAATAATCCGTTGAAAATCAGACTTGATTTCTGAGTTGTTTAAAATATCAGATAACACAAATGTGAGCTTGATTTGAAAACTCAATTCATGCCCAAACAACACACTTGTGTTAGCTGTTTTTCACTTGTCGTAAAATCAGCAAAAGTCATGACTGTCCCGAAATCAAACGATCGAAAACGCAAAAAAGTTGCGTTATAAATATTAAACCGCATTAGAAATGTAACAAAACTAAACGTGATATGATCTGTGCATATTTGAGGTATGAGACGACACTTAATTTTTAATTTTTTGCGGAATATTTTGCATTACTTCAGTCATCTTAGAGAACAAAACAATACATACCATAATCGATGCTTTTAGGTCTTTATTTCAAATTTTGTAAAAATCACTCAAAACTTAATTTTGAAATCACATCTCACAATCGATTAACTTGGGTCTGAAAGGGATAACCCTTTAATTTTTTGCATATTTATCAGATGTAATGGCAATTTTTTTAATCATTTGGGTGTCATATATTTAATTTTTTTGTTAAATTTACGTTAATTAAAAAAAAACGCTTTATAACATTTAAAAATCCCATTAAAATAAAAAAAGTAAAAATGCTGCTTGAAACGTGTTCAAATTCGAAGCACATTTAATATAAAAAAAATTCATGATTGTACTTTTTCCGTACCAAAGTTGTAACCTTAAAATCTTTGTAGCCGTTGCACAGAGGGTTATTGAGTTGAGTTTTTGGCTTAAAATTCAAAAAATTAACTGGAAGCTACAAACTTTTTTTGGATACCGGTTTTAAGCCAATAAAATTTTGCGTCACTAGCAACAAAAATTAGTACTTTAAGTGTACTAGTTCAAAAGTTACAAGCTGTCAAATTTAATTTGTTTTTGCTTTCGTTCGCGCACAGTGGAGAATCGCAATTTTTCAGCTTTCTTATATGAAATTTTTATTTAAAAAAGTCTTTTGTGCAAAGTTTTTCAATTGAATCTTCAACTTCAGGTTTCTCTTGTTCAAACGCCACAAAAATTTATGAGATAAAGTGTAGGAAATAATTTTTTGTGTTTCTTAAAAAATGTGTCAAAAAATTCCGATATTTAGCTATTCATATGGAGTTAAAGTTTATTTTGTTTTATTCTATTGTCATATTATTATGATTTTATTTTAATATGGACTGTTGTTATTAAGTATTTAAAATTTCGTTGTGCTATTTTGTGCATATTTGAAACTATTAAACTTTTTGCAAAAGAACTGCAGTGGCTATTATCAAATTAAGCAAGTGCAGTCACTAAAGAGTGTTTTTGTTGTTATTGCGCTGCTTTTTTTTTTTTTTGTTTTTTTGTTTGTGCTTATGTTCTGTTTTAAATTACTTATTTTGTCTTCAATTTTGTAGCTATGCTGTAGGGTAAGTCTGCATATCTGACTATTATTTTTTTATAGTTTTTTACAGTTTGTTTTTTTTTAAACGTTATTGAGGAGCTAACATTCAAACTATGAAATGCCACAAAAACAACTTTCCCTATTCGTATTTTCTGAAAAAATGTTCCCTATTATAACCCATCCAACATTTCTCGGCCTTTCGCCGAGGCGAAGCTTTGCGCGAAAAGAAAGCGATTCGCTATCGATACTTCTGGGTGATACATTTTTTTTTTTCAAAATCAAAATAAAAAAAAAGCGATATCATAGAGGCATTTTTAAAAATTTCTGCTCAATAGGAAGACTCATTTTCTGCTCCTCAGTAAGAATCATTTTCTGCTCTTCTAGAAGTTTTCACCACGATGGACTTTTTTCTCCCAAGAGAGAGCAGAAAGCGATAAGATAGAGAGCTCGCCAGCGAAAAATTGTTCTTGAAGAAGAATCGCTTTCTGCTCTTCCGCGATACAAATAGCTGACTGGGAAGGATTTCAGCCGTTGTACTTCAAATAAATGAAAATTTGTTGTGACAAATATTTTTTTGAATGTTAGCTCCTCAATTATACAATATACTTTTACGAAACTCTGCATGTTTTTAATATTGATCTGTTCCTTCATATTTATGGAATACATATATGGCATTGAAATAATGCACCGTGTATCACTAATCGCCAATGTGGAATAGTTGCGATTTCTCCGTTTAATCTGTATTCAATTTGTTGGTATTTTATATGAAAATGTTCTATTTTGTTATATGGGTATTCATGTATTCAATTGCACTTCAACTTTAACATGAAAAAGAAATGTGCTGTTTTTTTACGAACTGCTTCTATAAAAATTTTTATAACTCGCCAAAAGTATGATTAAATGAAAAACTCTGGGCTTCTAAATTCAACAATAAGTTCAATATTTGAGAGATGAAATAAAGCGACGAATTTGTCCTGCGGAGAGAGATATGAGAAAGATTTCGCAGAAAAAATAAATCAGTTTATTCATGCATTCAAGTTACGTTGGACAAGAGCACATAGAATTGAGGCAACGTTTTTGAGTTCTAATCGCAATTAGTTGGCTTCTTCAATATCTTTCACTACCTCTAACCTTCAAAAACGTGGGGGAAAACCGCTCGAGAATATTTTCAATAAATTTTTGATAACTTCTGATCCAATCATTTCAAGCAAAAGGAATTTACCTCAAAAGAAGTTGCAAAAGTTGCCACAAATGGCTGTAAATTTGACTGTATGTAGCACCATTGGTGCCAACATATGAAAACAACGGTGAAAACACTGATGAAACCGCAGAAGAGAGTGGTGAAATTGGTGACATAAATTTTCATGATCCATACGATGGAGCATTATCAAGTGGCAGGGATTAAAAATTAATATTTAAATTATAAAAACAGACCAAAAATATATACCTCGGAATTCATATAAAAAACGCGTTTTTCTTAAAACAAAAAAAAAATAAAAAAATTCACCAAAGGATATCAACTGATTGTGTTTTTTTTTTCTTATTCAGGCTTATTCTAACTAAAAAAAAAGGTCAAAAGTTCCCTCCGCCTTCTAGGAGAATTGATATCCATTTTCAGGGTAAAATACCCCACTGTGCGTTTGTTGGTGTATCGATTATGAAATTACTAAAAATATGCAACATGTAAGCATATGTTTTAATAATCAGCTGGTTGAGGAACTAAAAAACAAAAACGTATATAAGCATATTCTTTCGTTGCCTCAAAACTTTTCGAATTTTAACAAGGCACATTTTTGTTTTATTTAAAAGAAGTACCTTGAAACTTTTTAAGCATTGGTAAGTTAAAATTATTATGAATTAGTTGAAAATATTATTTGTGTCCCTTTATTTAACAGCAGATATGCCTTCGTTTAAAACAAAAAGTGTATGGCTTGTGGGCAAAATTATTGATGGCTTTAGTCCAGCCAAGTCGCTGACAAAGCTGTAAGTTTTTCAAAGATTTTTCAAATAATATTTAACAAACAAATTCACAATTTCGAAGAGCTCTCAAATAACAGCAGAGGATTTTAAACTTATCTGGAAAACAAGACAAAAGGCCCGCAACATTAAATATATATAGTATACTTAGTAAAATTGCACGCAAAGTGGACACATTTTCAAAAGGACAAATGTAAACAGAACAAGGGGACGATAGAGCAACGAAAGACCTCCGTGGCAGATTTGAATAACGTGTTCAACAAAAAAGCTCGAGCACATTACTCTGAAAGCTCTCAGTTATCAAGCGTATTTTAAAAATCTAAGCAAATTTTAGAAAAAAATTATATATATGACACCTAAATGACCAAAAAAATTGCCAAAACTTCGGATACATATAGTACATTTAAGTAAAGCTCTGACAGTTGCCTTTCGAAATGATGACTAAAAGGCTTAGAAAATCTCTGTTATTCACCAACAGCGCAATCCGATTAGTGCGACCTCTAAACATCTCCCAAAAACTCTGAAAAATGTCTCAAAAATACCGTACCCCATAAGCTTTTAAAGAAAAGCTTAAGCAAAGAAATAATTATCTTTTCACGGGTTTTGACAAGGCTGTATGAGTGCCACATTTTTTTGCTGTGAAATGGTTTGTCAAGCCTCTCCATATGCAATTAGCTATGTCATGGTATTACTAGAGTACTTCTACCTCCACCGTGTTATTTGAATTTGAAGGAAAGTGCCCAACCCAGTGATGATATTTGATAATTTTGGAGGCGACCTTTTTACTCTTATGAAAGTACTTTTTCGGACGCTAGAGTGCGTTTTATTATTATGATAAAGGAGGAAGTAAGAGTGATGAAGAGGGTGAGTCAATCAGAGCAAATCTCTCGAAGTTATAGACTAATTAGTCCCATCTGCTCTAACACTGTAGTTCCGACAGCGAAATTTTAAACGCATTTTTCCTGAAAACTCTTGTTAAGAGTCCGTGTTCACTGCCATTTCAAAACTACATTACTCATTATTTCGTTATAGTATTTCGATTACAATCAGACAAAAATTTCGTTTAAGTTTGCACGAACGTTGCAATACCAAAAAAAAAAAAAAAAAAAAAAAAAACGGAATTTCATTAAAATCGTTTGCTAATTCAAATATAAATTCTCCTCACTTACCTCATCCAAAATGGCCATTCCCTTATTGCTTCAAACTTAGATGTTTGAAAAATGATGCTTATTTCTCAGCTATATATAATTCACACAAAATTTTGAAAATTTCCAATTTCTTTGTGTAATTTTAATCTTTTCCACTTGAAATTGTTGCGCAATTTTTGCGCAGCTCGATAATTTTGAAGTAGTTTGTTTCTAAACTATTGCGCAATATTTCTTTGAATTAATTGCAATGCGCAAAATTTAACTGCTATCAATTTGAGGCAAAATTTATTTTCATAAAATATATCATTTAGTTTTCTTTGTTTTTCTAATGTTGTATTTTCATAGATTTCCGCGTGACTTGCTATTCGAACAAACTAGCTACTTTTAGTAGTAATTTTGTTGTGACTTCTATAAATGCACTGATGTTGTCGAAAAATACACACAAACACCCGTACGCACCTACATCCAACCAATGCGCAACAAACAAATAGTCCAAAATTTTCGCAATTTTCTGAAAATGTATTTGAAAGTTCGCGCGACGCGCAGTTATTTTTTTTTTTGGACACCGTTATTACTGCGCTACGATTTTCACCTTTGAAATTCACGATGGAACTGATTGAGAAAAACTACTATAAATTTTCACATTCAATCGAGCGCCTTGAATTGCTTTTGTTTTCCTTTGTTTCAATTTAATTTACTTAGTATTTATCTTGTTTTGTTAATTTATAATAACATTATTTTTTTTTGTCTAATTGTCAGGTAAAACCTTGAACATGACCATGTTTTTGGCAAAGCTAATTTTTTTTTTTTTTTTGGGTTCAATGCATGCTTTGAAGGCGTTGACTGAAACTAATGTTTAGCTATTTGTCTTAATTAAAAAAAAAATTCTAATATACAGTAATGGCCAAACATTGACAGGCAATAATTTCAGAAATATTTTAAATACCTTGAAGACTAGCGAGCTTATTATATTGAGAATTAAATAACATATATAGAAAATCATAATGACCAACAATTGCTCTTCTTTGGAGTATGACATAAATCGTAAATCGAAACCGCCAAAATGTCTCGATATTTCTTACCTCAGAGCCCATAGTTTGGTTAAATCGTCAAGGAAGCTTTTATTGTCATTCTTATATTGCTATCACTGTATTTACCTCTTAATCTAAATATGTTAAATATATGTCTATAATATTGTTCATAGTATTAAGTTGATGTACGATATAAACGTTGTATAAATTATTTTATTTGTCAATTAAAAAAGCAAACAATCTAACAGACAGTAAATTAAGTAAAAGTGTTTTTCTTTTTGCAAATTTTAGTTTTTTTAATTCACATCATCTCACTTTCTGTCTTAAAAAAGAAAAGTGTTTAGTTATATTGTTTTGTAAAAAAAAAACAATTGATTGCTCTTGGCAAGGCTTTCAAAAGAAGAAAAAAATATAATGATCCATCACTATATTCAAAATTTTGCTTGACTGAGTCTAAAACATTGCTTAATTTTATTAATTTTTGCCTGTAATACAGTCTTCACACAAAGGCTTAATAATAAATTTTCAGCTTGGAAAGAGATGTCAAATATCGGTTTCTACACAAAATAAAACAAATTTTTTGCTGTTAAATTTCTTGAAAATATGAAATCTGTAGGCCGAATCATAACAAAAATAGAAATATAAATTATTTCAAGTAAACAAAGTCAGCTGTTTAAAGACAGACAGACAGAACAAAGAGAACTTGATTCGTTGTTAAAAAAAAAAAAAATTCTTAAAATGAAATACTATAAATTATATAGTAGAAGATTTGTGTATAGAAAAAAAAAAAAACGAAATGGCCATTTCTGCCCTTGGAAGAACATTGGCCGAGCTTCTTATGATCAATTGTGTTGTAAGTTTTGTGAAATGTTTGAACACAAATGATCGAGAACTGGACCTACAAACTTTATGCCGACTCCGAACGGCATATGAGAACATATGAGAGGTGACGGCCGAACAGAGAAATTAATTCAATTGATAAAACTTTCTGTGCCAGGTGAGATTTGAACCACGGTTCTCTGGCGTATAGGCCACGCACTCTACTTACTACACCGTTGGGCCGCAACATAAGGCCGAAAAAAGCTAAGGTTTTATTAATCTACGGATCTTTAGTTTAGTAAACTTTCAGCTAAAATTTCATTAATGCGATGTTCACACACATTGATTTTCACTCCAATCATTCCAATCCAATAAGCAATCCAGGTTATATCAGAAAAAAAAATAACATCAAAATAAGGCAAAGACCTCATTAATTTCAATTTCAGTGGATTTCATTAGAAGATATCAGTCAGAACTTTTTTAAAGTAACGACAGTAAACGATGTGAAGTTAGCCAAAAGTCCTTATACCAAATTTTTGACTCAGCCCAAATTTTGAATTCGCAGTAAACCTCAATCTAAAAAGTTTGAATTCGCCGCAAATGTTAAAAATGAAAAAAATCAGTAATAGATATTTAAAAAAGAATGTACAATAGTCCTTAAAACATGAACGAATATAAATTAATTGGTAAGTTTCAGGATTAACTGGTAATTTGTTAACCAGCAGCATAATATAAGCCAATATAAGCCAATCTAAAACTGCTCATTGTACTATATAATTGTAATTTAATTTTATTAAAAACCACTAATTTTATCATTCTTCACCGAGTTCTTCAATTAATTATACTTTATACCAAAAAATGGTCGAAATTATAATATTTTTGGAAATTTTTACAATTAAATCGACAAAGAGGATAGAAGATGAAAAGTTTTCATACTAAAATTTTAATATATAATACCTGATTGAAAAAGGATTATTTTCTCTCCTATTTCCCAAATTGCTATCAATCGTCCTTCGTACCGTAAAATGATCTAGAACTGAAATACTCGGTTCAGCAAAATTTGTTTTTACACTTTTTTTTAAATGAAAGATGAAAAAAAAAATCTATCTTTATTTGGGAAAAAGTGATTTTTGTATGAAATTCAGAATTCCACACCCCAAATCTAACCCCAAAATTAAAGTTCTTATACTGGATTTTGGACAAGTGAAAGCTGATGCAAAACGGGTGATTTGGTATCTTAATCCCCAAATTGCTATCAATCGTCCTTCGTATCGTAAAATGCAAATTCTCGTATCAATAAAAAAAAAGAAAATTTTCGCAATATTGTTTTACAAAAATATGGACACAAATTTTTTCAGATAATAGGCGATTTTCTTTTGAACATCAGACCACAGAACTGAGCAGATACTGATCAAACCGACCATAACCTGAGCTGACAACAACAGATCAAACAAATATTGGTCTGATTTGGTAATGAAACATTTTGTTTAAAAGCTTGTCTCTGCTTTGTATCTCTGCTGTCAATTTCATTAAAATTCACTAAATTTTATAAAAATACTACCTTCTGGACTGGTGCCCACCATTTCTTGCTTCTTTTATTTCGATTTTTTTTATTTTTTGATTTTAAACAACTACCGATTGCTTTGTGCTCAGCTAAAATTTTCTGAGCTCTTCAACAGCATCTGAGCAACACTAAGGCTGAAGCCTGACATGAAAAGAAACGCATATATTGAACACAGCTGCGTGAGAGGTACAAAAGAAACGCAGATCTGTTTTTGACAGTTGTTGCTCAGCTCGGATATACAAAAGAAAATCGCCTAATGTTAAATACTCGTATAATGTTAGTATATTTTATTTCAAAAAAAAAAAAAGTGAGCAGTGGGGAGATTGTCGACCAAAGCGAAACCATGAAAAAAATATGGCAATGAAATTACAATGCTTTTTGCTAATTTTCAAATTAATTGTAGTATCAATAATTTATTTTTCAATTATTTCATTATACATCAAAAAGAATACAATACGCTTATGGTAACTAAAGTAAGAAATAAAAATGTTTGATTGGAATTTCTGTAAGTATACGTATAATATAGTACTATACAACTTATATGAAATATAGTACTAAGGTTTAAAATAGTAAAGTAAAAATTGGACTGAATTTTTCAATCAGTGGACATAGTCAAACCTTATGCTTCATTCAAAAATTTAATTAGTGGTAGATTTTTATCATTTGCAAAAAAGTACATCATCAAATATTTCGGTGAATCTTTTTTCGAGTATTTAAGAACCTTCTTTTGGATAAGTCATCAAATGTTCGAATAAAAAACTTTTTTCCGAATTGACCCCTAGAGGAGTCAAATATATGAGCGAGACCTAGTATTTTTTTACCCTTCGACATTTCTTTTGAATACACCTTCGGGGGATGGGAGGGAGGCGGGTATTGTCACCACAAAAATACAAACAGTTTTAATTATAGTTCATAGCTCTGCCGAATTGACACCTAGATGGGTTAAAGAAATGAGCAGATCCACTTATTTTTCCTCTCTTCTGGATATACCTACCCCTTATCTAATAGTTCTTCTGAACACACCTACCCCTAATCTGCCAACCTTATGGGGGTCCTCATACAAAAAACACTAGAACTGTCGATTATTGTTCATATTAGAATAGATTTGACCCCTAGAGGGGAAAAATATGTGAGTTGGTCCTATTATTTCTTAGCCTTTTTAACCCTTCAATTTTTTAACCGAAGCACACTTAACTCCTGTTTTCCAATCTTTTTAGGGTCCCCATACAAACAACACAATAACTGTCGATAAAAGTTCGTTTCTCTCTCAAAGAAACCAAATACTTAAATGTATGACTTGGTAGTATTATATTTTGCCTTCGAACATTTCTCCCCAACACATCTACTCTCAGGGGTGAAACTATGGGGGGTAAAGGGGGTATGCTACCCACTAATTTTAAAAAAGAGTCGGCCTTATCGTTATTTATTACGGAAATTTGCTTAAAAAGCTGATTTTTATTGACAATGCTTATGAGCATATCAAAGTCAGTTGTACCATTTTCACCATCAGTCACATCACAAACCAACTTTCGACGGCTATTTCACTTTAAATCATACCCAAAACCAAATTCAGCCGATTATTTTACTTTTGTATTTGTAAAATAATTACGACCTCTTTTCATAGAAATAAAAGAACAACAAACAAAAAAAAAAAAAAAAACGATGTGGCCATTTCAGCCCTTGAAAGGACTTTGACCGCGCTTCTTATGATCAATTGTGTTGTGTGTGATGTGAAATGTTTGCACACAAATTATCGAGAACTGGACCTACATGTTTTACGCCGACTCCGAACGGCTTATGTTCTCAAAAAGCTTTTCATGGCAGTTTTTACTCTCTGAGGTTCGCCATTGTCTGCAGAGAGGTGACGGCCGAACAGAAAAATTAACTCAATTGAAAAAACTTTCTGTGTCGGATGGAGGATTCGAACCTGGGTTCTCTGGCGTAAGAGTCACACACTCTACCCACTACGCCACGGCCGCCAAAAGAACAACAACTGACCTTAAAATACCTTTAAGTAGTAAAAAGCTTTGATCTATATGCGAAAAAGTGCTTACTTTTCACCAAAAACTAGAAGATTTTTAAGTTACTTCATGTCATTTGTACCACGTGCATGTATTTCAAAGTAATTTACTTATTGGCATTGGCGAAACAAATAGAATATAAGCAGCTTAGTTGATCACGCAAGGCTAATGATGAGTTGGTGTAGCGGCCAACGAAATAGGCTGTCTAGTCTGCTCTGTGATTACTGCTCTATACAATGGTATTGCTGTTGTTGTTGTTTGTTTCTTCTAAAAGCAACATAGACCTTGAGCTCAAAAAATTTAACTCTTAATAATTAAAAAAAAAATTATCAGAGTTATAAAAACACATAACATTTTACTTTTATTTATACCCAAAACCAGCTTCATTATTCCAACCTCAATCTGAAAAATTTGATTTAGCCGTGCGCAAAACCAACTGCATTTAATCTCAAAACCTAAATGCAGTGACATTTTCAGTGAAAGTCTGTCATTTCTTTAGCAATGCAAATTTATTTCAGTCGTACCTATCATTCGTTGACTCTCGTCTAAGTAGTTTATTTATAATTGCTGCGAGTGCTGTCGAGGTATTCAGGTAATCACTTAAAGGTATTCAGTTGGCCAAAATACCTAACTACCTCCAATCATCATGGTCTCGGTGCGCCCCTGCCTACCCTCTATCTGTCGATTATTTATCATATCTCTCCCAAAGTTTCTCTCCTGAATTTATGAGCTGATCCTATGTTTATTTTTTGCCTTTCAACATGGCAAAAGTTTTTACTTAATTATGAATGCCTAAGATTATAAAAACATTAATTTGTATGTATGTTTTCATTTAAATCATGATTTCTCAATAAATATTAAGTAGGAGTTTATGATTTTTTTTAATTGCAGAACTAAAAATAATTCACGATTTGAGAGGAAATAAAATTTTCAGAAAAAATTGTAGAACTATTAATAAATAATTAATTTTTCAATAAAGCAAATGGAAATGTACCAACTTCTCGTTCTCTGAACCAAAAACATATATAATATCCAACAAAATTTATTTGTCCCTATGAATTGATCCAATGTATGAGTTCATTGGCTTAACCCATTATGGACTGAGCCATGTTCCCGTTGAGCTAGAATGATGAAACTTTCCAAAAATGTTTAGCTTGGTCCAACTTAGAAAAAAAAAAAATATTTAAAAATTAAAAAAAAATATATTTAAAAATGGAGTTGCCACCTCGAGTTTTTTAATTTTCAAATTTATCGATATTGTACGATATTCTACAAGCAAAGTCAAGCATTTTGCACTAATATTAAGCTCAAGAATTTCCACAAAACAACAAAAAATATACAAAAACGTATTTCGTTAAGGGCCAGCGTTGTGTCAACCCGCGGGAGCCACGTATGTCAGCCGAACTTCATAAAAATTCACAAAAGTTTAATATATATCCTAACAAAGATGATCGTATAAGGATTATAATTTACTTATCTTTTTATAGATTTTTTAGAGATTTAAAATTAAAGCTAAAAAAAATGAAAAATTCCCAAATTTCCCAAGCTTCGAAATGTACGTAAACGTAATTGTTCAGCCTTGAGCGAAAACAGGTCAATTAGATAAATTCTTAAAAATTAATATTCTTTTTGGAGATTATGAAAATCTATCACTGTGTGACCTCCAGGTTAAGAAAAATAAACTGTTGCGTATACGCAACGCTGGAAACAAATGGGTTAATGACTCTTTGTTGTAACAATGAACAAAGTTTTTTGTTTTTATGAACCATTTCTTACAGCTTGCAACTTAAAGCTTGCAAAAAATATTTTATTTTTTTAACATAAATTTTTTAAATTACAGGTGGGTAACCGTTTTCATTTTGAAGGCAATTTTGTAAGTTTTTCTTCTTAAATTTTATATAAAAGTTATAACGGAAGGAATTAGAAAAGTAGTGTGATGGGTCCTTAAAAAAAAGAGAAAAAAAAAAATCAAGCAACTATTTAGCACATATACATTTCTTTTACTAAAAGATATATGAGGAGCATCTTGTTTTTTGTGTGTGTGTGTGTGTTTTTTTTTTTGTAGTATTAATTAGTACTTATTTTTAAAGTGAGTGGGAGTGAGTGTATCGAACAAAAACATTAACATCATGTAAAACATGAAAATATAATTTTGTCAAAAAAGATTTCTAAATAATTTCCTGGCACCAAAAATGTGTGTGAATGCTCTGGTTTTTCTAAAATAATTAATTCTGAATTAAAATTTATTTCAAAAACATACAAAAGGGATTAACGCAGACTATGAAGCATTCACGTGCGACAAAGATAAACATCGACAGTTGCAGGCGACCTCAAAACACATAAAACTACAAGCAAATAATTGCAAATAGGAAATAATGTTATAGAGGAAATGACACGATTTCTTTGAGAAAAATAATTTATCATTCTTTTGATTTTAATATTCTTCACTGTTTTTTTTTTCTCTTGGCAAATCTATGAGGAAAAACTAAAAAGTAAAATATTATTTTAAAAACATGCGCCGTTATGCAAATGATCGCATTGAATATGCCAAAATTTTAATGAAATCATTTTTCTAGCTTATAACAAATAAAGACGGAACATTTTAGTGATGTTCTAGTTTTGAGCAACCAAGTTTATTGAATGGCAGAAAATTTAGATAAGAGACGTGGGTATTGAGTGCAAATACAAATTGCTGTTAAAATAAAAAAAAAAAACACGAAATAATGTTTATTAGAAGAAAAGAGATTTAAAATAAATTATCATATAAATGAAACACAGTGCAATGACAACAAAAAAGTTTAAAGCAAATTATATTGCATTCAAAAATATAATAATAATTATAATATTCCATTAGCTAAACAACAAACACCAAAACGAAGTCGGATTCGATTCGAAACGAAGACAAGATCTCTGATTCGCAGAAAAATTTAAATAAACGAAAGTTTTCCCGGTAGACATTTTCATATGAAAATATTAAAAAACACTATGCGTGAAAATTATTAATGCAAAAACAAATATTTATTAAAAAAAATTTCGCCAATAATTTCACTATTCACCATTAATTTTTATGAAAAATATTGCGGAAATAAAAAAGATGTATTCAAATGTATTAATCTATAAAAAATAATTTTTTTAAGTTTTACTTCTTGTGACGCGTTGAGTGTGAAGTGTTTTTTTGTTAGTTTTTCATATTATTTATTTGTTTATTAAAGATATATAAAATAATGAATTATTATATAAATAAAAAAAAAAAAAACCAAAAAAAAACAGCACTAAAGCTTTCACTAAAGCTTGATTGTAATTAAAAAAAGAAAAATGATAACTTTAGAAAATATTTAGTGGTTCAACTATTGATTGAGATTCGATCAGACTGAGGGTAATTTGAGGTTAATATAATGTCTGTAATGATGATGTATAATTTAAAAATGTGTAAAGTATAATGTCATGAATATGTGGAATTAGACTAGCTGCAGCAGATTGCATTATTTAAGAAAATTGTGGATGATAGTTATGTATAGTTATGTAGTTATGTAGCGGCCGTGGCGTAGTGGGTAGAGTGTGTGACTCTTAAGTCAGAGAACCCAGGTTCGAATCCTCCATCTGGCACAGAAAGTTTTTACAATTGAATTAATTTTTCTGTTCGGCCGTCACCTCTCTGCAGACAATGACAAACCTCAGAGAGTAAAAACTGCCCTGAAAAGCTTCTTGAGAACATGAGCCGTTCGGAGTCGGCGTAAAACATGTAGGTCCAGTTCTCGATCATTTGTGTGCAAACATTTCACATCACACACAACATAATTGATCATAAGAAGCTCGGTCAAAGTCCTTTCAAGGGCTGAGATGGCCATTTCGTTTTTTTTTTTTAGTTATGTTGTAACAAGATGGCTTTTTTTAGGTGGTCACACTTATTGGAGTTACAGAAGAAAGAGTGTCGTTGTGTGGAAAGTTGAGGACAGATGTTCATTAGGTGGGCAAAGGACAGTTGACTGTAGCAAAAAGGACAGCTGTTAACACCGGTACCGTTTAGCAGGTGCTCATGGGTTATCTTTGTATGTCCCAACCGAAGTCGAGTGAAGGGTGTAATCGCAAAGTTTAATGTATTTTTTGGGTATATCGGCCTTTTCCGTTCAAGATTGATATCGGTGTAGTGGTGACTGTATGTGCGCCAGGTAATAGAGTTGTGAAGTGAGCGTTATTTGGCAATACATCGAAAAATATCTCTGGCTTCGAAAGTTGGTATTGTTAAAGTAGGAGTGTTGCAAATATCTTTAGCTACGAAGTCTGCTGTATCATTTCCAAGGATGTCGGAGTGACCAGGTATCCACATAATTTTGATATTGTTTTGATACTGTGTTAGAATATCTCTGATTTTGGATATCGTGTGGCTGGAGTCAGTAGATGCTAGAATTGCGCTAACGCAAGATCGGCTATCTGTGCAGATCAGAAATTTACCCCGACTTTTTTGAGCAAATATTGCTGCTTGTAGTATGGCAACAGCTTCCGCTGTAAACACAGAGCAGCAGTCATGTAGAAGACCATAGCCGATGCGGTCACCACTCTCGTTGACGAAGGCAAGTGAAGTTTATTCTCTACACGCTGAATAATAATAGGCCTTCCCAAACATAATTTGCAGGAAGTACAATATGTTTCTGCATGTTTCTTGGAAGCAAGTAATCATAATTGGATCCACATATAATATGATTAATTAATGTAATTTTTCTATATATATATATTTGCATCTTAACATTATTTAATTGTACCTTAGTACTTGTTGTTTGAATTTAAAAACAATATAAATTGTTTTAAAGAAAATATGTTTTCATATAAATATATTGTAATTATAAATGGACCGAGAACACTTTTAGCCTATTACTATTTGTTTGCTGAGAAATATAATTTAGTCAAGAGTAACATTAAATATTCACGTACAAATATATATTAATTGGAGAATACATAATTTAATTGCAGTCAAGCAATTATTTTCAAAACGATAATTAAGAACAACATAATATATATACCGATGATTACACTATATTTACTTGGAAACATATTTTAGCAAAAGAAATGCCAAAAGTTTTTCACTGTGATTACAAAATATTTGCTTAGAAGTAATTGTTGGTTTGAAGCAAACAAAATATGTTTACGAAAACAGTCAGTAAATAAGTTTTTCTCGGATTTAATTATATTGAGAAGTAACCATTATCCGACATTAAAATAATTTTTAAGAGCACACATTTTCTAGTTGGAGAAAACATAATATGGTTGGAGCACCCAATTTGCCAGCGAAGCAGCCGCTTTATCAGCATAGTTGCTTCAAAGCTCATCTATTTTTACTGCTGAACCGCCTTTTTTTTCTTTTATTTTGTTTTTTATTTTATTAATTTGAAAACACAAACACTTTCAATTTAAACAAACAAATTCAGAAACACTTTTCACAAGAGCTAAACTTTTCAACACGTTTGACGCGGTTGCTTGAAACTTTAAATGACGAAAAGTCTTGGCAACTGTTAAAAGCAAGCGCATAAAGCAACAAGGTTTCCGCTATTTTTCGTGCAAGTGCAAAAGAAACGGATATATGTATGTCTAGGCGAAACACATAAAAGAAAGAAGTTCTGTTTGTTTTAAATGTGCAGTGTTCTGTTCTTTTTGAGTTTAGCAGTGATGCAAATATATTTTTATTGGGTAGAAACACACAATTCTATTTTGTCACAAGCATATTAATGTAGACGTTAGTTTTTTAGCTAAGGCAATTATATTAATGTTGGACACAACTAATATCTTCTTATATAGAAAAATAATGCTATTGAAGGAAAGTTCTTAATCATTAGGTGGTTCCCTCTGAATATTTTGTTTTTAAAACCAAACATATATAAACATATTTTTTCTCTGCGTGTAGTTTTTGAGCCGTCGGTAAAAATCAAGTTCTAACCAGAAGCTATATATTGCGCAGTCACTTGAATGAATAATTGTTGGTAAACAGCTTTGGGTGTTCGATCTTTAGCATAATGAAGTCAGCTTCATTATGAATTCGAAAACAAATTCGTTAATGATTCTTTAACGAATAAATTGTTCGATAAACGAACCCGTTTGACTTATTGGATTGGAACTTAATTTCAATGTTTTTTTATTTTAAGCAATATCTTTTTTAATCTGCCATTTTTATAGGTTATTCTTTAGTGTACTACAAAAACGAATATGATAAATTTGAAGTTTTTTATTTTTCATGAACAATTCCTTCGTTACAGTAATTTAAAAAAAAATACTTTAAAACAGTTTTAGCGTAAGTTATGTGTTCTAAAAATTCCACCATATAAATATTTGAAAATTTTATTTGTTTTTAGTTTTAACAAGCTGATATATTTGTACCACACCTGCAAATTTTTGAGATTTAAAAATCGCACTATAAAAACGACCCTAATTTTATTTTGTAATTGAAATAAACAAACTATCTACAATATGGATATAATGAGTTTTGCAAATCAAGCAAATATTATCAAGTCTCTATTAATAGAAATGTATACATAATATGCAAACATTAAAATATTAAACTGTCAAAAATTTACGAACTGTTCACATCAACCTGTCAAAAGTATTGTCTTGCCTTAAATTATTTTAACTTACTAAAATCTTTCAACCTGTTTCATTGGGAAGTGAAAATTTAAAATATTAAATAAATTAGAGCAACACGAGCGAAAACAATATAAAGACAGCTTAATATGTCATCGGGAAAAGTTACTTTAAAAAATATTACATCTTAAGTGATAACATTATATGACATTAAACAGCAGCTTGTTAGAACAATTTAAGGTAATGTCATAATTATAAAACTTTTCAATATTTTAAATTTTTGGGATTCTAAATATTTTGATTTTACACAACGTTTTTAAACATACACATTAAACACATTAAAACTTTTCTTCTTCAATTTGTTAGTACCTTGCCTGTACTTTGCCAAACTTTTTGGAACTCAACCTAATTCAGCTGAAGTTATACGGTTATTTACACAACTTGTGGTTGGAGTTGTTTAGACAGCAAAAACTATTTAGTATAAATTTCACTAAAATAAAATTAAAATATTAAGTTAAAGCTATTTAGCCAATTAGTTTGGCAAATGCTTATTTGGGTAGTGAAATTATTTAAGTGTGACTGAAAGACTCTCAGAAGCAAGTGCATTTTTTTTGATAAATGTAATGTTACTTAAGATTAAATGCAGCTTATTATTGCCATCTTAATTTATGATAACCGAACGTAAAATATATTTAAATATGTATATATATTTCTATTACACTTATATACTTAAAATTTTGTAGTTTATTGCACATTCATTGTTTAAGTGTTCACAATATTTCGCTCGAAATCGTATTTGTAAAAGTGTGCCGAGACAGTAGAGCCATACTAAAGCAGGCAATAAAAGTTGGTACACAATAAAAGCACAGCAAAATAAATTTAAATTATAAAGTCTTGGTGACATATGCAGCTGAAACATGCTTCAGTAATTTAATACTAATGATGATGAAAGTGAAAAGTTAGCTGTCGAATGCATTGGTTGCTATGCTAATAAATATGAATGGAAGGCTGAGTAGTAGATTTTCCTTTATAATTTGACATACGTATATTAAATTATTAAATTTATTATATATTACTGAAGGATTGTATTGCCGTATGCAAGAATTATGTTAAGAAATTTTACATTAAAGATGTGATGATGAATTATAATAAAAAAACAGCTTAAGAAAACAATTTAAAGAATGCCTTAACCCTTATCCGGAACTAAAAGAAAAAAGTGCATATGACATTAGTGGTAAAATTTTGCCCAATATGAAAAACTCTTTATATAGGATCATAATATATTTTTATTCAGTAAATACGATTAAGGCTTTTAATGCAGTAAATTGTTGTTACAGAATACTTTTCGCAAATATATTTTTTACATCTAGAATTTTTATTTGAATATTTTGTACTATTAGATCGACTTGGATAAATGAAGCAACGTCCAGGTTTTAAGCTTGTAGTTTGAGGAACTGTTTCCGCCTTATTTTAAAGGCTTTTACATCTGATTTTGCTGGACAGCTATGAGGAAGAATGGCTCCGCATGAATTTCCTGATTAACCCTCATCGGTCCCTCGTATCAATTTGATACAATTTTTGTCTTTCAAGTTGAATAAAAAAAAAAACTGCCCGATGAAAAGAACCGATTTTTAAGGCTAATAAGTTTTTAATGTTCGGGCATTTCTGGTTTTACCTGAGACGAAATAGTTACGAATCGGTCCCTCGTATCAACTTAATACAATACATCTGCTGATGGTTTTTGCAGTTGTTTGTTGGGTTAGGCTCGTTTTATTTAATTTTTTTGTTTTCAGTATGTTCTTGAACACACACGAGTGAAGATTGAATTGAATTTGTTTGAAGTGATAAGTGATTTTAGTGAATTTTGAAGTGATTTTTATCTGCCGCATACTTTTATTGCGTTATACATACATTCAATTGATTTAAAAAAAAAATGGAAAAAGATCTACGTGAAAACCGTCAGACACGAATATGATATGGATTCCGAATCTGGAAGTGAAGCAGAAGAATCTCCAGTAGATAGTGACGATGATTTCACAATGGAGGAAGAATGCGTTGCAGAAATGAGCGAGCATTCTGATCAGTACGATGTTGAGCCACTGGAACAAAATGTGGCAGAAGAAATTGCCATAAATGCAACAGCAAAATATTTGTCAAAAAATAAAAAAATGCAATATTCAACGGAGCCATTTGCAAATAACCGAAGAAATTCATATAGGCGCGCTGATCATATAGGCGCGTTTCAGGTAAAACCTACCCTTCTTGTTTTGTGCTTCATATTCAGTGTTTGTTTATTTTTGTTGTTGTTGTAGGACCAAAACTAGTTGCAGCTGCTCATGTTGTAGATGTTTTGTCTGCATTTGATTTGTTTCTGCGACCGATAGAAAATACTATTTTGAATATGACGAATGAATGGGAACAAATAGATATGGATACTCTACATGCGTACTTCGGATTGCTACTGCTTGCTGGTGTGTATCGTTCGTATGGTGAATGTGTTACACAACTCTGGAATGAAAAAACCGGTCGACCAATATTTCGAGACACAATGTCACTCAAAATGTTCAAAAAAATTCATGGATGTTTCAGATTTGACGATAAAGAAGAACGTAATGCCAATTCTGCTTCTGTCCGTGATAAATTGGCACCGATACGCACCATATATGAAAAATGTAACAATAATTTGCAAGTTGTATACATTCCAGGCAAAAATGTTACAGTAGATGAACAGCTAGTTCCAATTCGTGGACGCTGTCCGTTTCGACAAAACATACAGTCGAAACCGGCTAAATACGGCACAAAGATTTGGATTTTGGCCGATTCAGCTACCTGGTATGTTTACAACACGCAAATTTATGTTGGTCGCAATCGCAACGCCGCTCCAGAGCGCAATATTGGACGCCGTGTTGTTTTGGATTTGGTAAATGGGCTGTTGGAGAGGAATATCACATGCGACAACTTCTTCATCTCTTATTAACTGGCTGAAGAGTTACATAAACGCCGAATGACTATTCTGGACACTATACGGAAAAATAAGACCGAAATTCCTCCAGTATTGTTGGATATGAGGAAAAACCTGTGTACTCGAGCGTTATTGTATATGCCCACAAATTACAAGCCATTTTAATCGTCGTATGTGCCTCGGCGTTATTGATATGTTACACTGCTCAGTACATGGCACAATGCCGTCGTTATAAGTGAAAATGATGAGAAGAAACGGAATCTAATTCAGGATTATAACAAAACCAAGAGTGGCGTGGACCCTATGGACCAGATAGTGGCTACCTACACCTGCAAAAGGAAGATAAATCGGTGTCCAATGGCAGTATTTTGCAACATGTTGGACGTGAGTGCATTGAATGCATATACAACGTATATTTCGCTATTTTCGGCTTGGAAAAACAACAAAACCAATAAAAATATACGTTGTCGAATATTTATTGAGGAGCTTGGAATGGCTCTTGTGCAAAAACACATAGAAAAGCGGAAATCTCAGCCTCGAAGGCTCAATATTGAAGCACTACCGGCGATTACCCATTTGCCAAAAACTACGAAACGCGGCCGTTGCTACATATGTACATATAAAAACAATAAAAATTTGTACTCAAATCGTTGTGATAATTGTTAGAATTATGTTTGTAATGATCATTATTATGATATTTGCAAAAAAAGGGCTAATAAAGACACAGCCACAAAAATAAGCATTTTTGACATTTTTCTCTTTCAAATTTTCATTACTTATAAATGTATTTTCTTAATTTAAATTTATGAAAACAATAAAATAGAACTACAAAAATATAAAACAATCAGTTTTTTTAATTTTTAACACGATTTTCTTAACTTTTTTTTTGAATGTGTATCAAATTGATACAATGGGACCGATTCGATGCATTTCCTCGGGGACCGATGAGGGTTAATGAGTTCCATTATAAGCCGCTCTAGCAATATGCGATGTGCCAATAGCAAAAGTAAAAAATATGCTTCAATAATTATGTTACCTACTTGTATCCAAGTATGTCCAAAAACTGACTGGCCTAAAAGCAATTTTCTGATATTGTCATTCGTCAATTTCAAGAGCAAAAAAATTACCTTCTATATTAATTATTCGAACGATTATCTGTATAAGGTCATGAAGAAAGAATAAAAGAAAGAATCAGTTTTAGCAATAGCATATCGTGTGACACCAAACGCAATGTTCATAACATTCTCCTTTGCACGTCTACCAGCTGTACTTGCTATTGAGTTGCAATACAACACATATTACCTATTTTTGGACGGATCAATTTCTGAAACACATTCCTGAGGGCCACCAATTTCTTCTTCATTTGTGCTCTGAGATAAATTGGAATCATTGCCCAATCCGACTTCGGAAAGATCATCTCTACATCTTTACTGGTGGTATCATTTGGCATTTCATCAACAAAATCAGAAATTTCTAGTAAAGCTTCAATATCTTCTCTATTTATTTTTGCACAAACAAATTATAACTGTACATTAAAAAATATTTTTACGAATTAACTGAACAAGAGTTTCAATATTTTCATGATTGTTGTGATTCGTCGAATCATTCGCAGGCAAAGCTTCGACCACATAACTTAAAGAAATATGCGAAACTTATAACGGTAATTGAGGTAATTACAACACTTGCTATTGCTTGTACGTCACAAAATTCCGTTATAAAACATCGATTCTCATAACTGCTATTCTTTTTATTTTTGTTGCGATTTCTTTTGTAAAAAAGGCTCTCATAATAACATTCTTACTAGTTAAAGGGTGATTTTTTAAGAGCTTGATAACTTTTTTTTAAAAAAAAACGCATAAAATTTGCAAAATCTCATCGGTTCCTTATTTGAAACGTTAGATTGGTCCATGACATTTACTTTTTGAAGATAATTTCATTTAAATGTTGACCGCGGCTGCGTCTTAGGTGGTCCATTCGGAAAGTCCAATTTTGGGCAACTTTTTCGAGCATTTCGGCCGGAATAGCCCGAATTTCTTCGGAAATGTTGTCTTCCAAAGCTGGAATAGTTGCTGGCTTATTTCTGTAGACTTTAGACTTGACGTAGCCCCACAAAAAATAGTCTAAAGGCGTCAAATCGCATGATCTTGGTGGCCAACTTACCGGTCCATTTCTTGAGATTAATTGTTCTCCGAAGTTTTCCCTCAAAATGGCCATAGAATAGCGAGGTGTGTGGTATGTAGCGCCATCTTGTTGAAACCACATGTCAACCAAGTTCAGTTCTTCCATTTTTGGCAACAAAAAGTTGGCCATTTTGAGGGAAAACTTCGGAGAACAATTAATCTCAAGAAATGGACCGGTAAGTTGGCCACCAAGATCATGCGACTTGACGCCTTTAGACTATTTTTTGTGGGGCTACGTCAAGTCTAAAGTCTACAGAAATAAGCCAGCAACTATTCCAGCTTTGGAAGACAACATTTCCGAAGAAATTCGGGCTATTCCGGCCGAAATGCTCGAAAAAGTTGCACAAAATTGGACTTTCCGAATGGACCACCTAAGACGCAGCCGCGGTCAACATTTAAATGAAATTATCTTCATAAAGTAAATGTCATGGACCAATCAAACGTTTCAAATAAAGAACCGATGAGATTTTGCAAATTTTATGCGTTTTTTTTTAAAAAAAAAGTTATCAAGCTCTTAAAAAATCACCCTTTATTATATTGGGCAATTTTGAACCACATGCACAGTTTGTGGATCTATTTTTGCTCAGCTTTATCCAAAGGAGGTAATGGAACAAATAAATATATTTTAATTTTAGTTTTATGAAAAAATAATTGCCAAGAAGTTTCAATAAAATATATATAAATCTGCTGCAAAAATATTAAAAAAAAATACAAACTCTCTCACGACGTTGCTTTTCTTTTTTTGACATTTTGAATACACCTAAGAAGTTACCAGCATAAAATTTTAACTGCTTGTCAATATCACATTGGTCTCTCATATAGTTATCGATAAATACGCATTATTTCAATTATTGATGTTTTTACAAGGTTCAAAAAGATGTCCAGATTTTATTCCGCATACGTTATTTAGTAATTATAAATGGACTTAAACACTTTTAGTCTATTACTATATATTTACTTGAAAATATAATTTAATTAAGAAAAGCATTAAATATTCACGGACAATTGCTTACTAAATATATATGTTAATTGGCGAATACATAATTTGGTTGCAATTTTCAAAACATTGATTAAGAATAACATTATATATTAACCGATGATTACACTATATTTACTTGGAAAAATATTTTAGCAAAAGACATGCGAAAAGTTTTATACTGTGATTACAAAATGCTTGCTCTGAAATACTTGTTTGTATCAAGGCAACAAAATATGTTTAGAGAACAGTAAACACGTTTTTCTCGTATATTATTATGTTCTCCAATATTACACACTACGTAGCACAAAGTTTTCAATACTATATCAAATGTTATTATATATTATTTTACTATGAAACTATAAATCCAGAATTTTTGGCCCCAAATCTAAATATTTTTACCTAAATTGTCGTATCTACACAAAATTTAGGAATCATTTCAGGATAAAACGCAGTATCTACATAAACGGAGTAAAAAAATGCCAGTTTTACATGCAAATGCCGCACTTTTTGTATGTTTTTTTTTATGTATACAATTTTTTTTTTTTCAGTCTTAAAAAATAGATAATAGGATTTTTTTCATTACGTGTTATTCATATTTATTATATGTTAGCTTTAACCCTAATAATATAGATCATATATATCGGTAAGATGTTTGTGATGATATTTTATACTATACTTATGATGATATTTTAGATACTAAATGTAATCAATAACTTTGCAATTTTTGTATGGAAAACTTGAAAGTTGTTAAAAACTTTAGCTTTAACTTTTTAAAAAGAATTAGCATGAAAATTTGTATACAGTAGTTGTTTGGATACGGCAATTGTTTTGGCGCTATCTAATTTGCTTTAACTCGGCCACAAGAAGGCGCTGTAGTAAAAACTGTATACAACACTAAACATTTTTTTACGTTACAAAGAACGAAAATATCTAACCATGTAGGAGTTTAATTTCTTTGTGCTACATCCTAACAATATATAAAAGTATAGCAAGTAAGAAATAAATTTTACGCGATTGCAATTACTGCAAAGCTATAATATATAAATCAAAATTAATTACATTAAAAAATCTTATTTTCATTTAACGCATGTAATCATTTAAAATACAAATTTTAAATTTTTTTCGTTTTGTTTTTGTAAAATTGAAAAATTTTCCTGAAAATGCGATCAGCGCGCTCGACTTGGCACAGACGGCAACGGATGATGATTTTATTGTTTTTTTTTTTTTTTCTTGATGTTGGCTTGTGTTGTTAATGTTTGCTGTACTTATTTTACTGTCTTAAATAATTTAATGTATAAATTTATTCACAAGCATTCTGTTGACGCTAAAGCTTTACATACAAAGGACATATGTATACTTTATATATACCCTATAGGAACAAACTAACTTGTTTTTAAAAACAACTAATTAAAAAACTAATTTACAATAAACCAGTATATGAACTACTTTGAATTATATTAAGGCGGCAACTACTCTGATTTTGACATGTTTTAATTGCAAATTTTTGTTAGATTACAAGTTTATATATATTTAACCATGTTATTTCATCAAATATTATTAACTTTAGGCCATCAGTAATAGTTTTCAATTGGCTATTTTAAAGTAATTACAAAAAAAAATTTAAATATAACTAATTTAACAAGTAGTTGAAAATATATGCAGACGAAAGTCAATTGACTTATTTAGCGGACATCACCATACAAAATAAGTTAGTTCGTTCTATGGAAAAAAGTCAGAATTTCAACTAGTTGTGGTTGACAAAAAACTACTTTATCAACTACTTTTAAATTAGTTGATTTTCCTACAGGGTATATATATGAAATATTAACTACCAACACCATGAAAAATAGGCATGCAAAAGAGTACTTATAGAAGAATACAACTGAAATGCTCGCTCATCAAGGCAAAAATAAATTTAAAATTTCAAAAAACTTTCGTCCAACCATGAAGTTGCAGCACCCACCACCTCATTCACTTTAACACGTCTAAAGCCATGCTGCTTTACGGATGTCAAAAAAGGGTGCTGAACTGAATTTCAATTAAAATATTTTAAATTGAACTTTGTTAAACTTGCACACAATGCGGAAATATTGCTAGAACTTAACCAATATATGTATATAAAAAAAAAAAAAAAAAAAAAAAATTAAACTTTGGGTTTAAATATTTATACAGAATATATTGATTACGAAAGTAATTGATGAGAGAAGTAGTAAGAGAATGGTAAAGAAGCTAAGAAGATATTAATGCAATGTTAGGCGGCAAAGAGGTGGGAAGAATGTTTGGCGAAAAAAATGGTAGTTAAAATGAATAAGCGGTCAGCTTAGATATGAGAACAACTCCAGATGGTAGGATGTTTTTATCGTAACCAAAAGCTAGCAAAGAGCAAACCAAAAAAAAAAAAATAGATAAAAAAACAGAGGTTTAATAAATTGTTTGATTAAATGCAAATCGAAGCTCATTTTGAGAAATTGAGTGCAAAATTGAGTAAAAAGAAAGAACGAAAGCCAACAACAGTAGAGATTAATGTGTTTAAATTAAATTAAGAATAACGAAATATGCAGGGATGAAAATAAAAGCATAGCGATGAAACACAAAAACAAGAAAAAAAAAACTGGCAATGAGGAAAATAATATGAGATCTAGAATTGAGTTTAGCTTGATAATGAAAAACTTAAATACAAATTAAGACATAAGCTTTAAAACAAAAATTCGGCCAAAGAAGTGATTTTGAAATTTGATTTTACAAACATATTGATTTGAATAATTCCTAAATTTTTGTATGTCAATTACATAGGCAATGTGAATAATATCATTCTTAACAATCCTAAAAAAAAAAATCGACTGTAAAATTATTTTTTAGAATCTAAGGACTATTTGTGAAAAATTTCAACACGGATCACGGATCTGTTGGGCAATAGTACCTAATATGCAAAATTTTTTAATGTCCTTAACCCATTTCTGGCTAAGACAAACATTTTTTTTTCCCCGGCGAAACTCTTATTATGGCTAGGTTGTAGGTTCCCAAAAATGGGTCTAAAATGGTCAAAAAATGTTATCGCTTTTCCGTTCACCTGAGGCAAATTAACACAAATTATATGAAAAATCAACATTTTCGTTATAGTTATAAGTTTATTTAAAAAAAAACATAACAAATTAGTTCGTATGTTATGCCAAGCTCTAAAACATTATTAATGCAGAGACACATTGCACTTTTTTCAATGAAAAACTATGATTGAAAAATCAGGTTAAGCGTCACGGGTGCATTTTCGCACCCAACGAAAGGTAATGCATATATATAACAATTGCATTTCCTTACCATTGTAAAGTAAATAATTTATCATATTTTAATTTATTTTCATCACAGTAAGGTAATTGTAAAACATTTTTTCCTCCATTAAGTATTTATTTTGATTTTTTTAAGAGTAGGTCAAAAATTTAATATTTTTATCTGGTAGGGGGGAGAGAGTATTGCACGAAAGCTAAAATATCAAACATTTTTTTTATGCATTAACATCATATAAAACTTACATATATTGCATATTAAAAAATATCCAAACTTTTGGGTGCGAAAACGCACCCTATGGCAAGAAATGGGTTAATAATTTGCTTGGATTCTTCTAATACTGCAGTGTACTTACATTTACAAAAATGTATTTATTTTCTACTATTGATTGATTTATTTTTATTTATTTAAAATGTTTGACTCATTATTACCACGCAGCCCGGATAATATTGTTATGCATCTGCCATATGTAACATTTTTTTATCTATTTTAGGTTAATTTTCCGTACAGATTTGTTTTTGAATAATAATAATATTAATAGTAAGTTTTCAAATTATAAAAACTATCAAGTCACCAACAAGGTCAAAATATAAGATTCAACAAACATAAATGTTAAGGTTTTTCTTTGTGTAAAATCATAAAATCCCATTAAAAAAAAACTGTGGCACTTAAATCGATGAGCCTGATAAATAAAAAACTAAGTAATTGCTACTTTTTTATAATGCTTATGAGTAAAAACTGAGTAAATAAAATTATTCTATATTTTATGTATACCTCAATTCGATAGTTCAGTGTTCTTCAAATTTTTCTCCATTGTCAAACATTTAAAAAATGCCAGCGTGTTGGCCAGCATTTGCATTTTTTAGGTATAAATTTTGTATTTTTCATATTCGAAACTTGTGAATTGAGATAATTATCTTCATATTTTTAGTAATCTTGGGTTGGATATTAAAGCTCTGCAAGGAAACATCCAAGCATACTTGTTATGTGCTGTTATTATTTCTTATATCAACTTGTATCGGTTTCACTCTCTAAGCATTGAGTATGCATGGAATATTTCTCTTTTACATAACGATAGAACATGTATACGTATGAGAGAGTGAAATTATCAAGCATCAAGAATACTAGTATGAGATCATACGCAACAAACAGATATATCGGTAATATTGTTATCTCTACTTGGAACATCTGGATATGTGACATCAAAAGCATAAAGAATAAAGAGCGAATTATTTCAATGTAAAAATTAAAGAAACACTTGACATAAGTGCAGTGCATTCAAGTTATTAATTTATTTCATAAAAAAATAAGCATAACAAAGGCATTCTTGTAAATAACTTAATAAAAGAAGAATAATTAATTAAAAATTAATAAATATGGCACAAGTATCTAATATTGATTCACAGAATCCATATGCATTATACCATTACTTTTTAGTAGAATAGAAAAAGTAAAAGCATGAGATTAACACAAAGAGAACTATCTGGAATATCCATTTTGAATGGATCTATCCATTTAAAAAAGAGTTAAAACAGTCACTCTGCTTTGTGGAGCCGATAAAGAGAAAAAAGTTCACACTACAATGAGAGCTAGAGAAAGAGATGATACGCTCTCTGCTCAATCCAAAACATGTAAGCAAAAGTTAAACTCTACTCGTTGTTGTATTTGTAACAATAATATCAAGTTTTTACTTGTTTTATCTGTTTATACAAATATAATGGATGGTTCTCTGCAGACCTTTATTGGATATTTAGGAAAAATACTAGGTTGAGATGTTAATTGCATTTTAGGCACATATTATGACACACCCCGTAATGTTAGTATTCCAATTTTTTATCTTGAACTAAATGTTTCCCCTTACTTGTTGGCAGTCCTGGAAATTGATTTCCAGTGTTGGAAAAATATAAAAACGATTGAATAGAAAGCCTTCCAGCGAACGTGAAATTTTTAAATTTTTGAGTACAATAAAGCTGAAGGTCAAAATCTCTTACAAATTCTATTGAAGCGCTCTTACTACTATAGTTAGCAATTTTCTTTATTTTGAAGAAATTGATAGTAAAAAAAAAAAAAAATAAAATTAGAAACCAAAAAAACTTAATCGTTCTTATTATTTTCTCCAACTCTGTATTTATATATGTATAAGTATATATATGGGCATTTCCGTGGTGGTGCACATGACGATCGTACGAATCGTGAATGAGTAAAAAAAAAGAATGAAAAATTTAACTTACAAGTTCCTTATTTTGATTTTCCAATAGCTTACTAAGCACACTATACAAGGTGTAAAACCTAAGAGTTGTCAAAAGTTCGGCTCTTAGATAGAAGCTTAGATAGAAGTGTTTTTTGACTTGGATCACAAAATTAGTAAAATTCTGTAAATTGGCTGGAGCTTTTGCATAAAACTTTTTTTGAAGGATTTAAAATAGTATAAGTTTAGTTGCAATGTTATCAAATTTAAAAACCTTTTCAAGTTTTTTTTTTTATTGGGCTTAGTATGAAACGTTACGTGACATGGCGTTACGTGACATTTTTTCCATTGGAATTTATTTGGGTAATTAAGTAATTAGGTAATTAAATAATTAGGTAATTAAGTAATTAGGTAATTAAGTAATTATGTGATTTAGTTATTAAAAAACAAATTTAATATATTCTGCCTCAACCATTTTTCATTATTTTTAGCCAATGCACTATGGGGAAAAAATCCGTTTTTTTGTCATAAAGTAAATATTTTTATGCATGTGTATTTTAAAATTGAATTAACTTTTCAAAACTAAATACCCTGACGAAGAAAAAAATTACTCATAAGTTATCAGGGTGGCAACCCTACACTATAGCAGCTGCAACAAAGTCAGCTGTTCAATCGGCCTCGTGGTGCGTAAAATTTGGCGGGAGAATTTCGCAAACTTTTGTGTTAATATGCTGTGGTGTGCGAAAGCGAATTTATAAGTTTAACAATGGAAAATCCTTGTGCAGGTATTTATTATTATAACTTCGTTTAAATGTGTCGAATAGAGTGTCTCGTTGTCCAATTGAGAGATGTTTTGTGTATGTATTATTTTAGATTGTCACTAACAATTGCATTTGTGTTTCGTGGAGTAAAACTTCTGCATGGCAAAGCGTTGCAAAAAGTTATAAATGGCAACTTACTAACAAAAGTGTCCAGATTATTAAATAAATAAGCATTCTTGCTCGTTTTTGCTCCTTTTCTTTATCCAGCAACATACGTGTTTGGTCATGCAACGCTTCTTGATATTTGGACAAGCAACACGCGCTCAGATGATGCTCTAAAAAGCTATTTAATGGAAAAAGTCAACTGCGAGCGTTCAAATGAAAATCTGTTTAACATAATATCAAATAAAACTAAAGTTTTCTTAAATTATATTAAAAAGCATTTGCCAAGCTGCTGCCGTAACATCGAGCGATTTAAGGAAAAGCATCCAAAGTGGCTTGCCGGCAGTATAATTATTAAAATTTGTGACCAGAATGAACCACCACAAAAGATGGGCCGCCCGCAATTGGCTTATGAGGATGCTGGCCCTCGCCTTAGGAGAAAATTAGCGTCAGAAGTTGCATTGGAAAATAAACATTCAACTCCGTTGCTACTACACGCTGCTAGAGTCTCAGCCAAAACATCAAATGATAATGACATGCATTTTGTATTAAAAACAATTGCTAACACTGATAATATTGGTCAACTTAAGAATAAACTTATTTCGGTTGAAGCAACTCCCATTTCTGCTGAAAGCGCATTAGCTTATTTAATTGAAAATGGTCTAACTAAACAGCAGTACATAAACACCCAACAACTTAATAAAGACCATGGATGCGACATTTACCCTCCTTATTTAAAACTAGTTGAGTCAAAATTAAAATGTAGACCCGTTGGAATCGTTTGTTCTGACAACGAGGCAAAAGTGCCATTACAGAACTTATTGGACCATACCGCTTCTAGAATATTATCAATGCAAGAGGAGGTCTGTGAAATACTTCCAGACGTTACACAATGTACTCTTATTTTTAGCTATGGGTTTGATGGATCAACAGGTCACAGCTTATACAAACAGAATTTTGAAGTCAACGAGACTGCTGCTCTAGATAATTCTCTGTTTGTTACTACAATGATTCCATTAAAATTGGTAGACCAGAGACAACGGGTTATTTGGCTTAATAGATCGCCGCAATCTATTCGATTTTGTCGTCCGTTGAAAATTGAATTTGTAAAAGAGAGTACAGCCCTGATATTGCAAGAAAAAGAAAACTTGGAGATTCAAAATCTAAGTGAATACCTATATTTGTATAAAACAAAAAAAATATTTGTCCAATATGATGGTCACATGACACTTATAGACGGTAAAGTGTTAAATATTTTAACAGGAACACAATCTTGCCAGTCGTGCCCAATCTGTAGTGCGAAACCCACTCAGCTTCTACATACAAGAGACTTCAATTCGAGCATTTTTAGTGTAAAACCTAACACTCTTCAATACGGAATAAGCCCTCTTCATGCGTGGATCCGCTTTTTTGAGTTCATATTAAGAATTTCGTATAGAGTTGAGCTAAAGAAGTGGCATATCAAAGGCAATGACAAATTACAATTGGCGGCACGTAAACAACTCATACAAACAAAGTTTTGGAAGGAAATGGGCCTTCATGTGGACAAACCAAGAGCGAATGGCAGTGGCAACAGCAATGATGGAAACACGGCTAGACGGGCGTTTTCGAATCCGAAGCTATTGTCATCTATACTACAAATAGATTTCGAAATCATTCATCGTTTCTATATAATTTTGATTGCCATTTCTTGCCATTACAAATTGAACTCAGAGAAATTCAAAACCTTCTGCTTTGAAACCTTTACTATCTATATGGAAAATTATTCTTGGTACCCGATGTCACCTACAGTACATAAGGTATTAGTACATGGCTACAAAATATTGGAAAGCTGCATAGTTCCTGTTGGTTCTTTAGGAGAAAGTGCATCAGAGGCAAGACACAAGCTTTTCAAAAGTGACAGAAGATCGCATGCCAGAAAATGTAGCCGGGTCGACAATATGTCTGATGTTTTCCACAGATCTATGGATTCTTCTGATCCCTTACTGTCCAGTCTCTGCTTATTAGAACGGCAAACAAAAAAACGCAAGAATACGTTACCAGCAGAGGTTATCGCTCTATTAGATTCGCCAAGCCCTACACTTGAACGCGTCTATCCCTCCCAAAGCTCGTCGAATGAAACTGATGAAGACCATGATGCAGACGATGATGAACAGGATGATGAGGAAGATGATGAACATGGCTGTTTCGGAGTAGTCCAAATTGATTTAGAAGAAGAGTTTACAGAGGAAACACAAAACTAAATGTAAAAATCAGTGTAAATTATTAATTTATTCTTAAGAATAAAGAATATCCTTCAATATTTGTATTTAAATGAATTTGTGTATTTTAAGTTTTAATAAGCATCTTTAAGGCATTGTATTATTACTCATTCTTAAACAAAAAAAAAAAGAATTCCATCAACAACGAAATTAAGTAGTAATAAAATTTGATTTTTGTCAATAGCTTTAAAATCAACAAAGTTAGTGCAAACAGGTCACATCGGTTATAAGGACACTATACTCGGTAGGTCATCTTGGTAGCATAAAAAATGTATACAAACCAAATATCAATTCAATAGCTTTATAAACAAAAAAGTGGGGGCAAATCGGCCAGATCGGCTATATAGCAGCTATATGAAATAGTGCCCCAAATCATATGAAACTTGGTAGGTCGTTTTGAGAGCATAAAAAATGTACACAAACCAAATTTCAATTCAATAGCTTTAAAATTAGAGTTTATGCCAAAAAAAACGAAAAAAAAAACCACAGTGCAATGCCTTCCATTTTTACTAAAACGAAAACTTTACGAAACATTTACAAAACATTAACTAAAAAGAAAAATTAACTTTGTGAAACAGTGCAGACGATTTGATCATCATGGTAAATGAATTTATATATAAATTGCTTAAATCAATAAAATAAAAATGTTTCTCTAAGATAATATCATTAAATAATTAGTTTTTAATAACATTTAATTTTCGTGTCACGGTGAACTTTTCGGCGGAAATGCGCATATGCGGAGTTTCATCCCAGATCAGCCTCGACCGGTGGGACATGTCTCCGATCTTACTGAATTTGACTGAAAAAAATATTTTTTGTTTTTAGAAAAGTTGAATTTTTGAAAAAAGCCCACAAAATTTTCAATATAAATGGGTTTATTTTTATTTTTAAGTCCAACCACTTTCATGTGATTTGAAAACAAAGTTATAACACAAAATTTTGTTAGGCACAGTAAAATGTACAACTGTGTAAAAATAATTTTAAACTTCGCGTATGTTCATTTTTCATTTTAGTCCATCTTCCTTCAATGTTTGAACCAAATCTTAGGGCGCTTTTATAGTCACGGCTGGTTGCTGTGCTGATATGAACCGAGAAGGAAAGCTGGAAAAACGCTGCAAATACCAGTACCAGCCGAGCAGGTAGCTTAAAGCGACTGGTTGGTACTTTACACACTTTGAGCTTATTTTCTATGATTGTATGTGCAGCGTTTTTCTCAGTTTGGTTCGGCAAGCAGACGGTACTATAAACGCGCCGTAAGACACATGCTGCCAGTCGAGGCTTATCTGGCATGGAACTGCCCAAACCAGATAACAATTTCACCTAAATATTTGAAGTTATTCATACTCAGCTTGGTCTTAGATAAAAGTAATTATTCAAACTTTTCTTGAAAAAATCCTTGTAAAAGCCTTGAAAATTTAATTTTCTTGTGTAATGTTTTAAATACAGCTTTATAAAATGATACATTTCGGGAAGTATTAAAAAGGATTTTAAATCTGGCTTAGAGTTTTTTTTTAAAAGCAAAGTTTCAGTTTGTGAAAACAATAACATTAGAAATTCTTGCATAAAATAAAAAAACATTCACTATCATAAAAAAAAAACTATTTCAATAATAAAAAAAATTTTTTGTCTGAGCCCAGGATTGAACCGAGGATCTATCTGTTGATAAACTGTCTCATTAAAGTGCTGGGCTACCGAGCCAATTTATTGCTCTAAAATTAAGTGCATATATCAAATGATTGCAATCGGGACATTTATAAAATTTAACTCAAGGTTGCTGTACAAAAAATCGTGCAAAAATCTAAAATGATTGCTTGATTTTTATTCCTCAGGCTCAAAGTCATTTTGAGGAATTCTTTGACTATGATTTGATAAAATATATTTTGTTATGCTAAATTTTTATTAAAGTGCTAATATGTGAAATAACTTAACTATCTTTTTAAAATATTTCCAATATTTAAATACATAACATTAAATAGATACTTTTATTTTTTTTTTACCCTTAATTAAAATTTTCATGGTTGAAATTTTCATTTCAGTTTTCTCATAGTTCATATTGAGTTATATATTTTTTCTTATGTTTTCTTTTGTGGCACGTTTGTAATTTTGGCATTAAAAACATGACATTCAAAGAGTTAAGCAAACAAGTTGAGGAATTTGTGCTGAAAGAAAAATTTGAAATCATATATTAATGAGGCATATAATTAATAATTTTATACTATGTAGTGACATTGTTGTGCATACATACGTATAAAAGGTAGAGTAAAATTAAAATTGTTGTCAACACATGATTCACTTGTTGTGTAAATCAACATATAAATTAGCATATCTGTTAGAGCGCTGTTAAGTCTCTGTTAATAGTAGGAGAGACCATTTGAGAAATTTTTTAAATTATAAAAGCAAAGCTATTAAACACCATTGACCGGTTTTTAAGCGTTCAACCGGCTTAATAAAAAACTAATTGCTGCCACCTGTCATCTATAAATAATCTCATCAACAGCATTTTTCCGCTACACAGAGAGACAGACTAACTTTTAAACAGCAACTAAAAGATTTCCGAGAAAACTACACATGTAGTCTTTAAAAATATTCGCTCAAAAATTAATTGAGGACAACACAAAAAAAAAAAAAAACATGAAGCAAACACAATAAGAACATGTTTTGAAAAAAAAAATATTTACTCTAAAGAAAAGCTATACAGTATATAGAACAATATTGTGCAAAAATTAATAAAAATAGCAACTCTTAAGAACTGAACACTTTGATGTTAAGTGCATGCATGAAATACGAAAATCTTTAGTTTTTGCCAATTGAAAGTGTAAAATGAAAAAAGACCTTCTCCAAATGAATGCAATCTAAACAAGCAGAACGAATGGACTGACATTGAAAAATAGTCTAGAATTTTAATTATTTATCGATATGTTTCACTAAGCAAATGATGCAGACGTTAATTATACTAATGAATGACGATGATTGTAACGATGTTATTGAGCATCTTAATATATGAAAGGCAAGCACAATGCTCTGCACCTAATATCGCTCAAACTGTAAATATTTTTTTCGATTATTACAGTTTACATACATACCTGAAAGTATGCACAGAATATTTATTTGATGCTTATCAGTGACATGCTTGCCTCTTTTCTGTGTGCATACCTTCAGGCTGAACATTTGTAAACATTGAAACTGAAACTGAACATTGTAAAAGCACTGTTATAATGGCAACAAAATTGTTACAGTTTGAGCGTTAATGCTTCCGTTGCGTTAATGTTTTTATAAATAATGTTACGATATTAGCGTTTGTATTTTTAGAGTATTTTTAGATCCTTAAAATTTTAAATTGTTCAAAAATAAATTTGTAGTTATGAGGGCAATTTAAGAAGTCAGTGAGTTTTTGGATAAAATATATATTTTCTTCAAAAAAAAAAGATTTTATTTCTCAACATATTCTCCTTTTAGATCCATACATTTGGTCCAGCATTTTTTTGATTTTTTTAGTTCCTTCCAAATAAAAGATTTTATCTAGGTCCTCAAATTGGGAGTTTGGTTCTGAAATGACCTTTCCTTTTGAAACAAATCTTTTATCGCTGAGTCATTTCCTTAGGTTTGGAAATAGGCAATAGTCGCAGTTACTAATCTGGAGAATATGGTGGATCGAATAGCAGCTTCTAGCCCAATTTATGGATTTTTACCATGACGACTACAGAGGTGTACGCCGGTGCGTTGTTGTGGTGGAAGAGCACTATATTCTTAGACACATACGTTTGTTTTTGCTTTAAATCAATATCAAATCTGTCTAACAGCTGTCAGTTATGTTCGCTTTTGATTGTTTTATCTTTTTTAAGGCAATCGATGTACTCTTTAAAAATTTTTATTGTAATAAAAAATAATTTTAAAAATAGCAAAGTTAAAAAAATTTAATTGTCAATTTTTCTTATAAAAATTTCATTCCATGATTAAAAAAATCTTCCAATTTCCCATTGAAATCTCTGAATAAAATGTTTTTAAAAATATTTTTTTTTTTTTTTTTTTTTTCAAAAGAGAAGTCCTCTCCAAAAAAGGCTTATTTTGTTTTTAGTTGATTAAACGAAGCTAGTAATTCGGAAACTAGACTTAATATAAAGTAGAAACAAATTTTTGCACACAAATTGGCAAAAGTCTAAAATACCTGGAAATTAACAAAATCGAATGGGCAGAATTTTAGTTGTCCACTTCTCGTAAAATACACCAAATTGTTTTTAATTCCGTGCAAATACATATAAAAATATAAGAATAGAAATTATTATTTCAAAATATAAAAAAAAATCAAACGAATATTTTTTCCTATATTTACCTTATTTTCTATATTTCGTAAAAATATATGCGTTCGTTGTATTATTTCATGTAATATATTGGACGGTCAGAGACTTTTTGAACCTTGAGAGCCATTGTTGAAAATGGTTCTTTAATATATAAACTTCTTATAGAATATTTAAAAAAAAAAAAATATATTTGTGACCTTTTTAAAAATGTATTATTTTATTGCGTTTCCTAATAAATTTACATAATTATTTAAATTCTTTTCTTAAAAGCATATATTAAGTTTTGATTTTAATACTCTCTGTTATATTATTTTTCAATCCTTTCTAAACGCTTTCGGGTGGGTTTGAACGCTTAAAACCCCCCATGGCTACGGGCCTGCATCTGGGCGTTATGCGGCGTTTGACAGAGCAAAGTCGTAGAAAGATTTGTAGAAAGAAAACTCATGGATTTTGCACCACAAAAACTCACCATCTCACAAGGCTGAACGAATTTTGGTCCAAAAACTCAACAAATATCATCTAACCACCGTATTCACCTGATAAGACTCCGGCTGACTTTTTTCTCATTTTATATAAAACTTAAACTATCACTTCGAGGCACTCGGTTTTAGTCGATAGAGGATATAAACGAGAATTCTTTTAGAGATTCAAAAAGTTTTAATATGTTAAATTAAAAGTTAAGCTTTCTTTCTGGAGGGGGAACTGCCATTAATTTGGACGACAAATTTTAGAATAAAATTAAACCAGAGGTGGTTTATTACTAGTTTTACGGTGGTTTATTACTAGTAAATAATATAAAGCTAGAAATATAAATGACGGCATTTTGTATACACATTTTCAGGAGTTACATTTGTAAGCCATAATATTAATGAAGTAAAAAAAAACAAAACAAAATGGCCATTTCAGCCCTTGAAAGGACTTTGACCGAGCTTTTTATGATCAATTGAGTGAAATGTTTGAACACAAATGATCGAGAACTGGACCTACATGTTTTATGCCGACTCCGAACGACTTATGCTCTAAAAAAGCTTTTCATGACTGTTTTTACTCTCTGAGGTTTGGCATTGTCTGCAGAGAGGTGACGGCCGAACAGAAAAATTAATTCAATTGAAAAAACTTTCTGTGACAGGTGGGATTCCAACCAGGGTTCTCTGCCGTATGGGTCACACACTCTACCCACCCAATAACAAAGTTCTTTACAAAATAGAGTACCAGCAAACCAGACAGCTATTTTATTCGTCGCTACACCAACTCATCAGTAATCTTCTGTGGCTGCTGCAGTCCATTAACTTTAAATATCTAAGATGCACAACTACTGCAAAACCAAAGCGGAATTACAATTATGTGCTTTTTGCCTTTAAGCAATGTTTTTCCATTATTTTGCATAAGCTAGATTATGTAAATGTGGAAAAATTCTTATTTCCAATCTTTAGCAACTTTTCCCAGCAGTTGTAGTAAAATCAATCAAAGCATTCTTTTATGTGCAATAATTTTGTTTTCCTTTTTGTCTGTTCAAACTCATCAAATCCAATTGAATTCTTTTCGACATACTCGACCAACACTCACAGCACATCATTCATGCTGCTATATCGACTGGATGTGTGCCAATGCTCAAGGATTCAAAGTTTCTACATTCCTGAATTAATTAAACACATTAAGCATGGCTTGCTTGCTAAACATTCATAGACATTTATAACAGATGTCAGGCCAGATTGTGTGCTCCTCTTGCATGTTCTCCAGGCACATAGATATATATTGTAAGTGTTTTACATGTTTCCCATTCACTTGAATATTACTCAGTTTGGGGTTGAATACTGTTGAAATGTTGTATGTGATGTTATTAACTTTATATTATGATGATGATGATGGCACATTGATTGCACTTGTCTTGATTTAATTTTGCTCTATGTTCTAAGACTACTATTCTAATTGGGACAAAATATTGTAACTATTTTTTTTTTTTTTTTTTTTATTGAAGCTCTTCAATAAAAATGAATGAAGCAAAATTTTCATGGCGATTGAAAAGAGATACCGCAAAAACTTCATATCATTTGAGGAACAAACTTTTTTTGTATTAATGTGGCAAGTACAAAAAATGTGTTATATAAATTCTAAGTTAAATAGACGCATTTATATACCCTGAAACAAAATAATATAAGCGGAGAAAGATGCCATTAGGAATTTTTCTAAATTTTATTTGCCCTTTTAACATAAGATTATCAAGTTTCTCTTCGTTATTTTTTTTCATGAATTTACTCAAATGAAAACTACTGGATTTCATGCATCGAATGACGCACGCTGCACTTTTTAGACCAGATATGAAGGCGAAATATACAGAACAAAAAAGTTATTATAATTCAATAATTATTTTTTATTTTTATAAAGAATTTTTTAAACTTTTTAACATTGTATTTCTTTTTTTCCTATTTTTTCTATTTCAAAAGATACATGGTTCGATATTTTTAACTTTTTTCAACAATTTTAAAAAGCGAAAAAAATTTATATTCGTTTCCAAGTTGGAAACTTGCTTGTGAACAAACTGTTTTAGGTGTTTTCATTGAGTTTTTTTTTTTTTACAAAAATAATGTGTTTTATATCTGTTGTTGTTATGCATTTACCAAATTTAAAATTACATTTTGTTTTCTATTATAATATAATTTATTAAAGGGTGTTTTTTTTAGAGGTATAGAACTTCGAATTGAAATAAAACACAAGAAAATCGTTTTAATGTCCATCAATTTGGCTTTATTGGAAGGATAATTTTATCCCATTAATGTTTAAATATGATTTCGGGCATGTGGCATCCGCGGTTGGCTCGAATAAATCTAATTCTACAGGTCCAATTTTCAACCACTTTTTCGAGCATATGGGGCCGTATGTCGGCAATAACGCTACGAATGTTGGCTTCCAAGTCCCCTAACGTTTCTGGTTTGCTGGCGTAGACGAGCGACTTCACATATCCCCAAAGAAAATAGTCCAATGGTGTCAAATCACACGATCTTGGTGGCCAATTGACAGGTCCATTCCGCGAAATTATGCGCTCATCGAATGTTTCCTTCAATAAATCGATTGTGACGTGTGCTGTGTGGCATGTAGCGCCGTCTTGTTGGAACCACAACTCATCCACATTCATGCCATCCAATTCGGGAACAAAATAGTCGGTTATCATGGCTCTATACCGGTCTCCATTAACGGTAACTGACTCTCCAGCATTATTTCGGAAGAAGAATGGCCCAATGACTCCACCAGCCCATAGAGCACACCAAACAGTCAGTTTTTGTGGATGTAATGGCGTCTCAAGGGTCTCATGTGGATTCTCTTCACTCCAAATGCGGCAATTTTGCTTGTTGACGTAGCCATTCAACCAAAAATGAGCCTCATCACTGAACAAAATTTTGCGATGAAAATCAGCATCGAGATCAATCTCATTTTCGGCCCATACACCAAAATCACGACGCATTGCATGGTCTCGCGGCTTTAATTCTTGCACAAGCTGGATCTTGTAAGGTCGCAAGCCAAGATCTTTGCGCAAAATCTTCCATAAAGTTGATAGACAAAGCTCCAATTGCTGTGCACGGTGGCGAATCGATTCATTCGGGTCCTCTTCAACATTTTGCTCTACAGCGGCAATTGTTTCTTCGGTGCGCACTGTTCGACGTCTCTGCGGATGCGTATTATCACATAGAGTAAACGTAGTGCGAAAACGATCCATGGTTAACCGAATTAATTGCTCTGATGGACGATTATGTCGACCATAAAATGGACGGAGCTTGCGGTAAACTTCGCGAACTGAACCATTATTTTCGAAATAAATTTGCACGATTTGCAAGCGTTGTTCTTTTGTCAACCTGTTCATGATGAAATGGCAAACCAAACTGAACATAAATGACATTAGAGTTGCCAGATTTGACCACAAAATGCCAGTTTTATCTCTATTCGAAAAACAAACCTCTAAAAAAACACCAGTAGGTATAATATGGGCATTCTGGCACAAGGAGCCAAAGGAGCGCTTGCTTATCTCGTTTTTGCGGTTTTGGTGTGTGCTTGCGGTTGTGGTTTTGGTGTGTGCTTGCGGTTGCGGTTTTGGTGTGTGCTTGCGGTTGTGGTTTAGGTGTGTTCTTGCGGTTGCGGTTTTGTCCGTCTATGGTTTAGTTTATCTACGCCTCTGCCCCATCCCTCAGTCCCCCACCCCTCAGTACCCCAGTCGCCATCCCTCAGTCACCCGTCCCTCAGTACCCCATCCCTCAGTCCCCCCCTCCCTCTGGCCCTATCCCTCTGCCCCTGTCCTCCCGACCGTTCGTTTGCGGTTTTTGATAAGCAGTTGTATTAAATTTAAAATGTTTGTTTTTCAATGCTTGCCTTCTGCGGTTTTTTGATAAGCAGTTGGATAGCAGTTGTATTAAATTTAAAATGTTTGTTTTTCAATGCTTGCCTTCTGCGGTTTTTTGATAAGCAGTTGGATGTAATATACAAATTCTTGTCCGTTTGCGGTTTTTGATAAGCAGTTGTATATAATATATAATTTTAAACAATTTCGTATAAAAAGGGAGAGGATTTAGTCAAGTGCAATCATTGCTCACTAAATCAATAAACAGACAAACACAGGATAATCAACTAATAAAATGGACTCATTTAAATGCGACCAGTGTGAGTTAAGCTTTAATAAAAAGTTTAATCTAAACCGTCATGTGAGAGTTAAACATCAAAGTCAACAATCACAACATTTCAAATGCGATATTTGCATGAAGTTCTTTAATCGTAATGATAATTTAGTGAACCATATAAGGCAAAAACATAAATCATCTTCTTCAACACCAAATGCAACATCAACTATCTCAACATCAACAGCACCATCAACATCAACATCAACTGCATCTACAACAACATCAAATAATGTTCCAAATCTTCAGACGATTGCAGCAAATACTATTCCAAATGTCTATTGCAGCGCATGCAAAAAAGATATAATTTTAAAGAATTGGTCTTACCACATCAGGACTAACGCTCATAAAAAGAATAGCGGTGAAATAGTAAACGAGCATTTAACTAGAATTTCATCTGTATTTAATGAACGTATAGAATCATTTATATACAAAAATACCAATGAAGGTTTATTGATTCCCGAAGTGTTTCTAGATAACGCTAAAAAAATAGTTATACAAGCTCTTCAAGATATGTTGCAGAAACACACCAGCATTAAATTTAATATAGAATTGTTTTGTGAATATGTGAAAATGTGTGATAAGGAGATGACAATTGATATCAAATCTCATCAAACAAAAATGGTGATGATTCAACAATCAACAGACTTAAACTCAATTTTTGATGAAAATCGTAACAATTTAATAACAAAAATGTCAGAGTTTCAAGAACGTGACAGCGGTTGGACTCTCATCAGAATTTTGCACTTGGAGATTAATATTAATCAATATAAACCAATAAAAGGTTCGCAATATATTAAATTACCAAAAATGTTATTAGATAAAAAGGCTTGTATAAATGTTCAAAATAATGATGAGTATTGCTTTAAATGGGCAATGATATCAGCCTTGTATCCTTTCATTACTAATCCACAAAGATGTTTGACTTATAATGTAGAAGATATAAAATCGTCTATAATACATTTGGAGAATGGTAAAACTCTTAACTTTGAAGGGCTTATCTTTCCGTTGAGAGTCAATGATATTAAAATTTTCGAGGAAAATAATCCGGAAATAAGCATCAATGTCTTTGGATATGATGAAGAGCTCAAGAGTATAGTTGGTCCCTACTATTTTACAAACCAGGAGAAGAGTACTCATATAAATCTACTTCTGCTCCAAGAAATTGATAAATTTCATTATGTTTGGATCAAGAACATTTCAAGGTAAATATTTTATTAATATCATGTATATAATATTGAGAGCATTTTTAATAATTTTCTTTGTTTTTATTTTCAGACTAATAAGAAACCAAGTGACTGAACATCATGCTGCATTGTTTTTATGTAATATTTGTCTGCAGCATTTAGAATCCAGCTACAAGTTGCAGCGTCATCGACAAGAGTGTAGCAGAATCGTCACAAAAGTTCCGGATGAAGAAAATAGTAAGGTTGCATTTAAAAATTTTAAACATAAGTTAGACATTCCTTTTGTAGTATATGCAGATTTTGAATGTTTTCTAACACCAGAAAACATTCAAAACTCAGGTTCAATAAGAACGGTTCAGAGTCACATTCCACACGCATATAGTTATTATATAAAGTGTAGTTTTAATAATTCTTTAGATAAGTTTAGAATGTATACAGGTGAAGATGCACCTATTAATTTTATTACAACTTTAGTTTCCGATGCTAAGGAAATTTATAATAATTACTTAAGTAAAGTTAAACCAATGAATTTTCTCACACCATTAGAGTTAGATATTCAAAATAATAGTACTGATTGCCATATTTGTGAAAAACCTTTTGAAGACGATGAGTATAGAGTAGCAGATCATTGTCATTTAACTGGAAAATATCGCGGACCGGCTCATAATGATTGTAATTTAAATTTTAAAATTCCTAAATTCATCCCAATCTTGTTCCACAATCTTTCTTCATATGATTGTCACTTATTTGTTAAAGAACTTTCAACGATTCCTGGTAGAATAAACGTAGTACCAATAAATAAGGAAATATATGTTTCCATTTCTAAACATATACATTTCGATGATGGTGATAGCGTTGAACTAAGGTTTTTAGATTCCTTTAGATTTATGGCTTCCAGTCTATCAAACTTAGTCAATAATTTATCAAACAGAGATTTTTATATTTTACGGTCTACGTTTAACGATGATGTCGAATTCAATCTCTTGAAGCAAAAAGGTATATTTCCTTATGATTATTTTGATTCAAAGGAAAAACTTCAAGAGGAATGTTTACCTCCGAGGGAAAAGTTTTTTAATAAATTAATCAATGAAGAATGTAGTGTTGCTGACTATGAACATGCACAAAAAGTATGGACAACTTTTAATTGTACAACACTACATGATTACTTAGAACTTTACCTAAAAACAGATGTTCTACTGCTTACTGATGTTTTCGAAAATTTTAGAAAAGTATGTAAATCAATTTACAATCTTGATCCTTGTCAATATTATACAGCTCCCGGACTATCTTGGGGAGCAATGTTAAAGTACACTAAAATTGAATTAGACCTTCTAACAGACATAGATATGATTAAATTCATTCAAAAAGGAATAAGGGGAGGTATTGTACAATGTTCCAATAGACATGTTAAGGTAAATAATAAATATATAGATGATTTTGATGTTACAAAACCCTCAAGTTATCTCATGTATTTAGATGCCAATAATTTGTATGGTTGGGCAATGTCTCAATATTTACCTGAAGGAAAATTTGAATGGCTTGATGACGTATCAACATTTCAGTTACATGAGCATGCTAATGATTCTGATGAAGGATATATTTTAGAAGTTGATTTAGAGATTCCTTCTGCAAAGCATGACAAATATAATGACTTACCGTTTTGTTCAGAAAATAAAAAAAGTCCGATCGGTAAACATCAAAAACTTATAGTCGATTTGAATAATAAATCAAATTATATCATTCATTATGTAAACTTACAACAATGCTTACAAAATGGAATAAAACTTAAAAAAATTCATAGAATATTAAAATTTAAACAATCACCATGGTTAAAAAAATATATAGATTTAAATACTTTACATAGAACGCAAGCTAAAAATGATTTTGAAAAGAACTTTTTCAAGTTATTAAATAATGCTGTCTATGGTAAGACCATGGAGAATGTAGATAAGAGGAAAGATGTTAAAATTGTTTGCGAGTGGGAAAGTAGAGGAAAAAGATTGGGAGCTAGAAGCTTAATTGCTAAACCAAATTTTCATAGCTCTACAAGATTTACTGAAAATATGGTAGCAATACAACTTAATAGAATACATACCCTATATGATAAACCAATTTATATAGGATTTGTAGTTCTTGAACTCTCTAAATGGAAAATGTATGATTTTCATTATGATTACATGCTTCCAAAATTTAGAGAGAACTTAAGTTTATGCTATATGGATACTGACTCTTTCATCTATTCAATTAAGACTGAAGACTTCTATAATGATATTAAACCAGACATTAATTTAAAATTTGACACATCCGACTACAAGCCCAACAATCCTTTTGGGATAGAACGACAAAATAAAAAGGTGTTAGGTTTCATGAAAGATGAAAATAATGGAAAAATAATGAGGGAATTCATTGGTTTAAGGTCAAAAATGTATTCTATTAGTGTTGAGGGCGATAATGATATCAAAAAAGCTAAAGGGGTAAAAAAATCAGCTTTGATGTCTCTCAGCATTGATGACTATAGAAAATGTTTATTTGATAAGAAAATTTATTATGATAAAATGTTAACTTTTAGATCTAAGATTCATAAGATTTATACACAAGAAATTGAAAAAATTGTTTTAAGTTATTTTGATGATAAACGTTATATATTAGAAAATGGTGTTAATACCCTTGCATGGGGACACCATCGATTATTAAATAAAAATGTATTAAGAGGCTGAAAACTAAAAATAAATAGCAAAAAAAAAAAAAAATATAAACAAACGAATTTCATATATTTAAAATAATTGTTTATTAATTAAAAGGTTATATCTTCAGAATAAATTCGCAATCTTCTGAAAGATAGTTCACAAAAAAATATATTAGAATCAATTACATTACATTCATTATCTATGGTTACTACATCTACTTTAGTAACGATTAGTTTTTTATACTGATCAATGAATAAAATTTTTGTTTCCGACATTGTGTCTCTCTGGACGCCATTTCCATCGTCCATAATCCTCACATTTTCTTCACAAAGCTCTTCAATATTTGGTTGAAGAGCCAATCTAAACACATCTGCAAATCGGGGATGTTCCCATAGATATTTAAAATGACAATAGTTATCGATATGAGAGTCCGTCGTTGCCAACCGAAAAGAAGGTTCCGGGGTGATGATCATGTAGTTCTCAGGATTACAATCAAATTCCTCATCCAATTCCATATTGTTAATTTCCATGTTTTTTTTTTTTTTTTTGTTTTTTGTATGTTAACTAGGTTGAAACTGTGTTGTTTTTAAAAATTAGACTGCTTTATATAGTAAAAATTTTAACAAAATTCTATCAACAAAAACCGCAGAAGACAATTTGTTAGTTTACTAAGCATTAATAAAATAAAAATGTTTATACAACTGCTTATCAAAAACCGCAGAGCACAGTTCATTATTTTCCCAAACATTAATAAAACAAAAATTTTTATTCATTATTTTCCCAAGCATTTTTTTCCTTAAAAAATTTAAAACCGCAGAAGACAATTTGTTAGTTTGCTAAGCATTGATAAAATAAAAATGTTTATACAACTGCTTATCAAAAACCGCAGAGCACAGTTCATTATTTTCCCAAGCATTATTTTCCTTAAAAATTTTTATATGTTATTTAATAACAATTTATTGAAATAAAAAATGTTATATATAAAATTAAGATAAATCTTTTATTTTTTGTATTAGCATAAAGTGAACATACTATGTAAAATTATATTTTTGAAATAAAAATTTTAAACATAATTGACCACAAATAACTGTATTGTATTTTTGTTTTTGTTTATAGTTGTAATATATAGGCGGTTTTAAGTAATTGATGACCTCTTTGGGTGGTTGCAAGTCTCCAAAGCTGTCAAAATATTCCTTATATTTTTTATTTTTATAGTAAGCTACCCAATGAGTACCGGGACCGTTAACATCATCTAAGTTAAGTATACCACATTCTTGAGCGTAAGGTTTTTTCGGTAAAGAATCTCTCATAAAAATCCCTCTAAAATGTTCAAGACATTTACAATATTTTATTAAATCGACATCGGTTAATGGTCTTTTGGGTAGCTTTTTCAAAAATTTTTTGGATGAGGACGTAAAAACAAACCATAACCTTGTTTATATGGTTTGAGAAATAGACCTTTACCCATAGCTATCGACTCCATATATCTATTGTGGCGAGTAGCTTCAGATAATTGTTCCTTCCCATTTTTTATATCATTTAAGACTTTTGCAACAGCTGATCCTCCAGAAGCTATACCACCAAGAGCACCTAGTGCTGTTAAAATGGGTATTAATGGTAAGACTCCACCAATTTTTGGAACTGGGATTACTCGTGGTATGTTAACTTGTGATTTTTTCCGTTTAAAACTTGATTGTATAGCTTTATGGGCTATTCTATATGCATCATTGAATGAATTTGGTTTCTTCTTTATTAACATTTTAACACCCTTTTTAACTGCTAACGAAAAGAGCTTCTTTCCATTCACTCTAGGTTTTTTATACTTTTTGCGCTTAGATTGCCTTCTTTTCGATTTACTTTTTTCCTTATTTCTCTTAATACCCATTCCAAATTTCACTTTTGCTTTCATTGCATTTGTAACGAGCCAAGCGTTGGCACGTTCCTTCAAATTACTATCTTTGGATGTAACTCTTTGCCAAGCTTTTTCAGATAAAATTTTATCAGCCTGATGTCGTGTGTTTATATCTTTTGATTGTGAATATGCAATATCGTGTTCTCTACAAGCAGCATCTAATGGATTAATGCCTTTATCACCTCTTTCCAAACGTTTTTGAAGTTTTGTTCCTGGTCCACAAAATTGATATCCTGGTAAATGAAGTTCAACTGGTAATGAATTTATTAAGTTGTTTATGAAACCATATCCTCTTTTCAACTGTTTCTGATGTGCACTATCCTTGTATATTATACCCATTTTCAAAATAAAATTAACATTTTGGTTGTGTTTGTAAAAGGAGAATGATGATTGTATTATATATGATTGATTTATATACCAATTAATATAGTAATCAAAATGCGATTAATTAAACAACGTATTCAGCTTAATGTTAATAATGCTGACTTTTTAAGTAATGATAAAAAAAACAAAATTGTTCACAGTCCTCTTTTACCAAATTCAATACGTGCTTTATTGGTTGGACCATCAAATTGTGGTAAAACTAACGTTATGATTAGTCTAATTGTAAATCCAAATGGTTTAAAGTTTAAAAACATATACATATATTCAAAATCTTTATATCAACCAAAATATGAATATTTGAAGAAACTGATTGCACCGATAAAAGGAATAAATCTCTACACTTTCTCAGAAAACGAAGATGTTATAAGTCCGGATAAAGCTCAACCAAATTCAATTTTCATTTTTGATGATGTTATTTGCGACAAACAAAGCACTATACGAAAATATTTTTGTATGGGTCGTCATAAGCAAATTGATTGTTTTTATTTGTGTCAAACCTATACAAAAATTCCTAAGCATTTAATACGTGATAATGCAAACATGATTATTATATTCAAACAAGATGAAATGAATTTAAAGCATATTTTTAATGATCATGTTATTGGAGACATGGATTTCAAAATGTTTATAAGGATTTGTAATGAATGTTGGAAAGAAAAGTATGGTTTTGTTGTGATAAATAAAGATGATACTATAAACAAGGGTCGATATCGAAAAGGTTTTGATAATTTCATACATATATAAAAATCACATCACCACCTGTTACACCTCAGATCAGTATCAGATATATACCAGATCGGTATCAGATATACACCAGATCTGATTTTAGACAGCACACAGAAACAATAATCATGAAAAATACAAACCTCAATGTTTTAACAAACCTTGCCAACACTCGGAAAATCTTAAAGGAAAAACTAAAGGAAATAAAATTAGGTGAAAAAGATCGAGTTGAGTTGCTTGAAAATACATTTCAACCCATTTCAAAACCATTGAATGAAATAATTGGAAAGCTTAATAAAGATGAACACAATGAATATAACAAAGAAAAAAAACACACTAACGTTCTTGCTAAACCCAAAAAAGAGAATATTGATGAAATGCTTTGGAATGCTATTGATGATGACCTACCACAACAATCCACTCAAAATGTACACTTGAATGTTGATCCACAATATCTATCAACACTTGACACAACAATGAATGATAAGAACATTTTAAAAAAGCGTAGTTCATTGAACAAAAATAAACTAAGGCATAACAAGCCATATTTGCATACAAACAAGATAAAACCCAACATTGAAAATGAATTAGCAAAGTCTTTAAAATATTATCAACGTTCGAACACCAAGCAGCCTGACATTCAAACAGTACAAATTGATAAAGACTTAAAAAATGAGAATTATGCTGATGTAGAAAACAAAGGCTATGTTAATTACAATGTGAAGTCAGAATCTGACTTCGATAAAACAGAGTCTGAATCTGACTTTGAAAATGAAACAAAACAAAGGGTTAAAAAACAAATTATTACAAAACGAAAAAACAAAGGATTACAACAAAATTTTAAACAGCGATTAAGAAATCTTCACAATAATAAGAAACGTTCGTTGAAACAAGAGAAATATGGTAATAAAATCTCCAAGTTGAGTACTAAAGTCAACATTCATGATATTGATAATGACTTAGTACCTGTTAGGTATGAAAAAACAAAAAATATTGTTAGCTCTAACAAAAGAGAAGCAAGAGATAAGAAATTAAAAATAAAAAAAGATGTAAAATTTAAAAAACAATTAAAAAATAAAATTAAAAAAATTTATCGTCCTGTTATATCAAACGAAATTCTCAACTCAAAAAATAGTAATAACAATAATAGTAATAATGAGAAAATTAACAATTTGATTGAAAATGAAGTACAAAAAGAAAACAAAGTAAGAAGAGACATTGAAAATGATGGAGAACTATGGTCAAAATATAAACATTTTAAACGTAAAGCTAAGGATCAATTAAACACAGATTACAAACACCTTAAGCAATTACAAAATAATAGTGATACGGATATCGAAATAGAACGAGAAAATATAATTAAAGAAAATATTGATAATGATCGAGAACTATGGACAAAGCATAAACATTTTAAGCGTAAGGCTAATGATCAAATAAATATAGATTACAAACACCTTAAGCAATTACAAAATACCCGAAAAAAAAATTCTCTGCAACATAACATTCAAATACTTAAAGATAGTAAAAAATTGGATAAAGTCTATGGATTTAATATAGATTCATTGGGGAGATGGAGATATGGAAAAGAACTTTTAAAAATCCCTAATGAAAATAAAATTTCTGTTGGAAAATATAAATGGCAGATGACACCTGGTCTATTTGAATTAGTTTTTCATACAAATCCCCTTCATTTCACTAAACGGGATTTACAAAATTATAAAGACATTCTATTATCTACAAATGCTCATAAACGTAATTATAACTCAAATGATCAAATAAAAGGCACCAAATCGTATAAATATCAACGTATAATAAGAAAGATGTTCAATTTACCAAACGCATTGATACATGGAAAAGGTCTTAAAGTTTTAAAATCCATTAGCAATAAATCGAATTATGTATATTGGGATGATCCTAATGAATTAGTTGAACGATTACGATTACTTATATCATCATCAACTGCTGGACATAATAACCATAATAACGAAATAATATCCATCATTGAAGAGCTGAAAGAAGCTAATATAATTATATAGCTTAAAATGTATTCAAGTATTGATAAATTTGGTCATTCTTCATCGAAAGATAACAATAGCAAAGCAAATATCAAAGCAATTTTACGAAATACAATCGGTTGGAGTTTAGATGAAAATAAAAACCTAAATTTACATATGAAAAGAGTTACCAATTTAGGTTTACCAAATGATGATAATGATGCCATTTCACGTATATTTTTCTTTGAGAATCTAAATAAGATAACAAACATTTATGAAAAGAAAATAATAGATATAAATACTGTCATGGAGAATCTTAACAGTATAACAAATAGATTAGAAAATAAAATTAGAGATTTGAACGTTGCTCTGAATGATAACATTCGAAGTGATGTAGATTTAATTGAGGCAGCAATTGATAATCGAATAAAATCTGTATATAAGGAAAGCTTTGAAGAAGTTAATGATTATTTAAAGACAATTGAAGACTTCTTGTTTAAATATGTAGTCGGAAAAAATCAGCCTAATGTAGACGATGTTAAAAAATTAAAAATAAAATATCCACAAATAAAAGGTTTACAATAACGAGATATATGACAATGAATAATAAACGAGACATAGTTGAAGAGCTGCATAAACAAGCACGAAAAAATTTTAAAAGAAGACATGTAATTATAAAAGGAATTGATGACTTATGGCAAGCAGATTTAGTGGAAATGATTCCATATAGTAATGTCAATATGAATTATCGTTACCTTCTTACTGTTATTGACACATTTTCAAAGAAGGCATGGGTGGAGGCTATTAAAAATAAAACTGGAGAAAGCGTTACAACCGCAATGAAAAATATTTTCAAAACAAGTAACCGTGTACCAAAACATCTCCAAACGGATGATGGAAAAGAGTTTTACAATGTACATTTTAAAAGATTAATGACATTGAAAGGTATCAATCATTATTCAACATTTTCAACTTTAAAAGCATCGATAGTGGAACGCTTCAATAGAACTTTAAAGGGAATGATGTGGAAGGAGTTTAGCTTTAATGGGACATACAAATGGATTGATAACTATAAAAATCTAGTTAACCAATATAATAATACATTTCATAGAACTATTAAGATGACGCCCAATGAAGTAAATTCTTCAAATGAAAAATTTATACTGAAAACTGTTTATAATAATCCTAAAATTTTTCATAAACCAAAATTTAAGTTAAATGATAATGTTAGAATAAGTAAATATAAACATACATTTGAAAAAGGTTATACACCAAATTGGACAACTGAAATATTTAAAATCAAAACTATTCAAAATACAAACCCTACTACATACATACTTGAAGATTATCAAGGAAATGAAATCAAAGGAGGTTTCTATGAATATGAATTAATAAAAACCAAATTTCCACAAACATATTTAGTTGAAAAAATTTTAAGAAAACGTAATAATAGAGCTTTTGTTAAATGGTTAGGTTTCTCTTCAGATCATAATTCTTGGATTGATGCAAATGATTTAATATAAATGTAATAATGTATAAGAAAAATATTTTAGTTAACTACTTAATGATTGTTCAACAACATGTCGTTTACTTTAACAATAAATGGAAATTCATCACAACTTGTTGCAAATTATTTTCCACCTATAGAACTTAAGCAAGATTATGTTTGTGGTTTGATTAGCTTCGACTCTTATCATTCTATTCCAAATGTGGATGAAGAAAACAATTTGTTTCATATTGGTGACAAGACTATTGTGATACCAATAGGAACGTATGAATTCACAGATTTATCTGAGAAAATTGTTGATGAATATGAATCATATAACTCTGGATTATTAGATATAAAAGCAAACTATAACACATTGCAAACAGAAATTTATAGTTCCAAGGATCCAATTTTCTTCAATAGAAGTTGTTCAATTGGATCATTACTAGGATTCAGTAACAGAATATTGAAACCTGATGTTAAAAATTATTCTGATAATCCGGTAGATATTTCTAAAATAAATACAATATCAATTGAGTGTAATATTATCAATGGATCATATATAAATGGAATAAATGTGCATACAATTCATCAGTTCTCCCTTCGAGTTAGTCCAGGATACAAAATTACAGAAATACCAGTTAATGTTATATATTTACCAGTTAACACAAAACAAATCAGCACTCTTGTTCTTAAAGTTGTAGATCAAGGTGGTAACCTAATTAATTTTCGCGGTGAAAAAATATCAATAAGACTGCATTTAAGGCCTATATAAAGAATGATAGTTTTTAATAAAAAGCAATTACATAACAACCACTTCACTAGTCCACTAACAACAACAACAACAACAACAAAAACAACAAAAGAAGAATCAAATCTAAATAAAAAACCAATTATTAAAAGGTCAAGACATAGAATTTATTTAACTAAATCGAATAAAGAATTTTTAGAAAGCATTGGATTACAATTAAAAAACCAATATGAGTGACGTAATAAATGTTCTATACAAACCATTTTTCGACGAGAGTATAGTGAAAAAAGAATATCACAGCTATACATCATATTTACAATCATTTAAAAATGATGATGAAATACGTATACCAATACAAAACCAGGACTTGTATGTATTACCAAGTGAGAGTCTTTTGTATATTGAGGGATTTGTATCCAACAGCGATAATTCTATATCAAAAACTGTTAAACTCTTGAACAACTGTATAGCATATTTATTTGATGAAATTCGATATGAGATGAATGGGGTAGAAATTGATCGTACAAGACAATTGGGAATTGCATCAGATATGAAAAATTATGTATCACTTAATGCATTTGAAAGTATAAATCTTCAAAACGCTGGATGGTGTCCATTTGAAAAAGATAATATTCTACTTAAAACGGGACATTTTAATTTTTGTGTTCCTTTAAAGACCTTACTTGGATTTGCTGAAGATTTTGATAAATTAATTTTAAATTGTAAACATGAACTGATTTTGATGCGAACTAAAGATGACAAAAACGTTATGAGTTCAACTACTACCACTGATAATCTTGTATTAAAGCTCTTGAATATCACATGGAAAGTACCACATATTCAACTTTCAGATGATTACCGATTGAAAATGTTAAAAACAATAAATAGTAAACTACCACTTAATATATCGTTTAGAAGTTGGGATGTTTATCATAATCCTTCTCTTGTAGAAAGTACAAATATTTTATGGAATGTCAAACTAGCAGGTGAAAATGAAAGACCACGATATATAATTTTAGGATTTAGAAACAACAATAAGTTCATACATTGTAACTTATCGGATGTAAAAGTTCATCTTAACTCTGATATATATCCCTATGACGATCTCAACATTAGATTTGATCATAATCGTTTCGCTTTACTCTATGATATGTATCAAAAATTTCAACAAGGATACTATGGACGTTCTCCACAACCACTTTTATCACCAGAAAATTTTGTCAACATTGCACCAATAATTGTTTTAGATGTCTCTCATCAAAATGAGAGTGTAAAAGGAGGTCCAATAGATATTAGAATTGAATTAAAATTTCGGGCGAATGTTCCTCCAAGTACATCAGCTTATTGTATGCTTATTCACGATAAAATGTATGAATATATACCACTCACAAATGCTATTAAAAAAATAATTTAATAAAAAATACATACATGTGGTCTATATATAAGTGATCTGAAGACTATTTCCATTTATTTAACACAATGTCTGCAACTGTTGATGTTCAAGGTTTTAAAATCTACGATAATCGTTTTGTTTTTAAGGAGATAGCAGTTGTATTAAGTGAAGATGAATTCCACTGTTTCCACATAAAAGCTCCATTCGAATTCAAGGATTTATGTGAAGATGATCAACGTCAATCCAATTGGTTAAAATTAAATCATCATAATCTATTATGGGACTATGGAAGCGACTCATTTAAAAACACCCAAAGATATTTAAAACCTCTATTGAAAAATAAAAAAGTATACGTAAAGGGGACAGAGAAACAAAAGTGGATTGAAGAATTTTTAAAACAGCATGTTTTCAATATCGAAGATATTCCACAATGTGATGAAATTAACTTATCAATGTTGTATAATATGTATCCAAGAACATGTCAATGTCAATACCACTTCAACAACAACAACAACAAAACAAGGAAACAACGTCAAATACGATGTGCTTTAAAATCAGCATTACTTTTAAATGAATACATGTTATATAATAATCTGTATGATAAATAAATAAAAACTTGATATATAAAACCAACCAGATTAGATATTCTCATCATTTCATACTGAAATTTAACGGCGTATATATCTCTAAAAATAAAACATAAAATGAAATTTATTCTATTTTTAACATTATTGTTCTTTTTAAAAAATGTGTATAGTGTACCATTTTGGAAATTGGAAAATACTACTATACCTATTATTAATCAAAACTCTAAAAGTATTGAATTTAATTTAACTCTACCCGATAATAATGTTTTGAAAATTAATATATCATTTTTATTGTTGAAAGAAACTGAACCAATATATTTTAATGAACTATTAAGTACTGAGATAGAAAGAGAATTGTCTACAACAACAACAGCAACAACAACAACAACAACAACAACAACAACAACTGTAGAATTTGAGAGTACAACTCAAGGAATACCTTCAAGACTTTTTACTGTGGATGAAGCCATAGAAGCCTTTCATAAGGATTTAATTACTAAAGAAAATGAAATTGGTGGAATTATTGATTCTAAGGAAGTATTTTATCGACATTTTAACCTTGAATATGAAAATGTAGATATTCCAATTCGTTGTACTTATGATAGTAGATTTGAAGAGAGAAGATTGAGCATTAAATGCCTTGAATATCGGGAAACAGAAACTGAAATGATTCTAAGCAATGGTGAAATTGAAAGAATTAGAATTCAAGATCCAAATTATGAACCATTGAAAGTGAGAATTATTGATGTAAAAGACTATATACAGACTTTACAAATGGTTATTACTTAAATAGTTGTGGTTAGGGAAAGATTCAACATAGAAACATGAGCTCAAGAAAATTTTTATTCATTATATTTATTGCTTACGTAATATTACAAATACGTCACATTACATGCTATCAAATTGGAAATTATTTACATGAACGACGTGAAAATACTACAACTTTTTACAATATTGAATATGGAAAACAAGTTAGTTTTGTCATACAGATCCCGAATACTTCTCTTCAGATAAAAGTAAACATAACCCTTCAATTGGAAAATGTTAAATATGATAATATTAATACGATCACTCCATCACCGACCACAACATTGAGAGATCCATACAGAGTACCTACTTATGATGATGATTCAGACTATCAAAAGAATGTAGATCGTTATCATAGAAATACTCCAACTCCTACTAGGAAATTTTCTGTTGAAGATGCAATTGAGGCTTTCAGGAGAAATCTTATAGAGAAAGAAATGCAAATTGGTGGCATTTATGAGAGTTCAGGAGTTTTTCATCGTCACTTTAATTTGAAATATGAAACATTTGAAATACGTATTAAATGTTCCTACTATAGCAAATATGAATTACTCACACTTAATATATATTGCTTTGAATATAATGATGAAATAAATCAAAATGATAATGAAACTAGACAAGAATTATATCAACGTTCAAATTATGCTATAAAACCAACAATCATTGATGTTAACGCTTATTATCAAACTCTTCATATGAATATACAGTAGTTTTAAAATAAAAATGTCTATTATCAAGGATATCTATAGTTTTTTAAAAAAATTTTCACATATCATACCGGAGGATGAAAAGGATAGGCTTATTAACATTCAAACGAAAATAGAATATAAAAACAATTTGAAAAAAATAAATTCGCGATTTGGCGAACATTTTGAAGACTGCCCGTGGTCAGATAATAATTGTAGATCTGGACCAGACACTTGTGGATGTTCATCATTTGCTCGCATGGAAGATGAAGCGAACAAAATTATTCAACTTTATACAAATATATATAATTTAAGTCGTTGTAAAAATTGTTCGTTTCATATATAAAAATAAAATTAACCGCAAAATAATAACAACATGAACTGAAAAGTATTTTCGTTATAAATAGTTACATCATAATGAAAGAACCTATTAGTTTAAAATCAAAAGTCACCTTACTTACAACTAAAAACTAACTAAAAATGAATAAGGATGCATTTTGGGGTGCTGACAAGGATGTGGATTTTTTGAGTGATCTTCAAACATATTATGAAAATTTGGATAAAGTGTTGGAGGAAACTAATAATGATGATGTTAATAAGAATGAAGAAGACCAACAAAACCACGATTTTGAGAGTGATTTTTTAAAATGTTATGAAGAAATACCAATTGATGATATTAAAGAACCTGCATTAAAAAAACTAAAAAAATCAATAAAACGTAAAAAAAGCCTTAAAAAACAACAACAACAAGAACAGCATAAATTCGCCCAGAAAAGCGTTGAAGAATATAATCAGCAAGAAGTTGAACCCGCTAGTTGCAGTAAACGGATTAAAAATGAAGACTTAAATATTATGAATTTCTTTAGAAGTGATGTATATACAATAACTGGACAAAGTTATCAGAAACAGTCAATTTTTGAAATAAATTTCAAAATTAATGAAGAAGTGACTAGACTAAAAGACATAATTCAACAATGGTGTAATGACGAAGTGTTAAATGATGAAACTGTTGACTTGATGCATGAAGCTACCTCTAAAATGGATATTGGAAGCGATATCGAATGGTTTTTTGAAGATAAATTCCTAAAGCAACTGATGGGAATTATTTATAAATATGAAAAAGTGGACACGCTAAAGAATATTATATGTAATAAAAAATCATTATATGGATTTGTTCAATTTATTGATAATAAATTTCATATTTTTAAGCGTAGTAATATTTTACATTTAAAATAAAAACATTAAAATATTTAATTTGTTTTTTTATTTACAACATTTTAAATTTATTGTTTTTCATCAGCGTTATAAAACTCAAAATCAATTTTGTTGTTGTTTCCAACCATCAATTTTTTAAATGTAAACGATCCTTTGTTCATCACCTCTAGAGTTTTATCCTTTAATTCATTGTAGCATTGTGGTAGAAAGATTACATTTTTTTCCAGTTCCAACATGATTTTCGTTCCAAAGATGGTGTTTTTCCGTTCCGCTTTCAGAATTCGTATTTGTTCATTTAGAGGGACATCAGACAGCCTTAAACAATGCTTTGCGAATCCTGTTTTTTGCTTCAATTTAATGTTGTTCAGGTCCTTTAATATTTCACTCATTTTAAGTGTTTATAATTTTTCTTTTCACGACTTTATTAACGTTTGCTTCAACATCAAAAAACTTCAAAAACTGAGTGTGATATGTTTATAAGTTTTCTGACTTTTTATAGTGTTTTTTCCATTAGAGCGCGACTTTTAAAAATCATTTCTAAATCATTAACATTATCGCGGTTTGTGGTTTTAATAAAGAAGAGTTTAAAAAATAAAATTAGTTTATAGTATACCTCTCACTTGAAACAAACAACTATGGTTTCTTCATTGGAATTAGAAAATTTCTTAATTAAATATGAAAAATTCATAGATCCCGATCATGTCAAAGCTTTTCAGGACATGATTACAGAAATGAGATCATCTCTTCATTTTAAATATTCGATTCATGGTTTACATAGGGTAGACTGTTGTTATGCTGAAAATTCAGATAAGGAAATGTATGACATTTGTAATTGTGTAACTTTGTGGTCACGATATCAAACTACAAGAAAAGTCTATAATTTATATGCAGCTATCTTCAAAGAACCACGATGGACTTCCTATTAGTGATAAGACATTAAGATTGTATTGTAACATGTATTCTAAATGTTTAATAAAAATTATTCAAAAAATATTTTATAACTGTTTTTTATATTTTATACAAATGCTTATCTAAAAAACCGCAGAAGTCATATCATTATTTTCCCACGCGTTGACAAACAAGAATTTGTATATTACATCCAACTGTTTATCCAAAAAACCGCAAACGGACAAGAATTTGTATATTACATCCAACTGCTTATCAAAAAACCGCAGAAGGCAAGCATTGAAAAACAAACATTTTAAATTTAATACAACTGCTTATCAAAAACCGCAAACGGACAAGAATTTGTATATTACATCCAACTGCTTATCAAAAAACCGCAGAAGGCAAGCATTGAAAAACAAACATTTTAAATTTAATACAACTGCTATCCAACTGCTTATCAAAAAACCGCAGAAGGCAAGCATTGAAAAACAAACATTTTAAATTTAATACAACTGCTTATCAAAAACCGCAAACGGACGGTCGGGAGGACAGGGGCAGAGGGATAGGGCCAGAGGGAGGGGGGGACTGAGGGATGGGGTACTGAGGGATGGCGACTGGGGTACTGAGGGGTGGGGGACTGAGGGATGGGGCAGAGGCGTAGATAAACTAAACCATAGACGGACAAAACCGCAACCGCAAGAACACACCTAAACCACAACCGCAAGCACACACCAAAACCGCAACCGCAAGCACACACCAAAACCGCAAAAACGAGATAAGCAAGCGCTCCTTTGGCTCCTTGTGCCAGAATGCCCATATTATACCTACTAACACCCTTTATAATTTTAATAACCATATAATTTCCAGCCACCCAGGTCTGCTCTTTGAACATGAAATTTTAAATTTGGTTGTAGAACTTGTGTGTTTTTAAGATTTTTCAGAATATTCGAATAGATTTCTAAAGTTTAATACAAATCTTCGCCCTTCAATGAATTTCCGTAAATTTGGTACGCATTTGCCATCTAGATTAGGTTGTTGTTTACATAGTTCTGATCACATCCCTTTTGCTCCTTTACAATCAACGCAAATAAATCTTCTGCCATACTTTTCCCATCAACATTTTTCGTTTGTTTAAGACAAAAACTCTAAATTAGATAATATAAGCGATATTTTAATTAAAAAAAAAAACGAAATGGCCATTTCAGCCCTTGAAAGGACTTTGACCGAGCTTCTTATGATCAATTGTGTTGTGCATGTTGTGAAATGTTTGAACACAAATGATCGAGAACCGGACCTACAAGTTTTATGCGTCAAATTTATGTTCTCAAGAAGTTTTTCATGGCAGTTTTCACTCTCTGAGGCTTGCAATTGTCTGCAGAGAGGTGATGGCCGAACAGAAATATTAATTCAATTGGAAAAACTTTCTGTGTCAGGTGGAAATTGAATCAGGGCCACCGCAGAAATTTTAATTAATAATTAAAATATTGGAAAAAGTTCTTTAAATATACAGAAGTAGTCAAAAATATTTACACATTGCTAACATTTTTTTATTTACCGTTAGGTTTGCTAAAACTTTCTTTATGTTCCTTGCATACTGCATACAAATTATTGCAAATTATTTCCAACAACAACAAAGTGAGCTCTTTCTTTAAAGCACGTACAAATATTGAGCAATGTGTAAATAATTTTGACTACCTCTGTAAGTATTATTATGTATTAAAACTCACGAAGGGAGAAATTGGTAAAAAAAAAAGAAATGAAAATATCTTGTGGTCTATAAATAGCTTCTCACCCTACAAATCCCCAGGCCCGTATGGGATACTTACCGTAATGTTGCGGAAAATGCAAAAGCTACTTTCGCCCATGCTCATGAAAATCTTCACATATTTTATACAAGATAATTGCACTCCAAGGAGCTGGAAAAGACCCAAGTTAATGTTCATTCCGAAATTTGGGAGACGGCGTCAAGAGAATCCCTTTAAAAGCTTCAGACCAATTAGTCTATCTAGAATCGGAACTTCTATATATACGTATATCTAAGAGACATTCTCAGTTCAACCTCCATACCCACAGCCCAACATGCCTACCTCAAGGGGAGTTTGACAGAAATTTCGTTTTTTTTTTTGTTATTTTTTTAAGCCTCAAAGCTATATAGCAATTAATATTATAAAAGATAATATTTACAGGCAGACAATTTAAAAGTTATTTACAATTTTTAAATTTAATTATTGCTTAATATACATTAGAATATAAATATATAAGATGAACAGCAAATCATTGTGTTGATATAATCTTGACAAAAAAGGTCAAGTTCGCCATACTACACGTATCACGATATCGGTCTAAAACGGTATCAGACAGGTATCAAGACAAACAAGGTCCGTACGCCACACTAATTAGATAAGTTCAAAGGCCGATGGAGTGCTGGCCCAGCAAGGTGGGAATTCGACAAACTACGTCATATTTACCACAACAATATCATGAATATGAATACAAATCGCTACAGCGTTATGCTTTATTGGGAAGGTCACAAACCACTGTATGGCAGATTAATGAGCTCAGAAGATCTAGCAGGCTCACTGTGTATACATTCACTTGTGTATACATTCATCATTGTCAGAGAGCATGACCAAAATTAATGACGGTACTGAAGATAATTTCAAATTTTATTTTTAATTGAGTATATAACAAAAAAAACATTAAAGTCTTCACATGCACTTCGTAGTGATTCGTTTTGTAAATAGTTTTATTGAAGGAGCGTTCAACAACATTCATACTAGGACCATAGCGAAGCTACTTGTAAGAAACTGGATTGTCACAATGCTGAGTTCAAGAATAATCCAAGTGGACCTTGTAACAGCCAGCTAACTAGATTCGTAGATAAGGGTACACCCCTAGGAGGGGTGCTATCTCCCTTTCTCTGGCTCATAGTTGTGAACGACATGCTTAAAAAACTTAACAACAGAGATGTCAAAGTTGTAGCATACTCGGATGATGTGATTGAAATGGTATCTGGTAATTTCCGGGTGCGGCTTAAGAATAAATCCCAGAAAAACAGAACTGATGCCGTTTACCACAAAAACCAAGGTGGAGCATTTCAACCTACCGTGGTTGAACGATCAATCACTCTCACCATCCAGCAGTGCCAAATATCTGAGAGTGATACTAGACTCGTATAGTAGTACTAGTATAGTAGTCTACGCCTGTAAAACAACATTTAGCAAAGATGGACGTCTGAACCAAAATATAGTAAAGCGTCCAATTCTCACACAGGGGCACTAGTGTGGTGGCCTCCACTGACTAAAACGTACACTATTAGAAAACTATCCAGGGCTTAGCATGCATAGGTGGCACGGGGAGTCCGATCATGTCCAACGGATGCACTGAACTCAGCCTATTACCAATGAAATTGGCAAATAATAACACATATTATGTAATTCCTTATCTTGATTTCACTGAAATATAAACTAGCAAGTACCCGATGATTTGACCTTCTACACCGATGGGTACATGATAAGTTGAGGAGTAGGATCGGGTATATACTCAGAGAAACTGGGTGTGGCTAACTCCTTTCCCCTACCGGACTCAGCCAGTGTATTTCAGGAAGAATTTTTAGCGATAAAGGAAGCTTGTCGGATGTGCCTATACTATAATAAGATGTGCCTATACTAATAACCCAAGCGCAGCAGCCCTGTTGGATAGCCAAGCCGCTATTAGAGAGTTAACTACAATAACAAGCAACTCCAAGCTGGTAAGGCAGCATATAGGAGAACTAGCCAGGCTACATTAGTATAATTTGGGTTCTCAGGCACAGGAACATTTGTTATAATGAAAAAGTAGACGAGCTGACCAGGTTGGGCTCTTCTCTTGATGTTTCAAGAGCAGAACCAAGTTCCCTTGAATACAGTAAAGGGGGAAGTGCTCTCGCACTACCTTGACATAGCTAATCGCAGAAATTTGACAACCTGCTCGACAGCAAGAAAAATGTGGCCATCATACAATCTGGGGAAAAAACGCTAACTGATATCAAGACCCTGGACTGACTTAGCGAGAATCATGGCAATCAGTTCGGAAGACTGGCGCATTGGCGTGCACGCAGAAAGAATTCAAATTTCTTTTGACTCTCACTGTTGCAATTGCAATGATCCTAGAGAAAAGAAAGCATTGCCTCACTTTCTATGTGCTTGCCTGCATTGACAAGATATAGATTAAAAACCACTAATAAAGTAAATCCTTCTTCGCCAACCCAGAGGTACTTTCAAACCTGAAAATCAACATTTCATCCCTATATTTCTAAATCGTACTGGATGGTTATAATGGCTTGTATCTTACCATCCAGCACTACACCCTTCAACGCAACACAGATTAAGAGGTTGTGGCACCACAATGGCTGAGTGGATCTAATTGGATAGTGCTTGCAGCAATTCACCACTCAAACCAACCAACCATGAGTATTATGATGCTACAAAATCTTAAAACAAGATTATTTTAAGATTTGCATTACCTTAGGCAAAACTGATGTATTAATTAAAAATGTATAAAGTGTTAGTTTTTTTATTAAAATTTAATAAATTTTACATGAAATATAAATTTAGCCTTATTAAATAAATTTTACTAGCAAGCAAACTGCACAGAAGACCATATTAAAAAATAAAAAAAAAAACATATTTGGCATAATCCTCTCAAGTAACCTCAAAAGTTTTTTAATTTTTATAAGATGACAATTTAGCGCAACCAATTTTCCGAAAAATAGGAAAAACCTGGTTAAAAAACTTTTTTATCACTCAAAAATAATAGATTTTAAAATAAAAAAGTGCCAAAAAGTATACTGTTAGACGGGTATTATATACATATTGCAAATCAAGTTACAAATATTAAAAAGTAGTCTTATGATATATTTATATGTATATATATACAGTGTCGGACAAGAAGCAGAAATGGTTTTATGTGTTTTTGTTCCATTTAGCTACAAAAATTTCAAACTTCTGTCATAATATTCCTTATTAAACAAGCACCTTTAAAATGCTTGCTAGGTTTCGTTCAAACACAACTGTTGGGTAATTCTAAATTCGGAATTGTAAGAACACGTGTTAATGTAATGGAATAATTAAATATAATCGCTTGATTAAAAATCAGTTAACTGAAAGAGGTTTCGAGTGAAGTGTAAGGTTTTTATTAAAAAGCGAAGATAAGTATCTAAATTTACTTAAAAAACAAAAAAAAAATATTTAAAAAATTAATAATATGGGCAGATCAAGGCATTGCACTAATATGAAACAACCTCTCGACCAGAAGCTCAGCAAAGAGGGGTCAGAGTCAATATGAGATTCCAAAACCTTAGGAAGATTTCAAGAATTTGTATTTAATGCCTTCAAAACCTAACCTTAAATGAGGAAACCATGAAAATAATGGCCCAGCAGGACGACTTTGTCAAAATTGTGCTTTGGAATGTCTACTGGAAATGTAAGGCGACGACTGGCATAGAAAGAACTGCTTGGTAGATCTCCGCGAAAAGTACCTATGCTGACCTTGAAATATAGTAAAATCTTATTGCTTTTGCAGTGGATTTTATAATGGCAGCCATGGCGTAGTGGGTAGAGTGTGCGGTCCATACGCTGAGAACCCTGGTTCAATTCCCACCTGACACAGAAAGTTTTTTCAATTGAATTAATTTTCCTGTTCGGCCGTCACCTCTCTGCTTACAATGGCAAATCTCAGAGAGTAAAAACTGCCATGAAAAGCTTCTTGAGAACATAAGCCGTTCGGAGTCGGCATAAAGCTTTTAGGTTCAGTTCTCGAGCATTTAATCATAAGAAGCTCGATCAAAGTCCTTTCAAGGGCTGAAATGGCCATTTCGTTTTTTTTTTTTTTTTTGTTATTATGAAGTGCTATTAAATCTTGATTTTTAATTTTTTTATTAATATATTGTCAAAACCTTTTTTATTCAATTCTGTAATGATAAGCCCGGCACTGTATATAAAAATAGTATGATATATTTAAATTTTAATATTATAAACATTTAAAATCAATTTTATTGACAAAAATAATTCAAATTTTTCCGCAAAAATAATGTTTCGCAATAATATTCGCATAATAAATCTGGTATAAAAAATAAAACTACAATCGAATTCTTGTTTTTATTTATGACATATTGTTCCGTTTTTTTATGTGGTTGAGAGATCTTTGTTAAATTTGTGCTTTTTGTTTTGTTTTTTTTTTTTTATGTAAATTTTATCCGGTATGTTTTTAATTTTATTGTTTCGTTCTTTACATTTTTAATTTATTTGCTGAAAAATGTATGCAAATGTATTCAAAAGAAATAACAGGGAAAAATCACAATTTAATTGATCTGCCTGACATACAAATACACATGCATCAGTAAGCAATATGCACGGGCAAGCATATATGTGTCCCATAACACACACTTGCACACTTCGTTGGTCTGCCAACCGGAAATGAAGCTTGTTGCAAATAATAAAACTTGCATCAGTGCACAAAAAATGCAAATACAATTAAAAAGCTACGGCTTGTGCAAGAAAATTGTAAAAAAAACACAATCAAAAAGCAAAAAACAGTTTGTTAAAATAAGGCTAACATTAAAAACTCGATTGATTTATTTGTTCTTGCATCATTTAAAGTGTATCTGTGAATATATATTTATTATTTCTTGGCAATAAACATAATCAAAAATGTTTTGTTTTGGATTATTTTTATATTTATCTAGAAAAAACTAAAAAATTCTTTTGATTTATGCACTTAAAATACGGCAGAATTTTATACAAAAAACAGCGGAAATTCAGCAAAATATATAAAAAATACTTGGTTTTTTCTTTTACATATATATGTATATATATTCTGTTTATCTGTTTGCCATGAAAACATATATTTTTCAAGGTCAAGCAAATCGGTTATAAACGCTTTTCACACAAGAACGTCAGGAGGGGCTCCTTGGAGCTGATATAATGAGTATCTTGCTCAAATTCAAAGCAGAGCGGATGCATAAAGAAATAACAACCAGAACAAAATAACTTATAATGGAAAAAAAGACATAGACATACTTTACTGTAAAATATTTATACTTATGTAACCTGAACCTAACTGACAAGTTCTATAAACAAATATTTTTATTGAACTTTTACTCTAACTAGTACAATAAATAGTTCAACCAATATTTGCGCCTTTGATATTAGACCAACAAAAACTAAATTCGTTTTAGTGCTTGCTTTGTCTCAAGACACACTTTTAGAAGATATTTCAATATAACTTTCAGGCATAGGTTCATATTTCGCACACTAGATACAATATATCAAAGAGCTTTGTATCATATGATAACAAGACCTGAACTAGTCTAAGTCAGCATAGACCTTCTACTGGGTCGAAGTAAAAAAACCACCACTGCCGTATTTAAGTAGATTCGCAGTCTTAAGCAGTCTATAAAATGTTTATGTGTAAACTGCTAAAATATTTTTGTCATAAGCTTAATCATATTTAATCACAGCTAGTGTATTAAGTCAAAACATGCATTTTTGTGATATTTATAATGGTATTTTTAGAAGGTAGGGGGAGGTAAAAGCAAAAACTCAACGCGTATGTTAAAAATCAAAGCATATTTTCAAAGTTTTAATTACTTAGATTACTTTTTGCACTATTTAAAAGATTTTACCTCTACGAGTAGATAGATACTTTGTATGGGAGTTAGACGTGGTGTTTCTTCAATTTTTCCAAACTTCATAGTCACAGTTCATATTAAAAATTAGGGATGCTTAATATCAAGTCAATAAATTCGCTTTTCTGGATTTAGGGAGATATAATGTTTTGATTATATCTTTGATCTTTTGGTTTTAACGAATTTCATGGTCAGAGTTCATATTAGAAATCAGTAAATTTAATTTTATGGAATTTGAATAGATTTTACCGTTCTGATGACGTCACTTTGTATGGGAGGTATGCATGACTTTCTCTTTGCTACCTCATTTTTCGTAACCATAGAGAACTGAAATGTTTGCTCTACAGAGGGATTTGAGAAAACAAGGGAACTCGAGATGCTATTTTGAGTTTCATGAATGCTAGAAAGCAAAAAATTATTGAGAATGTCAGGGTGAATTTCATATTTAGGGCGATGCTTATCACCAACGCTAAGTTTTTCCAAATTATTCCATAGAAACTTGGACGGAAGGGACGGTCTTAAAATAGCAGAGCAATACTTAATTTTCGACTGTCTTATTAAGGTAATTGAGGCATTTCTGGCACGTCGATAATTTTCCCATTTCTCAGGTGAGGGGTTAATTCTCTATATACTTCGCAGCTTGTTTCGTTTTTTTATTGCACGTTGCACATTACTTGTACACCAAGGACAAGACACATTTTTTTAATAAATAAATAATTTATTGTACTAGTTAACATGGAAAGTTTATCCAGGGAAAGTTGATTCCAGGGAGTTACAGAAAGATCATAAAAAAGGGCCTGGTGGTCAATTAATTTATCAAAATCAATCGCCTTAAAATCATGATACGAAAACACATCCGACGTAATGGACCGAGATAGCTTAATGTCAAGTGTACAGAAAATTAGGTCATGGTCCCATAAAAAATAAATTTGATCAAACAAGAGAACAGATGAAATATTAGACACTATAAAATAATTAAGAAGGCTAGAACTGTCATTAGACGAGAAACGCGTGGGTATGGATTCATTTATAATAGACAGACCGACTTGAATTGTCATTACATAACAGATTAACATTAAAGTCACAACATATAATAAATTTAGTAAAATCTATTGAATAATTAGATACTTCCGAGAAGTAAGAGTCTAAACTATTGCACTTATTGGGATAGTATACACATAACACGAATATTTTTGTATTATTGTCAGCTATGCATACATTCAAATATTCAATTTGAATAGATTTAGAAGATTTATGAATTAATTTAGCATTTAAATCTCCCAATCCTATCATTCCTAAAAGGAGTAAAATTTTTAATGTTATAAACAGAATCTAGTACATCATAACAGAACCAAGTTTCGGAAACACATATTCAGTTTGACAGAGTTTAAGCTCCTAGCATTAAAATGCACTACAGTAAAGCCCGATTGTGATTCAAATCAAATGAGTTTTTGCTGAAATGCCCGCCTCCATCTTGCTTGCATACGCGAGCCCTTTTCATGAAATTTTCCATACTACCAATTCCTGACTACGATGACGGATCGACGTTGTTGCGTAATCATCATCGCTGACCGCCAGGCAATGTTTTCTACCGAACGGACGGAACGGGGACGACCACTCCTTTTCACGTCGAAATAAAGCCAGTGGACTCAAATTTATTGATTAATTTGACCACAGTGTTAGGAGGCGGTGAGTTATGGCAGGTTTTGCGAACTGTCTCTACAAAATTAGTAGTAAATTTCCACAATCTTTTCTTGACCGTGAATTTCTTTCATAACTAAATCTACATGTTTATTGTAGACACTTATTATGGATTTAGTATTCTACATTTATCACAAAAAAAAAAAGTAATGCACAAGTCAAAAAACCCTTCATGATAAATCAGTATAAAAGAAGAATCAATAAATTAAAAATGTGTAGAACGTTTTGAAACATGTGATATTGAATCTGAGACTATTGAAGTGGTAACTGACCTTTATCTCAGTCAAATTAAGTTTCTAAGCAATCCTCTCCACAAACTTCCGTACTATCATCTACAACTTTTAAATCGTAAATATTGATGTTTTCTTCATATTTGATTAAATATAAGGAAATTAATACAGAAAAGTAAGACAGGCGTACGACCTGGCTGTGATGAGGACCCAGTGCTCGCGGGTAACCGATACGAGCGCTGCAACTTGCCGAAAATCAGGATTGTCAGATATTTTAGATTGTATAACGCAAAAATGACTTTAAATATAATTAACTCTTTTCATTTGGCTTGTGGGTTCTGAACATAACCTTAAAAGTAGTCCAAATAGCAATTTTTTGGGTATATAACCATAAATATCTCTAAATTTTGATGTAATGGAAAACATAGAGCTCCGATAAATAAAAAGGAAATACCAAACCCACATTATCACCTATATAATTGGAAAAAGTAAAACAAATTGTTTAATTTACAGGCCTGTGCAAACTTTTCTCTAATCTTATACATCCAATTGTTATTCAACTACCAAATTGAAGTAATTCCCATATAGTGAATAATTTTAATTATTGAAAATATTTGTGTGGAGATCAACTTATGTGCAGAGCTTTCGACTAGATTTTATTGAAACTAAGAAATGGTCGCTATTAGTATCTTCTTCAAATAGAGTCCAACCAACAATAGAGAATTTTCAAAACCAAGTTTTTAAAGGTTTACTTAAACTAACTGAACTCAACGCTTAGAATTTAATTTAGTTTTGTGTAAAATATCTATGATTTGTAAAACTTTTGCAAAAAAAAAAAAAAAAAACTTATTAAATTTATTGAGAACAGAATTTTTACTTTTGTTATCTCCATTAAAAAATTTTCCCACAATCCTTATAATAGTACCAACAGCGACTTTGATTTTCTTATTACAATCCACAAATAATGACTGATTATTCGTATTTTAATTGGCTTGTTTGGGCTTATGTACCTTTTTTATTGTTATTGCTTTTTCAAAATGCAGATAATTTTACATCACTGTTGTTTTTCTATAACCCATAATTTTAATCACTTTCATTAATTGTTGTTTTGTACAAGGTAAACTATAAATATTGCTTATATAAATATTTATTTGCTCATATTATGAAAACATATGCCACTACATATCGCACCCAAACTTCAAAAGGGGCTAAAATCAAACTTGAAATTTTCCAAAGCGACATAAAACTTTGATTTTGTTTTAAAAAGCTTCTGATTAAAAACGGACAAAACGATTTTGTTAAAGTGATAAAAGGAAATGAAGATTACGAAATTTTTACTCTCAAGTATTTTTTATACTATCAAATAAAATGTTGTTAGTTTTGGTTTGTATCTCTTTTGTGGTTAGAGTGTGATCTGTACATATTTGTAATACCTGTGTGTCCAAGTTTGCTTCTTTTATTTGTGTTTGCGTTTTTGTGGTTGTAATTTCTGAATGAATAAATAAATAAGGTGGGCGAAAGTAATCAATGAGCGCTGATTAAAATTTCAAATACATGCAAATATGGCGTCTGCTTCAACCATGGGCAAAGTCATTGACTTATATAGAGTTGGTTTGTGGAGTCAGGGCAATAGTAGATTTTATATAGGTTTGTAACAAAAGTTGTTTAAAACTATGTTTATTTATGATAAAAGGATATACTTCCAGAATATCCAATTGAAAATTGATTAACTTATTACAGCTATTAAAGTTAAAAATTTCGCAATGAATAACGATATATTTTACATACACCATAATGATACGAGGGCAATTTAAAAAGACAGTGACTTTTTGAAGAAAATACTTTTTTATAGTCTTTTTAGATAGATACATTCAGTTCAGCGTTTTTTTAAATTATGTATGCCTTCCACTCAAATTTGTAGTGACGGCCGTAGCATACTGGTTAAAGTGCGTGACTGGTATGCTAAGGAAATCAGGTTCGAATCAAATCTGACACAGAAGGTTCTGACACTGAACCAAAAAAATCAAAAGAAAAGTTATTTGTTTTCATGAATTTGTCCCATGAACGAGTTCATTGGCTTAATCAATTCTAGTTCTTTAATTTTATTGCCTTTTTCTTACCGCTAAAGTATCGAATCTTTAAATCAAGGAAATAATTCTTATTTTCAAAGCACATTTTCTTGTAAACTGTTGAACTGTAGACTGTAACTGTACATTTACATTAAACTGTAAATAAAATGAAATCATTGAACTCGTACATTCATTCAAAGAATGAGTTTTTGGTAGTAAGAAAAAGATAATTAAATCAATGAATCTCTCATTAAACCAATTCATTGATTTTTTGGTTCAGTGTTGGTTGGTTGGCTGTCATCTCTATGCAGACAATTGCAAGCCACAGTGGTTAAAAACTGCCATGTAAGGCTTATTGAGGCATAAGCCGTTCGTAGACGATATAAAGATTTAAGGTCCGGTGCTCGATTATTTGATTACAACTGATCAGACCAAGTCCTATTAATAGCTGAAATGGCCAATTCGTTTCTTTTTACTATTTCCAAATCAATGTCCTCAACATAGGTATTTATTTCAATGATGAATTCTTCATTTGACCCAAATCTCTTAACGCCGTAAACAGTGCAAGAGCTCCAAAATTTTTTAATTTCCAAATATTCATGTAAAATGTGACGGACCCAGCCACAGTTGAGTTTTTTCATTCTCAGTTCGTCCAATATCATTCCATAAATCTTATAAAAGATTTCTGGTGTAACGACCTCTTTTGGGCAACCTGAACGTTCGGCGCCACTTGTGCTGGTACGATCGCAACGGAAGTCAGTAAGCCACATCTTAACCATTGATGGTATAGAATCTCCCCATAGTATTTATCAAGAATTTCCTTGGTATCGGTGCTAGTTTTTTTTTAACCCAGAAAATAGTGCTTATAAGCACACGAAATTCACTTTATACCGTTTTCGTCGAAATTCTTGAGGAATTTGTGTTGGAAATCAAACACAAACTAAATGACGCAGCTTGCAGATGGTAGTTGACAGGAATGGTGTTGCATTCTTACGTAGTCACTACTCCGAGAAAAAAGCAATAGGTAAATCACCTAAGTCGGCTTGGGTAAAGAGAATTGTATGGGAATTATAAACTTATGCTTATTCACCTCAGCAATTTATTGTTTAATACATTGCTTTGAAAGCACATACTTCAATACCTTGCCAAAAAAAAATATTTGATTCACCTAAGCCCAAAATCCAAAAATACAAAATTTAAAAACAACTAGCATGGAAGGCTTAAGCAAAGTTTTGAGTTATTTTCTGCAAAAAAAAAAAAACACAGCTGGGTCCTAAGACACTCGAAAGAAAAATAGACTTGATAATTTCATGGTTTTTTTTTTGTAATAAAATCACTTTTAAATTCAAAAATAACATGAAGCAAATAAAAAAACACACGTTCATATTCACTCCAGTAAATTTTATTACATTTCATCAACAAAAGAAAAGAAAAAAAGAAAAAAAAAGTTTTTTGCCCGCCGTGCGGAATCGAACCTGGCTGGGAACTTTTGGTGCCAGTCCATCGCTCTACCCACTGATCCAAGCAGCCTTGATACTACTTGCTGACATAACTGCAGCTATGTAACAGATGCATTATGTGGCAGTATTCTGTTGATAGCCATACAACAAAAATTTTTTAATAGGTTATTGTGTTATGCTGCAGCATAGCTTCAGTTGTAATTAATATTGAATAAATCACTCCGCGTAACGAAGGAGTCTGGCTCAATGCGTAGTGTAGTGACTTCATACACAGTGGTATCGGTTGGTGTGGGTTCGAATCTCAACGGCATGCGAAGGTAAAATTTTTGTATTTGATATTTAATTTAATTTAATGTTCTTGTTAAAAGTAAGTAAAGCCGAGAAGTCATAAATTTCTAAAAAAAAAACGGTGTTGATAAAAGAAAAATTTGGGTTGTTGCCGATTTCTGTGAAGCAAATCACAGAACGAAAGGCGGCAGCTTCAAAAAAAAAAAAGGAAAATAAAAAAACCAAAACCCAAAAAAAAAAGTTATATTCTTGAAATTCAATGTTTTTTTAAATAGGAGTGCATAAAGATTTACCAAATACTTTGTTAATTTATCACCCAAATAAAAATTGGCAAGGCTACTTGGGAGGCTGAAAACTGCCAAAGCCATCTTATAAATTATGCTAGGTTTCTTTTTCAATTTAACATAAGCTTTTTCCTCGGTGTACGAGAAGAAGTCACTGACTTCTTTGATTGCCCACTTAATATGTTTGGATGAGTTTGAACTATGTAGGGCCTCAATAGTTTTTTTTTGAAAATTTAAAGTTTTGTTCTTAAAAGAGTTAATGCATACTTAATCCGTAGTTAGAATTAATCGATGCAAGTTTTGAAAGAATATTGAAATTATACGAGTTATGCTGTAAATATTAGCTTCTAACTGATAATGTGAAAATGTGTGACACTTATAGTAATATGGTGTCTCTCAGATAACCATGAATAATGGATTTTTTAAATAGACTTGATGCAAATTGAAAATGTTGTCATGTTTACTGATTAATAATTTAATTTTATTCATAAGAACACAAAAGAAAAAAATAATTAAAATCGAAAAACATTAAAATTTTGACTCATTTTCGAACACCATTTGAGCAGACCTCACTCACTCCACCAGTAAAGATTCCCTCATACTTTTAAAATTTATAAAAAATCCTTTAACATTTTTCAACCGGTACATATTTTTGCACTGGAAATATTTCGAATTCTTTGATGACCGTCAGATATGTATAGTTTAATAATGTTATTTAAAGAACATGTCAAAAGATGTTATTAAAAGCGTTATTTAAATACGACGGAAAATTTGTACAGGGTGCGCCATTATGTCGGTATGTAAACATTGAATAACTTTGACATTTATCAGCAGCTTGACTTGAGTAGACAGTTTTTTGAAACGTCAATCTAGTACAATTTTAACCATGAATCGCTTTATACTACTACTAAAAACAACTTTAGTATTTCTTTTCCAAATTCTTTTAATAAATTCCCAAATTAGTTTTTAAGAACATTTTCTTTAGCAATTCCCAATTTTATTGTAACATTGAGAATTTGTATCGCTTCAGCTGAATAAAAATAAAAATTTTGTTTTTATAAAAGGGGCGCCAGAAAAAACATCATTTGCCGCACCCCTTCTAACGTCTGAAACGCCCTGTATGGAGCACAAAAAATGTTTTCAGTTTTATTTTGTTTATATTTTTTATGACTTAATAAATAATGGCTTAATTTAATAGCTGTGTTTTTGAATTAAATTAAACATTTTTTGTTTAGCAAATTAATCCCAATTGTTCTTAGTCTTGGCTAATAATTTTTCGAAAAACCTTGACTTTAGAGAATCAAAACATGCTGAAGAAGTGTCTCTCGTAAACATCTTTTGTAAACATCTGCTGAATTCACACGCAATTAAATTTAATTTGCGTTCAATTAATTCCAGTTACTTTCTTTCTACAAATCACCCATACTTATTATTATTTAATAACAAAAAGTTTTTACTCAGCAAGCAATAGTAATAAGAAATAATAATGCACTGTTTGCTTGAAGCAATATTATCTGCAAAATTGTCTTAGCTACATGTTGGCAGAAATTCGCAAAAAAATATTTCATAAACTATTCTAAGCGCTTACGAAATTTTGTTCCCAAGATTTGCTAACAAGATTTATGAATTTGTGTATTTAAAATATATTAATCTCTTGCTAGCTATTATTTAGTAAAACTAAAAATTATTTTCAAAATTTTAACTAACCAATCTTGATTTCTACGCATATGAAAAAAAAATGTGAATTCTTCATATTAGGATAAAGATTAAATTTCATTACTAAGGTAACGTATAGCAGACAAATAAGTTTCATCATATATATTGGAAAAATGCTATTTTAGATGTTTTCAAGTTAAAAAGGTATGTTTTGACTCCATCGGATTTCTTTCTAAGCGTCAGTATCTAAAAGATGTGCTATTGAGAATAAACTCTGATTCAAGAGTTTCTCAGACAGAACCATTAGAAACTATTACAATTTAATTTCTTGAATTATTTCATTGCGAATAAAGATTTATTTATAAAATTTTAGATTAGCTGCATATTATTTCAATGCTCATTAGTTATTTGAAAATATCTTCCTTATACGTGGAATTTTTTAGAAACTGTTCGAACTCACCTCAGTTATTTTCATGGTGCGCTTCACCGTTTTGCGCATCACTTGCGTAGTTTCTTCCACAACATCGCCATCCTCATCAATAGTTTCCGTAACCATTTTTTCCGTTTCAGCAGGTTCTACCTGCATCGCCTCATCACCGCCGTCAGTGGTAGCGGCGGGCTCGGTAGTTGTAGTTGTGGCAGAATCCTCAGCATTGCCACCAAAAACATCTTTAACCTCGGACATCTTGTTTAGAGTTTTTTTTCGATCTGATTTTTTTTTTTTTATTACTGTTATAAGTCTTAGAACTTTGTTTACGGCACTTTTTCTAAATTTCAAAATCTTAAAATTTTCACTTTTTCCACTTTTTTTTTCCTAACAATGGAGTGTGCATTAAAAATTCCTATGTTTGCTGTTTGCCTGAAAAGAAATTGTTGCAGATGTTGATCTGGTTGTTTTTGTTGTTGTGTTTGTGCTTTTTATTATATTTATTCTAGTTTTACCAGACACATACACACACGCACTCAATAGCTAGTTTTTTTTTTCTGAAAATTTTTAGGTTATGTAAACAAATTAAAAATTTTTGTTATATGTTTTCTTGAATTTTTTCCGATTTATTGACAAAGTTTTTTATGCACTTTTTTTAAATTAAATGAAACACAATATGTAGGCCCAACTTTTGTATAATCTGTGCTATGAATTTATAGGGAAAATTTTTAGCCAAAATTAAAAAAAAAAAAGCTCGTAATGTTTCATATTAAGAGAGCGTATTTTCTTCAATTTTGTTCATTTTGTTTCAAAAACACTTAAATGCACTTAGGTGTAAATTTTAGAAATTTTAATTTGGAAAAGCCGTTCTTGCATGTTTTAAACTCTTACACTGAACAAAAAAAAAAATTACGCGTGCCTTAAGTATTTTTAAATTTTCTCTGAACTGGGTTTAGCTAAACGTTGTTTTCTGAATATTCGATCCCAAAACCTGAACAAGTGTTGTTGTGATCAGAACGCAAAATCTTAAACAAACGATCTGGGTACGTCTTCGTTTAATAATTAGTATTCAAATATTGTGATTTATTTCGAAGACTACAACAACGACGACGATCAAAACGACAACGTAAACGACGGCGACACAAACGAGCCGATTGCTCAGAATTATTATATATTTGTATTAAATATGTACATCCGTACTTATATAAATATAATTTTTGTTGTTCCTATCTTTTATTATTCTCAAAAAAAAAAAAAAAAAATAAAAGAAAAAATAAAATTATTTTCAAATCTGCTGCGATCCTGAATGAAAATACAAACGCACGAATTACTTGCTATGCAATCAACGAGCCAATATGTTCGAAATGTTTCGGCCTCATACGGCCGATCGTGGTGTTGAAGACATATTCTACTTTTCAATAGCTATTTCTACAACAGCAACAACAACAACAACGAGATCACCCAAAACAAAATATGCTCTATAGAGCTGTTACGTTCCTACAGTAGCTGTTCGGCTAATAGCTTCCTTAATGGTTAAAAAGAGAAGGCGAGCTGATTGTTTGCCCCACACTAGCCGCATACCTACATGCATATGTGAATCGGCCATATCGGCCTTTTATTTGTTCATGCTGTAGTTTTTCCCTCATTTTCATAAACAACTAAAAGCAATAAGAAAGCAGAAAACTTGAATATACTCGTAATAAAAAAAAAAAAAATGTAAATTCGAAAGAAAATTCAAAAAAAAATTTCATTTTATGTATTAAGGAAAACTAATTGTTTTTTGTGTGACTGTTGCATGCTTTTAATTTTGATCTTTCAGTCAGACAATGAAAATTTTCACTCTGCCATGAGTGAAATTTACTTTGTTCCCTACGTTGAACGTCTTGGAGTTCGTTTTTATTTTATTTTTCTTGTTTTTGTTTTTAGTTTATTTTGCTATTTTTGGATGGGTGTTTTCCAAAAGTTTTTATTCTTCATTGTTCTTATACCGGCCCGTGCGTTTTTGTGATGCGATACAAAAGCATAAAACAGGGTGTTTTGAATTAATTAGAATTTGAAAATTTTATTTAGCATTGTTTGAGCTGCAAGTTTCACAATCTATAGTTTGAAATTAGAAGCAGATGTAGAAGAGGTTTGGAACAAAACTGTGTGCAAGTAGAAGTGGTAGTGAATAGTAAATAGCAAAAAGTCAATGGTGAAAAGTGAATAGTGGATAGTAAATAGTGAATACAGAATAGTTATCAGTGAATAGTGTACAGTGAATAGTGAATAATGTGCAGTGACTTGTGAACAGTAAATAGTGAATATTTAACAGTGAATAGTGAGTAGTGTGTAGTGAAAAGAGAATAGTGAATTGTGAATAGAAAGAAGTGATAGAGGTATTGATATTGCTCGAAGAGTTCTTAGAGTTTGAGTAGCTAAGCGAGTACAATTAAATATTTTAATCAGCGTTGCAATTTAGCGCAAAATTCAGTAGTCGAAGCAGAAGCAGAGATAAATAGTTAAGAAACTTTGATTTTTGACTGTGGAAAAGGGATAGCCTTATGTCCTGATGCCAAATTGAAGTCAGTACTAACACAAAATATTCAATACTAGCTCAAAAATCAACGAAAAATCCCCAAAATAATGGGACACTCAAACTCACCATAATGTGCAAGACTGCAAAATTGCTTATTATCTAGTATCCCAGCCAGAATTTGGATGTCTGTTTTGTCGCCAATCACCCAAACGAGTTTTTCTTTTTGACTCCACCTGATGATCTACAAAAACAAAATACATGTCGTGTGCGAAAGCATATTTTGATCCGCTACAAGATCGAAAACTGACTGCTCCATTTTTCAGTGCAACTAACGAGATATTGAACAAGGCGTGTGCAAACGCATATTTTGCTCACTGCAAAACTCACTTTTTGCTTGATTAAACCATTCACTGCAATTCTTACTCAACTCATCTCATTCAACAAAGTTCAGCGTTGAATAAAATCAGTACAATACTGGAAAACGCGTCTTTTGTGTTCGTCTGATCGAACTCAAATTTTTGAGTGAACGAGTGTTGACGTTGAATAAAATAAAAATATGCTGCTGGCGTCGATTCTGTGTGCTCTGATTGATGTATTGAATTCACATGTTTGAGTATTGGCATTGAAGTGTATGTACGGATATGTGTTTCATAAATCAGAAACCAAAGAAATAGTTAAATTTAGTTGCTTGCAGTCAATTGAAATAAAAACTTCACCCTTCTTCTTCTTGTTCTCTCTTTCTCTCTCTCTCTCTCTCTCTGTTTCCGCATGAAAAAACTCATACGTGTTGATTTTTGCTTTTCATTCTTGATGAAAATAATCCTTTATGAGCCTAACGAACAAGCATAAAATATGTATCCGTAGACGACTGTTGATTAGAATCACAGAGCCAACACGAAGCACCTGGTTTGATTAAATTTAACTCAACAGCGAGTGTGTGATTTTACAGTGTTGATTACGTCTAAATAATTTTATGTGAGCTTTGCAGTTCTCTGGTGTACACCGTGTGCGGAAGCATATTTCGATCCTCTAAGCGAGCAAAAACTGACTGATTTCAATTTTTTGTGGCAGCTAACGGGAAATTGAAAGAAACGGAATTTCGTTCAGTCTAATCAGTGCAATCGTGAAGTGCAGTTAATATAAGATTACGCAGAAAAAGACTATATTTATTATTTATGTATGTATAATAGGCTGGGTCGATTTGTATGGAGGTAAAAAAAATTATGTTGCCTGGGCAATTTTTGGATTAGGGATGAAAATTATTAAGAAAACAAAAAAAAAAAGGGGGACGATAGAGGTGCACTTTACCCAATCACATCTTCAATTTTATGAATTTTTTTCTTAGGATTTTTTTCATTTTTTTTTTTTTGTATATAAACGCGTACAGCTAAAACAAAATTAATGCCAGAAATGAAATTCTCAAACCCAATTCAACCTAAAACCAGTCTGACATTTATACGTTTTTATACAAAAATTCATCGTAAAAATTCATACAGAAAAAAATTTACAAAATTCAAGGTATAACGTTGGTTACGTTAACGGCTGAACCACTACAGCCGTTATGCCGTTATGCTGTATGCTGTATGTAAAATATATGTATTTGTAAACCAATTTGGCCCAAATTCACACCATATAATATTTGAATAAATAGAATATCTTTGGCAAAATTTGAACCCAAAAAAATAAGATTAAATTCGGATTTTCAATATAATAAATATTAATAAATATCACGAATTCAAAAAAATATCATACCTTGAATTGGTTGAATTTTTTTCTTTAGGAATTTTCTACGACAAATTTTTGTATAAAGACGTTCATTTTTGGCATCAGTTTTGCTCTACCTGTGCACGTTTATATACAAAAATTTTTTTTAGAAAAATTCCTAAGAAAGAGTCCAGAAAAATGAAGATGTGATAGGGTAAAGTTCACCCCTATCATCCCATACGAACCCTATTGATAAACAACCGGTTATAAAATTAAGTCACTCGAAGTTGAAAACAAAATTTTATTTCTTAAGCAAACGGTTAACTGAGAAGATCCACTCTCTGATAAATATAATCCATTATTCCAGACGGTCAGAAAACACATCGTTCGAACTGTGTTGATATTAGATAAGACCTTACGAACTCATTTGAATTATTGTCTTTAATGAATTTTTTTTTTTGCAAGCTACTGTAGAAAATAAATTTTTGTTGTTGTTTCAATATATATTTGCAATTTTGTTACCTTTTTAAAAAAAAAATATAAAAACTAAAAATTTCAATAAGTTTACTTTTACAGCAATTTTTATATAGACTCCTGTATATTATGTGAGTTGTACGAGGTTCAATGACGCAGGGCTCGTACTTTTAATTTTTCATCTTTGCATTTTCTATATCCGAATAACAGAATTGATGCAAACCGAATCTACTCTGCATTTTATGGAATTTGCAAAAAAATTGTAGTCGTTTTCAACTCTATTATAACAATATAAAGCGCGTTCATTTTCGGATCGAAAAACACTCTTTGTTTTGAAGAAAATGGTATCCTACACGCAACTCTTCTTAAAGAGTCATTTGAAGACTTTTTTATCTTTTTTTGATCATATTCAATATCAAAAAACGAATCGAAAATAATTCGAAAATAAGTCGATTTTTAAGTATTTTCTGGTCATATTCAAGATCAAAAATCGATTCGAAAAAGACTCCTCAAGAAGAGTCGCACGTATGGTATCATTTTCTCCCGAATAAAGAGTTCTTTTTAATCAGAAAAGATCAATTTTGAAGTTTTTGATTTTTTATGAATTTTAAACCAACAAATAAATATTAATTTTGCATAAAAAATGTTGAGCTAATGTGAAACTATTGAGCTAATTATAAACCAATGTAGACGTAACTTATAGGTGATTTAGCTGCGGTTTGTTGTTTTTTTAATTAATCCCAATCCGATCATTTGTTCTTGAGTTATTGTGATGGAATCACCTTCTTTTTTAGAATAACGGTTTATCTCAAGAACCAGAGTCAATTCAAATAATGTGCATTCTAGGGTTAGAACGACATTATCGCAAGTATCTAAATTGACTCCAAAAAGTTATGCCGCAGAAAAAAATTATTATTCATTAAAAGTGTTATTCATTATGGTTATTAATAAACAAATTTTTCTATTCATATGAATACTATTCACAAAGAATGCAAATCACGAAGAATTTCGGAATTTTCAATTATTCCGTTCTTGTATCCATTATTCATTATTCATTTGTTATTCATTACTCATTTTGTATTCCTTATTCATTTATGATTCATTATTAAAGTTTTATTTATTCTTTTTTATGCATTATTAATTTTTTATTCATTATTAATATTTTATTCATTATTCATTTGTTATGCATTCTTTATTTGCTATTCATTCAAACCGTTTCCATGAATAAAAAATGAAACAAATGAATAAAAGCTCTTAAGCTTGTTAAGTTTAAGCTTAAGTTTAGGATTTGTTTTAATCAATTGTTAAAATTTTCTGAAACTTTTGAAACACATCCTTTTTTTTTGGGATTATAATTCATCGCATTATAAGCTTACTTAATTGAGATATATTTTATTATGAAACATATCCCCATGATGGGCCTTATAATGTTGATCACGTTATCTTTAATTGCTTCCTGAGGAAATTGAAGATTATGTTAGACGTACATGTTTGCTTTGAAATGAAAATGTATCTCTTCTGTTTAAGCCTGTATGATACTTAATTTTTTTGCCCAATTTTCTAATCTGAAAACAAGTGGCGCGTGGGCAGGGCAGACATATTTTGTAAGAAAAGGATAAACGTTGTTACTTTTTTTAATTCTAGTGTTTTTAAGAGCAGCTGCATTTAATAAATTAATTTTAGCTACACACTTCACTTCCAATTCCGCATCCAATTTTCTTAAATAGTTTTGTTTACTCTGAAAATGTCAAATTAATAATTAACAGCAAAATATTTCACAGTAAATATTTGATCGAAACTTAACGACGAACGAATTGAAAGAAACGGAAAAAATAATACAATGAAAATACAGTCCGTCCCACATTTTGTCTCCTATTCGTACTATATGCGTACTCACTCGCACCAATTAAATCTATGCATTCGTACTATTTGAACTGCTCTAGCTTAATTTTCAATGAGAAAACAATGAGCAATTTAATGAAGTATCATACAGGTATTCGAATTCTTCACTGCATATTTATTGTTATTGAAACGAAACTTGTTTTGTTTTTAAGCTTTGTTATAATATCTATAATTTATATCCATACACGGGCAATTACCATTACCATTAAATTTCCATTACCACTATCTAACTACTGGTAATGCAAATTAAAATTGCTTACCATTAATATGTAATGGTAATGGAAGAAAAAATTCCATTCTTTATTCAATTCCAACTTTTAATGATAATGGAAAAAGTTTGCATTACCAATAAATGTTTAATTGTAATGAAAAATATTTACAAAATTTAGTGGTATTAAAAATTTTAATGGGAAGGAAAGTCATTTGTTTTCATTACCATTAAAAATTTAGTGGTAATGCAAATTTTTTCCATAATCATTAAAATTTTTCATTACCACTAAATTTTAGTGGTAATGCAATTTTTTCTTCCATTACCACTACATGTTAATGGTAATGCATTTTTTTCCCATTGGCATTACATATTAATGGTAATGCAATTTTTTCCCCCATAGCCATTACATATTAATGGTAATGGAAATTTAATTTGTATTACCACAAGGTGCATAGTGGTAATGATAATTTTAATGCACTAATATTTTCATGCATCTATAGCGTTTGACTGCCCCAAAGTCAAATATATTTTATATAGTTCACTTTCACCACCCAGTATAGTTGAGATATATTGTAGACAAGTGCGCCAAGTGTTTGAAGCTATGAACACACATGAGGCAAAATCTAAAATTAATTTCGCCTCAATATAATACAAATCATGATTTTCCGAATACATTATATTAAATTTTTATTTTTTTCTTTTTTCTTTTTTTTTTGTATATAATTTTTATCTTCTGCTTTTTCTTTTAAGCTTGCACATGCATCGACGAGCGTTGGAGACTCGAGAGTTTGGTTTTTTTTTATTTGCTTTTTGAATTTTTGTATTTCTTGGCGACGACATGAAAATCTACGTAAAACGTTTTGTATCTTATACATCTGTGAAGATGTAAGGCGAAAAATAAAAGAAAAGTATTGAGAAAAACAGGAAGAAAAAAAAAAATTAAAGTTGGTTTTTGTTTTGTGGCTCTTTGTTGGTGTTATTTGTGGGCTCTGTTTGTATTTCACAACTTTATTGCGACTTTTTAATGTTTCCTTGTTAAATTAATAAAATGCAAATTGGCAAATAAAGTTTATTGTGGCAAGACAGCAATGAAAACAACAACAGCAATATATGCATTATGTACTCGTCTGGCGTTCGTTGACTTGTTGACCTAGGATTTTATAATTTTTTCTTCTTTTAGTCGATTTCATGTGAAACGTAATTAATTTGCATGAAGAAAATTCATTGGAAAAAGTCACGGAAAATCTACACTTTTGACAAGTTAAATTATCTCTGTCTTGAAGAAAATTTACGGCATCTTCCCATTGATTTTTGAAATAATCATTTAATGGTTTAAATATTAACTCAGATAGTGTACACATACACGCTGTGGATAATGGAGTTCGTTGTTTTCTTTGTAAATAAATAAATTATTTATATCGCTACAAAAGGCGATGGGATGCTACTTCGATAAATTTTTCCGGACATAAAGTGAAATTTTATGGAAAACAATTATTAAACCCCTGTAGGAAAATCAACTAATTTAAAACTAGTTGATAAAGTAGTTTTTTGTCAACCACAACTAGTTGAAATTCTGACTTTTTTCCATGGAACGAACTAACATATTTTGTATGGTGATGTCCGCTAAGTAAGTCAATTGACTTTCGTCTGCATATATTTTCAACTACTTGTTAAATTAGTTAAATTTAAATTATCTTTTACCGCATATATTTTCAACTACTTGTTAAATTAGTTATATTTAAATTATTTTTTTTAATTACTTTAAAATAACCAATTGAAAACTATTACTGGTGGCCTAAAGTTAATAATATTTGATGAAATAATATGGTTAAATATGTATAAAGTTGTAATCTAATAAAAATTTCCAATTAAAACATGCCAAAATCAGAGTAGTTGCCACCTTAATATAATTCAAAGTAGTTTATCAATCACTTGTTTTTAAGTAGTATTTCAATTACTTCATATATAATGCAATATAAACTATTTAGAATTGAAGTGGATGACGCCTTTATAAATTTTAAAGTAGTTCATATACTGGTTTATTTTAAATTAGTTGTGTTCAAAAACAAGTTAGTTTGTTCCTATAGGGACATTAATTTAAATACATAAATAAATTCTAATACAAAATACAGGAAAAATAAAATTTATGAAAATTTTCTAAAATAATAATTTTTATACCCTAACGCGTACTGCGTAAGGGGTATATTTACTTTGTCAGTCCGTTTGTCAGTCCAAGAAGGAGGCGTGGCAGGTATAGACAAATGTATATATTTTTGATTAGCATCACCTCCTGAGTCGATTTCTGTTTGTCCGTCTGTCTGTCCGTTGGTCCGTTTGTCGATACGATTACAGCTGTAATTTCTGAACAGCTGAACTTAAACATATAAGTTGATTTTTAAAAAAGAAAGATCAAGTTCGAAAATGGGCAAAATCGGATAAAACCACGCCTACCTCCAATGCAAAGTGACTTTATATTAATCGTAAAATGTCTTTAAAATCCACAAAAATTAAAGAAATGTCTTGAAATTTGGCACATAAGCTTTGCACTTCAATTTTAAACCTGGTTATGAAATTTGGAAAAATCGGATAAAAACCGCGCCTACCTCCCATACAAAGTGGCTTTATTTTAAAAGTAAAATCTCTTAAAAATCTGCTCAAATTAAAGAAATGTCTTGAAATTTTGCACATAGGCTTTGATATATAATATAAACCATCACTATGATATTTGGCAAAATCTAATGAAAACCACGCCTACCTTTACTACAAATTATCTTAAACGTAAAATCTCTTAAAAATCTGCAAAAATTAAAGAAATATTTTAAAATTTTGCACATATGCTTTGATATTTTATATAAACCATTTCTATGATATTTGGAAAAATCGGATCAAAACCACGCCAACCTCCCATACAAAGTGACGTCATCAAAATATGAAAACTTTCGTTAATATATAAAACTGATTGGCATCGTGTATGTCATGGCTCAAGACTTCGAATATACTACAGTATGGCCGCGGAGGGGGCATTTTAGCTTCGGTACCCTGCCGAAGCTCCATCCTTACTAATTTCATTTACAGTAGTGCTGAAATAAATCTACTTAAGGCGGTCTTCTCATTCAAAACCCGTTTTTTGGACCCTTTTTAAAAAAATTCTTATTTGAAAACGCAAAGAATAATTGAAAACTTTTTTATTTATTGTATTACAAAAGGTTCAAAGTAAATAAAAAAATTTTTTTTTGCCTCGATACGTGGGCTGTTCAAAAAGTAATGGGACTTCAAAGTTGGTGGTGAAAAAAAAAGGTGTCGTCACGGCGGCCACGATTCCGGGTCTCCGGAGCGTCTGAAATCAAAAAAAAAAAACGGGGTTATAATCAGTATAGATGTAATTCTCGGGTGAACCTCAAGCTTAATTTTGTGATTTTTTTTGACAAAATGGCGGCCATTCAAAAAAAAAATTTCAATTTCGGGTTTTTTTTTTGTAGTTTAGTGTAAAAAACAAATAGTAAAAAATTTTTTAAAATTTTGGTCGAGGTTCACCCGAGAATGGTGACAATTCTGCGTCGATTCCATTTTGTTTCATGAAAATCGGTTCAGTTGAACTGGAGATATCATGGCCGCCAGTTCGAAAAACGTGGGTTCGAGATAAACGCGTTTAAAGTTTGAAGTAATTTTTTTGGGAAAAAAAAAAAAAAAATCAAAAATGTTTAAATGCAGTTTTAAAGAGCTGACAATTTTTACTTACAAATATTAGTCGGCGATGCCAGCTCCACACAGGCCACCTTCCTCTTTTTCGTAGAAACTGCTTTCTGCTGCCCTCTCTGCTCTGCGAGCCGTTCTGCCAGCTTTTGATGATGCCGCAGCTCGAGTCTCTGATCGGTTCAATCTGTCTTCATTGCGAGATAGTGCGTATTCGTATGCGTTTTTGCCAATCGCAATACCCATCAAACCCATAATTTTAAGTATGGGTATAAAACCGTCGTTGAAGAGGCACGTTGCAATGAAATTGGCCACTTCGATGGTGCGTGCGCCTGAGTTGATGTGTTTGGGCGAAAGTGACCAAAGAACAGAATTGTAGGACTCATTGGAATTCTGAGTTTCAGAGCCAAGGCATCTTTCAAGCAAATTATCTGCCGACAGCGCTTCGTAAGCTGGTTTTATTACCTCCATCACCTTCTTGTCCATCAGACCTTGCTTCACAAAAAGGGCTGTATCTTCTAAAGTATTTCGAATTTCTAAAAATTCTTTTAGGGGCATATTCACAACTACCCAAGCTATAAATAAATGCAAAAAAAAAAAGTTGAAAAAAAAAGTTGCTCAATGAGAAGACCCCCTTAAGCAGACATAATAGTTTTTATATTTAAGAAATTTCGTTGAAAATAGTTGTTGAAATGCGTACTCCTGCAATTTCACGTGTATTTCATGTTAAGGTAAAATATACGTGTAACAATAAAAAAGCAGTTTTTTCAAAAATTTGTTGTAGGTACAAGAAGCTATTTTTTTAAAATTTATATAGGTTATTGTGCATAAAAAAACTCTAAAAAAATTTGTTTTTATAATATTTTGGCTTTTATATAGAGGGCGCTGAAAATAACTTTAAAAAAAAGACATCCAAAACGGTGCGATGAATATGGTCTTTGCCATGTATCTGATCCGGAAAATCAAATGCCATTTTGAAGTATAGACCATTAATTCGGCATCCCCCATACGCTTGACTCCCAGGTGTGTTTTTTTTTAAATTATGGCGAAAGTTGGAGAAAAAAGATAAGAAAAGAGATAAATTTTCGCTCACTTTTTTGTCTAAAAAAAAAAAAAATATGTACTTGACTTTAAAGAAAATGCTAAAGGACAAGATTACGACAAAATGCACTAAGATTCTTTGAAACTAGGTATCGATTTTAAAGCATGTATGTGTATTGAAGAAACTATGAAGCACATATTAAGCAAAAAAAAAAAAAACAAACCAAAAAACTTTTTTTTTTATATTTCTTATTTTTTTATATTTTTTTATTTTATTTTTTTTATATTTCACAACTAGTTCTATACGAACTAGCTCCTTTTTTTGACCCAAGGCAATGCATAAAAGGGTCAGTTCAGTCAATTTCTAGCTTGATTGCTTATTTTTTGTGTTTCTGACGTCTTGATTTTGTAACAATGGCTTATATAGTTCGTAGTAATTTTTTCGAGAAAACATGATATAAAACGTGTTTCAATTTCATTAAAGAATATGAAGAAAAATATTGTGATGAAAAAAGTACAAATTTATTAACTGAAGATTGCTTTCGATAAAATGCCTACGGTTTTTTTATCTTTTCTTGATCTTTCTGGCTAGTGAGAAAGCTAACCCTGTAGCACTAGTGAAGTGACTAGTGGAATAGTAATGTTAATAGTAAACACAGAGAAAAAAAAGTGTAAAATTATAAAATTTTTGGGTATAATTGGCCTAGGACCTTCGGCCAGAATGGGTTATCTAAGAATTTCTATAATACAACAAAGGCAATTTAGGCAATCGCACTATTTTGCCATTAGGCGATTTATGCTAGAACTTGTGTATTCTATTGAAAGCCTTCTGGGTTGCCGTTGATTTTAGGCAATATTAATAAAGGAATTTTGGGTATCATATCCTTAGGTTAGTTATACTTATACTAGTGAGGATTTCCTCAGGCCTTTGCAACAAGCGCTTGCGTTGTTCTCTTATGATTTGTTAGTTTTCTTTTTCATCTTTTCAGTTCTGTTTGACACTTTTTTCACTTTTTTCACTCGTTTTGCTCTTTCTAATTAACTCGATTTTTATTTAATAATAATGTCAACTCATCAGTAGTCTTGCGTGTTCCTCGAGAATCACGAGATTGAATGCGAGAAAAGATTGTAAAAACCCCTATTTGCATTTGCCCAAGTATCTTTGGCATATTATACAATTTTGGAATGCCTAAGTTGACAATAAACTTATGAAATTTACACAAATTTTTTAGGCATCATACAAAAATAGTTACCCAAGTCATTTTAGGCAATACACCGTAGGTATTTTTTGTGTATAGCAATTGACCCCTGCCTATGACATGTTCAGGTAAAATTCGCCAGTTGAATCCAAAGAAAGTAGATTGAAGTGGAACTAGTACTGGTTACCTTAGAGCTAGTGAAATGGGTAGTAAACTCTGTAGCTCCTAAGAATGTGAAAATAGACCCCCCCCCCCCCTCCCATACGATTTTTTGCTCAGCTCGACATAACCTTTCACCTTCGTAAATAGGTGCAGTCAATTGCGGGACAGCCTGTATAGTTAATTTATTATTTGAATAGTCTTTTTACGTTTCATTTCCGGTAACTTTCGACTACTTCCGGTTAAGCCTACCTTGAATGTTAGGTAATAAGAGCACAATACAAAATTTTTCTTTATTATTCGAATACTTTCGTCTCTTTCCGGTTATGCCCATTTTTAAGATGAGAGGTCGTTTAGTCATGACTACTCTCGTATCAAATTTTTTCATTGCGGAGATTCTTCTATAGAAGAGGTGTTTCAAGAGGTGTTTTTCAAGAGGTGTTCTTTCTATAAATAGAATTTTTAAATTTTCTGTCCACAAATAAAAAAGTGGGTCTTGATGCAAAGAATATTTAAAGGTTAAATTCATTTTAAAAAATTCGTTTTTAGCTGACCTCTCTTCTATAGAAGAGGTGTTTCAAGAGGTGTTCTTCCTATAAATAGAATTTTTAAATTTTCTGTCCACAAAATAAAAAAGTGGGTCTTGGCGCAAAGAATATTTAAAGGTTAATTTCATTTTAAAAAATTCGTTTTTAGCTGACCTTTCCAATAAACCTAAATGCATCATATGGAAATTTTTGTTCGAAGTTTGTACTTTTTGTGACACGTTTACTTAAATTTTTGCAAACGTGCTTACCTTTATAGATTTAAAAGACGTATACATGTCAAAAAATTACGCATTATTAAAGTACAAAACATGTGTTAAACTCCAGTCTATGATTGTCTGTGCTATATGTACGTATGTATTTCCATTGACGTCATATATTTGTTTGTAAACATTTGTGAATATATCAACATTAATTATGTCAATATATGTATTTGCTATACAGCAACAGTTTTTATTTTTCTTTTTTTATCTACTCTTTGGTGTAGAAAATAATTTTTTTGTTCTCACTTTGTATGTTGTTATTTTGGTCCGGGAAAAGGGTTTAAAGCTCTTTTTGAATATTCGATAAGCTCAAAAATGTGTCAATAATACAAGCGGATGGTTTAAAGAACTCAATAAATTTTTTGAATATTTTACACATAGACATGCTTTACTTTCTACATATCGCATACTAAATACAAAAGAGTCACAACTCAAAATTTACAAATTTTTACTTTTTAGTGTCAAACAATCATTAACTTTGACTGTCAAATACATTTTGTACACATCTTCTTTCTCTATATTTTAAAAAAAAGTTTTGTCTCATTGCTTTGCATGGAGTTCCTTCATATATAAAATTGTTCTTTGCTTCACCCAGAAATTTAAAAATTTTGAGCTGTGTCTGTTTTGTATTTAGTGTGCGATATGTGAATAAATTCTCCCGATGCTTTCTTGAGCGACCTTAAATGTTGTATCAGTAAGCCTAAGCTCATGTTACTTAAGGGGTTTCGTTACTTAAGAAATCTAAAAGTTTTTTATTGGCCTGAATAAAAAAGGTATTTTGAGAGTATGTATATATGTTTTCGACATAGTTAAAGTTAATTTTCCGAAATGTTTAGAACACAAATGCGTTTTTCTCGAGAACGTGTTTTTAATACTCTGGAATTCGTAGCTCAGCCAATTATCACTTGATTGACTTGAACTTTCAGTCAAGTGGTCTGTGGTCTAACAAATGTATTGGGTATCTAGAGTAGTAAATTGGATTTTTACAATTAATAGAAAACTACGTTTTTTCACAAATTAAGCTCGATATTGCACTGAAAAGAATATTTTTCAAATTTGATGCCAAGATTAAATCAATATATTGATCTGATCGATGGTATTTCACTATAAAAATTTATGAAATTAAAAAAAATAATTTTTGAAGTAGAATTACATCTAACAGCACAGGGTTGTATGGGGGTACTTTTCGCATATTTTTCTAAACATATGTAACGTTTTGGTTCACTTTTTGGTCTATACTTATAGCCCTTAAATATTCATTGTACAAAGATAAAATATATGCCAAAATATCAGTTACGTGGCAGATAAAATGAATATCTAACTGTGGACTTTGCCACTTTTTTAATAATGTCACAAAATAGCAATATCTAAAAAAAAATTCACAATAAGTATGGGAAAAATCATGCATAAAATATTTTAGTAGCTACTTGTGTTGTATTTATGGTTGTTGGTTTGGTTTGGTTGCAAAATCACGAACGCAACTTCGTGTCGTTTGCTGAAACGAATCGTTTAAAATATCTTCTGAATATCAAGTTTTTTTGTAAAAATATTGGCAGTAAAAAAAAAACAAACGATCAGAAATAATAGTAATGAAATAGTTCTTCCAATCTACATCCGTAAATTTTAAATCTTTGCAGTCGGACCAAAGACAATGAGGATGTTCATTATTTTTGTAATTTTTTTTTTTTATATTATTTTCACTAAAATTCAAATTAAATTGTCGTTTTTTAAGTTTTTTTTTTGCTATATTACTTTTAGTGAAATAAATTGTCACAAATAGTGTAAATTGTAAAATTACAAAGTTCTGCATACAATTTTTTGGGAAAATAAACTAAAAGTATAAATAAAAACACAGGTGCGTCGTTGGACACACGAGAGAAGCGAAGCTCTTTCGCAGTTACATAGATTTGAAAGCTTAATAATTTTTTTCGTTTTCATAAATTAACTTTTAAATTCAAAAATTTAAAATAACATAAAATTTATAACATATATTCAGAAAACATATTTACTGCTTCTTTTTTATTGTTGAATGTCAAATTTCCACGCCAATTACATATACGGGCATATAATGCCAGCGACTCTCCATTTTAACTCTCCACACATGGTTGTGAACTGCACTGAACAAATTTTTTCCTTCAACAGCTTACTGCGTAGCGAAAAATCTGTCGAAAATTTTTCAGATTTCACTCCAAGCAAATCACAGAACGAGGATTAAAAAACTTCGCTTCAAAAATATATATTAAAGAACGCACACGAAACAAAATTTAACAAACATTTTAGATATCTTGCCAATTCCATATTTATTGATATCATCTATTTTTTTGACGCTTAAAACATAGAGTGTAATTTATTATCTAGAGATTGCATCAACTCTGCTAACAGTGTTAACAGAGTTATTTCACTTAAAAACATGAAGAAAAACACTCTGTTAACCTCTGTTAACACATGCCAGAGATTTAGCAGAGTTGATGCAATCTCTACATAATAATTTATACTCTATACTCTGGAGACACCTTGTGGCAAATAAAAGCAAATTTTTGTAGCATAGCAAATACACAATCCTCTTTCTATTGATAGATGGTGACGATCTACTGCAGCATAGTTTCTGTTATAACTAAGATTAAATTAACAACCCTTTCTCACAGGTCTTTGTGGCGTAGTGGGTAGTGTGCTGGGCTATCGTTTATAAGGGCACGGGTTCGATCCCCACGGGAACCATAACATATTTTTAGTATTTAATATTAAAGTATTAAATTTTCTTGTTGTAATAAGCGCTAGCAACAAAGAAACCATCAAAATTCTAAGAAAAAATCTGTCGAAAATTTTTCAGATTTCACTCTAAGCAAATCACAGAACGGGGAGTAAAAAGATTCGCTTCAAAAATTTTCAATTGGGACAAACATTTGGTAAGCGAATCATCTTAAGAAATTGTTGTCAGTTGGCTGTCTCTAGGTCATGTGATTTGACTTTTTTGGACTACTTTTTGTGGGGGAACGTCAAGTGAAGTCACTCGTCAATGCTGATAAACCAGCTACAGTTGACGACTAAGAAGTCGTCTTTATATGATTGCTAAGGAAGTTACCTTTCCAAGTGTAGACTTCCAACCACTAACATGATTAGAAATTATGGAAAAATACAAATGGGCTTACACATATGACCACACCAAAATTGTATTAAATGTTAATACTAACCGAATACTACATTTAATTAAAAAAAAAAAAATATATGTGTTAAAATTTATTTTGTGTATTATTTAAATACTGATTTTGGTTTAAGGCTCTAGGTCGGTTCATTAAAAAAAAAATCGATTTTTTTTAACGTTTATAAAGGATGGTTAAATTTTAAGGGCCGGTGTTGATTTTGAATAAAATACAAATTATTTAGGCAATTGTTGTCATTTATTTTTATTATGATAATATTGGTTTGGTTCAAATATGTATGGAACAAAATATAGGCCAAACGGCCACCGCGACCTCGGCGGCACACCTCCATCCGATGGTCTAAATTTTCGATGACGCTGAGGCATAAGTGAGGTTCTATGCCGTTAATGTGCCGAATTATCTCATCCTTTAGCTCTTGAATTATTGCTGGCTTATCGACGTACACTTTTTCTTTCAAATGACACCAAAGAAAGAAGTGTCAAATCACATGATCTTGGCGGCCAATTGACATCGCCACCACGTGAGATAACACAGCCATTGAATTTGTCGCGCAAAAGAGCCATTGTTTCGTTAACTGTGTGGCAAGTGGCACCGTTCTGTTGAAACCACATATCGTCCACATCCATATCTTTCAATTCGGGCCATAAAAAGTTCGTTATCATCTCACGATAGCGAGCACCATTCACAGTAACTGCCTGACCGGCCTCATTTTGGAAAAAATACGGCCCGATGATGCCGCCAGCCCATAAACTGCTCCAAACAGTCACTCTTTGTAGGTGCATTGGTTTTTCGACAATCACTCTCGGATTATCATTCGCCCAAATGCGGCAATTCTGCTTATTGACGAATCCACTGAGGTGAAAATGGGCCTCATCACTGAAGATGATTTTCTTCGAAAATTGATCATCCACTGTTGCCATTTCTTGCCACCATTCTGACCAGTAACGACGCTTGAAATGGTCAAGGGGCTTTAGTTCTTGAGTCAATTGCACTTTGTAAACGTGTAAATACAAGTCTTTATGCATAATGATCATCAACGACGAGCGTGAGAGCAATTGTTGGGCACGACGACGAGTTGAGATGCACGGCTCTTCAGCCACACTATCGCGAACAGCAGCAATATTTTCTGCAGTACGAGCTGTACGAGCATGCACATCTCCTACAGACCCGGTTTGCTCAAATTTTTGTACGATTTTTCCGAATGTACGCACATTTGGACGATTAAATTGACCGAAAAAACTACGAAGTGCACGATATGCATTTTGATTTGAACACCCATTTTCATAATAAGCCTGAAAAACTTTAACGCGTTGCTCGATTGTGTATCTTTCCATTGTTCAAATTGAGTTAGTCTGAAATTGAGAAATGTTAAATGAAATGCAGAAGAAAACTTGACGTTTAGGTGTGGTTCACATTCAACATCGGCTCTTAAAATAACCTCCCTTTATAACATCTTAAGAATGTAGAAAACATTTTATAATGATATCCTAAATAATAAGAAACTTATGGCGCCTTATAAATGAGCAAGAGGTGTACCGTTTTTACATTATTTTAGGATTAAATACCGCACTCACTCTTTACTGCTATATTATTATTTCAGCTGCTCAAACTGTTTTTTTTTTCGAGTAGGGATATAATCAAGAATATGTTTTACTAGTAGGCCACAGTTGTACGTGGCTTCGCCATGGACTTTTTTTAGCTGACTGACTTTTAAATATAAAAAATTGTATATTTTTCGCCCGTCAAAACTTTAAATGCGATTATCTCAAAATTACTTTTTCAAAGAGCGTGTACAATCTCATTTCAAAACTACTTAATAAATTGTTCTAAGATTTTCAGGACTTATTAGGACACCAATTATCTACAATATTTTTCAAATAATTTTTTCAAAAGCCGGTTATTTAAAAAACATGCCAAAAAATGACTTTTTTTATTGTTGTTCTCATTCAAAAAATATTTGTTTTTTTTCAATTCTGCTTCAATCATTGAAAAATAATTAAAAAACTATTTGTATGCGGTCAAAAGTTAGGTCTAAATTGAGGATGTCAGAAAAACCGCCATTAAAAAAAAAAAAAATATAAATTCTGTAATTAATGAACAAATAAGAACTATAATTTCAGTACTCTAAGTTTTACTTTTTTACCTTAAATTTAATCATTATAAAAATACATATTTTTTTTTTTCGATGAACCGACTTAGGACCTTTAGTTTTAATGTTACGTTTGCATTTAATTTTTTCCATACTTCACTATACAATTTAATACTTATGAGTATTAATGTAAAATAAGCATTTAATATTTTTAGTATATACCATAATTATCAAAATATGCCCTTTTGTTGATTTCGAATTCATATAATCATTGATATAAAAGTAATAAGCTTTGCCTCTGCACCATATTCAAATAAAAAATGTTTCTCAAATATTGTAATATAAAGCTTTAATTGCCGAAAAAGTAACACTGAATCATAAAAATTTTGAATTTTGAATTTGAATTACGAAGAAAAACAATGAAATATAATACAGCATGGCTTAAAAAAGCTTTTTTTTCAGAAGGTATAAAATATCGTTGTAATGAGAACTTTATTAAAATATAATAAAAACAAAATATTTAAAAATTTTGTAATCCAATGAATAGCACTGAATTTAGTACTTTTTGAATGGAAAATCTTTGTAATACATCGCTTGTAATAAAATTTATTCCAGGATTTCTAACCATGTACGTAAATTTATGATCTCGAGCACATGAAGTTTAAATTAGATTTTTTTTAGAGAATTTTCCATAAATATTAAGAGTATATCCTTATATATCACTTATGCATTATTTATCAGATAAGATAGATAAAGAAAAGAGTTAACTTTTTTAGAATTAATAAACGTGTGTTGCAATGATCTGCCCGTAGAATAAGAGAAATCAGTGAGAGAGGTATTTCTAGACAATAAATATAATCTATCTCTCTTTTCTTCTCCTTAGTATATTTCTGTTTGAAATCCCTTTTAGTTTCTTTAAAATCCTTATATAATAGTATAACCTTTAAAATATATAGTAATAAGTTTCAATAAACTTTTCAAATCTAATTAGGAATTTTAATTAACTTTTATATTAATTTGATGCTTTGTTGATGGGATAATATTAGATTATTTTATTATATCTCTTTGTCGTACTGTAAACGAACCAAGTTCTTATTGCTATTTTAATGTAGGCATTTATATTATTGACAACACCAAAAAAAAAAAAAAATTGAGTCGCCTTACTTTTTTACAATAAAATAAAAAAAATAAAAAAAAATAGATGGACATATTTTATTTGAACTTGAAATAAATATTCGTGCAAAATTTACATCAAATGAATTCATGCTCAAAAGTTTAAATTCTATTCTATTCTATTCTATTCTATAAGTTGATAATTGAAAATTCAATGAATTATGATGTACCTTTAAATTAGCGATGTGATGAAGCTCCGCATTCGCATCCGTATCCGCGAAGCATATGCAAAAAATCGACACCCGCATCCGCACCCTCATTTTTTACATTTTGATATCTGCATCCACATCCGCATCCGCAACAAAAATCCGCATTCATAAAAATTTTATTATTAACACAAAAATGTAATTAAAAAAAGACATTTCATTATGAGCTTCGAAATCGGTTAAGAAGCAGTAAAGCATCAACATTACTGTTGATTGACTTGACTAAAATTACTAAAAATTAAGCAAAAAACTATTTTATTTAACTTATTCTTTTCATCGAAATTATATTTGCTTTGTTTTTATTTTTTTCTAATCACTTTGTTTTTTTCGTTTAGATACCTGAAAAAATTATAAGATCTTTTTTTTGGACTTTTATATAAAAATGAATGTTATTTAGTTAAAAAAACTTTCTTTTAATCACATTCCAAGTATCCGTATCCGCATCCGCGGATATTAATTTTATTTATCTGCATCTACATCCGCAAAATGGCATTCGTCACATTTCTACTTCAAATGTACACCAACCGTTTTTCCTTGTAAATACTGTGGTTGTTTTGCAGTTGACCTCATAAACCATTACCCATTAGTACAGTCAGGGAAATTGTCATTTTTTTCATGAGTTAATATATAAAAAACATGTGTTAAGCATTTGATCGCATTTATAAGAGACATATAATCGAAATATTACATCATAACTTAAAACTTCTATATATGTCGCCTTAGTCATGAAGCACAGTGTAAAAGCTTAAAAAGTTTATGTATCTGCAACTTGCTGCTAAGAAAACTTAATGCTTTCAAGCGGAAGCTGTAATGTTCAAAAGCTCCAGAAGCTCATTAGTTTACAGGGTGTAACATATTTATTAAAAACAGATGGCTTTAAGGCATTAATATTGTGTAGAAATAAATCGATTATTGAAACTTATACATGCATATAAGTTATTTCAAATCTTTGGTGGTTGACTTCGTTTACGTATAGCTTGCGGCGAGGAATGCCCCCATTATAGCCAGCACTACGTAGTACTCTACGCATTATCCCATTATTAAAATTAACTCCGCTATATTCAACAACTTCTCTATTAATTTGTGCAGCAGATATTTTTGGATGTCGTCTGAAATTTCTGATTATAGGCTATTTAGAACGTAAGTTTAGTTTTCCAGCTGATCGCTTTTGAAGATGATTGGTATTCCTTTTCAGAGACAGCGAACAGGCAGAGGATTTTTTTTCGCATTGAATTAAAACATTGAATTTAGAAATTGATTTGAAAATTGATTTCAACAGGAAATTTTGTAGTGGTGTTTCAGACACCCCATTTGAATTTTAAAGAAACAGCTTGTTTATATCTCGAATATGTTTTTTAATATTCTTGAATATTAAAGCTTGGTCAGCAAAACAAAACAATTTTTTCCAAAAAATAATTTTTATTCGTTGTTAAAAAATATATAAAAAAAGAGGAATAAATTGAGCTTTTGAGCCATTTTAATGCTAACATAGTAAAATATTTGTTGATTTTATCAATATCTGCAATTATATCAAAAGAAAACATAAAAAGACAAAAATGAAATTTCATTCAATAATTAAGCAGTTACGACAAATATTAGCATTTGATTTTTACACATATTTTTGAGACAGTTTTCGAACTTGGTATTTTTATACTTGTTACTCGACTTGGTACTAAAGTGTGCAATTATAAAGTATTCCGCTTAGTACCGTATCCACAATCACTCTTTTTACGCCTCAGCATACTTTACACAAAGTTTCTTTCAATTCTCTCGGAATATTTTTCCATGTTATGTTTAGGCTTCCAATGCTCCTCTATATTAGTAGGCGCTCGATTGTGCTACCGCAATCTTCTCTGATATAATAATATCAGAATAAAAACCACAAATTTTCTGATAGGTTGAGATATGCACTTTGCGAAAGGCCTTTTTATCATTTGATATTTTTGTCCAGACAGCCAATTTTGGACAATCTTTGCCGTGTATTTGGGGTCTTATTTCTATTGAAAAGTGATTTCATCCTTAGGATAGGCGCTGTGGTCCTCAAAATCAACTTAATCGGCTTGAAGAATTTGGAGTTAGTCCACTTTCTTAATTTATTCAAGAAAAACAGTCACAAACCATCAAGCTACCTCCGCCATGCTTGACAGTTTTTCTTGCATGATGTTTTTAATTGCTTCATGAGGTCTGCTCCAGAAAAATTCCTTTTCATTAGTTTGGAATCAATTAATTTTTGTCTAATCGTATCAAACAACCCGTTTCTAATTCTTTATGGTCCATTGCTCATGCTCTTTGAGAACTTCAAGAACTACAAACTTTTATATTCTTATAGGGCAGAGCTTGTTTTTTCTTTCAGACTGCTGCTACTAAACCGATTCTGTGAAGCAGTCCATTCACTTATGTGTTTACTTACACCACCAGCAGCTTTCTTGGGTTTTTTTAAAGAATTTTTTGCATCTCCCGTACCTTAATCGTGCTTCTAAAAATTTTAATGCTCCAGGACAACCTGCAGTATTACACGCAGAGGAAAAATATGTTTATATATGTTTGGTTTCAAAACAAAATATTCAGAGGGTACCACCTAATGATTAAGAACTTTTCTTCAATAGTACTATTTTTCGATATAAGAAGATATTAGTTGTGTCCAACATTAATATAATTGCCTTAGCTAAAAAACTAACGTCTCCATTAATATGCTTGTAACAAAATAGAATTGTGTGTTTCTACCCAATAAAAATATACGTATTTGCATCACTGTTAAACTCAAAAAGAACAAAACTCTGCAAATTGAAAACAAACAGAACTCCTTTTTTTTATGTGCTTCGCCTAGACATTCTGTATCTTTTGCACTTGCACGAAAAATAGCGGAAACCTTGTTGCTTTATGCGCTTGCTTTTAACCAGTTGCCAAGTCTTTTCGTCATTTTAAGTTTCAAGCAGCCGCGCCAAACGTGTTAAAAAGTTTAGCTCTTGTGAAAAGTGTTTCTGAAAATGATTGTTTAAATTAAAAGTGCTTGTGTTTTCAAATTAATAAAATAAAACCAAAATAAAAGAAGAAATAAGGCAGTTCAGCAGTAAAAATAGGTGAGTTTTGAAGCAACTTTGCTTTGGGTGCTTTGTTGGCAAAGTGGGTGCAAATATAGTATATGTGAATCCAACCATATTATGTTTTCTCCAACTAGAAAATGTGTGCTTATAAAAATTATTGTAATGTCGGATAAACATAATATGATTACTTCTCAACATAATAAAATCCGAGAAAAACTTATTTACTGTTTTCTAAACATATTTTGTTTGCTTCAAACCAACAATTACTTCTAAGCAAATATTTTTGTAATCACAGTGAAAAACTTTTGGCATTTCTTTTGCTAAAATATGTTTCCAAGTAAATATAGTGTAATCATCGGTAAATATGTTATGTTGTTCTTAATTATCGTTTTGAAAATAATTGCTTGACTGCAATTAAATTATGTATTCTCCAATTAATATATATATGTCCGTGAATATTTAATGTTATTCTTGACTTAATTATATTTCCAAGCAAACAAATAGTAATAGACTAAAAGTGTTCTCAGTCCATTTATAATTACAGTATATTTATATGAAAACATATTTTCTTTAAAACAAATTATATTGTTTTTATATTCAAACAACAAGTGCTAAGGTACAATTAAATAATGTTAAGATGCAAATATAAATATATATAAAGAAAAATTGCATTAATTAATCATATTATATGTGGAACCAATTATGATTACTTGTTTCCAAGAAAAATGCAATGAAATATATTATACTTCCTGCAATTATGTTTGGGAAGGCCTATTATTTTTCAGCGTGTAGACATAGAAGTAACGTTTCGTCGTTTTTGTACAGCAGTCACAGTACTTTGACTCACTTTAAATTTATCAACAACTACTCTGCATGAGACTCCACTTTCAGTCAAAGTTTTTCCGGTGCCTATGTGTATTTTCCTCATTTTTTTTTTTTTGTTTTTTTGTTTATTTTATCATATAAAAGTGCTACTACTGAAAACTATAAAAAACAATCGCACATGAAAAGATGTGATAACGAATACACATGACTAAAAACTGAAAGTATATGACAAGCTACCAGCCACATATAATGTTAAATTTGAAATTGCTCAGAAAAGTACAGTACATTTTTTTTTTTTGTTTTTATTCTGTTATCATTGTTGATTTTTTGCCAATATAATAAAGAATTATTGCTGAAAGTTATATAAAATTTTCTTTTTTATTTAGCATTTTATGATATATTATTTAAAAAAAATCTTAACATACACTCTTTTTTTGCTCGCCAGTGTAGTTGAAATAATCAAGCTCTCAAAAAAAAAACAAATATTTTAAAAATAAAAAAGTTTCAAAACAAATGCGTACTTATTAATGCGTGTTATTGTCAGCACTTTTGTTTTATCTTCTTACATACTTTTTAATACATAAAATGTTCCATATGTTTAACTATTTAACGCCAAAGATGTGTCTGCTGCTGATAAGCCTTTATGCTTTTGTGTAGGGTGTCATAACAGCTGGGCGAAAAAGCTTCAAAGCTTCATGGCACATTTTGGCACACACGAAAGTGTATAGCGAAATAAACAATACTAAAACTTGATTCAGCAGATGGCGCGTTCTTCTTTTGAATCTAGACAATGCGTTGGGAACTATTTACAACTGGCTGGCTTATCAGCTGTTTATGGGTAAAAGGTGTTGAACTTGTTTTGCTTGTGTTTTTATTTTTTTTTTTTCTTTTTATTTTATTAATACATTCGCATTATTGTTTTTTGTTATTTTGCTTTTATTTAAATCTTCTAGAAGTAACCTTTATGACTCAAGCTTTTAACCAGCTCCACACATTTTTGTTGCTTTTTGAGAGCTTTACTGAGAGCTGTTTTTTTTTTTTTATTAGCAAAAAACTCTAAATGCATGCAAAGCTTTAAGTTGACGCGTCTCTTCAAATGGGGGGCCAAGTCGTACTCCAGCAATCTTCGGCCAACTGAGTCAGTTGTCGTCGTCGAGGTTCGTCGGTGGCAGTTAATAACTTAGCGCATTACAAATCACAAAATTTAGAAAGAAGTTTTTAATAGTCAATAAAAAAAACATTTGCAAAATATTTGTGTTCAAAAATTTTTAAATTTTAATTATCGCGAAACTTGTCTTAATACATTTTTTTTTTTTTACTTGACCACATTCAGATTTTCAACTTGAAGATATACAAAATATTAGGTAGTGTGAAAGTTTTTATTTGTTGTTGTGTTTGCATACCCAGCATAAAGCCGATCTCAGCAACTAGTTTTTGTTGTGCTATAAATCTAGCTGCTACTGCTATTCTTTTGTTGACATTGCATTAGAATTGTGCTAAATTGAAGGTCTCGAAACAGTTGTTAAAATTGTTATTGTTGTGCTTATTTAAGAAATCAACAAACGCTCACTTGTCTTAAGCATTTATTTGGTAAATAATTAAATAAAATAAAAAAAGTTATTTTTTAAATAGTTTCGACTAGATTTGAGCGTGCGTGCCAGCTCAACTGTTATCAAGTGTGGATATCCAGAGAGGAGAGAAGTAACAGGCAGAAAAAGTATTTCATTAAGTAAACAAATAGCTGCTGCAACATGAGCGCCATTGATGCCATCATTAATTTTAAAAAGAATCCTGATGAGGATTTCTATGCAATGCTGAACTGCGATGAAAATTCATCGGTAAGTTATGAAATATTAGTTCAAGACTACAGTCTGCGAAATAATTATATGTGACTTAAGAACGTACAACTGTTTTAAGAGTACAACTTCGGTAACGGTAAAATGTAAGAATGCAGAAAAATTGATTGTTGTCTAATTAATGGGTGTAGTAAGAATTTGCTTGCCCTTTGCTCTCAAAAAGTACCTTCCTTTGTGTGTTTATAGAGGACCCCTGACAATTAAGGCGCAATTCCTCTGGGTCCATATACTTTGGAGTTATAGTTCATGAATGAACATATAGTATTAAAAAATGCACATCCAAAAAGGATATACAAGTGACACTAGAAAAGCAACCACGTACTAGATGTCTCATTCATAAACACAGAGCATTACTCTGTGCCCTATTCTGTAAAAGCAGTATGCAATAAGAATTCCATACTGCCCTTAATAGTACCAGTTTAGCTACCGGTAGATGGCGTACCTTTATTACCATCTACTGGTTGAGACCACGAGATCTATACAATCTCTTGCATACTAAGCAGGTATGCCAGCCCGCTCGTACTACTGCGCGACCCCGCCGTTCAATCTAGACCTGTGCAAGCGATGTGCACAAACCACAGCCAGCACGAGTCTCCCCGAAGGGCGAACCCATGATAGTCACCTGGGCAACTCGGTCCCGTCGAAATGGGGGTCTACAACATCCCAGCAAAGAGACAAAAAATTCTTATATACATATATAAAGAATTTTTATTTTTGACTGTGCACATAGCAATGTTTCGTATATGACTGGCACTTCCATTCAAGGCATGGTAAAATCACCATACCCTAAACGAAGTGGCTACGATTTAATTTGACCTGTGCCCCAATACCGTCACAGGTCTCCACACAATTCCTTGTGCCCTAAGACACCATTTTTCCCACTCTTTGTTGACCATATAGGCCATGTCTCAATGCCGTGGATAGATAAGGTCACCTCATTTATTCGACGGGTTTGACTATCCCCGTGCTAACAAGTTTTATGGACCATTGCTATTCCATCGCAGGCTTTTTTCAAAATGATATACATATTGACCTGCTACCAAGATGGGCGCCACCCCGAGCTCTTGGTTGGCTCTAACCTTTTACGGTATGGGACGTATCCCATAACCAACCCACCTCCTTTATCCTGGCTTGGGACAGGCAGGCGCAAACCTGGCGGAGTTTTTCAAAAAGTACCGTTATCTACAAAACTTGCAGTAATCCTTTATTCTACAATAGGAAATAATTATATGTGCATCAGTAACAAAGGTCTCCAAGGGTCAGCTGAGGGTTTTTCCGAAGTAATTTTTTGCGTAGAGTCCGCATCCGTGCTCAGAATTGTTTCATCATCTCAGAATTTTGAGATTATTGAGGTTATGTACACGAAAAACGGCTACAAACCAACAACAACAACAAATACCCTTTATATAGAGTAGTAATCACACAGCAGACTAGACAAACTGTTTCGTTGGCCGCTACACCAACTCATCAGTAGCCTTGTGTGATTGCAGTGATCCACTAAGCTGTCTATAGCTATTTATTTGGTCAATGTTACTACTCGCAGGAAATTACATTAATTGTTCGTATACTGTACGTATACAAATGATATGAAGCAGCTTAAAGTTCTTCTCATTTTAGATGCATACTTATTTGGTAAAAAGTAAGCTCTCTTTTCGAAGATAGATCAAAGATTTCTTATTTTTATAAAATTCAAAACTTTGGAAAAAAGTCCAAAAATTACTTTCAAACAGTCGCCATTTCGCGAAATAGTAATTTTTCTATCCTTAGTCCGGGATATTCTTACATTCGTACAAATGAAGAATCTTTTAGCATCACCCCCTTCCTCTCCCACCAGCCATAATTTTTGTTAATTTAAAATTTTTTTTTTAAATGTGACGATCGTATGACTTTAATGAGTGAAAAAAAAGTGAAAAATTGAACTAACAAGTTCCTTATTTTGATTTTTCAATAGCTTACTAAGCACACAAGGTGTAAAACCTAAGAGTTGTCAAAAGTTCGGCTCTCAGAAAGAAGCCACCCAAAATGATACGTTACGTGACAAAAAATAGAAGTGGTTTTTGACTTTGATCACAAAATCAGTAAAATTCTGTAAATTGTCAAGAGTTTTTGTATAAAACTTTTGTTAGAAAAATTTGAAAAAGTATAAGTTTATTTTCAATGTAATCAAATTTAAAAACCTTTCTCGTTTTTTTTTTTTTTATTGGGCTTAGTATGAAACGTTACGTGACATGGCGTTACGTGACATTTTTTCCATTCTAAGTCATTTGGGTAATGAAATAATTAGGTAGTTAAGTAATTATGTGATTTAGTTGTTAAAAAAAAAAAAAGTGTAATATATTCTGCCTCTCCTTGCCTCAACTATTTTTCATTATTTTTAGCCAATGCCTTCCATTATTACTAAAACGAAAACGCTTACGAAACATTTACAAAAAATTAACTAAAACGAAAAATTATATTTGTGAAACAGTGCAGACGATTTGATCGTCATGGTAAATTAATTTATATTTAAATTGCTTAAATCAATAAAATAAAAATATTTCTCTAAGGCAATATTATTAAATAATAAGTTTTTAATAACTTAATTTTCGTGTCACGGTGGACTTTTCGGCGGAAATGTTTATATGTGCGAACCCATAAATATTCATGTTGACTTCTCAAAAATTACGTTTACTTTCTTCTTTGAAGTGTTGTTATAAAAAAAATCTTCATTTATGAGTAATATGTAGTTCCTCTTAATGTACCTTTTAAAGATAACTTTTCATTCTTAGCCAAGTTTTCAAGACCAGTTGTTTGATGTATCTCTTTAAAATTCGTGTTTTTACAATATATTTTATATACCATAGCATGGGCGTAGCAAGGATTTTGTTCAGGGGGGTGTACTTTTTGGAAAAAACTATTTATTTCATGTGAATGATAAATAAATAAAAAAAAATGTGTCGGCCGTTTGTAATAAAAAATAAATTAAGCTTTAATAAATATTAATAAACTCTATGCTTTTTAATTATAAGAATTTAATTCAAATTTTTATTTTTCTGACGTTCAGGGGGGAAAACAGCTCTCCCTGCCTACACTCGCTACGCCCATGTACCATAGGTATATTATTGCCAGCGCGTTTAATGAAGGATCGGCTGCTACAACAAAAACCATTTTTATTTTTTTTTTAATTTATGCAACTTTTCACACCAAATAAATATTGTGGTGAAATACTGATTATGATACCAGCTTCAAATATGCAGCATTAATCAGAACATTCTTTAAAGTGCTAATTATGCTAAATTTTTCAAAATTCTTCTAACGTAATTTGAAATTTATGTCGAAAATAATGAAATAATTGATTTCAATGGAAAAATAAGAATATCTACAAATTTCTACAAATACCTCCAACCTGCGAGAAGAAGCTAAGATGATTTTATTATGCAAATGTTATTTTGGAAAAACAATTATTAAATTTTTTTTTATGAAACAGAATATAAATGGCAAAATAAGTGTACATCGTGGGTGGCTGGCTATAAGGCTCAGATAAATTTGAAAAATAATCTTATTGAATTCGATGTGCTGCTCATTAAATATTCGGAAAAATCTGTAAACTGATATATATAATTTAAAATTCCTCAACATTGCATATTTTTTAAAACAAAAAAAAAAAATGCTTCGGCTCGCAAGTATTAAGAAGCTTTGTGTACAACAAATTGAATACAAACAAAACCTACCAGCTCTTCAAATTAGGCTCACTCTGTAATTATTTGCTCAGCATTATTATTAAAAATCTCTAATTCTTGAAATTGTCCAATAAGCAAACATGTTTAGTTGTCTCAAAGCCAAGATTATAACAAAAAAAAAAAAAAAGATAAAAATTCCATTAATTTAATGGAACTAATTCACTAAAGTTACACATAAAGTACTTACTTAAGCATTTGCGTGTTCATGGTAGCTGGTATGACTTGCAAACAAAAAGAGGTACCCAGGGAATAAGGCGAGAACATTTTTTTAATTTAAACAACAACAGAGACGCTGCATATCCACAAGCAGAATATTCAAGCATTCAACATAACAATCTTATTTTTTAACTTGCATTTCGCATTAAGCCCATAGATATAAATTTGTAATTAAAGAAGCGTGGAAGTTAATTTTAAGGTTTTTTTTAACGAAAGCCTTCACACAAAAATTCTGAACTAAAGGCAAACATGAAGAAAACAAAAATAAATGTTTCCCATTAAGATTTGTATTACAAAATATTTACAAGATACTAAAATTATACATCTACATTTTGTCAATGGTACTTTGGAAAGTTTTTAATGGGTCTATCAAGGAACTTAAGAAACGAATCTAGCATCGTACCTGAGTCTATACAATCAATAATTGCAACAATTAAACCGCTTGATTTTAATTATTTTACCCCAACACTTACAACGAAAGGTCCCCAGGTGTCACTCACCGATTTGAATAATTTTTGGATATGTGATAGAGGACAAAAATCTAAGGTTGACGTATTTTTTTATACGTGCTCAATCGATAGTTTACGGTTTCAAAATGACGTTTTAAAATCAGCGAAAATTTCGTTTCTTTGCCACAATTTCACTATTTTCCATAGAAATATATACATATTTGGTATCAGACAAAAGGTATTTTAAAGCCACACATGATGACATCCACTTTGGAGAAATACATTTCATTGTAATTTTGTTGTTGTAATTTTTAACATTATTTAGTCGATATCATAAGGAGCGCATTTTCGAAATTGTTTTATTTTCATTTATATTTTATTTAAGAGAATTCTAAAAGTTACCTTTTTTTGTTTTTTTAAATTTTTAAGTTTTTATATTAAAATTTTGTTTTTTAAAATATGCATTTATTTTCTTAAAAAAAATTTTTTTTTTGAGATGAAGACCACAATATGGGTATCAAAAATTTTGTTTTTTCTCCAAATTTCCGTATGTGTAAATATTTGATCGGAAAAGTTTATATTTAACAGGGCTTCTATACAACTTTGTGCTTTTAACTTGTTTGCCCGAAGGAATGAGAAAACAATCATAGAAAATTTAAAAATATGACTTTCTATGTAAATATCTCCGTTAGTTTTCAGCATATATCACCAAATTTTTTTTTTGTGTTATAAAGTTTAATAAAAGTACTTGTCAAAAAATATTTAAACATTACCAATTTCTGTACATTTGTATTTTTAATATTTTTTTCAAAAAAAACCCAAAATATTCAATGTTTCCTCAAAAAATTACGTAAAATTTGTTTTTGTTGTAAAAATAATTTAAATTAAAAATGGCATTTTAAACTCCCTTTCACATGGCATGACATTTTGATGCAAAAATGGATTCAGCTTTAAACAAAAATTTATTAACTATTTCTATCATAAAAAAACAAAAAATTAATTTTTTTATAAAAGTTCCTTTTATAATTTTTATAAAAGAGTATAGCTTCAAAAAGAATTAATTTGAAAAAATATCCCAATATTCTCTTCCAATCAAAAGTTATTACTAAAAACCTATTTTCATACCATGTGGGTCTGTATTAACAAAATTCTTTTTCTGTTAATTATTAAGTTTCTATTCCGCTTTTAAGAAAATAAATGCATATTTTAATAAAGAAAATTTCAATATAAAAACATAAAAAATTTAAAAAAAACAAAAAAAAAGGTAACTTAGAATTCTCTTAAATCAAACATAAATGAAAATGAAACAATTTCGAAAATGCGCTCCTTATGATATCGACTAAATACTGTTAAAAATTACAACAACAAAATTACAATAAAATTTATTTCTCCAAAATGGATGCCATCATATGTGGCCTTAAAATACCTTTTGTTTGATATCAAATTTGTATATATTTCTATGGAAAATAGTGAAATTGTGGCAAAAACAACGAAATTTTAACTGATTTTAAAACGTCATTTTGAAACCGTAAACTATAGATTGAGCACGTATAAAAAAATACGTCTACCTTAGATCTTTGCCCTCTATCACATATCCAAAAATTATTCAAATCGGTTAGTGACACCTTTCCTTGTTAGTTAAAACACATTCTTTGTGGATAAAGATATACAGTAAAGCATTTATGTGCACATTTATCAACTCATACTTATTTACTCATTAGTACATCTACTCATTATTTATAATATATTTACTAATTGGAGGTGTGAAAATAATTTTCAATTAAGAATTTTGAAATTGTTGAGTTTAAATATTTATATCCGAAAAATTGCATGGCGCACAAGTAGCTGGAAGGGAAGAAGGGGGAAGGGGGGGGGGGGGGGGTAGTGATTTGTTGAATTAATTTTAAGCTAACATTTTTTTAGTGTTTTACCTAATCAAATGCCATCCGGTGCAAATCAATATTAATACTACAATTATTATTTCTAGGCCATTTAAATGAGTCATATATATTTCATATTATTATTTGCTTATAAATATTGCGAAGCTTAATTTTTACATCTAAATAGCTTGTTTTTGCGGTTTGATTCACATGGTGTAAAATTTTTATTTCCTTTCTTATAAAACGCACGGAATATTTTCAGATTAAAAAAAATATTTCAATGTATTTATTGCCACTCTCTCTCTCTCTCTCTCTCTGTGTCTACCTTCTAACCATAGTCTTTGGTTGCTCCTAATTTAGTTCATGGCAGAATTATAGAGTAGGCTCAAGTTGAAGTAAAAAGGAAGCTGTATATCAAAATCGGATGGTCGAAATTTAGTTTTATTATTGTTGTTGTTGCTTTTATCATTTGAAGTTTAGCAGCCATTTAAATGTGAGCCTATCTTATAATTGTGTCATGCTTTAGTCGGGTAATCAGGGTCTTTAAGTGGGTTTACTTATCTAACGCTTGAAGAAATTGAAGCATCTCAGCAAAAAAAAAGCGGTTTCAAAGAAGGTAAAGTCGAAGGCAAAGTCTTGAATTCTATCCCTTCCACTTATATATCTAAAAGGCATTCTTTTAACATATGCATGTGATAAGATCATGGGTTTCCTTAGTTTTCTGCAAAAATACTTCCAGAATTTCTTCAAAAGAGGATTTCGTTGAGACACTTAATGAAAAGATTTCAAAAATCTTTTGTTGAGTGTGAAAATCCAATATAAAGGATTTTTTTTTATAGAAGTGACTTGACGTTCCCCCACAAAAACTAGTCTAACGGTTAGTTAGAGTCTAGTAATTAAATGTAAATACATTTATTTTGGCTGAATTCTAGGGGAAAGAATTGTCCCTGCCTGCTGCCCTCTGTGGACGCCCTTGATAACGTCAGAGTTTTGAGATTTGTATATCTGAAAAGTGGAAGAAAGCCAAAATAAATAAATAATTTCATGCATGCTTCTTATGACAATTAAATTCAATTACTTTTTCAAATTTTAATCATTGAAGCTCCTATCTTTAATATTTTTCATGAAACAAATGTATGTATAGTTTATATGCTTATTCTAAAGATCCTGACCAAACAAAAACAAAAACAAAAACGTTTAAACAAAGCCATTTAAATAAACCGGCTTACATAAATAACTACAGTTGGTATTATCTTACCCTGAGAAGCTGAAGTATGGCATAATTTAAAGTAGGTATGCATGAACTACTGGTTCAATTTATTATTTGTTTTTTTTTTTAACCGACTTCAAAAAGGAGGAGGTTCTCAAGTTCGTCGGTATCTCTGTTTTTTTTTTTTTTTTTTTTTTTAAATGTATGTACATCGATAACTCCTAAGCCATATGCCTGATTGCCATAATTTTTGGTGAACAGATAGATATCAAAAGCATGGAGGTGTCTGTAAAAAAGTGGGCGGTATTCGAGAACTGGCCGTGGCAATAATAGATCTCGCAATAATAGATACTACTGTACCTCGAATAATATTGACACTAGGGTACTGCAATTTAGTGTAGGGGTAGGCACAATTATTACAAATTACGGGCAAGAAAATGGGCGTTATTCGACAAATGGGCTTGGCAATATTAGAAAAACAGTGTATCTCGAATAATATTGACACTAGGGCACGGAAATTTATTGTAGTACAGGAGTAGGCAGAATAATTAAAAATTATGGTCAATAAAGTAGGCGTTATTCGATAAATGGGAGTGGCAATACTAGATAAACACTATCGCAGATAATATTGACGCTGGGGTACTGAAATAAAGTACAGGGGTAGGCACAATTATTGGAAAAAACGCTCAAGAAAGTGGGCGCTTATTTAACAAAGGGGCGTTGCAATATTAGAAAAACACTATATCTCGAATAATATTGACACTAGAGTAATAAAACTCGTTACAAGAATGGGTATAATAATTTCAAAACACGTGGCATCTTATTTTAATTTAAGAGACAGAAATTAAGAATTAAGAAATTGAAATAACCAAGAAACTTTCTGAATTTAATAAAACAAATTTTTTTCAGAACAATTGTATTAATGTTTATACACTTTTTTCGAAAATTTATCATATTCTCTAAAAAGGAAGAAATAAAATTTTTTTTTTTAAAAAAACAACCGACTACAAAATCACTACAAAGTAAAAAATAATTTTAATTTCTTGGTCATATTTGATAATTTATTTAAACATATTATTATATATGAAATCTTATTATTTTAATTTTTTTCTTAATTGTTTTATTCTCATAAATATATTAATTTCTTGATGTATACAAATGCTTCGAAGTTGGCGTTTCTGATTAAATTATATTGGCGCCGACTTTAAAAGCTTTTGTATTGTAGCTTTTATCAAATATGACCAAGAAATTAAAATTATTTTTTACTTTGTAGTGATTTAGTAGTCGGTTTTTTTTTTTTTTGTTTCGTTATTGGAGTAAGGAAAAAGTAAATCTTTTACCAATAATGCACATTTCCAATACGAAATTGAAAAAGTTTATATAAAGCTCATATAATATAATATAATATATATATATATATATAATAATAATAACAAACAAAACTGTTGTTAAAATCGCCATTAAAGACAAATCGTCGCCTGAGAAATTAAGTGTCGTATGTGGCATTTTATCGGTTTTGAGTTAGAATAGGTTCCTTATGTATTAAGGGTGTCTCTTTCGTTTGGCGTGGTCAGTTTTTCGATATCTTAAGTCGTTACCGAGATTCAGAGGCCGTCATAATATTTTGTCGTATGTCGCGTTTGTGGCAACTTATTATCAAATTCGGATATTAAGTGTCGTACGTAATAGCAAAATAGTTTCTTCATAGGTCTTAAAAACAAAATTATATCGTTTGTTTCTAGTTAAGTTAAAAAAAGTGTGAAATCGCCACATTCAACAAACCAGTTCTAAACAAATATCACATTAAGTCCTTACCGAATTGAGGTACGATATTTAAGTATTATAATTGAACAGTCATATCCCGCATGCGTATCCTGTGTAAATTTTAATAAAATCGGTCCGCTATAAACAAAGATATTCAGTAGCCCTCAAACTTTAAATTAAATTTTCTCAATTAAACCACTTACGACACTTAATTTCTCTGGCGACGATGTAAATAAAAAAATGCAATATTATGGACAGGGTTGAAGTTAAAAAAACTAGCTTTTTAAAAACTATTGTAAATGATATATTGAGTCTTAATTGAGTGGAACATTAAGAAAAATTGTGGAAGATTTTTTCTCCTTACAAAAAAATTTCATTCAAGTTCTGCATCAAGACATGCTAATCATCATTTGAGGCCTTGACACGAATCGTACTAGCATGGGGACTGATATATTGAATAGTTTATCGTTTCTGGCATTCGAACTCAAGCGACTTAATTTTTTTGATCTGGAAACGGTTCTTTAAAGATTCAATGCACTAAAAAAATGACACAATGCAATAATTTGAAAAAAAATTATTAAAACATAGTTACAAGCGATTCTTTTTTTTTAACACTCTACTATCTAAAAAAAAATGTTTGATCTTGTAACCAAGATTTTAACACGTTTTTATAAATTATGAATTGTTCGATTGCCATCAAATTTTTATAATTGTATGGTACAAAATAGAAGAGATATGAATATTTTAGCTTTAAGGTTTTTTTCACGATTTTCTCCAACGAAAACAGAAACCGCTAGCAGTACCATCCAAGAATAAAAAAAATTTTTTAAATTTTTGTTTTCATATTTCGATATAACCATCCAATTTTTGGACGATCTCGGTTGATTTGCGAAAAATATTTTTTTTGAATCACCCTTATGAGGGCGAAATGCAAACGCGTGGGGGGAAGGGGTTCAAAGCCCCTAGCCGCTGGATAGCTACGGGCCTGCGCTGATCGCTGACATAGCTATGTTTTCGACCGAACTGGCGGAGCAGGGGTGTCCACAACAAAGTCAGTGGACTCAAATTTATTGATAAAATTGATCACAGTGTTGTGAGTCGCTGCAAAATTTTCACTATATTTATAGTGAATTTTTGCAATTTGTACGCGTTTTCCGAACGTGAATTTCTCCTTGCTTGCTGTTGACAAGTGTAACAGATTTAGACCTCTTTCTGCATTTCTCTATAACTAAACCCCCAGACTTCGTGTTGACATCTGTTACAGATTTAGTACTCTACACTTAGCACGAGAAAGGAGTGCCTGATTCTAAATGTTAGTGACTTTTGGAGAAACCCCTTTTATATGCTTAGGTGTCAAATTTAAAAGCAATAATTTAATTTTAACAATGATGTTGTAGGGTGCGAATAGTTTTTGATCAGTGTTTTCCAATATGTTAGTCACAATTTAAATTTTTTGCTGAATAAAAGATTTCATAATAGCTCTACATAGCGTTACACACATGCTGTCCTAGAACCAAATATGCCTTTTCGGAAAGAGGGAAGAAAATAAAAATACACGTGTATCGTCGATTTTTATTTACAGGTCAGAGAGATTTTTTTGCGTTTGTAGTTCTGTGATACCCCACGGAGAGATGGCTCCAAACATTTGTTGAAAAAAAAAAACAAATAGAAGAAGTTATTGGAATTTGATAAAACTTTTAATAATTTGATTATTTTCAAAAGTATAATGGTAGGCTGGTCCCAAAATTGATATCGGCTTTTTGAACCGGTTTCAGTTCGTTAAAAGACACACTTTTTTATTGAGTAATTTGTTTAATACCTAAATTCTTTAAGCATTTTTAGTCTTTTATTCTTTATAAAATTAGTAAAAAACTGATTTTTGAAATCAGTCAAGGCAAAGTACATCAGCAGGTATCAGTCTTATTTCCATCGCATATAAGGTTCTCTCAAGCGTACTGTGTGAAAGATTAAAGCCGATTACAAAAACCCTGATTGGACCTTATCAGTGTGGCTTTCGACCTGGAAAGTCCACCATAGACCAGATTTTCACGCTGCGACAAATCCTAGAGAAAACCCACGAAAATCAAATTGACACACACCATCTCCTTGTCTATTTTAAAGCTGCATTCGATAGCCCGAGAAGGGATTGCCTATACGCAACAATGTCTGAGTTCGCTATACCTGCAAAGTTGATTAGACTTTGCAGAATGACGTTGAGTAACTCACGCAGCTCCGTCAATGTAGGAAATGACCTCTCCGAAACCTTCAATACCGAAAGAGTTTTCAGGCAAGGCGATCCACTGTCTTGCGATCTCTTCAACATCATCATGGAGGGGACCGTACGAAAGGCCGGTGTGCATCGTAATGGCACCATTTTCTATAAAGGTGTCTAGCTCCTTGCGTACGCTGATGATATTGATATTGTCGGCAGAACCAAGAGAGATGTTACCGCTGCTTTCGCCGCTATCGAAAAGGAATCAGCCAAAGAAATATAGAAGCTTTGAAGTAGTCAAGCTTTGAAGTAGTCAAGGAGTTCGTATACCTTGGCACCGCCATTAATACCAACAACGAAATCAGCCTGGAGATAAAGAGAAGAACAATAATTACTAATAGGTGCTACTACGGGCTCAGTAAGCAACTAAGTTCCAGAGCCCTCTCTCGATCGACAAAACTAACACTCTACAAGACGCTCGTTCTACCTGTGCTGCTTTATGGCGCTGAGGCATGGGTAGTTTCGCAAACTGACGCAGCCGCTCTGGGGGTGTTCGAGAGAAAAGTTCTTCGCAAAATCTTCGGTCCTGTTCGAGTCGGCGATGACTATCGCATCCGAATGAACCACAAGATGTATGAGCTCTACGAGGACATTGACGTAGTTCGGCGTATAACTGTGCAGCGAGTACGCTGGCTGGGTCATGTCCATCGTATGGACGACGAAGCTCCAGCGAAAAAGGTGCTCGAGGCGAGGGTCGCTGGTCAACGACAACGAGGGAGACCATGCCTCCGATGGATGGACCAGGCTAAGGAAGCCCTAATCGCACTTGGTGTATCCGATTGGAGAAGGCGCGCGCAAAGCAGAGGCGCCTGGCCAGAGCTGATGAGGTCGGCCGATACCCGGACACGGGTTGTTACGGGCACATAAGTAAGTAAGTAAGAAGGCAAAGCACTTTTAGAAATGAATTTCGTCAGATTCCAACAACTTCTATTTTTTTCAATATATGTATGGAGGTATCTCACCTTGGGGCACCGCAGAACTTAAAACGTCAATAAATAAAACTTTTGACGTGTACATGAAAAACGACGATACATGACTATTATTTTTTTTTGTCCCTTTCCAAAATGGTAATTTTTGTAAAGCAGTGAAATTATCTTATAAATGCTATTTTCAAAAATTGTATAGGAAGTAGGCGTAGTAGTTGCCCATGCCAACTTTCAGCCAACAATTTTTTATTCGCAAGATAAACTAAGAAACCGAATTTTATTATTATGTCCTGCATAAAACTAATACTATGCCGTCATTACCATTCCTGTTATATAGAAGATAGATGTGGTAGTAGTTCAATAATTATAATAATTTTGATCATCAAAATTTATGTAACAAATTTCATGTTTCTAGCTGTAGTACTTTTTGCACGTTTTGTCCTCCTAAAATTGTAGAAATAGCACTGTACAATTCATGAAGCAAAAACTTTCTTTCTTCAAACTTTTCCAAATCAAACAAGTAAATAAATGCATACGGCAACTACTCAGAAGAACTTGGATATGTACACGAAACTCAAAAATTTCATGGGAAGTGCAGGGCAATTAAACTAAAATTAAGTATGAATAAATATTAAATTAAGTGTTGACTTCTGACGTATACAAATTAAGTTTTGACTTAATATTTTTGGAAATAATTTTCCAACTAGACTGGCAAAAGTTAAAAGTGCCAAATTGAATTAGCGATGCACGTCTAAGTTATGCTCGTCTTTTTAGTTAGAGATATTATAAGATATAAGAAATATTCTTGTACAGCACAAGTTCAATTTAAAGTTGCTTAAATATGAAAAATATTAACTTGCGATTGTTTTATATAAGGTTGTAAAACTTTGCATCGCTTACCTGCTATCAAGGCCATAATCATACACGAAGAAAATGCTTGTGTTTGAATCAAGTAATTGCTTTGCTTAAACACAAATCAGCAATTGTTGACTCAATTACAGTGTGATTCAAGATGAAGTTTGCTGAATTGAAATCAGTCCTCATATTATATTTAGAAAAAAACAAAATTTGATTAAAATTTACCAATATTTTGCTTAATTACTATAAAATGAAAAAGCAAATTTTGATTAGATTCATGCTTAAATTTGTTGAGTTTTGATAAACTGAAATAGCTATATTTGATTGATTTTTTCCTCGAAATAAACCACACTTCGAAGTAAACGAGAATAATGCTCAAGTTTTGCTTAAAAAACCATACAAATTTAGCAAACAGTTTTCTGCATGTAATCATTTTTCTTTTCCTTCTTTTTATGCATCCTTGACTATAAACAGCTGACAGATTTTGCCCACAGGCTTTTTTTTTTGCGCTGTTGGAAACTTTATTTTTTCTACCAACTAGTTAACAAGATTATTTAGCATAACAAAGTGTTTCAATATCTTTTTAACTAGAAAAGTTATATAGTATATTGCATAAATTTTCTCGAACGATATTGGATGTTGACACAGTTTTAACTGAATACCAGGAAAAGATTTTTTTTTTCCTGTACTCCTTTGAGTGTAGTAAAGAAAACAACAAATCAAGTTGTGCAAAATCGATTTATAAATGCGAAAGATTGAGGGTTTCTTTTTTATTTTTTTTTTTTTTTTTTGATTGATTTGAAGAACCTGGTAACTGTTTGACTTTTGCTTGACTGGATTTTTTTTTTGTTTTGCTGTTACTGCCATTGCCAGATGTTAGTCTGTTGATGAACGTAAATTTCAATATTTCTTCAATTGAAAAACAATGAGCTCTGAGCAAGAAATCTTTTGGAAATTTTTGTATCTCTTTACAAGATTTTTACTTGGAGCTTACCAAATATATGTAAAGATATGCATATCTTATATATGTATCTATACAAAATATCTTCAACTTATTGTTGCTTTCTGTGATCAAATGTTGTTTTTGTTTTTATTTTGATTGTGTGGTAGATAATAGCTCTCGGTGCGTATTTGCATTTTAAACTTAATTTATTGCTTGCAAAGTTCATTAAAATTGCATGAGTTGGAATTGTTTTTTGTGCTGCATAAATAGCTACAGTTATGGTCAAAATAATAAGAGCATCTCATCCTCACTTCATACATATGAAAACATATAAATAATGTATTTTATTTATTTTAATTAAAAATGTTCTGTGACATTGTTTAGAACTGTTTGTGTACTAAAATGAGAAAAAATAAATTTAGACAAATTGATTTTTTAGTTTTAAAATAATTCTTAAAAAATCAAGAGTTGTTTTTTAAAATTTGAACAGGCAGATCGTATCTGTAGGCATCAGTATTTCGTTGCATACCCTCTTATTCTGTAGAACTGCCTACCATCTTTTTGGTATTGAATCAAGTAGCTTTTGACAGGCGTCCACAGACATGGCAAACTAAGACCGCTTTATTTCTTGCCATAGGGCCGATATATATGTAGTTTTTTTACTTAAGGCCATATCTTTCAAATCTTTCGATGTTTTTCGTGTCGTTGTCCTGTTGAAAAGTCCACAGCAAAGGCATATTGTCCTTCGCATAAAGCAGCATGACATTTTCCAAGATTTCCAGGTACAATTCTTTATATTTTCTTTGATTCAATAAATTCAACCAACTCCAACAAAGGAAAAGATTACCCAACGTTTAGTGTTTTCACTGCCGTTTTTAAGTGTCGTTATGGTTCCCAGGATTAACTCCTTGGTTGCTTCCTCTTCGTACAAAAGCTCTATCATCTGAACCAAATAAATTTATTTTTGTTTCGTCGGTATACAGTATATATATTTTATATTTTTCCAATTTTTTCTATTGATAGAAACTTGGTTGGTAGTAACAAATTCAATTTATTGCTTGATATTCCTAGCGCTAGTAGAGGAACTTTGCCTTGGTATAAGTTCATGTAAATTATTTTCTTGCAAGCGTCTGTGGATCGTTCTGAAGCTAATTGGGCCTATTCGGGCTTAACTTGACATTCTGCTGAGCATTTGCAGTTGCCAATAATAAAAGATGCCCACCATATTTAGCATTCCAAACTTTTATGGCACCCTGCTGCCAATATTCAAAAACAAAAATCTGTTACAATTCAGCTAACTTAAGTTATGAAACTGTGTTGTGTATGAAACTGATTAGTGTTTGATTGGAAGTGCATATAAATTTCGATTGGTATTGATGATTTCAATGAAGTGCTGGAGGATTTTTTTTACCAAAAGGAAATTCAGTGAATAACGAAATAAAATCCACAAAAAAAATTTTTTAATTCACACTCAGTTTTGAATCGATTAATTATTTATTTTAATTATACATTTTTGTTATTCAGAATAATAAATCTATGTTTTTATTCATATGAAAGTAAATCACAAAGAGTTTCCAAATTTTCAATCAAATTTTGATTTCTTGTTGTATCCATTATTCGTATTTTATCATTGTTCATTATTCTTTTTTCATTCATTTTTCGATTTTTAATTATTAATTTTTTCATTATTCATTTGTTATTTATTATTCATTTTGTATTTATTATTAATTTTTTCATTATTCATTTGTTATTCATTATTAATTTTTTATTTATTATTAATTTTTTATTCATGGCTTGAATACATTAAAAATTAAGGATAAACAACAAATTAATAATGAATAAAACATTAAAAATGAATAAAAAAAAAGAATAATGAATAACAAATGAATAATGAATAATAAATTAATAACGAATGTATAATGAATAAAAAATGAATAATGAATATAAAATGAATAATGAATAAAAAAAGAGTAATTGAAAATTGTGAGATTCTGTGTGATTTGCATTCTTTGTGAATAGCAATACTATGAATAAAAAAATTGATTCATTATTCTGAATAACGAAAATGAAAAATTAATCAATTTTCGAAAATATTGCTTATAAATCCATTTTGCATTCACTGTATGTATTCTTATGTCGTTATTCAGCTGTACTTGCAATTCCCAATATGAATTCAGATTTTACAGCTCTGCACTCATTATATTTAGAGACTGAATTCTCATTGATTGATCACTCAGGGATTCTTAAATTAGTTTCAATTTGTTTTTTTTTTTATGTTCAATTCCATTACAGGAATTGTAATTGAGGGTAATTGTAATAGTAATTGGGTTGGAGTCAAAACACCAATTACAAAAATGTTTCCAATTCCATTCCTGAAGAATTGAGATGCTCAATTACCAATTACAATTCCTGTAATGAAATTGACGATTTTTTCGAATTCCATTCCTGTGGAATTGAAACGTTCAATTACCAATTACAATGCCTGTAATAGAATTGACGATTTTTTTCCAATTTCATTCCATCAAGAATTGAGATAAATTACCAATTCCAAATTCCAAGGAATTGGAATTGAATTGTAATGAATACTTTTCGACTCAGCTCTGCTCTCATGAACAGATTCAATGAGAAACTAACTACGTCGGAGAACGAAAAGCAAATCATTCTTCAAGTAGTAGAAACTCATCAGAAGATTTTTCCGTACGGAGCACTTCGAAAAAACACTATTACATATATACAACAGAAGTAAAAATATTCTTAATAATTTACGCAGATATACTACTACAACAAATTCACATTTATCGAAAAAGTACATTCATATTATAAACCATATTTCGCCTAAATATTGTTCGATTTGCAAAAGTTATTAAATGTATTATCTACACTGAGCAAGCTTCATAACTAAAGTGTTAAGGTTTGAAAAGAACGTTATAATCTACCTGATTGAGAGATTTGAAATAATATCTGAGTTGAAAAAATCAACGATATTCGCGTTTATTTGCTTCTAGTGACCTCAAACATAATTTCATGCCAAATCTGAGTACGCAATCAGACTCAGCAACCAATTTTGCATGGGAATAGAATTTTGTTGTAATGTTTGTGTAGCTTTAATGCCAGTATGAAAATTAATAAATTCACATTCACAGGGCCCGAAAAACATATTTTTAACTGCGGCTTATTCAGTTTAAGAAAGTATGGTCTTTTTTTGTCGATTTACTGGTATTATGCAAGCACCTTTCATATGAGGGGGGGGGGGGGGAGGGGGGAAACGGCGAAACACACGCAAAGTAGGATTTGACTGTATCTATTATACAGCCACCATTCCTTCATTACCTTAGCTGTATGTTTCGGATCGTTGTCCTACTGAAACATCCACAAGCGATCCACTTCTAATTTGGCAACACTGGCCGGCAAAACTTCAAAAAAAATATTAAGGTAATCAAATTAATTCATTGTACTGTAAATTGACGTTTAGTTTCCTACTCAGTTTGCCGCCATACACCCCCGCCATCACCGAGCCACCACCATGCTTTATTGTAGAAGTAATATTTTACTCCTGGATCTCCTGATTTTTGCTTCACCATATTTTTGTAGATTTTTTCTTTGCAAAAATTTCGGATTTGTTTTGTCACTAAAAATTACGTTTTCCAAAAATTAATTTTCATACTTTTTGGCAAAATCCTTTGATTTTTTCTTGATATAAACTGCTTTTTTTGAGGAACTCTTCCAAATAGACCATTTGCATTAAATGCACGTCTTATTGTACTGGCACTAACGTTGGTTCCTGATGATGCGGACAGATCATCCGCTATTTTCGTTGCGCGTGCAGTTGGATCTTTTCGCACTCTTCTGACTACTGATGGTATTGCGACTTCACAGAGTTTTTTTGGTCTGCCAGCACATGGTCGATTTTCTAGTGCTCAAAATATTTTTTATATGTCAATGATTTTTTGGTGGTTATCTGACCTCTATCAATAATTGAAGCGATTTCGCGAAGTGGTTTTTCTATCTTATGGAACTTTATGACGACTACCCGTGTTTCATTAGAAGTTTGACTACGCATTTTAAAAATTTTTTCTTATAACTTACTTCCTCACTTTACCAAACGCAAATGATACAGAAACAATTGCTAACAACATAATTAACCAATTGAGAGAGGTACCGTTACATTTGTTTTAAATATTTGAAATAGCTTAGCTTACTATGCAGGTGTGCACTTTGTTTTGACTCGATATATATGGACTATTTTTGTTTTTATTAAATATTTTAATGTTGGGGTAAATTATTTGCTAGACTTTATGCATATCTTAAGAGAGACTTTAACAAGAATTTAAAACATAATAAGTTTTGGGACTAATTACAGTATTGAATATATTATATGTGGTATAACTCGTGTATAAAAAAGTATACACTTTGTTTGGACGCTCATTGTGTGTGTTAAATAAAACATCAGACTGTAAATTATTAATTACTAATATGCATTACATACTGATTTCCTTTATTAGTGATATAATTTTTTGTATCTGCTGATGGTTGAAACTTATCTCTAAGCCCCTTAAGCACACATACATATTTATTAATTATATAATCTTACATTTGCTTCATTTAACGAGCCATTCTTAATGAAATTCGCAAATAAACATTTATATTTCAGATCAAATGTTCTTTTATAAAAATTTGTTAGTATGAAAGGCAAAAAAATGTATTTGTTGTTCTGCTATGGTTTTTAACAGATTTTGATCATAACAGATTTTGTCTCATAGAATACCAATTATAGAATTTGGCATAGATTTTTTAGATAGTTCGAAAATCGGTTATGATTTCATAACACATTTTGTCACGCAGTATACGAATTTTGAGCTCATACTAGATTTTTTGACAGCTTAAAAGTTTGTTTGCAAAATCATAACAGAATAACAGAATTTTTTTACAAAAGATTTCGCTGAATAGATTCAAACAACAAATTTCTTTTAATAGCCGGCGATGTGGTGAATATATCCTTATTCAACTAAAATGTGTTTTTTTTTTTGACATCCTCTCGTTTAATTTTTTTTTTCTTTTGTCATTGAATTGTCTCTTTGAGTACTCTCGCTATAACACATAGCGAGCGATTAACAGCATTTGAAATAAAACTGTGGGTTTCGCCTCTACTATGCATTTGAAGTATCAATATTTTTTCTTCTACAGAACAGTGCTTTGCCCAATCCCATGGTTGGTTCACTAACATAATATAAAAACTTCTCGCAGCTTAACAATAAATACAAAACACAGCCTGCAATGTAAATAATTTTTTAAAATTTTTTCACACTCAAATTATACCCAAATTAATTCCAATTACTTTCGCACTCTTATTGTTATTCCGAAAAAAGTAATGGCACTCTTTCTAAATGACGCGAAAATAAAAATAAAATGGTTTTCATAAAAATGTATTTAATAGAATTAAGCCTTAAAGCTTTTTAGCTAGATCTACCTAGAAGTATACTATGAAAAAATAAAAATAAACATGTACTTGCAATACATTGTTACGCTCTTATTATTTTGGCCACCACTGTACGCATAAAGCGCTGTTGTTATGACATTTACTACCACGACCAACACACAAGGACACAAACGTTCAAAGGCTCAGAAACTTCCTTCCTTACTATGTCATAAACTTTTGGTTAATGTTTTCTATGAAATTAAGGATGAAGCAAAATAAAATGGCAAGCATTAACAAAATTTTCTATGAACTTCCAAGAATTTTAACGCAGTGAAAGTTAGAAGCTTGAATATTAAATTTGTAATGACATGACGTGCAAACTGTTACACAGTTGAAGAGAATTAACAATTAATTGACTATAACGAGTTAATTGCAGAGAAAGGTTTTGGCGACATGAAAAAATTGCAAATTAAAATAATTTTCATTTTGCTTTGCATTTTAAGATTGTTAGAAGTCTTGAATCTGTTTTAAAGAATGTAATGAGTTTTTGGCAACCATTTTTGTAGATCCATAAAAACCAATTTCGAATAACTTACAAGATATTAAAAATCTCATATATGTAGACTTTGAAAAACGACTAGACTTTGAAAAATGCAAGGCAGTATATGCATATTAGAAATTTCCAAAAAATATTAATTTTTAAATAAATTTATTTCCGACTAGTATATACCCACCGCGCTTCTTTCGCTCCACGCCTATCCCCTGAAAAGTGGGCTTAACTATAGTAAGGTCACGTCCATTTGCTGTATAGTTGCCGACAGTAACCATAGGAACTAAATTACCAAATTTTAGTCTTACACTACCAAAAACGTCTGAAATATATTATTTTTATTAATTTGTGGCTGGTAAAAGGGGGTGTGTCAACAGGTTTCTTTTCATAGATCTAGATACGAGTATTAACTTAAAAGCATATGTCATAAATTTGGTGCCATTAGGTGCTACCGTTCGTGAGATGCTAAGCAACATGAGTACGCGCACCGAGAAAAAAGCTTATGTTAAATTGAAAAAAAAACTAGTTTTCAGCTACTTAAGTACTTTATCAAAACGCCTAAGTTTTACATGTTGACTTGCCAATTTTCATAGGGTGATAAATTAACCAAGTATTTGGTAATTTTTAATACACTACTTTAAAAAGAATTGAATTTAAAAAATAGAACTTTTTTTCGGATTTTGGTTTTATTATTTTCCTTTTTTTTACGCTGCCGCATCTCGTTCTGTGATTTGCTTGACTGAAATCGGCAACAACACAAATTTTTCTTTTATCAATACCGTTTTTTTTTTTCTTAGAAATTAATGACTTCTCGGCTTTTCTTGCTGATGGACGTCTATTATAATAAAAACATTAAATTAAATTAAATATCAAATACAAAAATTTTATTTTCGCATGCCGTTGAGATTCGAACCCACACCAACCGATACCACTGTGTATGAAGACACTACGCTACGCATTGAGCCATACTCCTTCGTTACGCGGAGTGATTTATTCAATATTAGGGTATCGAAGCATTGTGCTTTCAAAGCAATGTATTAAACAATAAATTGCTTAGGTGAATTAACCTAGCTGCAGTTATGTCAGCAAACAGTAGTAAGGCTGCTTAAATCAGTTGGTAGAGCGTGGACTGGCATCAAAAGTTCCAGGTTCGATTCCGCACGGCGGGTAAAGAACTTATTTTTTTTTTACTTATTTTCTTTTCTTTTTGTTGATGAAATGTAATAAAATTTACTGGTGTGAATATTAAAGTGTGTTTTTTAAATTTACTTTATGTTATTTTTGAATAAAAAAGTGGTTTTATTACAAAAAAACCCATTAAATTATCAAATCTATCCTTATCTCGAATGTCTAATGACGCAGCTGTTTTTTTTTCAGAAAATAGCTCAAAATTATACTTAAGCCATCCATGCTAGTTGTTTTTTAATTTTGTATTTTTTGGATTTTGGGCTTAGGTGAATCAAATATTTTTTTTTGGCAAGGTATCGAAGTATGTGCTTTCAAAGCAATGTATTAAACAATAAATAGCTTAGGTGAATTAGCATAAGTTTATATTTCCTATATAATTCTCTTCACCCAAGCTGACTTAGGTGATGTACCTATAGCTTTTTTTCTCGGTGCACCAATTATTTTATATATATAGATACATCACCAAATAGTTACTCCATTCTGAGTGTCAATGTTCCGTGACTTTTATTTTCATAGCTATTCCGTATCAAAAATATGGCGTGCATGGGCCGAACCACACTGCGTTTTCCAATGCCCGCGTAAGTTTTCCAGTAGAAAGATGCGGCAAATTAGTAACTTCATACTGAGTTTTATTATTATGCAACATTAAGGTTCAAAGCTATTCGATATAAAAAGTTTTAATTGTATGAGTGGGAGTTTCATCCCGGCAAAATATTTCAATACGCATTACTTGTGTTCACATAAAGAGCGCATCATTCTTCTTGCAAATAGTGTTGTTTGTACAGCGCTATATTTGTAGCACTTTCCATAACAATAACGTTGCACTTGAAAAAAAGTATTCGATTTTAATGTCAAAAAAATGAACTTCAAAAACTTTAAAAATTCATCAAATCGTTCGAAGTGAATAACAGCATGTCTACACAGAGAATTTAGTTTGAATTTCCAGTACAAAGTTGAGTTTTGCCGCTGAACTCAGAATTAACTATAGTTTCCAGTTTGCTTTCTGAGTTTATTAAAACTCAATTTGATAAATGCCTAAAAGTATGCTAATGTTCTGAAAAAAGGATACGTTCAGATGAACATTTTTAGATCGTAATGTACGTTCAGAGTATTGAACGATTTTGTTCTGCGAAATATCAAACTCAACTAAACTCAATTCTGTTGACACATCTCTGTGTGAACAGCTTAAATTGAACTCAAACTAAACTCTCTGTGTAGACATGCTATAAGGTGAATACTACAAAGTGTCCGCGCTTCCTTTAAAAAAAAAATAAAAGTAAACGTTTAGTAACGGCTTAAGTAAATTGGCCAAACTATATCTATGTCCGTTTTTAGTTTTTAATGTTTGTAGGAAAAAAATGGAGGTAGAACGTTTGAAACAATGCGTTATCGTATGAACTTTATACAAATAATAAACAGTTTTCTTTGCCTCCTGAACAATAGATAAACGACTTACGTCGTATTAGAATTAGGCCAACAATATGAACTATAAAGGAAAAAAAGCCCTTGGTTCTCGCAAAATTTTTATATATCTAATACAAGGAAAACAAGGCGCTTGTTTCTCGCTAGGTTTTTATTCCAACTACAAGGAGAACAAAGCGCTCGGCTCGTTCTACGATTTCATATTTTTTACAGTGGGAGCGGAGCGCATGCATCTGATGACATGACTATGTAAAAAAAATGCGCTATACACAAGGAGAATGAAGCGCTCTACTGTTTGAAGAACTTCAAATGCGCTAATGGAGCGCTCGCTTCCCTGCTCGGATATCTTACTTTGACTCGAGAAATTGGCTTTTTTGCGTTGACGGAGGTAAGCTCAAGAACTGCTGCACCGATTTTAGTGAAATTTCTACTATTCTTACAATAATTTATTGTAGCGTCGGTCCTACCTTATAATTCTGCCATGGTTGGGCATTCTGCTATTCGCAAACAAAGAGCTTTTTCTTTTTCCATGCAGAGAGTCTCTTTATTGAGCGCTGAGCAACATTTTTTGGCGAAACAAAAACAAACTTCTGCTAGCTGAAAGCAATGACAGCTCCGAAGCCAATCAACAAATGACTGCTTGCAAGAAATTGATGAAATTTTTTTTTTAAATTTAAAATATAACTTTTGCGACAAAATTATTGATTCTAGATATATGAGACCTATTACTTTTCCGTTGGAATTGTGATGATCTCTCATTTATCCATACATGATATTGACATATTTTTTATTGTTTAGACAGAAAATGGCAAAAAAGATCTGAATTTCATAAAAATGTCCACTTATGAGAGATTATTGGCTAAAAACTTTCCATTTCTTTCTTCTGTCTTCTTAAACGAATGACACGCCGCTGGTGCAACCTTGATGTTGCCGAACAAAAATGTCAGCGGTCGTGCCACTTGAAGCGAGTACGTTCGACGTAAGCAATTTAAAAAAACCGACATTTTTGAAAAATTATATAGGTATAGTGGCCTGGTAGACGTAGTACTACCTAAAATTACTTTTCGTATCGAAAGTGATTCTTTTTTTTCAATAGAAAGCGCTGCATCGATGAAGTGCCAATGAATAACTTCATGGTCAAGTACGTTGGATTGATGCTTGTGAAATAAAAAAATAGATAAATTTCAGTCATAGGAAATGTTGTTTGTATCATTAAGTTTCAAGATATATGATTTTTGATGACAATTGATGTTACGTTCAATAAAGTTTTAGTGAAAGATTCATGTTAATATCGTAACTCAATTTTGAGTAATAAGCTCAAACACATTTTTCTACATACACTAAAAATTTGGCCTATAGTAGGCAGTGTGAACGGCCGAGAAAAATAGAATATGTAATTAAACTTGATCTAAGCCGTACTAAAGCTCTCTGCCAAATTTCAAAGCAATCGATAAAAAATAAAAAATTTCTATAAAAAAAAGCTTCTTAGGTTTTCGGGAATTTCCAATAAATTAATAACAAAATAACAACAAAACAATAAAAGTCCCAGCCAAATCTGTTAAGTCGTTTATGAGTGATGCCATTACCAACGCACATCATTTAATTTTTATTTATACAGAAGAAGAAGATAAGTGCATTTATTCAAGGCGTTTGTTGTATTGACATTGCTACTGTTTTTAGAAAAGCTGCAATTATCTATAAGTTATCTTTAGTCTTAATACACGGTTATACATATCAATTAAATTCTAAGTCTTTGAAATATTCTTAATTAAAGCTATTTAATTGTGCAATCCTCTCTGGATATGACATTATCGAAACACAACGTCTATTTAATTACTTAAGATATTACAAAAAATGTTTCGCGAACTAATTTATAACATGTTAGTTTCATACGGTCAATGTAAGTCAATTGATGCCACATGGCCTTAATTAAAAAGCGAATACTTTTGCTACTGTATTCAAATTTTCTAAAAATTTTTTCAAATAAAACTTAATAAAATCAAAAGATAGTTTGAGTTAAGATCTCTGATGTTATATAATATGTTTCATCCACCACTTTATAATATAACAGTTTAAAAATATATCCACCTAAATTTAAATGCTTCAGAAAATTTGACCAGTTACAGCCACCGGTATTGAATATTTTCTGTTTATTCAACTACTAGGGCAATTTTTGAAGTCAGTGACTTATTGAATTTCCTGCGTAGAAAATATATTATACCTGCCAACTGCCACCAATTTTGACAAGCTGCATACTTTAGTTTGTGTTTGACAGCCATTGGAAGCAGACAATTTTGGGCATTTTGGCGAAAATGGAAAAAGTGAATTTCGTGTGCATTATTTTTTTGCATAAAAAAACTATCACCAAAACTAAGTAATTCTTGAGAAATACTTTGGGGACCCTTCATCATTTATTGCTATTGTTAGGAAATGGTTTACTAAATTTAAAGAGTGGTTTACCAAAGAGGTCGTCATGCCAGAAGTCGTCGATAAAACCCATGGAATGATATTGGATGACCGAAGAATAAAATCACGTGACATGACTAATGTGACCAACTACTTTTGGAGAAATTTCGGAATGGATTCAGAGTCTGGATAGAAATTTGGGAATGATATGCAAGTATTTTCATTTGTCAATTTGACAACTTTTGCGGTCTGGAGGCAGTATTGTAGTGTAGAATTTTGTAAAATTTGATTTTTTTTTAAATATTTAAGATAAAACGTTTAAGAATATATCCCTCAAAGGAATTTTTAAAATTTCAATTATTTACGAAGTTAAAGTTATAAATAAAATGCCCGTTTATAGGGCTTTGACTGCCTGTAACTTTGCTCAAATCTTCAAACTCGCTTTTCCCAAAAACTACTTTTTCCAACACGTTTGACATGAGACTCAGGAACCAATAGAATCCAATCCATCCAATTATTTTTTTCAATTCTTAATATTTTTTTTTTATATTTTTTGTGTATTATTGAAATATTAATAAATTTATAATAAAAAAATGGATTGAATTCTTAAAAAAACCCAAAATTTCTTCCTCTAGACTAGAATACTGCCTTAATATAGTTTAAAATAACGAAGCAATGTGCGAGTACATTTCACACATTAAAATTAATCATTTCCGACGTTTGACAAATCCACATTTAAGGTAGAAGTACTAGCAACAGGATTGGTATCGGTCTTGTTTTTCATTTTATTTATCTTTATCTTTCTTGCAAGTTGTACTTGACGAACCTAAATAATTTATATTGTAAAATTGAATTATATTTGTCTTTACGATAACTGAAAAACAAATCAGCTCACAAAATATTTTCCGGTAGGTCGATTGAAAGTAAATATGAGATACTGAGATAAGCAGAGAGATTGAGATAAACAGACAGAAAACTTCGATTTTGACTAGAGATCACACAGCTTTCAGACAAATGGCTTATTTTTAGCTCAATTGTATGCATCATTCAAAAGTATGCGATTGCTCCTCTCGCCAGATTAGGTGATTTACCGTCAGTTGGGCCGTATTTTCTATATTTGACCTAATTACTGTTTTTTGTTGAAATAAAAGAAACTTCCGTATATTTCGGAGTAGAAAATTCCGGGATTTCGAAGCTTAGCTTTGAAACACCGTAACTTGCCTATAAATTTCGAAATGATTCCGATATTTCGGAACAGTTGGTCAGTCACATTAGACATGACTGAGGCTGTATGCCTCTTAATTGAGCGATTAGATCCCATTTTACATGAATATTGGGACATAAAAAAGCGATTGATCACACTCGACCACAAGCGCAGCCGTGTAATTATTTCAAAGGATTGTTTCGAAATGTTTAACCGCAATCCGAAAGAGTTTTTAAAGCATGAATAGATTACAACACACCAGAGCCCAAGGAACAGTCAAAGCAGTGAATTTCTCCGGGTTAGTGTGCACCAAAGAAGGCCAAGGTGGATCTGTCGGCCAACGAGGTCATGACGACAGTTTTTGTGATGCATGCGAGGTAAATAGCATCGATTATCTTGAAAAGCTGTAGGATGAATTCGACATTGATTTTAAGCAAAAACGACCTCATTTAGCGATGAAAAAGTGGCGAACACGTCTGTAGTTAGCATGGCAAAAATCCATAAATTGGTTTATTAACTGCAACACCATCCACCATATTCTTCAGATTTAGCCCTCTGTGACTATTTTCTATTTCCAAATCTAAAGAAATGGCTCGGTTGTATGGGACTTCTGTCGAATGATGAGGTCACCACTGAAACAAATGTCTATTTTGATGACTTTGATAATACCTATTATTTTAAAGGAGTAAAAAGACCTATCCAAGGACATACTTTCTTCACGAACAATTAAAAACTGGTAAGTTATACAAAATACACCATTTTGGGCACATTTTTGGCACACCTTTAAAAAAAATTTGTATGGTACTAAGACCCTCTTAACATAAGCGATATATTAAAAATAGTGGAGCTTAATAACTTTCCAATAAGATAAATTTTACGTAAATCCAATGAAAAATATGTATTTAACAGTGGTTTTAACAAAATGTGTTTTTAAAATAGCAACAAATGCCACTTTTGCAGGTTAATACGAGTTATAAGATGGTTAATAAGATGCCAAATTGAGGGTAAAAGTAAAAAATTTATCTTTATAGCATATTTGCGAATGCGTTCTGTGAAAAATAAAAAGTTACAAGAAAATACATGTTTTTGAAGCGAAGCTTTTTACTCCTCGTTCTGTGATTTGCTTGGAGTGAAATCTGAAAAATTTTCGACAGATTTTTTCTTGGAAATTTTATGGTTTCCTTGTTGCTAGCGCTTATTACAACAAGAAATTTTAATGCTTTAATATTAAATAATAAAAAAATTTTTGTTCGTGTTCACTTGAATGAGAGCCCAATGCACTACCAGGACACAAGCACTTGTTAGAAAGAGTTGTTAATTCAATATTAATTATAACAGAAGCTATGCTGCAGTAGATTGTCACCATCTATCAATAGATAGAGGATTGTGTATTTGCTATGCTACAAATACCAAAAATTTGCTTTAATTTGCCACAAGGTGTCTCCAGCATCGGTGTGTTTGTATTGTGAATGTGGTGTTGTGGTGTTGTTGGCACGAAGAAATTTAGCAATGCCTACAAGTGCGTTGACAAGTGCGTTTTAAAGTGTCAAAAAAAATAGATGTATTAATAAATATGGAATTAACAAACGCATGCATGACATCGGCAAGGTATCTGTTAAATGTTTGTTAAATGTTGTTTCGTGTGCGTTCTTTAATATATATATTTTGAAGCGAAGCTTTTTACTCCTCGTTCTGTGATTTGCTTGGAGTGAAATCTGAAAAATTTTCGACATATTTTTTCGCTAGGTAGTACGCTTTTGAAGGAAAAAATTTGTTCAGTGCAGCCAAGTTCGCAACCATGTGTGGAAAGTTAAAATGGAGAGTCGCTGGCATTATATGCCATAATATGTAATTGGCGTGGAAATTTGACATTCAACAATAAAACAATAAGCAGTAAATATGTTTTCTGTATATATGTAATTTATTTTGTTATTTTAAATTTTTGAATTTAAAAGTTAATTTATTAAATGAAAAAATTATTAAGCTATCAAATCTATGTAACTGCAAAAAAGCTTCGCTTCTCTCGTGTGTTCAACGATGCACCTGTGTTTTATTTTTTTTACCAAAAAGTACTTTCAGGAGAATCAAAAAAATTCCCAGGAATTTTCTCCGATTTGAAAAAAAAAAGTATTTAGAAATCATTTTTATGAGTTTCTCTAAGTTTTGAGACCGTGAACGGCTGACTTTTTTTTCTCCATACAAAACGATCCGGTGTAATATATATTCATATAATTTATTTATGCCTTTTCAACTGAAAAGCATACTGTTTTTTATTTAAACTTTCCTAGTCAAGGATAAAGCCTTACAAGAATTCACAAAAAGTTTGATTTGATCAACTGGGTTAAAATTCTCATTTTTTTAAAGACTAGAGCTTAAGTCCCAAAACTGGATATTTTTACCAGAAACAGTGACAAATAAATATGTGCTTGCGGTTGTAACCGGTGATAAGTTGTGCATTGTTGCTTGTAACACTTTCCGTTCATTATGCACACCACACACTCTGCTACAACAGAGCCGGATGGTGCCGGCTATTCCAGCTAGTAGTTTGAAAAAAATTTTGGAAATTTTTCAATACTTGAAAGCAGATAGGCGTCAATATCATAGTTCGCCTGTGCCGCCAAAGTGCCTCTAGACGTCCCTGCCAATTTGTGTTATTCTTTGGTACACCACGTCGTATGAATTTTGTTTAATTTCTTAGGGTAAATTAAGCACATCGCTAAGTAGCACAAATGCAACTAAAGTGTTACATAAACAAAAATGACCTTCGTTTAAAAGAAGCCGAAAGGGATTTTCAACCCTTGTCAAAAACATACAACATGAATTTCTCCAACAATTAATAAGGTTTTGCCTGGAATTGTTTTAAGCATCTTCTGCAAATAACTTCAATTAATATTCAAATATTAAGATGCTTTAAATACCGCAAGGCACTCAAAACTTAACTATTTAGTGAAAATGTTAATCTTTTAATACTTTAAGAAGCAATAAATATTTCAATGACGTACAAGTCGAATCAACGCTTAACTGTAAACAATTCAACTATAACTAATTGTTTTTCTATTATCTGCTCATTCATTCAGGTTATTTCTGAACATTTGAACTTTGTTAATAATCTAAGTCATTTGTCTTCGTTATTTATGTTTAGAAAACTTATAACACTATTTAATTTGCATTGAAATCTTTCGATATGCCTGCTAGATCAATCGATAATTTTCTGTACTCATTTATCCAGCTGTTTATTTCAATTTTATTGCATACTTTTAGGCTTAGTTTTATTTGAGCCAAAAACTTCGTCTATGCAGTTTACTTGGTTAAAGTATGGCTAGCAACTTTTGTATACAAAGCGCGATGGGAGCAGTTGCGGTAAGCATTTTATTGGCTGTGGTTAGAGTTTTCTTTTCATTTCGCTTTGTGGTTTCTTCTGCTTTTATTGTTGATTAAGATGAAGCCATTAATAATGTAATTTTAACTTAGGTAATTACATATTGTATAAGGGTACATATTTTAATTCTTTAGAAATTCGTTGACAAAAAAAAAAAAGTTCAAATAAAAATAATATAAAAAATGTTAATGAATTCTTTGTAAATATGTGTTGATTGAATAAAGAAACATTGAAAAGTTTTAGTCCCCCTTGTATTTGTTTTTTGTTTTCTTTGCAAATTGTAAATAAATTTCATATTATACACTTCAGTTTTCTTTTGCCGGATACGGGTAGAGCGTGGCAACCAAAAATAACACCTGAAGGTAGTTTGTTCTTATCATTTCTTCATCATTCATTTATCATCTGCACCTCCGTTTCGCATTCAGGCAAAGCCGCAGCTTCATTCCACGCCCTCAAAATAAACACTGTGTACGTAGCTTGTGTCTCGTTGACTTTACTGTGGAGATGTTTTGTATAGTATCCATCACCTCCACCCCCTTCGGTACAGACCCATTTTCTCATTTCATACTATTTGCATATCTGTCATGAGGTAGGTTGAAGATTTATTAAGCGTTGTGTACGTACACACATACGGATAAAATAAGAGTTTTTGTTTCTGTTTTTGTTTTTATTCTGTTTTTGTTTTTCTTGCATATAAGAAGGTTTTTTGCTGTAATGAATGAAATAAAGGCTCCTAGAAGAAAAGTGTGGAATACATGACTCTAAGGATGCATGAATTCTTAGTTGAAAAAAGAGAGAAAAAGATGCATGACCTATTGAATTATCTTTGAATCCAAAGAACTATCTTTTGAGGTGACAAAAATAAAAGATGCGTAAGTTCATGAATTGCCTCAAGTCGCTGCTGATTTTTTTGTTTTGTGTTGTTTTGAATCATTTCTGTCATTTTACTTTATTGCTTTCCTTAAACTAAATTATTTAAAACATTCATAATTTGGAATTTATTTTCTGTAAAAAAGTTTATCTAAATAAAACATGATATATGTATTGTCATAATATGCACAAGACTACACAAATCTTGAATACATAATAAAAACATAGGCTATTTAATGCATTTCTTAGTCATGTAAGAAATAGTGCGCAGTTTCTATATAAATCTTTCATGCATAATAAAAACATACTCCATCTTGAGGAAGCTGAAATGGATGCCTGATTTTTTTATGACATCAGCGTGCCAAAAATCATGCATTCTAAAATACATTCCTATGCATGCCTATCTCCTGCTGGGCTGTTTAATTCGAGTGACATATTATTATACATATTAAAGTCTCATTAATCTTGAATAAATTTCATTAACAAGTTGAACCCTAACGCTACATAATGATTTATTCAGCTCAATACACTTCAAAGGAATGCAAAAACTTTGATTAATCAACATTCAGTAAGCCGCGAGTTTCACACAAAATGAGTGAATGTGCTTGAATTGCTGTTAAAATCTCTAAAGCGATTTAAATGAAGTATTAAATTCGTATTTGATTTATTTCAAAATCAAAATTTTAAAATGATTCTGTTTGAAACGTTTCTTCATCATTCTCTATTGTGTCAAGAACTTTCTTTTTAATATATTTGAAAAGATGTTTTTCTAGATATATATAAATATATGAGTAGATAAAATGACTGCCAAAATTAAATTCGTCTTATTTTTTTGATTTATTGTATGAGTTTCTATTTTTAACTATTAATATAAAAACAAAAAATTCCATCATAATAACAGTTCATCTTGTTGACCTTGTTATTAAATTAGAGTGAAGAATTTGAAGTTTTTTCTGTACTGGGAATTGATCACTATACATATATATATATTACCTGTCGCAATAATGATTAAATACTATGCCCAATATAAGTGGCAGCACATATGTTATCTCATGTTGAAATATAAAAACATATACCTATATTGACATCAATGATGGATGATATTAGAAAATTTACTAAATATACATACGTAATATATGGTTATGATTAATAAGAAAGCAAGTATAAGGATACCCCAATAAACATTATTATGAGCGTTTCTATATGTGATTAAACAGTGTGAAATTTCTGAAGATATTATCGCTCTTAATTATCATCTTAAGAGCGCTAATATGAGCTTATGTGAGCGCTCTTAATTATGAGTCAGAAAAGGGTCTTAATTATAAAGGTTTTATGAGCGCTCATAATTATGAGGCAGAAAGAGTCATATCCAGAAAAGTTTTATGAGTACTCATAATTATAAGTCAGAACAGAGTCTTATTCATGAAGATCTTATAAGCACTCATAATCATGGCTCTAAAAATAAGTATAAAGTTTTATGAGCGCTCATAGTTATGACTCCAAAAAAAGACTTATTCATAAAGCTTTTATGAGCGATCAAATTTATGAGTCAGAAAAGAGACATACTTTAGATGAATTTAGAAGTAAGCATCAATATGATTCAGAGTTACTTTTTCTCGAATTAAAGATATAAAATATGGAATTTTTTTCTAAGTGCAACTTTTTTAGCTACGAATTGAACAAAAAAGCAAATTAATGGGGCGGGGGGGGGGGGGGGAGGAAGTGGTAAAACCGATGTAACGAAACGGGATTCCTATATAAAAAACCACAACAGCTCCCCGTACTTGGCAGCATAAAAACGAAAAAAATTTTCATGTTAAAAATGTTCATATTCCGAACTCACTAAGTCTCGATTTTCAGATGGATGCTCTACACCAGAGAACGAAAACAAACAATAACAAATCGTTCCATTTCGTTACGTTTCGATCTTTCAAGCGTACGAAACAAAAACGATTGAAATAACAAAAGAACGATTGAGCGTCTGTTTTGTTTTTCGTTTGCTGTTACCATGATACAATGATAAGGTAGGCCCATGATACTAAATGCTCTCACGCGTCAACGAAGAGCGGATAATGAGAAGGAAGATGCTTGTCAAAACGACGAAGTACGTAAAAACGTCAAATGAAATAAAAATATTATGTTTTTTCAAATCGTAAACAAACTCTGGCACAAACTCTGGCACATCTTGCAAGTAAAGCGAGAAGAAAACCTTGCACACCAAAACCAAGGTGTCATAGGTTACCTTCAAGGCATCAGCATAGCCCTCTTGTACCTTCGCCAGCTGCATGGTGGCCAGCAGCAGTTGATGGCTTGGCCATGCGATGTAGCACCAATTTAATTTTCTCCCATAAAGTTGCAAACATAAACATCCATAAAGTGCGGTCGCGTGTGTTGAATTTGTGATAATTTGAGTGAAAATATTATAACAGTGTAATAAAAACTATAAAATGTGAAACTCTTAAAATTGCAAACAAATCTGTAACAAATTCTAACCTACAAACTGCGAACGTGAGTATAAAGAAATTTGCGATGAACAGCTGATTTTGACATCAATCTAGCTTTATTCTGCTTTCTACTCCATTCCTCTCCGTGATGAGCTTACCTTATAATTCTGCCATGGCTGTTACGAGCAAAACTATAAACAAAACAAAAAATTTTGTAACCAAGAGACACAAATGAAACCGAAACAACGATTCGTTAAACGTTCGTTGGATAGCAACAAAATAAATATTCTACTTCGCATTCTTTTGCGCTCTTTGTATTTTTGCTTTGTTTCTTTAGCAAATTCTCAGCAAAATTGTCTGCATCTTCTGTTTTTTAATATCATAATTTGTTGTGAAACAACAAAACAAAAGCGATGCTCACGCTGTGTGCAAACAAGTCTTGTGTTATCGTTCAATGCCTTGATCATTAATGAAACGTTTGCTTTGGTATCGTTTTTTATACTGACAAACAAGGTTGATTTATAAGGTTGTCGCAGGGCTGATCGCACTCTCTTCTCAGTACTCATAATTGTCAAAACCAGCCAATTTTGCGAATGACTACGAAAGAAAACGGATGATAAAAGAGGGCACTTGCAGATTATCTATGAGCTGTCAAGGTTGATTTATAAGGTTGTCGCAGGGCTGATCGCACTCTCTTCTCAGTACCCATAATTGTCAAAACCAGCCAATTTTGCGAATGACTACGAAAGAAAAACGGATGATAAAAGAGAGCACTTGCAGATTTTCTATGAGCTGTCAACTTCGATTTGACAATTATGGGTACTCGCTCTCTCCCTTGCGACAACCTTATAAATCAACCTTGTGAGCTGTCAACTTCGATTTAACAATTATGGGTACTCGCTCTCTCCCTTGCGACAACCTTATAAATCAACCTTGCGGACACATTAGCAAAAGTTATAAAAATTACGTTAGCTCTCTCTTCCGCTGAAAGGATTCGTGTTTCGTTCGCCCTCACTATCGATGCAAATAAAAAATATCGACTTTGTATCACATTCCCAGAGATCGGTTCGGATATCGTTTCGTTTATTTTCGTTCTCTGCTCTACACATTAGTTCACGTAGCCATATTAAGTTTCATTCGTTGACCCTACTCATGTTAAATGAAGTATTCGTTCCTCTTTTCTTCTTTATCTGATGGAGTTGGATTACGACTTGGCTATATTAATAGTAAAGCACAAACCATAAAGTTCACATAAAATTTCCGAAAAATTACTTAAAAGTTTTGCCATTGCAATCGCCACAACTATCGCCACTATGCTGTTCTAATAGCGTTGCAATCGATTTGCATACCATCAATATTTAAAGCTAGGTTCATGATCCCAAAATAATCAAAAAAAAAAAAAAAAAATGCCAGAATTTTCAAAGCTTTGTGCTACTGCAACATAAAATTCCCGAAAATGTACTAAAATGCACTTCTTGCTTGTTAGAAGAGCATAAAAGCTGAGATTGTTTATGAATATGATAAAAAATATGCCTTGCAATTGGAAAGTAAAATGATTATTTTAATTTTGATTAATATATTTAGTTTGCTTGTTTCCAAAATTTGCAAGTTAATAATATTTAAATTTTATTAATTCATATTCATTTTGTATTTTAGAAAAATTTTTGGTTTATTAGATTGGGCCGAAAAACAACCTTGCTTCCATTGAAGCATAACCTGCAGAAACGGAGTAGTATTTGAATTAGTTAAAATTGATGTTTTCAAATATTAGCAGCATTTCTACCAATAGATGGCTGATGTTTTTCAGAAAATATATATTCCTGTTCGCTTTTTTCCTTCTCTGTTGGGTTTTATTTCGTTGATATGCACGATAAAATAAATTTAATCAAGTAAGCGCGGTAGCATTGGGTAAAGCTTCCTAAGCAAAGATTTGTTCGTCCCCACTGCGGTTGAAATTTCGTTATTTATTTTCAGAATACAATATTTCCACAATTATACCATAATTTTTTGTTCTTATTAAAAGAAAAATTGTAGAATATTAAAAAAAAAATAAACTTAGTTAAAATCGATTCGACTATTTTGGGTAGACAATATATTTTTTTTGGCATAAATTCTTTGCAATAAATTAAATAAATAAATAAATTGTTCGTTTTGACACAACAGAGGCCGGATGGGGAATGGGCAATTAGTTTCTCTGACAAGTTTTGACAATTTTTTTCTTTAAAGTAATTGTAAGTTGTTAATTGTAAATTGGGTAGTAATAATTAAGGTTTTTAATAACCAACTAGGACACGAAAGCAAAAGCTTTCGTACAGCATTTACGTACAGCAAGTTCTGTACGTAAATACAGAATAGAAATACTAAACTATTCAAATAACTGTCATACCATAAGCTAGGTTTTCATTTGCTCAAAACTGTTGAATGTCAAATATGACATCGCCATGTTAAAAATACCAGTTGGGTCTAAAGGGTGGTTAAATTTTAAGGGCCGATGTTGAATGTGAAGCACACCTAAACGTCAAGTTTTTTTCTGCATTTCACACAATCGAGCAACGCGTTAAAGTCATTCAGGCTTATTATGAAAATGGGCGTTCAAATCAAAATGCATATCGTGCACTCCGTGATTTTGAAATGTGGGTACAATCGGAAAAATCGTGCAAAAATTTGAGCAAACCGGGTCTGTAGGAGATGTAAAAACACCAGTGCTTGCTCGTTTGATGAAACCTATTGTGATGTTTGGGTTCTATCCCCTTGCAGTCTTATTAATATACTAGCATTGCTTTTGGTGAAATTTTCACATGTCTCTTTAACTTCGATACAAAACAAAGTAATGTTTGAAAGTACACGTTTTCTCTTTGAAGATTGGCTTGTTTTATGCTTATTACTAATTTTTTACTAAAAAAAAAACTGTAAGGATAATACTTGATAAAATCAACAGCTCCAGGCTGTTGTTTCGTACTTTGCAACCACACACTATCTTTTCACAAAAAAAAAAAAAAAATGTCAGGATAATATTTGATATAATCAACAGCTCCGGGTTATTTTATCTATTATTTTAATGCATAACTTTTTTTTGCGCCAAGTCAAAGTGGTAGTAGGTCTTACTATATATTTTTGAGAAAAAGCTGTTCACATTTTTTTGACTAATTTTAATTGAAAAACTTTTTGTTTTCCTTGCAGGTAGATCAAATTCAGGCCGAATACAAAGTCTTAGCTTTGCAGTGTCATCCGGATAAAAACAATGGCGACAAGAATGCGGAGGTTAAATTTCAAAAATTAAAGGTAACTTTGTTTTTTTTTTTTTGTAGGTATGTTATTACAAATATAGCAGCAGCTAAGCAAGTGATGCTTATAGGAATCTGTACCCTACAATGAACACCCTCATGTAAGCTTGTAGAACTTTTAAGTTCTGTAATAAAAACTAAAATAAATAACCATAACAAAAGCCTTTAAGATTTTTGTTTATCAAACAAGAGTAAAATTAAAACCATTTTAACTTAACTTGAGATGTTATAACATAAGTTCAAATTAAAGCTTCGTAGTTTATTTAAAATCTTTCTACTACACAATGTTTTGTTAATTTTTGTAATGACTTGATAAAGTATTTTGAAACAAACAGCTTAAATATTTAAAAATGTGAAATGTTGAAGTTTTTATAGCAACAACACAAAACCTTGTTCCGCATCAGCAGCACTTTTAATCAATAAATGTGAACATTAATCGTTTTTAAATCCGGAGCGTAGGAACGGTCGGTGAAACATGTCTTCAAAAGAATATAGCAAAAAAAAAAAACAAAAAAAACCACGAATATGTTTCATATTTTACTTTCATCTCTATAAAGAAGCAGAGCTGCCAGGTGGCGTGATTTTCCCTATTTTTAGGGATTCACCGACTAAAACGGGATGGCATGAAAAGCAGTGTTAAAAATGGAGTAAATGTAAAGCCTAGAATTAGACATTTTTAAAGTATTTTGAACTATATTGTTGAATCAAAATATATCACCTCTAGTTTTAAATGAATTTAAATATGCTTGACATTCCAAATACTAGGAAAATCTTTACATTTTTTAAAAACTAAAATTATTTCTTAATCAAATTAGAACGATCTTGATATAGAATCTAATTCTCTAAAAAATATTTTTAGTTTTTCATAACAAATAGTTCAAGAATTTTACTAAAGAATTTCGTACATCATTGATTTTGACGCTTTATTTAAAAAAAGAAAAATTAATAAAATAATAGTATTGAAATATAAAAATTAAAAAATTTCTCACTTTATAGGTTATCTTTTTTATTCTCTTACCCACTGAACCATAAGCGAAGGTTTTGAGTAAGGTGAGAGTTTTGCGAACGTTTTTGGTTAGAATTTTTTTTTTTTATTTTTATTTTTTATTTTGTCGCTTAAAAGTGCTTGTTATAAAAGATTAAATTCGTGAAGGCTTTTCCTATAAAGAAAAATTGTGCATATTTTGCGAAATTCATTAAAAACTTATTTTGAGTCGAAAATGAATCATTTTTGTATCATTTCAGTAGGTAAGACTTCCTTGTAAATGAACCATTTTTTGTTCATAAATGAGTTCGGAAATGAATCATTTATGTTTCTTTTTTGCATTCTGAAATGAGTTCATAAAAGAATAATTTTTTTTATCATATCAGTAGGAAACAATTTCTCATAAACGAACCATTTTTTGTTCATAAATGAGTTCACAAATGCATCATAAATGTTACTCTTTATATTCTAAAATCAGGTAAATAAAGGAACTTAAAATGAAAATGTTAACCTTCGTACAAACGTCATATGAACTTTTTTACCAGTGCGAGTTGGATGTACTGCTACACGTATAAAAATTTTCAACATTTCTATCAAAAATTAAAATAAAGCCCAAATAGAATGAAAACCACGAAAACATTCCAAGCAAAAATGTAATCAAATAAATTCCTTAATTAATAACTTAACTATTTTGATATTTCATATATAATTTGGAAGTTTGTCAAATTGGAAAACAATCACGCTTTCCCCTTTGAAACATCAATATCATGAAAAACACAATGCGTGAATTCCAGCCCAGGTATATTAATGCTATCAACCCAATGATTAATATGATCTCTAATTTTAGTAATAATCATTTCTTCTTTAACAAAATATCGATATGTAATTATAAATAGTATTATGCAATAATAAAATTTATAATTCAAAAAGGTTCTTTTTTTAACTCATTTAACTCAATTCAGGGATTGATACAAAAAGGGTTCAATTTCGTTTCGGTTTCGAGTGCCGAAAAAGAACTTTTGTATGGTTCATTTTTGAACTCATTTCCGAAGAAAAAAACAGTTTGTTTCTGAGACGCATTTTCGTCCGGCGATTGATTCAAAAAGGGTTCATTTCCGAGTGCGAAAAATAACTTTTATGGTTTTTTTTTTAACTTATTTCCGAACAAAAAAGAGGATAATTTATGGTTCTTTTTTAACTCATTTGCGAACAAAATAAGGTTCGTTTTTGAGAGGCATTTTAGTCCGACGAATGATATAAAAAGGGTTCTTTTATGAATACCGAAAATGAACCTTTCTACCCGAAAAGGTTCATAAATGAATTCAAAAACGGTAGTTTTGGTTCACTGGGTAATTTTATTTAAAAAATTTCACAAAAATTGTGAGTAAAAAAATCAAAAATAAATTCAACACGATATTGAATGAAAAATATAGCAGATAAAGCTGTTTTAATCAGTTTATATTTTTTTAGTTATTTCTAATGAAAATAATACTAACTAGTTATAGAATCAAGTAGGTACACTGAAATAAAAACTATACTTAAAAATTTTAAAATATGAATTTAATGCGTTTGTGTTTCTAAAAAACAAAATTTAAAACAAGCATGTTTCATTTTTTTTTTTTGTTTTATTATTCTAATTTCATATTCTCATTCTCATATAAAGATCATTTTCTTTTTTTTTTTTTTTGTATAATTTTCTCTTATTATTTCTTTTTTATAAGATTGAATTAAAAAATTATGTGTAGTAGAATTATTGAGCAGACAATTGAGATTAAACTGAGAAATTACATTTGATTGTTTGAAAATATTTTTTAATTGGACTTAAGATAAAAACTAATAAATTATTTTAATATATAAAATATTTAAACATTTTAAGCCGCAATAATACAAATAAACTTCATCGAATGGATTTTACATTTAGTATTCGAGGGGTCCCAGGTGTCGCTCATCACGAAGCTGACGTCCAAAACGCGAAAGATATTAAAAAAATGACATCGAAAAAATGGGTATTAAAAATATTTGTTCTTAATATAAAAATTTTTATTTTAAATTTTATTTTTAAATAGATGTTTTTAAATTGAAAATGTTTACTTTACAAGTATATTTAAAAACATTGTTTTGAAAACATTTATAAAGTTTTACTTAAAATAAATTGCTTAAAGCTCTATTTCAAAAACATATTGCTTTAATATGAACACAATTTCATTTAATTTTAACACATATTTCCCTCAGTGTACATAAAATGAATTGTTCAAAAAAATATTTTAAATATCAAATTTTTACTTCCTTTAAAAAATGCGTTCATGCAGCAATGCTTTTTCTGTAATTGTTGTTGTTATTGGTTCTTTACAAAGTCGTTGATTGTTTCAAAATCAGAACAAATTATTTATTTCCACCTTGTGTGGGATTCTTCAAATGAAAGAAAATTAAAAAACAAAACATTTCATGAAACTAATTGCACTAAGATCTTTTATTCTGAAATAAATGCACCGTTTTTTCTTTTTTGTTTTTAGCAATTATTAAAAAATTAATTTTTAAGAATTACACTTAGAGCTTTATGCCAAGTAATTTCATGAAGCAACAGGTTGCCACAACAACAATGTTCTTTACAGAACAACCACCAGCTGACTAGACAGCTGTTTCGTTGGTCGCTACACCAATTCATCAGTATTCTTCTGTGACTCATGATGTCCATTAACTTTGGAAATCTTATAAGCACACCTTCTGCTAAAACCAAAGCGGAATTGCAGTTGTGTGCTTTCCAATTTAAAAAGCAATGTTTTTCTACTTCTTAGCACAAAGCGAAGGTTCAAAAAATTGACTACATTAATTCTGTAAAGACCTGTTGTTGCGCTCTTTGTTTACTTCTTTTCACGATTCCATTCTTTGGCACCAACAACTCGTTGGTATTAAACCATAGAAGGCGTGAGAAGTTTTTTTTTTGAAAAAAAGAGGACTCATCTTATTTTCTGTGGTCGGGCTCGTTGCTAAAAACAAAATATAAATGAAAAAATGCCACCATTTATTTTTCATGTAACCGTTTTTTCTTTTTTTTTAAATTTTTTTTTTTAAATTTTCGGTGCACTGACATCTAAAAAAAATTATACTTATTAGAAAACAATGCATATTATCTACTGCATAACTAATTGTAATGTCATTATTTATCATTATTTTCTAAGAAGTATAATTTTTTTAGTGCAGCCAACTTTTTTGTTTTTAAAGATATGTTTATGTTTTTGGTGTTATTGAATAGAAAATTGAATAAATTATAAAATTGATCTAAAAAAAAAATTTCATTTATTGCGCACTCAAAGCTGAAATTTGATAGTTTCAACCGATTTATTCAACATCTTCACACGATCACAGCTCAGTAACGGTTAAGATGGTGGGGGTTTGTTGATATACCGTTGGGTGATTTTATCGTCTGTGAAATTTTGAGCTATCAAAATAAGTTTTATGTGGGTTAGTTTTTCTGCTAGAAACAATAACGTGAATCAAAGTCGTGAAATATTAATTAACCCTGTAGCTCCTAAGATTGTGAAAATAGACCCCCCTCCCATACGATTTTTTGCTCAGCTCGACATAACGTTTCAGCTCCGTAAAAGGTTGGACTCAATTGCGGGACTGCCTGTATATATATAGATTTATATCTCTGCACCGAGTGCCACGGCTGATAGGCTGATTTTAAATTTATTTTTGAAAGCTTTTAATTATATATTCACAAACGGTGACACTTGGCAGCAGTGGTAACAATTGATTGTCATCAAATTTCTAAACAGTTAAGAGAAACAGTTAGTGAAATAAAATTTATTTAAATCTTTACAAAAATTGTTTTGAGAACTATATAGATACGGAATGTTTAAGCATCCGTAATAATAAAATGATTATACAAAATATAATCTTATATTTTTCTTTGCAACGAAAGCAAATATTGTTAGGGTGATTTAAGATATTTCGTTACAATATTAATATAAAGTTGGTTGTAGTTTACTTTTTACTTATATTTATCGTAAATGTACACTCAGATAACAACACCTATGATTTTGTAATAAAAAATTTCTCGGTTTTCTATAGTGGCAATTTTCCCTTTTACAATTAAAATGTTTTTCAATTAGAATGAATTTTCACATATTCGAAAAAATTTTTCTGCACTTGTGGGAAATGAAAATATTTTTTGTCTCTAATAATAAGTACTTTTCTTGCACTGAAAAACTGTCAATTTTAGAGAAAAATTTATAATTATTTAAATTTTCTCTATGGTTGATAAACAATTCACTATGCGAAATATTTTCTTCAATAAAAGCAAATTCTTTCTGAAAAATAAAAGAGTCTTCTTCTCTAAAAACGATATATATTTCTTATATTGAATTAGGTACGGAAAAAGAAGTAGAAGGCGTGAGAGCGAGTGAATGATGTTGTGGAAAGCAACGTTGCATATTCTACATACTATAACGATTTTTCCTTCAAAGGGATTTTTATTGATGTTATTTATAGCCATTGATTCATTGAATGCATTTTTAAAATCGTTTCTCACAAGAAATTTATGGAATTTTTATAAGGGGTCCTGAAAAGTAATGGAACAACAATTATTTTACCTGTACCTCTTTACATATTTTTAACTTGTAAATATTTTTACAACTGAATCACAATACAATATTAATACTTTTACTTTGCGTAAAACTGAGTTAAATCAAATGTTTCAAAAAAAGGAAAAAAGAGTGTAACTTCATTAAATCAGAGATTGTAAAAAATAATTATTATTTAATTATCAAACCAAAATAACATTGTGAAAAAAGTTGTACCACTGCTCTTTCGATGGTATCATTAGAACCTATATTATTGTAGAACATCAGAAAAATGTTGCTTTTTTATATTTGCCTTGACAATTAAAAACAAAAAATAAAAAATTTTAAATTTTAAAGTCATCTTACTATTATTTTTGCTTTTTATTACAAAAAGCATACTCGATACGGTCTCAATACAGATAAGATAAATTTATAATTGTAGTTCCAGATACATTTCTCTGTTTTAGAGAAAAAAAATGTATGCAATTAAGAAATATTTTGTACCAATATTAAAAAAATATATCTCCCTTTTGAGGAAAGTGTTATTTTTTTGTGAGAAATTATAAACGCAATTTAAGGGGTTACATGACATTGACCGGTTTTTGAAATCGAATCTTTTTTTTAATAATTTTGTATTTTAGTAAATATTCTTAAGATTCCAAAAAAAAATTTCATGGAAAAATTCCTACGGGTTCCAAAGCTACAGCCGGATTAGTGAGAGCGCATTTTTAATTTTTGCGCTACCTGCGTACGGCAGCTGGTATCTACTTGTTTTACTTGCTACCTGACTTTTGGTGGTTGTTATTTCGTACCTACTTGAAGGGTGAAGAGTGAAGCCCGAATTGCTAAACGATTGCAAAAAACTATAAGAAACAGCACAACACAAGATAACGAAGGCATACAGTACGAAGCAGGCGTGGCATATTGAAGGCAACCTTTTTTTTCTTTCTTCACAAACTTTGAAGGCGTTTATCTCGAAACCATGTTTTTCGTACTGGTTGCGGCTCATTTTTAGACGAAATTTTTTTGTATTTTTTTAAACTTGATTCGCTATCGTATGACACGAGCTTTTTTTAAATTTTTTTTCGATTTTTTATAAATTTTTAAAGTCAATATTTTTTTCGAAAAAACACACTTTCAAATTTGGAACATCACCAAAAATTTAAAAAAAAAGCTCGTGTCATACGATAACCAATTTTGTTAAGATTTAAAAAAGTAATTTTTTTTCCAGATCGGACAATTTTTGCAACTCCCAGCGCTGCAACCACGAGGCTCCGTTTTTTTCTCTGCCGCCAGTTTGGAGCTCTATAAAACCATGTTGGAGTGAAAAATATATTTTTTGAATTTTTTTCCTTGTAAGTTGTTCAATTCTTTACATTAATAAAAAATTGGAAAATTTTGGAAAAATGTTTGTTTTTGACTGAGTTATGAATTTTTAAAACAAGGTCTGTTTTCTCTGCCGCGAATGTCATGTCCCGCCTTGAAGAAAAGATTTATTAAAATTAGGTAATTATTTCTCAGTTTTCGGGAAAAATTTACACAATAAAGAAAACGGTTGAACCTGTTGAAAAAATATCTTTATTGATGATAAAATATTTCACTTTTTTTGATGGAAGCTTTTTTACCATATTTAGGGAATTTTTGGGATCACATTTGGAGAAAAGCTTTCTCTGGAGCAAAGTCATTACCATTTTCCTCTAAATATGATGTTTTTTTTTTCGCATATTCCGAGAAATTTTTTTCTGAGTGTACGTCCGCATTTACTCTTTCTGTTTTTTTATGTAATAAAAAGGAATGAGTAAAACTGTTTTTATTTAAGGTGTATTAAGGTGTAACAAGTAGAGATGGGCGCGTATCACGAATTTAGTCGTGATCGTGAGTGAACCCATAAAAAAAATCACGAAACATTCGTGAGCGTGCGTGATTAAATTTTCCTCGTTCGTGAGCGTGCGTGACTTAAATTTCTTCGTGTGACGACTTGTTTATTTTTATTTTTTGAATCTGTTCAAAATTTAGTAATGATTTTTTTACGCTTTTTCTACCAATTGCATACAAAATGCAACACTGACCACTGACCAAAACCAATGTTAAAAGATAATATTAATAAAAAACAAGAGCGAAAATTATATTACAATTCTGATGCTGATATACAACTGCTGGACAGCTTTCCATCTACTTCAAAGAGGACAAGATAGGATTCATTTAACGAATTCAAGGACCAAATTGAAGAGATCAGTAAACAAAATTTTGAAAATATCGATGTAGAAGTTCTTATGTATATAAATAAAAATGTGGACCAAAATACAAGCGATATTTTAACTTTTTGGAAGGAAGCAGTAGACTTTCCTCTTTTGCAGGAGCTTTCCAGACAAATACTACATATACCCCCAAGTTCTGCCATAAGTGAAAGAGCTTTTTCAGTATCTGGTCGTATTTTAGAGGAGAAAAGATCCAGACTCCTAGGTGAATATTTGGATAGATTACTTTTTTAAATAAAAACTTTAATTAAAATATAGATTTAAGTTGATTGTTTGCTTATTTGTTAGGTTTTTTTATGTATTTAAATGTTTAAGTTTTAATTTCAATATTAATCAATTTGCTGCAACTAATTTTTGAATTCATATAATTTTAATATATATGAGTGTATCAATATAGAATATGAACTGAATTTATGTTTCTAATTTTAAAGACACTAGCGTCACCAATGCTAAACACTTTTATTCGTGAGCACTCCTGAGTCAAAAAATTCCATCGTGATCATGAGCGTTAGTGAGTCAAAAAAAAATAATTTTAATCGTGAACGTGCGTGATAAGAAAAAACACATTGTGAGCGTGCGTGATCTCTAGTAACAACAAAAAAATAGCAGCTTTTTCAAAAAAGAATTTTTAGATACAAGAAGTTATTATTTTTTTCCAAATTTATACAGCTTATTGCACAAAAAAGTAATTTATAAAAAAAAAATTTTTTTTTTGACAATAGTTTTCTGGTTTTTATATAGAGGGCGCTGAAAATGACATAAAAAAAAGACATCCAAAACGATTCGATGGATATGGTCTTTCCCATGTATCTGAAACAAAAAACAAAAAATGTAATTTTAAAGTACAGACCATTCATTCGGCATTCCCCCTATGCACGACCCTCAGGGGGTTAGAGCAAAAATTTTAAAAAAGAGATAGATTTTCGTGCACTTTTTTATACATAACAAAAAATAGAATGTTCTTGAGCTTAGAAGGGATGCTTAAAGGACAAAATTACGAACAAAATGCACTAAGATTCATTGAATGTTAACCAATAGATTTCGAGTTATCTATCGAACTGTTTTAAAAAATTACTAGTTTCGGAGAAATTGCATTTACATTTTTGTTTTTCGAAATTTTGCGTATATTTTTAAAATTATCCGTTGATAACATTTACTTTTATTTAATCTGCAATGCCAGGTGTCGATATAAAAACATGTATTTATATTCTAGAAACTATAAAGAACACATTAAACAAACAAACAAAAAAGTTTTTTTATGAAATAAAAAAATGGCAAAAATCGTGAAAAACTATATTTAAAAACGGGAAAAGCAATTATTTGTATGCAAAAGTGAGTAATATTTTTTACAATCAGCTGGTAGCACTGTAAGGAAGCCTCTAATGTATCCAGGGAATGTGGTGCAAAAACAACTTCTTTGCTTTTAATAGCCATAAAAAGTAAGACAGACAAAGACCAAAATTATGAGAGCGGGAAAGACAGAGAGAGAGAAAGAGAGAGAGTGAGTTATCCTAAGTTCGCAGAAATTAGTTGAGGCAAAACACATTTATACGCATGAGTGCGCATTGGAAATAAGTAAGGCTCGTCAGATTTTAAAAATAAGCTTAACGTCATTAAATTGTATTTATACACATTAAGAGCTGTGTTTATGAGGGTGATTCTTTAATATGAGGTCAATATAGTCATTAAATTCAATACAGTTTTCAGCAACTATTCAGGATATACTCGGCATCATATACAAACTAGGTTTTTCTTTTCTTATGTTATTTGAGTCTATATTTTCATTTTCTGCGATACTTAAAGACTCCTTCATTACCCATTTCCATTTCCATAAAAGCTGAACATAATTCTTGTTGCTAAGATAAAAAGCTGTTTATTTTTAAGATTTCTACAAACAAAGTAACAGAAATCTTAATATTTAACCGGTTCTATTTAACTAATTATCCAGAATACATAAACATAAACATGAATAGATTGAAAGCAAACTTGTATTTTTACTGCTTGTCTGACATTTTCATTCAATGTATTCAAGCATTTTATTGAAGTTTAAAAAGTATCTATACTTTAATTTGGCTGGCAATGGTTTCAACTTTGTACTCAGTTTTGTCGAATGGGGTATATTTTAAAATATACAGGCTGTTTTGCATTATTCATGCTTTCCAAACTATTTTTCGTGATCCAACAACATCATACGTATACAATGCATAAACACTCATCTGTAAATTGAAATAATAAGTTTTCTACTGCAGTTTCTGTTTTGTACCTGAAAAAACTAAAAACATAGGAAAAGATCTTTGTATCTATGGTAAATACCTTGTATCTCAAAAACTACAATAGAACCACCTGATAGATAGCAAGGTCAATGGCAAGAAAATTGTCATTGCTCTTGACAATCAGTCGGAGTATAAATATATATAGAATATCTTACCAAACTCAATTTACCTCCCATACAAAATCATACAAAATACTTTAATAGGTCTACGGCAGGTACCCCTTGGGTCTAACCATTTTGATCACTTTCAGTCCACAACAATGACTCTATATTTATTTATTTATTTATTTATTGTAATGTTTACATGCAAGACACAGTCTTTTAAATGCAAAAAGTATTAATATATTGCAAACAAGTTATAAACAACGGAGTATATAATTTAAATATAAACATAAAAATGAAGTTTTTAGAGAAATAAATTGAATAAGCAACTATTTATATAAATTATTACGAAAAAACTCAAAGTAACAAGACTCATTATTTGTCAAAAAATTAAAAATAAAAATATGATAAGAGAAAAATAAAAGATGTAGGCAAAGTAATAGACAGTAAAGATATTGACATTATTAATAAAAGAATTGAAAAACTTCATGCTTAAAGGTGTGTTTATTAGAGATACTTTTAATCCTTGCAGGCAACATATTCCATAATCTGATGGCGTTTACAAAGAATAATCTACTAGAGTTCATATAGTTATAAACAGGGATTAGGAGGTTAAAATTTCTATTAGATCTACAATAACGGAGCTTGTCATAAAGATACTTAGGTGTCCTAGTATGTATCAAGTTATGCAAAAAGATGCAGTTTCTAGCATCCAAATAGTTAACAATAGTGCTACCAAGTAATTGATTGCCCAAGTGGCTGATGTGGTCAAATCTTCGAAGGCCGTAAACATACCTAACAGCGTTGTTAAAAGCGTATTGTAATTTAAGTTTCGACCTAGAATCAAGTTTACTGTACACAACATCGGAATATGATACGATTGGCATTATGAGCTGCTGGACTAACTTTCTTCTTGTTTCAATAGGAACAAAAGAAGCAGTCCACCTCAAGTTCCATAGGACATAGTAAACCTTACAAACAACAGAATTGATATGGCTTTCGCAAGATAGTGAGGAGTTTATGTGGTAACCAAGATTCTTAACTTTATCAACAAAATTCAGTTCTACACCATTGAGAAAGATAACAGATATATTAGAGAATGAGCAACTAGACTTAGAAATCGGCAAAACATACGATTTAAGTGGGTTGAGCATAAGTTTATTATATTCAGCCCACTGCGTTATTTTTCTTAGGTCGTCATTCATCTTTAAACATAAATCATCAACAAGATTTTTAGGTCTGGACAAGTACAGTTGGATATCATCAGCATATGCATGCATGGTAACATACCGGCATACGCTAAAAATGTCATTAATAAATATTGTAAAAAGAAGCGGACCAAGAACAGAGCCTTGAGGTACTCTACAGGTTAAATTACGAAAATCGGACAGACTATTACCCACCCTTACTCTTTGAGTCCTACCATTTAAGTAATTGTGTAACAGACGGACAGCCATATCAGAAAAATTAAAGTTGTCAACAAGCTTCTGACACAATAAAGTATGGTCAACAGAGTCAAATGCTTTGGAAAAGTCAAGTAAACAAAGTAAATTAATGTGCCCCAAATCATATGTCACTCTGATATCGTCTAAAATTTTTACAATTGCTGTAGCACAACTGTGGCCAGGTCGAAAACCTGACTGAAGTGGCGCCATGAGGTCATATTTTTTAATGTGCTCTGAGATTTGCGCTGCCATGAGAGACTCAAGTACTTTAGACAAAGAAGAAAGCAAACTTACAGGACGAAAGTCAGACGGATCACGAGCATTTGCTTTCTTAGCAATAGGAACTATAGTCGCTGCTTTCCAAGCATCAGGGAAAAAAGAGCTAGTGAAACAGTGATTTAGAATGTGTGTTAATGGACTAAGAATGTGCGGTAATATAATTTTGATAAATTTTATAGATATTCCATCTACTCCAAAGGCATTTGATTTTATTTTATAAACACAACGAGCGACATCACTCTCACAAACAGCAACAAAATCGAAATTAGATAATCTAACAGAAGAAGCAGAACTAGAGATATTAGGCTGCGAATTATCAGATGAACCTGAGCTAGCAATAAAAAAGTCATTTAGGGTATCTGGATCAATGCAACAATCATCGCGTTTTACATTGCATACCCCTGCCTGTCTTAAATTATTCCAAAGCTTTCTAGAAGGTAGTGTTGAGTCTAATTTGCTCATGAAAAAATTGCGCTTTGCTTCCTTAACAGCCGTGTTAGCATCATTTCTTCCTCTTTTGTACTGTTCCCAATTAGATTCTGAAGGATTCCTTTTCCAGCGGTTGTAAGATTTATTACGTGTTTTAATGGCAAGCATGACCGTTCTAGTATACCAAGGACAACTTCTGTTAGACACTCGGCGAGTAATTAAGGGAACATGCGCATCAAAAAGCGCACAAATTTTATTAATAAAAAAGTTAAGCTTCTCGTTGACGGAAGTAAGAAACCAACATTTCGCCCAGTTTATAATAGACAGGTCATAAAACAAAGCCCTATAATCAATAGATTTAAAATCCCGAAAAATTATAGTTTTATCAGTGACAACAGGTGAAAGATTAACATTTAATGAGCAGAAGAGGAGATCATGATCAGAAATGAAAGATATTTGATCAAACAGCAAAACAGAAGATACATCTGAAACAACAAAAACATCTAAAAGACTCGGGGAGGCATTATTTGCGTATCGCGTGGGCATACTATTATTTACCATTTGAAGACCGACTTCAGTTAATCTATCGAGGAATTGCCCAACAAGATTATCTTTGCATAACAAATTAATGTTAAATTCACCCCACATAACAAAATGATCATAGTCAATTGAACAATTTGACAAAGAAGTAAACAATTCATCTAGACAACAGTTACGATACGGATTATAAACACACGACACGAAAACTTTGACTGAATTATTAAAGATCTCAATATTGAGAAATTCTACCTCAAAACCCTTTGACATACTCAACACTTTTACATTTAGATTATTTTTACAATATATTGCAACACCCCCACCTTTCTTATTCTTTCGATCATATGCCTTGTCTTCTGACTAATTTTTGTTAAGATCGGTGAACTTTTGTATGTACCTCCCTTACAATCCCATAAAAAATCATTTATATAGGTCCAAGGCAGGTACCTCTAAAGTCCGACCTATTTCAACCATTTTTGAAATTTTTCGTACTTAAATAGCTTAAACTCCTTCAATTTTTGGCAAACTCTTGTATTGGATTAACGAACTATGTGGTTCGAACATTTAAAATGTCTACAACCAGTCTACAACTATTTTGAACTGTTGGTTTAGTTATGTAATGCACAAAGCTTGTTCGTGCATTCAAAATTTTGTTTTTTCGTGTGCATAGAAGAGCGAATTATAATTTTTTATAAAAGTTGCGATTTGAGTATATGTGTGTGTGTGTGGTTTTTATACTTATTAGTTCAGTAAAAATTCGGCGCGTAAAGATCTATTTAGTGTGTTTTGTGCGAATTGTTTTTTTGTGTGTGAAAATGAGTTTTTCACTTGAAGATAGCACTGAGCTGAACGTTGTTGATATGGTATAAATAAATCTTCCAAATTTAAACGCCTAACGCTTTTTCAAAGAGAAGCATATGAGGATCGAATGATGACATATCTTGCCAATAGCAACGATAGCACGATGGTGTTCCATTTCATTGTAGTGACGGCAAAAGCGATTACGCACCATCATATATCGATAATGATACTGATGCATACGATGCAGAAATTGATGTTGTTGTTGCTGAGCGTGCTGAAGAGTTTGACTATGAGACGGAATTATCAGAAGAAGATATGGAAGAGCTGCTGAAGAAGCTAGAGTTGCTGCAATTGTTGAATTACCAGCTGATAGCTTTTATGTAAGCAAAGCTGGTATATTGTGGAAACTACAAATGCCATCAGTCACCAAGCCGCAAGCGAACAATATTCCTGTGCTTTCCAGAACTAGCCTTGCTCGTCATTTTCTTCCAAACCCTATCAGTATTTTCAAGCAGATTTTTCCACCTGAAATGGTAGATGTTATCGTCCGTGAAACCAACCGCAAAGCGCGAGAGATATTGCTTGCTTGGAATAAAAAACATCCAACACAACCAGCAAGAAAGAGCTGGAAGAACGAAAAAGAGCTGTATGCATTTTTTTGTCTTGCTGTTGCTTGCCGGCGTTTTCAAATGCGCAACACAGCCGGTGAAGGAGATGTGGGCACCATTTCACCATGATATTTATAAGGGCACAATGTCTCTGAAACGCTTCCAGTTCCTACTGCGATTTATTATATTCGATAATGCAACAGCCATCCTCAGCGACGACAATCGAGCAAATGGCAAACTTGGAGTCATCATACAGACCACGTGTTAATTTGTGTGTCGATGAACAGCTTTTCCCCTATCGCGGACTTTCACGATTCACCCAGTATATACCATCTAAGCCAGCCAAATATGGAATGTAAGTTTGGTGGATATGTGATGCACAAACAAATTATCCTCTGATGGTGTACGAGAAGTTAAAGTTAAGGGAAAGAGTTGTCTTGGATTTAACACGAGAGTATTTTTATTCAGGGCGTACCGTGTATTGTGATAACTTTTCACAACATTAGCACACGAAGAGAATTTGATGGACAAGCGCCTGGCTATTGTTGGCACGGTTCGTTCAAATAAATCATTGGTATTATCGTCGTTCAAAAAATCAAAATCACGTGAGAAATTCGAAATTTTATTTTGTTACCATACCGAAAAATATGCGTTGTGTTCGTATGTTCCTCAGAATAATAAAGCTGTAAAATGTCATAACACCATTCATAACCAAGCAGGACGAACCAGGTAGAGCAGCAAGATCAAATATTTCTAAAAAGCCGAATCAAATCCTTGACTACAATCGAAATAAGACTGGAGTGGATACAATGGACCAAATGGTGTCGGGCTATAGCTGCAAACGCGGAACAAACCGCTTTCCATTAGCCATGTTTTTCAACATGCTAGACGTTGCTGCCTTGGCCGCAATCGTGATCCATAGTGAAATGATGTAGGTGAAGCAATCAGACCAGCGCCGCAAATTTCTGACTGAATTGGCAGCGCAGTTAGTAGTTCCTCATATGGAAATGCGAGCCAGTATTTCCCATGTTAGTCGTTGGCCACACGTCAAAAATGTGATGTCAAAATATGGTGTATTGGTATGTATTTAACCAATCTCGTAGCTTTCTTATGCTTTACAAATATCATTTCATTCCAGGTACTAACACCACAACAACAACAAGAAGCAAGCACTTCGGCAAAAGCAACCCCTTCATCATCAACCTACCGCCCTTTGTGTGAGTGCCTTCAACACGGAAAAGAGAAAAAGTCCTTCGTTTGCAATGATTGTCAACCACAACATGATTAGCGTACAAGTACAAATATAAAAATATAAAATCAAAAATAAAATATTTTAAAAAAAAATAATATGCCCAAAATATACAAAAACAAAATTATTTTTGTTTCATTCCTATATTTATATTATTTATATTAATTATATTTATATTAAAAATATTATTTATAAGTATATTAAAAAATATACACATAATTTTTAGACAAATACATCATAAAAATTAAATTTGAAGCGATTCGGGTCAATCGCCTCCTCAATAGAACGCATTAAGAAAAGAAAAATCGCCCTGTGGTCTGGCCAGATCATGTAGGTTAACTTACTGCCTTCCAAGTAGTTGCCCATCCTAGGGTTAAAAACGCAAGACTAATCTATTGTGACAGTGTCTGTATTTGTCCTGAATTCTTACATTAAAAAAATAAATGTTATTTTAATAAATGAATAATTGTTTCGTACCTCAACTTGAGCCATGTTGATCATAAAAATGCTCTACTTAGTAGTTGAATTAAAAACCTGAAATAATATTCAAACAAAACATCAGAACATGACACATTCTGTGTTAAGCACGTCGATAGCATAGTGCGCTGAGACTGGTCGACACCAGTAGAACTAGCATATATAGCTGGCTGATATATAGGAATTGCAGCATGTTATATCCACTAAACAAACCGAATGAGACTCATGTGAGCTGTATTATATTCTACAAAGGTACTCATATTAAGAATGTCACACTAACGTATATCTAAACGGATATCAACCATGTTGGGGGTGATGTGTTAATATATATATATATATATATATATATATATATATATGTGTGTGTCTATCTCGATGCTTGCCATTATGTTTGTAGGTTAAACACAGATGCTTTCCAACGGTTGGCTAGCTTAGGTTAACCTAAATATTCAATGAGATAAAATGTAATTGATTAACTTGCTTTTCTGAAGCTTAGCTAAGGAGTCGTTCATAAACTACGTGAACGTCAATTTAATGGGGGAAGGGGTTTTGAAAATCACTACGATAAGTAACGGAGGAAGTGTGGGGGGTTACAGACATTGTAACGTTACCAAACATTAAAAGTTGAAACACTTCTTATTAATCAATTATTTTGTTTTCTATGTTACGTTACTTTATAGTGGAGGAGGGGGCTTGAAATATACTACGAAAAGTAACGGATGGAGAGGGGGAGGGGGGGGGGGCTAAAAACAAGCAAAAAAATGAACGAGCCCTTAGGTGCCGCCCCGACTTGTATCGATTAATGTGGGAGAGGAAGTGGGGCAAAAATTATTTTTTTCTGCACACACGCAGCCAGACGCACTGTTAATACCACTCAAGAGCTGTACGCGCTAGTAAGTACGTCGGTTAGCTTTTGCTTCTTCTTTTTCTATTCCACTCATTAGAAACACATTGAAATTGAATTATTGCACAAGCGATGAATTGTGGCTGAGATAACGTCACATGTGTCGGTTGGTGGGGTTGGGCAAACTGACACGTACAAATAGCTACATAAAAAATTGGTTTCGTCTCATGTTGTTTATTTAGCACTTGAGGGAAAACGACGTTGTTGGATTGTACACACAATACAAGAAAAAATAATGCAACAAATAAAAACAAGTGTGTGCTTTTAGGCTCAAAGTAAAAAATTGGTTAGTATCTCTACGCACAAGCACAGAAACACACACATAACGGATGATAGTCGGACCGAGAGAACTTTTGAGGTAACACAGGCGCGCATAAATAAAAATTTTATTGCTTTTATTACAATGCAGAATAAAGTAATAAAATCTTTTTTATCACAATTGAATTACGTAACAAATGCTTCTATCACTGATTGGTTTAGTTTCATGAATTATTTGTATTGATTTTTTGCATTTTTTTTTTTTTCTCTTATTTTGCAGGAAGCCAAGGAGACCCTCTGCGATCCGGAGAAACGCGCCATCTATGATAAGTGGCGCAATAGCGGCATTTCAATGAGCTACAAGAACTGGTTGGGTATGAAGGAGCATGTGGGTCAGGTGAGAAGATACACAATTGCGGAAAAAGTGGATAAAGAGGTATGAGGAATGCACAATTTTCGAAAACAATAACGTGTGCCACTCTAATCGATTCTCCTCTTAAAGAATGTCAATCAAGATCAACCCACTGAAAAGTAGATTCCAAACAATTTATTAACTTTATACAAAACTGTACACCATCAAGTGATTGCTGATGAGTCCTACACTGAACCAAAAATTATTCTTAAAATCAATGAATTAAATTTATTAAAAGAAATTCATTGATTTAGTACGTTTTTTGGCACCTTGTAACTGACATTTTTTGAAAATGGGTTAATTTTGTTGAAAAATTAAAAAAATTTAAAAATATTATCTTTACATTTTTTTTTAAAATTTTGCTCGAACATTTTTTGCCAAAGTAGCATTGTCTTCTTTTTAGTTTATTGTTTTATTGTCTTCTTTTTAAAAACAACATATATTTTTATATATTTTTTTTTTTAAATAATGCAACAAAGTTATCTTTTTTATATTCAAATTGAATTTATTTTTACTTTTTCATCTTATGGGCTGTACAGTTTTTTGATTATGCTGTTAAATCCACAAATTGTCAGTTACAGGTCATTGCGAGGCCAACTTTTGACCATTGCTATGCTGTTTATTGTTTGTAAGAATCTGCGTTTATGAAACATTTTCTATAGATTTTGTTATTGCTTCAAAATAGGCTTTAAATATTTAATAACATATTACTTGATTTAAGAAAGCATTTCCTTAAAACGTTACAACATTTTGTACTTTCAAACAACGCATTATTTAGATTAACAATCACTTTGGCACTAATTAAAAAGTTATAGCTATTTACATATCAAGCAACTAATATATGTTTACAGTACCAAAGTGAGAGTTTATGTTTAATATATTGATTTAATGCACTATTTTTAACAATTTGGAACTTGTTCTTATATTCAAAGAACGAATGCAATAAATCATAGAACAATTCTTTGGCTGTAAGAAAAAATTCATAATAAAACAAATTCATTGAAATTATGAAAAGTTCTTCAATTTTTATATGCAAAAAACTTGTTCCTAAACTCAAAAACAAAGTTTCATTTAAACAATGAACTCTTATATTGATCTAATATTAATGAATTAGGACAAATAAATTTTTCTTTGATTTCATATATATTTTTGGTTCAGTGTGGCATCAATTTTAATTTTCTAAATGGAAAACTAATGGCGCAGCCAGCACTGTTTACAGTGTCTCATGCTCACATTGATGGCTGATGTTTTCTGTTTTTTTTTTAAGCTTTTTTCTTTTTCAACCTTTTTTTCGCACGTTCTGCTTGTATTTTTTTCGCTTGAATCTTTTATGCAACTTTATTTATTTCCCATGCAACAGCAGCTACTGCCCAGCAACAACAACACCCATCACAACAACCACACCCACTGCTACAACCAATGCTATCATATCACTTGAGTGCTGTATTCAATTTACTTGAGCGTACAATTTATTGTTCGCAGCATTTCTGACAGACGTGTTGCTTTTGTAGCCAGTATCATTTGACATTTGAGCATGAATAATTCTGAAAAGCTGATATTGTTGTTCTGGCAAACGCCCATTAGAATATGCACGTTGAGACTTAAATCATAATGCTGTTAAGATAGTAAAAATCATAGAAATTATATCGGTCAATCAGGTTGTTGGTTCTCTTTTACAGCTGCTTGGAGCACAGACAGTTTGGCATTGCTTTAAAAAACGCATTAAATACAAGCGATGGAAGGTTATGGTCTTGTAGACCTTGCTGTTTAGAGTAGACAAACATTACGACGTGGATGTCAATGTTAATAATATCCAGCATTCGAGATGATGTGCAAATGTTTTGTATGTTTTTGATACAAATGACAATTTTAACTTTGTCTAAAGTTGTATATAACTCGGCCATTTTTAGGATTCTTAAATGTTTACTAACAGAAATTTATGGTAAACGATAAAAATTATAATAATTGCATGAAAAGTAAAACGACTTTTATCACCATTAATAATACGTACGCAATCAGCGGCGTACCGAGCCCATGTTGATAGGTGGGGGTAGTTAGGTATTTTGGCCGACCAAATACCCTTAAATCCTGACTTTTCTTAATACACCACAATCGAGTTAATCAAAGTTACTCACCCGTTCGACCCATATAAATCTTAAGCGCACTTGCCATACCGTTACAACTTCAAATGAAAAAAAAAGAAGAGTTTATCAACAATATCGAATAAGCATTCCAAAATTTATTTACAAACAGGACAAACAGAACTTTACTATTTCATGAATTCTTTTTCTTTAAAATGTTTGAATTCATAATAATACAAATAATGTTTGCACTAAGGGAATAGATATTAAATTTATCAAAAAATATTTTTAAGGGGTTACATGACATTGGCAGTTTTTTTAAATCGACTTTTTTTCATAATTTTGTATTTTAGTAAATATTCTTAAGATTCCAAAAAATAATTTCATGGAAAAATTCCTACGGGTTCCAAAGCTACAGCCGGATTAGTGAGACCGCATTTTTAATTTTTGAGCTACCTACGTACGGCAGCTGGTATATACTTGTCTTACTTGCTACCTGACTTTTGGTGGTTGTTATTTCGTACCTACTTGAAGGGTGAAGGGTGAAGCCCGAATTGCTAAACGATTGCAAAAAACTATAAGAAACAGCACAACACAAGATAACGAAGGCATACAGTACGAAGCAGGCATGGCAGATTGAAGGTAACCTTTTTTTTTTTGTTCACAAACTTTGAACGCGTTTATCTCGAAACCATGTTTTTCGTACTGGTTGCAGCACTAGCGGGTTAATTTTTTGACGAAATTTTTTTTTTGTATTTTTTTAAACTTGATTCGCTATCATATGACACGAGCTTTTTAATTTTTTTTCGATTTGTCATGAATTTTTAAAGTCAATATTTTTTTCGAAAAAACACACTTTCAAATTTAGAACATCACCAAAAATTGAAAAAAAAATTTAAAAAAAGCTCGTGTCATACGATAACCAATTTTGTTAAGAATTAAAAAAGTCATTTTTTTCCAGATCGGACAATTTTTGCAACTCCCAGCTCCCACTCTATAAAACCATGTTGGAGTGAAAAATATATTTTTGTGAATTTTTTTTCTTGTAATTTGTTCAATTCTCTACAATAATATTTGGAAAAATTTTGGAAAAATGTTTGTTTTTCACTGAGCTATGAATTTTTATAACAAGGTCTGTTTCTCTGCCGCGAATGTCATGTCCCGCCTTAATTTATCCAAAATTAAGGTCGTTTTTGAATCATTAACGCATTTGCTTAAAACGAATAAGTAAATATTTAAAATTTTTAGGACAAAACTAAAAAACTAAAAGCATTGCGCCAGTCGCAGACTCGAATCGGGCTTACTCGCTTACATGGCAAGCACCTCAACCGGTATGCCACAACTGAATTGAAAAATTTGGTTTTTAATAACTAATAATACCAAATTTAGCTCAGATCAAATCGCAATAAAAACGTGATGTAAGGAAAATATTTGATTTATCCACGGGCGCGCATAATTTTAATATTTGTTATTTGCTGGGGGAAAAGTATATTTTCTGTGCGAATTTTAGTTGGCAATCTTGAATTCATACTAGGTTAGGTAGATACGACAGGCGGTATATATACGAGTACAATGCTATACACCAGCTTACTTAGACCAGATAGGTCCATTGTGATACCGCACTGTGATAACACACTGGCCTTCATTTGAAATGGAATCAACTTGAACTCTTAGATGCTCTTTTAGACGCCTAACACAAGGTTGCATAATATAGGTTAAATCAATTGAGAGAAAAGTACTCTTCAAAAATTGTACAGATTCAAGTTTTTTTTTCTTGATTTCCTTTCATCCATTCTGATAGTTAAACCGAGCTTCTCTCAAGTGACTTAACCTTTATTAATCAACCTTGGTCTGACATTAGTCGTTGACAGGTTGTCAAGCTCATGAAAGAAGAAAGAGCCTAAATATTTGTGCCTTTTTCTTTTCTGGCTAGCGCAGGACAAGAACACAGAAGATGGGAGATAGTTTCTTCATCTTTCTCGTCCCTGCAGCTTATACAGAAGTCATTTGAAACTCCTTAACTATCGACATGTCTGCCTATCAAGCAGTGCCCAGTGGTGACAGCCACTATTGTGACTAATTCTGGTTTTGCCAGTAACAGAAGGGCTCTCGATCGCCCGGGATCTAGTCTTCTTCTCTTGATGCTCTGCATATCGAGTGTTCAGCCCACCTAGGGTTGGCTTTCGATATTATATTGTTACTGATTAGCAGCTTAAGAGTCGCTAGCGGGATACCCGGTGGGCTCAGCACCACTAATGCCGCTCGTGCCCCATTTCTAGCAAGCTCGTCTGACTTTTTATTTCATGTCGTTTTGCCCAGGTACCCATATTAGGTTAACGCTGAAATAATTCGGCATTTCATCTAATGAAGCACGGCATTCTTTGGCTACTTTAGAGTTCATGGCTACTTGTTCCATTGATTTGATCGGAGCCTGGCTCTCCCAGAACAAATAAATTTCCCGTTTCGAGACAACGTTGTGTGCAAGCCATTGTCATCATTTTGAGCGGTCAGGAAGCCTACGAGCCAGAGATACCCCAAGTTCTTTTGAGTAGACCCCGTACTCGACCTTGTTGATCCATCTGTATAGAAGTATATCCTAGGTGGAATTATTGAATGAATTTGTTAAGTATGGATAAGTGTCCCGTTGTCAGACTTTTCCATACACGCAGTTCTCTTATTCTTATCGCCGAACAGGCTGCTGTCTGTTTGGCAACCAGGTTGTGTGGTAGAATATGAAGTATGGTCTCCAAGACGGCAGTCGGTGTTGTTCCCGGAGCACCGCTGATGCATATAGATGCCATTCGCTGCACTTTTTGGAGTTGTTTCATATATGTGACTTTGTCCTAGGGAAGATCACCATATTACGACTCCATATAGAAGAATAGGTCTAATGACCCCAGTATACAGTCAATGAACAATAAGGGGCGAGAATCCCCATCTTGTCCCTATGGCGATTTTGCAAGTGTATAGTGTCACTGTGGCTTTTTTAATGCGCTCTGCTGTGTTTAATTTCCAGCTGAGCTTCCTATCGAGTATGATTCCCAGGTTCTTTACGTTATCCGACGAAATAGACCCATTTAATATGGCTGGTGTTAAGGACGTAATTTCGTATTTCCTGGTGAATAGGGCTAGCTCTGCTTTAGCCGGATTTACTCCAAGACCACAGGACTTGGCGCATTGTTCAAGTCTACAAAGAGGTCTTTGTATAAAGTCGCAAAGAGTAGTAGGAAACTTACCTCTGACTGCAATTGCTAGGTCATCGGCATAGGCAGCCACTACACATCTCTCAAGAGATAGCAGTATGTTGTTAACTACCAAATTCTAGAGAAGTGGAGAGAGGTGTGCCTCACACTGCCTTTAGGTGTGCCTCTTGAGACAGATCTTATAGCGCTAATGAGCCCAGGTCCGATAGAACTAATATACTATTAAGTAGCTTGTCTAAAAGCTCTGTAATGATCTTATTACCGCCTAGTTCAACTAGTGCACGTCGTGTTAATTGAGGCGTGACGTTATTAAAAGCTGCCTCTATATCTAAAAAGGAAACCATTTCAGAAAAATTTTGCTATGGTCCTGACCAGCGCATGTAGGGCCGTTGCCACGGATCTTCCTTTATTTTAGGCATGCTGTGAGGCCGATAGCAATGCAAAATCTATGCTACTGCGGAGGTACAGATCTGAAGGGCGTTCTAACGTCTTTTAAAGAAAGGACGTTTGCATAATGGGCCTGAAATCTGTAGGGGTGGTATATGATGTCATCCCTGCCTTGGGTATGAAGACCATTCTTGCCTTATTCCAAGATGTGAGAATGTGTGATAGGCTTATGCAGCCATTAAAAATAATACGAAGGCAGGGTATAATTGTATCCATATAAAATTGTATTTCTATAGGATAAACACCATCAGGTCCCGGGGATTTGTAGGGTTTAAAGCTGTTAATCGCCCATTTTAACTTCCAATCAGAGGCGATGCCTTAGACCTCCTGCTATGAACAGCTACACCGAGAAAAAAGCAATAGGTAAATCACCTTAGTCGGCTTGGGTAAAGAGAATTGTATGGGTATTATAAACTTATGCTTATTCACCTAAGCAAGTTATTGTTTAATACATTGCTTTGAAAGCACATACTTCGATTCCTTGCCAAAAAAAAAAAAATACAATACAAAAAATTGATTTACCTAAGCCCAACATCCAAAAATACAATATTAAAAAACAACTAGCCTGGATGTCTTAAGAATAGTTTTGAGCTATTTTCTGCAAAACAAAACACAGCTGCGTTATTAGACACACGAGAGAAGGATATATTTGATAATTTAATGTTTTTTTTTTTTTGTAATAAAACCACTTTTAAATTAAAAAATTACATAAAGTAAATTAAAAAACACACGTAAATATTCATACCAGTAAATTGCATTGCATGCCATCAACAAAAAGAACAGAAGGCAAGAAAAAAAAAATTTTTTTTTTCCGCCGTTCGGAATCGAACCTGGAACTTTTGGTGCCAGTCCATCGCTCTACCCACTGATCCAAGCAGCCTTACATAACTGCAGCTACATATGTTAACAGATGCTGTATTAACAGATGCACTATGTCGCAGTATTCTATTGATAGCCATACAACAAAAAACTTTTCATAGATTACTGTGTTATGCTAAAGCATAGCTTCAGTTGTAAATAATATTGAATAAATCACTCCGCGTAACGAAAAAGTCTGGCTCAATGCGTAGTGTAGTGACTTCATACACAGTGGTATCGGTTGGTGTGGGTTCGAATCTCAACAGCATGCGTAGGTAATATTTATGTATTTGATATTTAATTTAATTTAATTTAATTTAATTTAATGTTCTTGTTATAATATACGTCAAGCAGCATGAAAAGCCGAGAAGTCATTAATTTCTAAGAAAAAAATGGTGTTGATAAAAGAAAAATTTGTGTTGTTGCCGATTTCAGTCAAGCAAATCACAGAACTAGAGGCGGCGGCAGCTTCAAAAAAAAAAAAAAAAATAAAAAACCAGAACCAGAAAAAAGTTATATTTTTGAAATTCATTTTTTTTTTTTAAAGTAGTGTATAAAAACTTACCAAATACTTGGTTAATTTATTTAGGCTGAAAACTGTCAAAGCCATCTTATAAATTATACTAGGTTTTTTTCAATTTAACATAAGCTTTATTCTCGATGTAAGGAGAGGTGGGGGTGCATACACAGGTGCACTGCTGCTTGGGAAGTGCATGTCTAAAAGAAAACCAAGAGATTCCCCGTTAGACATTGTTCATGAGCCATCCGACTTTTTGAGATAGCCGGGTGTAGTAGCGAAAATTTAACGCAGCCTAGATGCCTCTGAAAAATCTTCAATTCCTTCACGGAATTGTTTCCAAGAGGATATTTTAGCTTTCCTAGTATGAGATTTGAATACTTTATGAGCTACCTTGAATTCATACTAATTGTTTAAAGAAAAAATGGTGCAACACTTTCACAAATTATAAATTAACAACTTTAAACAACACTGAACGAGTGGTACGACTGGATAGATTTATAAAATATATTAGTGGTATTCAATTAACGCCGTATTTGTGGTGTAAATAGCGTATGTGCCGTAAGTTCATACAACTTTCCACACATACGCAGTTTACATCACAAATACGTCGTTCATTGAATACCACTATTATAATGACAGTATCCCGTCATAATATTATGAAAAAAAAACACAGGTGCGTCGTTGGACACACGAGAGAAGCGAAGCTTTTTTTTCAGTTACATCGATTTGATAGCTTAATAATTTTTTCTTTTTAATAAATTAACTTTTAAATTCAAAAATTTAAAATAACATAACATAAATATACAGATAACATATTTACTGTTTTTTTTTTTTTGTTGAATGTCAAATTTCCACGCCAATTACATATACGGGCATACGAGGGGTGCCTTTTATATTTCGGGATTAGAGAACAAAAACAAATATTAATCATCGAACATCACTTTATTGTTTTTCAAAATATTCTCTATTAAGATCTATACACTTTTGCATGCGTTTGAACCAATTGTCGAAGCACTTTTGCCACTCTGATTGAGGTATCTCCAAAACATGCATTCTGAATGCCGCAACCGCTTCTTCGGGCGTCGAAAATCGTTGTCCACGCAGTTTATTCTTCACGGTTGGGAATAAAAAGAAGTCATTCGGTGCCAAGTCAGGACTATACGGCGGATGACCCATCAAATCGATGTTTTGGGTGCTCAAAAATGCAGTTGTTTGAGCCGATGTGTGAGAGCTCGCATTGTCGTGGTGAAGAGTGATCCGTCTTCGGCGGTTGGTTTTCCTGATTTCTTGGAAGACAAATGGCAAACAAATGGTTGTGTACCACTCAGAGTTGACTGTTCTGCGTTGTTCTAGTGGTACGGTTGCGACATGTCCATATTTTCCGAAAAAACAGGCGACCATTTGCTTGGAAGTGCTTCGTGCGCGAACAACTTTTGTTGGATTTGGCTCATCTTGAAACACCCATACAGTCGACTGCTGTTTACTTTCGGGCTCATACGCGTAAATCCACGATTCATCACCTATCACGATGTCATAGACGTGTTTCGAAGCACCGCGATCGTATTTTTTGAGCATTTCCTTCGACCAATCGACACGAGCCTTTTTTTGAGCGATTGACAAATTGTGTGGGATTCAACGCGAACAAATTTTTTTGACAGTCAAATGTTTATGCAATATTGAATGTATGCTGGTCCCACTTATGCCTAAGGTTGCCTCAATCTCACGATAGGTAACATGACGATCTTGCAATATCAGTTCGCGCACAGCATCAATGGTTTTCGGAACAACAGCTGATTTCGGACGACCTTCACGAAATTCGTCTTGGAGTGAACTACGACCACGATTGAATTCACCATACCATCGATAAACACTGGTCCTTGATGGAGCTTCATCGCCAAAAATTGAATTAAGTTCATCCATGCACTGTTGCTGTGTTAATTCACGTCGAAAGTTGTAAAAAATAATCGCACGAAAATGTTCACGACTTAATTCCATTTTTAGACCGAGATGAATCTTTTAAGTTACTATAAACAACACAAATAGCGCTCGTATGTCAAAACGTTCTGAGTACGTATAAGCCAACAAATGTCAAACTTTGCGATAGAGCTTTCAGTTGACAGATTGCAACACCAGGGTTACCAAATCCCGAAATATTAAAGGCACCCTACGTATAATGCCAGCGACTCTCCATTTTGATTCTTCACAAAATGGTTGTGAACTTGGCTGCACTGACTCATGCATGCGTTTGTTAATTCCATATTTATTGATATCTATTTTTTTGACACTTAAAAAAGCACTTGTCAACGCACTTGTCATAGAGTGTAAATTATTATCTGGCATGTGTTAACAGAGTTATTTCACTTAAAAACATGAAGAGAAAAAACTCTGTTATCCTCTGTTAACACATGCCAGAGATTTAGCAGAGTTGATGCAATCTCTAGATAATAATTTATAGTCTATGCCAACAGCACCACAAACGCATTCACAATACAAACAAACCGATGCTGGAGACACCTTGTGGCAAATAAAAGCAAATTTTTGATAGTTGTAGCAAATACACAATCCTCTATCTATTGATAGATGGTGACGATCTACTGCAGCAAAGCTTCTGTTATAATTAGGATTGAATTAACAACTATTTCTAACAAGTCTTTGTGGCCTAGTGGATTGTGGGTTGGACTCTCGTATAAGAGGACGTGGGTTCGATCCTACGTGCCGGCCAAAAATATTTTTAGTATTTAATATTGAAGTATTAAATTTTCTTGTTGTAATAAGCACTAGCAACAAAGAAACCATCAAATTTCCAAGAAAAAATCTGTCGAAAATTTTTCAGATTTCACTCCAAGCAAATCACAGAACGAGGAGTAAAAAGCTTCGCTTCAAAAACTATACAAACTCAGACAAGGATGAACATCCATACAAATTCGCTGTATGCAAACCAATGATCCGAGAAGGACGATTGAAGTATCAAATGAAAGGTCAAAGATCAGCCTTTAACTCTGCATTCTTGGAAAAATTCAAAAAATTATTCAAAATTCAAAATCAAAATAAGGGTTGGCTCAAAATTTTACGTCAACTGAACTTATACTTTTTAGTAAATTTTTACGTGTTTTGCTCATTGTATCCAAGACACTGCTTGTACGATAAGTACGATAAAAGTAACAAATTAAGGTTCAAGGCCTTGCTTTCAATTTCTTGGAAGAACTGTCAAAATAAGGGTTGTTGCAGATATGTCTTATTTTCTTATCCATTTCCAGTTCAAAGATCTAAATGGAAATCTTGGTAAATGCTCAGACAGAATGATTGCAATTAACATGAAATATTTGAGCATTCCATAGGATGGTGTGTCTTAAGACTTTGTAGTTGCAAGTACAGTCTAATCTTGATAATCCGGACAATGGAAAACCAAGCACTGTCCGAAATATCGAATTGTCCGGATTACCGAGATCAAATAAAAAAATTAACGAAATATTATTTTATAGACATTAAAAATATTTTTATTGAAAAGCAATAGTTTTTATTAAACATTTTTTATTTTTAGAAGGTTAAAGACATCTTTAAGAGATTTGAACAAAATTTGTAGTTTTTATTTGTCGAAGTTTTGTTTCGTTTTTCTTTTTGAATACAATGTCTCTTAGGCTTATGAGTTTTAAAATATCTCCGGCTGCAAAGTCCTGCTCTTCAGTATATTTAATGCACGTGTCAAATGCAATTATAGCCTGAGAGTGTAATGTTTTTGGTACATCATTTTCATTTTCATCCCGACTGCAGTAATCGACATCGTCTTGCTCAGTCTCATCATCACTTATTTCAATGTCGTCCATCAACCATTCATTAATTTCGATAGAACGATACACATCTGGAGCTATATCGACAAGTAGATCAATAATTTCATTTGCATCGTTAGAGAGTAGTGACGCTAGAGGCAGATCATCATCTGAGCTCCATTCTTCGTCATATAGAATTTGAATTAAACATTTTTTTAGCACAGTTTCTTCAACAATATTCCAAGCATTAGACGCCAAAAAAGCAACGTCTTTCAAAGAAAATTTTTTTAAAGCATCCATTAAATTAGTTCCACCGGTTAAAAGCATGGATAAAAAAACTTTTACGGTAGTTATGTTTTAAAATGCGAATGGCATTTTGGTCCATTGGTTGTATAAGAGCTGTGCAGTTTGGTGGCAAAAACATTACACATATGTCCTTATCGATATCTCCTAGTGATCTTGGGTGACACGTCGCATTGTCTAATATTAAAAGTGCTTTGTTGGATAAATTATTTTCTTTTTGGTATCGTCTTACTTGCTTTATAAACGATGTTTCAAACTAATTCTTAAACATACGCTCAGTCATCCAAGCATTCTTGCTGTGGTCATATTCTAAGGGTAAATTCACTTTCTTAAACGCTCTTGGGTTTTTGGCTATCATAAGCAGCTTAAGCTTATGTTCCCCCGTAGCATTGCAGCAGAAGAGTAACTCTTTCTTTACCAATCTTATGGCCTGGTGCAGATTTCTCAATACGCAATGCAAGTGTTTTTTCTGGCAGCTTCCTCCAAAATAATACCGTCTCATCCGCATTGTATACTTGAGAATATGTTATGCCCATTTCAGCAACTTTTGCATGTAACTTCTCAAATAAATATTTTATTCTATATCTTGATCTGAAGTTGTTTAACCAACCGTTACTAGCCTTAAAATCAGCGCTTGGGCCAAAAATGTCTGCACAAAAAAGCTTTGCTTTTTCCTGAATGATCTCCGACGATATTGGTGCATTATGTTGTCTCTTATTTATAAACCAATTATATAATCGCTCTTCCATTAGGTGGTATTCAGCAGGTCTCATTGTTTTCCGTTTACCAAGCCCATTTTCAGATTTTCCAATGTAGCTGCATAAAAACCAATTTTGTGAATTAAAATAATCAATATACCCTAGAGAACTTACTTATCAATCTTTAATCCATTTAACTTTATGTCTGAAATTGTTGATTTTCCAACATTGTACTCCACTGCAAGTTGTCGTAAAGACTTTCCCTGCGACAGTTTAGTTAAAATTTCTTTTTTTTTTATCAATCGTTAAAAGTATGCGTTTTCTTAACTCTTGGTGTCATTATTAATTTGCAATATGGTTTACTTTAACAAACAATTATTAAACGATTAGCAATCCACTATATCCACGAAATTTTTGCGACTTTCAGTTTCACTACTAAACAAGTAACTGAGCTTTCTGACAAGAAGTCGCAAAAAATAACATTTAATTCATAAGAAAGCAGCGTTTTTAGGCGTATGGAAAAAAGTATGTAATTCTCTGTAAAAGAGAACAAGGAGAATACATACATATATACATTTTGTTTTTTTTTTTGTGTGAATGCCTACAAATCAACTAAAGAGCAAAATCAACAAACTATAAAAAAGGTGTCCGAATTTTAGAGGTAAAAAATATGAGTGGTGTCCGGATTACAGAGTTTACTATGAAAACAATTTTGTGTCCGGATTACCGCGATGTCCGAATTAGCAGGTGTCCGAATTATCGAGATTAGACTGTATTTATTTAAAGAATTTTTTAAACAAACTTGCATTTTTCAACAGCATTAAGTTAAACACACCATAAAGCAGCCTGAGAACTGCAAAGTCGAATTGAATTAAAAACTGGTTGCCTTCAGAACATTTCTTACATATTTTAGAAAAGCTTGTCGAAAATTGTTGAAATGAATGCTCGTAACTTTAAAAACCCCAGAGAGGCCATCCTAGATGAGGTATTGTTTTAAAGATGATAAATCTAGCATTTTTGTAAATGTTTTTTGTTAAACATCAGAGGAGAAAATCTTAAAAAAAAATTTAACTTGTTAATTCAATTTGTCAATTATTTATTTAATTCGTTTATAGTAACAGACAATTCTATTTTATTAAAATCGAGATACTCTAAAATCTTAGGTGGATCAATTCAAAAATAATGCCCCATATATTACTCAGGATCTGAAATCAACTTTTCACAAAATGACTTACCTACGACGCCTCTATGAGTATAAATTCAGTTTAAATTTTAATGTTTTTTTTTAAGATAGCAGAAACTACTTATATGCATAAAAAACCTTCTTGCAGCTTTGAAATTCGTTGGTACACTTACGGACCCAAAGTTGTAATGATTGAAAAAGATTTTTATATTATGAGTATTGTATTCACATTATCACAGCCTGAACTGAATAATTCCTTAAATAAGACACACACCAACAAAGGCTTTTTCCAAAAATTTGACTTCCGAATCTATTTATATCCACTTTTGATGTTGTACTTGTGTTTTTCATGTTTTTTTTTTTTTTCTTATTAAAAATTCCTTACTTATATTCTTAATGCCTAATAAAAATTGCAACTGTATTATGTCACTTAAAGTCCATGCATTGGGCTACACCAAAAACTAAAGATCGCATGCTTCCCGAAGTTAATCCCGCTGCTGCTGGAGCTGGAGCTGGTGTCAGTGGAGGATTGTCGGCGGCATCGCCTAACCCGGCGCATCGACGCGCCTCTGAGGGTGGAGCTGCCCTATACTATGGCAGTCGCAAGAACGAGTGGAGCACCGAAAACTCAGAGGTGGCCAACAAGTTTCGCAATTATGAGATCTAAGCTGAGACGGAAGTTTATGCAAACAAACAAAAACTGGAATGATTTATTTAACTTTCCAAAAAAACTAAAAAAAAAACTAAAAAATAAGAAATATTAAATCAATAAATTGTACCAATTTTGAAAAATGAAAATATTAAAATTTAACAATAATATCTAAGCTGCATATGATGAATTTATAAAAAAAAAAAAAAAAAGTATAAATTACTTTAAAGACTTTGAGAAATTGAGAAATATTTTTAAATCTTAAAATGTTTGCAGTAATAAAAAAAAAAGAAACACTTTTTAAAAGAAGAGAATATTTTGTAGGATTATATGAGCATGAAACATGCAATGAATTATAGCATATCCAGTTTTGACCTATCTTAATGTGTGAAATAAATGTCAACTAAATGTGTTTAAATTTAAATATATAAATGTGTTTTGAAGAAAAAAAAACCAATTAAGAAACTGTAATTTCAATAAACGCGCCAAAGGTCGGCTTAAATAAACAATATTTTAATTAAAATTGACAAAACTATTTTTTAGTAATTTAAGATTTAGTATAAAATAAGAAATATTTATACATATTATAGAATTTATATATTGTTGTTTACTTACCCTCGACAATCTCCCAAACTAAAAATAAATGTCCCAACCACAAGGCTCAAAAGGAAGTACTAAGAAATTTTTTAATTTAAATATAGCAGCAAAGCAAACATAAAAAGAAAAACTTCTACCTATATACAAATATGCTATACTATAATCTATATAAATGTCAAATATGAAGTCTATAATCAAACTTGAAGCGAATTTAAAATCAATTAAGAAGCATTTACTTTTCCGCATCTACGATGTATTGGAAAAACTACAAAAATACAAAACCAAAAAAAAAAAAAACAAAAAAAAAACAAAAAAAAAATTAATAAAAAAAAAAACAAAATCACTAGGTGTCCTTCTTCTTAACAGAATTTGAATAAAAAATAAACTTGATGAACTTATTGCACACAAACTAACACTCACATACATACACATGCTATATTGATACCTTGAAAACACCGTCGAGATACAAATATATAAAACAAAAAAAAAAAATGCAGAGTTTTTTCAGCATGCAAATGAGTATTTTGAGATCCATGTATTTATTAAACATTTTATTGTTTTAAGTGTACCTACACAAATTTGTTAAGCTATAAATCTCGATGTTACCATACATGTGTTAATTACTTATATATACATAAATATACATATTGAGCGATAAATTTAGCACATGAAAAATAAATACTTTACATAGAAAAAGTCCTTATGAATGAGTCAAAAAAAAGGGTCTTTATGCTAAAAGTATTAAGATCAAAAACCATAACTAAGAAACTGTGTAAACAATCTGATATGATTAATAAAATTTTTGGGAAGCAACTCGTAAGAGTACTTCAACTATTTAAAAATTACTTTTTTTTCCAAAATCAAGTATCTGCAAAAAAAAAGTGCTGCACAGGTAAGTGTAGAAAACTTATATATTATAGCATAAAAACTGAATATTTCATATCATAAAAATCTTTTCGAAGCGTTTTTTTGATGGTTTATTTGTATCTACAAAATTTGCAAATATCACAAATATTTTAAAGATCATATTCATATATCAAAAATCATATTTGAACTTTCGATTTTTACAGCCTTAACCTCATTTGTATTTTTATCAATAACAAAATTAAACACTAACAACCTCAACAATTATGTTTTCTTTGTTACTTAGCGGTAAATCATTTTTTTACGAGCTTTTGTTTTAGCCAACAACTTAAACACTGTCCAACATTTTATTATTTAGATATTCAATACGTTGCCAAAGTCATAAAACCTCAGACTTAATGAAGCTATTAAATTATAATTTGTAATACAAACGTTTTTTAAAATGACATAATCACTTCAGAGATAATTAAAGCTAATAAAAAAGGTACTTTTAAACACACAAAAAGTAATAAAAAAAAAATGTGCGTGTATGCATAAAATAGATTAATCTGATAAATACCATTGGTGGTCTACAATGGGTCATCAAGATGGCAGGAAGGCCATAATAATTATATGCAACAATACACTGATGTTTTCAGTCAACTACACGCACAGAATTGTCGGACAGCCAAGCCGCCATAAAAGCTTTAGCTGCGGTCAAAACGAACTCCAAACTGGTTAGGCAATGTAAAGAGGAACTACCCCGTCACCAACTTGACATCACCTTAATATGGTTTCCCGGCCATAGGAACATTTATGGTGAATGAAACTAGCCAGGCTGGGTTCTTCCCTTGACGTTACAAGTGCGAAAGCAGTAGCAGTCCCACTAAGTACAGTGAAGGGAAGGATTCACTCTTACTACCTTGCCAAAGCTAGTAATAGATGGAGAGGGCTAACAACATGTACCACATCAAGCCAAATGTGGCCAACATACAACTTAGGCAGAACCCGAGATATGCTATTCAGATCCCGGACCAACATAGCTAGGATCACAGCTATCATAACGGGGCACTGATGCATTGGAGTGCACGCGGACAAAATTGGAATCCCCTTCAACGCCCATTGTCGCAGCTGCGACGACCCAAATGAAAAAGAAACACTAACACACTTCCTATCAGAGAACTGCAAAACTCACATAAAAATATTCATACGTAATCAACACTGTAAAAATCATGCATCTGCGTTCAATCGATCAGACTTGCTCGAATGCATACACTCACTCAAGGTTGATTTATAAGGTTGTCGCAAGGGAGAGAGCGAGTACCCATAATTGTCAAATCGAAGTTGACAGCTCATAGAAAATCTGCAAGTGCTTTCTATTATCATCCTTTTTTCTTTAGTAGTCATTCGCAAAATTGGCTGGTTTTGACAATTGTGGGTACTGAGAAGAGAGTGCGATCAGCCCTGCGACAACCTTATAAATCAACCTTGCACTCACTGTTGAGTTATATTCAATCAAACCATGTGCTTCCTGTTGGCTCGGTGATTTTAATCAACGGACGTCTTTGAATACATATTTCATGCTTGTTCGTTGGGCTCAACAACGATTATTTTCATCAAGAATGAAACGCAAAAAGCAAAAATCAACTCGTATGATCTTGTTCGTGTGCAGACAGAGATAGAGAGAAAAAGAGAACAAGAAGAAGAAGGGTGAAGTTTTTATAACGATTAACTGTAAACAACTAAATTAAACTATTTCTTTGAGTTCTCATTTGCGAAACACATATTCGTATACACTTCAACGCCAATACTCAAACATGTGAATTTAATCCGCATTTCAGACTTTGCTCTCTTTCTCATAGCCAAAATTGTCAAAATCAATACAAATCACTTTTTTTGTTTTCATTTTCCCAATTAAAGCTTTCTCATCGCTTTCAGATTTTCTATGAGCTATCAAATTTATTTTGACAGTTATGGCAGTCTGCCTCTCTGAAATGCATCTACCTTCTCTTATTCTACCATGATTCAACCCCAACAGGCGTTCACTCAAACATATGAGTTCGATCAGACGAACTCAAACTCAAACTGACACAAAAGACGCGTTCGCCAGTAGTGTGCTGATTTTATTCAACGCTGAACTTTGTTGAATGAGTTGAGTTGAGTAAGAATTCCAGTGAATGATTTAATCAAGAAAAAAGTGAGATTTGCATTTCTCTGCTTCCTATGCACCTGCCCTGCACTAGCCAGATCTAGATTGAGCTTGCTAGGTAAGCCGTTCTTCAGCAACTTAGAAGTACTCTCGGCAGCACAAATTTGCAACCTATTCACATTTATTAACCGCACTGGATGGTTATGAAGCAAACACCAACTCCTGGTGCGCAACGTACTCAATATACAGAAACAAGAGGTTATGGCATCAAAACGGTTCATCAGAGCTAATTGGATACTACTCGTAGTAGTATCACCATTTAAACCAACCATCACGCATAGAAATGATATGGTTGTGATAATAATGTCACTCTTATTTATCACTTATTTCACTCCCATAATAGTATAGTTTCTGAAAAAATTTATTTTTGTCCCAATAAAAATATAATTTGCAAGATAATTTTATTAACTAGGCCCGTAGCCAGGATTTTCCTTGGGTGGATTTTGATAAAAAAAATCTAAAGGCTGATCCAATACGAGGTTCCTTTTTCAACTGGGTTATTTTGACAGCTGTTATGTGTCAAATGGATTGTCCATATGACGCATGTGTTAAGTATTCAAAACGACTCAATGGACTTACTCTGGAGCAATGTTTATTAATTGTGGAAACTTACTACCAAAATGCCATACAGCTGGAGAAACAATCGCTTTATTGAGGGAAACGTTCGATGAAAACATCATCTCAAGAAATGGCCCTGTTAATTGACCACCAAGATCATGTGATTTAGCGCCATTGGATTACTTTCTTTGGGAATACGTTTTAATGCTTTTGGGAATATTGACGCTTTGGAAACCAACATAGCTCGTGTTATTCAAGGAATACTCGCCGAAATGCTTGAAAGAGTTGTCGAAAATTGGACCCACAGAATGGACCATTTAAGAGCTAGTCGTGTGAAACATTTGAAGGAAATAACTTTTAAACTTTGAGTTGTATCATTCCAAATAAAGGTTTGCATCAACACATTGATTTTTATGTATTGTATTTAGAAAATAAAGTAGTAGAAAATCTTAGTGGATCACCCTTTATAAGTAGAACCAGTAAAAAGTAAAAGCAAGCAAAGTTAAAATTATTCTTGGATATGCCTTTTTTTAAATAACCATCAGAGAGATAACAAGAGTTTTTTGAATTTCTTTTTTATTCTTATCTTTATTTCAATTTTATTTTAAGTTTGAAATTTTTGTCTATAATTTTTTGAGAAATTGTCCAAATTGAGAATTTTTGGTTTAAGTCCATTTTAATGAACCTGCTAAATTTCAAACGGGTTGCTTGGGCCAGAGGATTTTCAATACCATTATAATATACGAAAAAAATGCTACCTTGTACGCAAGATACAATTATAACTTTGCCATGCCTTGTACAAAGCAACTTTTTGAAATTTAAGCGGATTAATTAAACTAATTGTAGTTTAATGAATCTTAACTAATTCCGAATTTAAAATTGTCTTTTAAATAGAATAATTGCAAAAATAAACATAAAAAGTAAAAATTTCTATCACAAAATTTCACTAATACAGTAAAATATTAGTTTTTAAGGTAACATGGAAAAAGAAAATGGAAAAGTAGTAAGGAATGGAGCTTCGGCAGGGTACCGAATTACTGTGTGAGAATTTCATATTCTAGGAGGACAAAAGTAAGAAAAAAAAAAAAAAAAATTGTGCAATTCAGATAATTTTTTGATATGTCATATAAAATTCTTACTTTATTATGAATATGAACATAAAAATAAACAAAACCAACAGGTTCGGCATACACGCCAAGCAAACTTGACAAATTTTTACAAACTATAAAATTATTTTAAAAGTAGAAATTTGAACGGTGATTAAAGTATCGAATGTGATTAAAAAATGTTGTTTTTCAAAATTTTGAAAGTGCACGATTCTGAAGATATTCGGATCCAAAATTCACCAAAAATGATCATCCGTCTCATATCCCAGGACCTGTTTGTCGGACAGTTGACTGTTTAGATAAAAATTGTAGCCCAGATAATTCTCTTCAAAAATCACACTTTTTACGAAAGATCAACCGTTTTTATGCTATGATACTAAATATGAAAAGCGCATAGCGCATAGATGAGCACACAAAAATTACTAGGGAATTGTAATTGAATAATTGCAGAATTATCATGGTATCCAATGGAAGTAGGTGTCCATAAAATATTCTGCCATGGGAAAATATTGTGTCGTCTTGCAATCTTCCAATAGAACAACTCTCGGGAGAAACTCAAGAGGCAAGAAATAAGGACAGTGAATATACCCATAATTATTCACTCGGAAGACATCACTCGGAATCGACGCTAATACCGATTTGCTACACAGACTGTTAATTTTGCCAGATCCACTTATTGCAAGTTTAAGTAAAAACAAACAGTAGTCAAATTACACAAGAAGTATTAGATTCATTGAAGGAACCACCAATAAATTACACAAGCGACAATGAAGCTGCTTCCGAAATTCTTCCAGGAGAATAATTTTCATACCAATTTAAATAACAATAGTGATTCAGATTGATATAAGTATGCATAATTATATTATATATAATTATAATTATTAATAAATTTGTGTTATATCAAGTAATATTATTCGATTTTGTTTATTTGATTTATAACTCTAGTTCATATTTTATACTCTCATATATTCATATAAAAATTTGGTATTATAGCAACTTAAATGTTATTTTCTTCCACTTAAAAAAAAAATTATATTGATTCAAGTTTTTATTTCAAAAAAATTTGAATTTCTTAATAAAATAAGATTTTGCCTCAAAATTGCTCAAAGACATATAGTATTTTATTAATGATGCCACGCCCTTTTGTCGTATTCCACCCCTTTGTTACATGCTACTTACAAAATATCCTACCTACCCTTATACCAAATTTCGGAAAATTTTGTCTCACTTGTTCTGGAGTTTTGTCCAGCTAGATTCGTGAATTCTCACACTGTGAGCCTTATTGAAATATATTCGAAGTCTTTAGCCACGACAGACACGTTGACATTCAGTTTTATATATTTACGAAAGTTTTCCTATTTTAATGACATCACTTTGTATTGGAGGTAGGCGTGGTTTTCATCCGATTTGGCTAGTTTTAAAACTTGAACTTTACTTTTTACAAGAAGCTTATGTATTGAATTTCATCGCGATATCTTCAAAATTACGGCTGTAATTGTGATCACAGACGGACAGACAGAGGTGATGCTCATCAAACATATATAAACTTTTCTAAGCCTGATACGATGCCTTATTGGCGTTACGGAATGACAAAGTCAGAACTCGTTGGGATATTAAAATATATAAAAAACAAAAAACTGTTCAGGATACTATCTCAAATATACTATTTCTCTTAAAAGGGAACTAATACTGTATAAAACGCCTTATTCTCAAATAAATAAAAAATTTAAATGAACTAAAAAAACATACAAAATGTTTTATGTTAAAAACACTTAATAAAATTTTACTAAAAAAAATATAGGGTTATTTTACAAATTCGTTTTTATTACAAGGCCTGCGGAACAACTGAGCTCGTTCACGTATCCATTTGTTGGTAACTGAAAATAAAGTCATAAGCCTTAATTTATAATTACATATGTGAGCCACTTCAACTGACCCCATTTCGAGCCCACAATGACCGGACACGCAGCATGTAATGTGCGATAATCACCTTCACCTCGGCTATTCAGATTGTACCACATTACAGCTGTACCCTTGCGTGGATACACCGTGGTTTGAATATTTGGAAATACAGTGGCACCACCTTGAGCAACGTCAGACATCTTAAAAATTAACAATTAGCTGAAAGTTCCTACGATGATTTATCAAATTAAGCTTACATAGAAAAGTACCGTTGATATGCGATCGCCATTAATACGCACTACATCAGAATCCTGCAATATTAAAAAAAATACATGTATCACAAATTTTGATAAAACTTGATTTTCAAGCACCTACCAGTGACACATTGAAGAAATCATAGTGCGTATCGTAATGCCCGCCCAGTCCATAGTTCATCACTTGCAACATTTCGGAGGTGCTCAAATCGAAACCACTCATATCGGCTATTCTTTGGTTGATGCGTTTTGTTGCATTACTTAAATTTTCACCGAACCAAGAAAATTTACTCGTTCTACTTTGCACAGCTTCGCTACGATTTTTTACTGCCTTATAAACTGTGGCACGCTTCAGTTGGGGGCGTGCCAATTCCTTAAGTTCAGCAATATCTGTATCACTTATCACATCATGATAGAGTACCATGTATGGATCCAAATGAAGTTCTTCCATTTTGAGTGGCGCCAGTTTGAGAAAAGGATGTGTTGTTGTATTATAGCGACAGTGCAAACGAGACAAATTGTTGTCGAACTCGCCACGACAGCAGCGTTCATAGGAGCCGGCAATTTTGCCGGGTCTCTAAATAGGGAAATTTTTATTTATTCTTAACTTAAAAGAAAAGCGTCTTTGTTGAAGTATTCACCTTCATTGGTATTTCCTTTGAAGTTTTCATTTCGAGTTCCACAACAGACTTTGTACGCAGATATTTGGCATTAATTGGGCTATATTGAATAGCGGCATTAAGAACCACCAATGCATCTGAGTATCTATCTGAAATGAAAATTTAAATTTCAGTTAAATAGATTAATAAGTGTCAAAAATAAGCAAGAAAAGATAAACAAACGTGATGCTCTTGTCTTCAATACTTATAAGGCGACGAACATTTTGACCTTTAGTTGGGTTAAGTTAGGTTGCAGCTAAGGTTTCGCTTATTTCTAAAATTGTTTTGGTATTACTATTGTTTCTTAAGCCTGGTTTTCACTATGTCAGTTGTTTGACGACATAAAACTTAATCAATTAAAATATCACCGAAATAAAATTATTATATTTTTTGTATAGCTCAATTCGATAATTCAGGTGTTTTTAATTTTTCTTCATTGTTAAACATAGAAAAAATGCCAACGTGTTGGCAATTTTCATTTGATTGACAGCAATTGACCATTGAAATTGACATAGTAAAAACCAATCATTACAAAAACTTCGCCAGGGGAGATATTTTTGAATGCAAACCTGCCTATCCAAAGCCAGAATAAAGGAGGATGGTTTTGGATAGGATACATCGTATTCAAGAAAAAATTTTTAAGGCCCCCCCAGAGCTCAGAGTGGCGTCCATCTTGGTAGCAGGTCATATTCAGTACACCGGTATGAAAAAAGCCTGCGAAGGTGCAGCAATTGACCTTTGAAAACTTGTTAGACCGGGGATAGTTATACGTGTCAAATGAAGACAACATTATCTATCGACGGCGGGGAGATAAATTAAGGCTGCATAAATGGAGTTGAAATAACACCATTTCACGGATGATTTGGGCTGTTGCTTGGTGTCATAGACACGGGTAAACTTGGTGTATTAGACACTTCTTCTAAGGGTAAGTGGATTTAAGATCCATACCTTGAATTGAAGTTGCCGGTCAAACACGATTTAGTGCTCTGCATGAATTTTTTGTCTCGTTGCTGGAATGTTGTAGAACTTTATTCAGCGGGACTGAGTTGCCCAGGTGCCTATCATCCTATAACAAGAGATTGGATGGGTCTCGACTTCACCAGTAGATGACAATGAAGGTACGTCTCTACCGGTAGAGTAAAGAAAACCTGGTACTGCTATAAGAGCATTATGTACATAACTGTATAATGCTCATAGTCAGTTGTGGAACGGCTTCCAGTTCGTGTTGCTCTACCAGATATCCGTATGTGTTTACTTTGTAAAGCATAAACGGATACGTGATGGAGTATACACATATTGCACACTAAACACAAAACAGTCACAGCTCAAAATTTTGAAATTTCTAGGTGAAGGTAAAAAAATTTTTTATTTTTGAAGGAACTCCATACAAAGCAATGAGATAAAACTTTTTTTTAAAAACTATTCAGAAAGAAGATGTGTACAAAATATATTTGATGTATTACAGTCCAAGTATATGATCACTACGGATAGTTTCACATTAAAACGTAAGAATTTCTAAATTTTGAGTTGTGACTGTTTTGTATTTATTACCCTTGGTCTGTAGACCCGAATAATTAAGCCAACATGGCAGGTGTATTCGTTAAAAATAGATTCAAGGTGTGTCTTACAAAATCGTTGTAAGATACAAAGAGAAAGAGAGAAAAAGAATGAGAGAGCATCTCAAAAGAAATACAATGCAAAATCCCATAAAAAAAAATACAAAAAATTTGGTTGGCAACCCTATCCGGTATCTTTAATTTTAAAAGTGTGATATCAGATGAAATAAGTTGTTAGAATTTCAAAATTACAAGAATTCGCAAAAATACAAAAAATTTAGGCGGCAACCCGCCTAATCTATCCATCATCTTGAATTTTAAGATTCTGACATAAGATTCGAAATAAGCCCCTAAGCCTGCTAAACATGGAACCTCTCTCTTAGGCAGCACCTATATAAATATATTGTACGTATTTATATAAAATGTTTACCAAAACGTTTCACTTTTTTGTTACATGTTTATAACATGTTTATAAACATGTAATACGTTTTTTTTTAAATTTTAAATTCAATAACCTGTTCACATACATCACTGCCTAAGAAGTTTCAATTAAAAAAAAAACTATCGTTTCAAATCTTAATTTTATACTTCAATTTCTACTTACACTGTTTCAAAAAGGTTGCCGCATAGAGATCGAGAATTTTTAACTTATCAAATTCTAGAACAGCATTGACATCATTTTCTTCGTAACGCTGCAGTGCCGTGTATAGCCAAAAACCAGCGTAGTACACTTGCTCTTGATTGAACAGATAATAACCAATGGCAAAGCAATCGCGTGCAGAAAAACTTACACTAATTATTGAAAAAGACACGACACAATATAATTTTTATCTTTCAACTTGTTGCTTTTTATGGCTTACTTGTATTGCTTGCCATTTAAGAGACCAACTGCTACGTCGGCAGGCTTCAGATCGTAGGTGCTCTGTAGACGGTATATGGCAGAAGATGCTTCATCCAGATCTGTGTTGGTTGGTAGATGGGCGCGTTGTTTTTGAATCATAGCAATTTCAGCTAAGAACCTTTTATTAGCACTTTGAAAATTTAAATATTTAAATAAAATTCATACCTTCGCCCACTGAATTTTTAAGAAATAATTCCCAATGTATCCAGTCCGTATGCATTCTGCGTATCAAAGCATAACTGTTCAAAGGATTTGATAGATACTGCTCAGCATCGTCTACAGACTTGAGATTCTCTGCACGCATTGCTGCAAAGGCACTAAATGATTTTCACTAGTAATTTTTTCGGTCTTGTCTTAGCGCAGTGCTAGCAAAATTTACCTGCGTATCACTGTTACTTTAGCTTCCAAGGCATTGGCATAATTTTCTAAACTAGTCAACAACTGACGTTCGATTTCCAGCAAATGCTCCATGCCGGCTATGGAGGTGGATAAACTTCTTTCATTATCATCATCATTCTGACACTTGACCGAGCTTAAAAATAAACTGAATGCAAAAATTATGACAAGTGAACGCACTTTGCTGTCGCTTAAGTGTTCTGATTTAACCATACTCGTATTAATTACAACGATTGCAAATTTAAGACTAAAACAACAAGGGCAATGTCTACCACTGTTATGACGATATTGATATTACCAACTTTTGCTCATTATGCCAAATAGCTTCGTTATCAATATGTTGACATACAAACTCGTACCTAATATGTACAAAATCACGTACTTGCAGATAAAAAAAAAAAAAAATTGAGTGCTGAGCATTGAGCAAATTTTCATCATTTGAGTTTATTATGTATTGAACACAATATTGTTTACTGCAAAGCGAACTGTATAAAATAAAAGCTAATCTTATTTTTAGTTGTTTCAATTATCTTGAACTTAATTACCAAAATTTTCATGTCACACAAAATCCGCAACTACACTTTTTGTATAATGGTTATAGTAATGGTAATGATAATAGTAATAGTAATGGTAATGGTAATGGTAATGGTAATGGTAATGGTAATGGTAATGGTAAAAGTAATAGTAATGGTAATAGTAATGGTAATGGTAATGGTAATGGTAATGGTAATGGTAATGGGTAATGGTAATGGTAATGGTAATGGTAATGGTAATGGTAATGGTAATGGTAATGGTAATGGTAATGGTAATGGAAATGGTAATGGTAATGGTAACGGTAATGGTAATGGTAAAATTTAACAGAAACTGAAAACAAAGTTTTGCTATTTCACAGATACGAAGAACATGGAGACATTAAAGAAGATGCATTAAAGAGGCAGTTTTCTAAATAATTCATGAGAATTATTAATGAGAATTATTATGTAATGGTAATGGTAATGGTAATGGTAATGGTAATTGTAATGGTAATGGTAATGGTAATGGTAATGGTAATGGTAATGGTAATGGTAATGGTAATGGTAATGGTAATGGTAATGGTAATGGTAATGGTAATGGTAATGGTAATGGTAATGGTAATGGTAATGGTAATGGTAATGGTAATGGTAATGGTAATGGTAATGGTAATGGTAATGGTAATGGTAATGGTAATGGTAATGGTAATGGTAATGGTAATGGTAATGGTAATGGTAATGGTAATGGTAATGGTAATGGTAGTGGTAGTGGTAATGGAAATGGAAATGGTAATGGTAATGATAATGGTAATGGTAATGGTAATGGTAATGGTAATGGTAATGGTAATAGTAATGGTAATGGTAATGGTAATGGTAATGGTAATGGTAATGGTAATGGTAATGGTTATGGTTATGGTAATGTTAATGGTAATGATAATGGTAATGGTATCAACATTCTTGAAATGCTGTTTCAAAAATTACAAAAATAAAATTGTTAAAATTTTCCTTAGATGCTTCCAGAATGACAGCACACCAAGGTTTAGATCTGGTATGATTGGTTGCTGGTATGCTCTAAGCTTTGTTTCTAACCTGATGAATATTTTTTCTATATAGCTTAAAGCCTACAGCATCTTTAATAATTAAATAAATTATATTTACATAATTTTACTGTTTTACAAAAGCAAAAAACTATTTTTCGAAATCTCATGAATTATTTAGAAAACTGCCTACAGCATCTTCTTTAATGTCTCCATGTTCTTCGTATCTGTGAAATAGCAAAACTATGTTTTCAGTTTCAGTTAAATTTTTTTTGCCACAAATTGTCCATTGCCCTTTTGATATTGGTTAAATTGAAATTTGTATATATGAACTATGTAAATCTTGTAGATACTTGAAGTAATGGTATTATTATTACTAGTATCGCCTGTGGCCAAAATTTGACCATCTGTGTCTGTAAAGAAGTCGTCCAAGTCGTTTTTTTTACGGTTCTTTCCTTGACGCTGTGTGGCAAAGAGTGGTAAAGGGCGAAAAGAAAGCATGAGGGAGTCAATGATAAAAATTTAGTCATCATATTAAATTCAGTATATTTAAGTAAATAATTCAACTATTAAACGGTACAAAAATATAATAAATAAATTAAGATACATAAATAATAATTCCATATGCAAGAAATGAATTAACGCCTAAAATCTTCAGTATAAACTATATTTTTTGTAAATATTTTCATCCTTGTTCATTTTGTTTTGAAATATCAAATATTGAACTCTACTCTATGCGAAATATATAGATGTCCATTAGACCAGCTCACTTTACAAAAATGTTAAAATACTTCGGTGCGCGTCCATTTTCTGAAAGTTCCATTCCTAATGAAAACAAAAATACCTTAAGACCCAAAAAAATCTGACCTCTAGACATTGCGTAAATCATTTTACGGTCGTTGTGGAGTTATTTACGACTTAAGCCATTTTGAATAATGTGTTGCCCAATCCTTTAGCTTTTTTAAGTATTTTTAAAATATGCATCTAATATTTTTTGGCGGTAAAAAAGTAATTTAACTCGTAAGCCAAAATTATCGTTTTTCCACATAGAATTTTTTTCTTATTTTGTTCGAGCGACATTATGTTTGTGGTTTCGTATTTTTGGGCCAAGCTTAAGCTCTCTTATGATATAACATACTGCACATTTTTGAACCATAACATGCAAGAAAAAAAAAAAATAAAAACACTACTAACATTTATTTCGTTAAATTTTTTGGTTTTGTACGAATTCTTGTAAGTTTTATACTCCGACAACGGATGCGGATTCAGCAACCCATTTTTGTCTAAAGTTCAGGTTGCAACCCTATTCGCCATCTTTAATTTTTTCTTTTAATTCATACATCGTTCCCTACTGATTTACAGTCAAACAGGTGTTGATACTTTGGGTATGAACAAAGATAAAATCCCTTGGATTCTCGGGGAAGATTTTAACGTAAATTTTTTATCAAATGATTCGGTACCACTATTTCATTTTTTACAAGAAAAATTTCGTTTGCACATAAATAACAATCCCAATGAATCAACAACAAAATCTGGAACTAAAATAGATGCAATTTTTTCACTTTATATTGAAAATTTTTAATCACGAGCACACGGAAATACGGACACTCGTATATCTCCTATTTTAAATAGCACAAACCATTAATATCAATATGACCAATTGGAGCACAGATCAATTATAGTGCAAATATTGAATAACCGGAATAGTTTTTATGGGATTTTGTATTTTATTTCTTTTGAGATCCTATTCTAGAAGAAAAAGTGTGTATACAGAAAAGAGGTGAAAGAAGTGAAACTTCTTCTCTGTATACCAGAGCTGTAAAAGAATGCAATCATTTGTGATTTTCATTCATTGGAACTTGTAATTTCAAATCACAACCAATGATTTGAAAAAATTATGCATTCGTTCTTTGAAATCATCGATTGTGAATTGAAATTTCAAATCCTTATCAATGATTTGAAAAAATGATTGCATTCGTATTTTCAAATCATTGATTGGGACTTGAAATTTCAAATCTATTGTTATTGAAAAGAAAAAAAATGGAAAAAAGTGAATTTCGAGTTTTCATAAAGCATTGCTTTTTGATGAAAAAAAATACAATGGAAACCAAATAATGGCTTAATAAACATTATCCGGACTCTGCTCCATCGAGACAAATGGTAGAAAAGTGGATAGCTGAATTTAAACGTGGTCGTACCAGCACAAATAATGCAGAGCGCAGTGGATGCCCAAAACACTGTTATTCCACAAAACAAACAAAAAAAAATCCACAAATTGGTTATGAACGATCGCAAATTGAAGGTGCACGAGCTAGCTGACATTGTAAAGATATCAGATGGTTGTGTTTTTACCATTTTACACGAACATTTGGGTATGCGAAATCTCTGTGCAAAGTGGGTGTCGCGTGAGCTCACAGTCGACCAAAAACCCCAATGAATTGATGCTTCAGAGGAGTGTTTGGCGCTGTTAAACCGAAATAAAATCGAATTCTATCGCCGATATGTGACAATGGATGAAACATGGCTTCACTATTACACACCAGAATCCAAAAGACAGTCAGCTGAGTGGACACCAGTCGACGAACCGAATCCATGGCGAGCAAAGACCCAACAGTCGGCTTGTAAGGTGATGGCGTCTGTATTTTGGGATGCGAAACGAATAATATTCATGAACTATCTCCAAAAATGAACCACCATCAACAGCGACTATTATTGTGCACTTTTGGATCGATTGAAGGCTAAAATCGCCAAAAAACGGCCACATTTGCAAAAGAATAAAGTGTTGTTTCCCCAAGACAATGCACCGTGTCACAAATCGATGAAAACGATAGCAAAATTGAATGGATTGGGCTTCGAATTGCTTACCCACCCACCGTATTCTCCAGATTTAGCCTCCAGCGACTTTTTCCTGTTTTTAGATCTCAAGAGAATGCTTGGTGGAAAGAAAGTCAAGCCCAATGACGAAGTAATCGCTGAAACTAAGGGCCTATTTTGACGAGAAAGAGAAATCGTCCTATAAAAGTGGTATCGAAAAGTTGGAAAATCGCTATACTCGTTGTAAAGCTCTCGAAGGCAACTATGTTGAATAATATAATCGAGTTTTATCAAAATTTTGTTTTTTTCTTACTTATCCTACGGACTTATTGAATGACCTGTTATCTCTCTTATTTTCAGGCTTACTTTTTCGATCGGACTTAAAAAAAGAGTTCACATCATAGTCTAAAAATATCCTAAGCAAATTTAAAGCATTATGCATATATAATACATTAAGTTAATAATAATACTAAAGAATATATAAAGCGTTACTAATTTGTTATCAACATCTGTATAAATCAGGTTTAATAGTAAATTAATTGTATATATTTTTTTTTAATTTGCGCAGTTCAGGAAGCATTTTGAATTTATCTATTTTTCTAAGTCATGTTGCGTCAGCTTATAATAATAATAATAATACTAAAGTGCTTATTAAAATGTTATTTTTATGTGAAATTAATTCTTAACAACCGATACATTTTACCTTGACACTATAATGAACAAGAGCTAAAATCAATATTCTCGTCTTTTAATTAATAAGTCAAATATTTTAAAAGTTTAAGAACTGCTGCTTAAATTGATAACAATAAAAACGCTATAGAATTTTTTATTTATTCAGACATATTTAAACAGATTTTAAATAAAAACAAACAAAAAACAAAAACAATAGAAAGCTACAAGTTCTGTGACATATTGGTATAAAAAAAATAGTCAAACCCACTCCGGCAGTTATTCACACCTGTGTACGAACAGATAAAAATTTCAAAAAATGTTTTTTTTCTAGAGAAAACAGAACAAGAGTTTAAAATACATATAGCAGCAATTGCAGAGAACCGTAAATTGACGACATATGTTGAGGTGGCAAAATAATTTGTTGGTATATATTTAACTTTCAACAATCGAATCAATTGAGTTGAGTTATTTTTGCTGATAAGCGTTTTAGAAATAATGCGGTAGCAACAATCGGCGGAGCATCACATTCGATACCAACACCATATACGTGATTTTAACTGTTATTGCAGCTCTAGACGAGTCAGCCAAAATAGACACATCTTCATTCTATTAGCTTGTAGAAATTCGATATTTCCGGCTTAGTACTCATTAATAAATTTATCATATAAAATGATTTTTATCATAGCTTTTTGAAAATTTCAATTTTATTTTAATTAAAGAAAGAACGTTATGCAGGTGACTACAATGTTGTTCGATCAATTTTAAATGTGAATTATATGCTATATTATCACTCCAGTAAAAAATCCACAAAATGCAAAGACTAGTTTGTATCTCTTAAACTGCAGCTCTTAGCTAACACAGCTCGTTATGCGATTTACCAAACGTGTCAAAAAATTTAGAATATCATTTTCAACAGAGATTTTATCATTTTATAACCCGTCATGATTTTAATAAGCTGAGCATTAATGATGCAAATTAAGTTGAAGTCTGAGTTGATGTTAATCACTAAAACAAATTTTGTTGAGTATAGTGTGAAATTTATGAATAACACTGAATGCTGATTACTTTTTTTGTGATTTTAGAAGCCAGTGTAAGAGAATTGATACGCGACAAAGATTAGTCTTACCTTTTATATGATGGTATCTTTTAATATTTCTATTATCAAAAAAATTCATTCAGTCATTTTAACGTTGCACAATAAATCGGTAGAGTTTATGCACAATGCTTCTGGTTATTTATCTGAAATAGAAGTGGTCATAATATACGTATGGAGGAATAATCAAAATTCAATCAGAAAGGGAATAGAATAGCCACACCCAGAGAAAAAAAAAAATTGTAAAACTAAAGAAAATGCACTTTGCCACAAAGACTTTTATTGGTTAGATTGTGTCCAAAGACAAAACATCGTCACGGTAAAGACAGATTGTTAAAGCACAGATTGTTAGATTCCCAAGAACATTATACTTTGAATCAAAAACTTAAATTCTTGTGTCAAAGACGTACGTCTTAAAAAAAGCATGGACAAGTCGTAAAAGTAAAAAAATGTACTTTAGCACAAAGACTTTTATTCGTAAGATCCTTTATTTTAAGTACATAACTTCATGAAATTAATGGTTTCTCTCGGCTTCTCTTTGCTGCTTACGTTTATTATAACATGAATATTAAATTAAATTAAATATCAAATTTAAAATCTTACCTTCGCCTGGCGTGGGGATTTGAACCCACACCCACCAATACCACCGATTCAGAAGTCACTACACTACGCATCGAGCCAAACTCCTTCGTTACGCAAAGTGATTGATTCAATATTAATTACAACTGAAGCTATGATGCAGCATAACACAATAATCTATTAATAGATTTTTGTTGTATGGCTATCAACAGTATACTGTGACATACTGAATATGTTAACATAGCTGCAGTTAAGGCAGTAAACAGTAGCAAGGCTGTTTGAATCAGTGGGTAGAGCGATGGACTGGCACCAAAAATTCCAAGTTCAATTCCGCACGGCGGGCAAAGAAATTTTTTTTTTTTTTTTGTTGATGAAATGTAATAAAATTTACTGGTGTGAATATTAACGTGTGTTTTTTTACAAATACAATTCAATATTGGCACTCTCACACGATTTTCTTATTCTTCGTATACAGATATGATTTTGTGGAAAACATTCCTTGAAGTAACAGACTTTGTTTTTGAAGCAATGAAGTTTATTCTCAAAAAAACAAAGAAAAGTTGATTTTACATACTTTTTTCAATTCCTTGTTAACAAAATTGTTCATCAAAGTTTTATTGATTTAGCTTTAAAGAACTTCACTCTTTTGTTTCAATGAGGCAGCACTTGCATAGTTAAAGGATAAATCATTATTGCAACGATTTTTTCATTGTGGTAAAGATATTTTGGTAACAGTTTTACAAGAACTTTTTTTCGTTGATTTTAAGGCGTTCAATTTTCTCGGTGCATAATAAAGAATTTACAAATAAATTGGACTTTTTCAGTTTTTTTTTTTTAGTGTTACTAATAAAGTGTAATTTTGAACCCTTTTCGCATGGCAGCACGAAAATGCGCAAAAAGAAAATTTGGACCGAGAAATAAATTAAATATTGCCCCACAATTTGGAATACAATTTCACTAGGAAAAATACCTCAATTTTATGAAATAAGATCACAAACTTAATGAAAAATTAACCAGCGAAAAATATTAAATACCCTTAACATCCCAAAGGCGTAATTTTTAATTATAAATACATATCTTTAAGAATTCATTAATTAAATTAAGAAATTGAAAAGAAAATATTATTTCCATTGTACGAAATGTTTTTATTTATATTCGGCTAAAATGGGTCCAAATTTCCTATAGTCGTGTTCACTTCGTACAAGAGAAATATATTCCCTGACAATTCCAGATATCCATTTTATGGGCCATATTTTATTTGAAAATTTTAATTTTTGTTTTAATATTTTGTTTTAATATTAATTTGTTTTAATATTAATATTCCTTTCTGCATAATTTTTTGGTGCCTCCATAAATTTTTTTTTTTTTTTTTTGGCCATATTTCCATAGTGGTGTAATTTCAAAGCGCCTTTTCACATTTGTAAAATATTTTAGTTTATAATAATAATGTCTTCAGCTCTCTCAGAAAATAAAAGTAAGTTTTCAATTTTTATACGAACAGTATGAAGCTGTTGTATGAACATAATAAAGTTATCAGTGACATCAAAAGTCAATTTCAAAAATCTATGTTAATACAACAAGTGTGCACTAGAGTTAAGATAAATATATTACAAGTCACACTTACTATTTGACACTGTAGAATATTAAAGCTGTTCAAATAAAAGTAGAAGTTCTAATTTCACATTTTGATGAGTTTTTTTTTATAATAAAGCCATATCAACACAACCTTAACGATTTAAATAATATTTATTCAAGGAACGCATGAAGGAATCTAGAGTTCCAATTTGAATGTGACACTTTTAATCCCTTATAACCCATGATCATAAATTTTAAGATAAATAAAATTTATCAACTTGTTTTTAAGTTTAATAAACCACGTATTTTTTAGAAAATCTATATTTTTACTGTATATCTATTTTTAACAGAATAAAGGGAGTAAGACAGATCTCTGACATTGAGCTAATATTATATTTTTTCTACGTTGTGTGCGGAAATCTAAAATGTATTTTAGGTACTTACCTGGTAGTGTAACAGAAAACCGTGTAATATTAGGACAACTAACAATTTTTCACGAATTTCCAATTATTTGCATGCACCGACTTGTCGTGGTATTCGAACTTTCAAGAAAAACGTGCAATAAAATACTAGTAGCGCCATCTCTGGGTACGGTTGTGTCTTATTTCGTTAGTGCGGTATGTAGCAGTGATTCAACAATGAACTAAAAGAAAATAAATACGTTCCGTATGGACTTTTTTTTATATTTTTTAGTTCGTTAAGGGGCTATAAGGGGTTAAGTCAAGATTGGTTACAGCTTAATTTTTTCTCGGTCTCAGCTTCAGGCTGCGGCCAGAGTGAATGCAGATGCGGACAGGTTCGTTATTCTGCAGCACTAGCTAGTGACAACAAGCAACCTGCCTGTCTGCATCTGCATCTGCATTCACTCTGGCCTCAACCTTAGAATTGTATACATAAAAATGAGATCAAGTTTATGTCAACAAAATAGTCAACATAAGTGAGACCGAGTTAAGGTAATTTGAACAATTTGAAACTCGTCTTGTATTTAACTAATACATAACAATAACTAGTAAGAAATTATATTGGGTGGCTGAAGTTTAAATACCTCCATAGTCATGTTTAGTTTATTCAAAGATTTGACGGCTTTATTAATTTGATGATGTCACTTTGAATGATGAATAGGCGTGATTTCAACCTATTTTTTTTATCTAAACTAAGAGAACATTTTAACAATTAAAGCTTATGTAAAAAAATATCAAGTTAATGTACAACTTTTTGTAGAATTCATGAAGAGTTTGCTATATTGCTGAAGTCATTTTTATTATGTTGAAACTGACACAAATTTCACTGACGTCAAACAAGCAGAAATATAAAAAAATTATGATATAATAATCTATAAGTAGGAGTGACAGTCCTTTTGCCGACCATAATTTGTCGAAAACAAATGTTCCTGTAACGAAAAAAGAGAATATGAATAAGCAGAAAACAGATTTTGACAATTGACGGTCGGCGTTCTGTGAAAATAGGCAGTAGTTAAGGCTGCCTGTCTAATTATATCATGACTTGATCAAAACCAAGGTATATTCAACAAGGTGGTGTCGTCTCAGAGCGCCGGGTACCTCAGCTGTCAAATACATACAATATTATAATTTGCAAATTTTGTTATTTCTTTTGCTTTTATTCGTAAAAACCTGGTTTTGACAGGTGCGGTACCCACCATAAGAGAGAATTTTAACTACTAACACTACCTTGTCTCATTATACCATGGATCAAAACCAAAGCCCTGCATGAGTATGCTTTTACGCCTCCCTGAATATATTCTCTTGCTATAGAATAAAAAATATCCTCTATCCCTTTTCTGCTTTGCTCATACCTGATCTTACACTCTCTTTGTTTTATACAGATATAAGAAATGAAGAGAATAAGAGCACGATGCTTTACTAACAACAGCAGGTAGTAAATAAAGCAATAAAAAATAACAAAACTATCAGTTTTCATACCCTGATATTTAGCGAATGTTTTTTTATTCGTTTGTTCGTACAACGCATGTTTTTTGTATTGGGACCCAAAGAAGGGTGGTAGATAGGGGATAGGTGTGTTCGGAAGAAATGTTGAAGTTCAAAAAATAATAGGACCAACTCATATATTTGACCCCTCTAGGAGTTCAGCTACGGCCGATATAAACTATTTTCGACAGCTTTTGTGTTTTTTGTATGGGAAGCCAAAGAAGGGTGGTAGATAGGTGTGTTAGGGAGAAATGTTGAAGAGCAAAAAAAATAGGACCAACTCATATATTTGACCACTCTAGGAGTATATGCTGCTAGCTAAGCTAGCACTGAACGTCTGCGTTGTCCTAGTAAATTTTAAAATTTTGGAAAGGGGAGGGGAGAATCTCTAATAAAAAAAAATTGATTTCGTATATTTTAGCACTTACAATTTAATGTTACATACTCAATATTTTTACAAGAATACATTTATGTAAGACCCACAGAGTATAGTTGGAATATATTTATCTAATGCCCATAGATTTTTCATTTATACGACCGCAATTCTTATTTCAGATATTGGCAAGTAAAACCTTTTCACTTTTCAAGATTTCTAAAACTTCCTATTAATTCACATTCGAGTTTCCAAGACCAAAACAAAATATGTCGGTATACTTTGATATTTTCCTATAAGCAATATCAGAGAAAAAACTCAATCAAGTTTGAAGTTATACTTGAATAAGCTTTTTTTATAATCTTAAAAAAAGTTAAAAGTTTTATTATATATGTATGTCATCTTTTATTACTAGATTTGGAATGAAAATTTTATTCAGTAAAAAATCTAAGAACATTATTGTCGTTGTTAAAAATTCCACAAAATTCTTTTTACATAATTTTATTTCTTTTAAATATTACTAAATTATATGTATTACAGGCATAAGTTTTTCCAATTTTTTTTTTTTTTTTGGTAAAAAAATACTTAATTTAAAACTTAATTTAATTTAATTTTCATTAGGGTAACTTCTAATACTTATGAACTTATCATTTTAGAGCTGAGTCCTGTTTGCAAGAACAAAATATATCGTTTTAGTTTGGTATTTCTATACATATTATGTATGCATAATTGAGTACTTAGTTAAGGTTTTGTTTTTTCTAATAAATTTAATAAAATCTTAACAATTCTAGAATTTCTAAATGTTATTTTTTATGATAGTTGGGGGAGACAATCTTGGCTTATATATATAAAGAAATAAATTTGTTATTGTCCAAAGTTTTTTATTCATAATTCTACATAATTGTTTTAAATATAACAAAATTGCATGATTAAATCAACTTAGCTGTTACAAAAAATAGCAGTAGTGATTTAGAAGTTCAAATATTTATAAAAATAAAATTCTGCGAAAGAGGTTTATCTACTCTAAGAATATAAATAACATCACTTTAATAGCATGGTCTACGGAACAACTGACATGCTTCATGTATCCATTTGGTTGCAACTAAAAAAAGATGAAAGAAAATTACAAAACCATAGATTAACATTCCATTTTTTTTTTTGACCAAAATTGAATTTGCACTAACCCCATTTGGAGCCAACAATAACCGGACATGCAGCATGTAAAGTGCGTTCATCAACAGTGCCACGACTATTCATATTATACCACATCAAAGCCGAACCCTTGCGTGGATAAATAGTTTTTTGTAGCATTGGAAATACAGTGGCGCCACCTTGCTCGACATCAGACAACTTTAACGGAACAAAGTATCATTACTTAAAGAAATCATATCATATACTATCAAATCGAAAATTTATATATATGTATGTTTCAATCTTACATAGAATAGCACCGTAGCTAAACGATCGCCAACATCATTTAATTCCTGCAAAATACAAAATTTATTAACAATCAAAATCAAAGCTTAAGGTTACATTGCCAATTCACCAACCCTCTTTCCATTGAAGAAATCATAGTGCGGCTCGTAATGTCCAGCCAGTCCGTAATTCATCACTAGCAGTTGAGCTGCGCAACTCATATCGAATCCACTCATATCAGCTATTCTTTGAGTGATGCGTTTTGTTGTATTACTTGCATTATCACAGAAGGGGGAATCTTTGCTCGTTCTTAATTTAAGTGGCATATCTTTTTTTTCCGATTGTACAAAAACAGTGGCTCGTGATAATTGGGGGCGAGCCAATTGCTTTATTTCAGCTATTTCCGCATCGCTTATGACGTCATGAAAGAGTACAATGTATGGATCCATTTGCAGATCCTCCATTTTGATAGGGGCCAATTTAAGGAAAGGATGTGTTGTGGTATTATAGCGGCAATGGAGGCGTGACAGACGATTATCGAACTCACCACGGCAACTACGTTCGTATAAATTGGGTGCATATACTAGAAGCTAAATGCTCAAATTTATATAAATATCAATTGGTTGAATATACATATATATATTAAATCTTTTTTGTTAACTATTCACCTGTTCAGGTTTTTCTTTAGAGATTTGCATGTCCTGCTGAATCAACGATTTATACTCCAGAAATTTCTCATTGTTTGGACTTTCATTTAGAGCCTTTTCGACAAAGTCTAATGCTAATGGGTATCTATCTGTAATGGATTTTATCAAAGTAATAAGTGAAGTTAATAATTGAATTTAGAACAAAATGCGAACTATAGTACATCTTTGGAAAGCACATGAGACCAGGTAAAAGCTGCATTGAAAAGAGATACGAGGTTTTATACACATAATTCAAATATTTGCATGGTACATGGCATATCTCATCATATTATCATATCATAAGGAAAACAATTTTGGAAGTATTTAGCATAGAACTCATAACACTGCCCTAAAACCAAAAATGGTTTTAAATCATTACTTTTGAGCTGTATACGGGGAGCTTAAAAAAAATTTGCAAGTCATAAATTTTGACAAGATTTGGATCTTCCGAATGAACCACATATGGCGTAGTCGCGGCCAACATTTGAATGATATTACCTTTCAAAAGTATATGTCAGTGATTGTTCTTTCAGCCTATAATAAAAATTTCGACTCCAATTCTATTTTAAGTGTGTTATTTTAAATTAAAAAAAAATAATTCTAAATGAATCACCCTTTCCCACTGAACCATAAGCGAAGGTTTTGAGTAAGGTGAGAGTTTTGCGAACGTTTTTGGTTAGAATTTTTTTTTTAAATTTTTTCTTTTTTATTTTGTCGCTTAAAAGTGCTTGCGATAAACGATTAAATTCGTGAAAGCTTTTCCCATAAAGAAAAATTGTACATATTTTGCGAAATTCATTAAAAACTTATGTTGAGTCGAAAATGAATCATTTTTGTATCATTTCAGTAGGTAAGACTTCCTTGCAAATGAACCATTTTTTGTTCATAATTGAGTTCGGAAACGAATTATTTATGTTTCTTTTTTGCATTCTGAAATGATTTCAGAAAAGAATAATTTTTTATCATATCAGTAGGAAACAATTTCTCATAAACGAACCATTTTTTGTTCATAAATAAGTTCACAAATGAATCATAAATGTTACTTTTTATATTCTAAAATCAGTTAAATAAAGGAACTTAAAATGAAAATGTTAACCTTCGTACAAACGTCATATGAACTTTTTTTCCCAGTGCGAGATGGATGTACTGCTACACGTATGAAAATTTTCAACATTTCAACATTTCTATCAAAAATTAAAATCAGGCCCAAATAGAATGAAAACCACGAAAAAATTCCATGCAAAAAAGTAATCAAATAAATTCCCCAATTATTAGCTTGACTATTTTGATATTTCATATATAATTTGGAAGTTTGTCAAATTGGAAAACAATCACGCCTTTCCACTTTGAAAAACACAATGCATGAATTCCAGCCCAGGTATATTAATTCTATTAACCCAATGATTAATATGATCTCTAATTTTAGCAATAATCATTTCTTCTTTAACAAAATATCGATATGTAATAACAAATAGTATTATGCAATAATAAAATTTATAATTCAAAAAGGTTATTTTTTCAACTCATTACTGAACAAAAAAAGGTTTGTTTTTGAGAGGCAATTCAGTCCAAAGATTGATACAAAAACGGGCTCATTTTCGAGTGCCGAAAAATAACTTTTTATGGTTCTTTTTTTAATTCATTTGCGAACAAAATAAGATTCGTTTTTGAGAGGCATTTTAGTCCGACGAATGATACAAAAAGGGTTCATTTATGAGTGCCGAAAATGAACGTTTATACCCGAAAAGGTTCATAAATGAATTCAAAAACGGTAGTTTTGGTTCTCTGGGTTATTTTATGTTGTACAAGGAACTTGTAAAAAGAACGAATGATTCTTTCTCCTAGAACAAAATATTATGATATGACATACAATCATTTTTTTAATATTACGCAAAAACAATAATGTAAAAATGAATATCAGTGAATACCGAGAGAAACAAATTTTTCATTTAAAACTCATGACAACATTTACTCAACCAACTTTTTTTTTTATAATTAGTACAAAAATATTTAAAAACAGTTAAGTCTACTCTTTAAACTGAGTTGTTTTGTGAAGTTATGAAAATCAGATAAGTTGAAGTTTTAAAAAAATTATTTATTGATCCGATTTATACTGCTATTACCAATCATTACCAACTTATATGAACTGAACAATTAAAATTTTGAGTTATGACAGGTTTTATGAATTTGAGTACAAATTGTATTCCTGAGGCTTGCCATAAATTATCTAGGAAATTGTTTGATGAAAGAGAGTGCGGTAGACTTCATCTGCTACATGGCAGAATTATAGGTAGGGCCGACTCGGAGAAGAATGGAGTAGACAGCAGAGTAAAATGCCGGCTAGTTGTCAAAATCAGCTGTTCATCTCGAGTTTCTTTGTGTTCACGTTTCTCAGTTGACTTTTGGTTAGAATTGCTACAAGTTTTCTTGCATTTTTAAGACTTTTTCCACATTTTATAGTTTTTATTACATTGCTTTTATAATATTTTCACTCAAATTATTACAAATTTAACACACGCGACAGCACAGTTTACAACTTGGAAACATTTTATATTTACTTTGTTTGCAATTTCTACGAAATTCCTCGTTTTGACAACTAGCCGGCATTCTTATTATTCACTATTCGTTGACGCGTGAGGGCACTAAGCAACTCGGCTCTACCTTATAATTCTGCCATGATCTAGTATACCTTTGAAGTGACACTTAAATATCATTTACCTTATAATAGTTACTCACTCAGTTTAAGGCAGATTTTTATATAGATATTGAGAATTTTTAACATATTAAAATCAAAAATCGCATTGAATTCATGTTCTTCATAATGCATTTCTGCTGCATGCGCCCAGGTGTAGGAATGGAGAAGATCCTCTTGACCTAGTAGGCGTTGACTAATTTCAAAACAATCATGTGAAGACAAACCTGCGCTAATTAATTAAAAAAAAATATATATTTTTGTCACTCTTCACCTAATGGCTATGCATGTCTTACTCGTATTGCTTGCCATTTAAGAGACCGGCTGCCATTTCGACAGGCTTCATATCATACGTTCTTTCCAGCCGTTGGAGTGCTGTTGCGGCTTCATCCATATCTGTGCTGCTTGGAAAATTAACGCGATGCTTTTGAATCATGGCAATTTCAGCTTTTAAATAAACGTTTTTAATAAATTTATACGTTAAAAAGTTTTCGCATAATACCAACCTTCACCCACTGGATTCTGCAAATATTGGATCCAGTGTGTCCAATCTGAGTATATTCGATGTATCAAAGCAAAGCTGTTCAGAGGATTTGATAAATATATCTCAGCATCTTCTACAGACTTCAGATTCTCTGAACGAATTGCTTCAATAACTCTGTAAAATGTTTACATATTACCTGATTTTATTATTTAAATTTAATTTACTTCTATATTGGAATGAATTACCTTCGTATCACCTTAATTTTGGCTTCCAATGCCGTGACATACTTTTCAAAATGTAACAACAGCTCACGTTCGGTTTCCAGCAATAGCTCCATGCCGGCTATGGAAGTGGATATACTTCTCTCTTCTAAATCAATACTTTGACAAAAAATGGGGTTAAGTAAAATGTTAAATGCCCAAATTGTAAAAATGAAACGCATATCGATATAGCTTAATTTAACTTTTTTATGTAGTGAAGTGATTGTGATAGTTTGTGTTACCAATTTACAATACTTTACAATAATGTGTACACAAATGGCTAATAAGAATAAACGTTGAGGTTAAGCTGAGTGTATTCTTTCCTTTCCCCTCCACTTTTTACTAATTCATACACGTTAATTATTTCAACCAATCACAAGCAACCAGCATAATTTTTATTAAACTTTCTGAACGTCTACTCACTACAGAAATATTTTTAAACCCAGCAGACCAGACCATCTAACTTAAAAAAATTCGATACTATTTTCGATACTTAATATATTCTCTCACTGCTTACTGTTAGATCATGCATAGCAATTACCGCTATTTTGACAAAAAATCAAATTTTTCATTGTTTTTTCCAATTTTTTGCAGCAACATGTTTAAGAAATTATTTCTTTCATAAAAAGATTTTAAAAATTGAGATGCTTCTTTATGCTGAGGAAGCATAATTCTTAAAACTTTGATAGAAGTTTCACTACAACAAAAATTCATAATATCGTACACATCAAAGTTTCAAAAGGATCTAAGCAACGTTACATTTAAACCTCATCTAAAAAATGACCCGTATAATAGTAATTATTAATTCATGTAAAGTAATTATAAATTCATTACTACATAGAAACGAGTGTGTTAAAAAAAAACTTAAAGACATTATTTGAAATCTGAGAGATTCAAATCCATAAAGTTGCTCTAATCTTTAACTTCTCGAATTAAGAATACTAGAGCGCCTGTTGTCGAAATTCGACCGTATAAAAATCTATTTTCATCTTGCTTTGTTTTTTATTTAGATTGTAAAACGTTTGGCAAAGTTAAAAATTATAAAATTGATAAATATAATACTTTTGGGAAATACAATGAATGAAATTAAAATTAATTGTTATTGAATTCATGTAGGGATAAGTTTGATTTATTTTGTAACGATTATATTGAAAAAATTAATTGGCATGCAGCTTGGAAGCAACAAATTTTGCAGAAGAATTCGACTTCACAACGTATTTAACCCTCCGATGAGTGAGAAGGTCCCTAGGGACCTTTTTGCCTTTTCAAACTGAAATTACTCCTACTTCGGCCACTACAACCCCCCCCCAAAGTTACTCTGTATTACAAGAGTATTTTGTTTCGCATCTTTTGGAAAAAAAATCAAGCCGATCGGTTCATAACTTTAGTTATTGAGGTTTTAGTGAGAATAGTACGCGGACGTGTGAATAGGTACGTATGGACCTTGTACTGAATTTCACTAATAAATGCATGTTCTTGGACATCATTATAATTTTTTTATTGTTTCAACACATTATTTACTTGTTCTGAACACAAAGACCTAAACTCAAAGACATTAGGGATGATGGTAAAAACAAAAAATTTTAAGAAAAATTCGAAGACATGAACTTTATTGCTTTCAAGGAAAGGCACAATATTCTAATTTTATACTACTAGCAATAAACCAGTTCTTAGAATTTTTTGTTCTTAGTATTTTGTTCTTAGTATTTTTTGTTCTTAGTATTTTTGTTCTTAGAATTTTTTCTTAGAATTTTTTGTTTTTATCATCATCCCTAATGTCTTTGAGTTTAGGTAGACGTACGAAAGAGTATAAAAGAAGTTGTAGTTTCGTAAACCAAATCAGTCAAAGCTTACCGTACTATATACGCGGATAATTTCTTTACCACTCTTGACTTGGCGCGTATTTTGTTGAGGAGGAAGACCGCATATGTTGGTACAGTGCGCTACAACAAAACATTCATTCCACAGGAGTTCAATAAGAACCCGAAGCGCACCATCAATAGTACATTATTTGGGTTCAACGAAGGGAATATATCGTTATGCTCATACGTGCCGAAAAAAAATAAAGTGGTGAACGTGCTCTCCACAATGCACTACACCTGCCTCGTTGAAGAGCAAACCGAGAAGCGGAAGCCCTATGCCATATTAGATTACAACGCCAACAAATGCGGCGTTGATACCATGGATCAAATGCTAGGCACTTACAGCTGCAAAAGAGCAACACAACGATGGCCGTTGGCCATGTTTTATAATATGCTGGACGTCGCTGCATTTGCTGCTTTTACGATTTACAACGAAATGAAGCCTACAAAAAGGAGTGACAGACGGCGGTCGTTCTTGTTACTGCTAACGAAACAATTGGCCACACCAAATATCGAAGAACGTGCCCTGAACAACCATATAACCTCATATCCAAGGATACGCAATGCGATGGAAGCATTCGATGTCAGGGTAAGAAAAACATCTTCAAATTGAAGAATAGAATATATATTTATTTGTTTTTTATTTTTCTTTTCATTTCAGGTATTACCAAGACCGATGGAAGGCAATGAACCGTCGTTTGCGGCTAGGTCAAGTAGACCGTCATGTCGCCTTTGCCGTTCTGAGTACGGGCGGCAGCGGAAAACGCGGGCACACTGCTTCGGCTGCGGCAACGCTGTTTGCGGAGAACATAGCACACTTTTACATCGCTGCAACACTTGCGCACAGGGCGGGGGACAAGAAGTACACGCTCAACAACAATAATTTTTAAACTGTTTTATAATAGTCTTAAGAAAATTCAAGCAAAAAAAAAAAAAAAAAGAATTAAGAAAATTGAAAAAATTATTTTTGTATGTAGAATTTAGTTATAAATAATAAAAACAAAAAAAATATTTATAAAAAAAAAAAATATTTTATATGAAAAAAACATGATTTACAAAAAAGGTCCGTCACTCATCGGAGGGTTAATTCAAATCAAATTCGAAATTTGATTTGAAATCAAATTTGAAATTTTAATTGCATTGAAATAAAATTCAATACAAAATAATATTAAAAACATATGTTTTTTCATAAAAATTGGGCATTATTTTAACTTTCCGAAAGAATTGGCCACCAGTTCTCTCACTCAGAGGAGAGCATAATGTGATCGGCAAACTGAAAATAGAAAAAGAGTCTATTTTAGCGTCAAGTGTAGGGATGATATTAGCTTAGTTGTAAAAGGGCCAAAATGAATACAAAAATAGTGTTTTTTTGACATAAATGAGGCCATTAGTGGTAAAAAGTGAGAGTTCAATATTGAAAATTTTTTATTTGAATATACAGCCATGATCACATAGATAGCACACTTTTTAATAATCTAAACAAGACCAGTTTTTCAAAAAATTGATTTCAAATTAACAGTTTTGGGAAATCAAAAAAACTCGAACTTATTCCTGTGTTTTCTTTCACTTTCGCTGTTTTGACCTAAACAGCGAAGTTTTTGGTTTTTCACAAAATATCACACTTTAGTTTAAACGATGAATTCTCAGTCTGGAATCAGAAATTGTGGGTGAAAGTATTTTTATTTTAAATAGATTATATTGTATTTCATACATAGAAAGTTAATTTCTCAAAGAAAATTTTTAACAAAGCCATTCATTTAATAAGTTAATAAAAATAAAAACAGCAGCATTAGTCTTAGGAGTATTCTTTCTAGTTCTTGGTTATATACGTAAGAATGTCAGATTGAAATGATAAATTTAATATAGACTCTCTATTAAGACTTGTAAGAAGCCGAATCAAGGATGCGGGACGAAAAAGACATGATGGCAGAAAAATGCATTCCTATCAGAAGCATATGTTCAGGCATGACTGGATTTAACAAAAAATAAATTCATAAATATCCAACAATTTTCGAATAAAGAGCCTTGCAACAACAAAATTAATTTTAAAAAAAAAATCGATTAAGATGTCATAGAAATTTCCGTAGCAGTTTCTGCAGTTTCTTTTTTTTTCAAAAAGTTCATAGTTTTTGATTTGAACGTTCTCAAAATTTTCATCTCGAATACTATTTTGGTACTGCCATGTAAACTTTTTTTCCAGACCCTACATATCTTAAAATTTATAACTCGCAAAATTTTTCTATTCGGAAAAGGATGTGTATATTGCCGATTTCATATAAACATTTTAGATCGAAAGCATGAAATATTATATTAGATGTATATATCGGTATAGCATTTTTTTAATACAGGTAATATGAAAAAAAATAAATAAAAATTCATTGAAATTGACAATATTTGGGACTTAATCCTTAAGGCTACTTAAGACTGCGATGGGTTAGGGTTTCCTTTTTTTTTCATCTATATGCATGATAAAATGATGTAAAAATATTTCTTACATCATTTTATCATGTACATGGAACTGTCCACCTCAAAGTTCGGTTCTCAAGCCTAGTTTTAGAATTAATTTGGGATACTATTAAAAGTTTAACCGGTTAGAAAATGTAGGTATACTTTGGGGAATAAAAAATAGTGGATATGCTTTTTAAAACTAACATGATGGCCTTATACTAAGTATTAGAAAGTCAGTTTGAAAAAAATTTCTTCAGTTTTAATAGATTTTTATAAGTGGACTATTTTTGTAGCTAAGCAAAAAAGTACCTGCGTAGAAATAAAATTGTGGAAAATTATTTAAGTTTTTTGTTAATCATTAAAATTTAACAAGCATTTAATATTATTAAAAAGAGAATTGGCAATAATTATTTTAGTTTTCAAGATACGGTTTAAGAATGCACAGAAGTGATGCCACGACTGCAATATACCCCGATTATATATAATGTTGCGTAGAATGCATTCTATGCCAACAAAAACATTGATGAAGAGTGGATTGATTTAAATTAGTATATGAGCGATACTATCAATTCTCGGCCAACCATGGAATCTTTCTGTAACTTTTTTAATTTGATAACAATGGTAAAAAATTCGTAAAATAATTTTACAATTTAAAAACTAAAGTTTTCATTTACACAAATCTATTTTGATTAGAGTATACGTATATAAGATGCATTAGTGGAGCCACACCCTGTAGTCCACAACTAATTCAAATACAGGGTTGTCCATATTCGAAGCGCCCATTTTATTTTTAAATAAATCAAAGAAACCACAATTTTTTGTCTGTTCGTCATAAATATTATTTAATTGGGTTCAAGTAAATTTGCTTACATCATTTCTTGAATATGAAATCTCGTAAATGGTCGCCATTGGCCTCTACGACATATTGTGCCCGTTTTGCAGCATTTTCCATGGTTATTTCTTGACGGATGTTGGTTTTCAGCTCTTCTAGGGTCATTGGCTTGTTGACGTAAACCTTTGATTTCAAATAACCCCACAAAAAGAAGTCTGGAGGCGTTAAATCTGGTGATCTTGGCGGCCAATCGAAATCACCATTTTTTGACATCAAACGGCCAGGGAACAATTGCTTCAAAAAATCGATTGTAGTGCGGCTTGTGTGTGGTGGCGCGCCGTCTTGTTGAAACCAGTAGTGCCTGATACGCTTTCGACGAACGATTGACATGAAAAAATTGTTTATCATATCGCGATAACGCTCCTGATTGACAGTAACTCTGTGGCCATTATCATCTTCGAAAAAGAACGGCCCAATGAGCATTTTAGCACAAACGCCGCACCAAACAGTGACTTTTGCATCGTGAAGAGGTACCTCTTAAATCTCTTGTGGATTTTCAGTTTCATACAAACGATAAATTGTTTTCTGGGAAGGCGCACTTTTCACTTTATTTATTTTTTTGAAAGCACGTTGAGTTTTCACTATTGACTTGTTTTGTTGAAAGTAAATTTCAACAATTTTAGAGCATTCGCGTGGCGTGTACTGTTCCATTGTAAACATTTGCTTGGAATGACGCTTCAAACGCGGTATGTCATTAGTCGATTTGGCATCACTGCGGAAAGTTACAGTGTTGCCAGATGGGCGCTTCGAATATTGACATCCCTGTAAACCAATTCTGACACTTGCCTTAGATATTAATCTTAATTTATCTTCATTTTTTATACTTACCTGTGTAGGTATAAATTAAAAAAAAAAGCCATGAAAAATTATTTTTATTGAATTTATTTGCAGTCATATATAATTTTTGTAAAAAGTAAAATTTCATACGAAACATGGTCTGCGAAATACCTGAGAATGTTCTCTTCTTATCCACTGGGTAGCAACTAAAAATAACGTTAGAAATGATTTCATTATTTTATATACTATCACAGCTACATGATAGAATTAACAAGGTAAAAATTACAGAATTGTTGGGGTATATAAACAGTAAAAAAAGTATAAAGTTTCCCTTATATTGATTTTATTTTGATTTCCAATAATAAATTGTTTTATATCATTATCATTGTGATGTTTTCTACTTTAAATTTTACGTTCAGAGGCAATTACTGGTTCGGAGGATAGAAACAGTCTAGCAAGAAGGACTTTGTTTAAAGGTTCTCTTGTTGTTTTGCGGTTATGGCTTAGTCAATACATCCTAGACTCTATATGAGTGGCTTCAAATGCATCTTTTGAAAGTAATACGATCAGAACCATCACTGCCATCATTTGATGTGCCATATTCCGTTTTCACTTTATCAACTGTCAAGTCCATTTGTTGCTTAAATTTCCTTAAACTTTTGGAAATATATTCCTTTTTTTTCATACAAATGTTTGCATTTTGGCAAAAACATGCTTTAGAAAATGGGCAATAACTTCTGTGCTTGTGAGTTTCCACAAACTAAATTTTAGGATAATGTTTCAAAAACATCGTTTAAAGGCCCAAAAAAAAAAAAATTTAATGCAGTAAAAAATGATAGTGATTTCTTTAAGGTTATACAGTCTATTTTGATATAACAGATTTTTTTTGTTTTCTGCAACTTTAAATAAAAAATTGACGCTATGTGATATGTATGTATAAAGAATACTGCATATTGATGATGTTGAAATTTATGATCCATTTTGAAATCTAGAGTTAAAGTGTATAAAAGTAAATTGCATGATATATCCAAGCCACATTTGGGAGAGTGGCATGTCTGTAACTGAGAAAATATCGTGAAATCCCTTTAAATCCAAACAGATAAAACTCCTGCCTGTTATTCTGTATACTTGGTTTTTTTTTTAAAATTCCTATCCTCAATTCTAAATTCTCATCGGGAAGCTCTCAAAATTGCACAAGAAATTATAAAACAAGCAAAAATACATGGTTACTTTGTATACATATCTGTCCTTCTATTATTATTCCAGTCGACTGAAAGAGAATATTTATTTGTAATTTCTAGATCATATTTCTTTTATAAATAACCCATCAGAAAAAACCCTTAGATACTTATGATTAATTTTTAATGAAATGTCATAAATAAATAAATTTTTTTCAAAAAATAAAAATCTATTTAAAACATGGTCTGCGAAACATCTGAGGATGTTCACGTATCCACTTTGTGGCAACTAAAAAGTAATGTTATAAGTGAGTCAATTATTTTATTATCATAGCTAAGGTTGAACTTACTCCATTTGGAGCCAAAAATAACAGGACAGGATGCGTGCAAAGTACGTTCATCTATTTCACCACGATTATTCAGATTATACCACATTAGAGCAGAACCTTTGCGTGGAAATACAGATACATTAAGGTGTGGAAATACAGTGGAGCCGCCTTGATCAACATCGGACAGCTGTAACGAAATATAATATCATATAAAAAAAGAGAAGAGACTTAAAATGTATCGAGCTAACATAGAATACCACCGTAGCTATGCGATTGCCAACGCCTTGCACCATTTCGTTTTGCTGCAAATGAGTAAAAAATAGTTTTCAAGTGATTCCAATGCTTAGTGCTAGACAACGAGATTTCACCTTTGAAACATTGAAGAAATCATAGTGTGGTCGGTGCTGTGCAGCCAATATATAGTTGACCACACTCGTCACTTCAGATCCCTTCACATCGAACCCACTTAAGTCGGTTACTCTTTGCATGATACGTTCAGTTGTGATGCTTGCATTATCCGGAAGGGGCGAATGATGACTTGTTCTACCCATATGTGTAGTGTATTCTTTTTTAGACTCATCATAAACCAAGGCTGGTCTCAAATGAAGGCGTGTGATTTCCTTAATTTCTGCTATTTCTGCATCACTTATCACATCATAATAGAGTACCATATATGGGTCCATTAGAACTTCCTCCATTTTAAATGGCGCCAGTTTAAGGAAAGGATGAGTTGTGCTATTATAGCGGCAATGGAGGAGTTTTAAACGCTTGTCAAACTCACCACGACAACAATGGAAATGTGAATCAAATTCAGAAGTTGTGAACTACATGCTCAAATTCATTTTAATATTATTAAGCTTAATACAGAAATTGTTAAAATGTGAAATACGAGTATTTACCTGCATTGGTTTTTCTTTGGATATTTTCATGTTGTGTTGAATAAGCGATTGCGCCTGTAAGAATTTGGCATTATTTGGGCTATCATCAAGTGCTATATTGGCAATTTTCAAGGCATTATCGTAGCTATCTAAAAGAGAAAAAAATTAGAAAAAACAAAAATTTGAGAAGCTTAAAATCCTAAAGAAAACTTAAATATAAACAGAAAAGTTGAGTTATAATGGAATTTTTTCACTGCAATACCTTACGAGTGGAAAATAAGACATGGAAAATAAAACAAAAGTGATTGAAATGAGCCCAAAATTGCCATATTTAGAGCCATATTGCAATACAAACATGATTATCTTTTTATAAATTATCATAAATTATTCAAAACTCTTACTCACACTGCTTCAAAAAGGTCTCCATATAGAGATAATATATTTGTAACTTATCGAATCCTATAATAGCATTGACCTCATTTTCTTTGTAGTGCTCTATTGCAGCGTACAGCCATTGACTCGAATAAAAAATATCCCCTTGACTTAGTAGACGTTGACCAATTTCAAAGCAATCGCGCGAAGAAAAACTTGCGCTGAGAAATAAAAAAAAATGTTAAACTTTTTCCATCTATCATTATAAATCTATGGCTTCCATAACTTACGCGCGAAGAACGGGCTCCCATAACTGGCGCCAAAAACAAAAAACAAAAAAACAAAATATGTGAAAATGGCTCGAAAATTTTGAAGCATTGAATTTTGAAAAAAAAAAAATCCAAATATGAAATAGTAATTGATCGCGAAAAAAGAAACTACGCTCGAATTGTTTCAAAATAAATATCAGTTTTTTGGGCTTTATTTCCAAATTTTTCGGGCATAATTTCCGTGATCCAGATTCAATACAAGATTACAAAAATAGAAAAGAATAGATTTTATATGCAAAGATTTCCTTCATTCTATTTGTTCCATGGACATTATGTCCGGATAAGGTCCAAATGTTGTCTTTTTACGGAATGTTGTTTTTTACCTTCAGTGCAAGGGTAAACCATTTTATATTAATGACGTTGAAATTTCTTAACTTTTTGGTAAACAAAAATTTGGGCATTTTTTCCATATTTTAATTTGGCAAATTTGTCCGATTTTTTTCGGGCCATAAGTTCCAAGCTTATTTTCCCGGCCTCTCTTTCATTTCAAATAATTGGCAAAAAGGCCCGAAATTTATTAGCACCAAGACCTCAAAAAAAAAAGAGGCATAATTGCCAGAAATGTCTTCCCTTTTTCCCTAAGAATTAATGTCCAATTTTGCATTGAAGTTTTCGGGCTATTTTGCCATTTTTTTCGGGCGTCTGTTCTTCGATCGTACGATTTGGAAGTCTAAATCTATTTATATCTTACTTGTACTGTATGCCATAAAAAAGACCGGCTGCCATTTGGATAGGCTGTAGATCATATGTAATCTGCAGGCGATGCATTGCATCCGTGACTTGATCCATAACTTTACTGCTTGGCAAATTGATGGAAAGGTTTTGATTTATAACAATTTCAGCTTAAAAACACAGTTAGTTTTATTGACACTTTAAAACCTTGACTTAATTTTGTGCAACACATACCTTCACCTACCGGACTCTGCATATATAATTCCCATTGTAGCCAATCTGTGTGCATTCTGCGTATCAAGGCAAAGCTGTTCAGAGAATTCGATAGATACGTTTCAGCATCTTCTACAGATTTGAGATTTTCTTCACGCATTTCTGCAATGGCACTGCAATATTTTCACATATTTAAATGCTTATTATTGTAATATTTGATTTCAAGATCAGTTCTGATCTTAATTACCTTTGTAACACAATAGCCTTGGCCTCCAATGCATTTGCATAATTCTCCAAATTTACCAGCAGCTCACGTTCGGTTTTCAGCAACAACTCCAAGCCAGGTAGAGAAGTGAAAGGAATAGATTTTACATCAATTTGAGACCTAACTAGACCTAAATATAGACTTAATGGAAAAATAGCGAAAACTAAACGCATTTCAGTGCAGCGTTTTTATCTTTTTAATTTGGAGTCTTTATCCCAGCGTCAAATTGCTGAGATGTCGTAATTTGAGCTAGTATATGAAATGTTTAAGAAGAAATGAAAATGTTGAAGTGCTTATATTTTTGAGCTATCACGAACACCTGTAGCGTTTTAATTAAGCTCAAAACCTTTCATTCAACTTATTTTTACAAACATTTAAAAAAAAAAAATCGACATATACCCTTCAATGTATTTTTTTCGACCGACGCACAGTGGTGTAAGACTCGTCAACACTATCATAATTTTATTTACGAGTATAGCTTAGAAAATTCCAAAAGATGATGCTCCAAAAGATGAACATTGCTTGGCACGTCCAGTGAAAGTGATTACCTGCAAAATTATTGACAAGATCCACGATATGGTTTTAAGTGATCGACGAATTAAAGTGTACTAAATAGTTATACTAATAGTAATAGCTACAGTCATAGAGCTAAGTACAGTGTTTTCAATTTGAAAATTTGAGTGTGAGAAAAATATCGGCAAGATATCAGTGGCTCTCAGCTCTCAGAGGAGAATAAACTCAAAAGTGGGGTCGATTTAAGGCGATCGATTGGATATCACCAATTCGTCGCAATCCTGACGAGTGTCTACTAAAGTTTTTAAAAAAAGCCGACTATTTTATTTTTTTAAAAATTCCCTATGAAATAGATTCAGAGAGGTTAAAAGAGATGTCTATAAGAACCGGAACTCTTAATATTAATATTTAGAGATCACGCATCGCGATTAAAAACCAATATATGGATATAAATGACTGAAACGTATCTTATAGGAATTTGAACGTTCTACAGGAATGCTTCTTATTATTTTTTTGATAAATCTATTCGTTCAAAAGTTATTCCAATTCAAAGGTTAATGTATGTTACACAACTAAACTGTTTTCCCAGTTTTCGGAAAAACCTGTAAAATTATCATTAAATATTATCATAATTATATCATAATTAAAATCGATAAATTTATCAAGTCTTTCAAAATAACTTGACTGGAAAATCTACCATTTTCCATTTACCATTTAGTATTAAATAATGCATTTTTATTAAAATAAGCATGTAGAACATAAGACTGTTAAACTTGACAATTTGATTATAATTTTAATGACTTTTTCTTACAGTAAATAACATTTCGGAGAGTTTCCGATCTAATGATAACTTTAATGCTTTTACCGGAAACTAGAGAAAAGGTGTCATTATAACATACATTTTAATAATTTTTGAATTTGAATAACTTTTGAACGAGTCGATTTATCAAAAAAATTATTAGGAACATTTTTGTAGAGCGTTCAATTTCCTATTAGAAATGTTTCAGTTACTGAAACTCTTGATCAGTCAGTTACTCTTGACTTACATCAGTCAAGAATATCGCGATGCTTGACCTCTTAGTATTGATATTAAGAGAGGGTTTTTGCAGAGATCTTCTTCTCACCTCCCTTAATCTATTTCAGGGGGGATTTTAAAAAAAAAAAATAATCGACTTTTTCCAGAGATAAAAGAACAGATAAAAGAGAAAGTTTTTGAAGGTGAACTGGTGCTCAGTGACAACAACTTATGTCGAACGAATGAACCTTTTTTGGGGACTTTTCGAAATCCTACCTTTTGGACTGCTTAGAAAAGGTTGAAAAAACCCTTGAAAGAGTGTACGAGTATATGGGCATTTCCACGGTGGCGCACGTAATGTTCGTAATTCTTACATGTTACTGAAAACTAAGAAAAGCAAAGAAATGTATTATTATTTCTTTAACTAAATGATACATTTTAGGAAGTATTCAAGAAGATGTTTACTAAAGTAAAATTTCTTATACAAATATTTTATCCAAGGATATATATTTTTTGAAAGAGCTTAAGAAGATTTCTACTAAAAGCTTTTCCCCCAGGTTATATAAGGCTCTTATTAAGTTTTACTCAAGGAAATTCAAAGAAAATAGTGATTAAGTTGCAACGCTATTCAAGCAAGTTCCTGGAAAGACGAGTGGATAGTGTATGCTGCTGCTGTTGATAAAAAGGTTTCGAGTTCAATCCAAGCTGAGGGACCATGGTAAATATACAAAACTTTTTATAATGTAAAAAATTTCTGTTCAAAAATTAAATATAATAAACTCGCAGATATATACATAATAAAAAAATAAAATTTATAGATTATATCTGACTATTTTCACAGTTTCCGAGCTTGCGAATAGGCCTTAAATAAATGCCTTATGTAAACTCCAATCACGTGCTTATATAAAACACGTACAAGATTTTATACACGTTCATGAATAAAGGAACGGCTAATTTCATACGTCGTTCTCCTTGTATAGACTCTGTAAAAATTTTTTTTCAAGGATTATTCAAGGAAGTTTAAATTTCTCCTCCTTAGATAAACTCCCTCAGAAATTTGACTCAGGTCAGAAAATTGAAAAATTAAATCAGATGAATTTGTTTTTCATAAATATCGCACTTTTTGGCTTACAGGTCGTACAGGTATTTTTCAGAAAAAACGTGCAGGTATAAACAGAAAAAAAATTTTTTGAAACAGAAAAAAAGTGGCTTTTAAAAGTGAAAATATGGAGAAAATAGACTCCAACAAAAAGGTGAACATAAAATAAAATTGAATTATTTTTATTAACATTTTATTCGGTGCTAGAATAAAAAATTCTTATCAAACAAAACAAAAAAATTTGGAAAATATCTGTTTTGGATATAGCAGTTACAAAAATTAATGAATTAAATTCCTATAGATGTAGAGTTGCAGAGATGTAGAATTAGAAAGGGTAGAGAAAGGGTAGCAATTAAAGATGTGTAAAGTGGCAGTCTTTTATTTATCAAACACCTAAATTGGCAAGGAGTTGAGATAGTTGAATGAAATTTATTACACATGGTGACATAGATACAAGAATATGGTCCATTTAATATTTTTGGAATCCGCAGAGAGATACGCACACCTCTCATACAGCCCCCAAAAGTGAAATCACCATTTTAAAGGTTTAAATTTTCACTACAATGATCGAATTTGGTATGTGTACATACGATATGATATTTATGCTAAGTAGTGCACAAAAAAAAAGATCTCCAGATCAGCCCACAGACACAGCCTCCTACCATAAAATCCTATTTAAATGATTTAGAACTTATGATATTTGTTTGTTTGATGTAGCTTGGTGTAGGAAAACAAAATCGGCAACTAGTTTGCATTTTTTATTTTTTTTTTTGTTAGATATTTTTTATGTATTTGGTTTTTTTTTTTCTTTTTAGAATATATTTCGAGTTTTTGATACATTTCGTACTTAGTTGGTACTTTTACTCTTATTAAAAGACTTTTAGACTTACTTTTAATCTAAGTACTGTTTTTAATTTTTGGTATACTAAAACATATCGGTAATTTCTTGAGTAAAAGAGCATCATGTAACGTGACGGTCCACTTTAATCGCTTATAATTCATAAACTATAAGTAATAAAAACAAAAAAAATTGTTACCGAAATATGAGCAAAATATACGTAGGATTGCAACATGACTGTTTAAATTTCTGACCATAGAAAGCTTTACTCAAAGTTTATTTATGTGAAATTGTTATCTGGGTCAGGTGACATCTATTTTTAAATTTAAGAAATTTTATCATGTGTTCTAATTAAATATTTGAGAACAATTTTTATCAGACATATTGCATTTTAAATTAAATCATTGCATTATTTTGTTCCTTCTATGGCATCATCCAGATAGTTTAAGGAAAACCTTTCTGAACCACGGTGCTTTTTTAATTTAATGCACGCGTGACAACTCCATTGTTTATAACAACAATATTATTATGCTACTTTCAGACTGAAAAAAATAGTCGCTTTAAGTATTTGTGACTAATGTATTTTAAACCGTGAGCATGCAGTATAACGGTCTTCTGAAGCATCTTGATATTGAAAAATACAAATTGTTTATTTTTTATAAACATATTTTATTCTATTTACTATTTACTAATTTTATTGCAAAATTTTCATGATTTTCTCAAAGATTATATTAAAAAATTGAACACATGAACTACAATTGTTTTAAAGTTTACTTTACCGTAAGCTTACAGATAATGCAATTCTTAAAATTTTGGTACAGATTCGATATAATTGCTTTATATTTAATTGTGAGTAATAGCACAAGTGACTATTTTTCAAAAATATTTAAACGATCAAAGATATTAGAAGATATCTCGAAGATTCGAATTTTTTAAAAATATTTTATGGTTGGTTGGTATTACCAGCCCATTCACATAAGGATCGACCATCCAAAGATATTTATTTCCCCAACAAAAATACTGAAAAAACATTGGCAATAAACTTACCATATGCTCACTTATCCACTGGCTTCGACAGTTTTGCGTCTGTTAAGTAGTGTCTGACCGAATAATCGGTATCGACCAGTTTCAGCAGTTTTTGTCAGCTACTGCTGTTCAGCTTCAATATGGCCGAAAGCTAAGCCGAAACTTCAAAATCTTATGCAAAATCTCATACGTAGGCATGTTTTGTATGGCATACAACAAAAAATTATTGAAAAAAATTTTAATTAATGTTCATTTTATATAAAAGTCTGCTTCAGCATTTTGTGGCAGAAAAATTTCAAATTTCTTCAGAAAGGGTTCTGACGGCCTCTGTTTCGCCAAAGAGACCTGCAAACGATCCTTGTATGGTCGAAAAATTTGTAGGCACTGTTTGACCGCTGTTCGACTTTAGCTAAAATATTTATTTTAATTTGTATAAATTGGAGGTTACTGTAATTGTTATTGGATTACAGTAACCTCCAATTACAATTCCTGTAATAGAATTGAACATCTCAATTCCTCAGAAACTGAGGGAATGAAAGGTTCAATTACAATTTACAATTTCTGGAATGGAATTGATAATTTTTTCAATTTTCAAACCAATTACAATTCCTTTAATGTAATTGACCATTTTTCAAATTCCATTCCTGAGGAATTGAGGTGAATTGGAACTGAGGCGGAACTAATTCCAAAAGGAATCATTACAACCCAGCTCTGGATGGGCTACCTCCAGGAAAACAAATTGGTTCAGTTAAACTGAACAACTAAAAGGTTTCGTTATCATCTTGTAGTCAAGCCTATTTAATGAATATAATATCATAAAAAGTTAAATATATTTTGATTCGACAGGGTGATTCCAAAATTGTAAAAAGTGTCTATTTGCTGTTTCACTATTTTCCCTTTTTTGATCACTGATCTCTTTGCTGACCCTTTTTAGCTATAAAATATCGAAAAACGGAGAAAATAATGCCACTACCAAATCCACTTTTAACATCTCTTTAACTTCTGGATAAAATTAATTTTTGTTATTTAAAATCGGCACAGATTGACTATTTATTATTAAATGATATGATGAAATAAGCACTTGATTAAGCATATCTCGAAGATTATCAATTCTACTTCGTCTCCTCCTCCTTCTCCTTCCCCATGGCTGGCATCACATCAATTTGGAAACTTCATGGATTTATAGTTCCAAATTGAAAACTGCAGCTTTCAGTAGCTTTATATATCAAATTTTAAGAATACAAGTTGAATGGAATAGCTTCTTTTTATAAGTTTCGGGAATGTGTTCTGCTAATATTTACTCATATTTTCAAAACTAATGCCATAGATTCTACAGGGTTGCCCATATTCGAAGCGCCCATTTTACAATTGCTTCAAAAAATCGATTGTAGTGCGGATTGTGTGTGGTGGCGCGCCGTCTTGTTGAAACCAGTAGTGCCTGATACGCTTTCGACGAACGATTGGCATGAAAAAATTGTTTATCATATCGCGATAACGCTCCTGATTGACAGTAACTCTGTAGCCATTATCATCTTCGAAAAAGAACGGCCCAATGAGCATTTTAGCACAAACGCCGTACCAAACAGTGACTTTTGCAACGTGAAGAGGTACCTCTTGAATCTCTTGTGGATTTTCAGTGGCATAAATACGGCAATTTTGTTTGTTTACCGTTCCGTTCAACTGAAAATGAGCTTTATCGCTCATGCACGTTGAGTTTTCACTATTGACTTGTTTTGTTGAATGTAAATTTCAACAATTTTAGAGCATTCGTGAGGCTTGTACTGTTCCATTGTAAACATTTGCTTGGAATGACGCTTCAAACGCGGTATGTCATTAGTCGATTTGGCATCACTGCGGAAAGTTACAGTGTTGCCAGATGGGCGCTTCGAATATTGACAACCCTGTACATTTACCAAGATATCATGATGTAATTATCTGAATATTGTCTAAGTATTTTGTCAAACTTTAGTTAAAGTGAAGGCGTACCTTCTGGTAAAGTTGTCATAATTTTATTTGTTTTCCTATTTAAAAAAAAAAAGAGTTTTCATGATTTGATACCTATCATCAATCTATCTCATTTTAAGCGTTTCAGTTGTATTTGAAGTCACACTTCGTTGTCTAGTTCTAATTCCTTCCAATAAACCTTTATGTCGCTTACGTTAAATACCAATTTATAAAAATTGCTCTGGTTAACTTCTGCGAAAACAATACAAGTGCACACAAAAATATCAAACACAATAATGCAACTCAGCTTCGATGGCATCCACAAGGGTCTTATATTTCTAGTCAACATGATTCTACATGATATTAAATCCTACAAAAAACCTTCATATATTTCATATCCTTGGCATACCATTTTTAATTTTACTTGACATTAAACTTTTGAACTTTTATTTTGACATATTAAAATATTTATAAAAAATCATGCAAAACACGGTTTGCGGAACATCTGAGCACGTTCTCTTATCCACTTGGTGGTAACTACAAATATGAGTAAATTTCCTTATTACCTTTAAATAGATTAAAGCTTAATTTGAACTTACTCCATTTGGAGCCAATAATAACAGGGCAGGATGCATGCAAGCTGCGTTCATCTACTTCCCCTCGATTATTCAGATTATACCACATCAGAGCGGAACCCTTGTGTGGATGCACTGCTATTTGAAGGTGGGGAAATACAGTGGACCCACCTTGCTCAACATCGGATAGCTGTAATTTAACAAATTATCATTAAGAAAAGAAATATATTTCAAATCGAATTAAAACATAACAGCTTAAATGCATCAAGCTTACATAAAATACCACCGTTGCTAAACGATCGCCAATACCACGCACCATTTCGTGATCCTGCAAAAGTAAAACAATACTTTTTAAGCTAATTAAATGCTTAGTCTTAGACTACGAGATTCCCACCTCCGATACATTGAAAAAATCATAGTGTGGTTCAGAATGTGCAGCCAATATGTAATTCATTGCATGCATCGCTTGAGAATCTTGCAAATCGAAGCCATTTAAATCGCTTACTCTTTGCATGATGCGTTCTGTTGTGTGGTTTTCATTGTCATTAAAAGAAGTTTCATGATTTGTTCTACCCTTATGTGGAATGGATTTTCCATCATCCTTATGATAAGGATAATAATGGGAGGCAGGCCTCAATTTAAGGCGTGTCATTTTCTTAATTTCTGCGATTTCGGCATCACTTATCACATCGTAAAATAGTACAATGTATGGGTCCATTAGTAGTTCCTCCATTTTGAGTGGAGCCAGTTTAAGGAAAGGATGAGTTTTGGTGTTGTAGCGACAATGGAGGCGCGTCAGACGCATATCAAACTCACCCCGGCAACAACGATAGTAAGGATATAAATATAGTTCGGATTCACTTAGTGGAAACTAAATGCTCAAATTTGTATTATAATTATTAAGCTTAATACAGAAATTGTTCAAATGTGCAGTATTTACCTCCATGGGAGTTTCTTCGAGATAACCATGTCGTGTTTAATCAACCATCGAGCCTGTAAGAATTTTTTATTATTTGGGCTATAAACAAGTGCTACATTGGCAATTTGCAATGCTTCATCGTATCTATCTGAAAATAAAAGTTGGTTTGTATTTAATGGAAAAAATTGACTTGTACTGGAAAGTTTCAAAGTGATAATACAGGAGTAGACAGTTAGACGTGGAAATTGAAACAAAAGTGATGAAAATTAACTCAAAATTTCTATAGTAAAAGTCATATTCACATTAAAAAGATGAAAATTTCTTTTTTCCAAAATAATTGTATTTTTTGGTAGCATACCTCAACTAGTCCAGGGTTAAAATACCCCCACATCGGTTTGCGCTTTATACTTTCGGAGTCTTATCATACTATAAAATGCTTACTTGTGAAGTTAATCCCTTATATGTCATAACTTTTGGTGAAAGGTGGTCATAGTATTCATTGAGGTGAGCATTCCCACTAAGTTAAATAATTGTGTCACAGTCGTGTAATATATGTGCCTTTTCCATACATTATATTGCTATTACTTATGAAATATTGGATGCAGTGGCATGCATTTTCATGATATCCTCAAAGAATATTCTTGGCATTGAAATCTGTCAGTAAAAATATTTTGAAAAATTCCTATAGCTAAGTTTCAGAGCATAAACTGCTTTCACCTGGTTGTTACTTACACTTGTAACTCTCTATGTTAAAAAAATGTTTTTAAAATAGAAGAACGAGTTTTTAGTTTGAAACTCACAAAACAACACTTCAAACGGATTTTTGTGGAAAAATACCTGTTTGTTTTTTCCCTTTTCCAATTTTCCGAAAACAGTCGCTCGAGTAATATAATTAAACTCCTATTTACACTTTAATTATATTTTTAATTTTGCATGTATTTTCATAGTTTACGAAAAAATTTTCTTTACAGATATCTTCCTTTGTGGTCCACTGAAGTTAAATAGACACAGTTCATGCACTGTTTTCTTGTTTTTTTTTTTTTAATATGTCTGACTAATTATGTTAGGTCTGTTCCCGTACTTTAAGTTTGAGTCCAATTTACCAGTTTTGCAGGTTTTAGTCCGAGAAGCGTTTCCGTACTCGAAAAATGGTAATAAAGAGTGCAATCAAGAGGGTAAAAAAATTCCAGTCCCTGTGAAAAATGGCAAGTTTTAAGGTATGTTTAAGGTATGTTTAAGGTAAAGGTAAAGGTAAAGGTAAAGGTAAAGGTAAAGGTAAAGGTAAAGGTAAAGGTAAAGGTAAAGGTAAAGGTAAAGGTAAAGGTAAAGGTAAAGGTAAAGGTAAAGGTAAAGGTAAAGGTAAAGGTAAAGGTAAAGGTAAAGGTAAAGGTAAAGGTAAAGGTAAAGGTAAAGGTAAAGGTAAAGGTAAAGGTAAAGGTAAAGGTAAAGGTAAAGGTAAAGGTAAAGGTAAAGGTAAAGGTAAAGGTAAAGGTAAAGGTAAAGGTAAAGGTAAAGGTAAAGGTAAAGGTAAAGGTAAAGGTAAAGGTAAAGGTAAAGGTAAAGGTAAAGGTAAAGGTAAAGGTAAAGGTAAAGGTAAAGGTAAAGGTAAAGGTAAAGGTAAAGGTAAAGGTAAAGGTAAAGGTAAAGGTAAAGGTAAAGGTAAAGGTAAAGGTAAAGGTAAAGGTAAAGGTAAAGGTAAAGGTAAAGGTAAAGGTAAAGGTAAAGGTAAAGGTAAAGGTAAAGGTAAAGGTAAAGGTAAAGGTAAAGGTAAAGGTAAAGGTAAAGGTAAAGGTAAAGGTAAAGGTAAAGGTAAAGGTAAAGGTAAAGGTAAAGGTAAAGGTAAAGGTAAAGGTAAAGGTAAAGGTAAAGGTAAAGGTAAAGGTAAAGGTAAAGGTAAAGGTAAAGGTAAAGGTAAAGGTAAAGGTAAAGGTAAAGGTAAAGGTAAAGGTAAAGGTAAAGGTAAAGGTAAAGGTAAAGGTAAAGGTAAAGGTAAAGGTAAAGGTAAAGGTAAAGGTAAAGGTAAAGGTAAAGGTAAAGGTAAAGGTAAAGGTAAAGGTAAAGGTAAAGGTAAAGGTAAAGGTAAAGGTAAAGGTAAAGGTAAAGGTAAAGGTAAAGGTAAAGGTAAAGGTAAAGGTAAAGGTAAAGGTAAAGGTAAAGGTAAAGGTAAAGGTAAAGGTAAAGGTAAAGGTAAAGGTAAAGGTAAAGGTAAAGGTAAAGGTAAAGGTAAAGGTAAAGGTAAAGGTAAAGGTAAAGGTAAAGGTAAAGGTAAAGGTAAAGGTAAAGGTAAAGGTAAAGGTAAAGGTAAAGGTAAAGGTAAAGGTAAAGGTAAAGGTAAAGGTAAAGGTAAAGGTAAAGGTAAAGGTAAAGGTAAAGGTAAAGGTAAAGGTAAAGGTAAAGGTAAAGGTAAAGGTAAAGGTAAAGGTAAAGGTAAAGGTAAAGGTAAAGGTAAAGGTAAAGGTAAAGGTAAAGGTAAAGGTAAAGGTAAAGGTAAAGGTAAAGGTAAAGGTAAAGGTAAAGGTAAAGGTAAAGGTAAAGGTAAAGGTAAAGGTAAAGGTAAAGGTAAAGGTAAAGGTAAAGGTAAAGGTAAAGGTAAAGGTAAAGGTAAAGGTAAAGGTAAAGGTAAAGGTAAAGGTAAAGGTAAAGGTAAAGGTAAAGGTAAAGGTAAAGGTAAAGGTAAAGGTAAAGGTAAAGGTAAAGGTAAAGGTAAAGGTAAAGGTAAAGGTAAAGGTAAAGGTAAAGGTAAAGGTAAAGGTAAAGGTAAAGGTAAAGGTAAAGGTAAAGGTAAATGTAAAGGTAAAGGTAAAGGTAAATGTTAAGGTAAAGAGTGAAGGTTTGCTCTACTTCATATGAAAAGGCCTTCACTTCAAATGTCAGACACAAAACTTCAAGTGAGGTGAGCGCTTGCGTTTTACAAAATATGGCCAATTATTTATTTCTGTCATTTTAATCCTTGAAAACTCGCAAAACCCACTATTTAAAGATTCGATATATTTTTCATATTGATAGATTTTTTAAAAGTTCTCTGGGTAAATTAGCTACTCCAATTATTTTCAACATATTATTTATTCTTCTTATTGTGCGTATACCAACCGCATCTTTGAAGGTGCAATGAAAAAGTGTATTTAAAAGATTTTCCTAATGTGTATCACCTTCACCCTCAATTCTCGATTTAAGTTGGAGAGATCATAATTTTACATTGCATTCAAAATAAGTTTTTTACAAGAAAACTGTTAAATGAAAATGTGAAGTGAATGAACATTTGTGTTACATGTCTGTATTCTTAGATCGAATAAATGTTTGGCTTTGCCCATTCAAATTCAAATCTTTAAAAACATTATTTTAAATAAATCATGATTTTAACTTACACTGTTTCAAAAAAGTCTCCATATAGAGATAGTATATCTGTAAATTATCAAATCCTAGAATAGCATTGACCTCATTTTCTTGGTAGCGCTCTATTGCCGCGTATAACCAGTGGCTCGAATAAAGAATATTTTCTTGACTTAGCAGACGCTTACCAATTTCGAAGCAATCGCGAGAAGACAAACTTGCTCTGATAAATCAAAGAATAAAATCAATTCTGATAAAACAATTCATGCCCTACTTGTAATGCTTGCCATTCAGAATTCCGGCTGCCATTTCAATAGGCTGTAGATCATAGGTAATTTGCAGGCGGAGCATTGCAGCTGTGACTTGATTCATATCATCGCTGCTTGGCAAATAGATGCGAAGTTTTTGATTTATATCAATTTCAGCTAAAACCCAATTAAATTTCATTAACACTTTGAAATCTTGATTCAGTTTTGTGCAACACATATGTACCTTCACCTACTGGACCTTTCATATATAATTCCCAATGTATCCAATCTGTGTGCATTCTGCGTACCAAAGCAAAGCTGCTCAGAGAATTCGACAGAAACTTCTCAACATCTGCTCTAGATTTGAGATTCTCTGCATGCATTTCTGCAATGGCTCTGTAATATTTTTACATATTTTCTTGCCTATTAACACTTGGCTCAGAGTAGTTCCAATCGTAAATACCTTCGTATCACCTTAACCTTGGCTGCCAATGCAGTTGCATAATTCTTTAAATTTAACAGCAGCTCACGTTCGGTTTGCAGTAATAGCTCCAAGCCGGGTAGAGAAATTAAAGGAATTTCATCTTCATCAATTTGAGACCTAACCAGATCTAAAGATAGACTTAGTGCCAAAAAAGGGAGAACTAAACGCATTTCGATGCAATTTTTTTTAATTTCTAATTTAGAATTTTTATGACAAAACTTAACGAAAGAAATGTCGAGATTTCTAGTTGTTAAGTCGGTAAAGTCGCTTTAGTACTATTTCCTAATCTTTATGTACTATCACGAACACCTGCACTGCTTGTATGAAACTCAAAATTGATCACTTTTTTAACATACCACAAGCCAGGTTGGGATATACCGTTGAAAATGTTTTGAATCGACACAGTGGTGCAAGATTTAAATCCAATTGTTAAAAAATGATAGTTTTTATTATTACTAACATAAATTTTGTTAGTTTCTTTAGGTATAATTAAAGTAGTGAGATCAAAAAATTAGTAAACTACAGTCATAAATATAGGACTGAGAATGTTATAATATCACTATTATGGGTAATAGCTATATTCCTCTTAGTTAAAATTTATTAAGAAATCATATCTACAAAATTTGTTGTTACAAACTAAATAACCTCCTGTTTTATTTTTATAAATATATTGTAGATTGATATATTAAATTCAATAAACCAGCAGTTTTTTATTACATATTTATTTAAATTTTCTTCAGATATATCATTATTGTAAGCATTGTACGTGAGATGATAGCCTTGTTTTGCTCCGTCCAGAAGTTCCAAGGAAAACTTTTTTGAACCACGGTGCGTCGCTAATTTGTTATGTAAATTAGCAATTATTTATTACTCTTCAAAGTGCGCAAAATCTTTGCTTATAAAAAGTTCGTGATTTTCTGTGACTAACGTTCTTTATACCGTGACTATCTCTCTACACTATTATATAAAAATAAAACTTAAAGAATTCGAACAAAAATTTATTCTAGATGGAAAATAGTCCGGATGAATAAATTTTTCATTAACTTGAGCTAATTTTTTTATTTGCTGCCTAAAGATCTTTCTAAATCCAACAAAAAAGTCAGCTATTACATGTACAGGGTGCCCATTTCATTTTTAAATAAATCAAAGAAACCACAATTTTTTGTCTGTTCGTCATGAATATCATTTAATTGGGTTCAAGTAGATTTGCTTACATCATTTCTTGAATATGATATCTCGTAAATGGTCGCCATTGGCCTCTACGACATATTGTGCCCGTTTTGCAGCATTTTCCATGGTTTTCTTCAACATTTCGATGGGAATGGCGGTTATTTCTTGACGGATGTTGATTTTCAGCTCTTCTAGGGTCTTTGGCTTGTTGACGTAAACCTTTGATTTCAAATAACCCCACAAAAAGAAGTCTGGAGGCGTTAAATCTGGTGATCTTGGCTGCCAATCGAAATCACAATTTTTTGACATCAAACGGCCAGGGAACAATTGCTTCAAAAAATCGATTGTAGTGCGGCTTGTGTGTGGTGGCGCGCCGTCTTGTTGAAACCAGTAGTGCCTGATACGCTTTCGACGAACGATTGGCATGAAAAAATTGTTTGTCATATCGCGATAACGCTCCTGATTGACAGTAACTCTGTGGCCATTATCATCTTCGAAAAGATCGGCCCAATGAGCATTTTAGCACAAACGCCGCACCAAACAGTGACTTTTGCATCGTGAAGAGGTACCTCTTGAATCTCTTGTGGATTTTCAGTGGCATAAATACGGCAATTTTGTTTGTTTACCATTCCGTTCAACTGGAAATGAGCTTCATCGCTCATGATAATTTTATGCCAAAATTGCTCGTCTTCTTCAGCCATTTCGATGACTCTTTGGGCCCATTCCAATCGACGTGGCTTATCGGCAGGCAACAATTTGTTTACCAATTGAATTTTGTACGGAAACAAATTCAAATCAACACGTAAAATGCGTTGTAAAGTGGATCGGGGAATGCCGAGCTGCTGAGAACGGCGATTTTGGGATGCTGTTGGTGACTGCTCAATACTGGCTCGTACGGCTGCAATATTCTCATCCGATCGCCTTGGTCGCTTTTTATTTGGCCTCTTTGGGTTACCAAGAGTATTACCAGTTGTAAATCTTTCATACAAACGATAAACTGTTTTCTTGGAAGGCGCACTTTTCACTTTATTTATTTTTTTGAAAGCACGTTGAGTTTTCACTATTGACTTGTTTTGTTGAATGTAAATTTCAACAATTTTAGAGCGTTCGCGTGGCGTGTACTGTTCCATTGTAAACATTTGCTTGGAATGACGCTTCAAACGCGGTATGTCATTAGTCGATTTGGCATCACTGCGGAAAGTTACAGTGTTGCCAGATGGGCGCTTCGAATAAGGAAATAAGATCAAAAGATAAAAAAAAACATTTATATATATATATATATATATATATATTATTGGCCTATTTAAAAGTTAAAAAAGCTGAAACTTCAGAGGAATATCTCTTTATTGACGTCACTTAGCGCACTACACTTATTGCTGTCAACGAGTGACGCAGATAAGGGAGAATTCAGGGAATAGCTCCCGCCTTCATTAAATATTTTTTTGCATGGTAAGTTTTATTGACGATCAAGAAAAAACTGCAAATAAAAGCAGCTTAAAAAGACTAATGGCCATATTTTGTAAAACGCAAGCGATCACCTCATTTGAGGTATTTTGTCTGACAATTCCGTTTTCATACGAAGTAAAAGAAATTCTATTTCTCTCACTGAAACTTTCTTATGAAATTTATTGCGAAACAAAAAAAAAACCCCGAGTGAAGTGATCGCTTGCATTTCACAAAATATGACTATAAATCTTGCAAGACAGATATGCAAAATATGAAATTCTAAATGATTTTCTTGATATTTTATTTTATTTATTTATGAAACATAAGAAAAACATAAGAAAAACAGAACCTAAATTATCGAGAGTAAGCATTTAAAAATTTGTGCAATATATTTAGAAATTTGAGTTGGCAAAAAAGCACTATTTTATATCCTGCTTATAAATATTTTTTTGGATCCAAGAACAATTATTGTAATTATGAATCCAAAATCACTATCACATATCAGTCAGTTTGCAAGCATTATTAGATCATATATCAAATAGAATACTGGAGACCAAATCAGCAGTGATTGAGAGTTTGCCAACTAAACTTTAGTGATAGCGAAGCATCTGACGGAAATCATATACTTTTCCTTGTTTCACTAGAACTTTTTTTTTCACATCAAACATCATCCTCAGAGGTAGTTATTTGGACTAGCCCACTTCCTTCTTCGCCAAGATACTGTCGCACCTTTAGCATAAAATTTTTAAAAAAAGCGGATGTACAAAATATTTGTGTTTATTGTATACATATAAATAGTAGGCTCAAAGAAACCAGTATAAAACGAAAAATTGGCGTATGAGAAGTGAGAGCAGTATAGGATTTCGCAACGTTGTTCGTGAGGCACTTGTCTAGAAGGAAAAAAATGTTACTGCCACCATTGCACGTCAAGGTTGACATCGTTAAAAGCTTTGTCAAAACGATAGCTTAAATTGAAAAAATGTTGGCGTTTTTTAAGGAAACATTCCCTGGTTTGAGTTCCACCCACTTTTCTATCGAAATAGAAGTTTTTTGAAGCGAAGCTTTTTACTCCTCGTTCTGTGATTTGCTTGGAGTGAAATCTGAGAAATTTTCGACAGATTTTTTCTTGGAAATTTGATTGTTTCTTTGTTGCTAGCGGTTATTACAACAAGAAAATGTAATATACTTTAGTATTAAATACTAAAAATATTTTTCGGCCTGCCCGTGGGGATCGAACCCACGTCCTCCTAAATGAGAGTCCAATACACTATCTACTAGGCCACAAAGACTTGTTAGACAAAGTTGTTAATTCAATCCTAATTATAACAGAAGGTATGCTGGAGTAGATCGTCACCATCTATGAATAGATAGAGGATTGTGTATTTGCTATGCTACAACTATCAAAAATTTGCATTTATTTGCCACAAGGTGTCTCCAGCATCGGTTTGTTTGTATTGTGAATGCTTTTGTGGTGCTGTTGGCAAAGAGTGTAAATTATGATCTAGAGATTGCATCAACTCTGCTAAATCTCTGGCATGTGTTAACAGAGTTATTTCACTTAAAAACGTGAAGGAAAAAACTCTGTTAACCTCTGTAATTTGCATAATTTACACTCTATGCTGTTGGTACGAAGAACATAGCAATGCCCACAAGTGCGTTGACAAGTGCGTTTTTAAGTGTCAAAAAATATATGATATCAATAAATATGGAATTAACAGACGCATGCATGAGTCAGTGCAGCCAAGTTCACAACCATGTGTGGAGAGTTAAAATGGAGAGTCGCTGACATTATATGCCCGTATATGTAATTGGCGTGGAAATTTCACATTCAACAATAAAAAAATAAGCAGTATATATGTTTTCTGTATATATGTAATTTATTTTATGTTATTTTAAATTTTTGAATTTAAAAGTTCATTTATTAAAAAGAATAAATTATTAAGCTATCAAATCTATGTAACTGCGAAAAAGCTTCGCTTCTCTCGTGTGTCCAACGACGCACATGTGTTTTTTTTTCTTAATTCTTTTCATGTCTTCAGTGGTACTTGACGTCCCGTATATAAGAAAGCTAATGAAGTCCGAATCATTTGATGGAGTCTTAGTAGGCGATGAGCTAATTGGATGGAATGCAATATAAAGCATTATAAGTGGTCTTCTACGTAAAAACGCTCCATTATCTATAGAAAGGCTGTAACAGAGATTTTATTTCTTTAAGAGAAAATTTATTTCTTACATTTCAATTTGGACTATTTTGAAAGACAACTCGGTACGGAATCAGATGAGCAAGGGGAATAATTGTATCTGGTATCCTTGCCATTTCAAATGAGGTAACTCTTTTGTACCAGATGTGTATTTTTGCATTTTTTGAATAATTTTAAATTTTTGTTTTGTTGTTGGTCCAAAACCATATATAAAGACCGGGATGAAAGTAGCAGGAAGGCGGGTGAATTTTCTATTTATACAGAAAATGTGAAAATAACCATTTCTTAATTCAGATATAAAAATTTTAAAGCAATCAAAATGCAATCACATTTTCTTTATTGTCTTATCGTTACTTATATATAAAGGTAATTTCTTTTCGGTATGATTAAAGCCGACCGAAAAACGTTTTATAATAATTTTGCAAAGTCTCCTTTATAAAAAAATGCAATAAAAAAATTCAATAAAAATCTTCGTATTTTAAATATTTTTGGCATAAAATTTTAAATTTTATTTGAATACAAAACAATTCTTAAAATAAAAATAAATGATAATAATAAAAAATGTATAAAAATTCAAGCAAAACACGGCCTGCGGAATGTCTGAGCACGTTCATGTATCCACTTGGTGCCAACTAACAAAAAAGATATAAATAAGTTGATTATTTTATTACCATTAAATATATGGAAACTTTAAATGAACTTACTCCATTTGGAGCCCACAATAACAGGGCAGGAAGCGTGATAAGTGCGCTCATCTACTTCACCACTGTTGTCTAGATTATACCACATCAGAGCGGAACCTTTGCGTGGATGTACAGCTATTTCAAGGTCTGGAAATACAGTACTACCACCTTGATCAACATCGGACAGCTGTAATGGAAAAAAATATCATTGACAAAAGAGAACATTACACGCATTATTAAAACAGTTATTAAAATGTATCGAGCTTACATAAAATACCACCGTAGCAATACGATCACCAACGCCTCGCACCATTTCGTCATCCTGCAAATATAAGACAAATGGTTTTCTTGTTAATTCAATGCTTAGTGCTTGACTACGAAATTTCACCTCCGTTGTATTGAAGAAATCAAAGTGTGGTTCATAGTGTCCAGCCAATACGTAATTCATAGTATGCATCACTTTAGAGCCTTTCAAATCGAACCCACTTAAGTCGGTTATTCTTTGCATGATGCGTATTGTTGTGTTGCTTTGATTGTCCGCAAAAGCACTTTCATGGTTTGTTCTACGCTTATCTGGAATGGATCCTCCATTATTCGCATCATAAACATTAGCAGACTTCAAATATGGGCGTGTTATTGCTTTAATTTCTGCGATTTCAGCATCGCTTATCACATCATAAAAGAGTACAATATATGGGTCCAGTAGTAGTTCCTCCATTTTGAATGGCGCCAGCTTAAGGAAAGGATGAGTTGTGGTATTGTAGCGACAATGGAGGTGCGTCAAACGATCTTCAAACTCACCACGGCAGCAACGATAATACATTTTATATAGTTCGGATGCATGTATATCAAACTACATACATGCTCATATTTATATATTCAAATTATTAAGCTTAATGCGTGATATATACCATCATGCTCATATCCTATACGTTTGCCATGTTGGTATGTCGCATATATGTATGCAAAATACTGCACACCATCATTTCGATATTTCATTCCACCGAATATTATTTTTAATGTTTTGTAATAAATGTTTGCCTTTTATATACAAAAACTTTTTCGCTTGGTCAGCTAACCAAAAGCAAATCAATAGAGTATTTGCCAACACTATATTATGGTATGACATACTGCATGACGAAAATCAATTTTTTTTTTATGTTCCATCATATGTATGTATGGGTATCATACGAAGATTCGTTAAATGACATATGAGCATGATAAAATCTACCTCGCATAATATACCTCATGTATTTACCTCAATGGGTAATTTTTTCGACATTTTCATATCGTATTCAATCAAAGATTTTTTATGTAAGAATTTGGTATTATTTGGACTATATTCAAGTGCAACATTGGCAACTTCCATTGCTGTATTGTATCTATCTGAAAAAAAACAAAAAAAAAAAAAATCCAAATGTAAACTTAAATTTAATGGGGGACAAAAATGAATAAAAATGAACATTTATCTGAATAATACTTAATAAGTGGGGAAAATGCATATGGAAAATGAAACTGAAGAGAATAAAATTAACTCATAGTTGCTATAGTAAGAATCATATTCACATAAGAAAAAAGAAAGTTTCTTCTTTTTCAAAAAAATGTAATGTTAAGAAAGTTATTTATAGGAGCTGTTAGTGTTATAAGAAACTTCACATGGCTAGGTCAACTAGCCCAAAGTTAAAATGCCTCTCACATTCGATTTCACTCCATACTCTCAAAATCTTCAGGAATCTTTTAAATGCTTATTTGTGAAGTTAACAAAAATGATCTCTTGTTCTATCCTATGAACCAAATATACCTTTTCGTAGGGAGGAGGAAAAATAAAAAGACAAATGTATAGTCGTTTTTCATGAACACTTCGGAATATTTTTTTTTTTGTTTGTGTGGTGCATCTCAGTGAAATGGCTCCATACATATGTTGGAAAAAAAGTAGTTGTTTGAATTTGATGAAACTTCATTTCTTAAAGTATAATAGCACGCTATTTCCAAAAATTGGATCTTGTGCCGGTTTCGGTAGGATAAAAAAAACGATTATTTTATTTTTTATTTAATAATTTTGTTAATACATAAATATATAAGATTGATTTCAGTAATGCATTTGGTTTTTTTGTGCCCGTTTTTTTTTTACGTCCGTGTAAGTAAGCCAAATTTTCAAAGCAATAGAACGAGCTCATGTACTTGAACGACAAGTGAGACGATTTATGCTCATGGGACGGTTCATGAGCCGTACATGGTACATTTCACAAGTAGGTAAAAGGAATTTTTATTGGTTCTATGATCTGCTTATACAAAAGTCGATGTATTTTTGGCAATTGGATTCCATTGGAACATTTTGAGTTTTGTAGACTCCTGAGACAAACATTTTTTGACAAATAGTTTCCATTTTAAATATTTTTGGAACTGTTGTGTCTGTGAAACTTTTTGGTTTTGTGAGATCTTTGGACAAAGATCTTGTTTTTTTTGACAAATATGTTCCACTTTCAATATGTTTTTGGGTTAGTGGACTCTTTAGACAAAAATCTAAGATTTTTTGACAAAATGTTTCCACTTGCACATATCGGTTCCAGTTGGATTAGTTTCTGAATTACTTGAGTCATTGGAACTTTTTTGAGTTTTGTTGACTCTTTCTACAAACTTTGTTTTGAAAAATAGATTCTGCTTGGGCAATTAGGTTCCACTTTCAATATTTTTGAAACTAGTTGGGTCATTTGAACTTTTTTGGGTTTGGTGGACTCCTTGGACAAAAATATATGGTTCTATGACCAATAGGTTCCACTTGGATAAATTATGGTACAAGTGGGATCATTGCAACTTTTTCAGGTTTTATGGACTTCTTGGACAAAATCTTGAATTTTTGACAAATAGGTTCCACTTGGACATATAGGATCCACTTGCACTTTTGAAACTAGTTAGGTAATAGGTCAAAAAATTAACTTTTTTCCAAATAGTTCACTACTCTCATTAATGTTAAGATGTCCCAATTAATTCCAAAGCTATTATAAGTGAAACCTATTTGTCAAAAAAATCAATATTTATGTTCAAGGAGTCCGCTTAACCTAAAAAAGCTCCAATTACTCAAATAGTTTTTGAAAAATAACAAAAATTTGAAAAATTTTTATAATAAACCCGTATTGTTTTATTAAAATTGTTCCCTTTTTTGGGGATAATATATCTTTCTTATAGATTTTTGAGCATGATTTATGGAACTAAAATTGGCCTTGGAAAAATGGGCCTTGAAAACTCTGCTCACTTCGTACAAAGCAACATTTTTTTTGGGTGAATTTTATTTTTTTTTTTTTTTGCCATTTTTCTAAAAATATTTGGTCTTCTTTCGTTTTTGTTGAGTGAAATTTTATTGGGCGATTTTACATTAATTTTTGGATCAATTTTCATTGGGTAATTATAAATTTTTTTGTTTTTTTTTTTTGACAATTTTCCATAGCACCTAATAATTGTATGGCATGGCTAAGTTGTTAGGATTTTCTTATCTTTATTCTTATTCTGTTTTTCTATAACTCACACTGCTTTAAAAAGGTCTCCATATAGAGATCGTATATTTGTAACAAATCGAATCCAAAAATAGTATTGACCTCATTTTCTTGGAAACGGTCTGCTGCCGCGTACAGCCATTCGCTCGAATAAAAGATATCACCTTGACTTAGTAGACGTTGACCAATTTCAAAGCAATCACGTGAAGACAAACTTGTGCTGAAAAAGAAAAGAATTAAACTTTTGCCATCTATCACCCTTAAACTACTCATGTCATACTTGTACTGTTTGCCATTCAGAAGACCGGCTGCCATTTCAATAGGCTGTAGTTTATAGGTAATTTGCAGGCGGTTCATTGCAGCTGTGACTTTATCCATATCTTCGCTTTTTGGCAAATTGATTCGAAGTACTTGGCTTTTATTAATTTCATCTGAAATCAATTAAATTTTATTAACACTTTCAAGTGTTGACTAAATTTAGTGCAACACATACATTCACCTACTGGACTCTTCATGTATAATTCCAAATGTATCCAATCTGAGTGCATTCTGCGTATCAAAGCAAAGCTGTTCAGAGAATTCGATAGATACGTCTCAGCATCATCTACAGATTTGAGATTCTCTGCACGCATTTCTGCAATGGCTCTGTAATATTTTCACATATTTTCTTGCCTATTAATAATTGCCTCCGAGCAGTTCTTACCGTTAATACCTTCGTATCACATTGACCTTGGCTTCAAGTGCATTTACATAATACTCCAAATTTAACAGCAGTTCACGTTCGGTATTAAGTAACAGCTCCATACCGGGTAGAGATGTTCTATCTGCAGAAGCTTGAGACCTAGCCTGGCCCAAAGATAGGCTAAATACAAAAATGGCCAGAACTAAACACATTTCAATGCAATTTGTAATATATTTAATTTGAAATTTTTATGACTAAATTAAATGCAAGAAGTCTCGAGTTGTCTAGTTGTCGTTATTTGAACTTGTTAGACGATGAAGTGAAAGTTTTCACCGCTCCAGATCTATTTGCCTATTTAAGACACCTGTACCGTTTTTAATTATCCGTTCAAAATTTAGCACTCGATTGTTTTGCGACAAAAATTTCACATTGAAAGTTGAGAATACCGTTCTAAGTTTCTTGAGTCAACGCACAGTGGTGCAAGAGCTAAGTTCATTGGCCAAAAAATATTTTAGTTAGAATAAAATCGACTTCAAAATCACTACAATGTAAAAAATAAGTTTAAATTACTTTTCCTATAAATTTCTTTGTCAAATTTGATAGTTTATGTAAATATATTAGGAAAAAAAGAGAGCAGGAAAGCGTGAGCGTAAGAAACTAGAGGTATACCAGGGCAAGAAGCTTGCACGAAAATTTTATCAACAGGTTAAGCGTTTAACCCAATATGGCTAGTGGAAAGCATGTCCGAAGGTTGGAATCTCAGCGTACTTTACCCTATACTTTAAAAAAAGGAGACCCAACAATCTGCACCAACTATCAAGGTATCAGTATTATTTCCATAGCATATAAGTTTCTCTCAAGCGTACTGTGTGAAAGCTTAAAGCCGATTACAAAAACACTGATTGGAACTTATCAGTGTGGCTTTCGACCTGGAAAGTCTACTATAGACCAGATTTTGACGCTACCACAAATCCTGGAGAAAACCCACGAAAATTAAATTGACACACACCATCTCTTTGTCTATTTTAAAGCTGCGTTCGATAGCCTGAGAAGGGATTGCCTATACGCAACAATGTCTAAGTTCGGTATACCTGCAAAGTTGATTAGAATTTGCAGAATGACGTTGAGCAACACACGCAGCTCCATTAAGGTTGGAAATGACCTCTCCTTTTTTTTTTTTTAAATGCATCAGAATTTAAAAACGACGACTTCTTAAAGAAAAATGCTAGCTGGAATACCTGGCGTCACCCGGGGGTGGTATGGCAATCAGGGTGTTTCTCAACCGATTTTGATAATTTTTTTTTAAATGAATCAGAGGTGGGAAAAGAAGTACACCGAATAGTTTTTAAAGAAAAATGCTAGCTGGAATACCCGGCGTCGCTCAGGGGTGGTATGGCGTAGAGGTCGAGTTTCGACCACTGAAGTACTCTAGTTTATTTAAATAATCTAAAAAGTAGAAAAAATTGGATCAAAAACTCAATTTTTTTGTTTTTTATGAACACAGATATTATTATTTAAAGTTTATTACATTTTGTTCCATATATGACGTCATCCAAAAGATCTAAGGAAACTTTTTTAAACCACGGTATGTCGTTAATTTGCATGACAACGCCTTTGTTTATAACAACATTAGTACACTATTCTTCAAACTGAAAAAATGTTCGCTTTAAGTGATTTAATTACTGTTTCTAACATATTTTCTACCGTGACCATATTCTGTAATATCGATTTTGTGATGCATTATTTGAAAATTAGAAATTTTTAATTTTTTTTTGTTTACTATTTTATTCTGTAAAATATGAAGTATAATATTCTTCAACATTTTAATGTTAAGGGCTGTGTTTGTATAATTTTTGCTACTCAAAATAAATCCAAAAAATGTATGGATCTGAGTTTTGGGTATTTTTTGGGGCTAGAATGTATATTGATAATATATTAAACATAAGCTGAAATTCTACAGATTAGCCGTAATCTGTACGAATGCTTTGATTGATTTTATTTATTTTACTGATAAAGTAAGGTGGTAAGGCCGAACGTGGCCATGACCTATCTGCAGACTATGGCAAACTTCAACATAACATAAGCTGACAACATAAGCTGTTCGGAGTCTGCGTACAGCTTTTAGTTCCAGTTCTCGATCTTTTGTGTTTAAAAATTTCACAACACGCTCAACACAACTGATCATAAGAGGCTTGATCAGAGTCAATCAATGGCCAATTAATTTTTATTTTTATATAGAATTCTGAGGCTGTGTGACCTATACTTCCACAGCTATATTGTATGTATTGTCGAATACTCGCTCCATTGGTTTGATAGGGCTCTCGGAGGTATATACTAGCTGAAAAGTTATAAAATACCATTAAGAAGTACAAAAAATGCTAAAAATCCTAATTTTAATTAAAATTAAAAGTATTTTGTATTTTTAAATTAAAGTAAACAGTTCTTGAAAAATTAATTTTAAATAGTAAGCATTGATTCTTTTACATAAAATTTTCACAATGCATTGTGTATGAATGCCTCAATACTACAGTATTTTAAAAACTGTTAGTGGCCAAAAACTTTAAAATTCTTCATAATAGTGTTGCTTAAACTGTACACCACAAAGAAAATTAATTCAAGGTCTTTAAAATATGTCCAATACATTTTTTTATAGGACTAACGGTTTTATATATATAGTTGTCTGACTAAATATCAGAACGACAAATTTTTTTTTTTTAATTTTTCACTGTGTATAACAGCAAACAAAAATTAAAAAGAAATAGGCAAATATTTTTAATGTTTTTAAGTACTATCGACGTGCAAAGTACCAAATTTTTACAAATAAGTGAGTTTCGAAAAGCGTTTTGTTTGACATGGAATCACCGATATATAAGTTCTTTACTGTAGGAAAAATAATAAATGCATGTATTTCCGAAATATTTATTTCCATTTGAGAAACATAACATTGAGTTACGATTATTTTTAACCCACAAAAATATTAACAAATTTTTCATCAACTATATCAAACAAAAAAATTCTACGTCTACACTTACGATACTATCGAAACTGTGTCTTTTTGTAATTTAGAATTCCAGACTTTTTAAATTCTTGTAGCTTTTTGTTTGCAATTTTGTGAAATGAGAATGAGTATGTATTGGGCTTCAATTCGTTTTTGCACCATATTGTGAAATTTTCGCTTTAGTTGCTCTTACCCATGCTAAAAATGCCTAAACATTTTTTTTTTAGAATTCACCAATATTAAGGTTAGGTTAGGTTAATCAGGCAGCCTCCTGCCGGACATAGAACATGGAACATTTTGGTCCTTAGTGATACCGGATGTAAGGAGACTGTATGGAGTTAGTTAAAGCCAGTAAAGATTTGCGTTGAGTTCGTGAATCTTAATAGAGTTTTGGCCGGAGAGGTTTTGGCCACATCTTCTAGTGACGAAAACGTCAATGAGTCTAGGTATTTTAGTTTCGATCTAAGAAGGGGGGAAGGGGGCAGGTACATAGTAGGCGTTCCAGGACCTCAGCTGTGCCAGGTTCCTTGCACATGCTAAAGTTATCATTCGTGGTGGTGCCCATCTTTTTCGTGTGAGCTGCCGCCTTTGAGGATACTTTCTAGTCCCGCATTCTCTGCGTGTTCGTGCCAGAATGAACAAAGCCTGTTTTTCGCATAGTGTATCGCTCATGACTTTTGAGATCTGGCATGTTATCGTATCTCTTCATCTACAACTCACTGTTTGTGCGGCCCTTGTTTCGAGGTTTCTGTACAACTCTTGTAGCGGGATTGATACATGTTGTGTAAACTCTGATCCCAGCCCGATGCCATCCTATGCTAGTCTCTCCACCTCCTCTTTTCCATCAATGCTCTGGTGGCTTGGGACGACCCAGTAGATGCGCATTCTCTTTGTAGAGCATAGTGCATCTAGTGCTTCTCTGCTTACGAAGGCATTTGTGAATCTGATGGTAGCGGAGCATATGGATTTGATCGACATTTGCTGTCGACAAAGATGCTAATACTAAAATGATGAGTGTTCATGCTTAGTATTCAACACTTCCGCCTGGAAGATGCTGCAGTGGTCCGGTAGCTTAAAAGGCAGCTTTATCTCTGGTTCTGCACAGCAAACTGGTGCTCCCACCCCCGCACGCCTACATTTAAAAAAAACAGATGTTTGAATTTCCAGTACTTTTATTTGGATCATGTAGTTTGTTCAACAATCTATTTTCAGTGAAATTTTGGTATCACTCGGAGTATTCACCTGTGTATTATGAATGAAGGGGATAAAATTTAACCCATCCGGCACTAGATGTACCAAAAATATAAGCAATTGTGTAAATCTTATGATTTTTTATTCTAATCCAAATAAATGTAGTTTTTATTTATTAATAAGTTTTAAATGAGTGTGTATTTTTTTTGCAGATTTGCCATCATGGTATTTCAAAAAGCATGTTTTTTGATGGTTTTAATATATTTAATTTAAAAGTTTATAATTTAATTTGAATTGAAAAACAAGTGCTTCTTCCAATTTTTAATATGCCGGTGGGTCTACTTTCCATTATCAAATCGGGTTGACCTCTATCTTAAAATTGTCAGTCTAAGCCCAAACACAATATTTCTTAAACTTAAAAAAAAATTATAATAATAATTTTATAAAAATTTATACAAAACACGGTCTGCGGAATGTCTGAGCATGTTCATATATCCACTTAGTGCCAACTAAAAATAAAGTTTTAAATGAGTAAATTATTTTATTACTTATAAATAGATTAAAGCTTAAGTTGAACTTACTCCATTTAGAGCCAACAATAACAGGGCAGGCTGCATGCAAAGTGCGTTGGTCTGCATCACCACGATTATTCAGATTATACCATATCAGAGCGGAACGCTTTCGTGGATGCACAGCTATTTCAAGGTATGGAAATACAGTGGACCCACCTTGATCAACATCGGAAAACTGTAATGGAGCATAGTATAATTCAGAACAGAAAACATTATTTTAAAAATTTAAAAATGTATCGAGCTTACATATAATACCACCGTAGCTATACGATCATCAACGCCTCGCACCGTTTTGGTACCCTACAAATGTAACACAAATAGTTTTTCAGTATATTTAATGCTTAGCATTAGACTACTATATTTCACCTCCGATACATTGAAAAAATCAAAGTGTGGGTCGTAGTGTGCAGCCAATACGTAATTCAACGTATGTATCTCTTCAGCATCATCCAAATCGAGCCCACTTAAATCGGTTACTCTTTGCATGATGCGTTTCGTTGTGTTGCTGTCCTTATCCCTAAAAGAGCATTCATGATTTGTTCTAGCCTTATGTGGAAAGGATTCTCCTTTATTCGCATTATAAACGTAAGCAGGCTTCAAATATGGGCGTGATATTTTCTTAATTTTAGCGATTTCAGCATCGCTTACCACATCGTAAAAGATTGCAATATATGGATCCATTAGTATTTCCTCCATTTTAAATGGCGCCAGCTTGAGGAAAGGATGAGTTGTGGTACTGTAGCGACAATGGAGGCGCGTTAAACGATTGTCAAACTCACCGCGACAGCACCGATAGTACATTTTATATGGCTCGGGCATATATGCATTAAACTACATAAATACTCAAATTTAAATTAATATTATTAAGCTTAATGCGAGGCAGATACTGACATGCTCATATTCCATACGGCCGCTACTACGTTGCTTCTACGTTGCAATAGAGTATTTTTTAACACTGTACTATGTTACGACAGTGACAGTAGTATGGTATGACGAAAATCACAATTTTGTTTTATGTGCCATCATACGGCATGTCAGGGTATCATACAAAGATTCGCCATAGGACATATGAGCATGATATATATAGTGTTATGCCTCGCATTATATATAAATTGTTTAAATGTATTTACCACAATTGGTATTTTTTTCGACGTTTTCAAGTCGTATTCAATCAACGACTTAGCATGCAAGAATTTGGTGTTATTTGGGCTATAATCAAGCGCTGCATTGGCAACTTTCAATGCTGTATTGTATCTATCTGAAAAAAAAAAATTCAAATTTGTTAGAAAAAACTAACTTAAGGTAACATATAATATACGTGTAATAACCAAAAAGAAGCAGTTTTTAACAAAAAATTTTTTTTAGATACAAGGAGTTATTATTTTTTTTCAAATTTATATAGCTTGTTGTACATAAGAGGCACTTTATAAAAATATTTTTTTTTCTTAAATAATTTTCGGGCTTTTATATAGAGGGCGCTGAAAATGACATTAAAAAAAGGACATTCAAAACGGTTTGATGGATATGGCCTTTCCCATGTATCTGTAACAAAAACAAATCAAATGATATTTTAAAGTACAGACTATTAATTCCACAGCAGAGATAAATCTTCGAGCGCTTAGTTACTTGAATTTAGAAGATATGCTTAAAGGATAAAATTACAAACAAATGCACTAAGATTCATTGAAATTGAGATTTCAAGTTATCTATCGAATCGTTTTAAAAAAAAACTAGTTTCGAGGAAATCGCGTTGACAGTTTTTGTTTTTCGAAATTTGGCATATATTTTTACAATTATGGGTTCGTTACACTTACTATTATATAATCTGCAATGTCAGGCATCGTTTTAAAATCATGTATATATATTCTTTAAAACGTAAAGAACACATTAAGCAAATAAAAAAAAAATTTTTTTTTAAATTTTTAAAGTAATACTTTAGAGTGGGGGAAATGGATATGAAAAATGAAACTAAAGAGAATAAAATTAACTCATAACTGCTATAGAAAAAGTCATATTCATATAAGAAAGAAGAAATTTTATTCTTTTTTCAAAAAAATTTTATTTTAAGAGAGTATAGAGAGTTTTTTACAGTTAATGGACCTGTTAATGTTATATGAAACTTCACACGGCTAGGCCAGCAAGCCCAAAGTTAAAACACCCCCACGATCGTTTTCACACCATGCCCTCGAAGTCTTCAGGAATCTATGAAATGCTTATTTCTGTCCCATGAACCAAATATACTTTTTTCTTAAGCTCAGTATGCTGTAGAAGCGAACAGGCAGCGAATTTTTTTGTCGCTTGGTAGTACGCTGTTGAAGGAAAAAATTTGTTTAGTGTAGCCAAGCTCACAACCATGTGTGGGGAGTTAAAATGTCAGAATTTCGCTAGCATTTATATGCCCGTACATTTAATTGCCGCGGAAATTTGACAATCAACAATAAAAAAAAGCAGTAAGTATGTGTTGGTGTTGATTTTGTTATTAAACAAATTTATTTAGTTTGTTAAGTGCTTTTCTCCACACAAAAAATTTTCACTCTAAACCAAAATTTAGCGTGTAGAATTATATGCCTTCCTACATATAATTTCGTTCCTACAGCATACTAAGCTTTAAAGGGGAGAAAAAGTAAAAAGACATCTGTATAATCGTTTTTCATGTACACGTCAGAATAATTTTTTAATGTTTTAATTTCAAAAATTGATTTTTGCACCGGTTTCAATTGGTTAAGAAATCGATTATTTTTTCTCTATTAAGTACTTTTGTTAATACATAAACACTTAAGATTGAATTCAGAAATGCATTTGGTTTTTGAAGTGAAACTTTTATAGCCGCGTATACAACAATACGGCGAGCTAGATGGAGGGGTTAAACCAATGTAACGAAATGGTTGCTATGAAAACAACAACACAGCAATTCGCCGCACTAAATGTAAAATAACGAAAAAATTACTACTAGCTGTGGTTAAAATTTTGTGCTTTTTTAAATTAAAAATATTTACAATCATACAGGCAGTTTTTGTTTTTTTTTTAAGAAAAATTTAAAATAAATTATGTAAATAAAGCCCAAATTATATAATCGATTGATGATTCTTTTGGATAAACAATAAATTCTTTTTGGCATCAATCCTATGGAATTAATAGGAAGATATACAATATATTATGCTTGATGTATTATGCTTGAAAGATGTATATTAGATTTGTTCGTATTTTGTTCGCTTTGTTGCAAGGGAGGCAATGGTGCGATGGTAGCTCGTTCAACTTGCAGTCGAATTGTTCGCGATTCGATGCGGGTACGAAAAGGGAGAAGTGCATTATTCCCGAAAAATTTTTTCTTTTTAATATTTATAAATAAAAATGTAATTAACACAAAAATAAAACAGCAAGATCTGTCGTCTGTGCTTTGAGGATCAAGCCTGGGATGACTTAAGTCATCAAATTAAAATAAAAAAAATCCTCTTGATAACCAACTGTGTCGCGAAAGTAAAAAAAAAACTGCGATCTACTTCTGTACGTAAATATTGAACTTTTCAGTAACTGTTCATAAACAAAAGGGATAATTGATATTTTCATATTGAACTTTTCAGTAACTGTCCATAAACAAAAGGGACAATTGATATTTTCCATAATATCGCCATGTTAAAAATACTAGTTGGCTTTATGGAAAAAGAAAGTTCTTAAAATACTACTGGAATGAAGGCAGACTGCTCTCTAACCATTTGAAGAAATTTCATTTTTCGGTAAAAGTTTCACTGTTTCACTTCTAACGTGCGTGGCGGCCACACACATATTTTTTGTACTGGTTGCGGTTTCTTTATTTTTTCATTAATTTTTTTTCACAATATTCGAAATTCACAATCAGCCCTATTGCGAATGAAATTTCGCCCAGAATTAAAAAAAGGAATTTTCGTATTTTTAACAATGTTCACGGAATTTTTGGAAAATATGAACACAACTGTTTGCATTCATCGTAAATTTTTAAGATCATTAGAAAAAAATCATTTAATAACATTGTCACCTGTCTTGAAATTAAAGCTCTCTTTTTCAATTCCGTGGGAAATTTTATTCATAATGGGGCTGAATATGAATATGGTAAAAATCGGAACATTTGAAAAGAAAATTATATTAATGGAGGGCCCTTTTTTTAATATTAATACTCGTACTTATTGTGAATTTTGAATACTGAGAAAAACATTAAATTTTTTTTCTATAAAAACCATTAATTTTTAAACCATTAAAAAAAACCATTATGAAGACAATAAAAAACCGAAAAAATGTATAAAAAATGTAGATAAAAAACCGAACCATTTTACTTTAAGAAATAAAGTTTCATCAGACTCCAACAACTTCTATTTTTTCTAACAAATGTATTGTGCTATTTTTCCGAGGGGCACCATAGAACTTTTTAAGTTAAAAAAATAAAAATTCTGACTTGTATTTGAAAATCGATGATACTTTCAATAGTTCATAGGACAGAATGTGTGGAAAACAGAGTTATTATAAGCTGACTTTGAGTGAAATGTTTTTATGGTTTTTATTGGAGTGTATACATATATCCACGAAGTTAAAGTGAAATAATTGTGTAAATAGGATTTATGAAGTTGTTTTCATTTTATCTGATATCGCCACTTTGAATGGAAGATGAGCTGTTTTTCGACCCTATTTGAAAAACACAACTTAAAAATGAAAATATTCAGCTTTACTAATAAATCCAAACTTTCTGAGAAAAAGTCGACATTTTCGAAAAAAGCTGACTTTTTTATTAGTGTGACAACAATAAACAAAAAAAAAATTCTTTTTCAAAAAAGTCGACTTTTTAAATAATTTCAGCTGAAGCTAATTTTCAAGTTAAAAATTGTTTTGAAATCAACTTCAATTTCGTTTTTTTTTTTACTTAATTTATCAATATTTTGTACGTATTTGACAGATTTCACACAGAAAATTATGGAGTTGCTCAAAAAAGTCGGCTTTTTAAAGAGAAAACATTAATTGTCTATTGGTATGAAATTGGGGAAGTGCCGACTTTTGTGTAAGAGTCGATATTTCAAAAAGCCGATTTTTTCATTTGTCTATTGGTAAGGCTGATTGTGTTCATACTTAAAACATGCCGATTTTTTCAGTGTATCTTTTTTCTAAAGACAGCTCCAAATTACTTTAACTTATGAGGAAATATAGACAAAATTCAATGGCAATCCTTCACTTTGTATATAGACAAGCGATAACAAAAAGTTATCTGGAAGAAAAGGAACTATATTAGTAAATAATCAAAAGCAATTATGTCGTTGCCGGAGTTAAAACGCTAAAACCTAATTTGTAAACTTTGTAAATAATCCAAACAAAAATATAAAATAAAGTTTTTCATAATTTTTATGATATAGGATTTAAAAAATTGTTTATACAAGACATATAAGACATATTGTTTATATATACGTATATATAAGACAGTTCAAGCTTTTGAGAGTGGAAAACCAGCGAAAAAAAAATTCTGGCTCAGGCAAGATGTGATTTACAAGACAGCAAAAATTGTGGAAAACTAAAGGCTGAAAAAGTAGGCTGAACACCAAAATATCAATCTGAACATAGTCAATCCTGCACATTCTGTTGAATAATGTCTTCCAGTCTTGAAAAAATTTATTGAAAAATATCACCAAACTGATCAAATAATTTTTTTTTAGGCCAGACTTGACATCGGCACATTATGCCAGGGTAACACAGGATGCATTAGATATTATGAACATTAAATATATACCGTAAGAATTCAACCTTCCAAACGTACCGCAACTAAGATTCACCATATCTTTTTGGTCGATTTTGAAACGAAAAGTATATAAGTAAGGCTATTAAGCCAAAAGTGTGGGGTGATTGATACAAAAAATTAAAAAAGAGCTGATGGGAATCAACACAAATGGGATTCAAAAGGCGATGGGAGAAGTAACGAAAAATGTTAGGAAGGCCCATGGTAGAATAAATAAAGGTAGTCGCACGGCTGAGAGCCGACTACTATAACTGTCAAAAAATAAAGCAAAAACAACACTACGCGGAAACTCAGTTGGACTCAGTTTGGTAGCTGAGAACGAGAGTACAATCAGTCGCGATGGTATCTTCTTTTCATTGTGCAATGGGAGGGCCGATCGCTGCGGCTATAATTTTTTTTTTTTTAGACTAGTTAAGATCACCAATATTAAACATGCTAAAAAAATGTTCGAATTCGAAGAACTAAGCTAGGCGCATGCGCTGTAGCTTGACCATCTTCAATATTTATCAGACATGTGTAAGTTATCGCTAGACTTTTTTAAGGGGGTCCTCTGGTAATCCGAAAAATTTTTTTCAATTTTTTTTCTATTGCTATTGCTATATTTCTATTGCTCAGATACTCAAAAACATTTTCCCAAAAGGATTTTTCAAAATTCGAAATAGTTTAGGAGATACAGGCATTTTTGTGTAGGTATGTTTTCGTCAAAATAACGCATCAGCAAAGTTGTTTATTTGCCTGCAGTCATTAGTCGAAAATTCTGTAGAATTCTTCCAAAATATGTATTGATATTACAAAATATACACACACAGTATGTATACATGCAGTATGTACATATACATGCATGTTTTGATTTAGGGGTTGAAATGATTTTGAGCCCAGGTGTTCACATGAAAGAAGCAAACGAACGAGATTCAGTTTATTTTCGAACGCTGAAAGCTACGCGTCAACAATGGGTATTGTCATCGGCCCACAAGCCGAGATGTATGCTGAATCTCGCGACGGAAAACGACTTCAACGCTCAGAGCTAAAAACGTACGCATCATCGAAAGAGGGTCGCACAGCCCGCAGAGCCCAAAAAGCCATGGAAAACTCGTTTTATGAGATGGAGGAAGGCACACTTTATGGGGCTGGAATTGCCGGTTAATATTCGTAAGTATTGTATTAAAAAAATATGTGTTAATGTCATTTGTGTGCCTCAAAATTGAAGTCAAAACTTTAAACGCGTTTTTCTCGAAACCATGTTTTTCAAAACTTTGCGCACGATAACTCAAACAGTTTTTGACCGATTTTGATATATGAGGCATGAAACGACGCAGAAATTACGCCGCTATAGCCCCTACCTCAAACTTGCCGAAAAAATAATGTTTACTATTTTTTTTCTACACTAGACTTCAAAAAAAAAGGTCGAAATTCGATTTTTCATTTTCAAAGTGGCGGCTCCCCCCCTAAAAAAATTTCGATTTTTGTTTCCGAGGTAGGGGCTATAGGGACATTCATTCTAAGTAACTGAATATTTTTTTGAATATTTGGACCCACCTTTTTTCCGGAGAACCTCGTTACCAGGCCGAGAACTTTCTGAACGGTCCATAAATTCACTTTTTCAAAATTTTAAATTTTTTTCAATAAATTAAGCTACCCAAATCAAAAAACGGAACTAAAATATCTTTACTCGTTCTCTTTCCACAATATTTTGAAAAAAGGCTAAAATTTGGCATAGATTACCAGAGGACTCCCTTAAGATTAAAATTTTGTTGTTTTAAGCAACTGTTTTTTTTAATACTTTTCATAAATTACCAATATAGTTTCGTTTTTTGATATCACATTTGATAATTATCTTTTTTTTCTGATGCATTTTAAAAGTTTTAAAGAAAAACGTTAAGTGTAGCCTCGGTGCTGCCCTCAAAATAGTGCCGCCTGTAGCGGATCTCCCCGCTATAATACCGGGCAACGCTGGGTATATTCCACTTTAATAAAATTATTCAAAAGAGTTGCAACATGGCTGTATGGTAATATTTGTGTGGCATGGCTAAGTTCTTAAGATTACCTTATATTAGATTTTCTTATCTTTATTCTTATTCTGTAATTCTATAACTCACACTGCTTTAAAAAGATCTTCATATAGAGATCGTATATTTGTAACAAATTGAATCCAAGAATAGTATTGACCTTATTTTCTTGGTAACGGTTTATTGCCGCGTACAGCCATTCACTCGAAAAAAAGATATCACCTTGACTTAGTAAACGTTGACCAATTTCAAAGCAATCACGTGAAGACAAACTTGTACTGACAAATATAAAATGAAACTTTTGCCATCATTACCCTAAAACTACTCATGTCTTACTTGTACTGTTTGCCATTCAGAAGACCGGCTGCCATTTCGATAGGCTGTAGATTATATGTTATTTGCAGACGGTTCATTGCAGCAGTGGCTTTATCCATATCTTCGCTTTTTGGCAAATTGATGCGAAGTACTTGGCTTTTATTAATTTCATCTGAAATCAATTAAATTTTATTAACACTTTCAAGTGTTGACTAAATTTGGTGCAACACATACATTCACCTATTGGATTCTTCATGTATAATCCCCAATGTATCCAATCTGTGTGCATTCTGCGTATCAAAGCAAAGCTGTTTAGAGAATTGGATAGATAGGCCTCAGCATCACCTACAGATTTGAGATTCTCTGCACGCATTTCTGCAATGGCTCTGTAATATTTTCACATATTTTCTTGCCTATTAAAAATTGGCTCAGAGCAGTTCTTAGCGTTAATACCTTCGTATCACATTGACCTTGGCTTTAAGTTCATTTACATAATGCTGCAAATTTAACAGCAGTTCACGTTCGGTTTTAAGTAACAGCTCCATACCGGGTAGAGATGTTCTATCTGCATAAGCTTGAGACCTAGCCTGGCCCAAAGATAGACTAAATACAAAAATGGCCAGAACTAAACACATTACAATGGAATTTTTTATATTTTAATATAAAATTTTTATGACTAAATTAAATGCAAGAAGTCTCGAGTTGTCTTGTTGTCGTTATTTGAGCTGGTTAGTCGATGAAGTGAAAGCTTTCACCGCTCAAGATCTATTTGGCTATTGAAGACACCTGCACCGTTTTTAATTATCCGTTCAAAATTTTTCACTTGACTTTTTTCGACAAAAATTGCACATTGAAAGTTATGAATACCGTTTAAAATTTCTTAAGCCAATGCACTGTGGTGCAAGAGCTAAGTTAATTGGCCAAAAAATATTTTAGTTAGAAAAAATCGACTTCAAAATCACTACAATGTAAAAAATAAGTTTAAATTACTTTTCCTATAAATTTCTTTGTCAAATTTGATATTTTTTCTATATATGCATTTTATTATATTGAAAACCTTATTTGATTTTTTTTTTCTTATACGCTTTATTATCATAAATTTAGAATTTAAATTTAATTTATTAGCCGACGCTAATATAATGAGATTTTTATAAAACTTACGCTGTCAATTAATTTTGGGACTTAAATCTCGTTCGTATTAGCTCGGTAAGGAAGACGATTAGCAGCAAATAATTCAAGTAAGGTTCAAGTTAGTAGAATAAATAGTTCGATAGTTCAATAGTTTTAATTAAAAAAATTCATTTTTTATTTATGGTGTCAAAAAAAAAAACAAAGTTTAAAATAATGCAAGGAAGGTAAAGAGATCATGATTGTGTGACAAAAATCAGCACCGACTTCAAAGTTTTTGTATCCATAAAGAATTTAATTTATTTGTAATACTAAAACAAATATGAAAAAAATTAAAATAATGAGATTTCCAATAAAATAAAATAAATAATCAAATTTGACCGGAAATTAATATTAAAAGTAATTTAAAATTACGTTTCTTTATTGTGATTCTGAATTTGGTTTTGTTTTTTTGTTAAAATGATTTTATTTCTTCCTTTTAAGAGAATATGATAAATTTTGGAAAAAGTTTGGAAAAACTACTTAAACACTTGAGGGAAAATTGTTAGTTATTGCTCAGTAGGTTCTTTGAGCATGAAAGTAACATCACCTAACGAAATCAGTAACATAAAACCATGGGACTTTGAAATCAATATATGTATGGCCTAACAAAAAAACTTAGGCGTAAACTACAGCGTACTGTGTGAAAGATTAAAGCCAATTACAAAAACACTGATTGGACCTTATCAGTGTGGCTTTCGACCTGGTAAGTCCACCATAGACCAGATTTTCACGCTACGACAAATCCTGGAGAAAACCCACGAACATCAAATTGACACACACCATCTCTTTGTCGACTTTAAAGCTGCTTTCGATAGCCCGAGAAGGGATTGCCTATACGCAACAATGTCTGAGTTCGGTATACCTGCAAAGTTGATTAGACTTTGCAGAATGACGTTGAGCAACACACGCAGCTCCGTCAAGGTAGGAAATGACCTCTCCGAAACCTTCAATACCGAAAGAGGTTTCAGGCAAGGCGATCCACTGTCTTGCGATCTCTTCAACATCATCATGGAGGGGATCGTACGAAAGGCCGGTGTGCATCGTAATGGCACCATTTTCTATAAAGGTGTCCAGCTCCTTGCTTACGCTGATGATATTGATATTGTTGGCAGAACCAAGAGAGATGTTACCGCTGCTTTCGCCGCTATCGAAAAGGAATCAGCCAAAGTGGGTTTGACGATAAATGAGGGTAAAACAAAGTATATGCTGTCTACAAACAAGGGAGCTCGGCGTTTAGACTCCCACGTTTCATCCGGCAGCTATAACTTTGAAGTAGTCAAGGAGTTTGTATACCTTGGCACCGCCATTAATACTAACAACGAAATCAGCCTGGAGATAAAGCGAAGAACAATAATTGCTAATAGGTGCTACTACGGGCTCAGTAAGCAACTAAGTTCCAGAGCCCTCTCTCGATCGACAAAACTAACACTCTACAAGACGCTCGTTCTACCTGTGCTGCTTTATGGCGCTGAGGCATGGGTAGTTTCGCAAACTGACGCAGCCGCTCTGGGGGTGTTCGAGAGAAAAGTTCTTCGCAAAATCTTCGGTCCTGTTCGAGTCGGCGATGACTATCGCATCCGAATGAACCACGAGCTGTATGAGCTCTACGGAGACATTGACGTAGTTCGGCGTATAACTGTGCAGCGACTACGCTGGCTGGGTCATGTCCATCGTATGGACGACGAAGCTCCAGCGAAAAAGGTGCTCGAAGCGAGGGTCGCTGGTCTTCGACGACGAGGGAGACCATGCCTCCGATGGATGGACCAGGCTGAGGAAGCCCTAACCGCACTTGGTGTATCCGATTGGAGAAGGCGCGCGCAAAGCAGAGGCGCCTGGCGAGAGCTGATGAGGTCGGTCGAAATCCGGACACGGGTTGTCACGGCCACCTAAGTAAGTAAGTAAGTAACAAAAAAACTTTTTCCCTTTGTAGAACTCCACCTGCTTTCTTGATCGTGTTTTGTTATATTTCTACCTACACTTGTAACGAATTTCAGTACCGTTGTGCCAATAATAACCGAGATACAGTGTTTTTCTAATATTGCCACAGCCTTTTGTTTACTAACTCCCACTTTCTTGAGCGTAATTTGTTATAGTTGTACTTCTGTACTAAATTTCAGTACCCTAGAATCATTTATATTCGAAATACATTGCTTTCTAATATCGCAATGCCCCTTTGTCGAATTTTCCCGTTTCTTGACCTTTTTTTGTTATAATTTTTCCTACCCCTGTACTAAAATTCAGTACACTAGTGTCAATATTTACCGAGATACAGGCTTTACTAATAGCGACACGCCTCTTTTTCGAATACTACCCACTTTTTTTAGATCGGCCTCCGTGTTCATGGTCTCTATCTGTTCACAAAAAAGTGGCTTTGGATTTATCGATATTCATACATTCAAAAAAAGAAGGAAACCAACGAATTTGAGAACTTCCTCCTTTTTGAAGTAGCTTAAAAATTAAAGTCGTCGTTATCATGATCATATATTTTCTTATAAAGATTATTAAAAGTTTGGGTATAATAAAAGCAACGAGACCAAGAAATTAGTAGAATAAGTTCATAATTTATGAATGCATACATTTGTGAACCATAAATATAGCAGTGGCGGCCGTAGCGTAGTGGGTGGAGTGTGTGACTATTACGTCAGAGAACCCAGGTTCGAATCCATCGGACACAGAAAATTTGTTTTCAATTGAATTAATTTTCTTGTTCGGCCGTCACGTCTCTGCAGACAATGGCAAACCTCATAGAGCAAAAACTGCCATGAAAAGCTTCTTGAGAAAATAAGCCGTTCGGAGTCGGCGTAAAACATGTAGGTCCAGTTCTCGATCATTTGTGTGCAAACATTTCACAACACACACAACACAGTTGATCATAAGAACCTCGGCCAAAGTCCTTTCAAGGGCTGAAATGGCCATTTCGTTTTTTTTTTTTTTTTAAATATAGCACTGCAAAAATAATTAAAACGCCTTCTAACACACAAAAGTAATATTGGTCTAAGTCGAAATTTATTTAAAAAAAATAAAAAATTAGAAAAAGAATAAAATATTCCAGCCAATAAATCAATAATGAATATCAGTTTACAATTTTTTTTTTTCATTAAGTTCATTAAGTTTTGTTCCATCTATGGCCTCATCCGAAAGAACTAAGGAAACTTTTTTAAACCACGGTATGTCGTTAATTTGCATGACAATCCCTTTGTTTATAACAACATTATTACACTATTCTTCAAACTGAAAAAATGTTCGCTTTTATTGATTTAATTACTGTTTCTAACATATTTTATACCGTGACCAAGCGGTATATGTTAAGTGTCGCCTAACAATATTTTGTAATATCGATTTTGTGATGCTTATTTGACATTTATAAATTTTTAATTTTTTTTTTTTACTATTTAATTCTGTAAAATATGAAGTATAATATTTCTCAATATTTTAATGTTGAGGGCTGCGTTTTTATAATTTTTGCTTTTCACAATGAAGGGAAATTATTCTTATGGTTTGAGATCTTGGGTATTTTTTGGGGCTTGAATGTATTTTTAGTTATTGGAAATATACTGAAATTTTACAGATTAGCCGTAATATGTACGAATGCTTTAATTGATTTTTTATTTATTTTACTGATAATAACGTAAAGTGGCACTCGTGGCCGAACGGTTAAGTACGTGGACTATTTGGCATAGAACCGGCTTAAGATAACATCTGACACAGAATTTTTTTTTTTTTAATTTAAATTGATATTTCTAATCGGACCGTTCCTATCTGCAGACTATGGCAAACTTCAAAGAGTAAAACTGACATGTAACGCTTCTTGACTTCTTGAGTCTAAACCTGCCATACACACCCAGTATGTAGAAATATATAGAAATTAGATACTAGTATAGATTTTTTAAAAACTCTATTTTATAGTTATAAAATACAAAAAATATTTTTGGTATTAAAGTTTAAATTTTACATTACTATTGCACTGGCAATTTTTTTTTTAAAGTTGCGAGTCGTGAAGATCAATTCCTTAAATACGCCATTAGGACAAAAAATATATATGCAAAAGTTTTAACCCGATTCTATAATGGAAAATGGACCCGCCGCACGGTGCGTCGACCCCATACAAGCAAGGAACAAAAATAGAAGGAGTGCTTTTATGATAATGAAATTTTGTATACTTCTTCAGTTTAAGCTAATTAAAAAAAAAATGTCAAAAATTGTTAAAATTGGTCAGTCCCTTGGGGTACCTCCATTGGACCTATATTAATTTTTGACATGATTTTGTATGGGAGGTACAAACAAAGCTTGGCCGAATTCGAAAAAACTTGATCAAAAAGTAAAGCAAATAGACTTATAGATGTGTACTGAAAATGGTTGAAATCGGTTGAATCCTAGGACCTTGGACCTACATTAATTTTTCACATGATTTTGTATGGGAGGTGCATATCAAAATTGACCGATCTTAACGAAACTCAGTCAAAATACTAAAAAATATAGTTATAGATACGCACTGAAAGCGGTTAAAATCGATGAGACTCTAAGGGTACTTCCCCTGGGCCTATACTAATTTTTTACATGATTTTGTGCATACAAATGTTGACCGATCTTAATGAAGCTCGGTACTAAAAAAATATAGTTACAGATTTCTACAAAAAAGTGATAAGATAAGAAAGTGCTAAAAACTCACTTATTCAAAAATTATTGCTTACTTTTAGGCCTTATTTAATTCTGATTCGGCGAAGAAATGGCCTGATAGAGCATTTTTAAAAAGTCAATATATTATAAAAGCGGAAAAAAGAATATATTTCAAAGAGATAAGGGTATATATAAAGAGCCCTGTATTCGCTTTTTGGGCAATTTTGGGCGATATTTTTTTTTTATTTACAATTAAAAATGGTCAAATTTTATATATTTTGCAGAAAAAACTTCTCTGTTTATCGATATTTAACTTTTTTGTTTTTATTTTTTTTTTAATTAAATAAAAAACCGTATTTTCCTTTTTTTTCTTTTTTGTGTTTTACCTTTTGAAAAATAGTTATTTTGTTATAATATTGTATTCTTGAAATTTTTTTAGTAACTACTTACGAACGCAAACTGCGCTTGTGATCAGTTTGAAGTGTTGCAGCACCCACAAAAATGGTTTGATTGTTAAAAATGTTATTTATTGTTTTCTCTTATTTGAATAGTTTCCTTTAAAATGATATCAAACATGTTGGGTTTCTTTTCCATGAACTTTTTGATTTTTGTCCAAGGAACGGAGAACTGTGCGCCGCCCAGCTAAATTTTATACTTCAGTGAACATTAAAAATGAAAATTTTTAAATTAAAATGAAAAAATTAATATATGAAAAAAAAAATCAATCTATAGGTTCAAAGTTTTAACAGAGTTTTTAGATTTCAATCCAGCCACTTGAAGTTAAACATATCTTTAACCCATTCCAGCCTGATGGGGTGAAATTTCACCCCTTTGCTTTGCCGTTGTGCTGTGAATACTACGTATGTAACACAATTGAGCAAATAAACATAGTTTCCTAAGAGTTTAATTTTGATTATTTTTACAGTCAGCAGGTTAGCAAAACTTTTTTCATATAGTCAAGAATAGACTATCTTCTCCGTGTTACTTTTGGAAAAGTGAAATTTATTATTGTTATCATGTTTATATTTGCATTTTGACATTGGGAGTCATTTGTTCAATTGTGTTAGAGAGCTTTATGTGCGTTGATTGCAAAGAAACTTCAAATATACGGTTTATATCTGTGGCATTTTGAAAATATTTACTACTCAAGACTGGAAAGATAAAATTAATTTGTGATGCTTAATATTTGCTCAATATTGAAAGTAATTAATTTTAGGTAAAATGCGGAAGTAAATTTAATTAATAACAAATTTGGTTATCAAAAAACTAAATCAGGGCCTGTCATATCATCTCGAATCGTCATCTGTGGGTTTTTCATACGGCTCTGTGAAGAATTTTGCTAATAGCATTGATATACAGGCTCCAGAGAAGCATAATGGTTGACGAAACATTTTAAACGACCTTGATCGAAGAGCTACAAGCTGTTCAATTATCACAAAAATAGCAAAATCAGGCACTGAAGTTCAAAAGCAGCTTAAAAATAACTTAAGAAAAGAAGGTTCAAGAACGACTGCTAATTGAAAGCTAAGAAAAATGGGATCAAGGCACAGCGAAATATAAAGAAACCTTTACTTACAGCGCGCCACAGAAAGCTGCGGCTAGGGTTTGCAAAAGCTCATAAAAATTGGTCTTTGGAGCACTGGTCTTCCGTGATTTGGACTGAAGAAAGTAAAAGCAATATGCACGGATCAGGCGAAATCCGGTATGTGTGGAAAAAGCCATCCAAAAGGATAACTGATCGAAATCGTATTTATTCCAACCCTTAAATTTGGAGGAGGAAAAATTTTATTCTGGCGTTTTTTAACTAAAAAAGAGTGTAGGAGGATTAATTCTGATTGAAAGCAATATGTCGGCTAGTGTTAACATCAATATATTTCAGTCTTTCCTTCTCTCGAAAAATTGGAATTGAGTGCTAAGAATAATATATTGATGCAAGACCACGATCCCCTAAATATACCACTAAAGATACCAAGGCGTTCTTAGAAACCAATAATATAAATACCATGGCCGCCGCAAAACCCCGATCTCAATCCGATTAAAAACCTATGGTTTTCACTGAAGAAGAGGGTCTATGACTATGGCAAATCCACCAACAAACACAGAGGAGCTTTTTTCACGATGCTAAGAACCGATGAAGGAACCGCTATTACCCCCAAAAAATATGAAGACTTAGTCAACAGTATGCCAGCCAGAATACAACAAAAAATTAATTTTAATTGAAAAACAAGTGCTTCTTCTAAACTTTAACTTGCCGGTGGGTCTACTTTCCATTATTCATTTGGGTAGAAAACTATATATATTTATTCTTTGTCCTAGCGACACATTTTAGGGTGTTGACCTCGATCTCGAATCTGTTAGTCTAATCCCAAACACAACATTTCTTAAAATTAAAAATAATAAATAATTATATTATAAAAATTTAAACAAAACACGGTCTACGGAATGTCTGAGCATGTTCATGTATCCACTTGGTGCCAACTAAAAATAAAGTTTTAAGTATATTAAATATTTTATTACTTATAAATAGAATAAAGCTTAAGTTGAACTTACTCCATTTAGAGCCAACAATAACAGGGCAGGCTGCATGCAAAGTGCGTTGGTCTGCATCACCACGATTATTCAGATTATACCATATCAAAGCGGAACCCTTGCGTGGATGCACAGCTATTTCAAGGTATGGAAATACAGTGGACCCACCTTGATCAACATCGGAAAACTGTAATGGAGCATAGTATATTTAAGAAGAGAAAGCTTTATTTTAAAAATTTTATTTTAAAAATTTTAAAATGTATCGAGCTTACATATAATACCACCGTAGCTATACGATCACCAACGCCTCGCACCATTTCGATATCCTACAAATGTAGCACAAATGGTTTTTCAGTAAATTCAATGCTTACAGATCAATTCTGTCGCGGTAACGTTAATCTTATTACCGAAGAAACTCACCTTTTGGTAACATTTACATCTTTTTGGTATTCTACAAGCAAGCGTTACCAGTGAATATTGTTACCATCTCCTTAGGTGGTAACAAGCAAAACAGCCAGATGCAAGGAAAGAGTGTTATTTGTTCTTAAACGAGCTTACAGCTTTTGAAAGCGTTACCGAGTGTACAGAATATCGAATACTAAGACCGGTAACAAATTTCGGTAACAAGATTACTATTACCGGTAACGCGCAGAATAGATATGTTAGTATTAGACAACGACATTTCACCTCCGATACATTAAAAAAATCATAGTGTGGGTCGTAGTGTGCAGCCAATACGTAATTCATCGTATGCATCTCCTCAGAACCATCCAAATCGAGCCCACTTATATCGGTTACTCTTTGCATGATGCGTTTTGTTGTGTTGCTATCACTGTCCCTAAAAGAACATTCTTGATTTGTTCTAGCCTTATGTGCATACGATTCTTCTTTATACGCATCATAAACATAAGCAGGCCTTAAATATGGGCGTGCAATTGCCTTAATTTCTGCAATTTCAGCATCGCTTACGACATCGTAAAAGATTGCAATATATGGGTCCATTAGTATTTCCTCCATTTTAAATGGCGCCAGCTTGAGGAAAGGATGAGTTGTGGTACTGTAGCGACAATGGAGGCGCGTCAAGCGATTGTCAAACTCACCACGACAGCAACGATAATATAAACTAATTTGCTCGGAAACATGTACTTCAAACTACATAAATGATCAAATTTAAATTAATATTATCAAGCTTAGCGTGGTATATACCACCATACTCATATTCCATATGGCCGATATTGGTATGTCGCATATCGTCGTTGGGCTTGCAATACCGCGTTTCAGCCTTTTACAAAAACGTGTATATTGCAAAAAGGCCAAAATTGAGAATTGGATTAAAATTCAATTTGATGTAATTACTTAAGGACGCATTTCCCATTAAATGCGGATTTCAGAACAAAGCAAGTATCTTATTTCAATAACTTTTTTTAGTTAGTTGAAAATCCATTTAATAGTTTAAAAGAAAGCAATTTTTTGCACTTCTTAAGAATTTTACTATCACCGTGTTTTTGTATGTGCAAGTGGCGGATACGCGATATCGCACGTCCAATGGCGATATATGTATGCAAAATGCTTAAGTAAGCACCATCAAATATTTTGTAATGTACAATTAGCTTGTTTGACAATTTTTTACAATTTTTACAATTTCACATTGTATAATGGTTGCAAGACAAATATTAAAATTGTTTTACTATTCCAACATACGGCATGTCAGTGCATTACACAAATGTTCGAACTATCATATTTCATAAACCAGGCGGCCGTATAACATATGAACATAATATCTACCCACGGATATTGCAGAATAGTTGCTAAAATGTGAAGTATTTACCGGTATGGGTATTTTATTCGATGTTTTCATGTCGTGTTCAATCAACGACCGGGCGTCTAAGAATTTGGCATTATTTGGGCTATATTCAAGTGCAAAATTGGCAATTTCCAACGCTGCATCGTATCTATCTGAAAGGAAAAAAAAAAAAAATCCAAATGTAACTCGAATTTTATGTGGAAAAACTGACTTAAAATGGAAATTTATTAGATTGATTCCCTAGGAGTGGGAATTTGGATATGGAATATAAAATGAAAGTGAATTAAAAAAACTAAGAATTACTATAGTATGAGTCATATTCACATTAGAAAGAACATTAGAAGAAAGAAGAATTTTAAGAGAGTATAATATAGGACCTGTTAATGTCCAGCTAGCCCAAAGTTGAAATGACCCCACATATGTCCCATACATACATTTCGTTCCATACTCTTGGAATCTTTTGGAATCTATAAAATGCGTATTTGAAAAGTTTATCATTATAATCATAATGTGACTTTGAGTGAAAGGTTGTTATAGATTTTATTGAATTGGATAGATCCACAAAGTTAATGTTACAGTTGAATAATCGTGTCAATAGAATTTATGGAGTTGTTTTTTTTTTAGTTTTGTTTAATGGCGTCACTTTGAACGCGAGGTAGGCTGGTTTTCGTCCATATTTGGGATATTTCACTCTTATATTATCACAAGAGCTCGAACACTTTATCCCGTATTTTTGTGAGTTTTACCTTACCTACCACTTGGTATGCAAATTCTCATACCCTTAGTAGAAGGGGCGATCGTGGCTCAGTGGGTAGTGTATGTGGCCCATACGCCAAAGAACCCTGCTTCGAATCCCACCTGACACAGACAGTTTTTTCAATTAAATTAATTTTTCTGTTCGTACGAGAGTAAAAACTGCCATGAAAGCTTCTTGAGAACAAAAGCCGTTCGGAGTGGGTATAAAACAAGTAGGTCATTTGTGTTCAAACATTTCACAACACACACAACACAATTTATCATAAGAAGCAACGTATTTCACACGCCCTTTTAACACAGCGATGTCATTGACAGCGGCGAACAGACCCAACTTGCATTACCTTGGACATAAGAATTCTCCTCCTGTCTCAGTGGGCCTACGAATTCTCTGGTCACAAGGAGCATGCGAATTCTTAAGTCCTTACGGGTTTATGAATTTTCAGAGTATTTTGCGCTTATGATGTCTGCTTATTCTTATTCTGCTTATGCACTCCTAAAAAAATAGGGGAACAAATAAAAAGTTTTCAAAGTAAAAAATTAGATTAAGAAAGGCAATATAGAAAAGTAAATAAAAAGAGAAATGGAGAAAGAGAAAATTATTTAAAATGAATAAATACGACCTACCTAAAGCCACTTTTGGTAACCGTAGTTTTAATATTATTGGGTAAGCAATTCCATAATCTAATGGCATTAATGAAAAAGAGCCTAAAGGAGTTAAGATACTTCCAATTGGGAATTATAATTGTGTTACTTCTGGCAGAATGGCAAAATTGCAGTTTCTCAAAGAGATACCCGAGGAGTTTTGTAATGAATAATTTTATCTAAGAAAATTGAATTACGGGCGTTCAGATAACTTATAATGTCACAACCAAGAATACTTTTCTTGAGATGTAAAATGTGGTCAAACTTGTGTACATTATAGACGTAACGTGTAGCATGATTAAACGCGACATGCAGTTTGTGTTCAGATTGTGAGTCCAGTTTACTGTAAATAAGTTCGGTGTATGTTATCACAGGTACAATTAGTTGTCGTACTAGCTTGCGCCTGGTATCAATAGGAGTGAATTCGACTGGCATTTCAAGAATTCGAAGTATAAAATAGATGTTGCGCACTACACTATTAATATGGTCTGTGCAAGTTAAGGAAGAGTTTATGTAGTAGCCTAGATTTTTTTATTTTGTTGATTAACTTCAGTTTATTGTCTCCAATAAACAAGTCCGGGATGTCATCAAAGGATATTTTGCTTCTACTAATAGGTAGATACATACGATTTGAGTGCATTCAGTGTAAGTCCATTTTTATTGGCCCAAAGGTTTATATTGCGTAAGTCATCATTTAGCCTAAAACTTAAGTCTTCCAAGAGACCAGTTCTGCGAGAGAGGTCTGCATAGGCATGGATTGACACATAGTTACAGACGGTAAAAATGTCATTTATATATACTCAAAAAAGGAGTGGACCAAGCACTGAGCTTTTTGGCACTCCACTGCATACTGGCTTGAATTAAGAACACCTATTGCCCACACATAATCTCTGAATTCTGTTTGACAGATAGCATTTTAAGAGATCCACTACTTTATTACAAAAACTAAACATGTACCTGAGCTTTTGACAAATTAATGAATGATTTACGAAGTCAAATGCCTGGGAAAAATTAAGTCTGCAGAGTAAGGTAATTTGGCCTTCATCATACGGCGTTCGAATATCATCTAGAACTTTTAGAATAGCAGTGGAGATAAATAGTTATTTACACTTGAAAAATACGATATCTGATCAGCCATAATAGCTTCACAGACCTTCGATAAATATGATTATATACTGATAGGCCTAAAGTCGTTAGGTTCAAACGCTGAAGTTTTTTTTTGCGAACGGCACTACTTTGGCAATTTTCCACAGCTGAGGAAAACACGAAGTGGTGAAGCAGTGATTTATAATGTGTGTAAACGTGTTAGATACATGAGAAATTTTAGAAATGATTTTTAGAAATTTTATCGAAATCCCATCTTCACCAATAACATTTGACTTAACCTTCGTAACGTGCTTCATACTCACTTACACTGGAAAACTGAAAGCTAGCCGGACTTAAGGCATTTAAATATATATCATCAGAGCTATCAATACTTATACTATTGCCTAAAAAGAAGTCATTAAGAACATCCGGATCGAGAAAACAGTCGGCTAGGGGTTTGCTACATACGCCAAGATTTTTAATATTTTTCCAGAGTACCTTCGATGGAAGCGAAGATTTTAATTTTTCGGAGCAGTACTTTATTTTAGATTACCTAGCTATAAGAACTGAGACATTCCGTGCCGCTCTATAATTTTCCCATTATTTTGGAGAGGGGTTTTTCTTCCACACTCTATGTAGTTTATTACGCTTTTTAATAGCATTTTGGATTCTTGCGGCATACCAGAGTCATGAAACATTTCTAACAACAACCGTCCTAGTAGGAACATGCCTTGCAAAAAGATTGTTAAGGTTATTTGGAAATATGCTCCCAACTTAAATGAAATAACTACCAAGAGAAATGAAACAACTCCCAAGAGAAATTAAATAACTCCCAAGTTAGATGAAATAACTCCAAACCAAATATTTTGGGACTTATTACATAATTTGGAGTTATTTCATAAAAAAAAAAAAATGTAACAATTCCCAATAAAAACGAAATAACTCGAAATTTTTTGGGAGTTATAAGAAATGAAATAACTCCCAAAAATGTATGAACAATTTTTGGGAGTTATTGAATTTTTTTTTTTTATTGGGAGTTTTTTCATCGGGAGTTATTTCACTGCGACATAAATGTATACTTTAAACACCTTGAATGCTACAGCACTGCCGAGTGACGCCGGTTATATACCAGCTTGCGCTTAATAAACTAGACTTTTTTAAAGTTATTCAAAAATTCTCAACACGGCTATATGGCGACATTTGTGTTACATGGCTTATTTCTAATAAATCCTTAGCCTTGCCCATTCAAAACGAATTTTTCTTATTATATATAGATTTTAATAAATCATGATTCCAACTCACACTGCTTAAAAAAGGTCTCCATATAGAGTTCACATATTTGTAACAAATCGAATCCTAGAACAGTATTAACCTCATTTTCTTCATAGCGCTGTATTGCCGCGTAAAGCCATTCGCTCGAATAGAAAATATCCCCTTGACCTAGTAGACGTTGACCTATTTCAAAGCAATCGCGTGAAGACAAACTGGCGCTGACAAATCAAGAAAATAAAGTCAACTCTTGCCATCTATCATTCTAAAACTATTCATATCGTACTTGTTCTGTTTGCCATTCAGAAGACCGGCTGCCATTTGAAAAGGCTGTAGATTATAAGTAGTTTGCAGACGATGCATTGCATCCGTGACTTGATCCATATCTTCGCTGCTTGGCCAATGGATGTGCAGTTTTTGACTTATATCTATTTCAGCTTAAAATAATAAAGTTTTATTAACACTTTCAAATGTTGAATTAATTTGGTGCTACACATACCATCACCTACTGGACTCTTCATGTATAACTCCCAATGTATCCAATCGGTGTGCAGTCTGCGTATCAAAGCAAAGCTGTTTAGAGGATTCGATAGATACTTCTCAGCATCTTCAATAGATTTGAAATGCTCTGCACGCATTTCTGCAATGGCTCTGTAATAGTTTCAGATATTTTTTTGCCTATTAAACATTGACGAAGTGCTCCGACTTCTTAGCGTTAATACCTTCGTATCACATTAAACTTGGCTTCCAGTGCATTAGAATAGTTCTCCATATTTAACAGCAGCTCACGTTCGGTATTCAGTAACAGCTCCATACCGGGTAGAGAAATGAAAGCAATTTTATTTTCATTAATTTCAGACTTAACGAGACGTAAAAATAGACTTAATGCAAAAAGAGCAAAAATGGAACGCATTCCGATGCAATTTTTTTATCTTTTCAATTTCGAATTTTTATGACAAAACTAAATGCCAGAAATGTTGAGTTGTCCAGTTGTCGTTATTTGAGCTGGTAAGTCAATAAAATGTTTAACAAAGAGTCACCACTCAGGATCTATTTTCTTTTCCTTTGGGTCTATTTTGGACTGCTGCACCTTTTTTTATGAAACGCAAAATTAATCAATCGCCTTTTTACGGCAAATATTTTCACAATTAAAGCTGAGAATACCGTGCAAAATTTCTTGTACCGATACACAGTGGTGCGAAAGCTAAGTTTATTGGTCAAAAATCAAAATTGTAGTCAGCACGATATAATCTACCAAGAAATTAGTAGATAACATTCAGAAATATAAACTATTCGTTTCAAAATAAATTAATTAAATAAAAAAAACATTTTTATTAGGGATGGGAGTATCTGAGCTTATTTTTATTTTATTATTATTATTATTATTATTATTATTATTATTATTATTATTATTATTATTATTATTATTTGATATACCAGTGCTACAAGGTGAAAACCTTATGATTAATGCACTGGCATCATTGATTTGTTTTTTTTTTTTTTTTTTAATATGACAATAAATTTGATGTTTACAATAAAAATTCATTACTAAGAGTAATTCAAATTTGAATGCAATTAAATATAAGTAATATTAAATAGTGAATATAATATAAAAAAAAGGAAAAATAAAATAAAAATAAAAAATAAAAATAATTCCTCTTCCAGCGAGGTAATGACAAAACAGGAAATTTAATTTAATTTTAATTTGTAACATTTTTAAAACTTTTGTGTTTATTAATTTTTTAGAAGAAAGAGAAGATGAATTTAGCGAAAGAGAAAAAAAAAAAAAAAGTAAAAACTGATTAAAAAGATTATTGCAACGATGAAAGATGATTAAATAAAATTTTTTTGAATTGCACGGCGTTTTGTATTGGTCTAATAAAAGTAGGTAAGGAGTTCCAAAGACGAATTGCGTATATATAAAATTGCCTTTCAGATGTTAGATAGAAGTGACGCAATTGTATTAACGTATAGGACCGATTGGAACGTGAAGCAGTGATACGATTGTGCAAGTAAGCTGGTTCACCAGAGTATAGCACTTTATGCAGCAGGAGTAACGTTCGGAATTTAAGAATGTTCTCAAGGGTCATGTTGCAGATTTTTATTACGTAATGGGATACATGATCTGTACGTTTTAATCCAAAAACATATCTAGCTATGTTGTTAAATACAACATTTAGTTTTTGCTTACTAACTGAGTCACAATTGGCAAAAATTTCGCAAGCATAAAGAAGCGTAGGGAGGATGAATGCTTTAGCGATAAGAAGTCTTATTTTGGGTGGTGTAAAATGTTGTGAAACCCTCAGTACCCTTAGCATTCCGTAGACCTTGCCTATTGTAGTGCCAATGTGTGTATTCCAAGTCAATGTCCTATTAAAGATTACTCCAAGGATTTTAGTTGACTCAACGAAGTTAATTGAGGCGTTATCCAAAATGATTTTAGAAAATTCCGACACATCGACTGGTTTTCTAGAGATAACTATACATTTCGACTTTTTTGGGTTAAGACACAATCCATTTTGACCTGCCCAAGTTTTTATGCGTGCTAGATCGTTGTTGATGGTAGATATACAATCAGAAATACAGTCCGGCTTACAGCTTAAATACAATTGGACGTCATCAGCGTACATATGGACTTTGCAATTTTTAAGAACCGTGGGTAAGTCGTTAGCATAGATGGAAAACAGGACAGGCCCAAGAACTGAGCCCTGAGGTACTCCCCTGTTGACCGTTAAGAATTCTGATGTTTTGTTCTTGACAGATACAGCTTGGGATCGATTAGAGAGATATGACCTGAACAGGTTTACTGCTGTATGAGAAAAGTTAAACATGTTACTTAATTTGGTACAAAGGATGCCATGATCGACTGTATCGAAGGCCTTAGAGTGATCAAGAAGAATTAAAAAGCTAATTTTTTTATCATCTAAGCCTGCTCTAATCTCTTCAGATACATCTATTAGCGCTGTAACGCAACTCCTCTTTGCCCTAAATCCAGACTGCCTTTCGCTTAGTAACTTTTTATCGGAGATAAATTCGCTAACTTGCCGATTTAAAATCACTTCAATTGCCTTAGCCAAGAAAGGCAATATGGCAACGGGTCGATATTCATTGCATGTTTTAGGTATTGGAATGATTTTAGCTTGTTTCCAACATTTCGGAAAGATAGAAGTAGTGAGAATAGTATTAAAGGCGTAAGTTATGTATGGTAACAAGATTGGTAATAGAATTTTCAGAAAGAGTGGGTGAACTTCATCGAAACCAACGGCGTTTGATTTTATTGACAGAAGACTAGACAGTACTTCACTCTGGTCAACACAACGAAACGAAAAAGCAGTATCTGAACCTAAGACAACGGACGAAGAATCATTTCTACTAGCGTAAGCATTCTCATCAACTGTAGGCATGGGCAAGTTTACAAAATTTTTATTTAGGTCATCCACATCGATATTCACATCGACAGCAGACTGATTTTTACCTACTCCAATGTCACGGATTTCTTTCCAAATTTTTTTTGATGCAACTGCATTTTTATATTTTTCACTATAAAATCTTTTCTTTGATGCTGCTATGTCATTATTTACCTTTTTCCTAATTTTTTTAAATTCAGTGTATAACTCAGGTATTTTGAATTGCTTCCTACGATTGTAAGCCGCGTTTCGTTTTGCTATTAGCTTTTTAATATCGCTATTAAACCACGGCTTTTGTTGAGTTTTAACGCTTTTAGTCTTAATTGCTAATTTACAAATAGCTAATCTGATCTTCAATTGATGGCATGCAATAAATGCCTTGCCAATTTGTCCTTCTGGCTTCTTGATCGAGCTGGTAATGATCAATATGTTTAACATCGCGAAAACTGAAAGAACATGGCTTTTTTACCATTTGGAAGTCAAAAGCTAGGAAGATGAGGTCATGTTTCGAGAAATTTGGAACTGATAGCTGATCATAGAGAAGTATTTTTGATAGATCACTTACAAAGATTAGGTCCAGTAGAGTATTAATAGAATTTGAGAAATGAGTTGGGGTCGAAGTGTTCACTGAAAAGAGTCCTGAAAAGAGTCACGCATATCATTAGTTAAATTATTTTCTATAATAATATTGCTGTTAAAGTCTCCTGCAATGAGAACGTGGGGAAATGATATAGAAAAATGTTCAATCATGCTTATGAGTGGTGAAGTATCCACCATACGATTTGGACGGTAGACAGTGCCAATAAGCATTTTGTTGGAACCATTCGATACCGATAAGAATACAGATTCAATTGCACTGTCAGGAGCAGATTTATGTATAAGCTTACAAGGGATGTTATTTCGCACATAGATCGCGGCGCCTCCAGCATGTCTCTCTCTGTCTGCTCGAAAAATTTTAAAACCTTTTAACATGAACAGCGCATTTGGCATTTCGGCATTGAACCATGTCTCAGAAACACAAAAGAGATCCACATCTGAGCCCTCAAAAACATACCTCAACTCATCCATTTTGTTGACCAAGCTTTGTGCATTGATATGGCATACCTTGAGACCACTTCTTTGCTTGCATAATATACGTATCATATTAAATGTTTTGTCTTTGGAACTATTTTGATTATTTGTAAAAAATATTGTTTAAATTGTGTATGTAAACGCGTGCATTGTTTGTAAAAAATCGTTGCAAAAATCTCGATCCGCAGGTAAATATAAGCAGAAAATTAAATTTACGAAAGATAAAACAAGAATACAACAGAAAGTATGAATATGAACTTAAATAAATCATAAAAGGTAGCAGCATACAAAAAGTAAACAAAACAGTTTTAGTTTTAGATTTAGTTATGTTTCTCACGAAAAAGCTGATCATCGCCGGTGCAGTTGCTGTTGTTATTGTATTCCAATCCTGGAATTTTCAGGATTTATAAATGCAATCCCGTGATTCTGGGAGTTTGCTTTTTTTAAACGAAGTAATGCAACGTAAAAATTTGGCAGTGCCTAAAATATACTTCGAAATGCCTAAAATGTACTCCGATTACGAAATTCTAGAACATTGAACAAATTTCAGGAATTAACATTTTGAATTAAGTTTTAAAAGAGTAAAACACTTATTTCGATAAAAAAACAGATATTAAAATTTTTTGGATTTAAAATTATATTGTGAAAATTAACAATTTTATAGCATTAAGTTTTTTGGAAATAAATTTAAATTCAATTCAAAGGCTAGAAATAATTAATTACCTTGTGATTTATTTTACACAACAACATTTTTTTCATAAAAGGGAAATTCGTCTAAAACAAATCAAGAACTAATCAAAAACTGTAAATACACTGAACTGAAACTGAAATACACACAACTGTAAATACAATCTTGCCATAAGCGTTTTTCGTATTTTTATTAAAAGTACTATCAAAAATATTTTTTAATTTGTAATTAAATCTAAACTTTTTGTTGAAATTTCTGCTAGCTTGGAATTTTTTCATGAGCTTACTTCTTAGTTGACTAACTTTTTCAATGAGTTCGGAAACAAACAACTTTATTTTTGTTGAAAATTATTTTAGCGTTAAAACAAAGAGAAATTCAATCTTTTAAAATTAACACTTTTGGTTTATCATATAAATACAAATTTCTTAAAACAATGTTTATAAAATAATATTTTTTTGAAAATAAACTTGAAAATTCAAAGATTTTGCTTGTTATTGCCTTCAATCACATTGTTTTTTGTTTATCTTAAAGTTTGTTTTGTATAATAGCATATTTTTTAATTTGTAGCAACCCATTCTATTCGGAAGAAACTTAATAAAATTATTTTTATTTATATACTTTATATACTTTACTTATATATTTTATATATATTTTATATTTATATACTTTAAATTTATATACTTTAATAAAATTATTTTTGAAGTTATTTTACATCGTTTTTATTTCCTTCAACATATCCACGGCTCATATAAAATTCTCTCTACACACAAAAATACAATTTTTTTTTGGAAAACGAAAAGCTTATTTTAGTTTGCAGTATAAATCAATTGATATAAGTTCAATAAAAGAGCTCTATAAGAGGCAAATTTTTCTGCACGAAACTGTTATTATAAATGACTGTAACGACAGTTAAGATTTAGCAAAAAAAAAACTAAATTAGCATTTTTTGCTGAGCAATGCTTTATAAAAATGGTGATAAAATAAGGGACTATTTTCTGATTAAAACCGGGATTTTCGAAATTTAATAACAGTCTAATTTTGTAAAAAAGTAGAAAAAAACTAATTGAAATTTTAAAAGAAATAATCCAATAATGAACATCAGCTTAAATTTTTTTTTTTTTTAGTTTTCATCACAGATATTATTATTTTAAGCATTGTAAAATAGGTTTTCTTCCTTTTAGATTGCATCTAAAATATCTTAGAAACATTTTTTTAAGCCATGGTACATCGCTAATTTGCATAACAACGGCTTTATTTATAACAACATCATTACACTATTCTTGAAAAAAAAAATTATCGCCTTATTTGATTTAATATCTGTATCTAATGAATTTTATACCGTGACCATGTGGTATATGTGAGGTATTGCCTCACAACATTCTGTTATATCGATTTTGTGATACATCATTGGCGAATACAAATTTTTTTATTTTTACCTACTATTTAATTCTGTAAGATATGAAGAATAATATTCTTCAACATTCAGCGATGAAAATTTTTTATGGAATGTGGTCTTGAGTGTTTTTTGGGGGACAAAACAACACGACAAAAAAACAGCAGATAAGCCTCGAGCAAGGCAAAAAGTGAGATACATACACAAGTAATGCTGCGCAGCAAAACAAAACAAAACAGAAGAAGAAATGTTTTTCATTTCTTTTGACATGTATTTTCTCAAGGGCCTACGGGAGTTTTTCGAAGAAAAAAAGACGGTTTAAAAACTTTTTTTTAAAGCTGTATTTCATATTAGAACAAAATTTTTCGTACATTATTAAAGTATAACTATTGAAGATTTATCCCTGATATTTAGGTCTATAAGTATCCGTCGATAAGGAAGATAAAAGCAATGGCGCAAAAGACCTTAAAAATTTGCCTACAGATTTTTTATAAAATCCCGCCATTAAAAAATCCTGCCTACGGGCCTGTGCCTGTATTTGTGAGAAGCAGATCATAAAATTTATTTGTAAAAAATTAACACCATCGTAAAGAAATAGATGTCGAGAGAATTTTAAAAAAATCACTAATTTAATCAACGATTTATTAACGTGCATATTTAAGAGCTATATGAACACTAATGTGAGTTTAATAGTCAATAAAAATCACAGTATTTTTATCAAATAAGTGATCCAATAAAAATAAAATTAGCAAGCCATTTAAATTGATGTATTTTTTATTAGGTAAATTCGCTCTATATTAGGGGCTAGAAGAGGTTTAATGACCAGAGCCCATTATAAGTTTCATATTTTTTTTTTTTATGTACATAAAAATGTTCGATACAGTTTGAGAATTTTCATGCACTTGCATTAAAATAAAAAAAAAAGTTGAAAAATTAAAGTAAATAAAAAAAAAAATAATTTAAAAGAAGACTTTCGAATTTGCCAGTTTGCTTGAACAAGTAGATAAACGGGTTTGAAAGAATTGAATTTTGTAGATACTTAAGTAAAAAAAAAGAAAAAATCAGTGACATTTTAGGATGTTTTTTTTTTTTTTTGTTAAAACTATGCTAAAATTATTATTGGAACAAGAGATTTCATTATAGCACAGTTTGGTGCCAAATATTTTGTCTATAAATCAATTTTATGATATTAATAAAGTTTTAAAATAAAACTGTCGGCAATAAATATCGATTAATTTATTCATTAAGAAATATAAGTTTAAATAAAAGTGAAATCAAAATTTTAGCAAAATATAAAAATTATATTTTGAAATGAGAAAAAAATCATTATATGAGGTAATGTTTATTTTCTACTCAAGTCAGAAACTACAGGTTTGCAGTTTGACATAAATTCGTGTATAGCAAGAGTATCAAATATCTATGAATAAACAAAATCGACAATTTAAATAAAACGAATAAACTGGTTTCTGTTGAGAGTCCATCAGTTTCTTCAAGTTATACCGATGCGCTGGTTATAGATCATATTAATTTTATGCTGAGCTATGATAGAGTTGTTATATTGGTTTGCTTAATTTTGTTTTATGGGACTTCACAAAAAAAAGTATACAAAACCGCTAGTGTGGTATTGAAAACCAGTGTGTTTATGCATATACACATGATACAAACTGCTTTGCAACCTTTGACACCTGGACCGCCTACGTCGCCTAGACGCAATGATTACGTTGAAACTTGTCTGAGCTGTAGTTAAATGAGATGCGTTTTAGATAAAAGCTATTTCCATATAAGTTTTGACACTAAGACTACATTAGCTGATGATAAGATGAGTGGAGATTAATAATAATAATAAAATTTTAATTCAAAAACATGTTTCTACCTGGCCATCTAGGTAAAGTTATTGCTTAACACGTTGACTGTCACGGAATTTTTCACGATTTCTATTCAAAGAGCCAATTCGATTTAATCATGTTATATTACTGCAATAAAGGAACGAGATAACTCTTAGTAGATGTCCTGGGCAAGTAAACAACCTACGAGATATCTCGTAGTTGGCAGTAAAAGTAAAAGTGTTAAATAAACACCTCATTTCTGTATCGAAATTGTGGAAATTAATTTTTTAAGACATCCTGAAATAATTCGACTCATTATACAAAGATCGTAATTTCTCAGAAACTATTCAAATTCCCAACAGCAATTAATTATCACGGTTAATAATTATATCCCAATGTTATAACTGCATAATAAGATTGAAAGATGTTGAATAAAACCAAAATGGAAAAATAAAAACAAACAGCAGAATAAATTAGCTATCTGATTGCTATGAATATATGTATATCAATTTCAACGTATACGTATGTCTTATGCATCCCTAACATGTTGTCATTAGCAACATTTTCCAAAATACTCAAATTATAGCCATTTTATATATGAATTATTAATCATTCACACTTTTTATAGGATTAAATAAAAACTATATATTTATTTAAGATTAACGTAATGTAAATAATTTAAATTATATTCACACTACCGAAACTAAAGGTATGATGCATCGCTTGAATAACTTAATGAAAGAAATAAATAAAAAAGTTTTTACAACACCGAAAAATTACTTCACACATATACGAGTAGTATATTTATGACCATAAATTAATTTGTGAGAAATGGTTTTGCCTTGTTTAATTTGGATAGACATGATGTTCAGTAAATGCTTCTTTAATCAGCTTTATTGAGATATAATCCAAAAATTCACTTCATAAAGGTGTTAATTAGTTGGTCTTAGGAAGAAGTAGATAAAATACTATATCGGTACTTACCAAACTTTTCCTGATAAGGTTTAATTATGATTCAAAAATAAATTTAGATTTGGATCAAACTGATCTTAAATCAATATGTTTATTTGTATATTTGTCTCTCAGAGTTTCGATTACGAACCAAAATCAAACCCCCAGTTTTCAAGGCTTCAACCACGCTTCCACCCATGAAGTCCAGAAAGTATAAAAAAATACAGTTGCATACACGCGAGAGAAGCATAGCTTTTTCGCAATTTCATAATTTTGATAATTATATGATTTATTTTATATTGTTTTCTTTGAGCGTAGCTTAGAACATCCTTCTGTTTCTTGTTTCTTAAATACTCCTCAGTCAATTCTTTATAATTGAATCTCTCCATGATTTTCGTATCAATTTATTTATTTTCAATTAATGAGATATTATAGCAACTGGCATTGCATCCGAATATCACTTCCTTACAAACCTATCCATACCGTAGTGCTTTCCTAAGCCCTATATCAAGTATTAGTACCTGTATCTATTTACTTATTACCTGCACCAGTTCTATAAAGGTAAAATTTAAAACTCCAAAACTCCATATGTTTCATAAAGGTAATGTGTTAATTAAAAAAAAACTCTAAATGCCTCAAAACTCCAAAACAGCACATGTTTCATACAGGTAGAATGAAATGGGTTAAATAAAAATACTCTAGGATCTATTTGAATTACCAGAACCTGTATATACCCTGTAGGAAAATCAACTAATTTAAAAGTAGTTGATAAAGTAGTTTTTTGTCAACCACAACTAGTTGAAATTCTGACTTTTTCCCATAGAACGAACTAACATATTTTGTATTTTGATGTCTGCTAAATAAGTCAATTGACTTTCGTCTGCATATATTTTTAACTACTTCTTAAATTAGTTAAATTTAAATTAGTTTTTAACTACTTTAAAATAAAAAAAATTGAAAACTATTACTGATGGCCTAAAGTTAATATTTGATGAAATAACATGGTTAAATATATATAAACTTGTAATCTAATAAAAATTTGCAATTAAAACATGTCAAAATCAGAGTTATAATTCAAAGTATTTTATCAACCACTTGTTTTTAAGTACTTTTTCAATTATTTCATATATAATGCAAATAAACTTATTTACAATTGAAGTGGATGCCGCCTTAATATAATTCAAAGTAGTTCATATACTGTTTTATTTTAAATTAGTTTTTTAACTAGTTGTTTTTAAAAACAAGTTAGTTTGTTCCTATAGGGTATATTTTGTATATGCAACTGTCTTACAGAGTTGGAATTAAAAGGGTAAAAAAACTGAAAAATCCTTTAAATTGAATACAATAATATACTTATAGGAATGCGTTTAAATTAGCGTCATTCGAATATTTGTGTGAGTAGTTTCAGTAAAACAAAAAAAGCTTCTACGTGGGGATCGTGGGGACTATAAAAGTATATATGGAGTGATAGAGGAGACTTTCACCTTTCATCCATATAGCATGCGCTTTCATTTTTTTGATCCGTTTTCATCCTTAGAAGTTCTATTCCACTATAGTTCAAATTTAAGCAAAAAGCAGTAATTTTGAAAACATGTCGTAACACCCAAAATATAAATAGTACAGCTACAACATCATACAATAATTAAATGATAATAGTCCAACAAACCTAACAAAAAAAAAAAATTCAACCCTCTATTGATTATAGTTTGCGAGCAATGACCATTCATTTTCGATGAAAAAATAAAAAACTCACCTTTTTCTGAAATGAACAAAAACCGTTGTATTTAACCGCATGCCACGCCCACAATTTTAGATATTTTGACCTACATTTTTGGCTACCTAACTTAGGATATATTTCCTACAAAATGGCGCAAAAATTGTATGAATCGGTTACCACGGTTTTGACCAATCAATTTAATTCTTGAGCCACAGTACGCCGCCTGCTGGCCTGTACACCTGTAAGCCCTGTACTTGAATTATTTTTCTTTATTATTCTAGATTGCTTTTAAATGTTCCTTTTTCAATTAAAAAAATGAAATTTATTCATAATCTTTAAATTTTTGTCGATCTCACATCAAGTTTTTTGATTTCCAACTGATTTTCTGGGGTGGCTCATAGCCGGAGACAAATTTTTTTTTTAAGCAAAAAAATAAGGTTTTATGTAATCGTTCATAACTTTTTTGTTTTTAACTAAATCGATAAGGTCTCTTTAGGAAAAAAGTAAGTTAAAAGAATTACCTTTCTTTTGATATAACAACTTGATATAAAGCACAGATAGTTTTATGTCGATATAACCCATTATCGACTGACCCATGTTCCCGTTGAGCAAGAATGATGAAACTTTCCAAAACCATTTAGTTTGGTCTAATTACTGGAGTTGCTACCTCGGGATTTGTGATTTTTAATTTTCAAATTGAACGATATTGAACGATATTCTACAAGCAAAATCGAGCATTTTGCGCCAATATTGATCCCTAGAATTACCACAAAACAACAAAAAATATACAAAAACGAATTTCGTCAAAGACCAGCGTTGTGTCAACCCGGGAAGCGGGAAGAATTTACAAAAGTAAAATATAAAGCCAAACAAAGACGCTCGTATAAGAATTATATTTTACTTAATTTTTTTTTTAGATTTTTTAGAAGATTAAATTATTCAAATTATTCAGGCTTGGAAATGCAAGTGCACATAATTGTTCAGCCTTGAGCGAAAACAGGTCGATTAGATAAATTCTTAAAATTTTATATTCTTTTTGGAAACCATTAAAATATGGGCATTTCCGCCGAAAAGTCCACCGTCACACTAAAATTAAAAGTTATTAAAAACTTATTATTTAATGATATTATCTTAGAGAAACATTTTTATTTTATTGATTTAAATATAAAGTCATTTACCATAATGATCAAATCGTCTGCACTGTTTCACAAATGTAATTTTTCTTTTTAGTTAATGTTTTGTAAATGTTTCGTAAGCGTTTTTGTTTTAGTAAAAATGGAAGGCATTGGCTAAAAATAATGAAAAATGGTTGAGGCAAAGAGAGGCAGAATATATTAAATTTGTTTTTTAATAACTAAATCACTTAATCACAATCACAATTACTTAATTACCTAATTACTTAATTAGCCAAATGAATTACAATGGAAAAAATGTCACGTAACGCCATGTCACGTAACGTTTCATACTAAGCCCAACAAAAAAAAAAAAACGAGAAAAGGTTTTTAAATTTGACTACTTTGAAAAAAACATATATGTACCTACTATTTCAAATCCTTCTAAAAAAAGTTTTATACAAAAACTCTTGCCAATTTACAGAACTTTACTAATTTTGTGATCCAAGTCAAAAACCACTTCTATTTTTTGTCACGTAACGTATCATTTTTGAGCCGATCATCTAAGAGCCGAACTTTTTACAACTCTTAGGCTTTACACCTTGCATAGTGTGCTTAGAAAGCTATTGGAAAATCAAAATAAGGAACTTATAAGTTAAATTTTTCATTCTGTTTTCACTTATTAATGACGTACGATCGTCACGTGCGCCACCACAAAAATGCCCATATATCACTGTATAACCTCCAGGTTAAGAAGAGTATACCGTTGCGTTAACTCAACGCTGGATAAAAATGGATTAAAGAAACATGGCTCATAACCGGATACATTCCCCTACTGTTAATTGTAGACGATTCCTCGACTGCAAAAATGTATATATAAAAATATTATTCAATGATTCTCATGTGGAATTGGATAGCTTTTTCGGTCAAAATATAAGAAAATGAAACAATGAAATTTTTTTTACCTTCTATAATTTTAAAATAATTTTTTGCTATCTTTAATTTTTAATTATCTTAAAATTTGTCTGTTGAATATTTTAAATTCACGAAATAGTTTTCGAAAAAGGCACATTTTGACTTTTTAAGATTTAATAAAACCCCAACTAGGCTTCGCATAGGGCCAAAATCTTGTACAGAAACTAGGGGCCAATAGAGATGTTAGATAGCCAAAAATAACCAAAATCGAATAGATACATTTTTTTTGTTAATGTGAGCTACACTGTCATTTCCATCGAATTTCCTAGATTGCATTCATATCAGCTTTTTATTCTTTCAAGAAACCAATCAGTCAAATAGAGGCACCTTCCCAATATAGAGTTCGGACATTCCAGGTGCATATCCGTACAACAATATCATTTATGCGTTTCCGGTAGTCGTAATCAGATGTTATGTCGGTAGTCGTATTCTATTTTATTTACCATTACTAACCATCCCATCTATCCTCGTTTTGGGAGGATCATCCTCCTTTTTAAACCAAACATTTCGAAATCCTCCAATCATCCTCCTTTTATATCTAAATTATGACACTAATTTTTCAACGATAATAGTCCGAACACATTGGCGCAACAAGCGACAAGCACCAATTGTCACTTTCATTTTACATGTATTTCTTATGGGACGCATTTTTGAGGACTTTCGTGCCCACAATTCTATTCGTTCATCAAATCGCAACCGGATATACATTGCCAAATCTCATCGAAATTAAAATATAATGTGGCCAACGATGAACAAATAGTTGACGAAGATGAAATTGAGAAAATGCACTTGGAACAAGATGTTGACAATATATTTTGTATTCAGTTATCTAACTAAAATAACATTTAAAAATGTTTCTCATCGTTAAATATTCATCCTCCTTTTATCCTCCTTTTGAAAAAAAAAAACCTATTTTGGAAGAAAAATCCTCCATCATATCATCATTAACACCTTTGCATCATATTTATATTTATTTTTTTTTTATATCTTCCCTGTAGGAAAATCAACTAGTTGATAAAGTTGATAAAGTAGTTTTTTGTCAAACACAACTAGTTGAAATTCTGACTTTTTTCCATAGAACGAACTTACATATTTTGTATTGTGATGTCCGCTAAATAAGTCAATTGACTTTCGTCTGCATATATTTTCAACTACTTGTTAAATTAGTTATATTTAAATTATTTCTTTAATTACTTTGAAATAACCAATTGAAAACTATTACTGATGGCCTAAAGTTAATAATATTTGATGAAATAACATTGTTAAATATATATAAACTTGTAATCTAATAAACTTGTAAATCTTATTTGCAATAAAAACATTACAAAACAAAAACAAAACAAAATTAGAGTAGTTGCCGCCTTAATATAATTCAAAGTAGTTTATCAATCACTTGTTTTTAAGTAGTATTTCAATTACTTCATATATAATGCAATAACAACTATTTAGAATTGAAGTGGATGCCACCTTAATTTAATTCAAAGTAGTTCATGTACTGGTTTATTTTAAATTAGTTTTTTAGTTAGTTGTTTTTAAAAACAAGTTAGTTTGATCCTATTTTTACTATATAGATGAAACTTACATACATAAATATTTATTTAAACAATTTAAAAGTTAAAGTAATACTTTTATTTAATAGCCATAATCATCATTGATTTTAGTGTTGTATGACAATGGTATGGTAATGGTTTGGAATCATTGATCATTAAGTTATATGACCAATTTTAATCTTTGAATATCAATTTAATTATTCTGAATTTCAAATGATTGTTTTTTTAATTTAAATTAAATTTCTGAATTATAATTTATTATTTCTGTATTTCAATTGATCTTATCCAAATTTCAATCGATATTTTCTGGATTTCAAATAGAATTCTGAATTTCAGTTCATCTTTTCTGAGTTTTAATTGGTTTTCTCTGAATTTCAAAAATAATTTTTGAATTTCTATTAATCTTTTCTAAATTTCAAATAGAATTTCTCTGAGTTTCAAATGATATTCTAAATTTTAATCGAACTTTTCTGATCATGTTTGAACTAAAATTGGGAATGACGAAGAAACAGTTTTTTACAATAGTCGGAAAATACACTTCACAATAAAAATAATGTGTATGAAACATTTCTTTCAAGAGAATAAATTTCTGCTTTGCTACCTATTCAAAAACATATCCAGCGGTGTATGTTAGCAAACTCATGCGACCTAGACATCGGATAGATAAACATGTCAGTCAACCTAACTACAGTCAAGTTAATCTGCCGCTGGGCATAGTGGCAATGGATGTAGCAACATCAAAACGACTTCACTCCAGTTGGCCAGCTTAATAAATATAAAGCAAACAAAAGCAACGCAGTGTCAAGCACAGAGCTGCAGTATTTTTTTTTATTCATAAAAAATTTAATTAAAAAAAGAAGAAAATGAACCAATTACATTCTATTGTAACTGTAGCAACGAAATACAGTTCTACCTAATTAAGAGGCAACAGAATAGTTGAGATGTTATGAAACCATTAAATGTATTTTTAGTTTTAAGATCTATCTCTAATTGTGTAGGTGCAAAATTTTAATTGTGAGTACTATCCATTGATTATTTAATCCGAATTTTGACTTAATAAATACGCCAAAATCATTAAACACCAAATCTGTGAATCGAACCCGTCAACAAAATGAAATTTAATTTATTCTTCAAAGGTTCCACGTTTTTGGGGAGAGCAATTAGCAAATAGCACGGTTGCCCCTCCCCACGCTACGTCAAGGATTTTCAAAAGGCAATCGGTTTTCTGCTAACAATTTAGCATATTTTCATATTCGGCGCTTGAACAGTTTTGCTAGAAGTGCCATCAACAACCGGAAGGCATAAAAGTTGTAAAGCTTGAGCTGAAAGGTTGAATCATAATAATATTTCATAAATACAAACAATTTGTTTATCTATTTTGCATTGAAATTCCTTTAGAAAGTGCACGTAAATAGGGCAAAAAGCCTAATATTGAATGGAATTTGATATTGCCGAGTGGGAGTGCTTCCAGCTGAAATGCTAAAAGTCAATAATGGCAAGATAAGAAAATTTAAACATTTCGCAGGCTTCACTAAATGCGGAATTAAAAATGGAAAACTTCGACGCAAGTTTGTATAATTGACGATGTGTTTTGATAGAAACCTGTTTTTAAATATTTTTAATTAAAAATATGCTCTTCTTATAAAATGCGTCGATACGAACAAGATGTTAAATTTTTATTATTTGCTTATTAATTGCACCATAATGTATTTTTTCCATTAAAAATGAAAACATTAACAGACTAATGGATTAAAGTGTTAATATTGTTGTTTTGTCTTAAACAACTTTGAATCAAAAATAAATTAAAAATGTTTTGAGGGCCAATATGCGAAGCTGTTTTACTAAATCAAACCGGCTTTGTTTTTAGGGGAGGAGCTAAAAACATCGTGTTTAGAGATAAGTTCACTAATTTTTTTCAAAAATTCATTTTTGAAGTTATTAAATGGAAATCTACTTGCATGTTTGACAAGTTTTGTAAACAATTAAAATGAAAAGTAATTTTATTCATTAACCAAAAAGGAAAGATTTTAAATTGATAAATTTATGGTTATTTTATTACTGCAAAAGGTTGGTTGAAAATTTATACTATTTCGGTATTCAGTTCAAATATTATTGTCGATTTTTAAGGTGCATAAGATTCCCACAACTTAAATTCATTCATATAAGCCTAATATATGCACATGCTCCGACAGAGAACAAGTACGATGAGATCAAAGATACTTTCTACGAGCGCATTGAAGACGCTTACGAACGCTGGCCCCGTCACGACATAAAAATTGTGCTTGGTGACTTCAACGCTAAGGTGGGCAATCATCTTTGGTCCAACAGTCGAAAAGTTCTGCCTCGACGACAACACATCCGATAAAGGAATGAGGCTGATTGACTTTGCCGCAGCACGAAACATGGTCGTAAGTAGCACTAGATTCAAGCATCTTAAAGCCACCTGGCTGTCCCCTGACCAAAAAACGCGCAATCAAATTGATCACGTTTTGATTGACAGAAGGCACTCTTCCAGTGTATTAAATGTACGCAAGATCCGTGGTGATAACATTGACTCGGTTAGATAGATGTCGACAAGCTGCAATCGAAACGGACAGCCGAAGTCTTCGCCACTCGACTCTCACTCCTGCTTCCAAAAAGCACTCCTCCGATCGACGATATATGCGCGCAGTGGACACACATCTCCCACTCTATGCGAGCGGCTGCTGAAGAGGTTATTGGCTACCACCACCACCCTCGCCGAAACCAGTGGCACGACCAAGAGTGTCGCGACGCCACTGCAGAGAAAGACGCTGCCTACAAAGCCACCCTGCAGACGGTTGTAACGCGTGCTGCTAAGGAGCGATAGAGAGAGTAGAGGAGGGACAAGAGACGTGACAGTATGGTGACAGGAACGAGGCCAACAATTCATCGAAAATATAAGACGGCTGGCCCATGATTTTAAAACCGGGGCCTCTTCCTGCAAGGATGAAAACGGAAATCTAGTGACAGATATCCAGAGTACTCTGACGTTATGGGGGAAACATTTCTCTGGTCTTCTGAATGGCGATGATGACAACAATCCCGCCAATAGAGATGATATCCCGTAAACCCCAATTATGGATGACAGCGTTGAAGTTCCGCTGACCGACTATAATGAAGTCTTGACAGCCATAACACGGTTTAAGAACAACAAAGCCGCGGGAGCCGATGGTTTACCCGCTGAGCTGATTAAGAACGGAGGCGAGCTCTATTTAAATACAATCACAAGCTGTTATATAGAACCTCAGTGTGCTCTGCCCAATCCACATGAAAGGCGATCCCACTATTTGTGCCAGCTACCGTGGGATAAGTCTTCTAAATATCGTATATAAGGTCCTGTTGAGCGTATTATGTGAAAGACTGAAGCCCATCGTAAGCCAACTGATTGGGCCTGGAAAATCTACCACCGACCAGCTAATCACGCTACGACAAATTTTGGAAAAGACCCTAGAGAGACAAATCAACACCCGCCATCTTTTTGTCGATTACAAAGCCGCCTTTGACAGACCAATAAGGAACCACCTGTACTCCACCATGTCTGAATTTGGTATACCTGCAAAATTAATCCGTCTATGTAGGATGTCACTGAGCAACAGCAGCAGCGCAGTTAAAATCGGGAAGGACCTCTCCCCACCATTTGTTACCAACACCATTTGTTACCATTTCGTGCGACTTTTTTAATCTAATTATGGAGATAATCATTCGACCTTACTAGAGTGTATTCTACCATACGCTGCTAGCGTATGCTGATGATATTGATATCACTGGCCATAACACACGCGAAGTCAGTGCAGCATTCTCCTAATTAGAAAAAGAATCGAATCCCATGGGTTTTGCAGTAAACGCAGATAAGACGAAATATCTGGTGTTAACAAACAAACAGTCCCAACCTATTGGCACCCACGTCACTGTTGACAACACCTCCTTCAAAATTGGGAAGGACTTCTCGTCTATCTCGGTTCTAGCATTAACCCCACCAACGATATCAGTAGAGAGATAAAACGAAGGATAACTCTTGCCAACAGGTGTTACTTTGAGCTCAGTAGGCAATTAAGAAATAGAGCTTTCCCTCGACGAACAAAAATCAAGCTCTATAAGTCACTAATCATGCCCGTTCTGTTATATGCAGCACAAACCTGGACGTTGAGCAGCTCTGTTAAAAAGAGCTTTCGAGAGAAGGATCCTTCGCAAGATCTACGGACCAATCTGCGTCGATGGCGAGTACCGAATACGATGGAATGATGAGCTGTTTGAACTATACGTATACGCCTACATCGACATAGTAAAGCACATAAAAATGGAGCGGCTTAGCTGGATAGGTCATGTTGGGCGGATGGAAGACGACGCTCCAGCGAAGAAAATATTCGATTCGGTACCCAGCGGCGGTCAATACAGAAATGGGCGACCGCATCTCTGTTGGAAGGACCAAATAGAGGACAACCTGACGAAACTTGGAGCTTCCAACTGAAGCCAGCAAGCGCAAAATATAGGAATGGCTGGCGGAAATTCTTACAACAGGCCAAAACCGACATACGGTTGTAAGCGCCACCTAAGTAAGTAAGTAAGATTCTGGCAACACACTTTTGTTATTTATAAGAAGAAAAATACTGTTGTTACTCGTATATCAGGGCGCTCTAATCGGGCACACTAAGAGACTGGGATGCTGCTTAGCAAAATGCCTTCACCGCTCATCAACCGATATTTAAACTTTTAAAAGTTTTGTCTTGACCCACCGCCGCCTGTTACACATGGATATACATAGGAACTTCTGCATTTGCACTTCAGATTCGTATTCAGGGATCTCAAAAACTACCGAGTAACAAAGTGCAGGATAAAATATTGAATAGCAAAATGTATGCATCAAAGGGTTAAAAAGCATAAACATTGTAAATATGCAAAAAAGGCTTAAAAGTGTCAAATTATGCAAAAAGCGTATGCATTTACATATTTGTATCTGCTCTAGCAACAACTAATTAAAACCTATCCAATACAGCGGGAGTTTAAGTTAACAACATGAGGCCTTTTTTATTTTGTTTTTAGTTTTGTTATCGATTATTTCAACGATTAATCTATTATTTATTAATTTCCATCCAAGCTCTTAATGTCACAACATACTGATCATTCATTCATATATTCATATCTATTGACACTTCAAATCTCCACTTGAAATCAGAATGCATATTTCACGGCTCATTGTATTTAACACTGCATCCACTTAAACAAAGGTTAGGCCACTAATATATAAATATAAATATAACTCTGTGTTGCATAACACATTTTGAGTTTTGGTTGACAACAACTTCCGTGTTCCATGCCATAGTAGTATTTCTTATCATGGTTAGGTAAGGTTAGGTTAGGTTAATCGAGACAATTTCAACTCTGATATTTTAAATCTTGCAACTCTTTTGTTTTCATTTCAGGTTCTCATTTCAGTTCATGTTTTCAAATGATACAATATATGCTCACAAGTGACAAGGTGAAAATATTCATTAATTTTAAAACATATTCAAACAAGAAATCACCATATCTAACCGGATATATTTCCATATTTGTTTTTCATTATATAATAAAATAATTATATTCACACTTGTCGCTCAAAATTAATAATAATAAAAATGACAAAATTTTAATCAAAAATTAAGAGATATGCGAAAAATTTTTTAATTCATTACTGAGCAAAAAAAAAAGAAAAAATATAATAAAAAGATATAATGACCAAAATGTTAAAATTATGCGCTGTTTCTCAATAGCCACACATTAAATTTATAGTCTATTGAGGCTTTTATCCAGCTCATAAAAAGCATCAAATTCTATTATCTTTGAAACATTGAAGAAATGAGCTATCTAAGACCTTTCTTGCAAAAATAAAAAATAATATAACTTTGCGCTGAGTTCGAGTGGCTAACTTAAGTAAAAACGCACTTAATAAAAACCATCACGTTTTTCCTCAAGCTAACCTAATCAGTAACACAAGCTTTGAGAATAACAAAAACAATCGTATTTATGTAATCGTAGAAAAAAACCAGAACAAATAGAAAAAAATGTCCCAATCTCTATGTCTATTAAAATGTAATCAAAAAACCACAATTTACACCTCAAGCCAATACCACAAAGAAGCAGCAAACTAGAAGCAATTTGCTGATTGATGAGATTTGGCAGGAAGTCATAGCCACAAGAAAATCAACCTCAAAGGGAGTACGCACCAAAACACCCACTACATCAACAACAATCAACCAACCAATGGTAATAGAAAAGAATGCCAAATATTTATCTTTACATTGTCATCCATAACAATGTGTTGAGTACAAAAGCTGTAGAGCATACTTCAAATACCTTTTCGATGAAAGGGAGAAAAATATTCTAGGAATCATCAACATAATATAAACAAAACTGTCCCAAAGTGGCTGCTGGTTTTTTTGCAAATATTCAGTTGAAGGCGAGGCCTGTATCGATGGCATAAAAAGGACAAAGTAAAGTGCTGAATAAATGTTTTTAGCTGTATAAAATCAGATAAAGTTGTTTTTTTTTTGCGAAATTAAAGGTGGGAAATAAGTGCTATTTAAATTAAACCTCTTTTGAAAAAAAAAACTCACAAAAAGCTCTGTAGCTCCAAGCTAAAAAAGTTACTAGTCAAGTCTCAAGTCTTGTCTGAATAAGAAACGCAAAATAATTGTTAAAGTTTTATAATTAAAAAACGCAAAAATAATATTTCTACAATCACAATTTCATAAAAATTGCAATTCCACAACAGTTAAAAATTTATAATGCACGATCACACTCCAATGATTTGAGTACTTTTACTTATTTAAATTTGCTCTTATGTGTCACTTATACCATTTTGACATAATTTCAAGATAATCTTTATATCTTAATTATACTCAGATTGTTAGCACTCATGACTTTAAAAACGTATTAATATTTTATTATTTCTAAAGAAAGTTATTTATGGTTGTACATGTGGTGTAACAAAGAAATAATTTCAAAATATATATAAATATTTCCTAACTACCAATCGGCGGCAAAGTTTTCCAAATAAGACAATCTTAATTTACACATGCACATTTGCACAACAATTTTGTTGAACAATTAACATAGAGTTTCAACTAAGCTTATGTTAATTTATGCAATAGCTTCGGCAATTTGGTGCCTTCCAAACAACCAAGGCACCATTGGAATATACCATATGATTGGTTGGATAAAATAACCAATGTTTATTTGTTGATCTATCGTGCTTTATTTGTATGACACATTGCCGATATTTTGTACAATTTAACATATATCTGTTCAATCCAAGTCTTTTTATATAGTTTTACATAAGTTTAAATGATGATAAAATCAAATTTTATGCTAGTCTTTGTGTATTTTAACAAAGGTTATTTTTAATGAAGATCTGAATACGGATACACAGTGTGTGCTGAGATTGTGGAGACAGCACTTCTCCAATTTACTTACTGGCGACGATTCCACCAATGCCGCCCATGGAGAGCGCAGTTCAGTGCCACCAATCAACGATGACGGAGTGGAAGTATCACCACCTAGCCATGAAGAGGTTCGAGTTGCTATCCAACGACTCAAAAACAATAAAGCAGCGGGTGCTGACGGCCTGTTAGCTGAATTGTTTAAAACCGGCGTCGATGAATTGATAAGGTGCATGCATCAGTTCATCAGCAAAATATGGCTAGCATAAAGCATGCCCGACGATTGGAACGTCAGCGTACTGTGCCCTATACAACTCCGCCAGGTTAGCAACTTAGTTGCGCCTGCCTGACCAAGGCCAGGATAAAGGAGGATGGTTGCTTGTAGGATAACGTCCTGCAAACGTAAAAACTGATAGGGCCAACCAAGAGCTCGGGGTGGCGCCCATCTTGGTAGCAGGTCATATTCGGTATATCGATATAAAACAAGCCTGCGAAGGTATAGCAATTGACGTTAAAACTTGTTAGTACGGGGACAGTCTTAAGCTGTCAAATGGGGTAGACCCTATCTATCCACCGCACTGGGACCTTAAATCGGCCGATAAATATGGATGTGAGTGTTTTGGCATGCGTGCTTTATATGTCGGCGCTCTGGCTTTCCTTGGGGTTTGCTTGTCAACGTTTTGACTCGCCCCCTCAAACTGGCACGGCAGTCACTGAGGGTTCTCATACAGAGCACGGCAGTCCCTGAGAACAGTGGCCAATACTCTGTCTGGATGTTGAGATCCTTAGATCGTCCGGAATGCCAGAGTAAGAGTGGCATTGCAAAGGTCCTCCAAAGTAGGTGCCAGTCATGAGTAATAGTTTGCAACTGAGCCGGCTGCTGGGAGCTGTTAAAATGGCCCTTTCAGTGCTCATTGAGCACGGTCACGCATAAAAATGCATTTCTGCGTAATTGCATTAGTGTATTTTTGGTCTTTTTGTGGGGATGTTGTGAATCCTCATTGACGGGATCGAGTTGCCCAGATGACTGTCGTGGGCTGGCCCTTCGGGGAGTCTCGTACTGGTTGTGGTTGTGTGAATGCTACACAGGTCTTGATTGACCGGCGGGGTCGCGTAGTGGTACGACTGGGCTGGCATATCTGTCTTAATATGCAAGAGATTGGATAGGTCTCGTCTTCACCAGTAGATGGATTGTAAGTACGTTACTACTAAAATCTAAACTGGTACTGCTATTACGGGCAGTATGTAATTTATTGCATAATGCTCCTAATCAGCAGGGCACTAGGTGATGCTTTGTGTTTGTGAAACGGCTTCCATGTTCGTGTTGCTACACCGGATGCCCCGTATGTTTTACTAGTTCGTGTTGTAGTACAACACATAAGTTCTGGTTGTCTGTTTCATGAACTATTACCCTAGGTCTGGAAGAACCAAGTACTTAAGCCTTGTGGCAGGTGTACTTGATAAACCAGATACTTTCTGTGCCCTATACTTAAGAAAGGAGACCCAACAATCTGCGTCAGTTATAGAGGTATCAGTCTTATTCCATCGCATATACGGTTCTCTCAAGCGTACTGTGTGAAAGATTAAAGCCGATTACAAAAACACTGATTGGACCGTATCAGTGTGGCTTTCGACCTGGAAATCCATAATAGACGAGATTTTTACGCTACGACAAATCCTAGAGAAAACCCACAAAAATCAAATTGGCACACACCATCTCTTTGTCGATTTTAAAGCTGCGATCGATAGCCCGAGAAGGGATTGCCTATACGCAACAATGTCTGAGTTCGGTATACCTGCAAAGTTGATTAGACTTTGCAGAATGACGTTGAGAAACACACGCAGCTCCGTCAAGGTAGGAAATGACCTCTCCGAAACCTTCAATACCGAAAGAGGTTTCAGGCAAGGCTATCTACTGTCTTGCGATCTCTTTAACATCATCATGGAGGGGATCGTACGAAAGGCCGGTGTGCATCGTAATGGCACCATTTCCTATAAAGGTGTCCAGCTCCTTGCGTACGCTGATGATATTGATATTGTCGGCAGAACCAAGAGAGATGTTACCGCTGCTTTCACCGCTATCGAAAAGGATTCAGCCAAAGTGGGTTTGACGATAAATGAGGGTAAAACAATGTATTTGCTGTCTACAAACAAGGAAGCGCGGCGATTAGACTCCCACGTTTCATCCGTGCTCGAGGCAAGGGCCATTGGTCAATGACGACGAAGGATGGACCAGGCCGAGGAAGCCCTAACCGAACTTGGTGTATCCGATTGGAGAAGGCACGCACAAAGCAGAGGCGCCTGGCGAGAGCTGATGAGGTCGGTCGAAACCCAAACGCGGGTTGTTATGGCTACCTAAGTAAGTAAGTGGTAAAATATCACATCTTTTTTATAATTAAGATTTTGATCATTTCAACTATATTCTATTTTTTTTTTCTTCCTTCTTAAATAGAAAGTTTTTCTTGTAGTTTTCTTTCTGATCTCAGCCCATATTAAAATGAAGATTTTTTATTTATAAAATACAATACAATGTTTGATGTTAGGTATTAAATATATAAAAAAAGTCTGTAAATTGTGCAATAACGATAAGTAAATAAAGTGTTTTGATGCAAATAGCTAAAATATGTGAAATACACGGTTAGAAACATTGGAATAAATTTTAATACAAATGGACTTACATATATTACCAGACCAAAATTGTATTAAATTTTAATACATATCGAATATTACATTTTATTTTTAATAAAAATTTGTATTAAAATTTAATGCTCAGTTCGTTTTAAATTTTAATACAATTTTGGTTTAAATATTAATATTTAAATATTAAATAGTTAGCATTAAATTTTATTGCACATAAAGTACTCTATTTATTTATTTTTTTCATACTTATAATTTTTAAATCATCTCCTATTGTAGGTTTCGAACTCACGTCATCATTGAAATGAAATATAATAATATAATGCTTTGTTAACCGAAAAAGTAACTCTGAATCATAAGACTTTTGAATCTTAACAATCTAAAAATGAAGACGAAAAGTATTGAAATATCATACAGTATGGTTTAAAATTCAAACATAATATTCAGCATAATATCAAATTTATTCCAAAGAGTATAAAATATCATTCTTATTTGAGTTGTATTAAAATTTTATTAAAAATTTATTTAAAAATTTCGTAATCTTTTGAATCGTATTAAATGTAATACTTTTTGAATTAAAAATCTTTGTAATACTTCGCTTGTATTAAAATATATTCCAGGATTTCTAAGCGTATACTCAACGGATTTGATTCATCCAAAATATTTGTCGTTATATACAAAAAAAAAAATTATAGTCAGTTTTCTTTGAAGATCTTATAAAAAAAAAAAAAACATTTCTAAAAATCAATAACTTGAAAACAAATCAAGACACCGATATTTTTCCTTTGGCTTTTCTTATTTCTATTGAAAGTACTTCACGAATCCGTTCTCAAATGGAAGCGTAATCTCCCCCAGATCCTGCGTATGTGTATTTATTTTATCAAATAGAAACTGTCAAACTTTGACTATTTTTTGGTTACTTTTAGAAGACGCACTACTAAAAACATATTTGTGGTCAAATGTTAAAATACACTTTAGTTAAAAAAAAAAAAAAAGTTTTCAATCAAACAGCTCATTTTGTTTTGCTAGTGATGGCAAACTATGTTGCTAGATATTCAACTACTCCGTAGATGGCAAAATAGTTGTTAGTGTGACCAGACGATTTATGAATTTATCGGTTTTATTATAGAAATATTTTTGAAGCGAAGCTTTTTACTCCTCGTTCTGTGATTTGCTTAGAGTGAAATCTGAAAAATTTTCGACAGATTTTTTCTCAGAATTTTATGAGGTTTCTTTGTTTCTGTGTTTTTTACAACAAGACAATTTAATATATCAAATATAAAAAAAACTTTCGCCGCCTGCCGTGGTGATTTGAACCCATTAACCTATGACTGCAGTTCTGTACTCTATTCATTGAGCCAAACACCTTCTTTTCGCAGAAGCATTAATTTAGTACTAAGTGCAATTGAAGTTATGTTGCCGCACATTCATTAACATATTAATGCATTTGTATGGTTTGGGTAGCTGCTAAACCACTTGCTACAAGAATTATCAGTATTGCCACTTTTCCACAATTGTGATAAATCTAGCACTTTTTTGGTTTCTATTCACTTTTTAATATATTTATATAAAAATCGCTGCATTATAATTAAAACTTTAGAAGTTTTACTACTATAATATATTATTTATTGTTGCATATAATATTTCATTTTAGTGCTTTTTTAAGAACATTATACGAGAAAGAATTATTTGCAATAAAACTAATTCAGCGTGAAAAAATTTGCTTTATGGTATACTTCTCTTATGATTTGTTTTCCTATTGGAAATCAGTCGAATTTTTCCTTAAGAAGAAAAATATATTCCAACGTTTTTAAAAATTCACCACTCATTTTAGACTCAACCTACCACTACCTAAAATTTGCAAGTGACAATACTGTTCATCATCCTCAATTTGGTAACACCATCTGTTAACAACTGTTAACAATGCTGCAGTTTTATATTTAATATTAAATCAACATCAAACTTAACAGAACTGTTTGGTTCGGTGGAAAGAGTGTAGGTTAATTAATCAATGGGTGATGGGATCGATACTCACGGTGGGCGAAGTAATATTTCTTTTTTTTTATGTGAATGCGCTTGTGCTGTTGTTGGTACATGCTTTTGTTTTAACAATGACTGTAACATGTAATAAAATAATAATGAAATGTAATAAAATTTACTGGTGTGAATATTAACGAGTATTTTTTTAATTTATTTAATGTTGCTTTAAATTTTTGAATTTAAGTTATTTAAAAAAAAACCATTAAATTATCAAATCTACACACAGAAAAAAAACCTACGGCGTTTTGCATAAAATGACTTGGGTAATTATTTTTGTATGAAGCCTAAGAAATTTGTGCAAATTTCATAAGTTTTTTATCAACTTGGTCATGCCAACATTGTATAAAATGCCAAAGATACTTGGGCAAAAGCAAATTGGGGTTCTTACAATCTTTTCTCTCATTGCTACTTTTTCTGTCAAACGCGGTCATTATTTGCTTTCCTTTTCTTATCATTTGTACGAACGTGCATGTATTTCGTAGCAATTTATTCGTTATACTGACGAAACAAGTAGAACATAAAACTGCTAAGTGTACCACAGCGGGGACCACGCAAGACTACTGATGAGTTAGGAAATCTTCGCTAGTATAAATATAACTTACCTAAGGTTATGATACCCAAGTTCTTTTTTTAATATTGCATTAAATTTACAGCAACCCATTTTAGGAGAAGGCCTTCAACAGAACACACAAGTTCTAGCATAAATTGCCTAATGGCAAAATAATGCGATTGCCTAAATTCCCTTTGTTGTATTAAAAAAATACTTAGGTAACCTATTCTGGCTGGCTGAAGGTCTTAGGCAAATTATACCCGAAAATTTTATAATTTTAAATGTTTCCTCTGTGTGTATGAAACTGTGAAAAAGCTTCGCTTCTCTCGTGTGTCCAACGACGCACCTGTGTTGTTTTTAACAGAAATATTTTACATTTCAAATCGCAACAATTTCAGAATTTTTAACAATGTACTAGTATTTTTTTGTTTTATTTTTCTTATGTCTAGGGAAGGTGGCAGCTGCCTAAACCTGTCCAACGCCGCAGCGTCCATGATTATCGTACTACATTAATTGATATATGTTTTTTATGGAAATATCCAACCTTTTAAAGTGTTTTTCTTCATTACTTTGTGAGTATAGTTAATGAAGCAGACCTAAGAATCTCTGCTATTTCAGAATTAACAGTTGGCTCTTAATAACTTAATAGTTTTTGTTAAGCTCCATGCTTACAAATTAAAATCTGTTGTTACCTCTATTTGGTAAGACCTCATCATGTTCAAATGTATCAGCTTATTGATACTTAATTGTATTAAGTCAGTTGCAAATTTGATTCTTAATATTTTGAGGCCAACTAATTAACAACTTCATAAAGCCATTTCTGTATTTAGCTTTAAAATTAAAAAAAAAATTGTCTTAGCAAAGCCTATTTAAACATAATATAATATAACAAGTTTTCTGTGTGGCATGGTATTAATTGAATACAATGTCGTTTACATCTTGAAACATACGAAACAATATTAAAAAAAGTAAAAAACGATTAAATTTAAAAAATTATTTTGAACAAAAACGACAACGAATTATGTGATACACTACAAAGAATCAGCGGTGACTCTTTCAACAAGATGATATTTATAATTAATGTCTTGGCCTTCTCTCAGCAAGACATCACAGAGTGCTAATAAAGCTTGTATAATTCAGCTTTTAAAACACATGCTGGTCGATGCTAAGCTAAAGTTGACACATTGACATTAGCCGATTAAAGGAAACACCTAACTCGGTAATTTTTATGAATATTAATATAATCGTTAAAATAATTTGACTGAGCTTGTAATTTACTGAGATGAGTTATTGAACGGAAGCTGTCAACATGACGATTTATTGAACACTTTATAAAGTCGGTCAGAAGAGCAGAAGTGCAAAAAAAAATTAAGGCCGGCAATACATTTAGAGGAGAGTACAAAAGAGTGATATTAAGGTGATGGTCCTAGGTTGACCCGAAAAGCAGATAAAATAGATGATATAATAAAATACAATATATAATACAATAATAACTTGATTTTTATATTATATCGAACTCACGCGCGGATCTCTTTTCGATATTATAACTTTCTTAATATTCAAGATATCTCTATCAAATTTTTTAAAAATATTTTTGAGATGTTTTTAAGTCATTTAAAATGAAAAAATGTTGATTCTGGGATGTCTCTAAATCTATTGCCGGGATAAGAACATTTTTAATTTTTTTTTTTTTTTTTTTGATAGTGTCGAATAAATTTTTCATCTGTTATCAAACAATTCAATAAAAATATTTAAGTATCCATTAAAGAGTTAAGAAAGCCCGCACCGGAAGCACACATATGCGCACATTTTAGCACTTGCACCAACCAGTGTGCTGATGCATTAAATGTGCAATAAATGTGCTGAGCAAAAATTCTTTGCCCGCACTGCGGTGCCGGTGCTTTATCAATAGCACCATTTTAATTTATAAGCTTTATACATGTGTTGTTGGTATGAGGGAGACGCTAATTTAATATCTGATCTCAGCAATGAAAAAAATTATTTTAAATTAGGGTGGTCCCATAAAACTGTTTTTTGTTATTTACAAGTTCTATACATGTGCTGGTAGTAGAATGAAGTCGCTGACTTAGTATCTGATGTATCTGATGAGCATTGATAAATATTTTTTTTACTAGGGTGGTACCATAAAACTGTTTTTGTTAATTTAAAAGTTTTATTCATGTGCTCGTAGTATGAGGGAGTCACTGACATAATATCTGATGTCAGCATTGAAAAGTAATTTTTTACACTAGGTTGGTACCATAAAACCGTGTTTTGTTAATTTACAAGATTTATTCATGTGTTGGTAGTATAAGGGAGTCGCTGACTTAATATATGATGTTAGCATTGAAAAATATTTTTTTCCACTAGGGTGGTCCCATAAAACTGTTATTTGTTAATTTAAAATTTGTATGCATGTGTTGTTGGTATGAGGGAGTCGCTAATTTAATATCTGATCTCAGCAATGAAAACATAACTTTTACTCTAGGGTGGTCCCATAAATCTGTTTTTTGTAAATTTAAAAGTTTTATACATATGCTGATAGTATAATGGAGTCGCCTACTTAGTATCTGATGTTAGCATTGAAAAATATTTTTTTTTCACTAGGGTGGTCAAATAAAACGTTTTTTTTTTTTGTTAATTTACAACTTTTGTATATGTGTTGTTGGTATAAGGGAGTCGCTAACTTAATACCTGATCCCAGCACTGAAAAAAAATTTTGTACGCTAGGATGGTCTCATAAAACTTGAAAATTATCAAAAAACAGTTCTATCGACCTTAGCGTAAACATTTTTTTTTTTTATTGCATAAAATTGATACTGCTTGGCAATTTAATACCAAATTTTACAAAAGCGACATAATCCAGTACCACAATATGCCTTTATTTTCTATGACAAGACAGCGGGAATTCCTCGATCAAATTTTGTTTTTTTTTTATGTGCTTTCAACTTTTGATTTTATATTTTATACAACCTATTTATGAACGAAAAATTCCTCTCAGAAGTGGTTCATATATGATTTTTTTTTTTGCAAAATGACTAAATGATGAGTGATAAACGCCAATGAATGATGACGTGTTGCATGAGCCAATGGTAGTGACAGTAGCAATGCGTATGCCTGGAATGTACAAATGAAGCGTTCACGCGAATAACGTTGTAAGCGAACACCCAGAAAACAGATTAGTTGTGGCTCCAAATTTTTTTGTTAGGTCTTTTGTATTTCTATTGTCATTAAAACATTTTGATTTTTAGAAACTTTATTCGACAGTGAAAAATAAAAATTTATATTAACAGCAGATATTTATGTAAGCAAATAAAAATATGGTTTGTGTTACAGTATTAGTATTTCTATATAATTGACCTTGATTCTTCCAGTCAAGTGATAGTTTATATAACAAAGTGGCATCTACCACGACCAACATTTTGCTATGCGTACCAATATTTGCTCCAAGTAACATCAAAATTATAAACAGCAACTGAAAATTATGTTAATATAACAACAAGCCTTAGGTTTCTGCAACCTCAAAAATTCAGTTGGGCATTTTTTTGGTAGCAGCAACCAATTCGTTTCCTCAGTGTAGCTATTTCAGAAATTCATAGCAGCTATGTTATTTTATAGCTTTAAGTTTTCACTTCGGTAGGCAGTACCCCCAATACCTACTTTTTTTTTTGGGGTATTTTAAATACTTTATAGTACTGCTGCATAAGATACACTTCAAAAAATGTGGTGGTGTCTGAAACTTACTCTTTCTAGTGTACAAAACTTACAACCTTTTTTTTTATTTACAATAGTAAATTTTTAAATATTTATAACACCAGAGGGCGCTATAGTACAAATATTTTGAAAAACCTCGAAAAACTCCTAAGCCGTTCATCCAGTATATGCATGAAAATAGGGGTTAAGTGTAGGGGTTTTCTGATACGGTGATTGTTTTTGATTTATCTTTTTTGTGCTTTCTTGAACACCAGAGGGCGCTGTAGTACAAATATTTTAATAAACGTCGAAAAACTCCTAAGCTATTTATCCGATATGCATGAAGTTGCTATATAGAGGTTTTGGGAAACGGTGAGTTTTTATGACTTATATACTCTGTTCTATCTTGAACACCAAAGGGGGGGCTGTAGTATAAATATTTTAAAAAACGTCGAAAAAGTTCAAAACCGTTCATCCGATTTGCATGAAAATTTGTATATAAAGGTTTTCGGATATAGTGAGTTTTATGACTTATATACTATGTTCTATCTTGAACACCAGAGGGCGATGTAGAACAAATATTTTAAAAAACGTTGAAAAAGTCCAAAACCGTTCATCCGATTTGCATGAAAATTTGTATATGAAGGTTTTCGGATATAGTCAGTTTTATGACTTATATATTATGTTCTATCTTGAACACCAGAGGGCGATGTAGTACAAATATTTTAAAAAAAGTCTAAAAATTAAAAAACAACTAGCATGGATGACTTAAGCATAGTTTTGAGCTATTTTCTGCAAAAACAAAACACAGCTGCGTCAGTAGACACACGAGAGAAGGATAGATTTGATAATTTAATGGTTGTTTTTTTTTAATAAAACCACTTTTAAATTCAAAAATAACATAAAGTAAATTAAAAAACACACGTTAATATTGACACCAGTAAATTTGATTACATTTTATTAACAAAAAGAAAAGAAAAAACAAAAAAAATTATTTAGTTGCCCGCCGTGAGGAATCGAGCTTTTGGTGCCAGTCCATCGCTCTACCCACTGATCCAAGCAGCCTTGCCACTACTCGCTAACATAACTGCAGCTATGTTAACAGATGCTGTATTAACAGATGCAGTATGTCGAAGTATTCTGTTGATAGCCATACAACAAAAATCATTTAATTGATTATTGTGTTATGCTGCAGTATAGCTTCAGTTGTAATTAATATTGAATAAATCACTCCGCGTAACGAAGGAGCTTGGCTCAATGCGTAGTGTAGTGACTTTATACACAGTGGTATCGGTTGGTTTGTAGGTTCGAATCTCAACGACACACGAAGGTAAAGTTTTTGTATTTGATATTTAAGTTTAATTTAATGTTCTTGTTATAACAGACGTCAAGCAGAAAGAAAAGCTGAGAAGTCATTAATTTCTAAGAAAAAAACGGTGTGTTGATAAAAGAAAAATTTGTGCTGTTGCTGATTTCAGTCAGGAAAATAGAATTAAAAAAAAACCAAAACCCGATAAACAGATATATTTTTGAAATTTAATTGTGTAGTGTATAAAAAATTACCAAATACTTGGTTAATTTATCACCCAAACAAAAATTGGCAAGTCAACATGTAAAACTTAGGCGTTTTGATGAAGTACTTGGGTGGCTGAAAACTGCCAAAGCCATCTTATAAATTATACTAGGTTTTTTTCCAATTTAACATAAGCTTTTTTCTCGGTGCACTTGTAGCTGTTCAAAAAATTCGTATAAGCCATAATATGTGTGAAAGCGATGTCGGTTCATATTGCTTAATTAAAAAAAACACAGGTGCGTCGTTGGACACACGAGAGAAGCGAAGCTTTTTCGCAGTTACATAGATTTGATAGCTTAATAATTTTTTATTTTTAATAAATTAACTTTTAAAGTCAAAAATTTAAAATAACATAAAATAAGTTATATATATACAGAAAACATATTTACTTTTTTTTTTATTGTTGAATGTCAAATTTCCACGCCAATTACATACACGGGCATATAACGGGCACACATGGTTGTGAACTTGGCTGCACTGACTCATGCATGCGTTTGTTAATTCCATATTTATTGATATCTATTTTTTGACACTTAAAAAAGCACTTGTCAACGCACTTGTCATAGAGTGTAAATTATTATCTGGCATGTGTTAACAGAGTTATTTCACTTAAAAACAAAGAAGAAAAACTCTGTTAACCTCTGTTAACACATGCCAGAGATTTAGCAGAGTTGATGCAATCTCTAGATAATAATTTATAGTCTATGCCAACAGTACCACAAACGCATTCACAATACAAACAAACCGATGCTGGAGACACCTTGTGGCAAATAAAAGCAAATTTTTGATAGTTGTAGCAAATACACCATCCTCTATCTATTAATAGATGGTGACGATCTACTGCAGCATAGCTTCTGTTATAATTAGCATTGAATTAACAACTATTTCTAACAAGTCTTTGTGGCCTAGAGGATTGTGCGTTGGACTCTCGTATAAAAGGACCGAAAATATTTTTAGTATTTAATATTAAAGTATTAAATTTTCTTGTTGTAATACGCACTAGCAATAAAGAAACCATCAAATTGCCAAGAAAAAATCTGTCGAAAATTTTTCAGATTTGACTCCAAGCAAATCACAGAACGAGGAGTAAAAAGCTTCGCTTCAAAAAAATCATTGCAACCGGAACGGTTTGGACAAGAATGGATCGAAGGAATGATTGTTCCGTCTGTGAACATGGTTCCGTGAACTACACAAGTTCAGAGCGACTCATCTCTAGTTGATTGACATAAAATGACCCATACATCATGTTTTTCATTTCTTCTCCATATTTGCTATCAAATATAAGCTTTAAATTAAATGTTTTTTTTTAGTAAACACAGTCTTTATTTTCATTATAAACACATAAATAAACACAGTCCTTATTTTAATTCAGTTTTTTGCCTTTTCTTTAAATTGTTAATTTTGTTAAATATGACATTATTCTCAGCAAAAAATTTTAAAAATAGCTACACCTTTTGCTTATTTTTGAATTTTAATGATAGTGCGTTTTATCACAGCTTTTATCATGCGATTTAAAAGCGGATTTTTTTCATACAACTCCGCCCACGTATAGACTTATGTATATCTAATAGAGAAAGTACTCAACACTGCTTCTTCATATAATTTGATATAAGAGGTACTCATTTTATTATCGAAACGAATTTAGGCAAAATAAATACATATATAAAAATAATGGAATAAAAAAATTTAGAACTCAGTCATGAACTTGGAAGTTGGTGCTTTACACCTAAGCGCTTATTTAACTTCTTTACAGCAAAATACTCAATTACGAATTATACACCCTATTACAAAATGTATATTCAAAATGGAAATACATTGCTTGTTAAATCTTTCCATTTAACACTCGCATTCTATAGAACTTAATATTTAAAATAAAAAACATGCCTATTTTTCATCTTTCATTTTCGTAGCAAGTAAACTGTGTTTATTTTTTTAGTGTAGTGACACACTTAAATGTAATGATAAAACCGCCTTACAACACACAGTCAATGGCTCAAAACAAAAAAAAAATTTTATTGTATTAGCCAATGTGTTAAAGAGCTCATAATCAACACTGACCGACTATACATCGCTTACTTGTGTTGTATTAATTAATGTTTGTTTATATTCATACAAAATTAGTATGCGAGACTATCGCATCGAAACATCAATAAAAATATTAACATTAAAGATATTGTACACATATACCACAGCACATGTATTTAAGCATAGTTATACTTGTGAATTATTCCATTTGTCATTTCCTTCCTTTACGCGCAACTTTAGTATCGGTCATAAACTGCCGCTGATCTTTGTTTTGGCCGCTCTTTTAAATTTTAGCTAGCTTCTTCTTCACATTTCTCAAAAGATACTCATTTGAATATGCAAAAAAGTCAACTTTTTATAGAAGCATTTAATAGAAATAAATTTCAATTTATTGCTTTCGATTCCCTTTATACACGCTAAATCATTTCTTTATAGCATAAAAAAATTAAATTCAAATTTAAATTTCGATTAAGAAGATACACGAAACAAGATATCAATACTTAAGAGCAGATAATCAGGCTTCTTAATGTGTTGTCTAGATTAAGCAAAACTGCCAATGCGTTAGTTTGTTTTAAAACGTGAAGGTATCAACACCATAACGCTTGTGACTGAGTGAACGGCGTGCCGGGAATTCATAGAAAAAATTACGAATTTCTATTTGGAGAATATTAAAGAAAAACCTTTAAACATTTCAAACTAAGCGTTGTTTTTGTTTTTTTGTGTGAAATGTTAAAGACTTGCCTACTTTTAGTTGTTCTTCTAATTAACCATCAAAGTGCTTTTTGTAATGATGGTCAAGATTTTTATACCTCTGTCGCGGGCTTAGAGAGTTTATTGAAAACCGAAGAAGTGCTATTGAAGGATTTTAGTGACTTTATTGAATCAACAAAACTACAAGTTGCGTCGTATGAAAGGTTTAATTAACATGTACAAATTATAGACAAATATTTACTTAAGCTTATATAAGAAAAACTATTGAAGTGCCGAAAGATTGCACGCTCATAAAACCGGTGTTAATTTATGGGTGGTCTCTAATGCAGGCAATTAACGGTTACTATGTTTTTATATCCTATAATGTCTTATCAGCAAACATATAATAGGTAGTAAGTTAGATGCTTTGATAAAATTTGGTCAGTTGATAAAAAGATTCTGATGTTTTTTATAATAATTTAATACAGATGAAACTACGAAGTCTTCAATATTCTCTCCTTTCACGTTTTGCACCAACAAAAATATAATCTATCGGGTCCAACAAGTTTTACCTTGGAATTAGAATTCAAGAGCAAAATAAGGATCTAAGCATCAAAATTAACAGATTTTTTTTTTTTTTTGCCGTCGGTAAAATGTACTTTTGATACGTATCAATCAATGTAGTCAATTGCACGTATCAATATGATCAATGATATCCCAAGCATAATAGACTATTCTTTATAATATCCTGATAGAATACCGAAGTCATTCTTCGATTTCACTTGGTTCAGTCGGAAGAGTCCCGTCAAATTTTACACAATTGTTTTTTTGAGCTTTAGACCTAAGATTTCGAGTGTTATATCTCATTCTGTCTTGATTCGAAAATTTTATTACAGTAGGGCTGCCATACGTCCCGGTTTCTCGGACATGTCTAGGTCTTAAAGTCGGTGTTCCGGTGTATCGAAGCATAGTAAGGAATGTCCCAGTTTAAAATATTGTAGGAAAAATTCAAAGTGTTCTATTAAAACTGAACAAATTTTTAACAAATGCGTGAAAATGTTATAGCACATCTCTAGTTGGTATTATGTTGATTTTTTCAATCGACAGTCGTTCATGACGCATGTTCTTGACAAAGAAAAACATAAAAAATCTTATTATAAAAGACAATTTATAATGTTATGATTGTGTATTTATTTTTCGCGGGAATAATATGGAAAACTACACAGAGAATACAAAATCAGGAAAAGCTACACGTATATGCAACTTTTCTACACATTTTCACCGGGATTTGGCACTCATCACGCTTGTGCAGCTTTTCTGCACGTACTTTTAGAAACTGTAGATCTAGACACGGTATGCAGGTTTCTTAGATGCGCATGTAGCTTTAGCGTTTCTACATTTACGTGTAGCTTTTCTGCACGTACGTGTGGAAAGTGTAGATCTAAACGCGGCATGCAAGTTTCTTATATGCGCATGAAGCTTTAGCGTTTCTACATCGAAATTTAGCGTTTCTACACGTACATTGTAGATCTCTACCGTACCAAACAAATATAAAAAAATCAATGATATTTCTTCTGTAAAAGTTCATGTAAATTAATAATTATACAAACCATAATACATAAAACAACCAATGTTTGGCTTTAGATCGGAAAGGAAGGACAGAACAGAATATTAATTTATTTATTTATTTATTATTGTTTTCAGTTACATACATTTGGCTTATATATTATAAAAATGATTTTACTCCAAATTCACTAAACATAATACAATTTTTAAAAGCTACCCTAGTTAGGGATATATTAATATTAAAACAGACTGTATTAAAAGTAGTGCTCATATTATAGACCGGATCACGTCTACCATAGTTTGTCCTTCGAAAGGGAATATGAAAAAAATGCCTCTGCCTAACATTCCTTCCCGGCGCATATTTATTTAATAGCGCTAGCAATGGTGCACAATCTAGGTGGTTCATTACTATGTCACGTGCTAAAATAGCCAACGAAATACTTTCTTCTAAACTCCAAGATTTTAAGGCCAAGTAATGCACAACGAGAGTCATAAGTTAGCATAAACTCCCAAAGAAGTCTTTTAAACTCTAGGCGAGTAAACCGTCTTTGAATATTTTTAATTCGAGAGACGTGCACTGCATATTGTGGGTCCCACACTACACAACCATACTGCAAGCTTGACCGGACTAAAGAGAAAAAAATGGATTTTAGAGTAAAAGGATCTGTGACCTCCTGTATATTACGGATAATGAACCCCATCATTGCATTCGCCTTAAAAATGATAGCATCGTAGTGCTTTGAAAAGGCTAGCTTATTATCAAATAAAACTACCAAATCAATTTTACATTCAACTCTTAAAACGCTTTCGCTATTAATAGCATAATTTCCAATGATTAATTTCTTCTTCCTGGTAAAAGACATTGCATTACATTTCGCCACATTAAAATATAATTTGTTGGTTTCACACCACTTCTGCACTTCTAAGGAATTGACAGTCTTGAATATCTTAACGAAGAATTGATTTAAAAGCATATGTGAATTATAGTTTTGAATTGGAATAATATAAACAGTAGAACTGCTCAGTCAATGAGCTCAATTTCTATACAACATTAAGCTTAATTTTTCGTTCAACTTTTCAACACGGGCATATATTAAGTTTATGATTTTTAAAATTTCGTGCAGAAAACTTAAATATTTCGTGTAGCTTTGAGATTTCATTATGCAAGATGTGAGCATCGTACTATTTTTAACACAAGCTGAAAGCTGCACGGGCATGTAGCTTATGATTTTCTAAAATTTCGTGCAGCAAATCTAAAATTTCGTGTAGGTTGGGGATTTCAATCCGCGAGATATGAGAGTGAAGTATGAGTTTCAACACTGCATGCGACTTTTTAGTTCCATAAAGTTTGAGTGGTTTTTCTACAAATCCGTTTATATTTCATATTTCTACATGTCACATGTAGAAATTTGGAAAAAAAAAAATACGTTTTCTGCACGTGTCGTGTAAGATTATATTTCTGCATGCTCCGTGCAGCTAGTTTTGTTTTCTCTGTGTATTTGCAAAGTAAAATTATATGTTGAGGTGGGTAAGAACAAGATAAAATTCTTCCCCGATGTTGAAAAGAGCATAAAGAGTATGAAAATTAAAAGAAGAAGTGGAGTATGTTTTTGATATTTTTTTTTTTAGTTACATTTTGAACCATCATCTATTTGCTCTGCTGAAATTATTGAGTAGCTTCATTATTCCGCGCAGGTAGAAGTCTCCACTTTTCTCTGCAAAGAACTTCTCAAGGTGATGTTTGATAATTTCCTCAATAGCAAAGGTTTTTGCATTCAGTAAGCTTGACAGGGAGCAAAACAAATGGTAGTCCGATGGCGCAAGGTCTGAACTATAGGGTGGATGGGGCAAAACATCCCATCCGATCTCGAGCAATTTTTGGCTATTCACCAAACTCATATAAGAATAGAAATTATTTTGGTGTAAGACAACCCCCTTTCGATTGACCAGCTCTGAAAGTTTCGGTTTGATGGCATCGGTCAATTTCTGTAGTTACCCACAGTAGACTTTAGAATTTATGGTTCTATCCTTTAGGTGTAGCTCGTAGTAAGCAGGTACCTTCCAAGCCCACCATTGCTTAAGAGCGTATTCTTCCTCTGGTGAATATTTGCTTCTGCTTTCCTCTTCGCCGCTTCATCTTTCTTGGACCAGCTCTTTTTCTGATGACATTGTTGTTGATAAACCTTTTTTTCGTCACCCGTAATCAATGATAACTAATCATACTCTTGAGAAATGGATCGCTTTCTCACATTTCATGATGAATCGATCGCAAATATCACTCGATTGGCTATGTAAATTTCTCCCAATTCCTTTGGGACCCAGACCAAACTATTTGATGAAACCAGCTGACTTTAAATAACCTTGAATGCTTCCAATGGATAAATTCAGAGAACTCGTAATTTCTGAGACTGGCGAATGCTTGTTTGTATCCATTAGCGTTTTTATGTCGTCGTCGTCAAGCTCCGAGGGCATACCAGAACGAGGAGCATCCATGATGGAAAAATTTCCGTCGATTATAACTTTTTACTATGGTTTCTATCATATTTAAGTTACAGGATAAGCCATTATTATATTTAAAATTAAATTTTGACACCATGGTTGCGCCCTCCAGTGTTCATCAAGGAAACGTATTAAGTCCATCACTTTTCATTCTATTTATTTATGATGTAACATCAAAAGTTAAAAATTATCATCTGCATAAAGGTAGATGATTTAAAAATTTTTTTAAAACTAAGATATTGTCAGATGCTTTATTACTACAATCTGACTTAAAAGCTATTCTCGATTGGTGTAAGAGTAAAATCTACTTTTCAATCATGAAAAATGTACGTTTTCAGCTTTTTGATTAAAATATTTTATCATTTGATGAATCCTCTATTGAAATTCATAAAAGAAATTAAAGATCTGGAGGTTATATTTGACTCTAAATTCACTTTCACTGATCATCTTTACTACATAATCCCGAAAGCATACTAACTTCTTGCGCTTATTCGACAAAATGAATCAAACTTCAATGACCCTCTTACTTTGAAGTGTTTTTATACTCATTTGTTTTAGAGCCAAGTATTCTCAAAATTCAATACCGTTCTTGTTGTAGTTTAATCAATTAAAAAATTCTTCAGAAAAGAATAATAATATTATTTAGTATGTTTATTTTTGTTTTTGTAATAATAACGGTTGACTGCTCTAACATGCTCGTATTAATTAATTTTAATATTCCTTTAAGAACGTTTCTACACTTTGACTTGGTTTATTTGAGGCATGCTGAAATAATTATGCCCTAAAGTCACCAATGTTTAGATACATGCTTGATTGAGTTTAATAATTGCATGTTATACTGCAATATTGAATTCTTGAAAATTTTTTATATTCCTATTTTTAAAGTGGTTTTGAATAAATTTTTATTGTATAGTATATTTTAAAGCATGTTAGAGCTTATGCACATTGACGAAAAAAAAGTTTACATAGGAGAACAGCATTAATTATTATATTCATGTTCATAATATCGCAGCCCAACTACCCAAGGGTATTGCCTTGTATTGTGCACGTGTTCCAGGCAAGTCTCACATGTTTGATTAGCAGCAATGCCTATGATAGCCATGTGTTGACCATGGGCAATGTGACCTGTGATGAAACCAACGATAGCAAGAAAATTCTTCTGCCCTAAGCGGAGTAGATATTCTGCTCTTTTTTTTCATTTCTTTTACAAAACCCTTTGTAGTTTTGCAGATGCTAATGCTTGTCCAACTCTCTTTATGAGCATTGCTGACAACAAAAGATATCCAAAGCATAAGACCTGGTAGACTCGTGCTGATTTTCGACTCCAGTCCCATCGGTTTTCCTTAGGAGCCTCGGTAAGCGAGTTCGTCTGCTTTTTCGTTGACATTATAACTGGAGTATCCAGGAACCTAAGTAATAACAAACTTTACTATACCAAGTCATTCGCTTACGACTCTTGAGCAATTGACAAGGCTCTCCAGGGCCTTTAGCGCAGCATGAGAAGAAAAAGCAATAGGTAAATCACCTAAGTCGGCTTGGGTAAAAAGAATTGTATGGGAATTATAAACTTATGCTTATATACCTAAGCAATTTATTGTTTAACATATTGCTTTAAAAGCACATCCTTCGATACCTTGCCAAAAAAAAAAATATTTGATACACCCAAGCCCAAAACTCAAAATTAAAAAACAACTAGCATGCATGGCTTAAGCATAGTTTTGAGTTATTTTCTGCAAAAAAAAAACACAGCTGCGTCATTAGACACACGAAAGAGGGGCAGATTTGATAATTTAATGGGTTTTTTTTTTAATAAAACCACTTTTAAATTCAAAAATAACATAAAGTAAATTAAAAAACACACTTTAATATTTACACCAGTAAATTTCATTACATTTCATCAACAAAAAGAAAAGAAAAACTAAAAAAAAAAAATTCTTTACCCGCCGTGCGGAATCGAACCTGAAACTTTTGGTGCCAGTCCATCGCTCTACCAACTGATCCAAGCAGCCCACAAGCTACCACAATCTGACATAACTGCAGCTATGTTAACAGGTGCTGTTGTAACAGATACAGTATGTCGCAGTATTCTGTTGATAGCCATACAACAAAAATCTTTTAATAGATTATTGTGTTATGCTGCAGCATAGCTTCAGTTGTAATTAATATTGAATAAATCACTCCGCGTAACTAAGGAGTCTAGCTCAATGCGTAGTGTAGTGACTTCATACACAGTGGTATCGGTTGGTTGTGGGTTCGAATCTCAACGGCATGCGAGGGTGAAATTTTTGTATTTGATATTTAATTTAATTTAATGTTCTTGTTATAATAGACGTCAAGCAGCAAGAAAAGCCGAGAAGTCATTAATTTCTAAGAAAAAAATGGTGTTGATAAGAGAAAAATTTGTGTTGTTGCCGATTTCAGTCAAGCAAATCACAAAGGCAGCTTCAAACTAGTAAGGATGGAGCTTCGGCAGGGTACTGAAGCCAAAATACCCCCCAGCGGCCATATTGAAGTATATTCGAAGGCTTTAGCCACGACATACACGATGACATTCAGTTTTATATATTAACGAAAGTTTTTCTATTTTGATGACGTCAGTTTGTATGGGAGGTAGGCGTGGTTTTGATCCGATTTTGCCATATATCATAGAGATGGTTCATATTATATATCAAAGCTAATGTGCAAAATTTCAAGACATTTCATTAATTTTTGTGGATTCTTAAGAGATTTTTCGTTTAAAATAAAGCCAATTTGTATGGGAGGTAGGCGTGGTTTCCATTCAATTTTGCCAAATATCATAGTCGTGGTCTATGTTATATACCAAAGCCTATATGCAAAATTTCAAGACATTTCTTTAATTTGAGCAGATTTTTAAGAGATTTAACTATTAAAATAAAGTCACTTTGTATGGGAGGTAAGCGTGGTTTTCATCCGATTTTTCCAAATTTCATAGCCAGGTTTAAAGCCAAATTTCAAGGCACTTCTTTAATTTATGTGGATTTTAAAGACATTTTACGGTAAGTGTAGTCACTTTGTATAGGAGGTAGGCGTGGTGTTCATCCGATTTGGCCTATTTTCGAACTTGATCTTCCTTTTTTAAAAATAAACTTATATTTTGAGTTTCATCGCGATAGCTTTAAAATTGCGGCTGTAATCGTGTCGACAGACTGACAGACGGACAGACAGACGGACATACGGAAATCGACTCAGGAGATGATGCTGATCACAAATATATATAGTTTTCTATACCTGCCATTCTTGGCGTTACAAACGGAATGATAAAGTTAATATACCCCTTACGCAGTACGCGTTGGGTATACAAAAAGGATAATAAAAAAATCCAAAATCCGAAAAAGTTCTATTTTTGAAATTCAATTTTTTTTTTTAAAGTAGTGAATAAAAAATTACAAAATACATACTTAATTTATCACCCAAATAAAAATTGGCAAGCCAACATGTAAAACTTAGGCGTTTTGATGAAGTACTTGGGAGGCTAAAAACTGCCAAAGCCATCTTATAAATTATACTAGGTTTTTTTTCAATTTAACATAAGCTTTTTTCTCGTGTAGATTTTCACCGAAAGACGTTTGCCATACCTACCATTATTATAGTATTTATAGATTGTTTATTTAAATATTAACCATATCCAGTTCCATGAATAGTTTTTGATCCTTCTGTAAGGTCCCCAACGATCCATCTCTCCCTCTCTTACCAAACCTGACATTTGAAACAAGATTGTCTATTGGGAACTGAAAAAGTGGGCACTCCTAAGCTAGCTTGTAATATCTCTGTGAATGTCCAACGTCTGGTTCGTTTCTTCAGACCCCACATGACCTGAGCCAGCATGTTACTTTCATCAGCCTAATAGCGCCAAAAGTTGCAAATACAGCAACGCAACTAGAGCATTACTAAGCTCATTGAAGCTAATGCTCCAATTTAAGTTTGACTGTAAGAATATTGTTTAATTTTTTACCTCATAAGCAGCCATATTTTGTTTTGACAGTAGGAACTATGTCGAATTTACAGTTTTTTATTAACTGCGCTTCAGTAAAAATTTTAGACTTTTGCCTCTATGCACATAATAAAACGCGTTTTACTAATATAATTATCTTCAAAACTAACAAATTCTAATTATTGGTCAAAATACGCAATTGATAAAGCATTAGTTAATTTTAGCATCCAATTTAAAAAAAAAGTCCAGAAACTTATAAATGAGTACGCTAATTTTTGCAGAAGAACTCGCTTCAATGTAGTTGGTATCGAAAAAAATCAGTGACCTACAGTAAAAGGCTCAATGTTATTCATTTCAAAGAGATGCCAAAATGTCAAGAGACAAAATATGGTCATCTTTAAATAACCAAGCCCAAGTTTAGCTGTTAATTTAGAATAAAAAAACTTACATTTATTGCTGACATTGGTTAGCTCTCAGGCTAAATCGGTTTTTAGTGATTCACAAGTCTCTGTTCGACAGCCATCACAAGTCAATTACTGACACTTCTTAGTGAAGACCGTAGGAAATGAATACTTTCAAGTTTTACCAGTTAATAGCGTAGCTGCAAATAATTGGCAATATCCGTATTTATATATTTAAGTTTAGATTTTTTTTTTTCGTCAGCTTCAGGTGGCACTCTTGCAAATTAACTCGTATCTTTATCTCTGTAGATACAGAGTACAAAAAGGCACCTAAATATTCCTAACTACAGACATGACAACTTTAAAATGTCAATTCGACAACAAACGAAAAAAGAATTAACATAAAATTAAGTATGCATAAGTTCAAATTTTTCAAAGGCAAGAAATTGGATTTTAAGATTAAATTATAACAACTAATCAGTTACAAAGCTCGCACGATCTTCACGGTTTGATTGGAAGAAACCATTCAGACACAATTTATGACTGCTTTTTTTCTGACCAAATTTTATTTCATCAATAGATCATAATCAATAGACGCTTACAAATTACTGTCTTGGATACCTCATTTTATCTTTTTAACATTTTTTATAATGAAATTTTTAATATGATATTAAAAGTGGATATGATGCAACACAAAAAAAAAAAAAATATCGAAACTACTTAAAAACTAGTAAGGAATGAAGATTCGGCAGGGTACCGCAGCTAAAATACCTCCCCGCGGCCGTATTGAGGTATATATGAAGTCTTTAGCCATCTATAAAATGTTTATGTATTATCTCCAAAAATATTTGTGCCATACGCTTAATTTTATTTTACCCTAAGCTGCCACTGCGCATTATGCCAAAGAATATATGTGCAAAGTTTCATTGGTATGTGCAAATTTATACCAGCGGTGTAAAACAATTTCGTTTATAGTTAAAGTGCCAAGCCCTCATTCAATTCTACCCAATTTGATAGACTACTGAGTGCTCATTATTCCAAAGAATATGGAAAATTTGGAAGAAGTTTGAATCTGATTTCAAATTTGGTTGCAATCAGAAAAACGGTGTAGAAGGAGTTTGATTACAACTAAAATTGACACGTCCCTTGTCCAATCCCACCCACTTTTGTAGACTGAAAACTTCTCGTTATGATAAAGAAGATATGTGTAAAATTTTGTCGAAGTCGGAGAAACGGTGTAGAAAGAAATAGATTAAAAATAGAGTGCCACGCCTCTGCCCAGTACCGCTCTCTTTTATAAACTAAAGACTGATCCTTATGACAAATAACATGTGTGCAAAATTTGGTTTAAGTCGAAAAAACGTTGTAGAGGCAGTTCGATTAGAGTTAAATAGGCATGCCCCTTGTCCAATCCCACCCACTTTGGTAGGCTTAAAACTTCTCCTTATACTCAAGAATATATGTAAGGAATTTGGTTGAAATCGGAAAAATGGTGAAGATGGAGCTGGTTTAAAAATAAAGTGCCACGCCCCGTGTCTAGTACCACCCAATTTTTTAAACTTAAGACTGCTCAAATTGCCAAGGACAATATTTGAAAAATTTGGTTGATGTCAGACACACGGTGTTGAAGAAGTTCGATTAAGAGTAAAATTCCACGCCCACTTTCCAAGTCCAAAGACTTACACATTACACAATATGTTTATATGGAATATATGTGCACAATTTGGTATGGGTTGGATGAACGATATGGGTGGAATTTGGAAAATTAAAGTTTTTTTATTTTGATGACGTCACTTATGGGAGGTAGGCGTGGTTTTCATTAGATTTTGCCAAATATCATAGCGATGGTCTACATTAAATATCAATGCCTATGTGGAAAATTTCAAGACCATAGTTAATTTGAGCAGCTTTTTAAGAGATTGACGGTTAATATAAAAACACTTTGTATGGCAGGTAGGCGTGGTTTTCGTCCGATTTTTCCAAATTTCAGAGTCAGGATTTATATTAAACATCAAAGCGTACGTGCAAAATTCCAAGGCATTTCTTTAATTTTTGTGGATTTTTAAGAGACTTTACGGTTAAAATAAAGTCCCTTTGTATGGAAGGCAGGCGTGGTTTTCATCCGATTTTTCCAAATTTCATTTTTCCAAGCATTTATATTATTAGATCAAAGCTTACATGCAAAATTTCAAGGCATTTCTTTAATTTTTAAGGATTTCTAAGAGATTTAACGGTTAAAATAAAGCCACTTTGCATGGAAGGTAGGCGTGGTTTTCATCCGATTTGACTTATTCTCCATTTTTTAAAAAGAAACAGAATTTGAATTTCATCGCCATAGCTTTAAAATTGCGGCTGTAATCGTGTCCACAGAGGGACAGACGGACACACGGAAATCGACTCAGGAGGTGGTACTGATCAAAAATATGTATACTTTCCTATACCTGCTACGCCTCCTTATTGGCGTTACAAACGGAATGACAAAGTTAATATACCCCTTACGCAGTACGCATTGGGGTATAAAAATTAAATCTACTCGAAGATGGGAAACCGCAGCTTTAAAGTTTTTTTTTTAAATTATATAATTCTAAAATAAATTACAGGTTTATTTTCAAATATTATGTCTACTTAATTTTCTAACATTATCAATTTATAATGTATTACAATATATAACTAATTTTTTTCACAACTATTGTAAAATGCTATTGGAATAATGGGCACATTTTTTTTAAATGTTTGTAAAGATAAGCATAGGTTATTCAAAACAAAAGCGGGGTAGCAACCTGCAAGCCAACAAAGGTGTCAAACTGTATTTTCACGTCATTTTAGAATTAACATAATATAAAATTACCAATTCATAATACCTTTGGAGTTCTAAAGGGTTAAGAAACTTTTATAAAAAAGCAGCACATCACAAGTATTTATCTTGAATTATCGTTAAAAATGTTTAGTGTATGAGTATAGGACAAGTACATAATTTAAATTTTTAAATCTTTAGGAAATAATATTTTACATTTTCTTCAGCAAACACTGTGTTATTGCGCCTGTTCGCTGCAAAAGTAGATTAAATGTGACAACTACTCTCTTGACGTTGATGTCAGTCGTAGTTCTGATTACGACACTGCTAGAATGTCAAAATACAGCTGTGGTGGCAACCTGCAAACCTCTACCCTCTTGACTGTATAAGAAGATAATAACTAAAGAATATTTGAAAATTAGCTGTAATTTATTTTAGGAACATTTTTAAGAAAACTTTGTAGAAAAACGTCTCAGAATATTTTCAAGAATAGTAGCTACCTGTCTTTCAAAGCACAAATACTTTTGAGAATGACTCTCAATAAAATTTTACGTAATAAATTACTTGTATTGTCTCCTTCATTAACTTCATAATTTATTATCCACTCTTCTTCTGAACTCTTCTGCAGCTTAGGTTCCTATCGATGATGTCAGATTCATAAACATTAATTTCTAGCATGCAAATTATTGTTCATCTATGTACCGGATGGTTGATTACTGTAGATTGCTTATTTTTAGCAACTTTACCCTAGTGATTTGAAGAAGCAGCATGTTTTATTGTTGCCTTGCCTAGCCATGCTTTTGCTAACGTATAAAAAAATAATGTTTTCTTATGGCTAGGTGAGGTCAGGTGTGAAACGTTGTTATCTACTTCAGCGCACACGCTAAAGAACCTCTTTGATGTCATTTACGTTTATTTTCTATATGGTTTCAAAATAAGCGTAGTGGCTGGAGATAAAGTGAATAAGCACACGCAAAGTCTTTCTTAAGGTTATGCCTAAATTTTTTCTATTTTGATGAATAACTACTGATGTTCTTATAGCAAATTGGCCTCACCTTCTCTTCATTATGACGATTTTTTTTTATAAAGTCGAATGCAATTTAAGAATATCGTCTCTTACTTCTTCAATATTCTTATGAATTAAAAGAAAAACTTTACTCTTTTACGTAATCATTAACACTAAATTATTTTATGAATAACTAGTAATACCCGGTGTGTACTGCTACACCTGTCAACTATATTGGAAAACACCTTTCCTTGATATTACGCTCAATGTGCAATGCCTGTTTCAGTTCCCCAGAAGCAGGACGTCACCAAATAGCAAATCCATTCTGAGTTTCAATGTTCTGAGACTTTTACATCAAAAGCTATTCGATATCAAAACTTTGGCTTGTATTGGAGGACCCACCTCCCTTTGTTTAATGCCCGTCCCAGTTTTCTAGTGGAAGGATATCAGCAAGTGCTAACTCCATTCTGAGTTTCTTTATGTGACTGACATGTGACTTTTACATGTTTAATTGAATGAGCCCAGCTGGAAAAAAGTCTCTCAATCTGGAAGGAGGATGCAGGTATTTTTAAACAGCAAATGCTTCTAATGTCGACTGCAATACTGCTATTATCTTCATTACGTACATTTTTGTCGACATTGTCTACAAATTGTCGGCATTGTCGGCATTGTCTTCAAATTGTCGCCATTGTCTACACCAAAATAGTTGCCAATTACACTCGACACGTAGAGGACTAAAATTCAGATCGACTACCAGTTTTACCACATTTTAAAAGTTGTATGAGCTTTACCACATCCCATAGTCCAAAAGCAATTATTTATAGCCATAGACAACCGGCTCTACCGGATGGTGAAAACCGTACCAAAATACATCGACGTATTTCGAAGTTAATCGGATACATACGTGTTTAAAAATTATATTTCTACACACAGAAATTGTATTTTATAATATAAGCTACATGCATCCATATACAGTTTATATTACTAGTGTACGCCAGTGGTCGAAATTTGACATTTTCGCCATACCACCACTATTCGAAGCCGGTTATTCCAGCTAGCATTTTTCTTTGAAAACTATTCGGTGCACTCCTTCTCGCTTCTCTGATTCATTAAAAAAAAAATCATCATAATCGCTTGAGAAACACCCTGAGTGCCATACCACCCCCGAACAGTGCCGGGTATTCCAGCTAGCGTTTTTCTTTAAAAATTCATCGGTGCTTCTCTCTAATCTGATTCATTTAAAAAAAAAAAAAATCATCAAAATCGATTAAGAAAATTGTACTGAACTGCTTTGTCTTCGCTTATTTATATATGTATACAAATATTGAAGATTATATAGAGATTGTAATAGTTAACAAGTGCCGTAAGTCAGCCACCGTCATCTATGGTTCTGGAAATTTTTAATTTTGGTGAGATTTTATCCCATGTGATAAGAGCCTTTTTTCTAATGCAAATAGAAAAATATGTATTACAACGGGTTTAATGGGGTTTAATGCTAAAAAAAAAATTGTTTGCTGTCCAATATGACTTCAGATGATCATGAACAACCGAGGTAACAATTTCATCTAAATAAGCCTTGAGCAAAGCTTTATATAAGGAATTTATGTAGAGAGCAGAATTTAAAGTTCCTTGAATAATCCCTGAAAAAAGTTTTATACAAAGTCTATGCAAGAGAAAAGCCGTATTAAATTAAATTCAAAAATTTATATAAAGCTTTATATCAAATAATTATTCAATGTTTTTTCAGGAACTCAGATGCATTGAAAAAAAAATTGAATTTTTAGTTTTATTGTTATAACGTATATTTCTGCAAGTGCATTTAATTTCACTTTAAAACATTAATTTTGTACATTTTAAAAATTTTTGCATATTTAGCATGATCACCCAGCGTGGATTGAACTCAAGCCTTTGTATTGGCAGCCGCTCACGCTATCCACTCATCTATTCAGGAATTTGCTTGAATAACGTTGAAATTTAATTACTATTTTATTTGAATTCTCTTAATTAGAACTTGATAAAAGTCTGAACTGAAATTTTTTCTTATAAGCACCTAATTTGACAGCGATAGATTGCTTTGAGAGTCCTGCGGTCTAAGCAAACAGATTATCAGTCAAGAGTAACATGGTTCAACTCCGGGGTCAGGCAAGTTTTTGTTTTTTATTTTTTATTGAAATAAAAAACGTGTGATGACAACATTTTTAATGATAGTGATTAACTTTACTCGTAGTAAAAAATCTTCTGAATACTTTATAAAAATGTATCCTTGAATAAAACTTTATATAAGGAATTATACTTGAGTAAAAATCTTCTTGGAAGCTTTTTAAAATCTATCATTGAGTAAAGCATTATATAAGAAATAACACAAGAAAATGGAGTTTTCAAGGCGTTTACAAGCAAATAACTTTTATACAAAGTCTTTAAAGTTGAGCTGGAATAAGTTTAAATATTAGGTGAAATTGTTATCTGGGAAGCTTGAAGCTTAGAGCCCTTTTTTGTCAGAAACGGTTAAATAGTAACGTATTAGAGTAATAAGAATTTCTTTGAATTAAAATCTTTTAACAATTGTTCTTATAAGTATGTACTTTGCTAACCAAGAGAAATCAAATGATTTTGAAATTAAAAAGGAAACTTCTCCCAAATAGATCATGAAATTTTTATTTAGTCACTTTTGGTTTGTCCTTGGGGCGGTAGAGAACATCTTTTGTTGCTTTTTGAACTATAAGATACTATTTCGACTTCTTGTAAAGAAAAGTCAAAACTCTAATTCGTTTCAATTATTCAAGCTTTCTGCTAGAAGCCTGATCAAAAACTTTTTGTTAACGTTTTATTTACAATTTCCGGGAAAAAGCATACCATATTTTTTAACAAACTTTCTCCATTTAAAGAGAAAAATAAATTCCTTTACCTATGTTTAAATATATGTAAATCAAACTTGACCATAATTTTCTCATGATTAAAATGCAAACTTTTATGTTCACATTCTAGCTACAGGTGTATTTAAACGACCTAAATAATTTGTTCATTTCATGGCCTTGAATATTAGGTCGAACACCCACATCTAGGAAACCATTTAGCATATATTAGCCAAGATATAATAAAATATCATTAAGAATTCAATAAAGATAGTGAAACACTCCGAAATTAAAAAGGTTAGTTAAGTTGTCTAATTTAAATAATAATAATACAATATAACAGACCAATATTATAACTGTCTAAAGACATAACAGCTTATACTAAAAACGAGTTAAGCTGAAAACGTTTAAATTAAATTTGAAATTGATTAGACCCCTGCTGCTAGAAACTAAACTGATAAGCTTATGTTTGATATGCTTAAGAATTTTTACGACGACTAATTATGCGTTATATTTTATTTTGGTCGCACTGATCGTAACATTGGATTAGAGAGAGATATTTTCAACTTCTTAATATTAATGAACAACATTTGTATTTGATATTAACACAGTTTTTCACGGATTTCATTCTGAACGGTGAATCATTGCACAGCTTGCTTGAGCTTGGTGGGAAGAAAATGGAGGGAAGTGGGACTACATGCATTATGTATAACATAATGATTACAATTGAAATGAAACATGACAAAGTGATGCATTTTTGAGCTTTTCAATTTGTTGTTAAAGCTTGGGATTCAACTTTTGTCAGAGCTATAATTTTAAGTTCATTAACGTCACAATTTCAACTTTACTATCCAGCCATAAGAAGGTTGACTACAAAATTCACACGATTCCAGAAAAGTGGCAAACTGAGCGCAGTTAATTAATAACTCAACACATTGTTTTTTCCCACGCATTGGAAAAATCACGAGTCAAATAAAAATTTGCTTATTAAGTTGCTATGATATTCTGCATGTCTGATAAATATTTTGGGCTCATGCTATAAAGATGTGTTAAGGTCTTCAGTTTAACACAAACTATCCAATTTTGGCTTAAATAAATTTCGCGAAACACAAATATGCATATATCGCACACTTAATACAAAACAGTCACAACTCAAAATTTGGAAAATTTTTACTTTTTAATGTAATAATATTCGCAATGATCATATTCATTAACTGTAACACATCAAATACATTTTGTACACATCTCTTCTATAGTTTAAAAAAAAAAGTTTTGTCTCGTTGCCTTGTATGGAGTTCCTTCAAAAATAAAATTGTTTTTTGCTTTACAAAGAAATTTAAAAATTTTGAGTTGTGTCTGTTTTGTATTTAGTGTGCGATATGTATAGAATACTGCCTCTTAAGGGGAGAAAACCATTTACATGCCCGGAAATAAATGATTTTTTATGAACGATTTTTAATCTGATAAAATAATCACATAATTTAAATATATTAACATCAGTTTACTATCGCTTTGAAGTATCGAAAAGCATTTCTTTTTTATAAAACAAAATGGCGGATTTGTATGGTATACCTTTAGATATCTTTTGTGTGGCATCGAAAAGAGCTGCATTCGTCACATTTTTTTATTGCAGGAGAAGAATTAACGTATAGAATAATAAAAAAGTATAAATTTAAAACTAAAATGGGCTGTTTTATCAAATGTTCATATTTTCGACTATTTTTTTAACAATTTTTATACCAAAAAAGTTATTTATCTATGCAGTACAGTAAGTAAGACCCACTTAAGTACCTCGCCTAAAAATGTCAACATTTTAAGGTACTTTAGCGGGTTGGGTACTGAAGAGGGTAAGCCTTCATCAATTAGTGCTTCTTTGGTATCAATAGTATCAATTGGTGCCACTGTAACTGTTCAGGTATGAACAGGCGTTGGCGGAAAAAAGAAGAATGTTAGGGTTGGTTGCATAAAATATGTTTATTTACTTTATACCTCTTTTTGTAATATGATTGCTAAACAATGTTTTTAATTGTGATGTGTTTCGTGGTTTATAATTTGTACATATCAAATGTTGAATAGTGTGTTAGTTCGAGTTTAAAGATGTCCGTCCGTTTGTGTTTCCAAAAACAAACGAATAATTGCCTCCTTCTATCTTCCCGAGCGTTACTCGTTCCTGCGGTTAGTCGATGATCAAAGCGACTTCAGCGCCATGTGTGCCATAGCGGTGGGTAGACGAGGGGAAGTGTTTAGTGACCACAGGGTTACGTTGACACGTAAACAGATTTACAGAGATTTTACAGCTGGGGTATACTCGTCGGTGTCCAGCGTTCGCTGCAGAAATTTATAATAAAGATACCCTTCACTCATGTGTAGTTTTATTTTTTTACTTTATTTAAAATTCAAAATTCCTCTTAGTCCCAGTGGCTTATTTACAACTCTTAATCTGGATATACACACACAGTTGGGACCCGCTACGAACTCCTTCCTGGTGGGTCCTGATATGAAATTGAAGTGTTATTTGGTGTCGCGACGATGATTGCCTGCGACCTTGCGTAATCTTATATTAACCTTGCGTGACCTTGTATTAACCTTGCGTGATCTTGTATTAACCTTGCGTGACCTTACGTAACCTGTGACCTTGCGTGATCTTGTAATTGCCTTGTTTGACTTTGCATAACCTGGGGAAGTTTATTTGCGATATTTGAGACGAAACCGCCGATAAAAGGCCTACATAGATCGAGGAGAAGCCTCGGAATCCTGGTGAAGAAGTTTTGATTACACTATTGAGAAAGAAAGCTTATCATCAATATGTAATCGCGGCACCCTAGTAGCAGAAACAAAATATTATTGAAGAAGAAAACTTACCACCGATAATGTGTCTACGTATGAGCAAAAGAACTCTGACTCCAGGCAAAAAACTTTGATTACACTATTGAGAAAGAAAACTTATCATCAATATGTAATCGCGGCACCCTAGGAGCGCAAACCAAAATATTATCGACAAAAAAAACTTATTACCGATAAAATGTCTACTTATGAACCAAAAGAAGTCTGACTCCTAAAGGTTACAATTACAACATATCACTTACGCTCCTAAACGTCCGATCACTTTGATTGCACGATGAACAAGAACACAAGAGCCTGATTCCATGCTGTGACTGGCTTTTTATACCTTCAGTTTTAGCTGCGTTCTGCACAAACTGGTTCAGCACTGACTATGTCTCATGTTAGACATGCCGATATTCTTTCACCGATTTTATTATCTTATCTTTTGTTTCGTCGTCAATTGCTTTTAGACACGACGATTTTGCCGAACGATGTTTGCTTGCTGTTTCACTTTTTTTTCATGTGAGTGAAAGAATAAGAACTATAAATCGTCGCAAAATCGCTGGTACGAGCGATTTTTTGGAACACATTATTGTTTCTAGCAGAAAAACTTAGCCACGGAAAACTTATTTTGAGAGCTCATTGCAAAGGCAATGAAATCACTTCTCTTACGGTATATCAACAAAGCCCACCGTCTTAAACGTTACCGAGGTGTGCTCGTGTGAAGATGAAATCAACGGTTGAAACTACTAAATTTCAACTTTGAGTGCAAATTTATTAGAACTTCGAGTAATAAATTAATTTTTTTTATGAGGTGACGAGTTAATTATTCTGTTAGAAACAATAATTTGAATCAAAGTCGTAAAATATTAATTAACCCTGTAGCTCCTAAAAATGTGAAAATAGACCCCTTTAAGATGCTTTTCTCAACTTGGCATCACCTTTCACTTCCATAAATAGTTGCACTCAGTCGCGGGACACCCTTTATATGTACGTATATAATAAGCCTTCAGCCTCCTCGAAAAGTTGTACGAACTGCTTTTGCCTCAGAAGACTCTTTCGGTTCTGTCTCGTAACTCGTGCCCCATCGGTATTTTCGACGAATTTTTTGATGTAGGTGACAACAATTATATTTAAATATTTAACTCGTTTAACTCGTTCATATCTTTGATAATAGAAGTGTAACCTTTAATGCATATCCCAACAGCAATGTAGGATGTGATTATAATAATTTTTAGACTATAATGCAAATGCTTTGGAGATAATCCCCAAACTGTTACGTTAAACTTGAAATGTTCGTAAGCATTTACAGATCGATTCTGTGCATTACCGGTAATAGTAATCTTGTGACCGAAATTCATTACCGGTCTTAGTAATCGGTATTCTGTGCACTCAGTAACGCTGTCAAACGTCGTAAGCTCGTTTAAGAAGAAAAAACCTATTCTCTTGTATCTGGCGGTTTTACTTGTTACCACCGAAGGAGATGTTAACAATATTCACTAGTATCGCTTGCTTGCAGAATACCAAAAGGGTGTTAAAAATACCAAAGAGCGAATTTCTGCGGTAATAAGATTAAGGTTACCGTGACAGAAATAATCTGTTAGTGTTTGGTCACCCAAACATCTTTTAAGTTAATCATCACTGAAGAAATATTTTTAAATTGGTAGGTAAATTTGGTGAGTTTTTTACAACCTTATCCTTGAACTTCCCTCTTTCCTATTTAGGAGTAAATTACGACACTTTTTGATGACAACTAAGCTGATGCGTTGGAAAATCGACAGACCAGTACGCAAAAGGAATATAAATACGAATATAAATAATAAACTGCTTGGAACTTAATATTCCCAAATATGTCAAATTTGCAGGAGGAACACATTACAACTGTCTGAAATAATTTTTTTAGTATATTCAATTTATTAAAACAAGTTTTTTTTTTAATAATAATATAATTCTTATTGTTTCAAAAATATTTTAACTTTTTTCTTTCCAAAAAAAAAATCGCTTTGATATGAAAAACGAATCATTCTTCAAAGAAGTTAAATCTTCTGTACAATTTTTTAAATTTTCCTTGATTTTAGGATCTTTTCTTTGAAAATCTTTTCTTTTCTTACATTTCGGAGCCCATTCTCTTCTCTACTCTCCCGCCATTATCTGTAAATTGTCTTTTCTTTGAATTTGTTGATATTTCCTAGCGTTCCTTCAGGATAGCTTTCAAAAATTCACAGTGAAACCCGCTTAAGTACATCCCCCTTTAAGTACCTAACCCGCTTTAGTACCCAAAATTTTTGGGCATTTTTCACAAAAATTGATGAATGTTTACCGTCTTAAGTACCCAACCCTTTTAAGTACCTAAAAATGTTGACATTTTTGGGCGAGGAACTTAAGCGGGTTTTACTATAGTCTCAAAAATTTTAGTTTTGGAACTTCATCCGCGCTAAGCTGTTTTTAATAAGTACTCGGACAACGTTCGATTTGTATAATTGCAGTTACAAGAGGTATTGTGTAAGAAACTTGCTGCAGCCCAAGCGCTCCAGCTGCATATCTCACTAGTTAAGTTATGCGTTATTTCCTCTGTAAATTTTGAATATTTTAATTTTTCCTCTTTCCAATATACTCTCAATGTATTTCATACTTTCGAAGTATGAAAAAAAAATCGATTTTTCTTAATTGTAAAGGGTTTTCTCCCCTTAAGATATATCTTATATTATGCTTGTTTTACTATTTCGTTTTTTTTTTGCACAAAAGTTTCTCATCAATAAATATTTAAATTTTATTTCAGCGAGCTTCTACAAATTGCTAAGGAGCATGAAACAGCTTCTAATGACACCGATAACTATCTCACCAATCCAGTAAACGCGTTTCGTTTAATCAAACGACTCTACAGTGATTGGAGTGCCTTTGAGGAACGTGTTCGTCAAGATGTTTATGGAACATGTGAGAATTTTTTTACGGTTTTATTGCTTTTAAGTAGAATCTAATTTGCATTTCATTATTTTTAAACAGATTTTGTAGAACGCTTTGCTGAACATAGAAAAAATTATAAGTTTCCAACAGAAGATGATGTAGAAGGTTCTGCATTGGCGTTGGTGAGATTGCAGGAGACCTATCAGCTGGATGTGACACAAGTGGCAGCGGGTATTTTGAATGGAGTGAAATATGGGTAAGTCATTTATCGAAGACGGTTATAAGAATTTTTTAAATAATATTCTTTTAATGTGTCTGCAGCTCAGACATGAGTTGGCAAGATTGTTTTATTCTCGGACAACAATTGTATGCCGTGGAAGATTATAATCATACAACAAAATGGCTGAAAGAGTCTATGAATCGCTTGAATAAAGAGATATACTCAAAGGAACCTATTTCATTGGACTATAAAGAAGGTGTGGCGGAGAGTATGCTACAATTAGGTAAAAATGCCACAGGTTCTTCACAAAAGTGACCTTAATAATTAAGTTTTGCTTAATACTAATTTTAGGTGACTTTGCTGACGCCTATCAATTAAGCAATGAAGTACTCACCTTGGATCCAGACCGCGTTAAGGCATGGGATATAAAGGACAGAGCTTTAAGATCCATGGAACGCGGTGTTCAACCAAAAATACAACCCAAAGCAAATTCCTACCACGTAAGCTCTTACAATTTCCCATAAGTCAAGAATTCTACTGATCAATTTTATGTTACCCAGGATTCTGAAGAGTTCAAGGTGTACGAACAACTCTGTCGCGGTGAGGTGGTGGCTACATCTGCACAATTAAGACCCTTGCGTTGTCGTTATGTCACAAATAATGTTGGCTATCGTCTATTGGCGCCCTTTAAGGTGGAGGAACAAAGCTTAGAACCAATGGTCTGGACAATACATGATGTACTGGCGGATAAAAAAATCGAAACCTTAAAACAGATGGCCGGGCCACGCATGGTGCGTTCAACAGTAAATAATTCTAAGCAAAAAGGATTGGGAGCCAGAAAAAATTATCGCATCAGCAAGAATGCTTGGCTCAACTACTCCACCCATCCATACATGATGGAGATGCTGAATAGCGTGCATGATCTAACCGGCCTCAACATGTCTTCCAGTGAGCAGCTGCAAGTGGCCAACTATGGCTTGGGTGGACACTATGAGCCACATTTTGACTTCTTCACGGTAATATAGAGCATGTGAAAAATTAAATAAAAAAATAAAAAAACTAATTTCAAAATGTCCATAGAGCAACATTGAACAGCTTGGAGGAGATGGCAACCGTATAGCAACAGCAATATTCTATGTAACTCCTACTTTGACACTTTATTGGGTATCACTTCTTATACCTTCTTAAATTTTGTAGCTATCAGATGTGGAACAAGGTGGCGCCACAGCATTTCCATATCTAAACATAGCGGTAAAGCCACAAAAAGGCAATGTACTCTTCTGGTACAACCTGCATCGTTCACTTGATTTGGACTTTCGCACCAAACATGCGGGTTGTCCTGTACTCAAGGGTTCTAAGTGGAGTAAGCAGCCCACTTTTTAACATCTACTCCATTTTTTTACTCAATTCATATTTTTCACTTCCAGTTGGTAATGTTTGGATACACGAGCAGACTCAAGCCTTTGCCAGGCCTTGCGCCCTGGAGCGAGATTATGAACTGTCACTACCTTTTAGAATTGTAAGATAAATAAATATTCATAGTCTGTACGTAGGTGATAAAATTAATTTAAATATATTAAGTCATATAATGTACCTAAATGAGTTTTAATCGTTTTAATAGATCATAAATTAACCTAATTTATAAGCTCGTCAATATTCAGTAAAGCAGATAAATCAATTTTATATATGGCTAACAAATATCAGGTTTGTGATATTTTTTTTTCGATAAATTAATACAAACAAGAGGATTTACATAAATTTTGTTTAACAAAACAAAACACAGAATAGATTTAAAACAAAACAACAAAAAGCAAGTTTTTTTTGACATGTTTATAATACGACCGGGCATTCGAGAATAAGTGGGAAAAAAGAGTCGATCAGACTAGACGTTGGAATACCCTGCAAACTGAATGAATCAGGCGAATGTTCTAAATAAACTTAATAGTCTTAAGTAATTAAGTTAAAATAAGATAAATCTGAGTTGATCATCACTATCAGCTCAAGCCCGATTTCAATGCTTTGAGTACTCTTGTTTCAAAGTTTTCAACCGCGATATACTATATGTAAGATTTATGCTAGCATCTTTGGTTTGTTCGGGTATTAGGGTACCCGGGTACTTGATGTCCATTTAAAATCACGGGTAACTCGAAAGGCCATGAAGTATGATAATCAATGTTTCGATATAATAATAAATATTTCGATGTAATAATCAATGTTATCGTGATTATTGTAGGGGAAACCAGAAGGGTAGCAGATAGGAGATGGGTGTGTTCAGAAAAAAAGTCAATGGAGGTGAGGGGGAAGGGAAATAATGGATCCAACTCATGAATATGATTTATAATCGTCAGTTTTTTTCTTCAGTATTAGAGTTTTTTGTAGTAGGACCCCAATAAGTGTGGCAGATATAAGGTGGGTGTGCTCAGAACAAATGTTGAGAGGGAAAAATAAAAGAACCAGCTCATACATTTAATCGTATATAGGTCGATTTGGTGAGATATGAACTATTTTTGAAGGGTGGCAAATAAGTGATGCATTTCACTACTCTTGAGGTTATCCTGTCGGACTAATGAATTATTTTCGTCAAATTATTTTGCCAAATTTGCCAATTTTAGGATATTTTATGAACGAGTGCAAATATTGTAAGCAATTTAGTTTATCATTGCCAAAACTCACCAAAGAGAAACATTTAATGAATAGAATGCAGAGAACGTTGTTCATGTTCTAGTTTTCTGAGGAGCACAATCTATGAACGAAAACTTTTAAAGAGGGAAGACAAATTTTTTATCATTCTGAACATTTCATTTCTCAGCGAATGAGGAAAGTTCGTAATCGTTCATCAATTGAATAGTATTGATGATGAGCGTGCAATTTTTCTCTTCACATGAAACTACCCAAAAAGCTAGAAAATACCCGTGAAGGGTACTAGGGAATCCAAAAAAACCCTAGTGCTTGGATAGCCCAAAATATCCGGAAATACTCAAAAATATGGGTACTTGGGTAAGACCTAGGTAATTCAAACTACTCGGGTAGCCTGTAAGCTCGAAAATCAAGAGCTATTGTCTAAACCATTGTATAAACTAAAACGACATTCTTATGGCAGCTGCTAAAACTTTTTGCTTGCTTGTGTTAGAATAACCCACCAATGGTTTAGACTAGAGATCACCATTGCATAGTTTCTCATAAAGCCCAACCAAAATAGACGAGTCGTAAGAGTAAAAACATAAAATTCGATTAAATGCAATTCAATTTTATTGCCTAAAATGAACAAAGGTAACTTAACGAAACTAAACGAAACAGTTTAGCAACACTTGTTGTTCCATAAGAACCTAACTTTTAGCGTCCTAAAGGCCTAAACAAAGTAGACGAGACAAAACGACATGAACTTCACAAACGTCTGACGAGTTAAAACGCTAAAAGTTCGGTTGTTACGGACCAAAACGTATGGACAAACTGTTTCGTTTAGTTTCTTCAAATTACGTTTGTCTATTTTGTGCACTAACTTAAAAATGCATTTAATCGAACTTTTCATTTTTATTCGTTACGGAGCGACTCGTCTATTTTGGTTGAGTCTTAGCTCGTCAGACGATTATGAAGTTCATATTGTTTCGTCTCGTCTATTTTGGTCAAATACTCTTCTTGTTGTGGTTTGAACCATGCAATGGCGATCTCTAGCTTACAAGGAAAGGTCCCCAGGTGTCACTCACCGATTTGAATAATTTTTGGATATGTGATAGAGGACAAAAATCTAAGGTCGACGTATTTTTTCGTGCTCAATCGATAATTTACGGTTTCAAAATTACGTTTTAAAATCATCGAAAATTTTGTTTTTTTGCCACAATTTCACTATTTTCCATAGAAATATATATACAAATTTGGTATCAAACGAAAGGTATTTTTAAGCCACACATGATGGCATTAATTTTGGAGAAATAAATTTCCTTGTAATTTTGTTGCTGTAATTTTTAACAGTATTTAGTCGATATCATAAGGAGCGCATTTTCGAAATTGTTCCATTTTTATTTATATTTCATTTAAGACAATTCTAAAAGTTACCTTTTTTTGGTTTATTTAAATTATTAAGTTTTTATATTAAAATTTTCTTTATTAAAATATGCATTTATTTTCTTAAAAAAAATTTTTTTTTAGAGATGAAGACCACAATATGTGTATCTAAAATTTTATTTTTTCTCCAAATTTCTGTATGTGTAAATATTTGATCGGGAAAGTTTATATTTAACAGAGCTTCTATACAACTTTGTGCTTTTAACTTGCTTGCCCGAAGAATGAGAAAAAATCATCGGAAATTTAAAAATATTAGTTTCTATGTAAATATCTCCGTTAGTGTTCAGCATATATCACAAAATTTTTTTTGTGTTATAAAGTTTAATAAAAGTACTTGCCAAAAAATATTTAACATTACCAATTACTGTACATTTGTATTTTTAATATTTTTTTCAAAAAAAGCCCAAAATATTCAATGTTTTCTCAAAAAATTACCTAAAATTTGTTTTTGTTGAAAAAATAATAAACTTTAATATTAATAGCCAAAATAAATTTAATAGCCAAAAAATATTTAACATTACCAATTACTGTACATTTGTATTTTTAATATTTTTTTCAAAAAAAGCCCAAAATATTCAATGTTTCTCAAAAAATTACCTAAAATTTGTTTTTGTTGAAAAAATAATTTAAATTAAAAATTGCATTTTAAACTCCCTTTCACATGGCATGACATTTATTAGCAAAAATGGATTCAGCTTTAAACAAAATTTTATTAACTATTTCTATCAAAAAAGAGTATACCCCCTTTCGAATTTATTGATGAAATTAATTTTTTAAAAATGTTCTTTTTATAATTTTTATAAAAGAGTATAGCTTCAAAAATAATTTATTTGAAAAAATTATCCCAATATTCTTTTCCAATCAAAAGTTTTTACTAAAAACCTATTTTCATACCATGTGAATCTGTATTAACAAAATTCTTGTTCTGTTAATTATTAAGTTTCTATATCCTTCCCATGCTCATTTTAAGAATAATTATGCTCACTTTTAAAATTTTAAAAGAAACAAATATTTTTTATACTTTTCAGTTATAAACCCTTGGCTGGCACACCTCGCTCCAGCAATATAGCTTCCACCCTATGGTAACTCATTACCCCAACTATCAAAGGGTTATTAACTGAAAAGTATAAAATATATTTGTTTCTTTTAAAATTTTCAAAATATAGAAACAAAATTTTGTTAATTTTGTTATACTTTCTACTTACGCGTTTCGTTGCAGGAACATTAATGCTCCAATCATATTTCCAAACCTTTTATAATTGTCTCATAACATGGTTGTGCCTATATTTTTTCTCTACTTAAAAAAGAAATGAATCGGATAATCTTGAGAAATGATATTCGACGACCAAAATCGAATAATAAGATTCGACTGATAATCGGCAGGCAAATGTAATTTTTATTTGAACAAATATTTTTTAGCTTAACAAAACTATTTATTACATTACCACAACGTATTCTTCTAATTATGATATACGTATTGATTAATTTCTAATAGGTGCGTTTTTTTGGCATCGCTATATACGCTTAAATAAAAAAAAAACAAAACACTTATAGCCAATTCGGTTAACATTTTTCGTCAAAAATTGGTAGCATTGTGAGTCAGTTGTCACTTTTTTTGCCAGATTGAAATTTGAGAAAGTTTCTTTTTTTTTTTCATCCACACACAAAACTTCCAGGCAACCGACAAATTTTCTTTTCCGTCTGAACCTGACTACAATTTCGACAACAGTCAGAAAACAGGTTTTCAACAGAAAACAGAAAAAAATTTAATTTACTCCTTACCAAACATAAAATAAAAAAAAAATAAAAAAGTGTAGTATAGCATGGGCAAGACAATGAATAAGAGAAAAGTTAGCAAAACTTCTAAAATTCTAAGGATATGTATCCGTAATGTGGCATGCAGCATCTACTCTTTTCTTGATGTGATTAATGTGATCAATTACTTTTTTGTTATCCAAAAAGTGCTGCCAATAAATTTTGTTGACTATCATTTTCTTGATCTGGCAATTGTGTTTCAATAGGTAACTATGAGCTAAGTAGATATAATTATCTTGCCTTAGCTAAGCAATTTTTTGTATTAAAAATATTGTCAAGCGGACATAGCGATGCTAAAAAAAACGCACCTAATAACATTAAAGATATAATTGATATTCACATATCTGTGGCCACAAGGAATAATGACTAAATACAAAATGCCGTAAAAAAGCAATATGGCATTTTCTTTATTGCCAATCTTTGAAGGGATGGAAAAATCTATGTTTTGTACAGAATATATAACCACTTATGACTGCACATATTTTGTTGGTTTAATGGTTCATATATTTCAGAAAAAAGGTCGCAGGTAGTGCAATTGAAATATCGTTTTTTACGATATTTTGAGTTAATCGTTATTCCTTGTCGCCACAAATATATTCTGTTGATATTGTATTTTTTCTATGTGTGCTGGGGCTCGAAAAAGTATGTGTATATGTTTAATTTTTGATTATTTTTGTTGTTAAATGTATTATGTTACGATAATATATGTTGTTAATGTTTAAAATCGTTTTGCGTTATAATTCGTGAAAGTAATTTTTTCAAGTGCAGAGCTTCAAAAGCTCACAACACAAATGGACATAAAAATGTATGCTTGTTTTCCCAACTCTGGTCTAAGCTGATGTAAGGCTTTGAGAAATACTTTTACTTAAAATGCGGTCAAAACAAAGCTGGAAATGCAACCTGAAAGAGATATTTTCACAAACTTTGCCACACACGCTGCGATGGTTGCAGTAACCAGCCTTGCCTGCGACCAAAATATTACATGATTTTAATATTGGCATAACCTGAGTTGCAACCGTCAATGAGATGCGTTACTTCGACGCACAAGCTCCGACTTCATTCTGATAAACGTCAAAAACTTTCAGGTTACACTTCCAGCTTTTCTTTGGTTGCAGTGTGTATGCGCGGCATAATAGTTCGGAAGCGCTGGTTTAAATGTTCGATAAAATAATAACGCCAATATTAGTTGCATACCTTTAGGGCTAAAAAATATTATCAATTGCAGGGTGTTCAAATACATTTAACTAATTGTTTTTGTTTTGTATCTTGACTTGTAGACTTGACGGTAAATTTTTTGTACTTATCAGTACAAAGTACTTATCAGAATACGCTCATAATACATACGAGGGGTGCCTTTTATATTTCGGGATTAGAGAACAAAAACAAATATTAATCATCGAAAATGACTTTATTGTTTTTCAAAATATTCTCCATTAAGATCTATACACTTTTGCATGCGTTTGAACCAATTGTCGAAGCACTTTTGCCACTCTGATTGAGGTATCTCCAAAACATGCATTCTGAATGACGCAACCGCTTCTTCGGGCGTCGAAAATCGTTGTCCACGCAGTTTATTCTTCACGGTTGGGAATAAAAAGAAGTCATTCGGTGCCAAGTCAGGACTATACGGCGGATGACCCATCAAATCGATGTTTTGGGTGCTCAAAAATGCAGTTGTTTGAGCCGATGTGTGAGAGCTCGCATTGTCGTGGTGAAGAGTGATCCGTCTTCGGCGGTTGGTTTTCCTGATTTCTTGGAAGACAACTGGCAAACAAATGGTTGTGTACCACTCAGAGTTGACTGTTCTGCGTTGTTCTAGTGGTACGGTTGCGACATGTCCATATTTTCCGAAAAAACAGGTGACCATTTGCTTGGAAGTGCTTCGTGCGCGAACAACTTTTGTTGGATTTGGCTCATCTTGAAACACCCATACAGTCGACTGCTGTTTACTTTCGGGCTCATACGCGTAAATCCACGATTCATCACCTGTCACGATGTCATAGACGTGTTTCGAAGCACCGCGATCGTATTTTTTGAGCATTTCCTTCGACCAATCGACACGAGCCTTTTTTTGAGCGATTGACAAATTGTGTGGGATCCAACGCGAACAAATTTTTTTGACAGTCAAATGTTTATGCAATATTGAATGTATGCTGGTCCCACTTATGCCTAAGGTTGCCTCAATCTCACGATAGGTAACATGACGATCTTGCAATATCAGTTCGCGCACAGCATCAATGGTTTTCGGAACAACAGCTGATTTCGGACGACCTTCACGAAATTCGTCTTGGAGTGAACTACGACCACGATTGAATTCAACATACCATCGATAAACACTGGTCCTTGATGGAGCTTCATCGCCAAAAATTGAATTAAGTTCATCCATGCACTGTTGCTGTGTTAATTCACGTCGAAAGTTGTAAAAAATAATCGCACGAAAATGTTCACGATTTAATTCCATTTTTAGACCGAGATGAATCTTTTAAGTTACTATAAACAACACAAATAGCGCTCGTATGCCAAAACGTTCTGAGTACGTATAAACCAACAAATGTCAAACTTTGCGATAGAGCTTTCAGTTGACAGATTACAACACCAGGGTTGCCAAATCCCGAAATGTAAAAGGCACCCTACGTACAGACCGAGCCATGGTAGAAGAATAGAAGGTAGTATCGTGGCATGGCAGAAATATAAGGTAAGCTCATCACGGAGAGGAATGGAGTAGAAAGCAGAATAAAGCTAGATTGATGTCAAAATCAGCTGTTCATCGCAAATTTCTTTATACTCACGTTCGCAGTTTGTAGGTTAGAATTTGTTACAGATTTGTTTGCAATTTTAAGAGTTTCACATTTTATAGTTTTTATTACACTGTTATAATATTTTCACTCAAATTATCACAAATTTAACACACGCGACCGCACTTTATGGATGTTTATGTTTGCAACTTTATGGGAGGAAATTAAATTGGTGCTACATCGCATGGCCAAGCAATCAACTGACAAGCATCTTCCTTCTCATTATCCGCTCTTCGTTGACGCGTGAGAGCATTTAGTATCATGGGCCTACCTTATCATTGTATCATGGTATCGTGGCTGATCATGCTCTCTTTCTCAGCTCCCATAATTTGCAAAATCAACCTCAAAATGTAGGTTGAGTCATGGCAGAATTATAAGGTAAGGTCATCACGGAGAGGAATGGAGTAGAAAGCAGAATAAAGCTACATTGATGTCAAAATCAGCTGTTCATCGCGAATTTCTTTATGCTCACGTTTCGCAGTTGTTTTTAGGTTAAAGCTGTTACAGGTTTTTTTTGCAATTTTAAGACTTCTTTCACATTTTATAGTTTTTATTACACTTTTTATATAATATTTTCACTCAAATTAGCACAAATTTAACACCCGCGACCGCACTGTTTGCAACTTGGAAACATAAAATATTTTCTTCATTTGCAATTTCTACGAAATTCGTCGTTATATCATTGTATCATGGGTTGAGTTACTTAAAAGCAGCTCGGTCGAGCTGCAAGAATAGATGGTAGTAGGTAACATAGTAGAATAAAAGAAGGTAGATGCGTTTCGCACTGTGCTCTCTTTCTCATAGCCAAAATTGTCAAAACCAATACAAATCACTTTCTTGTTTAAGTTTGTCCAATCAAAGCTTTCTCATCGCTTTCAGATTTTCTGTAAGCTGACAAATTTGTTTTGACAGTTATGGCAGTCTGCCTCTCCGAAATGCATATACCTTGTCTTATTTTATCATGGTAGGAAATCAAAAAAAAAAAAAAACAAACCTGAATCTGAATCTGTACAATTTTTAGCTCTCAGCTTACTTTGACATTTTGAACAAAGGCTAAAAAGAGAAATAATTTTCTCTCAAGTGACTTAACCTATATTATAACCGTATTTTGTAAAACGCAAGCGATCACCTCACTTGGGGTTTTTTGTCTGGCAATTTCATTTTCATGTGAACTAAAACAAACTCTCTTTCTCTCACTAAAATTTTCTACTGAAATTTATTGCCAGACAAAAAAACGCCAAGTGACGTGATCGCTTGTGTTTTACAAAATACGGCCATTAATCAACCTTCCACTTGGAAAACTGAGTCTCCGCTCTGTGTTGTTTTTGCTTATTTGTGACAGTTATGGTGGTCTGCTATTTCATTGAGCATGGCGTGGTCAAGGTATATTTAACAAGGTAATGTCGTCTCGGAGCGGTGGGTACCGCAGCTGTCAAACACATGCAATGATATAATTTGCAAATTTTTATTGGTTTTGCTTTTATTCGTAAAAACCTGGTTTTGACAGGTGCTGTACCCACCACAATAGAGAATTTCAACTACTAACACTACCTTGTCTTATTATACCATGGGCATGGTTAGAGCATGGCAGAATTATAAGGTAGGGCCGACTCGGAGAGGAATGAAGTAGAAAGCAGAATAAAGCGGGCTAGATGTCAAAATCAGCTGGTCATCTCGAGTTTCTTTATGTTCATGTTTCGCAGTTGATTTTAGGTTAAAATTTTTACAGGTTTTTTTTGCAAATTTAGGACTTCTTTCAAATTTTATAATTGTTATTACACTGTTTTAATAATACTTTGACTCAAATTATCACAAATTTGACACACGCGACCGCACTGTTTGCAACTTGGAAACATAAAATATTTTCTTCATTTGCAATTTCTACGAATTTCGTTTTGACAACTAACCAACCTTTTCATTATCCACTCTTCGTTGACGCGTAGGACACTAGGACACTAGGACGTAGGACACTAAGCGAATCGGCCCTACCTTATAATTCTGCCATGGGTTAGAGTACAGCAAGAAACTCGGATATGATTTGAGTATCCGATTTCTGTCGGATGCTCATTTTAGTTTTCTGTTCTCCGTTCAAGTACACGGTTAGAAATCATGGAATCAATTTGAATACGAAGCGAAGTATTTTAAAATTTTTTTACTCACAAAGTATAAAATTTAATACTGTTTATATGGTGTCAACTACACGATTGTCTGCCTACTCCTTTCAAAGAGTTATGTACAAAGTATTTTATTTTAAGTCTTTTATTTTTACAGTTACAAAAACTTTTTTGCACTCTGCTGCCCGTAATTTTGATTGCTGATTTTTTTTTTTAAGATATTTAGATAATTATAATGCGAAGGTTATAGACTAAAAAGAAAAGAGAGTTGCCACCTGGATTTTTTTATTTTCACGAATTTGGTAGGCTACCACTATGTAAAAATAGGTCACTAAATCCGAATCCGTTGTTAAATGTTTTATGTGTGAGTGTGTGACCCATATGCCAGAGAACCCTGGTTCGAATCCCACCTGACACAGAAAGTTTTTTCAATTTAATTAATTTTTCTGTTCGGCCGTCACCACTCTGCAGACAATGGCAAACCTTAGAGAGTAAAAACTTCCAAGAAAAGCTTCTCGAGAACATACGCTGTTTGGAGTCGGCATAAAACATGTTAGTCTAGTTCTATATCATTTGTGTTCTAACATTTCACAACACACACAACACAATTGATCATAAGAAGCTCGGTCAAAATCCTTTCAAAAGCTGAAATGGCCATTTCGTTTTTTTTATATAAAAATACATAAATAAAAAAAAATAGAATGTAAAATTGGCTTTCACTAGGGTAAACTTTGAAAAGTTTGCCAACTAACAAAAATTACCAAACTTATTTCTCTATCCCTGGAGTTAAAACAAAAGTTAAACAAAAAGTTAGATAACAAAAGTTATCTAAACTATTTCTTTCAGTATATAAGTTGTAATTTTTTTTTTTTTTTTATATAACGAGTATTAAAAGTAGACTTTCGTTTTTTTTTTGTGTGTTCTAATAGGAGACAACCTTAGCATAAAAAGAAATGTTTAACTTCCAGTAGTTTATCGCGCTAATAAAAAAAAAATCTTCACTGTAGCAGACTCTGTTACAAATAAAACGACAACATGATCACTTCAGCTAAAGAATAAAAAAAAAATTAAATTTTTTTCCTTCGACAAAAACAATTCAAGTCGCATGTAAAGCCGCCAACGTTTGCTATTTCGCCCTCCCTCGCCTCCTCTCCCAGCGCGTTTTGATCAGAATGTGAGACTCGTTCCATCAACAACGCCAACTAAATGCTTTTTCAAGCAACTGAATGTGGAACAAGTTGGCGCAAATATTGAAGATGATGCTTCTGCTACTGATTTTTTTTATTTTTGGAGCGATTGCTGCTAGCTAGTTGTTGCTACAAATCTTGAGTTCCCTTCTTGGTAGCTCTTGATGCGAATTAGTTTAACGTGAAGCGGCTTGATGAACGAACACGCGAAAGATCAAATACTGTGCAGTTAATATTGTTGCTTGAAATCTTTAGAATCAGAGTTTACACAATTTTCAATTTTTGTGCAACGATTTCAACACGAATTCAAAATAATGTATTTTGTAAAAAAATTTAATTTTTATTGGCACTTTTTCGGCTTTTTTGTTAGTAGTTCAATATTACGTTGCAGCGGAAATGAATTCTTTTCCTCCGTATCCGGTTTGGAGACACTTATGCAAACGGAAACAGTTCTACTGGCTGAAATAAAGGATTATGTGTTGGCTATGAAAGAACATGTTAATATGTTAAAAAGGTTTGTAAAAAATTAAAAGACACGTAGTGCTAGAAAATTGAAAATCAACCTCAAAAGTGACGTAAAAGAAGGTTTGTCATGCTGAAATCATACATTTTGAAGAACAATTTGCACTGCCATTTAAGGTATTTGTGAACATCAGTGAGCTCATTTCATAATCAAAATATTTTTAAGTTAGTATGGAGTATACATAATTCATAGTGGCTCGAACTGCAACTTCCTGAATCAAATAATGAGCAATATTTTTATCAAGAGTGTAATTTTATTCTTGCTATAATTAACAAAATTAATTACGTGAAAATTATTTTCGGCACCTACGTTCACAGACTGCAACAACTAACATTTTGCCTTAACAAAAGCCGTGTCAGCCGGGTGGTGGCACCATCTTATTCCTTATTAATATTTATATTAATCATGCATTCAAATTATAATCTGTATTATATTATAACTATTGCTTTGAAATAAATTTATTTGAATAAACATGACCATATCGTCTTGGATTTTATTCTGCATGAATATAATTAAATGCGGAAATTTTTAAAATAAAATAAAACATATATTGCTAGCATATAGCAACTTCAGGTTTCTTCACTTGATATCTTACTTAAATATTGATTAAGTTACTTTTTAAATAAATCCATACTTTTTTTATACATTTTTTCAAACTTTATCACTTAGGTACCTTTTTGGTAATTCAATTGTTTAAAAAACTTATTAGGCCAATTAATTTAATTTATGAACAATTATTTTTAATTTCATTGAACCTAGCAATATTACTGTAAGAACTTGAAAAAAACTTGGGTTTAATTCTTTTTGGGTAATTTTTGACCTAGAAGACTAATTATCATGAGTAAGTTTGTAATTTTATTCAGCGTCCGCATTAAAAGGGCGTATTATTGCATCAAAAAACATACCCTTTTTGAACCTTCCTTAACCTTTTTTAACCTTGAGCAATATTATGGCTCTCAAAAAATGTAATATATGAGGTTGTGACAACCTCACATGACGTTGTTATAGCATTCAATGGTGAGAGGAATTCAGTGTTGATAGCCAAATTGTGGAGGCCTGACAACCTCACACGAAGCTGTTGAACCTTCCAATTATAAGAGGAATTCGGCTTTGCCGAATTGTGAAGACTGTGAAAAAAGTTCAAAAATTTCACAAAGCTCAACTCTTAAATGCCCTTGCATTTTTTTTCTATACTCATAATTTTAACTAAAAGTCAAAGTCCGTAATGCATAAATAAAAATAATATTTTCTGCATCCCTAGTCTATTTCTGCGACTTAACTTTTGACTCTGCCCGAGGACTTGTTTATTTCATTGCCAGGGTGATTTTTTTTTATTAATCTCAAATCGGATTATTATGAAATTAGGTCTCATCTTATTTGATGCAAACCTATTAATTAAGGTATAACAAACTACCTGTCAGGAGTACCCTATGCTACCATTCACGCACTGTTACTTATTCGGGTTCAAAGTTTACCCAAACCGTTCATTCATCAATATCTCTGCTCCTCTTTGTCGGAAAAAAAATATGTATAGAACAAAATTGCAGATCAGATAGTTTTCTTCAGAAATACCTTTGATAATATTAACATAAGGCCAACAGTATCTACGCTATATACATGTATCTAAACAGCGCAAAGCACAAATTTCTTATCTTGATAAACTATCTTAGCTTTTAATAAACTATCTTAGCTTTTAAGATAGTTTATCAATTCATAAATACGTTTTACTATAATGTGAGACTTGCCTAGGGCGCGGTTTGTATATCAGTTTGGATAAATTTTCAATACTGCATTAATTTATCAATTTGCAATTGCAATAAGATTGAATTTCTCATTTAAGTCACTTATTATCATAAACAAACTCTATTCTCACTTCGAAAAAAATGATAACAAAAAAAATTGTTTATTTGTTTCGCCTGTTTCTTTGTTTGTTACCGCAAACCTTACCGTTCACATTTAAAAAAATTTAGTAAACATTGTTTGTACTAGAGTGTGTTCTTAAAATAACGGTACAAATTCATGTTCTTTTTTGTCAACTCTTACGGCTAGTCTTTTCCGTGTGGTTGATAAATTTTTTTTAAATTCTCGAAATAACTTTTTCATCATTCTATCAAATTGTGTTCATTTTTGTTTTATAAGCCGCTCGAGATATGTTGCACAATTTTGTAGGACAAGGACATTGCTACACTGTACCAAAAAGGTACATAAAATCAATGAATAAATTTATTGTCCATAGGAATAAATCATTAATTTTGTGTCAAAGTACGCGTTAATTGGCTCAATTTATACCCATTCATGCTTTTTAAGAACCGTACGCTAAATCCAAAAAGTTAGTATACGGTTCGTTGGGCCAATGTACATTGTTATTCTAGACAATTTTTTCATTTACCTACATTTTTTTAATTAAACTTAAAAATAGCCCATTTACACGCTAATATAATAAATTTAGATATATTCATATATATAAAAATTCATAGATTTCCATAGACTTTAGATTATTTTCATATTAAAATACACACAAATTAGAGACATGAAATAATTATTTAATCGTTAAGATAATGCAAATATTTTTCTTTTTTAATGCTTCAAGCAATATGGATATTTTGGAGCATTTTGATTTGTTTTTAATGTGGTAAAATTGTTCTGCAATGAACTCTCAAGCTAGAGAACATGCTTCAGGGTATTTTAAATTAAATAAATGAAATATCTTAAAACAAATATGTTATGCTCCAAGCAAATTTGTAAACTAAAATTTTAAACCATCCAAAACAAAAAAAACGAAGAAAATGTGCAAACAAAGAAAGATTTTTGGTTTCAATAACTTTGGTAGTATGAACGGCTGTATACTGTTGGACTTATTTTTAAAAAATTTATATTATCTTTTATTTCCTGTGTGCAATATCCAACGAAAAGGAATGCTTCTTGAGAGCTTCTTATTGAAAATTTTGTGATAGATTTTTTTCCATTGTTGTCCTTTGTAACAACTTTTTAAGTTAGAATCAGATAAGCGTGAAGGTACCATAAAAGTTGTAAGTTGTTTATTTTAAATCATGACAATTGAAAACTACTAGAATACGCCAGTGATCGAAACTCGACCTTTTCATCATATCACCCCCGAGCGACGCCGGGTATTCCAGCTAGCATTTTTCTTCAAAAACTCTTCGGTGCACAACTTTACCCTACTCTGAATCATTTAAAAAAATCATCAAAATCAGTTGAGAAACACCCTGAATGCCACCACCACCACCATGAGCAACGCCAGGTATTCCAGCTAGCATTTTTATTTAAAAATTCGTCGATGCTCCTCATTACTCTGATTCATTTAAAAAAAAATCATCAAAATCGGTTGAGAAACGCAGGAGGAAATGGTACTGAACTCTTTATGTATAGATAATTTTGAGGAAGCAACGACTGACATTCTCGAAAACATTAAGCCAGACTAAGTCAACAGACTAAAGGTTCGACAATACCACTCAATACACAAAAAAAAAACATGTTCTTTCAGTACAAATAGTCGTAAATGTTGTAATATCTTGCCATGAAAATGGTCTTTAGTTGAAATGCCAATTATTAGATTTACAAAGAACTACCACGATAATTCTGTATCAAACTTAAACATTAAATTACGTAGCATTATCAGTTTCACTCCCATGTATTTTGTCAATCATCGATTTGACTTTTCTGTCTTTTACATGGTTATCCATTGACTTGAAGTTTATAATGCTGGTGAAGTTATTTAGTCAGCCAGTGAAGACGTCTGAACGGTTATCAAAAGCTAAGCAAAATTCCTTATCTATCTGTATGGGGAAAAAAACACATGAAACAGTTCTTATTTTCAGTAAATTTTACCATGCGATATCCACTGGTTTTTTGTATTCTGACCACATACAAAAGATTTCTGATAGGTGTACGTCTTTTCCAACTATTTAATTTAATCCAAACTGACTGCAGGCTTGCCAGCAGCTGTCGAATTATGTTGTTGATAAATTATCGAATCGGAGGCTTCTTACAATATTTTCCACATCACTTTCAGGAACTAAATTATTAGAAATATTTAAATAAAATTTGTACATAGAATAAAACTTACCAAAAACATTTGAGTTTAGATTACATGCTTCCTGGTCCAATCCTTCACTTAATGAGTGTTTGAATAACGACCTTATTTTAGTTTTAGTTTTTAGCAATTTTTTATTCGCAACACAACTTGTCAGCACAAAATTTACACAAAACTGAATTGAAGCTGAAGCATTGCTACTGAATAACATTCTATCGTTACAACTAACAGTTTAAGACAGACTTGCACAGCAGTTAAAGAACGCATTTATTGTCGGTATGTACGTACGCGTTGTTTGTCGGAATGAACACGTTTTCTGTCAGTATGAACGTGTTCTTAAAAATTTTTGATCTATAGATACACACTAAATGTTTTGTACATTAGCACAATGAATGCGTTCATTGTCTGTATGCACGTTTTTTAAAATTTGAGATCAATGAATATACACTTAAATTTTAATTTATCGGTTCATTGGTACAATGTAAGAAATCATTCATTTGCTGTCACCATCGAAGCTTAAATTTAATGAACGCTTATTCATATAGCAATGAACGCAATTATTAACCACAAAAACAGCTTATGAATTCATTCATTATGCCAATGAATTGTCCATTTAAATCAATGAATTGCAGTTTGCAATAAATTGTTTGCAATAAATAGTCCAGTGCAATTGCAATAAATTGTCCATTAAAATCAATGAATTGCAGTGAACGGGGTCCATAGAACTCTACAAAGTCCTAATATGCTTAAGCTTTTCCTACACAGGCTCATTGAGTCAGATGTATAAAACCTAAGGAGATGCTTTTGCTCGAAATGTGTATGAACAAAATCTGTAGCAATTGCTTATCCTTCAAAAAATATATATACACACATCGATACATTTAAGCTATTGCTTATAGATTTTAAGCAAAATCAATTGCTTAATTTTTATTTATTAGGGTCATTGCACTATTTAGATACTACAATTAATTGGATACTTGAGAGCTTACAACTTTTTGCCGATCGTTTCAAGCCTTTCAACTTTCGGACCCGACAAAGTATAGCTTACTTTCTCGTTGACTTCACTTGTTGTCAAAAGCAAAAGGAGATATGACTTGTATCTGTTTCGTTCTTTTGTAAGCAGGCTAGAGCTTGCTTTTCAAATATGGATAAATACAATATTTCAAGTACTTGAAGTGGCTTGAACTTCAAATAGACTTATGCACTTCTCTGTTCTGAACTGTATTTTGAAAAGAATCATATATCTACGGAAAATTTGCATTATTATAGGCTGCACTGTGGCGATATAATGTAAAAATTAGTACAAAATAACAATAATATTTGTGGGCCGATAGCCTCACTCGCTAGTTGCCTTTACTATATTGTTTCTAGCAGAAAATTTAACTTGTATATAACTTATTTTGATAGCTCATTTTAAAAGCAATGAAATCACCTTTCCAGCGGTATATTAACAAACTCCACCAACTTAACCGTTACCGAGCTGTGATCGTGTGCAGATGAAATCAATCGGTTGAAACTACCAAACTTCAACTTTGAGTGCAAATTTCTCAGAATTTTTCGTAAGCAATCAATTTTTTTTTTTTGATTTATTTTGTAATTTATTCAATTCTCTTTTCAATGACACCAAAAACTTAAACTTACCTTTAAAAATAAAAAAGTTGGCTGTACTAAAAAAAGTATACTTATTTGAAAATAATGATAAATAATGTCATTACAATTAGTTATGCAATAGATATCATTGTTTCTAATAAGTATAATTTTCTTAGTACAACCAACTTTTTTATTTTTTAAGATATGTTTATGTTTTTGGTGTCATTGAAAAGAAAATTTAATAAGTTACAAAATTGATCCTAAAAAAAATCATTTCTTACTCGAAATTCTGAGAAATTTGCACTCAAAATTGAAATTTGGTAGTTTCAATCGATTGATTTAACTTTCTCACGCGCATAGCTCGGTAACAGTTGAGATGGTGGGGCTTGTTGATATGCCGTTAGAGAGGTAATTTTATTGCCTTTATAATGAGCTATCAAAATAAGTTTTATGAGAGTTAGTTAGTAGAGTAGTAGTAGTTAGTAGTGAGTTAGTAGAGTTAGTTTTTCTGCAAGAAACAATAACGTAAACCAAAGTTGTGAAATAGTAATTAACCCCGTAGTTCCTAAGAATTTGAAAATAGACCCCCCCCCCTTCCCCCTCCTAACGATTTTTTACTCAGCTCGACATAGTTAAATAGTTCCACTCAATTGCGGGACACCCTGTATTTCATTTAAATAAATAAATAATATTTGTACCTCAATACTTATGTAGCCATGTGGTATATTTTGTTTTTGAAATGTAATTTCATTATTTAATTAAAATTAAATTGGCAAATAAGTGCTCATTTCATAGAAGAAAAAACTTCTAAAGAATTAACTATTTAAACTGAAAGTCATTGTGCTTATATTTAGTTTTATATTTAAATATTTAAAGTACTTATGGATTATTTTTCTCCAAAATTTGTTTGAAAAATAAACATAAATATTTAGAGCGTTATACGTAGCGTTTGAATAATCTTATAAGGCCAAGAAAAATTTACATTTCATAAACTGACCTTGTAGTTTTTAAACGCATTGTAGTATATTCTGTGTATCGGTTTTATGCTTGAGGAACCTTGTTGTATGTATTTATTTTATTCTTAAATTTTTTGCTTGAATTTATCTGTACAGAATGAAGCTTATTAGTTTAAAGCCACCGATTGTTTCATAATGTTTAAATTTATAAACTTTTACTGTGAAATTCTTAATTTTTAACTTAACTCTTTTATTTTAATTTTTCCTTATTAGTATAGCATACCTTGACATGATTTTCTTTTTAAACTCTTAGTTCCAGTTGATTAAAATTTGATAATAACAACAATTTTAAGGCGTTAATATCGTTAAATGTGCCCACATAATTTTTCTTGCGGATTATCATGAAGGCGCATGAAAATAAACAAATCATGTTGTTGTTTTTTAATGTCAAGCCATTATTGCTTCAATGAACTAAACTATGTTCGTATCTAATTCAACGCAAATTAGTTGTCATTTTGTATGACACATCATTTGACATCTTTTGTGTGTGGACTGACACTAGAGCTGTTTTTTTTTTTTTAAGATACTTCGTTAATTGAAGAAATTAGCATATTACTAAGGCAATTTTTTGTTAATCAAAATCAATCTGAAATCTTTCATATTGTGTAACTAGTTTTTTGACCGTAACCAAAAAAAGATATAAAATTTTGGGAATTTCGCTGCAACTGTTTATAATGTTTTTGATAAAAAAAAAAACCTTTTGGACTTAATAGAACTTTATATCAGTGCTTATTATGCAAACTGGTTCATAAATTAAAAGTATATTAAAAAAAAAAAAAAAAAAAAACAACTACTTGCTTGGAATACTTGCAACGGTCCTATTTAAATGTCAGGCAAATAAATAAACAACTTTTGGCTGCAGTTAGAGAAATTATTTAAATAAAGTGCAAATAGCTGAAACAGGGTGTGCCATGAGAACTGTGACTTTAATTTGCGATTTAATATTTAAGATAGCCATGAATAATTAAGATTCTAAGTTTTAGATTATATGTGTATTTGTATCTGCCCTGTAGGAAAATCAACTAATTTAAAAGTATTTGAAAAAGTAATTTTTTGTCAACCACAACTAGTTGAAATTCTACCTTTTGTCCATAAAACGAACTAACATATTTTGTATGGTGATGTCCGCTAAATAAGTCAATTGACTTTCGTCTGCATATATTTTCAACTACTTGTTAAATTAGTTATATTTAAATTATTATTTTAATTACTTAAAAATAACCAATTGAAAACTATTTAATATTCCACTTACTGAAAATGAATTTAAAAGCATAAAAATTTTAAATTTCTATATATCAAAGAGATCATTTATTTGACTGTTTTGGAAAATACATAAATCATGCCTGGTCGACACAAATAAATTGTGAAATATAAAATCTGAAAGCAAAATGTAAACAAAGTTAAAAGTGATCAGAGTTTTTTAATGAAAAATTGTGAAATGTCGTTTTTTGTGGTGTTTTAATTGATTTTAAAATAATTCAAAAGTGTTTCATGCCAAGCTTCATTGCCAGTTAATTTAAAAAAGGACTAGTAATTACATTCAAGGAGCGCAACAGAAATACGCTGCCTTTCTTCATTGGACTATTTCTGCTTCCAACAGGTGATAGTTCCAGAAGCTGGAGGAACTCTGCGCTTATATGTGAGCATGCGTGCCACGGAAGCCGTTTCCAAAAACGGGCACGCCACCGCCTGGGTACATGAGCGAAGGTGCCGATCCAATTGATCGGAATTGTGTGGATACTGCGCCTGTTATTTAACACGAGTCAACTTTTTGATGCTTCATTTCAAAATATGAGCTAAACAAGCGTGTCAGCGGGATTTTCCACGCTTTGCAACCATCAGTCATGGTTGATGGACACACCGATATTTTGCTTAGTGCTTATTTTAAGTGGCAATCGCAATGAAGTGATGGAGCAGACTCGACGCTACGTAGGGAAAGGCGTGCGTCTTTACTACTGAAGTGATGAGGTGTTTGCTGAATGGTTAAGCAATGCATCAATTTCCGTACAGAGTCCAAATTGTGCAATGTTTGCTAAACAGTACCAGTTTGTAATTTGAATATCTTAAATAATAAAGAATTTTTAATCGTTTCACAGGGTTCAGAGGCAGTTTATTAGTTTTAAAGTGTGTTTACCACGTCTGTCTTGCAGCTCAATATCGAAAATAAAAAATATGTCTTTTTGAAGCAAAATGTTAGTGAAGTCTAAAGTTAATATTTATAAACTTGTAATCTAATAAAAATTTGCAATTAACACATGTCCAAGTCAGAGTAGTTGCCGCCTTAATATAATTCAAAGTAGTTTATCAACCACTTGTTTTTAAGTAGTATTTCAATTACTTCATATATAATGTAATATAAACTTTTTAGAATTGAAGTGGATGCCGCCTTAATATATTTCAAAGTAGTTCATATACTAGTTTATTTTAAGCTAGTTTTTTAATTAGTTGTTTTTAAAAACCAGTTACTTTGTTCCTATAGGGTGGTGTAAGGATTGAAACATGTTCACATGACAAGTATCGATGTTTATAGACATCGGTTAAAAAGACCGATATATCGATGTTTTTCCGAATTTTTAATTTTTTTTTAGGCTAGTATTAAGATCGAGTATATTTATTATTTTTATGATAATTTTATTTGCAACCATTATAAAATAAGAAAGAAAGAAAAATTTCTTACAAAATACGTACGTAGAAAATTAAAAACAATTTTTGGAAAAAGGGAATCAACAAACTATCTGTATTTTGTAAGAAAAATTTATTTTTTTTCAATTCTCTTCCTACATCAAAAAAGGGGGTTTTTTTGTTTATACAAAATGCAAGGTTTTTGGGTTTTGCCGAAGTTTAATTTATGCAAATTCTTTTATTTCTTTCTTCTTCTTTTGCATTATTTAAACTGATTTTAACTCTTACTAACATTCCGAATTTTAATTAGAAATTCTATTAGATATATTTTTTATTTTATTGTTTTTCGAACCAATTTTGTATGATATATCCGCAGACACCCACATGATTCTAACTTGACTAGTTATTCAAGTCAAAACAAAATTAAACTATTCAAAAGATTTGTTCAAATTTAATCGAAATTTATTTAAGTCGCTGGAATTCATTGAGCACTGAGTGGTTTCACTACAATACATTACTAATTTAATATCCATTCTTTTCGATATTTTGAAAACTTACTTTAGCCACGTTCACAACCACACAGCGAATTACATGAGTTGTAAAAGCGATGCAACGCAACAGTTCAATAACAACCACAACAAAATTTGCCGCACTTGGTAGCATAAAATTGAAAAGTATACTTTTTGGCAGTTAGAACCATGACTTATATATGAGCGATTCCACCAATTATCGGCCAACTGTGGAGGTCACCATCTGGAATCTTTTTGTAACTTTCCTAATTTGAAGACAATGGTGAAAAAAAATTTAAAAAAAAAAATGTGTCTTACCGTTATTATTTCAGCTGCAATCTGTTATGGTATATCTCTAATAAAATAACTCAGTCAGAATTTCTTTTATTAATGATGGTTTGTTGTTGGAATAAAAAAAAAAAGTATTAATTGTTTTTGATATAAAAAAACATGACCTTTTAGAAAAAAATAGTGCCTCGTTAAAAATTTTTGAAGAAGGCTCTTAACAGCAAGGTTAAAAAATAAAATGTTTTTTTGATTTTTTTTTCACTTTTTTATTTATACGTTAACTAATTTAACATTAATTTTCGAGAAGGGTTGTCTGTAAACACAGCCACAATAAATAACACTTGTCAACAAAATTTCAACTTTGTCGTGACACACGGACTTTTTTGATATTTTTTACTTTAATTGGTGATTGTAATAAAAAATAAACAGTTAAAAAAAATTTGCTAGACAAAGATTTTATTTTATTGAGTTATTTAAAATATTAAGAAAAAATACGGATCTCGTAAATCAAAAGTTTATTTTTTTATAAATGACTTAGAAAATCTAAGATTTTCTTGAATATTTAGCTTCTGGTTGGTCCCTTTTAATTGTCCAGCAGTAATCTGCTAACATATTTGGGCTCCATTTGCCCTGGTACCGCTTTTCCATATTAGAAATATCCTGATGGAACCTCTCGCCGTGCTCGTCACTGACAGCCCCTAAATTGTCAGGAAAAAAATCCAGGTGCGAGTGTAAAAAATGAATCTTAAGTGACATGTTGCAACCTAATGCTTGATATGACAATAACAGCTCGCTAACCAACTCTCTGTAGCTGTCGCTCTTGTGGTTACCCAAAAAATTTGCAACAACATTTTTAAAAGACTTCCATGCTGATTTTTCTAAATCGCTTAATTTTTCTTCAAATCTTGAATCTTTTATTAACTCCCTAATTTGAGGGCCAACGAAAATACCCTCTTTTATCTTTGCATCACTTATTTTAGGGAATTTTTCTTTTAGATACAAAAATCCACTCCCATTGCGATCCATTGCCTTCACAAAATTTTTTATTAGTTTCTTTCATATTTGCAGCATGGGCCACAGGTACAGACGGAAGCTTATTTCCATTATGCAATAAAACTGCTTTTAGATTTGCTTTCGAAGAATCAATGAATAAACGCCACTGAGAGAGATCAAAATCTATGTCCAACATTTTCATAAGCTCATTTATGTTATTGCAAAACACCAAATCTCCATCCTGAGAAAAATACGTTCTGAAGTGTTGATCACGGTTTCGAAAATAGCTAACTTTTGTATTATGATGTAGCAAATTCCATTCTTTTAGACGAGATCCTAATAGTTCTGACTGTTTTTTTGACAAATTTAAATCTCGAACCAAATCATTTAGGTCTCCTTGAGTTATCAAATGTGGCTCCTTTGCAATTTCTTCAAACTCAAAGTCATCGTCCTCGTCAACACATACACTTGAAGTAGACGGTTGTGAATTGTCGTTCTCAACAGACGTAGTTGCAACTGGTATTAGTTCTAGCAATTTTTTACAATGAGAGACTGGTCTTATAGCCGAAGATAAGTTAGGGTAAATAACTGTGTTTTTTTTCTTGTAATTTATACCTTTTACGTCAGTGAGACAAAAATAGCAATCTGAAACGTGATCTCGCTGTTCAGTCCATATCATGGGTACAGCAAACGGCATAGGTCGTGCACCTTTTTTCCAGTCAGTTAAATTTTTCACACACGTTATGCAACAGACATGAGGGGCCCAGGATTTGTCTTGATGGGCGACAGAAAAACCAAAACATTGGTGATAACACTCCATCACAAGATTTGTAAAATTTCGTCGTTGTTTTTTGAATGTAAGTTCTCCGCAGACATAACAAAAAGAGTTAGGATCATTAATACACTTCCTTGACATGCTCACAGGGTTAATAAATCCCAAAAAAGTGTTCAAATTCAACGATTAATATTTTTATAACGATTTACTTGTAAGCGTTTCTGTTAATTTACTGCCGTAGTACTAGTTATGAGTATTACCGTATCACAACAAATAGGAGGCTAATTTACATGTGGCAACTGTGATTTAATAATGAGGGTAGATTGATAAAACAAAATTAGCTATCAAAGTTCGTGTGGCAAAACCAGTGTTGACCAGTGTAATAGAATTAACAATAAAACACGGTAAATGTAACGCTTTAACTTGTGTTGTGTATGCTTTGGTAGTTGTCATTTCTATTGCTTGCTTTATTGTCACTTCTACACAAGAAAAATCGTAATATTTGCCGTGTTTTATTTATTCTTTTATTAATACTGGCTGTGTTTGTAGAGAACCAATTTTGAAAATGAACGCAATCTATACAAAATTTGTTTAGCCTTTAAATAAAATAAAAAAAATTTTAAAATAGGGGCAAAGGCATAAAAATTAGATTTTATATTTTTAACCTTGCTTTTAAGAGCCTTATTCAAAAATTTTTAATGAGTCACTATTTTTTTCGAAAATGTCATGTTTTTTTTTATAAAAAGAATTATCACATCTTTTTTCGTCCAACATAAAACCATGAAAAATAAAGGAAATCATGACTGAAACATTTTATTACAGAATTACCATATTGATTGTAGCTGAAATAATAACGACAAAAAAAAATGGTTTTTTACCTATTTTCCACCACTGTCTTCCAATTAGGAAAGTAACAAAAAGCTCCCAGATGGTGACCCCCATAGTTGGCCGATAATTGGTGGAATCGCTCATATTCTAATTGTGTTGTTAACCCATTAAAGCCCGCCCATAGAACGGCTTACGTTTTTGGTGCAGTTCTGTAATATGTGTCTGGAGAACCATAGAAGTTGATAGAAAAAATAAAAAAAAAAATTACCTTTGCACACACCTGAGATAGGACATGGGTAAGGTCTCAGGTGAAATTTCCAGGAATGTCGAAAAATCGCTGTTGGTTTTTTTACTTCCATAGAAGACACCTGAGGCTACCTGGAAAAGATGCGCGTTTTCTGTTTTTTCCATTTTCCTATTTTTGGCAGCACATTTCCTGAGCAATTTTCGACACAAAAAACTCAGATTTTTACCTGTTATGTTTCACCTGTCAAAATTAGACTGTTACATATTTTTTTTTGTTTTAGCCCATTTTTTGTCGTTACTATAAAAAAAAAATTGGCGCAATATATCTAATCTAGCCTGCGCTAGAATTTTTTACGTGTCAACACTTTCTTAAGATAAGAATCAAAGGAAAGAAATTTCACTTTTCGCTATTTAAAGATATGCGGATAACATTTTATGACAAGGTTAGTTTAATATTTGAGTAGTTTTGGATGCGTTTTATTGCGATATATAGATTTTATTACTTGTATTATTTATCATTTAAAATGCAAGTAAAATGGATTTATTAATTTTTAAAAGCAATTTTGGAATTGAGTTGTTTTGAATGTGAACACCTGGAATACAGTTGTTATGGTAATTAAATTAAATAATTTTAAAAAATAATAATAAAGGAAGATTAAATAAATGATTTTATAATTTACCTTGATCACAGTTTGATATGCAACCAAAATAGATTTTATAATATTTAATTCTTTAACTTTGGGAAAAAATTTCTTAGAACGTGAACACTGGAAATACAGTCCTTTTGATTAATAATTAACAGTGGATCAGAGCTTATTTTATGCAGTGCATACTTTCAACTTGATGGCTCTATAAGATAAATATATTCTTAGTAATAATAATCCTCTATATATTTTTTCCTGTAAATGTCCGCTTATTCCAGCAAATCTACAAACGCTACAGCAACACTTGATATATCATTAGAAAGTTCTTGAGGTGTAGGTAAGCCGGAAATTATTACATTTTTGTATAGTGGCGTAGCCTTTAGCAGTTATGAGAGCTTAAATTTGAAAAAATAGCAAAAATACTTCAAAATAAATTCGCTCTGATGTGCATGAGAAAGTATGATTTCCAAAACGAAGTTGGGAAGTACACCCGATTTTCGAGACGTTATCACTAGTATATTCTAAAAAATTTCCATAAAGCTTACTGTATTAATTAGTGTGTATAGTGTATAATACACTAGTTAAAGAAGTAAAATCATCGTATAAGGCTTTAAAGGCTTTGTAATGGAAAAAACTTGTCCATTCGGTAACATGCCGGACTGATAGTAATAAAATGCAATCGGTATGAATTTCCAATAGTTGGCTTCCTTTGTTAATCACTGCTTTGTAGGATTTGACTGATTTCTGTTGCTTTTGCATTTTTAATGTTTATTTTCTTTCATCTGCGTTACAGTGACATTGAAACTATTGAACGAGAACACATCGAAGCATCCAAAGACCTAGAAGGCTACCTGAACAATCCAATAAATGCATATCGTTTGCTGAAGCGCCTTCATAGCGACTGGAATACATACGAGGAGATAGTGCGCAGCATGGAGAGTGCCAAAAGTTGGTACAATTTTAACAGCAAAAATATTGCCGCCTCTTATGTTGTTTGAATTGACCCTTTCACTTGTTATTGCTTTAGTTTTTCTGAAAAACATGGCAGAACATCGTCGGATTAATGCTTTTCCTAGCGACGCGGATATGGAGGGTTCTACTATTGCACTTGTGCGCCTGCAAGACACCTACAAATTGGATGTGGTTCAGGTGGCTAGTGGTGTGCTCAATGGCATCAAGTATGGGTGGGTGTTTCAGTTGTGTTTTTACCAATGTAGAGCATAACAATTTCTCTTCAGATCTTCCATGAGCTGGCAGGACTGTTATTTGTTGGGACATTATTTATATAAGCTGCGTGACTTCAATCACACCATTCCTTGGTTGAAACAGTCCATGGAAATGTTGACAATGCAACAATATCGAAATGATCCAATATCATTAGATGTCATGGAGGATGTGGCGGCATATCATCAGGAAATGGGTAAGAATTGCACTTATGTGGGTGCCACAATAATAATTTGAATTAAAGTATCTTGTTTTTAGGTGATTTCGAGACGGCTCTTAGTCTAGTCAACAGAGTTTTTTCCATAGATCCACTTCGTCTCAATAATCAGGAAACCAAGAAATACTTGGAGCAAATGATTGCGGGGGGATTCAAAGAAGGACTAATGCATGAAGTAAAGCCTATTCCTGGAGATTACAGAGTAAGTTTTGGTTGATTATTAACATACATAAAGGATTTTGTATACAATATCTTTAAGAAATTTTCTTCGTTTTAATTATATGGAATATTAAATCAAATCTAAATTAAAGTGTTTGCAATCACTTTCCTCATCGATAGCAATCAAATGAGTTCAAGCTCTATGAAAAAGTGTGTCGTGGGGAGATTACAAGCACGCCAACTCAACTGCGTCCACTACGTTGCAAGTACCACACTAATAATGTAGCACATCGTCTCCTACAACCCTACAAAATGGAGGAACACAGTCTCGACCCATACATTGTACAAATCCATGACGTCATCAATAAACAGCAGATAAAAGTTGTTCAAAGTTTGGCCAAGCCACGAATGGAACGCTCAAAAATACGTAGCTATGATGGCATTGAATCGCAAACTTCACACTTTCGAACAAGCAAGAGTTCGTGGTTTGCGTACAATGAACACGATGTGATGCAGGATATGCTACGACATGTACACGACTTTTCTGGGCTGAATACAACACATGCGGAGGAGCTGCAAGTAGCTAACTATGGTATTGGCGGACATTATGAGCCACATTTTGATTTCTTTATGGTAAGGCGGAAGGAGCAGCAGGAAGGACAAAAATTATTGAAGAAATTTTAGTTTTATTGTCATTCTTTTTCTGCAGGATGATCTGTCTCACAATGAAGAGGACGGAAATCGGGTAGCTACTGCAATTTACTATGTAAGTGGTTGTGCCTGAGTGTTACATTAACCTTTATGTGCTCGGTAGTCTGCATTTGTAGCATTTTTGCTGAAAAAGTTGAATGGAAAAAAAAATTACACATCGAAAGGGTTTGAGATTTTCAGTAGCTTCCTGAAAATTAATCCTAAGCAATTTTGATCACTACCGGCATAAGAAAAAAAAAAAAAAGTTGTCACCTACTTTTCAAAATGATCCTCTCCTGGCCGATTGTCTACAAATGTAGACGTTACATCATTTTTTTTTCAAATCAAATTTTTTGATTTCAGCTTGTCGAAACATCCATTTTTGTCAATTTCATTATTCTTTGCTTTTATATGCACGTTTTTATGTGTGTTTTAATTCGCAATAATAGGAAAGAAGATAAGGGATTTTGATATGGTTTTCCATACAAATGAAGAGTGTTTTTTTAGAGGTATATAATTTTCAACAATGATATCTATCAGAGCAATGTCAGCATTGGCACGTATATTTGACATTTAAGTGCAAGATACTTTGAAAAATTAGTACCAATTATCTAGAAGACAAATTTTTCCAGGAGGACGACGTAACATACCGTAGATAGGGCCAAACCATCACTTTATTGGGATAAGCCTTTGGTGATCAAATCGACCTAAAAAATGGCCCAGTCAATTGGTTGCCTAGGTCATTAATTGGACTCCATGGGACCGTTTTTTGTAGAGATACATCATGTCACTCTTCTATGCTAATAAATCAGTTACAGTTGACAACTTAGCAGCCAAGTTTTCATGTTTGCTACAAATGTAGACACCCAACCGTCTACGTAAGTTTACAATCCCGAGCACATGAAGGTTAAGCAGCCACGAAAATAGCTATTGACATAAATTGTTGCATGATTTTCACTTAGTGATCGTTTTAATTTTAGCTCTCCGATGTGGAGGAAGGCGGCGGTACTGCCTTTCCTTTTCTTCCTTTACTAATTAAGCCAAAAGGAGGCAGCGTGCTTTTCTGGTACAATCTACATAGTTCCGATGAGCCTGACTATAGAACCAAACATGCGGCATGTCCAGTGCTGAAGGGTTCCAAATGGAGTAAGAACTAAGCAGTTTAGATATAAAATTTTTGTAATTTCACGTCTTATTTCATAATTTTAGTTGCAAATATTTGGTTGCGCGTGCGCAATCAGTTTGCTGTTCGACCTTGCAAACTTTGGCCAGAAGGAAGAATATCTGTAGAATATAGAGATTATGATTGAGATGTTTTAATAGCATTAGTTTATGTTAAGTTTATTGTATGTGCAACTTTATCTGGATATCGATATGTAGCGGTACACTGCCAATAAAAGTTTTAAGAAAAATATGCTTTGAATTCATATAGCCGAAGTAAATTTTTACTTAGTTTTGTGGAGCATTGATTATTAAGATTTCGATTTTAACATCGCAATTTGAACATTTTTAGTCCAGCTGAACCCAACAAACTGCTAAAACGCAACAAAATCGAATCATTTCTGAAGCAGATGGTAAGATAAAAACTGAGTCACTTACGACAATGCATAGTATCGCGGATGCAGACAACAGTATTGAAATATTTTAAAAAAATTAAGCAAATATACAGAATTACAAACAGGAATCTTATTATTTTGGATTTTAAAGGATTTTACGATATCTTTTTAGTTGTAGATATGCCAAGCCCCCTTGCGTGGCTCTGAAATGTCATGCAATTTCATTTTCACGGCTTAGAACTCTAGATTTCAAAAGAGATCGTAAATTTTAGCATCATGAATATGCATTATTCATTATACATATATTTTACATGATATAGCGTAAACTTTTTACTAAGAGTCGGAGAAAAATTCAAAATTTTTTTACTAAAAATCCATAAACATAAGCTTCTTAAAAAAACTAAAAGAAATTTTTTTTCCGTGTATTTAAATTTTTTTTTGGTATTAATGCATGTATAAAGCATGTAACAATGCTTTGACGTATTCTCCTAAAATTTAGTTTGAAGAAACTCACAAACACAGAAGTTATGGGCAATTTTCTTGAATAAATATAATAATTTCCAAAAGTCTTAAACGCAATTTAAAAACAAACACATTTCAACATTTTTTTTATAATTTCAATATGATTTTAATGAAGGCATTACAAAAATTAACATTTTGCCAAAAAATTTGGCTACGGCAGGTAAAAACTTTGAAATATAACTTCTTCCATTTTCTGGAGCATATTTTTGCCAAAATGCGAAAATTCATATGGGAAAAATACATAAATTTCCAAAAGCACAATCAAAAAAAAAAAAAAAACACATTTTTATAGCTTTTTAATTTCAATACAATTTTAATGGAAGCTTTGTTATGCCCGTATGATACTTAATTAAATTGATCATTGAAAATTAAAACTAGAGCAGTTCAAATAGTACGAATGCATGGATTCAATTGGTGTGAGTGAGTACGCATATGGTACGAATTGGAGAAAAATTTGTAGGACGGACTGTATTTTCTCTGCATTTTTTTTTTTTGCAGTTTCTTTCAATTCGTTCTTCGTCAATTTTCGATTAAATATTTACTGTGCTGTTAGTAATAAATTTGACACTTTTATAGTAATCAAAACTATTTAATATAAATGTATGCTGGATGGGAAGTGATGTGTGTAGCTAATATTAATTTATTTAATGCAGCTGCTCTTCAAAACACCAGAAGTAAAAAATTAACAACGTTTATCCTTTTCTTACAAAATATGTCTGTCCTGCCCGCGTGACACTTGTTTTCAGATTTTAAAATTGGACAAAAAAAATTACGTATCATACGGGCATAAATAATACATTTAATTTCCAACAAAAATAATGAAATTATTTTTACTACACCCGATTATCATGTGACTTAAGTTTCGTTTAATTCCCTATGCAAAAACGAATTGTATGAATTTTTTTTTTTTCAAATAACCCATTTTTTCAATAAAATCAGTTTTCATACAAGAAAATTATAAAAAATCAAAAATTTTTTCAAAAATCTACACATCTATGGCATAGTCTAAATGATTTGTGCACTAAAAATTAAAAAAAAAAAAACAAAATCGAACATTGAAGTTATCCCTACTCAAAAATCGACTTTTTTCAAATAATGTGAAAAAGACTATAGCGATAACATACACTGCCGGACACTTGAATAGCCTCACTTACATAAATGGTGCAAAATTTTTTTCTGAGAAAATATTATTTAAAGCATTTACAGTTCAAAGTGCGCTCAATCAGCTAAAAATTCAAGTGTAATGTAAACTATTTTCTGCAACATTTATTATTTCATCGCTACTTACAGAAAATGGGCTGCGGGAAAACTCTAACAAGTGTTGAAATAGGGAAAATTCTTGCCTTTAAGCAGGACAACCACACAAATCGTGAATTGCTCGCAGAATTGGTCGAAGTCCTCGTGTAGTTAACAATTTATTAAAAAATATTGAAAATTATGGCCAGAATCGAAGAGGTCGAATGTCAATGGCTACAACATCTACTGAACGAAGGGCAATTTTGCGAGAAGCATCAAACTCAACTCGTTGTGCTGGTAATACACGAGCTATAGCTTGAACATCGGCTAGTGTACGGAAAGTTCGCAGAGTGATAAGCAAGTGTGTCCACATTCGAAGGCAAAAATTGCAGAAAAGTCACACACAAAGGAAATAGATTGCAGTTTGCTCGATTGCACTTAAGTTAGATCATGGAGCGGCATTCAGTAATTTTCTGCGACGAAAAAAAGTTCAGTTTAGACCGACCCGATGGTTTCCGTTATTATTATCATGATTTGAGAAAGTCTGAAATGTTTCTATCCCGACGGCATTCTTGTATTGGCTCAGTCGTGGTATGGGCAGCAATTTCCTATCACGGTGCCACATATTTGGTTGTGGTTAAGGGCCGACAAAATTCATTTAACTACTCTGTAGGAAAATCAACTAATTTAAAAGTAGTTGATAAAGTAGTTTTTTGTCAACCACAACTTGTTGAAATTCTGACTTTTTTCCATAGAACGAACTAACTTATTTTGTATGGTGATGTCCGCTAAATAAGTCAATTGACTTTCGTCTGCATATATTTTCAACTACTTGTTAAATTAGTTACATTTGAATTATTTTTTTAATTGCTTTTAAATAACCAAATGAAAACTCTTACTGATGGCCTAAAGTTAATAATATTTGATGAAATAACATGGTTAAATATATATAAACTTGTAATCTAATAAAAATTTGCAATTAAAACATGTCAACATCAGAGTAGTTGCCGCCTTAATATAATTAAAAGTAGTTCATATACTGGTTTATTTTAAATTAGTTTTTTAATTAGTTGTTTTTAAAAACAAGTTAGTTTGTTCCTATAGGGTACATTGAAATGCTACAAATGCAAATAGTGCATTTCAACGAAATGTTTCAAGGTGAAAGATGGGCCTTCCAACAAAACAACGCAGCCATCCACACGGCAAGATGTGTTAAAATTTGGTTCGTAGACAACAATAACATAACTTTTTTAGATTGGTCACCGTTGTCCCCCGATCTTAACATTATTGAAAATGTGTGGGACTGTCTAGCCCGCAAAATTTATAATGATGACAAGCAGTTCGGAAACAAAGGACAATTGATTGAAGCCATTCAAGACAAGTTTCATAGCCTTCCACTTAATTTTGTCAAACACTTGCATTTATTATGAATAATAGGCTCTTTGAAGTATGTCATAACAGTGGAGGCTCGACAAATTATTAACAATAAAAACTCCATTAAAAATTTACTTAAAAACATTTGTTTTCATTAAATTCAAGAAGGTGAGGTTAATCTAGTGACCCTGTTGCAGAACACATAAAATAGCAAACAATTAGATTTTTACCATTATTTGAGAGTCTGCTTCAGTTTAGGTGTGAGAAACAGTTCAAAAGTAAATAAGAAACATTATCAAATAATGTTTACATAGCAAAAAATTAAGTGTCCGGCAGTATATATTCGATTTTTGTACTTTTTTAGTTTTGGTACCCAAGCCAATTAAATTACGCAATTCGCATTTATTTATTTTTTTTTTTTTTTTTTTTTTTTTAAAACTAGTTTTGAAGAAAATTTTTTGATAAAGACGCATATTTAAAAAAAAAAAAAATGCTGAACATTCATGTTTGCCGAGTGAAACAAACGAAATGAAACTTACACCGCATATAAAAGATATGATAAGATAGTAGGAATAACTATTCCACCTAAGAAATTTTGTGATTTTTTTTTTTACATTCTTTCAATGTCAACAACTACTTCTAAATGTTAATATTTTTGATGTTAATATTTCGGGACATTAAGCCTCGAAAATCGATAATCTTTTTTTTCTCCATACATGTCATGACACTTTGGGAAAACATGTGATAAAACTAATGTCTTACAAGTAGATCTGACCACATGCTTTCTAAGAACAAAAAAAAAATAATAAAATCTCGTCAATTAAAAATTGTCGGTAATCCGATTGTAATGTAGAACTGTAAGTGATAGTGAATAAATATATGCAGATACAACTTCATTTGTGTTAAAAAAACTTATGTGTATTTTATTTATCAATTCATTTGATATTCATTTGACATATATTCTGAGAAAAATAATTTTTAATGAGTGTTCATATATGTCTTTAAAATTTCTGAGCTATGAATGAATATATTTGAAAACTAGTTCTATGCAAATCTAATGCCATCATTATATTGAGTAATTTTCAGTTGAAAGCATACAAATTATCTTATTTTGTTTTTATTACCTTCAAGATACATATTTTCACAGCAAAAAGTTTTCTGCTTTAATAATGAATTCTTTGATAGCAGTGGAATAGCTGCAACAAAAACCATTTTGATTTTTACACAAGAAGCTTAACGTTGCTTAGTGCAACATTAGTGTGCAATTAAAATGATTGCTACTGCAGAACATAACTGTTGTTATGTTTTTGCCTGTTGTATTACTCGAACTTGCCACGTTCATTATTACATTACATGCCACAGTAGTTATGGGAATTATGATAATATCGATCGATGAATTTGAAATTCTGCAAAATATACAAATAGAGACGAGAGCTTGTATTTTCTTCTTAATGAGTGGTTTAGCAGCAACCAAACCACCTTACTTTCTTTCTTTCTTTGGAAATTTATCTCAATAATTGAAGGAATTGCATATGATGAGTTCAGTTAAAAAAACCATCCAGGTAACAACATAAGCATTCTTCATGTTCTGAACTCACAGTTATTTTACAAGTGCCATCAAATTATATTTCCCCAATGAAAACAACAAATATGAGTAGATCTTAATATTCAACTTACATCAACTCACTTTATCGACTTATGGCTTTTTTCCTTGTAACCTAGTATTACTGCCTTTGTAACCACTTCCAATGTAGCTATATGGAAATCAAAGTCTACCATGAAACCTGCTGCTTCACAACCATTCAACCCATTTAACCAGAGCTGTATTTTTTAACAGTATTATATCAAAGAGTGCTCAAAGCTTAAGCGGAGCAGTTCACATTGTGATGGCGCCAAATTAAATTTCGGAAATAATTCACATCGCACTCATCGTTACCTTCACTGTGTAGCCTAGAGTAAGCCAGGACATAGACGCAATCAAGTTTGGCTGCCTCTAGCAACGCATGGTTTGATTGCATTTAACCTTCATGGACATTTGATAGGTTGGTGGCAAAAAATGATTTCCTAATTAATGCAGTTAAGTCATTCACCAAACTGAAATACCTCAATTATTCGTAAAATTTGATGACACCATCGGGCATGCTGGCTAAACTGTGTGTGCTGGTTTATCTGGCATAAGTGACATCCACCAAATACAGTGGCACCCACTCCATTGATTGGATCAAAAACAAGCATAGCTGTAGGCTTACTCGCTAGAAGTTGTTAAATTCAATGCTGCGAAATGATGTATACAAAATGCGTGAATATTTTCGAGAAATTATTTCCATTGGGCATTTCATCATAATAGCAGTAAACCAATTTAATGTAAACTAAAATATCGAAAAAACTACTTGGACAATGATAACATGCTTTTTTTTTTGCTAAGTTTGAATTTGTAGTTTAAAAAGTTTAATTTAATTTGCAAACTTTTTTTTCTGAACTGTAAAAATTTTAATCTTAGAGGTAAAAGGTTCATCTCGTTTTTTGTAAGCATGTTCAGAATGGTGGTCATCGACTTTTGAATGTCTTCTATGTCCGCTTGCCTTTTATTACCACATGGAATTTATCCAATGTGTAAAGGTCACAAGAAGTCATGTCAGACGATTACGATTTTTTGTTAAAATGCTGTTTTTGGTTAAAAAATCCTTGATTAACGTCACAAAACCCAGCTCCTACTTTCTCGATGTTCCGGCTGCACATGACGAATACGAGCCACAAACTGTTCATAGCACCAAGTTAAAACATCATTAAACGTTGGACCAGGTGGAATGAATTCTATATGAATTATTCTCTTCGAAAAGTAAAAACAAACAAACATTGGGTGCATTCATCAAACTCAATATGTCATGTCTCTTATCAGGTATCGATTTAAGCTGTAATAGATTTTCTGTGAACTCAGTTCTTTTACAAAGATCAAATAGTGGACAAAAAATTTAACCAGGTCGCCGCAGTGGCATAGCATAAGCTAAGCTAGCAGCATACATTGGTACGTTAAAGTTTTAAAAATGTATGAATACTTTAGAGCGATATGTGAGTAATGAATTTACTTTGCGTAATCAATAAAAACTGTTGCATGTCTTACACGTTTGTAACGTTCAAAAGTTCATGAAAATTCATGTCAAACGCAATTGTGTTGTATATCAATTCATATTCATTAAGTCATTCAACTTACGTTACTCAACCACCCTTTATTGTCATTGAATTTATTCACGGGGTCATAAGAAAAAGCTGATTCAATAAAAAGACCACTGAGATTCAAGGGCGCAGGCAGGGGAAGGGGGCACTGAAACTTATTTTTTATTTAATAGATGTCTTTGTAAGTAGTTTCTATATGTAATCTTTTTTTAATGTGTGGTCTTACCTTTTTTTCGAAACTAGAGCTGGAAAAGTCAAAAGCAAATCAATATTTTTAAGGCGATATTGTACAGTTTTGTCCAAGCCATTTAGTATGTGTCCAATATTTTCTGGAAATTTATACTTATCAAACGGAAAGTTAAAAACTTAGATATTTACATGGAGTAGATCATATGAACATTTTTATTTTATTGTGCGTTATACAGAAATATAAATTTCGTTTGTATTGTAAGTTTGAGTATCGGTAGTAACTGAATAAATGTGGGAGTTGCATATATCGAACTGCTTCAAAATATTTTCCACTTCCGTTTTCGGCACTTGATCGGATCATACAAGAAAAAAAAAAAGTTACAAATTTACAATCCCTAAACCAAAACAGGCAAAGTGTTAACCCACTATTGCCAGTGGTATATGAATCGTAGCAAACTTCTGTGAGATGGAGCAAACAATTGAAAAAACTGAACACCGCCAGGTAAGATTTTTGAATTAATTCAACTGTTTTAGAACTATTCTTCAAAATATTTGCTTATAATTATATGCTAAATTTTGGTGTAGAGTTAAAATGTTTGTATGGAAAAAGCAACAGCTGTTCTATAAAAGAGTAAAAATGTATGCTAGTTACGTAAAAGCTCAAGAAGGGCTGAGAGAATTTTAATTATTTTTATGCTAATCAACTGCTATGATACCCAAATGAAAAATAGGATATACAATTTTTGCCACACCCCCATTTACCGCCCACAAATCAATAAAAGTGCTATATTTCAGACGGTTTTGGTTGTATTAGACTAAAATTTGGTAATTTAGGTGAGGGTTGAGGGGGGAAGGGGTAATTGAGGTTCAACAAATAGGCAAGATATCGTATTTAAACATTTTATAAGGAAAATCTTTAAGTAATTATCGCAACGAACTTGGGTCTAGAAAACAATTATCGGTTTGCTTAGGACAACAACTCGAAGCACACATCCCGACTTGTGAGGGAATGGTTGATTTACAATGTAAAGGAAGTGATTCCCCTTCCTCGCCAAAGCCCTGATCTTAGCCCCATAGAACATCTATGTGGTATTTTAGAGCAAAAAATACGACAACGACCGTAACTAGCAAACAAACGCTAAATGACAGGATCATGGATGAATGGAAGAAAATCGGATCTGATGTCACAAGTAATTTAGCCTTATCAATGCAGCAACGTTTAAAGGAGGTTATTTTGGCAAAATGGTTTCATACTCGTTATTAAAAAATGTATTTAATTAATTTTATTTTATATTAGCTGAATACCCGGCTTAACTCGGGAGTTGATATAAATAATTTTCGATTTCATTCGTGGATTTGAAAAAACTTTTCACAATCTGGATCTTTCAAACCGGTAACTTTGGCGATTTGAGCAAAATGTAGCTTCAACATCTAAAAATTATGAGAAAAAGTTAGGGAAATCGTGATTTGTGTGCGTGCCGCCAATCGCTTGCTAAAATATATTTTCAAGTCTTATATTGTATTCGATAGATTGCACATTTTTGAAAAATATCAGAGCAAAAACGAATTTTTGGCAATTCGCGAGGAAACTGGACAAAAATTAAATAAGCATTGAAAATAGAAATTGCAATGTCAAAACAACGCCTACTTACGACGCAACCCGATCGCAATGCCACCTACCGGGTCCAATTGCGAATCTGAACCATCCAAGGATCCACTTAAACACACACAAAAAAATTTCATCAAAATCGATGCAGCAGTTAAGGAACAGTTAAATAACACACGTACAAATTGTATAACAGCGCCCTCTACTTATCGAGACAGAGCAAAAGAGATAACGCCAAAACAGTTGCCGTATACCAAAAAAATCCTTCAATAAAATTGTTCATCCAAATCGGATCAGCGCCTTTCTACTTTTTCACGATTTCTTAAGAGATTTGTACTACAGCGCCCTCTGGTGTTCGATATAGTACAAAAAAGATAAGTCACCATATTAGAAAACACCTATATACCAATTTTCATGAAAATCGGATAAACAGCGTAGAAGTTTTTTTAAAATAATTGTACACAGCGCCCTCTGGTGTTCAAGATAGAACAGAGTAGATAAGTCATAAGAACTCAACGTATCCAAAAACATCTATATACAAATTTTCATGAAAATCGGATGAACGGTTTCGGAGATAAACTATAAAATAAAAATACCTTAAACACGATCGCTGCGCCACCTACCGTGTCCAATTGAGAATCTGAATCATCCAGGGATCCACTCAAACACACACAAAATATTTCATCAAAATCAGTGCAGCCGTTAAGGAACTGTTTAATTACATACACAAGTACAAATTGGACAACAGCGCTCTCTAGTTTCGAGAAAGAGCAAAAAAGATAGCACCAGAACCCTTGCCGTACTCGAAAATCGCTATTTACAAATTTTCATCCAAATCGGATGAGCAGTTTTGGGGTTTTCCAAGATTTCCTAAGATTTGTACTAAAGCGCCCTCTGGATTTCAAGATAGCAAAAAAAAAAATTTAAGTCCAAAACACTCATCGTATCAGAAAATCCCCTATTTTCCAATTTTCATCAATTCGGATGCACGGCTTAGGAGTTTTTCGAGGTTCTTCAAAATATTTGCACTACAGCGCCCTCTGGTGTTCGAGAGAGAATAGAGTAGATAACTCAAAAAAACTCAGCGTGTCCGAGAACCACTACATACAAAATTTCATGAAAATCGGATGAGCGGTTTTGGACTTTTTCGACTTTTTTAAAATATTTGTACTTTAGCGCCCTCTGGTGTTCAAGATAGCACAAAACAGATAAGTCCAAAACACTCACCGTATCATAAAACCCTATATTCCAATTTTCATGCAAATCGAATGCACGGCTTAGGAGTTTGTCGAGGTTTTTCAAAATATTTGTACTACAGCGCCCTCTGGTGTTCGAGAGTCAAAAAACTTAGCGTATCCGAGAACCTCTACATACAAATTTTTATGCAAATCGGATGAACGGTTTCGGAGATAAGCTGAAAAAACGAATGCCTGGAATTCGATCGCAGCGCCCCCAACTGGGTCCAACCTTTTTTACTGTATAAAAAGTAGCCTATATGTTGACCAGGGATATAAGAAACCTGGATGTCAAGTTTCATTTAAATTCATCCAGTGGTTTTCGCGTGATGCTTTAACAGACAGACAGGCAGACAGACAAAAATTTTAAAAATGCGATTTTCGGACTCAGCGTCATTCAAAACGCCAAACGCAAAAAGAATTTCAAAAAAATATTTCATGTACAGATTTTCTTTTTACAATTTTATATAGATATATAGATAGATATAGATTTTCTTATAATGTACGAATAATTTTTTGGGTTTTATTTTTGAAGTGTTATAAGATTTTAAGTTTTTAAAAAAATAACAGTATTGCAAATAAATTCACGCCTATTAGGTGATTATTAGGTTAATTATGACGGCAACAAATAAAGATTCCTAAAAAAAATGTATTTCGTCTTATTCGGTTGAACGTTTTCAATATAATAGCCACATTTCTGTTGATATCTCGTATGCACGGACAATTGTTCGAGACAGTGTATGTAGCTGAACACGGCTAATAAAAGTTTTAAAAAAAAAATACACATTAAATTAATATAGTTGAAATAAATTTTTATCTAGTTTAGAGGGATAAAAACCATGCCTAACTGCCATACAAAGTAGCCACTTTATTTCTTAAAAAAAAGTCCACAAAAATCATTCAATTGGCTTAAAATGTTGCACATAAGTTTTGATATTGAATGCACACTCTGAGTTAGAAATTTCACAAAATTATATGAAAACTTCAGCTACCTTGCAAAACCTTGTTAAATTCCACAAAAAATAACGTACGGACTTAATATTTTATATGTAAGCTTAAATATTTGAAACGTGCTGTAAGTAAATAATTTCTTTGATACTTGACTCATTGTAAAAAGTTTTTATGAATCAATTTTAATGTGGTATTAAATTTCGTGCAGTGTAAATTTGATATGAGGCACAGCGTTTTTTCGCCATAATTTCTAAAATAATTGCTTTTGGATTCTTCATGGATTAATTGTAAAATTTTCTTTATATAATTTTTTTTTAATTTTTAAATCATAATAAATTAAATTAAAAAAAAAAATAATAAGCATACAAATGTTTTTTTCTCGGCAAATGCAACTTAATATAAATTGAAAATATTTGAAAACTCATTCCATGCAAGTCTACTGTCATCATTATATTGACTGATTTTCTGTTGAAAGCATACAAATTATCTTATTTTGTTTTTGTATCCTTGAAGATATTTTCACAGCAAGAAGTACTCTGCTTTTATGATGAATACTTCGATAGCAATGAAATAGCTCCAACAAAAACTATGTTGAATTCTCATAAGGAGCTTAACGTTGTTGAGTGCAACATTAAAGTGCAATTAAAATGATTGCTACTGCAGAACATAACTGTTGATAACTGGAAAAACGGTTTAAGTTTAATTTTTCCTTGCCACTTCCATTCAGTAGTTTGAGGAAATATGAGAAACACTAACGAAGGATTTGAAATTCTTCGAAATATACAGGTAAGTATAACAAGAATTTTTATTTTCTTCTTAATGAGTGCTCTAGAAGAATATGATGCAGCCACCAAACGACCTTACTTTCTGTGAAAAATTTATCTAACAAATTAAAGTAATCACATATATTTAGTTCAATGAAAAACCCTCCAGGCTCCACTCTAAACATTCTTCATGGACAATTCATATCCTTCAAACTGTTTGAGTAATTTTCCAAGCTTATATTGCTTAAGAATTCCTTGCCGGAAGTCATTGAATTATATTTCATCACTTAGAATACTAAATACGATCTATCTTAATGCTCAACTAACATCAACTAGTTCAATCGACTTATGTGTTTTTTGGTTGTAACCTAGTTTTACTGTTTTTTTAAGAACTTGCAATGTAATTATTTGGAAATCAAAGTCTTTCATGATACCCGCTGCTTCACAGCCATTCAAACCATTTCACTAGTGCAGTGTATTTTAACAGCATTATATCGAAGAGTGCTCGAAGCTTGGCGCCAAATTAAATTTCAAAAATAATGCACATTAATTCATGATTTTCTTAAATCGTGCGGTATCAGACGCCAATTAACAGTTGAGTACAGTCCTCATCAAAACGGGGTAGCTGAATGAATGAATCATACATTAGTACAAGGTGTTTAATGATAGAGGCAAAGTTACCAGAATTTCTTTGGACCGAGTTCATTCACACATTAGCTTATATCAGAAATCGTTGTCCGATCAATTTTACCAAATTAAAGACACCAGAAGAAATGTGGTCAGGAAGAGTGCCAGTCGTACCGCATCTGTGGCAAATTGGAGGAAGTCGTGCATTTGCACTAGACAAAAAGCCGGATAAGTCCAAGTGGAAAGCTAAAAGCTCGCAGTTTTTCTTAGTTGATTATTATATGGAATCGAAGACGTCTCGCCTATGGCAGCGTGGTACAAGAATCATTTTGAAAGTTTGAAGCCACTAGTGAGGAAATTGAAGACGAAAGTAAAGGATTTTATGAATTTGAATTTTAGATTAATTTTGAAGAGCAAAAAGCTACCAAAGAAATTATCAGAGAAAAAGAAACCATAGAATCAGAGGATGAGATATATCTCGATAGCTCATTAGTTACCATAAAAGAATGATTGCGTTCTTGATCATTCGCAAAAATTAAAGAAGCTTGCCAAATAGCAGCAATTGACAGCGAAGGTGACCCAAAAACCCTGAACGAAGCACTAGCAACTCCTTGTGCACGAGAATGGAAAGATGCGTTAGAATCAGAGTATAGATCTCTTTTTAAAAACCAGTATAGACCAGATGGTACTATTGAAAACGACGCATAACATTTTACATCATGTTTTAAGCATGCAACGGGCTTCCGCGCGACTTGAGTTTCGCAAAACTGTGGCTCAGGAGATGCTTTTAATGGACGATACGGACTGCTGCCGACACTGAGGTGTATGAGTATTATGTCGAAACAGCTTAACAATCTGCATAGTGGTGCTATCCAGATAAGCCAAAACCCAAAAAACCACGACAAAGTCGTTAAAAGATTAATCCTAAATTGCCTAAGAACCCCGATTTTTCGTCGCCTGAGAAATTAAGTGTCATATGGTATGTGGAATTTTATCGGTTTTCAGTTAGAATAGGTTTCTTATGTATTGAGAGTGTCTCTTTCTGAGATTCAGAGGCCGTCATAATATTTTTTCGTATGTCGTATTTGGCAACTTATTATCAAATTTGGAAATTAAGTGTCGTATGTACAGTGAAACCCGCTTAAGTACCTCCCCCTTTAAGGACCTAGCCCGTCTTAGTACACAAAATTTTCGGGCATTTTTCACGAAAATTGATGAATGTTTACCCTCTTAGTACCCAATCCGCTTAAGTACCTTAAAATGCTAACATTTTTGGGTGAGGTACTTAAGTGGGTTTTACTATAATAACAAAACAATTTCTTCATAGGTTTTAAAAAAATTTATGTCGTATGCTTCTGGTAAGTTAAAAAAAAGTGTGGAATGGCCACATACGACACGCTAATTCTAAACAAATATCACTTTAAGTACTAACCGAAATGAGGTACGATCACTAAATTATAAGTAATTAAATAGTCAAATTTAACATGCGTATTCTGTATAAATTTAAATAGAATCGAGCTATAAACAAAGTTATTAGCCCTCAAACCTTGAATTCAATTTTCTCAAAACTATCGATGGGTTGACAACACTTAATTTTTCAGACGACTTTTTATCAAAAAGAAAAAAAAAAATATATGTTGTGTAAAAAAGTAAGGTAAACATGGTTTCCTCATTAAGTTTTAAAAAAAAAAAAATTTTTTTGAGAAATTATTTTTAAAATATTGGGTGTATCTTAAAAGATACACTGGGCACATTTTTCAATTCATTACCGAAAAGTATTGTATTTTTTTGAATATTTTAATAAAACACCAATAAAATTATTTATTTCGAGACATATCGCACTCCATCTACAAAACTGACACAACTCAAAATTTACAAATTTTTACTTTTTAATGTTAAACTAATCGTAGTGATTACCTCCATCAACTATCAAAAGTGTTCACTCCTCTTCTTACTCTTTATTTAAAAAAAAAATCATTTTGTCTCTTTCTTTTTTATGGAGTCCGTTGAAAAAAAGAGTAATTTTTTGCTTTTCCTGAAAATTTAAAAATTTTGAGTTGTGTCTCTTTTGTAGATAGTGTGCGATATATTATATATTGGGAAAATTAAGATACTTATATATTTACATTGTGGGTACATAAAATAATAAAAATTATAAATATTTGTTTACAAATTCATTTAATTAAATGATAAAATTAATACACATAAGCTAAAAATATTGAAATTTATGAGTGATGGTAATTGTAAAAGCAATTTTTTTTTTTGAAGTGATGCATAAATTTACGTTACACTTAGAATAGTACATTTTTGTTTAAGTTTAACAATTTGAATACTTTCATCTTCCTTTAGTGCCCATTGTGCAGCCCAGTGATCCGTCTAGCTATTTTTAGATGGAGTGTTAGATGAATTCGGCTTTGCCTCTAAAAGTGGCTGAAGACTTGGACGCCCACACTTAACTGGCTTAACTGTCATAAAATTATATAAAGAATCTTTGACCTGTAACTTAAAATTACTTAGTCGCATTTACTTATATGCTGGGTGATTCTTATTGATTATTTTGTGCAGAATCCAGGCATTAGCAAATGTCAAATCCATCAAGTGGTAAAACATCCTGTGTGTCCACTTGCGACTTTTCATCGTAATCTTATGGCGACCCATGCAGCTGTCAAGTAAATCTACCCCTTGTCCCCCTTGTCTCCCCCTGTCCCCCCATATACCGATTATATTCCTTCATTATTTGTGGGCATGAAATCATTTTTACAGCTTAATTCTTCTTGTCGTATCGTTTTATAGATGAGGATGTTACAGCTTTGTGCTGATCATGGGTCAATATATGTTTCGTACCGATGTAAGTTGAAACAAGATTAACAATTTTGTTGTCCTTCCACGACAAGGATGTCACATTGACGCCTTAAATTGAAGCAACAAATTCATGGCTATTGCCACGCTCATATTTCAACATTGTTTTTTTATCAGAAAGTTTACAGTTTTTATTCCGATTACGGTGAATGGCATTAATAGAAAGTATACCTTGAGATCGCAAATAAACTAAGAAAGGCAAAGTTGTGGAGTAGTTATCAAAGTACACGATATGATTTTGATAACGAGGTACTTCGAGCAAAAGCCTGACAACAATACTTGCGGATGTCTGCAGAACAAAAGTTCACTTTCAAGTGGTGCATTAGGTGCTCCAAAACAAATTTCAAAATTTTACGCAAGTTCTGTCGTGTCACATAAAACGAATAATTTAAACCCCCATTTCTTAGGTTTATTAGATAAATATTGCTTCAAGTAATTTTTCATTTTTGATGAGCACATTCGGAATGCTTCCAAATATTTTATTTGGGGAACTAGTTATTGGCCTGATAAGATAAAGTCTATCACGGTTTGGATCTTCAAGAGAAAGAGATCTTGTTGTATCATTAAAATTAATAAACTCATTTATTTTTTCGAACCGGTTTCTGGTCAACATTTTTTGAACAATTGGCACACATTGATTGTCATTTTCTGACCAATAATCTCGTGTGCTTGGCATATAAAATAAAATAGAAATAAATTTACGAAGATCAAATATATCGAAATTAATTGCATCATTTAGTTAAGAATAAATTTTGGTTTCTTCAACTAATTCAACACCTCCAAAGATTCTGGAAATAGGTATGACCAGACCTGAAAAGGTCCAACCCCTTCAAATGATCCGGTATGCTATTGTCCCCCCTAAATTGAATTTCCTCAGTGGTATACTGAAGATTTCATTTCTACCATATCGCCCTTTCAAATTCCAAAGATTTGGGATCAACGGTTACATTTTGAAATGCTGAAGGGAAATAATTTGAGGCAGACTGTAGGGGTATCTAACTCATCAGCTGTAACGATCTGTATTAAAATTCCTTGATTATTGGCATCATTAATCATATTCACAAAGGTATCGTTTTGAGGAAGTACTAGGATTAATCTTATCCACAAAATTATCGATTTCTTGCAGATTATAAGTTGTTGGTCTCGCCTTGGGTGTCTGCATCATATATTCAAGCTCGTCCTCTAAATCATCAACACTCTCATAACCAAGCTCAGGTGTATCACAAAATATAGCGCACACTTCATCGTTAAACATTTTGATCTAAACAACCGGATCTAAGTCTAAAAAATGCAAATCATCCAGTATCTCAAAAATTCGACCCATTTGGGGAAAACTGAGTATAGACGTAGAATCAGCTTAAAAAGTTCTTTTAGAAAAGTCATCCAGGTCTCTGGATAAAAAAATTTTCCTGAATTTGTACACTAGTGTAATTAAGACGGGACATGACATTCGCGGCAGAGAAAACAGACCTTAAAAATTCATAACTCAGTCAAAAACAAACATTTTTCCAAAATTTTTTTTTTATTATTGTAGAGAATTGAACAAATTACAAGCAAAAAAATTCAAAAAAATATATTTTTCACTCCAACATGGTTTTATAGAGCTCCAAACTGGCGGCAGAGAAAAAAGGGGCCCTCGTGGTTGCAGCGCTGGGAGCTGCAAAAATTGTCCGATCTGGAAACAAAATGACTTTTTTAAATCTTAATAAAATTGGTTATCGTATGTCACGAGCTTTTTTTTTAAATTTTTTATTCAATTTTTGGTGATGTTTCAAATTTGAAAGTGTGTTTTTTCGAAAAAAATATTGACTTTAAAAATTCATAAAAAATCGAAAAAAAATTTAAAAAAAAAGCTCGTGTCATACGATAGTGAATCAAGTTTAGAAAAATACTAAAAAAAAAAATTTCATCAAAAAATGAACCCGCTAGTGCCGCAGCCAGTACGAAAAACATGGTTTCGAGATAAACGCGTTCAAAGTTTGTGAACAAAGAAAAAAAAAGGTTTTCTTCAATCTGCCATGCCTGCTTCGTACTGTATGCCTTCGTTATCTTGTGTTGTGCTGTTTCTTATAGTTTTTTGCAATCGTTTAGCAATTCAGGCTTCACCCTTCACCTTCATGTAGGTACGAAATAACAACCACCAAAAGTCAGGTAGCAAGTAAAAATACCAGCTGCCGTACGTAGGTAGGGCAAAAATTAAAAATGCGCTCTCACTAATCCGGCTGTAACTTTTGAACCCGTAGGAATTTTTCCATGAAATTTTTTTTTTTAGAAGAATATTTACTAAAATACAAAATTATTAAAAAATAGTCGATTTAAAAAAACTGCCAATGTCATATAACCCCTTAAACGTTTCGTTTTATTTGCACAGTCTGTTTCAATTTTGAACAGAAGGTATGTCTTTAGAGATACTTCAATTACTAAAACAGGAAAAAAACCACAAACTTACCTATTATTAAAAAACATAAATAAGATACACAAAGTTAAAATTTCTTAAAGCATTTATTGTTCGATCACTTTCCGTTATCAAATTAAAAAAAAAAATAATAATTTCAAATAAAATTTACTAAAATTATAACAATTGAGAATGGATTCTAAGAGTTTCATATTTTGAGTAGAGCTGCAAAATGCAGGCAGAGTATTGCAATGCTATGACAGATTGATATGGTACCTATATTTATAGAAAAATAAAAGCTAAATATTTAAAAGAAATACAAAATGAGTTATGTACTTAATAGAAATAATTGAGCACAAATGAGTTGACATTGAGTAAAGACAGCATTCATACGCATTTAACTTAAATATAAAATAGATATCAGTAGTAAACTTAAAGCTTAGATATTGCATTAAAATTCGTTTAAGAAACAATTTAATATTTAAATCAAGTCTATGAATTATTTGATTTGGGAATTAGTTTATGTATAATTGTCGATTGAGTATTTTTAACTAATTAGATGGCAAATTCGGCATTATCGGGCTCTAAAAGACAGGGTCGTCTAAATTCCTGATGAGCTTCATGAATCCATTTGTTGGAAACTATAGATAAGAAGAGAAAAAAAAATTATTTAATATATGAAAATGCAATTGGGTTACAATTAATATAGTAAACATACCCCACTTGGAGCCAGTGAGTACAGGACAAGCAGCATGACGCGTTCTAAAGTCACCATCACCGGACCTATGCAGATTCCACCAGAAAGCAGCGCTACCCTTTTTAGGAAACAAAGCTCTGCGTATTGTGGTGAAGACAGTAGCACCACCTTGCTCCACATCGCTCATCTGTTGATATAAGATAAACAGAATTTTTTAAAAATGCAGCTCAAATTCTTGTGTCAAAATTTAACTTACATAGAAGAGCACCGTTGCAATGCGATTACCGGTTCCTAGACCCACAAAAGCACTAGCTTCCTCACGCTAAAAGTAAAAAAAAAAAAACACGTTTATTTTAGTATATAATGCTTCAACACTACATTCCACCTTCCCCCACTTACTCTGGCAAAATCAAAGTGCGGTTCATAGTGACCACCAATGCCGTAATTGACCACCTGCAGCTCCTCGGCCGACCTCATATCCAGGCCAGTCATATCGGAAGTGCGCTGAACTATATCGCCAATTTTGGGATGCTCCTCCGTCTTTAACCAGGACGACTTGCTAATGCGATAATTGGCCACTTCCAGCTGACCAGTCACAGCATTTTGCACTGTGGCACGACGAAAACGTGGCAATGCCATTTTCTTTACCAGCTCAATTTCGCTATCATACATCACCTCATGGTAGATTACAATGTAAGGATCCATGTTTGCTTCCTCTAGTTTGAGTGGAGCTATTTTAAGAAATGGCACATTATTGCTGACATAACGACAGCGCAGTGGACGTAGCTCAGCAGGCGTAGGTGTAAGTTCGCCACGACAGAGCATTTCATAGGTTCTACGTTCCGAATAATCAAGTACGCCAGGATCAGCTTTGGCAACAGGCTGTATTTGCATGAATTTATTGTCAATAAGAACAGAATAAAGCATGTAGAGCTTCAGCTTACCAGATCAGATATGGGTGTATCTTCGGAATCATCATCGCCCTTGACCTTTTTATCGGCCTTAATTTTAGCGAGTTCCTTCTCATAGAACACCTTATTGCCATTGGCGCGCTCATGTTCAGGACTCAACTCTAACAACTCGTTGGTCATTGTCAAGGCACCCTCAATGTTTCCTACGAAAAAAAAAAAAATAACAATATAAACAATGAACATAAAATCTAATAATAAAATTATCAATTTATCTACACGTATTTAAAAGCCAAAAGCCTAAAGGTATGCAACATTTTTTGTGTGTTCTGTATAACTTAAGCATTCAGAATAGGGTGCTTATAAAATATTCATGAGACTATAAATGTTAAAACTTTTGCCACTGTTAGTGGCCAGCTGGGTAGCGTTGTTGTTGTTTTTTTTTTTTTATTTTCTTCTTTGGCTCTCACAAGTTTTGTTTGACTAACAAATTGTTTGGTTTGACTAACAAATTGTTTGCAGCTAGTTTGTCTCCATGGCCAAGCAAACATAACAAATACCAACAGCGCACAGTGCTTTGAATGGGAACAAAAATACAATAGGGGTCTTCACACCGGACTCCTTTGTTTGTTAGTTGTTACTTGTTATTTTCTTACATAAACTTTGTTTTTATAAAATTGTCGAACAAAAACAAAGTGCATGGAATACAAATAACCAGTAGAAACTAGCAAACTAACGAGTTGAAACTCCTAATAATAAAAAGTTTGATATTTAAAAATATTTTAATGCAAATAAAAGTCAATAATTCAATTGTCACAAATCAGAAAGAATTTTATTAACATTTTTATTAATAAAGATATGTTAGTTTGCTAAGCCTAAACTTTTTAAGGGAGGTCTTACAAGGAAAGGTCCCCAGGTGACACTCGTCGATTTGAATGATTTTCGGATATGTGAGAGAGGACAAAAATTAAAGGTTCATGTATTCTTTTATACGTGTTCAATCGATGGTTTAGAGTTTCAAAATGGCTTTTCAAAATCAGCAAAAAATTCGTTTTTTCGCTATAACTTCCATGGAAACATACACATATTTCGTATCAAACGATAGATATTAAAAAGGCAAAGATTGTTACGTTGTTGTGGAAATTTTTAACAGTATATAGTCGATATCATGAGGAGCCCGTTATAGTAAAATATTTGTTCTTAAAAAATGCACTTATTTGCTTAAAACCAAAATTTTTTCTACTGATAAAGACCACATTATGGGTATCAAAAATTATATTTTTTCTTGAACTTTCCGTGTGTGTTGGTATTTGATACGAAAAGTTTATATTTAACAGGACTTCCATACAAACTGTATGCTTCTTACTTGTTTGTCCGAAGAAATGAGAAAAAGTCATTCGAAATTTGAAGTTATGAGTCCCAAAAATTTAATATTTTCTCAAAAAGTAACATAAACATAGTTTTTGCTGCAAAAATAATTAAAACTTAAAATTGCATTTAAACTGCCTTTCAAATGGCTTAAAATCTTCTAGCCAAAATTGTTTCAGTTTTACATAAAAATTAATTAAATGTTTCTGTCATTAAAAAACAAGGGTTCCCAATTTGATTTTTTGTAGAAATAAATATTTTTTAAAATGTTCTTTCTATATTTTTAACAAAAAAGACTATCTTAAAAAATAGTTTATATGAAAAAAACAAAAGTTTTTACTAAAAATGTATTTCATAGGTACTATTATTATTATTACTTTTATTATTATTACTATTATTATTAGAGTATGGCAAAACTCGTTTTCTGTTAATTATAAAATGTCTATATGCTTCCCTCATTTTTATTAAATAACCTTGCTCATATTCAAAATTAAAAAAAAAAAACAAATATTCTATCATTGATTTTTTTTCATTCACAGGTTTTTGAAGGTATCTACACGAGTTAAAGCAGTATCTTTTATCTTTTATCTTTTATCTTTTATCTTTTATCTTTTATCTTTTATCTTTTATCTTTTATCTTTTATCTTTTATCTTTTATCTTTTATCTTTTATCTTTTATCTTTTATCTTTTATCTTTTATCTTTTATCTTTTATCTTTTATCTTTTATCTTTTATCTTTTATCTTTTATCTTTTATCTTTTATCTTTTATCTTTTATCTTTTATCTTTTATCTTTTATCTTTTATCTTTTATCTTTTATCTTTTATCTTTTATCTTTTATCTTTTATCTTTTATCTTTTATCTTTTATCTTTTATCTTTTATCTTTTATCTTTTATCTTTTATCTTTTATCTTTTATCTTTTATCTTTTATCTTTTATCTTTTATCTTTTATCTTTTATCTTTTATCTTTTATCTTTTATCTTTTATCTTTTATCTTTTATCTTTTATCTTTTATCTTTTATCTTTTATCTTTTATCTTTTATCTTTTATCTTTTATCTTTTATCTTTTATCTTTTATCTTTTATCTTTTATCTTTTATCTTTTATCTTTTATCTTTTATCTTTTATCTTTTATCTTTTATCTTTTATCTTTTATCTTTTATCTTTTATCTTTTATCTTTTATCTTTTATCTTTTATCTTTTATCTTTTATCTTTTATCTTTTATCTTTTATCTTTTATCTTTTATCTTTTATCTTTTATCTTTTATCTTTTATCTTTTATCTTTTATCTTTTATCTTTTATCTTTTATCTTTTATCTTTTATCTTTTATCTTTTATCTTTTATCTTTTATCTTTTATCTTTTATCTTTTATCTTTTATCTTTTATCTTTTATCTTTTATCTTTTATCTTTTATCTTTTATCTTTTATCTTTTATCTTTTATCTTTTATCTTTTATCTTTTATCTTTTATCTTTTATCTTTTATCTTTTATCTTTTATCTTTTATCTTTTATCTTTTATCTTTTATCTTTTATCTTTTATCTTTTATCTTTTATCTTTTATCTTTTATCTTTTATCTTTTATCTTTTATCTTTTATCTTTTATCTTTTATCTTTTATCTTTTATCTTTTATCTTTTATCTTTTATCTTTTATCTTTTATCTTTTATCTTTTATCTTTTATCTTTTATCTTTTATCTTTTATCTTTTATCTTTTATCTTTTATCTTTTATCTTTTATCTTTTATCTTTTATCTTTTATCTTTTATCTTTTATCTTTTATCTTTTATCTTTTATCTTTTATCTTTTATCTTTTATCTTTTATCTTTTATCTTTTATCTTTTATCTTTTATCTTTTATCTTTTATCTTTTATCTTTTATCTTTTATTTTTATTTATAAAAATTTATTGTTTTTACAATACCAAACTTCAAAGGATTTCAAATCAGACTGGAGTAGATCTGAATTGCCTTTAGAATTAACCGTTCTGTATATTTTCATATCATCGGCATAAATATGCACGTACTCACTTGGATTATGCAAATCAATTTTGGTTTCCTAATAAAATAAGCATGTTGATCGAATAGAAATAATCCAAAAACGTTTTGTTCAGCTTACTCTGAACAAGAGGCTTAAGTAGAACTGAGATTTTAGGCCTTCCTTCTTATTTCCTCAACGATTGATAAAATAAACAGAAGTGGACCATGTAGCCTACCCTGAGGAACACTAATTTAGCAATAAATTCAGTAGACGATTTACCTCGGAAACGTTTTTAATAAGTTTGCTCCATCAAATACGATGCAATCGCGTTCACAAAATATTGTGTAGATCCCATTAACTTGAGTTTTAATAAGATTAGTTTCTGTGGCAGCTTGCTTGGGATTTCTCAATTAAAACGGGATGGCGGGAAAAACAGGGTAAACGTAGAGCTAGTAATAAGACATTTGAGCATTTTTTTAACCACCTTATCGAACCAAAATATAATAGAAGTCTTAATTATCATTGTTTTCATATTGGTCATATTTTTCTTTCAACTTAGTTTTTCTCGATTCAAATGATTCAAATGAAATGTTCTTGATAAAGAAAATATTAAGTAGATCTCTAAAAAATATTTTTAGATTTTCGTCCAAGAATATTGGTTCTGACTTTTAGTTAAAAAAGAAAAAAAAAATGTTTCAATTTTTTTTTTTTGTCTTCCACTAAAGGCCTTATTCATACACGGCAACAATAGTCAGCAAAGTAAAAAGAGACTTCTTTGGTTACAAAAGTGACAAAAATTGTCATCTCTAAGTTAGCAGGTGGCAAGAAGTAACAAAATTTTTGTTTTAATCTTTGTTGAATAAAATTTTCATGAAATTTTTATAGAAAAAGTCAATTAAAAAATAAATTCAACATGCGAGCAAGACTTTTTTTCTCAATTTTGTGGGTAGTATTTCTCTAGCAATTAATTTTAACCAAATTTTCAGAACAGCTAGAGCAAAAAAAAAAAAACGAAAATATTTGAAGATACATATATAAAAATTGTTTTTAAATTAATATCAATACAGAATGTTAAAGTATCTGTAAAAATAAATGAGTATATATAATATGATAATATAATTTTTTGGACAGAAACCTATGATTGTTCGGCTGAATGTAGATATTTTGAACGAAAATTGACATAAAATCGGCTAAAATTTAATTTATATTAATATTGTTCGTTAAAGGTATGAATGGATTTGCTTTTTATATATTGTTGTTTATATAGTAGAATGAAGTCACGAAAACAATTTTAATTTTTAAGTGCTTCTATACATTATTTTGAAAACGGGAAAACAAAAACTTAAAAATGGGAAAACAATTATTTTGTATGCGAAAATAAAGGAATTTTATCGACATCTGATAACACTGGTGTAAACACAGTCGATCTTTGGTCAAAACAAAACCTTAGAAAGACGCACTCTTTTGTCGATTTTATTTGTGTTGTTAATTGAGTTGTGTCAAAAAAGGTCAAAGAATAATTATAAAATTTTTAGAATTTCTACAACTTTTGCAACTAAAATATGTTGAAGTAGGAAGCGTGAAAGTATGCAGTGTTTTGTATAGTTGCACGTTAATTGCAAAAAATTTATTTTTGATTTTTCGAAATCGTGTTCAATAGAATGATTTAAATTGTTTAACAAAATAAAGGTTAGCTATAAAGCAAAAAATATTTTTCATCAATAAAATGTGAACGCGGTTCAAATCTGACTGCTTTATTTAAAACAATCCCTCAAAAATATCGAAAATTCTAGTTTTTAAGGCAATTTGTGAAATTAGCATAAATCTGTTTAAAATATTGAAATCAGCGACCTCAATTCAACTAACATGAAATCTTTTATATAGATCAGACAACTCCTTCTATTTTTGTACCTTCTTTATATGGGCTCAATGCACTGTGCAGTGTAGAGAAAACAAAGACTAAAGTTTTAATGTTTACAAAAGCATAAAATGCTCAAAGTTCTCTAAGAGCTTTACAAATAAATACCCAGTCACAAAAAACAAAAATTTCAATTCATTTAATCAGCCTTCTCAAAATGCATGTATTTCTGAAACTTTTATGAGTTGCACGGTTTTTTTAAGTTGGTTTTCCAGCATTTGCTTGTCATATCCTGTCACGTTCGAAATTGTAAAAAGTTGTGGTGCAAGGAGTTCCAAAGTTATGGCTATCAATTAGCATAAAGGTGTTCTCCATAATGTGCATGTCTATTAAAATACACTGTGGAAAAAAAGTATATCAAAAAAAGTTTTCAGTAAACATTTAAGCTGGCGGCTTGTAGTTTGAAATATTCGGTGGATTCAAACATTTTTATTTTATCATACAGGATAGCGGAAAAGTTTGTTATATACATTGAAAATTCCTAGTTATTACAAATAGTTATTTTTTTTTAAGTTAAATTAAAATTTAAATTACAAAACGATACATCAATCAGAGCATTTTGCATCGGAATCTATCCAAAAACATCACAAAACAAATTCCCAACGAACAGTACAATTTAAACTCGTACTAAAAAACTGGTCCTAAGAGGCTTAAAGGATTAAAACATGTTTGTGCAGTAAACACACAAATATGATTTGATGGTTGATACCGATTTAATTACAGTTAGATGCAAAATATTTCAGTTGAAGTGTGCTAAAACTAACTTTAATTCTCTTGTACCAGTTATGTACAGTTCGGTAACAGGATAATCTGCCCAATTTTTTTTTACACTCAAAACAATGTGTAATAAAAATTGACCTAGAAATGGCGCGTTAGTAGTAAAAACACGACTCCATTTCCATTAAATTTTTAACTGAGTTGTGTTGTGTTAAATGAAAAACTATCCTTGTGTCACTTGTGTGCAGAAGATACTCCAACAGCAGCAACTAATACAACGGTAATAATATTTTATCAGTTGCATAGCAACATGATGCTCGTCCCAGCTGACAGTAAAAACAAGATGAAGCAACAACTAACAACATTTTCACAAGCCAGTTGAAGGCGGTGTTTTTCATTGTAAAGGTGTATTTGGGAATGAGAGCAACACTTTAATATTATAATTTTAATGTCACTCCAAAAAAAACATGAAAACGTTGAAATACATGGAAATTCAGGATGAACATTTTATTTTTTTTTGCACTTTACCAAACAATGGTGTTGAAAATAATAATTTGAGTGAGTGTATTTTTTTCTGTTAATATTTTATGTCTTTTCAATTTTATAATACTTTGTGTCAATGATAACAAATATGGTATTTTGGAGAAAAAAATATCTGTCAATAAAATACAGTAGTCATAAATTGTAATAAAATATACAAAATTTATCAAACAAACTAAACCATTCATTTTCGTATTTCCATTCAATTCCGACTCACATGGCTTGGAATAAAACAAAACCACATCACTGTCACCTCCAACTACAATCTTTTAACCTTTTATGTAAATCAAATTCTGCAAAGTAAGCCAAGTTCTAATTTCAAGTCGAAACTAATTTTTATAAGTGAAATACTTAAAAATAAAATATCCACCACTCTTAAGTGTCAAACTTTTGATAGTCGAAAGTTGCCACAAGGTTGAGAAAAAAAAAACAGCGTAGAGTAAACTTTTACCACGTAGAAATTTTCCGTGAAACCGGCAAAAACACCACGTTGCCTCATAATGGCAGGTGCTGCATGTGTAAATAGCTGTAAAATTCATACAGAGAATTTTATTCCCAAAGGCAAACATATTTTTCCACGCTCAACGCGAAAGTGCAAAGTTTAAAAAGTTTGACAGTTCTAAAAATTTTAAATTTGCAAGTGAAAATTTGATGAGGAGCAAAACTGGGCTTTTAAACAATTTCTTGTAAGCGGACAAAAAAGTAGTGTAGAAAATTCTTAGAAGCAGCCAAATACCTACCTTCTTGATATGTTGAAAAGGCTAGATACTCCAAAATATCCGCCTTGCTTATGGTCTGCGTTTGATTACGTGGCTCCTCTAACAGGCGTGTCATGGCTTCCTTCATCCACAGCACTGTGTGATAGTAGTCATAATTGACATATGACTGACGTCCTAGCTCAAAGCAATCATCTGAAGACATTTCCGTGCTAGAATAAGGTAGAAAAACATCATAAGAGCAAATTAAATAAAGCATTAACCCATTAGTGCTCGGTGGCAACTACAGTTGTGTACCATAAGAGCGAAACAAAAATGAAAATGTTAAAATTCAATAGTGTTAAAACTAAATAAAACTAGTAGGGAATGGAGCTTCGGCAGGGTACCCTTTTTTTTCAATTCCACTCACTTTTGTAGGCTTAAAACTTCTCATTATGCTAAAGAATATATGTAAGATATTAAATAAAGTGCACCGCCCCCTGTATATTACCACCCAATTTTATAAACTTAAGATTACTCAAATTACCAAGGATTATGTGTGAAAAATTTGATTGAAGTCAGACACACGATTAACAGAAGTTCGATCAAAAGTAAAATGCCACACCCACTTTTATAATGTAAGGACTTCATATTATACCGAAGAATATATGTTGGATAAACGATGTGGGTGCAATTTGGGTACATACAGACCCAATTTCATTCAGTTTTATACATTTACGTTTGTTTTCTATGATATTTTGATGACGTCATTTTGTATGGAAGGTAGGCGTGGCTTTCATTCAATTTTACCAAATATCATAGAGATATATTCTGTTATATATCAAAGCTTATGTGCAAAATCTCAAGATATTTCTTTAATTTTTGTGGATTTTTAAGAAATTTTACGTTTAGAATAAAGCCACTTTGTATGGGAAGTAGGCGTGGTTTTTATACAATTTTGCCAATTGAGAGATGTTTAATATTATATATCAAAGCCTATGTGCAAAATTTCAAGGCATTTTATTAAGTTTAGTGGATTTTTAAGAGATTTCACTGTTAAAATAAATTCACTTTGTATGGGAGGTAGGCGGGGTTTTCATCCGATTTGGCTCATTTCGGAACTTGATCTCCATTTTTTAAAAAGAAGCTTATATTTTGAATTTCAACGCGATAACTTTAAAATTACGGCTGTAATCGTGATCACAGACGGACAGACTGACGGACACTCGGAAATCGACTCAGAAATTCAAAATGATATGCATTTTTCTATACCTGCCACGCCTCCTTATTGGCGTTACAAACGGAATGACAAAGTTAATATACCCCTTACGCAGTACGCTTTGGGGTATAACTAGCAAGGAACTTTTATTCACAGGGTCCAAGCAAAAATACCCACGCGGCCGTGTTTAAGTACATATATTCGTAGTCTTTAGCCATGTACATATAAAATATTTATGTTTGATCTGCAAAAATATTGCTGCCATGCGTTTAATTTAATTTTCTTATGTTGGTATGTTAACGTTGAATAACTTTTGGCATTTATCAGAAAATTGACTTGAGTACACAGATTTTTGAAAAGCCAATTCAGAATCGCTCCACACCGAAGCAAAGCGCCGAAACAGTGACGCTGTACATTGCAAGTAGTTGTTATCTCAAATTGAATATAGTCGAAAATATCGTGGTCAACAAGCACCGTCTGACAACATTATTCGTCGTTTGGTGTCGAATTTTATTAAGCAAAGGATATTGGGAGATCGTTAACATGTCGTTCATCAACATCCAAGACGTTCTAATGAACTAGCTGAAGCGGTAAGAGAGAGTGTTACGGAGAACCCACATGTGTCGTATCGTCACCGCGCTCAGCATTTTTGCGTCAGTGGAATCACTTTGGGTGATGTTATGCTGGTGGTCAAATGATCCCTGATCACCTCACTTTTTGCGCTCTTTTTTCGTTTGATGAGCTCTGTGCCCAAAGTATGTTATACTGGCGGTCATATGATCCCCAAACATTAGCATAATTTTTGCTACTTTTTTTAGTACTTTATCCGAAAAAAGTATCATCGTTGAAGCAGGTTTCATTACTGCTTTCATACACTTCGCACTGAAATTGTACTATTTTAATGCTTAAACACAAATGTTGTGAATAGTTCCACAACGCAACACTGTTTTGATCACGTGATTTCATATTTTTATCGAATCATTTGGTGACCGTGGTGGGCAAAATTTATTCTCTCGCTCTCAATTTTTCAATTTACATTGAAACAACAACAATGCGTGCCAATGGCGTGCCAATGACCGTCAGCATAACATAGCCTCAACGCTTACCTTTGCAGCACATTTTCAAGGAAGATTTGCATTTGTTTCCATATAAAGTGCAATTGACTCAAAGAACATTGCCAACAGACCGTCCACATTGCTTGGAATACGTAGAAACAGACGCTCGAATGGTTGACACAGAACCTGATTTTTGGAACTAAATTTTGATGACCGACTAGGCTCATTTCAATTTCTCTGGCGCCGTTAACAATGATAATTTACACATTTGTGTTACGGAGAATTCAGACAAGAACAACATAATACCATACCGTTTGGGCCAAAACCATCATTGGGCTATTTTTCTTCAAAGAAGACGAAACAGTCGAACAGTAGAAATCGATTTCGATGGGTGTTAGCTCATTGGATTAAATGCATAAAAGTGAGGAACTGCTTTTTACTTGATTTTTTTAACAGTTACTCGTTGTCATATGCAACGATGGGAGTTTTTGTTAATTTGTTTATTAAAGTTTTTGTTTGATTATTTAAAGCTATGATAAAAATGTTTAATGTTGTTCTTAGCAGTTTAATGTTTTAACTTTCAAAACTTTTCAATAGAAATTATTTCACTAATGTCGAAAAATAAATAAATAATTTTTATAATATTATTTCATTGCTTAAATTTTCCCGATATCTAGGGGGACAGCTACTCCCTACTGCCCCTCACTATGCCCATGAATGGTCTTGAAAATGAATTTGTGCGCTAGAACAAGAAAATTCTCTTCACGGCACTTTAAAGCTACTGCCAGTACAGCAAGTTTCTGTAAAAGCACACAATAAAATTAAAAAATAAACTCACCTGTATTGTATACCGTTAAGTTCTCCACGTGCCACACTGGCTGTATCCAGTTGGTAGGTATCCTGCAAGCGCATTAAAGCCACAGCAGCACCATTTAAATCCTCATCGGAGGGGAATTTCAGTACATTGCGAAGGTTGGTGATGTTGTTGAGGAATTCTGTGGTGTAGGAAGAAACCGATATTAACCACAAAATTTGAATGACCTTTTAAAGCATTTGGCAAAACTTTAAATAAACTTACCGCTTCCCACATCATGCGACATAAGATTCTCCATCTGTCGCCAGTCTGTGGTTAGGCGTTTTGTCAGCAAATAAGCATTGATTGGATTGGCTACATAGCTAGTTATGTCCGCTGAAGCATCGACATGTTCTCTTTGGTATTCAATTATTTTGCTGTAAAAATGAAATGAGTTGAAAATAAATACATACGAAAAAATCATATAAAAAAATTCAATTAGAAAAGTTCAATTATAACTGCACAGCTAACAGAAAGTTTGTCGGAATTGAGAATATTGAGATATGGAATATTGAATAAATATTAATAAAGCAACTTGAAAAGAATTTCGTTGAAAAACAAGCGCTTGCAGCCAATGAGCTCATGGTCACTTTTTTAATTAAGCCACTGAATGGTCATCGATATTTTTTTAGTATGGTTTTATGTAACAGAATCGCTGCCTCTCAATGATAGTGGTAAAAAATTATTGTAAACACACTTTAGTGCAGTGACTGAGAGGATTATTAATATAGCAAACATTTCAATATTAACTCAATACAAAAGAGAGGAGTATAAATAGCGCTGATGGAGATGACGAGTTTTTTTTTTTTAATTTAACATTACTTTGTAATAAGTAAAAGTATTTTTTCAAACTATAAAAAAGTATTTGATGTACATTTTCGTGTTTGGTATCACTTAATGATTATTTTAAAAGCTTTAAACGGAACTTTAGTTTTGGTTTATTTTTAACTCTTTTGGTACGATTACCCGCAAAACTCGATTAAATAGTGTCTTAAGGGCCTACTTAAGTTTTTTAAAGGGCCCTGTATTAAAAGTTGTATTTTTAAGCTATGATTTTTTTTTAGATAAATTTTGTTTTTACATTATAATTATATATATTTTGAAGAAAAGTTTTTGAACTTTTGAATAACAAATATTGAACCATATAGCAGGAATCCGTAGTTTAGTAAGGTACCTTGAATATGCGGTAGACACGATTTTTCAGAGCATGTTCTTAAAAAAGAAAAAAACAAATTATTAAGGTTCTGCTAAAGCTTTTTGAGCTTTTAATCGAAAATTTTAGAAAAATGTTGATTTTTTCAAAATGGCAGCTAAAATAGTGATTTTTGACTAAAAATTTAATTTTTTTAGTTTATAAAAAAATAATTTCTTTTAAATAAAAATCTAACGATTAAAAGTACCGATTACATTTACTGAACGAGTGAAATAAATTTGGTAGTGATCCTTGTCATTGTTATCGAGTTATGCTGTCCACCGGTTTAAAGTTCTACAAGTAGTTTATTTAGGTATACATGAATTCTTTTTTCAACTTGTATTTGAATTTAAAAATTTCGGCGCAAAAGAATTGAGGTTTGGTGCCTGGTGTATTTTTTGGTAATTTTTTTTTTTGATTTCGTTGACACCAAATGTTGCTTTGCGTAAGGCCCAAAGTTGGCTCATGAAAAGAAAAATTCGATTTTAAGCGTTTATATAACATCTTTAGAACGTAGAAAAAAATTTTATAAAGATATCTTAAATAATAAGAAAGTTATAGCGCCTTATAATTGAGAAACCAGATGTACCAATTATTTTAGGATTATTTAGCGCGCTCCTTCTTTACTATTATATTATTATTTCAGCTGCTCAAACTGGTTTTTTTGAGTAGGGATACAATGAAAAATATGTTATACTAGCAGGCCACAGCAGGGATGATATTTGGGGGATTTTAGGGCTTTTTTGAGCCCTTTTTAATTGTAAAAGCCCCGAGGCCCTTTTTAGTCGTTTTAGGCCCCTTTTGAAAAAATTTAGCCGAAAAAATTATCGCAAGTTTTACGAAGAAAAGTTTAATGGTTGATGTCTGTTGACAACATTTGTGTACTATGCCATCGATCTACAAAATTTTAAATTTGGGGGTAGGAAATGGAGGTAAGAAATATCATGCACAGAAAAATCGCACAAAATATGAAATTAAACATCACTAAAACGAAAAATTACCCAAAAAGCAATTAAAGAAAAATGTAAAAAAACCACTCAAAAAACGAAAATATGCCCAAAATTTTGGAAAAATTGTTTAAAATGCAATCTTGCGGTGTCGGAGTGCTTGACAAGAATAAGCTCTCTTGAATTTATTAAATAAATGAAAAATCTGGAGAAAGAAATAAATATCATTCATTAGTAATTATCAAATGGTATGACTACAGCGGCACGGGAACCGTTTTTAATTAAAAACTTATAATTTTTTTAAAAGCAATGATCGAGTGATAGTAATAGTTATAATTACCATTTCACCAGTACTCAATGTGAACTATGACTTAAAAAAAAAATTAAAATTTAGTCCTAAAAAATTAGGACTAAATTGTATGGCAAATAGTCAAACCAAAAAACGAAATTCCGCAAAAAAACGTGCAAAACCGCATATATTTTTTGTCGGTTTCTAAACGAAAATTAACCGAATTTTGTATGGAGAAATTATGGGTGATTTTTGTTTCAAGTCTATATTTCTTATCGCCTTTTTAAATGTTCTCATTAAAATGAGTGGCGGCCGTGGCGTAGTGGGTAAAGTGTGTGACTCTTACGCCAGAGAACCCAGGTTCGAATCCTCCATCTGACACAGAAAATTTTTCAATTGAATTAATTTTTCTGTTCGGCCATCACCTCTCTGCAGACAATGGCAAGCGCCAGAGAGTAAAAACTGCCATGAAAAGCTTCTTGAGAGCATAAGCCGTTCGGAGTCGGCGTAAAACATATAGGTCCAGTTCTCGATCATTTGTGTGTAAACATTTCACATCACACACAACACAATTGATCATAAGAAGCTCGGTCAAAGTCCTTTCAAGGGCTGAGATGGCCATTTCGTTTTTTTTTTTCATTAAAATGAGTTCCGTTATATACAGCCATGGTCACATAAAAAGCATACTTTTTATTAATCTCAACTACAAATTTAGTTTGTTTCCAAGTTATATGAAATGAGCGAGCCCTTAAGCCTCCATCGTAGTCCTGACAACGCCTTAATACACATACAAATTAATCCATTTTGTTATCAATTCATCATCAACGCTAAGAAAATCAGGCCAGTTCCATCTCTCTACACCCTGATGAAGTTTCGGTTGCAAATTTCAAACTAATTTCTCGGCGATTGTTTTGTCATCTTTTCAGATGTAATTTGACTTCATTTTCTTTTTGCAAAATACTTTATTCTAAAATTGTGGTCATTTATTAAACTTTTTTTTTTGGTAAATGCAGCCATGCCTCAATATATTTTTTGATAGGAGTGAATTGTTTCTACTCAATTTCGTCCCACTTGATTCGTCTTCTTACAAGTCTTAACGGAGAAGAGTCTATATTAAATTGTTCATTCATTTCAGACATTCTACGAATATTTAAAGGCGAATATAACTGATTTGCGGTCTTATGTGGAAATGCTTTGCAATTTTTGGCTAAAAATTTTTTTGCAGAAATACGCTACTACAGAAATACGGCATTTTTTGGTTTCAAACAATTTTGACACAAATATTGTCAAAATTATAATAATTACATAATTTCGCATGTTCGGCGACATAAAACACGAACAAATTTGAAAATTTTTAGATTTCCCAAAACTGTTCATTCGAAATTTCGACCTTTTCGAAACTGGACTTGTTGAGATTATTAAAAAGTGTGCTATTTGTAAGACCATGGCATGACCGTGTGACCATATAGAAAGTCTTCAATATTGAATTGCCACTTTTTAAAACTAAAAGCCCTATAAACGGCAAATTGGCCCAATTTTTTTTTTGATTTTTTGGCCCTTTTCCAACTAAGTCAATGTCATCCCTGGGCCACAGTTGTCCGCGGCTTCGCCACGCACGATTGTCTCAAACCTCCTTTTTCAAAAAGCTCGTACAATCTTATTTCAAAACTACTTAACCAATTGGTCTAAAATTTTCAGGATTTATTAAGACACCAATTATCTATCCATATTTATATGAAACGGTAAAAAAAAAATCTTACATGAAATATTTTTTTGAAATTCCTTTTGCGATGGACATTTTTAATGACGCTGAGTCCAAAAATCACATTTTTAAAATTTTTTCCTGTCTGTCTGTTAGAGCATCACGCGAAAACCACTGGATGGATTTAAATGAAACTTGATATCTAGGTTGCTTATACCCCCGGTCAATATATAGGCGTTGGACCCGGTAGGGGGCGCTGCGATCGGGTTCCAGACATTCTTTTTTTTTAGCTTATCTCCGAAACCGTTCATCCGATATGCATGAACATTTTTATATAAAGGTTTTCGGATACGGTGAGTTTTTATGACTTATCTAATCTGTTCGATTGTGGACACCAGAGGGCGCTGTAGTACAAATATTTTCAAAAACGTCGAAAAACTCTTAAGCCGTTCTTCCGATTTGCGTGAAAATTAGAATTTAGGGTTTTTCTGATACGGTGAGTGTTTTGAACTTATCTTTTTTATGCTATCTTGAACACCAGAGGGCGCTGTAGTACAAATATTTTAAAAAACGTCGAAAAACTCCTAAGCCGTTCATCCGATTTACATGAAAATTGGTACACAGAGGTTTTCGGATACGGTGAGTTTCCATGACTTATCTACTCTGTTCTATCTTGAACACCAGAGGGCGCTGTAGTACAAATATTTTAAAAAATGTCAAAAAACTCCTAAGCCGTTTATCCGATTCGAAGGAAAGTTGGTATATAAAGGTTTTAGAAAACGGTGAGTTTTTATGACTTATATACTCTGTTCTTTCTTGAGCACCAGAGGGTGCTGTAGAACAAATATTTTAAAAACGTCGAAAAACTCCTAAGCCGAATACATGTTTATATTATACATATAGGGTACGACAGGGGAAGACAGTTGCCCCCCTGATGTGTATATGTGTTTACATGCATAAATTATACATATATATATACATACATATAGATGGTGCTCAAGAAGTTTTACTCCAGTCGTGTGATTTAAGGGCACACTCTTATTTTTTTTATTTTTTTTTTTGCTTTCTTGAGCACCAGAGGGCACTACTACAGTGCTCTACAAATCTCTTAAAAAATGATTAAACACTCCAAAACCGCTGACCTGATTAGGATGAAAATTTGTGTATAGGGATTTTCAAATATGGAAACGGCTTTGGTGGTGAGTTTTTTGCATTGTGTATTTTGCTTTATCTTGAACACCAGAGGGCGCTGTACTACAAAATACAGTAAGGCGTAGCGAAGCGCGAACGGTGAAAACATATATTCTTTTCTTCTTTATGTGTATTTATATTCAACATTCTTATTTTCCCATATCAGGACAGCTGATGCCAAGTTCTGTTGTATTTGAGTTCGCATCAATACATGCGCAAGTCAGTTGCGTCGTACATTGGCGTTGTTTTGACATTTCAATTTCTATTTTTAGTGCTTATTTAATTGTTATCCAATAAAAAAAAACTTACTTAATGGCTCATTCGCAAAAAATTTAAAAAAAAATTCATAAGAAACACATAATGTTTGCTTTATTTTTATATATATATATTCATTTCTTGAAGATAATATCTGTGAATTATAAATATTGTGAAGCCTTAAAAACAACACACACAAAGGTTACGTCAACAATAATAACAAGCTTGAACACCCCTATAGGAACAAACTAACTTGTTTTAAAAAAAAACTAATTAAAAAACTAATTTAAAATAAACTAGTATATGAACTACTTTGAATTATATTAAGGCGGCATCCACTTCAATTAATAATTCAAGATATAAATAAATATAATAAATGATCTCTTTGATGTATAGAAATTAAATTTTTTTATGCTTTTATATTCATCTTCAGTAAGTGAAATATTAACTACTTTTCAATTGATTTATTTTAAAGTAGTTAAAAAATAATTAAAATTTAACTAATTTAACAAGTAGTTGAAAATATATGCAGACGAAAGTCAATTGACTTATTTAGCGGACATCACCATACAAAATAAGTTAGTTCGTTCTATGGAAAAAAGTCAGAATTTCAACTAGTTGTGGTTGACAAAAAACTACTTTATCAACTACTTTTAAATTAGTTGATTTTCCTACAGGTCAAAGGAGAGCCTTTATGTATGCGAAAATATACAGAAATGATTGCCAATAATTCGTTTTTGCTCTGATTTTTTCAAAAATATCCATTCTAAAATTGATTAAAAAATTATTTATATCAACTCCCGAGTTAAGCCGGGTATTCAGCTAGTCTACAATATGAGTGAATTAATTTTTTAAAATATTTTTTCAAAAGCCGCTTATTAAAATAAAAAAAAAAAATAAAAAACATGCCAAAAACAATAAATTTTTTATTTTTTTTCTCAATCAAAAAATATTTTTTTTCAATTCTGCTCCACTCATATCATTGAAAAATAATTAAAAACTTATTTTTTAACTTTTGGTATGTTTCAGATGGATGTAGCAGACGCAATCTTGTACGCGGTCAAAACTAAGGCCTAAATTGAGTATGTCAGAAAATCCGCAATTTTGAAAAAATTAAAAAAAAAAAATATTTTTAATTTGTATAACTAATGGACAATTAAATGATTAAGTTTCAATACTCTAAGTTTTCTTTCTCCATCTTAAAATTACTCATGAATAAAAGTAATTTTTTTTTAACTTAGGTCCTTAAAAACATACACTTGAATGTTTATTTAATGGGTAGTTCGCTTAAATCGTAGCAGACGGTTAATGGACCCAACTTTGATAGGATTAGGACTAAAAAAAAAAAAATGGCAAAGGAGTGATTATTTTCGTAATCAGTTGCTGTGGTTGATTTTCTATAATAACAAAGCCTAATTATTCTGATAGTGAACCCTTTTTTTTTGCTAATGTGCTCATAATTATAGGCTTTTTGTGTAAAAGCAAAGTAAATCAGGTTAATTAAATTGACCCATAAGTTGTCTACCAGTTAGTGTGATTTCAAGGAACATTGACTTATAACTGCAACAATTTTTATTTAATTGACTCAAAACTTTCTGAGAATATTTTTAAGAATTTTGCATTCGAAAAATGTTAAAAAAAAAATAAAGTTTTGGTCGCCGAAAAACTTTAGTAGGCCCTTAAGCCATGTCAAGTCGACGCAAAGGTAGTCCATGTGGAACCATAGTTACAAAAATTTCTTATGGAAAAATTAGCCTTTTCGCTTTCCTACATAACGATTTTCCCACTTTCTTTAAATCGCATTATAAAATGGTTTGTTCTGTATGACAATCGTCTATAATGCACTATAGGGCATCTGGTATAATCAGTTGACCTACTATGAAATTTACAAATGAAAATCGGTATTTACAAAAACATTCTGCATTGTTAACCAAGTCTTTGAAAGGAAAAATGGTTTGAGTGTCATCATTCAAAATTAGTATAAAATTATGTTCTTTTGCCTTTAAATGGTGAATTATATTTGATTGGTTCAAGATATTACAATAATTTGTTCACAGAATTTATTCCTAAAAGCAGGACATTTCGTTTGTTAATATAAAAACGAACATTTTCAAAAAATTGATTCTTAAAAACAAAAAAAGAAAACAGCATCGGGGAGTCTTGTCAATTCCATGACAAAATTAGTTTATTAATTTTGTGTAAAGCTGAAAGAAGTTCTGTAGCACAATGTTTTATCATGATATTTAGTTTAGAATGCACATTAGAGTGGTCCTTAGTTGTATGATGCAAAAATTGTTTGTTTTCTGATCTTTAATTATACACCGAGGACTTGCTCCTTAAGGGGGGCCATGACATTGGCAGTTTTTTGAAATTAATATTTTTTATTTTAGTAAATATTCTTAAGATTCTAAGAAAAAAAGAAAATTTCATGGAAAAATTCCTACGGGTTCAAAAGTTACAGCCGGATTAGTGAGAGCGCATTTTTAATTTTTGCGCTATCAACTTACGGCTGGTATAACTTGTTTTACTTGCTACCTGACTTTTGGTGGTTGTTATTTCGTACTTACTTGAAGGGTGGGGTTTTTTTTTTGTGTTTTTGAATTTCTTTATATTTCTTTATATTTATAACTCATATAGTGGAATTTTTATTTTATATTCTCAGTTATTTGGCATCTTTTGCAGCGTGAAGAAATGAAGCGTCGTTCTTTAGATCAAAAAGGCAAAAGAGGTTTTTTACACAAAATCATTACACCAAGAAAACCTATTTCAACAGAAGAAATGGAATCTGAGGTGGAGTTCACTAGTAAATCTGCTAAAAAACTTCATGGAGCATCAGTGGATGTTGGTTGTGATGAAACATTTTCCTACTGCATATTACAATATGCTAAAATATTTTTGGGCATTGCTGATTGCCTTGTTTGTCGAAAATGTGGTGGAAATGTAAAATTTGAAAAGAAATCAATGCGTGGCTTTGGATTCAAACTGGTTATATTTTGTACAAAGTGCAATGACGATATCAAAACCATAAATTCATCACCATCCAAGACTCCAATGAAAGTTTGAATGCAAAAATTTGGCTCATTGCACCTAAGTGTATGCCAGGCAGCAACAGAATTGTTAATATTGCAAGCTGCATGGCAGTGTCTACTTACAATGACGGCGCTTATAGCTATTTGCAAATGTTAAAACTACTTGGTATCACTATAGTAGCTACAGCATTCAATTTTTCCAAAGGAAATGATGCAAATCGTTTGAAATGCGCCAGAGTGAAGGCATATGAAGCTTCAAAAGAAGCCCGAATTGCTAAACGATTGCAAAAAACTATAAGAAACAGCACAACACAAGATAACGAAGGCATACAGTACGAAGCAGGCATGACAGATTGAAGGTAACCTTTTTTTTCTTTGTTCACAAACTTTGAACGCGTTTATCTCGAAGCCATGTTTTTGGTATTGGTTGAGGCACTAGCGGGTTCATTTTTTGACGAAATTTTTTTTTTTTTTGTATTTTTTTAAACTTGATTCGCTATCGTATGACACGAGCTTTTTTTAAAACTTTTTTTTTCGAATTTTTATGAATTTTTAAAGTCAACGTTTTTTTTCGAAAAAACACACTTTCAAATTTCAGAACATCACCAAAAATTGAAAAAAAATTTTAAAAAAAAGCTCGTGTCATACGATAACCAATTTTGTTAAAATTTAAAAAAGTCATGTTTTTTCCAGATCGGACAATTTTTGCAACTCCCAGCGCTGCAACCACGAGGCCCCGTTTTTTTCTGTGCCGCCAGCTTGGAGCTCTATAAAACCATGTTAGAGTGAAAAATATATGTTTTGAATTTTTTTTTCCTTGTAATTTGTTTAATTCTCTATAATAACAAAAAAAAATTTTGGAAAAATGTTTGTTTTTGACTGAGTTATGAATTTTTAAAAAAGGTCTGTTTTCTCTGCCGCGAATGTCATGTAACCCCTTAAGATGACATAGGTAAAACCGTGAAATTTTCAGGAAAAATTATTGATTTCGTTATTGTATGAAGTTAAGTTTAAGTTACATGTGAGCTGCCACGCCCACTTGTCCAAAAGTTCTAAAATACTTTTTTTTACATTCCTATAACTAGTTACAAGGAAAAACCACATAATATTTTCTCAGTCTAGCTTGTATGAAACGCAACAATGTTCGTCGCCGCACCGTGCTGTCATCGCACCTGGGCTAAAAGTTATTTTCAAAAATTGGAAATATCAAAAATTTTGGGATATACTTCTATTATTGCGAATATGCCTTTTTTGCAGTAGAAATCAAAATTTTATTGATTTTTGATCTTACCTTTTCGATGTTATATAAGCTGAAAGTTACCCTATTTTGTGCGTTTTCAGTTGAATATGATATGAGTGAAAATAAATACTAATTCCATGTATTATATTATTTTTTTAAATTTTTGCCAAAAGAGCAGTAATACGTATATTATTATTTAAAAAAAAAAATTATAATTAAAATGGCCTTTTTTTAAATGTTCTTTTTTTTACAGTCGACTTTTCGGATGTTATTTCTCATTCCTAAATAAAGATGATAAAAGTGAGAAAAATCTACTTGTAAAATTTATATTTTTCTGACCCGAATTTTTTACAAAATGCAAGCTTTTATCCAGTTTGTGTAGTTTTTTCTTTATTTTGTTTAAGTAATAATTTAATTTAATATTGACAAATACGTCAAGTTTTGCAACACATTATTAATGCATATATTTTTTTATGTATTAAAAATTCTTATTTTTATAAATTAAATCTTTAAATAAAACAAAGCATTGTATACTATTTGTGACTTACTTAACTAATAAAAATAATAATTTTTAATTAATTAATTAAAATAGTATTTTTTTTTTATAATAAATATTCTTCAAACTTAGCTTAGCAAGCATCATAATTACAACCAAAATTTGTTACGTTATACAACAACATTTTTAATCACTAAACAACTATTTATGTACAGTCTTTGATTTCATTAAGTCTAAGATTGGGTGTTTTTTCTATTATTTGGTATTTTAGCCGTTTTTATTGTTACGCTTTTGCATTATTATTTAAAATTCCTTAATTACACATACAAAACCACAAACTCACACACAAACACATTCACTGAAGCCACAACCTGGAAAACCACTTAAACAACATTTACTCTATTATCCGGTGGTGGTCGATAGCACCACAACGAACCAATCACACCAAGACCAATAAAGAATATGGTGAATGTTGATAATCCTAGAATCACGCCAGTGGTCACGTCGTGCAGCGGTAAGCCAGGGTAAGGATCTAGGACGAGTATAACCAGCAAACCACAACACTTGAGTAAACAAAACATGGTGACCAGAATATAGCCGGATGTGTAGCTTCGATTTGGCAGCCACTCACAATGACGGGCGCGGAATCCGAGGAAGCCAAGTCCAACACCACAAAAAGCGGCAACCAAACTGAACTGAAGATAGAACGATTTGCCCAACTAATGGTGGGGGGAAGAGAAAATTTTATTATTCGCACTGAATTCCTTTCTTAAGCTTCAATAAGCAAACTTACGTGGGCGATCATATAGATAATCAAGCCGGAGTTCATCGTGCTACCAAGCACCAACATTAGCGAGACCACCGCCAGCGTGATGGTGGCGTTGGCCACTTTTTGGGGATATGAGCTGTTCATGGTCTTGCCAGGTTGTATTTCACTGCAATCTTCAAGCTCTGGAAAGACTTTGGAGCCAGCTACGCGTGGACTGATCACCGCCATGGTGCGATCGGCATGCTGCACTGCAACTAGCGACGACGAGTTCACCGTTTCGTAGTGTAGTCGCTGTGGTGACAACTCCTTCTTGCGTTCCACAGTCGCATAGTAGATTTGCTGCTGACTTTGATGATGATATCTGGGTTGTGGTCGGCGCTGATCACGCTGATCCTCGCGTCGACTGACGACAGTGCGCGGCGTCGACTGAGAACTACGCATTACTGGTGGTTTTTGCGGTGTAGAGAGTAGTTCGTGCAGCATTTTTGTGGCTGCTGGATTTTTGAGCGGCGTATTTGGATACGAGGAAACAAGATTTGCCATTGATACGCCCTTTTGGGGCGTTGAGGTGCGCAGCGGCGTGCGCGTGGACTCATAATTAAGCGGTAGAAAGTTGTGACTTTGATTTAGATCCGAGGTGCTGAGACAGGTTTCCTCCTCGCCACACTCTTCCTCATCTTCATCGGCGTCTTCAGTGGGTATGACAGCATAACGATGGGCGCGTCCATTATGCATCTGAATAATCTCCTGATTGTCGTCAACCAACTCCTCATCCTCTGCGGTAGGCACCATTTGATAACGTTGATTACTGTTCTTGTCGACGATCAAAAAGGATTTGCTGCCAAAATCGCTGGAGAAGGCATGCTTGATCTTGGCTGGCTGCGGCGGTGTTGGAGCAGGCACACGTTGCTTTTGCGGCGGTTCATCGAATACAGGTGGTAGACTGGAGAACTGATGTGTATTCGCTGCAGAATCCTCGTGGAATGAGTGCGGCTCCTCGTCGCTAGGCACGCGCTCGCTGGTACCATAACGGTCCAGATTGTCTTGCGATTTGGCGTAACGCTTGGTTGCCAGCCGACGTGGACCAGGAATGATTTTGTAGCGATTATTACTCGAACTCGAAAGCTCCTCTACGGGCACGAGCGCATAACGACCGGAACCAGCACGCGACTCGAACGCGTCTGTAGGGCGATTTAAATTAAGTGCGGCGTGTTGGTGGGTGGAGGTGGCAGTGCTAGGTGTGCGTTGTTGTTGTTGCTGAACTGGCAACTGTTGTAGCTGTCGCTTTATGGGCAGCGTTGTTTTACGCGTCGCTGCGCTCGACGCAAAAGAACGCGTCGACATGCTTCGCTGAATGCGCAGCGGACCATCGCGTGGATTTCTGCAGGCACTCGAAGATGCATTGAAGTTTAAGTTCAAGCTACGATTATAAATGGACTCCACTCCATCTGATGTATGATGGTGGCCATGTTGGCTGGCCAAGGCCGGCAGCGGATAGAATTCGCTGTTCTGGCAGAAGGCCGGGTTTGTATAGTTGTGCTGCGACATATTTGTGACAGCCTTGAAGGACACTTGGCTAAAAGTTACAGCACAAAGTTAAGCAACTGGCTGAACTTTTCAAAAAGTAACTATTCACTACTATATAAAATTTCTTTAACTTTTTTTTTTCAAGTTTATCCTAGAACTGCACCGTGGTTAAGTTCTGTACCGTACGACTTCTTCAACTCAACTGTCCAAGCGTGCTGCTGACTACCGACTTGTTACCACTTCGAAGTATGCCTCGAAGTTCGTTAAAAATCATTCGAGTGTGGATTTCTTTCTCCCCCTCCAGACCAGAAGCAAACAAAAAAAAATTATAATTGCGCTAAATAATACTAAGGAAGTTTATATCAACCAGCACACACACACACACGCACACAGATCCCATCATTCGTCTGAACTTACAGTGGCGCGTTCCTCCTTAGTTAAATATAAACATCTGCTGTTGGTGTAGCCGCTGCTGCTGCTCCTGCTGATCGTGCTGGTATCGAAATGCTGAGGGTTGAAAACAAATGCAGCCGGCTTTTTTTGTCGCATGATACGTAGTAGTTGCTGGTTACTCTTGCATGCTTTATAATAATTGAACTGCGCGCTATTTGAGCAAATTTTTATATTTAAAGTTAAATATTTTCAAACACAAACAATTTTGGCCCCTCAGTGTGTGTGTGTGTGTGGTATGAGGTAAGCGCGCAAAACGGCCGTTACATTTATTTTTACTACCCCTCTATTTGCTCTGTCGCAGCAGTCTTAAGCCATAAAATCTTATTTTGTAGCATAGCAAATGGATCCATGGGTGCAGCCGATGTTAGACGTATGCTCGATGATTTTTCTGTGTGTTGTGACGAATGTTATCAAAGGTAGTTGTAAAAATGCTTTTTGTTTGACATTCATTCGTAAGCGGCGCCACTGGCATCAGCATACTTTATTTTGATCCTGCACTTTATAATTCCTTTGTTCTTTTTGTGTTGTAGCATTATTGCTGGATTTATGCGTTTTAAATTACATAACGTATTAATAACGTAGCAACCACAGTGATGCTTGCATTCAGTTTTATGGTATTATTATTTGCCCACCACATATTTTCATTTTACACACAAAATTTTTTTGATTCCTCTACTGGTTTATATAAATGCGTTTTAATTGCATTATTTTAACTTTATTTTAACTAAAAATGAGTTTCTAAAATCCATCAAAAACAACAACGTTTAAACATGACGTTAGTTTCCTAAACTTTTAATGAGCTTTAGCAAAAAGTGAAAACAAATTGAAAAAAAAATTAAACAAAATGAGCATTTATCAGAATTAAAAATGATATACTATCTATAGTTAATAATGATTTTTTAATGATAATACAAATATAATAATACACCTCAACTTACTTGAGTTCTTGTGTACTCTACGTATACAAAAATTTATTCCAACTCTGTATACATGGACTCGTTTTATTCTTCGAGTAAATTTATCTCTTTTGTTTGAATTTGAATTTCAAAAATTCAAACACAAAAAACATTAATATATAGTACATGTACTCGGCCTAAAATTTTCAAATTCTGAAAGATTTGTAGTTAAAATTTCTGAGTACAAGTGCTGGCACTCGTACTCTTACACAAACAGATCTAATATAAATACTGTATAAAAAAATAATATAAAGATCTATATATTGGGCATTCGAAAAAGTTCGGTTACAAATTCAATTCAAATCAACGTCCACAGAATTTAAATTTACACCATAAAGAGAGTTGTGCAGAGATCGAAGCAAATCATAATCTGAAGATGCAAGGTCTGGGCTATATGGTGGATGCATAAAAACTTCCTAGCGTTGTCAGGATGGAACGCAACACCTTTTCTGTTCATCAATTCTGACCGTTTTAATTGAATTGCTTACTTCAATCTCGTTAATGGCTGACAGTAGAGAACAGAATCAATCGTTTGACCATGTTGTAGAAGCACATAATGAACAACTTTCTTCCAATCCCACAAGACGCACTGCATTACCTTTCTTGGTGTCAATCCTGGCTTTGCTACCGTTTGTAGCATGATATTTTTCGCACATTATTGTCGTACGTGATCCACTTTTCACCGCCTGTAATTATTCGCTTCGGAAATGGTTCGATTTTGTTTCGTTTTCGCAGTGATTCGCAAATTTTTCGCTGCTAGTTCATGTGGCTCCCAAACATCGAGCTTTCTTCAAATGGTTGATAACTGTTCGGTGATGAATTCCTAGTTCCCTAGCAACGTCCACACTGCTTATGTGCCGGTCTTGCTCAATTTTTCATTATTTCATTATTATTTTATTATTTCATTATTATTATTTTATTATTATTACATTATTTCATTATTTCAAAATTATCAGATCGAAAACGAGCAAACCACTTCGCTGCCGTTTTTCTAGTTACAGCATCGTCTTCGTAAGCTTTACATGTTTTTTTTAGCAGCCTGTGACGCATTCTTACCTTTTCTATAATAGAAAAGCAAAATATGACGATAATGTTCCGAATTTTCACTCATTTTTAAACTTAGATAACTTTTCACAGAACAATACGATTTTAATAATGTCTTCTAACAAAATGAAGCGTAAAATGTCACCTTTCAAACAAAATATAGCATGTAATTATTATTAACAGAGTTATTATATTTTAAAAACTTCTAGGAACAATTTGTAAGCGAATTTTTTTGAATCAATGTGCTATATATATCAATACTATTATATAAAAGGGTAATAAACATATGTTCGGGACTGTAAAGCTTAAAAACGGCAGGCGCTATTTCAATAATTCTTTTTTTGTTAGATAGCTATGGTATCCAGTTAAAACATAGGCTATATTAAATTTGCCACTCCCACTTATGACGCCCCATAAATGTAGAACACATAAAATAGCAAGAAATATGCTAGAGATTTCAACGGACAAAAAACATCAATCGATGCTATTTTATTAAAACAAAAGCTAAACGAACTTCAGCACGCCTACCTGCCACGCTGACTTTATTGAGAAAACGTAATAACACGAGAACGACTCAGCCGATTTACACTAATAAAATCAACTTTTTAAATTGTTCTGTATAAGATTGAAATGAATAAAAACTAAATTTTCCACACCGACTTGCCACGCCTTATGTTTTGAAAAAAAAAAAAAACAAAATAAGAAACGAACGACTGAGTCGGATTTCAACAAAATACGAATCAAACATTCTGAATGCATTTAGTTAGCTATGAATAAAAAATTTGGCATTTGGCCACGCTTACAATATTGAAAAATATAAAAAGAAAAGAACGGCTGAAGCGTTTTGAAGGAAAAAAGGTATAAACTATTTCTGTATTTCATTTGAATTTATAATAAGAACACACAGTTTGCCAAGTCCGCCAACCCCGCTCACCTTATTTCGATATACTTTATTGCGGCTAACAAAATTTCCAAAAAAAGGTCAAGTGGAACCACTTTCATACCCATAAGGCATTCTTTTAACATAACAGTACGTTCAAAAGGTCCGTAGGATGACACATAGATGGCGTTACTAGATTGTTTCCATATGTTTTTTATTTAGTACCAACGTTCAAAGGATACGTATAAAAATTTAACAACAATCGTTATAGCATTTTGTGTGCAACTATTGTTATTGAAAAAAAAAAAATGGAAAAAAGTGAATTTCGAGTTTTCATAAAGCATTGCTTTTTGATGAAAAAAAATACAGTGGAAACCAAATAATGACTTGATAAACATTATCCTGACTCTGCTCCATCGAGACAAATGGTAGAAAAGTGTATTGCTGAATTTAAACGTAGACGTACCAGGACAAATGATGCAGAGCGCAGTGGACGCCCAAATCAGACTGTTATTCCACAAAACATAAAAAAAAAAATCAACAAATTGGCTATGAACGATTCCAAATTGAAGGTGCACGAGCTAGCTGACATTGTAAAGATATCAGATGGTAGTGTATTTACCATTTTACACGAACATTTGGGTATGCGGAAGTTCTGTGCAAAGTGGGTGCCGCGTGAGCTCACAGTCGACCAAAAACAACAACGAATTGATGCTTCAGAGGAGTGTTTGGCGCTGTTAAACCGCAATAAAATCGAATTCTATCGTCGATATGTGACAATGGATGAAACATGGCTTTACTATTACACACCAGCATCCAAAAGACAGTCAGCTGAGTGGACAGCAGTCGACGAACCGAATCCAAAACGATGAAAGACCCAACAGTCGGCTTGTAAGGTGATGGCGTCTGTATTTTGGAATGCGAAACGAATAATATTCATGAACTATCTCCAAAAATGAACCCCCATCAACAGCGACTATTATTGTGCACTTTTGGATCGATTGAAGGCTAAAATCGCCAAGAACCGGCCACATTTGCAAAAGAAAAAAGAGTTGTTTCACCAAGACAATGCACCGTGTCACAAATCGATGAAAACGATGGCAAATTGAATGAATTGGGCTTCGAATTGCTTACCCACCCACCCTTTTGTCCAGATTTAGCTCCCAGTGACTTTTTCCTGTTTTCAGATCTCAAGACAATGCTTGCTGGAAGTAAATTCAAGTCCAATGATGAAGTAATCGCTGAAACTGAGGCCTATTTTGACGAGAAAGAGAAATCGTACTATAAAAGTGGTGTCGAAAAGTTGGAAAAAATCGCTATACTCGTTGTATCGCTCTCCAAGGCAACTATGTTGAATAATATAATCGAGTTGTATCAAAATTTTGTTTTTTTCTTACTTATCCTACGGACTTATTGAATGACCTTTAATGCCTATCATTGGGTGGAATGCTTTCCTTGGTATTCTCCAGAAGTGCTTCCAAAATTTTTTCAAAGAAAAATTTCTTTGAGGCATTCAATGAAAGGAGTTATGACGACGTTGCTATCCACCGACCGAAGACTTTTGTTAAGTATAATCTATCTATCTATATATAAAAAAATGGATGTGGGTGTGTATGCCAGGTATAGACTCCGAAACCGCTAACTATAGCAAAGTTTAGAGAGTGTTCCCATGCAATTTGGTGCCGATTGAACCAATAAGGCGGGCATTGGACAAGGGGCGTGCCACTTTCCATATAAGCGAAATTTGCGATATCGAATAGCTTTGTAGTTATAGGTAGTACAGCCCCGGTACTCAGTTTTCGACCTCAATTAACAAGTGTTGTTCCTTGGGTAACATTTTGTGGGCATTGGGAGTGGTACTTTTTTTCTTTGACTAGTAAAACTGAGTGTGCATTAGACAAGGGGGCATGACACCGCCCATACAATTAAAATTTTTGATATCAAATAGTCTTGAAACTAAACGTTGAATAACGATGAAACTCAGAATGGAGTTACAATTGGTCTGGTCTTTCTACTGGAAGATTAGCACAGGCGTTGCAAAACGCGGTGTGACTCCGTCCACACAAGTCAAATTTTTGATACAGTACAGCTATGGAAGCAAAATGTGATTTTAATAAAATTTAAACTGGAATGGGCATTGAAAAATGAACGTGGTGTCAAACTAAGGGTCTAATAAAAGTTTTGAACATACTTATTATGTTCCAATATAGTTACCAGGTGTAGCAATGCATACCGGGTATTACTAATAAAAATAAATGCATTAAATAGCAAGAAAGAATTCATAAGCTGAGCAATGCTGCAACAGCAAGAATGATAGAAAAGTAGATAGTTTTCATACAAAAATCACCTTTTCTCACACTTCGGCCCAAATCTCGGCACTAAGGACGATAGACCTGGGCGAGAGCATACCACTAATCGATTTTCCACATGAAGGTTGATCTTTAAGCATAAATTCAGGATGAGAACTTTTTATCTTCTATTTTGCTGAACCGAGTATTTCACTTTTAAGTTGTTTTCGGACGATTGATAGCAATTTTAGGACAGAACAAATTTAGCATATAAATTTAGTTTTTGATATTAAAATTTTATTAAATATCTTATTTTGTATTTACGGCAAATTCAAAATTCAGATATATTTTGCGACGAATTGATCAAAGAGTTGGGCTGCAGATTTTGGGCTATCTTCACAGAATTCTTAGACGACGCAATTTTTTTTTCTCAACATTCGTTTTTCAGCGAATTCTCAAACCAGGTGCTAACTCAGACCATGACTGAGGGCAAATTATGCAAAAATAAATTTGTAAACAAAAATGCTATCTGTGAGAATGCATATATTATATTTAATTTTACATCGAATGCTAAAAAGCTAACGCTTCCATTGGCAGTCCTGACAACTACACCTCGGTTTTTTTTTTTAAATGATTACTTGCAACTAAGCAAAAGTTATCGTTCATGAGTTTTTTAATAATTTTAGTTTCATGTTATGTAAATTCTGTGTCCAGAAGTAAAAATCATATAGATCTTGTATGGCGATTGAAAACTTTAAAGCAAAATTTCTCGAAACTTTGAAATCAGACTTAAACGCAAATTCATTGAAACCTTTTGTGCATTATAAATAATCAAATTAGTAACATTCAGTGATTGTTTTATGTAAAAAATTTCGACAAACAACCCGGTGACAAGGCTTTTCCAAGAACGTCTTTAGAAAAAGACGATTTGAAATCAAAGAACATTGAAATTTTGTCAAAGTATCATCAAATCCTCCCCCCAACATTTTCTGATTATTATTTCATTAATTTTTAAATTTCCGGTGGTCATATGAAGTGAAAATTGTCATTTTTCACGAAAAAGTACACCTTTTTGTAAGTGGGAAAACCCCCTTAATTTGAAAAAAAATTCTAAAACTTATCGCTGGGGGGAGGTATTTCATATGTTGAAAGTGTGTACCAAGTTTGAAATGAATAAGCTATGTAATTTTAAAATGGCAATGAACACAAACTTTTAAAAAGTGGTTTTGAGAAAAACGCGTTTAAAATTTCGCTGTCGCAGCTTCAGTGTTGGAAGAGAGGGGACTTATTAGTCAATAACTTTGAGCGTTTTGTTATGATTGACTTTCAATTTTGGGACTATATTTTTCAGATGCTTAACCATAAGAAAAGACAAAAAAAAAATATATCGATTTTTCAAAAGTGCAAACCAATACTCTCCTCTTAAGCTGTTATTATTAATTGACACAGAATTAAGTTGCATGGGTTCCAGAGAGTAATGCAGTCTGTGGGGTTTTTTTGTTATGATAGTCAGAGGGGATTTTTTTCATGTTGTTGTTTTGTTTTTTTGTGTTGTTGGATTAGTAAATATATCGATGACAAGCACTGCTAGTTTATCGGCTTATGCATCGATGTGAAGGGAAACTGATTTTTTCGGAGTACTCTCAAAATAAAAAATCAACAAAAAACTTTTGTTGGACGTATATTGACAAAAATTTATCAATTCAACCTAGGTTTTTGTCAATTTGATAAAAATTGTTCATATTGGCAAAGAACCTAGGTTGATTTGACAAATTTTTATCAATATACGTCCAACAAAAGTTTTTTGTTGATTTTTTATTTTGAGTGTACCGACATTAATTTACACATAACTTTTGTATCGGGTTGAAAATATACTAAATAATGTTTTATGCAATCGAAATAGAAAATTTGTGACCAAAAGCATCATTGTTACATACATACAAAATACACTTGAAAGCTACAAAATCCACAAAAACGGAAAAAGTTTGGATAAGGAGGATACTGTTCTATGGTTTAATAAAAGCAAACAAAAAAAATGTTTGCAATATTTGCAGAATTTTTATTTTAATTTCAAGCTCTTTATTTTGAAGTTTCAAATTTTGAAACATGTTTATATATGCTGATTTATGTAAAATTTCATGAATGTATTCAATGTCGTTATGAGTAGTTTAAGCTAAGCTTGCTTATGCAACAATTCCACAGGTGATTAATTATAGAAAACTTGAAAGTAACCGAAAAGGTGTCAAATTAAAAAAAAAATATGCGTACCTTAATGACAACACAAATAAAGCAAATAAATAATCTTTGAATTAAAAAAAAAAAAAAAATACTTTTCTTGTCATTGCCGCGCATATCAATTTAAATTATATCGAATATAAAATGCCAATCGAAAAACAACAACAACAACACTTGAGAAGAAAATATTGCATTTTTATGGATCTTTATGGAACACAAGTTAATAGCGCCAGCGTGCCATGATCACTTGGAAGAGCACAGTTGCGGCACAACAAGACAAAAAAAAAAAGCAAAAACAACAAAAGTAAAAAAAATAAATTATCAATACAAGCGAAGAAGAATGTCTGCGGCTGCTGTTGATAAAACTGAAGCAAGGCACGAGCCAAACTTATCATTAACTACTCAGATAGACAGACAAACAGACAGACGGACAGAACTCAGCATGCATGGAGCAGCACAATGTACTCGTAACAGCTGACAGCTGTTTCGTCCTTTGGCATTAAAGGATCCTTGATGTTGTGTTTTGCTTGGCCCCTTATTTCCTTCTTTATCGTGGCAGCAAGACATGATCAATACGTTGGCTTGAGTTTCTTGATTAAACGAAGCTACCACATCCGTTGCATATCCTACTTCCTCGAAGCAAGGAAATTACAAATATTTAAATTATGCTTTTTTTTCTGCCAAAATTTTAGAGGAGAAATAAGATATATATATGTATATGCAAGGAAGCGGCACATAATATACCAATGTAGGGTTGTTTTATGGAGATGTACATAAAAGATTTCTTTTAAGAATTGAAATCTTTAGGGTTGAACACCCTTGTACAGAAATTTATATAGAAACATTATCCTTGAATGTGGAAAAGAACATACTTGCAATATAAGGGTGAGGGAATGCCACATATAAAGGTTATGACGATAACATGCTAGCGATACGTTGCATTCTTATGTTTCTAATAGGCTGTTGAACCGATGCCTTTGTTTGATGCACCCGCAGGCGATGCAACTGTGAGTGGATGCAGTTAGTTTTAACTGTCACCTTAACAGCTGCATTTATAGCACACGTGGATACATTTTCTTCTCTTTTTTTTCATTATCACTAATAGCATGTTCACACACAGGCCGAAAAGCCGCTTTTCAGCTGAAAACCCTCTTTTCAGAAAAAGGTGTTTTTACACTTGAAAAGCAGCTTTTCATTTGACAGATAGTAGCCATATGTTTGTTATTATAGCGATTTGTTTCATTGTGCTTGGCTTAGCAAATAAAATTCTTTAAAATAACCTTTCTTCTTGCAAAAAAGATTCCATTTATTTGTATATCGGTGGCTACTGCGTTATATTTGGCTTTAATAATTTTCTAATTGGGAAGAAATTTTGTCTATATCAGTGACAACTTGGATTTTTGTAATAGATTTTGACATTACTTCAACGAACAGACTTCCAAACCAGGGTTGTTTTCTAACTTTTCAGAGTTTTTCGCTGAAAAGCAAACAAATATCAGCTTTTCATTTGACAGTTCTTCTATGGCGAAAAACTTAATATCATTGAGCTTTTCAGCTGAAAAGCCATTATTGTTCGAAAAGCGGCTTTTCGGCCTTAGTGTGAACATACTATAAGGAAACAATGTTAGGCTTTGTCTTTAGTAATGAAGAAAAATGGTTGATAAGATTGATGTATTTGGAACATCTAAGAATATAAGGTAGTGGCACCAAATATCGACTGATTAAAGTTGGCTACATTAACTTATATGTAATGTGTAAGCATAATAATTCATTAAATTTCGACAATGTTTTTGAAGTGAAATTTTTATAGCCGCGTATACGACGAGCTAGATGGGGGGTAAAACCAATGTAACGAAATGGTTTTTATGAAAACAACAACACAGCAAGTCGCCGCACTGGTTGTATAAAAACGAAAAAATGGCTATTTAATAATTTTTCATATTTTTTGCTTGCACCGAGGACACTTGAACACACTAGGCTTGTGTATCCATAGTCGACTGTTCTACCAATTGGACCACGGACACATCTATTTGAGTAGCTCATACTTATCTTAAATTTTACAATCAGTAGTTCTTTTCTTTCTTTTATTATTGAATTGACTCTTTCGTTCAATACTCTAAATGTACATTACGGTCGAAAAATTTGAATCTGAACGTAACTTTTTTTCAGAATATTAGCATACCCTTAGGCATTTCTGAAATTGAGTTTTGATAAATACAGAAAGCAGTTTTCGAAGTAGGCGTTGCATTGATTGATTTGGAAACAGCACATGCTGCAATATTAACGAATGCAACTTTGAATCTAAAATTTGTTTTATTCTTAGATCTGTGAATTTTCATATAAATACCATATCTTTCATATAATTCAAAAGCAGTTTTTAACACACATTGGTATCGAAATTAAACAAAAATCGCATGCTGTGGTATTCCATTACAAACTGAGTTACCGGACTACCTATTCTGCTTTTAAATAAATTAAACAAACTTGCTGCATAAGCAAGACTTGCTGAATATTCTTTAACGCGTCTGGCTTGTATTCGTCAATAACAGACATGCAGAATATTCTTAAACTCATCTGCATTGGTTTCGTCAACATTAAAAAAAAACAATCAAAAACGTTCATGTCGAAAATTTTTCAACCTTTCTGCTTTGTGTTCGTTCACGTTTTCCCTACAAGGGCTTATATTTCGGGGTAGTTTTTTCGTTAAAAGTTGAAATATATATCATTTTAAAAACATTGCGTATTAATGGACTGCATGACTGATATATCAAAGATTACAAATCGGAAATAATCTGATAATCTGAAAAATGGAAAACAATTTTTTTTCATATTTCTGTCTTGTATTCTGTGTTTGTTGAAGAAACTTCCTCAACGATTCAGTAACATATTCATGCACGAAAAATCTCAGCGTTTCTGTATTGCGTTCGTGGGAATTTTATATACGATTTTCGTCAATGGAATGTATGGCCTAATCAGCATGTTTCGTCAAAGAAGAAGAAAAATCGTTCATGATTCGTTTATCAATTCTAAAAGACTTGGACTGCTGAGAATATCATCGCAAATGCAACATAAAATACGATGCAAACCTTTGTGCATTTTTTTTAATTAAAAATATTTAGAATTATACAATTTACAATTTATATGTTTTTTAAGAAAAATTGAAAATAAATTCTATAAATAAAGCCCGAGTTATAATCGATTAATGATTATTTTGGTTTTTGGATTATTTATATTATACGATTAATATATTTTTTTTGTCATCAATACTATGAAATAAATTGAAAGATGTTTGATATGCTTGCTTTCGGGTTTGTTCGTACAAGAGAGGCAATGATGCGATGTTAGCACGTTCAACTTGCAGCCGAATTGTACGTTGTTCGATGCGAGTACGGAAAGGAAAAAATGCATTATTCCCGCCACAGGTTTTTCGACAAATTTCTTCTTTTACATATTTATAAATATACACACAATTAACAAAAAAACAAAGCAGCCAGATCTGTCGTATGCGCTGTGAGGATCGAGCCTGGGTACTACTTAAGTCATTATATTAAAATAACCAACTGTGTCACGAAAGTAAAAAAAACTGTGATCTAATTCTGTACGTGAATATTGAACTTTTCAGCAGCTGTCCATAAACAAAAGGGACAATTAATATTTCCCATAATATCACTACGTTGAAAATACTTGTTGGCTTTCTGAAAAAAAAGACTGTTCTTGAACTACTAGTGGTATGAAGCCAGACTGCTTGTTAACCATTTAGTTTCACTGAAGGAGAAAATCTTAATTAGCAATCTTTCCAGAAATTCCATTTTTGGGTAAAAGATTACTTCTACCGTGCGTGGCGCCCCTCACATATTTTTTTATTCAAAAATCATTTTTATGAAAATCATGGATCATTTTTAAATACCGCAAACAAGGTTACAATTTTTTTTTTTAGATTAAACAACAAAATTTCATGAGCAGTAGATAACTCAAAACAATGAAGAAAAGGTTAAAGAAACAGAAAATTCATAAACAAAAATTTATAAAATAACATCTATTCTAAAACGCTTGCAAAATCATGAAACAAAACCTACGTTTTTGGTTCAAAGTTAATACAAACTAAGTAGATAAAACAAATATTATATTGCATATGCTTTAAAAGAAATTAAATAAGAAAATATTAACGTTTACCATTCAAACCTCGATTACCATTTCCCTCTCTTTAAATCGCGTTATATTGAAATTTATAAAAATTTAATTTAACCTTCATTTTGTATTCATCCAAAGTTGTAGCAAACAAAAACACGCAAACATTTCTCTTCACTTAATAGAATTTTAAACAAGATGGATGAATGTTGAATCCTTTAACTTTTTCTACTTCTACGGTATACTATACGATTGAATTAAATATGTGACTGTGCAGCAGATAAAAACTTTTCCAGGCTTAGACTAACACAGTGAATGGCAGACCGGCTAACAACATTGAACTTTGAGCAAACTTTTTCTTTTGCTCAAAACAAAAAAAAAATAGAACAAACTCAAATCATATTATAAAATAAGGATAAAAATTTAATTATTTTCAACTTACTTTTTCAAGTAGTTTAACTTGTCTTGCTCCACTTTAATAAAACCTTCTAAATTTTGTATTAATACGGATTCAGTCTCAAGTAGTTCCTCCATTTCTGCCAGTGCTGTGAAGACTTCTGTATTAATGGACGGTATTGTGAAGGCGCTGATAACATAGCACCACACAAGCAGCAGCTGGGTACACTTGACTTTTGTTGGAGACATTTTTATTTTTTTGGCAACGTTCCTTTAATAGCCTCTGTGGATTGTTGTTGTCGCGTTCTAGTTGAGCGTTAACATGCAGCTAAACAAATAGATGTAAAGAAAAAAAGATATTGTTTTATTGTTTGTTTTTTTTTAAGTGTTCAAGAATTGATTTTGATCGATAACAGTATAAATATTTATGATTTATAAAATAAAAATAATGTGTTTATTTATATGTTTGTTTAATTTTTTAATACATTCAACAGTTCTTTTTTTTATGATTTCAATGATAACACATACCGGCAAATACACAACAATGTTGGGTTGTTTTGTATATTAAAATTATTAGAAATTCATTCGAATGAGCATCGATTAGTTTTTGGAAATCTAGGCTTATCCAATTATTTGTGCTAATTTGAATTTTAAAAAATATATACATAACTTTTTTAATACAAACGTTATAGTTTTAGTTATAAATGTTATTAATGTGAATTTTTTATCTATATTTTTAATCATCTTTTAATAATCGTCTCATTTAAATAAATTAAACGATAAATAATCTAAATTTGATCAGGATTAATCGAAATTGATAAAATGCGGCATTGTTTGATTTCTCATTAATTTTTTGTACGCTTTTGTTCAAGCTATACATAGAAGCCTTCAACTTTTTGTTTTAAAGTTTTTTTTTTTTTCACGGTTATGATGACCTAATGCAAACACGAACTTTGAGTGCAATTTTTAGAGGTTATGCTTTACTTTTTAGTTTTTTAAAAAATTGTTTATATATGCTAGGTATAAGGTGTCTATTTTAAGAATAAAATAGTAGAAATTAAAAGATGAAACCGTTTTCATTTTATATGGAGCGTAGATTAAAAAAATCGTGTTTTGATAGAAATGCGTTCAAAGTTTTAGTCACACTTTTATAAGTATAGTATCGCCTTTGGCCAAAATTCGTCCATATCATAATCGGTTATTCTTTTGTTTTTTTGCTGAACGCACCAACCCATAGCCTGAACAGAAGTATCAAAACAACAATTATAAATGTCTTTGCATGTGTTATATGAAGCAAGCAGCAGTTTAACAGTTTTTTTGACGCTGTCACGGTGTCAAATTATTTTTGTGAGAGAGAAATTAAGAGAAAGCACCAACAACAATAGTGATGCACAGCTCTTCTGAAGTGTCTGCGACTCTCTCGAATACTATTTTTGCTCGTGTATGCTACAGTAACGATGTTCAATAGAGCTGTGCCGCTATGTATTTTGTTGTTGGTCTCTCATTATCCCATTGGGAAAAAAAGGTTTTTACATTTGCTTAATTTTACCCATCTTAATGACAACATATTCGAATAAAACTTATATTGTGCACATCTACTCGAAATTACTTTTACATCGATATAAGTCTTATGTGAATATGTTGAAGTTAACACAGGTAAAAAGGGATCACAAACTTTTTTGCTTGCGTATTAATATATAGATAATTTCAACTATTTGCGCAAGCAAAACATGTCTATATAAAGGGTGTGCCCCTTACAAGGTAACTTTGACACTTTTCAGTTGATTGACTTGAATAGACAGTCCAGTTCGATACATTAATTAAGTACAGTTTAACCATGGAAGAAGGTGACGCGGCACATTGAAAATAGTCTTTCAGCTGCGTTTACTCAACGTGCATATCGCCGAAAATATTGTGACCAACAAGCACCGTCTGACAACACTATTCTTCGTTCGATGTCGTATTTTACTGAGTATGGGGTATCGTTCACATGCCGTTCAAGACGGCGTTCTTACTTGAACTTCAACGTACTCAACTTAATGTTACTTCATCATGGACTGAAATGTCCAACTTGTTTTCGATTTTCTTATTTTCTGGATAACCCACTTTTAAGAATTAAAAATCTATTTAAATTAATATTTTCTCAAAGAATTTACGAAATTTTATGCAATTCGGTCTTACACCGAGGAAATTGAACGCCTTAAAATCAAAGAAAAAATGTTCTTGTAAAAATGTAACCAAAATATCTTGACCACAATGAAAAGATCGTTGCAATAATGATTTATCCTTTAACTATGCAAGTGCTGCATCATCGAAAGACTGAAGTTTTTTGAAGCTTAATCAATGAAACAATCTTTCGTGAAGATAAAATATTTACTATAACGATTTAGTTCTTTGTTTACAAGGAATTGAAAAAAGTATGTTAAATCAACAGCTTTTAATTTTTTTTTTTTTTGTAGAGTAAGCTTCATTGTTTCAAGGACAAAGTCTGTTACTTCAAAGAATGTTTTCTTTAAAATCATATTTGCATATGAAGAATAAGAAAATCGTGTGCGAGTGCCAACATTGAATTGTAATTGTAAAAAACACACGTTAATATTCACACTAGTAAATTTTATTACATTTCATCAACAAAAAGAAAAGAAAAAAAAAATGTCTTTGCACGCCGTGCAGAATTAAACTTGGAATTTTTTGTGCCAGTCCATCGCTCTATCCACTGAACAGCCTTGCTACTGTTTGTTGGCATAACTGCAGTATGCAGCTATGTTAACAGATGCTGTATTAACAGATGCAGTATGTCACACACAGTATTCTGTTGATAGCTATACAACAAAAATCTATTAATAGATTATTGTGTTATGCTGCAGCATAGCTTCAGTTGAAATTAATATTGAATCAATCACTCTGCGTAACGAAGGAGCTTGGCTCGATGCGTAGTGTAGTGACTTCTGAATCGGTGTTATCGGTGGGTGTGGATTCAAATCTCCACGGCAGGTGAAGGTAAGATTTTTAATTTGATATTTAATTTAATTTAATGTTGTTCTTATAATAAAGGCAAGCAGCAAAAAGCCATTAATTTCATGAAGCCATGTACTAAAATCAAGGATTCTAACTTCTGCGTCTTTGCCGTAACGAATAAAAGTCTTTGTACCAAAGTACATTTTCTTTACTTTTACGACCTTTCCATGCTTTTTTAAAGACGTACGTTTTTGCTACAATAATTTAAGTTTTTAATTCAAAGTATATTGTTCTTGGGAAACTAACTATCTTTGTGTTTTTGCCTTAACGATATGTTACGATATGTCTTTCGGCACAATCTATCCAATAAAAGTCTTTGTAGCAAAGTGCATTTTCTTTGGTTTTATGATTTTTTACCCTGGGCGTATAAGCTTGGAACCTGATTTTTTGTATTAATATATAGTGTTTAATTATATTTGTGTAAGATATTAGTTCATTTATATTTTTTTTTTTTATTCTGATATCAGAAACTTTGTAGTATTGTAATCCACATTCGAAAATTGTACTTTAGTATGTAAACTTCTTATAGTTTATTCTACCGATATCCAAAAGTCACTGAAATTTTAATTCGGGCACTACCTTTTTTACAAGCGTAGAGTACTAAATCTATGATTCTAAATTATTTTTTACTTTGTAGTGATTAGGAAATCGGTTCTTTTTAGTTTTTATTTCTTCTTTTTTAGAGAGTACGATAAATTTTCGAAGAAAGTATAAAGGAATTGCAATACCCTAGTGTCAATATTATTCAAGATACAGTGTTTTTCTTATAGTGACACGCTCTTTGTAGAATTCGGCCAACTTTCTTGATCGTGTGTTTCGTAAAATTCTACCCATTCTTGTAACAAATTTTAATACCCTAGTGTCAATATTATTCGAGATTCAGTGTTTTTCTAATATTGACACGCCACTTTGTTGAATAACGCCCACTTTCTTGACTGTAATTTCCAATAATTGTGCCTACTCCTGTACTTAATTTCAGGACTCTAATGTCAATTTAATTCGAAATACAGTATTTTGATAACCGAGAATAGGAGATATAGGATTTTTCTAATAGGGACACGTCACTTTGTCGAATACCACCCAGTTTTTTAGATGGGCCCCTCAGTATTAATGGTCTCTATTTGTTGAGCTGGAGAACCTCCTTTTTTTTTAAATCGGTTAGTTAATAGTGTATATTTTGAGAACCGCATACTTCTCGTTCATCATAATGCACCGTCTCACAGCACTGCACACTGATTCTCCTTGTATTAATGATGAGTCAAATCCGATAATTAATATAAGATATATGAGCATAAAATTTGGCACACAAATTAGATTTAGGGCTGGTAACAACCTTACATTGTCTGCATTGGGCACTTCCTTGCCCACTTTTCGCACACTAAATATTTACATAAATGTTTTTCATTTTCAAAAATGGGTGTGCAGTTTAGTTTTTAGTAAAGCAACCAATAAACGAAATGTGGATAGATTTCGACATTTGCCAAGCCTATCTCCCATTTTAAAAATTAAAAAAATATGTAAGTATACGTAAGTATAAGTATAAGTATGAAATAAGTTATCGACACAAAAAACAATATATCGAACAGAGGTTAAGATGCTAATTCTCTTTAAAATTACGTATATATACTAGTAGCAGGCTACATTAGTTCGCGACTTCTTCACGGACTTTTTTTTAACAATAAAGTGCGTTAACACGTTTTTGTTACTATTTTGAATGAGTGTGGAGAGAGATAGAGCGCAAAAACTTCATAAAAAAAACTTCTAAACACGCTTAAGGTTTACAAATCTTATCCGATCTTACTCTCTATGTTTTTTTGGTAGTTTAAATTAAAGCAACAACAAAAACTTTTAAACGCATTTTAAACGATCAACGTGTAACTTCAGCCCTAAAGATAATACATGTCAAACGAAATAAAAAAACATATTTTTTTCTTTTGCTTTGGAGCTCAGCAAAATCATTTACAGGGTTGCCAATATTCGAAGCGCCCATCTGGCAATACTGTAATTTTCCGCAGTGATGCCAAATCGACTAATGACATACCGCGTTTGAAGCGTCATTTCAAGCAAATGTTTACAATGGAACAGTACACGCCACGCGAACGCTCTAAAATTGTTGAAATTTACATTCAACAAAACAAGTCATTAGTGAAAACTCAACTCAATGAGCGATTTTTCACTCATTTTCAGTTGAACGGAACTGTAAACAAACAAAATTGCCGTATTTATGCCACTGAAAATCCACAAGAGATTCAAGAGGTACCTCTTCACGATGCAAAAGTCACTGTTTGGTGCGGCGCTTGTGCTAAAATGCTCATTGGGCCGTTCTTTTTCGAAGATGATAATGGCCACAGAGTTACTGTCAATCAGGAGCGTTATCGCGATATGATAAAAAATTTTTTCATGCCAATCGTTCGTCGAAAGCGTATCAGGCACTACTGGTTTCAACAAGACGGCGCGCCACCACACACAAGCCGCCACCACACAAAAAAATAAAATGGGCGCTTCGAATATGGACAACCCTGTATGTATTTATGTATTTCTCGTTTAGTCTTGCGCGAGGCTGATCTGTTTTATATGCTGTGCTGTGCTAGCTGAGCAGAAAAAAAGAAGAACAGATGGAATTCCGTGGCGGCCGTAGCGTAGTGGGTACAGTGTGTGGCCCATACGCCAGAGAACCCTGGTTCGGTTCCCACCTGACACAGAAAGTTTTTTCAATTGAATTAATTTTTCTGTTCGGCTTCACCTCTCTGCAGACCATGGCAAACCTCACAGAGTAAAAACTGCCATGAAAAGCTTCTTGAGAACATACGCCGTTCGGAGTCGGCATAAAACTTGTAGGTCCAGTTCTCGGTCATTCAAACATTTCACAACACGCAGAACACAATTAATCATAAGAAGCTCGGTCAAAGTCCCTTTAAGGACTGAAATGGCCATTTCGTTTTTAGTTTTTTTTTTAATGGAATTTATTGAAAATTTCCCAACAAAACACGTGCAAATAAAATGATCAAGCAATTCGTGGCATCGGGAATGATTTCTCTAAAAATTAACATTTTAACTAACCATACGTATTATTAAAATTGGGGAAAAAATTTCTCTATGCTGTGCTGTAGCACAAATATGCCATTTTGGCGTTTACCTGGAAACAAAAATTTGCACTTCAATTTTATATAATAGTATAGATAGATAAAAGTTTAATAAATATAGATAGATTAATTATTAAGAATAAAAAAATTTGGAAGGTACTTTGAAGAAATCTTTTTTGAAACCTTAAACAAAAATGTTATTCAAGAAGAAAAAAATAAAGTAGGCGGTTTGTAAACAGAATTTTCTTTTTTTAATCAATTGATCCAGTTCTATAAAAACGTCACAAAATTATAAACTTACCTTGCTGCTGAACTTTCATTATAAATTTCTTTTACTTTTTGACACAATCATTAAAGTTTTAATTACAAACTTAATTATTTTTCTGGCAATGCAACTTATTATTTGTGTGGTTTTCTAGCACGCCAAAATCTAACCTCATAATTTTGAAATTGATGGCAAAAGCATTTTTTTTTTTTGCAGTTCCGTTAACTTTAGATATTTTTCTATACAGAATAGTGGTAAAATGTTATCTTTTCGGATATGAAATTTTTAATTTTTGGCGTATGGGGTCATTTAATACTCATTAATACTCATTCATTACATACTCATTTAATAGTCATTTAATACTCCGTTCAGCCCGTTTGGACAAAAATATAGCCATTGCAGCGGTCAACGTTGATGATGATCCAACAACGTCGATTCGTCATCGTGGTCAGGAATTGGACGTTAGCAGCAGCTTATGAAAAGGGGTCGCGTATGCAAGCATGGTCGAGGCGGCCATTTAAGCGATATTATATTTCAACAATAACTTTCATGCCTCTGCTTTATAATTCAATAAAAACTCACAGACGTTTCAACCAAATAATGCGTTATATTAACCTTTGTCCAACGAAAGAATTTTACGACGTTAAAAGGCCGTATGGGTACAATTATACCCTTTTATACTTATTACGATAAATATGGCTTTTCTATGAATATATTTAAATTATTTTATCCTAAATTAATAAACAAAATAAATTAAAATATTATAATCCAACAAAATGTGGAATAGATGGCATTGGCAAAATGTTGGACGAATACACCTTAAAACGACGAACAAAGCGCTGACCTTTAGCATTATTTTATAACATGATTGACTTTGCCACTCTGGCTTCCTATATAATATATAGAATCTACCGTTCAAAAAGTATAGCAAAAGATCAGCGACGAAAGTTCTTAAAAGTTCTTTCAAAACAGTTATGTATGCAATCAGTTGACCGTTGACCGTAGTGGCAACAAACTTATGACTGGTAAATATTTTATTCTAAGGGCTATAGAAATGGTACTTGGAGAACCTATTGTGGAAACAGGTCTAGAAATTGGTTTCAAAGCAAATTTTGGCAGACATGGAGCATCACCCCTTGTTGAAGGATGTTTGTTTTTTTTTTGTCAATGTCAGCCACCCAAAAAATGCAAGATTAGAAAGGCGTGTGCAATCTGCTTGAAACCTGTGTGCGATGAACACTCAATACAAAGTACCATATGTTTTTGATGTAAGAAAAACTCCATCAAAATATTTTGTTATATATATATATATATATATATTCGTTATTATATATATTCGTTTTCTTTTCAAATATAACTAAGCAAAATGATTCTTCTTTGTTTTCTTGTTATTTTTTCTACCAAACTATATGAAGGTACAATTGTACCCCTTCAGCCTTTTAAGGGTAGCAAGTCAAAAAATGCTTATTTCAGTGTGATAAAGTCAACTTTTTTTTTTTAGATTTCAAATATATAATCCGCGATAAAAATTAAGAGATGTCAGAATATTTCAGATATCTACTATTAACAAAAAAAAATATTATTGCAATTCAAAATTGGAAAAGGCACAATTGTACCTCTCCCGTCGGACAAAGGTTAAAAAATTAAAGTATCAGTGACTTTTGGGATACCTTTTATAATGATTGTAACCTTTGTAAGCAAAGATAAACTTTGCTTTGGCTAAACAACTCTTTCTAGCTCAAGGGATTTTTTTCGAACATAAAGGGTACGAAAACTCCCCTACCCCCGTGGTTACGGACCTACGTTAAGGGTTCAGAAGAATTCAAGAACCAAGATATTAAATTCCTTCAGACATGTTAATTAATGCAAAATCATAAACCAAGCTTAATTAAAAGCATTAAAGACGGTTCTGTGCTTCATAATAATAAAACAAAGGGTAATTTAACGTATTTCAGTGCTTGCATCAGTTCCATTTGTTTTCAATATTAAGCTCTCCAAGCATCATCAATATACATTTACTCGTAATAAACGTATTCAGGATTTTCATTTCAACTGTAGAATTTCTGATATTTTCAGGTTGGTGGCTTCAATATGCTTTCATCACTAAAGCCTCAATTATTTTGTTCAACTGACTGTTTGTTCAACATTTTTGATGGACTCGATGAAAATAATTGTATTTAATGTCAGGCAAACAAACAGATATGAAGAGATTTCATGAACATGTTGTTAATGTAATAAAAAATCAATACAACGCTGCTGTGCTACAACTCTGCATTTATAATGTGAAAAGATTTTTCAATTTTTTTTTTTGTTTTTTTTTTTTTTTTTTTTGTTATTGTAGAGCTTTTTGCGTCTGGGTATATGTTACACTCAACATTGCATGATATGAAAACAAACCATCAAAACATAGTATACTCTTTAGATATCATTTGTAAGAAGCTTTGTAGCTAAGACAATAGTAGAATGGGAATTGTTTCTGGTTTTTTTTTTTTAATTCTATTGCGTTATTTAATATTTAATTAAATTTATTTTTCCTCAATAAAGATATTATCGTCTTGCACGAATTTTATAAGAGAAACAACTGCTTTTCTATTCTATTCTTAATATTAAAAATGCTTAAATAGGAGGTATTCTCCAACCATTAATTAATAGTTTTTTTTTTTTACATTAATCACTAAAGTTCTGCTGAATCGGGCAATTTTTGTATTTTTTTTTTTTTTTTCTTAGAATTATTTGAAAAAGTTGTAAAATTCTATAAGCTATTTTGTTAACATATTGGTTACTTAACAGTTACTATCTATCGGATGAATTTTAGCTTGAATATTTTTTTAATTTTTATAGCTTGAATGAATTAGATATTGTTAGTTTTGATGAGTACCTGCAGCATTAAGAAATTTTTATGAGGACATGAATGAAGTTTAAACTGGATTGGATATAAACTGGATTTTTTAGTATCTAGTTATAGCAATTAAGGTTGTTTAATAAAAATTAAGTTTATTATAAAAACCAAAACAACTAAATTAAGATCCATGAGGAGACTCAAATACCAAACGTTAGCGATCTTAATGTTTTTGATTAATATTTAAGATAACTTCTTACGATACATATATGTATGTATCTTAATTTGAGCGTATTTCTTTAGATGAAGAATATTAAAAACATGGGCTGTATTTTCAATATATTACCAAGCAAAAATCATTTTTTTACCGTACACAGAAGCAGCTTAACCCTTTCAGTGATGTATCGATTGTGCAGTTAAGTTTTTACACATTAATGATGATAAGTTTTTGCACATTAAAATTTACTCACTTCTAACGAATAAAATAGCGTAGAGTGAAATAAGGTTTGTATTCTTGAGTTAATTTCAATATGTAGTTAACATCATATCATTTTTTTTTTTTAATTTTTTGAATTATAAATAACTAGCTGAAATACCCGTTGTTACTTGGGAGTTTGTATAAATAGTTTGTGATATTCAGCCCCCATTTTAATGTTTTTAAAAATTATGATAAAAAACACAGGTGCGTCGTTGGACACACGAGAGAAGCGAAACTTTTTCGCAGTTACATAGATTTGATAGCTTAATAATTTTTCATTTTAATAAATTAACTTTTAAACACAAAAATTTAAAATAACATAAAATAAATTACATATATACAGAAAACATATTTACTACTTATTTTTTTATTGTTCAATGTCAAATTTCCACGCCAATTACATATACGGGCATATAATGCCAGCGACTCTCCATTTTAACTCTCCACACATGGTTGGGAACTTGGATGCACTGGCTTCAACAGCGTACTTCCTAGCGAAAAAATCTGTCGAAAATTTTTCAGATTTCACTCCAAGGAAATCTCAGAACGAGGATAAAAATATATATTAAATATATATTAATATATTAATATATATTAAAGAACGCACACGAAACAAAATTTAACAAACATTTTAGATACCTTGCCGATGTCATGCATGCGTTTGTTAATTCCATATTTATTGATATCATCTCTTTTTTTGACACTTAAAAACGCACTTGTCAATGCACTTGTGGGCATTGCTAATTTTCTTCGTGCCAACAACACCACAAACGCATTCACAATACAAACACACCGATGCTGGAGACACCTTGTGGTAAATGAAAGCAAATTTTTGTGAGTTGTAGCATAGCAAATACACAATCCTCTATCAATTGATAGATTGTGAGGATCTACTGCAGCATAGCTTTTGTTATAACTAACATTGAATTAACAACTATTTCTATCAAGTCTTTGTGGCCTGGTGGATAGTGTATTGGACTAACATTTCAGCGGACACGGGTTCGATCCCCACGGAAACCAAAACATATTTTAAGTATTTAATATTAAAGAATTTCTTGTTGTAATTAGCACTAGCAACAAAAAAACCATCAAATTTTCAAGAAAAAATCTGTCGAAAATTTTTCAAATTTTACTCTAAGCAAATCACAGAACGAGGAGCTTCGCTTCAAAAAGATGCAAGCTATTTGAAACTTTAAGTTTTTTATAGTTTTTCTCATTTTGAGGTACAGATATTATATATTAAAGTTCGTTGTAAATTTTTATCAATTTAACATGAATTTGTTGCACACTTAACTTCCGGAGGAAAGATTCAACAGAATGGTGAAAACCTTATCAAAATCCATTAGGTAGCTTAGAAGTGGAAAGCGAACAGGCACAATAGCGAATTTATTTTATACTATTTATAGAAAATGTTCGCTCGGAAAATACTTGGAGGACTAACGTCCTCACGATTTCAAGCAGGACGTGATATCCATTGCACTACTGCAGCTGCTTACATTACTTAGCTTTGTTTTTTTAATAATAAAAAAAACCCCAAGTCACCACGCTTGCTTGAAGCAATCAAATAAAATTTGTTTTTTTACATACATAAGTTTTTGTATGCTTTATACAAAAATTTGGTTAAACCCCAAGTCACCACGTTCAAGCAAGCAATCATTTAAAATTGTCTACAAATTTATTTCTTTTTTTGCATACATAAATCTTTGTATGCTTTATACAAAAACTTGATAAATATAAAGATATAAACTTTTTTTTAATAAATTACCGAAATTTTCGTTTTAAAACTATGTCTAGCTGGCACAAAAACTTTTGTGATTTCACATAAGTTCTTCAACTCAATACATTTTTGAAGTGGAACTTCTAAAGGGTCCGCCATCTAAAGTTTTTTTTTTTCAACTAGTGCTTATTTCGTGAATGGTAACACTTAGCACATGTCTGATTTGACAGATAATTAGTTTTATCCTTCCGCTGAACGAATATGGTTGTGTATACGCTTGAACAACGCTGGGAAATATTGCCTGCGATCGACTTACAGAAGATGCCGATTTTGCAAAAAAAAACATCTTTTCACATGAAGCTCATTTTGATCTTGGCGGGTATGTAAACAAGCAAAATTGTCGCATTTGGGGCACAGAAAACCCGCACGCATACATTGAAAAGCCGATGTACCCAAAACGAGTCACTGTTTGGTGCGGATTTTGGTCCAGAGGCATAATTGGGCCACTTTTCTTCGAAAATGAGCAAGGAGTGGCCGTTACAGTCAATGGCCATCGTTATCGGGCCATGTTGAACGAATTTTTGTTCACAAAAATTGAAGAGGAGGATATTGGCAACATTTGGTTTCAACAGGACGGCGCTACGTGCCACACAGCCAAAGCTACACTCGATGTTTTGCGCCCTGTTTTTGAAAATCGCATTATCAGCCGCAGAGCTGATGTCGTTTGACCACCTCGGAGCTGCGATTTGACACCGTTGGACTATTATTTGTGGGGTGCTCTCAAAGATAAGTGTTACGCCGACAAGCCAGAGACAATTGACGCTTTAAAGGACAATATTCGTGAAGCCATTTGTGAAATACAGCTGCACACAATCGATAATGTGCTTAAAAATTGGACCGATCGTGTAGGCTACTGCATGGCCAGTCGAGGCAGCCATTTGAATGAAGTTATTTTCCATTATTAACCGGAAGGATTGTACATTCAAATAAAAAAGAAATTTGAGAAAATATTTAGTAGTTTTTTTTTTTGCATTTTCAAAAAAAAAATGTTATTTGGCGAACCCTTTATAACCACATATACAGCAATACGGCGAAGTAGAATAACGAAAGATTTAAATAAAACAAACAACAACAAGAATTCCTCGCACTCGGTAGTATAAAAACGAAAAAATGTTCCTATTTTAGAAGTTTTTTTTTAACAGTGCGATTCAAACCCACCACCTTTCCATCTTTAGACAGATGTTCTATCCTAGGAACAATATATTTATGTCAAATGGGCCCACTGAACCATAAGCAAAGGTTTTGCATAAGGTGAGAGTTTTGAGAACGTTTTTTGGTAGAATTGTTCTTTTTTTAATTTTTGATTTTTTATTTTGTCGCTTTACCCATAAATAAAAATTGTACTTCTTTTGTAAAACTCAGAAAAAACTTTTTTGCATCGAAAAAGAATAACTTCTTTATAATTTCAGTAGGTAAAAATTCCTCGCAAATGAACCATTCCAAGTTAAAAAATGAATCATAAATGTTTTTTTTTTTTTTGGATTCTTTAATGAGTTCAAAACAGAATTTTTTTATTATATCAGTAGAAAGCAATTTCAGAAATTAGTAATAAATGTTACTTTTTCATATTCTGAAATAGTTAAAAAAAGAAGAATTTAAACCTTTGTTGATATTTTTATAATAGTAAATTAAAATCTTAAGCTTCACTCAAGCGTCATATGAACTTTTTCACCGGTGGGAATTGATTCTCGCCATAAGAAGGGATAAATATGAACTGCTAAGAGTATGAAAAACTATTTTCCTTATCATCCATCAACAAGTCTGTCACAACATGTCAACAATTCTGTCAAAAATTGTGATCAAGCCCAAATAGAATGAATACTACGACAACATTCCATGCAAAAAAGTAATCAAATAAATTCCCCAATTAATAACTTTACTATTTTGATATTTCACACATAACTTAAAAGTTTGTGAAATTGGAGAACAATCATGGCCCTTCTCCTTTGAAATACCAATATCAATATGGTTCATTTTTATACCCCAACGCGTACTGCGTAAGGGATATACTAACTTTGTCATTCCGTTTGTAGCGCCAAGAAGGAGGCGTGGCAGGTATAGAAAAATATATATATTTTTGATCAGCATCATCTCCTGAGTCGATTTCCGTGTGTCCGTCTGTCTGTCCGTCTGTCGACACGATTACAGCCGCAATTATAAAGCTATCGCGAATTCAAAATATGAGTTCAAGTGAAAATGAATATCAAGTTCGAAAATGGGCCAAATCAGATGAAAACCACGCCTACCTCCCATACAAAGTGACTTTATATTAACCGTAAAATGTCTTTAAAATCCACAAAAATTAAAGAAATGCCTTGAAATTTGGCAGGTAAGCTCTTCAGTCTAACTCTTCAGTCTTAATCCTGGCTATGAAATTTGGAAAAATCGTATGAAAACCACGCCTACCTCCCATACAAAGTGGCTCTATTTTAAAAGTAAAATCTCTTAAAAATCTACAAATAACTAAGACCACCACTATGATATTTGGCAAGATCGAATGAAAACCACGCCTACCCTCCATACAAATTGGCTTTATTTTAGACGTTAAATCTCTTAAAAATCCACAAAAATTAATGAAATGCCTGGAAATTGTGAACTTTAGCTTTAATATATAATATTAATCATCTCTATGATAAATGGCAAAATCGGATCAAAACCACGCCTACTTCCCATGCAAAGTGATGTCATCAAAATAGGAAAACTTTCTTTAATATATAAAACTGAATTTCATCGTGTATGTCGTGGCTAAAGACTTCGAATATACTTCAATATGGCCGCGGGAGGGTATTTTAGCTTCGGTACCCTGCCGAAGCTCCACCCTTACTAGTTTTAACTAATTTCTGAAGAAAAAAAGGTTCATTTCTGAAAGGCACTTTCGACCGATGATTGATTTAAAAATGGTTCATTTCCGAGTGCCGAAAAATAGCATTTCTATGATTCTCTTTTTAACTCATTTCCGAACACAATTTATGATTCTTTTTTAACTCGTTTCTGGAAAAAATAAGGTTCATTTTTGAGAGGCATTTTAGTCAAACGAATAATACAAAAAGGGTTCATTTATGAGTGCCGAAAATGGATGTTTCTACCCGAAAAGGTTCACAAATGAATTCAAAAACGGTAATTTTGGTTCATTTGGGAGTTGCTGATTTACTATTAAGTATTACTTAGTTTCTATTTTCTTCTTTATCTGATGGCATTTTTGTTTAGAATTAAAGCGAATTATTCTCCACTCCAGTCATCGTCTGTAATATATCTTTTTAGCTCAATTGTACTAATTAATTTACTTTTATATTCAAAAAATAGTTTTGATATATTTGTCATAAAAAATGCGTGCAAATGAAAAATTATTTATTGAATCCATTGCTATTGAATTTGTAGTTTCGTTAATCACCGCTTTTACCAATGTAATTTTAACGTTTTCATTTTTAAGTTTGATTTTTTTTTTTTTTTTTTAATATTTGTTAACATAAAAGAACTAACAAAGAACTAACAAAGCTACAAACATGGATTCAATTTTATCATTTCCAAGCTTATTTTTTACAGCTGTTTAAAAGTGATTTTTTAGTGTTTTTAGATAAATAAATTATTACTGGCAAATCGTTAAAATAAAGAAATAAAAAAATAATGTCTAATAAAAAGTGAGAGAAATTTTATGTTTTTTTTTATTGCTTATATAGGGACATATATTTTAATAATCTATGTTTTTACGATAACTTAAAAGTTTTATGAGAATTATTTCACGCTTTGTAAATTGGGTTTTTTGACATTTTTTTTTTTTTTTTTTTTTGTTTGCCTAACCTGTCAATCGAATTGGCAATCAGCCAGCGGATTTTTATATTTGTGACACCAACATGTACCAGAGATATATATTCTGGTGCCTTTTTGCTATTATTTTGGTAAGAGGGTTAAGTTAAAATAGATATATATATAGTGTGTGTTAGGAAACCAGTATTGTAGTTTCGTAAATACCCTATAGGAACAAACTAACTTGTTTTTAAAAACAACTAATTAAAAAACTTATTTAAAATAAACCAGTATATGAACTACTTTTAATTATATTAAGGAGGCAACTACTCTGATGTTGACATGTTTTAATTGCAAATTTTTATTAGATTCCAAATTTATATATATTTAACCATGTTATTTCATCAAATATTATTAACTTTAGGCCATCAGTAATAGTTTTCAATTGGTTATTTTAAAGTAATTAAAAATATAGTTTAAATATAACTAATTTAACAAGTAGTTGAAATATATGCAGACGAAAGTCAATTGACTTATTTAGCGGACATCGCCATACAAAATAAGTTAGTTCGTTCTATGGAAAAAAGTCAGAATTTCTACTAGTTGTGGTTGACAAAAAAGTACTTTATCAACTACTTTTAAATTAGTTGATTTTCCTCTAGGGTATTCAACAAAACTAACACAAATTGATTTAGTTTTATATGTGAACACTTAATATTAATTTGCATATTATATATATTTATTTATTTTCTAATTTATTAAATCTTTTCTACTTCTTATTCAAGGAGTTAAAAATTAAACATTTAATATAAAGCACGCGTCACTCAACAGTTTTATGATAATTTTTATCATTTTTAGAAATTTTTAGAAAATTAAACGTCTCTGTTCATATAAATTAAAATAATGTAAAAAAAAAACTTCTCTGTTATTGTCTAATTTGTCTTATTTTGAAAATATTTCAAGTTTTACATGTATTTGGTTAAAATGTCAAAAATGACGTTAGTACACTCTTAAGAGCAGGTTCTAAAAGTAAACCAATATATTGATTAAAACAGCAGTCATCAAGTAAAATCACTTATATAATAGCCAGCATAAAATTACATCATTAAAATTTTTCAAAGTTCAAGTTTGTTTTTTATGATTTCTATTTGGATAAAATGCTCGCATTCCTTTTTCAAAATTATTCAATACAGCAGAATTTTTTTATTCAATAGCACAGCATCTTGTATTATCAATAAATCTTGACGCGAATTGTTTCGATGTCGTATTATGTAAATTTTAATGGATTATTTGGAAATGGAAATTTAATGGAAATTTTATTCTACATGCGTTAGAATGAAATCACTAATTAGTATGTTATTCCTTTCTTTTTTTATGAATCTAATGGGCAATAATTAGAAAATACAGTTTAGTAAAGGTCAAAAAACTTTTATTCGTACGCAAACCTATTATAATTTGAAGTAGCTTATAAAATTTATTGCTTAGATTTAGAGTTAACATTTTTTTTTTCTTGCTTAACATAATATAGCTTAAGTTCATTCTTTAGTATTTGTTCTTTTATTTTGTTAACATGTCATTGAACTCACTAAGAAAAAATGATGCAAGGACTGTAGTGAATACTCAAATCAAATAAATTCTGCAATTTAGTATTTGAACAAAAGATTTAGCGAAGCGCGAAAGAAGAGAAAAAATAGTGTAAACAGTTGAGATTTTGAATAACGTTTAATATGAATGCGACTTTACCTACCATGATATTAAAAAACTGTTCGATATGCTGTAGAAAGTGATTAAAAATATAACTTTATGTGTAATTGTATGAATAAGAATTACAAACTTTTTTGAAATAATTAAAATTTTAACCTCTATCCTGCAAAGCTAAAAAAACCTGATTTTTTTTTTAAGCTCATGGCTACCACACCTCGATCTCGTTATATACTACGGAGTATTTGAGGTCAATGACCTCTCTAGCAAAAACATTGATATATCATGATGGTTTTGTTATCCGACTCTTAATCGGCAAAAAAAATTAAAACAATTCTTTCAACTAGTTCTACTGAATTAATCGGAATATTACCTTTGCAAAAGTTGAATGGATACATAAGGATAGTAAGAACTGAGATCTGGTGGGTAAGTACAAGAACTGGGTACTTGAGGTTAATGGCCTTTGGAGCTAAAAAATTGGTCTCCTTGAGACAAAAACATCAATATATCACACTTTAAGGAACGGACTGTAAATGCTTAAGATAGACAAACAATTTAAAATAACGACCCCTAATTTCGGTGGAAAAAAGAATTTTTGAAATTGCCTTGCAAAAATACTTTGGATACGAAGAATGTGTGTGTGTGTGTGAATTTATCAATATATAACAAAATAAAATAAAAATCACTGAATTCTTAATAACTGAAAATGCTAAATAATAGTATCAAATTTTTGTTACGATTTTTAGATACGAGTTTTATGCTTTTAGTAAGTTTAAAGTGCTTCAAATTACACTTTACAACACGAAAAAACCCATGGGGTTTCATGACTTTTTTTTATGTTTTCAAGGTCATTGAAACCGAATATGAATTCAGTTTTTTCGTGTCACGTAAGGATCTTCCTGGAGACGGGTCCAGGGAAAGCCCTAAGCCCCTAAAATTAATGTTATCAATATTTACTCTTTTTAAGGAAGAGGTTAAGGCAGTAGAAGTTTAAAATGTATGACCGACCTCCATTATTTTTCCAAGAGGAACATTTTTTCCTAAAGACCTATCCGCTTTGAACCCTCCAGAGGTGGACTCCGATATAATGCACCCTAACCCCCTTAAATTAGGGTTAATTACATCGATATTTACCCTTTTCGGAAGGGGAGGAGAAGGTCAATATGTAGGACCTACCCCAATTACTTTTCAAAAATTTTCAAACATTTTTCTCCTTAGAGTTTATTCCCTCCAATCCCTCGTTAAGGGGGCTCCCGGGCCGTAGCTAGCGAAATATTGGTCTCAGGACTAACAAATTTTATTTCAAAATTAGAAAACACTAAAATAAAAATAAAAATGGAAACTTTAAGGGGGGCAACTTAGAGCTACATTTTTTTTTATATAATTTTTGTGATCATTCAACAAAAATTATGTCTATTAAACTCATCGCAAAATCATAAAAAAAAATGTTGTCGACGTTCGGGAAAGCATATTTATCAATAATTTGTCTATTTGAGCAAATCGTCGAAATTATTTATAAAAAAAATTTTTTGATATTTTTAAAATTACCCAAATTCACCTCTTAAAATAAATTTTGAAAAAAATTTGACTCATAGCCCCCCCTCCCCTCCTAAAAGTTTTTATTTTTATTATTATTGTACCGTTTACTAATTTTGAAAAAATTTATTAGTTCTAGAAGTAAAATTTCTCTAGCTACGGCCCTGATGCTCTCTACTGTTCACTAAATCAATATTTTAAATCTTGGGATGGGTAGGAGGGGGTTAATATGTACGAACGACCTCCAGTACTTTTTCAAGTGTAATATTTTTTCTCTTGGGATCCATCCCCTCCGACCCCTCCTTAGGTGGATCCCATACAATGAACTGATCGCAAAGACTTTGGGAAAAAATGTTCATCTTGGAAAAATAATGGAGGCCGGTCATACATTCTAACCCTCTCCTGCCCTTACCAAAATTGGAAATATTGATATTATTAATTGTAGGAGCTTAGGGCTTACCCTTGACCCACCTCCAGGGAGAATCTTAAGTGACCCGTAAAAAATTAATTCATATTCGGTTTCAGTGACCTCGAAAACATAAAAAAAGTCATAAAACCCCACGGGTTTTTTTTTTAGAAAATTGTTGTACAGTGTTATTAAAAAATGGTAGGGGAGAGTGTCCACTTACTGGCATCGTAAGGTCTTGAGGCCATAACATTTGTGTGAAACATAATTTGGCGAAATTCTCGGTTTCGTTTGAAAGCTGAGTTCAATAGCTAACAAAAATTTTAAAAGGAACTTAAAAATTTCGAAATATACGATTTTGGCAGTCGAGTTTGCAAAAGTCTCGAAAATCGACCCAACAGAAAGGGTGCCCAGGTACTGGCACCCGTTTATACTTCGCTGTAAAATATTAAAAATTAAGCGTAAACACTAGTTTATTCATTTCTTATGTGTTATTTATTATTTCAGTGGCTTATACTGACCATTTGAACTGAAAAAATTATTTGGAAGGTTTTATTAGCAAATTAAATAGAAATAAATAAAAAAATAATTGAAAATGGGTTAAAATTATGTTTCGTTGAAAAACGTTTCTGAAAGTGCTCAAAACTCAAAGTTAAACGACAAATAAACAATTTAAAATCGTTTAGAACACCATTTCCTATCAAAACAATGACAATCGTAAGCTTTCACGATGTTCCGTCAAGGGTACTAGCAGGTGGGCACTGACGCTATTCTGACATGACGCGAAATATTTTTTTCCATATCACAATAATGTTCGATGGCTCGTGGAATTTTAATGAATAAAGAGCAAAAATACCTTTTTATATTGATGCAAATACTTAAAAATTCACTTAAAAAAGATAACCGAATTTAGATCAGCTTAGAATTCTTCGTATTTTTTACTTTTTGACGACCGTGCGACTAAAGTAACACATACATACAACTCAATGATTTATGAAAAGTGAACGCTTTTTGAGATTATACTTTTGCACTAGGCACAAAGTCGCTGTCATCGCCACAAAAGTCAGAACTGATGGGTGCCAGTAGTTAGGCAGTGCGATTAGGAGGGCACTCTCCCCTATTAGAAACAAAATAGTTCGCTACTAATACTGATTGCTGAATTGGATATAAAAAAAAATTTACATAGGAAAAAAATTATTGTCAATTGTTAAAAAATAGAAAAAAAAGCAAAAATCTTGCCGTCGAAAGACATAAATAAATAATCATGACATAGCGCACATTTGACGAATGGTACAAAACAATCCATTTCCAACATCTTCCAAATTAAAGCAGGATTTGCAATTGAAAGTTCACACAGAAGCAGAAGTCTACAGAAGCAAAGTCTCTTCAGCAAATGTCCTAAAAAATTTATTCTTTGTTTTTAAGACTTGTTTTTAAGATAAATTAAAATCTGCCCATTCACAATTTCAGCCCTTGAAAGAACTTTGACCAAACTTCTTATGATTACCTATTTATTTCCGCAGATTTCCGGTTCTATGTGTCTTACACCTTATTTTTATACTTATGGGATTACGAAGTACTCTCTGCTAATGAGAGGATTTACAGTCAATTAGGGGTGATCAGAGGAGATAGATGAACAAACTCTTTTGGGATTTTTAAGAGCTTCTTCTAAGTTTATAATAATTATTCAGGAGAGAGATACAAGGATTTTCTTGTTGACCTTTATTATATAAATGCTAAGAGAATTATTAATATTTTCTTTTTGTTAAGGTAGCTTATAAAGAACATGTCACAGTAAATGCTAAGCAGGTATTGACATAGATAACAAACTGTATAAACAGAAAAATTCATGGAATTAAACTATTTAGAAAAAAGTTAACGGCTTTTATTCGTTCATCATGTCTCTTAACAGGAGAATTTATCATTTTATTATTTTTATTATCAATTTGTCAGATTTTTTAAATTTTTGCTACTTTAATATTGGAACAAATCTCAAGTTATTCCTTTTAATTGAAAACTATGACAAACATCAGACATCTGCCTGTAATGCAATAAAGCTTAACAAAGTCAAAAGCAAACTTTTTTTTTCAACTGGCCTACTGTCGCCTATACTAAAAAATGCATTTTCAACTTAATTTTAACTGCTAATTAGCATTTTCAGACGCTTTTCAGGAAAAAAAGATAACAATTTTTACGTAAAGGTTTCTACGAATAACATAAATTGCACACTCACCCTAGTTACAAAAGCTCATTCAGCCAGCAACGCTAATGAAAGTAATAATAGTGCTGTTATTGCACTGCACAAAGCACAGCAGTGCAGAACAGCAACGCAATGAAAAAGAAAATTCAATGAAAGTGTGTAATTAACACAATTTTGCTTTTCTAGCAGTACAGCAAGTTCCTTTTTTTTTTTTTTTGTAAGTGCGCTTAAAAAAAAATACTTCTTACATTGCCAAGAAATACTGCTTAAAACAAACTTTAATTCAGTAGTTTTTCGTTCTATATTTTTAAACTGTTGACCATGGTTTGTTTAAAGACGAATAGTCTAGATTTATGCAAAAAGCGTAAAAAAAAGCACCATTTCTTATACAATCGAAAAGTTCGATGAACGTTGTGACTGAAAATATAAAAAGCCCAACATTAATATTCCAAATATAAATTATGCAAAAAATTCAATAGCTCAGTTATACTGATGGTAAAATGTTTACCGTTGCAGGTTGTAAATTTAGATTAAATATATTTTTGTTTGCTAGAAAACCTATTTATCAGCATATTAAAATAGCAAATCAAGTATTTGAAAAAAAAAAAAATGAATTTGTGTTTCATATGTTAAAAATCATATTAACATAAATCTGCTGAATATTTTACACAGTTGACTGGATTCAAAATGACGGGACACGTTGTTGGCAAAGCCAACAGGCTTTGATGCTAGTTCTAAAGTGGTTGTTGAACTTTTGCTACAAAACTTTTTGCTCAACATTTGATTCATAAGCCGGCTAATGCTCCCGGTTGTAAATTTTTTATGTATGCTTAAAAAATGCTTACAAAAAAAAAAATCTTCTCTTGCAAGTCTAACGCAGCATTTTTACTCTTTTGAAGTGCATTTTAAAAAAGTGAAAAAGTTTTCTTCTCTTAAGTTTTAGTTATAGTTTTGGAGCACTTCACATAATTTGAGCTGTATTGAACTCAGTCCTAGAAATCTCATTTATGAACGGTTTCGGCTTGATTTTAGCAAATTTTCTTTTATCTGTGTGGAGTGGTGCAGCAGTCGTCGGCATGTGAATTTTAAACTCCACGATAGAATTGTCACTCGTTGGTGCTTGGCACCCGGTGTGAACCACTCCTACCTCTTCCCCCCTTACGCCACCACTGATATCACAGTTAATAATAAAATTGAAAAATGCTTCTGTTAAGAAATACAATGAACAAATAAAAGCTTGAAACTTTTGTTTAAAAAAAAAAATGTTTATATAGTTCACTAAAATTTTACATTTTCACTGTAAAGGTAAAATTCAATTTTCTTATATTACTATTTTTTGTTATCTATGCCCAGAGATCAAAAACCTCCTTAGCATTTTCAGCAAAATTCTCTTTATAAGTTACATTAACAAAAATGTTAGACTAAAAGTATAAACAAAATTTATTAAGTAAAATATAAAAAAGGCAAGGGTGAAATGTAAAATCTGCCATAGGTAAGTTTAAGCCATTGTCTTCATTAAGGGCTCTAAAATTTTATTCAGTTCCACTTTGCGAGGGGCGGCTAGCATTTGCCAATAGGAGAGAAATTGTTTCCTATCAGGCGACACCAGGCCGGACACATCGAAAGCGACTCAACAGAAGGTCCGGGAGCTTAGATGGGAGGTTCTTATGCATCCACTTTATAGTGCGGATCTGGCACCAAATGTTTACGACATGTTCCTATCTTGTCGAAAGATTTTGCAGGTAAAACATTATTCTCAAGAGAATCTTGTGAAAATCGACTGTCTATGTTTTTTACCAATAAAGACGAAAGTTTCTATGAGAGAGACAGGGCCGTAGCTAGTGAAATATTGCTCGCAGAACTAACGAATTTTTTCAAATTCAGGAAACAGAATAAAAATAAAGAATCTTTTAAGGGGAATTTTGTACTAAATTTTTTCTAAAAGTATTTTAAGGGGTGAAATTGGTATTTTGAAATTTATCAAAAAAAAAATTTTAATACTTTTGACGATACATTTTGCTTCAAATAGACTATTGATAATTAGGCTTTCCCGAACGTCAACAAAATTTTTTTTTATGATTTTACGATGAATTTATAGATACAATTTTTGTTGAATGATCTCTAAGATAATATTAGAAAAAGTTTACATAAAGACCCCCCCTCCTCCTTGTCTCCGTAAAGTTTTCCTTTTTATTATTATTTTTGTATTTTCTTAATTAGAATCAAAAATTGTTAGTTCTGCGGGCAATATTTCGTTAGCTACGGCCGCACAGTGGTTTTGCCCCCTACAAAATATGTCAATAAATAGAAATAATAGTCGTAGAGTAATTGCATTTGACATGCAAGATACATTTAAAAATATAAAACCATAAAGAAAAAAATGTATGCCCATCTGCAACCACGCCTACTTTTCATACAATAAGAAAATTAAAAACGCCATATTTTCCGCCAAATTGGCCCGATTACAAAATAATTCGGTACGGAGGTATATATTTATGCGCAAAATTTAAAAAAAAAATTATTTCGGTCACGCCCATCTCCCACAGAAAATTTTCAAACAAAAAATCAACAAAATTCGATTTTTACGTACAAAACGCATTTAGTTTTTCATTCATAAAAACTGTTTTTTCAAGTTTTGGCAGCTAATTTCTTTTTTTTTCAGTTTTAGTATTAATCTATCATCGATAGTTATTCTCTGCCAAATATGATATTAAACTGTATGCGGAGTTTGAAATAGAAAAAGTTATTTGGCTTAAAAAAAAATACAATAACTTCTAATTCTAACTATGCAACGTTTCTTATTTCATATTATTTCTTTAAGACTAAAAAAACCAAACCACAATTTTTTCAGTGGTTCACATGTTATTTAATTTGAAATATATCTCTTGTTACTAAAAATTTATTGAAAGCTTTATTATATAACAACTTTGATGGTTTCTGTTTCACCAAGATTTCACCAAGAACTTGTGAAAACATGCTGATTAGACAATTCTTAAGAAAAAAAATTTAACATCGGCCATAGGAGCTCATAAATTTTCACATTTTTTCCCACTTTTAAACCGTTGTGAGTCGTGGAGCGAGGCATAGTGAAATTATCTTGGATATAGCAACTAGTTATCGAACAAAAAGGTGCATATTCAAATTCGATCATTCTAACTATGCTAAATAAAGCCTTCGGATTTCATGCAAAAATAATGAATGATGGATGGATTGGAAAAGAAAGTTTAGCATTCAGAAATTTTAGAATATATAGTTATACTGATAATATATTCAAAAAAGTTTATAGATGTAGTAAGAACGTTGAACTCATACTTGATATATAAAAAAAAATTAGGAGCATTTCATGATGCTGCTACACATCGTTAGCTTTAATAACTAAAACGAACTGTACGAATGGTATAGTAGAGCTCATTATTGTGACAAGTTCGAAAAAATTTAGTCTGCTTATTACCAGTGCACATCACTGTGGTCACACACATACATATATTAGGTAAGTATGTATATTTGCAGCTAAGTTATTTGTGTTGTATTTTCATTTAATTAAATTCTAAGTGTTGCAAAAATGTTTTGTTTTGTTGTTTCTGTTTTCACTTTATAAGCAAACTTAATATCATAGCATTGATTAAGTATGAATTTTGTTGGTTTTCAGAATTAATTAACACAAAATATAAAAGCCACAAACCGTGATAATTGAATATGAATGTGTGTGAACCTACATGTTTGACGGTACTTAAAATGCACTTAAATTATTTGGTAATCAGCTTACATCATATTGGTAGATAATTAAATGTTATTTTTTTAAATTTAATTTAATTCATTATGACAGATAAATGCTCAAGGTACTTATAAATTATTGATCAATATTAAAAAAAATAATATTTGATATATTTAGAGTAGTTAAATTAACAAAATTCAATTTTAATAAATGAGAAGAGTGTGTGGAGTGTTATGGCAAAGTTTATTTTTGCATTAGCTAAACTTAACGCATGCAAAGCCTGATTGAAGCTAAAGATGATTGATGCAACTAATTTCAAAGCCTTTCAAAGTTCTTTAACCCTTATCGAACCAAAATTGCATAGACTTTCTTTCTTTTTTTTTGTCAATATATTTGACATGGTAAGCCTTAGTAACAAAATTTAAGAGACATGTATATCTGTGATTCCATGTCAAATCGGACGTTTTTGAAACTTACATATTTGTAAAAATTTGGTACTTTCCTTGTCGAAAGTACTTAAAAAACTAGAAGTACTGAAATTTTTTTTTAAGTGAAAACTTCCTTAGGCGCGTTGAGTACTTTTTGGTGGAGAGCAAAACTATAGATTCACAATATCATCACTCTGTAAGCGATGTCATCACGCTGTAAGCTGTAAATTTCTGTTGCATTGTACAACAACATTGCTTATGTCGAGGTTATACTAGGCAAACATGTTTGGTGAGCTTTTTTGATGTTAGTGTTTAATGCAATTGTTATAGTAATTACTCAAAAAATTACAGAAAAGTTGTTTTTGCTTTAAAAATAATTGAAATTCAAAATTGCTTTTTCAACTGCCTTTTATATGAGCATTTATTAGCAAAAGTTTTAGTTTAACGAACAATTTTTAAGGTTATCCCTATTAATTTGGCAAAGAATAAATTAGGGTTGTGAATTGCATAAAAGTAAGATTTACAGTGTTTTTTAAATTGTGTTTCTTTTTCTTTAGTTTAATTTTGTGTAAGTACTCAATACATAAATTATATTACAAGTTATTATATTAAAAATTTATAATAAAAGTCAACAATTTATATAAAATATTTGCAATTCTCTACTTATATATAAATATATATATTAGGCCGGGTCGATTTATGGGGAGGCAAAAAAATCGCTCATTGCTCTGTGAAAATCGTATTCTAGGGATCAAAATAAGAAACTTTGCCGAAGGAACCATACCTCTAAAACGAATTCTGATGTCCCCCAATTTGGGTCGAACTTTTGGGTAAGGGCAAATTTTGAAAAATCCCACTTTGACCCATTTAGAGTGCTCCAATCGAGTCCAAATGTATTACCGACCCACACTAACTTTGGAGGCCCGACCCACCCATGCCAGTGGCACACCCCCTGGAACCCCCCTGTGGGGTTCCCCATACAAACATTTCAAAAAATCGCCAGTTTTGGCTCTTGAAAAAATCAGCGAAATGCGTGTTTTTTCTTTTTGGAGTTTTTTTTCTCTTTAGAAATTTATTCAACCCTTTTAAAAAATGATGGTATCACTGTGACACAATTGCAAATCGGAAAATTGCTTGTGTGCGTTTTTTAAGGCCCCACAAGACACAGCTGCATGTCGTAAACTTACTTGTGCAGTTTTTTTATAGCACCTACCTTTGCCTTGGTATGTGACAGGTTTGGTGTGCCTGATAGAGTAGCATCGGCATTGGGAACCGCTCTTTTCCAAGATTTTTAAATGAAAGATAAGCATGGCAAACCTCTCATCATGGATAAATCGAAAGTTCGCAGAGAAAAAGAGAAATGCAGACAAGAAGTGGTTCGCAAACGGTTAGATCATACCAATTTGTTAGCGTTTTCATTCGATGGCAGAAAAGAAAACTTTAACGACAGCTAAAGTTGATGATCATTTGATCATACTAGTTGATCATACTAGGATGGTAATAGAACCTCATCTTGTTATTTTGAGAGAACCCAATTCTGAATTGATTGGTTACGTAAGACTGGAACATGAAACCGCTGAATACAAAACAACCAAATTAAATGATTTTTTCAACGATAAAAATATATCACTGGATGCATTAATTGGAATATGCACTGACGGTGAGCCAACAAAGACTGGCCCACTCGGTGGAATTATACGACGATTCGAATTGCTGTTAAAAAGACCATTGCATTGATTCGTTTGCCTTCTACACTTCAACGAACTTCCGTTTCGGCATTTGTTTGAAGCTTTGGATAAATCAACCAGCACTGGCAACCGGAAAACTGAGCCGTCAAATCGAAACTTGTGAAACTCTTCCGGTAAGTTAATTATTACTCATTTATTATAATTGTCAACCATTTTTAATTATTTTATTATTATATATTTTCAGGTGGTGGACGGCTTCCAGAAAATTGAGTTGCAAAATATGCCCCCGCTCCAGAAAAAAATTGAATTTTCCACCGATTCGAAGTACTTATACGACATGGCCCATGCAATTTCTAGCGGTGTGGTTTCGGTGGATCTGGCTAACATCAAACCAGGGAAAATTGTACATTCTCGGTGGCTCACCAAGGCTGCTAGATTATTACGATTATATGTGACAACGGAAAATCCAGATGCAAATTTAAGAATTCTGGTTGAATTTATAATTAAATGTTATGTGCCAATTTACTTCAATATCAAGTCGTGTACGGCAGTGCATTATTTTTCAACTTCATTAGTTGGTCACGATTTCTAGAACCTCGTTTACGCAAAATTGTCAATCACGTAATTACAGATAATTCATATTATGCGCATTCGGAAAATATCTTGTTATCAATGTTGTTTGATGATAGCAAAGAAAAGCGCGACTGTGCTATCAACATAATTCTACGCTATCGAACAGATGTTGACGACCCATCGCAACTTAGAGCTTATAAAAAACCAGATATAAAGTTTAATTGCACAAGTTACATGGAAATGATCAATATGAATGACATAAATAACGTATTGGAACCACCATTCACGCGAAGCATTCCGTTCGATACATTGAAAGAATATTTAAATCAAGATGATCCACCGTTTAATGATCCAAAAATTGCATCACACATACAAGGAACGGAACGACATGTTCAATTGCTAGCTAGCGTTTCCAAACGGGTTATACCGGAAAATGTAGAGGCTGTTATGGCGACAACATTAGAGAGCCGTGCGAAATTGTCCAGACTTGAAAGTAAAAAAGACTTCAAACAATATTTTTTTAGTTTCTTTTCTATAACTAACTTAAATTAATTTTTTCATATGTTCTGACTAAATAAATTTCAAAAGAGAAAAAATAGATACTATTATAAATAAATAATAAATACTATTATAATTAAATAAATAAAAATAAAGAAAAAACATAGCCATTTCGCTGATTTTTTCATGTAAAGAGCCAAAACTGGTGATTTTTTGAAATGTTTGTATGGGGAACCCCACAGGGGGGTTCCAGGGGGTGTGCCACTGGCATGGGTGGGTCAAGCCTCCAAAGTAAGTGGGGGTCGGTCATACATTTGGACTCGATTGGAGCACTCTAAATGGGTCAAAGTGGGATTTTTCAAAATTTTCCCCTACCCAAGAGTTCGACCCAAATTGGGGGACATCAGAATTCGTTAACCATACCTCTAGTATGGTTCCTTCGGCAAAGTTTCTTAGCATTGAGCGATTTTTAAATCGACCCGCCTTAATATATATACATATATTTATATATATATATATATTTGCAAAACTCATAACAGCTATGTTATTTCATAGCTTTATGTTTTCACTTCGGTCGGCAGTCCCCTCACTGCCTATTTTTGTTTTTGTTTTTTTTTTTTTTTGCTGTTGTACACAGTGGAAAATGATTCATTCAAAATTTGTGATTCGGACATGTAGTTTTACTACAACTATATCTTCAAAGTCGTTAGTGCTAAAATAAAATGTCGAGGGCATATTTTAGAGATCATGAACTGATCTTCTTTGTGTTGTAATTTTTTACCGACAATTTTATGAAAAGTTTTAATTTTTTTGGACACTTAAAATTTCATTCACATTCAATTTCAAGGTTGATTCAAAGCTATAATTTTATTTGCTGCATTGTAAAATAATCACTCAATGAAATAATGCCTTAGAAACGCCAAGAAATAGGTTCTTCCGTTTCATTCCAAAAATTCTATTAAATATTCATATTTCAAACATTGCTTTTCCAATGATAATACTAATTTACAATGAAAAAAATGAAAGCCTTCCTCGAAAAATTCGAAACGTATTAAAAATGGTACAATAGAACCTTCTGTGCAATGCTGCTGTCTATAACGAATGATTTTGCGGTTAAAGCATTCTCCTCAAGAGAAGCTTGTGAAAATCGACTATACAAGTTTTTTAGCAATAGGGACGAAAGTTTCTATGAAAGTGTTATACCAATAGAGGCGAAATGTGTTTACCAATAGGGACGAAAGTTTCTATGAGAGAAGCATACAACAAGTTTTCGTACAAAACAGTGCATATTTAAACTAAATCGCATCATTCTAACTATGCTAAATAAAGCCTTCAATTTCGTGCAAAAATAATTCATTTCTTTTTACTACACCGATATTTCAATTTCTCTTTTAAGCTTCTTGCACATTTATAATGCATGATAACTTATGATAACTCCTTCTTCAACTGTCACAGCTAATTCATAAGATGCAAACACGTTTTTGTAAAAATAAAAACCCAAAACTGCAACTGGCAAGGCATCAAAATATTGTGCATAGCAATAAATCATTTAAGCTCTACGGATATCATATTTTATTACATTCAACACCACAAAGAAACAGCAGTGTATAAAATGCAAAACTTATGTTGCTACATATGTACAATTATGTACATAAATATGCTTATATTTTTCGATATCTTCTTTCTGACATCAGCAGATTGAATCCATTGTTTCTTTATATTTTTTTTCTTTGTGATAAATAGTAGAAATGTCAGCGTCATAAAACTTGCAACATCAGCAAGAATAAAATTGTTGTGATACCTACCTAGCAAGAATCAAGCACCTAGCTGAGCTGAGTTGCACACCTACTTATTTCCTTTGTTAATAGTAGATAGAAGCTCAGCATATTTTGGTGCATTTATATTACATACTTAACCTCAACCTTCACTAGCACCTTTTGTGGGTAGAGCTATCTCGATGGGGATTCGTTGGCAGGCTTTATTGTTGTGGTAGTGGTTGTTGTTGTTGTTGTTGTTGTTGTTGGGTGGTCGAATTTAATGGTTGCTTGGTTGCGTCATGCAAGTGACAGCTGATTTATCAAGATGTGCTTGATGCTTCGTTACACTGCGTTCAGTTTGCTTATTTTGTCAGAGACAAATTTTAATGCATACAGTGTTTATCAAAGAATTAGCACTATATTAAATAATTTTTAAAAATTTCAATTAATTTCATATTTTCCAAACAAAAGTCTTATTTTTTGAAACAAAAATGCAATTCATAATGACCTTAGATTTGATAATAAATTTAAAAAAAAAAATTGTTTTTTCTCTACTTTATTCCTTTGCCTATACAAGTTCATTTTTGGCTCATCAAAAAATTAGCACACTTGTTAAGACCATTTAAACGGAAACAAATATTAAAAAAGACCGACTTTTTTGTTTTTAATTTAACTACCGTATTAGTATTTAGTAGCCAAGCCATGACTTTTTCATTTGCTTGATCTATTCCGGCTTAAGTCCCTACCATATTGGGTATCAGTTTTTTTTTTCAATCGTTTGAGGTTTTTTGGTTTTAAAGAATTAATCATAACATTATTAAAAAGATATTCTTTTGGGTTCATAAGGTAACTTTGAGCTAATAGGACAGAACAATAATTTGTACAGTCAATTAGCAATTCTTGAAGATCTTTTGCTGCATTTTTAGAATTTAGAATTTCTTTTGGTGACGCTTCCAAACTGTAGAGCCTTATTGAGTCGTTTTCTTGCAGGTTGCCACCACTGCTGTATTTTATCATTCTAACAGTGTCTTAATCTAAACTCTGACTGACATCGACACCAAAAGAGTAACTGTCACTTTTTATCTACTTTTGGAGTGGATAAATGCAATAAAATTGTGTAGGGGAGAGGGCTGGGTTGTGAACCGGGCTTGGTTGTGAACCATTACTGTTTTTTCTTTCCCTAATTGACATATCGCCAATCCTTCAACTGATAATTTTGTGTTTTAACATGACTAATGGTCCAGTTAGACTCGCATAGCTTGGCAGCAGAGAACTGCAAAACTCACTTTTTGCTTGATTAAATCATTCACAGGAATTCTTACTCAACTCAACTCATTCAACAAAGTTCAGCGTTGAATAAAATCAGCACAATACTGGCGAACGCGTCTTTTGCGTCAGTTTGAGTTTGAGTTCGTCTGATCGAACTCACATGTTTCAGTAAACGAGTGTTGACGTCGAATAAAATAAAATGATGCTGCTGAAGGCGTCGTTTGTGTGAGCTGATTGACGGATTGCATTCACATGTTTGAGTATTGGCGTTGAAGTGTATACGGATATGTGTTTTGTAAATGAGAAATCAAAGAAATAGTTAAATTTAGTTGTTTGCAGTCAATCGTAATAAAAACTTCACCCTTCTTCTTCTTGTTCTCTCTTTCTCTCCCTCTCTGTCTGCACATGAAAAAACTCATACGTGTTGATTTTTGCTTTTTGCGTTTCATTCTTGATGAAAATAATCGTTGTTCAGCCCAACGAACAAGCATGAAATATGTATCCGAAGACAACCGTTGATTAAAATCACAGACCCAACACGAAGCACATGGTTTGATTGAATTTAACTCAACAGCGAGTGTGTGCATTCGAGCTAGTCTGATCGATTGAACGCAGAGGCATGATTTTAACAGTGTTGATTACGTATGAATATTTTTATGTGAGTTTTGCAGTTCTCTGCTTGGCAGCGCATGGAACGTATATAAGCGGCTAGCACATAGCAAAATAAATGGTGATTATGCAAAACACAATTAAACAAAGCACTTGGTCAAACAAATAACAGAATTATATTCAATAATTATCAAAAATCTATTTTATTTTCACTAAATTACTGCTTTCCACAATTTCCAGCAGCGAGTTATTAAACATTAAGTGTCAAAAACATGAAGCATGCACAAATATCAAAACGAAACAGAACTTCTATGTTTATCTATGTATTCAGAGATGATTTTCTGTTTTCATCTGAGCATTGCCATGCGTTGTCATGTTGTGCATAAGCAGATACACGCAAATGCCATTAAACAGATTTCTCATCTGACACTTGTTCAGTCATGCACTGCTGTGCCATGCGAAACTAATTGTATTATAAGCTTTTGTAGCTACGCCGAAATGTACAGACGTATTGCTTGTGCCAGCTACAGACATCGTGTTTGAAAACCGACTGCCAAAACTTTTTTGGTTTTTTTCAAAGTGCTATCCGAGTGAGTGAATTCAGTTCAAAAAGGTGAGTGTAATGCATATTTATTTAGTGTTCACGACTTCTATTTTACGATTCAATATTTGGTTATGTCGAAATATGAATGGAAGTGTCGTTGTTTTTGAAGTGTCCAAAATGGCGTCATGGCTGGGTTGTGAACCATCCCTTTTTCGTACTAGATTTTGTACAAGAACTGTCAAATATCGTCAGATATATTAAAATAAAGTATTTTTATGTGTTTCGTGAAATGTTTCGTCGCTGCTGGATAAAATTGGGCCATTACAAGCAGCCCCCAAAGAAACCATCGAAACGTGGCCGAAAGGCAATGGAGAGCTGCGAGTTGACTTCTCCAGACAAAATTTATGATCTGAAGCAAAAAAAAACTAGCAGAAAAGTCAAATCCACCAGCAAATTCAGCATCGAAGAAGACACAACGAGCTCCACCCAAGTGTCCCAAGGCAAAAGAACCATCAAAACCATCTGGTAAGGACATTGATTTTTGCACCATTTCTTTGAGGTTTTTTTTGCCCAAAGAACTGATCCCCAGAAACTTCACCGAATGCAACACATGTCGCCGACCTATGCACTTGAGGTGCGCCAATATGGGAACTCGTTGGTATTTCACATGCAAACATTGTGACACCGATTTGGATGAAGATGAAGAAATTGATGATTGAACACTTCGATTCATTACGATTTTCTTAGCCTAAGTGGCGTCATTATAACTTGTTTTTCCTCTAGAGGCCTTCTGAATAAAGAAAATCTCAACTTATTACAAATTTATTAGTGTTTTACTTCGTATTTTCCGACTTTTAATGGGATTTGCCAGATGGTTCACAACCCAGCCGCTTTTTTTTTTTTTGGAAGAGCCAAAAATCACGTCCTTAGATAATTGGCCGTAGAGAGTTCAATTTTAATCAAAACGCTAATCTGTCTGCATAAGAAATTTGAGTTTTTTGTTCACCTTTCCAACCTGTGAAAAGTTACAGCCCAAAAACAAAACCCGTTTCACAACCCAGCCCTCTCCCCTACATATTCTGTTCATTCTGTTCAATTCATTCTCATAAATTTAAAATGTTTTATTGACAATTCAAAGAAAATATTTGTGATGTGTTGCTTTTTCATAAAATTTTCATAAACAAAACAAATCTCCAAAGATTATGTTAATTCTAAACTGACATCAAAATGCAGGTTGGCACCTTTGTTGGCTTGCAAGTTGCTTCCTCTCTTTTATGTATAGCCTGTGCTTTTGTTTTATATAACGTGTGCTTAGCTTAACATGTTTACAAGTTTCATAAGTCAAAAGTGAAGTTTTATATCATTTTAGTTATATTTTTTGTGGTTTTTTCACATTTTCGTTAAATTTTAAGTATGACAGCACATAGAACAAGAAAAACCGACAGCGTTATTAACGATTTAGATGCATTGCTCGATGCAATTCAAGCAATCAAAGTTAACAATAAATCGAGAAAGAACACTACTGTAAAATTCATGTAAAATTCAACAAATTTGATTAAATTTTAAAAAATTAGGTGTGTTTACTGATTTCATTGTTTTAGATACTATTGAAAGGATCGATTTCAGATACTTTTGAAAATTTGCTGTACAATTTTTATTTTTTGGAAATTGATATTATTTCTAGCGTAGGATTGTGGCTTTTTACTTTCTCATATCAACGTATGCAGCAAATCAACAACACGTTGATTTTATGGCGAGCTATGATCAAGAGAGCTATAGGATGGCAAACTGCAGAGGCACGGCAGAGGCTCCTAACAGAATTTTCATATATTTCTGCCCTTTCTTTGTGAAACTTCTTTTGAATAAATCCTAAAATTTTCGAATAAAAAAATATCTCTCCCGAATTGACACCTAGAGAGGTGAATTATATGAGCTGGTTTTATTATTTGTTGCCCTTCAACATTTCTTTTGAACACACTTTCCCTCTATCTGCCACCCTTCTGGGGGTCCCATACAAAAAATACAAGAACTGTCGATTATAGTTCATATCTCTTCCAAAACGGCCCTTTTAGGGGTCAAATAAATGAGCTGGTTCTATTATGTTTTGCCTTTCAGAATTTATTTTGACCATACCTATCCGCTATCTGCCACATTTCTGGGGGTCCTAATACAGAGAACACAAAAACTCTCGATCATATCTCTACCGAATTGTCCCCTAGATGGGTCAAATTTATAAGCTTGTCCTATATTTTTTGTACTTCAACCTTTTTTTTTTGAATACACCTATCGGTGATTCCATATCAAGCCGGACGCTTTTCAAAACTCACATATTTCTAAAAATTTGGTACTTTGCACTTCGGTAGTACTTTAAAAATAAAAATGTGTGCATTTTTTTTTCTTTTATTTTTATTTTTAAAAAAAATAAAAGTAAAAGAAAAGAGGTATGAAAATAAAGAAAATGTATATAATATTTTATTCCTATGCGAATTTCAATTCAAAGAGTGTTTTTTTTTTTATTTCAATAACAATACATTTTTTCGCAAACTTCTTTACGCAAAAGGTTTTCTTAACTTTTATCAGATTTGTAAATTTTTGTGCTAATTTTTTGACCAAGACTGTATGAGTGTATTAAAGGATAATTTAATTTTTTGCGATTTCACTCTTGATAAGATTTTGATGGCATATCTTTTGCTTTATAAACGTTTTCTTTAGGCAAGAATTTGAGTGAAGAATTTGGTTGCAAAAAAATATGCATAAAGCTTAATATATGGGTTTTTTTTTTTTGTGAATTTGGTCGGTTTTTTTTTTATTTACTTTTTCTTTCTAAAGTTTTCTTTTTTAAATAACAATATATGAGGATTAAAAAAAAATGTACCTTCAGATTTAAAGTCTGCTTATTAGAACTGATGATGTTTCCTTCTTTTTTGTTTTGACAATAACTGATAATGTTAAATTTGATGGATTTTATTTATGCAGGTTTCAAATAACTGTGATTTTCACTCAATACTTGTCGTCACAATTCATCTCTCATAAATGTCACACTTTTGGAATTCTTAACCATCTTACAAAGGCTAACAACTCTTCAGGTAGAACTTATTTTATCTAAACTTGAGAAAAATACTGAAATTTTTTTATTTTATCCTTATTATAATATAAGAACACATTCAAAAATGAATCATCAATTAATGTATTCATTTATTTATCTATTTATTTAATCTACTGGACTATGTCCTAAAATACTATATAAACTAAAACTGATTGTATAATTTCAACATGTATCTATTTAAATCACATTACATTTGCAAATTGATTTATGAAAATGAACTGACGACAGAAACCTTACCAAATCTGAAAAATCTGAATAAAAATAATATTGAAATAAAATTTATTTAAACGTGGTTACGAACAATGTTAAAATGCACTCCATTCAAACCAAAAATGACGCTCTTAAATATGTTAAAAGTGAAAAGTTCAAAATAAAAACATTCAATTAAAATTTGGAAAACTTTAACAACTGAGAACCACTTTATTAAATTAGCAACCAAAATGTAATGAACAACAACAGCTACAACTACGGTGTAGCAATTTTATTTAATGGTATTTGTTAACATTTAACGAGGCTTGAAAGCTTTGACTGCAGCAGCATGAGCTCACAAGTTTTAACAAAAAAAAAAACAGAAAATTGTAGCAACAAAAAAAACCAAAACTACAAACAAATACCAAGCAACAACAACATCAACTTCGCTATACATCTTCAGATTATTTGAGAAATCGTATGAGGAAGAGTTGGGAATAAACAAATTTTGAACTATAAAGTGAGAGGTGAATAGTTGAAGTGACATTTATTTGGTTAAGAAAAAACTTTGCAAAATTTGACAAAATTAAGTGAAAACTTCTTCAAGTAACTTTAAAGAATGCGAAGTGAAAAAAGTGCCAAGAGATTATTGATTTATGATTTTATTGCTGCTCGGAATACAAATTACGTAAAAACGATGTGGAATGAATCTCAACCAGCTATTTTCTTTTTTTCGAAATGAAACCTCTACAGCACTTAAGAATGTTGAGAATGAAAAGTTAAGCCGATATAACAAGGAGTGTAATGGAAATAAGTGCAAATTGTCGCTTTTTCGGGCGATCTTGACAGGTTTCCACTACTACTACAGGTCTCGAGCTTGTGATTTTTAATAAAAAATTAAGTAAACAGTTTAAAAAGAGATAATTATTAAGTAAAAAAATGTTGGCCTTAACCAACACAACAGGAAATTTATCATAATTTGAAAAATTCAACACGACATGAGTCAACGAACTGGGCATTAAGACAGATTGAAATTTTAATTCCCCCCGTCACCGACTCAAATTTAGAGGGGCTCTTATAAACTATTTCTACATAAATTTCTTTTTTATCTGATTAATTTTATTCGAGTAATTGAATTGTTTCATTTCTTTATCTTTCTAATTCTATCACTTTCCTTCCTTTATAACGTTGCACAGTGGTTTTTTTTTTTTAGCAGCAATAAATCAGTTTTCCAAATATCCTGTTTCCTTAATATAAGCAAACTATATTATAGTCAGATAACCAGATAAGAAAAATATCTAAACATTTTTTTGAAAAAGTGAACGAGATTTTTTTTTTAAAAATCACAAAACTTGTGTAATATTTTTTATAGTAGCTGCATAGTAAAAATGCATAAAATTTGACGATTTTATTAATTAAAACCTTAATTTTAACAACGTGTTTTAAAAACTTTTTTTTTTTTAATAATATTTATTATAGTTTATATCTGTTTTCGTTTATATAAGAAAGTATATACGGTTTATGGAACAGGGGGCGCACCTTCTCATAGCAACGTGTCTGACCGCCTCAACCTGGCGAGGCCAGCATTATCCATGTCGAAATCGTCTCAAGTCGACTCAAACCTCCACGTGGTGTTCCCTGGGCAACGGCAAACTGGCATCCGTCAGTTTGACGGCTAATTTGAGCGGCGGGTCACTCCATAGACCTTAAACATGGAATGTGCGCAGGGTTTGGGTCCCGCCACATTACTACTGCCCAATGAAAACTAAACCAGCCTCGGATAAGAACCTCAATTACGTTGACGACCACCGCAAACGAAAAGCGGCCAATGATTTACGGATATGCACCTCGAATGTCCGCACCCTTTATGGGGAAGGTGCCATTATCCAACTGGCGGAAGTCCTCAAAACAATAAAATCTGACATCACCGCCATCCAGGAAATGCGATGGAAACGGCAAGGCTACTCTAAACAAGCACACTGCGATATCTACTACAGCAGCCATGCAGAGAGGCGCGAATTTGGATGTGGAATTTGTGTGGTCTAAGACTGATCGACTTCGCCGTAGCGCGAAACATGGTAGTTAGTAGCAACAGCTTTAAGCACCTCGACATCCACAAGGCCACATGGCTGTCCCATGATCAAAAAACGCGAAACCAAATTGATCATGTTGTAATCAACGGAAGGCATGCCTCTAGTGTTCTAGATGTGCGTATATTTCGGGGGGTCAACATTGACTCCGACCATTAACTTGATGCAGCCAAGATCCACATGCGATTATGCAATGCGAAGAACAGACGCACTGGAATGCAACGAAAGCTAGATGTCGCTAAGCTGCAATTACAATGGACTGCCGAAGCCTACTCCGCTCAACTCTCGATTAAGCTCAACCAACCAACCTTTGGACCCATGCGCGCCGCCGCTGAAGAAGTCATTGGTTTTCGGCGCCCACAACCTCGGAACCAATGGTACGTTCAGGAGTGTCGCATCGCGACAGCAGTAAAAAACGCCGCTTACAGAAAAGCACTGCAGTCAGCTGCAACGCGAGCCGTGAGAGAAAACTACCGCGAAAAGAGGAAGGAAGAGAGGCGCCTTTTCAGACGCAAGAAAAGAGAGCAGGCAAGCGTGAGCGTAAGGAACTAGAGGTATACCAGGGCAAGAAGGATGCACGAAAATTCTATAAACAGGTTAAGCGTCTAACCCAAGGTTTCAAGACCGAAACATCAACTTGTAGAGATAAAAATGGAGATCTGGTTATAGATGCGCAGTGTGCGCTGAGATTGTCTAGACAGCACTTCTCCAATCTACTTACTGGCGACAATTCCACCAATGCCACCCATGGAGAGCGCAGATCAGAGCCACCAATCAACGATGACGGAGTTGAAGTACCACCACCTAGCCATGAAGAGGTTCGTGTTGCTATCCAACGACTCAAAAACAATAAAGCAGCGGGTGCTGACGGCCTGTCAGCTGAATTGTTTAAAGCCGGCGGCGATGAATTGATAAGGCGCATGCATCAGCTCATCAACAAAATATGGCTAGCGGAAAGCATGTCCGACGATTGGAATCTCAGCGTACATTGCCCTATACATAAGAAAGGAAACCCAACAATCTGCGCCAACTATCGATGAATCAGTCTTATTTCCATCGCATATAAGGTTTTCTCAAGCGTACTGTGTGAAAGATTAAAGCCGATTACAAGAACACTGATTGGACCTTATCAGTGTGGCTTTCTACCTGGAAAATTCACCATAGACCAGATTTTCACGCTACGACAAGTCCTGGAAAAAAACCCACGAAAAACAAATTGACACACAACATCTCTTTGTCGATTACAAAGATGCGTTCGAAAGCCCGAGAAGGGATTGCCTCTACGTAACAATGTCTGAGTTCACACATGCAGCTCCGTAAAGGTAGGAAATTACCTCTCCGAAACCTTTAATACAAAAAGAGGTTTCAGACAAGGCGATCCACTGTCTTGCGATCTTTTCAACATCATCATGGAGGTGTGCATCGTAATGGCACCATATTCGACAAAGGTGTCCAGGTCTTTGCGTACGCTGATGATATTGATATTGTCGGCAGAACCAAGAGAGATGTTACCTCCGCTTTCACCGCTATCGAAAAGGAATCAGCCAAAGTGGGTTTGACGATAAATGAGGGTAAAACAAAGTATATGCTGTCGACAAACAAGGGAGCGCGGCGTTTAGACTCCCACGTTTCATCCGGCAGCTATAACTTTGAAGTAGTCAAGGAGTTTGTATACCTTGGCACCGCCATTAATACTAACAACGAAATCAGCCTGGAGATAAAGCGAAGAACAATAATTGCTAATAGGTGCTACTACGGGCTCAGTAAGCAACTAAATTCCAGAGCAATCTCTCTCGATCAACAAAACCAACACTCTACAAGACGCTGATTAACCTGTGCTGCTTTTTAGAGCTGAGGCATGGGTAGTTTCGCAAACTGACGCAGCTGCTCCGGGGGTGTTGGAGAGAAAAGTTCTTCGCAAAATTTTCGGTCCTGTTCGAGTCGGCGATGACTATCGCATCCGAATGAACCACGAGCTGTATGAGCTCGACGAAAACATTGACGTAGTTCGGCGTAAAACTGTGCAACGACTACGCTGGTCATGTCTATCGAATGGACGACGAAGCTCCAGCGAAGAAGGTGCTCGAGGCGAGGGTCGTTGGTCAACGACGACGAGGGAGACTATGCCTCCGATGGATGGACGAGGCCGAGGAAGCCCTAACCGCACTTGATGTATCCGATTGGAGCAGGCGCGCGCAAAGCTGAGGCGCCTGGTGGGAGCTGATGAGGTCGACCGAAAACCGAACACGGATTGTTATGGCCACCTAAGTAAGATAGTAAGATAAAAAAAAACCAGTATATTTTTCTTTTTTTAATTTTTTTTTTTTATTTTTTTTTTTGTTTTCTTTGTCTGTAACAACTCTTGAGAAATATAAATTTTTAGTGATATTTTCCAAGCGTTTTTACATTAATCGACTTTTAAGGCATTTTCACAAAAAAATCTGGGAATATTTCTGCTGAATATTTTAGAATTATGCTAATTAGACAATTCCTAAAGAATGTAAAGATAAAATTCATCAAAAGTTTTCATGAATTTTAGTATTTATTTCTAACTTTCAACACCTGTGCGCCGTTTGCAAAGCGTGAAACGATGCATGATGAAATGGCAAACCTTACTAAATATTTTGGCAACTGGATGTCATTGGTAACTTTCAAAGCTGCTGAAACATAACAATTGGTAAAACTAATAATAGCTATTTGATCAACCTTCCCTATTATCTTTTTTAGTTCCATCATCAAATTACACGTTGAAACACATGAAACTGTATAAAAGAAATTTTTGCTTTGATATTTTATTGCAGTGTATGATAGTACTGATGGATATGACGGTGTGGTATGGATAAGCATATAATAATATCATAATTCTGAAGTGGTTCTTATGTGTTCCAATAAAATTTAACTTTTTTTAAAATAATCTATTCTTGCCATTATATGAAATGGAACATTTTAGTCAGGCTATTTAAAAGAGTAAATTATTTAACCACTTAAAGATCTCTACATTTTTGGGTATCTATCATATATCACTTCTACTGTGCATAGCGGCCACACACACACATTTATTTCTTTTTTCTAGAACTTTAATAAATAGGTATATAACGGAAGTCCCAACATACTGTGTGTAAACGGAAGCTTTCATTTATTTTGACCCAGTTCTCCACAGATTTAAGAAGCTCTTTAAACATCGTTTCGCGTAGTATTCTTTCGCTAAACTTTTTTGTCTCTTACTACTTTTAATTATTGTTTAATAGTGTTTTTAATTTGTAAGAATGAAAATTGATGTGTAAAAGTTTGAAAAGTTATTTTAACATGTATCTGTCAGTTAAATTCAACACATAAACTGTGTTAGAAAAACTTTTGCTAAACTAAAACAACTGCGGTAATTTTCAGCCAACTGTTGCAAAATTAATTATAATATATTGTGCGCCTCTGGAGGCCTCATTACCACCACTCCATACCAACTTCTACAACAACTTTGAGAATTTTCATCGATTTAACAGTCATAGCACGGAAACTACTATAACGTCTGTTAGAGTGCTACGAGTATTAACAGCATCGTGTGGAGGCTGGCATTAAAGTTCATAAATGCATTGAAACGAGTTTTGCTTTGTTTCTGCTTTTGTGAGAATTTCAAAGTCTGTCATGACATTTCTTTGATTTGTCGTGCCTGCTTTTTTCTTTTTTGGAGCGGGTATTTTAAGTGCTAATGAAAAAGAAGGTAAAATGCCAACTACTCGTACTAGAAAAAATTTGTTAATAAAGGTTGCCTGATATAAAGTACTGAGGAGAGTTTAAAAGCCTATTTAAAGTTTTTACCTATTTTTCAACATCTTTTGTTTGCATACTTCTAAAACATTTTTAAACATTATAAACGCAAATACGTTACGTTGCACTCAGAATGTAATTCTGAAAACATTTTCTTATAATCTTGCCATCCGAGTCACGATACGCGTATCATTAAGCGTAAGATAAAAGGGTCTTTAAATCAACTCTCATTAAAGAGTCCTTTTTTTTGCACACCAACTAACATTGGCGTTTAGTTTAATTCGAGTTTCATTGAAGTACGAAATTCAGGCCCATTATTGATTTCCTTCATTTCTTTATTGTTTCTAATTTTATCATTTTCCTTTAATCCCTTTGTAACGTTATCATTAAATGTGTCAAAAGGTATATAAAACCCTTTTCTTCATATTACGTTTGTCTGTGGACCGTCGTTTGGTGCTTTGTAATGTTAATTTATGGAAAATAGAAATGCACAATATTTGTTGGTTATTCTACAACCCAATAGGCAATAAAGCCAGGTCTCTTTGAACGAAGGCATGAATTTACTGCTACTTTTGGCGGCAAGACACATGACTTCCTCGCTGCTCCAGTGAGTTAAGAAGGCCTAGTTTTTCGCTACCCACGGCAGTATAACAGATATACTTTTCTCAAAAACTGGTTTTGCTTATATTTCAGGAGAACTTTTTCGTTAAAAGTTAAAATATATATTTATTCGAATATATATTGAATAATAATCGACTGCTATATCAAAAACAGATAGGTTGAAAATATTCTTAATAACAACAACATATCAAATAATTATTTTATCAAAGAATATACGTATATGTATGCATACAGGGTGTCCCGCAATTGTGTGCAACTATTTACGAAGCTGAAATTTTATGTCGAGCTGAGCAAAAAATCGTATGGGAGGGGGGTCTATTTTCGCATTCTTAGGAGCTACAGGGTTAATTAAAATTTCACGACTTTGATTCACGTTATTGTTCCTAGCAGAAAAACTAACTTACATTAAACTTATTTTGATACATAGTGACATTACAATTAGTTATGCAGTAGATAATATCATTGTTTTCTAACAAGTATAATTTTTTTAGTACAGCCAACTTTTCTATTTTTTAAAGATACGTTTATGTTTTTGGTGTCATTGAAAAGAAAATTGAATAAATTACAAAATTAATTAAATAAAACTAAAAAAAAATTTCATTTATTACGCGAAATTCTGAGAAATTTGCACTCAAAGTTGAAATATTGTAGTTTCATTCAATTGATTTCATGTTCACACGAGCACAGTTTAGTAACGGTTAAGTTGGTGGGTTTGTTGGCATGCCGTTAGAAAGGTGATTTTATTGCCTTTATAATGAGCTATCAAAATAAGTTTTATGTAAGTAAATTTTTTTGCTAGAAACAATAACGTAAACCAAAGTCGTGAAATATTAATTAATCCTGTAGCTCCTAAGAATGTGAAAATAGACCCCCCATACCATACGATTTTTTGCTCAGCTCGACATAACCTTTCAGCTCCGTAAATAGTTGCACTCAATTGCGCGACACCCTGTATAAAATGATATAAAAAAAGTATTTTTTCCATTTGTTTGGTTAACCCCTTCTTTTAGCCGTTTTAATGGAGTGCTTCTAGCAGGCCTCTTTAGAGCAGGGAGAGCGGAAAGCATGAACAATTTTCCCATCTAAACATATAAAAGGCTAGCACAATGCTCTGCCTCTCAAACTGTTACTATTTTTTGCGATTATTAAAGTTTCTCCCCAACATGTACTGTCCTGAAAAATGTTCAGCCTGAAAGTATGCACAGAAAAATCATTTCATATTTATCAGTCACATGCTTACTTTTTATGTATGTGCACACTTTCAGGCTGAACATTTTTTAAAACTGTATGTTGTAAAAGCACTGTAATAATGGCAAAAAATAATTTCAATTTGAGCGTTAATGCTTCCAACTCGTCGTAGGTCAGGTTTTTTTACTAGTTTCATATAAAAAAGTAAATGCGCTTGGCTACGAGTGGGGTAGGCCTCCGTCATCCATTTCAAGGCCTGCTAGTATTGCTTCGAACATCTGCCAATGCCTACTCGGAAGAGTGATGTGCACACACATACATATATAAGTTTCGTTTGTGCTAGTGAGCTTTTCGGCACTGCACTTAAAAAGAAATGTTGTAACATGTTATAACGCAAAGCGATTATAAGCAAACACAAAATATTTTTAAAAAATAGTACAATAACAATTAAAAACATAAAATTTAAACATTTTTTCAAACTTCAGCTCAACCGGATCAGAGGTATATTAGCAGAATATTGGATGGTAGTAATGATTTCCTCAATGTTAAAATAGATTGCGTAAGTTTTTCCTTACGAAACGTAATGTGCGTTGAAGTAAAATATATATTTGTTAGTAAATTTTTGGGGAACATGGAGCGAACCTTCACATGGCAACGTGCTAAAATGCCTTTACCTGGAGCGGACAGGAAGAATTTGAATTTTGAAAATTTTTTTTTTAATGAGTAAGTGTAGGAAGAAGGACTGCACCGAATATTTTTCATAGAAATATACCTACTTTCAATAGGTGAAATAATGTGTGATATATTTCAACCATTGTGGGTACGAATGCACTAAGAAGATCAGCACAAAAAGAAGAGAAAGAAACGTCCGGTATTGTTTCGTTAGATATTTTTCGTCTTTACACTGAAGTGTAAAGTTTATGAATTCAGTTAAGTTCATGCATGAGCGAGGAAAGAGAAAAAAAATCACAGAATATAAACAGACACGAACGATTTTCTGTGTATATTTGCCGGCCAAACGTAAACACAACAAAAGTTCCATGTAAACGTTGAAGATCCGCACAAAGTGAAGAAAAAGAATCTTGACTTGAGACTTGACGCCAACATGCACTCTTTTTCTATTTTCAGCTTGCCGCTCACATTGCGCTCAGTTCTGAGTGAGAGAACTAGTGGCGAATTTATTAGGAAAGTAAAAGTGATGTCAAGTCTTTTACAATCGAGTTATCAATCTTATTTCCATCGCATATAAGGTTCTCTCAAGCGTACTGTGTGAAAGATTAAAGCCGATTATACAAACACTGATTGGACCTTAACAGTGTTGCTTTCGACCTGAAAAATTTACCATAGACCAAAAAACCACGAAAATCAAATTGTCACACATCATCTATTTGTCGATTATAAAGCTGCGTTCGATGGCCCGAGAAGGGATTGCCTATACGCAACAATGTCTGAGTTCGGTATACCTGCAAAGTTGATTAGACTTTGCAGAATGACGTTGAGCAACACATGCAGTTCCGTTAAGGTAGGAAATGACCTCTCCGAAACTTTCAATACCAAAAGAGGTTTCAGACAAGGCGATCCACTGTCTTGAGATCTCTTCAACATCATCATGGAGGGGATCGTACGAAAGGCCGGTGTTAATCGTTATGGCACCATTTTCTACAAAGGTGTCCAGTTCCTTGCGTACGCTGATGATATTGATATTGTCGGCAGAACGAAGAGAGATGTTACCGCTGATTTCACCGCTATCGAAAAGGAATCAACCAAAGTGGGTTTGACGATAAATGAGGGTAAAACAAATTGTATGCTCTCTACGAGCAAGGGAGCGCAGCGTCTAGAATCCCACGTTTCATCCGGCAGCTAAAACTTTAAAGTAGTCAAGGAGTTTGTATACCTTGACACCGCCATTAATAACAACAACGAAGTCAGCCTGGACTTCTACAGTTACTAAAGTTTTTGGTAACTGTAATCCATTTTTTATATAAAGGGTGGTTAAATTTTAAAGGCCGATGTTGAATGTGAACCACACCTAAACGTCAAGTTTTTTTCTGCATTTCATTTGACATTTCTCAATTTCAGACGAACTCAATTTGAACCATGGAAAGATGCACAATCGAGCAATGCGTTAAAGTTATTCAGGCTTATTATGAAAATGGGCGTTTAAATCAAAATGCATATTTGATTGGCCGTGATTGTTTCGGCCAATTTAATCGTCCAAATGTGAGTACAATCGGAAAAATCGTGCAAAAATTTGAGCAAACCGGGTCTTTAGGAGATGTGAAAACACCAGTGAATGCTCGTACAGCTCGTACTGCAGAAAATACTGCTGCTGTTCGCGATAGTGTGGCTGAAGAGTGTGACTCTCACGCTCGTCGTTAATGAACATTATGCATAAAGACTTGCATTTACACGCTTACAAGGTGAAATTGACTCAAGAACTAAAGCTTCTTGACCATTTCAAGCGTCGTCAATGGTCAGAATGGTGGCAAGAAATGGCAACATTGGATGATCAATTTTCGAAGAAAATCATCTTTAGTGATGAGGCACATTTTTACCTCAGTAGATTCGTCAATAAGCAGAATTGCCGCATTTGGGAGAATGATAATCCAAGAGGGATTGTCGTAAAATCAATGCACCCACAAAGAGTGACTGTTTGGTGTGGTTTATGGGCTGGCGGCATCATCGGGCCGTATTTTTTCCAAAATGACGCCGGTCAGGCAGTTACTGTGAATGGTGTTCGCTATCGTGAGATGATAATGAACTTTTTACGGCCCAAATTGGAAGATATGAATGTGGTCGATATGTGGTTTCAACAGGACGGTGCCACTTGCCACATGGCTAACGAAACAATGGCTCTTTTGCGCGACAAATTCAATGGCCGTGTTATCTCACGTGGTGGCGATGTCAATTGGCCGCCAAGATCATGTGATTTGACACCGTTGGACTTCTTTCTTTAGGGTTATTTGAAAGAAAAGGTATACGTCGATAAGCCGATAACGGCATAGAACCTCACTTATGCCTCAGCATCATCGAAAATTTGGACCATCGGAGGGAGTGTGCCGCCGAGGTCGCAGCGGCCATTTGGCCGATATTTTGTTCCATACATAATTCAACCCTACTAATATTTTCATAATAAAAAGAAATGACAATAATTTCCTAAATAATTTGTGTTTTATTCAAAATCAACATCGGCCCTTAAAATTTTACCACCCTTTACATACAGGTCATTCTAATACTTTTTTAATATACCGTCCGCGGTAAATTTTCAAAAAATTTTGATGCAAGTAAAAATATATAAACGAAAATGTAACTTACTGATAGAGCCAATCCTTAAAACTATTTAACTTTTACTTCAGAAAAGAACTCATTTTTGACAATTTTAGGTCAGTTTTAGAACTACCCCGAAAAATAGGCTTTTTACAATTGCTGAACGCATAAGGTTTCAAATTGTAGGTTTTAAATCCTTGAAGGCCTTTTAAATCCTTTTCGAAGAATTTGAAAATATTTAAAATCCTTGGTTTTACACCATATTAAGAAAACCCATTTTTCGGTTCTTGGCACATTTGAAGCTACTAGACAGCTAACAGACTTTAACGGAAACGCCTTTTTTAAAGTTCATTCAATTCTCTTAATCGTTTTTCATAAGTCTAAATCGGTGAATAAGACGACACATAATTAATGAACTCAGCAATAATTGTTTATTTGCCAAAACAAAAGCAAAAAAAAAATTTTTTAGGAAAATTGGCCTTGAACTTTATTAAATCATATTCTCTAATTTCAACAGATAACTTGTATCTTGAGCCTCAATTAAGTAATGACTTACATCAACTAATAATCTTAGCCTCAATTATAGCCACATTATAGTTCCATTTCATTAATGCGCTCATTGCATTAATTTGTATCGATGTTTATAGCTACAAACCAGCTAATTGAATGAAAATTGAGCCAACTATTTAAATTCCATTTATACTCAACCAACTATACAGTTATATGTTCAATGAATGCAACGCGTGCATATGACGCTGAATTAATTTAATCAGGTATTTAAGCCGAAAATAATGGCTTAACCACAAAATAAGGAAGAATATTCGAAAAAATTTAATATCTGCAGCTCTTTGATTAATTTTTATTTAAGTAAAAATGAAGCAACGACAAGCTCATTCAACAGCTCAGCAAAAATTACTTGGCCTAGTTTCTTGGCTTACTATATAATTCTTGCTACTCTAATGCATGATAAGTTAAATAAAGCTAATGTGGCTAAAACAAAAAAAAATTAATTTATAATTTTATAGTTTGTTGTATTCTTGTACGTTATTTGTTGTTTTTTACTGGATGCACTTCAATGCGAATCGGTGTTGAAAGTGTTTGAAAAGCACGCGTCAAATTACAATTATTACAAAAAAGTAATCGCAGGCTTTTCTTCATTTACTTCAGTTTTTTTTTTTTTTGTGTGTTAGTAAAGCATGAAATTTTACATTAAATGCACAAGATTGGCAGCTTATTGCAAAAAGTCTACGCTTACAGGTAGATATAGAGTAATTATTGCTGCTCACTGATTATGCATGCCTTCAATAATTAGACGAGTAATTTATGCTAATGACGCTGATTACAACTAATTTGTTACATTCAATACATTTCCATATTGTAACTTAAGAAATATTTTGAGCAATGATTCAAAATAAATGGAATATGAAAGCAGACTCTAATGAATAGCTTGCTGCCCGAAGTTAATTTGCTGTCAATGGATTAAATCAATATTACAAAGGATTTAATTAATTTAAGGTTTTTGAAACTGAACAAACAAAATACTTAAAAATTTTATATTACTGAAAAATTGAGACGTAATTTATGCTAATATAATTTATGCTCTGTAATTACGCAACGTTATAAGTTATTTATAAAAATATCGAGACAGAATTTAATAAAGTTTGTATTTCAAAAAGATTTTTATTGAAATTAATGAAATCAATAAAAATCCGTATAAGATTCATTAATTTTTTTATTGTCAAGTTATCACAGTTTTATTAATGACCTTAAAACATATTTTTTGACAGATGCGTCTTGTAATTTTTTTATTGTTCTCAATGTTAAGAAAAAAAATTCACATCTTTAGTGATTTTTTAAAAAATAGTTTATTAAAAAAAAAGTTTATTTTGAATTGTAAATATTCCATTTTTTTTTTAAAGTCATTCAATTTCAGTTTAACCTTGAGAATTTAGATTTTTGTTGATAAAGTTCCTTTTTTTTCTGCGCAAAATGATGTTTAACTGTTTTATAAGCTTTATTAATACGAACAACTTTCATGAAATTTTTCAGATTTTTTACGGCAATGAACAGTTTTAATTGTTTCAGTTCCTTCCGAAGTACGAAAAATAATAATCGAAATATTGATATGATTAAAAAAATAAATAAGCTAAGATTTTTCGGTTTTAAAAAAAATTTACCTTTGAATGTCCTAATATTTGAACATCAAATGACTTGCAAAAATACAGTATTTATCCAAAAAGAATCTACCATTCCGAAAACAATTTTCAAAGCACTTGATAGGTGCAATGAATTGGTCCAATTCACAAGTTCATTAGTTATAAACTCTGTTCATAAGTTTAAAAATAAGTTGTTACTCCCATGAACTGTTCATTAAATTAACGTTCTTTGATTTTCTTTTAAAGGGAAAATAAAAAAAGACGGTTTAAAAAATCATTTCTTTAAATCAAGGAAATAGCTTTAACTTTCAAAGAATGGATTCAATGAATGAGTGTTTTGGCAGTAAGAACAAGTTGTGAGTAAGTTTTAGCGCTCTTAAGCAAATATATGTATTCTTTAACATTTGAAGCTTATTTTGAAGTACCAACAAAAATGAGAGACAACATTCTACAAAAGGAAGTTCTTACGAACAATGAACAAGTACATTGAAAACAACTGAATCTTAAGGAATTTGTTCTTTGAGCCAATGAATTTCTTCTTTGAGCTAAAGAATTTTTCTTTGAACCCATGCATTGTTCATTGAATTCAATAAATTTCGTTAAATGAATAAATTCATTGATTTTATGAATAATATTCGGCTCTGTGTAACGTTGGAAAAACATAAGTTATTTTGGTATTTCTTTACAAAAAGTGGCTAGACCAATTTATTTAAAATATCGTACACTCATTAACTAAGAAAAAAAATGATTAAATATAAGCCTTCTTCAAAAAAAAAACTTTAATTGACGTGTTTTCGAAATTAGTTTTTTTACCGTGTAGGTACCAAACAAAAAGCTATTTGTCAACTTGATTTAAAATAGATTTTGTAGAGAATTCGTGTTATTTCTGTCTAACGACTCCGATTTTTAAAATATCTCATGCTTCCCTTAAGCAATATTTTCATGCGGAAATTTCGCAAAAATTTCTTATTAATGGTATAATAAGTATAATTTTCTTAGTACAGCCAACTTTTTTATTTTTAAAGGTATGTTTATGTTTTTGATGTCATTGGAAAAAGAACTGAATGAATTGCAAAATTGATCATAAAACAAATTTCATTTATTACGCGAAATGCTGAGAAATTTGCACACAAAGTTGAAATTTGGTAGTTTCAACCGATTGATTTCATTTTCACACAAGCGCAGCTTGGTAAGGGTTAAGTCGGTGCTGTTTTCTGATATGCCGTTAGAAAGGTGACTTCGTTGTCTTTTCAATGAGTTATCAAAATAAGTATTTTGCAAGTTAGTTTTTCTGCTAGAACCAATAGCGTGAATCAAAGTCGTGAAATATTAATTAACCCTGTAGATCATAACAATGTGAAAATAGACCTCCCCCATACGATTTTTTGCTCAGATCGACATAACCTTTCAGTTCCGTAAATAGTTGCACTCAATTGTGGGACACCCTGTATATAATATAAATTTTTTAGAATTACTATAATTTAATTCCAAATTATTTATGAATCAACAGGTCGACACAACAACAATGTTCTTTACAGAACAAACCTCCAGCAGACTAGACAGCTGTTTCGTTGGTCACTAAACCAACTCATCAGTAATCTTCTATGGCTTATGCAGTCTATTCACTTTGAAAATCTAATAGGCACAACTTCTGCTAAACCAAAGCGGAATTTCAGTTGAGTGCGTTTCAATTGAAAGAAAAAGCAATGTTTTTCTACTTTTTGACACAAAGCATAGGTTAAAAAAATTGACTACATTAATTCTGCGAAGACTTGTTGTTGCGCCCCTTGTTTACTTCTTTTTCTCGATTCCATTCTTTAGCACCAACAATTCGTTGGTATTAAATCATAGAAGGAGTGAATAAGTTTTTTGAAAAACAAGATGACTCATCTTATTTTCTGAGGTCGGGCTCGTACTAGTAATACATGAAAATTAAATTGTGGCATTTTTTGTTTTATATTAAGTTTTCAGCAATTCATTCATATACAAAGATAAATTTTTAAGAAGTACATTTGTAAGCTTTATGTCAAGTAATTCATGAAGCAACAGGTCACCATCTAGAATTTAGAAGTCGATTGGAAAAGTGAAAGACGTGCCGCATTGAGCACGTTTTTTTGATAATTTTATATTTTCTTGTTATTTTCAAAAAAATCACAAAAATCCAAATATGAAAGTATTCTAAAGAAATCTCAGAGTTATTTGTTCAACACTATTATTATTCTATAAAACCAAAATTGAGTGATTATGTTGAAGAACCTAGCCGCTATGCAATTTTTAGCTTTAAGTGCAAATTTTCTAAAATATCAAGTTTAAGTATTTTTACGAAAAAAGTTCCAACAAAACCAAAAATGCAAAACTTAAAAAAAAACTTCACGGATAGTTTTAAAATAGTTTTGAGTTTTTTGTACAAGAAATTGTAAAAATCAAAACTATACAGCCAAAGTTGTAAATGTTCAAACTAGACCTTTTTTTTCAAAATTGTTCAAAGTTCCCTTTTCTGGCCTATCGAACACAAAAAAAAAATACATAAAAGACGTAAAACATTACATTCTCACTCGGAATGACTTTGAAAAAATTTTGTAATTTCAGGGTTGCCAAAATACCAGTGCCTGGTTGTAGGTAACCAAAAAAATAACTCACATTTTGCTTGACGAAATTATAGAATTTCACAAAAACACATTGTTTTAGTTTTCGCAGTCTTCTGAACAATGAAATGGAATTGAATTTGCAAAAAAAAATATTATGTTACTCTACGCACTACACATATCTACTGATGTATTGAAACCGTTATTACTTGCTTACATCGTTGTTTGCCGAATCAATTAAAATCAGTGTTTTTTTTTTTACAAAATATGTCAATAACGCACAAACGCATAAATGTATCTTTGCAGTGCAAATTTGAAAATATTGAATTTGTTAATTTTTGGAGTGTTCTTTTTATTGTTTTATCCTTAAAAAAGGCATCGATAATTTGGCAACCCTAAAATTCCAAAATTTTTCGCAAAAAATTTTAAAATAATTTATACAACCCCTTCAAGCTAGAGAGTTTCCCTAAAAACAATTTAAATCATTTTAAGTTTAGGAATAGTTGCATTTTAATTTCTCCTGGATCTCCTTGATTTTAGAAGTCATCAGAAATTTATTCTAAAAATTTAGAAATTTAGAGAATAACTCAGATGCAACCTTTTAATAAACATGCCATCCATCATCTATATTCAAATAAATTTCAAAATCACACTGCATTTCTAATTTTTGACTATTGTCAGAAAATTACATTAGCTTGTATAAACAATCCTCTCAAAATTCTTCCAAAATATTTACCCCACCAAATTACTTGGACAAAATTATATCCTTTTATTTATATACTTGGCTTTATTATAATCATCAATCCGCTTAAAAACTAATTTCTCAATAACAATCCCTGAGTTTTCTATTCAATATAGCATTAGTCTGCGGCAAAGCATTCGAACAAATTTAGACTAGAACATTAAGTTTAACAACAAAATCTTACGTGCCTCCTCTCAGTTTCCTACCGTAACAAGAAGTAGAAAATAAAAATATTACCAAGAATAACCCAACTTTAACGTGCAATTCTACAGCTTCCAACTACTTCAAACTTACGGAAAATCTTAACTTAAAGAGCAAAGCTCATAATAACAATAAATAACAACGTTGAGATGCTGCAGTGGCAGTAAATGTCTGTTAAAAAAGTCACAAGAAATTTTCTATGCTCATAAATTTATGTGCTTAATTATTTAGAGCAGTAAATAAAAGCAGGACATAAATATCAACAATGACTATAAAAAAAAAAAACAAATAATAGCACCATCTAACCGTCTTGTCAAAATGTCTGTTAGCGGTAATGCCCCAACTTTGGATGCCAAATTAACAGCTACTCCCGCAACATGCTTTAACATTTAACGTCTTGCCTATGACGACACAAATGCAGCTACACTCAAAAAAATAGATGCAAATTCACTATTATTATAAAAGTAATTTTTTGTTGAATTTCCAAGTGAAGGGTAATTTTGTTTATATTACAACATAAATTGTATTAAAATTAATGTTATGTGGTTTTTAATTGAAAAATTCTTAATGGCCCGAGGCAATCGGAAAAAAAACTGAGTCAGAATGAGTGCAGTCTAAAAGAAAATATGCCAAACTTTCAACTGAAGTTGCTGATGTTGAAGAGTCTGCATCCACTTCATTGTCAAGTCCTGATAGTCAACACTTAATAAAAATATCTATATTTATAGTATTAGAGCGGAGTGATTTTAATGAAAAACTAGTAAGGATGGAGCTTCGGCAGGGTACCGAAGCTAAAATAGCCCCCCGCGGCCATATTGAAGTATATCCGAAGTCTTTAGCCACTACATACACGATGACATTCAGTTTTATATATTAACGAAAGTTTTCCTATTTTGATGACGTCACTTTGTATGGGAGGTAGGCGTGGTTTTGATCCGATGTTGCCATGTATCATAGAAATGATTCATATCATATATCAATGCTAATGTGCAAAATTTCAAAACATTTCATTACTTTTTGTGGATTTTTAAGAGATTTTTTATTTAAATAAAGCCACTTTGTATGGAAGGTAAGAGTGGTTTTCATACGATTTGGCAAATTTTCGAACTTGATCTTCCTTTTTTAACCGACTTCAAAAAGGAGGAGGTTCTCAAGTTCGTCGGTTTCTCTGTTTTTTTTTTTTTTTTTGAAATGTATGTACATCGATAACTCCTAAACCATATGCCTGATTGCCATAATTTTTGGGGAACAGATAGATATCATAAGCATGGAGGTGCCCGTATAAAAGAGGTCGGTATTCGAGAACTGGGCGTGGCAATAATAGATCTCGCAATACTAGATACTACTGTATCTCGAATAATATTGACACTAGGGTACTGCAATTTAGTGTGGGGGTAGGCACAATTATTACAAATTACGGGCAAGAAAATGGGCGTAATTCGTCAAATGGGCGTGGCAATATTAGAAAAACAGTGTATCTTGAATAATTTTGAATACAAATGCTTTGAAGTTGGCGCTTCTGATTAACAGTCTGTTTATATTAGCGCCGACCTTAAAAGCATTTGTATTCATCAAGAAATTAATATATTTATGATAATAAAACAAATAAGAAAAAAAATTAGGATAATAAGATTTCATATATAATAATATGTTTAAATAAATTATCAAATATGACCAAGAAATTAAAAGGAAAAGTATTTTTAAAATTATTTTTTACTTTGTAGTGATTTTGTAGTCGGTAGTTTTTTTTTTTTTTTGTTTTTAAATAAACTTAAATTTTTAATTTCATCGCGATAGTTTTAAAATTGCGGCTGTAATCGTGGCAACAGACGAACAGACGGACAGACAGACGGACACACGGAAATCGACTCAGGAGATGATGCTGATCAAAAATATATATATTTTTCTATACCTGCCACGCCTTCTTCTTGGCGTTAAAAGCGGAATGACAAAGTGAATATACCCCTTACGCAGTATGCGTTGGGGTATAAAAATGTTGTCTCTTATACTATAGACAAATTTATTATTTTTTTGATTCTACGTCCAATTCTAAGCAAAAAAAGTCAGGTGATATATCTTAGCTATGCAAAGAGAAAGAACAAAAAGTATTTTCGTACTACCCGAGTGGAAATCAGTTAATGAAAACCTTATTAATGTACTGATATGATCTGGGTATGGTATGGATATCCCTTTTAAGGAAACCTTATCAATATCTATTCGAGTGAAAATAAAATTTTCCCGAGGTTATACCTACTTAAGGAGACCTCTGCAAATTCTGATCCGGTTATTACCAGGACCAGGCAACCTGACCAGGATGAATATGAAAAAGTGCGTCACGTTTGGAACCAGCTCCTTATGAAAATAAGGATTTCCTGATCATTTTCTTACTGTATCCTTAGGGAAATTTTCATTCGCGTAGTATTTTCGAGCTCTTTAACAAATTTTTCATTTTCCGGAAAATTAAAAAACAATTTGCATAGCTTGGATTAATTACCTAAGCTTGAATTACTGGAAAATAAAAACTTTAGAAAAAATTAATCATATAAGAATTTCAAGCTATTTTCGAGCTCTTCAGTAGTATTTTCGAGCTCGCGAAAATACTAAACAAAACACTTCTTTTAACATAAGGTTATATATGAAGTATCTTTAATCTTTATCGTATTAAAAAAAAACATCGCTATAATTTTAAGCTATTTACGAGCGCCCAAAAATTATTTTGAGTTCCCGAGAAATGCAACAGTTTTGACGGAAAATCGAGAAAATATCATTTCACGTACAGGTTTCCTGTATAATTTAATTTTTTCTGAAGTTTTTATTTCCAGTGCTAAAAGCTAAGGTAATTTATCTAAGCTATGGAAAAATTTGTTTCGAATTTTCAGGAAAATGCAAAATTTTTGGAAGATCTTGATAACACTACTTAACAGCTCGAAAAAAGTTCGAAATTCCTACATCAAAATTTTTTTCGTTCTTTCACTTTGCATAGCTAAGATATTTGACCTAAAAAAAGTCTACAATAGGTGTACGATAAATATCGAGGCGCCCCATTTTTGATTTTAGATTGTGTGTGTCATTTTCAAGCTTTCAATGTTAATTTAAATTACACGTACAGTCTTGAAACAAAAATGGGGCGCCTCGAAATTTATAGCACACTTATGGTGTACTGAACTTTTTTTGCTAAGAATTGAACGTAGAATCAAAAACAATTTGTCCTCTTATTTTTTGTAGGTCATAAAAAAATCACTCCGCTCTTATATTAATACACCTACATATATTATAAAATATTACTCCCCTTGACTGATATTCTGGCTACGCCCATGTGTGCATTTCATAAAAATCGGACTGCTAACTTCAGCGGAAAAAGCAAAAATGTACCCATAATTTATGAGAGTTGAGAAAATCGTGATTTATGTGGCAGTGGGAATAGCTTCCAAAATTATAACTCAAGTTTAACCCTAGAATACTAACCTTCCGTTTACTATACGTTATATTACTCGCAAGGAGTGAGTAAATTTTACGTAGGTTAGTACTCTAGGGTTAACATTACATTTAGATAGATAACACAAATAGCAATAAATCAATGACAAATAATTTTATTCGTGCTTTTTTTTAAATTTCTAAATACATTTTTTAGGCCAAGATTCAATCACAGACGTAATTTTTTTCTGACAACACGATTTATCAGGTATATCTTTCCATTTTTCGGATACTGTTGCTTACTTTTCGCAACACTTATATAATTGATAAAATTTCTTACAATATATGTAATGGATGCTTAATATAATTGGCAAGAGTCATTTTTTTCAGCGTGTACTACATGTGAATAAAAAAAAACATTTTTTCATATTTAATTCAAGCCGCCGTTGCTTCTTCTGCCTTAACTGAAATTAATTTGGTTTATTGTTTATGGCGCTTGTTTATGTGTCATTTATTGACACTGACAATACTAGTATGAGTTGATAGACGTGACTAATTTGTATCTTTCACTTTTATTTGAAAATCATAGCCAAATGTTGAATATAAGAAAATCAATGATGAATGAAAGTCGTCGCGACTGGTTCGACTGGGCTGTAAAATTGTTCATACATACAATAATGTGAATCAAAAAATTAATATAACTCATTGCAACACAAAAAAAAAAAAATAAATACACGTGTTATCATGCAGATACATCTTTCTGTAGGCTCATTATATGGAAGTTGATATTTTTCTTTTCTCAAACAGGTACGAATTATTGTATTTTCAACCGGTTCCACTCAAATCAACTGGTTAGCATCTTCAATTGATATGCTATAACTCAGACATATTTCAGTTATGTTTGTACAAATTTCAATGTAGTCGCGCCAATTGAGTCGCATCAATCGAATCGCATCTATTTATAATCACAATTTTGCAACCGGCTCTCTGCATTGCAATTCAAGGTAAGTTAAAATAATTGCTATAATTTTCTATGTACGTATAGTACGTACATAAACTGCTTTAGAAATATTTAAGTTCAAGGTAATTGCAATAATTTAGTATTTATTTTGAGACCAATTTGTATAGATAGTGGGCATATTTGTATGCTTAAGACTTACAACACTATGTATACGTAAACAATATTATTCTTAATTTTCATTCTTTGAATTACATCTTATGAAAATTGTAAATAAAACGTTGATAAACACTTTGTTCAGGTACATTCCTTAGCAAAACAAAACCTAAAAAATGGAAATCATTTCAAATAAATGAAATTTAAATGTTTTTCCAAGATAATATCCAAAAATTATAAGTTTTTAATAACTTTTCATTTTTCACCTGTGGTTGGAATTTGCCCATATCGCACACTAAATACAAAACAGTCACAACTCAAAATTTTTAAATTTCTAAGTGACGAGGTGAAAACAACTTTATTTTTGAAGGAACTCCACACAAAGCAATGAGATAAAACCTTTTTTTTTAAACTATAAAGAAAGAAGATGTGTACAAAATGTATTTGATGCATTACAGTTAAAGTATATGATCACTACGAATAGTTTTACATTAAAAAGTTAAAATTTGCAAATTTTGAGTTGTGACTGTTTTGTATTTATAAGCCGAGCTAATAAACTTTTTAATTCTATAAAGTAATAGAACTAATTTATTCAATAAATATAGTCAAAAGATAATAAGGTTAATATTATTGAAGAAAAAAAAAACAATTGGGCCCCGTTCCAATGCAATTGCAATGCAAAGCATGCAATTTGACTAACACTGCTTTCCTGCAATACCGTTCTTATGTGGATTAAGCCTCTTAACCTTTGCAATTAAATATTGTAAAATAAATAGAACTCGCCTTTTTTCATCTTATTTAAGTTTTTGCAAGGTTTAGAAGCTAATTTTTATGTTTGTTTACAATTAAATGCTTTTATATAGCTACCGACGCGGCCACATACTAAGTTAGGAATAATGGAGTTGTCTTCTCTTACAACTTCTCCAAAAACCTTCGAAATCTCATTCCTTTCTTTTTTGAAGTGATATTTTGTTAATATCATTTTTAACTTTATTAAAAACTAGCAGGCCAAAGTGGTCCGCGACTTCGCCACTGACGTTTTTTCTTTATCAATAAAGAGCGCTATTACGTTTTTGTTTCTCTTTCAATGAGTGTGAGAGAAAGAGAGCGCAAAAACTTTATAAAAAAATTATGAATTATAAATCAACTAAAAGCATTTTAAGATAATAGGCCAGTGCCGGGTGATTTCGTCAACATATTTTTTTTTTTTCATAGTCCTTATTGATGTTGTTATGTGTATTATAACTCCGGCATGTAATATAATTATTCTAATATGATAATAATTTCGTTACAGAAAATACTATATTGCTCATAAAACATGTTATATTCCTTATAAAATTAAGCAGAAAATTAAAAAAAAAAACATTCCCGAAATGCCACAATTGTTCAAGATTTTTACTAAATTTGCAAGCCTCTATCTTTTAACATAAGCATGCCCAAAAATTGAAAAAAAAAAACAGTTGACTAAAATAGTCTGAGCATTTGAAAAAAAATTAGCTACAGTTTTTTTAGGTAGTCTAATTTTTTTTTCTAAAAGAGTGGAATTTTAAACAAAAATAAATACGTTCTAAAAACACTAATAAATGAAGAGATAAATATCGAATTTTTGGATCTCCTTTGTCTAGTCATAGTAGAATTTTTAAAATTATTAAATAAGATATGTAATATGCTATAAAGTGGCAATTTGCTCGTATAACGCTCGGGGTAATAAAGTGCCTAATGTAAGTTGAACATTTTTTTTTCTGAATTTATTGCGCTAACTTAACTGTAGCGCATTAATGCATTTAAAATAAGCTGTCAATCCTGTTCTTGGTGCAACATATTTCTATTTGGCATTTGTTGCTATTTTTCTTGGACGTTGTTATCGTCATCGTACTTCATTGAGAAACATGTGCAAGATGTTCTTATCATTTGCTCCCACGCTCTTAAAATGTTGGTCTACGTGACTTCTTTCCATCTGAATATTACGACAGACACTATACTAAGTAAAATAAAAAATATTAAAATTATCCGCGCCCGTTTCTAAATTGTAAATGAAATATTTTCCATAGAATACGTTTTTTTGCGGATTTAAATTTGCGTAAAGTATATTTGATTTGATGTCAGCTAAACTTACCTTATACCTAATAATAGTATTAACAACCAAAACCATTAATTAGAGCTAAAAATTTTTTTAGCTTTCAAGCACCCGGGCTACCCGGGTAGCTCGAATTACACGGGTCATATCCGGACACCCGGGTATTTTCGAATATTTTGTGATATACAGGCGTACCCGGGTTATAACTTTTAGGTGGGTGAAGCATATTAACAAGTCCTATTATTTTTGGACCTCCAACATTTCTTTTTCACATACCTACCCCCTACGAGTGTCTTTCACCCATCTGGGATTAATTCTACAAAAATGCAAAAGAGAAAAATGTAGAAATTAGTTCATATCACCCCAAAATTTAACTCAAAAAGAATCAAATGTGAAAGCTTATGTGACTATTTTGTTCCCTCAACATTCTTGTGTATACACCCAACCACTATCGGCAATCATTTTGGGGATTCCCCTACAGAAACCACAAAAATTAAAAAAATACAGATTATGGTTAAGATCCCTCCCAAATTGACCCGTAGAGGGATCAAATAAATAAGCTGATACTCTTGTTTCTCCTCCTCAACATTTCTTGTAAGCACACCCACCGACTTTTGGCCACTCATGCATGGTATTAACCGAATACCCGGGCTTTCGAGCTACCTGGGCTTTTTTCGTGTTTCGAGTGCCGGGTACCCGAACAAAATTAAAAAAAAACTGGAGAACCGTAGTTCTAATTAGACAGTGGCAATGAAGCGGCATTTCCATTAATTTTAAATTAAATGAAATATCAAGCACGGTCTTCCTCTATTTCCTTTATTTACCTCTCTTTAGAAAGAGATGAAAGCATTGCTTTGAGTAGAAGCATTCCTTCCACTACGATTCAACAAGTTCCCCGAAAATTTTCCGTAGAATGCAAAAACAAAGGCTAAATAAGGCCTAGTTCATAGTGAACTCTTATTGAGCTCGATCGAGTACATTTTTAATTAAATTCCAACAAATCAGATAACACCTACAATCCGCCAAAGGAAGCAATATAGGATAGGAAGATAGGTATCGCATTGCAGAACATCTTTCAATCAAATGTCATCGAAGGTAAATCCGACTCCAATGCAAATCGGGTTTTAGACCATAGGTAAATTGCGACGAAAGGTAAAATGAAATACCTACTGCAATTACTTCAAATAAAAATAAAAAAATATTGGAGTACAATTGTGGTGTTCATACAACTATTGTTTTATATTAAAAATTGCTTAATAAAATGTACTCACAACAGGTAGTACCTGTTGTACTACAGGTAGTACAAACATCCTAAATAGTCTTTTGTTCAAATAAAGTCATAACTTATATTAAGATAATCAGCCCTAACATGAATAATTTTTCACGCGGAATCGGAAAAGGGAGTTTCCGTTTTTCAGATAAAGCTCCCGAACTGTTTGGAAATTTTTAATGCAAGTTTGTTCGTTACCCGTAAATATTCATGAGTGACATGTGATGTCTTTATCTGCTATCTTCAAAACGGCAACTCCCTTTTCCGATTCCGCGTGAAAAAATATTCATGATAGGGCTGAATGAATTAATAAATCCCATTTATTTCATCCCATTTATGAGATGTGGATTCCTGAAGCCTGTCCTGAACTTTAAAGTCTACTTAAGCTGGTTTTTCCATATAAACACAGATAACCATGTATTTACCAAAAAATAATTATCGAAGTAGGTACTGATAACAGAAATTGGAAATTCCAACACAAGGAAGAAATTCCAATGGTTGAAGTTCTTCGAGGCTAAAAAAATAAGAGAGTACTTTAGTGGCAAGCATCTGAAAGAACTCAAAATAGAGCAAAATATGCAAAAAAAATAAAAAAAAACACAAAAAGTATTATTTCTTCATGATTTCATTATTTCAATAGCATTATTTGTGCAAAAAATCTTAAATAAGCTTATATGAAAAGTTTCAGAAATGTATCTTTACCATTTTGCGATAACAATTATTTTCCGATTACAAATACATTAGCCATAACCATTACTTTTTATAGTTTGATCTTAGATTAAATTAATTTTTATTGATAATCATTAAGTTTTATAGATAACGACTACTGTAATTGTAATATAAATAAGTATTATTACAATTACTGAAATCGGTAACAACAAATTACTATTCCGATTTCTGTAATCGTAAAAGAAATATGTATTGATTACAACTACAGTAATTCTTATCAATGAAAAATTACAGTTAGGATTATTGTTACCGTTATCATCATAATTAATAGCGTTTCAAAAAAAAGCTTAGATTAGCACTCATACAAGCTTTTTTTACAATTTCTGTAATGATATATACAATAGTAATGAAGAAATTTTGGATTACGACTACATTAATTGTAATTGTAATTTTTTATAATAACGATTACTGTAATTGTAATAAAAAATATTTCGATTACGATTACATCAATCAAATTTAACAAATTTAACAATTTGTAATTGTAATTTAACCATAATCAATTACGAAGTAATTACGAAAGTAATCGATTGCATCCCAGCTCTGATCTTTATGCAACAGTTTTTGTGATTGTAAGTCTGAAGAGTATCGGTATCTCAATAAAAATACGTTTTTGTCTTCACTGTCTAAGAGCACAAAAAATGTTAAGCATTGTAAAACCTCACAAGTAAAATATTCTCATTCCAAAAAAAAAGCTATCTTACCCAACAATCGCTACTTACACTAATCGGCAGAAATAGTTGTGACAAAATCTTTTGCATAAGCGTTTAGAGCTCAGTTAATTCGGTATGACCAAGCTTTTAAAACTTGCTGGTCACTCACAGAGTGACGAAATAATTGAACATGTATGTATGTAAGCAAAGTACATAAAATATTACTCAAATACAAAAGCAAAAATTAAGGAAATGAATGAATTCTCTGGACGATTGAATAAACACAAAAACGCTACTACATCATATGAGAATATGACGTGTCTATGCATCGGTCAGAATTTAGAAAATTATTTATGAATGTACTACTTCGTATCGCATGAAGAATATTCCAGATTTTGGAATATATGCACAAACATACATTTATATAATATATATATATATATATATATTTGTATAGAATGTGTTGAAATGTTTTAATTCCATTTGACACAATTATATGGATGCCGGCATTTTTACGAGAAAAAAAACTAGCTAGTGATAAGCTTTTGAATTGAGAAAAAGCTAAATAGAATGCTAATCACTGCAAGGAAATATTTATAATCACATCAAGTCAAAAGGTTAAAAACTGGGTAATTTCACAAAAACTTAAATATTAACTCAACAAAATTAACTATATGATAATTTGCTAACTAAGAGATACTTTTTATATCTCGAGCAGCTAAGCGCTAACTTTTGTTAAATAATAATTAGCGCCGATTATGCCGAAATGTCAGCTGTTGCATGTAACAACTGTTGTTGTCTTCAAACTTACTTGAGCGCTCCAAGTATCTCAAAGTATCTTAAAGTATCTCTGCTTGCTTTCACGTTTCGAATACGTATTTCTCAAATTTTAAAAACAAGTCACAATTTAAGGGAAAATAAATTTTGTAAACAAATCGATATCGTCCAGCTAGGTACGCGCAATCGCCGGATGCATTAATTCTTTTTGTACACACTCAGTTCTTAGTTTACTTTTTTATTCACTTATTTCTCTGTTCTGCTTTTATGTTTTTATTTCGTCTTTCTCGTTAATTACACTTCAAGCACACATTTCGTTGAGACTCTGTTGCGGCGTATCTGAGGTTGGTGCTGTATATAGATACAAATGTATGCGTTATTTTTGTTTCAATTTCGCTTAACAGCAGAACTATTATTATTATTATATTTATAGGATGGTATATTTAGAATCTTTGTTTGAAAAATTTCCTTTGATTTCAAAGAATTCCTTTTGTTTTCTGACTTTTATTAAAAAGAAGCAATCGTTTTGCTGGCTTCTACTGCGTCCGCGCGCTGAGAATTACTAAATTCAACTGATGTTATTGTGCTCAGCGTAGCGCGTAGATAAAGATACTTTTAGTATAAGATACACGTACATTTTTATACACTCACAAGTGCCTGAGCGAGATAATTATTATTATTTTCGTAGATTGGTTTTTGTGGATTGGTTTTTATATGCTTGCAGGCCGGTCGTGATTTATTTTCATATTTTGTGGATTGTATCTACAAGATATTTAGGATGTTGTAGAAACTAAGAGACATTTTGGTTCGTGTCCAGACTACGGTGTGAGTAATTACGAGATAGTATTGGATGAGAACAGTTAAAATATTTTACCCTATGGTGCATGATGGTTCAAATTGAAATTAAAAATGCTTATTAGACAAATTTTGGAAAAACTTACTAATACAGACAATAGCCTTTTATCAAAATTTGTATAATCAAATTATTGTATGAAATTGTAAACAAATTTCAGGCAGCTCTCAAGCGGTTTAGAAGTTATAGTGGTCAAAAGTTGGCAAGATGGGCTTAATTTCCTTACAAAACTATTATGGATATCAAAAAATAGGTTATACTTTTACCTATTTAACGAGGTGTTAACCATAAAACCCCATGCATAACTTTTGAAGATATAACTCTACAAATTTTGTAGATAAAACTCTGTGCACAGAACAGTTTACGTATAAGAATGTTTTTGGTCCTTTTCGTATTATTGTCTTTGAAATTTAATCCTACAAACAATACCTTACTTTTTTTTTGTTACGTTAAACTATTTGGGTCTCCTTTACACCCCACTAACTTTAAAGCAATATTTCGTTAAATAAAGAAGTAAATGATACAAACATATTTTTTATTCAGAGACAGTTCATTAAAAAATAGAAAAGCCAAAATTCAACACAAAAATAAGAGCTAGGTTCTAGGATTAAAAAAAATAAAAAAAGACATGTTTTCATCGGTGGTGTGTAAAAATAATGTGATTATGAAAATAAGCGCCGCCGGCGAAAATTGTTTATCCAAAATCACGCGATTTTTAAAAATTTGAATCCTTATAACTTCGAAACCACTTGAGAGCGGCCTGAAATTTCTCAAAATTGTATTAAGAAGGTTAACATTAACATTAACATTAACATTAACATTAACATTAACATTAACATTAACATTAACATTAACATTAACATTAACATTAACATTAACATTAACATTAACATTAACATTAACATTAACATTAACATTAACATTAACATTAACATTAACATTAACATTAACATTAACATTAACATTAACATTAACATTAACATTAACATTAACATTAACATTAACATTAACATTAACATTAACATTAACATTAACATTAACATTAACATTAACATTAACATTAACATTAACATTAACATTAACATTAACATTAACATTAACATTAACATTAACATTAACATTAACATTAACATTAACATTAACATTAACATTAACATTAACATTAACATTAACATTAACATTAACATTAACATTAACATTAACATTAACATTACCATTAACATTAACATTAACATTAACATTAACATTAACATTAACATTAACATTAACATTAACATTAACATTAACATTAACATTAACATTAACATTAACATTAACATTAACATTAACATTAACATTAACATTAACATTAACATTAACATTAACATTAACATTAACATTAACATTAACATTAACATTAACATTAACATTAACATTAACATTAACATTAACATTAACATTAACATTAACATTAACATTAACATTAACATTAACATTAACATTAACATTAACATTAACATTAACATTAACATTAACATTAACATTAACATTAACATTAACATTAACATTAACATTAACATTAACATTAACATTAACATTAACATTAACATTAACATTAACATTAACATTAACATTAACATTAACATTAACATTAACATTAACATTAACATTAACATTAACATTAACATTAACATTAACATTAACATTAACATTAACATTAACATTAACATTAACATTAACATTAACATTAACATTAACATTAACATTAACATTAACATTAACATTAACATTAACATTAACATTAACATTAACATTAACATTAACATTAACATTAACATTAACATTAACATTAACATTAACATTAACATTAACATTAACATTAACATTAACATTAACATTAACATTAACATTAACATTAACATTAACATTAACATTAACATTAACATTAACATTAAACTAAAATAAATTAAACTTCAATTATAACTACTTATTATTTATTTGTTGAAACATTTTTGTTTTTGTCTTTGCAGACTTACATAGATATAGTTTTGAATGTTTGTAGGTAGATTCTGTTGACAATGTTTAACATAATATAACATTTTCAACTTATGGTGATGATTATAATGTAAATACATATCTTGTTAAGTGTAACTTAAAATATACAAAACAACTTTTTCAACTTTTTGGTTTTCTTCTATATTATGTCTTTGTCTAAAACACCCTGATCAGCACAGTCTCTGACTAGTCCATTTACACAGTTTCCCAAGTTCAGCCTAATCCTCAGTTACGTTAAAGGTTCGTGACACTCCCTCGTAGGGAAAGATACCACCCAAGATATATTTGTAATTGCCAAAGTGGCGAATGCGATACTGGCCCGGCAAGGTATTCGCTCCTATGGTCCAGTGTATGTGAACATCACTAAAGCCTAGTATTGTATGCACACGTTCCCAGATGAATCTAATTAGGGGCAAAATAATAAAGATTTTATGCTAGATTACTACATTTTATCATCAACTTTAAGCTTACTTTGTTTCCCAACTGGCATCGGTGTAGGCCACCTTCCAGCGGTCCTCATGTATCTTGCGTTCGATCACAAAGTAAGTTTTCTCATGAAATATGTTGTTACGTGGATTACCTGCTATAAATGTGGCTTTAACGGTGTCATTTATACTATACTCCTTCAGTGGCTGGACTTTCACGTGTCCAAAATCCTTGCCAATAGGATGGCCATCGAATATGACGCCAGTATTCATGGATAGCATGCGGTCGTTCATGTAAGGAGGACTGGGACCTGATTCTACTTTCTCACCACGTATCATCGCTTTGGTGAGACGTTCGAAGACATCCATGTAAATGGTGTGGGTGTTGGGCCCGAAAATTGTAGAAGCAGCTTCGTAACGTTGAGCCTTAAGGATATAAAGATTTGCTTAAATAAAGACCTCTTATTATATAGATCGAATGGTCACCTGGTACTCTTCCGGCGTTACAATATAACTCGTATACATATTTGAGAGTCCCGCGATGATAACTTCATAGTCCTTACCTCCAGTTGCTGCTGTTACAGCGCTAATCTTGTTACGTAAACGACGACCCGCCATGGTCGTTAGCTCACCGGGCACCGCAGCAATTATAACATCACCGATCTTGAGTATTTGAGCGGGAACTATTTTTGGCTGCCACTCATATGGGAAAGTAGCCTAGGTACAAAATGTCACAGAGTAAGTGGGAGTGAGTGAAAAAGATGATCCCATTCTAACTTACCCGACCAGTGGCCAAGAGTATCGGTTTCGTCCCTTGACAGACAATATCCTCCTGCGTTGGCTGCGCTATAAAATCACGTACTGCATTCCACATAGCGTTGCCCGTCGTAGTGCCCTGCTCAAAACTAAATGAGCTCGGCCCATCCGTAGTACCAGCAGCAAAACTGTAGCCCATGGCTGGCACACAACCGCGTACCTTATCCATTTTTCGGGTCAAGGGATTATATGCCGAGCCATTATAATTTGGCATATCGATGAATTGATGTATGAAGGCAATATCACCGGTCACTTCGCGACTGTTGGTCTCTTGGCTTTGTTCATTAAGCAGACGCTAAATAAAAGCAATATTTCGTCATTTAAATATATAAGAAAATTTGCACAAACTCACCAGAGCGCCATCGGTCAATCGGTTGGCTATGATTTCGGTGCTCTCAAACATATCTTGTCCCGGACCAGAAGCAAAACATTCACCTTCACCTTTGGGGCACTTAGAAGTCAGTATATCACAAGAGTTCCCAGTTATTGAACATTTTGGACCCATTATATTGGGTGAAACATCACCAAGGTTGGCAGAGCAAAAAGCGCCCACAAATTTACCCTGCGAATTTAACCAAACAATAACATCTGTATGATAAATATATAAGAGACAAAAACAATTGCTACCTTCCCTGGTACTTTGTTGGAATTGTACTCCTTCTCCAGCAACATAGCCGCATAACCAACATTATCGCTTGAAACCAGTTTGTTGGTATTATTCATGGATGTTGCATGCACTGCATACCAGTTGAATGCACCCAACAGATTATTTTCCATATCTATAAAACGCAACTGCGTAAGTTCCTTATCAACATCGTGCTCATACTGTGCACGTTCTTCCTCGGGATTGCGCAAATATGATGTGGGTGAACGATTGATATTGACGTTGAGTACAACGGTTTTTGATAAGAATATTCTACCCTCTACCAAGTTGTCCGTGGCTCTTTTAATGCTCTGAAGATATTTTAGAAATATGTTAGTATATTTTTATAAAATATTAGCAACATGTTTCTACCAAATAAATGCCCTGAGCTAGTGCTTCAAAAGTTTGCGGCACAAAACCCAAAATTGATATATCATACAGTAAATGCATCAGAAATCCACCTGGCCCAGAATGGGTGTGAGTGCCACTTATGACGACATTTTCATTGTGATATATGTCACCATAGCGCGCATGCAGACGCTTGACTACCTGAAAGATAAAGCAAACATTATTGTTCAAACTTATATTTAATGTTAAGAGCATAGATTTTATATATAAATATTCCATATTTATTGCATATATATTTCAAAGAAGAAGCAAAGTATGTACAATTTTCTGAGCAAAAAATTTAGAAGCCATATAAAAGGATTACACCTCCTTTTCCAACTCATAACTGTCTGAGTCCCGTTGACGTGGTAACATATTTGTTTTTTAATGAGGATATCTGAAAACAGTTCAATAAAGAATGCTTTACTTCATATTTTTTAAAATATCCTAGAGTAAGGTACGAAATAATACATATTGTCCAAGCTAGTGATTCCAACAAGGTTAACATTTTTGTAATTCATCTAATAATTTAGAGAGACTAATAGATCTTTACATAAATGAATCTTTGAATGATACAGTAGATACAATATCTTGGTTATGGCGCAGGTGGCTCAAGCCGATGACGTCACTCCGGTCCAGCGCCATCTAGTGGGGGCTTTTTTTTATGCTAAAAAATGTGCAAAGGTGTATGTCTTTGCTAAAAGCTATTAAATATTAGCAAGTTTGGTGTATGTCTTTGCTAAAATCTATTAAAAATCGGCAAGTTTGGTGTATTTCTTTGCTAAAAGCTATTAAAAATCGGCAAGTTTGGTGTGTGTCTTTGCTTTAAACTTTTAAAATTGGCAAGTTTGGGATATGTCTTTGCTTTAAACTTTTAAATTGGCAAGTTTGATTGGTGTCTCTACTTTTAAGCGTTGATCATAATTTTATTTACTTCATTATCGGTAGTAGTAGTCAAGCGAGTTCTTATCAGTGTTTGTATGCTTTGTTTTTTTCTTAACCCTCGAATACCTAATAGCAATGACTCAAATTCTGCTGGTTGACTTTAGCTGAAATGATATGACTTGCTTTCATTTGGTATAAAAACCGTACCTTTGGTACGGCGAAGGTTGAAGGGTTAAAGAAATTTTTGTAAATTTATCATAATGGTGCTAAGTATTAGGTGTATTATTAGGTGTAAGTATTCTGCTGGTTGACTTTAGCTGAAATGATATTACTTGCTTTCATTTGGTATAAAAACCGTACCTTTGGTACGGCGAAGGTTGAAGGGTTAAAGAAATTTTTGTAAATTTATCATAATGGTGATAAGTATTAGGTGCGTGTATTAGGCGTATATTAGTGGGATACATCTGAGGTACAAGTCTCAATCCCCCGGTCAAGTCGTCCAGCAAAATCTCGAAAAAATCGAATGTCACAAGAGGCACACTGCAAGGAGGAGTCATATCGTCCCATCTCTGGTTGATTGTGGTTGACAAAGTGCTCACTACTCTCAAAATTGGAGGAACAAAAGTGGTAGCCGCCTATGCCGATGACCTTGTCATCATAATATGCAGGAAATACCTGCGAACAGTTGGCATACTAATATCTGAGGCATTGAATGAACTATCGCGGTGAGCAGAATTGAATGGACTTGGTGTAAACTCAATTAAGACTGAAATCGTTATGTTCACAAGAAGAAGAAAAATAGAGGGTTTCATACTACCGAAACTCACCGAAGTAACTCTGAAGCTTTCCACGAAAGGTAAATACCACTGCATTTCGTTGAAAGTGTGTCTTCTGTAATGCAGGAAGCATATTTTCGTACGAGAGCAGTGAAACAAGTCCTTGGAAGCCTCAACACTAACAAATCCTCTGGTCCGGATGGCATACCACCATTTGTGATAAAAGCATGTGCTTCTAGTCTGGCTCGGTCTTTGCGTAACCTGTTCAACATCTCCTACAATACAGGAGTATTTCCATCTTATTGGAAGGTCGCGAAGCTCCCGCCGGTACCAAAAAAGGGCGATGCCACGAACCCTGCAAACTACCGACCCATAGCGATATGCTCTACGCTCACCGAAGTTATGGAGAGCGTAATTAACTTCAACCTTATGAGCAATCTGGAGCACAATGACCGTCAGTATGGTTTTCGTAGGGCCCGCTCTACTGGTGACCTTATGGCGTTCCTTACCGAAAAATGGAATCACTGCGTTCACTTATTCGGTAAGAGCAGGGTTGTTGGTCTGGATAATTCAAGGGCGTATGACCGAGTGTGGCATAAAGCGCTCGTGTCAAAACTAATTGCATATGGTGTCGGTGGTAACTTTGCTCGGTGGATCGCGTATTTCCTTCAGAACAGAACGATTCAGATCAAAGACGACGGCATAACGTCCAGAGAGTACGCTATCAATGCAGGAGTATCGCAGGGCTCAGTCCTATCGCCAACTTTGTTTCTGGTATTTATCAATGACCTTCTGTCGTTGACTTACAACCCAATTCATTCGTTTGCGGATGATAGCGGCATTTGTCATTCATATTCGTTTTTTTTTTTATACTAAACCAACGCTCAGGGGATGCCCCCTATAAATGCGAAAGCATTGTGTTGATTCGGAAGACGGGTGATAGTTAGTTGCAGGGTGGAAAGATGGAGTACTGTCGATAGAGATTTGTTTTAAATTTACACAGCCCGAAACTGCCGGGAAACACATTCGCAGGGAGATTGTTCCACAACCTTACTGTGCGACCGAAATACGAATTATCCCGGTAATGCGATGTTCTATTGGGCAAAGAGGCAATGGTAAAGGAATGGGCTTGGAGAGCTGCCCGGGTGGACCTAGGAAACACAGGAGCTGATGGCGTCAGGCCATGTATCTCCCTTTAACACTTCCCATGATAGTACCTGTACAGAAGGCTTAGGCAACCAACATTGCGTCGATGCCCAAGAGAGTTAAGAGAAGATGAAATATTTTCATCTCCTATCATATATATCGCACGACGTTGAACTCGATCCAGAAGCTCCAAATATGATCTTGAAGCCCCTGCCCAAATGTGCAAATTGTACTCCATTTTCGGCCTTATATAAGAGGTATAGTTCACGCGAAGATCAGATGGAGTGAAGTATTTCTTGCACCGTTTTAAAAATCCTAGACACTTGGCCGCTTCTTTCGACACATCGAAAATGTGATCATTCCAACGAAGATCTGATTGTATCGATATGCCCAGAACGTCAAGAGCATCTGACTCCACAAGATCTACACCGTTTATATTCAGGGGTGCTAAGGGACAGTTCATTCGTTTGTGGGTTAACAAAAAACGCCCGAGCGTAAACCAAATTGAACTAAAATTCAAATTTTAATTTTGGCCTTTTTGCAATACACGCGGTATTGCACACTCAACGACGATATCTAAGTATCCGATTGATTTAGAAGACACACTCCGTAGGGAACTCGTTCATTTAAAAATTTGTTTTTTTATATTATGACAAGAAGCGGAACAAGGTATAAGTTTAGCATCTAAAATAAATAATGTTTTGCATTTACGTAATATTTGTAATGTATATCTAAACTAGTATAGAAACCCGTCCTACGATGGGTTGGAAGCATTTACGCTCAAACTGTAATTATTTTTTGTCATTATTACAGAGCTTTTCCAACATATACTGTCCATTAGTTGTAGTAATGACAATAAATAATTACAATTTGAGCTATATTAGGTGCGGAGCAGCGTGCTTGCCTTTTATTTTAAATTAAATTAAAATTATTACATTAAATTAAATCCTATATAAATGTAAAAGTATTATTCCTGCAAAAAACTGTTCAGGAAAACGCTCATTTTCTGCATTAAATCGAATTAAAAACTATTTACGGGCAATTAGGGCAAAAAGGACCGATTAAATGTACTGACTTTATAATGTATTGAAGCAGATCTAGTACGAAAACTAAGTTATGAGTACGTTTTATATGATGTCGCACGAGCAAAAGCCAGAAAAACAACTCTTTATTTTTATTATTTCGAATGTATGTATATAATAAATCGGGGATTGGCCGAAGCGGACTACAGTGGGTCTCTTTTCGTCCCTATTGGACAAAGAATACTACCGCTCGGAGCCCTCATACGTGAGCATGCTCCTTACATAAGCATCCTTTGTCAAATCAAGCATATCCTTGTAGGTCAGTTGACCAATCTCGGCTTCGCCAATAAATGGACGTCCCAGAATGGTCAATTGTATGCCAATGCCGGACACTGGCACAGAATGTGTGCTGCTGTTTCCGGCTCCTCTAGGCATAACCTACACGCATCATCCTCGGTCAGTGTCATCTTTCTGAGATGGTACATGTAGGGACCGTGTCCTGTGATCAGTGCAGTAAGCCAGCTTAAAGCCCTTCGATTGTAACGGATAGCTTTTGCTGCCTCACTACGAGACCACTTCACGAGCGCCTTCGATTGCCTGCAATTAACAGCTTCTTCCCACCTTGTACGGTGTTCCGAGTCCATCCATTACTTAATAAGGCCTGCCACCATGTTGTCGCCTATGGCTCTGGTCCACAGAACTTTTCTGCTGATCCTTCTCTCGCTAAAGAATCAGCATTTTCATTCTGTTCTATGCCATAATGTCCTCTCACCCACATAAGTGTGAGCTCATTTGTTTAAGCGCACCTATTGAGTTTGCTAAGACACCCTATGGCCAACCTGGAAGTGACGCCTGCACGCTGCATGCACCTAATCACCGACTGATTGTCAAGGGCAATGACAATTTTCTTGCCATTGACCCGGTCATCTATCAGGTGGTCCAGTGCATGCACCACAACAAGCATTTCCGCCTGGTACACAGACACAAACCTCCCCATCCTCAGTACACAGGGCATGCTCAACTGTTCTGAGTAAACGCCTGCCCCGGCTCTGCCATTATTTTGAATAAATTACTACGTAGTTGTTTGTTAAAAAAGAAACATACAATTTTTATAATTTTATTGTATTTTAAGAAAAAATTCAATATTTTAGAGGGGTCGCTAATGTCGAGACTAGGGCGGCAGAATGCCTTAATCCGTCACTGGTAATGCTAATGTTTGTATTTTGAGATGATTAAAGGGGGAACCAATGCTGTGCAATACAAAATTTTACTTTGTTAACGAGTTACGAGACTTCGAGTTAACGAGAAAAAATAAATAACATTGTAATAAAGTTTGCCCTTGAAAAACATGCTTATATGAGCGAACCCAGAATGGTGAGTACCATGGTGAGGTACTTACGTAAGCCATTGAAATAATTTCAGTTATTTTGCGATGTTAGACTCTGTAATCTAAAAATCAACATTTTTTTTACAGACAAACAGAAAAAAATCAAATGATCAGCTAAAAGTAACAAAGCAGCTTAGTTTGAGTTTTCTAAAGAAAAGAAAAGTTTGATATATTCAGCATGAAAAAATGTTCATAATCTTGTAACCTGTTTAAAGAATTTCTACACAAAAACAAATGTGTAAACCTCTCCTGCCACTCAATTTTTTTGGCATATATTTTTCTACCTGCCATTAGTTTTTACCTTTATCATCCATCAACATCATGTTTCGTGTATTTTTTTTTTTTCTTTATTTATTTTGTCTTACCTCTCGTTTTACTCCGTATCCAATCATGCCAGCATCTACTGAAACAAATGCAACGCGGTTGTGATCGTCATCTTCAACTACAAAAGCACGTGCAAATTGACGCAAATGTATACCGTGTCCAGTTTGCTTCAGGTTTGCATAACCCATCTGCATAAAAATTGTCCAAAAAAATCATCACATTATTTATAGTTCAACACAAAATAGTTGCATAAAACTTACAAAAGCAATTTCCACCGGTGGACCCGTCGCATCGGCACGTCCAACGCCTACTTGATAAGCCTCGACTTGGCTCCACAACGGTACAATGCAACTATAGAGTAGCATCCATACAGCTAAACTCAGTGAACTATAACTTCCCATGATATAAAAGTAATCCGTTTTATTTTAAAACAATAAACAGCTGCATTGGTTTGCAAATATTTTCTAAAATAATAAAGTTGCTTCACAGTAACGATAACTCAACTGATCCTTGTGCGTTTTAAATATAGACTGAAAGAAAGAGAGTAAAAAAAGATTACTAGTTGTAATTTTGTGTAGTGTTTTAATGTAGTAAATATATGAGTGTTCAGTTGTTTCGTAGATGACGTAGTTGGAATGACATTATGACGTCAAAAAAGATACAGAGGAATTTAGGTGTTTTTCAAAAGTTAAGGGACTAATGCTTAATTTATTGCGTTAAATTCATTAAGGGCTAAACATTGCTTAAATCTAAGAATAGAAAGAGAATATAAACATCTAATATATGCACAAAAAAAAACAGGAATGGATCTTCAAGAGATTCGAAGTTAAGTATACGGCTAAAGTCTTTAGCCGTCTATAAAATGTTTAGGTATAATCTGCAAAAATAATTGTGTCATAGTTTAATATAATTTAACAATTAACTGCCCCATGAAGGAGTTCCTTACCACAGATTTTTCATAGTTATTTTAAATAAATATTTGAGGTTAGGATAAATGAACCATCAGAACTTGGTAAGTCAAAATAACTCAATCTCTAGTTTTGAGAGCAATGTTTTACCGTTGGTGTAACGAGTTACCTCAGTATGGCATCTATGTTACAGCAGCGAGGTCTGGCACTGCTTATGCATAAAGTATTAAGGTTATACATAAAGTTTTGTAATAATTATGAAGATTTTTTCTTCTTCATATTGATAATGACACTTTGTATGTAAGGTAGGGGAAGTTTTCATTCGGTATTGCCAAGTATTGCCTTGATGACTCCATACATTTTTTTTATATGGAACTCTTTGCTGTGTTTTCTCAATCCGTACCTTATAGTCTCAAATTTGCGAGGAATTCGGCGTGCCCGTGGTATACAAAGGATTTAAAGACTCTTCGCAACAACAGGAATAGGGCATGGAAGAAATACGTCTGTAGCTTAGGCTCAAACGACCTAGAAGCTTACAAACGTTTGTTTCTGAAATTTGAAAATCGCTCAGCTACATTATATCACGAATATTTAGATAATGTTAAACTGGGAATATTGACAGATCCAAAGAAATTTTGGGGATTCGAAAACACAAAGAAGAAATCTGATGGATTTCCTTCTTCATTTAGAACTCCTGAGGGATTTACTGACAATCCCGTCAAAATTAGTGGCCTATTCGCCAATCTTTTTAAAGAATCATTCTGTTCAGATTCTTTTAAACCTGATGGAGAGTACTTTGAATATATGAATTCCGAACCCAGAGTATCTTTGGAACATATATCCTTCACTCCAGAGGATATTTTAATGTATAGTAGATCGATCGATGAGGAGTTTGGTGCTGGACCTGACGGTGTTCCTGCCGCAGTGTTAACACAATGCGGTTCCGTTTTGAGTCAACCACTTTCTTTATTATTCAATAAATCTATTAACGAAAGTTATTTTCCACTTTTTTGGGAAGTCCTATAGTCCTATAAGTCCTATAAGTCCTATTTTTAAAAAGGGTTGCAGGAACGATGTCAGTAACTATAGGCCTATCGCTAAGCTCTCATCGATTCCAAAACTGTTTGAGCGGATGGTGTATGATCGGGTGAAAATTCGATCTGTGGGGAAGTCATACCAACTCGTCAGCATGGTTTTGTGCATAGCAGATCCACTGTGTCTAATCTTCTCGATTTTACAACATTCTGCTTAAATTCTATTGATTCTGGTAACCAGGTCGATTGTGTTTACACTGACTTTAGTAAGGCATTTGATGAGCTACCACACAATCTAATCTTATTTAAACTTGAGTTAATGGGATTTCCACAATATTTTGTGAACTGGATTAAATCGTATTTGGTGGAGCGATCTTATCAAATACGTTTCCGAGGCGTTTTACGGAAACGTTTCTGAATTTATTGCTGGATCAGGTGCTCTTCAGGGTAGTCACCTTGGTCCTCTTCTGTTTATTTTAGCTATCAATGATGTAACTCTCGTCATTGAACACTCTCATCTGCGATATGATGCGATCCGATGATATGAAAATATACAGAACGATTAATTCTAGAGATAATTCAGATCTACTCCAGTCTGATCTAAAATCCTTTGAAGTTTGGTGTTCTAAAAATAATATGTTTTTAAATCCAGATAAATGCCAATCTATGACCTTTTCGCGAAAAAGGAATAATTTTATTTTTGATTATAAGATTAAAGATACTGCCTTGAGTCATGTAGACACCGTCAAAGACCTAGGTATATGCATGTATTCTAAGCTGTCGTTTAACATTCATATTGATAATATTTGTAAAAAAGCATCTTCAATGCTTGGCATGATTACAACTACAACGTTGTATTATGCAATCGTGCGTCCTCACTTAGAGTATGCAAGTTAAGTTTGGTCCTCAAGTTACAATGTGCATGTTGATCGAATAGAAATAATCCAAAAACGTTTTGTTTAGTTTGCTCTAAGGGGCTTAAGTGGAACTGACATATTAGACCTTCCTCCTTATGAGGATCGTTTAAAACTATTAAAAATTCAGCCTTTAGGTGATCGAATTAAATCGGCAGATATCGTATATTTACACCAGCTCATAACATGTGTATTCGATTCTCCAGAACTTCTTTCTCACATAAATTTTAACACTAACCGTACAAGCAGTAGAAACGCTAACAACTTAATTTATTTGCCATTTAGTAGAACAAATTATATGGCTACTGCTCCTTTAAGTCGCATGAGTTCCTTTGTTAACAATTGTAGCGTTTTTGATGTTAATTTGTCAAAAGGTCAACTCAAAAGTAGATTAAAATTAGTTGTGTTAATAGATCTATGTATACGCATGGTTAGTTGTTACGTCTTGTGTTGTCCCTGAGCCCAACCCATTTATTGGTGGGTAAATTTTTCCCACATTAACTTGTTTATGGTCACGGGTATCCATAACATTGAAATTTTTTTTTTTTCAATGATTACGGGGTAGTGGTTTTAGATGGGTTAATGCTGAGGAAGTGCGATAAAGCTGTAGTAGCTGAACTCTATTGTTATTGCATGTAAAGTAAAAACTCAGAGCCCATATTCAAACTGACATATATGCAAAGTTTTAAGTAGTAAGATTATTTTTGCGGAATTTCATGAGGTTTTACAGAGTTGATGACATCATATTGTATGGGAGGTAGGCGTGGTTTTCATTAAGTCTTGCACACATTTCAGAATCAGTGTTAATATTCAAAAATTTAAGCTTATACGCAAGATTTCAAGTCATTAAATTCATTTTTGTAGAATTTTCAAAAAAACTTTACTGTTTAAATGAAATCACTTTGTATGGGAGGTAGGCATGGTTTTCATTAGATTTGTACACATATCATATTGAGAATTTATGTTAAGAATCAAAGCATTTGTGCGAAATTTCGAAATATTTCTTTAGTTTTTGTGAATTTTCAAGATATTTTACTGTTAAAATAAAATCACTTTCTATGAGAGGTTGGCGTGGTTTTTATCCGATTTTGCCAAATCCAATTTTAAGACAAAGTTTAAATTCGAAAGTGGGGCTTATGTGCTACATTTAAGGCCACCAGGAAATTTTCTTTTGTGGAATTTAAAAAGATTTTACAGTTTAGATGACGTAACTTTGTTTGGCAGGTAGGCGTGGTTTTCGTTAGATTTTGCCAAATTTCATAGTGTTGGTTTATATTAAACATCAAAGCATATGTGCAAATTTTCAAGGCTTTTCTTTAATTATTGTGGATTTTTAAGAAATTTTACGGTTAAAATAATGGCACTTTTTATGGGAGGTAGGCGTGTTTTTCAACCGATTTGACTCATTTTCGATCTGGATTTTTACTTTTTAGATAGAAGCTTATATTTCGAATTTCATCAATTTAATTCAAAATTACGGCTGTAATCGTGCCTTCTTATGGGCGTTACAAACGGAACAACAAAGTTTATATACCCTCATGCAGTACGCGTGGGGGTATATATACAATAACCGCTTCGTAAGCTTTTTTAAGCTCTATAGAAAAATCTTTATAAATATAAATTATGTGGTCGCTAAATTTTGCAGAGAGAAACACGTTAGTTTTTCAAGTAACGTTAACAAAATTACAGAATTTTAAATACAAGTTATAGATAATAATAAAGAAATAAATGTAAAATAATCATTAACAAAATATCAATGATAAAAAACACAGTTAAACAGTAAAACAGTAAACAAATACAGTTGATTTTATAACTTCCTGTTCCGTGCAAAATACTGCTATATGGTTTATGTTGAAATCAGGGGCGCAGTCAGAGAAAAATGTTTGGGGGCGTCCAGTTTTTTATTTATAGACTATAGTTATTATAAAAGTTCTTTTAATCTGCATCATGAAATTTAAAATTTTTGCAGTCGGACCAAAGATTTTATTTATTAACTTCTTTTTATATTGTTTTCACTAAAATTCAAATTGAATTTGTCATGTTACTTTTAGTCAAATAAATTGTCTATTAAAATCTATTGATGATAATTGGCACTGTAAGTTGAAGAATAAAATTGAATAAATAACAAAAAATTAACACTGTTTGTGACAATTTTTTTGACTAAAAGTAATATGGCAAAAAAAAAAAAAAATTTAGTGAAACTAATATGAAAAAAGTTAAAACAATGCATGAAAATCCCCATTATTTTTTGTCCGACGACAAAAATATAAGATTTTTTGATGCAGATTGGAAGAAATTTTTCATTATTATTATTTCTGACCATTTATTTTTTTTCAAACTACCAAACCAAGCAATATTTTTTATAAAAAACTCGATTTTAAGAGGTTGTTTCAAACCATTCCAGCTGTGGCTATCGCTAGATTCGAAATATTTGGGAAATCATCATATCATAGACCAAGGTTTATTTTGAAGAACCGACCCGAACAACTTGTTTTTCTGTGCAGCGTGAGGCTCTTAATAATTATGCGGTAAAAAACGTTATTAAGAAATTAATAAATTTCGATTAAACTACAGTATTAAAGGAATATTTATTTTACCATCATTAATTTTTCTTGGGTGTAATTTCATGGTCTTGGTATTATCTTGGTGTTATCAACTAGAGCCCTGTATGAATATATTCATCAAGTGAATATACCCTGATTCTCTGCGGTAGCAGTCACTGCAAGCAAAGTTGCTAGCGAATAAATGTAAATAACAGATCGTGTAGCAACATGGTCGTGTAGCGCAAGAGAATAACTTTTTATTTGTTCTCTGTTCTCTTCTCATACACTTTTGCACTGAGGTGAGCTTGCGATCTACGCGTTGTTTCAGTTATTTCTCTGAGTACTTAATATACTACACGAATACTCAGGAATCTGCTGCAGTGACCTGAATAAGAATCAGGTATGTTGGTTTTTCCCCGCAATAAGCTTTATGTTATTCTTAATGCATATTTGTGTTATTTTTTTGTTGCTTTATTCGCTACCTTCGATACAGAAAACACTAAAACTGTCAAAATAGTTCTTATCGGCCGTAGCTGAACTCCTAGAGGGGTAAAATATATGAGCTGGTCCTATTATTTTTTGCCCCTCAACATTTCTCTTCTTCTTTGGGTCCACCCTTCTTTGGGTCCCAATACAAAAAACATTATTTTCGTTCTACGAACGAACGAATAAAAAAATATTCGCTAAATATTCAGGGTATGAACACTAATATTTTTGTTACTTTTTATTGCTTTATTTGCTACCTGGTGTTGTTAGTAAAGCATCGTGCTCTTATTCTCTTCGTTTCTTATATCTGAATAAAACAAAGAGAGACCTGCTCTTACAGGTATGAGCAAAGCAGAAAAGGGATAGAGGAACTTTTTTATTCTATAGCAAGAGAATATATTCAGCGAGGCGAAAAAGCATACTCATGCAGGGCTCTATTATCAACTAAACAAATTTTTGTTCATTCGCCTTTAATCCTTTATAAGTCTATGAAAAAAAAATGTATATATAATATAATATCTATAATAAACTATTTTGTAAAAAGTTATTTGTTTTTTTTTTTTTTGTAAGAAAAAACGAACATGTAAAACAACTGATATGTGATTTTTAAGAATAACGTTGGTTGGATTTAAAAAGTTTTGTAAAAAATTACGTTCTTTAATAAAATAATTTTATTAAAATTATATAAGGCAACAATTTATAACAAAAAAATTTAAAAATCCCTAAATTATGAATGATAAGTTAGAGATTATGATATTTTTTATATACGTAAATGAAAGTCTTTATTTTTGAATTTAAGGCGAATCAAAAAATGTTGAATAAATAATAACGATTTTGGTTTTATTGCTATTTATTTTTTAAAAAATATGCCATTTTTATGAGTTAGTGCCTTTTGATTTAAAATTGTTGTCGAGACTGTCGAGTACAATTGTGCTACTAACTAAATGTTCACTCTTCGCCATTCTGGGTATCTGGTTGATAGTAACTGAGAGATGAAGCATGCAAAACAATAAAATATAGAATATGCAAAAGAAAAATAACAAAAAAAAATCTTTATATATATATATATATAAATAAAAAAATCTAATGGTGTCCGTATTTTACTCCATCACAACCGTTCCAATGGTGTTGTTCAAATTTTTAGGTACAACATTTTTCGTACAACATCGGATGAGCGTTTTTTGAGTTATTACAAAAATAGTGGATCCTCCTTCGCCTATTCGATTTCTCATATTAAATCGCTACAAATCAGTTTTTTGTGAAAGTCACTGAATATTTACACGCAGAATGGAGTTACCACTCGGCGATGTCTTTCTAATAGAAAACTTGGACGGGCATTGGAGAAGGAAGTGTGGCTTCACCCATATAGGCCAAATTTTTTATATCGTATAGCTTTAGAAGTAAAATTTACAGAATATTGAAACTAAGAATGGAGTTACTATATGGTGATGTCCTACTACCGGGAAACTGGGACGGGCATTGGACAATGAGCGTGGTGCCAACAAAGAAAGGATCAAAGTAAAGTTTTGAGTACATATATTTATTATTTTCCAATATAGTTGCCGGGTGTAGCAACGCACACCGGGTATATGCTAGTATTAATATATATTTTAATATATGATGTTTTTATTCTAATTTATTCATTTTGGGGACTTAACTCACAAAACACCTTTTGTGTGCGCCCCTGGATAAAATTAAAGCTGCTTTTTCACTGCTCTTAATTAACCATAAACTTGACTTATTCATTCATACAATCTTCAATAAAGGCACATTCTGTGCTAAAGTCTTATCTTCATTTAAGAGATAATATTTCAACTTTTCTGCTTCACTTGGCCGAACGATGACACCAATGGCAACGTTAGAGATATTAATATCGAAATTGTTTTGACACATAGTTTAAATCTAACAAATATACGAAGTGGGGCAAATGAAATTCATATGAATGAAATGTTATACGTCTTTTTAACACAATCAAGAAAATGATTTTATGAAGCAGTTTTTAACCATCTAACAATCAAAAAATTTAATATAGCAGCAAAGAGATTGTTTACAAACAATAATATTGTATTTATTTAAAGCGTATTTAAAATTGCCGTAATAACGTTTAAATAAAACTGTCGCAGAAACAAAAGCCATGAATCACTACACAATGAATGAATCAGATTTAAAACAAAGTAGTAGTAGAGATATGAACGTTACTCTGCATTTACTATTAAATATTGAGTAGTTTTACGTGTGTTTAAGAAGTTCGTGACAATTGTATAGAAATATTCGAGGTATCGAAAAAACTGGTTACATGATTATTCCTTACTTACACTGGATATTTACACGCAGAATGGAGTTACCACTCGGCGATGTCTTTCTAATAGAAAACTTGGACTTGGACAGTACCCCGCCATAATATTATGAACACCATACTTAAAGGTTGACCCTTGACCTTTTATTTGGTACCTCAACTGTCCTTCTTCGATTAGTGCTATGCATACAGCCATATTCTGACAATATAGCACAGTTAACCTCAGTCATAAACTGAAAAATTAATACAAAGTTTGCCATCTCGTTGTATATATCGCTTTTATAAGAGACGGAGAACTATTTGGCGTAATAAAGAATAAATGAATGGTTTTTAATAATAAAAATGATTTTTTTTAAAACCATTGATATCTTGGACTTCTGTTGTACACGGTCTTCCTGAACACACTTGTATCTATAACAAATTGTATTACAAATTACATAATTCTACAAAAAAAAAAAATTTCCAATGTACAAGAGTTACCACCAATATTTTACATTTTGCCGATCCATACGTAGACATTTTGCGTTTTCAGAATGTTTTCATCTCTTCGATTTTTTCGCCAATGGTCATTTTAAGAAGTCATTTCGAATTTTCGTACCTTGCCTTACTTAGTGTATCATACCTTTGCTTCTGTACACCAAAATTTTATTTTTTATTAAGGATAATAATAAAAAGTATAGTTAGATAATGTGTTCTACTTTTGCCTAAATATTTTATATCCTTTAATTTTTTACAAAGTCAGACTCTTACATCAAGAGAAAAAATATTTTTTTTTTATAATTTGCTTTTTGCTTTTAAAAATATTGCAAAAAATTCTTCAGACAGGGTTTTTTGACTAATTGTTTACAAAGGCCAGGGTATTCGATTTTAAATGCTTGTAAAAAAACTGAAATTGGTAATCAAATAATTATGTTATGGACGATAACAACAATAAACATATTTTTAAATAGGTTTTTTGTTTAATAAATTCTCAGAGAAATACAAGATCTGCCGCTACGTCAAGCGGCTGAAATTAAAAAGCTTCTAATTTGAAGCGGTAAGCGGTGGCAATAATATATATATTTACAAAAGGAAGCTGAATGCGGTCACCACAGCTTAGATACTGAAGTTGCTGAATTTCTTGGCTCAGAACATAAGCACAATTTTATGCACTCACGACAGACATTTTTGTTATATTTCGTATCAGTTGTCAAACAGTTTTTATATCTTTTTATCTATGGTTTTAGTAAAGCTATTAACACTGACCAAACCGTCACGGTGAAATATTTTCAAGATTTTTTAATAAAGACTTAGTTAAAAGTGAGATAAATGGGATAGCTTTTTCTTCATAAGTAGTTTGTTAACATAGTCGCAATATGCAACTATTAAAATGCAAACCAGAATTATAAGGATCCGTAATGCAACAGAGGAACTTTCTACAAAATGATGTTATCATAACATTTGAAAGAACTAAACAAACGAATGGGTTTCAGTCATTCACTGGGGACGCAGAATGCCGTTTTTTTTAGTTTATTGCAATGATGTGAATGCAATATTTGCAAAATTTGGTCTGGATTATGAAATATAATAAATATATATTTTATTATAACCAAATAATGACAATGAATTGAAACGTTTTATTGATGGTTCCACCAAAAGTAAAAATGAGCATTCTTTTACTTATACTTAATAAAATACTACGACGAACATTTTTGCGCAACAATTTAACCCTCTAGCTCTTCAATGTATGGGTTTTTTTTTTGTCTCTGTTGTGAAAAAGGACAAAAGGATACCCATAAAACAGGGTTAAACCAGATTAGAATGTCTCTCAAAGATTCGTCATCAATTTCAACTATAAGTCTCTGAATACACCAAAGTTCAAAATATAACATGAACGATAGAAATAAGTGAAAACTTCAAATGTGTTTAAGGGTTAACTCCTTAGTAATTCTTAATTGGTATTAATATGCCCCACAAAACCGGATTTTAAGAGGTACGATTTGACATCATCATTATTATTGAAATTTTTACCATTCAAGGAGTTTTACAAAGATTGAAATAAAAAGTAATCAGATGGTGCAAGGTCAGGACTATATGGTGGATGTGGGAAAACATCCCAACCAAGCTCCAATAATTATTGCCGAGTGACCAAAGATGTGTGTGGCCTTACATTATCATGGTGGAATACAACACCTTTTCGATTTGTCAATTCGGGCCGCTTTTCGGGTGGTAAAAGTTTAAAGTAAACAATTCCTTTGTAATCCCACCAAACTGATAACATAACTTTCTTTTGATGAATATCCTTTATGTGATACCTTTATGTGATACATGAAGCTTCTCTGCATTCTCACGTGTTGTACTGTGACGATCCGAATCGATTATTGCTTTGATTTGGTCGTCATCAACTACAACTGGACGAACAGAGCGTTTTTCACCTTTGAGTGAAAAATCACCAGAACGAAATTTGGCAAACCAATATTGACACTGCCGTTCTTTTAAAGCTTCGTCACCATAAACAGCACATAACTTTTTGTGAGCTTGCGATGCGTTTTTTCCTTTCCGGAAATAAAAAAGCAAAACATGACGAAAATGTTCGTTTTGATTTTCCATTTTTCCAACAGACGCCAAAAAAAACTACACATCCGATCAAAAAAATTTTTTTACTGATTGACAGTTGAAGTACCAACTGTTAAATAACAAAATGTGTTTGACAATTCGATTACGTCAGCAAACCTAAAAATTCAACTAAAGCCATCTATGAGCGAAATCCGCAATTACTTAGATACCAACCCAATTAAAAATTTTACTTTTTTTTCTTCAAACAACGTTTTTACTCTTTCTACTTAACATTTCTGCAAAAATACTTGACCGCTATTTATGCTTATGGTCTAGTTTTTTTTGTTATGAATTTCCCTAAACGAAAAAAGAAATTATAGATTAATTTAATCATTAAAAGTACCGAAAAACTTTGTTTGAAACTTTAAATGCGTATTTCTCGAAAGAAGTTTTTTTAAAATCTTATTTTAAATTATTTGCTTCAAATTTGCTTCTAAATTGCTGAGTAGTTAAAAAAATATAGTTTTGAGGGTCAGACTTCGAGTTTTTTTTTAGAAAAGTCCTCAAAAAATTTTTACAGCTACTTGTGTCCAAAAATGTAAGGCTTTTTTTTTTTGAATATTGGCTTAAACTCTCACAAAATTTTATTTTATTTTTTTTTTTTTTGTTTCAAATTATTTCGAAAAAAAATTTGTTGTTAATTTTAATGCTTATGTAAGACAATAAAAAAATACTCAAATATCTCTTACCGTTTTTTCACAATCCTTACTTAAAAAACTCCTAAAATTTCGATAAAATTAGGTGAAATGTCCCTTAAATGTAAACGTCACGTGGTTTTCAATGCCGATTCACCATAAGAATGTGCAAAATGGGTTCAACTTAAACAACCGCCATGTCCCCCTAAAAAAAAACTCAGACGTAGCCGCTGCTAACGCCGATACACATACATATTTTTTTAGTCCCCTCTGCCAGAACCCGTTTTATTTTATTTTATTTTATTTTATTTTATTTTATTTATTTATTTAAAGTAGTGTTTACATGTAAGACATAGTCTCTTAAATGCATAAAGTAATGATTTATACATTCAACAGCTAATAAACAAGAAAAATATAAATAAAAGTTAAAACAAAGTTGAATATAATTAATTTAATAAAAAAAAAAAATAAATCAAACGCAATTACAAATTGAGACTTAAAATAAAGTTAATCTAACAAATATTAAAAAGACAAAGACAGAGATAGTTTTAAGAAAAGTATTGAAAAATTTCATGCTTAAAGGTGTGGTTATTAGAAATAATTTTAATTCTTGCTGGCAGCGAATTCCACATTCTGATAGCGTTCACAAAAAATAATCTGTTAGAGTTCAAATAATTGTAAACCGGATCTGTATAAGATCTACAAAACTGAAGCTTTTCATAAAGGTAAACAGGAGATTTTGTATATATCAAATTATGTAAAAATATGCAATTTCTAGCATCCAGATAGTTAAAAATATTGCATCCAAGTATTTGATTACTTAAGTGACTGATCCGATCAAACTTTCGAAGGCCATAAACGTACCTGACCGTGTTATTAAAAGCATGCTGCAACTTAAATTGGATCTAGAGTCAATTTTACTAAATACAACATTTGAGTATGTAATGATTGGCATGATAAGTTGCTGGACTAACTTTCTTCTAGTGTCTATAGAAACAAATGACTCAGTCCACCTCAAGTTCCTGAGGACATGATAGACCTTACGTACAACTGAATTTATATGGTTTACGCAAGAAAGCTAGGAGTTAATATGATAACCATGATTTTTTACGTTATCAACAAAATTCAGCTCGACCCCATTAAGATATATTAACGGTATATTAGTAAAAAGGTAATTAGACCTATAGATAGGCAAAACATACGATTTAAGGGGGTTGAGATTAAGTTTATTAGATTCAGCTCATTCAGTTATTTTTCTTAAGTCCTCATTCATTTTACTACATAAATCATCAACAAGGTTAATAGGTCTGGACAAGTAAAGCTGAAGATCATCAGCATATGCATGCATGGTAACATACTGGCATTTGCTGAAAATGTCATTAACAAACATTGTGAATAGAAGCGGACCAAGTACAGAGCCTTGAGGGACCCCACAGGTTAAATAACGGAAATCGGACAGACTATTACCCACCCTTACTCTTTGAGACCTACCTTCTAGGTAGCTGTATAACAGACGGACAGCCGTGCTAGAAAAATTAAAGTTGTCTTCAAGTTTCTCACACAATATTATGTGATCGACAGAGTCAAATGCCTTGGAAAAATCCCACAAGCAAAGCATATTCATGTGCCCTAGGTCATATGTCAGTCTGACAACATCTAAAAGCTTGACTATAGCTGTAGCGCAACTATGGCCCGGCCGAAAGCCGGACTGAAGTAGAGACATGAGATCATATCTTTTAATATGCTCCGAGATTTGCGCTGCCATTAGGGACTCAAGTACCTTAGATAAAGATGATAGCAGACTGACAGGGCGAAAGTCAGATGGATCACGAGCATTTGTTTTTTTAGCAATAGGAACTATTGTCGCTGCTTTCCATATATCCGGGAAGCAAGAGCTTGTTAAACAATGATTTAGGATATGCGTTAGTGGCCAAATAATATGCGGTAACATTATCTTGATGAACTTAATAGATATTCCATCTTCACCCACAACATTCGATTTTATTTTATTAACGATGCGAGCGTTTCAAAATTAGAAAAACTTACAGAAGTTGAACTACTAGAGACATTATGCAAAAAATTATGAGAAGACCCAGAGCTGGCAATAAAATAATCATTTAGGATATTAGGATCAATGCAACAATCATCAGGTTCCACATTGCATACCCCAGCCTGTCTTAAATTATTCCATAGCTTTTTAGACGGTAGAGAAGAATCTAACTTGTGCATAAAAAAAATTGCGTTTTGATGATTTAACAGTCGAGTTAGCTTTATTTCTAGCTCTTTTATATACTTCCCAATTAGCTGCTGTGGGGTTTCTTTTCCATCGATTGTAACTTTTATTACGTGTTTTAATGGCTAACATCACATTTCTGCTAAACCAGGGGCAACTTCTAGTAGAGACTCGTCGAGTAATTAACGGGACGTGCGCTTCAAATAGCGCATATATATTATTGTTAATAAAATAAAGCTTTTCATTATCTAAACTCTGAAAGCAGCAATCAGACCAATTTATATTAGACAGTTCCCAAAACAAAGACCTAAAATCAATAGATTTATAATCCCGAAAAGTGAATGTTTTATGAGTGACAACAGGTGAAAGATTTACATTTAATGAACAAAAAAGAAGATCATGATCAGAAGCAAAAGATATTTGGTCAAACAAAAGAACAGATGATAAATCAGAAACAACAAAAATATCTAAAAGACTTGGAGAGGCATTATTTGCATAGCGCGTGGGCATATAGTTATTTATTGTTTGAAGACCAACTTCAGTAAGTCTATCAACAAATTGACCAATGTAGTTATCTGTGGATAACATATACGTATTAATATTAAAATCACCACACATAACAAAGTGATCATAGTCTATTGCACAATTTGACAGAGCTGTAAACAATTCATCAAGACAACAATTACGATACGGGTTATAAACACACGACAAGAAAACCTTAACATAATTATTATAAATTTCTACATTAAGAAATTCTACATTAACACCTTTTGACATTCCCAACACTTTAACATTAAAATTCTGTTTACAATATATTGCAACACCACCACCTTTTTTGTTTGTCCGATCATTTCGCCAAATCTTAAAATTATTAATATTCACACAGTAGTCATTTATATCTGCATGAAACCATGTTTCCGAGACACAAATAACATCAACGTCAGAGTTCTCAAAACAGTGTCGCACATAATCAAGCTTAATGTCATAAAGGCTTCTTGCGTTAAAGTGAACAATATTAAAGCCAGGGTGTTGCTTGCATAAAACTCCTATCAGGGTCTTATGGATATCGCTAGTGCCAGATACACTAGCTGCCATAGACAATTAAAATTAAAACACAACTGTAAGCATAAAAGAAAATAGTGGAATACATAGACAAATTAGAAGAGAAAAGAACAGTAAAGAAAAACAAGATAAAGTAGAAAAATTCAATAGAAAATATGCTAAATAAAATTATAATAAAATAAAAAAAAAACAACCGATTACAAAATCACTACAAAGTAAAAAATAATTTTAAAAATACTTTTCCTTTTAATTTCTTGGTCATATTTGAATTTATTTAAACATATTATTATATATGAAATCTTATTATCTTAATTTTTTTCTTATTTTTTTATTATCATAAATATATTAATTTCTTGATGAATACAAAAGCTTTTAAGGTTGGCGCTAATATAATCAGACTTTTAATCAGAAACGCCAACTTCAGTAGTCGGTTGTTTTTTTTTTTTTTAAATTTTTATTTCTTACTTTTTAGAGAATATGATAAATTTTCGAAAAAAGTGTATAAGCAACATAAATAAAATTGTTCCGAAAAAATTTTTTCTATTAAAATCTGAAAGTTTGTTGGTTATTTCATATATCTGCCTCTTAAATTTAAATTAGATGTCACATGTTTTGAAATTATAATACCCATTCTTGTAACGAGTTTTTTTACCCTAGTGTCAATATTATTCGAGATATAGTGTTTTTAAAATATTGCCACGCCCCTTTGTTAAATAAGCGCCCACTTTCTGGAGCGTTATTTTCAATAATTGTGCCTACCCCTGTTTTTTATTTCAGTACCCCAGCGTCAATATTAACTGCGATAGTGTTTATCTAGTATTGCCACGCCCATTTATCGAATAACGCCTACTTTATTGACCATAATTTTTAATAATTCTGCCTACCCCTGTACTACAATAAACTCCAGTGCCCTAGTGTCAATATTATTCGAGATACACTGTTTTTCTAATATTGCCACGCCCAGTAGTCGAAATCCGCCCACTTTCTTCACCGTAATTTTTACTAATAATGCCTACCCCTATACCAAATTGCAGTACCATAGTATCAATATTATTCGAGATATACTCTTTTTCTAATATTGCCACGCCCATTTGTCAAATAACGCCCATTTTGTTGACGGCAATTTGTAATAATTGTGCCTACCACTACACTAAATTTCAGTACGCTAGTGTCCATATTATTCGAGATACAGTGTTTTTCTAATATTGCCACGCCCATTTGTCGAATTACGCCCATTTTCTTGCCCGTAATTTTTAATAATTGTGCCTACTCCTACACTAAATTGCAGTACCCTAGTGCCAATATTATTCGAGATACAGTAGTATCTATTATTTCGAGATCTATTATTGCCACGCCCAGTTCTCGAATACCGCCCACTTTTGTACGGACACCTCCATGCTTATGATATCTATCTGTTCCCCAAAAATAATGGCAACCAGGCATATGGTTTAGGAGTTATCGATGTACATACATTTAAAAAAAAAAAAAAAAAAAAAAAAAAAAAAAAAAAAAAAACAGTGAACCGACGAACTTGAGAACCTCCTCCTTTTTGAAGTCGGTTAAAAAATAAAGAAGTATTTCAATCAGCATCCACAGCAACAGCAGCACTAGCAACGTTCTGCAACTTGTTGTTGGATTGTTGTTGGTTCCGTTGTTGGAACCATGTTTTTTTTTTTTTTTTTTTTGTAATCTCACTATTACCACCACCTGTCAGCACTTTATTCTTTTTCCACTTTTATAACATATTACAATCAAATATTTATATATTTCTACCAGCTGGCAACTCTGATTGATAAGCAATCAGTTGACTTTAATAACGATGACTACTTAACTGCTTTACATGCCAGGCACGCGTAATCTTTCGGCTTCACTTTGATTGATTTATTGATTAGGTTATGTTAAAGAATTCGTAAGATACACATTTAAAGCATCTGCCGAATACCTAATTACTTTGTAAACGTCACAAACACAACAGAAATCAGCTGTTTCTCAGCTTATTGATATTTTAACCCGGCTGCGAGGAAATAAACTTTTATAGGTTTTTGGTAATATAGACAATATTTATTTGTTTTTAATAGTCAAAAAAATTAATTCGATGTGATCACGATTTCCGTTTTTGTTGTACAAGCCATGATTGGCATAAAATATTTGAAGTGACCTTGTCAGCTTTGGAGCGTGCAACGATGAACAAATTTTTGATAGTAAAGAATTGAATTTTTAAAATTAAAAAGGATACCTACATAAAAAGACTTGAGTATGCATAAAAACTTGCAGTTGTTTTTTCTCAACTTTTTAAGCTATTTAATGCGAAAAAAAATATTTTGAATTTTTTTGCACATACATCGAAATGGATCTCAATCTCTAAGCCATTGCTAGAAACCAAATCTCTTTGTGATTAACCGCATGTTTATGTATTCCGAAAAGAACGCTCTCGTTCGTGTGGGACACAATAAGCAATACATTTTTTCATATCAAAAAGAATTGTTGCTCGTTTATTTCACGAACGAGAGTGCTAATTTCGGATTACATAAACATGCGGTAAGTTCTCAAAATCATATGCTCTTAGATTCCGCCCGTTTGTTTAAGGCCCAGTTTCAATTTTTTTAGAAAAATTTTGAAAAACATCTTGAGAATGTGTAAAAACAATTTTAGAATAAATTTCGAAGCCGTTTAAGAGATCTTTAGTCAAACTATCAATATTCAAAGCGGAGTTAATAAAAACTATTAACACGTTAACGGTTGAATTAACATAGCAACAACAACAACAACAACAGCTCATAAATAGCTCATTTAAAACTTAACACTACTCTCTGGCCGGCTTAATATAGATTTTAGACATGATGAAGCACAATAATTAAATAACTTCAATTTAAACTCAACCCTCAACACCCCCTTTGAATATTTTGGAATTTTATAACTGATAAAATTAGTTTAATGCAAGTTAATTTTATTAAAATACAAAACGTCCACTTGCTGGGATACACAACAACAACAACAAAAAAGATACGAAAAACAAAATTAAATAAATAAAAATGCAAAAATAAACGCAAGTTCAGCAGCATACAACAAATTAAGTTCAAGCATGCAGCTATCAAAAACTGCCATGCCAAGATTAAAGCTCTGCGCTAACTTACGGAATACGCTGCGCTGCTGCGGCTGTATCCAGTGGATACAATGTGTAAAATTCAGCTGACAACAAGCGGCGTTAAATTGAGCAAATTACACAAAATTTAGCTTATTGGATGAAATTGTGTTGTGATTTTTTATTTTTTTTATTTTTTATCCGTTTGCTTTTGTTGTTATTTGCTGAAAGAGCACTGGATATTTAAGATAGGTTATGTAATGTTGAGTTTTAGTCGATTTTATTCGAGAAAGCAGTTATTTTTAAAAATATCAAGCTTAAATTGTCCTTGAGATACTTTGCACACACTCTGAGCTACTTGACTCAATAAAAACTTTTTTTTTTATTGATTTCTTCAGCTCTTGACTCACTCTCGCTGTGTTTCGCAAGTTATTAAATGCAGCTTTGAGCTTGTTTTACACTTGAAATTATAATCAAGGTATGGAAAAATAGCACTCCAATTTTTTTTGTTTTTTTTTTTTTAACAATATTTTTGTCAGCCATTCACTTGCACATGCAGATTAATAAAAAATTTGTTTTAATTGTATCAGCGCGCTTATCACATGCAGCGTCAAATGCATCTAACAAATACAAGCAATAATTAAAAAATTTGCATAAACAACAACACAAGAACAACAAAAACAATTATAAATAATTTTCTACATGTGACTATCACGATTATTGCAATTATTCACAAATTTATATCACTTTATATATCACTCTAAATTCGAAAATGCCGTGTATCTATTAGATACATCTGTTTTTTACTCCCCAATTTTGCATGCAATGCTTTTGATGTCGATTTTTTGAATGAACAAATTAACTTTAAATAAGAATAATTTCAAAAAATACGCGTTTATTTCTTGTTGTCACCGAGAGTTGTGTGGATATCACGCCCGCTATGCGCCCAAGTTGTTAGGCGTTTGCTGACCAACATTTGTGCGCCTCGCATTATCAGCGCTTTACTGGCGGTTTGCCACTTTGTTTATTTATATTGTTTTTTTTTTCTTTAATATTGTTGTTGTTGTTGCTCTCTTTCTCCAGCACTTTATTGAAAAAAATATTTATTCCAGTGTTTATGCTTAAGCCACGCTTGGCTCAATGCCTGCGATAAGCGTTCAGTGCCCGTCGTTGTCGTTGTAGCTAGTATATCTATCCACCTATTCATCCACTTGTCTTGAATTGTTTGTAACTCGCTCATTGCTGTCTTGTTTAGTGTCATCGCTCATCATCATTGTGCCATTTGTTAGTTGCTCATTTCGTTTGTTGCTCAATAAATTTGTTTATTCAGATATTTTGTTTTCTTGTCTTATTTTTCTTTATTTGAGATTTTGTTTATATTTCTTGTAAATTTATTTAAAATCGTCCAAAGAAAAAAACGACGTCGTCATTAAAAAAGCTCTACTTCGTGCTTAAGATACCACTCAAGCGTCCCCAGTTTAAAGTTACTGCTACTGAGTACTGCGTCTTGTTGAAGGGCGTTTATTTAATTTTTTGTTACTTAATTGTTTAAGTTGAAGTGGTTATTCTTTACTAAAGAAGAGTTTCGAAGATATTTACATAACATAGCATATATTTATTTTATATTTTAAGAAATAAAGCGAGTGCCGTCATAGAAGCGAATTAATCTGATATATAGAAGTTTCAAAGTGAAACATTTATTGACTCAGTTCAAAATATGAAACGGGAATTAGCTAAAGCATCTATGAGCAAGCTCGTAGTCAGGATTTCTCTTATGGGGAATGGGTTTGAATCAACAAAAATATATAGGTAAATATGAAACATCTATATGGGACATTTTCTACACTAAATTCAATACTTAAAAAAGAAACAGTACTTACAAAAAGGAAACAGCGTGTATACACTCGTTTTCTTCTAGAATAAGAAATATTTTAGTGTGAGAAACAATGATGAAGAGAGAGAGAGAGAAAGAGTATCTCAAAAGAAATACATTTCAAAGTTACAAGAATTCATAATAATACAAAAAATTTAAGGTGGCAAACCTATCCACCACTTTGAATTTTAAAATTTTGACATTACATCCGAAATCAGCGATCCCCTAAAACTGTTAGATGATGTTTAAAACTCTTAAAAATATATTTTATTAGGTGAACAATTTTAATATGAAAAATTACACAGTTTTGAAATTCCGACAACCGCTTCGGATTTAGCGATCCATTTTAGGTGGCAACTCTATGCGCCATTTAGAATTCAAAATGCTGACATCAGATTGAAAATCAGCGACTCCTAAACTCTCAGAAAATGCTTAAAACTCATAAAAAACATATTATTAGATGGCAACCCTATTCACCATCTTGAATTTTTAAACTATGATATCAGATTCAAAATCAAATCCGTTTTCAGAATTTTAAAATTACAATGATTCTCAAAAATACAAAAAAACGAGGTGGCACCCTATCCGCCATTTTTAATTTTAAGATTCTGACATCAGATCCGAAACCAGCGATCCGATTCTTTCTTAAACTGCTAACCACGGGTGTCTGTCCTAGGCAGTTTATAAATAAAAACGTTTTACTTTTTTACCATGATACAATGATAAGGTAGGGCCGCTGCGCTGAGTGCTCTCACGCGTCAACGAAGAGTGGATAATGAGAAGCAACATATATGTCAAAACGACGAATTTCGTAGAAATTGCAAATGAAGAAAATATTTTATGTTTCCAAGATGCAAACAGTGCGGTCGCGGGTATTAAACTTGTGCTAATTTGAGTGAAAATATTATAAAAACAGTGTAATAAAAACTATAAAATGTGAAAGAAGTCTTAAAATTGCAAAAAAACCTGTAACAGTTTTAACCTAAAAACAACTGCGAAACGTGAGCATAAAGAAATTCGCGATGAACAGCTGATTTTGACATCAATCTAGCTTTATTCTGCTTTCTACTCCATTCCTCTCCGAGTTTACCCTACCTTATAATTCTGCCATGCTTTTTTACCACACATTTATAGACAAAAACATTTCACTTTTTTGTGGCATGTTTATAAACATGTCCAACAAGCAAGAAAAATATTTTTCTCTAAGCTTGGATAAAAGTGTTCAACCTCCACTTGATCTCATATGCATTACTCCAAGTCAACTCCAACTTCTTGGAGTTGAACTGAAGCACTAGAAGGAACTTCTACTGTTGCAGAAGAAGCTACGAGTACATTGATTGCAGAGAGAGAGAGATGTGAGAGGAGCGAGAAAAATGCCTCTTGTACGCGAAAATAGTATCTCTTTTTTCATTTTAAGTTGGAGATCGCTTAGAGAAGGAACTTAGAGTTTAGATTCAGCCTTATCTCGACTGGAGATCGCAGGTCCATTTCCCTGGAGATTGGCTTGGATCTAAGTCAAGATCCAGCACTGTAGATTGGAAAAATGAAGTGGAGCTCCACTGGAGGTCAAGCTCACCTCCTAGGTTAATGCTTATTGGGTGTATATTAGGGTGGTCCTTATTCTTTAAAAAAACAACTTTTTTCTTTTAATTCCACGTGGCAACACATTATTTGAATATGTACCATAAAAAACTAGTCATTTTGTTAAAATTTTTAAATGATATTTAGAGGTCGCTAAAAAGGCAAAAAAAAAATTTTTAATTCAAAATGGCGGCTTCAATATGGCGGACATGAAAGTGCTAAAATCTTTAATATCAGTCCAATTCAGCTTAAATTTGGCAATCAGGGGCTCTTTGCGCCGCTTATCAAGAATATAGAGTAAAAAATTCAAAATGGCGGTTCCTATATGGTGACCATTAAGTACTAAATTCCTTAATATCAGTCCAATTCAGCTTAAATTCAGTACTCAAGGGTTTTCGAGATCGCTAATCAAAAATCTAGAGCCACAAATTGGAACCAATTCAAAACGATGCTAATCTTTTATGTTTAAACGAACTTTTGCGGGCTACTTATTAAAAATAAGACAGAAAAAAGAGTAGAAAAAAACAGTTTTTAACAAATTTTTTTTTTTTTTTTTTTTGAGTCATTTTGAACCTTTGAGAAAACTCAGGTTTTCCTCACCTATAAAAACATACATTTACCTAAGATTTTTGTCCACTATCACGTATCCGAAGCTCCTTTAAATCGGCGAAGGACACCAAGGGACGTTTTCTTGTGGGAGGGCTAAACTTTGACAACTGGTAGAGACTTCTAAAGCATTTAAAAAATTTATAACAAAAAAGTTCCTGATGTAACAGTACGTTCAAAAAGTCTATAGGATGACATATAGATGACGTAACTACATTGTTTTCCATATGATTTTTATTAAGTACAAACCTTCAAACGATACGTATAAAAATTTGACAACAATCTGACTCGTGATCTTGATTCGTGAGTTATAGCATTTTGTGTGCAACTATTGTTATTAAAAAAAAAAAATAGAAAAAAGTGAATTTCGAGTTTTGATAAAGCATTGCTTTTTGATGAAAAAAAATAAAGTGGAAACCAAACAATGGCTTGATAACCATTATCCGGACTCTGCTCCATCGATACAAATGGTAGAAAAGTCAATTGGTGAATTTAAACGTGGTCGTACCAGCACAAATGATGCAGAGCGCAGTGAATGCCCAAAACAGACTGTTATTCCACAAAACATCTTGAAAAAAAATCCACAAATTGGTTATGAACGATCGCAAATTGAAGGTGCACGAGCTAGCTGACATTATAAAGATATCAGATGGTAGTGTTTTTACTATTTTACACGAACATTTGGGTATGCGAAAGCTCTGTGCAAAGTGGGTGCAGCGTGAGCTCACAGTCGGCCAAAAACAACAACGAATTGATGCTTCAGAGGAGTGTTTGGCGCTGTTAAACCGCAATAAAATCGAATTCTATCGTCGATATGTGACAATGGGTGACACATGGCTTCACTATTACACACCAGATTCCAAAATACAGTCAGCTGAGTGGGCAGATGTCGACGAACCGAATCCAAAGCAAGCAAAGACCCAACAGTCGGCTTGTAAGGTGATGGCGTCTGTATTTTGGGATGCGAAAGGAATAATATTCATCGACTATCTCCAAAAAGGAACCAACATCAACAGCAACTATTACTGTGCACTTTTAGATAGATTGAAGGCTGAAATCGCCAAGAAACGGCCATATTTGCAAAAGGATAAAGTGTTGTTTCACCAAGACAATGCACCGTGTCACAAATCGATGAAAACGATGGCAAAATTGAATGGATTGGCCTTCGAATTGCTTACCCACCCACTGTATTCTCCAAATTTAGCCCCAGCGACTTTTTCCTGTTTTCAGATCTCAAGAGAATGCTTGCTGGAAAGAAATTCAAGTCCAATGATGAAGTAATCACTGAAACTGAGGCTAATTTTGACGAGAAAGAGAAATCGTACTATAAAAGTGGTACCGAATCGCAATTATGTTGAATAATATAATCAAGTTTTATCAACATTTTGTTTTTTCTTACTTATCCTACGGACTTATTGAATGACCTGTTATATAATCGTATAATAACATGCCGCGATGATAATTCAAAAGTCGAAAAATGTTTGTGTTTTTTTGAAATTTTTCCCTCAATAAAAATCGTTACATCGCCGCCTAAGAGTTTTCACTTCAAATATTGTGTTTCAATGTGACTTTTCTTAAGTACGATAAAAGGAAGTCATAATAATAAATTACTTAGTATTTTGGGGAAAACCGTAAAAATAATTGTGTACTTTTATAAATTTGATGAATTGTAAAAAATAAAAGGTGTCCCAAAAGTCACTGTTCCCAATAGTCTATAAATAGTCTATAATAATCTATAATAGCTGTCATCAGCAAGCATTGAGAAATTTACGGTCGAGCAATGCATACAAATTATAAAAACTCTGTACAAAAATAGTGCAAATTTTGCTGAGACGTTTCGCAACACTTCTCTGTCATCATAACGCACCGGTTCGCAACCCTGTGATCAATTTAGTCAATAAATTTGAATTCACTGATTCTGTTGTTTACACGAAAATAAGTGGTCGTTCACATTCCGCCCGTACGTACGAAAACATAGCCATAGCAGCGGTCAGCGAAAGTAGTGACCGAACAACTTCGAATCTTCATCGTGGTCGGGAATTGGACGTTAGCAGGAGCTCGCTGCAGAGTATTTTGGCAAAAGATCTGCATCTCCACGCTTACAAGATTCAGTCGACCCTAAAACTAAAGTCGGCAGACCTTGCGCAGTGTCGAATGTTCTCAAATTGGATGTTGGAACATCATCAAGTTGATCACGATTTTGCCAAGAAAATTATCTTCAGTGATGAAGCCCACTTTTATCTCAATGGCTACGTTGACAAGCAAAACTGGGGCACGGAGAATTCAAGAGTGGCCCCACTGTTTGGTGTAGATTTTGCACTGACAGTGTCATCAGGCCATTCCTCTTTTAAAATACAGCTTGTACCACAGTTATTGTGAATTGTGCCCGATATCGCGGCATGCTGACCAACTTCTTTTGGCTTGAAATTGCTCATATGGATATTGATGACATGTGGCTGTAACAGGACGGTGCCACAGTACCACACAGCCAATGACACAATGCACTTATTGCAAACGAAATTCGAAGGGAAGATTATCTCGCGCCGAGGTGATGTGAATTGGATCAAGCGATTTGACACCGTTAGACTTCCTCTTTTGAAGTTGCGTCAAAGGAAACAACTATGCTAATTAAGCCCGAACGATTCCATAGCTGAAACAAGAAATTTAAATAGACTATGCAGCATTTGATCCAGAGCGTCATGGAAAATTTCATGAAAAGGGCTCGCGTGTGCAAGCAGGGTCGAGGCAGCCATTTGAGCAATATTACATTTCATCGATTATCTCCATACCTTTACTTTATAAATCTTTACTTTATAATGTGCAATTTAACTTTATAATTCAAGATATTTGAACAAAACAATGATTTAATAAGAAAATTAAAATGTCGGTGACTTTCGGGACACACTTTATAAAGGTTTTTGGTAAATTTTGTTTATCACTTATCGAAAAATTTTAGTGTATATTTTGCGTTGGCAGAATATCACACCAGGTACAAAATATAATTAAGCATTCAACAGTCAGAGAAATTGCGTCCGATTGAGGAATTGAAATCCGTTGAAAATGTTTACGATCATGTAAGGTCCGCTGGTTTTATCAAAAAGTTGGATGTCTGCGTTCCACACGAGTTGAGGTCCCACATTCACAGTCAATCGAGTTGACATTTGCTATCGACTCATAAAACATGAAAAAAATCGACCCATTTCTCGAGCGTATGATGTGACGAAAAGTGGATTGTCTACAACTTGGACAGGAATGTCAACAGGAAAAGAAACTAGTCCGAGATAGATGAAGCGCAGAAAAGGCAAGCAAAAGCAGACATTCATCAGAAGAAAGTTATGCTCTTAATCTTGTAGGTCTGGAAGGGGTCTGTCTAGTACGAGCTACTCCCACAGAATGGAACCATAAATTCTGAACTCTACTGTGTGCAACTACCAGCGATGCTATCCAACAGAAACATTCTGAGCTGGTCAATCGGAATGGAGTAGTTTTTCACCACGATAACACCAGGTCTTATACGAGTTTGGTGTCTAGACTAAAAACTGTTCGAGTTCTGATGGGAAGTTTTGTCCCATTCACCCTTTAGTCCAAGCCTTGTGCCAGCGGATTACATGTTTCGCTCCCTGCAAAACTCACTGAATGATAAAACCTTTGGTAATGAAGGCTTTAACGAACAGCCCCTCGGGAGGTTCTTTGCAGAGAAATGTGAAGACTTCTGCATAATAAAACTACAACAGAGATGGGAGAGGTGATCAAACAAAACAGCGAATATTTAATTGATTATTGTTGATTTGATTTATAAAATAAATGAGCCTCAACTGTTAATAAAAAACCTTACTGACATTTATACTTATCCATACTAAGAGAATGAAACTCAAAAATTAGGCTTGCAGGTATCTGCTAAAATTTGTATAGAAAAATGGGTGCGATATTCCTACATATATGCAAGCATGGGCGTAATATAGGTCAATCGATATATTTATACAATTTGTACATATATATTACAATTTATACAATAAAACAATTACCGGAAATGAAACTTTACAACGCTGTAATAAAAATTATATCTTTGCTAAGGTGATAGAACTTGGAAAACACACAAATCAAAATTTTAAAAATTACTGAAATTTTTGTGGCTGAAATTAACATTTTTTTCTATATTAACACATTTTTTTAACATAAAAGTTAAAATTTTTAATCTAAATAAATAAAACCTAAGGGACGAATTTATCAACTTGTTCATGCACTTTAACAACTATTTGAATCGAGTTTCTCATTTTCGTTTAGTCAACAAAATTATTTCGATTCAAACTTCATAAAGAAAGAAAATTATGACACTTATGTTAAAAAAAATCCTTTTGAAAATAAATCACTTTCGTATGTAGCAAAAGAGACTTCAAAAACTGCTAAATACAAAATCTTGCTGCAATTATTAATAGATTTTTTGAATAATAATTATTTATTACTAAGCTATCTATTATACACTTAACTTACCACACTTTTAATGTTCGAATGATGAGGACCCCCCAAACACTACTGAACAACACCACTTTAATTATAAAACTTCAACATCTTACTTGTCGTGGCTATTCTGGCTATTTTATGTATATCTATTGATATTTTTTAATCTTAATAAATGCGATTTATTGCGATTATCTTTAGATAAGCTGAAGTTTTTGTAGATTTTTTTTTTTTATTTTAAGATAAGCTGATATTACTATGATTACAGGTAATCTTTTTGCACAGCACAGAAATATTTATAACATTTTAGCACAAACTTTTCTAATAAACAAGTAGCACGAGATTGTCTTATCCTGTATTTCATAAAAACAAGTTTAGTTTTCTACTTTGAACACTTAACATAAAACAAAACTGTTTGCTAGTTTGGGGTAATTTGTTTGCCCTGGCATCATTGATTTTCGTATTCTACGTTAACTTTTAAGACGATAACTATTAAGATGAATTTATTTTCAGCAAAATTTCGTTTAAAAAATTTGATTTTATACAAAAATGCACCTTGATCTATGAGTGTCATTTAATAAAATTGGATGTCATTTAATAAAGACATCGTCTCTGATAGAAAGTATAGGGTCAAACTATGCATACAATAATACCTTGGCTTCGTATTATTTTTAATGTCTGCATAAGTCTATCATATATTCCCACAGCTTGGAAAAAAGCAAGGGTGGTCTTTATACCCAAGGCAGGGAAACATTACATAACACCCCTAAAGACTTCAGGCCCATTAGCTTAACATCTTTTCTATTAAAGACGTTAGAACGCCTCTTAGATCTGTATCTCCGCAGTAGCATTGATTCTGCACTAGTATCGGCTTCACAGCATGCTTACAACAAAGGAAGATCCGTGGAAACGGCCCTACATACGCTGGTCGGGACCATAGAAAAATCCTTCTTAAATAATGAGTTTACTTTGGTCTCCTTCTTAGATATAGAAGGAGCTTTCAATAACGTAACACCACAAGCAATACGACGAGCACTAGTCGGACTAGGCGTGAATAAGATCATTACAGAGCTTATAGACAAGCTACTTAACAGTAGAATAGTTCTAGAAAGAGCCCTTTGCAGACTTGAACAATGGGCCAAACCCTGTGGTCTTGGAGTTAATCCAGCTAAAACAGAGCTAGTCCTATTTACCAGGAAATATAAAATTCCGTCCATAACACCAATCATACTAAATGGGTCTGTTCTGTCCCTTGCGAATAACGCACAGTACCTGGGACTTATACTAAATAGAAAGCTCAGCTGGAAGTTAAACATAGCAGAGCGCACTAAAAAAGCCACAGTGGCACTTTAAACTTGTAAAAACGCCATAGGAACAAGATGGGGGTTTTCGCCTCGTATCGTTCACTGGCTGTATACTGGGGTCATAAGACCTATTCTTCTGTATGGAGTAGTAATATGGTGGCCGTGCATAGACAAAGTCACATATATGAAACAACTCCAAAAAGTGCAGAGAATGGCATTTATATGCATCAGCGGTGCTCTGAGAACAACACCGACTGCAGCCCTAGAGACCTTACTTCATCTTCTACCATTGGACCTGGTTGCCAAGCAGACAGCAGCCTGTTCGGCGATAAGAATAAGAGAACTGCGTGTATGGAAAAGTCTGACAACGGGTCACTCATCCATACTTAACAACTTCAACTTCATTCCATCAAGAACTGATTACTGCAAGCCCTCGCTTTCCTTCGAAGGAAGGTATGGTACGCTTATTCCGCCTAGAACATACTGGGTCAATAGTGCACCATGGAAACGAAGGTGTCTATATTTCTATACAGATGGATCAAAATTAAATGCCAAGGTCGGGTACGGGGTCTACTCAAAAGAGCTTGGGGTATCTCTGGCTCGTAGGCTTCCTGACCACTGTAGTGTGTTTCAAGCCGAATTGATGGCAATAAGGGAGGTTGCATCATGGCTTTTAAAAAACGTTGTCTCTAAACGACAAATTTATATCTTCTCTGATAGTCAGGCTGCGATAAAATCGTTGGAACAAGTAGCCACAAGCTCTAAAGTAGCCAAAGAATGCCGTGCTTCATTAGGGGAAATGTCGAACTATTTCAGCATCAACCTAATATGAGTACCTGGGCATAAAGGCATAAAAAGTAATGAAAAGGCAGATGAGCTCGCTAGAAATGGGACACAAGCGCCACTATTCATGGTGAACCAACTGGGTATCCTGTTAACGACTCTGAAGCTTCTAATCAGTAACAATATCATATCGAAAGCCAACACTAGGTGGGCTGAGCTCTCGACATGCAGAGCATCAAGGCTTATCTGGCCTACACTAGATCTCGGGCGATCGAGATCCCTCGTCTCACTGGCAAGACCAGAACTAGCCACAATAGTGGCTGTCATCACAGGGCACTGCTTGATAGGCAGACATACCTACAGGTTAGGAGTTATCTCAAATGACTTTTGTAGAAGCTCCAGGTACGAGGAGAGGAAGAAACCATCTCCCATCTTCTGTGCTCCTGTCCTGCGCTAGCCAGAAGAAGGCACAAATATTTAGGCTCTTTCTTCTTTCATGAGCTTGACGACTTATCAACGACTGATGTCAGGCGTCTTAAAGGGTTCATCAGGAGCTCAAGTAAGTTCCATTATTAATAAAAGCCTGTGTGCAGCGGTATCACTATGGACCTTTCTGATCTAAGTGAGCTGGTGTATGTATTTCATTTACACCGGCTGCCGCCTCTACCTAACCTATCTACCTAACCTAATAAATAAATTCACCGTACTAATATGATACCGAAGAATAAGCTTTTGCTTAGACTTTAACGTAGAATACGTAAAATCAATGATTTCAGGAACAGTGAACAAAAATAAAGGTTACCATATTTTAGTGTACCGTCGATGCACAGTGTGCGAAATTCAAGATTTAGGACGTCGAAAGTTTGTATCTTTATAACCAATGCAAATAGAAATATAAATTTTGGTATGAGTGGTTTTCTCGACAAATCTAAACTTCTGAAAAAAAATGGGTGAAATCGAGTAGGTGCCACGCCCACCTTATTAACGTTGTTTAGCTGTAAGCATCTACGTCCTAATAAAAGAAGGAAAACAATGGTATTATTTCTCGTTATTGTAATGAAAGCTTAAAATTTATTAAATTAAATATCTAATCCATATTAATATTTGCAAAGTAAATTTAAGATTATGTTGTTCAATACATATGGTAATTAAATTAAAAAAATATAAGGAAAACAAATTAAAGTTAAAATTCATAATTTTTGTATTGCAATATTATGTATATTAAAGTTCAGGGTCTTCAATGATTATATCGGGGTTTTGTAATAAGGTTAAAACTTCTGGTAGTATATTTCCACGTTGGGTTTTAGGCGGCATTCGTAAACTGCACATCAAAGGATCAGATGAAATCAATAATCTGTGCAGCAAGTCAGCATTTGAATCCACTCTTGATGTTTTTCTGGTAAATCTTTGTCTATAATTCCTGGTGTCTTTATTTCTGGCTTCTTGTGCCTCTTCTGATAACTGCCCAAATGGTAATATACAGTTCTCTATTATATCTTTTCCGTGAAATAAGATTTTATGCACGGTTACAGGCATATAATACCAATGGTATTTTTTTAGATATAAATTCCGAGTCTGTATTGCAAACTTATCAAATTCTGTAGAGTTAATTTCATATCCAGATGATATCGCGATGATATGACTCTTCATTCTGTAGCGCAAATATTTCTCACACTAGTATCGCGTAAGAAATAAACAAAAACATCTACAGTACAGCTTTTAGTGTTTGCGTGCTGTGGACCCGGGTTGGTCACAAGAAATTTTATCATCAAAAATTATTTAGAACGATAAAAAAACGATAAAATTATCTAGAAGCTTAAAATCTTTTTCAAGAGTTCTAGGGCAAGTTCTTTAAGACCAGTTCTAGAACAAGTTTTGCAAGACTAGTCCATCAAAACTAGTTCCCGGATCCTACAGAACTAGTTCCAGGTTTAGTCCTTCAGGACTAGTGTCAAACCAACTCGTCCACGAACTAGTCCATGGCGCGCTTAGTACTAGTCCATAATTAGTTTAGGACCTTGAGTCCAACTTTCAAAGACCTTAAGGGATAGTTCCAGGACTAGCTCAGTCTAGTTCATAACTAAAGTCAAATCAAGCTTAACCTGAATTTTTTAAATGGAAACTCCTATTTTTTTTGCAGTTATCGAAATAGTTTCAGAGAAAAATAATAAAATTATCCAAAAATTATCGTTCTCGATTGTTAAAACGATAAATATTTTAGTTCTCTGCTTTCTTTGTCTCTAAAAAATCACTACGCACACAGCGATTTTAATGTAGCTTACGCTACGTAATCAACGTGTTCATTTGTATGCTATTGTAGTGTAATGTTTGTATTTGCGTTCAAGTAAGTGGGTTATTTGAGAAGTCAGTGACTTTTTGAAGAAATTGTATTCTTTTTCGGTAAAAAAATTATTTTATTTCTCAACATAGAAATAAAAATTGTTTTTCCAATTTTTTTTTTTATGCCTTCCAAATAATAGGTTTTATCAAGGTCCTCTAAATGGGCATTTGTTCCAGTGATGTCATTTTTATGCGACACAAATCTTTTACTCCCGAGCCATTTTTCAGGTTTGGAAATAGGAAATAGTTGCAGGGGGTTATATCTGGAGAATATGATGGATGAGGTAACAGTACGTTACCCAATTTATGTGTTTTTGTCATGGCGACTACAGACGTGCTCGCCAGTCCATTGTCATGGGGGAAAAGCATTTCACTAATCGATGTGAATGACTCCGCATGCATCCCAAAAACTGTTGTCATGACCCTTTTTGGTCGACAGACCCACCTTGGCCTTCTTCGGTGCACGATTACCCGGAGAAGTCCAGGGCTTAAACTGTTCATTGGAATCAAGTGTGCTATGATGTGTCTCCAAATTTCGTCCACGGCTACGAAACGGCGAAAAAATTCTTTTGAAGTGGTCACACGATTGCGCTCATGGTCGCTGCACCTATGGCGCAAATAGCTTTTTCATCTTTAAATAATCATGTTAAATGTGATCTAACCGCTCAGTTGAGATGCCTATAACCTTAACCACCTCACGCACGTTCATTCTCCGATCTTCAAATATTATTCCATAGATTTTATAGACGAGTTCTGGCGTGACGACTAATTTTGGGTGACCTGAACATTCGACATTACTTGTGCTGGTACGACCACAACGGAAATCAGTAAACAACTTCTTAACCATGGTACAATGAAAATAAGGTAGCCGTGACAACAGGCTATTTTCTCAGAACGTCGACCAACACTTGTCAAAATCAATACAAAGTTTAATTTTTCATCTGTTTGGCTGCGTATTCGTTTTCTCTTTTTCTATGCGTTTTTGACAAATTTTGGTCGACAAAGGAACTGCCACTCCTACCTTTAAATTATTATATCATGTTCTTCACCATTAAATTGGTGGTGAATGACGCAGAGAAACAACTTTTGATCGATGAATTTTGTGACTTTACTTTTTAAGTTACTCTATTATCTTTAAAGTTTTCTAACCATAACATAGCAGACAAATAAAAGATTTTTTCAAAAGATTTTTTTATGAATTATAAACCACCCAACGGGTTGAGGTCGAAATTGTCCTGATACATCATTTTATAACAAAATTGCGCTTTATAAAATTGTCCTTTTTTTAAAATTGTTCTTTGCGAAATTCTCTCCTCACAAAATTTCCCTTTATAAAATTAACCTTAACAAAATTCTACTCAAATAAATTAATAAAAGAATATATTTTGAGCAATTTCGTAAAAGAATAATTTCGTAAAGGGGTAATTTTGTCAAGGACAACTTTAAAAAAGGGGAATTTTGAAAAGGGTCAATATTGGAAATGGGAATTTTGTGAGGGACAACTTTGTGAAGGACTCTTTTCGAAAGGAAAATTTTGACCCACTCCCCTACTTAACGTATATCCTTCAATTAATCAGTTTTTGATGATATTGACATTGACATTGACATATAACATTGAAATCTGATTTCATATTCTTCGCCTTGATCGGTCGTATGATGAAAGGGATATAGCCAATTTTTACACACAAATACAGGTTTTATTAACAAATAAATTTTTTTAAAATCGATAAGTTCAATATAAATCGAAACATCGATATATTATTCTTTGCTCATGCCAACTTTTATTATATGAATGAAATCTTGGCGACTCGGAAATCGTAATCTCTCTAAGCGTTATACATATTTTTCACTTTCAAAACATGCAACACTTGACTATTTTTTTATTTAAAGTTTATTAAAAGCGCAACTTATTTAAGAGTTTATTGAAAGCACAAACAGTACGGTTGCAAAGCACTAAGGAAACATGGCGCCTAAACTTCAATCATTGCGCGCATCTAACCTATTCAATGCACAAACCTTATAAAATTCGCCTTACAAATTTACGTCGAATAAGCAAATGACAAGTGGCAATGAAGTGGCAATGAAAAAATGCGCATTTTTTTATGTTGCTGTTGTCTTTATTGTTGTTGTTGTTGTAAATCAATTAGCTTTGTGTGCATAATTAATGAGTAACTCAAGTAAAACGATGTTTATAGAATTTTTTTTATTTTATTGCCAGCCAACATGGCGCCCTCTGCATACTGTTTTCAAAAACTGCACGCATATAACATATCTAATGCACAAGCCGAATAAAATACGCCTTACAAACTTACGGCGAATATACCAAATGACAAGTCAGATTCAGGAATGTCAAAAAATTGCAATTTGTTTTCGTTTTCATTATGCTGCTGTCCTTGTTGTAGTTGTTGGGATTCAATCAGCTGTGTGTGCATAATTAATGAGTAATTCTATTAAAACCATAAAAATACAAATCTTTTTGTGATTTTGTTGCAAGCCGTGAAAGATCAAGAGAAATAAGTAACAAATGAATTTTTTGTTGTTAATAAATTGAATGTCATACAAATTGAGCAAAACACACGATCCAACAATAACAACAACATGTCAAAAGTGGTCAAACACATGGGAATGGGCATTGTAGAGCCCCAGGCCAGGATACGCGACCTTGCCAATTATGGCAACATGATTAAGGTTGATCCAAACATGCCAGTGGCGCGGTGAGTAACTGCACATCAGACGCATAGTTATAGTGAGGCTAAACAAATAATCAACATGCGCCATGCAGTTTTCCTGTGTTGTCCTTGAAGACCTCATGGACGAGTGCAAGGACTGACTGGCAAAATTGTTTTTTTGCCACATTTGCTTTACATAATACATATTTACATGCTTTATACCATTAACTAACATCTGCTTTTGCTTTTTCCACTATTCCTGCTGCTGCTGCTGCTGCTGCTACAGCTACTATCGTTCTGGCACCGAAATGCTGCGCATGGCCAACGTTTATCTAAATGAAGGCAATCATGAGAACGCATACATTCTTTATATGAAATACATGACACTGTTTATTGAGGAAATACGCGCACATCCCGAGTACACAAATGTTAAGGCGGAATTAAAACAGCCCATACGAAAACGCATCAAGGAGGAAATACTGCCGATAACCGAAAAGCTTAAGGCTAAACTACTAGATCGCTATCAGCGTGAATATGAACAATTTCTGGCCAACAAGGAGGCGGAGAAGGCCCGTGAGTTGGAACGAGAACGTTTGCGCCAGCAACAGGCTGCCTCTCAAATGCATATAAGTGCAGGTGCCTCGCTCATTCCCGCCAATCTACATGTGCAAATCGATCCTAATGCAATGGCGAGTGCACCAGATTTGAGCCTACTGGATCATGTTGTATATCCAAATGAATTTCCCACAGGACCACCAAACCGCTCGAATCTACCCAGTTCGGGGCTGCTGCTGCTGTCCGGTGATGTTGACAAAACAAGATCAACAAAGTAACAATTTTTAAAATTCACACTATTCTATAGTTTCCTTAATGAAAATCTATTTCGTTTTGTTTTTTTGTTAACTTTATTTTCTTTCAAAATATATTTTTCCACTGCAACAAACGTAATTTTGAACATTTGAATAACGTTTGAAATTGCTTTGCCAACAGCAGCAAACCCTCGTTTGACCGCAGCCAGAAGCCGCAATACGAGCGCTCCGATTCACTGCTGGCTGGATCACTGCGCACTGTTGTCATTCCACAAAATACGATGGATGAATTTCTAAAGCTGGCCAGTCATAATACGAAAAGCAATGTGGAGACATGCGGCATATTAGCAGGACGCTTGGCACAAAATCAACTCTGGATAACGCACATTATTATTCCAAAGCAACTTGGCACATCGGACAGCTGCAATACCATGAACGAGGAGGAAATATTCGATGTACAGGATCAGAAAAATCTTATCACATTAGGCTGGATTCATGTGAGCGCTATTTGGATGGCTTGAAATTGTACAAATATATAATGATTTGAACTTCTTCTTCTTGGCAGACTCATCCCACTCAGACTGCATTTTTGTCGTCGGTGGACTTGCACACGCACTGCTCGTATCAAATAATGATGCCTGAGGCTATAGCTATTGTGTGTGCTCCAAAATATAAAACGTAAGTAGAAGAAAACAATATGAACTTAAGTGCTGGTCGTATTTTTACACCAACTTAAAACTGATGTATAATTTAACTCTAACCGTAGTTAAACTCTAACCGTAGATGCAGTAGAAATGCTAATAATAAAATTTTGTTTTTCATTTTGTAGAAGAAACTATATCGCTGCTGCTCCTTTGTTAACAATTTTAACGTTTTTTATGTTAATTTTTCAAAAAGTCAACCTTAAAGTAGATTAAAAGCAATTGTGTAATGGTTTAGGTGTAGTTAAAAGAAATTCATGTATCAGGTGTAGTAATATGAAATGCAATATTTTCCCAATAGCTTTATTTAGTAGTCTGAAGTGGGGCGATGTGTAACACGTTATTATTTTCCCCAATAAGGTGTTAAGAAATTGAATTTTCTATTGGTTTAAAAACCTATCCCTTGCGAACCTCTTCGAAGTCAGTGTTTTCATAGCTGTTGAATATATTGAAAAAATTATGAAATATTTCAAATATGGTTTTCTTTTTTATCTTTTTCAAACTGGTAGGTTGATGTGTAACACCAACAAAATGTTGGTTTAAAGAGCAGGAACTTTAATTTTTTTATGTTTATATGGAATATTTGTGTTTAGTAAAAGTATTACGATAAGAACATAATGAAATAATAGCAACATCTCGTAAATTTATCTGATTTTCAATGTACACACACACACACACACATATGTTGAAAATAAAAAACATCATAACTTCTATACAATATATGAATGGCTTCCTTAATTGCAAAAAAAAAATACCTTTCAAATGTAAAATCATTATTCGTCGAAAATATTCATATCGGAGTAACAATTCTCGCAAATACAATGGCTCACAAAAATTTAAAAAAGCGCTTTATTTTGGCAAAAAAGCGCAACAAATTATGCAAAAATCTCGATTTTTTTCGGATGACGACAAAGAGCGCCGGTTTTGCGGCCGAGCACCTGCAGTTTTGCAACAACTGGACCGTCTAAAGGAAGTAATCGTCCAGAAGCGGAATGCTTTGGCCAATAGAGAAAAATTGCGTTTAATCAGGACCACGCCAGGCCACACTCATCAATAGTGACCCGCCAGAAGCTCCGGGAGCTTGATTAGGAGGTTCTTATGCATCCACTTTATAGTCCGGACCTTTAAAACATTCGCCTCTTACATTTGCCAATAATCACGAAAGTTTCTATGAAAGATGTATAATGAAATAACCTTCAAAACGGCAAAAAGCTATCAAAGCCTTCAATTTAATGCACAAATAATTTATTTCTTTTACTTAACCTGATATATGCATGGCTAGTTTCTACGTTTTGTGTAGTCGCTGAGGTGCTTGCTCATTTATTGGTGGGTAAATGTTTCCCTCATTAAATTGTTTTGGGTCCCTGGTATCCGTAACATTGATATTGTTTCAATAAATTCTGGGTGGTGGCTTTAAATGAATTAATGCTCAGAAAGTGTGAAATAGCTGTAGTAGCTGAAGCCTATTGTTATTGTCACACCAAACCTCATGGTCCAATTCCACCCATTGTTTTTTTTTATTCTTTCGTTTCGGGAACGTTATTGAAGTAATTTTCTTGGTTAAATCTAAAACTAAGTTTAAAATTGAATCATCAAATCAGGATTTTTAGACATTCCAGGTTTTAGACAACTCGTAAAAGTTTATTTAAAGATATGATACAGAAATACAGAAATGATCATAAAAATAAATGGAAAAGTGTACATAAGCATTTGAGAGATTATTTTGAAAGAAAAGAGTTGCACTAAGTGATGCAATTGATGAAAAATAGCAAAAAAAAAACCGAAAATAAAAAGATTTTGTATATCTATAACCTCGAAAGTAGCTCAAAAATCCATCAGGAATCTATCTCAGAATAAGCAAGAAAGAACTTAGAAAATGACCCCCAAAAGTATCCCGAAACAATCATGACCCATATTTTTGTAAACCTGTTTTATCAAATATTTTATTGAATTCACCTGTTATCCATTAAGACCATTTGCGGAAATTAGATTGAAGTTTTTTGTCAGCATTTCAACCTCTAAACTATCACATTCATTAAGCCTAAAGGTTATATAAAGGTTATACTGCCGGCTCTAAAATTTAATAGCAAAATGAATCAATGGATTAAAACAATTTTTATGTTCATTGGACATAGTTGTTGTAGTTTTCAGTTTTTCATACATGCTATATTTATATTTTTTTCAAAATGTATGTCTTGTATCTCGATTTTGTATCTGTCAAATACTTTTTGTTCATCCGTAGATTTCCATGATTTCCTTACTTTTATTTAATTTTTCCTGTTTATCCTGATTTACTTTTTCTAGTCTCTCTCAAATATGTATCAACAATTTAGAAAATAAGATTTTTTATAAGAATTGGACAAATTTTTGTTTTTTCTCTGCAGCACTGGTTTCTTTAATCTAACGCCAGACTATGGGCTCAACTTTATTGCGCAATGTCGACAAACCGGTTTCCATCCGCATCCCAAAGATCCACCATTATTCATGGTGAGTGTTAACTCACTCCTGCGTTATAAACTTTATTTATTTTTGTGTTTAATATCTTATCTTCTTCAATACAGGATTCGAAGCATATAGAATTGGAGCCCAATTCTAAAATAGAGGTTGTGGATCTACGTAGTTAGTCACACTCCCAGATTGTGATCCTTGTAGCTTTGAAAGCGAATTTAGTTGCACTAAAACAACAACAACAAACAAAATTCATCACTCCTATTTATTGAAATGATTAAATTTAATATATATGTATATTGTTTTTGAAAAACTTACCGCTGATATTAATACTGCTAAATTGCTAATCGTTAAATGACTAAAAATAATAATACAAAAAAATATAAAATGTTGTAAGTGAAATAATAGCAAAAACACAAAAAAAAAAAACAAAAACCTAAAAACTACCAACACTGTTATGAAGTTGTTATTTTTGAAAGAATGTTAGCAAAAACCAAAAAAAAAATATAAACTAAAAAGCCAAGTTAATGGATTGAGTTGATAAACAGCTCAAAAACGAATTGGTTCGTAAACAGTGCTTTAAAATTGTGGCTTCATAAAATTTAAATAACTAATAATTAAAATATATAAAAATATTATTAGCAAATTTTGTGAATTTTATGTAAAATGCTTATTATATAAACAATTTTAGAATTAATAGTATTGAAACAGAAGTCAGCAACTTAAAACCGTTTTGATTCAAAACTAAATTTATTTCTATCAGCTTTTTAGGTTTTGACTATGTTAAATAAAAACCTGCAAGTATATAATTTATTTTGATTAATATTTATTAAAACTATCTCGCTTTTATGTTTCCTGATTTTTTGCACCAGTTGTTACTTTATTTTAATCCTTCTTATAGCTTAAAGAAGGATCAACTTGTTTTTATTATAACTACAAGTTCCAAACATATTTTGGAGAAATTAAATTAAAAAAAAAACACCTAAACTAAAATTGATATTAATAAAATTGTTTGAAATGTACTTAAAACAAAAAGTTGTTTGTTTATCTGTAAATAAGATGCATGTTGCGCTCTTTGTTTACATTGTTTTCTGCTGTTAGCAAACATAGAAAGCGTTTTTTACTTTTTCAGCGCCTGCGTCAATAATCATAGCAGAGATAAAGTTATTTTTATGCAGAGAGTACAAAAGACCTTGGAAGGTCATGTTGGTACAACAGCATGTCATGTCAAATTAACAGCAAAAGCTTTTAATCTAAATACCCAGTAGGAAAGTTTGAATTGCATTAATTTTAGAATGCATAAACTATGTCGAAAAAGTAGAGAAAAAAGATACAGGACTGGGTAAAGTAATTTTGGAATCTAAAGAAATCTTTGTATTGCTGATTTCCTTCCCAAAATTTTACATTTTTAAAAAAAGTTTACCCATTGAGGACGGACATAGGTACCCTAGTCTTGTTTTTTTGAGATTTAAGGCATTTTTTTCGAAAAAGTCTATGGAGCCTAAGGTTTGACATTTAGCGAAATATTTTTATTTAACACTTTTTATCTTGTATCGAAACCGACCTGAATTCTTATTTATGTGTGTAAGACTTTTCATATCGTAGTTCTAAAAGTTTTTATTTATTATTAATTATTTAAAAAAAAACTTCAAATGTTAACAAAATTTTAGTGAATTATTAATTTTCGGGACGTTTAAAATTTGGCGTTATCGCTATCGAAAAATTTATTTATTTTTCCACAAGTGTTGTGAATAAGCAACGTAAGTATTGAATATATAAATTAAATAAATTTTCTGCAAAAAATTATCAAAAAGAAATAAATTGATTTCCAGCCAATCGTAAGCCGATTACATACAATAATGGAGAAGAACGAACATGTCATAAAAAAGGAACAATCTGAGCATAGTCATCCTCCTATTGGACATTCTAAGCATGTGGCTCTTTCTAATAATGCTTTAAAGAATAAAGCAAAACTTAACATTGCAGTAACCCCTTCTCAAATTATAAGGGATACCGTGGTTGAAACGGATCAGCATTGCCGTGTTTACCTGCCAACCAAGGGAGCACAAAAACAAAAAATTTCCCGCGTCTGTTCGGATATTTTCAAGGAGCCCCTACGTTTAGAGGATATTGATATTCCTTACAAGAACAAATATCTCGAAGGGGAGCTCTTCGTTTTGGATGAAAACGAATTCGCAGGTGAAAAAAACATATTTTGGGCACGCAATCAAGTTTGAAAATGTTAGCAGAATCAAAATGTTGGCTAATGGATGGCACCTTTTATGTGGTTCCATATATCATGACGCAACTTTTCAGTATCCACGGGTACATTCAAGGCCAGATAGTGCCCCTCGTGTTCTGTTTGATGAGCCGAAAAACTACTCAGGCGTATTCAGAAGTATTTTTTAGTATCACCAAATTAGCTTGCGATTGGAATATCGACCTAAAACCATTAAAGATAATTTCGGAATTCAAGAAAGCAATAATTAATACTGCAAAGGAATTTTTTTCCTTATGCTGAATGCAAGGGATGCCAATTCCACTTTGGTCAAATAATTTGGCGTAAGATCCAGCAAAATGGGCTGAGTACAAAGTATGCCGATTCTGAAGAATTCAGCTTGAAAATCCGAATGATACGGGCACTTGCTTTTGTGTCATCTTATAAGAAATCTACTTATATAAATATCTTCAAGACAAAGAATCGAAAAAATAGCGTGTAGGCTGAAAAAGAACTATGTTGATGGACCATATGAAATAGGATTTTGGTCGACCTGCGATATGCTGGAAGAAAACTACCCGAGAACACAAAATTCTGTCGAATCGTGGCACAGGCGACTTAAGGTAGTTGTAGGTAAAAAGAATTGCGGATTGTATGATTTAATCGGGAACTTGGCCAAGGAACTCATTGTTGCTAAAACAGCAATAGAAAAGGTCAAATCTGGAGAGAGATTGCCAAGATACAAATAATATTTAAAAAAGAATAAGAATTTAAATGAAATATTAAAAAATAAAGATTTATATCTTAAAAATGATTTTTTAAAAGCAATTGTAATAAATATTGCACTATAAATAATACTTTTAATATTTTATATCTTATTAATATTATATATAAATGTAGTCTTAAATATGTATTATAAGGAATTAGAAAAATGAAAATATAAAAATTTACTAATATTTAAAAATTAAGTCTTTTATTAAAAAACAAATTTTTAGATCCCGAATTCGGGATTATTTATTATCGAAACATATATTCGTGATTTTGAAATTCGGGATTTTGGAATTCGGGATTTTAAAAAATCTGGATTTTGAGATTTCGGGATTTTGAAAGTCGAGAGTTTGAGACTATCCCATGTGGATTTCATATCTTTTTATATTTGTTAAAGAAATCAAGCAAAATAAAAACGTGGCAAAATAAATGTTTAATTTTTAAAGAGATCAGCTTGACAAGGCAAACTATAATTAGGACCTAAATGATCAAAATCATGTTGAAAATTTTTTTAATAGTCCAAACCAATCAACGGTAAATTGTATTTTATAAACAGTAATGTTACTGCTTCTTGCTTCTTAGCCGATTTTGAAGCTCATAATGAAAATGTCTTTTTTAATTACGTTTTTGTGTCGATTATAAAAATTTTTATGAATTAAGATTTTGATTGCGGAAGCGGATGTGAATGCAGATATCAAAAAATGAAAAATGAGGGTGCGGATGGGGATGTCGATTGTTTGCGGATGCGGTGCTGATGCTGATGGGGCTCCGTCACATCCCTACAATAAGCGGTGGGTTTTTACAAATCGCTTAGAAACAAGCACACCTAATATAAATAATATAGATAATAAATATAATAATATACAGAGGTAGTCAAAAATATTTACACATTGTTAATATTTTTTTATTTACCGTTAGGTTTTCTAAAACTTACTTTATGTGCTTTGCATACAGTGAGAAATCCAACAACAATAAAGTTGATTCTTTAAACACGTAAAAATATTGAGCAATGTGTAAATATTTTTGACTACTTCTATAAGCAAACAAATTATATAAGTATAATAAACAAATCTATTCTAATGTGATATCATCATTTTTCTATTAGGGTATATTATTATTTTTGTACATACAGGTTTCAGAAAGCTTTCAAAATGCTTTAACTTTCTATTTCTTTCAGTGAGAAACTTTACACATACAATCAAGCAGTTTGAGTTGTGTGCGTGTGGTCATATCTCATTTTAAAGTTTCCGTTAGAGCAAGGTTGATTTATAAGTTTGTCGCAAGGGAGAGAGCGTGTACCCATAATTGTCAAATTGAAGTTCACAGCTCATAGAAAATCTGCAAGTGCTCTCCTTTATCATCCGTTTTTTTTCGTAGTCATTCGTAACATTGGCTGGTTTTGACAATTATGGGTACTGAGAAGAGAGTGCGATCAGCCTTGCGACAACCTTATAAATCAACCTTGCGTTAGAGTATAGAATTTAATACGAAGGAATATTAACTCAAGCACTGAATCAGTTTTTCGCATTGAAATGATTTCAATCAAATTAAAGAAGAAACTTTTGAAATCGACAATTATTTATGTCATCTGTATTTACTAATATTTTTCCATCAGAATCACTTTAACATAACTCCAGATTCGGTCTGCATCCATTTAACAAACTGTTAAGTTATTTCTATGTCGGGCTTTCAAAAGAGCGCTGCTGTTGTTAGATGGCTTTTGACGTTATTACTGCTGTTATTGGTTGATATTCTAACATTTGCTGTGTGGCGCCGAGAATTTATCTCTCATTTTAGCCCCAATTTATTTCAACATTTTGCTTTTTTACACCAGCTTCAGTTCTTCGTGGTTCGTGCTCAATGTTTGTTAATAGCAGCTAGTAGAACGCGTTTGAGACAAAGAGCAAAGTTTTTTTTTATACATTGACAACAATAAAAAAAAAAATTATCCACAATATTGAAAATCAATAAAAATTGTTGTTTAAGTAACCGAAAAAAAAAAATATCAATAGAACGCGTTTACTTTATCTAACAAAAATAACAAAATTAAAGTTCGCTCCATTTTGGTTTTGTGAAAATCGGTGTTTGTGGATTTCAAGCACCACGTTGTGGTTGAACTTCATATTCGCACCCTGCTTTTTGGTGTCGTTGTTGTTCTTGTGCATTTCCTTGCCCTTCAAACAGCTCAGCGCCTTTGAGGCTAAACTAGAAAAAAAGTGTAAATAAATTTAGTGAATAAAAAATATTTCAAATTCAAAATAAAAAAGAAGTTGTCTGCAAGGAATACGTTTGCAAAAAAAAAATTTAATTTTTTTCAGTAGAACTGTTAGTGATAATGGTTATTTCCAATCCACAGAATTGGATATTCAAGCCAGTACAATGTCAAGAAGTAAGTTTATACCGTCTCCACAGAAATAAAAACATCATTAATAAACTAAGCACCACAAAGGTTACTATAAAAAAAGTATAAAATTAGTCCCATGACTGTGACAAGGCTCACGCAGAAACAGGTTTATTTAGTTTTTTTTTTTGCATTAGCAAATCCATCAATTTTGCACATGGCAGCGTTTAAACGTCGCCTTTTTTTACTCTTGTCAGTGTTGACTAACGTCATGCAATAATATTTAGTAGCATTTTGCTTAAGGCGAATTTACACATTACACTTAAAACAATGAGAGTGAACCTTGAATGATGACAGTTAAATGAATTTTTAATTTACATTATTCAAAGTGTAAATTTAAATTTTGATGGATGATAAGGTTGTTAATGTTAAAATCATGATATAATAATTTACAAGATGGGAGTGACAGCTTGTCGGCCAGAATTTGTCAAAAACGCATAGAAAAATAAAAAACAAATAAGCAACAAAACAAATGAAAAATTAAACTTTGTGTTGATTTTGACAAGTGTTGGTCGACGCTCTGAGAAAATAGGTAGTAGTCAAGGCCAAGGTTGATTTATAAGGTTGTCGCAGGGCTGATCGCACTCTCTTCTCAGTACCCATAATTGTCAAAAGCAGCCAATTTTGCGAATGACTACGAAAGAAAAACGGATGATAAAAGAAAGCTCTTGCAGATTTTCTATGAGACGTCAACTTCGATTTGACAATTATGGGTACTCGCTCTCTCTCTTGCGACAACCTTATAAATCAACCTTGCTACCTTGTAAATTATTATATCATGGTTGAAATAGATATTCGTTGGTTGATGTATTTTATTGACATTATTGACATTTAAAAAGATCATAGTAATAGTTTTAGGAGTTTTGGAAGAATTAGAAAAAAAAAATGGGAAAAAAATGACCGGTGTAACGCTAGATCAATCGCCGACCACAATTGGGAATAAGATCCAAACAATTATTGATGGATATCGCTGCTTAAAGTGTGGAACAGAATGCGATGTAGTTGTAGCGATTCCATGTAGTAACCTCATCAGCTGTTCAGTGTGTAGCACGCTACGCCAAAAAATATGTCCAGAATGGCGTGAGCGCTTCAGAGAACACTTGTTTATAAATTTTTGCGATTTTACAAATATTGTTAATTTCGAACACTTATTTCGTTACCGACAACGTTTGCAGTATCGATTTGATATACCCGATCCTAAAAAAAAGCACCATTAATACAACTTTCAGAGCAGTGTAGTAATCAAAAGTTAAAGTTAGCTCAACTTGCGCTACAACTACAGCTACGAGCCACAGACGTACTACGCATTCTGTGCGATATTCCGTGCATTTAGTACATTTTGACAGGTCTTACTACTACGTACTACAAGCTACACCATTCTGGTTCCTACTTAAGACCCTAAAAGCTCCCCTGAAACTACCTGATATAAGCATGAATTGAGAGCAAATAAACTTTCTTTTGGGAAAAGTCAGTTTATTTATACAGAGAGCGAACACGTGCATAAAGCAGCTCTATCGACAAAATTTAAATTGGAAATCAACCTTCAATATCTTGCAATGGGGACATGCTTATGAAGATGCTTTCGTATTGATGATTCCAGAAGTGTTATAAAAAATTAACTTTCTACTTGAAGTTATGTTTACACCTTATTCGTGTTTTTCTACGAATGAAACATCAGTTCGATTTGCTTTCACTTTTATCAAAAGTAGGAAAAACTTTTACTTCTTTCGCTCTGGATGACAATCATCTTCATTTTAAAAATAAAACTCAATTTACATTTTTCAAATTGGATAATTCGTCCAAAGTGAACAATGGTTCGTGTACATTCGCCTTTACAAAAGTATAATCTGGGTACTCTGATCATGAATCTAATACTACGTTCACACTGAGAGTTAAATGCGTATTTATAAAATCGAATGTATATATTTGTCTCTTTTACTCCTACAAGGAGCATACGGCCACGCATTCTGAATTGCTAATGCGCATTTCGTTAAATGCGCATTTAGCTCTCAGTGTGAACGTAGTATAAAATACATTTGTCTTTATCACATCAAGTTCTCGCACCATATGAACTCGAATGAAATTAAAGGTGTATTCAAGTACTGAAGAAAATAGCTCTTATTTGAAAATATCCAAGCAAGACGCCTTCAGCAATGTCGCTAAAATCATTTAATGAAAAAAGCTCAATCCCTGTCACTCTTCCATCAGCCAAATGCCGATGCATCTAAAGCAGGAGTGCGCAAAATTATACATTCACATTTTTGTAATTGTATTACAAAGCTTTCGTTTTAAGAGTTTGCACTGAACGAAAAGCACGAGTTTGTTCATTCGTACGATCACAGCATAACGCGAGAATGATAGCTTGTCGTATTCTATAAGGTTGCGAAAAACACATTGGAGCAAAAGAGATGCATGACTTGGTTTCTTTATGTTCGCAACCTTAGGCAACGCATAAGTTTGCATGAACGCATGAAGTTCGTACAACGACTGATCGTATCGAATGAAGGAACAAACTCGCTAATGATATGTTGTCGTTGTTAATGAGGCCGCCGCAGAAGCGAGCGGCAACCACACAGCATGAAGTTCGCACAGCGACTGATCGAATAAATTTATTAGTGTAATAAGTTCTTAACTCGTCTAAAAAACTTTATTAATTGAAAGCTGTCGTAAGCATGTGAAAGCTATCCGCCCATGTGTTACCTTTTGCACAGTCCTGATCTAAAGTGCCAATAGTAAAAATCATGGTAAAATAATCTAGGTAGAAGCAATAAGGAGAGTCGATGACCGCTAATGTCAAATGAAACGTCAATGCATGGTTTACAATATACGATAAACACCAAAACTTAATATGTTTGCTTTGGACTTTGACAACAATAGTCAGAGCAAAGAGAGCACTGTCGAAATTGCTTCAACCTAGAAAATTCTTCCATGGTAAAAATATAGAGAGTTGAAACGACTTCAGCTGCAAAACTCGCGCTGTTTTCTGAGAATGCCAAAATGTAATATTCACCCCATTCTTAATACAAATTTAACTTCAGTAAGTGGAAAGTTTTTTAGATTTTAAATCCTTTTCCAATTACTGTATTGAATTTTCAAATAACTGTTTTTGCACAAACATTTCTGTATGCTTAGAAATTAAAAACTATCTTCAATATATAAAAAACATAGTTCTGTTAGTTACACCATTTATGACTTAAGAATTGCTGGACCGATTTTAATGATATTTGATTTGTTGGATTTGTCTCCATCCCGAATATCAGAATAACTATTAAAGCATCGGAATGATCTAACTGGTAAAACTGGTATGATCTCTTTTAACGCCGTTGATGAAATTGCATTTCAGAGTTGGACGTTGTTGCCTCTTTAATGGCAATTTTAATGTGTAAGATGTGTTACACATCATCCCACCGTGAGTGTTACACATCACCCCAATGTTAGTCACTTTTTCTCATTGATGGTATATTACCACAACGTAAAATCGTTTGTTATATTTAAAGATATGAAGTAAGACCACATTTTACATCTACTCATTTTTAAAATCTGAATAAAATTTTATTCGAAATGCCATTTTTTGTAAATTTAAAAAACTTTTCAACAAACATTTTTCACTGTTTTAAAGAACTCTAATGAAATGTGTGTATGCCTTCTTCCAACACTTATGAAAAACTAGATGTTGTCAAAAGAAACATATCACATTTGTTCATTCACTCATATGTTAACATTTTGTACGAAAAATCGCAGTGTTACACATCACCCCATGGTGCACATTACCATACCTCACCCTATAGATTTGAACTTAGTGTCGGAATAGTGCTTACTAGGAATGTCAATCCTGGAATTTAGCCTAAAATATTGTGCCGAAAATCCCAAAATTTTCTGCATTTTAAAAGTGAAAAAATTTAGAGCTTGCAAAAAAACAAAAGGAATTCTTAATGTTAAATTTGGTTATTTAATTTAATTTAAAATAAAATATTTTTCCAAAAAACAAAAAAAAAAATTAGAATAAGTAACTGCTTATATCATTCTTTAGATGTAATGTGTTAAATACAAATCTCTGTACATATTTATTTAGAAACTAGCAGGACCCGGTGGTCCGCGGCCTTGCCACGAATGTTCCAACAATCATACTTTTTTATATGTCGGCGGTGAAAGGGGGTGTGACAAATTTTTTTTCGTAAGCCTTCTCGTGCTCGAAAACAATCTATCTACTGCCAAAATTTCAGCGCAATCGGCCCACCACCACCGGTGGCTAAATCTCTACTTAACTTTGATTGTGAAACTCAAATTTGTTAGTTAACCTCTGGTCAGTGGTTAACTAATGATCGTGAAACCGGCCCTAAGTGTCAAATAAACTTTCTTAAGCTGATATGACACTTGGTATTTTTTATTGCATTTTTACTTATTTTAAAATTTTGAGAAATATAAGTTATAACATCCGGGATCTGTCCCGAAACCCTGGGATATAAATAAATATCGGATATAAATTATTGATCCCGAAAATCACGAGATTAGAAAAGTGTAGCCATCCCGCAGGCATTCCTAGTGCTCACCTAGCTTCTGAAAAATTAAAATATCTCGATATGACATGTAAGTGTCAAAAATATGATAACATAATTAAGCATTAATTCTAGTTGAAATACTAGACATAAAATACAAGTTAATTTGAACACACTTTTCAAAATAATGTTTATCTCTTAAGTTAAGCTTCTTTAAGTCAATATTTATAGAGAACACAAATAAGATCATTTTCATGAATTGTTTAAATAAATAAAACAAGAACACTTAAATGCTACCAACTACATTTTACTGCAGCACATCAAAAACGAACTGCCGTAGTCACACGCTGTTTTCAGTATAGGTAACCACCCATCCAACCGCACTGCTTATAATCCGTGCCGCATCCCCTGCTTTTGATAAAAACAAAAGTCACAATAATACGATGACAACAGCGGATGTTTCTCAATTCCAGAGAGTGCATTTAATGGCATCATTATCTTGACATACAGCGTCTGAAGTCCCTGTAGGAAAATCAACTAATTTAAAAGTAGTTGATAAAGTAGTTTTTTGTCAACCACAACTAGTTGAAATTCTGACTTTTTTCCATAGAACGAACTAACATATTTTGTATGGTGATGTCCGCTAAATAAGTCAATTGACTTTCGTCTGCATATATTTTCAACTACTTGTTAAATTAGTTATATATAAATTATTTTTTAATGACTTTAAAATAACCAATTGAAAACTATTACTGATCGCCTAAAGTTAATAATATTTGATGAAATAACATGGTTAAATATATATAAACTTGTAATCTAATAAAAATTTGCAATTAAAACATGTCAAAATCGGAGTAGTTGCCGCCTTAATATAATTCAAAGTAGTTCATATACTGGTTTATTTTAAATTAGTTTTTAATTAGATGTTTTTAAAAACAAGTTAGTTTGTTCCTATAGGGGTATTTTTGCTTAGGTGCTTAATTTTCACACATGCACATGTCAACGTTGTCTCAAAAATAAACAATGGCGAACATCTAAGTGAATGAGATAAATATAGATAAGAATGAAGTTTTAAAGAAATGCTCAAAATGTATTAAAAAAAATTTTTAGACATTTTATTTATTACACAATTTAAGAATGGTCAGTGGGCAATTTTAGCTCGCAATACACTAATTTTTATACTTCTACTACTAGTTTGTAACGACAATTAATTAAAAATACACTAAAAATCTTTCAATATTTCCTAAATATTGCTATAAATATTGAAAGTACACCAAAATTTTATACTACTTTCGCTTGAAATTTCTGTTGAGCAGATATTCGTATCACGTGCTCACATAATGAAATGTTAAAACTATGTGGCGTATGAGTAACACTTTCATTTAAAATTTATATGAAAATGTTCATTTCTTAAAAAGAAATTAATTATCTGCATTATTGCATGTTAAACAGTTATTTGTTCCATTGACCTTGAGTGACAATGCACAAGATACACGTACGTTCATCGATTTTATTAATTTTTTACCTTTATTTATAATTGCATAAATTACGTCACACATTCCATTGCGTGTCATAATTATTGACAACGCCAACACTGCTGCTATTTTTAAGATATTTCTAACTCATACTTTTCTTAACTTCTCCTGTTTTTCTCAGAATGCTCGTTTACAAAAGTTTTGTTTGAAAGCTTTTGTTCAAGTTATAAAACAAGTTATTGTTATGCCAATTTCATGAATGCTTGGAGAAAACAAATTGTTTTCCTCAGATGTTTATTGAAAGCTTTGTGCTGTTTTTCTTGTTTAGACGCTAATTAAAAGCTTTTAACGTTTGAGAGACTTTTGAAGTGCACTGTTTCGTTGCGAATAAGCAGAATCAGGTGCAATTTAGCACATAGAGCAATAAATTAAAAAAATTTAACACCTTATGAAACACTTTTCAAACTTTTGAGAATAAGCTGGAATTATTCAGTGCGTTAGCTCTTGAAATATATAACGAAGCCGAGACTAAAACTGTATAAAAAAAAACATAATTTTGATAGTATCCTAAGTGTGGGCGTAGAATTTCTTTTTATACAGTAATAGAGAAAAATTTTTTTTTTTTTTGTTTAAGTTTAACTATATAATTTTTTTTTGTATTATGTAATAAATAAATTAATTGGTAACTTTAAGATTAATTTAAAAAATTTTAAATAACATACAGTGAAAAAAAAAATAAATTTTGTTACTCAAGTTTTTTTCATGATTTGACTTTACAAAAAATCGAAATTAATTTTATTTTTATAATTTTTTAAAAAACATTTTTTCATATAAAACTAAGAAACTAACACGTATTCACTTAAAAGATATATAAATAACAATGAACGAAAAAAATACTTTTTTTTTTTTAATTTTCCATGTGAAAAAGTCGTCATTCGTTACGAATACGAGATCTCGTATTCGCCATGGCGGACTCGTTTCGAATTCGAAACAAATTCACGAAAATGCAAGTAATGACAGAATCTGATAAATTTTCAGGTAGATTTCTTCATATGAAAATCTTGAAAAACTTATTCGTAAAAAATTATTGACATGAAAAATAAACATATAAAAATGAGTGAAAAAATACAAATTTTTGTATTAAAAAAACAAGAATCTTAAAAAAATTTCGGATAAATTTTCTTATATCAAAATTTTGAAAAAATAAAGATTGAAAATAATGGTTAAAAAAACAAGCATGAAATACTATTACAAAATAAAAAATGTTAACCTAGATTTTTTGAGATAAAAATTAATGAAAAAAATACAAGTCTTTTTTTATATAAAATTTACGACAAAAAAATATTCACTCAAATGACGAATTTACAACAGCAAGTTAATAAAAAATAAATTAAAAAAATTATCATATTCGACAATCGAATTCGGGTTGATTTTTCAATATGAAAATCTCGAAAAAATTATGCGTGAAAATTATTGGCATGAAAAACAAAAATAAATCGTTAATATACTTAAAAATCAAATAAAAATGAGTAAAAAAATACAATTGTTATTTCATATAAAGATTATAAAAAAAATATACAGCCGTAGACACATAAATAGCACAGAAATACATGTAGGGTGTTTCACATAAATTTAATTAAAATACATAGAGGAAAACAAGAATTTATTTCATGATATTTGAGTTTAAACATGAAAAACTTAAAATTAGTAGTAACTTTGTAACTACGAATTAAAAATTAGAAAATTAATGAAAATCTGAAATTGTTCCGTAGCTGAGGTGAACGTATAAATAGCACAATTTGGATTCTGAAAAAAAGACAAAGTAATTTATTTTTATTTTACAATGAGTTACGAATATGCTTACTAGTACTTGGTACTGTATCCCGAATTGTCCAAAACAGCCCGACTTCTTCGTCCCATACTCTCCACAAGCTTCCTGGCCCAATCCTTCGGAATAAAGTATCAAGCCTTCTCAATTCCACTCCATAGCTCATCTTAATTTCGAAAATGTTGGTTGCTTATGCTGACCTTCACATCATTCCATAAATTTCTATGGGATTGAGGTCTGGGCTTTGAGCCCGCCAATTCAAAATATTTTCCTTTTTTAGCCAATCAATCACAACCTTTGCTGTGTGTTTTGGATCATTATCGTGCATAAAAATTCACCAAATAGGCATGTTCTCAAATGCAAATGGTTCCATCTGGTTACTAAGAATATCTAAATACATTTTTTTGTCGATTATTCCTGGTATACGAAAAATTGGCCCAACGCCGTGCCAGGAAAAACCTCCCCAAGCCATTAAATTCCCTCTTTAATGATTTTTTTGTATACTTCGGATTCAACTCTTGGCGTTTGGGGCGCCGAACAAAAGTTCTTCCATCTGCTTCAAGCCTATTAAATTTAGTTTTGTCAGTCCAGAGCACGTTCTTCCAAAATTGGTCTTCTTTATTCACATGGGCCCTTGCAAACGCTAACCGATCCTTTAAATTTTTTTTTTTTTTTGTTAAGAGCGGCTTTCTTCGGCTAATGCGTCTATAAAGATTAGCTTCATGTAGTCTCCTAGATACTAGTTTTCTTGCAACATTAAGGTTATTTTCTTTATTTATTTCCCTCATAATTTACTTTGCTGACTTGAAAGGATCAGCCTTACTTTTGGGAACTATAAGTCTATCAGTAGAAGCGGTGGTTTTACGTCTAGGATTGCGCGGCTTATTCTCGAAATTATTCGAACCATTCGATGTAACCAGCTTGAGTGCATTATAGACCATTTTTGGCGAAATTTTGAGAATATCCGCGATTTCAGATGGTTTTTTGCTTATTCACTTAGTTCGTGAATTATAGACCTTTTTTCCGGACTGCAATATTTGCCACAACCCATTTTATTTAGAATCGGCGAAATTAACTGAATAAAACTCTAAAATTTTTACAAACACCCGATTTTGTTAACTTTTATTCACCAACATACATGTGTGCTATTTATATGACCACAGCAGATCGTACATGCATATACAGAAAGAGATGGCCTGAGCAAATAAAAGTAAGTAACGGTACATCTCTTTCGGAGTTTTAAACAACGTCACACTGGAGTCTCAAAAAATTATAACTACAGTTAATGAATGAATTATTAGGTTCAAACGAAACGTTTAAAAAATACGTTGACATTTGTGCTATTTATGTGTCCATGGCTGTATATTCACTCAACTGACGTATTAAGGGATCATTCTGATTTAGGCGGTAAAAAAAAAGTCTTTTTGCATTTCTAAAAAATAGAAAGGAATTGTTATATATATTTATTAAAAGTTAATGTTTCGAAAAATTTTAATATATCCATAAATTGTTGTTTTGGTATTTTTGTATGTTGTGATATTCTGTCCCACTTGCTGTTAATTGTTTTTATTGCGAAGTCCAATGGTATACTAAAAGATACCCTCATTTCGTTATCACCGACGAAATGGTTGTTGATTTTGTTTTTAAATTCTGTCGCGTCTTTAATGGTGTACGTATAATCCAGGGTCAGGTTTTTCAAAATGTTAGCAATGTATTTGCACAGTCCGTGTGATGGTAAGTTGATTGATGAACAAATAGGTCTGAGGGGTACATCTATCTTGCGGATTTTCGACAAGCCATAAATACGCGGTGCTACCAAACAACTATTTATGGATATATTAAAATTTTGCGTCAAAGAAAATAATTATTTCAGGTACAATAACACGATCTACAACCAGCTAAATGGGATGCCCATGGGTTCTCCAATTTCCCAAATAATAGCGAACATAGTCATGGAAGAGGTATTAGATATTTTTATGACGAATTGCTCAAAAAACCCCAGAATGATGACGAAATTTTTGCTATAGTGCAGATTGAGGCAATAGATGAAACATTAAAAATCCTGAATGACTGCCATAGACTAATAAAATTCACTATAGAGGAAGAGAGAGAAGGATGATTGCCATATTCGGACGCAATAGTTGTGAAGAAATGCAACATTATGAAGACAGACTGGTACAAAAACCATACATCATCAGGCAGGCTCATCAATTACTACTCAAAACATCCAAGGAAAACGATCATCGGTACAGCCAAAAATTTCATTGATCGTGTTTTTAGCATCAACGATCAAGTTTTACACAAAAAAAACAAACAACGAATAATACGTACACTCAGCTTAAACGATTTTCCAGTTCAAACAACAAAACGCCTTCTAAGAGCAAATAAACAAAATAAAAATAAAGAAAAATCAGAACCTAAACTCTACACGGGAGTAACTTATGTTTAACATGTGTTTAGCATAGTATGTATTATTGAAAATTTTTAATTTTTGAAAGATTTACGTTAAATGTTAAAAGTGATTGTAATAATAAAAATGTGTATTTACCATAGTGCAAGCCCTGAAGACGGATTGAAAATCAGTACGAAATATTGGCAAAATAAAATTAAACAAAAAGGAACAAACTCTTTTTTGAATTCTACGGCCATAGCTCATCCACAGTAGTATAAGCTTTATGTAAAAAAGAAGACTTAAGGCCTGACTATAATAGCCACATGCTGGCAGACTTCTCTGTCAATATAAAAGCGAGCCCATAAAAATATATGAGCATACCCATAATTGGAATTGCCACAGTTTCGTTAAGTTTCGTTAACTTTCATTGGCTTTTTGTAGAGCGATTCAAATCGCTCACAGCATAGGCAAAAGTCAAAAAATTGTTTATTAAAATTTTTTAAACAAATTATTGAAGCCAAACAGCAAAGGCTGCGATTATTTATTTTTTTAAATTATTTTGTGTAAAGATTTTTAAAAAATCGCACAATTAAACACACACAAAACCGCTAATAATATTGTGACACTTCTCAAAGTCAATGCATGGTAATTATGGGTATTTTTTATTCTGACAACAGCCGGCTGACTTTCCGTTTAGTTTTTGGCATTAGAGTATGCTAGCATGTGTCTATTATAGTAAGGCCTTTATATTGTATTTATTAATTTGAATACGTATTTTTAATTTCTATTATATTATTTTACATTTGTTTTTTATGTCAATATTTTTCACGCATAATTTTTTAAAGTTGTTTATATGTAAAAGTCTACTCGAAAATTCTCGGATTCGCTAACATAATTTGCATTTTTCGAAACGAGTCCGACTGCGTTTTGGTGTTTATTGGGTATATTTCATGATACAATGATATAAACGTAACATATTTCCTGCGCAAAAAATTAAATCTACTGCGCATCTACGTCATCACAGAGTTCAGCTGTTTGTTGTATTTAAATTTTGTATGAAATTGAAGTGAAATATATTAAAATTACAAGGTGTTGTTAAGTTGTATGTTGTAAGTGAAAGATTTTCTAATTTCCTCCCTAATTAGTGAAGTGATTTTATGTAAAATTTGGATGTAGTTTTTATTTATATTGTTGTGTTTACAATGTGTTTTAAATTGACATGATCGGACCGGAAATACACCAACCTCCCATATAAAGTTATTTTTTGTACATCACTTTGTATGGGAGGTAGGCGTATTTCTGGTCCGATCACGCCAATTTTATATACATCATATAACCACTATAAACAAAATGTAAAGTTTCAAAAAAATCGCTTCACTAGTAAGGCAGAAAATGAGAAAACCTTTCACTTACAACATACAATTTTACAACACCTTGTGAATTGCCTAATTGTTTTATTGCCCACAAAAGTGTTATATGGGACTCAAGTTACTGTTTTGAAATTTTTGTTTTACTCGGTTTTGAACTCTCAACGATTTCTTAATTTAGGAAACGAATTTTAAAATACATCCTGGCTCGGGTAAGCAAAGTCACATTCAACTTGCTTTGCTTGTTCTAAATTAAATTTTAAATAATTTTTGATAATAAGAAGGCAGTTATTATTGCATGCCTCAAATATTTTATGTAGCTCTCTTATAAGCAGTATCGTTTTTGGTGTTAGCTTTGATATTCAGCCCTCAGTAAGGGGATCTACCCGCAAAAATGTCGAAGTCGATGGATGGTCGTCAGAAACAGCAATGTTAGGAACATCACTTTTGACCTTGCCAAGTCCGTTAGTTCTTGGTCAGCTGCTTCGTTTTTAATTTCATTATCGAATTTGCTGATTATCCCCTGAAACAATAAGCTAGTCTTAAAACTTTGGCGATTGACAATGACTATTTACTTGTTAAAGACTTTTTCGACCTTTCCATGCACATCACTGAAGTCTTAGGATTAAACTTTTCTTTGCGGCAACAAAAACGTGTTCATTGCTTTTGTAAAGCTGCATTTGACGTTAACGCGAAATACTAATTGTGCTCGCTTTTGAGTCGTCATTGTCGCAAATTTTTACTGCGCATCTCATTTTATTTTATGCTTTTTTTATTTGATATTTAATACATTTTGCTTTAAATTCAAGTTTTATTTAATTGTTTTAAAATTTTCACCACCAAAAATGCACAAATGTCAAAGCAAAACATACTTCGAACTCCGTGTTCATTTATTAACAGCACAAGCAGTTACTGAAAAATATTCGCAAAACGATTCGTTTAAATAAACGACACGATGTTGCGTTCGTGATTTTGGAACGAATCAAACAGAGGACCGTAACAACAACATAGGCAGCTACTGACGCATTTTGTGCATGATTTTTCTCGTACGAATATGTGAACTTTCTTCTTAAATTTTAATATTTTGAGATTTTATTAAAAAAGTGACAAAATCCAAAGTAAGATATTCGTTTCATTTGTCATATAACTGATATTTTGCCATATGTTTTATATTTACACGATTAATATTAAAAGCTGTAGGTACACCTCAAAGTGTAAACAAAAACGCTACATGTGCTTGAAAAAATTTGAAAAACCGCGCTGCAAAACGTTATGCCACGTCTAAATATAACTGTTAAAACTTATTTTTTTCAATAAAACCGAAAACAGCTAAAACCTTGCCTCATAATTTACTAGTTAAAATTACGCTGTGCAACACTGCACAAAAAGAGAGGTTAAGTTTAACTGCACTTGATTGTTTCTTTTCACCTAAAGTATAACTTAACATACAAATCAAATTGCATCCACAAAGACCGGAACGCGTTGCTGCAGTCGATTAGCGTTTCAAGTAGTACACTGTAAAAAAACAAAGCGAGTTATATAAGAACGGCTTAAAATGTATGCATGTGAATTTGGAAACATTTTACACAGTTACATATTTCAGTGCACAAATAAGCACAAACTGCAAAAATAACTACATTTATACCAATAAATATATTTATAAATGTAAACAACTATGAAGTGCATTTATTTAATTCGAAAGATGTTGACGCTAATACATTTATAGCAAATCGTTGTCGTAGTTGTTGTTGTTGTTGTTGTGGTTTTTGTTGTTGTGGCTATATTTTTATAATATTAAAAAAAAATCTGATATTGTTTTGCGAAATTGCTGAAATTATGCGGCAACAAACACAACGTGAAAAGCTTTTCTCGCAGTTAGTAGGAAACGACGGCAGACAGTGCGCCAAACCGAACGAACCGCGCGTATGAATAAATTGAATAGATTAATTTTTTCTGTCTTTTTTGTTTTGAGTGAATATTGAGAATATTTTGCAAAATACATTTTCATAGATAAAAATTTTTTTTTTCATTTAAAAACACTTTTTCGACGAGCTGTTTTATATATTTTTAATATATATGTTTTATTTTGTTGTTTTTAATTTGCTGTAGGTACTCGTAAAATTAAGAAAACTTAAATCAGCCGTTGTTCGATGGGGAAAATGTTTGTGATGCTGGATTTTGTCATCAGTTGTGATTGAATTTTTGACGGTGTAGCGCGCAAAGTGTCACATTTGTATGAGTTGTTGTGATTTTTTTTTTTTAAAGCTTATAAAAATAAATACGTGCAACTGCAAATCCAAATATAAAAATATTGTTCACAGCTTCAAAGAATTATAAAAAAAAAGATAAAATCAAAATAATTTCTAACGAACCGGAAGTGTAGTTTTTTACAGTTTGGCAGTGAAACATAAAGTGTGGTTAATTTTTGTGGTTGTTATCTTGTGTTTGCTGAGTGAATGATAAGAAAATGCTGGAAGAAGAGGGATTAGAGGTATTAAATAAACAGACTTTATTATAAAAAGAATAGCCTTGATTATATAAAATTATATAAAATTAAGTTTTTTAAATATTTAAATAAGCACTTTAACACAATTTTTTTAATTAGATTGCCAACAGCTGTTTTAAAAATTGTGCCAAATATATTGTTATTTAAGTAACAGATGCTCAAATATTATTTTCATGTATTTTTTTTTTTTTTGCATTGTTGCATATTATTAAAGCTTTTTCAAGAGTTGAAAACAATATAAAAACACTTGTAGCTGTTAACCAGCATTTAGATTTGAAAAAAATAGTAGTATCATAACTTTTTAAAGGAATTTTTCTTTTTAATTTTCACTTCAATATCAACTTTTCCAAAAATTTTATTTTAAGCAGAGGTTTCTAGATTATCTTTATTATAAAAAATCGCACTCTTTTAACTAGTGTCCAAACGAATATTCGGTTCAGTTTCGGTTTTTTAACTAGTTTCGGCCATTTTTGTCAGTTAAGGCTGTTTTGTTCCTAATACGGCCCGAACCAAAACCAAAACCGAAACTTCAAAAATTCATCTAAAATCTCATATATTGTGTATATGAATTATATAATTAATATGTTATGAATAATTGTTTATATGGCATAAATAAATTAAATGTTAAGTTTTTAATGCTTACAAAAAAAAAAAAAAAAAAAAAAAAATACTCAGTTTCAGTTTCGGCTGAATATTACAAATAGGGCCGAATTTCGGTTTCGGCTAGGGCTGTTCATATTCGGTTTTTTCGAAGCAAACTTCGAAGTTTTTTGATGCAAAGCTTCGAAAGTTACTATTCGAATCGGAAAAACTTCAAAAACTTCAATACTTCGAAGCTTCATATATTGTTTGTTTTATTTCTTTCTTTTTATTTCTTTCTTTTTGACATTTTTGTTCACTTTCTAAATTATGGGTAATTCTTAGATGCAGAAAGAAAATAATGCCACTTGTTTCAGTCAGTGTACAATTGAATAATTTCCCGCGATATTAAACGTACTTTACATTGACCCATACACAAAATAAAAGCTTAAAGTCAGTGCTGAGGCTTTAAGTATATATTCTAATATTGCACTAACTCAATGGCGTAGATAGCTTTTGGTTCTGGGGGATGCCCGTAAGAAAAATAACCTTAACAAAATTTCCTTTTGAATACCCGATTACCTGAGTGTTTTGTGACGCACAATGTCGTGTTTCACAGCCTAACTTTGCTTAAACATCGAAAATCGATGAAAGAAGACGCTATGGAATGTCAATTATGTATTTATATTTACATATAGTATATACTCATTTATTTCGGGTGTAGGTGAAAAAAAAGGCAGATATTTTCTTCAGAATTTCATTTGCCAAGTTAAGTATGTGTACGACGCCTGCTTCCAGCTTTGGTCATGTAACACTTGTTTACAAAATTTCGGACTTTAACGAGTACTTAACTGGAAGGACATTAGCAAAAACAAGCTTTTCAGCTCTTTTTCCAGTTTTTGCAAAGAATTTTAAGAACAATGAATTTGTATAAGAACAGCAACACAAAAACATTCACATCAACAAAAAAAAAAACCCAAAAATATTTCTTTGTCCACCGTGGAGACCGATCCATACCCTATTGATCCATAGTTCCACACTGAAGACTCACTCAATTTATGAAGAAGTTGTACAGAGAAAGCGCCAGCATGAAGAAAGGTAAGTTAACAGAACATGTATGAACCGTACGGGAATAGAGGCTGAGTTCCTAAGCGCATTCATGCAAAGCATCAGTGATTTTTTCTTTGAATTGGTACTTAGTTGATTTACCAAAACTGCGCAACTGGATTGTTAATTTTAAGCACGCTTTATTTGCGCACTTTTGGTGAATCTGCCAAGCACCAATTCAAAGAAGAAATCACTAATGCTTTTTATAAATGCGCTTAAGAACTCAGCCTCTATTCCCCTACGGTTCATACTTGTTCTGTCACCTTACCTTTCTTCATGCTGGCGCTTTCTCTGTAGAACTTCTTCAGAAATTGAATGGGTCTTTAAAAGCGCACTAAGTGTACTTGAAGACCCATGCGACCGCAAAACTTCCTCGCATACATTGCAAGTCGCTGATTGAGCATCAGCACTTCTATTATAATAGCTCCACACCCAGGATCTCATTTTTTTTTTATATATTTAAATGAAGTTCAAATTAAGTTTACCACACAGGCACAAAAAAGTTTAAAATATTTTTGAGTAAAAACTTCGAAGCTTCGAATTTTTTTACTGCCTGTTATGCTAAACGAATAATCGAGCATCAAAGCTTCGTAACTTCGAACTTTTTTTACTATTCGAAGTTTTGAAACGAAGCTTCGAATACTTCGAAGTTCAAAAACTTCGAATAAAAGTTATAGCCATAGTTTCGGCCAAAATTTTAATTTCGGTTGGACGTACAAATAAAGTAGCTGTAACAAAATTCACTTGATGCTCAGATTTTTGATTCTGCTGCACATTGTTTTATTTGTAGAACAAGCTCTAGTCCCGATTACTCTGTTACAAGTCTCTTTTACTTATATTTTAACCCATGAGCACATTTAAAATCTAAAAAAAAAACAAACTACTTAAATAGCAATTATATTAACTTTCGAAATGAATATATAGTTCATCAAAATTATTTATCATAATTTATGTGCAAATTCTTGTTTAATGTTTAACCTTATTTTAATGCCTTAAGTAAAAAATAAGCTTGGCAGTTAGTTTGCTCCTTTCGCAGTTGACTGAGAACACTGCTGCTACTTATCATTGTTCTTGGGTGGTGTGAAAAGCTTCACTTTGCATGACTTTGACGACTTCAACGAATTAAAAGCCAAACAAGTAGTCGAATGAATGCAAATAAACAAACCTACATACAAATATATAATCATGCCCATACTCAAGTTTAATCATAACAATCATATCCCTCAAAAACATTTGAAAGTCAATATCCCCATGCGCGATACTTTGGCGATATCTTCAATACTGCAAAATCGTTGTAATACGAATAACAGGTGGGAAAATACAAATATAAGATATAAGATGATTTAAGCACTGGCAGCGCAGTTTGAACACTTATTTTAATGTCAACGTTTTATCACACATTTTCATAACATGTACTCTGAAGCAGTGACAGAAAATAAACGCTAAAGGCGAATTTACACATTTCACTCAAAACGATTACAGTAAACGTTGAATGATGTCAGTGAATCAATTTTTCATTTACATTATTCAAAGTGTAAATTTAAAATTTTATGAATGATTCGATGTTGAATGTCAAAATTTATTCGTTGGTTGATTTATTTTATTGACGTTAAAAAAAATAATAGCAATGCCGTCTAAGATAATGAAAAAAATAATAGTTCTAGGATTGTTGCAAGAGCTAAAAAAATAAATGGGAAAAAAACATAAATACGATTTGCTTTCACTTTCATCAAAAGTAGAAAATACTTCTACTTCTTTCACTGTTCAATGTGGACGGCAATCTCAACTTTATTTTAAAGATGAAACTCAATTTACACTTTTCAAATCGGATGATTCATCCAAAGTGAACAATGCTATCGTGAATCGTGTAAATTTGTCTTAACGTATATTAAGATATTGTATCGTAGGTTTGAGAGAACAGTACATTAACGTTGCGTAGCGCAGATGACTTTACTCATTATTCTGTGGCGTTAAAATTTGTATACATGGACGCAAACACAAACAATGCACTACAACAGCTCAAAAATGAGCACAAACGTTATCATTCCGTAGCGTAAGCTACACAAAAATAACCGCATGTGCAGCAGTTTTTGAGAGGCAAATAAAGCAGAGAACTAAAGTTTTAATCGTTTTATTGACTAATTATTCTTTCTGATTTGCGACAAATATCAATATCGTTAGCGATATTTTCTTGATAATTTATCGATAATTGTAGCGTTTTACTTATTGAGAAATTATCCAGAATGATTATCTTAAAAATTCGTATAAATATATATATAAATATAATACACAGAATGTTACCCGATAATAAAACTTTCTATGACCCACCTTGAACCTTGTTACCTACGCTAAGCGTTACCGTATGCTATTTGTTTTGAGTACTTACTACGCAAGCATTACTAACAGTATTGTATATTTTTCTGTCGAACGCACAATACGCTGAGCACAGAAAAACAAAGAGCAAAAATAAAAGAAGTTTCCTTAATTGTATATTATATCTTATACCCGGTGTGCGTTGCTACACCCGGCAGCTATATTGGAAAATAATAAATATAAGTACTCAATACTTTTACTTGACCATTTGTTTGACACCACGCTTATTGTCCAATGCCCGTCCCAGTTTCTCGGTAGCAGGACATCACAAAATAGTAACTCCATTCTGAGTTTCAATGTTCTGTGATTTTTACTTCTAAAGCTAATCGTTACCAAAATTTGGCTTATATGAGCGAAGCCACACCCTGTTGTTCAATGCCCGTACAAGTTTTCTAATAGAAAGGCATCACTAAGAAAGGCATCACTCCATTCTGAGTTTCAATGTTCTGTGACGTTTACTTCCACGAAAAACAGATTTTTATCGATTTTATATGAGAAATCGTGTGGGCGAAAGGTGATTCACTATATTTGCAATATCTCAAGAACTGCTTATTCGATGTTGTACAAATAAGTTTTAAGACCCGTGACAAAGGCCAAATATACCATAAAAATTTGAACAACACCAATGGAACGGTTCAGAAGTGATGTAATAACATACGGACACCATTAGATTTTTATATACATATATATAGATACTAACAATATCCGGTGTGTGTTACTACAACCGGTTTCTACACCCGGCAGTTAACATTTTTTCCTTAATGCGAATGGACAAAAAAAGTATGTAGTTTCCTTGCTTTTGACGAATGTTGCTCATGTCTTGCTTCTTTGGCCATTCTTGTGTCGCAGGCATTCGTAATCGCGAGCGCTTGTGCAAGCAATGTACAAATGACTTGCAAGCCATCAGCTCTGCTTTCAACTACTTCCGCTCACCTACTCTCTCATCAAAACAAGCACTACGGTGAAGAGAGATTTTGATATTTGAAACGAACGAACGAGATTTGAAACGAACACAGCACGAACAGACAGTAGAACATTCAAGCAATAGAACAATAGAACAAAATTGAAGTAGAACCTACTGCACTGTCACTGAACTACTTACAGGTAAAACGAATAGTTTGTTTTTTTTTGTCATGTTATAATCTGTTCAGCACGATTCGAGTACATTGATGCGTTTCTTCAGCAAAAGTCTTGTTTTTATTACGTTTCATTCACAGATTCCAACCAAAAAAGTCTTAAAACATTTTAATACAAACCAAATTATAACAAATTAACAAGGTTAACAATTTAACTTACATATAAAGTATAGATTATTTCGTCAAAAATATTTCTTTTAACTTACAGATTTAACTAAGATTGCTACTAGCTGATCGAAACTGAAGCAAGCACTCGCTATGTTTGTTATGATTTACTGTTACTTCACTGTATTCTCGCTTTATGTTTTAATATTAAGCTCTGCATTATAACATAAGCACTATAGATATGTTACTGTAACGAAAAGCATTTCAACTGATAAAGTGCTTGTTTCGTTGCTGAGCTGTAACATAGAACTTGTGTATGCGATGTTAACGCTACAGTGAAATGCAGTGCACTTAAGTACTGTAAAGTAGTGAAGTGTCGCAAATAGAATGTTTTGTGCAGCTCTTTAATTTGTGTGCATTCATTTTAATGTAGAAGGCATATTCGTAGCTCGTATCATGATACAATAATTTACAAAGTAGCCTTGACAACCACCTTTTTTCTCACGAGCGGCGATCGGGAGTTGTCAAATCAATACAAGTTTAACTTTTTATCTGTTTTGCTGCAAAAAAAACACAAAAACACATTGAAAAAGAGAAAACGAAGAATTTCTTTTTTTCAATGTGTTTTTGACAACTCCAATTCGCCAAAAGAACTGTCACTCCTACCTTGTAAATTATTATACCATGGCTCGTATATTGACGAGACATTCGAAACGCCATTTGAATGCACTCAAGCTGTTCTCTGGTAGTGACCCCCTTAATTCTTAATATTATCTGTGTTGAATCTGCTAGCTTATTTTTAAATGTTTTCTAGTTATTTTCCTGTTCATTTTTATGCCACTTACTTATGCTTTTCCTTTACTTAACATTCGACAATATCTGCAAATTTGTTTTCTATATTATTTGATTTTTTTTCTCTCGTCTAGATTTTGGAAGAAGCACAATAATTTTGCACAAAAAAAAAGAAAGATATCTGCGTTATCATTATCTTTCATCAAAATCATAGATGTATAAATGTTCGAATGAAACTTCTATATAATCAGTGCAATCAAATGTTTGTTTTGTGGCTTTCATAGCAGAATTATGTGTTACTGATTGTATCTACTAATAAAGTTATTTAGATGACTTTGTTGGTTTTTTTAAATTTTTTATTTTTTTTTTCCATTCGTTTCTGTCACAATTAGCGCCATTTTCTGATTTAATCCCAACAATTGTGCAAAAGTGTGTTTGTGATGGTGTGTTTGTGCTATACTCGTGTAGCAATCACCTTAAAAACTCAAGTCCATTAATTAAAAGCTTTATTTTACACAAATGAGTAGGTAAATTGCCAGCTGACTAGGACAGTGTTGCCATAACGAGTGCATTTTGTAACCTTCTCTAGTAATTGGAACTTTTTATACAACTAACTTCAAATAATTGACTTTCAACAAAAATCTAAACATAGTTTAAACGTGATTTAAATATTAGGTATAATAAGGCTGACAAAATTTGAAAAAAAACTATTCTAAAATACTAAATACTATTCAAACTTCACGAATTGATTGCCAAACGGTGCGCATAATCGTCCATCTGATTCGTTGAATCGATTTGTGCCTGCGTTGACTCTATTGGACAATGTTCACCTAATACGAGCTCATACTGTGCATACCGAAGAAGTCATCGCCGCTGCAGAGGTGAGTGTGACCGAGGACTCAAATTTATCGATTCGACTCCGTTCTCAGCAACTCAGCTTTTGCCTATCCCACTACGTGGAAGATTTTGAGGAAAAAGTTTGGCCTGCTCCCGTATAAAATCCAACTTGTGCAGGAATCGAGACCATCAGACTATCGTTTGAGTCGTATGTTCGGTGAATGGTTTGAAAATCAATTGAAAGTTTAACAGCATTTTCACCGTGAAATCATCTTCAGCGATGAGTCACATTTCTGACTTAACGGATGCATAAATAAGCAAAATTGACGTATTTGGAGTGTGAACAATCCTGAAGAGACCATCCACGCTCTCTTATATCCAGAAAAGTTGAAGATGGAGACAACGTTACCGTCAATGGTAAGCGCAACAGCCAAATGATTCGCGACTTTTTGGTTCCCCACGTCAATATTAATTATCTAGGTATAGGTAAGCATGGAAAAAATCGGTCATCTTTATGTGATACAATACTTCCATTTGAAAGGTCTAAGTCTAACCAATATCAAAGCCGAGCTAGATTCAACTCTGAGGAAGTCTGCTCCTTCGTTTACAACAGTAAAATATTGGGTGGCAGAGTTTAAATGAGGCCGTACGAGCTGCCTAGACGAACATCGCAGTGGCCGACCAAATGAGGTGACCATGCCAGAAATGGTACAGAAAATCCACAAAATGGTATCGGCATTGACCGGTATTGACCGTCGATTGAAAGTGCGCAAGTTAGCAGACATGGTAGGCATTTCAAAAACAGGTGTACATCACGTATTGACTGAAAATTTGGACCAAGATGGTCTTTTATCGTATATGCTAACTTTTTTATCTTATATGCGTGCGTAGCATATTGAAAATAATGGAAACAATAGTTTTACTATGAATCTGAAATTTGGTTGATGACAAAAAAAAAATCTTTTTAGTTTTTACCAACTGATTGACCAACTGGTTGAAAAACTGAAAATAACACCTCAACTCATCTGCACACGACTTATTTTCAACAACCAGCAACCAGTGTATCAATCAGTTTGCGCTTAGTTGCTCGTCTATTGGGGCCCTAACTGAAAACTGCCACCTGGTATTTCGAAACTTTTTGAATAATATTGTGAGTATTTTTGTCCCTGATTTCTGTGGATTGCAAGTCATCATCGTCTGGAAATGATCTTGATTAGCTCTTTCCTATTAACCACTTTCATCATGAAATTCTTATTTGGCTGCATCGAACTTCGTTTCATAATCAGTTGACTCGTAATCATTGTCGCTGCAGTCAGAAAAATTGCCAGACTCATCATATTCCATCAGCTGGGCTAATATTTCGTCGTTTTTTAATTACAAAAATTTTAATTACGTAATACGAATGGCGTCTAATGAAACAGGTTTTTTTTTTATTAGTTTAGCTGTAAATGACAAATACTCTACAATTCACCTGGCGAGAAATGAGAAATATATGATCTTTTTTTCAATTTCAGTAAAACTAATTTAGCTGAATAAATTAATTTCTATTTTTGCAATTTTAAAATCATAAACTTTGAAAATAAAATGAAAAAAACTATATTTCTGTTTAATAAAAATAAAGTAACACAATTTTGCCTTAATAACTACGACATTAAACTTGTAATATTGAAAAATAGTGAACAATTTTATTTCACTTATTTTTAGTTACGAAGATTTGCTTATATTTTTTAAATCTACATGATTTCTAAAGTGAAATTGACACATAAACTTATGCCCTTGCTGGTTTGAGTTTAGTTATGGGGCCTAAAAGACCCAATAGATGAATGGATCTTTAGCAGGCCATGGTCAGAAAACGATTGATGCTACACAATTAGTGGCTGAGAAGCAACTTTATATAAATTAATAAATACAATTTTTACTGAATAATGCAGCTCTATATCTTCTCTTAAAAATTACTTTCTTGACAATTTTTTATTGATGAAATTATTTAACCAATTAAATTAAACCAAAAATATTAAAAAAAAAAATCCTTTATTTCTAAAATATATTGACAAAATTTTTTTAGAAGACTTTTGAGACAACGTTTTCAACAGCAAGCAAAAAGCTTACGAGCTTAAATCGTAGATAATTTTAATTTTCTTAAATTTAGTGCCTGAAACTAAATAAATATCAACAAAATTTCATTGATAAAACATTCGTTGTTCTTATTTACAAATTTGCAATGAAAAATGTGTGTAAATAATGTTGCTGACGTATGAATTACAAGGTTGAATTCACTGCATTTAGTAAATAGAAAAATATTTTATTTCTCCCCTCCCCCCCTCACTTTGCTACACATTTAATTTACGAGCAACAAAGAAGAAATAATTTAGCACGAACATGGCAAGATAATGAAAGCCAATACAGTGCGTTACCAAAAACACAACCCAACCACAAGCAACAATCGAAAAAACAGGCAAAAGAGGGGATACCTTGAAATTGCAATCAGTATTCCATAAAAAAAAAACACGTAAGGTTCGTCCTATAACTAAAATATTATAAAAAAAGCAGTTATATCTTTCTTCTTACCATTGTGTGGTTTTTTTTTTTTTTAATTTATATGAATATCTTTTTATTACATATTAATCTATTCAGTGGCGTATCTATAACTCTTCAAAGGAGGGAAAGCTAAGTTAGCAAAAAAAAACGATATAAATATAAATTAAAAACTTACACATATTTGAAAAGCGTTATTAATAATATAAAATATTTATATCGTTTGATAGTACAAGCTTGGTTAAGCATTTTGGTGCAATCTGTTTATTCATGCTACTCATGGTTTATTTACTCATGGTTTACAAATAGAGGTCAAATGTAATGCTTAGGTTCATTTGGAATTGCTGTTTAAAGATTATCATAATATGATTAGGTGCTGTTCTTAAATTACGTACACGAAGTGTAATACGGGGAGGGGTTGGTCGTGCGTTACGTCACAACAAAATTATTTAAGTTTATTGTAAAGATTGCTTTAATTTTTTATCAATAAAAGCATGCACCTAATAAAACGAACGGATCACAAACCGAAAAAAAGACAGCTAAAACTTTTGGCCAAAAACATGTTACGTAATTTATGAACAGCCCCATTTATATTAAGGGGGGACATGACATTCGCGGCAGAGAAAACAGACCTTTTTTTAAAAATTCATAACTCAGTCAAAAACAAACATTTTTCCAACATTTTTTTTTTATTATTTTATTAAAAAAATATATTTTTCACTCCAACATGGTTTTATAGAGCTCCAAACTGGCGGCAGAGAAAAAACGGGGCCTCGCGATTGCACCGCTGGGAGTTGCAAAAATTGTCCGATCTGGAAAAAAAATGACTTATTTAAATCTTAACAAAATTGGTTATAGTATGACACGAGCTTTTTTTTAAATTTTTTTTCAATTTTTGGTGATGTTCCAAATTTGAAAGTGTGTTTTTTCGAAAAAAAATATTGACTTTAAAAATTCATAAAAAATCGAAAAAAAAAATTTGAAAAAAAAGCTCGTATGTACGAAAAACATGGTTTCAAGATAAACGCGTTCAAAGTTTGTGAACAAAGAAAAAAAAGGTTACCTTCAATCTGCAATGCCTGCTTCGTACTGTATGCCTTCGTTATCTTGTGTTGTGCTGTTTCTTATAGTTTTTTGCAATCGTTTAGCAATTCGGGCTTCTTTTGAAGCTTCATATGCCTTCACTCTGGTGCATTTCACACGATTTGCATCATTTCCTTTGGAAAAATTCAATGCTGTAGCTCCTATGGTGATACCAAGTAGTTGAAACATTTGCAAATAACTATAAGCGCCGTCATTGTAAGTAGACACTGCCATGCAGCTTGCAATATTAACAATTCTGTTGCTGCCTGGCATACACTTAGGTGTAATGAGCCAAATTTTTGCATTCAAACTTTCATTGGAGTTTTGCATGAATCCAAACAAGCACTTGTTTAGCAATTCATCGTTACTCAACGCCGTGTAAACTGGTTTGATTGCCTTTTGCACTATTTCATGAAGTGGTCGTTTATGGAGAACAGTTGATCCTTCTGCCAATAACACCAACTGTTTTCTTGGTATAAGATTTTGTGTAAAAAACCCCTTTTGCCTTTTCGATCTAAAGAACGACGCTTCATTTTTCAATTTTTTTCACAAAAAAACCACGACTTCACGCTGCAAAAGATGCCAAATAACTGAGCGTATAAAATAAAAATTCCACTATATGTGTTATAAATATAAAGAAATATAAAGAAATTCAAAAACACAAAAAAAAACCCACCCTTCCAGTAGGTACGAAATAACAACCACCAAAAGTCAGGTAGCAAGTAAGTAGATAGCGCAAAAATTAAAAATGCTCTCTCACTAATCCGGCTGTAACTTTTGAACCCGTAAGAATTTTTCCAAGAAATTTTCTTAGAATCCTAAGAACATTTACTAAAATACAAAATTATTAAAAAAAAGTCGATTTCAAAACACTGCCAATGTCATGTCCCCCCTTAAAATGTAATTTTTATAATTTCAAAAATTTGAATATAATTTATAATTTATTTCTTTGTAAGCTTTTTCAGAAGAACATTATAAAAGCAACCTTAAATTGCAATAACAATAGATCTTGATACCTTAATAAAATTGTATAACTAAACGTTGCATTTGGACTCCACTTTTCACCTTTGTGTGTCATCCTTCTAGATGAGAGCCATTACCAATAAGTTTTGTATTTCTAGAGGGGGGCTGAAACGACTTTTAGGGCTTAATTTCCTTATTTTTCGAAACAAAAAATTCTCCAAGGGGGGCTAAAGCCCTTACAGCCCGTATGTAGATCCGCCACTGCATATATCTGAGTTTCTATTTAAAGTGTAGTATTTGCTAGTCTTAAAATTTTACTTTATTGAAGTTTTCTTAATTTCGTCTATATTTTCATAACAACAATTTTATCTAAATGCAAAAAAATTCCTTTCTAAATGTTTTTAAAACCAAAGTTACAAACTATCACTTCTATTCTTGAAACTGCGTTCGCGGTTTCGACGTTGAACATACTGTTATGCCGAAAGTGATTTTTCAATCAATTATTGAATAAACGTCGTCGAAAAAAATTAAAAAGTTTTGGTTGGCAATATTTTTATTTGAAGTTGGAGATAGAAATTGTTCAAGAATAATTTTACAATAAGTTTATCATCAAGTAGTATTGGTGTCATAGGTCAAAGGTCATATTAAATAGTTATTAGTTAAAGAAGCCCATAACTAAATGCTATTTTGGTGGTTTAAATGTTGGTAAAAGATGTCTCAAAAGGTTCTTCCAGAGGGGCAATTCAAAAAAGAAGTCCTTTTTAGAAAAGTCTCCTGAATCAATTCAACGAATGTTATCTATTACATTTTTGTTATAACTTTTTTTTTAAAAATACAAAATCCAAAACTTTTTTTTTATTTGCTTCGGCAGAAATGTCAGATAATATTATATGTCACCGTCATTCACTGAGAATCTGGTTGAAGCGAAAACTGGCAAGCGAATTAGAATTGCGAGAAAAAATATGTAAAATTTATCATAGCTTAAATGGACGTATAAAAAAATTGCCAAGGCCGCGAAAGCTAATGAAAAGATCGTTTCTCGTGTAGTAAAAAAATATAAGGAAAAACCGGAAAAAGATTCGAGAGACGGTAAAAAAAAATTGTGGCTGCCTTCAAGAAAGATTCAAGAATTTCTGGTAGACAAGTTTCAAGACAGTTGGGCTGGTCGGAAAATGTTGTGTAAAGAGTCAAAAAAGAAAAAGAACTGAAGACATACAATGAAAATGAAGCATCGAAACAACGGACAAAAAAATTAAAAAATTATTTCGAAAAATGTCAGTGCTGCATAATGGACGACGAGACGTACATTCTAGCGAATATCTCGCAGCTTCCTAGACAGGATTTTTATGTTGACGATTCTCCTTGGATTGTTGCTGAAAATTTAGGAATGCAAAAGGTTACAAAATTCACAAAAAAAAATTTTTTTGTAAAGAGAAGCCGATCTTTCATGACATTTGGCTGAATCAATGGTGAGATTTATATAAAAGAATGCCATAAAAAGCCATTTATACACTCTCATGAGGTGTCCATGTTATTCTGGCCTGACCTCGGCTCATGTCACTATGGCAAAGTGACCTCGATATAAGACCAATAATGTAGTTTTAGTGCCCAGAGAGGCGAATTTATTGAACTGCCCAAAGCAAAGGCCAATCGCGAGATATTGGGCTTTAGTCAAACGGAAAATGAAGAAATCGAACGAAGGTGGCCAATGACCTTGAGGATTTTCAGGCAAAGTGGAGTTTAGAAGCTGGGAAAGTTCCTGGAAGGACTATTAAAACGCTAAAAAATTGTACAAATTTACTATAATTTTTATATTAATCTGAAAAGAATGATGGAAATAAAATATTTATGTGTACGATTTGCGGATTACTACTTCAGAAGATATTGCAATTTTTGTGAAGGACAATTTTTTCGACACAGCCCTTAAATTCTATTCAACATAGTGAGCTACTGCACCCTTATACAATACTTGCGTAGGTCTTAATTTCATATATAACCATCCCAGATAACATTTTCACCTTAATCTCTGAAGTTATTCCAGCTCAACTTTCCAACCTCCAACTAACTATCACCCGTCTTCCGAATCAACTCAATGCTATCGCATTTATAGGGGTCATACCCTGAGCGTTCGTTGGTTTAGTTAAAAAAAAAAAACAAAAACTTCAAAAGACCTTCTATAAAAGTCTTTATTCAAGCTTTACTTGAAAGAGCTTTGTTAAAAAGCCTTAAAAATTCCATTTTCTTGTATAATTTTTTTTATATGAAGCTTTATTCAAAGCTACATTTTTAAAAAGTATTCAAGAAGATTTTTACTCAAGTTAATTTCTAGTATAAACAAAAAACTTGTCATCACATTTTTTTATTTCAATAACAGAAAAAAAAAATAATAAAAAAAAGTTGTGCGAGCTTGCAGTCGAACCACGGAACTCTTGACTGATAATCGGTTTGCTTAGACCGCAGGGCTACCGAATTAATTGCTTATACCGGTAGTTCAATAAATTTCTAGAATCACACATAGATGGCGATGGCACGTCCGGATTTTATTTTTCTAAAAATGGTACTACTTTCTTATGAACACGCGTCAAGCGTCATGTAGATCTGACAACTCAGTCCTGATCAAAGTAGACATATCACAGTTTTTTTTTTTTTTAATATGGAAAAAAAAATCAAGTATCGTGCAGTAATTGAATTTTTATTTTTGAAAGGTGTTCAACCAAAAAAAATCATGTACAATTATTTGAAGTGTATAAGAACTCTTCACCTTCACTGGCAAATGGGTTGCTGGATTTAAACGTGGTTGTATAAGTCTTGAAGACGATCCACGTCAAGGACGTTCAAAAATTGCATCACCACCAGAAATCATAGCAAAAATATAGGATATGGTTTTGGAAGATCGTCGATTGACTGAGAGAGATTTAATGAAAGCCGTAGACAAACGTCTTAGACAAATATGGCTCTTTAGACAGTGTGAGCCATATTTTAAGTTTTAAAGGTGTGTGGACAATTGGTGTCTCATTCGCTAAAAATGGAACAAAAATACACTCAAATATGACTTTCTCAGCACTATTTGGAGCGTATGGAAAAGGATAAAATTAATTTAATACATCAATTCATGACTATGGATGAGACTTGGGCCCACTACCATGATCCTTAATTAAAACAAGAAGTTAAAGTGTGGTGTGAACCTAGTTCTTTGGCTTCTAAGCGAGTTCGTGTTCAAAAATCTGTAAGAAAAGTTATGGCATCATTATTTTTTCTCCAACTGGGAATACAATTAATTCTGAATATTATTGCAACCTTTTTGGATTAGCTCGATGCAAAGATTCGTGAAATAAAGACCCGATTTGCAGAAGAAAAAATTAAGTTTTCATCAGGACAACGCATCTGTTCACAAAAGTCAAAAAACCATCGCTAAGATCAGTGAATTAAATTGTTCGAATTGTTCGAATTGTTGGAACATCCACTCTACTCTCCATATCTAGATCCCTCTGACTTCTGACTGTTCTCACATCTCAAAAAATGCATGCGTGGGTATATTGGAGATCTTCTAAAAAGCCACTACAGCGATGAGATCCATAAATAAGAGGACAGTTGGAACAAGTGCATTGAGCTTCTGAGAAAATATACGCAAAAATAATAAGCATTTGAACCCACAAAATATTGTTTTTTATTTCTATTCTAGAAACTTATTGAACAACCTGGTATGAAATGATTTCAGTTGAGGCTTTTATAAAGTTTTACTTAAAGAAATTCATAGAAAATAGTAATCATGTTTCAACGTTATTCAAGCGAATTCCTGACGTGTTTCGTAACTGCTTTTTACGTTTTAATTGCATTTTTTTCAAGCATGAATCGAAAAAAAATTAAATTAAAATGTAAAAAGCAGCGTTTCAAATTTCAGGGTCGAATTTTAGTTTCGGTTTTTCCAAAATTTCAGCTTTGTTCGAACACTAGATAATGGTCTTATTTTGTAAAACACTCCCCATCACGTTACTTGGGGTTTTTTTATTATCTAGCTATAAATTTCATAAGAAAATTTCAGTGTGAGAAAGAGAGTTTGTTTTACTGCATATGAAAACGGAATTACCAGACAAAAAAATCCCAACTTAGGTGATCGCTTGCATTTTACAAAATACGGCCAATATGATATAATAATATTACCATCAACATTTTCTAATCAATAACTATGCAGTTAACATTTTATTTCAAATTCATATTTTAAATAAATAAAATAATAATTTAAAATAAGATGCCACTTTCGCTAAAATTCGGTGGCATCGCTTAAGAAATGAGATGTATATCCCACTTTTGACAGTTTTTAAATTTCTCATCCAAAAAATATACTCAAACATTTCTGCAAAAATGTTCCTTTTTCAAAAAATGGCGCAAATTTTCAGTGCAACTACAAAAGTTGAAATGGCGAACATTGTATGTGGAATGTGTGTTTGTGAAAATGTGGCAGCACTGCAGTCATGCAGCAAAAGTTTTGGTTGTTAGTTACTTGTTGTTGCTTTTCACAGTGAAGGTCAATGTCATGCATAATCGCAATGTCTGCAAAATTCAGACAAAGCAAAACCTGGGTCTGAATGTAAATAAAGCAAAAAATAAACACACGTAAAGATTCTCATACATATGCATTAGTTATAAAATCCCTGTAGGAAAATCAACTAATTTAAAAGTAGTTGAAAAAGTAGTTTTTTGTCAACCACAACTAGTTGAAATTCTTTTTTCCATAGAACGAACTAACATATTTTGTATGGTGATGTCCGCTAAATAAGTATATTGACTTTCGTCTGCATATATTTTCAACTACTTGTTAAATTAGTTATATTTAAATTATTTTTTTAATTACTTTAAAATAACCCATTGGAAACTACTTAATCAGGCATGTTCTGAAATCCGATTCATCTCGGAATCCGCTTTAATTTCAATGAAATGTTATTGGAAATAAATCCGATTCCGATGTGAATCGGATTTCAGAACATGCCTGAATATTCCACTTACTGAAGATGAATTTAAAAGCATAAAAATTTAAATTTTCTAAACATCAAAGAGATCATTTATTTGACTGTTTTAAAAAAAAAATACATAAATTCAGTACATGAATGCATAACGCATATAAAAAATTAAATAAAAAAAGTCTTGAAAAAAGTTTGAAAGAAAGTCTGTTTTGAAAAATATATACATAAATTCATTACGTGAATGCATAACGCAAATTAAAAATAAAATAAAAAAATCTTTCAATGCACCCAGTCTTTAACGAAATTAAAATTTTAAAATTAAGATTATTTGTTTTTAAGTAGTATTTCAATTACTTCATATGTAATGCAATAAAAACTATTTAGAATTGAAGTGGATGCCACCTTAATATAATTCAAAGTAGTTCATATACTAGTTTATTTATATTAGTTTTTTAATTAGTTGCTTTTAAAAACAAGTTTGTTTGTTCCTATAAGGATACTATACTAAATGTTTGTTTGTTTGAATGTTACGATTTAACTATAAAATCAGTATTCGACGGAAACTCTTAATTATTTGAAATAAATCTTTAAGTTAAGTCGCTAGGTGATAAATGCAAAACCCGACAAAAGCGGAATATACTTTTGTGAAAAGGTTATAGAAGTGAAAAATATTTTAAGCGTGTAATGAAGTATAAAGATTTTGGATACTAATTGGGGGTAAAATTATATTTTATTATTACATTACTTTATTATTAAATGATTTTTTTTCAAAATTACGTTAAAAAAATATGTCGCATCATTTGATCTAATAGTTTTTGAATAAAAATAATGCTTGCTTGAAGTGTAAGTTTCATCGAAAAAGAGTAATATACGTATGAGCTTTGCTGACAAAGTTCAATCAATGATTTCGAGAATATTTAGTTCAACATTTCGTAATAAACCAAAACTTCCCATACAATGCCGTGTGCTCAACTATTACTTCTTATTACCAATATTGCCAAACAACAACAAAAAAATAATCGTCATCAGTTTACATTAAACTGTCACAGTCTCTAAGCTAACTATAGCACTTGTTTGTATGGACGTGTAAGTGTGACCACTTGAACCACATGAGACCAATCAATACTCATGGCAACTTGCATTGCATGTAGACATTGTTTTTATTTAATTTGTAAAATGTTGGCATGCTGACTGCTTTACTAAATTTCACTACAAAGAATGTCTGACCTATGCAGCATTCAAGCTATTGACCCTGAATAACTTTGGCACGTGTTTGACCCTGAAATTGCAGTTTGTATTTAAAGGGGCTGTTTTAAAATTATTATTTTGTGTATAATTAGTGTCCGATCGAATATTCGGCTTCGGCCAGTTTCGGCCCTTTTTGTCAGTTACGGCTATTCTGCCTCTGTATGGCCGAAACTCAAACTTTAAAATCTCATGAAAAATCTCATCTTTTGTATGGATACATGTTATGAAAAAAATTATGGATAATACTTTATTACTATTCATTTTATATTAAATTTTTTATTCTTTAATGTCAGTTTTTTGCTTACTTTTAATAAAAACTAGTTTTGGCTTACGCCGAATATTACAAAAAATGCCGAAATTTATGTTTTGGACTGAACACTTGATACTTAGTTTTACTTCATAACTGCCCAGTTTTTGTACTTAATTTAATATTTATTAAACAGAATGCATCAACAAAAACTCTGTGACAGTTCGTCAACACCATTTCGGATTCATACTCATTAGATCAATGATGCCACAATAGAAATTAACCCCCAAAGCAATTTAAAAAAAAAAAATTTAGAAATCATTCAATGAAATAATTTTAATTAGAATGCCTCTAATTTAAGTGGAAGTGACAGGAAATAAATAAATGAACCCATTAAAAAAAAAAAAATAGCCATAAGTTCAAGGTCAACATGAGAAATAAAAAGTGCGCTCAGGAAACAGCTTTTAGCATTTAATTAAAACACTATACTCTCGCACCCACACACATACTCGGTTTTTATGCTCATAGTTTTATTTTTCTCAACAATAGATTTTTAATAGAGTATAGAGCAGAGAGTAGATATTTTTAAATATTTTCAAATTCATCAATATTTTTTTTTTTTTCTACTACATATTGTGCATATTTTTATGTATATATATGCATATTTGTAATCTTTTTTCTATGGTTGCTGTTGTTATTCGAGTTGTTTGTCCTTTATTATCAGCGATACACATATGAGCTTATTTTATATTTACAAATATGTATTTCAAATATCCCCACCACACCCCACCATGATAAGAATTTATTAAAAATCGCGTTAACCACCAGCAGCGTAGCTGATTAAAAAGTATCTCCATCTGTTGAATGCAGTTTTAAGGATGCTTGCATGTTTGTTGTTATTGATAGCGACCAACAGCAGCAAGTACGTCAGCATTTTAATATAAAACGAAATAAAAAAAAAAAAAAAAAACAAATGCAAAATTAATTTTTCCATACTTCGAAAATGAATTCCAGCCGGCAACAGCAAACATTATTGCAAAAATATGTTATTATTGCATCAGTGAAGGATCGATAACCAGAAATCAAGTTTTTCTTTACTTTTTTATTGCATTTTTTATATGATGCCCTTTGAATTATATAAAACTTTAGGTTAAAGACTATTAATTAAACACTTCACAACTTTAAGGGAAACACGAAATGAACGGATAAAAATTAAAAAAAAAAAACAATACTAGAGCTGAATATACATGAAATAAAAAAACAATTCCTTATTTACGTGTGACGACCAAACCATACCATACTTTATCTCTATCTTTATCTTTATCTTTATCTTTATCTTTATCTTTATCTTTATCTTTATCTTTATCTTTATCTTTATCTTTATCTTTATCTTTATCTTTATCTTTATCTTTATCTTTATCTTTATCTTTATCTTTATCTTCATCTTCATCTTTATCTTTATCTTTATCTTTATCTTTATCTTTATCTTTATCTTTATCTTTATCTTTATCTTTATCTTTATCTTTATCTTTATCTTTATCTTTATCTTTATCTTTATCTTTATCTTTATCTTTATCTTTATCTTTATCTTTATCTTTATCTTTATCTTTATCTTTATCTTTATCTTTATCTTTATCTTTATCTTTATCTTTATCTTTATCTTTATCTTTATCTTTATCTTTATCTTTATCTTTATCTTTATCTTTATCTTTATCTTTATCTTTATCTTTATCTTTATCTTTATCTTTATCTTTATCTTTATCTTTATCTTTATCTTTATCTTTATCTTTATCTTTATCTTTATCTTTATCTTTATCTTTATCTTTATCTTTATCTTTATCTTTATCTTTATCTTTATCTTTATCTTTATCTTTATCTTTATCTTTATCTTTATCTTTATCTTTATCTTTATCTTTATCTTTATCTTTATCTTTATCTTTATCTTTATCTTTATCTTTATCTTTATCTTTATCTTTATCTTTATCTTTATCTTTATCTTTATCTTTATCTTTATCTTTATCTTTATCTTTATCTTTATCTTTATCTTTATCTTTATCTTTATCTTTATCTTTATCTTTATCTTTATCTTTATCTTTATCTTTATCTTTATCTTTATCTTTATCTTTATCTTTATCTTTATCTTTATCTTTATCTTTATCTTTATCTTTATCTTTATCTTTATCTTTATCTTTATCTTTATCTTTATCTTTATCTTTATCTTTATCTTTATCTTTATCTTTATCTTTATCTTTATCTTTATCTTTATCTTTATCTTTATCTTTATCTTTATCTTTATCTTTATCTTTATCTTTATCTTTATCTTTATCTTTATCTTTATCTTTATCTTTATCTTTATCTTTATCTTTATCTTTATCTTTATCTTTATCTTTATCTTTATCTTTATCTTTATCTTTATCTTTATCTTTATCTTTATCTTTATCTTTATCTTTATCTTTATCTTTATCTTTATCTTTATCTTTATCTTTATCTTTATCTTTATCTTTATCTTTATCTTTATCTTTATCTTTATCTTTATCTTTATCTTTATCTTTATCTTTATCTTTATCTTTATCTTTATCTTTATCTTTATCTTTATCTTTATCTTTATCTTTATCTTTATCTTTATCTTTATCTTTATCTTTATCTTTATCTTTATCTTTATCTTTATCTTTATCTTTATCTTTATCTTTATCTTTATCTTTATCTTTATCTTTATCTTTATCTTTATCTTTATCTTTATCTTTATCTTTATCTTTATCTTTATCTTTATCTTTATCTTTATCTTTATCTTTATCTTTATCTTTATCTTTATCTTTATCTTTATCTTTATCTTTATCTTTATCTTTATCTTTATCTTTATCTTTATCTTTATCTTTATCTTTATCTTTATCTTTATCTTTATCTTTATCTTTATCTTTATCTTTATCTTTATCTTTATCTTTATCTTTATCTTTATCTTTATCTTTATCTTTATCTTTATCTTTATCTTTATCTTTATCTTTATCTTTATCTTTATCTTTATCTTTATCTTTATCTTTATCTTTATCTTTATCTTTATCTTTATCTTTATCTTTATCTTTATCTTTATCTTTATCTTTATCTTTATCTTTATCTTTATCTTTATCTTTATCTTTATCTTTATCTTTATCTTTATCTTTATCTTTATCTTTATCTTTATCTTTATCTTTATCTTTATCTTTATCTTTATCTTTATCTTTATCTTTATCTTTATCTTTATCTTTATCTTTATCTTTATCTTTATCTTTATCTTTATCTTTATCTTTATCTTTATCTTTATCTTTATCTTTATCTTTATCTTTATCTTTATCTTTATCTTTATCTTTATCTTTATCTTTATCTTTATGTGTACCGCTGTTTTTGAAAACACTTTGAAAATTTTTTTCCAAGATCTAGATCAAAAGAACAAAGATGCAGTAATCAAAAGTTCCTCAGACACACCATTACTTTAATCATATCCAAATCAATACATTTTTATTAATATTTTTTCACTGACTTTTCAATCCACCCTCATGGAAGTAAAGATTTCGGCAGTTGATAACCAGTTTATTACTAATTCTAACGAAAGGCATGTTCATAAAGTATGACTTAGCCCTGCTCAATCAGAGTCGAACTAAATATTTCTCACATAATTGTCTAAACTAAATCAGAGAGAGAGAGAGAGCGTGAGAGAAAAAAAAACACTGATTAGCAATTACTCATGATCGTATACCTCGTATAAGAAATAAAAAAAACTAACTCAAACTAGTCACTCAAATAACATTTAACAAAAACGTGATCAACTGACTGGATTTTATTGATTTATTATGCCGGCAAATTTTGTTATATTTTTTATTTTTCTTTCTAAATATTATTTGTTTCCACTTTAGAGATGCAAACAAACTGATTTCGTTTATTTGTTGCGAACAAAGGGTTAAGATCTTTGCGTTAAGATCTGATAGATCGATTTTTCGTCGCTACTCTACATGATCCACCTCAAACGACCAAACACGTAGAGTTTAAATCGGAGAGGTATTTGTCAGACTTATTTTAACTGAATTGTCTATGATCAAGGTTGATTTATAAGGTTGTCGCAAGGGAGAGAGCGAGTACCCATAATTGTCAAATCGAAGTTGACAGCTCATAGAAAATCTGCATGTGCTCTCTATTATCATCCATTTTTCTTTCGTAGTCATTCGCAAAATTGGCTGGTTTTGACAATTATGGGTACTGAGAAGAGAGTACGATCAGCCCTGCGACAACCTTATAAATCAACCTTGTCTATGATACATTGAACCAGGTAGATGCAAGGGTGAGAGCGTAGACTCAAAACTGTCAAAGCTCATAGAGAATAAGAAAACAGAATGGAAACAAAATAAAAAAATGTTGGACGATTTTTTCAGTTAATGTTGACAAAAAGAGATCGGAAGCAGCTCTGCAGCTACCTGGTTCATTGTATCATGAAATGAGCTGTTATCATAAACAATATAAATGTCAGCTCAAATTTAGTGCCAGCTATTTGACAACAAATTATATTGAAAAACTGTCAAAAATGCTTATACTAAATTTAAAGTCGGCTTTTATGATAATGGGCCAATAAAAATAAATAATGCCTGTATTACAAAATTAAAAGAAAACATATTTCGAAATGACAAATATTCCTAAAGACAACTGATGCTCGGTTTGATCATGATAGAATTATAAGGTAGGCTCACCTTAAAATGGCTCCTCAAACGACAAGGTTTGCAACAACAAGGCTCTGAGAGCCATAAATAACACATGATAAAGGCAACAACAACAATTAGAAAACAAAAATTTGAATAACTGACTTTTTAGTTGTTTTATTAGTTTAGAGCTCTCTGGAAGTACTCAGAGAGCACTCTTTTTGGTGCGATGTTCATGTGCTCTAGCTCTGAGGTCTGCTCTTCTCACAGACAAATAACAAATAAATTAATTCGTCTATAGATAAAACATCCCAGAGCGCCACTGATGCAACCTCTAAATCATTGTCTGCTGTTAATAGCTCGAATCAGTATTGCCATTCAGAGCATTGAATTCGGATTCGATGCTTAGAATTTAATCAATATATATTTCTTGGTTTTTATATATAAATATTTATTCAAAATTAGTTTTTTCAAAAAGTAATATATTTTTTAATCTATAAATTAGACTTTTTATAAATTTTGAGTAAAATACGATGTCAGGTTTATTTTTTTTTTTATTGAAATTAGAACATTTTTTAGAATTTTATTAAAAAATTGGATCATCGAATTAAAGTTTAAAAATCATACCAAATCCGAGATATCAGATCATATGGCAATACTGGCAGCCGTAAACATTTCTTTATTTACACTAGCAGACATTTAAGCTGTCTGCCAGAACTGCCAGGTGGCGGGATTTTTTCCGATTTTCGGGATTTTTCGACTTAAATGGAATGTCGGGGAAAATTGTTTAAGTCGCGGAAAATATGGGTTTAACCACCTTATTGAACCAGTATTTTGGATCCATTTGAATTATTTGACTTCTCACAGTCTTTAAACTTTTATTTTTATAGAAATTATCTGGTAAAAAAAGTCTAATTACACAGTGCGACAATTTCGAATTTTATTTTTGTAACGGAGAAACCGCTGTGTATATCTAGTAGAGGAGTACTCCTAGAACACGACCTTATATTCCATTTTGTCATAGATGCTCCGGATTTTTTTTAATTGGTGAATCGAAAAAACTTCTAATTTTTATTATAATTTAAAGTTGGAAAGAAAAACATAAAGAAGTTCATAAAGCATTCATTCACTTGCCTAATAAAAATGTAATGAGAATATGATGAAGGTATTCCCAATCTCATATTTATTTATATTGGAATATGTAATTCGAATATTTAGTTTTTTTGTTACAAATTTTTCTCCGGAGTAGGAAATTAGTAAAATTTGTTAAGGAACACGATGGAGGCACTTTCAAGACACTCGCTACTAAGAAATCTTACTCAGGAAAAAAATTTGTGTAAAAATAAAAAACATAAATATGATGAGAGTGGTGGATCAGGAGGAATTGGTAATACCTCCATCTTATTCTCCATACATTTTTATTGGGCAAATTAATCCCTTACAAGCTTCTTTATATTTTTCTTTCTCAAATTATAATGAAAATTTGAAATGGCCCCACAACCTTTAGACGAATTGACCAATTAAAAAATATTCAGACCCTCTGCGACAAAGTGGAGTATCAGGTCATGCTCTCAGAGCATCAGTGCTCTTCTACTAGAAACAAGCAGCTGTTTCTCAAATAACTTTTGGCTGTCGCACAAAAAACAAAAACATTCCCGATACACCCAACTTTCCATATATTTTTTTTTTTTTATGTCCAGAAGTCAACAAAATTATTTTAAATTTGAAAACTTTTACTGATAAATCTGAAAACGGGAGAAAAAACGGTGCAACTTAACCTTTAAGAATGGGAAAATAATTATTTTGTATACAAAAATGAGTAATTTTGTCACCAACATCTGGCAGTACTACTGTCTACTCTGTACCATGATAGAATAAATTAAGGTAGGTGCACGGCTGAGAGCCGACTACCACAACTGTCAAAAAAACAAAAACAACACTATGCGGAGACTCAGTTGGACTCAGTTTGCCAAGTGACAGAAAATTATTTGTATTGATTTTGACAATAATGGTAGCTGAGAAAGAGAGTATAATCAGCCGCGATGCTACCTTCTTTTCATTGTACCATGCTCTGTACATTTCTTTACGTTTTGTTATTGCTCTCTGTATTTAAAGTGGTTTTTTCTCCCCTTTTGTTTTTGGCGCGGCATTTGCGATAAGCAGATACTTTTGCTTCATTCTAAGTTTGAGTTAAAATGTACAACGCGTGTGGCTAGATAGATCGTTTTATTAGCCGCCTCAGTTGATATATTGCTAACGAGTGTTTAAGTTGTAGAAATTTAAGTTTTATACTTTTACGGACACTTGAGAACACAGAGTGAAATAATAGAAAATCTTTTGTAACGCAAAAAAAAAAGAAGAAACTCGTGCATAATTCTTAGTAAATAAATAAAAAACGTGATGGTGCTGACCACTATGCACACTGTAGGTTTTGCTATACAAACTATATAATTCTTGAAGTTCAAAGTGGTTTTTTTTTTTTGTTTTTGTGTTTTGTTGTTGCTTATATAACCTGAAGTTTGTTAATGTCAGTGTTTTAGGTTTATTTTATGTAATTCTATTATATGAGTTTTATTATAATGAGTTGATGTCCTCAAAATATTGCTTGGTGTGAATTTTACGATTATTTCGATTTATTTATTCTGTGGTTTTGCTTATGATTTAGTTTTTAAATTTGTGCTTTTGTTTTTGCAGGGACCTTCGTTTCTTAAGCGTGCCAACACCGATAAGTTACGCGATGTCTTCCAAAAGTACGCTTCATTAGAAAAAGACGGCCAACAGTATATGACCAGCGAAGATTTTGTGCGAAGATTTCTGGGACTCTTTGCAGATACTTCATTCAATGACGTAAGTATAGCAAAAAGCATGCCTTTGAACATCTGAAAAGGTCAATTTGAAGGTTTATATTGAAAATGTTCTATTACAATAGAAGCACAATGTGAATTTGAGTGATAATCAAGCACTTAAATGTCGACACCTTTTGTTAATTTCTTTATCAATTTTTTGGTTAACTCATTTCCCGTATTTTCATTGCTTTTTCTTAATTAAATCGGTATCGAATAATCTCAAAAGAGAAACTATTTTTAGTTATATTGCAAATCTTAGGCCTGTGTCATATGGAGCGTTTTACGGTGATTGCGTTTACGGCCAGTGAGGTAAAAATATTGAAATTCGCATGCACTCAAACGTGACTACATATATTGCGAGTATGTGTCGTATTTCCTCTATTTTTACCGCACGGGCCGTAAGCGTGATCACCGTTACCGTTTAATATAACACAGACGTTTTATAAATTTTTAAAATATTTTCAAGTTGCCGGTTAAAGGCGGATTCACTGACCACACCTTCGGAAAGTTTTTTGCGACTATTGCTCTCACAAAAAGAATATGGTTCCATACAAAAAACTAACTCAACATGCTGAAGGTGGTCAGTGAATCCACCTTAATTTGCACGTTTTCAGCTCATGCTTATCAGGAATAAGCTATAATAGACGATCGTTCGATATACCTGGTTATCAATCGTTATCAGTGTTCTCTCAAATCCTTAGACAATCTTTTATAGTTTCATATTAAAATCTCACAAAAATAATGTATATTGTTATATGGCTGACACATTCTATTCTGAACCATGTTTTATTTTCTGTGTGCTAAAAATAGCAGACGTCTCTCGACGGTAAAAAAATGTTTGAGATGATAAATACTGTGAACATATATTAACGTTTTATCATTTATTGTTGACAAACAAAAGAAAACTTAGTTAAAATTTCTCACTAATATGACTAGGGAAGTTTGAGGACGCTAATAACCTTCAATTGTCAAAGATCGCGTTTATAGTAAAAGCGTATGCCGAAGCTCATTTGCGCTTTTGCCTAAAGTATCTTTTGTGAACTTATTGTGCTCTTCATAGTGCACGCTTATTTCTGAGGGCGCGTTTATAGTGCCGACAAGGGAAGCTGAAAAACGCTGCACATACAATCATAGTGCCAGCCAGTCGCTTTAAGCTGCCTGCTCGGCTTTCACTTTGAGCTTATTTCATGTGATTATATATGCAGCGGTTTTCAGATATCCTTCTCGGCTCGGCTGGGCAAAGCCAGTCGTTTAAGCTGCTTTCTAGGCTGACACTATACTCACTTTGAACTTATTTCATATGCTTGTATGTGCGGCATTCTTCCGCTTTTCTTTTCGATTCGGCTCGGCACAGCAACTAGCCGGCACTATAAACGCATCCTTACAAGTAGCTTATGGAAGCTTATTAGTGTTCGTAGTGTGTGCATATTACTTACATATTTAAGCATCTTATTGAGGTTATTTGGGTTCATATTTTCTAAATTTAATACAAGTTCTCAAGAGTGTGGAGAAGGAAAAGAAGAAAGAAGTAAATAACAATAGAATTGTATTTTGTCATTAAATCCACTCACAAAATGATGATCAATAACAAAAGATCAAAACAATAAGAAATGCAAATAACGGATCTTGAAAACACAAAGCAAAATAACGACCAAAAGTTCACCACAAAAAATATCCAACTGACTGCTGCACGCAAGAACAACGAAAAATATGTAAACAAGCTAGGTAGAAAACACAAGTGCAGAAAACTATCTTCAAAACAAAATGAAACAAGAAAAACAATGCAATAAAGGTTGAAAGTTCAGCACAAAAAATATCAAAGAAATAAAACAAAAGCAACAAAAATTATGTTTACAAGCGACATTGAAAAAATAAGCACCGAAAAACATCTTAAAAAATGCAGATCGGCAAGACATAAACAAAAAAATTAAGCGATACAGATATATAAGAGCCGAAAACCATTTGATAAGTCGCTTAAAGTTCAAAATAAGCTCGCACTCTGAACACTTTAAGCTTTTTCCGTATGATTATACATGAAGCGTTTTTTAGCTTCAACAATAATCTTCGGCATAAGCGTTCACTGTAAACGCCCCATAAAGTATCTTTTTTCAACTTATTGTATTCATATTGCGAGCTTATTTCGTAGGGCGCGTTTATAGTGCCAGCTGGTTGCTGTGCCGAGCCGAACTGAGAAGGAAAGCCTGCACATAAAATAGGCTGGGTTGATTTGTATGGAGGTAAAAAAATTAATATTGCCTGGGTGATTTTCGGATTGGCATGAAAAGTTATTAAAAAACAATAAAAAGGGGGTCGATAGGGGTGCACTTTACCCTACATTTACCTACATTTTACTTTACTTACATTTTACCTTACATTTTCAATTTTGTGAATTTTTTCCTTAGGATTTTTTTTCAAAAAATTTTTGTATATAAAGCGCACAGCTAGAACAAAACTGATGCCAGAAATGAAATTATCGTACCCGATTCAACCTAAAACCTAAAATTGATCGTAAAAAATTAATAAAAAAAAAAAATTCACATAATTCAAGGTATAATCTTATCGTTGGTTTATTTATATATAATATATATAATATTTTTAACCATCACGGCTGAACCACTGAATCTATTCACTTTATATTTACAACATGTGTTTGTGTGGTCCCCTGAAATTTTTTTGTTTTCTAGGTAGCACTGTGGTCGATTTAAAAAAAAATATATTCTTAAACCGATTTGCCTCAAATTCACACCATATAATATTTAAATAAAAAGAATATCTTTGGCAAAATTTGAGCCAAAAAAAAAAAGATTAAATTCGGATTATCAATATCAAAAATATTAATTTATGTCACGAATTTTAAAATATATTATACCTTGAATTGGGAGAATTTTTTCTTTAGGAATATTCTACGATCAATTTTTGTAAAAAAATCTAAAAATATGAGACCGGCTTTAGGTTAAATCGGGTACGAGGATTTCATTTCTGGCATAAGTTTTGCTCTACCTGTACACGTTTATATACAAAAAATTTTTAAAAAAAATTCCTAAAGAAATAATTCAAGATGTGATAGGGTAGAGTGCACCCCTATTGCGGCCCTTTTATTGTTTGTTTAATATCTTTTTATGCCCGATCCGAAAATCGCCGAGGTAAGAAAGGTTTGCAAATCGGTCCAGCCTAACATGCAATCATATGAAATAAGCTCAAAGTTTGTATAGAGCCAGTTTATAGTGCATAGCAACCAAAAGGCACTATAAAGCGTCCTTACTCCATGAAGAAATCTGGATGGTAAATTTGTGTTAGGATAAGCCTTAAATTAATTGAATAGCATTAATTGAATAGCATTATTATATAGTATGATATACTCACTTTTTGCCTGTCGCATTGTGTAATCATCTATTTTGTCACTCAACTTTGAAAATACTGTTAAAAGCGCAATCATAATCAACTAAATCTTTTCATTTTTAAGGAATCAGTTCGCCTGCTTGCTGGTATTGCCGACACAACCAAAGATGGACTTATATCATTCTCAGAATTTCAAGCATTTGAAGGACTACTCTGCACACCGGATGCACTCTACAAAACTGCTTTTCAACTCTTTGACCGTCAGGGCAATGGAACAGTGTCTTTTGGTGATAATAAAACTATGGATACCTTTTTTTTTTCAAACTTAAATTTAAAATTTATTAATAACAGATGATTTTTCTGATGTCGTACAAAAAACTGAGTTACATTCGAAAATACCTTTTAGCTTAGATAGTCCGTTTATTAAGCGCTACTTTGGAGAGGTACGTAAAAATCTTTAGTCTACAGATACTAAGTGCAGTTAAAAATGTCATTGCTTATTGCAGAAAAAGCAACGTCTTATCAACTATGCCGAATTCACACAACTTCTACATGACTTTCATGAAGAGTACGCGATGGTGGCATTTCATAGCAAAGATCCAGCTGGCTCTGGATACATTTCCTCCTTAGATTTTCAAGATATAATGGTTAAAGTGAAACGGCATTTACTCACAATCGATGTCAAGGATAATCTTGTAGCGGTAGTGGCAAAACAACTGCAATATATATAATAATCAATATAATTCTAATTTAATTACTAACAATTGCAGGTTACCGAAGGACACAAAGTGAGCTTTCCCTACTTTATAGCATTTACATCTCTACTCAATAACATGGAATTGATCAAGCGCGTTTATTTACATGCGACGCAAGGCAGTCGCACCGAACCGGTCACAAAAGATGAACTACTGTACTCTGCACAAGCAATGAGCCAAATAACGCCATTGGAAATTGATATCCTCTTTCAATTAACCGGAACACTTAATCAAACTGGGTAAGACAGAGTGTGCTTAAAATGTTAATGTGCTGAATAGAATAACTAGTATATAAGTATCCTTGTGATGACATCCTTGGCACAAACAGAATATTAACTACATAGCTTTGTACATACATATGTTAGTTGTCAAGGAAATATAAAGAAAATATTCAATTATATTGCACAAAATCTTGTTAAGCAAATTGATTAATATTCGATTATATGTTGGCGCAAATTAAAACTACCATAGACACCCTTTTGTCAACAAATTTCCTAATTAGCAAAATCGTTAAAAATTAGAGTAGATAAAAAAAAACAATTTTGAGGCAAGAATCTCGGTTCCTATTTTGTTAAAACACGTTTTAGTTTTTTCCTTAAAATACAATTGGGCATTTAGTAAATTACTCTATTACAGGGTTGGATTGGAGAAAAATAAAAACGTATTTCAAAAATACAATTTTTTTTTCTTTCTTTTCTTGGAAGTAAAATTTTCTTTTTATAAAAATTTGTGTTTTTGAACCTACTTTAGTCATTTCAAAAATAATGTGCAAAAAAAAGAAAACGGTTCTCAACAAAAAATTTTAACATTTTGTAAAAAGTGGTGTGAAAAAAATACAAAAATCAAAACAGTTTTATATATTCTACAAAATAAAAATGCACCAAAGTAAAATCGTATTAGTACTTTTCCTTTAATACTTCGTACCCAAAAAACAAATACGTACCAAAAATAGTACAAAAGACGTTTCGGTGCAACTCTGCTCTATAAGTTCAAAATGCTGCCTTTACACTAACGTCAAAAACAAAATATTTTATTAAAAAATTACAATTATTTCTGAGCGAAATAATACAAACATAAAAGGAACTTTTGTTTTGTGAGTTAAAAATACATTTTAAAAAGTTATTTTTATTTCTGAGTGGAATAATTAAACTAAAAAAAAAAAGTAAGTGTTATTTTGTGAGTACAAAATATAACTTAAAAATAGGTTTTATTTCCCAGCGAAATAATAAAACTCAAAGACATAAACAATACTGTGAAAAATTTCTGTAAAAGAATTTTTTATTTCTGAGTGAAAATATCAGAGCTGTGCGGCCGTCATAAGGATGAGTGCGGGTTCTACATTTTTCAAAAATCTAAACAAAACCAGAGTGCGGAGAACGATTAAAATAAAATACTTCTCATTAATCGTTCCCTATAAAAAAACTTATTTTCAATACTTCTCACGAACGATAAATAAAGCGAAGCCAGCAGAGCCCTATGCTCCGCCTAGGAGCTCGAGGAAACGATGATGATGATGAGCAGAGCTCAATTGTAAAAAGTGAGCTTTTCACGAGTGAGAACTATTGCGCAGCAGCAGCGCAAATATTATTCGGCATAAAGTACAATACGGAAATTATATTTTAATCGATTGCGATCGTATCTTGGACTCATATTCTCAGTGCGTTATGGATCATAACTTATGGATTTTTTATGAGTTGTGTTGGTTTCTAGTGCAGTAATGAAGGCAAGTTTGACCTAAGGCTTCCAGAAGGATTTGACCAGCACTTTTTTTGACACCTCTAAGTTTTTTTATTTTTGTAGAGGTCACTGAATTTAAATCAGCTTAAAAAATTTTTTTTTGACACTATGGTGGACCCTTCAAATGTGTTTGTTTTAAAAATTTTATATTTGTGTGCTGGCAGTATAAGTTGATTAGTGGATTTAAGTCTGATGTCAGAATTAAAAAAATTTATTTGACACTGCGGTGGACCACTATACATTTATTTTTTTTAAATTTAGACATTTAATGGGAGTATTGGTGATTTAAATCTGATATCAGAACTTAGAAAATTTTTTATCAGTAGGGTGGACCTCTATTTTTAAAAAATTAATTTAAACAAAATACGTATTCATTTTTCGTCGAATTATTCTTAAACAGAGAAAATAGAATTCCTTTAACAATTTTAATTATATTACTTCATTAAACAGAACTTCAATACGAATCTATCGCAGTTTTCAGCCAATTTAATTCTTGCTTCGTCAGCCAGTAAGCATGCAAAACTCTTAGTTCTCCTTTTAGATTTTAAAAGTAATATTTGTACTTGTCTTGACAAAGCATTTTTTTACACAATGAGCCAATAAACATCAGTCTCACTGACCAATTTAAAACTGTTTTCATTTGGAACTAGACATGTTAACGGGATTGCATTTATACTATATTTCGCACTATATTCCTTGAACTCTGACATCAGATTCAAAATCAGCGACCCCCATACAAAAAGTATGTACCTCTGGCATTAGAATCGAAATTAGCGACCTCCGATACTGCAAACACATGTTAAAACTGTACATGCATTTTTAGGGTTCACCCTATTGTCAAACCAAATTGCTTGAATTCTGACATCAAATTTCAAATCAGCGACCTCTTATACTTCCAGAACATGTACAAAAGGTATTAAAAAAAAAATTTTTGGGTCCACTCTCTTGAGTCACACAAAATTTTTGTTAATTCTGACATTCGATTTTAAAACAGCGACCCCCACGCCAGCATATGTCTAAAGCGCAAAATATCATTTTTATTGACCTCCTAGTGCCCAAAATAAATTTTGAGTGAACGTTCGAGATCGATTAAAATACAATTGTTTTCATGATTCGTTCGGTGAAATATTCGTTCGCTCAGTATGTTTAAAGATCGCTCACTTTAAGCAATTGTTCAAATTGATTTGTTTTTCAAACGATTATTGCCGAACGTTCGTTGACATTGTTGTTGTTTTTGAAAAATCGTTGCTTTCAGTTTCTCATGAGAAGTATTTTTAAAATAAAATAAAATTCAATCGAAATATTTTTAAAAATGAGAAATATTGTATTTTAAACGTTTGCGAACGTATTTTTCCGCACCCTGAGCAAAACGCCTCACAATAAAAAGGCAATATTTTATGAAAAAGGGATGAAATAATTATAAAAATTTTGTTTTTCAGAAAAGAGAAGCCCAGCACAATAAAATTATAAGGGTATTTTAAAGATTTAACCAATAATGCAAAAACTGTGGCATAAAACACTGTACTTGCCGCTTTTCTCTTATTTGTTCTTCGAAACCTTTCATTGAGAAAAGTTTTCATTTTTCGCATCTTTTAAAAATAATTTGCTTAATTTAATTTAAAATATCTTCACATCCATCTTGTACCATTGTATATGATCTATATTATTAGGGTTAAGGCGAAGATATAATAAATATGTATAACACGTAATAAACAAAAATTCATATGACTCAAATTCTATTTTTTATGACTGCAAAAAAAAAATTGTGTATAAAAAAAAAAAAAAAAAGTGCGGCATCTACATGAAGATACGGCATTTTTTAATCTGTTTATGTAAATACATACTACGTTTTATCCTGGAATGATACCTAAATTTTGTGTAAATACGACAATTTAGGTTAAAATATTTAGGTTTGGGGCCAAAAATATGCCGTTTTTGTTTAACTATCCATAAGAGGGTGGATGAATAATAAGGAAAATACAATAAAATTATTTTGATTTTCATGCTAGATGCCACACTCTTTCTTATGACTATTTACAAAAAGTTGAATCAGTGAATAACGAAATAAGAATCCATTCGTTGAATGCAAAATTGATTCACAAGCAAAATTTTTTTTATTTCCCATTTAATTTTAAAAAATTGAATAATGAATTATTTAAATTATTCCATGTCGTTACTCAGAATAATGAATCAATTTTTAGAAGTGAAACTTTTATAACGGCGTATACAACAACACCGCGAGCTAGATGGGGGGTTAAACCAATCTAACGAAATGGGTCTTATGAAAACAACAACACAGCAATTCGCCACACTAGTTGTATAAAAACAAAAAAAATGGCCATTTAACCTTTTTTTATATTTTTGCTTCCACTGAGGATTGAACACAGTACGTTTGTACCCATAGCCGGCTATTCTAACTACTGGGCCACGTAGACATATTTATTTGAGTAGCTCATATTTATGTTAAATCAACAATCAGTACTTCTCTCTTTGATTTGATGATTGAATTGAGTCTTTCGTTCAATACTCCATTCAAAAATTTTAAACTGAACGTAGCTTTTTCTCATAACATTAGCATACTTTTAGGCATTTCTCAAATTGAGTTTTGATAAATTCAGATTGATTGCATTGATTGATTTAGAAACAACACATGCTGCAATATTAACGAAATGCGGCTTTGAGTCTAAAATTTGTTTTATTCTTAGATCTGTGAATTTCCATATAAATATCGTATCTTTCATATAATTCAAATGTAGTTTTTAACTCACATTTATATCGAAATAAAAAATATTCGCATGCTGCGGTATTTTAACACACAAAATACTTGTTACAAGTTCTTCCATTACCAACTGAGCTGTCAGATTACCTACGATATGTTGATCCAAGCTAAAAGATAAAAATGATATGTTACTAAAATATTGCGCCGAAAATTAGCACTTGTCAATGCATATGTAACCCACCCGGGGCTTACACATTTATTTTTCCCACATTGGCGATCAAAAATCGAAAGTTATTTCATACCAGTGTTATTGCATCAGTAATAATAAAAGTAAGTCTGTAAGTGCAAAAAAAGTTATCCGAAAGTATCCACCATACAGTAAAAAAGTTGAAAATATAATTATCTTCGCATTTGTGCTGAAGAATTAATCGCTTTGGAATTGTTAACGCACAATTTTTCGAAACATAAGCGAATCTTCACTTACGAAGTTACCGTTACGTCCTCAAAACGTATCTTTTTCGAATCGTAATCGATATCGAATTCGATTGTTATACTCGCGAACTATTCGTAAATTTTTAAATTTTCGATATCGAAGTCGGATTTTGTGCCGTGTGGGAAATAGCAGAATTTTTGTGATAATGTTGGCGTTTCTTCTATATATATGTATGCATGTCTGCATCATTTAGCATTAAATATCGTTGCAAGTGTAACATAAAATAAGATGCAAGTCGTGTAACGATAAACACATCAACATTTGTAACTGTGTAGGCACGGTAAATAAACCCAAACAAGTATGCGCGTTAGCATAAGGTCAGAGCTTCTGACCACGAAGCAAAGGCTTTTAGTGGTCCTAACTGCGGTTAGGACAATCTAAAAATAAATTATATAAATAAAGCCCAAATTATATAATCAATTGATGATTATTTTGGATAAACAATAAATTCTTTTTGGCATCAATCCTATGGAATAAATTTGAAGATCTATACTATGCTTGCTTTCAGGTTTGTTCTTATTTTGTTCGCTTTGATGCAACTTACAGTCGAATTAAACGCGGTTCGATGCGAATACGGAAAGGAAAAAGTGAATTTTTCCCGACACAGGTTTTTCGACAAATTTTTTTCTTTTTAATATTTATAAATAAAAATATAACCCTCTACGAAAAACGGCACGTAAGCGTAGCGCAGGCGAAGTAATTTTCTCATATAAAACAACGAAAATGAACCGATTTTGCAATACGAAAACGTACCGTATATGTAAAGTTTGGAATAAGAGAATTTAACACTAAAAATTAGTCATTTGAATGTATTGGTACTACAACGCCAAGGTGTTGCAAAAGCGGTACGTTTTCCGAAGAGTTTAACATTAAAATAATTTCGTTTTATTTTTATATGAAAATTTATGCAAGTGTTAGTGAAATGGCGGTTCGTATACGGTACGGTTTCGTTTCGCAAAATGCGTTACGTTTATTTTTCTTAGAGGGAATTAACAAAAAAATAAAACAGCAAGATCTGTTGTATGTGCTGTGAAGGTCTTAAGTCATCAAATTAAAATAAAAAAATCCTCTTGATAGCCAACTATGTCACGAAAGTAAAAAAACTAAAACGAAAGTAATAAAATATTTCTCATGATATCACTATGTTGAATATATATATATACTATCATAGTTGGCTTTATGAAAAAAGACAGTTCTTGAACTACTACTGGTATGAAAGCAGAATGCTTTTTAAACATTTGGTTGCACTGAAGGAGGGAATGTTAATAAAATAAATTAGCAATCTTCCCAGAAATTCCATTTTTGGATAAAAGTTTCACTTCTACCGTGCGTGGCGGCCACACACATATTTTTTTAATCATTGAATGCTATTCACAAATAATGCAAATCACGAAGAATTTCAGAATTTTCAATTATTCTTTTTTTATTCATTATTCATTTTGTATTCATTATTCATTCATTATCCATTATTCACTTTTTATTCGTTATTCATATTTATTCATTATCATTTATTGTTTATTATTAATTTCTTATTCATTGTTCATTTTATATTCATTATTCAGATTTATTCATCATTCATTTGTTATTCATCATTCATTTGTTATTCACTATTAATTTTTATTCATTATTCATTACTTATGCATAAATTGAATGATTTAAAAATAAATAATGAATATCAAATCAAAAACGAATAAAAAATGAATAATGAATAAAAATTAATAATAAATAAAAAATTAATAACGAATAACAATTGAATAATGAATAAAAAATTAGTACTGCACATAAAAAATAAATTAAAATTCTAAAATTCTTTGTAATTTGCATTCTATATGAATAGCATTGACTCAATAACGAAAATGAATATGTATTTGAAATGAATAATTAATAAATTTTTTAATAGTTGAATGTGAATTGAAAAATTTTTTTATAAATCAATTGTTGTGGATTCATTGAATGTATTCTTCTGTCGTCATTCAGTTGTACTTAAAATTCAAAACTGAGTACAAAAATAAAACTTAATATGTTATTTTGTAAGTTAATAAAATTAAATTTTAAATTGATTCGAAAAGAAGTTATTCAAATTCCACTAAAAATTTAGTATTTTGTATGTCGAGATTCTAACATTTTAAGTATGATTAAGTTGTAGTTAGATAGATTCCATTTACAGATCAATAATAATTTTATTTTATATGCAATATATGTGTGTGTAAATAATTAATTTTAGTAATGTTTTCTTTTCTTGTCTCACTTTTTGTCTTTTCCTCTCAATGTACGCACGACACAAAAAAAAAATAATATTAACAATTTAACAAAGTAAAGTAGTTGGTGGAGACGTAAAAAGGTTGATGCAAATAGGCAAGTCTTTAAATTTGTTTTTTTTTTGCAGCTCAAATCGATGTCATAAGAATTTTATCCAAATTTAATGTCATTGAAAATGTTTTTTTTTTCATTGAGCCGCTTTGATTTTTTTTTTTTTCCTTTTAATTAATTGATTTCTGTTACTTTTTTTGTTCTACTCCCCCTCTGTAATCCAGCACATGAGTATAAACAGGGTGGTTTGAAAATACTTGCATGCAATATGTAAATCTTAAGTAAAGCAATTCAAATTATTGTTTATATAATCGAGACTGAGTTGAGTTTGTCCAAATTTATTTGAGTTTTTCAAACTACCCGCGCATTAACATTTTACGTCAGAATATAATTTTTTTAACAGTAATTCATGATTTAATATCCATTTTTAATTTTTTAAAAACCTTTTTTTTCCAAATACAGGCGCATCGTTTACAACGATCTGAGCACCATTTCGCCCGAACACTATACAAAGCATATCACGGCACGTTTTACCGACATTAAAGCCGTCGATAGCCCTGAAGATCGTTCGATCTTGATACAGATGCTTGAGAGCACGTATCGTTTTTTTCTCGGCTCCCTTGCGGGTGGTAAGTGAAACTAAAAAGAAGAAGAAGACTGCTTAAATAATTAACTTGCTCTTTTCAAATCTTTAGCTACGGGCGCTTCTGTAGTCTATCCTATTGATTTGGTGAAGACACGTATGCAAAATCAACGCACAGGTTCGTACATCGGTGAGGTCGCATACCGAAACTCCTGGGACTGTTTCAAAAAGGTGCAACACAACATATCTTTCCACTATAACTGGCACTAAAATTTTCATTTGCTTTTAGGTCATACGTCACGAAGGTGTTTTGGGTCTCTACCGCGGTCTGTTGCCTCAGCTGATGGGCGTGGCTCCAGAGAAAGCCATAAAGTTAACTGTTAATGATTTCGTGCGCGACAAATGCTCACCCAAAGATGGCATCATACCGTTATATTTTGAGATTCTAGCTGGCGGTTGTGTAAGTTGACCAAATTAAAAGCCAAAAAGTATCAGTCAGACTATATAAATACGTTTGTATTGCTTAGGCCGGCGCCTCACAAGTTGTCTTTACAAATCCGCTGGAAATCGTTAAAATTCGTCTACAAGTTGCTGGTGAAATAGCTACCGGCACCAAAGTTCGTGCCTTGGCGGTCGTTCGCGATTTGGGACTGTTTGGCCTGTACAAAGGTGCGCGCGCCTGTCTAATGCGCGATGTACCGTTCTCAGCCATTTACTTTCCAACCTATGCTCATACCAAAGCGATGATGACCGATGAAGATGGGTGAGTATTGAGAGAATTATTTGCTTAAAAAAATCATTAATTGTGCTTGTGCTGCAATGTGCCCGACATGTGCTATCATGTACCTCATTAGAAACTAAAATGTAGTCCTTTTATATGATTTTTAGGTGATGGATGCCTTTTTTAATGTTAACCCTTTCAGTCATAATGTCCATATATTGCACAAGATACTTTCGAAGATATTCGAAGAAATTGGTACAATGTGTTTTATTCAAAGTATTGACCATCGTTATTTACGGCTTTTCCCCCCCATCTTTCAGGCAGCATACGAATTTTGCGTTGAAAAAATGCCTCTTTTTCTGAGGCGATCCGAAAATTGACCCAATTTTCGGCTTCTTTATAAGAAGTGAAGGCCATGAGTCATCGACCACATATTTCTTGTTGAAAAACGTTAGTTGCGCAGTAATCTGCTAAGGTAAGCTAAGAATGTTATTTATTTTTTTTTTGCCAATGGAAGTAGGTTTTATTCCCATTTGAACAAATATTCAGGTCTAGTGCGCTCGATAAATCAGTAAATTATGACTAAAATGTGGATTTTAATCGATTAAAGCTAATAGTCGGAATAGGTTAGGTTAGGTTAGTATGGTTGAGACGGCTGCCCGTCTCGTGCAGTTAGGCCAATTTAGGCCCCTTGTGATACCATATAATATCCTTTAGCTTGGTGTTATAAGAATCCTGTCTCCGTTGAACCATCTCGTGGACTTAATGATTCTGTCGATTTTCTTAGGATCTATCTTAGAGATTGAAGCAAGAGAGTGAAAGAGGGGTCGACTGAGGGTATTTAGCCTCCTTCTACTTAGAGCGGGGCAGTGGCAAAGAAAGTGTTGTATGGTTTCCTCCTCCTCATCATCTTCACAGCCTAGACGAAGAGCGGGAGCTCATATCAAGCAGTGTTCGGTGAGTACTCCTACCAGAACAGAGAGTTTCGGTCTCCGAGTCCCAGTAGGGAGGAGGTGCGATTGCTGTAGTAAGAAGGCCAGGTAAGTCTGGCTGTGCCACAGGTGACCAGGTAATTCCACCGCTCATTGGACTGGCGCAGCGTGTTTCGCCTGCACTGGAGTTTAAAGGTGATCAAGGGTATACCTACCCCATCCTGTCGGATTAAGTTTAAACAAAAAAGTTATAAAACGTTATCTTCCATATTGGCTTAAGTGTATTTTCTACTGTGGGCAAAAAATATCGGGAATTTGTTTATATATTAAAAAATCTTTATTTATTTATCTTAATTCATTTCATTCCCCTCAAAGTAGTTCCCCCGGATGCAATACAGTTGTGCAAACCTTTTTCCAATTTTCAAAACCTACTGCAAAGTCGTCTTCCGGTAAAGCCTTCAATACCTTCTTTGTTTCGGTTTCTATCTCTTCTATTGATTCAAAACAGTGTCCACGGAGCGGTCTTTTGAATTAAGAGAAATAGCCAGAAGTCACATGGTGCTAAGTCAGGGGAATATGGTGGTTGCAGAACGATATGGGTCGATTTTTTGGCAAAATAATCACGCATTACGAGTGCAGTGTGGGATGGTGCATTATCGTGAAGCAAAAACCAAGAACTGTCTGCAAAAATCCGGTCTTTTTTGACTCACACCATTACGCAAACGACGCATAACACTCAAGTAGTATTATTTGTTGACAGTTTGACCGGTTGGAAGGAATTCGAAATGCACCACACCACGATAATCGAAGAAAACTGTCAAGATGACTTTGATTTTTGACTTGCTCTGACGTGGTTTTTTCGGTCTCGGCTCATCTTTGGCACGGTACTCACCCGATTGGTCTTCACCCTGTTGGTCTTCACACACATCAACGCGACGCTGTTTTTCCATTAAATTGAGCGCTTTTGGCACCCATCGAGATGTCACTTTTCTGAGGCGTAGTCACTCAAAATAGTTTTCACTGACCCTTCCGATATTCCAACAGGGTCAGTAAGGTCTCGGACTGTCAATCGATGATTTTGGAGCACCAATTCTTTGATTTTGTTGGCGTGTAGCTCATCAGTTGATGTTGATGGTCGTCCTGGCCGTGTGATTTGGCACAGATGTCAGCGACAGTAGTGCCACCTTGAAAAAACTTCTGTCCCTTCTATCCCCAAAAAATTTTCACATTTCCCGGTATTTACACTAAAAGCACAAAAAAGCTTATCCTGAGCAAACCTACCGCAGATCTCACGTTTTGGCTCTAGCAGAGCCAACTTCACATTTAACCCTTAAATGATGCACTACACCTGAGTTACCTTAAATGACACCAATGCGATTGCGAATGCGACACACCAATGCGAAAATTTACTTTTTGTAGAATGAAAAGTGTTGAATCAAATTATTTTCAAGACCTTTCAAAAAAATCCAAAAAAAGTTTTTTAAAAAAGTTTTAATTTTACATTGGTCACAAATCTATCTATAAATAGACGTAGGCAAAACAGTTAGGAACCGTTTTTCATCATTTTATTTTAAAATGAATTAGAGCAGGGATCAAGAGTTCAGCGAAAATGTTTTATAGACATCTACCTGCTTTTAACAGGTCATACATATGATGTATTTCACCCATTGTGGGCTCATATGCACGTAGAAGATCCGCATAAGAAAAGAAGAGAAAGAAAAAAACGTTCGACATTGTTTCGTTAAATTGTCTTTACACCGAGTTCGGTTTAGGTGGATTAACTGGCCAACTTCCGCAAGTGTAGTTACTTTTTTTACATGGAGCTTTGCGCTCTATCTCTCTCCCCGCACAATGTGAGAGTAATGAGCATTTTTGGCATGCTCTTTGGTTTGATTAAATTAATTTTTTTGTGAAATGTTTTTCGGCAGAGTTCCCAGAATTGAGAATAATTTTAGTTTTGTCACATTATGAGGAAACATTAAACCAATGTTCATTAATATAGGTTAAGTCACTTGAGAGAAAAGCACTCTTTTTCCGCCTTTGCTCGAACTGTCAAAGTAGCTGTTAGCTAAAAATTGTACAGATTCAGGTTTTTTTTTTTCTTGATTTCCTTTTATCCATTCTGACAGTTCGACCGAGCTTCTCTCAAGTGACTTAACCTGTATTAATAAACCTTGCATTAAACCTGGGAATATTTCTTAAAAAGTGAACTTGGTAAATGTTGTTTGGAATTTTTGGTAGCCACATTATAAGGAAACATTAAACCTGGTAATATTTCTTAAAAAATGAACTTGGTAAATGTTGTACTTGTCAGAGAATCGAAATTGCCACATTCTCTTTTTGAGAGCAATAGAGTAATTGCAAAAACTCTCCGAAGATGGTCAGTGAATCGACCTTTACGTTTGCACATAAGCGAAGAAAGAGAAAGAACAAAACAAAGAATATAAACAGTTGAATATAAAAATATTTGTTGGCCAACCGTACACACAAAAAAGCTATCAGACTTACTAAAAAACTGATATTATATTTTAGCGTCAGCTTTTTAATTTAGTAGCAGCTGTAGCCTCTGTTAAGGTGGGACAAGACATTCGCGGCAGAGAAAACAGATCTTTTTTTAAAAATTCATAACTCAGTCAAAAACAAACATTTTTCCAAATTTTTATTATTGTACAGAATTGAACAAATTACAAGAAAAAAAATTAAAAAAAATATATTTTTCACTTATTTTACAGGTTTTATAGAGCTCCAAACTGGCGGCAGAGAAAAAACTGGGCCTCGTGGTTGCAGCGCTGGGAGTTGTAAAAATTGTCCGATCTGGAAAAAAATGACTTTTTTAAATCTTAACAAAATTGGTTATCGTATGACACGAGCTTTTTTTTTAAATTTTTTTTAAATTTTTGGTGATGTTCCAAATTTGAAAGTGTGTTTTTTCGAAAAAAATATTGGCTTTAAAAATTCATAAAAAATCGAAAAAAAAATTTTTAAAAAAAGCTCGTGTCATACGATAACCAATTTTGTTAAGATTTAAAAAAGTCATTTTTTTCCAGATCGGACAATTTTTACAACTCCCAGCGCTGCAACCACGAGGCCCAGTTTTTTCAAGTTAAAAAAATAAAAATTTCGTCAAAAAATGAACCCGCTAGAGCCGCAACCAGTACGAAAAACATGGTTTCGAGATAAATGCGTTCAAAGTTTGTGAACAAAGAAAAAAAGGTTACCTTCAATCTGCCATGCCTGCTTCGTACTGTATGCCTTCGTTATCTTGTGTTGTGCTGTTTCTTATAGTTTTTTGCAATCGTTTAGCAATTCGGGCTTCACCCTTCACCCTTCAAGTAGGTACGAAATAACAACAACCAAAAGTCAGGTAGCAAGTAAAACAAGTATATACCAGCTGCCGTACGTAGGTAGCGCAAAAATTAAAAAATGCATTCTCACTAATCCGGCTGTAACTTTTGAACCCGTAGGAAGAACTGATGGCGAATTTATTAGTAAAGTTGGTGCGTTCAGCAAAAAAAAAAAACAAAAAAATCTAATTTCGGCTACAAAAAACAATGCATTGATTTTGTCGTTAAAAAAGTGTACTTCAATGAAAAATATAGATAATTACGAAAAAATCAATTTTATTTTCTGCTTCTTTTTAACCTAGCTATTATTTTGGAATCTCCATGGTTGAAATATGAGGATGTCGCAGGGCTCAGCGAACTCTCTTCTCAGTACCCATAATTGTCAAAATCAGCCAATTTTGAGAATGAATACGAAAGAAGAATGGTTGGAAAAAGAGAGCATTTGTAGATTTTCTATGAGCTGTCAACTTCGATTTGACAATTATGGGTACTCGCTCTCTCCCTTGCGACAACATTATAATTCAACCTCGGAAAGCTCGCAGTTCAGAGAAACAGGGAGAAACAGGATACAAAAGATCATGTATAAAAAGTAGTTGTAAAATAATTTTAAGTGTAGCAATATGACGCTAGGGAGTCAGAGATGCCGTTTTTAACATTATTCTTATGATAGAAATTGCCTTAAACCAATTATTTTTGATTTTTTTTTTCCTTATTTTTTCGATCAGAAATAAAAGTAATTTTGTGATCGTTATTTTTTCAATCAGAAATAAAAATCATTTTGTGATCGTTATTTTTTCGATCAGAAATAAAAATTATTTTTTATCGTTATTTTTTCGATTAGAAATAAAAAACAACAACCAATCACTGATCGATATTTTTCCGATCAGATTAAAAAAATTATTGTTTATATTGTATTATGTTGAAATAATATCGATTATTAACGCATTAATGATTAACGCATAAAACTGTTTTGAGTTAGAATTAAAAAGTTATTGAGCATATAATAAACAAAATTCATTCTAACCACCCTTCGAACCCTTGTTTACTATCATGCAAGCATATTGTCTTGGGCAAGGATTTGAACAATGATTTTGAGAAGGCTAAGGACAAAATTTTAGACAGGGAATTGGAAAAACATTTGGATAAGGATTTTGTAAAAGATTAGGGTAAGTATTTGGATTTGGGCAAGAATTTCGACAAGGAATTGCATAAGAATTTCGATAAGGTCTTGGGCAAGGATTTGAATAAGGACAAGGACTTAATTAAGAAAAAGGGGGAAAATAGCAGTTGTAGTCAAAAACAGTAGTTTTAAATAGTAGTAGATATGGAAGTTGAAATGGTAACAGAAAAAAGTAGTAAAAAATAGTTGGATAAAATAAAAGATCATAAATGGAATACAGTAGTATTATAAAGTAGTAGGAAATATTAGTAGAATTAGGTGGCAAAATAGTAGCAAGAAATGGTAGTAGAATATAGTAGTAGAAAATAGTAGTAGAAAATAGTAGTATTACATAGTGATAAAGGGTGATTTTTTAAGAGCTTGATAACTTTTTTTTTAAAAAAAACGCATAAAATTTGCAAAATCTCATCGGTTCTTTATTTGAAACGTTAGATTGGTCCATGACATTTACTTTTTGAAGATAATTTCATTTAAATGTTGACCGCGGCTGCGTCTTAGGTGGTCCATTCGGAAAGTCCAATTTTCGATGAGGCTTATTTCTGGTTGAATGGCTACGTAAATAAGCAAAATTGCCGCATTTGGAGTGAAGAGCAACCAGAAGCCGTTCAAAAACTGGCCATGCATCCCGAAAAATGCACTGTTTGGTGTGGTTTGTACGCTGGTGGAATCATTGGACCGTATTTTTTCAAAGATGCTGTTGGACGCAACGTTACGGTGAATGGCGATCGCTATCGTTCGATGCTAACAAACTTTTTGTTGCCAAAAATGGAAGAACTGAACTTGGTTGACATGTGGTTTCAACAAGATGGCGCTACATGCCACACAGCTCGCGATTCTATGGCCATTTTGAGGGAAAACTTCGGAGAACAATTAATCTCAAGAAATGGACCGGTAAGTTGGCCACCAAGATCATGCGATTTGACGCCTTTAGACTATTTTTTGTGGGGCTACGTCAAGTCTAAAGTCTACAGAAATAAGCCAGCAACTATTCCAGCTTTGGAAGACAACATTTCCGAAGAAATTCGGGCTATTCCGGCCGAAATGCTCGAAAAAGTTGCCCAAAATTGGACTTTCCGAATGGACCACCTAAGACGCAGCCGCGGTCAACATTTAAATGAAATTATCTTCAAAAAGTAAATGTCATGGACCAATCTAACGTTTCAAATAAAGAACCGATGAGATTTTGCAAATTTTATGCGTTTTTTTTAAAAAAAAAGTTATCAAGCTCTTAAAAAATCACCCTTTAGATATGAAAGCAGAAATAGCTGTAGAAAAAGTAGCAGCTAAAAGAAATTTCAATTAAAAAAGTCTTTTCAATAACGGCCATCGTCATGTACATACACATGATCAAAAAATAAATTTTTTAATCTGATCGAAAAAATATCGATCAATGATTGCTTTTTATTTCTGATATAAAAGAATATCGGCTAAAAAATAACTTTTATTTCTGATCGAAAAAATAACGATAAAAAAATTATTTTTGTTTCTGATCGAAAAAACAACTATTATCGAAAGAAGTATGATCGAAAAAATAACGATCACAAATAATTTTTATTTCTGATTAAAAAAATAACGATTAAAAAATAAGTTTTATTTCTGATTGAAAAAAAACGATCACAAATCTTTTTTTTCTGATTGAAAAAATAACGATCAAAAAATAGCTTTTATTTCAGATTGAATTTCTGATTGAAAAAAAACGATCACAAATCTTTTTTTTCTGATTGAAAAAATAACGATCAAAAAATAGCTTTTATTTCAGATCGATAAAATAACGACCAAAAAATTACTCTTATTTCTGATCGAAAAAATATTGATCAAAAAATAATTGCTATAAAACGATTGATGGATTGCTATAATCGTTATTGTCGGTCCCTGGTTAGAAACGCAAATCCAGCGTCATTCGATAGTTGAAATGTGCGACAAATTTGTCGTTCGTAAATTAGAACTCTAGAGTAAATAGAAAAAAAAGACCAATAGTTTAAATTTTTTGACAGAGCGAATTCGCCCTAGCGTGCCATTTAAAGGTTAAAAAACACTACCAAAATTTTTGTGAGACATGATAGCACACTTTGGTCACATTGTAGCACACATATTTTTTTAATAATTTTTTTTTTTAATAATACATAAAAAAAGGACAGTGATAACTCTGTTGACATGATTTTTATTGACTTTATCTTTGCTTACTCCTAGCTACAATCACCCGCTGACTTTATTGGCATCTGGTGCCATCGCCGGTATTCCCGCCGCCTCTTTGGTAACGCCCGCCGATGTGATTAAGACACGTTTGCAGGTAGTCGCACGGACTGGTCAGACCACATATACGGGAATCTTTGATGCTTTCAAGAAAATTTTGATAGAGGAAGGTCCACGCGCCTTTTGGAAGGGTACTGCTGGTAAGTCTCATTTAGATCTGCTCAACGTTCAGCATCTTAACCCACATTATGCAACTTTCTTGTAGCTCGCGTTTTTCGTTCATCTCCTCAATTCGGTGTTACACTCGTTACCTATGAACTGCTCCAACGTCTTTTCTATGTGGACTTCGGTGGCTCTCATCCCACCGGCTCCGAAGTGCGCAAAGTCTCACAAGTCAGCCATATGCATTACAATGTTAATCCCGATCATGTGGGTGGCTATCGTGCGGCGGTGCCACTACTCAATGGCATCGAATCAAAGTTCGGCCTGTATTTGCCACGTTTCGGTATGTCTAAAACAGCAGCAACAGCATCGGGTAAATTCCCTACATTAACGGGTTCATGATGATTTCTCCAACGTCGTCGTCATCATCAGTCAAACGTCAACGTTAACTAAAATTTCGCTAAGCTTAAATATTAAAAAGTACACTCAGCTAAAGAACTATTCATAAAAAAAGTATATATATATATATATATTTTGCTAGGAGAAATTATATTAAATAAACAAATTTTTTCAACTTTAGTCAATGCAGTTAGAAATAAAGTCAATATATACTTACTTAATAGAACTCAAATTGGAATAACAGGAAATTTTCAATAAACAAAAAATAACTACCTTAAAATACTAAAAAATATTATAAGAAGGGCAAAGAAATTGGCCAATTTGCGAAAAAAAAAAATAATAATATTGAAATTTTCAACTCTGCACAGTTTTAAACCTAAAATATTTGAGATTTTATGCAAATTTGCAACACTGTTACAAAAAAAAAAAAAAAAAAAAAAAAAAACAAAAAAAAAAAATTAAAAAACAAAACAATAAATGACCTCTGTAGATAATATTTAAAAAAAAAAGAAAAAAACCTAAATTGTTGAAAATACCTTTTAACTTATGTATTAAAAAGATATGTTTAAAAATTCTTTGCTGAAATTTTTTTTTTCCAATTTATTTTTAAAACTTATGCTGCCGCCCTAAAAAAGGCATTCCGACTGCACAATTTAAAAACCATAAAAGCAAAAAAACCTAAATTACAGCAATTAATTTTTATTCAAGTTTAGTAGTTTATTAATCAAAAAAATGTCAGTTTTAAATTTGTTATACCATGCATTGTATCTTTGTTTTGTCAACTTTTCTCTTAACTATTTAACTATCACTTAAATTGCTTGTACATAAAAAAACAAAATTCTCCTAAGTCTACAAATTAATTTTTTTTTTTTTGTGTATTTAAGAAGGTATAGTGGTAGTTAAAAGGTTAAAAGACTAAACAAGCTTTATAGCATTTAATTATGGCTTAAATAGAAAATTTATTCCTCATCAGCTTGAATCATTTATTTTTTAATATTATATTTTTTTTCTCGTGTGAAAATGAACATGTATTTGAAATTGTTATTAATTGTAGTAAGTAAAATATATGAAATATAATTTTGTTAAAAAACTTTTGTGCAAAATTTCAACTTATAAGTTTATATAAAATAAATAAAATATATTGAAATAATTGTGTTTATTGAAATATTATTTATAAAGTGTTAAAGGACTTAATTGTTATTTATAAAAAATATCAGGGGTAGTAAAAAGAAATCCATTATTTTTGCATGAAATTTAAGGCTTTATTTAGCATAGTTATTATGATCCAATTTAGTTCAAATATGCACCGTTTTGTTCGATACAATATTAGAATTGGCAAAAAACTGAAACAGTTCATTTTCACGAGCTTCTCATTAGACGAATGTTTTACCACGAAAATCAATCACCAAAGACAGGAACCGATGGTAATCACTTTGTGCCAGGTCCGCACTATCGGTTTGATGCATAAGAATCTCAGATTCAAGCTGCCGGAGCGGCTGGCAAGTCATTGTCGATGTGTGTGGCCTGACGTTGTCCTGATGCAACACAATTTCTCTTCTTTGTTGAGGTTTAATTGTTGACAGTACCTACAAGTCCGAATTAAGAGTTTGACCGTATTGGTAATCCAAACAGGCCCCTTAGCCAAGGGGAGTTTTAGGTGTTCAAACCCCCCTCCCCACTTAGGGTTCAGAAAATATGAAAAAATTATACAAATGGGACTATTAAATTCAAAATGTGATTTTTTTATTAGATAAACTGAGAAAATTATGTTAATTTACTTGAGTTTACGTAATGATGAATGAGATTATAAAATTGTTGAATAAAATAAAAAATCCCTACCAAATTGACTCCGTGAGTGTTCAAATAAATAAGCTATTCTATTATGTTTTTCCCTGCAACATTTCTTCTCAACACCCCCAACCCCTATCTGACACCCTTCTGGGGGTCCCAATACAAAAATCACGAAAACTGTCGACTATAGTTTATATCTCTGCCGAATTAATCTCTAGAGGGGTCAAATATATGAGCTGAGTCTATTATTTTTTGCCCTTTAACAATTATTTTAAGCACACGTACCTCCTATCAGCCACTTTTCTGGGAATCCACACACAATCTGTGCATTATAGTTCATATCCCATATGAGATAGTCCTGTAATTTTCTATGTTTCAACATTTTTTCTAAACACATCTACCTCTTATATGCCACCCATCTGGGTTTCCCCACACAAAAAACATAAAAGCTGTCGATTATAGTTCATATCTTTCCCGAATTATTCCAGGCTGGATTTATATATATGAGCTGGTCCTATTATTGTTTGCTCTTCGACATTATTTCCAAGCACACATAAACCCTATATGCCACCTTTTTGGGTGTCCCCATACAAAAACAGAATATTTAATAGTGAATCAACAACCCCTGCATCAATTCGTTTATGTAGCCTTTAGCGCTTTGTTCTGTTGCTCTGCAGGACGCAGGTTCGATTCATGCTCTAGTTTTATGGAATATTTTTGTAACGCAACGCGTACTGTGTAAGGGGTATATTAACTTTGTCATTCCGTTTGTAACGCCAATAAGTAGGCGTGGCAGGTATAGAAAAGTATATATATTTTTGATCAGCATCGCCACCTGAGTCGATTTTCGTGTGTCCGTCTATCTGTTCGTCTGTCCGTCTGTATGTCTGTGATCACGGTTATAATAAAAAAAAAAACGAAATGACCTTTTCAGCCCTTGAAAGGACTTTGACCGAGCTTCTTATGATCAATTGTGTAGTGTGTAATGTGAAATGTTTGCACACAAATGATCGAGAACTGGACCTACATATTTTACGCCGACTCCGAACGGCTTATGTTCTCAAGAAGCTTTTCATGGCAGTTTTTACTCTCTGAGGTTTGCCATTGTCTGCAGAGAGGTGACGGCCGAACAGAAAAATTAATTCAATTGAAAAAACTTTCTGAGTCGGATGGAGGATTCGAACCTGGGTTCTGTGGCGTAAGAGTCACACACTCTACCCACTACGCCACGGCCGCCACTGTACTTTTTAGCCGTACTTTTAAAGTTATCGCGGTGAAATTCAAAATATTAGTTCTTTCAAAAAAATGGAGATCAAGGTCGAGAATGAGCCAAATCGGATGAAAACCTCGCCTACGTCCCATACAAATTGACTTTCTTTTAACCGTTAAAAATCCACAAAAATTGAAGAAATGAACGTACGCTTTGATCTTTTGATCTTTGATCTGACTATTATATTTGGAAAAATCGGATGAAAACCTAACTCCCATACAAAGTAACTTTATATTATCCGTAAAATATCTTAAAAAATCTGCTCAAATTACAGAAATATCTTGAAATTTTGCACATAGGCAAATATATATATGATATATTTCATATATTATATATGATATAAGCCAGCACTATGATATTTGGCAAAATCGGATGAAAGCCTCTCCTACCTCCCATACAAAATGGCTTTATTTAAAACGTAAAATCTCTAAGAAATCTGCAAAAATTAAGGAAATGTTTTGAAATTCTGCTTTGATATTTAACATAAACCATCTCTATGATATTTGGCAACCACGCCTACCTCCCATACAAAGTGACGACATCAATATAGAAAAACTTTCGTAAATATATAAAACTGAATGACATCGGGTCTGTATGTACCCAAATTCCGCCCACATCTTTAATCCAATCCATACATATATTCATCGGTATAATATGGAGTCCTTAGACTAGAAAAGTGGGTGTGGCATTTTAATTTTAATCGAACTTCTGTTACACCGTGTGTCTGGCTTTAATAAAATGTTGCACACATAATCCTTGGACATTGGAGCAGTCTTAAGTTTGTAACATTGGTAGTACTAGGCAGGGGGTGTGGCACTTTATTTTCAAACTAGCTCCATCTACACAGTTTTTCCGATTTCAATCAAATTTCTTATATATATTCGTTAGTATAACTCCCGAGCTCCCTCCACACCGTTTGTTTGACTTAAGCCAAATTTTGCACTCATATTATTTGGCATAAGGATCATTCGTTAGTTTATAAAAGTGAGCGGTACTAGACAGGGGGCGTTATTTTTAATATATTTTCATTTTCATCTCCACAATTTCTCCGATTTCAACCAAATTTCGCACATATATTATTCAGTATAATGAGAAGTTGTAAGCCTACAGAAAGAAGTGGGTGGGGCTGGATCAGGGGAGTGACAATTTAGTTCTAATCGAACTCCATCTATACCATTTGTCCTATTTTAACCAAATTTTGCAAATATATTCTTTGCCATAGAGAGCAGTCCGTACTTTATAAAAGTGGGCGGAATTAGACATGGGGTGTGACACTTTCATTATAATGGAACTCCTTCAACACCGTTTTTCTGACTTCAACCAAATTTTGCAAATATATTCTTTGGAATAATCAGCAGTGATTAGTCTAAAAAATTAGGCGGAATTGAACAGGGGCGTGCCGCTTTAATTTTAATCGAACTCCTTCTTTAGCCTTTGTTCGACTCTTTTTCAAATTTTCCACACACGTTTTTAGGAAGAATGAGCAGTCAGTAGTCTAGAAAATTGTGCGGAATTGAACGAGGCGTGACACTTTAATTTTAAGCGAAATTATTTTACACCGTTGGTATGAATTTGCACATACCAATCAAATTTTGCACATATATTCTTTAGCATAATGAAATGTCTACAAAATTACTCTAAGTAGCTGCTAAGGGTAATATTAAATTAAGCGTATGATACATACAAGTTTTATAGATGGGTAAAGACTTCGAATATACTTAAATACGGTCGCGGCGGGGGGGGGGGGGGCGTATTTTAGCTTCGGTATCCTGCCAAAGCTCCATTCCTTACTAGTTTATAATAACACTTGGAAAAGACACAAGCAAAAAACAAAATGAAGAAAGCGGTTGTGTGTCAGCAAAACAACAAAGATGAAACATACGTTGATTTGAAACAAGTTTGGCAGTCACTCACTTCTCCGATCTTATTTCCTTTGCCCCTTTTTATTTCCTGTAAAAATTATATTAGTATAACTTCAAAAACACAAAAGCTTTGCGATGTTTTCTGCTTGCCTGGTAGCTGACTCAGAAATCCAAGCATTAACAGGGCTAATCTTAACGGTGAAAACATAAATATTGCTGACGTTAACGTTGCTGATCTGAATTCATGACTTTTACCCCTGCTGTCGTTAACGTTGCTGATGTGAATTCATGACTTTTACCCCTACCAAAAAGAGCTATAGTGCCGACTGGTTGCTGTGCCGAGCCGTGCCGAAAAGGAAAGCGTATAGCTCTAAGCTGCCTGCTTGGCTGACATTGTACGCACTTTGAGCATGTTTCATATGATTGTATGTGCAGCGTTTTTTAGCTTTTCTTTTTGGTTCGGTTCAGCACAGCAACCAACCGGCACTATAAACGCACCCTAAAGAAATTAAAAAAAAAAACAAAGTGTCACAAGTTGTGTTGTGAAATGTTTGAACCAAGGACCGAAAATAATTGTTATTCTATATTTCACAGCAGAAAAAGTTTGGTAATTTTCACCCATAAAACTTTTCGTTATGAATAACTTTTATTTTTAAAAAATTTTTTGGTTGCCGCGTAAGTTTTATTTTTGAGGAGTAAATTTTTAGGTTGAAGAGTAAATTTTTAGGTTTATTTTCCGAAATTAAATTTTTTCGGTTATTAGTGTAGAAAATCATAAAAAAGTTGACATTTTGTTTTGGGATGGACTCACACCCCTTTGCCAATGGAGTCTTTAAGAGAACTGGAAATGGAAGGGTATTCGGATAAAGAAGTAGATGACGATACAAATAGAAAGGTGAAGGCTGCGTATGCTGAAATTGATAATTTCAAACCACCACGCATTGACCTTGATAACCTGGAACCTTCTCGGATATTGGAGTAACCAAAAAAATGTATCACCCATTTTATGGCAACTATCTTGCATTGTCCATGCAACACTAGCAACTCAAGTTACTGTAGAGCGATATTTCTCAACTTTAAAGCTTATTTTATAACTTTAAAGCAATTTTTGATTAAAATTTAATCGACCATAAATACATTAAAAAAAAAAATACAAAAGCTAAAACTGAAACTTTTTATGTTATAACTGAAACAATTTAATTTCAGAAAATAACTGTTATTAGTTAACCTCAAAATTTATTCCTTAAAAATAAAAATTATGCGGCAACCGAAAAAAATGTCTTAAAAATAACAGTTATTTCTAACTAAAATGCATTTAAGCCGATTTTAATTATTAATTTAAACCAATTCCGAAAAAGTTTCATAACAGTTATGTCCCTGGCTTGAACACAAATGCTCGAGAACTGGACCTACACGTTTTATGCCGACTCCGAACAGCTTATGTTCGCAAAAAACTCTTTATGGCAGTTTTTACTCTCTGAGGCTTACCATTGTCTGCAGAGAGGTGACGGCCGAACAGAAAAATTAATTCAATTGAAAAAACTCTCTATATCATCTGAATTGAACCGGGGCTATCTGCCGTATGGGCCACACACTCTACCCACCACGCCACGGCCGCTCCTAAAGAAGTTTTCACTTCAAAAATAAAACAAAGCCTTACTGAGAGTAAATCACACTTAGGCCGAGTGCATAGTGAAGCATATGAGCATTGCGTTGCTGTGCGCAAAGTGTTTTGCTTATGAGTGCAACAGAGCGAGCGCGCAACACAGCGCTCATGTGCTTCACTATGAACGCTGCCTAAGTGCCTAATTGTTCACCTCTAAATATCTTTTACCAATGGATAAAGTTTCGGTTGTTTCAGGTGTGACTCTAAATTCAGCAAATATCAACTGATTAAACATATGCAGTGGTGAAATATTTGGCCCTTTGACACCCTGTTTAGAAATTGTACGTTTGCGAGACATAGCTTTTTAATGTTCTGTTCTCTCTCTCTCTCTCTCTCTCTCCCTCTCTCTCTCTCTCTCTCTCTCTCTCTCTCTCTCTCTTAAGGGTTAATAGGATAAAATATTTTTCAAAATTGTTCCTAATTTATTCTAATTGTTGCTAATGGTTAGTTATGAATGCATCATTTGTATGTTTGTATTCTTGTATGTGTACGAAATATTTTTTAAAGGAACACACTGGAAAAAATTCGATGTAAATCAATTAATTTCTAAATATAGCTCATTTCGAATTGAAACAAAGTGGTTTTTGTTGTTGTTGTTGTTGTTGTGCTTGAACTTCTGATGATTTTTGAAAAATGTTTTATTTGTGCTATTTTTTTGTATTTTCTTTTTTTTTCAACAGTATATTTGACAAAGTCATCATCGGCGCACAAACGGATATATTTAAGTATCTTGTTATATTTCTAACGGGGCTGTTTTTTTAGTTTCATAGAGATTATATTTTTTTCTTTACTACTTTTTTAACATTATAAAAATTTCAAATATTTTGACATAAATTTCGATTTTTAGCATTTGGCTGCGCATTAAAAAAAAAGCTGTTATATTCTGTAGTTGAAGCTTTTTCCCTACACTACGTATACAAAATTTTCAACTGTGTTCCATTAAAAAAATTTAATAATTTCATAAATATGCATAAGAAAACAAAAAAAAATATATATATATAATATACCATGTATATTAAAAGAAGGGATAAAAATATTTCATTGCCATAATGTTTGTTGTTTAAAGGTATGTATGTATATAATTTTTTGTTTTTCAAAGTTTTACTTGTTTTGGATTAGTATAATAAACATGTCAATAAAATAACGTGTTAGTAAAATTTTTGAAAAATTTTCTTTTCTTTTTGTGATTAAAATATTCGAGTAAATATATGTGGATGTGTATAGTCATAGTTTTGAATATTAATATTTTTAAAAAAACTTGCCACTTTAGAGCTCAAAAACTTTCTCTAGGTTCTGAACTGGATATTTCACTTTAGATGTTTCTTTTACGTTGTTGTTGTAAATTGGCTTATGAAATGTACCTCTAGAAAGCAATGATTTCCGCAGAAATGTAAATAAGTATTTTTTTTCTTTTGTTTAACTAACTGAAACATATTTACATAAATCAAATTTCAAATCGTAATGTTAGTACATATATATAGTTATGTATATACGAGTAAATAGGTAATTTTGTTTTTGTGTTAGTAGTAGTAATTAAGGTGTTATATTATATGTGTGTGTGAATGTGTTAAAAACATGCTTGTAAAACACTTGTATAACACCTTTTCAAATAATTTTTTTTTCCAATAGATAATGGGTAGTTTAAATAAGATTAAATATGTTTTTAAGATATAAACGTGGGTAAATAGTGTTTTATATAAGTTTTTGTGTGTTTTCTTTTCTTGAACACGCCATTCAATTTGCTTTTTTAAAAACTTCTTGGTTATCATAATTATAATAAATGATTTTTTCCTTTTTTTTTTTTTAATTTTCATGCTTCTTAAAAACTACAAAATAAATTTTGGCCTCATGGTACAACTGGTATATACTGTGGAAAAAAAATACCCACAAACTCTACTAAAAGTTTCGCAGTTTCAAGTATTTTTTCAGTGTATACAGTCTGCCAGAATAGCACAAAAATAGTATTTAAATAAAATTTGACTAGTTTTAGTCTCTCGTTTCACTTTGATTTTGATGAAATGAATAAAATTGTGACTCTTAGATGTTGATTTGGTTTGGTTTGATTTAGATTTTTCCTTCATTTCATTGTTTTTTTTTTTCGTTCACTTCACTTTCCATCCTCAAGATTAGTATAGTATAGTATAGTATTCAACGTTAAAACGTGCAAGTATCATGTTTAAAATAATAATTATTATTTTTATTTTTAATCAAGTTATAGGTTGATCTCCTATTTTTTTTTTTCGTAATGTTCCTAAGCTTATATAGAGTAAAAAATGTAAGTTCTGTCTCTCTATTTCTAAATCGTATTCTAAGTTCTGATCGTTTAATTTTAAATTCTCTCTTTTTTTATAAGAATTCTTATATATGTATGATTATGTTCTGCCTCTCAAGCTTATCTACTAGAGTTGAATTAGTAAATTTTAAAAATGAAACCATTCTGTATACGTAGGGTGGGGGATGGTGCGAACTGTGAGGGTAAAATTACCTCCAATCTGACATATGCGCAGCGCAAAGCTGTACAATAAAAAAAGCAGCTATTTAGTTTTTCAAGTTTTTTTGTTGATATTTCATTTGTTTTTTTAATTTTTTAATAAAATTGTTTTTTTTTTATAAATTTTAAAGCGTAAACTTTTCAGTGTATCAACAAGAAAACTAGCTGCCATGGTTGTTGTTGTTGTTGTTTTGACATTTCTAAACGTTATATTTTCGTTCTACGTTTATATTTTTCAGCTTAATGTTAGGTTATAGCGTAAATGATGACACGATCTTGTTGGTTCATTTCTGATGTGGTTTATATATATAGATATATGTATGTTTTTGAATTTGTTATCGATTTTGATTTTGTTGTTGTTTGCTTTGGAGCTTGATTTTGATTTTGTAATGAATGAGATAATAGAACACAAATAATTAATATTTATAATTAATTTTATATATATTTATAAAAAAAAAAAAAGAGATAATAATTTTTTTTTAATTTTAAGTTTGGTTGGGTGTTTGATTTTTTTTTGTTTTTTGTCTGATTGCTTGATGTTAATTAAGACACAACTTAGGAAACTTATGCCGCTTCCTCGCCTTCTTCGTCCTCTTCCTTGCCGGTAAGCATGGCAATAAGGGCGGCGGTATCGATTTGATTCTTATCGTCAATGACCATTTGATCGTAGGCATCATCGACCTCCTTCATTGTGAATTTATCGCCAAAGTTCATCAGCATTTCACGGAATTTGTCACCATCGATAAGACCATCGTTGTCGAATGATTTGAAGGCAGCAATAACGACTTCATCCTCGTCATTGGCACCGGATGTTGCCATACGGTTGGCGAAGAGTGTCAGCAATTGGGTGAAGTTGATTGGGCCAGAGGCTTCAGACAACATAGCATCCAATTCCTTGTCGTTGGCAATTTTGCCTACGGAATCGAAAGCGGCACGCAAATCGTTCTTGCCAATGATACCATCCTTGTCGGCATCCATTAGTTGGAAAGCCTAGAAGACAAGCGTGTAGCCAGGTATGAGCACAGTTATGCATATTTAGTAGGTCAGAGCCTTAGGGTGTTAATTTTTTTTTTTATGGTTTCTGATTTTGTGCACGCTTAATATAGTTAGTAGTGGGTCTTTGAAAATACTTACTTCCTTGAATTCGGCGATCTGTTTCTGCGAGAAAACGGAGAACACACTGGAGCCAGCGCGCTTCGATTTCTTTGAGCCACGTGAGCCACCTGACGCCCTCTTCGATCCAGTGGTTGAGGCTGGAGCTGGGGTGGCAGCTGGTGCAGGGGTTGCTGCCTCAGATGCTGCTTCAGAAGCGGTTTCAGAAGTACCTCCCTCTTCCTTGGTCTTCTTCTTCTTAACCTTCTTCTTCTCATCGGCCTATGTAGCGAAAGTGAAACAAACATTTTCATTAGGATATTTTATTGAACAGTCATTTTGGAGTCGATTTCTCAAAAGGTGCAATAAATACAAAAGTGGTCTAAACGGTTTTCGCAGAAAGCAAAAGTACCTATATAGTACTCTTCAATTACTTATAATCAGAGCTAATATATTACTCTTAAGAAACAGAGTATTTTGTATTTTTTTGTATTTGTATTTATAAGTTCAGAGTAAGTGTTTAGAGGCTTCCAAGTATTTTATTTTTAGTAGTAATTTTTTTGCTTTTATAATTCTTTCCAAAAATCTTTAAATGAAGAGTTTTCAAAAGTTTTTATTATATAAAAGTTAAGAGCAACATAACTTTTAGTCTTTAAAGTTAGTCTTTAAACAAGAGTTATTTATAATTTCTATTTTTAACTTTTATAAATAGAGGTAAGTGTTAATAGTCTTCCAAGACTTTTAAAAGTAATTTTTAAAAAATTCTAAAGAATTTTCTTTTTAAAAGTCAGTTTTGTGAGTCTTTTGAGACTTATATCTATACATATATTTATATACTTTCGGAATATTTTTGTTTTATATTACAGCCAGTTTCGGGACTTTTTGTCAGTTACGGCTGTTGGGCCTTAATATGAAACTTCAAAATCTCATGAAAAATATCATATAATGTGTATGATAGAACAAAAAGTAATTGAAAAAATTTAATTAATTTATATTATATAAATAATGTTTTTTATTAGTGTCTTTATCAATTTCGGCCAGTTTTGGCCTTTTTTGCCAGTTACGACTGTTTGGCCTCAATATGACCAAAACTGAAACTTCGAAATCTCACGGAAAATCTCATATTTTATATGTCTTACGACGAAAAAAAAATTTAAAAACTTTATTTAATATTATTTTTTTATATAATTGTTTTTATTAGTGTCCGATATAAGTATTGTATTAGTGTCCGTTCGAATATTCGGTTTCACTTTCGATTTCAGCCAGTTTCGGCCCCTTTTATAAATTACTGCTGTTCGGCCTCAATATGACCGAAACCCAAACCGAAACTTTAAAATCTCATGACAAATTTCATATTTTGTGTTTTACGACAAAAAAAAAATGAAAAAAAATTTAATTTATATTCATTTCATATTAAAATTCTTCTTTTTTAAATATGTATGAAATGTTATGTTTTCTGCTTACTTTTGATGGAATAGTTATTTAAGAACAAAATTAAATTTTAATATAAATACTCAGTTTTGGTAATGGCTGAATATTACAAAAAGATACGAATTTTGGTATCGGTTTCGGTCAAACATACTTCTTCAATCTTACTCGGACACTACTTGTAAACCAAAGTTTGAGATTTATTTTATCTTTAATTTAATTAAAAATTATAATGATCAGTTTTTATGTCTTCTTTAAAAAAAAGAATTAAAAAAATTATTTCGATATAAAACTCTTGATTAATGTTCTATTATGTGGATGTTTTATAGAATTTATTTTTTTTTTTAATAATTTTTTTTTAAGCTATAACTTCCCTTTTTAAATTATTGCTCTATGTGACTTTTAATTTAAGCCTATACTATTAAGATAATAATTTATTAAAATATTAAGAAAAAGGAAAAGAATTTTTAAAAATATTTTCAAATATTTGAATATTCCAAATGTATGTATTATATATTATAATATTCAAATATAATATAAATATTTGAATATTTCAAATATATGAAAATATTTTTGAAATATGTTAAAAAAATTTCAGAAAACGTTGAATTATTATATATATTTTTATTTCAACGCCTCTTTTTATGTTTTTTATACTCAAAAATTAATGTAAAAAAAGCTTTTTTACGGTATTCACATATGATACAATCGCTTTTATTTTATATTTTTTCACGATATTAATAAATATTTAACATTAGTATTGTTAATACTTCTAAATAATTTATTTATTTTTTATTAATGTCAACTATAACTTTATTTTTTAGATTTAATCAACACTCAGGGGATGCCCCTTATAAATGCGGAAGCATTGTGTTGAATCGGAAGACGGGTGATAGTTAGTTGGAGTAGTGTCGGTGAAGATTTCATTTAAATTTACACAGATTGAAACTGCCGGGAAACACGCTCGCAGGGAGATTGTTCCACAATTTTACTAAGCGACTGAAGAACGAATTATCTCGGTAATGCGATGTTCTATTGGGCAAAGAGGCAATGGTAAATGGATGGGCTTGGAGAGCTGCCTTGACAAAAACTTTTGTTGACTCTATACTGACAAAAAATGTATCAACTCAACCTAGGAATTCATCAATATGAAAAATATTGTTCTAATTGGCGAATCTCTGGTCGATTTGATAAATTTTTTATCAGTATAGAGTCAACAAAAGTTTTTTTCATGGTTTTTTCTTTGAGTGTAGGAAACACACGAGCTCTATTGCTCTATTTATTGCTCTAAGCGACTTTTTATTTTAATGCAAGCTTATATTATTTAAATGAGTTAAAATATTAAAAAACTAAAAAGTTGTTAGTAATATTTTAAAATCTTTGAGATAATATATAAATTCTATATTATTTATTTTTGTTTCAACGACTTTTTTTTTATATACTTAAATATATAAAATAAAAAAATATTTTTTTATTTAGGTATTCACAATGAATACCTTTTGTATTTTTACAGCTTTTTTATGTTTTTTTCGCAATATTAGTTAATTTTTAATATTAATATTATTTGTTTTTTCTTTTAATAATTAATGTGTTTTTTATTTTATTTTTTTTATTTATTGCTTAATGCGATTTTTTTTATTTCGAGTTAAGTTTATATATATGAATAATGATTTAAATTTTAAAATATGAAAAAGTATTAAAAAAATATTTTAAAATATTTGAGAGATATGTTAAATAAATTTCAAAAAACATTTATTATTACATTCAATTAGTTTTTTATATTTGAATTTTTTATACTTAAATATTTTAAATAAAAAAAAAATTTTTTTTGAGGTATTCACGATGCGATACAATCGCTTTTATTATGTGTTTTTGTAAATATTGGCTGTAATCACGATGTTGTGTGGTTTTACTTGATGAAAAATTAATCATTTTCTGTTCCTTTTTTTAATTGTTTTTCTTTTCTATATATATACAAAATTATATACAGTAATTATTTTTCATAAAAACTTCGGTTCTGAGAAATAAAAATGCAAAGTTAATATAACCATTGGGGACGATTCGGCCAATCCCCGACTTATTATATATAATATAACCATTTATTTTAAGCATCTTTATCTCAACTAAAACAATAAAATGAAAACTTTTCGAAACAAAGTCTTTTTCTTATAAAACAAAAATTCTAATAACAAAACATCATATTAACTTTTCATTTTTTCCGATAATTCGTACATAATTTATTATAACAGTTCCATATTTCCACTTTACACAAAATACATCAAATTGTGAATACCTCTATTGGCTTTTATGAAGTTGAAAAACAAAATTTTTACTTTGAGTATAACGATTACGCAATTTAAAATATTTTTAATGCTAGAACGAGACAGCATAAGCAATTCGAAAAGATTACCTTCCACACGCTCTGTATATCAGAGAAGTATCAGATTACCTTGGTAATGCGTTGGTATGTGGTATGTATCCATTTTTAGATTAGTTCTCTTCTGGGGCAAGTTCTCTTTTACGTGTATGCGTAAGGCTATTTTTAATATTTTCAATTTATTTTTACACTGTGTGGGTGTGTACATTTTCATACTTATTTTTTACTCCATTTTACATTTTAGGTTTCTACATATTTTCGAATTTCTGTTTGCTTTGATTTGAAAAAATTTTCTTCTGTCGACTAAAATCTTTCCAATAGTGAAATTCCCAAACACCTTAACGATGACTGGCGCTTTCGTTAACTAGCGAAAACTGTCATTTTCTATGAACGTGGCACGCACCATGACAGATAACGATAAATATTATTATCGTTAACTTTCTATCGTAACCTATTCATATTTTAAATTTTTATTGGCATTGAATTTGATCCAATTTGAAAACTTTTGAAAACTTCTTTAAGTCACGTAACACATTTTCGAAATATTTTAGAAAATTTTACATAAATTACGCGTTCCTCAGTAAAAACTGGAAGAAGAGCATTTACATTTGTCAAAGTAAACATAACTAGTTTGGGTATTCATAAACAAAGTAAGACTACTGTAATGCAAAAAAAAAAAAAAAAGCGAAAAGGAGTAATGACCCAACAGCATCTCAACGGCTTACTTCACTAATGCACTTTAAATATTTTCTATTCCTTTGAATACACTCGCTGTGAATTTTTTTAAAGTTTTACCTGCTTTTAGTAAACAGTTTAATTATATTCCATTGTATTGACTATCACTTTCTCGCATAGGAAAAGTTGTTATGAGTAAAAAAAAAAAAAATTGTGTTGATGTATCCTTATTGCAGGTGATCGTTTAATAATTTTAATCCTTTAATTTGTTTTTTAACAACTTTATATCACACACATTTCTATCACAATTTGTCTTTCTTGCTTTAGATTCTTATCACTTTTTTAATATTCACTTTTAAAAATTTTTTCTGTGACTGTTCATTTAATTTTTTTTTTTCTTTTTGTCTTATATAATATCCACATTTAAGCCACTTTTGTATCAAGTAGTCCTTTTTTTTTTTTTTGTTGTTGCTTACCATCTTGTTAGAGTTACTTTGCGGTGTCTAAACGGATCGAGCGGTCAGAGCACACTGAGTGTTCTGGCTGATTTTATCGTGTAGACATCGATGTTTTAAGTCATTTTTCGGCGCAGATTTTCCAAACTTTCCCACCAACACATGCGCGTTATTGTTCGGCGTAGCTTTGCCTATATCATGCATACCATGGCATCCATTGTGCGGCCATGTCCCAGTGTTTTCTATATATGTTTGTGTGTGTATCAATGTGTTCTATATCCATTCCTTATTTAGTATCTGCATGTCGTGGTTTCTGCCAACGTTTAGTGGGGTTTGGTGGCTGTTAGCATTTGGCCGGTTGGCCCGTTCTGCGCCGATTGTTGTTTGTATTTTTGTGCTTTTTTGTATTTCCCATCACTTCTAAATTTAAATACTCTATCACTGCATGCGTGTGTGAACAAGCTGCTGTTATTTTCTACGGTCCGATCTTCAAATTCAATAGTATATTTGTTGAAAAGCAACAACAAAAGTTATATGAAAATTTTATAAATTAACTAAATTTTTTATTTTTTATTTTTTTTTTCTCAATAGGAAAACATTTGGATTTTTCAAACGTATTTCATAGCACGCAAGTCTGTCTATATTTTTGTTAGCATAACAACAACAACAACTTTCAGACCCCTCCACCCATTCTATTCATTCTCAGGATTTCACCTACACATAACGTAGATGAAAGATATTTTCTTTTTCATATGTATTTCAAATTGCTTGTTGAACTTTTACATTAGTATTGGTGTGATTCTATATAAAAGTTTTATATTGTGCAACATTAAAACTCATTCGCATTCCGTCAGTGGTTCCGTTTGTAATTGAAGATTCATCAAAGATTTTATAAAAATACACAATTTTAATGTTTTTTTTTCTACTTAAAAAAAAGAAAAATAAAAGTATTTTCGTATACAATATCGGAAATATGATTATGTGTTGCCTAGATAATTTCACTAGGTCTTAAGTTAATCTTTTAAGAGCATCACAAATTGTTTTCCCTCAATGTTATGTCATGATGAATCAATGTATGAATCATTATAAAAAGTATTTTTCCCAAATTGAGGTTAGGTTCATGAACCATTTATAAAAGACCTTGATCTGTAAAACATAGACACAGATTTGCAGTATTTTGTGGAAATTGAAAACATAGAACAGTTATAATAAGTTATGTACGAGGTATGTGTATAAATGAAAAGTTAATTTAATGTTTTGATATCCGAATTTTTGTTTTGATATCCGAACTATGTTTTGAACAAGTGTAGTTTAAATTTTGTTGTTTTGGTTAGTATATAGAACCTTTTCATTTCATTTTTCATTTTTAAAACAGTAGCTTTTTAAAAAAAAAATTAAATATAAAAATTTCTAAATATATGTTCATATACTAAACATTTCGCAGGGCTGATCGCATTTTCTTCTCAGTACCCATAATTGACAAAATCAGCCAATTTTGCGAATGAATAGGAAAGAAAAAGGAATGAATACGAAAAAGAGAGCATTTGCAGGTTTTTTTATGGGCTGTCAAATTTGATTTGACAATTATAGGTAGTCGCTCACACCCTTGCGCTAACCTTACAACCCTTTCAGACCCACGGCGATAAATCGTTATAACTTCACAAAAAGTAAATATTTTTTTGCCCTATCTTCTTATTATTATTAAAAATGACAATTAAAATAATTTCCCATTTATATTATATGAAAAAAGGACCTCACACGTTTGTGTATTTTTGGCATCTAGCCCTCAAATTATGCTATATTTCTAATCAGAAAGGACACAAAAGCTTTTATAATTTTTTCCATTTTATTAATAAAATATTAAATAAAAAATTTTAGTTAATTGGTCGTTTGTGGTACATTTTAAAACAATCTTTATCCTAAGCAATACATAAATGGATTTTGCATTTTTGACATCTGGCTCTAGTTTGACTGACACACTCCGATTTGCGGCATCTTTCGGCTGTTCCATCTACCATTTCGGGCCAATGATCGTATCTGTCGTACCTTATGTCTTCTGGAGCATCATGAGACCGATATTTAATGTCATGATAAACCTCAGATAATTGAAGTTTTGGTGGTTCTCGGGGTGGTTGGTCCTTTGATTTTCTTATTTAAAATCTAAAAAAGATTTTATATTCTTTTTTCATCCTCTCTATATTTCATCCAAGAATTAAAGACTGCTAGGTCCAAGAAAAGGAAAAAATCTTCAGTGGTCATCTTTTTGTCTTCATTTTTACTCGTTAGTACTCCATCATTTCATCACCAATATCAACACCACCCATATTTGAGTCGTAGTCCTCAATAACGGTCGGTTTTGGGATTGGTAAACGGCGTTTTTCATTTCGGGACCAACAATCTATTTCTCCAACAGGATCCATTCCACATTTTGTTGATGTTATTGTAACACACTTCGAGTCGCACCATTTTACCACCACCACTTCGTCATTCTTCGCATACTGACTTATTTCACCCCGTGCCATATTTTTGCCCAGTGGCAAATTAATTTGCTTCCACAATCGGTTTCCCTTTATAGTACCTGTGGCTTTGAAACCTATATTATGGAATTTTTCCAAAAGTGGAATCGGTCGAAATAAAGGTGGCTGCCGACTGGTAACAACTTGGTTAACCGTAAGACTATTGAAGGTCCATGTCCTAGTCCACAGTCTGGTCCAGTCAGTCCAGCACCTTGAAATAGCTCAAAATCAACAATCATTCGATTGGAAGTTGCACAAACTAGATTTTCATTCCAACAGGGCGAGGTTTTGATTTTATTACTTGCCGTGCTGGTGCGTGGCCATACTCCAGATAACCCTGATTCAATTCCCACCTGACACAGAAAGTTTTTTTCAATTGAATTGTTTTTTCTTTTCGGCCGTCGCCTCTCTGCAGCCAATGACAAACCTCAGAGAGTAAAAAAACTGCCATGAAAAGCTTCTTGAGAACATAGGCCGTTCGGAGTCGGCATAAAACATGTAGTTCAAGATCTCCATCATTTGTGTTCAAACATTTTACAACACGCACCACACAATTGATCGTAAGAAGCTCCGTCAAAGTCCTTTCAAGGGCTGAAATGGCCATTTTTTTTTTTTTTACTTGCCGTGCTGGACATCTTCCTGTGAATGGCACCATCTGTTAGTCAATGGAATATGAAGTAATTTCAGTAGCCAGTTCATTACAACGGCGTCTTGCCAGTTCTACAACCGGCTGCACTCTCCAGAGTTTATTAGTTGTACTTACTTTGCTGGTGTCCACAAAATGTATTCAATTTCATAAATGCATTTCTTGAGTTTGAATTTATATCGTTCCGAAAATGTGTGCTCCAATACTTTATAATTTTAGGGTAGCCTAAGCAACCCATTATAATCGAACAGCCATACAATTTTTTAAATGCTGTTTTTGTGGTATTAAATTCAGTTGCAATCGTTGAAAGTGCATACATTTTGGCGTATTTCACAGCTTCTTCTTAATGATCATCTTCGAAGTACCTAGAAAAATTTTGCATAGGTGTGCGGCGTTGTACCAAATTATGACAGCCAAAAGCAATAGGTAAATTAGTATTCGGAAAGTCTTTACTCTTCCAGACATCCCTACTTGGTTGATTTTGCATTAGTGCTTCTTCAAGAATACTAGAACTTGGCTCAGCATCTGGAAAAATTAATTATGAAAAACCACAAAAATCAAAAATATAGCACAGTTCTGTACCTAATTCATCGTCAGATTCTTCATCATTTTCAAGAGTACTGGGTTTCCAAGTAGCATCAGCTTATTCGTCATCAGCAGAAAAGTCATCCTCTGAGCTTTCAAGGATATCAAGAATCCGTTGAATATCAGACTCGCTTTCTAAGTTGTACATGTTACGATTTAAATATAAGATAACACAAATGTGATCTTGATTTGAAAACTTAATTTGTGCCCAAACAACACAATTGTGTTATCTGTTTTTAACTTGTCGTGAAATCAACAAAAGTCATGACTATCTCGAAACCCAAAGATCGCAAACGCAAATAAGTACCGTTATAAACATTACCCTGCTATAAAAACGTAACAAAACTAAACATGATATGATTCGTGCATACTCATTCGCAGATATGCTTCTAATCTATTTGAGGTATGCGACGACATTGAATTTTTAATTTTTTGCCGAATATTTTGCAACACTTCAGTCATCACAGCGGACAAAACAATACATACCACAATCTATGCTTTTAGGTTTTTTCTTCAAATTTTGTAAAATCACTCAAAAATTAACTTTGAAATCACATTTCACAATCGCTTAACCCATTAATGACAACTTATGACATATCATACGAAGAAAGTGTTGACACGTAAAAAATTCTAGCGCGGGCTAGATGGGAGATATTCCGCTATTTTTTTTTTTTAAAGTAAAAAGAAAGAATGGGTCTAAAAAAAAATGTAACAGTCAATTTTCCGCAGCTTACCTTTAGTTTGACAGGTGAAACATCACAGGTAAAAATCTAAGATTTTTTGTGTCGAAAATTGCTCAGGAAAAGTGCTGCCAAAAAAAGGAAAATGGAAAAAACGGAAAACGCGCACCTTTTTCAGATAGCCTAAGGTGCCTTCTATGGAAGTAAAAAAACCGACAGCGGTTTTTCGACATTCCTTGAAATTTTACTTGTAACCATGTCATATCTCAGGTGTGTGCTCATTTAAAATTTTTTTTAATGTACAGAGACATATTACCGAACTGCAATCAAAATCGTACTAGCCGATCTATGAGCAGGCTTTAATGGGTTAACTTGGGTCTGAAAGGGATAATTCAACCATGGGTCTATTGAAAATTAGAGATCATTGATTGTTATTTACATACTTATGTTAATAGATATTTTTCCCAAATTCGTCATGGCATAATTATAATAGTATCATGTGTACAAGGTAGCATTTTTTTCGTAAATTATAATGGTATTGAAAGAAAAGCCACTATCTCCCCCCTTTGGCCCAAGCAAGCCCATGAAATTCAGCATTAAAGCAGGCTTAAGCCAACATTTTTTTTAAGGGGAATAAAGAATAATTCGATAAAAAAAACCATATTTTTTTTAAATTTTTTTTGTTTTTTTTTTTTTGACGACACTGTAAATATATATTTATATCTATAAGTGCTACATTATGAAGTAACATTTGAAGAATACTTACTTACTTACTTACTTACTTACTTAGGTGGCAACCTAACAACCCGTGTCCGGGTTTCGGCCGACCTCATCAGCTCTCGCCAGGCGCCTCTGCTTTGCGCGCGCCTTCTCCAATCGGATACAACAAGTGCGGTTAGGACTTCCTCAGCCTGGTCCATCCATCGGAGGCATGGTCTCTTTCGTCGTCGTTGACCAGCGACCCTCGCCTCGAGCACCTTTTTCGTTGGAGCCTCGTCGTCCATACGATGGACATGGCCCAGCTAGCGTAGTCGCTGCACAGTTATACGCCGAACTACGTCAATGTCTTCGTAGAGCTCATACAGCTTGTGGCTAATTCGGATGCGATAGTCATCGCCGACTCGAACAGAACCGAACATGTGAAGAATATTCTGAGAAATGTTCATTAATTTTTATAAAGTATAAGCCATTGACAGCGAATCTCCACGGACGCCACAAGAAAGTTTCATTGCGGTGCTTGTCACAACTCATTCTTCGATCATATGAAATCAAAAAACCCAAAATGATTTTATTAGTTGATAAGCGGGTAACAAAGTCAAGTTCTCTTTTACATTATTGATTTTTCAATTTTTTACAGCACTTAAATAAAGTAGGCAATTTTCAAAGTAGCTAGAACCGGAAAATAAGAAGCATTCTACTTTTTAACCGACTTCAAAAAGGAGGAGGTTCTCAAGTTCGTCGGTTTCTGTTTTTTTTTTTTTTTTTTTTAAATATATGTACATCGATAATTCCTAAACCATATGCCTGATTGCCATAATTTTTGGGGATTAGATAGATATCATAAGCATGGAGGTGCCCGTACAAAATTGGGCGGTATTCGAGAACTGGGCGTGGCAATAATAGATCTCGCAATACTAGATACAACTGTATCTCGAATAATATGGACACTAGGGTACTGAAATTAAATGTAGTGGTAGGCACAGTTAATACAAATTACGGTCAAGAAAATGGGCGTTATTTGACAAATGGGCGTGGCAATATTAGAAAAAGAGTATATCTCGAATAATATTTATACTATGGTACTGCAATTTGGTATAGGGGTAGGCATTATTAGTAAAAATTACGGTGAAGAAAGTGGGCGGATTTCGACTACTGGGCGTGGCAATATTAGAAAAACAGTGTATCTCGAATAATATTGACACTAGGGCACTGAAATTTATTGTAGTACAGGGGTAGGCAGAATTATTGGAAATAACGCTCCAGAAAGTGGGCGATTATTTACACGATATCTCGAATAATATTAAAACTAGGGTACTAAAACTCGTTACAAGAATGGGTATAATAATTTCAAAACATGTGACATCTAATTTAAATTTAATAGGCAGATATTTGAAATAACCAACAAACTTTCAGATTTTAATAGAACAAATTTTTTCGGAACAATTTTATTTATGTTGTTTATACACTTTTTTCGAAAATTTATCATATTCTCTAAAAAGGAAGAAATAAAAATTAAAAAAAAAAAAACAACCGACTACAAAATCACTACAAAGTAAAAAATAATTTTAAAAATACTTTTCCTTTTAATTTCTTGGTCATATTTGATAATTTATTTAAACATATTATTATATATGAAATCTTATTATCTTAATTTTTTTCTTATTTGTTTTATTATTATCATAAATATAATAATTTCTTGATGAATACAAATGCTTTGAAGTTGGCGCTTCTGATTAAAAGTCTGATTGTATTAGCGCCGATCTTAAAAGTATTTGTATTCAGCAAGAAATTAATATATTTATGATAATAAAACATATAAGAAAAAAAATTAAGATAATAATATTTCATATATAATAATATGTTTAAATAAATTATCAAATATGACCAAGAAATTAAAAGGAAAAGTATTTTTAAAATTATTTTTTACTTTGTAGTGATTTTGTAGTCGGTTGATTTTTTTTTTATCAATTGATTCGATAATGAATGTATAAACTGAAATTTTTTAATGTTTACATATACTATATTTGTCACAAAATTACTTTGGTTGGGTTATCGGTAATTGGCTCGGTAATCGGATGGTGATCGCTTCGGTAATCGGTTGGTAATCGCTTCGGTAATGGGTTGGTAATGGCTCGGTAATTGGTATTCGCTTCAGTAATTGGTAATGGGTTGGTAATTGCTTCGGTAATAGGTTTGTAATCACTTCGGTAATCGGTTCGTAATCGCTTCGGTACAGCAAAAAGTTCGACATAAAAAAAATGAATGGAATCATCAAAGCTACTTTCAATCAAAATTTCTAAAATTATTCCAAATTTGTTTTGCTCCAATTGACTTCAAATTTTCTCAAAATAGTTGTAATATGTCTCACATTAATATTAAAAAAAAAATAAGGAAAACATAATATTGCTTCAAAATATGTAGTTAGTAGTGACTGAAAATTAACTTTCTCTTTTTTTTTTTTTTGCTATTTTCAGTAAAAGCTTATTATAATTTCTTCAAATTCTTATATGTAGTGATCGTCCGTTGTGTTTTCATTCGTATAAAAAAAATATAAATTCACAATTTTTTAAGAATCAGCTATATCATCCTTTGAATGCTGTTGACGAATTCTTTAACGATAACATTACTGACGTCAACGTTAACGTTTACCTATACCAAAAAGTGCTCAAAGCGCCTATTTCAAATATTATCTTGTTCCTAGTTAAATTATTTAATAATATGATCATTATGCAACTTAACAAAACTATTTCTCTATATATTTTTCTATAGAGAATTTTGTTAGCATACAATTCGTAAAATATTGAATGAAAATATTGATAGAAAGCGACCGCGAAATTTCATTACCAAGCTTTGCAGATTACCAGATGAAATTCGCTCTGAATACAGATATTATAGAACTTAAGTGTCAGGAATGCATAAAAGCATAGAATAAATATTTCAATAAAACGGCGGAACGCCCACCAAGAATATGGAAAAAAAACTCGAATAAAATAGCACAAATACCTTAATTATATGACCAAAATGAACTCTTCAATAAAAATGTGCTGGCTATGGGCCAAAAATTAAAATGTACACACTGCCAGAAGATCAAATAATAGCACACAGCAGTAGTTAAAAAAAAAACAAATCTAAGCCAAATAATTATAAATTTTATAAACTGCAATGAGGCAAAATATAAATGCAAGGAATTCATGCAGAATATTGTGGAAATATGTATTTATTTTTGTAAACTCAACAAGATGTTTTGCAATGCAATAAAATGCGAGGGTGGTTTGTTTGGCCTGTCACATCAGACATGTATGACGTGCAGCAGTTATTTACGATGCCTGCATATTCAATGCTTTTAAATAAAAATATATTTAAATTCTTTGTGGAACGAATCCATTTTTTTTTCTGTATCTGCGTACCTTTGCAATACAATATCCGCAGAATAATATAGTTAAAAATAAATAAATTTTTCATTTTAAAAATATTTGCAAACGCAGCTCATACAGATAGGTAAAATATTGTTTGTATGTGTTGTGTGTATCTGTCTTATGTGAAGTAGTATTGCCAGATTTGTCGATGAAAAAATTCCCTTGTTTTGCATATAAAATAATTTTTTCTCCCGTTTTTAACCGTTTCGGGACGAGAACTTTTGTGGCCATCAATCTTAAAAAAGAGTTTAGATATAGTCTCCTAATGTTGTTTTAAGAAAAGTAATTTCATAATATATTTTTAGCACGGGCCGAAAAGGAGATATCGTCCTGGGACAAAAACATCCCAAACACACCTGAAAAGCAAAATTTGAATAATAAAATCAGAATATATTTTACTTTATTTCAATTTATTTTATTCTTTTATAATATTTATTGTAGCATAAAATTATTTTAATTAGTTTCTATGGCAAGGTGTGAAACATTTTTTACAAAACGCCAAGTTGCAGGCAATGCAAAGCTGATTTGTGCGACTTTCTTTTCCGTTTTTAGTACAATTTACGCACCGTTGTCACCGTTGTCGCTTGTTTGTTCGTGTTGGTAAATGGTCCCCCAGATTTTGTTTGATACGTTTTTTCATAGTGCTGAGGGGTCCTGTTCGAACTTTGCGTCGTATTTTCGCTTGCTTGCTTCCTTCGTCAATGAGAGATTCGGAAAGCTCCACTAAAAATCCCAAAAATGGTTCTCTTTTTTGCCGTGGATGATTTTTTTCCGCATGGATTATCCACGCATTGACAGCGCATGTCATCATAAGCCGAAAGAAAACTTTTCGCCACCATTTCGTTGACTTCGGGTCAAGTTCATACAACGTACTCATTTTGTCCACCAAATCTACGCCACCCATTAGATTTCTGTACGTTTTTACAATATCCGGACATGTTATATCTATTTTTTTGCCATCCTTCTGTTTTCTTGTAACAGTGTCCACTGAAGCTTTATGGCAGTTGCTAAGCAGCATAACCTGTTTTGTGTCTTGCCAAACCACTGCCAAAGTACCAGACGAATTGCTCTTGAAGACATATTCTCCTCTGCTTAGTTTCTCAGTAAAAGTTGGTAAATTTTTTCTGTTAGATATACAAGTACCTAAGGCTGGAAACGGTATATTATTAATTAATTTTGCTGACGTGAAAAAGCGATCAAAGCACAACGTTGTGTCAGGGTGTCTGATAGTCGCTGACAATTTCATGACAACGCGTTCGCCTAATGTGGATGATTGATAGGAATGGTCTTCTTTTCCGGAATATATATTAAAATCGTACGTATAGCCTGTCAAACTGTCGCATCGCATCCATAGTTTTATGCCTCTCTTTACAGGTTTTAGTGGCATATACTGCTTCAACGTAGAGCGGCCTAGAAATTTTGTCATAGATTCATCAATGCTTTGGAACGGAGAGTCTGATCTATATTTTTGAAAGTTTTTTTTTAGACAATCTACCAAATCATCAACGAAATAAGTTTTTGGTTTTGGATCAGGTTGGAATGATAAGGAAGAAAAATAAAGTTTGGACATAACGTGTAAAAACCGGTCTCTGGACATTGCTTTTTTTATGTATGCATTACCCAATGACGTGCTATTCGACCAATAGTCCTTGAAAGATGGCACTCGATTATATGACATAACAAAGGTACATCCAAGCAATATAAGTATTTCGCCGAAATCGGTTTTTGCACGTTTGTTTTTAGGATGGCTGCTATTGAAAATATCAATCCTTTCATTAGTAGAATGAACAATGTGATGAACAAAACTTCTAGGCAGCAGCTTGAAAAATATTTCCACAGGCTTCAATCCTCGAGGTATTCCTCCATGGCTAACGGTGCGTAGGGGGTTTGACCAAATTATAACATTGTTTGGCCAATCAGAAACAATTTCTTCATCCAGACGTTCCACTTCAAATATTTCTTCGTCAGAGTCATCGGAAATATCATTTGCAGTTTCATTCGCATCAACAATTTCCATTCCTTCATTACTATGATCCGTGTCTTCTTCCTCTTCTAAAGCACTACTGCCTTTCTGACTGGGACTATAAGAAGAATCACTAGCAGCAAATGGATCATCCTCATCATTGCTTGAATTACTAAGAAAATCCTTAATTTCTGGAGTCGCCAGTTTACGTTTTCCGTCCATATCTTTCTAAGAAAAATAATGTGAATGAGTACGGTTGGGATGTTAACGTCTCACAAATAAACAGTTTTGGGATGATTTTATCCCACGAAACTTACCTTAGCCGCAAATTCAGAAAAATATCTTTTTATTGGTTTTCGAATATATTTTCTATGAAATAACAACTGTTTGAGTAAAACTTTACTAAATGACACTTTTTCCACAATTAAAACACTTGTTTTTTGAGCTTTTGTCGATGGTCTTACGAGTATTAGCAACTCAAACCGCGCGAACTGATTTATGACTTTTGACATAAGCTTGATGTGTTATATTGACAGCTATATTAAATTTTTTGTAGAGAAGAATATAAATAATGATTTGGGACGGTTTTCAACCAAATCGTGTGAGAATTTTCAGAGATATGATTTTTCAAATTTTTCTGGGATAAAAATATCCCTGTCGTCCCGAAACGGTTAAGTCTTGCTTTTCCCATTGTTTCCCTTTATGAAACTTTATGAGCTTTATGAGCCTTATGAAACAATTTCACTGACTTTATTTTGTATTTTAAATTTAAGGCACATAACATATAAACAGCAAAAATGTTCGTTAGAGTGGAGCGAAAATTATGATTCCATTTGTCATTCCGAACAAAAATTTTGAGGCTCCAAAATTTGATTTTATGAAAAATATTCGATATATATATTTACAGGAACTTTTTTTTAATTTTTTTCTTAAATTATTTTTTTTCTAGAAATTGATGCTCGGGGTTTTTTGTATTAGGAATTAATTTTTGCTATTTATTTTTACCCCACGCGTCCGATAGAGGAAACTATTGAAGCTTTTTTTTACAGTTGTCTTTGTTAATTTAATTCAAAAGCATAAAAGCATTCTTTGTGCTCTTCTTAATTTTAACAATGACAATTTTTTTTTTGTCGAATCTTATCAAAATAACGATGTAATAAGCTATATATTTCATTATCAAATTCGAATTAGCTACGGAAATAAGCAGTAACGAAAACGATATCTTATTAAAATTCATTATTATACATTTGTGAATGTTGAATTATATAAAAACTGTACAAATTTCTTTCTTATATATTATACAAAATTATTCAAAAATAAAACCACATTTACTGCTAATGAGAATTCTCAGATAAAAATCTCAGTCTTGTTTATCAGTGCGTGTAGTCATTTCTAAGCACGAGAATGCACAAAATAAAACATTAATTTTATTATTTTATTTTATTATCTTTCGAAATCTTTAGGATAAAATAAAGATAATAGGTGTGTTTCCGTACTCTACACTGTGTAAGATTTGTGTAAGCTCAAACTTAGAGAGTAAAAAAGAAATGTGAGGATAGTTGCAAAAGTGCGGAAACAGCTTCTAGTAAGTTTCAAGCACAAAACAGCTGATTTTGACTGCAGACATGCCAAACGTAAATTGCGCCAATTAAAATTATCGTCAATTTGTTTGTGAAGTTGATGCTTGTTCTTCTTGATGCTTGTTCTTACTTTACTCGGAGTCTTGAGTTCTAGCACTTCTCTGTGCACTATGTGTGCTGGAGAGAGCGGTTTTATGTTTGTTATTCTTCTCCCATTTTAAACACAGAAAGTACGGAAACAGAAAATAGTGTCCCACAAGTTACACAGTGTGAATACTAGACATGGGTAACGCAGCAAAAATCACTGCGTTGATACACCAACTCAAACGCAGTTTGCTGTATCAGCAGAATGCGTTAACGCAATTGCGCCATAGCGTAGTTTGAAATGCTATGATTTCTGTATCAACAAGAATTTAATCCACAGTAAGGACCATTAATTTTTCGAATGTGGTGAATTTTGTGGTGGAATGCTAAGCGCAAATTGGGTTTACTTAGAAAAAATAAATGAAACCAAGTAGAAATCTTTAATCAATATATCTGATCTAAAGAAATCTTACTGCTAACAGATTCATTAAAGATTATTAAATCCATAAGTAATAAATATGAAATATAACTAACGATGTAATAAGCTATATATTACTTTTCATTATCAAATTCGAATTAGCTACGGAATTAGAAGAGCAGAATCAAGCATCCACTAAAACTGAAAATATATTAAACTTCAAGCATGCAGTCAAACTGTATTTCGTTTAAAATTTAATGCGAGTCATTAAACAGATACATACATTCTTTGTGCTCTTCTTAATTTTAACAATGACAATTTTTTTTTTTGTCGAAACTTATCAAAATAACGAGCTATATATGGCTTTTCATTTTCAAATTCGAATTTGCTACGGAAATAAGCAGTAACGAAAACGATTTCTTATTAAAATTCATTATTAGACATTTTTGAATGTTGAATTATATAAAAACTGTACTAATTTCTTTCTTATATATTGTACAAAATTATTGAAAAATAAAACCACATTTACTGCTAATGAGAGTTCTCAGATAAAAATCTCAGTCTTGTTTATAAGCGCAAATTGGGTTTACTTAGAAATAATAAATGAAACCAAATAAAAATCTTTAATCAATATATCTGATCTAAAGAAATCTTACTGCTAATAGATTCATTAAAGATTATTAAATCCATAAGTAATAAATATGAAATATAACTAAAGGAAAAGCAGAATCAAGCATCCACTAAAACTGAAAATATATTAAACTTCAAGCATGCAGCCAAACTGTATTTCGTTTAAAATTTAATGCGAGCCATCAAACAGATGCATACGCGTACCTGCTATGCAAAACAAGTTCAAAGATGGATCTAAATTTACTTCTGCTTCGAACATGAACACATCCAACAGTTTATTAAATTGACAAAACATGTGCAATTTTTGCTCGCTGTATAAATATATTTCACTTTTGCTTTGAGCGCGTCATTTTCATTACTGCGCTATTGCGTTAGTTTTATTAAAACAAGTGTATCAACACAGTAACGCATTGAAGTGCTTCAACTCATTAACGCAACGCGGCGCTGCGTTACCCATGTCTAGTGAGTAAGAAAACACACTTAGTAATTGTTGGTTGGGATCAGAAGAAAGTTAGTGATCCAGCTTATATTGCCAATCATTTCGTACTCAGATATTGTGTACAGTAAGCTCGATTCAAGATCAAAATTAAGGTTACAACTTGCATTCAATAATGCTGTCAGATTTGGCCTAAGGAAGTTTGACCGCATTAGTCAGTTAAGCAATGAAGTGCTTGGTTGCAATATATTTAACTACATGGATGCTAGAAACTGCATATTCTTACACAACTTACAACTTACACAACTCTTACACAAAAAATTCAATTCTGTAGATCGATAAAAATTATAAACCTTATCATTCCAGTGCATAATCTTTTGAAGTCCAACAGATCTTTTTTTTTTTTGTTAAAGCCATTAGAATATGGAATTGGCTGCCTTTAAGAATCAGGATGATCTCTAAGAAACGCAACTTTAAGCATGAAATTTCCATATATTTCTCCTAGTCTCTAGCTATTACCTTTTATTTTTTTTCTCTGTTCTTTATCTTTATTAATAATAAGTATTATATTACATTAACTCATTTATTAATTGTTTTTATAACTTGTTCTAGTTCTCCATCATATTTCATTAATTCATTTATTAATTTTATTGCTGATTCTTCTTATAAGTCTAAAATTATCTTGTCATAGTGTTAAGTTATATTTAATTGTTGTTTATTACTTGTTGTTATTTTCTTGGCTAATTCTTATTGCGTTTATAAGACTTTGTCTTATATGTGATCAATAACTTTTTTTTTTTAATTTCAATACGTTTTTTTCATTTACTTTATGCTCCTCCTCGTCCTCCAATGTTTCAAAAATGGCATTTTTTTCATTGAGAGTACCATTGCATTCTTCCATAACACGGTGTGACCAAATTAAGAAAAAAAATACTAATAATCCCAAGAAATCATGATTGTGGGCACCTGTACCAGTGCAATTCAGGTAGTCGGACTTCTAAATTACGTTGGAGTTCCGAGATCCAGGCTTTTTTTTTTAAATTGAAAGTTCCGATCGCCTAATAATCTATTGCATACTAAGTTCGAAACGCGACAAAAATACCAAAATACACTTTTGTAACGTAAAATTTAACGCTGATTCCGAAAAAAATTATAATTTTTGTGAGAAAATCATTTTAAAGGTCTTCATTTGAAAAATACGCAAGTTTTACACATTTCTTTCGATTTCTGCAGGTATTTTTAACTTTAATGATTGAAACGATCAAATATATTTTTCAGTAAGAAACTAACAAAGAACATAGAACAGAACTTGCACATTTGATGAATAAGCTTGTCTTGCTCGTCAGGCTCAGAGGGTATTAAGACGCTCGATTTCGTCCATATGACAATGCAAAGAATGAATTTTCAGAGACATACGGACGTTAATTACATTGAATGCTTCCAACATCGCACGTTTGGGCAGGAGCTTCGAGATCTTATTTGGAGCTTCTGGACCGAATTTAAAGACGTGCGATATACATGATAGGATATGAAAACATTTTATCCCCTCTCAGTTCTCTTGAGCACCGGCGTAATGTTGGTTGCCTAAGTCTTTTGTATAGGTTCTACCATGGGAAATGTTCAAGGGATGTACATGGCCTGACGCCATCAGTTCGTGTATTTCCTAGGTCTACTCGGGCAGCTTTTCAAGCCCATCCCTTTAAAATTGCATCGGTGCCCAATAGAACCACGCATTACCGAGTTAATTCGTTTTTTAGTCGCACGGTAAGATTGTGGAATAATCTCCCTGTGAGCGTGTTCCCCGGCAGTTTTGATCTGTGTAAGATTCCGAATGTCTAGAATGTCTATTTTCTCGCAAAAATTGTAATTTTTTCGGAATCGGTGATAAATTTTACATTAAGAAAGTGTATTTTGATATTTTTTATCGTTTCGAACTTACTAAGGTGATCGCAACGTTCAAATTTAAAGAAGTCTCTGAACTCCGACATGATCCAGAGGTCCGACCACCTGCATTGCACTCCTACACATGCCCACAATCATGTCATTTTGGAACAGTTCTAGAAAAATTTTAGTGGTCTCACCGTCACCAAACTGAACACCGAAACCAAGCTACAAAACATAAATCTCTTTTCAGATAATGGTAATTTTTATCTGAACACTTTTAGTCTTTGTTAATGGTCAAATTCCAATTGCATGCGAACAAATGGAAAAGTAAAATCTATCCCACTGAACCATAAGCGAAGGTTTTACTTGAGGTGAGAGTTTTGCGAACGTTTTTTTTGATTTTTTATTTTGTCGCATTTCCCATAAATAAAAATTTTACTTCTTTTGTGAAATTCATAAAAAACTTATTTTGAATCGAAAAGAATTATTTTTTAGTTCACTTAATGAGGCAAAAACTCCTCGTAAATGAACAATTTTTTGTACATAAATGTTTTTTCTTTGGATTCTTAAATGAGTTTAAAAGAGCAATATTTTTTAATCATATCAGTAGGAAACAATTTCACATACACGAAGCATTTTTTGTTCATAAATGAGTTCAGAAATGAATGATAAATGTTATTTTTTTATATTCTGAAACGAGTTAAAAAGGAAGAGTTTAAACCATTGTTAATATTTTTATAATAGTAAATTAATATGTTAACATTCATACAAACGTCATGTGAACTTTTTCACCGAATTGAGTCTCACCATAAGAAGGGAGATAGATCAATTAGAAGGGAGATAGATGTAATGCTACACGTATGAAAAACTATTTTCCTTTTTACCTATCAACAAGAATGTCATAAAATTTCAAAATTTTTATCAACTTGTAAGGAAGGGAGCTTCGGCAGGGTACCGAAGCTAAAATACCCCCCCGCGGCCGTTCTGAAGTATATCCGAAGTCTTTAGTCGTCTATAAAATTTGTATGTATAATCTGCAAAAATATTTATGTCATTCGCTTAATTTAATTTTACCCTTAGCTGCCACATAGAATATTTTGTAAACAAAGTAAAATGCCACACCCACTTTTCTAGTATAAGAACTCCACATTTTACCGAATAATATATGCATGGGTTGGATAAACGACGTGGGCGGAACTTGGGTACACACAGACACGATATCATTCAGTTATATATATATATTTTCGAAAGTTTTTCAATATTGACGAAGTCACTTTGTATTGAAGGTAGGCGCGGTTTTCATCCGATTTTGCCAAATATCATAGTGATAGTCTATATTAAATATAAAAGCCTTTGTGCAAAATTCCAAGACAGTTCTGCAATTTGAGCAGATTTCTAAGGGATTTTACGGTTAATATGAAGCTACTTTGTATGGGAGGTAGGCGTTGTTTCTATACGATCTTTCCAAATTTCATATTGAGGATTTATATTGAATATCAAAGCATACATAACAAATTTCAAGGCATTTCATTAATTTTTGTGGATTTGAAGAGATTCTTCTGTTAAAATAAAGTCACTTTGTATAGGAGGTAGGCGTGGTTTTCACCCGATTTTTCCAAATTTCATAGCCAGAATTTATATTGAATATCAAAGCATACATGTCAAATTTCAAGGCGATTCATTAATGTTTGTGGATTTTGAAGAGATTTTACGGTTAAAATAAAGTCACTTTGTATGGGAGGTAGGCGTGGTTTTCATCCGATTTGGCCCATTTTCGAACATGATCTTCCTTTTTTAAAAATAAACTTATATTTTGAATTTCATCGCGATTGCTTTAAAATTGCGGCTGTAATCGTGTCGACAGACAGACGGACACACTGAAATCGACTCAGGACGTGATGCTGATCAAAAATATATACATTTTTGTATACCTGCCACGCCTCCTTCTTTGCGCAGTACGATTTGGGGTATAAAAATTGTGATCAAGCCCAAATAGAATGAAAACCACGACAAAGTTACATACAAAAAAGTCCTCAAATAAATTCCTCAATTAATATCTTTATTATTTTGATATTTCACACATAACCTCAAATATCAAATTGGAAAACAATCACGCCCCTTCTCCTTTGGAATATCAATATGGTTCATATTTTAACTCATTTCCGAAGAAAAAAAAAGGTTCGTTTCTGAGAGGCTTTTCGTCTGACGATTGATTCAAAAAGGGTTCATTTCCGAGTGCCGTTAAATAGCTCTTCTATGGTTCTTTTCTTTAACCCATTTCCGAACAAAAAAAGGGTAAATTTATGGTTCTTTTTTGACAAAATAAGATTAATTTTTGAGAGGCATTTTAGTCCGACGAGTGACACAAAAAAGGTTAATTTATAAGTGCCGAAAATAAACGTTTCTATCCGAAAAGGTTCATAAATGAATTCAAAAACGGTAGTTTTGGTTCACTGGGATGTAGTATAATATGTGGTATGTATTGTGTTGTTTCATAATTATTCTTTACATCAAAATCAAAGTACACGCATTTGTTTCGCCTGCGATAAGAAACAGTTATAAGCCCAACCAAAATAGACGAGTTGCTCCGTAACGAGTAAAGACGAAAATGTTCACTTTAATGCAATGAATAAACGTAATTTAACGAAGCTGAACGAAACAGCATGTCCATACGTTTTGTTCCGTAAGAACCGAACTGCTAGCGTCTCAACCAGGGATGATATTGGCTTTACTGCAAAAGGGCCAAAATTCATATAAAAATAGGGCCAATTTGACATTAATAGGGCTTTAAGATTTAAAAATTGTAACTCAATATCAGAGGCCGTACCAATTATGCATTTTATAATAAAAAGCAAAAAAAAAATTATTTTTTGACTTTTAAAATTTTGAGCAAAAAGTAATAATTATTCTAGTTTTTATTTGTTAGGGCAAAAATAAAAAGCAATATCAAACCGATAATTTTTTGAGCACTAAATAACTGGTAAGTTTTGACTTTTATTTTTTAAGGCAAAAATGAAAAGCAAAATCTGACCGATATTTTGTTGAGCACTAAATAACTGGTAAGTTTTGATTTTTATTTTTTAAGGCAAAAATAAAAAGCAAAATGTGGATCTAAGGTTACGGTTGAACCAAAGTTTTACTAACTTTAAGGCAGGAAATGCACGCTCAACGCATGATGACGATGATGATGATGACTCATTTAGAACTGTAATTTAAATGATTAAATGATGGAAATCACTTCCATCTTAAATCAAAAATTTTGGGTGAAAGTGACATAGTTTCAGGTTATTCTTTCAAAATATTTTATTTCACGCTTTGTTTGTTAAAGTTAAAAAGACGCCAAAATTAATCTATAGATAAAGTGTTTCTAAAAGAAAATATTTAACACAAACATTTTTCTGATAAGTCAATCCTAAATTTGATAAATAAAAATAAAAATTGTAAAGTTTTTCCACAAAAACCACACACCAGATATTTCCATCTTGAAATAGCCGTAGAATGTCAGAAATGAATAAGCAATTTAATGAAGACTCTCCGTCAAGTCTTGCAAGAAGTCTAATTAATGAAGCTGGACTAGGGTTCACTCTTTTCATCTAAACTCAACTTGGGAAATAAAATAAGCTTGTTGAAATTACTAAAAAGTATGCTCTTAATGGGACAATGACTGTATTTAACAAAACTTGTTTTACTGAGAACAATTTTAAAGGCGTAGGAAATCTCGCCTTTACATAAAATACAAACAATAAAAAATAACATAAGAAATGAAATGAAAAATCACCCAACATTTTTCATACGAAATTGGGGTGAATGAAATACAAAATGAATGGGAAATTCAAAAGAAAAATCACCGAAAAAATTGGACAATAATTTTGCACATTTTTTAACGAAATTTCGCTTTTTGCTGAGGGTTTTTTTTATACAAAAATCACCTACTTTTTTGGATGCAGTTACGTTTTCTGTTTTTAACTGATAGTTCACATTGACTATTAGTGAAATGGTAATTATAACTCTTTTTTTATTTTTATCACTTGATCTTTATGTTTTTTAAAAATTTTAAATAATTAACTAAAATCGGTCGAGGGCTATCCGTCACCTCTCTTTCCCCCCCCCCCCCCCCCCCCGGTTGTCTTACCTTTACATGATCACAAAGAGATAACTTTTTTTCTTTCTTCAGATATTTCTATTTCCGAAATAAATCAAAGATAGCTTACAATTGGCTTCCAGAAATTACGAACGAAAAAAATTACAAAAAACCCGAAATTTTCCATACAAAATCGGGGTTAATTCGTCGAAAACCAATTACCGATTATGTCATTTTTTCGGGTGTTTGTACCAATAAAATTAGGATCTTTTTTGTAAATACTTGAAAAAAATTTAGAGCCGAAAAATAATCGGGCATTTTCGCCAAATTAAAAATAAAAAAACGCCCGAATTTTTGTTTACCGAAAAGTTAAGAAAGTTCAAATTCATTACGATAAAATGGATCGCCCTTTTACGGAAGGTGAAAGAATATTGTTCCGTAAAAGAGCAAATCATTTTATCATAAAAAAACACCATCTGAACCTTATCCGTACATAATGTCCATGGACCCCTTGTTCATGAATTACATCAAAAAACAAATAAAATTAATGAAATCTTTGCAGATATTTTTACAGGGGAATATTAATTTACTTCTCAAATCTGTTCTTTTATACTTTGATAATCTTATTTGGAAATAAAGACCGAAAAACTGCTGAAAACTTCGGTCGTAATTTCCATTTTCTTTCGAGTCTTATTTTTCAAACCATTCGAGCTTATTTCTTTCTTTCGGGCTCAATTGCCATTTCAAATTCGGGCGTTTTTTCCAAAATTTAATGCTTTCAAAATTTCGGGCTTTTTTGCCATTTTTTTCGGGCGTAAGTTCTAGAAGCCTTATAATACTTGTTCGTCGTCGTCTATACAAGCAACAATATTTTCAATTTAAAAGCAAAACCCTTTGTGACGGCGGATATTGGTTGTGTCATTTTATTTTTGTCAAGCACTACAACGCCGCTGAATTGCATTTTGAAACATTTTTCCAAAAAAATTTTTAACATTTTTTCGTTTTTATTGTGTAAAAATTTTTTATTCTATTCGTTTGGGGAATTTTTCTTTTTATTTTTTCTGCGATTTTTCTTTGGCATATTGAAATCATATACATTAACCAGTAAGCTTTTCTTTTAAACAATTCCGATTTTTTTTCGGTAGAGTTTTCCAAAAGGGCCTAAAATGAATAAAAAGGGCCTCGGGGCTTTTGAAATGAAAAAGGGCCCAAAAAAGCCCCCAAATATCATCCCTGGTCTCAACTCGTCAGACGCTCGGCAAGTTGCAATCGTCTCTTTCCGTCTATTTTGGTTCTGCCTTAAGCGTTTATTTCAGAGCATTTCTAATACTGCGAGCACATAGTGGTGGGCATAGATAGTGGTAATAAAATATGCAATAAAAAAAATTAACCAAAATTACATAGCTGTTTTTGTTGGCCCAGTGACGATATATTTTGGTTGGTTTAAAATAAACGGGTTTTGAGTTATTTGCGATAAAAAAAAAATTAAAAGTCGAATTTCGAAGTTTTTAAATTAGCCCTCTTCTGAGCTAATTTTACTGACTATTTAGAATCAGCCTGGAGATAAAGCGAAGAACAATAATTGCTAATAGGTGCTACTACGGGCTCAGTAAGCAACTAAGTTCCAGAGCCAAGACGCTCGTTCTACCTGTGCTACTTTATGGCGCTGAGGCATGGGTAGTTTCGCAAACTGACGCTGCCGCTCTGGGGGTGTTCGAGAGAAAAGTTCTTCGCAAAATCTTCGGTCCTGTTCGAGTCGGCGATGACTATCGCATCCGAATGAACCACGAGCTGTATGAGCTCTACGAAGACATTGACGTAGATCGGCGTATAACTGTGCAGCGACTACGCTGGCTGGGTCATGTTCATCGTATGGACGTCGAAGCTCCAGCGAAAAAGGTGCTCGAGGCGAGGGTCGCTGGTCAACGACGACGAGGGAGACCATGCCTCCGATGGATAGACCAGGCTGAGGAAGTCCTAACCGCACTTGGTGTATCCGATTGGAAAAGGCGCGCGCAAAGCAGAGGCGTCTGGCGAGAGCTGATGAGGTCGGCCGAAACCCGGACATGGGTTGTTACTGAACTGTTTGTAACAGTTAATTTGAAAATGTGTGAGAAAAATATGCCCAACAAAACCAATGATAGTTTTATATTTTCAAAAAGATTGATTCTATAAAATTGATGTTAAAAAATGCAAGTCCCTCTTATCCCGAAGGTCAAACCTATTTAAATTAATTTCAAATTACAGCTGATATATTACGGTGGTTCAAAATATGTATAAAATGACTTATTAACGTACTAGCTCTGCATTTTTCACGTTTTGATCACTGTTTTCCTCGCCATTCCATTTTTGTCCGAAAATTTCGGAAAACGGGGAAAATCCCACCGCCTGGCAGCTCCGCTTGTGTGTGTGTATTGTTTTTGTTAAACTTATGTTTTTAATGTTTACATGCTTTTATATTCATATATATATTTATATATATATATATATATTATATATTTATATATATATTTATATTCAAACTCAATGCAGATAAGGTTGGTAAAATAAACTGTGTATAGTTAATGCTTTTTTGTCATTCATCTATGAAGCACTTTATCGGAATAATTTATGCTATACAAAATGATTACAATTAAAAATATGGTTTAAGAAAAATTTCGCAATTTTAAAAAATTTTTGTTTTTATTTCTCTAAACTCAGATTCAATCAGCGCTATTGTAAATAAAATTTCGCCCACAATTAAAAAGGTGATTTTCGTATATTTAACAATGTACACGGAATTATTAAAAAATTTGAACACAAGTATTTGCATTCATCGTCAATTTTTAAGATAACAAGAAAAAATCTTTAAAAACATTATTCCCTGTCTAAAAAATTAAAGTTCCCTTTTTCGATTTTATTCATAATAATTCTGAATATATTAGAAAGTTTACTTTAATTAGGAAGTTTTTGTAATACGTTAGTTTCTTTATAGAAAAAAATGTTTGCAACTTTATTTAAAAATCGCAATTAACTAAAATGTTGCACATTCTTTCCTTTTTTTTTTTTTGGTTTTAAATAAACATTTTTCTCAAGAAATAAGCACAAAATTAAATGTTTTGATTTTTTGTGTTTTCAAATAATATATATATAAAAAAAAAAACTCAACAGCCATCTCATTCTAACATTAATGCAATAACAAAACTATTGGTATAGATAAACAAATTCTCTACATATTCCTCTAGAACAGTGATTGTGGATTTAGGCATTTTTCATGGCACGATGTCCGAAAATAGAACTACCAACACGAACAATGGTGCTGCCCATTTCAATCTGAAAATACAAAAAAAAAAAACATATTTTTATATCTACAAAAAAACAAATGGTTTATAAAGTGGTTTTACAAAAATATTTCAGTTCAAGGAAAACCAATATATTTCGCCAAGAAAGATATTTCTGTTTTGTATTTAATTCAACATCTATTGAATACATTTCAATATTTACCGCTTTATCAAAGTCATCAGACATGCCCATCGAAACTTGCAGCACTTCTGGCTCTACTGCATTCTGTTTGCATATTTCACGTTGAACTTCCATTAATTTAATAAAATCTGGATTTGGTCCAGTTGAGTAGTCATGTCCAAATGCACCAATTGTCATTATGCCATCCAACTGTAAATTGCTTAAATTCTGGCGAATGTGTTTGAAGAACGCCGGGGCTTCACTAGGCTGAATGCCATTCTTTGCTGGCAAAGTATATTACAAATGTAGTACATTTTAGTATTTTTTTTTTTTCAATTTAAAGATATTAAATACCTTCTTCCCCGCTGGTATTCACTTGTATTAGAATCTTGAGTGGTTGTTTGTTCTCAATTTGAATTTTTTCCCAGGCTGAGTTTAAATTGTTAGCTAGTTTTTCATTGTCCACAGTTTGAATCATATGAAGATTGGGTAATTTTAAAACCTGTATATTTAAAATAGGTATTTAGTTTACATTCATTTAATTTAAACATTTCAAAACTATTGAATAAGCTGAATTGTCGGCATAGAAAATTATTTTCTTCTATCAATGAAAGGAATGAAAGTGTTAAAATCGAAAAGCAGATTACAAAATAAAAGAAAAAAAAATAAAACACTCATTGATATGACTCTTTTCGAATCTTCTAAGCTCAAAAATTGCATGAATAAGGTTTTCCTATGTTTTCTATTATTCGGAGATACATATATCTATATATTTTTATCTAATGTGCACCAGAGATCTGCAACAAGTCACAGTTTTGCATCAATGCGCCAAAGCCGTATTCGGATATGATTGATTCAAATCAAAGTGAATCAAATTTTTGAATAATGAGCCACTTACTCAAAACTGAGTATAAATGAGTAAAAGTAGTTTCCAAATCATTATTCGGATGTGATTGATTAAAAACAAAGTGAATCAAATTTTTGAATCATGAGCCACTTACTCAAAAATGAGTATGAATAAGTTTAAGTAGTTCGAAGTAGTATTCATATTTGTTTCATTCAAAACAGTTCAAAGCTCATTAATATTAGATTTTTTGCTTTGATTTTGCTGATTTTTGTATGCTTTGATTTAGAGTATTCGTAATACTTATATTGAAGTACTTAGAGTATTAGAATCACCGTTGATACTAATTGTGTTCATGGTTGAACCTATAAAAATGATTTGTTTTGTTTTTCAAGTTTAGTACATGTTCTGGTTGTAATTTCAATTTGTCGCTGATTTCAAATCTTATGCCAAAATTTTAAAAATAATTTGATACTAGGATGGGCCTCAAATGTTTTTTTTTTTGTTGGTTTTTAGTATTTCTTCATGTTTTGAAAGTATAAGGGGGTCGCTGATTTCGAATCTGATGTCAGAATTTTAAAATTCAAGATGGTAAAATTCATCAGATTCGAAATCAGCGACTCCCTTATACTTTCAAAACATAAAGAAATACTAAAAACCAAAAAAAAAAATATTTTAGGGTCCAGCCTAGTATTAAACTATTTTCAAAATTTTGGCATAAGATTTGAAATCAGCGACCCTCTATTACAACCAAAACATGTACTAAACTTAAAAAACAAAACAAATAATTTTTATAGGTTCAACCATGAACACAATTAGTATCAACGGTGAGTCTAATACTTTAATTACTTCATATTTTACGAATACTCTAAATCAAAATATAAAAAAATCGAATATTAATGAGCTTTGAGCTGTTTTGAATGAGACAAATATGAATACTACTTTCGAAACTACTTGTACTTATTCATACTCATTTTTAAGTAAGTGGCTCATGATTCAAAAATGTTATTCACTTTGTTTTAAATCAATCACATCCGAATAATGCTTTGGAAACTACTTATGCTCATTCATTCTCAGTTTTGAGTAAGTGGCTCATTATTCAATAGCGTGATTCATTCCAATAGTACTCGAGTACTACTTTTGTTTAAGTATTCATTGAGTTCTCTGATGTGCACTATAAATGTTCTGTCGAAACCATAGAGATATTACTTTCTTAAGACGATTTTTACACCATTTTGATTTTGCAAATGATTTTTCATTTTCCTTTTCAAAAACTTTTTAAAAGTTTTCTAAAATAAGTATCTCAATGATTTTTTGACCAGCTTTTTGAGATACAGGTTGTTTTGCATTTTTTTTATATTTTTGTAGTTATTTTTAACCATAAATTAATAACTTTTCAATACATTCACACGCACTCACAAAATTATTCGGAATTTGATATTATATTAAAGTTCAAAAAATATGATGAAAAAAGTAGTATACTAAAATGAGTTTGTTTGTTTTCAACGAAATAATAATAACATTATAATATTTTTCTTGTAATAACATACAGAATATATAATAGTATTATTCACAATCTTGAGTATTTGACATTGCAAATTTGTGCAATTGTAAAAGTTGCCCATCAATTCCGTTTCTTCTTATTTTTTAGAATAACATTAATTTTTAACTTTTTTTTAAACTAATATACCCTTTTTACTTTTTTTTCTTCCGTTTTAGATCATTTATGATTTTGTTTTTTATAAAAAGCTGTTGTTGATAATTTTTATTACTTTTTCTTTAATTCTTTTTACTCTAAAAATTTATCATACAAGCTACATTATTAAAAAAAAAAATACAAAAAATCATGGATATAAAAGTTGCAGGTTTTCAATAATACGAACTAAGCAAAATTTTAAATATTTGCTTTCCTGCTTTGAAGACTGATATTTTTAAAACTACAGAAAATAGTGGAATTATGAGTTCAGAAATGTTCAATAATAATTCAAATCGGTCAAAGCATTAATAAGATATAGTCAAATTTTGCTTATAATCTCTAAACAAGGGATGTCAAAACCGACCGGTAAATCTGTAAACCGGTTTTTCTTCTATCGGCTAACCGGGCTTTTAAGGTTCTTATCCAAGTCCGAGTAAGACGGTTAAACTTTTCTTTCTTGAAGAAACCGAAAGTTAAAAACAAAAATCATAGCTCAAAATATTTATATTAGTTATTATCTTAGAATGACTTTACAACACTAGTTCTGTGCCGCCCCACCATCTTGTTATCGGCAGCACTCTAATAGGCCGAACACAATGTGCGCGACGAACGGCAAGCAGCATGTCTCCACTCTGTCGTTGTAGAGAAATGTTGAGCGACTTGATTATAATAATCGCGACAGCAGCAAACTTCAGCTGCTCTTCAACTATTTGTTTATCTAAGTCCATACTGCAATAGAAGAATTACACTATATATTAAATTCTTTATGTTATAATTAATGAACTTACCTTCAAAACTTTAACTCAAAAAACTTCTTTTACAAAGTAAAAAAAAAGATCCGAGCACTTCAACAGCCAAACAATAGTAAACAAAAAAACATGGTTGCATTCAGCCGACTCAACAGTTGCTGTTTAGAATAACAATACTGAGCTAAAAAAAGAAATACATTCAATTTCATTTTAATTTATTAAGAAGCTATTTAGTAAACAACATTTATTGTTTTTTGAAAAAAGATTTAAAAAACAAATAAATTTAACAAATTAAAATTTTTAATTTTAAAAATTTGTCGAAGTTTCGCAAATTGTTTGTCTGCTTCATCAGGGAGTCTTTCATAGTTATATAGTTAATTAAAGGCGCCCTGCCCTGATGAAGCAGACAAACAATCTGAGAAACTTCGACAAATTTTTAAAATTAAAAATTTAGATTTGTTAAATTGATATGTTTTTAAAATCTTTTTTCAAAAAACAATTAATTTTGGTTACTAAATAACGCCGTAATAAATTAAAATAATTAAAACTTAACCATAAAATAAAAAACTGAATTATAACCAAAACGGAGGCAAACCGTGCACTATACAATTTAATTTTATTTTCAAAGAAGTGAATGAGTGAATGACGAAAAAAGAATCCATTCAATGAATGCAAAACTCATTCATAAATAAAAATGTTATTTCACATTAAGTTCGAAAAAATTCATTAATTATTCGTTTTATTTATATCAATTAATGAATAAAAAAATCAATAACGAATAAGAACTTAATAAAGAATAATAAATTAATAATAGACAACAAACTAATAATGAATAACAAGTGAATAATGAATAAAAATGAATAATATATAAAAAATGAATTATTAATATGAAATGAATAGCTAATAATATATGAATAACGGATAAAAAATGAATAATTGAAAATTCTTTGTGAAATGCATTCTTTGTGTATAGTAGGTATTAAAATTAATAAAAAATTTATTCATTATTCATTTTTTGTTTATTATTCACTTCTTATTCATTATTCCCTTGTTATTCATTATTAATTTCTTACTCATTATTCATTTTTTAATCATTATCCGATTTTTATTCATTATTAATTTTTAAAACAAATGATTAGTTTTTTATTCATGGCTTCGGTGCAAATGAATTCAAAATTAAAAATGAATAACGAATGAATAGTGAATAAAAATTAATAACGAATAAAAAAAGAATAATTGAATATTCTGAAATTATTTGTGAATTGCATTCTTTGTAAATAGCATTCATATGAATAAAAAATTCATTCATTATGAATTTGCTGAATGCTACCAGTAATAACAAATGTAAACAATGGCAGAAACTTGCTTTTGCTGCCTGTCAAATTAAAATTAAATTGAAGCTGACGGCAACTGCAGGCGGCAATGTTGCGCGACAAGTCTCCAAAATTCGTCCCATAAGAAATACATGTAAATGAAAAGTGACAATTGGCGCTTGCCGCACGTCGCGCGGTTTGTGTTCGGGCTATAACAAACTCGACGAAGCGTTAGCCCCCTTTTGCACGGTACAACTAACGGGACAATTTTTCGAACTATATAAAAAATGTAAACGAACAGATATTATTTTTAAACGATAACGTTAGACTGTTATATGACAAATTCGCAGTCTTGAAGTCTAAGACATGTTTTCTTAAGAAAGACCCTGGTTCAGTCGGGAAATCGAGTCAATGACTTCAAATAGGAATAGCGCATATAAGTGCTGAAAACGATTCAAAACTCCAGAAATGTCCGTGAACTTTCAGAAAATCAGTCGAACTGTTAACTTCATGATAAAGTTAGCCAAAACTAAATTCTACGAATCCAAATTCAACTATGCGATTAGTTCAACGCAAAAATGGAAGCTTATAAAAGAAATTGGTTGGCATTAATAAAACTAACACCTTATCCATATATACATGTTTAGTAAATAAAATCAAAGAACAATTTGCCAATATCGATTTGCACTGTCGATATTTCTTGTTACGCACACAACAACTTTTCAGTAAGTCTACAATCTTTTAGTTTTAGCTGCGTTGACCAGATTGAAGTTTTAAGATGTGTTTTGTCAATAAAAACTAAGCGACAGAATTCGATGAAATGCACCCCGAGTTTCTAAAGGCGCTTCTTCCAGCCTAACTGCCTTACATTACCCACATTTTCAACTTGGCTCCACTTTCCCTGATTGCTGAAAATCTCTAAAATAATCCCATTGCCTAAGAGTTCAAAGTTTTTGAACGCATCCTATATTCTCAAATAAGTTATTTATCAGTCAGAACTCACTCATAACCGAAAAACAATTATGTTTTAAGGCCAAGAGAGGTTGCATCACAGCATTACTGCAAGTGTCAGAAGAAATTCCTGATGTCTTTTCAGACACTACTGGGAAACTTATGAAATATTATCTATTTAACAGAAGGCAAGCTGTCTGCGTAAAAAAGTATTTTCAGAATTTATCTGTATGTTAAGGGGTGTTCCTCAAGGTTCAATACTGGAACCTTTATTGTTTTCTATGAACATCAAATTCTAAAATACTGCAATATTCACTTGTACGCTGATGATGTCCAATTGTATATAAACTCGAAACCCTCCGATAGCGAAGAGGGCATTGCTAAGCTCTGTCTGGACTAGAACAATATTCACAGTTGGGCATCGAGAAATCGACTGTGCTTTAATCCAGCTAAATCAAAGAGTAATGCTATTCATAAAAGCCGATTCGACTTAAACTCTATTCTCAGCATTAAAATAAACGGTACAGAAATACAATTTGTCGACTGTGCAAAAAACTAATTCCAAACCGATCTTTAACTTGGAATAGTCACATACATAGAGCCATTGGTAAAGTGTATGGTATACTTCGTAGTTTGTGGACAGTACAATACTTCACGCCTCTAAATATTAGATTAATATTAGCAAAAACTTACTTGATTCCAACCCCACTGTATGGCTACGAAATTTTTGCAAACTATGATAGTGTAACTAAAGCTGAGCTAAACGTTGTATATAATAATATAACATCGCTCGATTAATTTTTAGACTTAAGCGTACGGATCATGTCTCGCAACAAGAGTGCAAAATTTTCCATATGCCTTTAAATTCACTTTTAAATTTTAGGACAATTTTGATGTTACATAAAATTATAAATACTAAATCACCACTAGAATTGTTTTAAATGTTAAGTTTTTCGCGTTCTGTTCGGAACAATAAACTCATACCAATACGACACACTTGCCTTACGTCGGAACGACATTTCTTTGTCCACGCAATACGGCTTTGGAACTCACTACCCAGAGATATACAAAATACCGGCAATGCATTAAAATTCAGAAATAAACTTTTTGATTAGTTGCAGTTTAAATAATGTACCTACTTTTAAAGGATAAATTACAATTGCAATTACGAATTGTAATCGTAATCTTAAGAAAATAAGGATTGCAATTACTGTATTTGTAGTCGAAACAATATTTCATTACAATTGCAGTAATCGCTATTATAAAAAATTATAATTACAATTATTAAAATTCTTTATCAAAATATTTCTTCGTTACGATTCAGAAGTAATAAAAGCTTGTATGATTCCTAAGCAAATTTTTTGTGAGACGCCATCATTTATGCAAAAAAAAAAATAAATTAAAAAAATTATTATTAATTATAACAATAACCCTAAATGTAATTTTTCATTGATAACTTTTAGTGGAATTATAATCGATGGATTTCTCTATTACAGTTACAGTAATCGTAATTGTAATTTGTGAAGTAATTGTAATTTACTGAAATTGAAGTAATTGTATAATACTTTTTTACATTACGATTACTGTTATCGTAATCGTTGATTTTTATACATTACGATTACTGTAATCGTAATCGTTAATTTTTAAACATTACAATTACTGTAATCGTAATCGTTAATTTTTATACATTACGATTACTTTAATTGTAATCGAAAAGTAATTGTAATCGCAAAATGCCCAGCTCTGGTTAAAACCTTTGATACATAGGTGCCAAGCAAGTTAGTTTTCGGCTGCTTAGGAGGTTCCTTTGCTTTTACACACCTATATTAAATAAATATTATGGGTTGAATTTATTTGGCTGGGAGTTTAAGCTGCGTTTGTATCATTAAGTTGTCTTTTCAGTTTTAAAGTCAAACGTTCTTTTTAACTCTTTCAAAACAATACATTGTTGTTTACGACTACTTCTTGAATTCCTTATTTAAAGTTAATTGCAAAAGTTTTGGTCAAATTTTTTGGACTGTTAATAGGTGTGCTACTTATATTTTATAGTATTTAGCTACCAGCCCAAAATGGCTGCAGTTAATGTAGAATTTCCTGGACTCGTGGTGTAGCTAGTCCGCCACAGTATTTTTTAAACTTACTTTATTAATTTTATTATTCTGCAAGTGGCCAATAAAGTGCCATTTAATTTCTGGACACTCTCTCAATATATCAGGATGCTGACTTTTTTCAACAAGTTCCTTCACATAGTTCTCGCCAAAGTGTCGCTGCCCAGTCGAGTATGCATCGATGATCATCTCCACCGGCTTCGTTTTGCTAACAGCGACTAGTGTTGGTTTCGGTGCTTCCAGTGACTATATTCGCAAAAGTGGATTGGATATTTTTTTTTAATCTGAGCCAAAATTAAAGATTTCTTTACCTTTGGACGCTGTGCATACGCCTCTTCGATGCGTTCACGTATCAATTTGATTCCAGCTTTTACATCAAACTCAGCCATTGTGCGACGAATCATTAAGTTTGACCTTAAATAATGTGAAAATTGATATTTTTGCTTATTATAAAAACTTTAATAAATATTAAATCATAAATTTTACGAATTTTGCTCAAAATTAAAAAAATGTACAAAGTTAAGATAAGAAAACTCGTAACCAGCTGACTGGAGGCAATAACAAAAGTAAACATCGAAAAACATCGCACAGTGAAAGGCAAACTGCTGTGAACATTTGAGACTATACGACAGGTAATCGTGCCCACTGGGAGCTCAAAATAAACTTTAAATAAACTAAATGGAATATTTTGCTCGATGCTATTTGTTAAATATTGAATCATTTTACATGCATCAATATATTTTAATATTATTACTAGGGACCGAAAATAACGATTACAGTCAAAGGAAAAGAACACACGACAACGTTAGCCGTAAGACTTTTTAGGAGGTCCATATGATATCTCTCTCTCCTGATCATTTTCTGATCCTTGCATGTGTTTCAAATTTTCAATTTCATAATAAAAGCTAAAAAATATCAGCTAAATTTTAATATATTCTTACAATATATTTCGGTTATTTTTGGGGCATATTCTTTTCTACAATAAATTAGACAATTTTTGACATCTCAAAAACTATTTTTATTAGATCGGATTATAAAATGTTGAAAATCTAACAAATTATAAAAAGTTAATAACCAACCCTTTTCGAAAAATTTCTTGCATGACGTATTTGTTAGGATGATAATGTTTGTGATGATGGAAGAGTGGAATAAAAATAATTAATGTTGGCTAAGTTTATGGGCTACGACTACTTTGTTTCATGTGACTAATTCGTTCTAATGGCTCTTGTTCTAGTTTGAATATCTAAATATAAGAGTTGGAAAAAAAACATAACAAGGTGAAAAATTGTAACATTGCAAAAGCGAAAGTTTCATACCACGCTTACTGTAATAAATATACAAAATTAAAATAAATTTTTAAGGGTTTTCTTAAAATATTTTATTTATTTATATATATATTTATATACACACTCTCCTTTAGTGCTGAATTCGACAAATTTATTGTTAATTATTTGTATTCGAAAAATGAGCTGGACATTAAATTTTTTTCATGGTGCTCGAGCTTGCAAGATCTAGAAAATAATTGAATAAAGTAAAGGTATATACAATAATTGCAATTGATCAATAGTGTTCCTTATGTTAATTTTATTTTTTTATTACCTAGTTTAAGGGATTTAATTGCTGAAGTCAAATTACGATTAAGTTTTGAATATAAAAAAGAAAATCCTATTAGGGTTTTTAAAAATTTTAAAACAAGAAGTTCTCCTCAATATATATAGTCGCGTGTTTTTAGATGGATAAAAAGAAAGCTAATCATGGAATCTCAAATCCCAGTATGATTGCAGAAACATGAGATTTGTGGCTTTATAATATTAATAATTTATTTCATTAATTTAATAATGCACCTTTCGTCGAGCCAGCCACTAAGACACCTAAAGCTTCTTGGGCTCACAAGGCCATCAAGGTGCAAAAGACCGCCGCTCTTAAGGCTTCAACCATATGCAAACGTAACGGACGCCTATTCACAGAGGCTATTCTCACTGACTATAAGCGTGATCCAACATCCTTAAGTTTGAGAGAACACGCAGAAAGGAATATGGTCGTTTCTATGTTGGCAAGCGTTGTCATGCATTAGGCTGAAACAAAGAAGTGTTTAGAACTAAGAAGTGTAAGATGAAGACAATAATCCATGCAATTTGGAGTTTGCAAGATAGTCTTTTTGCCTGTAAAATTTTTTTTTGCACCTGTAAAATTTTGAGGTTCTCATGAAGCTCAACCAAAAAAACATTTTTTGATAGTTTATGATGTGTAGCACATGTTCCCAAAGCGGTTTGACCAATAAAGAATGTATAAAAAAGTTATCGCATAAGCAAGGAGCCTATCTTTTTCTTGAAAATTAAGAAAAATGAGTTTACGCGGTAATAAGTATCTCACATCAATCTTTTTGAAATGCACGCCTGTATTGCCTACCATACTGTGGTAAGAATAGTTACCTCAAGCACCACCAGATGTCTCTAGATATGCTGTGGCGTTGAAATAACGGAAAGCTAATAACTCGAAAAAATCGTTGACCAATTCTTAAAACGCATTTTCTGAAAAATCATGTTTTCTAAACTGGTCTCCACAATATCGCAAGAACTACTTTATGGATTGAATTGGTTTTTTTTTTATTTTAAAGAAAATAAAATTTATAGGATATTAAAAATCCATAAATAACTGCAAAAAAACTGAAAATGTTTATTAACTACCTTCTATAAAAAAAGTCACCGATCATCACCGTGTTATTTGAACTCTACATGCGAACCTCCTTAATAAAATAAACTCTAAAAAGTTTTATAATTTTTTCCATGGAAAAATTAACACATTTTTGGCAGCTAATTTTTACTGTTTTGACAGTTGACTTCTGTGTTTGACACTAATTTTTTGTTATTAGATTTTTTTACTTATAGATTTTTACCTATATACATGCATTTTTGACGCTAAATTTATGACGTTTAGTAGTTTTTAACATTTTATTTTAATATTTTGTCATTTATAAATGATAACTTATTGTTTTGACCATCAAAACTTAATTTCGAAAAATCAACAATTTTAATTGTTATTTGTTAAAAGAAATCAACAATTGCCTTTTGTTAATGATATTTCAATCAAGATTATTGCTATGTTTTTGTTGAAATAAGCAATTTTTTCTTAGCGTGTATTCTTACTTGGTTTATTTTAGCATAATTTCTTTATTTGTCAGTAACTTTTTTGTGTAAATGCTGAATACATAATAAAATATCATTTTCAAGACTATTCATGTAAATTAGCTACATGAGTAGCTATTTGAATATTAAAAAAATACAATTCCAGATACAATTCCAAACTAATATATACAAAATTGATTTCAAGAGACAGTTGATCATAACAAGCTCTATCAAAGTCCTTTAAAATGCTGAAATGGTAATTTTGTTTGTTTTGTTGATTTCAAGAGACAACTTAAATCAAAATTGTCGCAAGCTTCATAAATCTTCTATACAATAAAAACTTATTTATTTAACAAAACATGTAAGTAAATGTAAAATATGTAGAAAAATGTTGCAGTTTATTATAGTTTTTCATTATTTCAGCACTTTTATTTTAAAAGTATACACAGTTAAAAATTCAGAAATTTCACAAGCTTTTTTTGCTCATGGGTTTTACTTAAAATTTACCATCAGCTGTTTTTGACAGGTAAAAATCATTTTGTTTCTTTCACCATTCTCACACGCCCACCCAGCAGGCTTCTCTTCTTATTCTTATTCTTCTTATTCTTCTTCAAAAAGCCAATTAAAAAACCATGATTATTAAAACAAACTACCAATATCAACAAAAATTACCTGTAATAAGCTTCGTTCTTAAACTTTTTTTCGTGTCCTTTATTTTCTTATGATTCTTGCTTTGTTTGTTGTTGTTGCTTTGCTAATCAGGCTTACTGAGCTCAAGTTACTCGATTGTTGATCAGGCTAACTGTGCACAAGTTGTAAGCCAAACATTCAGCAAGTTGAAGACAATATGGAGGCGCGCGGGTAACAGCAGCTATCCGGGTTCTTGAAAAGCTCAAAAATAGAGAACTCTACTATAGAGTAGGTACAAATTTTAAAAAAACTAGTAAGGAATGGAGCTTCGGCAGGGTACCGAAGCTAAAATAACCTCCGCGGCCATATTGAAGTATATTCGAAGTCTTTAGCTACGACATACACGATGATATTAAGATTTATATATTCGAAAGTTTTCAAATTTTGATGACGTCACTTTGTATGGGAGTTAGGCGCGATATTGATCCAATTTTGCCATATATCATAGGGATGGTTGATATTATATATCAAAGCTAATGTGCAAAATTTTAAGATATTTCATTAATTTTTGCGGATTTTTAAGAGATTTTACATTTAAAATAAAGGCACTTTGTATGGTAAGTGGGCGTGGTTTTCATCTGATTTTGCCATATATCATGCAGATGGTTTATATTAAATATCAAAGCTTATGTGCAAAATTTTAAAACATTTCTTTAATTTTTGCAGATTTTGAAGAGATTTTACGTTTAAAATAAAGCCAATTTGTATGGGAGGTAGGCGTGGTTGCCATCCGATTTTTCCAAATTTTATAGCCAGGATTAAGACTGAAGAGCAAAGCTTACATGCCAAATTTCAAGCCATTTCTTTCATTTTTGTGGATTTTAAAGACATTTTACGGTTAATATAAAGTAGGCGTGGTTTTCATCCGACTTGGCCCATTCTCGAACTTGATCTTCCTTTTTTAAAAATAAACTTAAATATTAAATTTCATGGTGATTGCTTTAAAATTGCGGCTGTAATCGTGTCGACAGACGGACAGACAGACGGACACACGGAAATCGACTCAGGAGATGATGCTGATCAAAAAAATATATATTTTTCTATACCTGCCACGGAATGACAAAGCTAATATACCCCTTACGCCGTACGCGTTGGAGTATAAATATTATTTTCCCTTTACTAAAACTAGCAACATATATTTAGCCATTAAAATAAATCATATGTTGTCGAAAAAATTGTGTCAAGCACAATTTCAAACATATGTCGGAAACCTTTCAGTTACCAACACTGTTTTTGACGAATGCGTGCTAAGATTAGTAAAGTCATTTACACGCAATGGTTGATGTCCATAATTTTGCTTTGTTCTACATACAACGCAACACCAATAAATGACAATACTTCCGGTTTCCATAACGATCTACCCAAACAATATTGGGAAATGTCAATCAAATTTAAAATAAATAACGACAATATTTATTTCATTTTTGAAATAGAAAAATTTTCCAGTTTAATCTTAGAACAAATTCAGATAATGGAAAATTGCAATGATTGTGGCTTCGATTAAATTCGTTTTCAGTTATTTAGGAGGGTGCATTTTGGCTGTATTTTTGGAGTTATTTAAATTTGGCTTGGTGCTTATGTTGACCTATATGTTGGGTATGGCTATTTTCTTTGTGGTAAGTACAGAACGAGCGCTACAAAACTTATCTTTATTGACTGCAACTGCTTTATTTTTGTTACACATTTCTATTCAAGTGGGAACGCAGTCTTGTGGGGAATGCTGAGAAAATGTTAAAAGCGAGATCCAACAATAAGATAGAAAATATTAATCCCAAGGCTAGCAATGCAAAGTACCCGTTCGTGGTGGAAATTCCTATGAAAAAATCTTTCGATTCCGTTAACTCTGAGGCAATGCAAGCTGCTAAAGTTAGTTCAAAGGAAGAAGTTGAAGCTGCAAAAGCTATGCGGCGACATTCAGAAACCAAGGACTCGGATGAAGAGCACGATCAGGCAATGCAGAGATCAACAATCTAGTTAGTAATGGAATAGAAAAATTTCAAATATATTTTGTAAATTTTTTTTTCTTTATTTCCAACTCGTACAGTATACAGTAAAAAAAATTTACAACAGTTGATGTAACAAATGATATTTTCTATGATTGACAGTTTTAGGTCGCAATACTTTGTTAGACAAAGTGTGAAGTTGCTGTTATTTTTTACTATTTTATAAATTGCAGCAAAGTGTTGTTATTCAAAGACGGTAACAAAAAAGCCAACAAAAGGTTGTGCATAATTATGTATGTGTGTTTGTTTGCATTTATGTATGAAGATTAACATAAAGGAATTATTATGAATATTTGCATTTTCTGCCTCTTTTTGCTGTATTTGCAATTGTCTGTTGGAAAACTTTGATATTTTGCCTATCATTATGGCGCACACATTGACGACATAAACACATTTTCTTAAACATCGACAGTTAGTTATTCAAACACCCAAGGAAAAAACATGAGCAAAAATATTTGTCCACTTATGGTTTACCGTTTGAAAATTCATTTTCACGCCATTGAGTTTAGGTTCAGTTGTTGTCGATGTTGTAATTATTTGACTTACAAGCATTGCATATATGTATAAAGCTAAATCACTCTAGCTTCACTTCAAATAATGAGATGAACGTTAAGAAAAACCCTTCAAATCGATGGTGGAGTAAGGCACTGGTAATTGTAAAAGTTGGCTATGAAATAATTTTTTTTGCATTTTATTGTGAGTCAAAAAAAAACCCAGTAGGCAATTCAGCGAGCTCCCTTCAAAAGAAGGCATGAATTGAGTGATACCCAAGGCGTTTTAACACATGACCTCCTCTCTGCTACAATGAGCACTTCTAAGAGGCATGCTCCGATGCAGCCAAGGCAGTACAATAGAAAACTTTTCCCTGCAACTGCTCTGAATAAGTCTGCACTGCTCTTACATTAGTTTTTATTGTAAAAATTTTATTTTGAAGTGGTGAAAAAATTTTGACAGATGCCGCACGGCCGCAGTCGCAGTCAATGTGTCTAGGCTATAAGACAAGGTAGCATCATGGCTGATTATGCTTTCTTTTTTAGCAATTGCCAAAATCAATGCAAAAAATTTTCTGTCACTTGGCAAACTGAGGCTCCGCTTAGGGCTGCTATGTTATAGCCTAGACACATTGACTGCGACTGCGGCCATGCGGCATCTGTCAACATTTTTTACGTGTATTTCTTATGGAGAGAAACTGGTGTAATGCCGCCCTTGCCGCTGCGGCTTTGTCGTCGATATAGAATCGATCGTAATTTGACAGCTTGTCGTTGCAGCCGCAATCAATGTGCTTAGGTGGTTATGCTGGCGGTCAGGGGCAAGTCATGAGCACGCATTGTTGTTGTTTATAGAAAGAATAAATTTTCAAAACAGTGTTGCGTTGTGGAATTATTCACAACATGTGTTTTCGCATTAAAATATTACAATTTCAGTGCGAAATGTATGAAAGCAGTGATGAATTTTGTATAATAGCAACACTTAACCATGTTCAACGATGATACTTTTTTCGAATAAAGTACTAAAAGTAGCAAAAAGTATACTAATGTTTGGGGATCACATGACCGTCAGTATAACCTACTGGGGGCACAGAGCTTATCAAACGAAAAAAGAGCGCAAAAAGTGACGTGACCAGGAATCATTTGACCGCTAGTATAGCATCACCCTTAGGGCTATGTTATGGTGGCGGTCATATGATCCTCGGTCACGTCAGTTTTTACGCTCATTTTGGATTTGATTCACTCTATGACCAAAGTGTGTTATGGTGGCGGTCATTTGATCCCTGATCACTACTACACTTTTCGCTACTTTTAGTACTTTATTCAAAAAAGTATCATTTATGTTAATAAAAAATTGTTAATCTACCACTTTTTCGCGCGCATTGTACGTATTCAAAAAGTTTTAACGAATTTTTAGAAGTCGAAATGGAAAATATTGATTAAGGACTGCAGGCGTTAAAATTTGGCATCGCCTATTCCAAAAACATTATATTTTGGCAAGATAGGTACAGGAACATCATTAAAAAATGTTTGAAAATATATTTATTGACGCAAAATAAAAAACGCAACCGCAAAAGCAGATCATGTTAATTAATTTATTATGATAAAATTATGCGTTATTAATAAATTCATTACTTACGCTATCCTTTTTGTTTTCGCCACTTTCGATAAATGCAGTCAAACAAAAATTGCATAAATTGCACAAATAAACATGGCTACCGTAGTGTTGCTTTGCGCAAGTTTTATTTATGATTTCCTACATTTCTCACAAAAAGTGTACTATTTTCATACAAATCAAGGAATGTCGTGAATAATTTACCAACGCAACACTGCTGTGATCCCGTGATTTGGCAAAGACAGCCGAATCATTTGGTGACCATTGCGGTCAAAATTTATTCCCTCACTCACTCTCTCAAATTTCCCATTTACATTCAAACAACAACAATGCGTGACCGTGACGTGCCCATGACCGCCAGCATAACATAGCCCTTAGTGTTGTTTTGGCGTTTTTTTGACAGTTGCGGTGGTCGGCTCTCAGACATGCAACTATTTATGGTACAATGAAAATAAAATAGCCGTGATAACTGGTTATTTTCTCAGAGCGTTTACCAACACTTGTCAAAATCAATAGAAAGTTTAATTTTTCATTTTCTTCTTCTCTTCTTCTTAAAATATGCTGCTTATTACAAACAGCACATGTGATGATATAAAAAAACTACGAAAAACGCCACGTTTTTAGTGTAGTCTTGCATAATTGTTCTCAGGGATGATTGTGTATTTTGTGTTTATAACTGTTTCTTGTGTTTTAATTGTATCTTGTGCTTATAATTGCATCTTGTGTTGTTAGTTGTATCCTGTGTTCATATTGCTTTTGTATTACTCTTAGATTTTTATGATTTTTATATTTTGTCTTTCTTTTATAAAAATTATTTAATTTTTTTTTAAATTTTTCATTTTGAAGTCTTATAAAAAAGATGTTTTTTTAAAAATTTTAAATTTTGTCTTTTTCTTATTTCAATTACGTTAATTTTTTCCCCATTTTTATTTTTTAAGTCTTATAAAACAACATGTGTGTACATTAAGGATACTTAGACAGGAACATTATTGCAAATACATATCGTGAAATCGTCATAAAAACATTTAAAACAAGACCAATTGTTATATTGGAGACAACATAGTAGAGTTAAATATGTTATGGTAACCACACATTTATATTATTGTTTATCGAAAGCTCGAACGCTTCATGTAGTGGTGATTGAAAAGAAGAAAGATGATAATGGGACTTAAACGTATCTGGCTGTACGATCACATGCCTAACCCTAACACATTTCAAAACTTTCCCCGATTCTTTCACACTTACCGGTTTTTTTATTTTTTTTTTTTTATTGTCAAACGATTGGCGATTACCACCCGCCATTGTGAACGATTTAACCGGAAGTCCAATTTTACATCTGTTTTGCTGCTTATTCGTTTTCTCTTTTCTATGCGTTTTTGACAAATGTTGGTCGACAAAAGAACTGTCACTCCTACCTGAAAATTATTGTATCATGCACCTAGCTTATCTTATTATGCCATGGAATAAGAGAATATTTTCATCTGTACTCTCTGAGCCCCGCAAAGAAGAACCCCCCCTGTTTGCTTTTTCTAATTTGTTGCAGTTGTCGAGCAAACTTTAAGCAAACATTGATGATATGATCGAATTGATTTTAATTATCATTTTGAAATGAAACTTTGTAAAAATTATTTTCCCAGAAAGTAACTTCGCCTATATCTTTTCACTTAAGTGTGATAATTAAATAATGATATAGATTAAATCTTTAAGAAAAATACAATCAAGCTGTTTATGAAACCTGTAAATTTTAATCTACCATATTTAGCTTAAAGTCACCGAAATATAACTATGTTTGTAAGACATGTGTGGGAACTTACAAATATTTCCGCAAAGCCTTATGTGAATACATTTAAGTAGGTTAATTCTCAAAATAGCTTAGATTTAAGCTATCAGTCAATGAAAATTTAAATACTTTTTTTTACTTAAATTTTAAATACTTATTGGCGGAAGTTTCAATGAACATAATATTCAATAAAAGCAATAAAATAAAAATTATTTGTTTGAATAATGCCAGCTGTGTGTTACGAGCTTTCAGAAATTTTTATAGGAGTTTATTGGGAATTTGTTATAGATTATATAAAAGGTTTAAATATTGTACCAATTTATAACAGAGTCATTTATTGTTTCTTAAAAAGTAATCCCTATAAATAAACTTTAATAAAATTAAAATTAAAGTTGAGATATTTCAGAACTTAACACAATAATGTCAGTAACTTTTCAGCCAAAATCAATTTAAAAATAAAGAAAATTGATTTTTTGAAAATTTCTCAATCAAAAAAAAAAAAAAAAAAACCATTTTCAATCTATTTGGCTTAAGTAGTTCTAGTTTAGCTGAATATATACGTTTATTTAATTTAATTTTAACTATTTAAAAATTAACCTAAATTCAATTCATATAAAATAAATTTATATACTTTTTGCTTAAGCCAATTTTTCAAATAAAGTATGTTGTTTTAATTTTTCTAAGATAAAAATAGAAACAGGAACTTCAGGCCAGTCTGTGGAATTTTTTTATTTATTGTTTACGAAGCTTTAACACACTTTGTAGCAACTTAAAATTTAAAATTTAAAAACAATAAATACATTTACAATTCAAATGATACCATACAGTATTAAACAATTTAAAAAAGCATATAACAAGATTAATTATTGCATAATTTACCTTAAAATATATAGAAACTTGTTGACAATCTAGCAGAATTGTAGTATCAAGACAAACATGGTCAAGTTCGCTGATACTTTACGCATCATGAGACAAACAAGGTTCTGTCTAACGCCACTCTATTAATAAGTATCTTGTTTTGAATTTGAGGTGTTAGTTTTTAATAGTATTCCACTTAATACAATGCAATCGGTGGCATCTACTTGAATTTATCCCAGTTCTTATTTTTAAGGCAATGTAGCGGCCGTGGCGCAATGGGTAGAGTTCGTGGCCCATACGCCAGAGAGCCCTGGTTCAATTCCCACCTGACACAGAAAGTTTTTTCAATTGAATTCATTTTTCTGTTCGGCAGTCACCTCTCTGCAGACAATAGCAAACCTCAGAGAGTTCTGCAGAACTGCCATAAAAAGCTTATTGAGAACATAAGCCGTTCGTAGGCCCAGTTCTCGATCATTTGTGTTCAAACATTTCACAAACACACACAACAGAATTGATCATAAGAAGCTCGGTCAAAGTCCTTTCAAGGGCTGAAAAGGCCAACTTAAAAAAATTAAGTCACCAATCATTTTGAATGATTATGATTTATCAATAATTTTGTGCAAACATGACTTCATTTCATTGCCACCATTCGCAATCAATTGCGATTTGACTTGTGAATGCATTCAAGTAACACAAATTTAAAAATTTTTACACAATATACTTAACAAAATTTTGTGCTGATTCTAAATCCAATTTCCGTTTCGTTCCACCACCTCCAGTTTTTCAGATATTAACTTAAATATGGGAATAAAATAGCTTTGCTTCTCTTGTGTGGCCGGCGACGCTTTGTGTTTTTTTCTTAACCTTTTTTTTGGATGGGAATTATCAATAACAATAATTTCGATATTCACTCTGCGTTTTACGAGGCCTGGCAAATATATGGCTGTAGTTTTTTTTTTTTTGGCATTTTTCTTAATAATTGAAATAATGAATTAAAAAAAAAAGATTTCAATCAAGGGATTTGAAGTCCCAGCTGACTTGAAGTGACTTGAATGCAATCAATTGCCACATAAATGAATGCGAGACTGCAATCAAATGACAATCAAACAAATGATTGCGAATTTCAAATGTTCCAAGTCAGAAGTACTTCAAAGTATTTCAACAAAATCACAAGACTTGAAAAGTGAAATGATTGCAATCTTACACAGCTCTGATTATCAGCCATCAGGTTCTTTAGTTCGATTTCGGGCAAGTTTTTTTTATTCATATTTTTTCTATTATAGAAATAAAACCCCTGTGATAAACAATTACTTGAGCAAAAATTTTCTTGAATACTTTCTAAAAATATATCCTTGATTTTTATAAAAAATTATAAAAAACCAGTAAGGGTAGAGCTTCGGCAGGGTACCGATGCTAAAATACCCCCCGCGGCCATATTGAAGTAAATTCGAAGTCTTTAGCCACGACATACACCATGACATTCAGTTTTATATATTAACGAAAGTTTTCCTATTTTGATGACGTCACTTTGTATGGGAAGTAGTCGTGGTTTTGATCCGATTTCGCCATATATCATAGAGTTTGGTTCATATCATATATCAAAGCTAAAGTGCAAAATTTCAAGACATTTCATTAATTTTTGTGGATTTTTAAGAAATTTAACGTTTAAAATAAAACCAATTTGTATGGGAGGTAGGCGTGGTTTTCATTCGATTTTGCTAAATATCAAAGTGGTGGTCTATGTTATATATCAAAGCCTATACACAAAATTTCAAGACATTCCTTTAATTTGAGCAGATTTTTAAGAGATTTTACTATTAAAATAAAGCCACTTTGTGTGTGAGGTAGGCGTGGTTTTCATCCGATTTTTTCAAATTTCATAGCCAGGATTGAAACTGAAGAGGAAAGCTTACCTCCCAAATTTCAAGGCATTTCTTTAATGTTTGTGGAAGTATTGAGGAAGTATTGACTTGAAGTATTGAGGTGAAATTGTTATCTGGGTCATGCAAATATTAAACTTAGGCAGCAGGGTGAGTCGCATAGCGAGGTCGATCTGTAAGCTGGTGATTGCTTGGGTCGATACAAGAAACAAATCGAATGAAAGGGGAGTACATAATACGACCCCCTTGCTCCCCTCTTAGTTAGAAGAAAAAGTAAGAAGCAAAAGTAAGTAAAAAAAGTAAAATTTTAAGGTAATGTTATTTTTTACGCAATAACTTTGAAAGTGCGACAGCCATGTAAAATTTAAGAACAGTTAATTAGTCTGTTTGTTGTACATAGTAAAATGTAAGTACAATTAATTAGTCTTAGTAAAAACGTGAAGATTTTGTACGCACAAAAATAAGAGCTGATCAATATCCAGAAATATTTTTTTTTTGTATTAAAAAAAATTTTTTCGAATGCGATTTTCTCAAAATTTTATCTAAAAAACTTTGTTTTTTTTCCCCAAATATTCTTTAAAAATTGTCTTATACGAGTACAAATTGTCTTTTTACCTCTGAACAACAGCTAAGAGCTTTAAATTATACTCAAAGCACAAAAGCTCACATTGCACCATATGTCTCAATGATCACTTTTTCTGTCCAAAATTCTCAAAAGCTCTTAAAAGGGGGTATTGTATTCGGTGAATTCAGACTTGATTTCAAAGTCTTAAAATTCAAAATGCTCGATTCAATATGGCGGCTAAAATTCCAAAACCTTGTCGTAACAATATGAAATTTAGTATAAGGGTTTATTGGGATCGCTGATTTTAAATCTGATGTTTAAATTGCACAATTCAAAATGGTGAATTCAAAATGGCGGCCAAAATTTCAAAATATAATTGTATCTGTATGAAAATAAGTGCAAGGGGGTTTTTGATTTCGAAAATTAATATAAAAACTAACATTTTCAAAAGAATTTTTTCATCAAATGACAAAATCAGTTAATTAATTTTTGTTTAAAAGTGAAACATATTTTGTAAATGAATGATGTAACAGGTCATTCAATAAGTCCGTAGGATAAGTAAGAAAAAAACAAAATTTTGATAAAACTCGATTATATTACTCAACATAGTTGCCTTCGAGAGCGATACAACGAGTATAGCGATTTTCCAACTCTTCGATACCACTTTTAGAATACGATTTCTCTTTCTCGTAGGCGAGGCCTCATTTTCAGTGATGACTTCATCATTGGACTTGAATTTCTTTCCAACAAACATTCTCTTGAAATCTGAAAACATTAAAAAGTTGCTGAGGGCTAAATCTGGAGAGTACGGTGGTTGGGTAACCAATTCAAAGCTCAATTCATTAAATTTTGCCATCGTTTTCATCGATTTGTGAGACGGTGCATTGTCTTGGTGAAACAACACTTTTTTCTTTTGCAAATGTGGCCGTTTCTAGGCGATTTCAGCCTTCAATCGATCCAAAAGTACACAGAAATAGTCACTCTTGATGGTGGTTCCATTTTGGAGATAGCCTATGAATATTATTCCTTTCGCATCCCAAAATACAGACGCCATCACCTTACAAGCCGACTGTTGGGTATTTGCTCGATTTGGATTCGGTTCGTCGACTGCTGTCCACTCAGCTGACTGTCTTTTAGATTCTGGTGTGTAATAGTGAAGCCATGTTTCATCCATTGTCACATATCGACGATAGAATTCGATTTTATTACGGTTTAACAGCGCCAAACACTCCTCTGAAGCATCAATTCGTTGTTATTTTTGAATGACTGTGAGCTTATGCGGCACTCACTTTGCACAGAGCTTTTGCATACCCAAATGTTTGTGTAAAATGGTAAAAACACTACCATCTGATATCTTTACAATTGCAGCTAGCTCGTGCACCTTCAATTTGCGATCGTTCATAACCAATTTGTGGTTTTTTTTATGTTTTGTGGAATAACAGTCTGCTTTGGGCATTCACTGCGCTCTGCATTATTTGTGCTAGTACGACCACGTTTAAGTTCCGCAATCCACTTTTCTACCATTTGTTTCGATGGAGCAGAGTTCGGATAATGTTTATGAAGCCATTATTTGGTTTCCACTGTATTTTTTTTCATCAAAATATAATTTTTTTTTTTCAATAACAATATTTGCACACAAAATGCTATAACTCACGAATCAATTGTCAGACTGTTGTCAAATTTTTATACGTATCATTTGAAGGTTGGTACTAAATAAAAATTATATGGAAAAAAATGTAGTAACGCCATCTATTTGTCGTCCTATGGACTTTTTGAACGTACTGTTATTTCCACTATTGTTTTCCATTTTGTAAAATTTTTATGCACACAAAACAACTCAATTAAAGAACACCCAAACAAATAAAGTGATGCACACAGCACGATATGAATTCACAAAATAGTAGGTAGCAGAAAAGTAAACATTGCCTGCGTCAGAGTTTTAATCAAAAAAATCGTGTGTAAGCAAGCGTCAATCAAAATGATAGAGTAAAAAATAGCGATATACTTTAATCATTAGACTGACATGTGAATACCTACAATGATTATACGAAATGTCACGTGTAAGCGGGGGCTCAAAACAAATATGTTCGTCATTTAAACTTATCATATCCGTGTAGTCACTACAATTGTAATTGATGTTTTGGTTTTTTATAAATTCTAAGGCTAGAGGAGGGGTCGCTTAAAGTATTTCTAATATGCAATAATATGCCGCTGTAGGTGGATGTGTTCAGTGCATGGCACTTTGGTTAATCAAAAAATTCATTGAAATGTAAAAAAAAAGCTAGTTAATGAGCGAAAAACTAAACATTTGCTTTGTGCTCTTTGGCATTTATAAAACCCGCTGATTGGATTTTTTGTATACGAAACAACTTGAGATTTTTTACAATTGTATTATGTAATGCAATTATTTCCTAAATATAAATAAACACACAAAATTTTGTAAATAAAAAATTAGCTTCGATCAAGAAAATATAATATACTGCTTTTTCTTTTAAAAATTGGGGGCTTTGATTCTCCTGAAGGTCCTTTTTTGTAAAAAAAAATCATGTTTTTTGCATGTAACCTTTTCTTTTTCACGGAATGCATACCCAAATGAAGTAGAAAAAATATATAACTATTACAAATTCTTTGTCGTAAAAACAGTTTATAAAATTTAAAATTTGTTATAACTCAGGTGGTTGTTGAGAACTTATATCCCAAAATATTTACTTGGATTTAGTAAGATATTTCATTTGAGCAGATTCAATATCGTCAATAAAACACCCATATTGGGGGCACCAAAAAATTGATGCATATTCTAGAATGGGCTTTACTAGCGACTTGAATTAGGTTTTAGCTATAAAAGGGTCATTAAACTTTTTTTGAAGATTATTTCATTAATACTAAAGTACCTTTTGTTTGCTAATTATTTAGTTAATATACATATATAAAAGCAAAGTTTGTGGTCTATAGTTACCCCAAGATCATCGAATTAATCTAAAAACTCAAACTTGCTATCTATTTAATGGCACAAAATTTACAAAATTTACATATAATATATGTCCGCCAATTAAATAAATTAATAAAAATTTCAAAATGGGAATCGCTTGAAACATAATTGTCGAAATTTACATTTTATAACTGTCCGTCACTAAAATAAATTAATAAATAAAATAAAAAATGAGAATATATTATATTATAGATATGTTTTATTACATTTTTTTTTTTTTTTTTTTTTGCTCGGCTTAATATTAAACAAACAAAAAAGTTCAATGATCATAAAAAATTGGTGAAATCTGATTTTATGAGATTATTTAAAATTGCGGCAACCAATAAAAAAAGGACTAGATACAAGGTTGTGGACCAAATTACCATGTGGGCCATGTGGATCTGTGTTAACAAAATTCCTTTTCTGTTAATTATTAAGTTTCTATACCCTTCCCATGCTCATTTCAAGAATAATCATGCTCATTTTGAAAATTTTAAAAGAAACAAATATTTTTTATACTTTTCAGTTATTAACCCTTGGCTGCCACACCTCGCTCCAGTAATATAGCTTCCACCCTATGGTTACTCATAACCCCAGCTATCCAATGGTTAATAACTGAAAAGTATAAAATATATTTGTTTCTTTTAAAATTATCAAAATATAGAAACAAAATATAGAAACTTAATAATTAACAGAAAAGGAGTTTTGTTAATACAGATCCACTTGGCATGAAAATAGGTTTTTAGTAATAACTTTTGATTGGAAAAGAATATTGGGATATTTTTTTATTTTTGAAGCTATATTCTTTTATAAAAATTATAAAAAGAACATTTTTAAAAAAATTTATTTCATCAATAAAATCGAAAGGGAATTTAATACCCTTCTTAATTTATGATAGAAATAGTTAATAAATTTTTGTTTAAAACTGAATCCATTTTTGCTAATAAATGTCATGCCATGTGAAAGGGAGTTTAAAATGCAATTTTTAATTTAAATTATTTTTACAACAAAAACAAATTTTACGTAATTTTTTGAGGAAACATTGAATATTTTGGGCTTTTTTTGAAAAAAATATTAAAAAAATTTAAAAAAAAAAAACAACCGAATACAAAATCACTACAAAGTAAAAAATAATTTTAAAAATACTTTTCCTTTTAATTTCTTGGTCATATTTGATAATTTATTTAAACCTTTTTTTTATATATGAAATCTTATTATCTTAATTTTTTTTCTTATTTGTTTTATTATCATAAATATATTAATTTCTTGACGAATTCAAAAGCTTTAAAGGTCGGCGCTAATATAATCAGACTTTTAATCAGAAGCGCCAACTTCAAAGCATTTGTATTCATCCAGAAATTAATATATTTATGATAATAAAACAAATAAGAAAAAAATTAAGATAATAAGATTTCATATATAAAAAAAAGGTTTAAATAAATTATCAAATATGACCAAGAAATTAAAAGGAAAAGTATTTTTAAAATTATTTTTTACTTTGTAGTGATTTTGTAGTCGGTTCTTTTTTTTTTTTTAAATTTTTATTTCTTCCTTTTTAGAGATTATGATAAATTTTCGAAAAAAGTGTATAAACAACATAAATAAAATTGTTCCGAAAAAATTTGTTCCATTCAAATCTGAAAGTTTGTTGGTTATTTCAAATATCTGCCTCTTAAATTTAAATTAGATGTCACATGTTTTGAGGTATTATACCCATTCTTGTAACGAGTTTTATTACCCTAGTATCAATATTATTCGAGATATAGTGTTTTTCTAATATTTCCACGCCCCTTTGTTAAATAAGCGCCCACTTTCTGGAGCGTTATTTCCAATAATTGTGCCTACCCCTGTACTTTATTTTAGTACCCCAGCGTCGATATTAACTGCGATAGTGTTTATCTAGTATTGCCACGCCCATTTATCGAATAGCGCCTACTTTATTGACCATAATTTTTAATAATTCTGCCAACCCCTGTATTACAATAAATTTCAGTGCCCTAGTGTCAATATTTTTCAAGATACACTGTTTTTCTAATATTGCCACGCCCAGTAGTCGAAAGCCGTCCACTTTCTTCACCGTAATTTTTACTAATAATGCCTACCCCTATACCAAATTGCAGTACCATAGTATCAATATTATTCGATATATACTCTTTTTCTAATATTGCCACGCCCATTAATCAAATAATGCCCATTTTTTTGACGGAAATTTGTAATAATTGTGCCTACCACTTCACTAAATTTCAGTACCGTAGTGTCCATATTATTTGTGATAAAGTGTTTTTATAATATTGACACGTCCAATTGTCGAATAACGCCCACTTTATTGGCCATAATTTGTAATAGTAATGCCTACCCTTATACTAAATTGCAGTACTATAGTATCAATATTATTCGAGATATACTCTTTTTCTAATATTGCCACGCCCATTTGTCCAATAACGCCCATTTTCTTGACCGTAATTTGTATTAACTGTGTCTACCCCTACACTAAATTTCAGTACCCTAGTGTCCATATTATTCGAGATACAGTGTTTTTATAATAATGCCACGCCCATTTGTTGAATAACGCCCACTTTACTGACGATAATTTGTAATAATAATGCCTACCCCTTTACTAAATTGCAGTACTCTAGCCGCAAAATTATTCAAGATACACTGTTTTTCTTATATTGCCACGCCCATTTGTTGAATTACGCCCATTATTTGTAATTTGCCCGTAGTTTGTAATAATTGTGCCTACCCCTACACTAAATTGCAGTACCCTAGTGTCAATATTATTCGAGATACAGTAGTATTTAGTATTGCGAGATCTATTATTGCCACGCCCAGTTCTCGAATACCGCCCAATTACGGGCACCTCCATGCTTATGATATCTATCTGTTCCCCAAAAATTATGGCAATCAGGCGTATGGTTTAGGAGTTATCGATGTACATACATTTAAAAAAAAAAAAAAAAACAGAGAACCCGACGAACTTGGGAACCTCCTCCTTTTTGAAGTCGGTTAAAAATACAAATGTACAGTAATTGATATTGTTAAAGTATTTTTTGGCAAGTACTTTTATTAAACTTTATAACAAAAAAAAAAATTTTTGTGAAATATGTTGAAAACCAACACATTTACATATGGAGATATTAACATATAAAGTCATATTTTTAAATTTCCGATGTTTTTTTCTCATTCCTTCGGGCAAACAAGTTAAAAGCACAAAGTTGTATAGAAGCCCTGTTAAATACAAATTTTCCGATCAAATATTTACACATACGGAAATTTGGAGAAAAAACAAAATTTTTGATACCCATATTGTGGGCTTCATCTCTAAAAAAAAAAATTTTTTAAGAAAATAAATGCTTATTTTAATACAAAAAAATTTTAATATAAAAACATAAAAATTTAAAAAGACAAAAAAAGGTAACTTTTAGTATTCTCTTAAATCAAATATAAATGAAAATGAAACGATTTCGAAAATGCGCTCCTTATGATATCGACTAAATACTGTTAAAAATTACAACAACAAAATTACAATGAAATTTATTTCTCCAAAATGTATGCCATCATGTGTGGCTTTAAAATACCTTTCGTTTGATACCAAATTTGTATATATATTTCTATGGAAAATAGTGAAATTGTGGCAAAAAAACAAAATTTTCGCTGATTTTAAAACGTCATTTTGAAACCGTTAACTATAGATTGAGCACGTATAAAAAAATACGTCGACATGAAATTTTTGTCCTCTATCACATATCCAAAAATTATTCAAATCGGTGAGTGACACCTGGGGACCTTTCCTTGTTAGTATCTGATGTTAGCATTGAAAAATAATTTTTTACACTAGGGTGGACCCATAAAACTGTTTTTTGTTCAATTTACAAGTTTTATTCATGTGTTGGTAGTATAAGGGAGTCGCTGACTTAATATATGATGTCAGCAATAAAAAAAAAAATGTTACACTAGGGTGGTCCCATAAAACTGTTTTTTGTTGTTGTGTTGTGCTGGGGCAAAAATAATTTCACACCGCACTTGTGAACGTGCTATTTTGTTTGCCCCCAGCTCCGAAAGAAGTGTGCTGGGGCTGGTGCTCGGTACTAGCATGTCGGTGCTCGGAGCTTTATGTTTGCACTTTTCACATGTGCTTGCTGTTGAGCGCGCAGCACACTGCATAGAGCTCCGGTGCTGGTGCTTTTGGGAGCGCTCCTTTCCGAAGCCTGTAGTAGAGTCAGATAATTTTTTTTAAACCCTTTAATAAAAAAGGTCCATAGTCAAAATATTATTTCTTAAAACAAAACATCAAAATCAAAATATCTTAAAAATAGTTGTAAGCGTTGGAAAATTTTTTCTTTCGCAGAAAGACGTCGCCCAGAGGGGTATTGAGTTGGATTTTTGGCTTAAAATTCAAAAAATCAAATAGAAGCTACGAACTTTTTTTGGATACCGGCTTTAAGTTAATTAAATTCCAGGTCACTAACAAAACAAATTAATACTTTAAGTGTACTAGTTCAAAAGTTACAAGCTGTAGAACTTTACTTTTTTTTTACTTTCGTTCGCGCGCAGTGTAGAATCGCAATATTTTAGCAATATTATACAAAATTTTTATTTAAAAAAGTCTGTTGTGCAAAATTTTTTAATGAAACCTTCAACTTCAGGTTATTGTTGTTCTTATGCCACAAAAATTAATCAGATATAGTGTTGGAAATAATTTTTTTTCTGTTTATTCAAAAATGTGTGGAAAAATTCCGATATTTTGGTATTCATGTGGAGTTAAAGTTTATTTTGTTGTGTTCTTTTGTCATCTTAATATGATTTTATTTTAATATGGACTGGTGTTATTAAGTGTTTAAAATTTTGTTGAGCACTTTTATGCACTTTAGAAAATATTAAACTTTTTGCAAAAGAACTGCAGTCGCTTTTATCAAATTAAGCAAGTGCAACCACTTAAGAGTGTTTTTGTTGTTTCTGAGCTGTTTATTTTTTTTTTTTGTTTTTTGTTTGTGTTTATGTTTTGTTTTAAATTTCTTTTCTTATTTTTTAGCTATACCCTACAGTCTGTATATTTGACTTTAATATTTTCATAGTAAAAGCTTAAATGTTTATTGAGGAGCTGACATGATATGTCACAGAAACAATTTTTCTTATTTTCGTGGTATTTTCGTTTTTTCTGAAATCATTTTGCCTATAACCGTAGAACTCTAAATAAATGAAAATTTGTTGTCACAAATTTTTTGTTAATGTTAGCACCTCAATTATATAATATAGCAGATCTACTGATCTGCTCCTTCATATATATGGAATATAAATTTGGCTTCGAAATTTTCGACTCTAAAAACTCTTTAATAAATTATATTTAATGTAGCGTGTATCACTTGTCGACAATGCGGAATAGTTACAATTTCGCCGTTAAATCTGTGTTGAATTTGTCGGTATTTTATATGACAATCGTATGCTTTCAAACAATTAATTGTGCTGTACTATTCTGTTATTCGGGTATTCAGGTGCACTTCAACTTTAATATGAAAATTAAATGTAATGCCTATTTCTTAGGCACTGCTTCTAATACATTTTTTACAACTCGCCAAAAGTTGTATGATATTATGACTGAGCATTCTAAATTTGACGACAAGTTTTAATATTTAAGAGATGAAATGAAGCGACAAATTCGTCCTAATATGAGAAATATGAGAAAGACTTCGTAGAAATAATAAATCAGTTTATAGAATTGAGGCAAAGTTTTTGAGTTCAAGTCGCGATTGGATGGCTTCTTCAATATCTTTCACTGCCTTTTACCCTCACAAACGTGGGCGAAAGAAATTTCTTTTGAAGATTCTTCTGATAAAACGAAAATAGCAAAATGTAAAGAATTAAGAGAGTCTATCAGTTCATTATCAGTTTTGGCGTATGCCACAAAAAATGAGTTTGCGAGCTGAAGGTCATATAGAAGTTATTGCATGAAGTGACAACTTCAACACCTCAAAGAGCAAGTAAGTAAAAAGTAAGTAATAATCATGGTAGAATCAAAGAAGGTATATGCATTTTGAACTGCGCTCTCTTTCTCATAGCCAAAGTTGTTGTCAAAATCAATACAAATCACATTTTTGCTTGCATGTTTCCAATTAAAGCTTTCTCATCGCTTTCATATTTTCTATGAGCTATCGTTGTGTCTATGATTCGTTTTGACAGTTATGGCAGTCTGTCTCTCCGAAATGCATCTACCTTCTCTTATTCTACCATGGTAATAATATTGAAACTTCCGTTATTTTGCGCTAGACACAGCAAGATATTTTGTGCATAAGTATCCGTGGTATAATATACCCCCAACTGTGCAAAAGATTTTAATTCATGCCTGAAGTCATCAAATACGCTTTATTGCCGATTGGTCAACTGTCCGAGGAGGCGCAAGAAGCTCGCAACAAAGACTTCAAAACATTCAGGGAATATTTTTCACGAAAAATCAGCCGAGAAAAATCGCTCGAGGATATTTTCAATAGGTTTTTGATAACTTCTGATTCTATTACTTCGAGCAAAAGGAAATTACCTCAAAAGAAGTTGCAAAAGTTGCCACAAACTGCTGTAGATTTGATTGTAGAACCATTGGTTCCAACAAATGAAAGCAACGGTGAAGACACTGATGAAACCGATGAAGATAACGAAGAAGAGAGTGGTGAAAGTGGTGGCATCGATTTTCATGGTCCATACAATGGAGTTTTATCAAGCGGCAGTGATTAAAAATTTATATTTAAATTATAAAAAAAGGTCAAGGTGTTTTTCTTAAAAAAAACAAAAAAATTCCACCAAACGATATCAACTGATTGTGTTTTTTTTTTCTTATTTGAACCAATTCTAACTAAAACAAGTCAAAATTTTCGTCAGTCTTCTAGGTGAATTTATATCCATTTTTAATGTAGAATACCCCACTGTGCGTCGTCCATATAATACGTCACAGGTTTTTAACCCATTTAGGATCCCCTCCCTCTCCTTTTTTTAGAATTTTTGGGTTTTTTTAAAAATTTGATTGGTATGTTATAATATTTATCATAACTTATTATAACTATATTGCACGTTAATATATCATTATTGAAAATCAGTGGAAATATTTAATACTTAAAATAAATTCATATCTGAAGATTGTTTTTCCCCTGCAAGTTCTGGTCCATGTTGATTTAAACCATTTTGAACGCTTACAATCATAGAATATCTCAGGAATGCAATCAGAATCGATTTCTTCTTTTACCAACCATCCTCTGCCTCTAATTCGTCATTTATAATGCACAGTACTGGCGTGATTATACATACCTATTTCAAAGCATCGCATATATTATTGTATCAATGAACATCAAAGCTTAGTTGGATTCATTTCAAATTCGAGACGGTTAGAAAAGAATTCGTAAAAATGCAAATTAGTAAATTCGACAATTTTTCGGTAAAGCCCGTATGATATTTAATTTTTTTTTTTTTTTTTTTTATTTATTTTAAAATCTGAAAACATGTGGCGCGTGGGCAGGACAGACATATTTTGTTACTTTTTTATTTGTGGTGTTTTGAAGAGCAGCTGCATTAAATAAATTATTATTACAGGCTTAAGCCCGTATGATACTTCATTTTTTTTTTTTTGTCCAATTTTATAATCTGAAAACAGGTGGCACGTGGGCATGACAGACATATTTTGTAAGAAAAGGATAAACGTTGTTACTATTTTATTTCTGGTGTTCTTAAGAGCAGCTGCATTTAATAAATGAATATTAGCTACACACATCACTTCCCATTCAGCATACATTTATCTTAACTAGTTTTGTTTACTCTAAAAATCTGAAATTAATTATTAACAGCACAGTAAATATTTGATCGAAACTTAACGAAGAACGAATTGAAAGAAACGACAAAAAAAAATGCAAAGGAAATACAGTCCGTTCTACAAAATTTTTCTCCAATTCGTACTATATGCTTACTCACGCACACCAATTGAATCCATGCATTCGTACTATTTGAACTGCTCTAGTTTTCATTTTCAATGACAAAAATTGAGCAAAAAAAATGAAGTATCATACAGGCTTAAGACTAGCATGAAAATGGTTGATATAAAAAACTTAAGCGAAATAATATAAAAGAAGAAAAAATTTCAAATTCATTTAAGAATTAATTAAAATATAGAAGTTTTTTCTCATACAATATTTATGAAAAAAATATTAATCACTTAAATGACATATTAACAAGAGTTAGTAAAAAGTAGTTTTAAAAAAAAAAATGTTCATATTAAAAACTTAGCCTTGTTATGCATTCGAAATGAATTCGAGAAAATGCTAATTAGTGAATATGAGAATTTTTCGGTTAGACTTTTTTTTATAAAAATCTTGAGAAAATTTTGCGTGAAAATTATTGACATAAAAAACAAGCATGGAATAATAAAATAGAGGAAGAAAATGTTGCTGAATATTTGAGTATAAAATTAATGAAAACAGATGTCATTTTTTATAGACCCTTTTCATATAAAAAACTTGAAAAAATTATGCGTGATTGCTATAAAAAACTAGTAAGAATGGAGCTTTATGGAAGCTAAAATACCCCCCGCGGCCATATTGAAGTATATTCGAAGTTTTTAGCCACCACATACACGATGATATTCAGTTTTATATATTAGCGAAAGTTTTCCTATTTTGATGACGTTACTTTGTATGGGAGGTAGGCGTGGTTTTGATCCGATTTTGCCATATATCATAGAGTTTGGTTCATATCATATATCAAAGCTAAAGTGCAAAATTTCAAGACATTTCATTATATTTTGTGGATTTTTAAGAGATTTGACGTTTAAAATAAACCCACTTTGTATGGGAGGTAGGCGTGGTTTTCATCCGATTTTTCCAAATTTCATAGCAAACAGAATTCATTACAAACAGAATGACAAAGTTAATATACCCCTTATGCAGTACGCGTTGGGGTATAACAAGCATGAAATAATAAAATAATTAAAAAATTTTTCCATCAAATCGTATAAAAATTAATGAAAACAACACAGGTGCGTCGTTGGACACACGAGAGAAGCAAAGCTTTATCGCAGTTACATAGATTTGATAGCTTAAAAATTTTTCCTTTTTAATAAATTAACTTTTAAATTCAAAAATTTTAAATAACATTAAATAAATTGCATTTATACAGAAAACATATTTACTGCTTATTTTTTTATTGTTGAATGTCAAATTTCCACGCCAATTACATATACGGGCATATAATGCTAGCGACTCTCCATTTTAACTTTCCACACATGGTTGTGAACTTGGCTGCACTGAACAAATTTTTTCTTTCAACGGTGTACTACCTAGCGAAAAAATATCTCGAAAATTTTTCAGATTTCACTCCAAGCAAGTCATAGAACGAGGAGTAAAAAGCTTCGCTTTAAAAATATATATTAAAGAACGCACACGAAACAAAATTTAACAAACATTTTAGATACCTTGCCGATTTCATGCATGCGATTGTTAATTCCATATTTATTGATATCATCTATTTTTTTGACACTTAAAACCGCACTTGTGGGCATTTTCGTACCAACAACACCACAAACGCATTCTCAATACAAACACACCGATGCTGGAGACACCTTGTGGCAAATAAAAGCAAATAAAAGCAAAAGTGTTAGTTGTAGCATAGGAAATACACAATCCTCTATCTTTTGATAGATGGTGACCATCTACTACAGCATAGCTTCTGTTACAATTAATATTAAATTAACAACTCTTTCTAACAAGTCTTCGTGGCTTGGTGGTTAGTGTATTAGACTCTCATTTAAGAAGACATGGGTTCGATCCCCACGGGCGGCTAAAAATATTTTTAGTATTTAATATTAAAGTATTAAATTTTCTTGTTGTAATAAGCGTTGTTGTAACAAAGAAACCATCAAATTTCTAAGAAAAAATCTGTTGAAAATTTTTCAGATTTTACTCCAAGCAAATCACAGAACGAGGAGTAAAAAGCTTCGCTTCAAAAAAAATGAAAACTTTTTTCATATAAAATTCACGTATTTACAACACAACAGCCAGTTAATAAAAAATACATTTTTTCAAAAAAGATTTTCTTGGTTTTTTTATTTAGTTTTATTTTATATAAAATTTCACCAAATTTTTTTTATTTTTATTCAAAAGTTTGATACAATTTTCACCAAAAAAATTTTTGAAGCGAAGCTTTTTACTCCTCGTTCTGTGATTTGCTTGAAGTGAAATCGGAATAATTTTCGACAGATTTTTTCTTGGAAATTTGATGGTTTCTTTGTTGCTAGCGCTTATTACAACAAGAAAATTTAATATTTTAATATTAAAACTAAAAATATTTTTTGGCCGGCCAGTGGGGGTCGAACCCACGTCCTCTCAAATGAGAGTCCAATACACTATCCACTAGGCCACAAAGACTTGTTAGAAACAGTTGTTAATTCAATCCTAATTATAACAGAAGCTATGCTGCAGTAGATCGTCACCATTTATTAATAGATAGAGGATTGTGTATTTGCTATGCTACAACTATCAAAAATTTGCTTTTTTTTGCCACAAGGTGTCTCCAGCATCGGTTTGTTTGTATTGTGAATGCGCTTGTGGTGCTGTTGGCTTAGAGTATAAATTATTATCTAGAGATTGCATCAACTCTGCTAAATCGCTGTCATGTGTTAACAGAGGTTAATAGAGTTTTTTTTCTTCATGTTTTTAAGTGAAATAACTATGTTAACACATGCCAGAGATTTAGCAGAGTTGATGCAATCTTTAGATAATAATTTATACTCTATGCTGTTGGTACGAAGAAAATTAGCAACGTCCACAAGTGCGTTTTTAAGTGTCAAAAAAATAGATGATATCAATAAATATGGAATTAACAAACGCATGCATGAGTCAGTGCAGCCAAGTTCAGAACCATGTGTGGAGAGTTAAAATGAAGAGTCGCTGGCATTATATGCCCGTATGTGTAATTGGCGTGGAAATTTGACATTCAACAATAAAAAAATAAGCAGTAAATATGTTTTCTGTATATATGTAATTTATTTTATGTTATTTTAAATTTTTGAATTTAAAAGTTAATTTATTAAAAAGAAAAAATTACTAAGCTATCAAATCTATGTAACTGCGAAAAAGCTTCGCTTCTCTCGTGTGTCCAACGACTCACCTGTGTTTTTTTTTTCTTCTTTTATATATTTCCGCGCTTGTTTTTTTTTTTGTATCCATTTATTTTCGCGCAATAAAATTCTCGTATGCGTTAATTTGCATTTTAGCGAATTCGTTTCCCACAACGTGACGTAGCATAGAAGTCTGTTGAACTTTGATTTCTATATTAAGTCGCGTGGCATTTCAATAAACAAGCTATTTTTTTTAATAGTTTTAGCTTCACACTTGTTGCCATTTTTTACTTTTGCTTTAATTTTATGTTGATTTATTTAAATAAAATTAAAATTTAAATTGATTTTTATTAATCAATTAATTTAATTGATTTCATATTAAAAATATTAATAAAAACAACTGATTTATTGAACAATTAGTTTGTTTGCTATCATGTTAACCTATGTTACGTTAAGTGTATATAATCAGACCATTACTCTCTCTTGCGCGTTGCGCAGAGACTCTTTTCTTGTGAAGTTTTAACTCTGGTTACTTTTACTTTATTTTTTTTTGCAACATTCGGTACGATTCGGTACGATCCACATACTTTGCAAGCTCCGAAAAAACAAACACATTATTTATCGATCATTTTTAATAAATTACATAGAACTAGCTAGAATACCCTGAGCCGCCCAGGGGTGTCTAGTATTCAGGGTGTGTAAAATGTGTGGAAAGTGATACAACCAACAATACACAACGATCAACCATATATTTTTTGTTAGTAGTAATATTTTTAATTTTAGGACTAAATCTTCAGTCGAAATTAAATCTTGGGTATTAATCAGACTCAAATTATTGAAAAACCCGTTTTTATCACTGAAATATCAATACTACAGTCATTACAGTGATAAGATGTTTAAAATGTTGAAAGCATAGTCGAATTGAAAATTTTAAACCTGCTATAGTTTGGACACTTTCGGCCAAACTTTTTGCATGGTGCTTGGAAAAGAACCTACTCACCCCTATGCCAAATATCAATACCATGGTGTAGATATTTACAGAGATAAAGTATTAATTGATATTTAAGTATTTAAGTATCAATTTATTATTTGACGGATATGAGTGTTTTGGAAAGTAAAATAACCGTATAAAGGAACATGATTATACAGCATTATTTATATATGTTGCAATATTTTAAGCTTTTATTTATGGTGTTATTTATTGTTTAGCGTGCTCACCTCTTAATAGTTGCACAAAGTACTACTTAGCAAATTACTACTAATACATAAAAAAAGACTAAATCTAGTGCAAAAGCACTGACCTGCAACACTAATGCTCTGATCGACCCTGGATTAAGCGAAAATAAAACAAAAAAATCACAATTTGACAATAACAAAAAACAGTTCTACCCATGGTTGATTAATATAGGTTAAGCCTTGACTTGAGAGAAAAGCACTCTTTTTTGCCTTTGCTCGATCTGTCAAAGTAGCTGTTAGCTAAAAATTGTACAGGTTCAGGTTTTTGTTTTTCTTGATTTCCTTTCATCCATTCTGACAGTTCGACCGAGCTTCTCTCAAGTGACTTAACGTATATTAATGAAACTTCATTCTACCATGCAATTGCTATTTACTCTCTATAAAGTAAAGTACCGTTATCGCGATGACATTTTACATAACATAAAAAAGCTATCCACGCGATGTATTTAGTGATGTTCAATCGCAATTCGTAACAATTTTGTAACACTGGATGAAACATGAATGCATCACAATATACCAGAGCTCAAGGAACAGTCAAAGCCGAGGATTTCTCCAGGTAAATGTGCACCAAAGAAGACCAAGGTGGGTCAGTCGGGCAACAAGGATGCATACGGAGTTATTCACATTGATTACCTTGAAAAGGGTAAAATGATCACCGACGATATTAATCATAGCTGTTCGACAGATTTTCCATTGATTTGAAGCAAAAACGACAGCATTTTACGAAGAAAAACGTGTTCTTTCACCATGACAATACACACGTTTGTATTTGTCATGTTATACATCCATACATAAAGCTACGAACTGCTAACCCATCTTTCATATTCTCCAGACTTAAGCACTTCCAAAGACTTATTCCTATTTCCAAACCTGAAGAAATGTCTCGGTGGTAAGAAATTTGAGTCGAATAAAGAATTCATCACTGAAACAAATGCCGTGATAAAGCATATTATTTGAAAGCAATAAAAAAGTTGGAAAACGCTTGACTAAATATATCGATATAAAAAGAGACTATGTTTAGAAATAAAACACTTTTTGCTAAAAAACAACAAAAAAAAATGTATTTTATTAAAAAAGTTACTTACTTCTAAAATTGCCCTCGTATTCATGAATTATAAAAGTTTATTTTAAAACACTTGAAATCGTTTTATCGTTTTGAATTTTAGATGTATGCATAAGTTTTTTGCGGTTTTTTGTAACAGAAAAACGTAATTTATTTGTTTTATCAAATTATTCTACACATTTCGCCAATTTTTTAGGTAATTTATGAATAACATGCCAGAAAAACTGCTAGGGCCCTACTCTGTATTGCGATGCGCCAATCAATGCGATGCGAAAATGAAGATCAATGCGTACGCAAATCGGTACAATCAAATCAATTTTGCGATTTTTTTTTTATCGCATCGCAATAGAGAGTAGGGCCCTCGGTCTTTTGCTGCAAACCATTTTCCAACTTCCTCAAAATCGCTAAAGTTCTACTCTGCGAGCGCGCTCCCCATTGATGTGAAGAGGTGATAGTCAGATGGCGCCAAGGCTGGGGAGTACGAAGGGTGCAGTAAGTAGCATGTCTCATCCAAGGCGATTCCAAAATAAATCCGTTTTTAGTCACCCGTCACAATTTGATGCAAAAATGATTTTCTTTTGTGGCGTTGAAGCAGCATTTTACAAATGACTTTGCGATTTTCCATTTGACGTTTATTTATATCGTGTGATACCCATTTACTAAGTTTTGTTGATCTTTCCCATTACTCGTAAACGTATGCTGATTGTTTCTTGTTGCGCATGTAATGCTTCTGCCAATTGCCGTTGAATTTAAGTTGGGTCATTATCCTGCAATTGCTCGTCTTCTCATTTTTGTGGTCTACCAGAGCGTTCACTGTCATTCACATTGAAATCACCACTTTAAAATTGTTGAAACCATGTCTCATATGTTCTAATTGATGGGACGTGTTTACCATATGTTTCTACCAGCAAACGATGGCTTTCAACAGCCTTTTTCTATTGATTAAATAAGAAAAGCAATGTTCTTTTTCAGTCACAAGACTTGACATGATCACTGAACGTTAAAACAAAGGCAGTTGTTTTTGGTGGGCGCAAGTTGTGTGTGTTTGTTGTTAAATGTCAGACGAACAAAATGACGTTTGTGTCAAATAACTACGCTGCGTTCTTTTTGTTGGTGTCATCTCTTAGTCAAACCGGTAAGAACTTTCGCATAAACCTGGTATGTAGAAGATTTTTTAGAAGAAGTATAGAACAAAATTTTCTTACGCATTTTTTACGTTTTGGATTCTATGGGGTTTGAAACCCAAAAATGTTCACTTCTACGGGCTTGGCTCAAGTATATCTCATAAACACATTATAGTTAATTTTTTTAGAAAAGAAAATTAATTCTTCAAATTGTACATTAAAAAATATTGGAACTTACTTGATTGTCAGCAGCTTATCCTTAACCCTTGTGTTAACACCTGGCTCACCGGTGAGCCATTATGTTTTTAACTTGGTCCTGGAGCCATTTTTTTGAAGTTACCGAATTGCAGCTCGGTGGTCTCAAAAGATGACTAATGTAAGGAATAATTGAGGTCCACATAAAAATTTATAGAAGTATTGGGGGCTGACCGGTGAGCCAGATGTTCATGAAAAGAGTATAGACCAGGTGTTAAAACAAAGGTTAAGCTGAAGAGCAGTTTGTTTATCTGTTGGATCTGTTTGCTGAACGCTGGTCTTGAACTAAAATAATCTAACTTGTTGCTTTGCTTTTAGTTGTAGCTTGAAGCAAGTTTTTGATTTGTAGTTCTAGTCTCTTCAAAAACTGCTTTCTTTTTTTTTTTTTGAGGTTGTCCTACAACTTATGCACTTCATTTTGCACTATTTGCTTTGGTTTCGTCATACTGAACATGTTTATTTATTACTTACTTACTTACTTAGGTGGTCGTAACAACCCGTGTCCGGGTTTCAGGCGACCTCATCAGCTCTCGCCAGGCGCCTCTGCTTTGCGCGCGCCTTCTCCAATCGTATACACCAAGTGCGGTTAGGGCTTCCTCAGCCTGGTCCATCCATCGGAGGCATGGTTTCCCTCGTCGTCGTTGACCAGCGACCCTCGCCTCGAGCACCTTTTTCGCTGGAGCTTCGTCGTCCATACGATGAACATGACCCAGCCAGCGTAGTCGCTACACAGTTATACGCCGAACTACGTCAATGTCATCGTAGAACTCATACAGCTCGTGGTTCATTCGGATGCGATAGTCATCGCCGACTCGAACAGGACCGAAGATTTTGCGAAGAACTTTTCTCTCGAACACCCCCATAGCGGCTGCGTCAGTTTGCGAAACTACCCATGCTTCAGCGCCATAAAGCAACACAGGTAGAACGAGCGTCTTGTAGAGTGTTAGTTTTGTCGTATTTATTGTATTTATTACAAATATTAAATGTGCACTTTCGACTGCAACATTGAACCGCTGCTTATCTACGAATTTTTTTTTTTATACTTTGTTTTGTTAAACGATTAAGCATTTAAACCGTCAAAATTCAAAACACCAGATTGAACTTTTTCCAAAAAAAGTATTGAATAAAATATTAAAACAAAAATATTTTCTTGTCATGTAACGCACAAATATTCAATCCGTTAAACTTGTGGCGTATTATATGAACTACCCCAAAAATAAATTTCATACGAAATGCTCGACAAACTTCTTTCAAAAAGCTTTTTAAGAATTCCATTTTCAAAAATTTTATATATTCTTTACATAAAATAGAATTTTGTATTGATCAACTTTTAAAATCTAAAATTCTGAGAAAGTCTCACAAATGAAATTAAGTTTCTTTTCAGTCTGATATAAATGCTTTATATAAAACTTCATTATGAAGATATATTCACATATTTTGAGTGAATTAGCTTATTGCTAGAGGCAGAGTAGTATCGATTTTTGCATTTAAAAATGGCACCAACAAAATTTATTTGAATTTTTTAGCTTCCTATGCTTATAGAACTCCTGAAAACTTTTTGTTTTGAACTTTGAAGGAAATGAAAATTATACTTGTAAATCTTGTATTTTGCAACTTAGGTTTCGAGCTACTGCGAATGAAGTGAAAGCAGAATAGATAACCAGTTGGCTAGACAGAGCTCAAGATGTACACAACTTTGTTGACAAGAAGCGTAGAATGTTTTGCATTCTTTCTAAGCTATGTTAATTCTGTTATTTTACTATAAATACATTTTCAAAAAGTTTTTGCATATTTTTTGTATTAAAACTCGATATCAGCGAAGTCGTAGTTAAGTCGCATAGTCAGATACGCGTGTCATTTATTTAAAATATGCAAATTTAAAAAAAAAAAGTACAAAATTCTTAAGAATGGATAATTTTTACGGATTTCTGTTTTAATTATATTGCATGACTTTGGCAAACAAGCTCGTCCGTTTATTTTAAAAATTTAATTTTGGCCATCACGTATCCAAAACAAACTCACGAAGCTATATAAGGTACAAGTTAAGCATATTTGTGTTTATTGTGATAGTGACAAAAAGGGAAAAGGGTATGAATTTCGAAAGTTTTTTAATTTGTTCTTCAGAAAAATGCAAACTCAGCATACTTCTGAAATCAGCATACTTCTGAAATATTTCCTCTATTCTCTTTTAAAATTGAACACACAGAATCAACTCATAAATATTTCTTTGAACACTTTCAGTAAAGATCAATTGAAATTCAATTTAAAATTCAGAAAAGTTCAACTGAAATTCATGGCCACACTTGAAATTCAGAAAACATAAATTAAAATTCAGAAACGCCATTTGATATGCAGAAAGATCAATGTAAATTCAGAAAAGTTCAGTTGCAATTCAGAATTTCATTTGAAAGTCAAAAAGTATCAATTGAAATTCTGAAAAGATCAATTGAAATTCAGAAAAATAAATTTTAAATTCAGAAATTTCATTTGAAATTCAAAAAAATTCAAAACCCAATGCCCGTGATCTATCTGACTTTCAGCCTGTAAGCCTGCTATCATCGTTATCTAAAGTGCTTGAGTCTCTTATGACGGTACAAGTCTCGGAACACTTTAGGAAATATGACCTTATGTCTCCACTTCAGTACGGCTTCCGACCTTTCCACAGTTGCGCTACAGCGGTCTTAAAGATTTTAGATTACATAAGGTTGACATACAACTTAAAAAAAAAAAAAAACGAAATGGCCAGCTCAGCCCTTGAAAGGACTTTGACCGAGCTTCTTATGATCAATTGTGTTGTGTGTGATGTGAAATGTTTGCACACAAATGATCGAGAACTGGACCTACATGTTTTACGCCGACTCCGAACGGCTTATGTTCTCAAGAAGCTTTTCATGGCAGTTTTTACTCTCTGAGGTTTGCCATTGGCTGCTGAGAGGTGACGCCCGAACAGAAAATTGAATTCAATTGAAAAAATTCTCTATGTCAGATGGAGGATTCGAACCTGGGTTCTCTGGCGTGAGAGTCACACACTCTACCCACTATGCCACGGCCCACTACGCCACGCTACTACTACTCTGCCTGTTGGATTTTTCCAAGGCATTTAACTCTGTTGACCATACTCTATTGTGTCAGAAACTGGTAAATAACTTCAATTTATCTGGCATGGCTATCCGACTGTTATACGGTTACTTAGTTGGAAGGTCTCAAAGAGTAAGGGTGGGTTATAGTCTGTCTGCTTTCCGTAATTTAACCAGTGAAATTCCTCAACTCCGCCAGGTGATCAACTTAGTTGCGCCTGCCTGTCCACAGCCAAGATAAAGGAGGATGGTTGTTTGTAGGATACGTCCTGCAAACGTAAAAAACTGATAGGGCCAACCAAGAGCTCGGGGTAGCGCCCATCTTAGTAGCAGGCCATATTCGGTATATCGATATGAAACAAGCCTGCGAAGGTATAGCAATTGACCTTAAAACTTGTTAGTACGGGGACAGTCTTTACTCGTCAAATGAGGTAGATCCACCGTACTGAGACCTTAATTCGGCTGGTTATAACAGATGTGAAGTGTTTGGCATGCGTGCGTAAAAGTGTTGACGCTTCGGCTTTCCAAGGTGGTTTGCTTGTCAAGTGTTTGACTCGCACCCTTCAAACTGGCACGGCAGTCACTGAGGGAAGTGTTGAAATGTTGTAAAACTAAGGGTTCTCATACTGAGCACGGCAGCCCCTGAGAACAATGGCCAATACGCTATGTTTGGATGTTGAAATCCGAACGGCCAAAGTAAGAGTGGCAATTGCAAAGGTCTTCCAGAGTAGGTACTAGTCATGCGCAATAGTTTGCAGTTGAGTCGGCAGCTGAAAAACTTTTAACCTAGCCCTTTAAGTGCTCATTGAGCACGGTCATGAATAAGAATGCCTTTTTTCATAATTGCATTTGTGTGTTCTTGGTCTTTTTGCGGGGATGTTTTGGATCCTCATTGACGGGATCGAGTTGCCCAGATGACTGTCGTGGGCTGGCCTTTCGGGGAGTCTCGTACTGGTTTTGGTTGTGTGAATGCTACACAGGTCTAGATTGACCGGCGGGGTCGCGCAGTGGTACGACCAGGCAGGCATATCTGTCTTAATATGCAAGAGATTGGTTAGGTCTCGTCTTCACCAGTAGATGGATTGTAAGTACGTCACTACTGAAGTCTAAACTGGCACTACTATTACAGCCAGTATGTAATTTATTACATAATGCTCCTAATCAGCAGGGCACTGGGTGATGCTTTGTGTTTGTAAAACAGCTTCCATGTTCGTGTTGCCACACCGGATGCCCCGTATGTTTAAACGGGTCCGTGTTGTGGTACAACACAAAGTTCTGGTTGTCTGTTTCATGAACTATTACCCTAGGTCTGGACGACCCAAGTACTTAAGCCTAACGGCAGGCGTGCATGTTAAGGCAGTAACCTTCTGTGAAGTTCCTCAAGGCTCTGTACTTGATCCGCTTCTATTTACAATATTTATTAACGACATCTTCAGCAAACGTCGGTATGTCACCATGCATGCATATGCTGATGATCTGCAACTGTACTTGACCAGGCCTATTAACCTTGTTAATGATTTATGTAGTAAGATGAATGAAGATTTAATGAAAATAGCTGTATGGGATGGATCTAATAGCCTCAAGCTCAACCCTCTTAAGTCATATGTCTTGCCAATTTCTAAATCCAGTCAGTCTTTCTCTAGAATACCTGTTATTTATCTTAATGGTGTCAAATTGAACTTTGTTGATAAAGTGAAGAATCTTGGTTACCACATTAACTCCAGACTTTCCTGCGTAAGCCATATTAATTCTGTTGTAAGTAAGGACTACTTTGTCCTGCGGAACTTGAGGTGGACTGCGTTATTTGTTCCGATTACAACTAAAAAAAAGTTAGTATAGCAGCTCATTATGCCTATCATATCTTACTCACAAGGAAAGGTCCCCAGGTGCCACTCGCCGAATTGAATCATTTTCGGATATGTGATAGAGGACAAAAATCTAAGGTTGACGTATTTTTTATATACGTGCTCAATCGATGTTTTAGGGTTTCAAAATGGCGTTTTAAAATCAGCGGAAATCTCGTTTTTTCGTCATAATTTAACTATTTTCCATAGAAGGATACACATATTTGGTATCAAACGAAAGGTATTGAGATGGCGCACATGATGACATCTAATTTTTAGAAACAAATTTTATTGTTATTTAGTGGTTGAATTTTTCAACAGTATTTAGTCGATATCGTGAAGAGACTGTACTCGAAATTGTTTCATTTTTACTTATGTTTAATTTCAGCTTATTTTAAAAGTTACCTGTTTTTGGTTTTTTTTTTAACTTTTACATTTTTATATTAAAATTTTCTTTATTATAAAACGCACTAATTTTCTTAAAAATAAAATATTTTGTTATAGAAAACGACCACATTATGGGAATCAAAAATTTGGTTTTCTTCTCGAACTTTCCGTATGTGTAGATATTTGAACCGCAATGTTGATATTTTACAGTGCTTCCATACAAACTGTGTGCTTCTTACTTGTTTGCCCGAAGAAGAAGAAAAAATCATCCGAAATTTAAAGATATAAATTTCGATGCCAACATCTTCGCTGGTTTTAAATATATTTCACTCAATTTTTTTTGTCAAAAAGTCCAATAAAATTACTTCATAAAAACTATTACAAGAATAACATTTGCTGTGCATTAATATTTTTAATCTTTTTTGCAAAAATGATCCAAAATAATGAATGTTTCTCAAAAAGTTACATAAAAGTTTTTTTTGTTGTAAAAGAAATTTAAATCAGAAATTACATTTTAAATTCCCTTTTATATGGCATAATATTTATTAGCAAAAATTGTTTCAGTCTTACACAAAAATGAATAAGCTGTTTCTGTCATTAAAAAACGAGGGTACCCCCTTTGAATTTTTTTATTTAAATTTTTTTTTCAAAAATGTTCCTTTTATATTTTTTTTTTTTTTTAAATAGTCTAGCTTAAAAAATAATTTTTTTTGAGAAAAAACCCAATATTCTTTACAATCAAAAGTTATTACTAAAAATATATTTTCATACCATGTGGCTCTGTATTCACAAAACTCATTTTCTGTTAATTATGAAATTCAATATATGTACTTTCCTTGCTCATTTTTATTAGAATCGCCTTACTTATTTTCAACATTTTAGGAGAAGGAAAAATTTTTGCATTGTTTTTACTTTTATAATAATTTTTTTAAGCAACTGAAATACAGAAAAAAAGGTTGGTTACAGTATCTTTGATGTAAAGTGTAAAGAAAAGGCTTATTGTGGGAGCAAAATATTTAAAGCACATCGTCATTGCACAAAGATTTTGTTTTGTTAATTAAATATAATACATAGCAAAATTTCCCAAGCAATTGGCAAGAGATTTATGTGTTCCAAAGAGGTTACCCTTTGGATTTTTTATAAAAAATTTCTATAATTTTGGTAAATTTTTAAAATAGTCTTGCCCATTTTTAAAATCTTAAAAGAAACTAAATTTTTGAATAATTTTTTTTATTTTTTTGTAATAATCATCTTATGGACAATCCAAAAGGTAACTTCTTTAGAATACATATATTTTTTGAGAAAATTTGCTTAAATATTGAATTTAAGTAACAAATACAAAAAAAATCTTTGTGCAATTACGATGTGCTTTTAAACCTAGTTTCTAGTTAGGAGTGAGTAAATTTTACGTAGGTTAGTATTCTGGGTTATTATTTGGCCAAGAAATGGCCACATTTACAAAAGAAAAAAGTGTTGTTTCACCGTGTCACAAATCGATGAAAACGATGGCAAAATTAAATGAATTGGGCTTCGAATTGCTTACCCACACACCATATTCTCCAGATTTAGCCCCAGCAACTTTTTCCTGTTTTGAAATCTCAAGAGAATGCTTACATTAAAGATATTCAAGTCCAATGATGAAGTAATCGCTGAAACTGAGGCCTATTTTGACGAGAAAGAGAAATCGTACTATAAAAGTCGTATCGAAAAGTTGGAAAATCGCTATACAGGGTTGTCAATATTCGAAGCGCCCATCTGGCAACACTGTAACTTTCCGCAGTCATGCCAAATCGACTAATGACATACCGCGTTTGAAGCGTCATTCCAAGAACATTTTTACAATGGAACAGTACACGCCACGCGAATGCTCTAAAATTGTTGAAATTTACATTCAACAAAACAAGTCAATAGTAAACTCAACGTATACTCAACTCAAAAAAATAAATAAAGTGAAAAGTGCGCTTTCCAAGAAAACAATTTATCGTTTGTATGAAACTGAAAATCTACAAGAGATTCAAGAGGTACCTCTTCACGATGCAAAAGTCACTGTTTGGTGCGGCGTTTGTGCTAAAATGCTCATTGGGCCGTTCTTTTTCGAAGATGATAATGGCCACAGAGTTACTGTCAATCAGGAGCGTTATCGCGATATGATAAACAATTTTTTCATGCCAATCGTTCGTCGAAAGCGTATCAGGCACTACTGGTTTCAACAAGACGGCGCGCACAAGCCGCACTACAATCGATTTTTTGAAATGGGCGCTTCGAATATGGACAACCCTTTGTACTCGTTGTATCGCTCTCCAAGGCAACTATGTTGAATAATATAATCGAGTCTTATCAAAATTTTGTTTTTTTCTTACTTATCCTACGGACTTATTGAATGAGCTGTTACATAAATCCTGTAAAGATTTCACAAAGAACTTAAAAATATAAAAGATGGTTGTACTAAAAAAATTATACTCATAATTAAAATATGGACCCCTTTCTATTGATCTAAATTTTACAGTGTATTTAAATACGTCACCTACTGCTATAAATGAAACTCCAGTGGAAAAATACTAAGATATGTATTTTTTTAAAAAGCAAAATACAAAGTAATTTTTTTTTTTTAGTCAAAAACTTTGTCCCCCTTTGATGCACTACATATTCATGCACTACTGTGATATCAGATTTTTTTTAAGACCAATCGTAAATTAAACTAAATTTTAATTAAAATAGTTCTCTAAAATATGTGTTTCACAATTATTTGAAGTATGTGATTTGTTTCTCATGAACAGTTTTGAACGGCTTGATTTAAAAACAACACAAAATTTGTTCAGAAAATCTCTGATGTAACCTTCGACTCTCACTTAAAAGTTGTTTGCTATAAATTTTGACCTAAGACGTTGCAAGAACTGTTAATGGAAATAAACAGAAATCACCGCTGCATATAAATTTTCTTATAATGTTTTCAAGTTATGATAATTTATATGCAACATCCCATACACGACCTTGGTACAGTAAATGCTGCCCAAATATAACCGTGAAACTAACAAAGCACTTAAGTTACTAGTTGACCAAATACAACATGTGTATGTGGTTGACCTTACACATAGAGCAATGCCAATATTGCATCTCACCATAAGATATGTTTACATACAGTAGTATTCTGCTCTTGAATGCTTCTCGAAGTTTTCTAATGCCATTTGACATCATCTTGCTGAGACAATAAACAATAAAGTATTGGTAGCGGCATATAAATATACACACCTTTTGGATGGCATGACGCGCAAACAATGACGCAGTCAATTTGATATCAATACAATCAAAACGTCCAACTAAAATATAAAACAATACATACCATTAAAATAGTCTTCGATCATGTGAAAATCAAATACATATGCGCTGAGCTTCAGATATGATGAAATCTATCAAAAATTGAAATTTAACGATAAGAAATGCGTTAAATTAATGTTGTTTCAAGCTTCCTCTCACATTAAGAGCTGGTTTTTGGTTGTGAATGCACGAAATGAATTTTCAGTTCAAAACCATTGAATTTTTGTTGTTGTATAGGTAAGTGATTGTTTACCTCACTGCACTGTGGTCCAGAAGGTCACTTTTTGCGGCATAAAATCAGGGAGGTTATATAAAACACTGAAACTTCACCTGTTTGCTTCAGATGATTGTTAAAGAGTCCCCATAAAATGGGGTCGTTTAAAAAACTGCCACGCTCACTTTTTGAAATAATATTTATTATGAGTACAAATAAAATTCATAAATGAAGTTTATAAAAAAATTAATACTAAAAGATTAAGCCACTAATATTAAAAATAATATGGAAATTTTCAGTGGGAGAGTAACGAAATCCCCAAAATAAAAACACCAAATCCCAAATTTTATGTAAAATACCCAAATACAGAATTCCCAATCACATTATCCATTATCCCAAAAAAAAAAAATATTCAGGAAAAAATCCCCAAAAAATTATCAAAAAAGAAAAAAGCTGATGCTATAATACAAAATACAAAAATAATAAAATGCATAATTATTATATTAACGTAAGTGTTCGTCAAAACCACTTCGGTATTTTCCACTTGTTCAGTTTTTTCCTATAATATTTTAACGAAAACTCCGTTGACTATTAAATTTCAGTTGAATATTAAAGGAAACGAAAAATTATTTGTCTATGGATATGAGCATCATTTCCATTCTAAAAATAAAAATTTCGGTGGTCTTGTGCAAAACGGAAACTTTTATTTTGTTAAAGTGTGGTAATAACAAGCATATGTTATAACCAACATCCAATAAAAAAGATGGCTACTAAACATAACCACCACCCAATAACCCATTGCTAACCAGTTTCAATTTTAAATAATAACTTAAAGGAAACGGCTCGGTCATCTGGACTTCAACCGTACCAAATTATTAGGGAGTCTACCGTCTATCTGCTGACAATCTAACAGCAGAGCTTATCTCCCAACAAAGCTAGCACAAAAGGTTAAAGTTGGTCGTACTCGGAAAACTGAGGACTCAAACAGCGAACCGCTTAGCATAGATAAGGTAAATATACCAGAATATTTGAAATATGTGGAAGGTCAACTTTTTGTGCTAAGTGTTAACGATTATGGTGGCGAGCAAAATATTATAATGGGCACGTCAAAATCTTTAAAAGTTTTGGGTGAAGCGAAGTGTTGGGTTATGGATGGCACCTTCTACGTCGTTCCGGCGATTTTTCGTCAACTTGACAATTCAGGGACTGATTGATGGTCAATTTTTTGTCATTCATTTTTTGCTTAATGAGCAAGAAATCAAAGCAAGCGTACAACGAACTATTCGACCAATTGTTTCATTTGGCTGCAGCTGAATTTAATGCCGAAGAGAATAATAACAGAATAATAACATCTTCAACAAAAGAGTATTTTCCCAACGCTCAGTACAGAGGGTGCTTATTTCATTTCGGCCAGATCGTTTGGAGACGAATCCAAAAAGAAGGACTTGCTAGTAAATATGCTTAAGAGCTTATCTTTTGTTACACCCGAACACATCCTGTCTTACTATAAGAAACTTAATGAAAACTATAAAGACAGTGATTTAAAAATAATAAGTGCTTGGTTAAAGCAAAATTATATTGGGCAAAAAAAAAAACAGTCCTGCAACGCACCAAAAATTAGGACTGTTATTTTTTTGTCCAATATAATTTTAAAATGTGCAACGCACCAAAAATCAGGATCAAATTTAGATTCTAAAAAAGAAAACTTTCTAAGGACTCAAAATTCTATCGAGGCATGGCATCGTCGACTTAAAGTTATTGTGGGATGGAAAAATTGGGCCTTTACCAAATTATTAAAGAGCTAGGAAAAGAAAAGATTATTTCAAAAACTAACTTGGAGAAGTTGCAGTCGGGTCAAAGTATACCTACGAAAAAAATGCAGCATTCAACGTTTTAAGTGTATTAACAGAGTTTTAAAAAATTTAGTAAATATGGAAAAATTTAATAACTTAAATCTACTGCATACAATATTTCGCTTTCATGTTGAATTTTCTTATTATTATTAATTCATTAAACCCAAATCTCATTGGTTCATTAATGTAAAAATCATACTAAAATTAATTTATTTATATTTAATTATAGTATAGTGCTTATAAAATCTTTAATAATTATCAATTTTGAAATTACAAAATCCTTTTACATACATTCTTTTTAACAGGACTTTAAGATATACATATTACAATGTTGTTATACAGGGTTGCCCATATTCGAAGCGCCCATTTTATTAAAAATCGATTATAAATCGATTAAATAGATTGTAGTGCGGTTTGTGTGTAGTGGCGCGCCGTTTTGTTGAAACCAGTAGTGCCTGATACGCTTTCGACGAACGATTGGCATGAAAAAATTGTTTATCATATCGCGATAACGCTCTTGATTGACAGTAACTCTGTGGCCATTATCATCTTCGAAAAAGAACGGCCGATCGCCTTGGTCGCTTTTTATTTGGCCTCTTTGGGTTACCAAGAGTATTACCATTTGTAAATCTTTCATACAAACGATAAATTGTTTTCTTGGAAGGCGCACTTTTCACTTTATTTATTTTTTTGAAAGCACGTTGAGTTTTCACTATTGACTTGTTTTGTTGAATGTAAATTTCAACAATTTTAGAGCGTTTGCGTGGCGTGTACTGTTCCATTGTAAACATTTGCTTGGAATGACGCTTCAAACGCGGTATGTCATTAGTCGATTTGGCATCACTGCGGAAAGTTATAGTGTTGCCAGATGAGCGCTTCGAATATTGACAACCCTGTATATATCGCGGTGATTTTAATTAGCTCAAATTTATTACTCGATAAGCACATAACCACCAAATTAAATTTATCGCAACGATTTTTAACCTAACCCAAGCTTGTTAAACTAAATTTGGGGATTTTGTTTTTAAGGATTTTGTTTTTGGGGATTTTGTGTTGGTGATTTTATTTTTGGGGATTTTGTTCCCAACCTATTTTCAGCGACTCTATTAGAATTTAATCTAAAAAAGAAGAAAAAAATCCTTTGGAAAAAATTTTAAATAGATAATACCTAAATACCACCAATTACCAAACCATTGAAGTTTTCAGTATCTAATTTTTTCAGTATCTAATTCAAATTATAAGTCTGTGAGAATTGGCACACCTTTTTTTAGAATCCTAAGAAAAATCATTGAAGCATGTTCTTGATGTAGATGATAACTCTATTCTTTTTGCTACATAGTCAACTATATTTGAAGAGAAACATTTACGAAAATATCTGTGACTATTATGCCCTTTGATCAACATTCCGATTAACATTCAAGCAATTTATTGTATGCGGGAAAATATCGTAATTTCCAAAGGCCAAAGCCAAAGCCTCTTCAGGAGTTAATGGCAACCTAATTTCCTTTTCCTAATTTTACTTGGACGCGATGAAGAAGAAGCTGTGTCTTTTAAGACATATCCTAAATCACTAATTTAAAAACAATTGTGCTGAAATAGACGCAGCGTGGAATGATAACATAGTGTTGTTTTCTGGTTGGTACGAGACGTCTGATGAAAGTTTTCTTTTAAGACGATCAATGCCATTGCTAGAATCAATATGAGGCCGGCCCTTTTTAAGGTAAATTTGCAAATACTGAAAAGTCAGTCTCACTTGCTAACCAGATTTGTTCACAATTGCGAAATATTGTTCATCAGCATCTGTTATATTTGACCAAGTTTTGCCTACCAAAACTACAAATGTCATCTGTTAATCATCAATATATTTTAACATTTTTAACCCTCTACTGCACGCATTATGATCCAGCTAGAAAAAATTTTTTTTGTTGGATTTCTATTTCAAATGCAATAATTAGATATACAAACCAAATTTTTTTCAGAAAAGTAAGTGCGTTTTCTGGAAAAATTTTTTTTTGCCATATATATCTCATCTTATGCACTCCTAGCTTTTCCAACCTAAAAAATAAATGCCAGATATACCGTTCTATGTAGCAAAGATAAAATAAAATATATGGCTGTACTAAAAAAATTATATTTTTTAGAATATTATGATTATAATATCATTATTTATGATTATTTTTTAATAAGTATAATTTTTTTAGTACAGCCATCTTTTTTATTTTTAAAGATATGTTTACTTTTTCGGTGTCATTTAAAAGAAAATTGAATAAATTATAAAACTAGTTCTAGAAAAAAATTTCATTTATAACGCGAAATTTTGAGAAATTTGCACAGTTAAAACCGATTGGTTTTGAGAACCGATCACACGAGCACAGATCGGTAACGATTAAGTCGTTAGAGTTTGTTGATATACCGTTAGAAAGGTGACTTTATTTGCCTTTGCAATGAGTTATTAAAATAAGTTTTATGTAGGTTAGTTAGATTTCTTGCGCAGGTCGACATAAACTTTCACCTCCGTAAATAGTTGCACTCAATTGCGGCACACCCTGTATATAGGTCGCGCTAGTCGGATTTTCCCAAAAAATCAGGTTTTTCGAAAATTTTACAAATTTTAAGCATAAGTTGGTGAATAACAGACCTCATCTAAGTCTTTGAGTCATCATTTCGAAAGACAAATGTCCAAATTTTACTTAAATGTACATATACTAGAAGTTTTGGCAAATTTTTTGGTCATTAGATGTCATATATATACCTATATATATTTTTTTGTGAAATTTTTGTTAAGACTTTTTAAAAACTTTATAACTGAGAATTTTCAGAGCAATGTTGAGCTTTAAACAAAGCTTTTAAGGCTATAACTTAAAAAAAACAAGAGTATAATCAAAATTTTTTTATTTTTAAATTGTTTAGAATTTTACCGTATTTCAAACTGCATCACTACTTTTTTTTAATTTCATCGGTTTTTTAAAAGTTATAAAGCGCTTTTTAAAAAATGTACGCAAATTTCACGAAAAAATTAAATATATGACACCCAAATGAGCAAAAAAATTTTCAAAACTGTTGATAAATGTACATTAATGTCAAGTTTGGACATTTGTCTTTCATAATGATGACTCAAAGTCTAAGAAAATGTCTGTTGGACAACAACTTATGCTTGAAATTCGAAAAATCTCCGGAAAACCTGATTTTTAGGGAAAGCTCGACTAGGGGCTCTTCCAACCTCTTCCAAAAAAATTGAAAAAAATCTCAAAAAAAAAACTTAACCCCATAAGTTTTCAAACAAAGGTTGAGTAACTATGGAATTCAAAAAACCAAATTCTTTTGGGGCACCCTAACCTTGCCCCAATGGCACCCTAAACTTTCCATTATTAAAAACAATTAATATAAAAATACTATAGTAACAGTGTGCATCTGAATCTTTATTAATTTCTTGTTTACGAAAAGTCACAATGAAGATGACACAAAACAACAGCCGTTAAGAAAAAAGCACTGCTAGCTATCAACTTTTTCTTTTAAATGCAGACAAAATTTTTTACAAAACAAACAAAATAAAAATATGACTTTTTGCCGCAACATGTGGTCTGCTGGACCATAGTGCACTGGTTGGTGGCTTGGCCCAGTAGTTGTTTTGTAACTTATTTCGTTGCACAATTTGACTATTATTGAAAAGTGGTATTTTCTGTAATTTTATATTACAAGGTGATGGTCAATATTGAGCTACGCATGATTTTACTCTAGTAAAACTAGAGGTAACATTTTAAATATATACATTAAGTAGCTTCAATGCAAATAGCATAAAATTTTCAAAAAATTCCATCAAAATTTTAACAACCATTGATTATATTTTTTAGATTTATGTATGTTTTGAATAATTGAACAATTGTTCCATTGTCAGTTTTAATATTGTCAAAAACATGGCATGATTTTTCTAGTCTTAGTTGTGTGTTAATTATGCCTCTAGATTTGAAATTATTTTGCCATAAACATAATTTACATATTTTATTTTTCATATTTATGAAACTTGTTATTAACCTTCAATTATACTTGAGCTTGTTTTGCAATATACATACATATATCTAACACCATAAATGTCACATGTTTGTATAACCATAAAACGGTCAAATGAAGACAAAGAAATCAAACAGACAGTACATATTTTACACTAATTGACGTATTTTTGTGCAAAGTCTTAATTTTTTTACCTTAAAAGTTAAACACTTTTAGGCCAAAATCTAGGCTTTGTGTTAATTATTTACACCCCAACATTGATTTTTATTGGTAACGCTTATGCGCATGTGTCCCACACTCGTTACACTCCACTTCCGCCGCCGTGCATGTTAAGCGAAGCTCAAAGAAACACTTTGATGTTAATTTGGTTTTGCTATTTTTCATTTTTTATTGCTTTGATTATAGCGTCGATTGGGGTTCAGTCTTCAACAAGTACAACAACAAAAAGTCAACTTAATGCTAAGTTTTGCAATCGCTCTAGGTTGGTAGGGTTCGGTGTAAGGAAGGTTGCCACCAACGGCATGCAAAACTTTACCACAACTTGAAAGCTTAAAAACTTTACACAAATCTGTTGAATCATTTTCAAACATTTTACGTTAGAGCTGAATAATTATGAAAAATTAAACCAAAGCTGCAGTTAATGTTCATAACTGCATATGTATGTATAGCTGTTCCAATCATAAAACTTAAGAAAGTACATATAACGCAAAAACGTTGCACAAGTGTATCGCAAATAAACCTACATATTTACACTCACAGTTTTAAAAATTATTGCCAAAGTAAAATTTGACCGTATTACGAGTATGTTCGAAAAAATAATGATCCATTTTGAATGTTTGTTTTTTTCATTGGCTGCCCAAATTTGCCAAATATTTTGGTTAACCTTGAGTTTCTTAATTATAAATATTATAAAATTAACCACGCCCCGTACTTAATTGAGCCTAGCCATAATTATTTCAGCTAGCTCAAAGTGTTACAATACATCAAACTTATGACATTAGACACGCCCTCATTACGAATGGTAGATTAAATTTATGGTTGTTAATGATTGTTAACAACATGCGAAATTATTGGTTAAATAAATTTTGGCAACATGATTTGGTAATTGAACCGACAATTCAGCCTAGAACACTTATGTTACACATAATTATCTTGGCGACAAGGTTTTGTTACCTTGCATTCACATAAATGAGCACTCTATCAAGACGACCTTGGTGTATAAGATGCCAAAACAAGATTTATTAAAACAAAAACAATTATGTGTGTGGCCGCCACGCATGGTATAAGTGAAACTTTTACCCAAAAATGGATTTTCTGGGAAGATTGCTAATTTATTAATGACTTTCTTAACAGGCTTACATATTGAAAACTCCAGAAAATGGAATCACAGGTGAAAAATGAAAAGTTATTAAAAACTAATGATTTTAGAATATTAACTCGGAGAAATATTTAAATTTTATTTATTTAAGCAATTTATACATTGATTCATTTACCATGATGAACAAATTACCCGCATTGTTTCACAAATGTAGTTTTTGTAAATGTTTTTGTTTTATTAAAATCAGCCACTTGCAATACCGCGTATATTGCAAAAAGGTCAAAATTGAAATCTGCATTTCATTTCAATTTAATTTAATAATTCGAGCGGGGTCTGAGCGTCACCGATCCGGAATTCAGCTCCATGTGGTTGATGTGCAGAGTTCGTTCGCACTTGCTACATTTTTGTTTCGTGTATAGAAATCCGAAATTAGGAAGAGAAGCCACTTTTAATAAATTGGACTCTCTCTCTCTGATTCGATTACGCACATTTTGGGCTTGTTTCCTGACAGCGAAATCGTTGTTGCCGGCGATTTCAATGTCCACAACTCGGCTTGGTTATGTCAAGCCACACCACACCTGAAAGACAATATGTTGAGCTTTTTGCTGAATCAAACCAATTGGTTCAACTAGTGAAGAAACCAACATTTTTCCCACGAAATGATTTGCAAAGCCATAATATCTTAGACCTTTTTCTGACTTCTCATCATGAAAAATATGATGTGAGTGTCAATGCACCTCTTGGTAATTCAGACCATTCTACCATCTCCGCTGTTTTTTCATATTCTGACCTCCGCACCTTAAATAATTTTTATCGCAACTTCAATTGGAAATTATGTTTCGCTGATAGAAATGTGAATACCGCGGCTGTCATGGTACAAGAAATTATCTTATTGGGTATGCGGTTTCTTATCCCCAATACGAAGAAAAGCATTAAACCAAAAGATCACTCATGGTTTAATGAGACTTGCAGGATTGCAGTCAGGTTCAAAGAGGAAGCCTATCAGAATTGGCGATCTGATAAGAATGCTGATACTAATAGACTTCGCATCGAGGCTAGGAATCGCTGTAACGCAATTTTAAAACGCGAAAAGTTTCTTCACGAAACTCGCATTAGAGAACAGGTTCTTCTCTGCCCTAAAGGGAGCAAAAACACAACGAATTGCTAAGTGACCGTCAATATGGTTTTCGTAGGGCTCGGTCTACTGGTGACCTTATGGCGTTCCTTACAGAAAAATGGAACCAATGCGTTCACCTGTTCGGTGAGAGCAGGATTGTTGCTCTGGATATTTCAAAGGCGTTTGACCGAGTGTGGCATAAAGCACTCGTCTCCAAACTAATTGTATACGGTGTCGGTGGTAACTTTGCTCGGTGGATCATGTGCTTTCTTAAGGATAGATCTATTCGTGTCGTAATCGACGGCATTTCGTCCAGTGAGCACGCCATCAACGCAGGAGTACCGCAGGGTTCAGTTCTATCGCCAACTTTGTTTCTGGTTTTTATCAACGACCTTCTGTCGTTGACTCATAACCCAATTCATTCGTTTGCGGACGACAGCAGCAGCGGACGACAGACAGCAACCCACAAGCGGACGAACTGCCCCTTAGCTCCCTTGAATATGAATGGTGTGGATCTTTTGGAGTCAGATGCTCTTGACGTTCTGGGCATGTCGATACAATCAGACCTTCGTTGGATTGATCACATTTTCCATGTGTCGAAAGAAGCGGCCAAGTGCCTAGGTTTCTTAAAACGGTGCAAGCGATACTTCACCCCATCTGATCTTCAAATGATCTATGCCTCTTATATAAGGCCTAAAATGGAGTACAATTCGCACATTTGGGCAGAAGCTTCGACATCTTATTTGGAGCTTCCGGACCGAATTAAAAGACGTGCGATATATATGATAGGATACGAAAACATTTTATCTCCCCTGAGTTCTCTTGGGCATCGGCGTAAAGTTGGTTGCCTAAGCCTTTTGTATAGGTTCTACCATGGGAAATGTTCAAGAGAAGTACATGGCCTGACGCCACCAGTTCGTGTATTTCCTAGGTCTACTCGGGCAGCTTTCCAAGCCCATCTCTTTACCATTGCATCGGTGCCCAATAGAATCACGCATTACCGAGATAATTCGTTTTTTGGTCGCACGGTAAGATTGTGGAATAATCTCCCTGTGAGCGTGTTCCCCGGCAGTTTTGATCTGTGTCAGTTTAAAGCAAATCTTCACCGTCACTACTCCATCTTTCCACCCTCCAACTAACTATCACCCGTCTTCCGAATTAATGCAATGCTTTCGCATTTAAAGGGGGCATCCCCTGAGCGTTGGTTTAGTTAAAAAAAAAAAAAATAATAAAGGGAGGATTTTTCCTTATTTCGAGAATGTGTGACCTTAAACTCAAAAGGGAGGTGGCATGCTCTTGTCTAATGCCCGCCCATTGGTTCGATCGGCACCAAACTCAAGACACTCTGAAGACTTTGCTACATTTCCCTGAAAATTTCTTAAAACTTGGCTTAGCGGTTTCGGAGTCTATATCTGAGATACACTCCCGCAAGTATAAATACATTAATTTTTTTGTGTATATATAGATTATACTGAATAAAACTCTTTGGTCGGTTGATAGCAACGATCACTCTTTTCATAGAATGCCTCAAAGAAATCTTTCGTTGAAAACTCATTTCATTTTTCTTCTCATCCTGTTAGGATGAAATTCAATACTTTCCCTTCCACTTTACCTTCTTTTGGAAGTACTTTTTTGCTGAGATGTAAATCGCAATGACACATAGACTTAATTGATTTAATTTTTGCTGAAATCGGTTCAGCTGTTCACGTCTTATTATGTTTTTTTGAAATAAGATGACCGGGGCAGGCAGACTTGATAAACTGCCAATCTGCAAGCTGCAAATCAATTAAGCCGTTCTTTTCTTGTTATATTTTTCAATATTGTGAGCGTTTCTAAATAGTGTTGTGATCAAATCGATTTAGTCGTTCCCTTCTAATTTTGTCTTCCAATGTTCGTAGGCCAAGCAGGTAGACATGGAAAATTTTGTTTTTCTCATCTTAATCCAATGCAAAACAATTTGATACCTTCTTCGTTCAAATCGGCTGATTCGTTCTCGTATTATTTTGATTTCTCAATATAGGAGGCGTGGGCTTTGAACTTTTTTTTTTTTAAAAAAATAACATAGATTGCTGTTTTTGAGTTCAAATCTCTGGAGTATTTCTTGCTATTTTATTTCAATACCCTAGTACCCGTGTTTACCGAGATATAGTTATTTATTTTTAGTGTCATGCCCATTTGAATTATTCAGACCACTTTTTCTACTGTCTTTTAAAATGGTCCTATCCACATCTGTACCGAATTCGAATACCGTCGTACCCATATATATAAGGATTTTCAAATATTTCCCCATATACACCATATACGCACAAATACATGTTCAAATGCCTAAACTCATGAACCAATACACATACAAAGACCGTTTATACATAAAAACCTTTGTATTAACGTCACCTTTCATGAGAAATTTCCAGAAACAAAATCTTTCCACGCATTACAGAGAACATCAATTTCAAATAAAATGCATTTTATTTTTATATATATAGATTTATAAATATTAAAAAGGAAAAATTTGTCGAAAAACTTGTGTGGGGAATAATGCACTTTTCCCTTTCCGTACTCGCATCGAACCGCGTACAATTCGACTGCAAGTTGGAAGTGCTACCAAGTGCTGCCATTGCCTCCCTTGCATCAAAGTGAACAAAATACTAACAAACCTGAAAGCAAGCATAATATACATCTTCCAATTTATTCCATTGGATTGATGCCAAAAAAAAATTTATTGTTTATCCAAAATAATCCTCAATCAGTTTCATACACGGCACAAAATGATATCGGAAATTTAAAAATTTACGAATAGTTCGCGATGACAACAATCGAATTCGATATCGATTGCGTTTCAAAAAAGATACTGTTGGCGGACGTAACGGCTAGTTCGTAAACGAATGCTCGCTTATGTTTCGAAAAATTATTCGTTTACAATTCCAAAACGATTAATTCTTCAACACAAATGCGAAGATAATTATATTTTCTACTTTTTTACTGTAAGGTGGATACTTTCGGATAACTTTTTTGGCACTTTCAGACTTAATTTTGTTATTACTGACGCGATAACACTGGTATGAAATAGCTTTCGATTTTTGATCGCCAATTAGGGCAAAATACGAAATTTTTCTTTGATAAAAGTTCATTGCAAACGAACTTTCGCCGGGTGGGTTATATGTATATGCATTGAAAAAAAAACAAAAAACGAAATGGCCATTTCAGCCCTTGAAAGGGCTTTGACCAAGCTTCTTATGATCTATTGTGTTGTGCGTGTTGTGAAATGTTTGAACACAAATGATCGAGAACTGGACCTACATGTTTTATGCCGACTCCGAACGGCTAATGTTCTCAAGAAGCTTTTCATGGCAGTTTTAACTCTCTGAGGTTTGCCATTGTCGGCAGAGAGGTGACGGCCGAACAGAAAAATTAATTCAATTAAAAAAACTTTCTGTGTCAGGTGGGATTCGAACCAGGGTTCTCTAGCGTATGGGCCACACACTCTGCCCACTGCGCCACACTGCGCGACAAGTGTTAATTTACGGCACAAAATTTTAGTAGCATATCCTTCTAATGTTTTAGTTTCGACCAACATATCGTAGGTAATCTGACAGCTCAGTTGGTAATGGAAGAACTTAACCAGTAACCAGTATTTTGTGTGTTAAAATACCGCAGCATGCGAATATTTTTTTATTTCGATATAAATGTGAGTTAAAAACTACATTTAAATTATATGCAACATACGATATTTATATGGAAATTCACAGATCTAAGAATAAAACATATTTTAGATTCAAAGCTGCATTTGTTAATATTGCAGCATGTGTTGTTTCCAAATCAATGCAATCAATCTGAATTTATCAATGCTCATGTTCAATGTTCTGAAAAAAGCTACGCTCAGATTCAAATTTTTACACTGCACTGTACTTTCAGATTATTGAACGAAAGACTCAATTCAATCATAAAAGAACACAGAACTACTGATTGCTGATTTAGCACAAGCATGAGCTACTCAAATAAATATGTTTACGTGGCCCAGTGGTTAGAACAGCCAGCTATGAGTCCGACCGTAGTGTGTTCAATCCTCGGTGGAACCAAATATATGAAAAATTTTTAAACAGCGATTTTTTAGTTTTTATATAACCAGTACGGCGAATTGCTGTGTTGTTGTTTTCATAAGAACCATTTCGTTACATTGGTCTTACCCCCCATCTAGCTCGCCGTATTCTTCTATACGCGGCTATAAAAGTTTCACTTTAAAAATTATTTAAAACTTTTCAATTAAATATTTGAACGCGCTTTTATTGAAGTATGCTTGGTTAAAACAATTGTTCAAATTATTGGTTTTCTTCACATTATATGATACAATGTAGTAATAGTAGTATGATAACTTAAGTGCTAAAGTATAACTACCCTATAGGAACAAACCAACTTTTTTTTAAAAAACAACTAATTAAAAAACTAATTTAAAATAAACTTGTATATGAACTACTTTGAATTTATATTAAGGCGGCATCCACTGCAATTCTAAATAGTTTTTATTGCATTATATATGAAGTAATTGAAATACTACTTAAAAACAAGTGATTGATAAACTACTTTGAATTATATTAAGGCGGCAACTATTCTGATTTTGACATCTTTTAATTGCAAATTTTTATTAGATTACAAGTTTATATATATTTAACCATGTTATTTCATCAAATATTATTAACTTTAGACCATCAGTAATAGTTTTCAATTGGTTATTTAAAAGTAATTAAAAAATTAATTTAAATATAACTAATTTAACAAGTAGTTGAAAATATATGCAGACGAAAGTCAATTGACTTATTTAGCGGACATCACCATACAAAATATGTTAGTTCGTTCTATGGAAAAAAGTCAGAATTTCAACTAGTTGTGGTTGACAAAAAACTACTTTTTAATTAGTTGATTTTTCTACAGGGTACTGTTGTTAGCAATTTTGCGTGTGAGTTCAAATGTTTTCAACTGCCCTTTTTTCGAGGAAAGAAAACAACGAAAATAAGGGTTACTTTTCAAAGTCTCTCCCTGTCGGCATCACACTCTGCTGAAATTTTCAGTTATGCCTGATACGAAATTTTAACGCAGTCTTCATAATCTGGGCGCTAGGCGTGTTTCTCGATACCTTTTATTATTATAACACGATATAAAATTTTTGTTTATATATAATTATCTCACACACATATTTAATAACAGAAAAACCCGTGTGCTATGTGTGTGGCTTTTAACGACGTTGTTAACTTTTTAGTGCCGTAAATTATGTTCAAATTACGCATATTAGGCATATCTGAAATAACTGCGCACTGCAATCGAGGTATCAAAATAGTAGCCAATAACTCATGTACTTGCATAATTATCATGTGCGTATCTGCAAGAATGCAATTCTTGTGTTTTTTCACGTATCTTTTCTTGCCACTAAGCTGCTTGGTGCTGCTTGTATTAATGTGAAATCTAAAGATGCTTTGTAAAAGGTTTTTAAACTCTCTTCGATCAGTATCACGCATAATGTTTTCAAGGTTCTAGTGGATGTGAATTTTGCACGTAGGCACTTTCTTGGTACGCTTTGTTTGCAATTTTCTACTCTTTACTTACAACAACAACAGTTTACAACAATTCTTTGAGATATTGAAGTGCACGTAGTTGTTTGTTGTCATTTATTGAATACAACCAAAAACTAAAAAGTTTTTCATCAGAAAAAAAAACAAGATTTTATAACAATAAATATTTTGCCCAAAAATTATTAACGCGCTAGTTTAGTAATTTTTTTTTTTCTGCCAAAGCAACTTATTTGCTTAGGTAGGCCTTGAAGAGCAACACGTGGTGCATAGATTAGTGCGTAGATTTTTTAAGCTATTAACTATTCATTTGAAAGAAATTGAAAGACCAAATTTCTAAGTTTACGACATGCGCGTGGCGTATTTCATTATCGATTTAAAATTAACAGATCGTTTATCTGTAAACATTAAATTAATTTCACATAGAATTTTAATAAATTCAATTTTGTTTTTATTAAGTCGTATTAAAGAGGTCAATATGTGGAAAAAATGGACTCGTGTTGAATACTTATAAGGTCTATAGACCCATAAAAGTACAGTTTGTGTGCTTTATTGCAATAAATTATTTTTGTTTATAAATTTTCGCATTTTTCTGTGCCAACAAGAAGATAAATATGCATAGGAACAACGAGAATCTTATTAAGATTTTTTGCACTGTTTAACTGCTTTTAAAATTAAATTCTGTTTCAAAGCATTACATAGCAGAATACATGTATGTATGTATATATTTTTGAATTTTTTCCGCCTTACTATTCCCTGTAGGAAAATCAACTAATTTTAAAGTAGTTGATGAAGTAGTTTTTTGTCAACCACAACTGGTGGAAATTCTGACTTTTTTCCATAAAACGAACTAACATATTTTGTATGGTGATGTCCGCTAAATAAGTCAATTGACTTCCGTCTGCATATATTTTCAACTACTTGTTAAATTAGTTATATTTAAATTATTTTTTTAATTACTTTAAAACTACCAATTGAAAACTATTACTGATGGCCTAAAGTTAATAATATTTGATGAAATAACATGGTTAAATATATATAAACTTGTAATCTAATAAAAATTTGCAATTAAAACATGTCAAAATCAGAGTAGTTGCCGTCTTAATATAATTCAAAGTAAATTATCAATCACTTGTTTTTAAGTAGTATTTCAATTACTGCAATGCAATAAAAACTATTTATTGAATTGAAGTAGATGACGGCTTAATATAATTCAAAGTAGTTCATATACTGATTTATTTTAAATTAGTTTTTTAATTAGTTGTTTTTAAAAACAAGTTAGTTTGTTCCTATAGGGTTGCTTTCACACTCACAACGCACTGTATGATCTTGACGAAAAAAAACTGTCCAGGGTCTATGAAATTGCTTTATCTTAACCCTAATCCTAATGAGTCTTTTTGTGACGTATCCTACTGCGATGTGACTTTGGGTCACACATGCAATAGATATGCAATGATCAACATTTGGGATTGTTTTTTATTATTATTTTTAAATTTTTTACATTAAAGTTCATGAGAGTAAATGAAGAGCATTAAAAAATTTTAAAAAAAAAAAAACAACCGACTACAAAATCACTACAAAGCAAAAAATAATTTTAAAAATACTTTTCCTTTTAATTTCTTGGTCATATTTGGTCATTTATTTAAACATATTATTATATGTGAAATCTTATTATCTTAATTTTTTTCTTATATGTTTTATTATCATAAATATATTAATTTCTTGATGAATTCAAAAGCTTTAAAGGTCGGCGCTAATATAATCAGACTTTTAATCAGGAGCGCCAACTTCAAAGCATTTGTATTCATCAAGAAATTAATATATTTATGATAATAAAACAAATTAGAAAAAAATTAAGATAATAAGATTTCATATATAATAATATGTTTAAATAAATGACCAAATATGACCAAGAAATTAAAAGGAAAAGTATTTTTAAAATTATTTTTTGCTTTGTAGTGCTTTTGTAGTCGGTTGTTTTTTTTTCAAAAAATTTTTATTTCTTCCTTTTCAGAGAATATGATAAATTTTCGAAAAAAGAGTATAAACAACATTAGTACAATTGTTCCGAAAAAATTTGTTCTATTAAATTCTGAAAGTTTGTTGGTTATTTCAATTATCTGCCTCTTAAATTTAAATTAGATGTCACCTGTTTTGAAATTATTATACCCATTCTTGTAACGAGTTTTATTACCCTAGTGTCGATATTATTCGAGATATAGTGTTTTTCAAATATTGCCACGCCCCTTTGTTAAAAAAGCGCCCACTTTCTGGAGCGTTATTTCCAATAATTGTGCCTACCCCTGTACTTTATTTCAGTACCCCAGCGTCAATATTAACTGCGATAGTGTTTATCTAGTATTGCCACGCCCATTTATCGAATAGCGCCTACTTTATTGACCATAATTTTTAATAATTCTGCCTACCCCTGTACTACAATAAATTTCAGTGCCCTTGTGTCAATATTATTCGAGATACACTGTTTTCTAATATTGCCACGCCCAGTAGTCGAAATCCGCCCACTTTCTTCACCGTAATTTTTACTTATAATGCCTACTCTTACACCAAATTGCAGAACCATAGTATCAATATTATTCGAGATATACTATTTTTCTAATATTGCCACGCCCATTTGTCAAATAACGCCCATTTTGTTGACGGTAATTTGTAATAATTGTGCCTACCACTACACTAAATTTCAGTACCCTAGTGTCAATATTATTTGAGATACAGTGTTTTTATAATATTTCCACGCCCATTCGTCGAATAACGCCCACTTTATTGGCCATAATTTGTAATAGTAATGCCTACCCTTATACGAAATTGCAGTAATTGCAGCAAATAACGCCCATTTTCTTGACCGTAATTTGTATTAACTGTGTCTACCCCTACACTAAATTTCAGTTCCCTAGTGTCCATATTATTCGACATACAGTGTTTTTATAATATTGCCACGCCCATTTGTCGAATAACGCCCACTTTATTGACGATAATTTGTAATAATAATGCCTACCCCTATACTAAATTGCAGTACTCTGGCTCAAAATTATTCTAGATACACTGTTTTTCTAATATTGCCACGCCCATTCGTCAAATTACGCCCATTTTCTTGCCCGTAATTTGTAATAATTGTGCCTACCCCTTCACTAAATTGCAGTACCCTAGTGTCAATATTATTCGAGATACAGTAGTATCTAGTATTGCGAGATCTATTATTGCCACGCCCAGTTCTCGAATACCGCCCACTTTTGTACGGGCACCTCCATGCTTATGATATCTATCTGTTCCCCAAAAATTATGGCAATCAGGCTTATGGGTTAGGAGTTATCGATGTACATACATTTAAAAAAAAAAAAAAAAAAAATAAAAAAACAGAGAAACCGACGAACTTGAGAACCTCCTCCTTTTTGAAGTCGATTAAAAATAATAATAGCTTGGCAAATGAGTGCTCACAAGGGGGGTGTGGATGGAATGGTTGAAAGCAGAATGTTTGACTTCGGAACTTAGCTTGGACTATTTAGGCGACAAACATACTAAAAGTCCCCACCACTCGGTGGTGAGCCCAAGGGGGGAGCACAAAGAAGGTTCCGTTTTTTTTAGGTTTTTGTTCGCATCTCGTAAACGATGCGTCATTGGACATTTTGTTATATTACATTATGAAAGATAATAAAATACTCAACAACTCTGATTTCATACACTTTTTACCTATTCTCAATCTTTGTCTATATTTAAGTTCCGATATACAGTCGATGCTAAAAAATGTTAAAAAACAGTTCCCAAAAATCCAAACAGTCCCCAAATTTTCATCTACCGTTAAAAAGTTGTACCAATTTTAAAAATTTCGGCAAAATTTAAAAATTTTAGTTCAGTAGTGCAAAGCCCATTACTTCGCTGTTTTCAGCTGCACCCGTAGATTTCAGGTTACATATCAATTTAATTTAGACCATGAGTCCTCAAAATGAAGTCGATAAAAAAATCAATAGCTATCTGATTATTTAAAAAAGGCATATTCAGGAACAATTTAAAAACTAAACGATTTTGCTTGGATACATTTCAATATTCTTGCTTATAATTTTTTACTTGTAATTAACATTTTTTTATCAAAACTTCTCTCCCCCATGGAATATCCTAGCTACGTATGTTGGTAAACTGGTGAAATGTCACCTGAAGTGCTGGTACCAATAGTTATTAAGAGAGGTCTCCTTCTGTTTTGCTCCATACAACCTCATAAAGCATAAGTTTCCATTTTCTCTTATGTCAAAATGCGATAAGGAGGGATTCGATAATACCTCAGCGGCTTGACGGTTATCAAGATTTTTTTCAATAGAGTTTACAGAAACCAACTTTGCTCTACGAGCTGCAGCAGAAGTGGTATCGCATCTAGTGAAGGCGTGTAGAAATAATATATCATTGCAGTAATTGTAGAAGATGTTGGCTTGGCAGTTCTGCTAATGGCAAGGAAAGTCCCTTCCACCTATTATTTAAGTCAGAAGTTACAGCAGCTAGGCCTGGGCTGAGGCACTCTTCTACCCCTCCTCATTGCATGCAGACATTCTTTTAAAAAATAAATTAATTTAAAAATGTCTAAAATTAAAAAAAAATATTCTTATTTTGTCCTATGAAAATTTGATACTATGATTAAAAAAGTTATCCAAAAACCATGATTTATGATTTAAATGATTTTATGAAGCCCGTAAATTAGAAATTAGACCTCACATTGAACCAAATTTTTGCACACAAGTTAGACAGTTAAGAGGTCGAACATACCAACAAAAGTAACAAAATCGAATGGACAAAATTTTTAGTAGGAATTTTCATGCGAAATGCCCCACATTGTTTTCAATTAGGTGAAATATGTTTATTCTGGATAATAATAATTTTAAAAATTTAAAATAATCCTTTCAAGCGAATATTTTCTCAAAAGATTAGGGTTCAATTAGCTTGGATTTCTACAATTTTCCAATTTTCTACAATTGCTGGACCCTATGAGAGGTTTGAACCCCAAAAACTCGCCTTGGCTACGGACCTGCAGTGAACACATTTAGCTCCAGTGAACTTTTAACCAGTGAACGATGAAAATAAACCTTACTTTATTTTAATATACCGTAGATAGCATAACTCATGATAAAATGATTACCAGGTAGCCTTGACAACTACCTATTTTCTGACGAGCGACGATCAGGAGTTGTTAAAATCGATACAAAGTTGAAATTGTCATCAGTTTTGCTGCCTTATTCGTTTTCTCTTCTTCAATACATTTTTGACAACTCCAGATCGCAACAGAACTGTCACTCCAACCTTGTAAATTCAACCTCTTCATTCTGTAGCATAAATGTTTGTTTGCACGAAGGCAATTACAAAGTAATTCCGTGCAGACGCAAACTACGAAAACTGTTGAATTGCTGTAAGAGCTCTGGGAAAACTTCTTTGTATGAGCAAACGCCCAACAAACAACAACAATTTAGTTCCATGCAGACTCAACGATCGAAATTTTTAAAGGTCGACACAGTTCAATTCAAGCATGGTAGAAGAAAGAAGGTATCATCGCCGCTGATTATAATCTCTTTGCAAATAATCTAATTATACTTGGCAAACTCTCTAATTATACAATTAGCCTAAAGCCTGTATGCAAGGTTGATTTATAAGGTTGTCGCAAGTGAGAGAGCGAGTACCCATAATTGTCAAATCGAAGTTGACAGCTCATAGAAAATCTGCAAGTGCTTTCTTTTATCATCCGTTTTTCTTTTGTAGTCATTCGCAATATTGGCTGGTTTTGACAATTATGGGTACTGAGAAGAGAGTGCAATCAGCCCTGCGACAACCTTATAAATCAACCTTGGCCTGTATGATGCTTCATTTTTTTTTTTGTCATTGAAAATGAAAACTAGAGCAGTTCATATAGTACGAATGCATGGATTCAATTGTTGTGAGTGAGTACCAATATAGTACGAATTGGAGAAAAATTTGTAGGCATTTTTTCGCCGTTTCTTTCAATGCGTTCTTCGTTAAGTTTCGATCAAATATTTACTGTGCTGTTAATAATTAATTTGACTTTTTTAAAGTAAACAAAACTATTTAAGATAAATGTATGCTGAATTGGAAGTAATGTGTGTAGCTAATATTAATTTATTAAATGCAGCTGCTCTTAAAAACACCAGAAATAAAAAAGTAACTACGTTTATCCTTTTCTTACAAAATATGTCTGTCCTGCCTACGCGCCACTTGTTTTCAGATTTTAAAATTGGACAAAAAAATTAAGTATTATACGGGCTTTAGTCGGACCTTTTCAAACGTTCTTCGTTCCGAGACATGGCGAAATCATATGTGACGTTGCCAATCGAGATGCCCATTAGGTTCATTATTTGAAGTATTGGCAAAAAACCTTCGTTAAATATGACAGTTGCAATATAATTGGCAAGCTCAATAGTGCATGCGCCGGTGTGCATATGCTTCGGTGTGAATGACCACAGCACTGCGTTGAAAGATTCGTTGCTGTTTTGAGTTTCGGAGCCAAGGCATCTGTTCAACAAATCTTCGGCTGACACTGCTTCGTAAATAGGTTTGATTGCTTCCTGGACTCTCTGATTTAGTGGTGCATACTTTTCAAAACTGTATGCGCGTGCGCGTCCTATTTATAACTCAATTCAAAGTGAACTAAACGCTGCCAACATTCGAATAACTAAGCTCTAAAATGTGTATTAATTTATTTTTAAAATGCGTATACAAACAAGTTATTACCTACTAAAGAACGCGTGAGAGTTGAACAAAATTCGGTGGTTGCTTCAAGCCGTTGCATTTGCATTCAAAAAGTAGCCAAATTAAGCAAATCGCATTTTGGCGAAAAGCTTTCTCCTAAAGTATTTCGAATTTCAAAAAACCCTTTTAGGACGATATTCTCAAATATCCAAGCTATAAAAATATGAAAAAAATGTTTGCCAACCAGGAATACTCCCTTAATTTTACAACGATAGTTGGTGGCAATACATAGCCAACTATTAAAGCCTTAATTCACACATTGCTTATATGTATATTTCAGTACTTTGGGAACCGGCCCCACCCTTGCTCTGCGAAAGTGCGTTTGAGTGGCATGCAAGACTTAGTCCCATGTTAGACATGACCATGGTAGAACTATAAGGTACGGCCGACTCGGAGAGGAATGGAGGTAGAAAGTAGAATAAAGCGAGATAGATGTCAAAATCAGCTGTTCATCGCGAATTTCTTTATGCTCACGTTTCGCAGTTGTTTTTAGGTTAAAACTGTTACAGGTTTTTTTGCAATTTTAAGACTTCTTTCACAATTTACAGTTTTTATTACACTTTTTTTATAATATTTTCACTCAAACTAGCACAAATTTAACACCCGCGACCGAACTGTTTGCAACTAGGAAACATAAAATATTTTCTTCATTTGCTATTTCTACGAAATTCGTCGTTTTGACATATATCTTCCTTCTCATTATCAACTCTTCGTTGACGCGTGAGAACACTCAGCGAAGCGGCCCTTCCTTATCATTGTATCATGGACATGACGATATTCTTTCACCGATTTTATTATCTTTTCTTTTGTTTCGCTGTTTCGTCGTCCATTGCTTGCAGACACGACGATTTTGCAGAACGATGTTTGCTTGCTGTTTCAATCTTTTTTTATGTGAGAGAAAGAGTAAGAACGATAAATCGTCATGAAATCGCTGGTACAAGGTTCATTAATACAGGGTAAGTCACTTGAGAGAAGCTCGGCCGAACTGTCAGAATGGATAAAAGGAAATCAAGAAAAAAAAAAAACTGAATCTGTACAATTTTTAGCTAGCAGCTACTTTGACAGTTCGAGCAAAGGCAGAAAAAGAGTGCTTTTCTCTCAAGTGACTTAACCTATATTAATGATTCTCCTCGGCTTCTCGCGTCCTCAAAGAGAAAAACGGTGACAGAAATCGTCGTTATATCGGCATGTCTAACATGGGACTTAAGCCTTAATTTCACTATGTCAGTTGTATGACGACATAAAACTTAATCAATTTAAATATCACCTAAATAAAATATATGTATATTTTTCGTATAGCTCAATTCGATAATTCAGTTGCTTTTCATTTTTCCCCATCGTCAAACATAGCAAAAATGCCAACGTGTTTTTTTTTTTTTTTTGTAACGTTATGTTATGCTCTGAAAGTAACACTTCTCATATGTTTACTCCCTAAATAAAAGGATTTCTCTTAAAAAATTTCTTTTCGTGAGAATCTTTAATGGTCGTATTTTGTAAAACGCAAGCGATCACCTCACTTGGAGTTTTTTTAAGTGGCAGTTTCTCTTTCTTATGAAGTAAAACAAACTCTATTTTTCTCATTGAAATTTTCTACTGACATTTATTGCCAGACAAAAAACGCCAAGTGAAGTGATCGCTTGCGTTTTACAAAATACGGCCACAAGTTAATTTTGGCAATTTTTGTGCTATAAAAAAATCATTTTAATAATCATATTTCGGTAGTATATAGTAGTAGTTCGAACGACCCAATAGGAAGGAGTAGAATACAACAATTGTAGTACTTTCGGCAGCGCCGGTTATACTACTCCAGTTATATGGAGTTAAGTGTGGCAGTTGACCGATTACGCCCATTTTAATTATAATTATACTGATTTTCAAAATCTAAAAACAAAATCTCATTTTTCTAGCTGCAATATCAGTTCTGATATCCTAAAACTGCAAAAAAATCACACTGTGTGACGACCAAATAAAACAAGTTTTGATAAAACCAAATTACGGAATAGCCCATATTACCACTCAAATGGTGCGGGTTAAAAACTGATATATTTGCAATGTACCTACATATAAATGAAATAAAATTATATAATTTAAATTTTTAATTTTTCACATAGTGTATATTTATTATATTTTTTAATGATTTTTGAACTTTTTTTTCTTTCTTAAAAATGAACATAATGTTTTTGATTTTTTTTTTTTTTTTAACAATGAAACCATTTTGTGTGTTTATAATTTGAATACGTTTAAGTGCGCTGCTGTGCAAGACAAATACAATATTAACACATATTCCCAAATTGTTTTTCCATTTTCTCTTTGTTAGGATGGTACACATAAAATTAAAAATACAATTACTTTTAACAACTTAAACTAAATAAACTACAATAACTACAGCTATGCTTAATATTCGCAATGCGTAAAAATATTATTTAATTTAGCATTTAAAAAATAAAAGACTCCCCATAATAAAATTAAAAATAAACAGCCATACGTTCCAAATAAGAATTTAGACGTGTTCTTTATTTTCCCCACAAGCCAGACTTTTTTTAAAACCAAGCGACTGATTTTGCTTAATTCTACGTATACAATTTCTTTTGCTTTGTGTCATTCTCGTTCTCATCAAGTTTGGTACTCTCTGTGCTGCTGGACTCAGCATCGTCCAGCTCTGGATCGGGCACCTCTGGTAAGTGACAATGACCATGACCATGATCAAGACCGTGAGTAGGTTGGGCTGACTCATGTGTACCATCGCCGTATTTCTCAAGAGTACGACGCACCAAATCCTTCGAAGGCTCTTTCATATTCCAAGCCCAACCCATCTTCTGAAACATATCCAAGACCATGGTTGTGAAGTTGACAGTATAATTGCCCAATTCAGCTGCCTTGTAATCCCAGGGGAAGACATGATGATAGTTGTGCCAACCCTCACCCATGGCCAAAATTGAGACGTAGATGTTCTCGCTGGGATTAATGCGTCTGTGTGGCAAAAATTGAAGTTATAAAGATATTGACGGAAAGAACGTATTATGAATGGGTCAGTGTAGAAAATACTTACTTATCGTAGGGACGTGTACCCCACATGTGGGCAGCACTATTTACAGACCAGGTAAAGTTCAAGCTGCTAACATAACGGAATATACACTGCGTTGTCAAAGCCAAGTACCAGTGTTCACCCCAAAAGTAGATGGGCACTATTGTGGGCAGCACGAAGCACAGCATGATCTTCAAAGGTATGAAATACTTCTGATGAAACTGCACCACAGGATCGGATAACACGTCACTCATATCAATTTGGCGGCCACGACGTAAGACCTCCGGATGCTTCAGCATCATAAGCCAGCCAACGTGAGCAAAGAAAAAGCCACGATTTGAATTGTGTGGATCAGCATCAGTCTCCGAATACTTGTGATGCACACGATGATCGCGTACCCAATCGTACAAAGTATTCTAGATAATGAAAGAAAAAAACATAGTGAAGATCATTGAAGTACACAAAAAAAAAAAAACAAGGTAATATAAACAATAATATGGAAGCATGGGTCATACTAGCTAGATTTTACCCCGTAGGCAGATTCATAACATGCAGCTTTCCCATATGCAACCCAAAAATAAAACTTGGAAAATAAACTGAAATATGCAAGTTCGAAATGCAACATGACATCATTTGCAACAACAGCTTAAACCTTCCAAAACCAACAACAATTTAACTATCTTTTAACCCTTTTATAATTAAGAAAAAAAAAATTAAAAATACGATTACATCAAACAGATTCACTATGCGACCAAAAACCATGCAAAATCATCCAAAGACAAGTCAAACCGTGATATAAACATTGACTGTTCGTAACAATATAAAGCTGTAAGTACTGCAATTAATGTTAATTGCGAAATGAAATGAACAAATGAATTGTACAAAATAACAATTTATTAAAATTGCACTTTTGGTTAAATACGATAATTACAGAAAATAATCATTGCCGACATTAAACAATTTACACGTTGTCACTTATGGCAAATTAATGTTTTTACATGATAAACGATAAAAGTAATCACGCGTTCATAATTATTGCGATTGTAAAGTTTATAAATGTACAATAAATGGAACAAGCTTGCTTTGTAACGGTAAATTAACTTAAGCTTTGTAATGAGTATTGATAACTGTTAAAAAAAAAGTATCAAACTAGCAAAATATATGGAAAACTTAAATAAAAATGGGAATTAGGGCTCAATAAAATTATCAAATCTTAAATTGATCCAAACCATTTTTGAAATCAACGTGACAATATTCTTAAAGAAATGCAGTTTCATAAATTTCTAACAACTTTATCTTAAGTATTTTTGTCCCAAATTCGCATTCGAACATCGCATTGTGTCCGGCCTATCTATATCCTCTTCTTATTCTCTTATATCATATTCTTTGTTTAAAGTAACGTACATATTTTTAAAAGAGTCTAGACAAGCAAAACAGTTGGACGAAATATCGACACTTTGGTTTGGGATTTTTTTGAAAAAATCAATTCTACTATTATTAGCATAGAACTTCCATCAATTTCGTGAATATAAAAACTTTTTTAATTAAATGCATTTATTAAAATAATCATAGAATTTACAAATACAATCCTTGTCACTTGAATAGATAATGAACTCAGTTTTCGCTATTTGCCAGTGGATGGTCGATTTTTCAAGAATTCCTTCATGTGATTGGAATATTCTAGAATGTTCAGGTAAGACAAGAACCTAACGATATGAGGCAAAGATGCTTAAGATTGCAACCCTAAGAAGTCAAATATTCATGAATTGTATAATAAAATTAATATTTGACATGTCGTTTATATTTTTGAGAATTCTAAACTTGTAGGTCTAAAGCATTTTTAAATAAACTGTATTATAGCATTTATTTTATTTATAAACTAGTTATTGGTGCTGTTTTAAAAATATTTTCGTGATTTATTCAAATGCTTAAGAAAGTGTAAAATCACAATGCAGTTTCAAAATCTTTCTGACCTGACACAAAAAATTTAGAATGCACGGATACAATATTTAAATTAATTCTATTGCACATAAGTGTTATTTCTCTTGTATGCAATGTACTACTATATTAATTATTTTAAAGTTTTGACTTTTTTAATTGTAAATAAATAGTAGTGGATACTCAATAAGCTGAGTATGGGTATTTGCTCTGTGATGTAAATTTTTAAATTTTTGAAAAGGCTTGAAAATTGAAAGAAAAAGAAAGCTAAATATAGTTAGAAAATGTGTGCGTTAAGGTTAATGATTAAGAAAATGATTTTATTCAGGCTATTCTTTTTTTTTAAATCTTTAAGAGGGGAGTGGGAGTTTGCACTTTTGAAAATATCGATATTTTTGTTTTGTCTTTTCTTATAGGTAAACATCAGAAGAATATAGTTCCAAAATTTCAGAGCACTAACACTGTGACTGCAACAGCGAAATTTTAAACGCGTTTTTCTCAAAACCACTTTTCAAAAGTCCGTGTTCACTGCCATTTCAAAACAATATTACTTACTCATTTTAAAGTTCGTACACACTTATAGCAAATAAAATATCTCCTCCCAACAATAAGTTTTCGATTTTTTTTCAAATTAAGTGGGATTTTCCACTTACAAAATGGCGGAACTTTTCGTGAAAAATAGGAATTTTCAATTCAAATGAACGAAATAATAATCAGAGAGGGACTTGAGAAGAGGACTTGATGATACTTCGACTAAATTTTAATGTTCTTTGATTTCAGATAATTTCCAGGCTTCAATCTGTTATTTGATTGTAATATTATTATATTGAAAAGAATAGTATATGTTTATTGATTTCCACATAGAATTTAGTTTTTTTAAAAGTTTTTAAATTCAGTTTATAAGTTTAGCTTATATGCATTAATATACCTAATAAAATACAGGACAACGACTTTATACTTTTTATAATTATGTTAAATATTATATATAAAATGAAAGTATGCAAATTTATTTAATTTTTTTTTTTTTTTTTTTTTTTTGACTAAATCAATTCTGAATTAATTAATTTATTAATTAAACATTAAAATTTGTTTAATTTTTATGTAATATATAGGTATAACTACTAAAAGTATATAAATTTTTTAATTGAATTCTAGTGGGCGACTGCTCCTTCCTGCTTTCCCCCCTCGGACGCCCTTGTCAGGGAATGTAGGCTGCTGTTCGCAACTTTAGCAATATATAGCAATATATTGTTTTAAAAATCTCGAAAATTATTTTAGTCAAAATATTAATTCGTAGTATGAAGAGAATTTCTAAAGATTTACCAAGAGAATTAACGAAGCAATTTCGAATAAAAACGGAAGTTCTCCATACTAAGCATAATATCTTATTGAAAAAAGTAAGATTTTAACAATTGAATCTTATGAATTTTTTTTTTATAATTGGAAAAGATAGGAAAGAAATTAGAGAGAATTAGAATTAGAGAAAGAAATTAGAGAAAGTACAGATTTTTTTCTCTTAATTTTCGATTAAACCCTATACTAGAGCTCGAATTTATTTACGTGTTCCGAACTATACGTGTACACGAAAGTTTGAACTCCGTGAAGTTCGTTTTTAAAACACGAACTCAAACTATAAGTGAATATTAAGCACGTGAAATTGCGAAAGTACGCGTTCGTATTCACGTAAGTATTCACGTTTTCACGAATTTTTTCTTTGTCAATTCCCATAGATTTTTAGTGTTACTGGATAAGAGATTATATTACAACAGTTTTGGCCAGCTCAAGATTTCTTATATGGGAGCTTGTTGGGTCCTCAATGGCTTGCTATAGATTGGGCTTATCTTCGTTTCAATGTTAGTTATAAGAACATTTGGTCGCAAATGAATAATTTCATCATCTATCATACATCTTCCATATTACCTCATACATACTATCTGAGGTCAAGAGTGGGTCATAATATGAATAATAGCTTCAACAGAACCCTTGGACAAAAATAGATACTTTTATGGTATTAGTTTTAGTTATAGTGCCGAAATATATGCAATGCATTCAATTGTTCGTTAAATTAAACACTATTTTCCAAAGAGTACATTTAAATCATAAAAGAAACCTGATATTTCGAGTGCATCCAATTGGCCATAGAATCATTCAATTATTGATTTTGTAATTGGAACTGTTTGAGCTTTGTGGACTCCTAAGGCATAAATAAATTCTTTTGGATTCCTTGAACATGATAACTCACAATAGGATTTGGACTGCTCTAGATAACGTAATTGATATAATTTCAGCTCCTTGGTGAGACATTAGAACTTTTAGGGGTTTAGTGAGCTCTTTCAGTATAAATGCATGATTCTATGAATAATTGGATGCATTGGAATTATCTCAGGACTCAGGTAGGTCAAACAGTGTCAACCGAAGCGTATGGTCGCGGGCATTCGTGTTTTTGTATGTTTTTGTCTAAGAGAAGAGCCATTCAGGCACCAAATAAACGGCCAGGAGCCAACTTTTATATCTGCTTGGAAATATTGTCAAAATTAATTGTTGACGCCAAAAAATTTGTAAGTTGGAACTTTTTTCATACTTTAACTTGTCGTGAATTTATGGGTTTTTGGCGTTTTTGTTCAAATCACTTATTAGAAAAGGACCATTGTAGTACCAACTAAACATCCAAGAATCAACCTTCAAACAACATTCTTGGAAATATTGTCAAAATTCAGAGTTTGCGCAAAAAAACATTTTAAAGTGAAACTATTGCATTTTTTTGACTTATCGTGAATTTATGAGTTTTTTTTTTTTTTTTTGGAATTTTTATCTAAATTACTTATCCAAGAAGAGCAATTCAAATTGACGGCCATGAGCCAACCTTCAAATCTGCATTTATTATCTTAGTGCAGGGAGAGTCCCAGTGCATCCGAATGGTTTAAGATTAATTCATTGTTGTCTAAAGTGTCCATGAAGCCCATAAAAGTCCCAATTATAAACATAGTATAATCCAAGATCATATAAGCTCACCCAATTGACAACAGAATCATCCATTTAGTCCAAAATGTTCTACAAAAAAACACCCTGACCCACCTAAGACCTGAGATAACTCCACTACTTTCAATTGGTCAAAAGTCCAAAGAGACCACTGAACCCATAAAAGCTCCTATGAAGCATTTAAGTGCTTAGATAATCGCAGTGCATCCGATTGGCCATAGAAATATCAATTTATATTCAAAGAATCCACTGAACCCTTAAAAATTCCAATAAAAGGAACTGAGAAAAGGAGCTGAGATATTTCCAGTAAATACAATTGGCCATAGAATCATCCATTTATAACTAAGGATTCAAAAAAAACCCACAAAATCCCTAATGACCCAGCTTGGAATGAAGATAAGCACAGCCTAAGGCCAGCCATTCGAGCGAATGAAGCCCCAAAAAGTCTCAATTAAACAATCTGGGTATAGTCAAACCGAATAAAATTTTTAGTCCAAAGAATCTTGTATGCATGCTTTATGATAATTGAAGACATGAAGGGATGAAGGTGATATGTCGCATTTCCGAATTTTTGGTGTTCTATCCATGGATGAAGGTCTTATGTGCATACAAATAATTTTAAAACTTAAAACAACTATGTTTGTGGCTATTTTAGAAATTAACTACTTGACAAAGTCTTATTTAATATAGATTTCAGTAAAAATGTGAAACTTTGAACTCGATTTTCTCGAAACTGTGTACCTTCATCATTCAAATGCCTCTAAAAATCTATTGGAATTAACTTAAATGCGTGAAAGTTGTGAAAACATAAATACTTCAAAACATGAAAGTGTGAATCTTTTGCTGCTATTTTCGCTGTACCAACGCAATTGACTAAGGGCAGTTATAGTTCAGCTCTGGATATCTTTAACCAGCTGATATTTCCAAGGTTTCCAGTAGTTTCGTATTGTTCACCTCTGGATAGCGCATATATCCCGATCTTATGTCAAAAGATAACCAGCTGATAAAGATAACCAGAGAAAAAGTTAACCAGTCGAATTTGGCTGGTTAACTGAGATAGCCAGAGGTGTATCATGCATTTTGACATAATTCGTATTGTTGACTTGCTTTTTGTGGTTGGCAGAAAATTTTTTGTGTTTGGTATTTTGTAGTGTTTGAGAATTTTGTGTTGCAAACAATAAAAATAAAGAAATTACCGCGCAGCTGCTAATTTCCTGATATTTAAGCAAATCGCAAAACAGTTTTCGAGTAAGAAAAGGTAATTGTCTATTGCTGAAGAATATTGCTGTTATATTTTTTGGGCGGTAGAAAAATATTGTTGCCAATTTTATGCAAAAAAGCAAAAAGCTACAATTAACAAAAGCAGCAGTAAAAATTCCTCATTGGCACATGTCACGGGTGAACATTTTTCGAATGGCACAGAGCCTAATTAAAATATATGACAGACTGTAAAAATCTCGGAATAACTTTGATGTTTGGCTGGAAAAAAACTGGAAAAATCACTAACCAGTCGATTAGATATCCAGACCTGTTAAGTTGCTATCTAGAGGTGAACAATAGCAATTTTTATCCAGAGATTTTAACTTCTGGTTAAATTTAAAGCCCTGGATAAGCTATCGGTTGGATAGCGTTAAATATCCAGAGGTGAACAATACGGCCCTAAGAGTATAATAAAAATAATATTTATATTGTTTTGACTTATATGAAGAACGAATTAACTCATAAATACAAAAATTGAGGAAACAAAAATTACTAAATTTTTGGCTTATGTTATGAATCAGAAGCGTAACCAAGGCATGATTTTTAATAAAACGATTTATTTTAACACATATTTTATGCTACATTCAATTAACGTTGATAATCTTACCTGACCAGCTAATGAAAAACATGACATCAGAATAATACGCAATGGAACATTAGCTTTGAACGAACGATGTGTCCAGAATCTGTGAGCACCTGCTGTTACACCAAAACCAGCAACTCCACCGGTGAAAAATGCTGCAAGAAAAATAAATAAAAAAAAAACAAAAGAAAGTTAAATCCGCAACATAAAACAAGCATAAAATAAAATTGAGGTTACTAAAAAGTATTTCTTAACGCATCACAATTAAATCTAAGGTAACCGACCTTGGTTAAGATATTTAATGTTTAAGTATTTAATGTGTACCATAACAATAAACTTAAAATTGAGCTGTTAACATGGATGCACTAATAATCAAAATAAATAAAACTAAATTTTAATGTTGACTACGATTAGAGCGACACTTTAGCTGAATGCGTCAAAGTTGGTTGGTTGATTGGTTGGTCATTAGCACTTCCTTTGTGTTGGTGAAAAAAGTTGTTTAAACTAGCTTTGAAAAACAAAAATGATTTAAAATTAAGATTAATTATCACATGTTTAAAAATTTCATTTATTGTCAGAACATAATAGATGGATTCGAACAAATGACTGTTATCTTAGAAGATATGTTGTAAAAACTTATATACGTATATTTTTTTTTATGTTTGTAAGCTTATTGCAATACATTAAGACCCGGAAGTGCTATTTTGTTTTATATTTTTTGTAAAGCTTACCTAGATAATGGAGCATGACATTAGTTTACTTAAGTTTGTTTTTCTTGAACTAATTGAAGTTTGAGTTGGAGAAATTGATGAATAAGAAAAAAAAAAAAAAGAAGATTAAGTTTATAAAATAAAGCTGTCGTATATTCGAAAAAAACTGGGTTGCAGTTGTTAGGTTTGTCGATGGAAGCGTTAGCTTTTTAGCATTTGAAGTAAAATTAAACATAATATTACGGGTATATGAAAGAATAAACGAAAACACAATGTTAAGTTTTTGATTTTTATTTCTCAAGTTCCCAATAAACATTGTGGCGAGTGGTGATTCGTTAACGAATCGCTTGTGAATCGTTTCTTTTTTAAGTTTTCGAATAGTTTCATGCCGACTTCATCAGAAGTTGGCTTGATGCTTAAAGAAAGCACCGATTGAAATCATGACTTTCCTAAACTCCATTTAAGATGTTTTGAAACAAAAAAACAATTTTTTCCGACTCTTCAATATACAAGAAAAGAAAAGAAAAGTTGGGGTTCGAACCCATGTCCGCGAATGCTGGCTTTTATTATTAAGCAAATTAAGCAAGACATATTCAGCATCTGAAATAGCCGAGTGGGTAAAGTGCCGGACTAGCATTCAGATGACGTGGTTTCAATTCTTGACGTGGTAAGCTTGCAATTAGCTTTTATTTCTTTTTTTTTAATTTTTTATATAATTTATATGATTCGTTATCGAATTGCTTTTTTTAGTTTTGGAAACTCGTTAAAGAATTGCTTTTTATAGTCTTGGCGACTCGTTACAGAATTGCTTTTTATAGTCTTGACGACTCGTTATTGCTTTTTTCGGTTTTGACGATTCATTAACGAAGAAGGAATTTCTCCCGCTCGCGATATTATAAATGAATCGCTACAAATAATTGCTAATGAATGAAATGTACGAAAATGCGATTCGTAAACGATAACATTAGTGAATCGTTTTGTTTGTTGGATTATTAATGAAATTGATACAACACGTTGGCATTTTTTCTATGTTTGACAATGGAGAAAAATTAAAAACAACTGAATTATCGAATTGAGCTGTACAAAACAGACAAGAATAGTTTATTTAGGTGATATTTTAATTGATTAAGTTTTATCTCGTCATATAACTGACATAGTGAAAACCAGGCCTTAATTATTATATTAGAAACGGTTCTAATTTTATTTGTTTACATCTGCAAAATTTAAAGTTTAATAAATATGCAAATACATATAGCCTTGAGGCATTTTTAAATAGAATTTAACTACTATGTATAATAAATAATATTTGTGCTTACGTCCGACTCTAAGCTGTATAAGTTAAAAAACAGAGTTATACTATTTCATTTTTTTTATGGTGAGCGAAAAAAGAACCTGTTGTATGTTTATTTCTGCAGTTTCATAGAAGAAAAATTTTTTGTTTACACAATTTTAAAAGAGCTTTTAGTAAAAAATTAAAAGCTTGAGCGAGAAATCTAATCCCAGTGTTTTCAAATGCTTTTTTAAGACTAGACTCTCGGAAAAACTTATTATTTGGTAAAAGTTAAAAGCACCTTAGGACAAGGCTTTAATTTGATCTCGTCAATAAAGCAAAACCTACGCCTTTTTATATACTCAAGATGTACGATGGTCCCCTCGCTCTTTAACTCCTTCCACAATACTCCTCTACAACTTTTTAGGCCTCACCTAAAATGGTAGAACATTAAAACTTTAAACTGTATACAAAATTTCACCAAATATTTCTCTGTTTTTATTAGTTTTTTCCCCTGTCTTATTTAATTCTTTTTTTTTTTCTATGCCATTTGATTCAAAAACCAGTTTTGCTGATTTTCCATAGTTAGTTGAACTTTTAAAATTATGCATATAAATACATACAGTATTGGTCAGAGAATAAGAACACAATTAAATAAACTTTAAAAAGTTCAATAAGTTTCCCATTTTCCAAAAAAAAAAAAAAAAAACAAGTTGTTTTTAGAAAATTAAATGCACACATGAAAAACTGCAATTCACAAAAAAAAGAATTCCTCGTCTTAATTAAATTTTTACTATAATAGCTCATAGCCCCAGGTTTGTTTCTTAAATGTTATGAATTCGATAAAGTGAAACTTCAATATGATACATAAAAAAAAAAGAAAAGTATAGAGCCATCGTTAGAAAGTGCTTTATGGACTCTTTGAAATCTCTATGCAAAAGAAAGACAGAACTATTTAAAGAATCTGATAGAAACATTTCAAAGGGACTTAGAAGAAGTCAACTCACTGTACAGCTTGGAAGCGTTATCAGAAAACCGTATCTGCACTTATTAAAAAAATATTTCAAAGCACAGCTGAATTCTGCAGAGGCTTGGCACAATAGATGGGATAACATTTTTTGAATAAAGTACTTTGGAACTACTCGTACAAACTTAATGCAGATTAATATAATGTAGAATACACCAAACTATATATGATGGTGGAGGTAGCGTTATGCTATTGGTCGTGTTTTATTGATGTCGAGTGTGGCTAGTGGTCAGATTTGAATTCATACTGCAATATATGTAATATACTCTCGAATATGATGAATGCTTTTTACGTATTGTATCATTTTGCATGCGAATGATTTGAAAAATACAGCAAATGTAGTCAAGAATTGATTACTGGCGGCAAAATATGAAGATTCAGAGCTAGCTAGCTAGCTTATCTGAACCCAATAATGTATCTTTCTAATAATATTTTGACTTAAACTGGATAGAAAAAATATAAACATGCCAACGAATTTGTAACGATTGGACAAGAAGCTTTATACAACTCTGAGCACTAATATGCACTCAGAAAAAACATCATAAAATCAAAGGAAATTTACAAAATTTTTAAAGAAAATTTTACTTGTTTCAGAGTGAAATTTTTCTTACTGAAAAGAAAAAAATATTCTTGAAACAAAAGAAATATATTAGAATTAAAAATAATTTTTTATAAATTTCCATTAAAAACATTCCATTTAAAGGCAAGTTAGTGGTGTTGTGTTTCTGTAAATTTTACACATATGTGTATAATAAGTAACAAAGATTTGAAAAATTGTTATTTATAACCAATTTAAAATTTTTAAAAAATTAAAATTGAGCCCGGACCTCAAGCGTACTCGTCTGTCGGTTTTACAGTGACGTAATTCACTCCGAAAAAACTACGTAGATAGAGCGAAAAAAGACTCAAAACATTTGATTGTAACATCCAATAACATGCGAATTCTTATGCAAGACCAATTATTTTGCCACCACGCACAATATCTACGATTAAGGGGGTTTGTTTATTTTTCATTAAAATTAAAACAAAAAATTAACCGAAAAAATACACTTATTCCCAGTTTTACCAACTATACTTAAGTTGAATTTAAGTATAAGCTTTGAAAATGCTCTGAAATTCATCACGAAAATACGTGACTTAGGTTATACTTAAGTTGTCAATAGCGGATTGCTTTCTTCGCTTCGGAACGAACCGGCTGCATTTTCCGCGTTGAGCTTTTTCACGATTTCATGCCATTGGGAATCTTTCTTCCCGACTGTGACTGCATCGGTTCACTTGCATTCCTGAACATTTTGAAACTTGCCCACAATATTTGCAAGCAAAAATTCAACCTTATTTTAGATTCTTTCGCTTTATTCATTTTTATATTAATGTGTTTTACACTTTGCTTATATTTTTTAGTTTAGCACAAAAGTCAAAAAAAAAGAAACATAAACAAACTATTTTTGGTGGTAGTGCCATATAATTGTATTAAATTTCGGTAATAGTTAAGTACGGATTGTGAAACGCAAATGCCTAAGAAAACTTAAGTGAAACTTAGCTAAGGTTAAACTTGAGTACAACTTAAGTATAGTTGGTAAAACTTGGCCTTAGTACGAATGTCGTAAGTGTAGACGTAGAATTGTGTTGTTACTTCTTCATTTTTATATTGGTTAAAAATAAATGCAATTCAATGCTATATTTGATACATGGAAATACAATATTTCGAAAAATTATGAATTTATTATTTTTCCTGAAATAAAGAACTTAAATATATATTTTTCGCAACATAAGCGAACCTTCGCTTGCGAAGTAACCGTTACGTTCGCCAAACGTATCTCTTCCGAATCGTAATCGATATCGAATTTGATGGTTTTCATCGCAAATTATTCGTAAATTTTTAAATTTTCGATATTGAAGTCGGATATTGTGCCGGGTGGGTAGTAGTTATGCAATATAATGACAATAGTACAATACGAGTAGTAGTTATACAATATTTTGTAGCTACAAGTAGATACCGGCTCTGTAGCTACATACAACTGCATTATTGATTGTATTAATCTTACCGAAAATTAACAAAAATAACAACAAACGACTAAAAAGAAAGATACTGATATGTACTTTATTAATAACAACAACAACACAAACAGTTACTCAGAAATATTCGTTATACGATTCTGTTCAACGTTTATGATTTTGGCACGAACCAAACCAGCATTTTATTTTTTCTCATGCGATTATGTGAATTTTTTTTTCTAAGATTTTGCTGTTTTGTGACTTTATTAAACATGTAACAAAAACCAATATTAAATAATCGTTTGATCCGCCATGTAACTAATATTTTGCCACATATTTTATCTTTGTACGATGAACATTTAAGGCTTTAGATATACCCCAAAAAGTGAACAAAAACGTTGCATGTGCTTGAAAATTTTTGCACGAAAAAGACCCGCTATACAAACCGCGTTGTAAGACGTAATTATACGTCAAAAAAATTCTGCTACCACGAGGTTCGGACCCACGACCACAATGACGGGGCATGACGTTCTATGCTGTCGGCTATATCAATCAGAAAAATCTAGAAAATATTGAATCAATCAGTCAAACTAGCTATTTCGCTACTGCTCGACAAAAACTTATTTTTTAATTAAAATTTTTAGTTTCTTAAGACCAGGGCGGACAGCCAGTCCTGATACCAGAGGATCAGGAGAATTCCATAGAGCTCTTAGAAATAATGAAATGTTAATTTTGTAGAAATTTTTAACAAGAAAAACTAAAAAAGGTTTCGAGAACATACGTCTAGAAAAGCAAAGCGAACATCAAGAAACAGCCAAAAGGTGTTCATAATGGAAGATATTTTTATTTCGACCTAATACAAGCACAGTTTCAGCATTGAAAGAAGATGAAATTGATAAAACTGCTAGCGTATCAAATATAGACTATAAAGATAAAATAGTAGAAATAGTAGTACAATCAAACTCCTTAGAAGCCTATTTGGATTTTTTTGAGCAACACCAACATTAAAAGTTTTAATTGCTTGAATCGCTTCAACTTACGCAAATATCAAGTAGATGTGATATTTTAAAATTAATTATTCACATCATAAAACTGATGCTGCCTATCTGGCAATTAGAGGACTAAACTTTAGATGACACGAGCAGAAAGGCGGATTCACTGACCACCTTCAGCAAGTTTTGCACGTTTTTTTATACGAATTTTTTGCGCTCTATCTCTCTCTCCGCTCAGTGAGAGAGACTTGCTGCACGCTCTTTAACTTGATTAACATTATTTTAATGTTCGCAAAAACTTGCTGAAGGTGGTCAGTGAATCCGCCTTAAGGCAGTTTATAAATTGCAAGATAAGGCAGTTTTACAAAGATTGCGTATTGTGAAATGTTTGAACCGAAGTGATCGAGAACTGGTGGATTTACAAGCTTTGTGCCAACTCCGAACGGCTTATGTTCTCAAGAAGCTTTACATGGCAATTTTTACTCTCTGAGGTTTGTCATTGTCTGCAGAGAGGTGACGGCCGAACAGAAAAATTAATTCATTTGAAAGAATTTCATGTGTCAGAAGGGATTCGAACCTGGGCTTTATAGCATACTAGCCACTCACCTCAACCAGCTACCTCAAGCACTTTAAAAAGCTTATTATTTTTATTTTATTCTCAGTTTTTTAAACGTTTTTGACCGGGAAAAGGCTTTTTTCATAATTTTTTTTTTGTTGTTTTTCTACAATACGCGTGGAGTCTTTTGTTTTGAAATGTCTTACTAGACTTAACACTGAACTTCTTTTTTGTTTCAGGCACATGGGGACGGAGCTATCGCTAGAACCGTTTGGCTTTTTATTTTAGAAGTGTCTCCTTTAGCACATACTGCTAAAATTTGTTAAAAAATTGTAAAATCTTTTGTAGATAAACAGAGTTAAGGTTTCCTGTAAAAAAATCCAAAAATCCTCAATTGCTTATCCTAAAAAAGTCAGAGCAACGCCTTTAGGTGATTAATTTATATATTTGGGTTTGAAATATAAATTTAGCTATAATAAAAGTGATTTTAAATTTACAATATAAAAAAGGATAATTTTTTTATTTTAAGCTCAATTGTTTTTTTTTTTTTTGAGTCAACGTGTAAATACAGTCAGTTTTTTTACACTTTTTTTTCATTTTTTTTGATCTAAGCAAGTGTGTTAATTCGGTGACCAATCAAATATATCAAAATCCAAATTGAACTAAGCAAATGTGTATTTGATTTTTCTGAACCTGAAGGTTTCAAATTGTCTATTTTTCAAAAAATAATTTTTTTTTTGAAAAATGTGAAAGTCACTTAACTTTTTAAAGTTTATTTAATATTGTGCAAGTTCTCTACCCACCACTGTATAAATATCTTATGGAATTCGATTTAACAAATTAAACACTAACAAAAATAGACATTAAATAAAAGATAGGTATTAAAAATTTGTTATATTTTGAAGGTCAATATAACGACATATATTAACAAAAAAGGTATGTGTTAAGTATTTCATCTAATCAAGAGAAAAAACAAATGTGAGCATAATTTTTTGTGGCCAACAAAGTTATTAAGTGAAATTAAATTAATTTTTTTAACATAGTCATAAATGGTTGTTTTCAGCCAAAATTGTGGGTTTTGAATTGCCTAAAAAGGCTATGAACATATTTGTAATTGAAAAAGTCAAGGCTTGATATTTATTTTAAAATATTTCAGTTTCTTTAGCTTGACAGCACTGTAAAACATTTATTCTGAACTTACAGTATCATTTCACGACCTAAAAGCTTTTAAAAGTGACCTCACATTTACAAACCCATTTTAAATTAATTACATAAATGAAATATATGCAGGTGTCAAATTGATTTTTTTTTTTTTTTTAATATATTTTGAAAAACCGGTGAATAATTTCAACAATTCTAATATACCTTCTAATATAGCAAAAAAAAAAAAACAATAACAATTACAAGACCAAAAACTTTAAATGCCGGTGTATGCTTAAATGTTTTAAGAAGAGAAACGATAAATGCAGCTATTAGTATGGATTAAAATGTTAGTCGATTTCCTAAAAGCATAAATTCAAAGATTTTTTTTTCCACATAATTTTAACTAATTTGATCCCATTTATGGAAGAAATTATGAGTAATTCTTTGGTATCCAGTATTCTCAAAATCTATCCGAGTCGAAAAATATTTGAATTTTTGTTAAATAACGAAACATATGCTATGTAATATAGTAAATATAAATCAAAATGTTAATGTATGTTTGTACAAAATCACAAATCTTCGTAAGTTCTTCACCGATTGCCTTAGAATTTTGGCACTACCTCTTTTGCCGCCCACAAATCAATAAAAATGCTATATTTCAGACGGTTTGAATCGTATTAGATTAAAATTTGGTAATTTAGTTCCTATCGTGTGGGCAACTGTACTAAAAATGGGCGTGGTAAAACTATATATACGCCCACTTTTTAGAAATTTTATAATTCCTGAGTTGTGCATGTTTTATAGTGAAACTTGGTATGTAGGTGCTATGGGTCACTGTACTAAAAACGGGCGTGGTAAAACTATATATACGCCCACTTTTTAGAAATTTATAATTCCTGAGTTGTGCATGTTTTGATAGTGAAACTTGGTATGTAGGTGCCGTCCATCTTCATATACTAATATACAGGGTGTCTCGCGACTGAGTGCAGCTATTTACGGAGATGAAAGGTGATGTCGAGTTGAGCACAAAAACGAGGGGGGTTTTCCCACATTCTGAAAAGCTACAGGGTTAATTAATGTTTCTCGGTTTTGACACACATTATTGTTCCTAGCAGAAAAACTTACTTACAGAAAAGTTATTTAGAGAGTTCAATGAATGAAATGAAATCACCTCTCTAACGGTATATCAACACATCCTACCGACTTAACCGTTACCAAGCTGTGCTCGTGTGAAGATGAAATCAATCGGTTGAAAATATTCAGTTGCAACTTTGAGTGCAAATTTCTCACAACTTCGCGTAAAGCTTAGTATGCTGTAGGAACGAAAATTTTTGGGCATATACAGGGTGGTTAAATTATAAGGGCCGATGTTGATTTTGCATAAAACACAAATTATTTAGGAAATTATTATCATTTCTTTATATTATGATAATATTGGTATGGTTCAATTATGTATGGAACAAAATATCGGCCAAATGGCCAACGCGACCTTGGCGGCACACCTCCATCCGATGGTCCAAATTTTCGATGACACTAAGGCATAAGTGAGGTTCTATGCCGTTAAGGTGCCGAATTATCTCATCCTTTAGCTCTTGAATTGTTGCTGGCTTATCGACGTACACCTTTTCTTTCAAAGTACCCCAAAGAAAGAAGTCTAACGGTGTCAAATCACATGATCTTGGCGGCCAATTGACATCGCCACCACGTCAGATAACACGGCCATTGAATTTGTCGCGCAAAAGAGCCATTGTTTCGTTAGCTGTGTGGCAAGTGGCACCGTCCTGTTGAAACCACATATCATCCACATTCATATCTTCCAATTCGGGCCATAAAAAGTTCGTTATCATCTCACGATAGCGAACACCATTCACAGTTACTGCCTGACCGGCCTCATTTTGGAAAAAATACGACCCAATGATGCCGCCAGCCCATAAACTGCACTAAACAGTCACTCTTTGTGGGTGCATTGGTTCTTCGACAATCACTCTTGGATTATCATTCTCCCAAATGCGGCAATTCTGCTTATTGACGAATCCACTGAGGTGAAAATGTGCCTCATCACTGAAGATGATTTTCTTCGAAAGTTGATCATCCACTGTTGCCATTTCTTGCCACCATTCTGACCATTGACGACGCTTGAAATGGTCAAGAGGCTTTAGTTCTTGAGTCAATTGCACCTTGTAAGCGTGTAAATGCAAGTCTTTATGCATAAGGTTTATCAACGACGAGCGTGAGAGGTGCAATTGTTGGGCACGACTATGAGTTTAGGTGGACGGCTCTTCAGCCACACTATCGCGAACAGCAGCAATATTTTCTGCAGTACGATCTGTACGAGCATGCACTGGTGTTTTCACAACTCCTACATACCCGGTTTGCTCAAATTTTTGCACGATTTTTGCGATTGTACGCACATTAACGATTTATTGACCGAAAAAATCACGAAGTGCACGATATGCATTTTGATTTGAACGACCATTTTCATAATAAGCCTGAATAATTTTAACGCGTTGCTCGATTGTGTATCTTTCCATGACTCAAATTGAGTTAGTCTGAAATTGAGAAATGTCAAATGAAATGCAGAAAAAAACTTGACGTTTAGGTGTGGTTCACATTTAACATCTGCCCTTAAAAAATTTCGGTTTAGAGTCAAAATTTTTGTGTTTAAAAAAAGTACTTAATAAAGTAAATATATTTGCTTAGTAACAAATTCAACACCAACACATACTCCGCGGCAATTAAATGTACGGGCCAGCAAAATTGTGACATTTTAACTCTCCACTCATGCTTGTGAACTTGGCTAAACTGAACAATTTTTTGCCTTCAACAGCGTACTGCCTAGCGAAAAAAAAAATTCCGCTGCCTGTTCGCTGTCAAAAAACTGAATGTACTTCTTATGGGAATTTTGTTTCCGTTTCTACAGCATACTGAGCTTAAGAAATGAAATTTTTTGTATTATCAATTTTATAATTTATCCAATTCTATTTTGAAATACATCAAAATCATAAACATATCTTCATAAAAAAAAAAAGTGGGCTGTACTAAAAAATTAAACTTATTAGAAAACAATGGTAAACAACGACGGTGGAATTAGTTATGCAGTAGAGAATATCATTCAGTAACGGTTAAGTTGGTTCATTTCATAGCCTTTGCAATCCATGAGCTCCCAAAACAAGTTTTTTGTAAGTTAGTTTTTTTGCTAGAAACAATAATGTGAATCAAAGTCGTGAAATATTAATTCACCCTGTAGCTCCTAAGAATGTGAAAATAAACTTTCCCCCCTCCCCCTCCCCCCATACGATTTTTTACACAACTCGACATCGCCTTTCACCTCCGTAAATAGTCGCAATCAGTCGCGGGAAACCCTTTATAAAAGGTTACGCATGTTCGGGACCGCAAAGCTTGAGAATGACAGGTGATATTTCAATCATTATTTTTCCATTGGATAGCTACGATACCCAGTTGAAACGTAGGCTATATAAATTTTGCCACGCCCATTTTCTAAACCCAATTACTTCAAACTGCATAAAATTGCAAGAAATACTCAAGAGATTTGGTGGAAAAAACACTAATCCATATCATTTTATTAAAAAACAAAAGCTTTACAAAATTAAACATGCCTACCTGCCACGCCCCCTATATTGAAAAAACATAATAACACGAGAACGGCACAGCCGATTTGAACGAAAAAGGTATCAAATTGTTCGGTATTCAATTTGGTACAAATAAATTTGTAATGCCTACCTGCCACGCCTACTATATTAAAAAAATAAAACAAGAATTCTACAACTATAAAATGCTAATTGCATTTAGATGACTATGAACTATAAGAAGCTCGTCACGCCCACCTGCGGCGCTCGCAATATTTAGAAATATAACAAGATCTTGTCTTGCATCGATTTGAACAAAAAATTATATCAACTATTTCTGTTTTTCATTTGAATTAATAATAACTACACACAGTTTACAAGGCCTGTCTGATCAGCAATAAAGAAAAGCCAAGTCATGCATCTCTTTTGCTCTAATGTGTTTTCTGATCTGATCTGCCTGCCTGTCTGCACCAGCTTTCACTATGTTCGCAACCTTAGACGAGAACAGCTGGCCAATTTAAGCAAAAACGAAATGATTTAAGTCTGTGTTTGTGGTCAACATCACAGGAAAAAAAGGAGGTAAGATGAAGCCTAAACTAAACTATTTATGTCATTATTTCAGAAGTCACCTCTGATCCTCAAATCCCTCATCCTTTATACAAAATGTTTTTAATATGGTTAAATATTCATTTAATATTTAAAAAGAAAGCAGTTTTTCTGCACTCCTGTAGAATTTTACTATTACCGTGTGTGTGTGTACCCAGTAGGCATTGGCAGGTCTTCGAAGGACTACTAGCAGGCCTTAAAATGGATGTCGGAGGCCTACTCTACACATATCCAAGCCCATATACTTTTTTATATGAAATGACCAAATTTTACAGGCCTTCCGCTCTCCCTGCTTTAAAGAGGCCTGCTATAAGCACTCCTTTAGAATGGCTTAAAAAAGAGGTTAACCAAAACCATTAAAAAAATATTTCTTTATATGTTTAATTATGTATTAATTCTGTGATTTTATTTTATTTTACATATTTTTGTCAGATAAGAATTTTTCTAAGTCAAGACGTTGATTATTATTCAGTTTTTTTGAACTAATATATATATTTTAACGAAAAAGTAACCCTGAAATATAAGCAGAACCAGTTTTTGTATGAAAAATATAATTGTTGTACTGCCCTGCGTAGCGAAAAATTAGGCCTCATAGAAGCGCTCCCAGAAACGGCGAGGAAGTCATGTGTCTTACCGCTAAAAGTAGCAGTAAATGCACGCCTTCGTTAGAAGAGGCCTAGCTTCATTGCCTATTGGGCTAGCTATATATATAGTCAGGTATAGACTCTGAAACCGCTAAACCAATTTTTAAGAAATTTCCAGAAATCTGTAGCAAAGTCTTGAGAGTCTTGTTGCTGTGAAGTTTGATGCCTATCGAAACAATGGGGCGGCCATTGGGCAAAGGGGCGTGCCACCTACCATATAAACGAAATTTTCGATATTGAATAACTTTGTAGTTATAGGTCACACAGCATCGAAATTCGGTATTCGCCCTCAGTGTTACTTGTACCGTTCCACTGTTAATAATAATAAGTCGGGGATTGGCCGAATCAGACCACAGTGGGTCCCTTTTCGTCCCCTATTTGACGAAGGATGCTACTGCTCGGAGCACTCATAAGTGAGCATGCTCCTTATATAAGCACCCTTTGTCACCTCAAGCATGTCCTTGTAGGGCAGTTGACCAATCTCGGCTTCGTCAATAAATGGACGTCCCAGAATGGTCAATCTTATGCTTGCCAACGCCGGACACTGGCACAAAATGTGTGCTGCTGTTTCCGGCTCTTCTAGGCATAACCTACACGCATCGTCCTCGGTCAGAGTCATCTTCCTGAGATGGTACATGTAGGGACCGTGTCCTGTGACCAGTGCAGTAAGCCAGCTTAAAGTCTTCCGATTGTATCGGGTGACTTTTGCTGCCTCACTACTTGACCATTTCACGGCCGCCTTTGATTGCCTGCAATTACCAGCTTTTTCCCACCTTGTACGGTGTTCCGAGTCCGTCCATTGCTTAATAAGGCCTGCCACCATGTTGTCGCCTATGGCGATACGTGGTTCTGGTCCACAGAATTCTTCTGCTGATCCTTCTCTTGCTAAAGAATCACCCTTTTGATTCTGTTCTATGCCAGAATGTCCTCGCACCCACATAAGTGTGAGCTCATTTGTCTGAGCGCACCTATTGAGTTTGGTAAGACATTCTATGGCCAACCTAGAAGTAATATCTGTCCGTTGCATGCACCTAATCACCGACTGATTGTCAAAGGCAATGACAATTTTCTTGCCATTTACCCGTCCATCTATCAAGTGGTCCAGCGCATGCACTACACCAAGGATTTCCGCCTGGTATACAGACACCAGTTGTATACAGTCCCTGCAGGAAAATCAACTAATTTAAAAGTAGTTGATAAAGTAGTTTTTTGTCAACCACAACTAGTTGAAATTCTGACTTTTTTCCATAGAACGAACTAACTTATTTTGTATGGCGATGTCCGCTAAATAAGTCAATTGACTTTCGTCTGCATATATTTTCAACTACTTGTTAAATTAGTTATATTTAAATTATTTTTTTAATTACTTTAAAATAACCAATTGAAAACTATTACTGATGTCCTAAAGTACAAAATAATTGATGAAGTAACATGGTTAAATATATATAAACTTTTAATCTAATAAAAATTTGCAATTAAAACATGTCAACATCAGAGTAGTTGCCGCCTTAATATAATTAAAAGTAGTTCATATACTGGTTTATTTTAAATTAGTTTTTTAATTAGTTGTTTTTAAAAACAAGTTAGTTTGTTCCTATAGGGGAATACAGATACAGATACCAGTATACAGACACCGTTCCACTGTTAATATACAATGTGCATTGGACGAGGGGCGTGATACTTTTTCAGCAGACTAAATTTTCGTTTAAGCTTTCAAACTATGTATATCCCACACATAAATGAATCACGATACAAACTTACTAGTTAGTCCTGTCCTTCGACTGGAAAAATTGAACGAGCTTAAAACAAGTGGGTGGAGAACCGCCCATATAATTCAAATTTTGAACATTGAATAGCCTTTGAAATAAATGTCGCATAACAATGAAACTCAGTATGGAGTTACTAATTGACCAATTCTTTCTACTGAAAAACTGGTCAAAACCCATACAAGCCAAATTTTCAATAAAGAAAAGCTATGAAAGTAAAAGTCACAGAAAATTGACGTTGAAACTCAGAATGGAGTTACTATTTGGTGATGCCCTGATACTGATTAACTGAAACGGGCATTAGACAAGGGAATGTGGCTCCGAACATGCAAGCCAAATTTTTAATATCAAATAGCTTTGGATGTAAAAGTCACAAAATATTGAAACTCAGAATGAAATTATCATTCGGTGATGTCCTGCTCCTGAAGAACTGGAACGGCAGAATGGTACAATGAGCGTGGTGTCAACCAAAGCGTCTTATAAAGGCTTTGAATATATTTAATACTTTCCAATATAATTGCCGGGTGTAGTAACGCACAACGGTTATTACTAGTGTAACATAAAATTATTTGTTTCTATATATAAAAAAACTACGATACTTAAAATATATCTGAAAATATTATTCAAATACCACAAAATAATTTGTTCCCCATTAAAGTAGCTACACATAAAAACACAAATTTGCCAGCACCATGTACAATCATGAGTACCAAGTATAATCAAAAACTTTATTATTTTACATTTTATAGTTTTAACAATAAAACAACAGGCAATATTAAATAAACAATGTCTTTTAAATAATATTTAAACTTGTTTCGCAAAAAACCTTCGTGGCTTGACTTATGGTATAAAATTTTCATTTGGCTCCACATACTGCGTACTTAACAGCTATTAAACTGTTGAAAATATAATATTTATGGTCATAAATAAAATGTTTTTTTTTAAATGTTTGGTCATAAAATTCATAAGCAAAATATAGTTAAATATAATCATGTTGCGGCCGCCTCTTCCGAAGCAGGACATGCAATTTTCTAGTAATTTTATGGTAATAAATTAATGTGAAGAAATGAAAATATGGCATGATCAACAGCATCACGCGGCTTTTAAACGTCAAAATTGTTGTACGTACATATTTTTAATTTATACGCTTGCGAGAATCACCAAAACTATAGAGGCTACAGGAAAAACCCAACCACAGCGTGGTAGAGAATTCAATTATTTCCCCCATGGTTTGAGCTATGGAGGTGTTATTGTTTTTTTTTTTTTTTTTTTGTAACCACAGAGTGGCAGTTCAAAAAAAAAACACTTAAACGTAAAAAATTTTCTTTTAAGCTCACAAAAAAATTTGCTGATCTTGCTCATATGGTTTGTTCAATGTCAACTATAACCGCCAGACTCTACAATTTGCTCTTAGGTATGAATATATCTGTCTGAATTTTTTTTTTTTTTTTTGTAGCACGATTTCTCTTTGTTTTTGTTGTTGTTCGAGCTCATATTATGTTAAAATATGTATGCATGTAGAAGTATTTTGTTCAGATTTAATTTTGCTTCAGAAGCATAAAGCTAATAAATTTATATTGATGCTTGCTTGGTCAAAGCTAAATTATTATTATTATTGAAATTTTTGTTAAGCACGTTGAATAATAAAATTAAATGTAAGGTTACGGCCACCAGTTTATATAGCACCTAGAAAAAAATTTTTTTTTTGTTTTTATTTTTCAAGTTCGCAAGCATTAATTTTTGTTTCGCCTCTTGAACGAAATTGAAGATGTTGCCGACCGATGAATTGTTTTTTTAATTTCTCGATTATATATTTTTTTTTAAGCGTTACGCTAAGGAGATGCAGACATTCTTTGCAGACATTTAAAATTTTTTTTTTCTTTTCCTTTTTTTTTTGCAATCTTTTAATTATTTTTGCAATCTTTACTTATCCTTCAATGTCAATATAATTTTATGACAAGTACCTGGCTATTTTAGTTTATTGTTTGTTCGTCAATTAAACTTTATGTTTATTTAAAAAAATGTATGAAGGATTTCTTTATATTTAAAAAAAATATATATATATATATATATATATATATATCGATTGTTAAGCGCAAATAAAGTGATAAGTGCCCTTTTGACAAAAATGGGCTTACTGCATTTTCCAACTCGTCATGTTATAATCTATATTGTGTAAAATTATATTAAGTGAAATCTCATTGGAAGATGATCTAAAATAATTGTTTAGTACTAAAATGATTGAAATAGAATGTTTAAAATGTTCACTTTTTATTTTTATGAGGTGAACCATCTTGTGGTTTTGAATAACCTACAATGAATAGAACGCCTGTTTAAATGTTAATCAGGACTTATAAAGAAACTAGCTGGAATACACGACATTGCCCGGTGTAGCATTCAGGTTGTGTATAATTAATTCACAACAACGCACAATGCACAACGATCATGGGTTCAATCTCAATCACATAATTTTTATCATTAGTTTTGGTAACAAAATTTCTAATTTTAGGATTAAAGTCCCAGTCCTTATCAGACCTCAGTTAAAATGATCAAATAAATCTTTTTTTTTTCACTGACCACCTTCAGCAAGTTTTTACGAAAATTAAAATAATGTTAATCAAGTTGAAGAGCGTGCAGCAAGTCTCTCTCACTGAGCGGAGAGCAAAAAAACTTCATATAAAAACAAAGTGCAAAACTTGCTGAAGGTGTCACTGACCACCTTAGATATCAATATCTCGCCTTAGATATCAATTTTTCAAAGTTGCCGGCCTAAATTGTCTACACTCTAAAAAATAAATACAAATTTACTATAAATATAATAGTAATTTTTTGTTTAAAATTCAACGAGGGTGTAATTTAACAACAAGTTTCAGTGTAAATTTTCAATGTTTAAAATTATATACAAGTTTTAGTAAAATTAAGCAACATATATTGAATTTTGTTGCAATATCAATATTAAACATTTTTTATGTATTTTATTGACAATAGACATATGTATGTGTGTTGAATTTTCAACATCAATTCGTATATTTGCACCATATTTTCATTCAAGTTTGATTATGAGCAAGTAACGAGCTTGTTATTGTTCTGTTCTCCGGTATTCGGTTCTCTAATGACAAAAATTGTGTTAAATACGTGTTTTAATTTTATGCTAAGATTTGTCAATATTTTTTGTCGTGTAAAATACTCAATATTTATATTTTTAATTGTAAATGCGAAGAGTGTTTAATAAATCTTTAATATTGATTTTAGAAATCCTCTGTTTTATTTTAATAACTCTAAAGACAAATTGATATATTTTCTTGGTGCAATTGACTTGAAAGTATTTTGTTTTTTTATTCAGATTTGTTTGTTTTATTATTATTGTGTAAAATTAAATCAACCATAAAATGTTATTACTGCTATTTAAGTAGTAGTAAGTTTTATATTGCTACATTATTGTAGTTAAACTAAACAAAAGTTGTTGAATGTTATTCATATAAAGGTTGTAATGTTGCAATAGTAATACAAAAATGATAGCAACATTAAACAACGAATGGTGAAGTTTACTACATTACCTATATTAAAGCTTAAATATTTCTATATATATTTAGCAAAATTAAACAGCAATTGTTAAATTTTACTACGTACCAATAGTAAACAACACATGTTGAATTAAAGAAAGGTGTGTAGGTTTACTACAGTTATAGTAGCTAAGCTGTTGCCTACAACTATTGTAGTAAATTTCAACAAAAACTTTTTAGAGTGTACGTTTACGATGTTTAAATTGAATACGCATGGCAAGCTATACGATCTCTGAAAATTTTTTACTTGCTTACATCTCCTCATTGTTACAGTTAGTTTTTTACATGAGCAAAGCTTTATCCTTTGTCAGAAAAGTTTAAAAAAAAAATATTTTCTCATCTTACGTTTTTGAGCTATACGGTCATATATGAATTATGAATTTTAAAACTGATATATAGTTTACCAAAAAATGTTCACGCCCCTTTTCTGTCGCCGCCCATCTTTTACATGGGGCTTAGTACATACCCTACTAGATATTTTTTTGATTAAAGTACAAAAGCTAAATTGGCACGCCCTCTTGTCTAGTCCCGACAAATTTTCTAGACTGCTCTTACAACAAGACTATATCTATCTATATCTATATCTATACTATTATATAAAATTGAAGTAGACATTTTTGTTTCCAGGTAAACTCTAAAAGTACTGGGTCGATTTTTATGAAATATAGGGTACTTTTATTTCGAAATTCAAATAAAAAGTATGTTTAATTAAAGTGTTAAGTTTTTAACCCTTGTGTTGCCACCCGGGTACACGGCTACCCAAAAGAATGTGTCAAAACCTTCTTGGTTCCCCAGTGTTTGACCGATTTTCTATCGAAATATGCATTATAAATAATTTGAAAAATATTTGAACTTAGAAAATTAAGTTTTTAAAAAAATAAACACATATGAGCCATCCGGGTACCCCCGTTAGAAAATGCATAAGGTTCGTGTAGTAAATCATGGAAATATTTTGTTTTTTTCATAATGCACTACATATATGCACATATGCATTACAAATAACATATGCAGCAACACCTGCAATATGCAGGATTTTGTAAAAGAAAGCTAGCGGCCATCTGCACGTTCGCCGTTGGGTGGAGTACTTCATACACATTTGATCCATAGTATCAACGCCTGCTTTTGTTTTGTTTGCTTCAGAGAATGTATCATTCGTGCTAAGAAGAAGCACGACTTTGTTTTTTTTAATTTTTTAGAACATATGAACAGATGGTAACTTTTCATGAAAACCAAAAAGAGTTGACAACAGTTCTCTAGAGGTCGATGGTTTAATTTCTTGAGGAATTAACGTTTTATTTTTTTTTTTCCAAAGTACCTACGATAGTGAGCTTCCAAGATAAAAGAGTCTTTGCCAAAGGTAAGATTGTGAAAAATCTGTCCATGCTTATGTTTCAGCATTGCTTTGGTTCGTAAATGAATGACAGCTTAGTGGAAAGAACGCGATATCAAGTGAAACATGTGTAGGAGTTCTTATGTGGCGAAACACTGTAGAAGCTTGTAACTAAGGCATTTAACTCAGCCAATTCAAGTTCATTAATGTTCGCTCTCCACAAACTTCACTACCACCACCACCAGCTATAACTTTAACCGCATGTTTATGTATTCCGAAATGAGCACTCTCGTTTGTGAAAGAAACAAACAACAAAACATTTTGATATACGAAAATTTCTTAATTTCTTAAATTTTGTAATGAACAGTTTTTTCAAACGCAATCGCTGCACAATTCTGCGTCACCATGTACGAGTTCATTAGTTCAACGAATCTCTGTTTTTTCATCTTACGAACTTTTTTTTATTTGATTCTTTGAATCAAGTAAATAGTTCTTACTTTCAAAGAGCACATTCATTAATTTTATGTAAATACAATGAAATCAATTAACTAGTTAATAAATTCTTTTAAAGAATGCAATCTATGGGAGTAAGAAAAAGGTTATTAAATCAAAGAACGTTTTCTTTAAACCAATGAACAGACATTCATTAAATCTATGAATAGTACATTGAACCAATTCTTTGATTTTTTGGTTCAGTGATTATAAATGAAAATTCCTCTTGATTTAAAAAAACAAAAAAACACCCTTGCAGACTTAAGTTTGCAAAAATTTTGAGAATTATAGCAAGAAGATATTTTCGAAATTAACTTGTCTCATGCCTATTACTTTCGAAACCTCTGTTCATATGGAAATGTTCAACATATCAGAGGAAGAATCGAAAAAAAAAATACCAAATATGAGAAAATCGTTCCATTATGTACGTATTTGCATTGAACTGTTTTTGAAAACATAAAACATTACATAATCAGACGTTAAATAGCTATTTTTGATTTTAATTTTTAAAGGTTTTGTAATATTCTAAGCTAAATTAACCCATTTCAGCCCGCTGGTCGATTTTTCGACCACTAACTTTCAAATTAATTTCTGGAAAAAATAAAACAAAAAATTTTTTCAAACTCTTTCCAAATATACACGGTTCAGTTAAATAGGAATTCAGAAAAAATAAATGTTTTAAAATTCCTGTTTTTACCTATTCAGGTAAGCGGTTAAAAAAAATACCTTTTTTTGACAATTTTTAAAAAAAATCAAAAAAAATATATAATTGTAATGTATAATAAAACTAACATATTTACGTAAGCAGGCAGCCAACAGACTAAAATATGAGAATCAGTTGGTTTTGGACAACACAGGTATATTTAACTATGTGTTATTTGTGTGATAAAACACAGATGGTAGATTTTTCGACAAATGGCCCTATATGTATACTTTTATTATAATATTTTCACATGTCACTTTAACATATATTTCATTTAATAAAAATAACAATATTTTATTTCAAATTTTTTTAATTTTTGCATACAGATTGGGCCATTTTTCGATTTTTCGAACACTTCGAAGCCAAAAAATTTGAATTCGAAAAAATCTTAAACTTTGGAATTTTCCTAATTAGATCACTAATACCAAATCTGAAAATTTCATTACGAAATTCCAACGCGTTCTGGTAGCCGAACCAAAATGGATTAAATTCACTAAATTAATTTTGTTTTTTTTTTAACTTAAATTTAATTTAAAATATCTTTTATTTCCCATAATCTGAATAATTTAAGAAATATATCGTGAATACTACAAAAAATTGCTAAATTCAAATATATTATAAATTTTAAAAATATTGCATAACATTTAAAACTTTATCAAGAAATACATCATTTATATATTTTGCCTTTATAACAAGTTACTCTCTTGCTATAAAAGGCTACTTAAAGCAATATTATGAAAAAGACAAAACTTAAGAGATTCACAGCAAACTACACGTATATCAACGAAAATACGATGAAGCTGAAGGTTTTTTTTTTTTTTTTTTCTTAAACATCTTCACCTTGCTGTTGAGATCACAACCAGTTCCAAATTTAGGCAAAACTATTTAAAATTACTTCAACAAGATAATTAATATAAATGTGACAATTTGTCAATTGTCAAAATGTACACACAAGAAAAAAAAATTAAAAACTATGAGGGCTATATAAATATTTTAGCAAATATTTTAAATACCTTTTAAGCACACTAAATTGCAGCTTGTGCATGCGAATAGCCTGAACGCTAAACAATTTTGTTTCAAACTTAATTTTATGTATTAAAAATTTTGTATCTCTGACAAACAATGCACACAAAATAATTTGCGAGAAGGTAAGTAAGTGAAGAAAAAAATTTAAATTTTGTGAAAAGTAAAATTTATGTAACCTCATCTGTACCGTCTTTGTTTATATATTATTTCTTTTTTTTTTTTTGCTGAGCTGTTAACACTATTATTGTTAAGTACAGTTTTTTTTTCTTTTTTTTGTTAATTTGTTAGTTACGTCAGTTACCTCTAAGGAAGGCTACGAAATAGACAAACAGACAAAAAACAAAATATAAATACAACCAACACAATGGGTGTAAAATAAAAATAAAAAACTACGCATTGTAGTAAAAAAACCAAGATGGAAAAAAACAACAACCTCTGCTAACATATGACAGTGACTAAGCTGGCCCAAATAATAACTTGATCCGTCGGATTGTGAAATCATAAAAATGAAAACAAAAAAAAAACTTGAATATGCTTTTAAACAATGATGACTAAAGCACGGTTACAGGCCAACTGCATGGTTTGTAAATCAGGCAACCTTACTTCGGGCAAAACTTCAGGAATCGAAGAAAATTATGAAAAGAAACGAAACCTTGAGTTATTCGGACTCAAAACGAAGAACCATTTCTGAGCTATAGAAATTTAATGCTTAATGAAATTGGGTCAAGAGCAGTGAGTCTGGCTACACTCAACCAAAATACATACATAAAATCAAAGAAAAACTTCTTTAGCCCAAAAAAATGGTCCAATATATGAGTTCATTGTTTCAATGAATCTCTGTTCTTAAGCTTAAGAACAAGTTCTAAGGCCAATGAACTGTTTGTTGAAATTGAGATAATCAATAACGTTCATTGATTTTATGAAATGTTTCTTACAGCCAAAAATCATTTCTTTAAAACAGACATGCTCACCCAGTAGCTCATCTTGCTCGCGTTACCCGCCATACAAATTATTTTCTATCATGAGCATTGTCTTTGCATTTATGCGAAAGCAAAACCACGTATGAAAACAACAACACAATGTACAAAAAAATAATACAAGCCACAGCCGCTGTTGACGATCATCTAATTTTGAACGCGTAAACAGCAACAACAAATGCATTCAAATTATACCCGTTGCTTGTGTCTTAACGCACACAGGATTTGTTTATATTTTTGTTTATACATTTTGTAATCGCAGTAGAAATTAAGTCCAGTAGCAGTTAAGTTAGTTAATTTAATTTACTTACTTACTTACTTAGGTGGCCGTAACAACCCGTGTCCGGGTTTCGACCGACCTCACCAGCTCTCGCCAGGCGCCCCTGCTTTGCGCGCGCCTTCTCCAATCGGATACACCAAGTGCGGTTAGGGCTTCCTCAGCCTGGTGCATCCATCAGAGGCATGGTCTCCCTCGTCGTCGTTGACCAGCGACCCTCGCCTCGAGCACCTTTTTCACTGGAGCGTCGTCGCCCATACGATGGACATGAGCCAGCCAGCGTAGTCGCTGCACAGTTATACGCCGAACTACGTCAATGTCTTCGTAGAGCTCATACAGCTCGTGGTTCATTCGGATGCGATTCGGATGCGCCGACTCGAACAGGACCGAAGATTTTGCGAAGAACTTTTCTCTCGAACACTCCCAGAGCGGCTGTGTCAGTTTGCAAAACTACCCATGCCTCAGCGCCATAAAGTAGCACAGGTAGAACGAGCGTCTTGTAGAGTGTTAGTTTTGTCGATCGTGAGAGTGCTCTGGAACTTAGTTGCTTACTGAGCCCGTAGTAGCACCTATTAGCAATTATTATTCTTCACTTTATATCCAGGCTGATTTCGTTGTTGGAATTAATGGCGGTGCCGAGGTATATATCTATAGTTATATACGTATATATAGTTAATTTACTTTAAATTTTTTTTTTTTTGTTTTTTTTTTTTCATTGATAAAAGTAACGAATCGCAATATTTTGTGTTTGATTTTGATTTTTAAAAATCATTTGCTCTTTTGTAAAATCACGTGAACTCCACTGCTTGAAATCAAGGAAATCTTCTATCTATATATTTATTCCTGTAAGGGTCTCCTTATCTCCCAGCAAATCTACAAATTGATATAGCAATTGATATACAAACACTTGATATAGCATTATAAAGGTTTTGAGATGTAGGTAAGCAGAAAATTATTAGATATTTCAAAAGTGTTCACGTTTAGCAGACATGAGCGTTTAAAGTTGAAAAAATGGCAAAAATACTTAAGACACGAACTCGCTGCAATGTGAATGAAAAAGTGTGATTTTCAAAGCGAAGAAGGGAAGTGCACCCGATTTTCGGGGAGTTATCACTAGTAGTTCTTACTTCCAAAGAACTAATGTAAATCTATATATATGTAAATAGGCGTAGGCGAAACAGCTAGGAACCATTTTCTCCCATGTTTCTCAACTATTTTTGATATTTTACAATAATCTATAGGTATTATATTAATTACAGGATAATTACAAGATACGATAATCTATAGGTATTAGTGACGACAGTTCTCTTGCCGACTATCATTTGTTAAAAACAATTGTTCCTGCAAAGAAAAAACCAAAAATGAACTAGCAGAAAACAGATGACAAGTAAAACATTGTATTGATTTTGACAATTGATGGTCGGCGCTCTGAGAAAATAGCCAGTTGCTTAGGCTACCTAGTATAATTATATCACTAGTATATCACCTAGTATATAGTATAAAAAAACGACGATTATAAACAGAGACGATCGATTTTCCTTGACTATGTGTCAGCTAAACGAACACCCAAAGAAAGTTCTTTATAAAGGTCGATTCACTGACCACCTTCCGCATGTAGATTTTGTTTTTTTTACAATCGACAAATTATGTGCGCGGTCCGAAGCTGAAAACAATTTGGACAACTGCAGAAAACAGGAATTGAATGTTGCCTTCGTGGACAAAACAATGAGCGAGAGAAAAACAGATTTCGAAACTTCCAAAATTTGACAGACAATTATTCGATGTGAAACATGCGGCAAAGCGGCTTGCTACACTTAGCCGACACAGACAAAATGTAAGCTTGCATTCGTGGGTAAAAGAAAAAACTGGAATTTGAGAGAGCTCCTCTTTCATCAGAACATTTTCAGGCAACCGACAAAATATGTTCACGGTCCGAAGCTAAAAACAATTTGGACAACTGGCATAATACAGGTTTTGAACAGAAAACAGAAGAAAAAGTGTTGCATTCAGCCTTGCCAAACAGAAAGTTATGTGTAGCAAACCGTGGATAAAACAATGAGCGAGAAAAAAAAGATGGCAATAAACCGACAAATAATGTTTACAGTCCGAGGCAAACAATTTTTACAAAAGGCAGTAAACAGGTTTTAAATAGAAAACAAAAAAAAAAGAATGATGTCTTCAGAATTGCCAACAGAAACTAAATGTAGAATACTGTGGACAAAACAATAAGTGAGAGAAAAGATAGATGGCGAACAAACAAAATTTAACAAACAATTGTCCTAAATGAGGCATGCCGTTTTACATGTAAGTGAGTCAAAATCGCCACATTCTCTTTTTGAGAGCAATAAAGCGATCGCAAAAAACTTTCCGAAGGTGGTCAGTGAATCCACATTAAAAGTTGAAGATCCGCACCCTGATACAATTATAATGTTGGGTAGGGAGATTCAGTACACCCATCGAATGTAAATATTATAAACTATAGTGCTGCCTTAGCTTAAAAAAACATCCATTATAAAAAAAACTCGATTTTTATATAGTTGCGATACTAGTATATTGAAATCAATGTATTTTACATTTATTTAAGGAATCAGTTCCTTGAGAGAAAAAACACGTTCTCACGTTTTAAGAAAATGCTTTCTTAACCGATTTAGCCATGCTCTCAAGCCCGTGGGCGCAGGAGGTTAAAACTTTGTATGTGGAGTACTTAAGTCAATCATTAAGACAAGCGAAGGTCCTTTTCGGACCCTTAGGCCACAATGTGTTCAGAATTACTACTGTAAAAATTGTGTTGGATAGAATAAAACATTCTGGAAAATAAATAAGAAATTAATGTTGCAAGCAATACTAATTGGGAACTCACATAAACCTAAAGATGTGAAAACACACCACGCACAATATTTCGAAAAGGCAATCTAGAGGGGCTAAAGTCGAAATGGAACTCCAAAAAATGTTGTATGCTATTATTTTACAAATATTCCAATTAGCATAAACCATTTGTTTTTATTATATCTGACAATAATAAAAATGGGAGAGAGCTGCTAAAAGAATAGTTATTCTAAAACTATTGGAAAAAATCAGCAGTTTTAGAATTTCTAAAAAAGTCAAATAAAAGTTTAAAAACAAAGAGTTTTGTAAGGTTTGAATGGAGAACACAATTCAAGGAAATTAACATATATAAATTTAAAACAACAAAATTAAATTTGTAGTTTTGGCGGGACTATTTGCAAAAACATTGATGTGAAAAAATAAATTTTGGTATTTTAGGAGGGTATATTTCTGTGTGGACCGTCGTGGGCCCTCATGGGTTCTTCTTTCCTAAGTATTTGTGGAATTTAATGTAGTTTTAAAAATATATAGTCCTAAGCTTTGCAACTCCCCGCAACTTCTAGATTTTTCACTTTTTTTTCAACTCGGTATGAGTTCCTAGATAATTAGCTCCAACATCACAAAGCATCCAAAAACCATGCAGTTTTTGATTTTTTAGTTAAAACATTTAAAGTCCAGAATATTGCGATGAACCAAAAGAATATTTTTAAGCAAAAAGTAAAAGACTTCTCTCGGAAAATTGAAAAAAAAATATACAAAATATACAGAATGGCAGAAAGGAAAGAATTTTATCCCGGTATAAGAACTGGTTAAAAGAGGAAGACGTAACATTTAAGAAGATACAAGGTAATATACAAGTTGATATATTATGATATAAAATATGAATATGAATATTGTAGTTCTATGATCAATATGATCAACATGAAATTCCTAGTACTTCGGAGTTAGGTAGGACACAAAAACCTTTGGTGGATTGCAGCGCTAAGGCAAAACAACCTCTAGAAAAACTTTTTTTCTCGTTTTTACATTAGCCCAAAAACTTCATAAAACAGTTTTGTGATTTTGCAAGGTAGGTAGGCGTGGTTTTAGTTCGATTTCGCTTATATTCAAACTTAAAATTATTTTTAACTAATAATGTTACACATACCGTTTCTAGGTACATAAGTTCAATGTTTCATTTTTTAAAATTGGAAAAGCATGCAATTATTCTTTTAACGGTCAGTATCTGACGAACGGTACATATCCAACCCCGCCCCTAGAAAAAATTTTTTCTCGTTTTGATGCCGTATGTCCAAAAAAGTCATAAAATAATTTTGTCCAGCTGGTTTGTTCTAATCGAAACACTGTGCCACGGTGTCCTGTGGCCTGGTAAGCTACAGTATCGTACGGAAACTTTTATAGAATAAAGAAGACTGCTGTTAATATTGATCCTCATCCATATTTTTATTTTGTATATATATTTTGATATATTTAAAGAAAAACATCTCTTTTTTGTAAATTAGAAAGTCACAATTTTTAACTTCAAGTAAGGATTAAAGGTCTGCAGATAACCATCCATCCTACTTGTACAAACTGATAAAACAAGTAAAAACTCGATATTATTGGTACAAATACAACAACGAGTAGAGCATAACTTATGCTTACATGTTTTGGATTAAGCAGAGAGCGTATCATCTATTTCTCTGGCTCTCATTGTAGTGTAAGCTTTTTTTCTCTTTATCTGCTCCACTAAGCCGAGTCACTATTTTAACTCATTTTTAAATGGATAAATCCAAGGTTGATTTATAAGGTTGTCGCAAGGGAGAGAGCGAGTACCCATAATTGTCAAATCGAAGTTGACAGCTCATAGAAAATCTGCAAGTGCTCTCTTTTATCATCCGTTTTGCTTTCGTAGTCATTCGCAAAATTGGCTGGTTTTGACAATTATGGGTACTGAGAAGAGAGTGCGATCAGCCCTGCGACAACCTTATAAATCAACCTTGGATAAATCCATTCAAAACCTAGAAGGAAATTTGCTGCTTACAATATCAATGCAGTATTACACACCATGAAGCACGAAGTGCTTCAAGTTCTAATACAACTTTCCATTACATTACACAGCACTTGGCCGCCTTAGAATCAATGAATTTTCAACACGTATTGTTAGCGGCAAAGTATCAAGTCTAGCTACTTCTTGCATCTGTAAATGCATGAAGAAATAAGTAAACTTACTACTTTCTCGATGTAACGGTGTGCTCAGATTCAGCATACATCGAGTATTAAGCAGTAGATTGCTACATATACTTCTGTTATTGCTCACAAAAGTAGTGCTACGAAAGTAATGTATGAAACCATGCAAGAGATTACACAGTACTTCGGCTATTTCCTTCTGGGAATGGATATTCCAGATAGTTCTCTTTGTGTTAATCTCGTGCTTTTACTTTTTCTATGCTACTAAAAAAGAGTAATGGATATGGATTCTGTGAATCGATTGCTGTATATAAGGTACTTGTGCCACATTATTAATTTTTAATTGATTAATTTTTAATTTTATTAAGTTGTCGACAAAAATTCCTTTGTTATTTTTATTTTTTTTTTTTTTATGAAATAAATTTAAAACATGAATGCATTGCAGTTATATGAAGTGTTTCTTTTATTGTTTTGTTGAAATAATTCGCTGCTTATTACGTCAGATATCCAGATGTTCCAAGTAAAGATAACAATATTTCCGATATATCTGTTTGTTGCGTATGTCTCAAACTAGTATTCTTGATGCTTGCTAATTTCACTCTCTCATACATGATCTATCGTTATGTAAATGAGAAATATTCCATGCATACTCAAGTTTAGAAGGCGAAACCGATACAAGTTGATATAAGAAAATAAACAAATAACTAGTATGCTTGGATGGTTTTTTGCAGAACTTTAGTAAGGATAGGTAGACAAATCATGTCAAAAGTCTACAAAAATTTCATCCCTCTGATACTCAATGCAAAAATAAGATGGCCGATATCTTTTACTGAATCTACGCAATGACTTTTTAAAAATATGTTTTTTCGTGGTGCATTTTCGCACCCGTAGGGCTTAATGAGTTAAGCTAATAAATGTGTTATTTAACATTTGAAGCTAGTTTTGAAGTAACAAAATAATTGTATGTAGATACATTTCAATGAACGCAGATTCTTACAAATGAACAGTACATTGAAAACAAATTAAACTTAAAGAATTTCTTCTTTCAGTCAATGAATTATAGATGGAAATTAATGAATTTCGTTTAATAAATGGAGTTCATTGATGCTTTGATGAATATTTGGTCCAATGCAGAAAATCAATAAGTTCGCTAGCAACAAACTTATGCGAAATAAAAACCTTCGACACCAATAGTTTATAACTCTACAATACAAACTAGAAACTAAAAACATAGAAAGTTGGATAGAAATAAACGCTGGAATAAAAAGGTAAATAAAATCGAAGCCTAGCTTGGGTGCCAATAAAATGAATGAAAAGAAAGACACCACTTTAAAAAAAGCATTCAGAGCAAATTTTCCTCACAGTGTCGTACAATTAAAATAGATGTATTTAACTTTGTTTTATCGAAACTTGAATGATTCACCACAGTTGGTAGACAAAATTTATTTAAAGTTTTATAGCGAACAAACTAGAATGCTAGAGATCTCACAAACTGGAATACACGCGATATATCTTCTTTTTTTCATTTTTTTATTTAGATGCGAAATACTAGATATACATACCTTGGATGAATCATTTGTATTAATATATTTATATTCTTGCTTTGAGTTTATTTTAAAATAATATCTGAATAAATCAATACCAGGTTCTGTATAATTGTTTTTAGTTTAAGCATTTACAATTTTATTATTTGAATTTGAATAATGACGTAGTATATTGTCGCATATATGTGACGTTATCAGTTAATTAATATTCAAACAGCATTCATTGAACTTTTTTAATATTAGGAATTCACTTTAGATAACTGTTTTTCTTTTTTGTTGTTGTAAACGTGTGAATTTGTAACGATTTTCTGACTTGAAACCGATGGCGCGATATTTTACTAAAAATTTGTTAAAATTATCATTTATAAAAGTATTTTTTTATATGTATATAATTTTCGACAGGGATATCTTCTGTCAAATCAGCTGTCAAACTAAAGATGTGTTTTTTGACATTTTTGTTCAGCATATTTTGGCAAATTACATTTGAAAGACAAGAATTTTTTTCCAAAATTCTCATTCTGTGCTACTCATAGAGGACTTTGCTCAATTTAAAGTGAACATAATAATGCATCTATCAATCGATTTCAATCAACGTTTACTCTATGTTTTGTGTTTATCCAAGACGAGTTTATACTGCACGAACAGAGAAGCCAATGCCTTGGTAAAAGTGATTTTGATTTGACTACTGTCAAATTATGAGCAATGTGCGTTTGTGTATTATTATCAACAAATGTTTTTTTTTGCATAAAAAAACCATCACCGAATCCAAAGAGAGGCTTAATAAATGCTTTGAGGACTCGGCACCATCAATTTCAGTGGTTAAGAAGTAGTTTACTGAACTCCGTTGTGGTCGTATCAGAACAAGTGACAGTGTTTTGAAAAGGGTAAAACGATCACCTGCGATTATTATTATTCACTGCTCTTGAACAGATTTGATTTGACTTGATTTGAAGCAAAAATCCTTGCATTTGGCTAAGGAAAAAGTGGCTTTCCACCATGACAATACACTAGCGCACATGTTTGTAGTCGCCATGGGGAATATTCATAAACACCATTTCCTTCAGATTAAGCAAACTGCAACTATTTCTAATATCCACACCTGAAGAAATGGCTCAGTGGAAAGATATTTGGACCGTATGAAGAGGTCATCAATGAAACAAACGCCTATTTTAATGGCTTTGATTAAACCTATTATTTGGATGGAATAAAAGAATTGGAAAAACCCTGGACTAAAGGTATCCATCTAAAATCAGACTGTGTTGAGAAATAATACGCTTTTTTGCCAGAATATATATTTTATTGATAAAGCCACTGATTTCTGAAATTGCGCTCGTAACTTCAAGACTTCTTGAAGGAATTTTGAAAGATAGCTTTGGTCTTAGAGAATTTTTTTTTAAAGAATTTTTTAAGATTTTAATGTCAAGAAAATAAGAAATTGCAATTTTTAATAAGTGTTAAAGATACCAAAACTAACGTTTTTTGATATTTTTTCCGAAACGATAATTTTCATTTTTCATTCTGATTTGTTTTATCAAGGTTATTTGTTACTTTTTAATGTGCTTTTTGTTTTACGACGAATATTTTAAGATATTCTCCGTGGGTTCATTTTTTTTTTTGTTAATGTCAAAATTGTCACCTTTTTTAAGTTTTTAAATTCATCTTTGAATTATTTAAAATTTTTATGTTGCTATAAACAAATGATTTAAATAAATAATATAGTAAAATCTTTAAGTTTGATGCAGCAGCCAACGCACAGTGCGTTTTTTTCAATTGTAGAAGGACAAAAGTTCCAATAATTTTTTGTTGCATGTAAACAAGAAAGTTTTTATTCCAAAAGAAATATATTTATGTATAAAAAAAAACACAATATATACAAGTCAAACTAATATTTTCGTATTTTCTGAAAATTTTGCAAGGTTGGAACTTTATTCAAACGAAAAAATATTAAATGCAACACTTGCAAACTTCCAACAAGAATAACTACAGTCGTGAAGAATATTTCCGGAACAAATTTCTTTTTTTAATGAAACAGCTTCAAATTTTGTTAACATTTTTAATAATAAACTAAAAATAACAAAAATATGAAAAACTACAAAATTCACGGAAAAAAAAATTTGCATTTTTAGTTAAGTATATTGGTGTTTCCATGTCAAATTCTTCGGACGCTTTTGACCAAAAATTGATTTTGACGATTCCAATTTTTTTTTTTAAATTTTAAACGTCGATAGTACTGAAAAAGTACAACTATATCTTCAAAACCGTTAGTCCTACAAAAAAATTGTGAGTACCTATTTTAGAGATCCTGAATTTATCTTCTTTGTGGTGTAAGTTTTTATATTTCATGTTTCATGTTTTATTATATTGATTAGTACACTAAGAACTATGTTCTTTTGCAGTACAAAATTTAAAGACTTTTGTAAATTAAATACATTATATAAAAGAAAAATATTTTAAAATGCAAAAACTTAAAGCTAGATTTACATATTATTAGATTACTTACAAATATAAGAAAAAGTATAAATAGAAATATATTTATAGCTTCTTATATCATCCAACATTTTCAGAGTAGCAGTAGTACAACTATGGTTAGTTCGAAATCCAGATTGAAGTGGAGATAATAACTAATTAGAAGTCAGAAATGTTGAAATTTGATCAGCCATAAGGGCTTCACAAACTTTAGATAGAGATGACAGCATACTTATAGGCCTGAAGTCCTTGGCCTCGCAAGCTGTAGTTTTTTTCGCAATTGGTATTACTAACGCACTTTTCCATGAAGCTGGAAAGCAAGAGATGTCGTGAAGCAGTGGTTTACTTTGTGGGTTAGAGGGCTTAACACATGAACTAAAATAATTTTAACGATTTTTATATTAATGCTATCTTCACCAATGGCATTAGAATTAATCTAGAAAATCGTAGAAAATTGAAAAGATGGTTTAGGAAGAAGGTTTGAAAATTCAAAGGAACTTCTCAAGCTATTTCGAGACACTCGTGTGTTGAAGATAAAAAAATCATTAAGAATTTCAGGATCTATCCGACAGTCAACAGTATGCTTATTACCAATGCTTAGATTTTTTAAATTGTTCCATAGAACCTTTGTCGGAAGAGATGTTCTCAGTTTATTAGAACAGTACTTTATTTTGGATTGCCTTATTATTTGAATGGATGCATTTCTGGCACAACTATACTTTTCCCATTTCTCTGGTGTAGGATTCTTTTCTCAAACATTTCGCAGCCTATTTCTTTTGCTTAGTGCACTTTCAACGCGACTTGTATACCAAGGACACGATGTATTCTTCATAGTAAGAGTCTTAATAGGGACATGTTTTATAAAAAGTCTATTAATTTGATAAGTAAATAATGATAATTTTCTTCAACACTTGAATAAAGCCACAGATCATTCCATGGAATTAAAAGTAGATCATGACGTAGAGCTTGTGAGTCTATGAACTTAAAATCATGGTAAGAAAACACTTTAGATGTAACTGATCGAGACAAATTAATGTCAAATGTACAAAAAATCAAGTCATGATTAGATAAAAAGTAAATTTGATCAAACAGTTATACATAAGATACATCCGACACTATAAAATAATCGAGAAGACTGGGATTATCATTAGAGGAAAAGCGCGTAGGAATGGTATCATTAACGATTGACAGACCGACGGTTGACACATTATCACACATTGTTTGTGCAAGATTATCGTTGCATAACAGATTTACATTTAAGTCCCCACAAATAATAAAATAGTTATAATCTATTGAGAGATCTGAAATAGTTGAGAAAAATAGAGTTCAAACTGTTTGACTTGCACGGGTTATAAACGCATGAGAGAAATATTTTTCTCACGCTGTCAAATACGCAGATATTAATATATTCTACACTGTCACCATTGGATTTACTCACTAGATGAGCACTTAAGTTATTGCGACAGTATATGACAACCTCACCTCCCTTCTATTAAGCCTGTCGTTTCTAAATAATGTAAAACTTTTAAGACAAAGCACTGAGTCAATAACATCATCACAAAACCACGTTTCAGATACACATACGTATATAACATCAACAGACGATTTTACCAACACTTGAAAGAAAAATTAAAATTTTTTTTGCCACTAAAAATTTATTTAAACCTTTATTTTTTGACGTTTGACATTGTCGTATTGAAGCATTTATTTTTAATGTATTCTCAACATTTTGCGTTGAAGAAATAATGCTTACTATTTTAAACAAACTTTTCGAAACTACCTACACAATTTTTACATACAAAATACTTTTCATTTTTAAAAATGGGTTTTTTAGTATTTTTTGTACTTCTTATAGTATTTTGTAATTTTTAAGCTTGTATGGCATTTGCATTGTATCCATTAATAAAAATTAAATAATATTTTGGAAAGTTTTACGACAATTACTGTCATGGGCGTAGCCAGGATTTTGTTCAGGGGTGGGCAAAATTATTGATTTCATGTGACTGATAAATAAATAAAAAATGTGTAAGACTGTAGTGAAAAATAATTTAAGCTGGAATATTTATTAATAATTTATATGCGTTTTAATTATAAAAAATTATGTTTTGAATTACTTAATTTAATACTAAAATTTTTATTGTTCTAACGTTCAGGGGGAGGGGGTGGAAACTGCCCTCCCCTGCCCTACCCTCGCTATGCCCATGATTACTGTTGTTTTCATAATTATTTAATTTTTTCACAACGGGCAACCAGCATTGAAAAAAATACCATTATTGGCTCGGATAAGCTTGATTTTTTTTTAATTTTTTGATAATTTTGCGCAAAACGTGTTTAATTTGTTTTAAGTAGCCCACCAAATACATTTTTTGAAATGCCACGCCTACCTATTTCTAGAAACGCCCAATCATTTTGGAAGGACGTTGGACGCTTTTCACTACATTAAAACATATTTCATGTGAAATTTCACCGAAATGCGATGGAAACACTTTTAAGAAACATACATTTAAGGGATTCTCATAGCTGTGTTTGTTTCATCCTTGCTTTTTTTTAATAAATAAAACGCCCTGTTTACGATAAGATCCACGATTACGATAATTCAGACCTAAAAAATTAATGTTTTTTTTTTCACTGTCAAAAATAAAATTAATCGAGTATAAACAAAAAAAGCTAGTAAGGGAGCAGGGGGATGGTTGTGATATTTTAATTATAGTCATCTTTTTTATTTGTTTAATTATTTAGCCTGGGTATATATTTGTTTGATTGAGTAACTATTCAGTATTTAAATTTAAAATATGTTTTATATACTAAATGATTAGATTAGACATAAATGAATGAATTCTGAGAAAGGAGTCCTGTCACTTTTAACCCCGCACCAGGGGCTGGTTGTTACACTACATGAGGCAAGATGTTACTTACAAAAACAAATGTAATAAAAAAATTTTTATTAGGAAAAAACCATCGCAGACAGTTGCGTTTCTTTATTTAAGAACATATTATTATGTCTACAAAGCAATCTTTTTCCTTTTTAAAATAAAACTTAAAATGAAACAAATTTTGAACAAAATTAAAATCTTTACCATTTAGTTTTATAACTATGAAAACAAAATGTATATTATTTCTCACCTATAAGAAGATAATATTTTATTTATTTATTTATTTATATATTTAGCCAAACAAGGCAATATACTTATTCTAACTTATTTTTCTAACAGGTTGTTGTTGTATTTATTTTTTTTTTTTTGTATTTTTTTTGTTTTTCTCTACTCTTTCCTTGTTTTAGGTGTAGAAGATATGCAATTCTCAGTGGGCGTAATCCGCCCCCATGAATCGACACATTTTCAAAAACACGTCAAAAAGAAAAGACAATAAGAAGAACGAAGGGGGAACTTATATACTAAGCTTACATACTAACAGATTTTATACACATAGTAAAAATATGTACTAATTTTCAATACTATGCTAAAATATTATTAAGATGGAAAGCTAAATGGGAGAACAACTAAATTTTGTTTAGATATGGGTGGTAGACGGCAATGTAAGAAGAGGCATTTGGATATGGGAGAATAGAGTTAATATTACAATGCGGTGTTTTACTTATTTGACATTAAAATTTTTGATTTACAATTTTCCTACAAATGCTAGATCAAGGAAATAGAAAAGGGATCAGAATGGTGAAAAGGAATTGGAGAAGATTCACTTATATGTACCATTGGGCATAGAACGTGAATTGGTGTTTAATAAGGGGGTAGTTATGTAAAGGAAAGTGATTTGGAAAGAGAACGCTTGAATCTGAATTTCGATATTGGCGGTGTATAATGCTCGCTGATATTATTAAATATTTTACAACATCTATTCAAGGGCTCGTTCAATGCGTAAATAGTGTTGCGATGCGATTCTTTTAACAATTTTGTATACCTTGTTCGCCTTATTGGTTCATTAAATAGTACCTTGCTCGAGATGTATTCGCTATCGATGTTACCAGTAATAACATCGAATGTAAAGCATGAGCAAAGTAATATTCTCCTTGATGACAGCGACATTAAATTGAGGATTTTAAGTCTACTCTCGTATGGTGGTAAATTTGTATAGTCACGAGGATCGTATAGGTCTCTCAATGCAAAAGCAAGAATTATCTTTGAATAGATTCTAGCCTTTCACTATGCACTACAAAAGCTGGGTTCCAAATTATGCAACAGTATTCTAAGATTGGTCGTACTAATGTGCAGTATAAGGTTTTAGTTACCCAAAGGTTTTTGAATTCTTTTGCACGTCTTTTTATGAATCCGAGCATTTTGTTTGCCCTGGATATGATATGATCGTAGTGAAGGTTAAAGCGCATCTTACTATCAAGAATAATTCCAAGATCTGCTATGTGGTTGACCCTTTTAAGTTCTACCTTATTTAGCATGTATCTGCTATATGTGATTACGTAAGAATACTGAATCCACTTCTGATCTAATGTTATAGTATAATTTTAAGTCATCTGCATATAAGAGATGGGAGACATCATGCAAAACTTCAGATATGTCTGCAATAAATATGTTGAAGAGAAGTGGGCCAAGATGGCTACCTTGAGGTACACCCGACGAGACAACAATCTTTTTAGACAAAGTACCCTGAAATTTTACATATTGGGATCTTTCGCAGAGATAAGACTTGAGCCACTTTAGCACAGTGATACCTGATCTGACCTGACCTGATATACCAAATTTTTCTAGTTTCTTAGCTAGGATTTCGTGATCAACACGATCAAAGGATTTACTAAAATCTGTATAGACTGCATCTATTTGGTGGCCCTTTGCCATTTTAGTAAGAATGTCTGATGCCATGATTGCAAGATTTGTGGTTGTTGATCGTCCTTTACGAAAACCATGTTGCTGCTCGTTTAAACACGGATTAATTATGCTCGTGAGTTTGGAACATATAATTTTTTCAAATAGCTTTGGAATTGCTGACAATATTGCAATACCCCTATAATTTTCAACTGATCTCTTGTCGCCATTTTTATAAATTGGCGTAAGATGACAAGATTTCCAAAAAGTTGGGAATATACCTGTATGCAAGGATTTGTTAAAAATCATATGTAACGGCGTAATTAATTGGTCTAAACATTGAACAAGTGAAATTGGTGGTATAAGGTCTGGACCTGGAGATTAAACTTCTTTAATGAACAAAAACTTAGAAGCAAGCAACAAAACTTACATTATGTCTCAAAAATAAAAATGAAAATAAAAATATATTATTTCAGAATTTAAAAATATCAACAGATTCTACAAGACACAACCTGCCCCGAGCAAATGTCACTTTTAGCCCCATCACCAAAATTGATCGCAATTATTCATTTGCGTTTTTACTACTTAGCTTCAAAAGATCAATTTTATTTAGAAACGTAGTTTTATAATAAAAAGGAAGCATTAGGGTGCGAAAATGACACAGAACACCTATCTGATTATTTGAAAAACAGATTGTACACCAATATTACTAAAAATCGAAAATTTTACAGACCTGCGGTTTTATTGGCTACACGCAAATGCTCCTTTTACAAAAAATCTAGCGACACTGGCTCTCGCGCCATGTGAGCCGATAGTGGCGGCGTTATTTATTCCTTTCCTCCGTCCCTATGGCGTTCTCTGTTTCGCCGCTGTTGCCACTGTAACTACTTACCAGGGATGATATTGGCTTAGTTGTAAAAGGGCCAAAATTTATATAAAAATAGGGCATTTTTGACAAGAATGGGGCCCTTAGTGGTAATTCAATATTAAAGATATTAACTTTCTATTTGAATATTCTGTCATGAACACATAAATCCAAATAGATTTCGAATTAGCTTTTGAAAACAGCCAGATTTTTTTTTTATTTCACTATTTTGGCCCTAAGCAGGAAAGTTTAATTATTTGTCACAAAAATAGCACATTTTAGTTTAAACGATCTGCTTTCAAAATCAGAAATTGTGAGTCAGAGTAATATTACTTAATTCTTTCTTTGAAATAGATTTGACTTCATATAAAGAGGTCCCATTGCATTTTAGAAAAAGGGCTTGTGCATTGATTGCAAACGTCAAAAATATGTCAAAAAATAATCTACATATGTAGTTAATTTCTCATTGGAAAGTCAAAAATATGTCAAAAAATAATCAAAAATTCTAAATAATAAGATAATAATACAAATAAAAATAGCAAAGCATTAACACAGAAAATCGCAAATCGGATCGATATATTCTGCGATAAAGAGTCTTAAGAGTATTTTTTGAGTCCTTAGTTATATAAATAAGAATGTCAGAAAGATATGATATGATGAAATTTAACAAAGAGTCTGCGTTTAGACTTGTAAGAAGACGAATAAAACATGCGGGATGAAATGGGCATGATAAGACAATAAAATCAGTTCTACCAAGAAAATATAATGTATTTTCTTGGTAGAACTGATTTCTGGCTGAGGAATGGCGGAATTTAATAAAGCATAATTTCATGAATGTTATACAATTTTGGAACAAAACTAATTAAAGGTGGAAAAAAAGAAGATTTTTATGCAAATAATTGTTTATTACTTCTTAAGAATTTAAGAATTTAAGTCAGATAAATTCTGACGCCATAATCTGAAAGAGCGTGAAGTTTTATTTGGGCATTTCCATAATGTCAAACGTGACCGTCGCACACATTTAAAGTGAAAAAAAGCAAAGTTAAACATATTTGCATTTTATTTTTAGTTTACATTGAAGCTCTTAGGTAGCACTTTAATTAGTGCCAAAATTTATAGTAGGCATAGTCCTGGTTCAACAAAATAAACAAAAATGTAAGTAGTTTTCAAAAATGTAAGACATTTTGAACGGGATATTTTCTCCATTAGGATTCAATTGAGTAATTAAGTAATTGTAATTTAGTAATTAAAAAACAAATCAAATATATTTTACCTCAAACATTTGTCATTATCCACTTTTACTAAAAAAAAACCTTTCGAAAGATTTACTAAACATTTACTAAAAATAAAAACTACATTTGTGAAACAAACAATTTGATCAGCATGGTAAATGAATTTATGTATAAATCGCTTAAATAAATAAAATTTATAGGTTTCTCTAAGATAATATCATAAAATAATAGATTTTTAATAACTTTTAGTTTTTGGGTCACGTGGACTTTTCTGTGGAAATGCCCATATAGGATATCATACGTCGGAAATTATTTTTGATAAAGATAAAATAAAAAAATGGGTGAAATTTCATTGAAAATTTAAGACATTAAATACTTAATCGGTTAAGGCTACTTAAGACTACGATGGAGCCTTTTTTACGGGTTCGTCTTTTCATCTATATGCATGATAAAATGCTGCAAGAAATGTATCGTGCTTAAAGCTGTCCACCTTAAAAATTCCATTCTTACACCTATAGAATTATTTTGGGATACTATTATAAGTAAAATCGATCGAAAAACTTAGACATTTTTTTGTAGGGTGTGCAGAAATCTTCATACTTCCTCCATTATAGTAGATACCAAATGTTTGTAAGGAATTTTCCTGTAGATATCAATCAATGCTACAAAATAGTGGTTGATCTGCATAATACCAACATAGTGGCCTTATATAAAATATGAGAACATCAGTTTTTCAAACATTTTCTTCAGTTTTAATAGATTTTTACAAGTGAATTCTTTTCTGTAGTCTATTAAAAACGTACCTGCGTAGGCTTATATAGCTTAAATAAAGCTTAAATATAGCTTAAAAAAAAAAACGAAATTGAGGAGAATTGTTCAAGTTTTTTGTTTTTCTAGAGCTATAATTTCAAAAAAATTCAACAGAACTTATTTTATTGCGATCGACTTACAATCATTTTATTAAAAATTTAAATTTTGTACATCGATGTGAAATACTACTTAGATGATATTTTTCCAGAAGAATTTTTCAAAAGGACCTAAAATGAATCAAAAGGGCTGCGTGGCTTATGAAATGAAAAAGGGCTCAAAAAAGCCTTGAAAGCCCCCAAATATCATCCCTGCTACTTACCCCTGTCACAACCAGCTCCGGTTTCCCCTACCGCCAAAATAAAAAAAAAAATTCATTCCCAACTGCACTTAAAAATTATAGTTCGGCTATTGTATTCTATTTGGATCGTTTTCAAAAACTAAAATATGGCGCCAATGTTTGAAAACCTTCTGGAAGGACGAATTAATTCCTGTTATTTTTCAGCTTATCAAATCAAATTGAAAATGTACCAAAGTAATGCAAATGGTTTTTGAAATGTAATGGAACAAATAAAGTTCCACATCACAAATAACAGTCTTTTATAGAGTACCTATATTTTGTTTTTGATTTTGTATAAACCGTTACTAATAGAAAAATATTTTTATTTTTTAATAAAAGTGCTTACAACTTACAAGTAAAACCTTTTCTTATTTTATTTTCTGAGCAATAAGAAAATAAAGAGACCTACCCAATCGAGACTTAATTCAATTGGATAGGGCAAGTTGCTTAGCTTTTGCACAATACTGTATGTCTACATTTTTATATTAAAATTTAAAATTTTTATCTATGAAATCATTACATAACCTGAGTAATTTTAATACATAGATAACATACTTGGAGAAAATCACTGATTTTGTGAATTTGCATTTGAGCTTCGACTAAGGATTTTGATTGAGGATCTATTCTACAATCAAAGAAGTATTTGTTCGCATTGCCCAATTCCTAGGTCAAGTTGATTAATTTTTTGTCAGTATAGAGTCAACAAAAGCGTTTGTCAATTGGATTGAAGGTGAGACATTGTAATCATATTAACAAGATTTTATTTTGTTTATTTGATAAACGAATATTTTGATTTAATAAAAGCCTTTATCAAGAATGTCGCGTTTGCATTGCACATTTGATAAAAGAGCTTGTCAAAATGAATAAAGAATATTTCCACCTGAAAAAATGGTTTGTTGAATAGAGAAATGCTTCTATGTTGAAAATGTATTTTTTTATCAATCACACAATCATACAAATCATTTGTTGATTTGATAAAATATTTTATTATATCAAGCAATCTTAAATATAACAAAATCAAATTTAGTTAGGTCCCTATTATGATTTATAACTCAACTAAGTTGACTATGTAGATTTAACTCAATTTGTTTCGTATAGCGTTTACATACATTTCAGTTGAACCATGTAGTTTGAAAATTCTTTAAAGATAAAGGCAAACTACACCGCTCAACTAAAATATATGTAATACGTTATACGAAAAAAAATTAGTTAAGTCCACATTGTCAACTTAGTTGAGTTGTAATTCATAATAGGGACCTTAATAATGTATCACTAAGAATATAATTTTTACATTAGTTTTCAAAGAAAATAATTCAAATCTATAACATTATATGTTGATGTAGAACTCTTAAGCAAACTCCTTACTCCCACTGAATTGTTCTGGAAATAAATTTTCTCAAAATTTATTAAATTTAACAAATTATATAAAAAGTAGACAAATCTCAGAACTTCTTTTTATAATTTCTGCGAACAACAAATAACGCCACCGAAATTCCAGACATCTATTTTTGTTGTAATGATTGAACGTTTTTGGAATTGATAATTCATTTCATCATTACGAAACTAAAATTTTATCCGCTTGACTCAAGCGATTATCAATTTTATAAATGAATTCTTCAGCACAACAAACCTATTTATCAACATTCAGTTTGTTAACGCGTTATTATATTTTTAATCAAATGGATAAAATTTCTTTCGAATTGATAAACATATGAAGCATTTATGATAAAATTTAATCGAGTGCAAATTTGGTTTTGTTAAGGATTAACAAAAGTTATTTATCAATTTTAACAAGAATTTTTCGTTGAGTGTTCTCATTTTAACTTACTTTTCGATAACCAACTTAACAATTAATTTCGATAGCTTGAATTTAATATTTCAAATCTCACGATATACATACATATTGCAGAAAAGAGTCCTCAATTTATAACAATCATAATTCTTACATATAGGCACCTTCACAGATGCATCATGAAAATGTTTTCTACTTACACCATAACACCGTATAGAGGTCCACACGATCAAGCGGATACAGCATGATGGCAATCACGCAAACGATATGGAGCAAGGATATCTGAATGACTTTGTCCCATTTGAGTGGTGCCTTAAATTGCACACCCCAGACTTTGTCGCCCTTGAAATTACGCGTGTATTCGTCCAAATTTATATTGAAGTCGTATTGCTTTCTTGGGCTGGTCGTAGTTGATTCTGCCAATACTGTGGCGCTGCCATTGGCATTGCCATTCAATTTGTTACCAACGCCATTCGACAAAAACCCATTCGTCTTTCTTTTTAGACTCGCTTCGGTATCTCTATGCAATGCATTGCCATTAGCTGCAACACTTCCGTTGCGTTTCAAAATGGTGCTTGAACTTCCGTTGGCTAAATGAACGCCATTGCTGGGCAGTTCTGTGCTAATGCAATCGCTTGTCGATAGATGACCCATTATTTTGTTTTTTTATTTCACTTTTCTATATAAATACTTTTTATCACTTAGTTATTGTTTTTCACTATTATATAAATTTTGCTGTCGTCAACAAAAAGTTATTTAAAATTTAACGGAAATGAAAGTTCAAAGTCACTGTTTCATGGGCAGGGTTATATTTTTAATTTCATCAGCTATCTTGGAGAATTTAAAAAACCAAAACTGTTAATGAAAGTTGAACTTGAAGACAAACTTTTCTTTTCTTACAACTGAACTGTTGTTAATTTAAAATTTAACCAAAAAAAAAATTGTCTCTAAAATTCACACATTTTGTTTTTATATTTTTCGTTTTATTCACTGGCCGCTTGACCAGCAGTTAAAAAATAGTTTAAGCTTACAGCGATAGCTGGCTTTTATTATAACTTGTGTTCTTTCACCAAAATTTTCTAACAATCTACACTCGCCGCCGTTTCGTAGAGAAATGAACGCAGACTTAAACGAAAACTTGTACAAGTCTAGCAAAACTCCGCCGAAATACTGTCGAGTTCCGTTGAGTTGAACCACCCAGCTCAACGAAGATCAATCTACGGTGTTCGCTGCAAAACGAACAAAAGACAACCAAAACTTAAGGCCAAGATTGAGCTAAACACAACCCGATAAGAGTCTGGCAGGTTAGCGAGGCATCGATGAAGACGCCAAAGTCTCGCGTGTTCAAGCGTAGCACAAATACACACACACACAACACAATCGGTACGCAGCGGTAACAATGGGTGACCAATATAAGTTTTGTTTTTGGGAAAGCTGGTTTTTTTTTACACTTTTGTTTTGGGTTACTCTGGTATAAGTGTCAGCTAAGCGGTAAGTTGTATGAATTGTTGAATGAGCTGATGAATGGCTCAAACGATCACACATATTTCTGCGAGCATGTGTGTTGGACTTCACAGATTCACACAGATACTTACACACTAGATATGCTCACAAATGCATAGATGACAGGAAGTTGCTTTAAGTTATTTTCTATCTGTTTCTATATTAGGCTTGGTTAATAAATTAATAATATTTACTGTCAATGAAGTGACCACAATATTAACTTAGAATGTGTTATGTTGATAAATTTAATAAAATTATACCCACCTTAAGCTCTAACCAGCAAGGCTGCCCTGAGTCAGACAGCGTTTTTTCTTTCAGTGTAATTTTTTGTTTCAATTTTTTCGAAATTAAAATTTTTTGACACCTTAACAGAATTAACCAAGCTACAATATGGTGTCAGATTTTTACTGCCATTTAAATTCGATTTTCTGTGTTTCTTGACAAATAAATTATTGCTTGCACATCATCAAAATAAAAAAATGGCAAAAAAATATATTTTGAAGCGTGCAATATTAATGAATTCTTTTGTGTGGTTGAATGTTTATTTTTTTATTTACATTCAACTACCAACAATTGTTTAACAGTTCTGAAGTTAATTAATATTCAAAAAGTAGTAAAAATCACATATATTTTAATATAAGATAAATCAAGTTAAAAGTTTTTAGAAAAGTTTCAGCCTATTATAAATTACCTATTGAAAAAGTTCAGTGTGAAATCTATCCGAGCACTAATCGTGTTAAATGCCGAGCCATATTATTAATTGAATCATTTCTGCCATAGTTCGTTCTGTGGTATGGAATATACAGGAAGTTCCTAGGCCTAACGTACCTCTCAGGCGCGTTAATCTCTAAAGAAGCGATAAGTGGCTTACAGTCTATATGCGACATCAAGATATCTCGAACAGAAATTATAAGAAAGTATTTACGCCTCATGGCTAATGTAATAATACCAAAAAGAGCGCAACGCGACGTATAGGTTGACATAAAGTTGCAGTTATGTTTATAAATAATGAATCGAGTGAAGAGTTTTTTAATTTTTTCCAGACGCAAAGACTCAATCTCATAATATGGATCCCAGATCACACAAATGGATCTAACCAACGATATAAATAACGCTTTAAGAGTATGTGGATCCTTAAACTCCTTCGAATTACGTCTTAAAAACCCTGAAATACAGTTAGCTTTGATTATAATGCTTTCATAGTGACAGGTAAAAGTTGCAGACACATATCTGCGATTGAATAATCGTATAAAATTGGCGTCCTTATCCTATAAAAGCCATTTTATTACACTAGTTGACGTTAAAGTATGGCTTATTTATAGAACACCATCTATTCAAGTTATTCAAACTAAAGAAGCCGTTGATCGGCATGCGAAGAGACTGATTTGAACATTTTAACATCATCCGCGTACATTAAGCAATTCGAATGATGGAGAAAATTAGAAAGATTATTGATAAATAGAACAAATAGGAGTGGTCCAAGACGACTTCCTTGTGGCTCTCCTGAGTTATTCATAGTTTCCTTAGAAAATTGATTCCATATACGGACTACCTGATATGGGCATGAGAGCTAATTTCTGAGCCATGACAACAAAGAAGAATGAAATCCCATAAGAGCAAGTTTTTTAAAACAATAGAGTCGTCTAGTTTTAAAACTCTTTTAAAATAGTTTTTTAAAACTCTTTCGAAGGCTTCTCTTGGTTTCCCTTTTCCATCTCGTTTATTATAAAATGAGAAAACAAAGTCAGGTTTGTAGAAGTGGATTTCCCACTCACAAAACCGTGCTGAAACTCTGCAATAGAATTTCTAATTCTGACAAAAATGTGATTTTTAACAATAGCTTCAAAAATATTTGGTATTAAGGGGTTACATGACATTGGCAGTTTTTTGAAATCGATCGCTTTTTTTTAATAATTTTGTATGTTAGTAAATATTCTTAAGATTCTAAGAAAAAAATTCATGGAAAAATTCCTAATTCCTACGGGTTCAAAAGTTACAGCCGGATTAGTGAGAGCGCATTTTTAATTTTTGCGCGACCTACTTACGGCAGCTGGTATATACTTGTTTTACTTGCTACCTGACTTTTGGTGGTTGTTCTTTTGTACCTACTTGAAGGGTGAAGGGTGAAGCCCGAATTGCTAAGCGATTGCAAAAAACAATAAGAAACAGCACAACACATGATAACGAAGGCATACAGTACGAAACAGGCATGGCAGATTGAAGGTAACCTTTTTTTCTTTGTTCACAAACTTTGAACGCGTTTATCTCGAAACCATGTTTTTCGAACTGGTTGCGGCACTAGCGGGTTCATTTTTTGACGAAATTTATGGTCATTCATAAATCATTAGGTGGTTCCCTCTGAATATTTTGTTTTTGAAACCAAACATATATAAACATATTTTTTCTCTGCGTGTAGATATTGCCCTATAGTTTGCTATATTTTGCCTAAAACCAGACTTATGAATGGGAACTATGAAGGATTCTTTCCAGACATCCAAAAACTGACCAGTATTTAAAGATAGGTTATACAGAGAAGTTACTGGCTGAGCTAGAGCAGCAGCATAATTTTTTTAAAATATTGGAGGAATATTGTCGGGACCCGTTCCCTTATTAATATCCAAAGCTAACAATTCATTTAGGACATCATCCTTCGAAAGAACTAAAGATCCCAAATCGGTAATAGAATTTCCATTATAGAAAAAAGAGTCGTTAGCGTGATCGTTGGCTAATGCAACAAAATTATAATTATTATATATTAAGAAATATGCAAATGGGTTCGCGATGTCCTCCGTGCTATTAGTTATTTTTTGCTAATAAAACATATTCTTCGGAAAGCCAAAAAAGTCCAGAAATTCTTTGGATTAACTTTAATATCTGATTCTAATTATATGATATAGATAGACATTTATAGACATTTTTATTTATATGATGAAATTATATTTTATGATATAGAAATTATATTTTTATGATATAGAAATTATATTTTATGATATAATATAGACATTTTTATTTATATGATGAAAAATAGATACATACATATGTATATCTATAAAATCGTTGCTTTTTGACGGAAACTTAAAAGTTTTATTATAATTGTCTTGCATTTTTCATCTAACGTCTAAGCTGTTAGTCGAATTTACTAATATTTACTCAATATTTAGCCAAAACAAATATTTTGGAGAATTTTTCCACATTTATTGAACTTTGCTAGTTGGAGGGTTAAATTTATGCACAGTTTGTCATTTCACACAGATACTATAGCGTACGAAAATCCAACTAAAGATCGTTAAAGTCAAACAAATACAATACGTTCTTACGTAATCAGTTTAAAAGACCCGAAAAGACGCTTTGACCAGACTGTATGTCGCCAACCATTCTAAAACTAAACTATTGTCTTAAAAAAATCTTTATCTACATAACTGAGATCTTTAAAATAATATTTTTGACCTCTAACCTTGAAAATTTTGATTGTTTGTTTTTGGACATTCCTTACTTTTATAAATTGGTCCAGACTTTTTAAGACCTGATTGGTCCAGAAGTTTTAATAGCCTGTTCAGTGTGTTATGTCTTATGTACAATTATTTTTGAGAATAAAACCGATGCAACAATAAAACGAAGAAAACTCTCCGCAATCTGCTATTATTCGCGTATATTATCCTCTAATCTATTTTTTTATATAAAAGGGTAATCATGTATGCTCGGGACTGCAAAGCTTGAGAACAGCAGGTGCTATTTCAATAACTATCCTTAAAAACTTATTCCTTTTCTAGCTGAACCCTTTCATTTACAGGATTGAGTTCGTGATTACGTAAGTATAATATTTGACATTGTGCTTGTAGAATTGAGGAATTGTATTGCAAAATTTACACATTTTCAGACAAATTTGCTATGAACGCATTTAAAATGCGGAAGTATTTTTTATATTTTAAATGCTTATTGTTTAACTTCATAAGTAATATAACAATCCAAACTGGTAATTGTACATAGAAGGTATGAACACTTAAAATTGGGTGAGAAAGAGAACCTACAGTTTTAAGGCAGCATTATTATCTGTGTCTATTTCATCGCTATAAAGTTAATTTGCATTAGTGATTAAACGAAAAAAAAAACGTAGGCAGTGGGGAGACTGCCGACCGTAGTGAAAACTTAAAGCTATGAAATAACACAGCTGCTATGAATTTCCGAGTAAGCTAGAGTCGGCAAATCAGACGAGTTCTACTTTGTTAAAACTGTCTATCAATTTAGGCGTTATTCAATGCATAAGCTGCTGAATACAATACCTCGTATTGGAACCTGATCCAATACGAGGTTCCTTTTTCAACGGGGTTGTTTTGACAGCTGTTATGTGACAAATGGCTTGTCCTTATGATGTTTGTGTTCAGTCTTCAATACGACATAATCATGAATAGACTTACTCCTGAACAACGTTTATTAATTGTGGAAACTTACTTCCAAATTCAGTCTTCAGTTAGAGAATGTTATAGAGTTCTTCAGCATCCTTTTGATCGTTATGAGCGTACAACTGAGCGCACTATTCGTAACAGCATCACCAAATTTCGAACCAATTTTACAATATTGGACATTCATCATTCAACCATAGTGCATAGAGCCCTTAATCGATTCGTCGCCGATCTCAGGATTTGAGCATCTCTTGTGAATCATTGTGGCATATCTTGAGGCGTGATCTTGGTCTAAAGACCAATAAAATACAGCTCGTACAAGAATTAAAGCCGGCTGATCTTGGTGTACGTTTAAATTTCGGTTTATGGCACTTACAACAACTTACAACAATTGATCCATTAATTTATCGAAAAATTGTGCTTAGCGACGAAGCTCATTTGTGATTGAACTGCTACGCTAACAAGCAAAATTGCCGTACTTGGGCCGATGAACAACCAGAAGCAATCCAAGAGCTTCCAATGTATCCTGATTAATGTACTGTTTGGTATGGTTTATGGGCAGGAGGCATCATCGGACCGTATTTTTTTCAAAAATGCGGATGGAGCCCTGGTGCTCGCTACAGAGCAATGATCAATGAATTATTGTTGCCAAAAATTCAAGATATTGATGTAGCCGACCTCTGGTTTCAACAGGATCACGTAACATGCCATACAGCTGGAGAAACAATCGCTTTATTGAGGAAAATGTTCGTTGAAAACATTATCTCAAGAAATGGTCCTGTTAAATGGCCACCAAGATCATGTGATTTGACGCCATTGGATTACTTTCTTTGGAGATATGTTAAGTCACTTGTTTATGTCGAAACTATTGACGCTTTGGAAACCAACATAACTCGTATTATTCAAGGAATACCGGCCGATATGTTCGAAAAAGTTGTCAAAAATTGGACCCACAGAATGGACTATTTAAGAGTTAGTCGTGGGCAACATTAGAAGCAAATAATTTTTAAACATTGAGTTGTAGGAAACGAACTATCATTCCAAATAAAGATTTGCATCAATACATTGATTTTTAAGTATTTCATTTAGAAAACAAAGTCGGAAGCTCTTATTGGAATACCTTTTATAATATACTAGTAATCCCATGTGGCGTTAAAACGCCAAAATAAAAAATATCTAGCGATAGGCTATTTTGTTTTCATATTAAGTACTTCTAAGTACAAGGAGACTAAATACCCTCAGTCGAACCATCTTTCACTCTCTTGCTTCAATCTCAAAGAAAATCGACAGATTCATTAAGTCCACGGGATGGTTCAACGGTGACAGGACTCTTATAACACCAAGTTAAAGGAGATTATATAAGTGCACGAGACGGGCATCCGTCTCAACCATACTTACCTAACCTAACCAACCTAACCTAAGGACTATTTTTACATTTGAATAAGAATTTCATAGAAACTTTCAATGTTTCTATTGAATTGTTAAGTAGCCCTGTTATTATCATAGCATTATAATAAAAATCTATCACATACTCTTAGGCATCAAGAAGAAGTGTGGCTTTTCTCATAGAAAATTGCTTTAGCTTTTTTTAAAAAATAAACAATATTTAATACCTGCAGTATAGATTTGATAGTCATCACAAAAAATGCGCTTGCGTTATAATAATATAGATTTGGAACACAGTTACTTTGGTTCGGTAATCGGTCATTAGCTCGGTAATCGGATAGTAATCGCTTCGGTAATTGTTAATCGGTTGGTAATTGCTTCGGTAATCGGTTGGTTATCGTTTCGGTAATCGGTTAGTAAGACTTGGTAATCGATAATCGGTTGATAATCGGTTCGTAACCCTTTTGGTAATCGGTTTGTAATCGCTTTGATAGTCGGTAAATGGTTCGGCAATCGGTAATTGGTTCGATAATCGGTTGATAACTGATTCGGTAATCGGTAACTGGTTCGGTAATTGGTTGCTAATCGCTTCGGTAATCAGTAATTGGTTCGGTAATCGGTTGGTAAACACTTCCATTATTGGTAAGCGGTTGGTAATCGCTTCGGTAATCGGTAACAGGTTGGTAATTGGTTTGGTAAACGGTAGTAATTGCTTCGGTAATCGCTTTGGTAATCGGCAATCGGTTGGTAATCACTTCCGTTATTGGTAATCGGTCGGCAATCGCTTCGGTAATCGATAATTGGTTGATAATAAATTCGGTAATATTTTGGTAATCGCTTTGGTAATCGGTTGGTAACGCTTCGGTTGTGGGTGATCGGATGATAATCGCTTCGGTAATCGGTTGGTAATCGCTTCGGTAATTGGTTCGTTTATTGGTTGGTAATCGCTTTGCTAATCGCTTCGGTAATCGGTAATTGGTTAGTAATCGCTTCGATAATCGGCTGATAATCGTTTCGGTAATTGGTAATCGGCTGGTAATCGCTTCCTTAATCGGTTGGTAATCTCGTCGGTAGTGGGTAATTGGTTGATAATCACTTCAATAATCGGTTGGTAATCGCTTCGGTAAACGGTAATTGGTTCGGTACTGAGTTGTTAATCGCCTCGGTAATAAAAACAAAAGCTCGCCAAACTTGTTTGCCTAGCATAACTACGGCATAAGCAATGCCGTACAATGCAACAGAAATTAACAGCTAAAAGCGTGATAATATCGCTAACAGCGTGATGATATCGCGAATCTATAGTTTTGCTTTCTACCAAAAAGTCAAAACAAGTATCATAACAATTACCGTTTAAAGAAGGCAATACACAACTAAATACTTTCATTGTAAGAATTAAATCTTTTAAATCTATTTTTATCGTCGGCGAAGCGACGGGTATTTGCTAGTAGCACATAAGTAGCGGCTAGAGATATTCATTTTGGCGAAAATAAATTCAAAGTTTGCAGTATGCGAACTTCTAGCTAATATTGAGTCATAAAGAATGTAAGTCGCCAAAAGGCCACCATGTCCATAGATATGATAATATTTATCAAGGAGCTCGTCTCTGAACACAACAAAATCGAAAGCAAAAACTTCGTAAGCTTTATAGATAGGTTAGGTTAGGTTGAAGCGGCAGTCTCCCCTGAGACACACTTAGGCCAATAAGGCCCATTGTGATACCATGGGTTAATTTCCCTCTCTATTTAAACCAGTTAGAGCTGTTGACAAAGCCAAGGATTCGGTAGACCGAAGTATCTGAGAGATCATCGAGATCTCTATAGAACCATTTACCTAAGTGAAGGTGGCGATTTTTGACTAGCGCTGGGCAAGTAGGACAAGTAGGGCAAGAGGATGTTCAATCGTCGTGCATGATTACCTATTAAGCAGTGTCCTGTTAAGACACCTATCGTAGTACTGATTTGATCCCTTCTCAGAGCGATCATTTCTCCGGAAATCCAGCATAGGTGTATTTTGTGCTGCTCTGCCATCTAATCTAGGGATCTGCGGCTTCGAATTACTGTTTTAGATTTTGTTTCAACAGATTCTAGGGCCTTCAAGGCGGCTTGACTGTCAGATAGTATGTAGATATCCTTGGAGGATATTGCATTCATCTGAAGCCAAGTTACTGCTTCATGTATTGCGACTACTTCCGCTTGGAAGACACTGCAATGGTCGGGGAGCCTGAAGGCTAGATTAATGTTCAATGTATCAGAGTAGACTCCTCCTCCCTCCCTGCCATCTAGTTTTGATCCATCTGTGTTAATCAAGCTTTATAGATAGTTTAGCAAAAAAGATTGAAACCAACATGTTATTGCTTGAACCTTAGGACGACGCAGAAATTTGTGATGCATTATGTATTATTGCCTTTTAGACGTAAACAAATGAATAAACATATTACTAATTTTAACGTAATATGAAAGTATTTCTAAGTAATTAATAAAGTTTTTTTTTACAATGTTTCTTTAGTTAATTAAAATTGCTCATTAAGGTTTAAAAATATGATGGATTGTTTTTTTGTTTTTGTTTTTGCCTGCAGCTATATAGCAATAATATAATAAATATATATATATACAAAATTTTTCAATGGTTGCCTGACAGTATTAATTGGTTATCAAATAATTTTTCGGTTAAATAAACAGTGTTGCCTTTGTTTACATATAAGCAATCCCCTTACGACTTTCTTACACATAAAACAAAAAATAATTTCACATTCAATTATTTTTTGTGTGTAAACAAGGAGAAACAAAGGTATTTGAAATTCAAAGTTACATAGTTAAGTTTGAGCCAACATCTGGCCGCTCACAACGAACCCAATCACTGTACAAACAACATACTGTTAAGATTTTTGCTGTTGGCCAAAAAACAAGCTTCAAACTATGAAGTTCAACGCAATGCTTTCTACTTATGTAACATTGGTTGGTCAAAACTGGTATATTTTTTTTTTTCTTTTTTTTTTTTTGGTAGCGTTTCGCAAATATTCAAGAAATAACCGAGATGAAAAACGTTGGAAGCTGGTCATTAAAAATTATGCCACCATTTACCTAAACACAAAAACAAAAAAAGAAACAACTCGTATGTGTGACACTGTTACTTACTAATTTTGGGAATGTGGCAATATTTTTGTTAATTAACATTAAGACAACCTATTCATAACATATTATTTTATTACTGTTTAACCTACTAGATTGAAAACAAATTTAATTTATACTAATTTTATTAAAAATTTTAAGAGATAAAACATGAGCTTGAATAAACCTTATCCAAGTCGAACACATTTTGATGAACAAATATGCAGATACTCCCATAGAAATTTCCCAATATATTTAAAAGCATTGCTTTGTATTTTGCAAAGTTGAAAGCAATAAACTAATTTTATATGCCTATAAATTGAAAAAGTAGCTTATATTAAGTGCTCTTCAAAGGTTAAAAGTTGTGTTTGTTCCATTTAAAATTTTCAATATTTCAACATAACATAATGTTGTGCATAACTTTTATAATGCAATAAAACTTAAATTATTTTTGATAAATTTCTAAAACCGTCTCAAACAAATTCTTAATTGTAAAACAAAGAAGTTTGATTATTGAAAATATTTTTTTCTGTTTTAATTTTATTGTGTTGAAAAAAATTTGAAGGTTTTTTTGGCACTCAATTCGAAAAACAAAGTACGAGTAGATTAAGAAAATCAAGATACAACCAAGAAAAAACATTGTGCAAAATATCTTAAAGAACCATTGAAAACGTGAAAAATTAACAATATAAAATAAACATAATACAAAAACAAAATGACAAAAGCAAAATATGAATGACAAACAGCACTTTCAGAATATGTTGAAAAAATTACAATTTGTGTTTATATACAGGGTGATTTTTTATATTGAAACAATCTGTGAAAGACTAAGCAACGTTTTGTGTCCAGGCAAAAATAGCTAGAAATTTCATATATTTGTAGAGTACGAATATGCAATAAAATATACGGGCTTTTACTTAAAAAATTAAAGTTGACCTTGTAAGTTAGACTCAAGATCAACGGCAAGGTTCCCATTATTAGATCCCTCGAAACCTGAAAAATTTTATTTCAAACATTTATGAAAGATTTTTTGGATTGTTGCTTACTTTTCGAGATATTTACTCTAGTCTAGTCAAGTTAACTCTATCGCTTTTCTAATATGCTCATTAGAATGGCTCTTATTTTGTAAGTTTTTCTTATATTTGACATATGCATAGCTCGTAAGTTCCGAAAATTTCAGAAAAAAAATATTTATATTTAAACGCGCCTCTATTGTGTATTGAAAACTTGATTTATAGGGCAAATAGTGTTATTTTTCCAAACAAATTCCAATTACATTTTTTTTAGCTCAAATTTACTCAAAAATGGTAAACAATTCGTTTTTTATTTAATTTTTCTTTAAAATTAACTATTAATCATGAAAATCGGACTTAAATTACCAGAGTTATAATTTTTTTTTACTTTTGGAAAAAAATCTCATTTTATTCGTTATATTAATTAGTGAAATTTCATGGAAATATTTTCGCAAGCAATACCTAATAGAGATACAAAGAATTGTGCGATTACATTAAATAATTTGGTCATTACGAAATTTTTTGCTAGAAGTATGCCTTTTTTGGAAATATCGAGTTTGAGTATTTTAATGAAAGAAAATCCCAAAATCCCAAATATATAAAATTTTGAAAAATCAAACGAGAAATAAACTAAGAATAGTTTTGAGCTATTTTGTGCAAAAAATTAAAAAAACCAAAGAACGGATTAAAAAGTTATCCTTTTCTGGCATATCGAACACAGAAACAATCAGAAAACATAGATTTCTCATTTGAAAAGACTTCAATAATTCTTAAAAATACAGGGTGTCCCGCAATTGAGTGCAACTATTTACGGAGGTGAAAGGTTATATCGAGCTGAGGAAAAAATCGTATGGCAGGGGGGGTCTATATTCACATTCTTAGGAGCTACAGGGTTAATTAATATGTCACGACTTTGATTCACGTTATTGTTGCTAGCACAAAAACCAAGTTACGGATAACTTTATGTGATAGCTCATTGTAAAGGCAATAAAATCACCTTTTCAACGGTATATCAACAAACAACACTGACATAACCGTTACCAAGCTGTGCTCGTTCAAAGATGAAATCAGTCGGTTGAAACTGCCAAATTTTAACTTTGAATGTAAATTTCTCAGAACTTCGCGTAATAAATGAAATCTTTTTTATAATCACCTGTATACTTTATTCAATTTTCTTTTCAATGACACCAATAACATAAATGTATCTTAAAAAACAAAAAAGTTGGCTGCACTAAAAAAATTATACTTATTAGAAAATAACGATATATCTACTGCCTAAGTAATTGTAATGTCATTATTTACCATTATTTTCTAATAGGTATCGTTTTTTTAGTACAGCCAACATTTTTATTTTTTAAGATAAATTTATGTTTTTGGTGTCATTGAAAAGAAAATTAAATAAATTACAAAATTGATTATAAGAAAAAATTTACCTTATAATGCGAAATTCTGAGAAATTTGCACTCAAAGTTGAAATTTGTGTAGCTTACACCGATTGATTTCATCTTTGAACGAGCACAGCTTGGTAACGGTTATGTCGGCACTGTTTGTAGATATACCGTTGAAAATATGATTTTATTGCCTTTGCAATGAGTTAGCAAAAAAAGGTTTCCGTAACTTAGTTTTTGTGCTAGAAACAATAACGTGAATCAAGGTCGTGAAATATTAAATAAACCTGTATCTCCTAAGAATGTGAAAATAGACCCCCCCTCCCATACGATTTTTTTCTCAGCTCGACATAACCTTTCACCTTCGTAAATAGTTGCACTCAATTGCGGGACACCCTGTATATCCGATTTTTTTTTCGAACAATTTTGGAATTCCAAGGTGCCAAAATAAATGAATAGAAAAATTGGTTTGCCCTGGTTTAAGTTATAAAAATCTCAAAGTCAGTTTTTACACGCACTTTTTTATTTATACTTTTTATTCATGCTTATGTCACCTGTCAAATTAGAAATAGATCCAAGTCTGCGACACGATGCCACAAAATCTGCTTGATCGATCGTTTTGAAATTTTTTACACTATTTCTTCACATAAATCAACAGGTAATGCCGAAGCGTCATTTTTTTCTTTTTCTCCTATTTTAAAATAATAAAATAATCTCAATCGCAATCAATCTTTTCAGCAAAAATCGCATTTTTGAGTTCAAAACGCTACCAAAAAAAATAAAACTCTTCGGTGTTACCTCGGGAAACATATGACCTTGTAAGCAAATTTTTTATTTTTTTTTTAGATGATCCTTTAACCTCTAATTGTGTTCCCCGCAAAACAACTTTTTGCCTCCTGAGAATCGCTGCCACGGATTTATTTATCGATAGTTTTTAATTTTTTTTTTTTCCAAATATACTTAAGGGAGGTTTTAGGCAAACAATTTTTTGGAAATCGAATTTTTGTTTTTAATTGGTTTTTGTTGTACAACTATTCGAAGATATGTAAAAATATTTTCAAATCCATCCCGCTTATAATACAGATTCTACAACGCTTAAAGCCTGGTGCGCCAGAGTACCAATCGATCAAACCGAAGCACCTGTTAAAACGCGCGATGTTCGCTATATATGTGTATGTGTGTGAATGTTTGTATGCATACCCTGTAGGAAAATCAACTAATTTAAAAGTAGTTGATAAAGTAGTTTTTTGTCAACCACAACTAGTTGAAATTCTGACTTTTTCCATAGAACGAACTAACATATTTTGTATGGTGATGTCCGCTTAATAAGTCAATTGACTTTCGTCTGCATATATTTTCAACTACTTGTTAAATTAGTTATATTTAAATAATTTTTTTAATTATTTTAAAATAACCAATTGAAAACTATTACTGATGGCCTAAAGTTAATAATATTTGATGAAATAACATGGTTGAATATATATAAACTTGTAATCTAATAAAAATATGCAATTAAAACATGTCAAAATCAGAGTAGTTGCCGCCTTAATATAGTTCAAAGAGTTTATCAATCACTTGTTTTTAAGTAGTATTCCAATTACTTCATGTATAATGCCATAAAAACTATGTAGAATTGAAGTGGATGCCGCCTTAATATAATTCAAAGTAGTTCATATACTGGTTTATTTTAAATTAGTTTTTTAATTAGTTGTTTTTAAAAACAAGTTAGTTTGTTCCTATAGGGTATATACTATATAAACTCTACCTTGAAGAGAAAAAGAAATATTTAATTGTTACAGTTTTGTTTCGAGTTTGACAACTTTGATGCTATTAAAGTTTGAAGCTTTAAATGCGTTTTTCTCGATACATACTTTTTTAAAATGGCCCACACTACTGCATGCAAAGTAATCGACCGATTTTAATTTTATTTTGTTTAATCTGTTTGTTATATTATGGCGGTCATGGAGCAGTGGGTAGAGTGTGTGGCTCATATGCCATAGAACCCTAGTTCGAATCCCACCTAACACAGAAAATTTTTCAATTGAATTCATTTTTCATTTCGGCCGTCACCTCTCTGCAGACAATGGCAAACCTCAGAGAGTAAAAGCTGCCATGAAAAGCTTTTTGAGAACATAAGCCGTTCGGAGTCGGCATAAAACATGCAGGTTCAGTTCTCGATCATTTGTGTTCAAACATTTCACAACACACACAACACAATTGATCATAAGAAGCTCGGTCAAAGGGCTGAAATGGCCATTTCGTTTTTTTTTTTTCCGTTATATTATTCTACACATCTTTTACCAAAATGGAGCGTCTTTGAAAAACTTGTCTAGATTTTACACCCAACAATATGGTCAAAAACTACGTAAATTTCCCGAATTTTTTTTCAACGATTCATAATTTTCTTCATTTTCGATATTTTTATTTTATTTTCGTAAAAGATGAGCATTGAAGGGACCATTTTTGAATGCATTTTTTTTAGGCAGATCATTTTAGCAAAATTAGGCAATTTTTGTGATTTTACCAAATACCAACACCTAAAGTGAAACAAAACACAAAAATAAAATGTATTTTTTGAAGTGAAACTTTTTAGGCGTCGATATGATGAATTTTATTGACGAAAAAAATTAAAAAAAACACGTATTCATGTTTATAAGCATGTAACAAAAAAGTGAAACGTTTTGTATAGAAGCGCTGCCTAAGAGAGACACCGTGGTTGGGAGTTTAAGGGGATCGCTGTTTTCGAATCTGATATCAGGATTGTTAAATTCAAGATAGCGGATAGGTTTGAAACCTAGATTTTTTTTCTGTATCTCTACAAATCCTTGTAATTTTGAAATTCTGACAACGGATTTGATTTCGGATCTGATATCACAATTTTAAAATTCAAGATGGTGAATAAGGTTTCCACCTAAATTTTTAGAACAGGGCTACCACCTAATAATATGTTTTTACGAGTTTTAAATAGATTTAGGAGTTCGCCGATTTTGAATCTGATGTCAGGTACTCCTGGTTTCGATAGCATATTTAAATGTCTCAAAAGAAAATACTCACCCTGTATATAAATGTTGTGCAAAAATATTGCAATTTAATTACAAATGTATAGTGTGACTATGTCAACACACGAATGTGTATGTAAATGTCTGAATAAAGGTGTTCGGATTCAGTAACCTGTACCGATAAGAATTTATGGTTAAATCATTTATATTTCTGGGTAAACGTGCAATTGTACTCGAAATCCAAATGCAATGAAACTGAAATCGGAGTGTATTACAAGCGTTTTTCTTATTTTTGTTTTTTTTTTTGTTATTTTTTAAGAATTTTGCAAATCACTTAATTGATGTTGATGGTGGGAGTTGAGAAAAAATATCTTAAATATGCATTTAAACGGATTGATTGTAAAGTTATTCAAGTCAATGAAGAAAACGCTCCGTTAATGATCGTTAATGATTTGAGCAAGTTTATCGCTAATGTGACACTTTTAATTGTAGTCTTGGTCACTGGTGGCTTACATTGATCATAAAATGCGCCGCATTAAGCTTTAAAGGAACAACGACAAAATTTTAATAATGAAAAAACAGAAAAAACAGAAAAAAGCGTATTGGCCATTTCACCCCTAGAATAAACTTTGAGACCGAACTTTTTATAATCAATTGCTTTGTGCGTGTTATGTTTGTACACAAACGATCGAGACCTGGACCTACAAGCTTTATGCCAAATCCAAGCGGTTCATGTGTTCAAAAAGCTATGCATGGCAATATTTACTGTCTGAGATTTGCCATTGCCTGCAAAGAAGGGACGGCCCATTGTGGAATAAAATTTGTTAAAATCAATACAAATCACTTTTTTGTTTACATTTTATCAAATAAAACTTTCTCATCACTTTCAGATTTTCTATGAGCTGTCAAATTTATTTTAACAGTTACGACATTCTGCCTCTCCGAAATGCATCTATCTTCTCGTATTCTACCATGTGACGGCCGACAGAAATATTAATTTCAATTAAAAAAAAAGCATTTTATGCACGATGGAATTGAACCTGGGACTCTTATGGCTTAGGGTCCACACACTTAACCAGGGCTTGCATCATGTAGCCAGCGCTGCCGTTTTGGTAAAATATTACCAAATTTGGTAAAAAGTTTTTGATTTGGTAAAATGGTAAACATTTTATCGTTTTGGTAATTATTTTAAAGCTTATTTAATCTAAACTAAAAAACCTAAAAATTTAGAAAAAAGAATTGCTTTCAAATAATAGAAGTCATGTTTTAATTTCAGCATCACCTTTATCATTGGAAATACTCATTCAAATAATTAGAATCGTTGTAAAAAGTTCATGCAAATGATTTGAATTTACTGTGATTTTAGATAATTAACACTGATTGAAAGTAAGAGTAATTATTAATTTCACTTTTTTAGTTCCTATTAATCTTTAATAAAAAAAGAGGCAAGCTTTTTAAACAAATCAATATTTTATGTTCTGTTTGAAAAACAAAGTAATATTAAACTAATATACAGTGTTGGACAAAACATATTGGACAATATGAGTACATTTGATAAATCAACAAAATCTATGAAACTATTAATGAAGTGTACCGCCAATTGTTTTAAAATTACAAGAATGTTTGTGTGTTTGATAAAAAAACAGAAATTAAGTTTATTAAAACAATCAAAATTAAAAAATTATTCAACGAAAACAAAAATGTCAAAAATTCACACGAAAAAACATATTTGACTAAACAATAATATTAATATTTGGTCGAAAATCCTTTCCTCATGGAAGCAATCAAGTTATCTATTGTTTTCATGTCTATTGACTTTCAAGCATCTTCTATGGCCTTGAAAAGCTTATTTTTTATCTCCACCCACTCCTTCGCATGCGATTTATTCTTCTGTTAACAGTTTCCCAGGGGTTTTCGATCGGATTAAGGTCTGGGGATTGTGCTGGCGACTCCATGGCGTTGATCTGCTCAGTTCTAATCCAATCTTTGACACACCTCGCTGTGTGTTTCGGGTCATTGCCATATTGGGTCATTGCCATGACAGGGGCATATTCCACTCAGTGTAGGGTAACATGACATTTTCCAAAATGTTTTGGTACATAAACCTGTCCATGATACCATTTATTCTATGGAGGGCCCGGTCACCATTCCCAGACCATTACATTGCCGCCTCCTTGCTTTACAGTCCCTTTACAGTACAAGGGATCTAGTCTTTTGTTAGGCGGTCTACAAATTCGAATATTTCCATCCGAATGCTTCAAATTAAACTTGTATTCGTCTGAAAATAAGACTGTTTTCCATTTGTTATCGGACCAATTGATGTGCTTCCTAGCAAATTTTAAGCGAGCCAGTCGATTTTATTTTATTTTATATTTTATAAACAAATTTTAATCGCTCTACAATGCGTTTATCTGCTCTCACTCTCACTCTCAATGTTCTTTGACAGTTTCCGTTGAAAGCAAAAACAGAAACTTTTGAACGCCGCTTAAACAATCACTGTGTGACCTCAGCCCTTAAGACAATGCATGTCAAACGAAATAAAAAAATTTTGCTATTGTTTTGTGTTGCATGTCAACACTGCATTTATATGTATCTCAATTTTTGCCTTGCGCAAGGCTCATCTGTTTTTTATGTTGTGCTGTGCTAGCTGAGCAGAAAAAAAGAAAAGTAGAGAACAACATGGACTTTTTTGAAATTCCCGCGACACAAGCACGTGAAAAGAAAACGATCAAGCAATTCGTGGCGTCAGAGATAAATTTTTAAGAAACTAAACACATTAATTAACATACTTATTATTTAAATTTTGAAATAAAAATACTGTGCTGTAGCACAAATATGACATTTAAAACCTTTTTTCATACAAATCGACCCAGTACTTTTGGAGTTAACCTGGAAACAGAAATTTGCACTTCAATTTTATATAATAGTATAGATAGATGGAAAATTATTATATTATTATATGGAAAATAATAGAATAAGAATAATGATTTATACAGAGAACTTAGTTTTGAACAATACTTTTTCTCATACTCCCATTTTAAAGTCCGGTTTATAAAATTAGCTGGTATGCATTAATAAATCCCAATAAACTACAAATCAATGACTTTAAATCTTTTTATAATTATATTACAATTATATTATACATATTGCATGTAAATAAGAGAATGTACATTTTTCTCTCTCTAAATTAATTCTAAATTCGAACATTTTTTAACTGTAATTTGCAAGTTTTAATTTTAATTGTATTAAAATTAAATTTTACAAAACAAAATTTATTTCAAAATTTATTTATTGATATTTTATTATTTAAAAATACAAATCTTTGAAATACTTCGCTTCTATTAAAATTAATTCGAAGATTTCTAACTGTGTATATTTTAATATCAATCAATATTTATATATATATCAATATTTTATATCAATCATGATTTATACAATCATTTGATCAACTCTTGAATTTAGTAAAGTTACACGGAAAGATATAAAACCAAATATTGTGTCGGAACAAATATTATCTATTTGAAAATAAAAAAACTTTGAGTGCCGTGATTATCAGACTTAAAGATAAATATATAAAATACTTAAACATATTTTGGAAATAACAATATTACTTATTTAAGCATAATTTTAACTAGCGTAAATTACTTTTACACTCTCACAAAATTATTGTTAATATTTAATAATTAAAATTGTTAATAAATTTAACAAATGCTTTGCTTAAATTTTTGTATAGATAACGATTTTTAAAACTTTTTTCATATATTAGCAATTTTTATTGTTTAATTGTTAAATTTGTATTGTTGTCTCTTTTTTTGTTAAATTTTTTAACTTGTTTATTTCACCATCAAAATTTAATTTCGAAAAATAAACGATTTCTTCGGTTATTTCTGACTAGAAATCTACAATTGCCTATTATTAATTTTAACTTAGATTATTGTGAATTTATTGTTACAATTAACAATTGTTTTTCGGAGTGTGTAGGTATAATTTAAATTATTCTTTTATATTCAAATTTTTACTTGAGCAGTATTTTCGTCGAAAGCTTGTACAAGAGCTATTCACAAAAATCTCACAAGCGCAATTAAAAAAATATTCACAGCCATTATTTATTTACCGTTTACACTTAATGAAAAATAAATAAAGGCGCGATTATCACTGCCTAAATGGAGGCTGAATATAGCTGCGGAAACCTAAGTGAAATAAGTGAATTAACACAAATGAGAAGAGTTTCCAAAAATCTACGACAAAATAAAGAATTACAAATTTACATATACAAAACAAAAACATTTAAAATCAATATCATAGAAGTTGGTTGTTTTTATTTTTTTCAAAAAATATGACACCCATTGACATAGGGCATTGTTTATTCATAACTATTTTAAGTAAACCAATATTTTCTCCCAAAATTTCAAAATTCCAGCAAGTTTAACAAAATCTTCAGTGATGACTCATTTTCGTCTTTAAAATTTCGCTTTTGTGCATTGTGTATACACAGGCCCGCAGAGAGCCAAGTTCGGGCCCGGGGGGTTACAACATACGGGCCCCCTCAAAATCTTTTCAACACAAAAAAAAATGCAATTATAAACGTATAAAACAATGCAAACTGTTGCTAGATACATGCGAAAATTATTGTTTAGTTCTTAGTTAATATTTATAGTGCGTTGTGATATTTAAGTCACACACTATGACAAGTTAAGTACATTTTATTGTTTGTTATCTGTATTAATTGTCATTACCTAACGACAACTTTTTTGTGTAAAATTCAAAATAAATAAAACCTACTGATGATTTGCATTAACCCAATCTTTTCATTCTTTTGTATTTTAGTTCTTTTTATTATTCATGTAAATTTATTTTCATTGCTTTGGCAGAGGCGAAACAATTAATAATTACATCAAAATTTAATTTTTTCGCCAACTCCGATTCTATGCATAAAGTTGCGAGCCCGGATACACGTTGTTGTGTAGAACATGATCTGTTGAAGTTTTTGTACGCGATAGAACACTGAAGGAGCGTTCGGCACTAGCGACGCTAACAGGTAAAGTGCAACATATTCTCAAGGCAATACAAATGTTTGGAAAGAGAGTGTGAAGATTGTGCGTGTGAAGTGTGCGTAAATAGCATTCAGGAAATCAAATGCAGAAAGATTTGTATCAAAATTTGCTTTGATGAAAAATATTCCACTGTGATCAGCTATGAGTTGTTAGTGTACAAAGTTCTAATGAGTGTTCTCAGAACATTTAACGTTGTGGCCCAATGGGAAATGGAAACATATTTCTGAAGCATGCAGCATTAAAATTCAAGCAAAGAAATTGGTTCAAGATCAAACAAAAATCAATAAAAAAAATATGTAAATATAAGGGGCTGTTCATAAAATACGTCGCATTGGCCAATTTTGACGAATTTTGACCCCTCCCCCCCTATGTCACACTTCGTCACAAAGTCTTTAACCCCCTACCACCCCCTCTCCGATGTCACGTCACACTATCACTTTTTTACATTTTTGTAGCTTTTAATATTATGGAAATAACAAGGAAATTTCACATTGTCCTATTGTGTTTGAACAACAATTTTATAAAAAATTTAACCATGTGAACAGAGCTAAACACAAATTAAAGCTTTTCTGACGTTTAAAACAAGAACACCAACCTTATACATTATAACTTGGATATGCGAAATTGTGTGAATTGTTATGTTTGTTTTAGTTTTTTTATTACTCTTTGATGTTCACTTTGAACGTGAAGTTATAACAGCTTTTTTCGATGACTGCTTTAGAGTAAGAATTCACACTTCAGTTTATCAAAAAACTGATTTTTGAAGCTGGTACACTTGGTAAAGGTGTTTCAAATGCCATTTATAATTTTGTTCGATTTAAACATACTTTTTTGGTTTGTGATCCGTTAGTTTTATTAGGTGCATTTTTTTTTTGATAAAAATTGAAATCAACATAAATTTCATTATAGTTAAACAATAAAATTTAATTTTAAAAAAATTTAAAATTTTGAAAACTGATTTAAGAATTTTTTGTGACGTAACGCACGACCTACCCCCTCCCCCTCTCCCCCTCCACCATGTCACACTACGTCACAAATGTTCAACTCTCTTCACCGCCTAATAGTGTGACGTACTTTATGAACAGCCTCTAAGCTACAATGACGTAGGATTTTTTTTTCATTCATTATCCACCTCATTCTCTATATTTGGATAAATCAGGGCTTATTATATAAATATCGCGTACGTAACATAACATACCAGCATATTGTTTGTCCAGATATGCGCTGAAAAACGACCATGTTTTTTTATATATTGTATACTATTTATAAGAAAGATTTCAACTGGGTATTTCTACTGATGAGTGAAACACTCATACTCGTATACTCTGTTATCACGACATACATATATTAAAAAGGAGTAAATGCAAGTCAAAAATATATCCAAAAGTGTCCAACTTAAAAAAAAAGTATCAAAGTAATTCAAAAGTTCCCTCGCCACGAGCATAAGAAAGTTTCATTATAAATTTTTGGTATCGTAAATACAAAACAAAGAAGAAATATGAACTTTTCTCCCTCTACAACAAATTAGCTTTTTGTTACTTATTTAACCCGCCTCTCCGGGCCCCCTGAAAACTCCGGACCCGGGGGGAAACACCCCGTCCTCACCCCTCTCGGCGGGCCTGTATACAGTATACAACGTGGGTCGTATTGCGTGATCAATCCGTAATGTAGTGATTCCTAGGGTCGATACAAGAAAAATATCGTATGGAAGGGGGAAGTATATTCTCACCCCCTTCTAGTTAGAAGCAAAGGTATGTAAAAAAGTAAAATTTTCAGGTAATATCAATATAGGATCCGCCATTCTGAATTTTAAAATTTTGATATCAAATCCGTAATCAGCAACCGCAAATACCTCCTTTTAAGAGATTTTTCGAATTTTTGCAAAACAATTGAATGAATAAATTCTTTCGATTTTATATGTTTTCAATGTACGGTCACTGTTAGGAAGAAGCTGCATTCATTGATATTTGAAAGAATCAATTTCCTAAAACATAAGAACTACACTGAACCAAAAAATCAAATAATTGGTGCAAGGAATGATTCTTTGATTCAATGAATCTCTGTTCATTGGTTCAAAGAAAAAGTTCTTTGATTTAATTAACTTTTTCTTACTCCCCAAGAACGCATTCTGTAAATGAATGTACAAGTCATTGATTTCAAGGTTTTTAAAGTAAAATGAATTTTTTTCTTTGAAAGAAAGAACTTTTTCCTTGATATAAAGAATCGATTCCTTGACTGTAAGAAAAAATTCATAAAATTAAAGAACAAAGATTCATTGAACCAATAAAATAACAAAAAAAACGTAATGGCCATCTCAGCCCTTGAAAGGACTTTGACCGAGCTTCTTATGATCAATTGTGTTGTGTGTGATGTGAAATGTTTGCATACAAATGATCGAGAACTGGACCTACACGTTTTACGCCGACTCCGAACGCCTTATGTTCTCAAGAAGCTTTTCATGGCAGCTTTTACTCTCTGAGGTTTGCCAATGTCTGCAGAGAGGTGACGGCCGAACAGAAAAATTAATTCAATTGAAAAAACTTTCTGTGTCAGATGGAGGATCTTATATGGGAACAATTCATTAAAACAAAGAACTTTTTATAGATGTATTCTATATCTATATCTATATCTATATCTTTATCTATATCTATATCTATATCTATATCTATATCTATATCTATATCTATATCTATAGCTATATCTATATCTATATCTATATCTATATCTATATCTATATCTATATCTATATCTATATCTATATCTATATCTATATCTATATCTATATCTATATCTATATCTATATCTATATCTATATCTATATCTATATCTATATCTATATCCATATCTATATCTATATCTATATCTATATCTATATCTATATCTATATCCATATCTATATCTATATCTATATCTATATCTTTATCTATATCTATATCTATATCTATATCTATATCTATATCTATATCTATATCTATATCTATATCTATATCTATATCTATATCTATATCTATATCTATATCTATATCTATATCTACATCTATATCTATATCTATATCTATATCTTTATCTATATCTATATCTATATCTATATCTATATCTATATCTATATCTATATCTATATCTATATCTATATCTATATCTATATCTATATCTATATCTATATCTATATCTATATCTATATCTATATCTATATCTATATCTATATCTATATCTATATCTATATCTATATCTATATCTATATCTATATCTATATCTATATCTATATCTATATCTATATCTATATCTATATCTATATCTATATCTATATCTATATCTATATCTATATCTATATCTATATCTATATCTATATCTATATCTATATCTATATCTATATCTATATCTATATCTATATCTATATCTATATCTATATCTATATCTATATCTATATCTATATCTATATCTATATCTATATCTATATCTATATCTATATCTATATCTATATCTATATCTATATCTATATCTATATCTATATCTATATCTATATCTATATCTATATCTATATCTATATCTATATCTATATCTATATCTATATCTATATCTATATCTATATCTATATCTATATCTATATCTATATCTATATCTATATCTATATCTATATCTATATCTATATCTATATCTATATCTATATCTATATCTATATCTATATCTATATCTATATCTATATCTATATCTATATCTATATCTATATCTATATCTATATCTATATCTATATCTATATCTATATCTATATCTATATCTATATCTATATCGATATACATTTTTCGATTTCTGCAAAACTTAAGATTTTTAACGAAAAGTCTAGATGCAATTCAATTCGAAATGATTATTTAGTACCACAAAAAAAATCACGAAAAGATCAAAATCTTTACAAAACAACAAGACATTGACAATAATACAAAAACCTTATTGTGACTAAAGTTTACATACAAGACATTGCGATCTCTCGATTCACATAAAGATAAATTCGATCATTATTCTCGATAAATTTATTTACTTCACATTAAAATGCGGATTTTTAAACTTTATAAAGTTGTTTTTGACGTTCTCTTCTAATCGATCGTATTCATATAATATCAACCCGAAACAAAATTCAACCATCACACGCATATGGGCAAGTCTCAGCAACACGGGCGTTTGATTCGAACGCTTCTTTTAAAAATTTTCCATACGATCCAGAGATATAGATATTTCAGATCAGTGTATATTATCGAAAAGCTATCTATTAGTATAAAAAAAAAAAAAATAAAACAATTTTTAGTCAACTTAATTTTAAAGCAAAATTTTTATTTTAAACATGCGCTCGGACGTTTCACGAAACGGAAGTCATTTTGGAATTAAGTTCATACTATGCCTAGATCTGCGAATTTTCAGCCATATAAAAAAAAAGTCACAAGACAATATTTTTAATAAATTTAACAAGCTTTCAGAAAAGCTATACGTCATCTTTGTTAAGGGCATAGTGAGGTCACAGTAAATTATTTTATTTGTTCGGACGTTTCGTGTCGGACGTTACAAATGTTTCCATTTGGATATATTGGGTAATTAAGTAATGAGGTAACTAAGTAATTAAGAAGCAAATTAAATATGTTGTTCTTTCCTTGCCTCAATCATTTCATTATTATTATTAGTCAATACCTTCCATTTTTAAAAAAAACAAAAACATTACCGAAACACTTACTAAACATTTACTAAACAGAAAAACTACGTTTGTGAAACACTGCGGGCGATTTGATCATCATGGTAAATGAATTAATGTATAAATTGCTTAAATAAATACAATTTAAATGTATCTCCAAGATAATATTCTAAAATTATAAGTTTTTAATAACTTTTAATTTTTCACCTGTGGTTGATGATTTTTGGAATATGTAATAAATTCCTGTTCCTTTAACAAATATGTGAAATGAGTAAATTTTAGTCAAGTCAAAGTAAAGACCACTTTAAAAAAATTAAGTCGCTCCTTAATATGCACACATCAAACCGCGCCACGGGCTGCCAAAGCAATTTTTCGGAGTTATTTAAGCACTTTTATAAAAAAATTGGACCAAAACCTGGAAATCAATGGTTTAAAAGAAGCCTTTCATATCGGCCTACTTTCTTGTCGGTCACTGTTCATATATTCTTTATCGGCATCACCATCATCATGGTCTAGATCTACTAGATGTTTACAGGTATGTAGAATCATGAATATTGAGGGCATTTTAAATTCAATAACCCAAAATAAAAGTAAAATAGACGTTGTAGTCTAAAAATTATTTAATGAAGAAATAAATTTTAACAAGTCTTTAAATAAAAACATAGGAAGTGCGCACCTTCGTACATTGGACCAATTCATTGAGGTAAACAACTTTTTCTCTGATTTTTTGTATGTTTTTGGTTTAGTATGGTAAAATGTTTCTCAGTTGTATAAAAGTTGTATAAAAGTTTTATAAATGTATAAAGAAGACTATTTACAAACGTGCTAAATATATATATATATGGTATATCGAAAACCTTAAAAAAAACCTTTTTTTTGCAATGTTTTGTTTGGACTTTAAATATACCCTATGCTGCTAAAATGATTTGAGGCGTTGCTTGCTAGTCTCTATTGAAATAATAAAAAATAACAAAAATTATCACCTTCACGCAATATTTACGAATTAAATTATTATGCAAATATTTGCTTACTCAATGCGTACAACAATAAAATCAATTGTTCGATTTCAATTGTCAATTTTTAAATCTTTTTCTACAACTGTCAAGTTATTGACTTAACTAAAATCCGGCACAATTGGCTTTGAAGTGGCTATTTTAGGGCAATTTTTTTAAAAGCCTTGTTAATGTCAAGTTATTCTGTTCTAAGCATTTGAGATTATTTGACTTGCACTAAAGTTGACATCAATTTGCAATGAGTTAAGCTTGTTTGTCATTCAATTTTAGAAACCATAAATTATGTTCTTAGAATATTTAGTTTTTTTGATTCAAGTGTTTAATTGTTTACAACTTTTATGAAGTAAACGCTATATTTAACACCGAGTTTTTTGAGTTAAAAGTAAGGCGATAAACACTTCATAGAAATAGGAACATAATGCATCAATGTACATGCATCATACCAAGGAAAACATCGATCTAATTTTTCAATGGAACCAACATTCCAGCGATCCTCTCCTCCTAACAATGTCTCTAGAATACATCATAAGCTTGTACTTGATTGCTATTAGGAGCGGTTCATAAATTACATAACATGTTTTTGGAAAATTTTTGAACATGTCACACTTCGTCACAAGGTCTTGACCCGCCTCCCCCTTCCCCTTTCGACGTAGCGTAACACTTTTATTGTATTAAATATTTTGGGCTTTTTTATAACAAAGTTGTTTGTTATGAAAAAAGCATAAACCACGTTATATGTATTATAAGTTTTAATATTGTGCCTATTACAAATAAACTTTACGTTATTCTATTGTGTTCATGTGAAAACAGATAAATACAAATGAAAGCTTTTCTAACGTTACGCCACAAAGCAGTGGCGATCCGTTATAACATAACTTCGATGTTCGACAATTGCGAAAATTGTTATGTTTGCTTTAGTTTTTTTATAACGCTTGAATGGTCGCTTTGAATGTGAAGTTATAGCAGCTGTTTTCGATGACTGCTTTGGAGTAAGAATTCCCACTTCAGTTCAGCATAAAACGTTACTTTAGCTCCGTTTGCTGCTCTAATTTGCTTTTATGTATAGTGAACGCCATTTGGACTTATATCACCTACGCACCAAGTTTCACTATCAAAGCATGTACAACTCATGAATTATAATGATTTCGGAAAAATGGGCGTAGATATAGTGTGACCATGGCCAATTTTATTGCCGCTGCCGACAGTAACCATACAAACTAAGTTACAAAATGTTAGCCTTATGCAACCAAAACCGTCTGAAAATAGCATTTTTATTTATTTGTGAGTGGTAAAAGGGGGTGTGGCAACTTTCTTTTTACAAGCCGAGATATGAACCTTAATTACAGATATTGTTAATTTGGAGGCCATTGGTGTTGCCATTCCTGAATTCTTAAGAGACACCGCACAAACGATTTAATGTATGATATATAAATAGAAAGGCGATAAAAGTAGGCGTGGCAACATTTATAGATATAGTGACCACCGATTGAAGTGAAGATATAGTGAAGTTGCCGATATTAACCAAATTACAAAACGTTAGTCCAATACAACCGAAGTAGTCTGAAATATAGCGTTTTTTATTGATTTGTGGGTGGTAATAGGAGGAGTGGCAACTTTTTTTATTGTTCTAGATACTAGCCCTGACAACAAATGTTGTAAATTTCGTGTACTTAGGTGTTACCGTTCCTGAGATCTTAACGGACATCAACCCGCAAAAACCGGTTTATAGATATAATTTTGAACTAAGATTTAATAACATTTAACCAGATTTCAAAAACTCTCAAAAATAATCAATACAAAACCGAAAACATCAAGTTTCTGTACGAAAATATTTTTAAATTTCCATAAGCTTTCTTCTAAAATTTCATTAATATTACTAAAATTTCTTAAAAATTTCTTGTTGTTCTTGATGCTTTTATCATTGACGTTTATGGCCCTCGCAGGTTTTTTGTAAAACTTGTCGTTTGAGCAGTCATTTTAAAGCGAGCCTACCTTATAATTGTATCATGAGCTAGAACACAAAAAAAGCGCAACAACAAAGCATATAAAGCGCTCCTTTGTTCCTATTCCTTGTAAATTAATTGCATACTATCAACAATTCTTGGCACGACTTTAAATGTTATTAAGGGTATTCATGCAATGTCGAAAGCGGAATCGAAATCGGAATGCCGAAATCGGAAAAACCGTAAACGCCGAATTTGGACTTGTATGGAATCTGATATTTGGCATAGTTCCCAATTTTTTAATGCATAAGAGCCGGAACAGAATCAAAGCGATTAGCGATTGGAAATATTTTTAAACAATAGAATACATGATAACGTATGAACACGTCCGAAATTAAATCGCTAATCGTTGGTCGTTGCGAACATTCGCCAGATTAGAATATATCATATATTGTCTCTGGCGACCTAGCGCTCATCTCTTTAAGTAGGTACTGTCGAACATTATAAGTATTGCCATATTTTCCTATTTAAGGCGTGCGTTCAGTGCTATTTTCTTAAGTTTTATTATCTTCTGACATTTGTTCGCGATGTCTAAAGGCCCAACCAAAATAGACGTATTGCTCCGTAACGAGTAGAGACGAAAATGTTCGCTTTAATGCAATTCAATGTTGCTGCCCGAAATGAACAACCCAAAATTACCTGTACGTAAGACCTGTCAAAAGTTAAATTAAGCTAACTTTAACTTTTGAGTATAACGCTGCTCTGAAAATTATATTAATGGTGCTTTTTTAGGATTGAGTGTATCGAATCGATACTGCAAACGTTTTCGGTACCGAAATAAGTGTTCGAAATTAACAATATTTGTAAAATCGAAAAAATTTATAAATAAGTGTTCACTGAAGCGCTCATGCCATTGTGGACATATTTTTTGGCGTAGCGTGCTACACACTGAACAGCTGATGAGGTTACTACATGGAATTTCTACAACTACATCGCATTCTGTTCCACACTTTAAAGACAGCTGATTGATATACGGCATCGGAAAATATTCGGCATTACATGAATACCATTATAATTTTTTTGAAGTATTTTTTAGTGCATAAAGTGGCATCGGAAACTCTTTGGTTGTACTGTGAGCAAATACAAATACTCGATTTCCGTTCAGTTTTCGCTCTACTCTAAACGAAATCTTTTGACTCATGACTCATTTGAACTCGTATGCTTGCAACGCGTACTCACAATATGGCAAGGTTTTACATTTGACAGTTTCATTGACGTTTCCTTGGCTGCTACTAAAATTTCTTCGAAGTGGAGCATGTGGTTTGTTTTTATTTAATCTTATGAATTAAAAGAATTATAAATGCTGTTGACCGTTTTGGCAAACTGTAAAAAAATCTATAGTAACGCGATAAGGATATCAAATCCTCATAGAATGATGTCAAGCATGAACAAAAAACCCAAAGACGCATGCACAGACATCGTATGGATGGACTTAGAGATGACTGGCTTGAATATACGAAATGACAAAATACTCGAAGTTTCATGTCTGATAACAGATGGCGATCTGAATTTAAAATCGGAAGGTCCTTGTGTGGCAATCAAACAGACAAAGGAAGTGCTTGAAAATATGGATGAATGGTGCATAAAGAATCATAATGAGTCTGGGTTGGTGAAAAAATGTTTGGAATCTGATATAACACAAGAGTGCGCCGAGACAATGATCTTGGAATATTTAAGTGAAAATTTGCCTAAAGGAAAATGTCCGCTGGCGGGAAACACTATTTATATTGATCGATTATTTATACGGGAACACATGCCATCAGTGGATGCATATTTGCATTATAGGATTATTGATGTTTCGACTATTAAAGAGCTTTCGCGCCGTTGGAATTTTTGTGTACATGAAAGTGCGCCGAAGAAAAAATTTGCCCACCGAAGTTTAGATGATATCATGGAGAGTATAGAGGAATTAAAGTATTATCGCGAGCACTTTTTTAAAGGAGTAGAATAATTTATTTTCTATACATAGATAGTGCAAATATTTAGTTATTTAAAAAAATCAATACAGTTCTGGACGTACTCCGAGATTTATAAAAACTAATCAGATGACAATATGCAAAGTATCACCCAAGTTTCAAAACAGAAGTACTCGACAACCTTTATGTTCAGTTTGAACTTTTTACCTCACATTTATACAGACATCAAGAATCACGTAGAAACATTTTTAAATGCTTAAAAAATAAACTATTTTTTAAGTTATTATTTAATACATTGTTTGATTTTTTTTTCTTTTATAGTTCTATTATTGCTTCAATGCATAAATGTGCAATTTTTGACAGTTACTCGTGTAGTTGGAATATAATTAAAAGTTTTAAAACATTTCAATTGTGTTTTGATTGCATTATAAAATAAACTTAACTTTCACTTTGCGTGCTGAATTTAATAAAAATAAATTTCAGTTAGGTACAGCTCGCTTCAAGTTATTCTCTGGCTCTTTCGTGAGCTTCCGCGCACTTTAACTCCGCTCGAATGTGAGGACGATGTGCTAACTCTTGTTTCCTTGTCTTTTTCTAATTTCAAAGCAGCCACTTTGTTGCCATTGCTTATGAATTCCTTTATATTTTCGCAATCTTTCATGAACGCACAAGCAAGTTTATAATTAAGCGAATTTGTTTCGAAGACCATGATAGCATTTTGGCAGAGTAGCAAAACTTCACGTTGTAGCTCATAAACGTTACGAATCGCACCGGTTTCAATATTTTTTTTTATTAGCTGAAAGTCGGTACAGCTTTTGCAGATATATTTGAATTTTACTGCATGTTCGTTAAGGGCATTTTCAAAACCTGCAGCATTCTTGCTGGTCATTAAAGCACTGTAAAGACTGAGTAAATATTTTTTGAACGTTTTGAGATCACGATCATCGCGATCACTTGATGCTGGTGAAGTGGGTATGCTATCGATAAGCGGTGTTGAGGAGTAACGTCGTCGCAGACGTTGTGTTACCGAAAGGTCGCTGGCTGTGGTGGCATCATCATCTAATGTGGGTATGGGACTCTCCGAACGTTCGCGATCACGGAGTTTTCTAATAGTTTGAGGTTTTGCAGTCATTTGACTAAGAGCAGAGTCTTCGTCCAATAATTTGGACCCCTCAGCTTTTGGCTCTTCGCTGGCTCTTTTTAATTGCTCGCTCAGTTTTTCCAATATTAGCATTTTTTCGTCTATTTTAGTGCTTATGTCGGTGGTTTCCGAAGAATCTTCGTCGGTGTCAGCGAGTGATATTGTTGGAGGAGCTTCATGTGTGCCCAGCACAAAATCTTTGCTCTTCGATGCAGTCGAGTTAGAAGCATCTTCCAAAGAATCGAGTGCCAAGGTTGGATTCATTTCTAATCAAATTGAAAATGTTTTTTGAAAAATATAAATTTTTTCGCAAATTTTACCTTTATGTTTGTCCGGCTCAGTAGCAATATCCTCCTCCGCAACTTCAGCATCTTCGCCATCCAGCTGTTTATCCTTATCTATTTGTTCAGTCCGCTGCTTGTCACCACTGGATTCATCATCAGTTGGTATAATTATCACTTCGGAGCTCTCACTGGTGGGTGATTTTTGTGAGCATAAGTTTTTTAACTCACTTAAATCTTTAGAATTTTCAGATTGCGAGCTATCATCATCATTTGGATGTGTTAATATGTTGGTATCTTTGCCTTTATTCAAGGACTCATTTAGTTGTTTGTCAAATATTTCTTTCTGCCCCATAACTTTACCTACTTCTTTTGTGTCATGCGAATTGTTGCCGCCAAGTGTAGCCAAAGGAATGTTATCATTAGAGTCGTCGCTGGATATGGTTTCCACTTTTGTTTTAGTTTTTTGAACACTCGCCTCACTCAGCTCATTCTCTACATTAATACTTTTTAGCGGCTTATCTTGCTGAGTGTGTTCTTTGACTAAGTTTTTTGACTGATGCACGGGCTGGTCTTCAAAATCTAATTCTTCTACTTCATCAACAGCTTCATCTCCTACACTTTTGAGAAAGTCAACTTCTTCATTAATCACAGCCGCAACATCAATGTCTTCCAGCTCATCAATGGTGCCAATATTCTTGAAAACTTCTAGTAGCTGTTGTTCCTCATTGGCATCGGCATCAGAGTCGTCAGCATTAAGCAAGCCAGCAGAGCATGAAGTTGAAGCTAAAACATCTTCTTCAATGTCCATAGGAACTTCCTCATTATTCGAATCAGACGGTAAGCTTGAAATTTTATTCTCTCTTATTGTTGGTTCTAAAGGGACGGAGGAGGTTGTTATATGTGTTGAAGCAGCTTTTAATGAACTTGGCGCAGGAATTTTAGTCTTCTCCAACAGCATGGACAATGTAGGCGCCGACTGTGATGGACTAAGCAAGTTTTGAGTGCCACTTGGTATACTGGATAACGATTCCATAGGCGGTCCACTTATTGGCCTAGTTAGCAGTTGCGCTGCCTCATTCGCCGGAATACTATTTTTTAGTGTAATAGCAGGTTGATTTTGTATAATGGCACCACCAGTTAATAAAGTTGTTATGGTCGGTGACGTGGCATGCGCTGTGTTACCTAATGCGACAGCTGCACTGCCTGGTGTGGGTGATTTTAATAACGATGTCAATAACGGTGATGTTGCTTGATGTTGCTGAGGGCTAGTCGTTGTTGGTTTATTGCTGCCAATGATTTCCTGTAAATTATCCTCTACTTTTTGACTGGCATATCCAGTCGTCAATGAAGTTCCAACATTTGTACACCAATTGCGTTGCATATCTTGTTTGATCTGTTCCCGTTCACGCAACTGATTTTCCAGCTTCATCTCTTCTATTCTCTGCATTTCCTGCTCTTTTTCAATTTCTTTCCACATTTCTGTGATGTCTTCCTCCGACAGCTGGTCACTTTGCAACGCTTTCAACTCACCATATACTTTTGCATATTCCTCTTGCTCTCTACGTATTTCAGCTTTGAGTTCCTGCACACGCTCCTCTTTTAAACGTCTTATTATTATGTCCATCGAAGCATTCCCGGTAGCAGCCACTTCACCTGTGCTTATTTTATTCTTCTTTGTTGGATCTGCATTTTCCAGTAGTTCCTCATAATGTACAGCACAGCTTTTATGGGAAAACCAATCTGCCGGTCTATTGGCACCGCAAACCTGCTTCAGACTTCGACTCACATTCATCCAGTTTTGATCGCCATTGCGTGAGACCGCTGAGGCTAAACACAATTGCTCCCGTGTTGACCATTTGTCCATGGAAACTGGATTAATTTGCAGACGCTCCTGTACAGAAGCCATCTATTATATAAAGAATTAAATTTAATAAAATTATTCGCGTTAAAATATATTCCATTAGTTAAGCTATGTTTAATAAGCAATATAAACACCCAGATCGATACGTTTTAAAAAATTAATCACAGCTTTGGTTTGACAAGCGATATTTATCGAATACATGGTGCGATACGCACTGTTAAGTCAGAAGTTGTGTTAACTATACTGTTAAGCAAATGGCATTTGAAAATATTTTTTTTAGCTAGGCTGATTATATATCACTGAACATTGGCATAAAGAAAATAAAAATTTTTATCTTATAATTTTCAAATATTTGGGAAATATGCAATTAATATTAGTTTTACTAATTTTATTTTTAATAGTTTTATTTTCATCTTCTCCGTTTTTTATCAGAAATACTAAAGATCTTATACGATTTTTGTTAAAAGAGATGTCAGCGATTTATTGAACGAAAAAAACTATCATTGAAGTAACATCTGACACCATGGAGAAATTTCTCTACCCTTGTCATTATTTACTTTCTTATAGTGCATTTCACTCCATCAAAATTTGTTGACAAGCAGAACAAATTTTTAAACGTCACGTTCACCTTCTTTAATTTCCCCATGTGTGACACATTAATCCCCACAGAACACTACACTAAATAAGTCTGAACTTGAAGTTGCTTGAAGGCTTTTCTTAACACATTTTTTGAGCTGGAAAGAAAATAAGAACAAACAAAATGTCACTCGCCCTAGCTCAAAACTAGCTTTAACTTTGCTTCGAAAATAGTTTCGGGATAAGCTCAACCGTTATTTTTTTTTTTTAATGTATGTTTTGATTGTTTTGGTTGGGGTACCTTCGTATAGTTAAAAGTTTAATTTCTGAGAAAAAAGCTGTGTACCTGGCAGTTTCCTAATACCAAAGACGAAGAACAGTTTACTTATCAGACGTGGTCTGTGTATTGCCGCTACCAAAATCTACTCCTACAACAAGCTTCTACAGCATCTAATCGTGAAATCGGCAGATTGTAATTTCTTATAATTTGTGAAAATAAATAAATATAAAGTCCTCAAATATAAGTGTTGGTGTCTTAAATATGATGGGAAAAAGTGTTTATATTAAAAAAATTAGTTAATTTCAAGAAAATCATCAATGGTTTTCTATTACAAAATTGTGTAAACAGCTATCGTGTTTGCAACCTACTAAAAGTCGTTTCCGTACTTTTTGTTAAATTCTCCAATTGGACAGATGATTAAATTTCTTTCACAGTTTGAACTTTATTTGAAGTTTGTACGAAAACAGACAGAATGAAGTTAGCTGCCTCGTCAGAAATTCTGGCGTGTGGAGGCGATAAGATAAGGAAATCTCAGCAACCCACTTTTGCTACTTTTGTTCTTGACAAATTTGTAAATACAACATGAAACTAAGATTTAAAAATGAGATCAAACTATTGCATTAACAATGAAAAGAAACATCGACCCTTAGCAATGCAAAACAGTTTTTGTCACGACCTGCTTAATGTTACGCATTACAATAACGTCACCGGAAATCTTGAAAGTATTTTATTTTCATACATATAAATTAAAAGTAAATTTTAACTTTTATAGTTAGATGAAAAAGTTAATAGTCAGACTTAAAAAAATTATTTTTTTGCCCGCCGGTGAATGAAACTACGCAAGTTGCTGTTTCACTGATGGTTGGTGTTCAGATGCATTAAAATTGACACTTCAAATGAAAAATTCCAAAATTTTTTAACAGTTAAGTTTTTTTACAGTTAATTTGTTTCTTGACAGTAAGTTTATTCATTGGAATTTTTTTGACATTTACATTTTGACATATATCTACATATGTCATATTTCGACATAACATTTCTGGCATTAAATTTTGGACGTCCGACAGATTTTGTCACTAAATTTTTAATATTTTGACATTTATGAAAGAAAAACTTTTTTCATCATCAAAATTTCATTTTGAAAAATGTACAATTTCGCCTTTATTACTACTATTTTAATTTATATTATTGCTATTGTTTTGCTTAAACTAAACATTTTTTTGGAGAGTGTAAATACAAAATTTATATTTATTTCTTTTAAACTTGCATAGAATGTAGAAACTGTTTATTTTTCATAAGTCACTGATGCCAATGCCGAATAGAACAATAGAAACTAAGCCATTGCTTTGTCTTGAAATGTTTATTAATAAAAACGCAAGCAACTGCTTGTCCTTCAAGAAATAGATACACACACACATGAACGCATTTAAGCTATTCCTTAGGGATCTTAAGGAACAGCAATTGCTTAATTTTTTTCATTAGGGTCAATGTATGTGAACAAAGTAACCCAGTAAGCCCGTTCTTAAAGAAATCGTAAGAGAATCATGCGTGATTTTTCCGATTCATGGACGAAACATGCTGATTCGGCCATACATTTCATAGACGAAAATCTCATGTACAGGGTGTCCCGCAATTGAGTGCAACTATTTACGGAGCTGAAAGGTTATGTTGAGCTGAGCAAAAAATCGTACGGGAGGGGGGGTCTATTTTCACATTATTAAGAGCTACAAGGTTAATTAATATTTCACGACTTTGATTCACGTTATTGTTTCTAGCAGAAAAACTAACATACATAAAACTAAATTTTGATACCTATTTAAAAGGCAATGAAATCACCTTTCCAACGGTATATCAACAAACCCCACCAACTTAACCGTTACCGATCTGTGATCGTGTGAAGATGAAATCAATCGGTTGAAACTACCAAATTTCAACTTTGAGTGCAGATTTCTTAGAATTTTGTGTAATAAATGAAATTTTTTAAATGAATAATGAGCTATCAAAATAAGTTTTATGTTAGTTTTTCTGCTAGAAACAATAACGATATCAATAACTATATAAACAATAACAAAGTCGTGAAATATTAATTAACACTGTAGCTCCTATGAATGTGAAAATATACCCCCTCTCCCCCCCTTCCCCTCCAATACGATTTTTTGCTCAGCTCGACATAACCATTCAGCTCCGTAAATAGTTGCACTCAATTGCGGGACACCCTGTATATGTTGCAAGAACGGAATACAGAAACATTGAGATTTTTCGTGCACGAATACAACAGCGAATCGTTGGGAAAGTTTTGTTAACAAAGAAAAGACAAATGTGAAGAAAAAATATTTTTTTCTTTTTCTTTTATTCATTCATAAGCAAAAATTGAGCTTTATTGGGAAGTCATGAAAGAAAATAAGGCAGAAAGTCGAAGAATTATCGACAAACTTTTTAATGAACGACAAGAAATAAAAGAGAGAAGAGTTATAGCGTGTTCTACTGTTTTCGTTGTTGCTTTGTTCTTTTTGTTTTTTTTTTTTTTGTTATTGTTGACGAATCCAATGCAGATGAGATAAAGAATTTTCTCCAAGTCTGTAATGGACGAATACAAGACAGACGCGTTTAAGAATATACTGAAAGCCTGGCTTATGCAGCAAGTTTCTTAAAGAAATCACCAAAGATCCAATCATCCATGATGCCCAAGACTGCTGGGAAAATTCATTATACATCTCTTAGCACATATTTTGCTCAGGTGTCTAAAACAGCCTTTTGGCGGTCAACATTTCAATCACCAAATCCAAAAAATATTTATATTAAAAAATTTTTAATTTACAAATTCATCTCCTTGACCTAAAAACACATTTTTGCAGTAGAGGGTTAAAATAAATAAACAAATTTGTGAACTCAAAATTAATATTATAATTTTATTGCATAAAGTAGATATTATATTACCAAGACGCTGGGACTGTTTGTTTGTTGTCTTGGAAGCCACGTCACTGTTAAAAACACTTCTTTTAAGGTTGTTGAGGGCGCCATCACCTGTGATTCAGCATCAACTCCACCATTCAAATCAGCATTGAAATCAAACAAAGGACAACTCTTGCCAACAGGTATTACTTTGGGCTCGGTAGGCAATTGATAAACAAAACTCACGCTCTATAAGTCGCTCGTCATGCCAGTTCTATTATATGCAGCACAAACCTGGACGCTGAGCCTTCGGAAGTAAGACCCTTCGGAAGATTTCCGGACCAATAATTATTGGTATAATGATCTATACTGAGTACCAAATACGATAGAACCATGACTATATGAGCTCTACGCCAACATCGACATAATTGAGCGAGTAAAAATCGCTTCACTGACGAAAATACAGTCAAACCTGTTTTTGTGCGGTAGATAGGGACCGCAGAAAAAAAATCGCACAAAAAAATTCTTCGGAGACTTCATAAACAGCTATAACATAAAACTTTAAGTAATCTAATAAAGAAAATTTTTTTATGCGGTTTTTTGTACCGCATAAAAAAATCTCACCTAGGAAACATTCTATGAAAAAGCGAAAAAGTGGTCTCGAAGCCAAATAAATAAATAAATTACACACGTAAACGTTAAAAATATAGTTTTAATTCTTCATTTTAAATGTGAAAAATACGAAAAATTATTCCATTAAAAAAATGCATATTAAAAAAATAAATTAAAATATGTATATGTTGATAGTCACAAATTATGTCTATACGCACTTTGAAAGTCGGTTAAAAACTAATATATGTACTTGATAAGAAGACATAATATGTAATGAAATCGGCTGATGCAATATATGTATAGTATATATAACTGACCTCACTTCGCTGCAAGGTTGATTTATAAGGTTGTCGCAGGGCTGATCGCACTCTCTTCTCAGTACCCATAATTGTCAAAACCAGCCAATTTTGCGAATGACTACGAAAGAAAAACGGATGATAATAGAGAGCACTTGCAGATTTTCTATGAGATGTCAACTTCGATTTGACAATTATGGGCACTCGCTCTCTCCCTTGCGACAACCTTATAAATCAACCTTGCTTCGCTGCTAATTTACTAGGGCCAAGGTTGATTTATAAGGTTGTCGCAAGGGAGAGAGCGAGTGCCCATAATTGTCAAATCGAAGTTGACATCTCATAGAAAATCTGCAAGTGCTCTCTATTATCATCCGTTTTTCTTTCGTAGTCATTCGCAAAATTGGCTGGTTTTGACAATTATGGGTACTGAGAAGAGAGTGCGATTAGCCCTGCGACAACCTTATAAATCAACCTTGACTAGGGCGAACAACTTGCACATAGCGAAAATGAAGAGATTTCACGTTTCAAATGCGCGCAACCTCTCTTCTGCAATAACTTCTCTGACATAAAATAATGTCTCTCGCGCTTTTTTTGGACATTTCAAAAACTTCAGAATTGCGTTTTGCTCTTACGCTTTTCTCTTTATTGCTCTTTTTAATGATAATTTCAGCTAGTGCATGATACAATGATAAGGTAGGCCCATGATACTAAGTGCTCTCACGCGTCAACGAAGAGTGGATAATGAGAAGCTACATTAATGTCAAAACGACGAATTTCGTAGAAATTGCAAATGAAGAAAATATTTTATGTTTCCAAATTGCAAACAGTGCGGTCGCGGGTATTAAATTTGTGCTAATTTGAGTGAAAATATTATATAAAAAGTGTAATAAAAACTATAAAATGTGAAAGAAGTCTTAAAATTGCAAAAAAAAACCTGTAACAGTTTTAACCTAAAAACAACTGCGAAACGTGAGCATAAAGAAATTCGCGATGAACAGCTGATTTTGACATCAATCTAGCTTTATTCTGCTTTCTACTCCATTCCTCTCCGTGATGACCTTACCTTATAATTCTGCCATGAGCTAGTGCAGAGTTTTTTTTTGCATAGAAAAGATCGCATACAAGAAAAAATATCATAACACAACTCGCACAAAAACAAATTCACACAAAACAAATCGCATAAAAATAAAAACCGCATCAATAAAATCGCACAAAAAAAATTCTCACAAAAAAAGACCGCACAAAAACAGGTTTGACTGTATTCCATTTGCCATGATGTCCATTAAAAGGATCAAGTGTTGGTCAACCTGACGACGCTTGCAGTTACCAACTGAAGCCAGCAAGCATAGAATAGAAGTGGTAGGCGAAATTTCTTGGATGAGCCCAAAATCGTCTTACGCGTTGTAAGCGCCAACTAGTTAAGTAATTTTATTTCGAACTGATTTATTGCCAATTTTCTTATAGAGAACATTCACCAAAAAAAAACATGAAAAGTTTCACAAAAAAAACTCGCCCAACGTGGGGCTCGAACCCACGACCCTGAGATTAAGAGTCTCATGCTCTACCGACTGAGCTAGCCGGGCAATTAATGAAACTAAGTCAGAGTACTTATAAATTACTAACTTCTTAAATATATAAGGATATTTGTAAATTCAGTGCTATGAAATATATTATAGCTATTTCCATAGATAGCATGAAGTAGTAAAATTCGTTGATTAATCTGATGCACAAATATAGTGCAGCACTTGTTGAAATTTGTTTTAGTGAACAATTTTGTTCAAAGCTTTCATAGCACATCTACATACATCTAAAACAATGAATCTGTTGACAGTTTCTGTTGTTTTTATTGCCAATAACAACAAACAGCTTTTGTAGACAATTTGAGCACATCGTTTGTTTATATAACAAGAAGATATGTTAAACTCATGAAGTGAAAAAAAAAACAACAACTACTTCCAGCGGCAATAGGCTATTTTAAGCATGACAACATAGTAAAAATTTACCATATGTTATGTCAAACATTTGGAGCTACAAAGAATAATAATGCTCTTTTGTGCGTCGCATTATGTTCTATCATAAAAAAAATAAGAGAATCTACAAACTCTGGAAACGCGGATGGTTAGAATAATAATGCAGCCATGAAATACTTAAATCGAAATTAGAAATTAACCATGTGAGTCTGCACATGTAAAAGACAAAGCCATAGTAAGCAACAGAACAAGATGATGACGTAGAAATTAACCACTTCCTTGTTGCAATAAATGCAGAAAAAACAAATTAATGTACATTTGTATGTCAAAATATTAAAAAAAAAAATTTATTTTATTTAACATTATTTTATTTATTTTAGATAAAAACTGAGTACAAATAACATCTTTTACAGCACAATGGATAATTAATTAAAAACAGATTTAAATAAAATTAAATTTTATTCATCCACAATTGCAACTAACACCGAAGTAAATAAAAAATAACAGTATTCTATCTATCTAATTAAACATAAAATTGTAAAAAAAAAATCTGTACATGAAATATTTTTTTGAAATTCCTTTTGCGATGGACATTTTGAATGCCGTTGAGTCCGAAAATCGCATTTTTAAAATTTTTGTCTGGCTGTCTGTCTGTCTGTTAAAGCATCACGCGAAAACCAATGGATGGATTTAAATGATATCTAGGTTCCTTATATCCCCGGTCAACATATAGGATACTTTATATCCAGTAAAAAAGGTTGGACCCGGTAGGGGGCGCTGCGGTCGGGTTCCAGGCATTCTTTTTGTTAGCTTATCTCCGAAACCATTCATCGGATTAGCATGATAATTTGTATATAGAGATTTTCGGATACGGTGAGTTTTTATGACTTATCTACTCGGTTCTATCTTGAACACCAGAGGGCGCTGTAGTACAAATATTTTAAACAACATAGGAAAACTCCTAAGCTGTTTATCCGATTTGCATGAAAGTTGGAATATAGAGGTTATCGGAAACGGTGAGCTTTTATGACTTATATACTCTGTTCTATCTTGAACACCAGAGGGCGCTGTAGTACAAATATTGATTTGCATGAAAATGTGTATGTAGAGGTTTTCGGATACGGTCAGTTTTTATGACTTATCTACTCGGTTCTATCTTGAACACCAGAGGGCAGTGTGGTACATATCTTATACATATTAACATATATACATATGCATGGGCATAGTAAAATATTAATTAACCCTGTAGCTTCTAAGAATATGGAAACAGACCCCCCCCCCTCCCATACGATTTTTTGCTCAGCTCGACATAACCTTTCAGCTCCGTAAATAGTTGCACTCATTTGCGGGACACCCTGTATAAATGACCGTAGCGAGGATAGGGCAGATGCCCCCTGATTCGTATATTATATACGAATACATGGGCGTAGCGAAGGTAGGACAGGGGAGGGCAGTTGCCCCTAGATAGATGGAGCTAAATTAGTTTAACTTCAGTCGTGTGGTCTAAATCACACTATGATTAATCACTGTAGTACTAATCTCTTAAGAAATGGTAAAACACTCCAAATCCGCTCGTCTGATTAGGATGAAAATTTTGTATATAGGGATTTTCGAGTATGGAAAGGGCTTTGGCCCTTTATTTTAAAATTTTTGTTCAAAAACCATAGGGCGCTATTGTACAAATACTACTAATAAAACAATTAAATTTAAATAAAATTACCCATCTAATTCATTGGGTTAAAAAAAAAGAGAAAACTTTCAACATATAAGGGCGTTTTTTTAGAGGTTCTATTTCCGACATGAATTAAATTGTCTCCAATTGGTCAGATCTGGTAAGACTATTGTCATTTGTGCTAAGTTTTGTTTGCCATTTTATCATGAGTATACTAAAGACTGAATAAAGCTTGCAAATTGTGGAAATTTATTTCGATAAACGCGATTCAATTCGGTAATGTTACCATGCGCTCGACATAATCGCCCATTCCAGAGACTTATTCATTTAACCATGGATCGTTTTCGCACCACGCACCACGTATTAACATTTGCTCTAAATGATAATACGCATTGAAGAACAAATGGTTCTATAGAGCGTACCCTGCAAACATTTGGAAGAAGATTGGAAGAGAAGCTGGTTTTGTGATGCACTTGCGATTCGCCCAAGGGTTCTTTAGAAGATGGATCGCTTTGCGATCGTCTAAGCGATAAATGTGCGATTCAAGAAAATTTTCAAAATCTTTTTGCGCTTATTCCGGAGATCATTGGAAGATGAATCGCATTTTGATCGTCAAAGCGATGAATGCGCAATTCTTAAAAAATTTGAAAAATCTTCCTTTTCTCATTTCGCCGATCGTTAGAAGATGGATCGCTTTTAAATCGCAATAGCGATGATTGCGCTATTCTTACAACATTTGGAAAATCGTCTTTCGCACATTCTGGCGATCATTGGAAAATGGAATATAAGACAGGCCTTGAAAAACAGTCAAAGTGAAGAAAAAATTTTGAAACTTGTGAAAAAAATGTCAAATGTTTTATTATCGTTCAGAACCAACGACGCGTTTTTAATTTTTAATTTAACATATAACTAAGGACCCTTTCGAGGACTACTCTTGGCGATTCACTTGCAACTCTTCCCAGCGAATTGCTTGAGGCCCCCCTCGGCGATTCGTTCGTGAATCTTTTCAGCGAATCGCTTACAAGCCCTTCAGGTAATTCGAAAACTTCCCGGCGAATCGCTTTTATGGCCTCTCCTGCTTACAGTCGGCAATACCCGGATGACTCTCAAATAAGCTCGCCGGCGATTGTCTCAGCTTCCAAGCGATTCTCTAGCTATACTGAGGCGATAGAAAATGTTTGCAGGGTAGTATTGAGGAGTACCCAAATGAGCTGATTGGCCATTGCACACAGCATTTGGAGCTGTGTGCAACCTTTTTATGGAAAATTTTGCGCAAAAATTTCAGTTCACGGCCTTATAAGGTCCAGCTGATGCAAGAATTAAAGCGGAATGAGCATTATTTGCGCCGTTCGGTGAATAGGCTGAAAATCGACTGGAAGTCAACCCACTATTTTATCGCAATATTAGGTCTGCTTCCGTACTCGATTGTAGTAACTTGCAATGTGCTAGAACGTGTAGAACCGCTCTCTCGAGCTCGAAAGTTGCTCGAAGTGTGCTAGAAGAAATTTGTTCCAGCTACTTAAGAACAAGCATCAAGAAGAATAAGCATCAAGAAGAACAAGCAAATGTCAATTTAACGTTCGTTGTTTGCTTATGTTGTGCGATAAAAAATAAATTTGCATATTGTTAATATCAATAAATATCAATACATATAAATAAATATAAAATATCAAGTTAAAATTGGCACCGTTTGCGTTTGAACCAAGCTAAAATTTGCGCTTTTTACGTTTGAGAGGCAATCAGCTGTTTTCGTGCTTGAAACTAGCTAGAAGTCGTTTCCGTACTTGTGATACTATTCTTAAATTTAATTTTACTCTATCATATTGATCTTTACTTGACTTTTACTCGAAATTGTGTACGGAAACAGACCTATTTTGTTCAGTTAACAGGCTTCTTTTTGGCTCAATGTACATGTCAATATGCAAAATTGGCGCATTTGGAGTAAAGAAAGTCCACGAAGACTCTGGAGGTATATATACAAAAAAATCACTGCTTGGTGCGCTTAATGGGCCGGTGGAATCATTACTTCCTTAAAAAATGAAGCTGGCGGGAACGTAATCGTCAATAGCCAGCCCTCTATAGCCATGATTACAGACTCTCTCGTACCCCAACTGAATTGGACGTTATCTGAAGACATATTTTTTAAACAGGATGGTGCCATATGCAAAACAGCAAGTCAAATAATCGACTTACTGAAGGAAACATTTTGCGAACGTCTTATTTCTCGCAACGAACCAGTCAATCTTGGTCACCAAGATCGTGCGATTTAATACCTTCGGACTCTATTCTCTGGGGTAACATGAAGTCATTGGCTTATGTGAAAAAACCAGCAACTTTAAATGAATTGGAAGACCATTGTCGAGATACGTTCCCCATTGCTTGAAAAAGTGGTCGAAAATTGGACTTCAGAATGCACTGATCCGGCTGCGTGAACCACGTGCCTGAAGTCATATTTTAATCTAATGGCATAAAATTGTCTTTCTAAGGAAGAAAGTCAAAATTTCAGTTTAAATTATGTAATCTCAGTATTTTAATTCAATTCAAAGTTCTGCACCTTTAAAAAAACATGCTCTATTACGAGTAACATGGTCGAATGAAGCAAAATGAATCCTTTTTAACTGGACGGCATTGGGTATAAAAAAATAAGTATAAATCTTTGATCACAATTTAGCTGTTACAAATGTGGATTTGAATAAAATCTTTTAATAAGCCAACACCATTTATTTTATTCATAAAAATGTCTGTGTGCCACCAACATTCCATGAATATTTTAAGGAACTCTGAGTTTAAGAAATTCATAAAAAAATGCTCTTATTTTGAGGAGTTTTTTTTTTTTGTAATATTTGTTAAGTAGTACGTACATATTATCAAAATTATCTTTGCTATGCTACCACTCAATAGTATTTCCTCTTTTTGACATAAAATAACACAACACATATCCACACACTCGACTCACTTGAATCAATGCTTTTTGTAGCAGCTCATAAATTACGATAAATATGACACGCGACGACCACACGAATCTTGGGATCTCTGCCACTGCGTTGTCTTAAGTGAAATACCATCTTGACCAATCCGAACAAAGCGAAAAATAAACAAATCTATGCCATCCGAAATCTCATTGGTGAAAATATCATAAAATTCATAATCATAACAATCATCCATGGTGGTGTGTAATACACAACACAACATGTTGATGAATATTTGCAAGAACACAGGAAGTGATCGCAATATTCTCGCTATCTACAACGCACTTGTTTGAATTCGGGACAATCTTCTTCACTGCTTGAGCATCAGTTTAGATTTAAAGCTAGTTTTTGTTAGTTGCATCGGAAAATGCAGTCAACTCATGTGAAAAACTGTCTTTTATTGAATCATGAAGAATTAGTGCAACAACATTCGTACTTAAATAATGAAATTTATTCCAAATGCAATGCAAATATTTACTACAGTGAATTCAGTGATATAGCGTCGGATAAAAATTCTGCTGCTCAATATTGTTGGGATTTTATAAATCATAATTCTAATCGAACGTCTGGAAATTCAACAGACAACATCATTGCTAATGATAATTTCAGCAATGATTGTCGCTTTAAAAAGCAAAAATTTCGAGAATCCTTCAGTTCTGGACAATGCAAGGACTATGATTCTATTTCTATACTTGGCTTAAAAGATGACACACAATGTTTAATAAACTCAAATTTTGATGAAATTGCAAGCCACAGACAGAACAACAAAAACAGTTTGTGCAGTTACAAAAAACCTGGTAAAATTCGTAAGCTTGATCCAAAGTTTTTTTCTTGTGAAATATGTATCAAATTAAATTTGTTTAGTGTATTCATTAAAAAATATCGTTGTTAAATGGGTTAAAACATAGCAGTTACAGTTTTCCGAAAGCCACGTTTAAAACGCCTAATAAGGCCACCTGTGTGTTTCCTGCCCGCATTCACATCAACAAAAACACACCGATGCTGATGACATCTTGTAGCAAGTAGAAGCAACATTTTTGTTAGTTTTTGTAGAATAGCCAATACGCAATCTATTAAGACCGACAATACATTCTTTCTTTTTCCAAACTTGAAAAGATTTGCCAACAATGAAGAGGTAGAATCTGCGGTTGATGGCTATTTTGAGGCGCTCGGCGGTTCTCGGTCTAAACAGGATATCGAAGCTATTGAACATCGCTGGGAAAGTGTGTCGAGCTGAAATGAAACTACACGCTGAAAAATAATGGGCCTTCCCAAACATAATCTGTATGTTTCTTAGAAACATGTAATCATAATTGATTCCACATATAATATGATTAATTAATGCAATTTTTCTTTATATATATATTTGCATCTTAACATTATTTAATTGTACCTTAGCACTTCTTGTTTGAATTTAAAAACAATATAATTTGTTTTAAAAAAAATATGTTTTCATATAAATATATTGTTATTATATATGGACTGAGAACACTTTTAGTCTATTACTATTTGTTTGCTTGGAAATATAATTTAGTCAAGAATAACATTAAATATTCACTGACAAATATATATTAATTGGAGAATACATAATTTAATTGCAGTCAAGCCATTATTTTCAAAACGATAATTAAGAACAACATAATAAATTAACCGATGATTACACTATATTTACTTGGAAACATATTTTAGCAAAAGAAATGCCAAAAGTTTTTCACTGTGATTACAAAATATTTGCTTAGAAGTAATTGTTGGTTTGAAGCAAACAAAATATGTTTAGAAAACAGTAAACAAGCTTTTCTCGGATTTAATTATGTTGAGAAGTAACCATATTATGTATATCCGATATTACAATGTCAGCGAATAGCTAGCGAATTGCCAGCGAAGCACTCGTTTTATCAGCAAAGTTGCTTCAAAGCTCACCTATTTTTACTGCTGAACCGCCTTATGTTTCTTTAATTTTACTTTTTATTTTATTAATTTGAAAACACAAACACTTTTAATTTAAACAAACATTTTCAGAAACACTTTTCACAAGAGCTAAACTTTTCAACACGTTTGGGGCGGCTGCTTGAAACTTAAAATGACGCCAAGACTGTTAAAAGCAAGCGCATAAAGCAACAAGGTTTCCGCTATTTTTCGTGCAAGTGCAAAAGAAACAGATATATGTATGTCTAGGCGAAACACAAAAGAAAGGAGTTCTGTTTGTTTTAAATTTGCAGAGTTCTGTTCTTTTTGAGTTTAACAGTGATGCAAATATATTTTTATTGGGTAGAAACACACAATTCTATTTTCGAAATATAATGCTATTGAAGTAAAGTTCTAAATCATTAGGTGGTTCCCTCTGAATATTTTGTTTTTGAAACCAAACATATATAAACATATTATTTTTCTCTGCCCAAATTTTTCATTAAAATTTTTCCCGTAGTTCAGCAAAAGTTTAGAAAGTTTAAAAGCTAAAACCCATTTTTTAAAAAATGGTCTAAAATTTTAAAATATGCTAATTTTTTGACTTTGAAGGTGTTATAAAAGACTAAAAATGTTTGCTGGGTATCTATAAATTAGTGTTAAGAGGTTTAAAAGTCATAAGTTTCTATAAAATGTTATATTTTCTTTCATTTTCAGAAAAACCATTGCCCAAAAACATAAGCAAGAAACCGAATTTAACAGCATCGGACCGTAAGGAACGGACCGCCTTTACAAAGGAACAAATTAAGGAACTAGAGGCTGAGTTTTCGCACTCGAACTATTTGACTAGACTTCGGAGATATGAAATTGCAATAGCTTTGGACTTAACGGAAAGACAGGTCAGTTCCGGTATTCAAGTGGTTCAATTAAAAATGCAATCCTAGAATTTACCTAGCTGTATAAATCAATCCACCCATCTATGGGCTCCGTTTTGTTGGGTTATGTTTGTTGAAAAGTGGTTGAAGCATTTTTTAAAGCAATTTAAGCCAGGAGACGCAAATAGACGCTTAACGATCCGAATGTTTGGATACTGTAGCCTTCAAATAGAGAGCAATACGTTAATGTTGTGTAGCGCTTGTGACTTCACTCATTATTCTGTAGCGTTAAAGCTTGTGTGCTTGACCACAAGCCCAAACAATACACTACGATTGCATAAAAATGAGCATAATTATTATCATTCCCTTGCCTTGCTGCCTAGAGGAGCCGGAAACAGCAGCACACATTCTGTGCCAGTGTCCGGCGGTGGCAAGCACAAGATTGACCACTCTGGGACTTCCATTTATTGACGAAGCCGAGATTGGTCAACTGACCTACAAGGACATGCTTGAGGTGACTAAGGGTGCTTATATAAGGAGCAGTAGCATCCTTCGTCAAATAGGGGACGAAAAGGGACCCACTGTGGTCTGACTTATTATATACTATATTATACATATCATTCCCTTGCGTATCTACACTAAAAGAACCGTATGTGTTGCAGTTTTTAAGAGACAAAGAAAGCAGAGAGCTGAAACAATTTAATTGTGGTTACGAATAGTTCATCTAATGTTTCTCACCTACCCTCTATTTGCCACCCTTCTTTGGGTCCCCATACAAAAAACTCAAAAACTGTCGAAAATTGTTTATATCGCCCGCAGCTGGACTACTAGAGGGGTCAAGTATATGAGCTGGTCCTATTATTTTTTGCCCCTCAACATTTCTCTCAACGCACCTATCTCCTATCTGCCACCCTTCTTTGGGTCCCCATACAAAAAACTCAAAAACTGCCGAAAATAGTTTATATCGCCCGGAGCTCCTAGAGGGGTCAAATGTATGAGCTGGTCCTATTGTTTTTTTGCCCCTCAACATTTCTTCCGAACATACCTACCCCTATATGCCACCCTTCTTTATGTCCCCATACAAAAAACATAAAAACTGCAGAAACTGTCCAAAATAATTCACACCGCCTGCAGCTGGACTCCTAGAGGTGTCAAATATATGAGGTGGTCCTATGTTTTTTTGCCCTTCAACATTTTTTCACAACATACCTACCCCCCATCTGCCAGAATTCTTAGGATCCCCTTACAAAAAACACAAAAACTGGCGAAAATGGTTTATATCGACCGCAACTGGACTCCTAGAAGAGTCAAATATATAAGCTGGTCCTATTATTTTTTGCCTAAAAAAGTTTATTCCTTTTATAGGTAGTACACATAGTGAAAAAATCAAGCTCCAACTCGAATTTGGTTAAAGGTATTGCTCTTATTTTTGTCGGTACCTCTCTATAATTCTTTAAATGTTAAGAAAAGGTATTACAATTTGAAAAAAAATAAAATTTTAACTACAAAAAGGTGAAAAAAAAATTGGAGATGCGGGGCATCGATCCCCGTACCTCTCACATGCTAAGCGAGCGCTCTACCATCTGAGCTACATCCCCTTATGCAATAATATTACCAACTGACTCATTAGTGCTACACACTTATTAATTTATTATCTTATTTTTATCTTTTTTTTTTCTTTCTTCTTCTTCTCTTTTTTCAACAGGTAAAAGTTTGGTTTCAAAATAGACGCATGAAGTGGAAACGAACGAAGCTGGAGGAGCAAACGTTGTGAAGTTGCTGCATTTGTTAGTTGTCGTCACATTGTTACAGCTCATAATTTAAATTTTATAGCTAGTTACTTTAAAATTAACCAAGAATTAAAATAAAACACACTCATCAAATGGATTTTATATTTATTTTCTGAAAAAAAAAAAAACTAAAACTTATCTACAAAAACAACCTTAAACTATTTTAAACTTTTTGTTTCTTTGTTAGCTTTACTTTTTGATTGGGTTTCCTTTTGGTGGCAGTTTTAGCTTTTGTTAATTCTTTAACCGCTGCTACCTGCATGGCTTTTTTAGCCTTGGAAACAATCTGAACAACCTTGCTAACGGCTTTCTTATTTGCCTTCTTTATGCCTCCTACGTGTGGTTTTCGCTTAATTATTTTATCCAAACGATCGACACTTGACGGTTTTGTAAGTTTTTCGAAAGTAGGCTTTGGTTTTTTATAGTTTTTAACTGGCATCAACTGCTCCTCTTCACTATCCTTCTCTTCTTCCAGCTCTTCATCATCAGACTCTTTCAGGAAACCATATGATTCTTCATCTGATGTCGCCTCTTCATCATCATCATCTTTAGACACTTGACGCCAGTCCTCGTCGTCAGAGTCATCTGGTAATGTGTTACCAAATAAATCTTCGAGTTCCACTTCTTTTTTTGCCCGTTTTTGAGTTTTCAGAAGAGCTGGTACAGAAACATTTTTACGTTTATTTTCGGCTTTTGAAGTTTTAGCTTCTTGCTGCTGAACAACTGGTGTTATATTTGCATCTTCAACCGCAACTTTTTTCGGAGCTATTATTATACTGGAAAAATCTATACCCAAGTGCTCGTATCTTTTTTTCAGTTTTTCTATTTTCTTAAGGCTTGCTTTTGTACGTTCTTGATAAGCATCTTCCGACCAATCATTATGTTCTTTAACCTTACGCTGGATGGCTGCAGTTTTACCAGAAATGTATATTTCCTTACCGGCCTAAAACAAAAAAAAAAGCAAAACGGAAATTATGAAATTATTGCCAACTTAACTCGAGACCTTTACCTTGTTTTTAACTTTACGCAAAGTTGTTTTGAAGTAGTTGAATTTCTGATGTTCCGGTGGAATGTATGAGGCCTTGACAACCTTCTTAAACATCAAGTAGTTATCCATTGTCTCAGCAGCCACCTGTGCCACTTCAGGATACTCGAACTCTACAAAAGCAAATCCTTTACTTCCACCAGTTCGTTTTGAACGAGCTAGACGGAGTCGTGTTACAGTTCCAAACTGCTGGAAATATTTTTTTAGCTGATCCTCGAAGAACCCGTGCGGTAAATGCTTTATAAAAAGAACACCACGTTTAGCAAGTACTTTTTGTTTCTGCTTTTCTATTTTCTTTTCGAGCTATGAAAGGTGAAGAAAAGTAAATTAAATTCATTGTTGCAGCAATAGTTACAGTTAGAACTATGGAGGATCTAAATATAACCTCAAAGAAGGATGTTATTTGTTAGTAAAATGGAACCTGCTCCATAAACCGATCAAATATAAAATTAAATTGATACTTATAAGTAACTGTTCACCATACATGAATCGCTTTTTACCTGGGCAGATACCACTGGCGTAACATTCACTTCATCTGCAGGTGCCTCAGAGGATTTTTGCTTAGGTTTTTTTACTGGCGGCATTTTATTTTGGCTGTGGTTTTACAATTAAAAAGAACGCCTCCTAAATATTTTCTAAATAAAACGAATAGAATACACGTGCACAACAAGTTTTCCAACAAAATATAATAAATGAGCGTCAAGATAGTAACGTAACACTTCACTTTCAATATGTTATCATGATGACAGAGGGTGGTTCAGAGAATTTAAAATGTTTTAGAAAAAGTCATAGACTTTTCTAAAACATAGTTTAAATACGCAGAACTGTTTAATTGACGATTTGTTATTTTTACGTCAACTTACGTAAGCGTATTTTTCTTTGTTGTTATTTTGCATGCAAACGCAAATACGCAAACACGCGAAAATAAAAGTAGCATTTGTGCATGTTTTTTGTGTCTCGTTTTTTTATGCCCTATCTACAGCATATATAACAGCGTTGCAAAAACATTGAATACAACAAACTTATACTAAGATGCTCACAGTTTAAAAAATAACAAATGCTATAAATACGCTTTGTTAATATACGATTAAACTGTGAATAGTCCAAATGTTGTTGCCCAAAATGAACAAACGTAATTTAACGAATCTGAACGAAACAGCTTGTCCATACGTTTTGTTCCATAAGAACCGAACTGCTAGCGTCTCAACTCGTCAGACGTTCAGCAAGGTTCATTAATATAGGTAAAGTCACTTGAGAGAAGCTCGGTCGAACTGTCAGAATGGGTGAAAGGAAATCAAGAAAAAAAAAACACGAATCTGTACACGTTTTAGCTAACAGCTACTTTGACAGTTCGAGCAAAGGCGAAAAAGAGTGCTTTTCTCTCAAGTGACTTAACCTATATTAATGAACCTTGGCTCTGCCCATTGTAAAATTATAAGGTAGGCTCAAGTTGGAGCAAAACGGAAGCTGTATGTCAAAATCGGCTGGTCGAATTTTAGTTTTCTTATTGTTGTTGTTGCCTTTATCATTTGACGTTTAGCGTTCTCACAGCTTTGTTTTTGCAAAACTTGTTGTTTAAGGCGGTCTTCTCATTCAAAACCCGTTTTTTGGACCCTTTTTAAAAAAATTCTTATTTGAAAACGCAAAGAATAATTGAAAACTTTTTTTATTTATTGTATTACAAAAGGTTCAAAGTAAATAAAAAAATTGTTTTTGCCTCGATACGTGGGCTGTTCAAAAAGTAATGAGACTTCAAAGTTGGTGGTGAAAAAAAAGGTGTCGTCACGGCGGCCACGATTCCGGGTCTCCGGAGCGTCTGAAATGAAAAAAAAACGGGGTTATAATCAGTATAGATGTAATTCTCGGGTGAACCTCAAGCTTAATTTTGTTATTTTTTTTTTGACAAAATGGCGGCTATTCAAAAAAAAATTTCAATTTCGGGTTTTTCTTTTGTAGTTTAGTGTAAAAAAAAAATAGTAAAAAATTTTTTAAAATTATGATCGAGGTTCACCCGAGAATGGTGACAATTCTGCGTCGATTCCATTTTGTTTCATGAAAATCGGTTCAGTTGAACTGGAGATATCATGGCCGCCAGTTCGAAAAACGTGGGTTCGAGATAAACGCGTTTAAAGTTTGAAGTAATTTTTTTGGGAAAAAAAAAAAAAATCAAAAATGTTTAAATGCAGTTTTAAAGAGCTGACAATTTTTACTTACAAATATAAGTCGGCGATGCCAGCTCCATACAGGCCACCTTCCTCTTTTTCGTAGAAACTGCTTTCTGCTGCCCTCTCTGCTCTGCGAGCCGTTCTGCCAGCTTTTGATGATGCCGCAGCTCGAGTCTCTGATCGGTTCAATCTGTCTTCATTGCGAGATAGTGCGTATTCGTATGCGTTTTAGCCAATCGCAATACCCATCAAACCCATAATTTTAAGTATGGGTATAAAACCGTCGTTGAAGAGGCACGTTGCAATGAAATTGGCCACTTCGATGGTGCGTGCGCCTGAGTTGATGTGTTTGGGCGAAAGTGACCAAAGAACAGAATTGTAGGACTCATTGGAATTCTGAGTTTCAGATCCAAGGCATCTTTCAAGCAAATTATCTGCCGACAGCGCTTCGTAAGCTGGTTTTATTACCTCCATCACCTTCTTGTCCATCAGACCTTGCTTCACAAAAAAGGCTGTATCTTCTAAAGTATTTCGAATTTCTAAAAATCCTTTTAGGGGCATATTACAACTACCCAAGCTATAAATAAATGCAAAAAAAAAAGTTGAAAAAAAAGTTCCTCAATGAGAAGACCCCCTTAAGTAGCCATTTAAATGTGAGCCTACCTTATAATTACATATATCATGGTTCTGCCAAAGGTCAGGCCTTTACGTCGGCTGACATTTCAGTATACAATGTACTTTTTGTTTGTTAGCATCACACTTTGATTTTTGACTAACATTTCTTTGCTTTCGTTAATTTATTGAAACGAAATCTTAGAGTTTTAATTTGAATTGATTTTTTTATTAATAATTGAAATATGTTTCAGAATGGTAGACGGTGAAAAACTAATTGATCTAGTGACTTATAGATCTTGTGACACTTGCTGTGGTTGCTTCGTTGGTAGCATAATCAACAAAAAGTCATAGTACGTTGCGTCATGTTAACCAATGGTACGTCAAGTTTGCATAATCAGGCCAATACGCGAACATAATTCAACCATTATTATGCTATATAAGGCTTCGACTAGGCCATACGAAATTGACACATGAATACCTCCTTGAGAAAAGGACACCAACCTACATTTTAATATATGCCGAATTTCTCCGCTTACTGTTTCCCACCTCCTTACAGATTATTCCTCTACTAATAGTAAAACAGTTTATTTTTTCAAAACCTCCAATCCAACTGAACTATTTGATTTTAATATAATAACCTAAACAATATTTGTAATTTTCTTAAATAACCTCAAAATTTTAATAATTTAATTTAAAAATGTATCAAAAATAACCGATGGCCCTGGCATCTAGTGTTTACTTAGTTATAATTGTTAAATTATAATTAACTATAGTAAATAAAAAATAAATAAAATGATTTCAAATATAGGTATATTTATTTATAACAATACATTAAAAAAAAATTTAACACATAAATATGCACATAAATAAAGCATCTATTACAAAACTAAAATTTATTGACATTCATTAAAAAAAAAACCGAAACTTATTTAAACTTAGTGGGTTGAATCATGGTAAAAGAGAAGGTAAATGCACGGCTGAGCCACCCATAACTGTCAAAAAAAAAGCTGAGGCTCGTTTGCCAACAGAAAATAATTTGCACTGATTTTGACAATTGTGATACTAGAACTGGAGGGAACTTCTTCAAATCGTGCAGCACATTAATATTTTATCAATGAAACAAATTCGATGACAAGGACCGTGGTAGAATAAATGAAGTTAGTCGCACGGCCGAGAGCCGACTACCATAACTGTCAAAAAAAAAGCAAACACAACACTACGCGGACACTGTTTGCCAAGTGATAGAAAAGAATTTGTATTGATTTTGACAATAATAATAGCTGAGAGAGTACAATCTGTCGCTATGGTACCTTCTTTTCATTGTACCATGACAAGGACTTATCTGAGGGCTAACTGATCAAAACTACTTATATGTGCTCTGAAATATAACGGGTTTGCCTTTGAATTATTTTTCTGGACTTAAATGCTACCCGAAACTTGTTTAAATGCAAACGTGAAATTTTAAAAAGGTTCTACATCCATTTTAATTAGTCTCGTCTTATTTATGTTAAATTTTTTTACGAACTAATTTTATTCAATTGCGCTCATCGGTGCAACGGCTTTCTTTAAGATTTGTCAAGAAAATTATTTGCTAGCTGCCTCTGGAAGTGGCAAAAACTCACGATCGGATTCACGGATAATACCTACAGGAAGATAGCGTAGAACATCCGGAGGATGTGCCTTCAGCAAACGAATGCGTTCGTCTTCAATTAGTTGGTCTCTGTTGGGAATAAATACAAAATCAAGATTTAAAATACTAGTTATTAAAGTAAATTGTTTTGATGCTTCATACTTTTTGCGTTGTTCATTTAATAGCATTTCATATTCTTGTAGTACTTCAGCCGTATTTTTGGCATGCTCAGCTCTTCGTTCGTTAATCATTTCTAGTAAGGCCTGCCGATGTGCTTTTTCTTTAAGTTTTTTCTGCTCCTCTTTAAGTCGATCCGCCTTATCGCCTTCATCCACGACTTTTTTCATTTGATTTCTTATCTCCTCCTCCTCGGCCTTTTTTCGATCCTCTTTATCTCGACGAACATCCTTAGTATAACGTTCCAGCTCTGCAGCTGCAAGAGACCGCTCCAATAGCGCCCTTTCAGCTTTTTGACGATGGCGAAAATCGTTTTTGGTTTTACGTTCTTCCACTAGCAGATCAAGCAAAAGCCGTTCACGTTTGCGTTTCTCATTCTGTAAAGTAAAATATTTCCATTAGTCTTTTTAATTCAATCTCTTTGCATTCATCAATTACCTGTATTTCGAATAGCTGCTTTCCTATTTGTTCACTTAATGCCATTTTATGTTCTCGAGCACGACGTTTTTCATCCTGTTGGCGTTGGTTCTCAGCATCACGTTGTTGCATTATGAGGAGAAATTGTTCGTGCTCATCAACTTTCTGTGAGCGTTGCTGCCGCTTTAATAATTCCTGTAATTCCAAAAAATTGTCCATATCTTGCTTAACTTGCTCTCTGTGCACCATTAAATCTTTAAGTTCCTGCGCCTGTTCAGCTTCTATCTTTTTCACAACTTTCGCCATCTCTTCCTTTTCCTTGAGAATTTCTCTATACTCTTCCATTTTTCGTTCATGGGCTTCGGACATTTGCGCTTGCAGCACTTCCCGAAATTGCTCCTTTTTGCGACGTTCCTTTTCTTCCTGCTCACGCAGAATTTCCTTACATCGGACGCGTTCTTTTTCAGCATTTTCTTCCTCCAGTCTCTTCATTGCCCGCTGTTGTTCCTTGCCTCTATCAACTTGAGCTTTTTGTTCTGCAATTGCTTTGGATACATAAGCTGCACGGAGTTGAATTTCTAGCTGACGCAGCTCTTGTGTGTTCTCGCGTAACTGCTGACGGCGCTTTTGTTCCAACAACTTCTCTCTTTTATATTGCTTAAGTTCCGCAGAAATATTAATAGTTTCATTCTCAGCTTTAATTTTAGGGTTTTCTGCAGTTGACTGGATTTCCTGGGCGTGCAGCTGTTTTACACGACGATCTTCTTCGAAAATACATTGGACGAATTGATTAACGCTTTTATTTGATTGGCGTTCCCCTGTAGCTATGGAGCATTTAATATTTTTTAGCATGATGCTTATAAATTTCTTTGCTGAAAAACGTTGATTTATTAATTTAGTAGTTAATATCTTTTAATAATCTTTTCCTATCAAATATGTCTCTTGTGGCAACAAATGTTGAAAGAAAGTAAACAAATTTAAATCTATGTAAGCTACAGCGGCGACATCTAGAGAAGTGGGTAATATAAGAACTAGCAGAAGTGCTGCCACTATTGTCCGAAAAAGAGGCGGGTGCTAAGACATTGCTAAGTGTTTAGACATTACGCCCGGTCACATGATCAAATTTTTCATCAACAAGTCATCAAAAAATTTGACCAACAGAAATATATATGGAATTTTACGAAAAATTTGACATGTGAACACTCATCAAATTGTTGGTCAAATCGTTTGACGAAAATCAAAATATTTTGATTTTTCGGTTGTTTGACCAACGATTTGATGAAAAATTTGACGTGTGAACACTCGTCAAATTTTCTAGTGCGATTTCATCACTTAAAAAAAGATTTCAACGAACACATCAATTCAAAATGCACGATGAAGATTTTTGTAATGATTTTTTAGAAATTTATAGACTACATCCATAACTGGCAGATTAAATCGGAAATTTACAAAAAAAAAGATTATTTAGATATAAAGCATATGGAGTGCTGCTGATGTGTTCACTTCGGTGTGCAAGACAATAATGAAATTTGACAAAAAATTTGATAATATGAACACTTGCGTGGTCAAACTGTTTGACCAATATTTTGATGAAGAATTTGATAATGTGACCGCCCCTATTGTGCTGACACTCAGTAATAAGTAAAATTAGGTCGTATGTTACATTTAGCAGGTTTTGGGAAATCGGAATGCAAGTTACAATTGAATTACTTAATAATTTGATGGTCATTTTTATTCTAATTCAGAAATATTGTAAAAAGAACAAAAAACTTTAAGTTTACAAATCGTATACTTCACAAATTGAATTATAAAACAATATTAATAATAGTCATTTACAAACATGTTTTTGTGCTAAGTTGATATTTTGTATGAAATACGACAAATAATTATGCAAACATTTTGATATAAAATAAAATTCATTAAATAAAAACATAAATATAAATTTATTAAAATTTAGTTCGGTGAATAAATATATAGGAATAATTGAGATCTTTTAATGGTTATGGAACATTAATTTTCCCTCATAGAAAAAATGGTCAAGTATAGAAAGACTACGTATTCTTTTTCTAACAACGTCTGGATTTTTTAAAGGACCTCGAATTTAATTTAACAGCTTAAATATTCGTTGAAAATGTCAACTTACATTCTTCCAACGAACACATACGACATTATTTTACTCTCCAATTTTTGTTAGTTATCAATTTAAGGTGCATCTGAGATCAAATAGCTTTCTCAAATCTCCAACGTTAATTCTCAACAGCATCTCAACACGCGGATTATAGTGCTCTCAACTTAAAAGGCATTTTTTATATGATGATTTTACTTAGTTATCAAGTTGAGAAATTTGTAATTCTCAACTTGATCTCAAAGGCATTTCACTACTTGAGAAATTTGTAGTTCTCAACTTGATATCAAAGGCATTTCTCCAACTTGTCTCATATGGAATATATACATGAAGTCAGAAGTCAGAGAATAAAAACAATATATTGTTTTAGAGTCTTTTATTTTAAATTAAATTAATGCTAACTAATTAACCATCTTTGATAAAATAAAAATATAAGAAATTTTTTTTTAATTAAAGTAACAAAGTTCGTAAAGGTTAACAGTTCATTTTCTTATATTTAGAATTTCAAAATTTATATGTGTAAATTCATTTATATGTATTTAACTATATGTGAATTTATATGTTATTAAATATATTAGAACTTTTTGTCTTTTAGACATTTGAATACTTTATATATAAAAATAGTTAATTTTGCCTAAGTCATTCGTAGCCACCGTTGGAATATTAAACTTAACAGCCCACACTGCGAACTCTTCCTTAAACTTTCCTGATTTGGTCGTTTTTTATGTAACTTCCTATTCTAATTCTGTATCTGAATCATCACTTCCGGTCCCACTTAAGTAATTTTCTGATGAAATATTCGAAGTGGATGAACCCGCCACCAACGCCAAGATTTCCTCTGCGCTATGGTGTTCCGGATGTGCAAGGCTAACCAACTCACTTCAGTTTTTATTTTTTTTTTTTGCTTTTAAGTTTAATTAACGCAATTATTTGTCAAAAATAATACAAAAATGCCAAAAAAAAAGTTTTTAACGTTTTTCTCACTAAATAAATGTCGTTATTTGTACAAAAATGGCACGATTAACCTTAGATTTTTTCACAACTTGACACTTTATCTTTTTGCAAACAATAAAACATATGATTCACCGTTATTGCCAAACTTACATTTTTGCAAATCTAAATAAGTATTGTCACAGAGTTACATATATTTTCTCAAATCTCCCTCAACTCCACCTCAAGTTGAAAAATAGTGTTTGAGAAAATGCTTAGACTCATATGATAGGGAATGTTGAAACTCAACTTGTGGATTATAAATTTCTCAAACGTTACGGAATTTTTTGTTTTGTGTTTGTTGGGAATATTTTCTTAAATCTCCCTCAACTCCAGAAATAACGTTTGAGAAAATGCTTATTCTCAAAAGATAAGGAATGTTGCAACTCAACTTGAGGATTATAAATTTCTCAAACAATGGAGAATTGTTTTCTTGTGTTGCTGGGTCAGTACAAAAATATCTGAATTTGTATGAAAAAATCAACATATGTATGTGATAGTTCTTCGCATAAACGGCAATATTATATTCAAACAATAACAGAGAGTCACATACGACAATGTATTACTGAATATCTCGAAAATTGAAAGAGATATAAAAAAATTGATGATGGCATTCGAAAGATCTCTATTAAAAATTAAAGATGGAATCGTTAACTGAAAACACGCCATTTAACACATACGCCATTATTTTACTCAGGCGACGATGTGTGCTACATTCTCTCAAAATTATTGTTGAAATTCAACAATAACGATTGTTAATTAATTTAACAATTGCCTTGTAAAAATTTACTATTGATTTTCAGTATTAATTTTCTCTTTCAAAAATCTACAATTTTTATTGTACGATTGTTAAATTTATTGTTGCTTTTTTATATTGTTGAATTCGACAATTTGATTGTTCATTTTTTAAATTTGAAAATTTAAATGTCAGGTTAATACAAAATTCAATTCAATAAAATAAAATTTTTTTATGTTGTGGTGACTGCAACATATGGAAAATAATTGTGGAAAACAAAGTTAAATATAACTAGTAACAACTTTTTTTATTAATTTATTTCGTAGCTTAAGTTCTTGCAGCAAAATAAGCATAAGCAAACAAAAAGTTTGCAAGCATTTCATGAAAGAAATGGTGTTCAATGGAGTTCAACAAAGAAAAGAGCAGAGCGTTTCCTTGGAGTATTAATACAGGTTTAAAAATAGTGACATACTATTATTTCTGTGCGTATTTTTTACTATACATATGCCTTTTTTCTTTAGATAATGAAGATAATGTACCATAAGTTCCTAAAGAAATAGCTCCTTCGGTTTGGAGCAAGATCGGAACACTCTTAGGGCTGCGCATAAGGCCCGCAGGTCAATGCGGTTCCTCAAGTTTTTGCTGTTAAGAACCGATTGTGGCGAATCTTTTATGTATAAATAAAATAATATTTTGTATTCTCATTTTATGAAGTAAAGGATATAATGAAATTCCTACTTCAAATCGAAAAATTTGATTTTGCTTTATTTTTTGACAGGCAATTTTTTTTTGCACTAAATTTTTTATATTAAATTTTTTTAACATTTTGATTTTGACACATGTATATACATTTCTGACGTTTTATTTTTGACATTTGACTATTTTTGACATTTTATTTTTGATTTCTTGACATTCGTAAATGACAACTTATTTTTGTAACCATCAAAATTAATTTCGAAAAATTAACAATTTCGATTTCAAACAAGAAATTAACAATTGCATATTGTTAATGCTATTTTAAACAATATTATTGTTATTTTTTTGTTAAAATTAACAATTTTTTCTGAGAGTGTAGCACCGAAGAACTGATAGTGTTTGTCTTTTGTTTTTCAACTCATTTTGACCAGAACTAAAAATATGTTGACCTGTTATTAGTCGAGAAAAAGATCACAAAAAACACAACATCTTATATATAGTTAATAGTTATATATAGTCTTATAGTTAAGGATATCAACACAAAACATATTTCACAAAATAATTAAACATTATTTCGATATAATTTCTACATTGAGGGAAAAATAAATTTTAATATTGCAACGATATTAAGATTCAAAAAATTTCGATAATCCAGTCCTCATAGAGTAGTCTTATTTTAACAAAACGAAAACAACTTTTTAAACTTTAATTTATGCACACAACAACAGATCTGTTCCCTTACTTATCAATTACTTACTCCCTTCTTATCATGCACACAACAACAGATCTGTTCCCTTACTTATCAAGCAAAAACAACTTAAATTCGAAATTTAAAGTAAAAATTCTCTCAGAAAGAGTATAAAATGCAAACTATTGTTATCTTGTTCATATTCTCACCACATTTTACTAGACAAAATTTTTCGAGTAAAAATTTTAAACTTTTGTAGTGGAGAGAAAATGATTTCTTTTCTCATTTTCGCTATCTTTTACTACTTTTAAGAGTATAGGAGTGTTGGAGTAAAAAGAGTGAAAGCTTTTAAGAACTTTTGCGTACGTAAATAAAATGTTCTTATAATTTTTTTGAGAGCATAGTGCAATAGTTAAAAGTTAATGCTTGAATCGAAATTTTTTTGAGTTTCGGTATCATTATCATTTTATGATAAATTTAGTATCGGAAAATTTTCAAATTTCAATATAGAAAAACTATCGATAAATTTAATAATCGAGAACTGCTTTGCTGGGAATAAAGTTGAATACAAATCGAATGATTTGAAAGTTTTTATTTTCGATACCTTGTATAGATTTACTAACCTGTTCTGTAAAATGTTTCAAGTAAATCTTGATATGTTCTGAAAATGAGCTCAAACTTTAATGAAATATCAAAAATATTGTTAAATATTCTTTACATATAACTTTTTTTGCATTCACTAGATAGCATTTGAGAGCATAATTTCTTAAACCGTCGATGTTGAGAGTGCGAGAACTCGACTTTTTTTCTAATTTTGAGTTCAATATTTTCGATAAAACAATACGAATCAATATCAGAGGTTAGAATTGTTTAATAGATTAAAAATGGAAAAAATGCAGAATACTCAAAGAGGGCAGAAAAAGTTCAGAATTTTTCGGAAAAAGAAAACGCCATCAGTGAGCTGATACAGGCGTGAGTTCAAGGGAGTTAAATCCTTTACAGACGTTCAATATTTTGATGCAACAGAGAAGTTGTTCGAAGAACTTGTTTTAAGATTAATTTACATGCGAACTTTTTTACTTAAATATGCGAAAAATGTTGCTTTCGTTATTTTCGTTTTGAATTTATTCGAGCTTTGCATATGCACGTCTGCATGTTGACATCTACAGAAGAGATGAGGAAGTAGGAAGGTGAAATGTTCGTGGGGCAAGAATTTTAAAATTTTTAAAAACTCTGCGGCTCACTGTGATTTGACATTTTTCATTTGTATTTTTTCCAGTTAGTTGGGCAATATTCCTTTGTGAAAATTGATTTAAATGTGAATTAAGATATTTAAGTGCATTTAAGCTTCGATAGAGTTCCAACAACGAAGAGATATTGGATTGAATTGTTCAAGGTTGAAGTGAGGCAGGTGATGTGTGTAAAGATTTGGCAGCTGCCTCACAACAAAGAGTCGGTGAAGTGAGGCAAATGTAAGCAGGCACCATTGTATTATTTGAAAGAGATATTTACTACCTTTTTTTTATATGTAAGATTAACGACAATAATTTAATTTTTTTGGAACTAATTTATAAAAAAATATGTATTTATAAGACGTGTTCTCTGTATTTTTAAGAAAATTTCACATTTTGTCGTTTTATTTATTAGATTTTAAAGTATTATATTATTGTTTAATTCTTTCATTAAAACACCAGCATTAAAATCGTTATATCTCATAAAAGTATTGAGTAATACAATAACAGTAACAGTTTTATAATTAAAAAATAAGATTATGAAACAACTCTTAAAGGATGAAATTACTTATAAAATATTTTCAAACCTAATTAATACTTTAAATAGCAAAAGCATAAATTTCGGTAAGGGGCTGTTAATAAATTACGTGACATGTCTTAGGCCAATTTATTGACAGCCCTCCCATATGTCATACATCATCACAAAGTCTTGAACCGCCTTTCCCCTCGAGGTAACGACTAACTTTTACGTTTCTAAATTTTTTGGGGTTTTTTATAATTTAGCAGCTTGTTATAAAAAAAGCGTTATATTTAAATAATATGGAAATTCACGTTGTCCTACTGTATTTGACCAACAAAACTAAACACAAACTAAATGAATGCTTTTCGGACGTTAACAAGAATACCGACCCGTGCCGATACGTTATAAATTCGATGTTCGACAATTGTGAAAATTGTTTGTTTTAGTTTTTATAACACTTTAATGTACGCTTTGAACGTGAAGATATAACAGCTGTTTCCGATGACTGCTTTAGAGTAAGAATTAACACTGCAGTCAAGCAAAAAAACTATTTAAATGAAGCTGCTATACTTGTTGAAGGTGTTTCAAATGTTAGCTGTCTTTTTTGGTTTGTGTTCCGTTCGTTTTATTAGCTGCGTTTTTTTATTGATAAAAAATGACTGGAATATTACAATAAAATCAAATTTTATTAAAATTTAAAAAGTAAATACAAAAATTTTTTGTGACGTAATACACGACTGACCCCCCCCCTCGACCAACCTCGTCACAAATGTTCGACGCCTTCCCCTGTAAAAGTGGTAATTTATGAACAGAAGGAAGGCGAAAATCGGCTCAGCTGTTCAGTCCTATTACATACTCATAAAGAAATTGAAATTATCAAAAATTAAACATTTTTTTGTACATTAAGAATATGGCGTCACAGTAGGGTCAATTATATTTTTTTATATGAAGGCATATATTAACGGTAAAGGATTATTACACAAATGCAATGAAACCCCTAAGTGCACACAGTATCTTATACGAACTACTCAAACAATTTCTTTAAATATATTTTTAAAACTTCTTCAATATGCCAATTAAATTTCTGAGAATAGTTGAAAAAAGAGATTGAGGAAAATTTAAAAATGTTTGTAATTTACAGGGAATAATCTCAGATTGTATTTTTAGAAAAACAATTTAGATAGTTTAGTGATATATCTAGGATGCTTCAAAAATGCTTTCAAAAAGTTTTTCTTCCAGACCCATCAACTAAATGGTTGTAATCTCGCCACTAGGCAAAACTAAATGGTTGTATTTCTAATCGAAAGCGGAGCTTTTATTTACACATGTTCATCGTGTTTTGAAATTAATACAAATTTGGTACTGCTTTATTTTGTTGCTCCATTTACCCTAGTAAATACACTAGTGCAAATTTTCATCGTCCAAAAATTTGAAATGCTGATTTTCTTTGTTATTCACTTTTGTGAGCTGACTCAGAAAAGTTAAATTTCATTTCAACTATCGATTGCCGTTATTTTTGTTTCTCTAACAAATGTCAATGCTTTACGAGCTCTCAAAAATTCAGCGTGCTTTAAAAATTAGCTAACCTAGCTAAGCGAAAAATATTTAACCTATAACCTTAATAATACACTATTTTATTAAGAATATTCATGTATTATTTTGCTTTTATGACCAATGCAAAATAAAAAAGACCTTTTTTATTTTAAAGATTCCTTTGCTGTAAGCGAGTATTTCATATGCTATATACATAATATTTTTATTTATCTTCTTTATTGACCAACAATTCAATTAAAAATTTGACAATATAAACACCCCTTTATGTGTTGTCACCAGTAAACAGGCTTGCTATGAATATAAATCATTTTCTCACCACGAAAATCGTCAAAATTGTCATTTGATAAAACGCAGTACTACAATACAATACAATTTTTCTTTATTCATTCACATATTCATACATATACGTATACATATAGTTTTAATTCCTTTAATGTTATTAATGTTATTTCATGTTATTAATATAAAATTAAAAAATAAATAAATAATGTTTAAATATTTAAAGATACAATTAAAGTTTGAAACACATAAAAAAAATTTTACCAGAATTTGAGTTTAAGGTATTATTGTACCTTTCGTTCTGATAAAAAGTCTAAATCAAGGATATAATAGGACAGTCTACTTTGGCTTCTATTAGTATAAATTTGTGTAATTGTATTTTTTTGTTAATTCTTTTTTTATGTCCAAATCATAAAAAATCTAATTGTTCAGTCTTAAATGATATTTTGTATATAATATACCTTTCAACGTTTCTGTGCTCAAAATGCTTTTAATTTTCGTTTTATTTAAGTTTATTTGAGAAAACGTGCGTTCAACGTTTGCTAATGAATTAAGCAAGGTCAAATAATAAAAATGGATTTTCCCAAAAAAGGAAATGCCAAAAATTTGTTCCCACTTCTGATCGACCAAACTGTTTTCCAGAAATATTCAATTTCAACTTCTTCTTCTGAATCACTAACAAGATTAGCGAAATCTAAATTTAAAACTTTACGGAACTCAGAATCAAGTCTTTGAAAGTCGTTTTCTGAAACCAGTGGCTCTATTCCGTAACTCTACCGTAACAAAATTTGTGTACACAAAAATAAAAATTGCATATTCACTCTAAATGTACACTTCTTAAACTCAAGTGGTTCTGTAAACTGAAATGTACACTGAAATGCTAAATAAAAAATACAATTGCTGAATAAAAATTTGTGGCTCTCCATTTCAAAATAGTGATGAAAGAATTTGAATGAGAAATAATTCAGTTGTAAATCTAAGTAAACATTATTCTAGACAAATACTGTTTGCTTGTTTGAACAAAATAATTTATTCCTTGACTGACAACAAAATTTTTAAAAATAATACAGCAATAATACAGCAGCCGGGTATAGCCCAACAACAATTGTACAACAAAATTAAAATATTCACAGAAAAAATATCGGTGAATAAAATTTGTTGATTGTATACACTTTTTTGAAGTTCATCAAACTCATTTCCAAAGCTAGTGAATCAGAAACTGGATGTGTACAAAATATTTAGTGCACACTGCTTTTTCTACAGTTAGAGAATAGGGCTCCAGATTAGGAAATAGCTTCAACAAATCGGTTGAAAAAAAGATTTCTCTATTATTATTTTTTGTTTTTTTTTTTTTGATCGATGAGAGCAATAGATTTGGAAATGCGAATAAAATCGAAACATTTGAACAACTGATCGCATAATTTTGTGTAAAAAGAATGCAAGTATTTTTAAATGTTAGTATCTCTATTAGAATTCTCTTATATGATAATTCCTCTAACTTAAATTTTACCTCAACACCCAAATAAAGCTGCACCAAATTAATAAAGAAGAAATTAAATTTGAATCCGAACTTTACTCTCGTCATTTTTGGCAAAATAAATAAAGAAAAACTTCAGGTCATAATTGAAGCCAAGAAACGTCAAAATGACGATAAATTGTCAATAATAGCAACCCTGCCAGTAAATGCCACATCAAAGCTGAGGCACAAACCATCAGGAATTCCTTTTTTGCGTACGTGACGTTCATATCGTCGGTATGTTCCTCGTACATTCTATTGTAAGAGTTGCCATGTCACTTTGTATTATAAATTCTTCACGCGATTATTGAACACGCACAACTGTAACATTTTTAATAAAATGGCACAAAAAACATGGTATCGTACGTACAGACCATCTGAGCAAACAAAAAAAAAAAAAAATCTGAGTTCGTTCAATAGGTCTAAACACTCTGTCCAGACGATCAATGTTCGCTGTGTCCCGGCTTATACTCGTCAAGACTTGACAGCAAAGTCTTGAGTTTAATGGAAAGAGGAGCATAACAAAGAAAGAGGAAATAACAGACTTCAACGTATTGTCAGTGTATGAGTTTATACTTTGTTCTTTCGTTGTTCATTTATTTATTATTTCATATCAGAAGAAAATATTAAACACTTGATCATAACCTCTTGCTCTTGCTCTTGTTCTTGCTCAATCTTAAACGTTTAGTTTAAAATTTTTGACAAGTGTAAGTCGGGAATATAGGTCCATTTTCCACACGTCAAGTTTTCTTGAAAGCAAGTCGAGTTTGTGGGATATCGGAACATATAGGAATATCATATAGGAAAGGGGAAGGAATAGACTTGAATGTACCTTCAAGTTTTTGATCTATTTCCCTTGCTCACATAATATTTTTCATATGTATCTCTTTCTTATTCTTTCGGACTTGATCGTCAACTCTTGATTTGTGTAAACTGAATCGTCAATTTTAAAAGAGAATGTCAAAAACTTGACCGTCAAGACTTGACGAGTGGAAACCGGGACTAAAGCGAACAGTTTTCGCCCGGTCTACACAGTAAATAAGGGCGAAGGAACGAATATTATTTCATTAGCCCTTACTAACATGTTGCTAACAAGATTGTTTGCGCTTGATGTTCATACGGTCTGGATGGCACTCTGAACGGAGTTTAGAGAATACATTTCCTTCTTAAACCAAACTAATAAATAAATAATAAATGTAATAAAATAAAATAATATAATCAAAATTCGTTTTGTATATTTCTACTTTAAACTCGCAAAAGAATGGCAACTATGGCAATAACGTAGAGTTTTTATCGTTTTGTAGTTTTCATTGTCATTTACGTGTTCGTTTTCATTCTCAAATGGTGGACACGAAAGCAAGTACTCAAAATAATAAACTCTTTATTTCGCGCAGTTTTTCAATGTAAAATGGGACTGAAATATTTAATTGCTTTAAATAAAATATTTTAAAGAATAAAATTTATGCTAAATGATATCGCGATTGAGTGAATGAAAAGTGAAAATACAGTTTCTTCCTACAATCGAGCGCAATAGAGTGCAAACGAAGTGTAAAAATGAAATAAAAAAATTTACGGAATGTGCATAAAGAGCAACAATAATTAAAAGAAAAGAAAAAATACGAACTTTGAACAGTTGCAGTGCGTAGTGAATCAAAAAAGAAAAAGAAAAAAAAAAATAAATAAAATATATCTATTATATCGCTTAAACGAAAACTTCTGGCAAAAAAGGAAAACAACCATTTTTATAATATATACCCTAAACATTTTAAGATGTCGTCTAATCGCTTAAACGCCGCAGAAAAAGACTTGGAAAAATTCATAAAATTCCTGGCGCTGAAGTCGACGCAGGTCGTAGTGCAGTCACGCCTTGGCGAGAAAATCCAAACGCAGTGCAATCCACTGGCTTCAGGCAGCGACTGGTTCAATATGGTTATCCAAGATCACCCGGACGTCTACGCTGAAACGAAACAGGCGTTGAATCTAACGCAAGGTGAAAGTATTTTGCAACGTTTGCCGCTGTCCGTCGAAATCTCGCTAAAAACGGTTGAGGGTGATCAAATGATACTCGAGGTGTGGTCCCTGGACTTGCAACAGACATTGCAGCAGCAGCAAAGAGCTCAAGGAACTGATAAAGTTGATGGGAAAGCTGAAAGCGAGCAAGCAGCTGCTGCAACTAACAACCAAAAAGCGGCTGCTACAACTAACAATCAAAAAACGGCCAATGGTGTTGCCGCCACCTCAACCGAATACACTCTCAAAGCAGCGCACGCAATCTACAATCGCATGGGAATTTTGCTCAAGTCCCTGATTTCACTCACACGTGCCACACCTGCCTACAAGTTGTCGCGACGTCAGTCTGCCGATTCGTATGGAATCTACTACCGTATCTACGTGGACAAACCGCAGATACACATGCTAGGGGAGGGCTATAAGAATGTAAAAATCGGTCAGTTGAACACCATTGTTGGAACCATTTCCATGTCTGTGGCTTACCGTACCAAAATGACGATAACACCTACATCACAACAGCCGGGCAAGATCACCGAAGCCCAAATTATGCTCAAGTCTGATCACTTTCGTCGCGATGCCACACCACAACAAGGTAATGCGCGTTTTCATCATATAAAAAAGGCGGCGGAACGCAAAGTTATCGACATTGAGAAACCTTTGCGACCGGGTGCATTTACAGACATCTCTAAGCTGAAGCAATACACTGAAGAAGACTTTATTTTGCCCGAAACACCGCCCTTCGACTGGCTGCTAAAACGCACGCGTCACGAGAGTGGTTGTAGTAGTGGCGGCAGCGGTTCCTTGGAGTCACTCAATCGCAAATCAGCTTCACCCACTTCTCCGCTCGGTAATGGGCATCAGCACAATATCAACAACAACGCTCAGGCTAGCGTAACCAGCAACAACAACACTAATAATAACAACAACGTCATCGCATTCAAGAGTTTTGAGAACGAGGAAAACTTGAAATCGAATTCAAGTTTGCAGTCGCCCATCAAAAGTCTGTTGGTAGCGGCTGTCCCAACGCCAGCGTCCTCTAGTGCAACAGCAGCACGTTCACGTAATGGTTCCACCTCCACCCTCCCGCCTAACGATGAAGACAACCTGCTAAAGGAACTTAACTTTCCATTCGCGTCACCCACATCACACGTCAATGATTTGGCGAAGTTCTATCGTGACTGCTATCATGCACCGCCACTTTTGGGCTTAAGCGTTCCCTGCGAGATGAGCTGCCTAGCGGAAGCAGGCAGTTGTGCAGCTGCAGCCAATGTGGCTATAGCAGAGACAGCGGTCGATGATTTGTCAAAGCAGCTGGAGTTATTCGAGACTTCGCTCGTGGACTATGACAAACTTGTGTCACAGCTTACGTTAACAACATCCTCATCAACGGAGAGTCGCAACAGCGGCCTACAGATGAGCAACTAAGCTGAGCGCCAAGAAGCTGGTGATGATGAATGAAGTCTGATGTGAGCCATTCTTTATGTTATTTGGTTTTGTTGTCTAGTTAAGATAGGAAATTTTTGTTATCTTGTATCTAAGCATTAAATGATTGGGAGCTATTGCACTGAACCAGTTTTTTCTCTAAGTCATCGCTAAAAATTAATGCATCAAAAGAATGTGCATAGAATAAGCTACTGCATTTTTTTATTTATATCTAATTTAAATAAATAGATGTGCTGTGATTTGCCCGATGTGTGCTAATATGTGCCGCATTGAAAATAACACTTTTTTAAGTAGTATTATATATATATGAAGTAGTGCATTTCTAACTAAGCCGCCGTTCATTTTATCAAAAATTCGGAAATTGTGCTGTGATGCGCTTGAGTTGTCTTACAATTTGCTGTGGAAAGATTCATTTTGATTTTAATTTTTTATTTAAACAGCACAAGTTCTTAATTATGTTTAGAATAACTGGAAGTGTGCTCTAATGAAATTTACAATACATTTAAAAGGCGAAATAAAAGGGTGTATAATTTTTCAAAAATGACAAACGAGCAATTCAAGTAAAAACTTCATATATTCTAATAACACTTGAAAATAATGTTTGCAGGAGACAACAAACTTTTTTGATAATTCAATACTCACAGCTGAAATAAGAAATGTGAAATACTAAATAGTAAAAATCATACCATTTGAATAAATATTGTTTCCTTGTACGGCACATGAATGCAAACATTGGGCACATCGCAGCGTAAATATTTTTTAATAAGAAATCAAAAGTGGCGGAGCTAACTTCTCATGCACAGCATCAAAATAGCCAAATTATGTTGTCATGAAAATGACCCTGCGTTTTTTCGAAACTATACAAATATAAATTTCATTATGCGTCAACGTGACTTCAAACCTTCAATTGTAAAAATAACAAAATATTTCTTTAAAATATTTTTGTTTCCATCGTTTATATTTATGATAATTTTATACCCCATAAATGTTCATAACTAATTTATGACTAATTGTTAAAGTTATTGATAAGAGTTTAGAGAAAACTAGGCAAAATCCTATTCAAGGCATAAAATAAAAACAAACAATAAAGGGGCTATTTTTTCTGATGTTTACTTACATTGTGACATTTTAAATTATATGGCTTCACATAACTACATATTTATTGTTAAGTTAAACCTATTAAATATTAAATATTATAAACAACATGTTAACTTAAGCGAGACTAAATTGATAAAGAATTCATTAAAATATGTTTCATACTTTTTATTTTGAAAACTACATACATACTCTAAGACTAATTTTGTAATTTTCAATCATAATAAAAATAATACTTTATATACACAAAAATTGAAATATTATAAAGCTTAAAAATATAACACAAAAATTATTATATATACAATATGAATAACTTTAGTTAGCTACATAAATTAAGCTCTCACCAAGCATACAAAGTATATATGAAAATATAGTTTTTTTAATCATACAACCATAAATAAATATATATAAATTCATGTACATCTTTGTTAAATCAGTGTTAAAGCTTTTTTCCCCAAATTAAAATAAAACAAAATATTGAGCGTATGCTAAAGAAAATCTTAACACTTGTTGCGAATTAACTGACGTTTTTATGTGTATATATATAAAAATATGTAACATACCATATAACTTGTCAAAACATAGACATTTTCATAACGATGATAAAAAAAAAACATAGAACAATTTCTGTTAAATGATATAAAAATACTAAATATGCAGTCTTAAAAATATTCTAGCAATTTTTATAAAACATATATAAAATTTTATTTGATTTTACCGCTTTAACAGAATAAATAAAAACAGAAAGGTAAAACGAAAAAAACCAAATAACAACTGCTAAATTGCAAACAAAACTATTGTTCCTCATATATGCAGACAAATTAAAAACTATGTATGAGGGTCCGACAATAAGCAGGTCGAAAAACTTATACTATTGAAGGCATATTAAGAAAACAAAACACGTTGTCGGCCGCAATGATATTTGTTGCAATATAGCTCATAGAATCGATATAGTTACTCAATCGAATTGTGAAATTGAAGAAAAAAAAAAACCAAACAAAATTAAACAAATACAAACACTGCTACTTGTTACAAACATAAGAGCTGCAGAATGTTACAAACGAAATAATGCGAAATTTTCAAAAATAATGAAACAATATGAAACAAATAACAAGCAGTTGCTAGTTTTTACTAATAATTGCTTTAATTAAGATAAACTTTTTTCTCACTATACTTCAGAACCTTAGAATTATTAGCTCATTTTACTACTTATTTCTTTTAATGATTTTACATTATTTTACTTGACTGATTCTTGCTCGCGTATCTTTAAAGATAAAGTTTTAATTTGTTTTAGTCTAAAGTTCAATTTCTTGTTTTTGTATTGTTCTTTGTGGGTATAGCTATTTTGATTTGCAACAAAGTGGTTTATTTTTTGTTATTTTTTTCTTTATTTTTGCCAAGAGTCGATCGACCTGTTTTTTTTTTGCATATAAATAAATAAAAGTCGATATATTTAAATTAAAGTTGAAGCGTAAATAATTTAAATGAATGGAAATTTTATTTTTATTTTGTTGCATTTCGTTAAGAGAACATTTAAATGGAAATGTATTACATAAAATCCTAACAGCTGTAGATATAAGTTATGTTACTCATTAACTTTGTAAATAAATGCATATAATAGCTACATACTACAAATACATTTATTAACACATTTCTTTATAAATATAACAATATAAAATATTTAAAAAGATAGCAAACAGAATGAAAAAAATAAGAGATAAAGTTATAAAATACGCTTTGAGTGCTTTGCGCGGCTTAAAGCAGCTGCCAAGTGAGTTTATTTGCTTAGCACAGCACAGCACAGCACAGCACAGCAAAATATAAACAATAACAACAACAACAACAAACAAACAGCAGGATCAGTGAAAAACAACAACAAGTAACACTAAAGGCGAGTACATTTTACATATAATTGTTGCATCTCATAAATGATTTATAAATAGATTTGGTATTAGTTTTTGGCGCCCAGTCATTGTTGTTGTTGTTGTTGTTGTTGCTACATATCTAGCTGACAAATGAAGTAGCAACAGCTACAGCCTGCTTTTCATGTGTGCAGCTGCACTTCAGTGCGTTTGCGTTGGCGTTGTGTCTATTGCCGCCAACATGATGCAAAGCAACAAACATTTTTTTTTTTTTTTATTCCAAACACCCACTTTTTGCTCTTTGATTTTCATTAATTTCATTTAAGAAATTTCATGCTTTATATATAGTCAAATATTATGTATTTTTTCTTGTTAAATTGTAATGTTAAGAAAAATGCTTCTTCTAATTACATCAAACTTTTATTGAATAAGCATATTAAAGCATAACTTATATTTTACAAAAAAAAAAAAAAATAAAATTGAATGTAGTATAAACGAAATGTGATTATGTGTTTTTTTATTTCCTTATTTTGTTTGCTTATCTGGCATTCCAATGGGGCGTCGACATTCGTCTTCGGGATTTACCATTGATAATAATTTTGTTTTACATGATTTTTGCGAGTTTGTTTTTATTTCCTTCTCAGTACATGTCTGGAATTCCCCTTTTATTTTTAAATTCATCTTTTGTAAAAGGTAAGAATGATACACTTATAATTTCATTTTATGTTACGAGCTCTATAGTTAATTTTTTTTTTTTTTTTTTGAGCCACACCTCTATTTGGCATTTATCAATTTCATTAGCAATGTGATTCATAAGAAGGTCTGTATGAATAATATTAAAATTTTGAATTATTCAGTAATTTTTTCGTTTATAATAACTTTTGATTAACGGATTGTCCATAATTTTTTGAGATTTAGAGATTTGGTGTTAAGGGGGTAATCTACTGTAGCGAATGAAAAAAAATGAACAGCTTTTAATTAGTTTTTCCTCGTAGAATATAAGTTACAACAAGTTGTAAGTAACATTATCTGTTATCATATATTTTTAGGATTAACTAAAAATATTTTTAAAAGGCCATTATATAATTTCTTTTATAACTGTACATATATTCTATTTTTATACCCCAACGCGTGCTGCGTAAGGCGTATATTAACTTTGTCATTCCTTTTGTAACGCCAGGAAGGAGGCGTGGCAGGTACAGAAAAATATATATATTTCCGTGTGTCTGTCTGTCCGTCTGTCGACACGATTACGGCCGCAATTTTAAAGCTATCGCGATGAAATTCAAAATATAAGTTTATTTTTAAAAAGGGAGAACAAGTTCGAAAATGGGCCAAATCGGATGAAAACCACGCCTTCCTCCCATTTTTTTTATGACTTTATATTAACCGTAAAATGTCTTTAAAATCCACAAAAATTAAAAAAATTCATTGAATTTGCAATTTGGCACGTAAGCTTCGCTCTTCAATCTTAATCCTGGCTATGGAATTTGGAAAAATCGGATGAAAACCACGCCTACCTCCCATACAAAGTGGCTTTATTTTAAACGTAAAATCTTAAAAATCTGCAAAAATTAAAGATATGTTTTAAAATTTTACAAATTGCTTTGATATTTAATATAAACCATCTGTATGATATATGGCAAAATCGGACGAAAACCACGCCCACTTCCCATACAAAGTGGCTTTATTTAAAACGTAAAATCTCTTAAAAATCCACAAAAATTAAAGAAATGTCTTGAAATTTGGCACATTAGCTTTGATATATATAATATGAACGCCTACCTCCAATACAAAGTGACGTCATCAATGTCATCGTGTATGTCGTGGCTAAATACTTCAAACATACTCCAAAATGGCAGCGGGGGGGTATTTTAGCATCGGTACCCTGCCGAAGCTCCATCCTTACTAGTTATAACTGTACACAATATTCTAACTGTAATTTTAATCTAAAAAATTGAGTTTTTTTTCATTTAATTTAAGAAAAAAAAAAATAATTTAAAATTGTATAATAGGTACCAGAGAACTGCACAAGCCTGCTTGAAATTCAAGCTTTTTCAAGTACTTGAATTCGAGTATGTATCCAAACTTGAAAAAGCAAGCAAGTCATTACAAGTCATATCCAAGCTTTCTCGTTGGCTTGGCTTGTTGAGACTTACTATGTCGGGTAATAAAGTTGAAAAGCTTGAAACGATCGGCAAAAGCTTGTAAACTCGCAAGTATCCAATTTATTGAATTTAAAGCAAGTATCCGAAAAAATTCAATTAGCTTGTTTAGGAAAATCTTAAGCGTATTAAGACTTTTAAGTGTTCTGTGGACTCCGTGGTTGGCAGTTTTAGGGGGTAAAATGTATTTTTAAGAGTTTTAAACACCATTTATCAGTGTTAAGGAGTCGCTGACTTTGAATCTGATGTCAGAATTTAAAAATTCAAGATGGTTATTAGTGTTGCCACCTAAAATTTTTTTATTTTCACATATTCGGTGCTGAAGCAAACACTAGATAAAAATGGGTCGCTGAGTCAGAATCCGTTGCCAGAATTTAAAAATTGTGTAATTTTTTTTATAACAATGTTGCCACCTACAAAAATGTATTTTTAAGAGTTTTAAACATCGTTTAACAGTGTTAAGGGGTCGCTGACTTCGAATCTCAAAATTCGCTCTCGCTCTTTCGAGTTATCATTTATAAAAACAGAAACAATGAATAATCTTTTCAGAGCAATTCGTTGAACGCTACGCTCTCACATAAACTCCTCTAACACTTGTATTGGTTATTCGTACGTGTACAAAGAGCGCTCATCGTTGTAAAAACATCGTCACTGTTTTCATTACTGGAGTTCTGCAAATGATGTGCTCTTTATATGAGCTGAAAATCATTTGAATTCATCAATGATAAGTATTTTGATACTTATCATTTTGATATTTGCTTATTAAGAAGCAATATAGGTAAAAAATAACCATTTTTGTGGGCTTCTAAGGGGGGAGGCATTTTGGAGACACACACAAATAGAGGGGTCTATTAACCCCCCTATTTTCCACATTTTTAGGGAGATGTCGAAACACGTGTTTAACTGTCCACTGTAAGTCAAACTGTAAGTCAAACACGTGTTTCGGTGCCTCCCTCAAAATATGGTGAACGGGGGCTTCCTCCTATAGTAACCCCCAAAAAATAGTTAGAATTTACCTATTTTGCTTCCCCTTCGAGATATGAGACAACATAAAATCGAGAGATATCGAAAAATTTTCGAAAAAATAGAAAAAGTGCCATATTTTAAAAGGGGACCAAAATAGGTAAAAATTAACCATTTTTTGGTGCTTTCTGAGGGGTGACAGAATTTCTGAGATGCACAAATAGAGGGGTCTATCAGTCCCCCATTTTGCACATTTTTAGGGAGGAACATCAAAACACGTGTTTAACTGTCCACTGTAAGTTAAATTGTAAGGCAAACACATGTTTGGGCTCTCCTTAAAAAGATTGCAAATGGGGGCAGATAGACCCCCTTTTTGTGTGTCTCAAAAGTACTTCCTCCTATAGTAACCCCCAAAAAATAGTTAGAATTTACCTATTTTGCTTCCCCTTCGAGATATGAGACAACATAAAATCGAAAGATATCGAAAAATTTTGGAAAAAATAGAAAAAGTGCCATATTTTAAAAGGGAACCAAAATAGGTAAAAATTAACCATTTTTTGGTGCTTTCTGAGGGGGGACAGAATTTCTGAGACGCACAAATAGAGGGGTCTATCAGTCCCCCATTTTGCACATTTTTAGGGAGGAACATCAAAACACGTGTTTAACTGTCCACTGTAAGTTAAATTGTAAGGCAAACACATGTTTTTCCCCCCTTAAAAAGATTGCAAATGGGGGCAGATAGACCCCTCTATTTGTGTTTAAACTCAGTCAAACTCAAACAGAAAACAAACTCCAATAGAAACGAATGATAAAAAAATTATGACATCAAAATCAAACTCACTCAGTTCTCACTGTATGTAACCAATGAGTATATATTTACAAGAGAATTTTTCTCGCTCTTGTGTTTTAACTCATTGCAAATGTAGCAAGAAAATAAGAGTCTTCGGAACTATTTTCGAAATTTTATCTTCGAAAACAGCGCTGTCTGTATTTGTGCAGTCGCCGCCATGACTGTTGTGTGCTCTCAGAATCTATTAAACTAAATATATACTCATTGCTTATGCTCTGCAAAAGCGCATGCTGTGAACAACAACAACGAAAGAGAAATGAAAATAAGCGATTCGCTCACTCATTCGGAGATTAACGAATGATCGCTCGTTTGTTTTTCATTTCCAATGAAAGAAACAAAACGAAATGCACTGAGTTGAGTTGTATTGAGGTAAGTGAGGGATATTCTACTCCTCAATGATAAGTATTTACGAACTCTGGCACTAGTTCGACAGAACAACAATAAAACAAACAAATGAGAACAAGCGAGATAGAAGTGAATAGAGAGCTGACCTGTCCGCATCTGCATTCAATCTGGCCACAGTCTAAGGTTGCGACCATACAGAACGCTTATTGCTGAGCCGAGCCGAAAAACACATTGGAGCAAGCGTTAACTATGTTCGCAACCTAATTATTCCAAAGTCTGGCTCATGTAAGCCATTGTTGTGACGTCAGCTATGCTAGTCAAAGTCATGGTGTAATTAAAAGCGGGTGCAGTCTGCCAACGGAAGCGTTTGCTCTTAGCATTAAATGTAAAATTATATATAGTTTTGATTGAAGAATTAAACACACTTTTAAGTTTATACATTTTTTTTTTAAGTTTATTAATAAAATCAACAGCAACATATTTTAGTTTCACGCAAAATTTGAATGAATGCATAGTTAAGTATACAATTAACTAAAATTCCAAAAAAATTACCTAATTCCCTATAAAAGCATTAAAAATGTCCCAAAAAATCCATAAAAATGCCATAAAGTCTTAAATTAATGAATATGTTTTTAATTGTTTCTAATTAAAATATTTGGACCTACATTTATTTGCAGTAAATTACAATGTACATTTTTAAATTATCACAATAAGCAACCATCTATTATTGGTATAACAGGTCCTCTATATCGAAAAACCATACTTAGCATATTTAGATTTTCATTAGGATTCATAAGTTTTGCTTAAATCAAAATTTTTTTTTGCTATCAATTTCATTAATAAACTTGAAAAACAATTTATAAACTTAAAATTTTGTGCATGTTTATTCCTTCAATTTTACATCCAATGCTAAAAGCTAACGCTTCCGTCGGCAGCCCTGACGACTGCACCCCGGTTTTTTAAAACTTTTAGGTTCACATAAAAGAGAATTAACTTTAAAATTAGATATTGATCATAAAAATCGGTCTATTATTTTTCTCGCAATCTTGTACGCAAATATAAAAAAACGTTACAAGGGGCATTCTTTTTGAAGTAATTCAACTAAAATTTAAAAGTACACTACAGTCTTGCATATCTCGCTAATTCTTCCGTTTAAGATAATCTAAATCTAGGTCATAAATTTGTCAATTAGAACACAATTTTATATTCAAGTTTGCAATTATAGTTATATTAATTTCTTCCAGTTAAGTTGTTCTTTCCCTACTAACTTATGTGTATACTTCTTTATCCTTCTTAAATTTTTTATAAAGGCTTAAGCCTGGTTTTCACTGTCAGTTTTATGACGACATAAAACTTAATCAATTAAAATATCACCTAAATAAAATTTTTCTATATATTTTGTATAGCTCAATTCAATAATTCGGTTGTTTTTAATTTTTCTCCATTGTCAAACATGTAGAACAAAATGCCAACGTTTTGGCATTTTTCATTGGATTGACAGCAATTGACCATTGAAACTGACATGTGAAAACCAAGCATTACGAAATAAAAATCACACTTTAAATTAAGTTTCTACTATATAAATTTTTACCTAGTGGTCTGACAACGTGACTGTCGTTCTTGTTAGATTTTTATTGGAATATGCCATATAAGTGTGTATTAGCAAATGATTAACAAAAGGTGTGAAATAGTGTTACAACAGTTAAAATAACTAAGTCACGTGCCATTCGAAACGCTCACTCATATATATTGACAAAGTTTAAAAGTTTGTAATATAGTATGATAAGATGTAATTTTTATCAAATGAAGTGTACCGGCAAATACAAGAATCGCTTGTGACAAGTTGAAATAAAATCAACAACTTGTATAATATATGCTCTGTTTTTATAAAGCCTTTTTTTATTTTTTGCAAATCTTATCAAGTTTTTCAGTAAACAATATATAAATAGTTGAATGTAGTGTAGTGTGTTGTTTTTTAGTTAATTTTTTTTGAATATTTTTAATAAATTTAAACTTATATATACGAACGGACAAACATATATGCATGTGTTTGTAAAGCATTAACGAGCATTTAAGTGTTTTGTTTACAAGAGTTTCGAAATTATTTAATTTTCGTTATTTTTAGTGCTGCGATCCCGATAACTTGATTGCATTAAATTTAAATTATAATTATAGTAGTTCAGAGGCATAGAGGCAACTTTGGCCGAACAGTTAAGTGCGTGACCCGTATGCCAAAGAACAGTGGTAGATCGTGGTTCAAATATCATCTGACACAGAAAATTGTTTTCAATAAACAATAAACGAAGCAAGCGGGTACAGTGATACTCATGCTCAAATTCTCTCTTTTTACACAGGCTCGCATGTGAGGCCACTGTTTTTCGTCAGTCAACATTCAAGAGTCAACCCACAAAAAAATTTGCCTTTGAGTGACAGTCAGCGGTTATACTTATTTGTTGAATTTTTCAGTGTCACTCATGATCGCTAATTTGTATCTCCGCTTAAAGCTTCTTTAGGCTTATAGGTACAGTTGTCGATAATTTGTGTACACTGAACCAAATATTGTTCTTAAAATCAATGAATTCCATTTATTGTTTTAATTGTTTTCAATGTACTCTACATTATTTGTAAGAATCTGAGTTCATTGAAATTTGAAAAAGCAAATTTTTTTAAAACATAAAAACTTGTTCGTACTTCCACAGAACGCATTCCTTTAAAATAATGTACTTTGATCAATCAATAAAATCAATGTATTTATAATAGTTCGATGAATCTGCTCTTTGAAAGTAAGAACTTTTTCCTTAATTTAAAGATTCGATTCTTTAGCTGTCGATGCCACAATGAACAGAGATTCATAGAACCAATGAATTCGTTGGGACAAAGAACTTTTTTCGATTTTATGTACGTTTTTGGTTCAGAGGTTCAAGTTCCTTTAAACGCTAAAATTGGCTATCCGTTTTTTTTTAGTTCAAAGACTAGACATCTAATTATTTGCCAGATAGTCAAAAATAAAAATCATAATCTTTTTAAAAAAATATTAAAAAATGCATTCATACATTCCATACAATTATATGTATCATATCAGATAGAAAAATTTAGTAAATCTCACTCAAAGCCAAAACAAATTTAAGACAAAATAATAAGAAAAATAATAAAACAAGGTCGAAAATACCTGCTGATCGCGACAAAAAGCACGTAGCAACAAAAAACTATAAATACATGTTGATTTTTCGAGGCGGCTACAACTTATTTTTGTTATTCGCTATAAACAATTTTTTTTTTTTTTTTTTATACTATAGTATAGATTGCTATTTCAATGATTAATTGAATTCTTTCAGTAATATGGTCTAAGCGGCGCTCTTGCGGAAATGAATTCGAGCTATGCGTTAGTGAAAGCAAATATAAAATGAATTATCACGTTTCTGTAAATGATTTATTTCTTAGTATTTCATATTTTTTAGAATTTTTAAAAGATGCAATTGATTTTTGTATCAAAAATATTATCATTTCAACACAAAAGTGTTTTCTTTTTTAGCATTTGTGTAGACTGTGGTTTAAATATTGGCAGACAAGCAGAAGAATGCAAGCACTGTACTGATGATCTATTTATATAATGCTACAGTTAATTCTATCATATAAAGTATTTGACTTTGGCCCGCACATGAAGGCTCGTCTCATTATGCAAGTAAACGTGTGCGAAGGTTTCAAGTGCTGCAAATTGTGGCTAAGCACATATTTTGCAGACATGAGTGCAAAAGTGTCAAAATGTGTTTTTAAATTATAGTTTTAAACACTTCAACATTCATTTACGCCATTGCAAATTATGTGTTGTAGTGATAAATATGACACTTTAACCCATTTCACGCCGCTGTTCGACTACTCGAACATTAAGGTTGCCTTTTTCGCGACAATTTTTTCTATGACGAAGTTTTGGTGACACTACATGTAGTAATACAATATAATAGTAAATTTTATTGGCTTCCAGGAGAAAATAAAAGCAGCCATCCCCCACCCCCCTTCGTTAGCTCCAGGAGGGGATTGAAAATACCTTATTTACAGACCTATTTTCTATGGTTAAAATTAAACATAATTATAAATAATTTTTTCACAAATGAACTTTATTATTGTGGACAAAGGTCGAAAATATGTAGTGAAATACTTCTACACCTAGACTTAGTACCAACAGGTACTCTAGTAGATGCGCAAAACTACTGTTCGAGAAGTCGAACAATGGCGGTTGGCGACAGTGTAATTATAAATGCAAACGAATATTTAACCGTGAGATTTCAAAGGGACATGTTTATTTTTGTTTTGTTTTGCATTATTGCTTTTGTTCAGTCACATGTAGTTTGGCATTTAATGAGGAAAGACATCGTCTGCATCCATTTAAGGGATTTTGTTAAAAGTGAATATATTAGTGGAATTGTTTTGCAAATAATAAAAGTAATAAAAGCAACAAAGTAAGTATTAAATAAAATTAGCACCCTAAAAGTTGGGTCTATCATTTCGGGTCGACTTGTCTACGAACTTGTTGCTGACGCCAGATGGGATGGAGGACGAAGACGTCACGATGTTATTTGTATCAGAACCCTGTAGGAAAATCAACTAATTTAAAAGTAGTTGATAAAGTAGTTTTTTGTCAACCACAACTAGTTGAAATTCTGACTTTTTTCCATAGAACGAACTAACTTATTTTGTATGGTGATGTCCGCTAAATAAGTCAATTGACTGTCGTCTGCATATATTTTCAACTACTTGTTAAATCAGTTACATTTAAATTATTTTTTTAATTGCTTTAAAATAACCAATTGAAAACTATTACTGATGGCCAAAAGTTAAGAATATTTGATGAAATAACATGGTTAAATATATATAAGCTTGTAATCTAACAAAAATTTTCAATTAAAACATGCCAACATCAGAGTAGTTGCCGCCTTAATAAATTCAAAGTAGTTTATCAATCACTGGTTTTTAAGTAGTATTTCAATTACTTCATATATTGAAGTGGATGCCGCCTTAATATAATTCAAAGTAGTTCATATACTGGTTTATTTTAAACTAGTTTTTTAATTAGTTGTTTTTAAAAACAAGTTAGTTTGCTCCTATAGGGAATCTGAAGAAGAAGACACCACCACAGACATACATTTTTACGAGCCGATTCCTCGTGTCTCCGGCCAACCCAAAGTTATTGTGCAGCCTGATAAAAAAGCCAAGCGCAGCAAAATTTGCCACAAACCAACACAGAGAATGTGTTGTAAGTGCCAAGTTCATTTGACTTGGCAAAGTGCTTTGACGCCTACCACAAATGGTAAAATTATTTAATTATTATTACCAACAACCACTTTTATAATTAACTAATTTAATAATAAATAAAAATATTGTACATAACAAAATAGTCGTACTCTTATTTTGTATTTCGGAATAAATTTTGACTACAACTGCAGAAGATATCGAAAAAGAATATGTGATTTGAATCTCCGCCAACCGCCATTGTTCGACTAATCGAACATCTCTTCCTGGCGAAACTATCACACTTAGACAAGTTTTGACCACGGATTTGAGTTACTGGGTCCTAATTACCCTAGAAAAGTTACTCTCAACTTTAGGAATAGCCGTTCCAAAACTCGGCGTAAGATGGGTTAAGGGTTTAAGACCGTTTAGAGCTCTTTACATTTGTCCCTGAAGTAAGAAGTGCTAAAATGCAAAACTCATAATCTCCACACAAAAAAAAGCCACGGCACATAATTATGAAAAAAAAAAAACTGCTTGGGGAGCTTTAACCTCTTTTAATAGTTTCAAGGTTCTCTAAAAACATTGGCAGATTACTCATTGATAACAAAAAAAAAAAAAAAAATACTTTGGTGTTTGTGTTTCATAACCAAGATCTCTTGATAACCTTAGTTTAACCTCCTCCTATGAGGAGATCCGTTTGACGTCAACTTCCTGCATTCCATAGAAACTGAGTTTAGTAATGAATAATCTCTGTTTATAATTGTGCATCAAATACAAATTGTCTTGGTCATACTTATATCAAGTAAACTCTACAATGTCACAGTGATGATCATACATTCTCTTTTGTTTACTAATAAATTAAGTTTAATTTTTAATTTAATACCTGTATTTTAATACTATAAATAATTCTAATCTAAAATACTGAGAGCTGTGATAAGATATCAAAGCCGACCGGCCTCAACAAATGAACAACTCAATATTTCGTATATACTTTACTAGCCGGAATACCCGGCGTCGCTCGGGGGTGGTTTAACATTTAGGGCGTTTATAATGTATGGAACGTAACACAATGCACGACACTCGGTGGAAGCAATCTTAACCATATATTATTTTGTCAACATTTCTGGTTATAAAATTTCCAATTTCAGGACATAAGCTTCAGTCTTTCTCTACTCTTAATTCAGTTCACATCCATATCAAATAAAACTTTTTTGTCACTTGTCAATTAAATATCAATTCCACAAAGTTCCTGGCTGAAATTGTTTATATTTACGATGTTTAAAATATTTAAATTTGGGTACGAATGACAATTTAGATGCTTAATGAAAAGTTTGTAATTGCTTAAATCTCCTCATCGTTGCAGTTATTCTTTATCCTTGGCCAGGATAAGCTTTTAAACTGCATGGTCATATTCGAATTGCCAAATTTACCAAATTAAAATCTATTACGCCCAGTATTGCCACTTTTTCAAATTAAAAATTAAACAGGCCTGCGTACTTAAACTGTGAAAATATAATATTAAATCAATGTCAAAATTTAACAGAGTTGCTTGGATCGGTGGAAAGAGTGTAGGGCTGTTAATCAATCAGCCTTATTTCTTTAAGGGCACTACTTTATTTCTGAATATATATAAGTACTTACTTACCTACACAGAATATGGAGTTTTAATATTTTGAAGCGAAGCTTTTTACGCCCCGTTCTGTGATTAGCTTGGAGTGAAATCTGAAAAATTTTCGACAGATTTTTTCTTAGAATTTCATATGGTTCTTTGTTTCTGTGTTTTTTACAACAAGACTATTTAATATAACAAATATAAAAAAACATTTCTTTACTTGCCGTAGGGACTCGAACCCTACTAACCTTTGGTTTGAAGTTCTATACTATATCCATTGGGCCATACACCCTCGTTATGCAGTTGCATTGATTCATATATTAACCGCAACTAAAGCTATGTTGCAGCACATCCAATAATCTATTAATGTATTTGTGTGGTTTGGGTAGCTGCTTAGCCACTTGCTATAAGAGTTGATTAATAGATTTTTATGGTTTAGGTAGCTGCTAAGCCACTTGCTGTCATCAGTGTTGTCACTCTTATCACCCACTATTTATAAAAATGATTCCATTATAATTAAAATGTTAGGTATTTTATTGCATATATTTTATTTATTATTACATTTAATATTGTATTTTAGTACTGTCTTAAGAACATTATATGGGAATTATTTGCAATAAAACTATTTCAGCGTGAAAAAACGTACTGTATGGTATACCTCTTATGATTTGTTTTGCTGTAGGACTTCAGTCGAAATTTTCCTTAAGAAGAACAATATATTCCAGTTTTTTAAATTCACCACTCATTTTAGACTCAACCTACCACTATTTAAAATTTGCAAGTGACAACACTGGTCATCATCCTCAGTTTGTTAGTGTCATCTGTTAACAACTGTTAACGTAGCTGCAGTTATATATATATTTAATATTAAATCAAGGTCAAAATTTAACAGAGCTGTTTGGGTCGGTGGAAAAAGTGCAGGTTTATTAATCAATTGGTCATAGAATCGATCCTAACTGTGGGCAAAGTTATATGTTTTTTTTTTGATATGAATTCGTTTATGCTGTTGTTGGTACATGCTATGTTTTGTTTTTTGTTTTTTTGATATGAATTCGTTTATGCTGTTGTTGGTACATGCTATGTTTTGTTTTTGCATAGTGCGAAGGAAAATTAACAATTGCCCACAAGTGCGTTAAAAAAAACAATGGCAGCAACATGTAATAAAATAAACAATATAATAATGAAATGTAATACAATTTACTGGTGTGAATATTAACGTGTGTTTTTTTAATATATTTAATGTTTTTAATTTTTGAATTTAAGCTATTTTAATAAAAAAAAAATTAAATTATCATATCTATGGAACTGTAAAAAAGCTTCGCTTCTCTCGTGTGTCCAACGACGCACCTGTTTTTTTTTATTTTCACTATTTTTCTAAGCAATTTTTCTAAGCAAGAGTTGTTAGTGATTATAACTGTTGAAAGGAAAGATGGGCAAAAGTCAAGTTTTGTTTTGCTCCAAAAATTATCATTTTAATTTTTCAATGATAAATGTTTTTAAAAGATATTAAAACAAAGTAAGTATCACTTCAATCGTGCACTTACACTGGTGGCCATATCTAAAGCAACCAGAATAAAATATCGATATTAGACAAAAAAAATTGGTATATATTACATAAAGACGGTAATTTTTAAAATTTTTATAAATGATATTTTATGTATTTCAAATTAAAAAAAAATAAAACTATTAATTCATTACAAAATTTCTTTACAAACGAAAAAACGAAATTGACTCGATTTTTGGGTGGTCATAACTAAAGCAACTTTCACAGTCCAACTTAAAATTATACAATAATATTAATAATCGATAGCATAACCCTTATTTTTGATAACTTCTGCACACCTACGAGGCATAGAATCTATAAGTCGTTCAATTTGATCCTTACAAATATTGTTCCATGCATCCTGGATACGGCTGAAAATGTTGTGTTTATTAGTATCAGAATCCCTTTTAATCTTGCGATCTACTATGCTCCACAAGTTCTCGATCGGGTTCAGATCAGGAGACTGAGCTGGCCATGCGAGAGTTTTTATGTTTGTGTCATTCAACCAATCTTTAACGAATTATGCTTCGGGTCGTTATCATGTTGGAAGACCCAAATAATAGGCATATTCTCTTCTGCATAAGGAAGCATTACATTTTCCAACACATTTTTGTAAACGAAACGATCCATTGTTGTTATTATTTGGTGAATTGGTCCAACTCCAGCATACGAAAAGCAGCCCCACACCATGGTAGAACATCCACCATGTTTAACTGTCCCTTTGCAATACTGTGGTTTGATTCGTTCGTTTTTCGGTCTCCTTACTGTAAAATTTTTGTTATCTGAGCCCTTGATATTGAACTTTGACTCATCTGAGAACAAAATATTTATCCACTGAGCAGCATCCCAACTGATATGTGCTCTCGCGAAAGCTAGCCTGGCTTTGCGATTTTTTTTGGAAATAAATGGCTTCTTTGATGGCTTTCGAGCGAGTAGACCAGCTTCCACCGCTCGTCTCCGTACAGATCTTGCGCTAATATCCAAAGATAACTGTCTCACCAATTCAGTTGAGGTTACAAAAGGCTTTTTTTTTATTTCTCGAACAATTCTTTTGTCAACGCGTTGTGTTGTTTTTCGTGGCTTCCCTCCAGCATGTATTGTCACTACAGAACCAGTTGCAAGAAATCTGCTAATTATTCTAGAAATCACTGATTTTTGTATTGAAAATTTCTGCGAAATATTTTTTTGGGATAAGCCCTTTTTATAATCATTTATAATTTGTTCTTTAACCGTATTACAATACTTGTTTCTAGCCATTTTGAAAAATTTTTTTTTTAATTGTCTCTAACCCGAAAGTATTCACGTGTTATGTCTTGAGAAATTCACAAAAATAATTTTCAACAAACGAATTAAATGCACAAAGTATAACACAAAATAAATAACGGTACTCCAAATAAGAATTGTTGATAACATAGTTTGTACAGTCAAGTTGCTTTAGTTATGACCACCCAAAAATCGAGTCAATTTCGTTTTTTCGTTTGTAAAAAAATTTTGTAATGAATTAATATTTTTATTTTTGTTTTAATTTGAAATACATAAAATATCATTTAAAAAAATTTTACAAATTACCGCCATTGTGTAATATATACCACTTTTTTTTGTCTAATATCGATATTTTATTCTGGTTGCTTTAGATTTGGCCACCAGTGTATCTGAGTGAGGCAAACTTTTTTTTTTAATTTTAATAAAAAAAGTGTTATTTGTATTTAAAAAAAAGGTACATAAAAAAATAATTCAAGTGTTATAATTTAAAAAAAAAAAAATCATTTAGAAGTTTTAACAGCAAAATGGTTCAACTCCAATACTACATAACCCAGCAGTTATTTTGGAATTTCCAGCGCAAATAGAGCCAGATGTGAGCTATTGAAAAAATGTTCAGCGTAGAACAGTATGAATTTGTTGCTGTTCAACAAATATCTAAATAAATTTAAAAATGAAAGACGCATATATGGGTGTATACGGTTAAATGAAAAATATGACAACGACAACAATGGAAGCTATGATACAATTGAAGATAGGCTCGATTTGAGAGTATCTACATTCTTTCTGGTTGTATCATAGCTTATATTGTGATATTATTCTATCAAAGTTGGAAAGATAGAATGGTAATTTCAGAATGGGTTCGGATAAAATGAGGATGCATTTTAGTATAAGTTTATCAAGACAGTCAGTATTTGTAAAAACCAAGTTCACAACTACCTCAACAACAAAAAACAATAACTTTTAGCAAAAAGCTCTAATTTCAAACTACTCGGAATGGAAAAAGTTAAAATATACACGCTGAGAAAAGCATCTCACCAATAAAAAATATTTGTCTTTAGCAAAAATCACAAATTTCGAACTATTCACAATGGAAATAGTCCAAATATACACTCAGAGAAAAGCATTCTTCCAATCTAATGGCATTTGATTGCATTTGTAATTGAAATAAAGTTCTAATTACATATTTATTCAGACTCAATCGCATTGTTATTGTGTGTATTAAGCCCATTACACTATTGATTGTTGTTTTTTTTTTTTTTTTTGGTTTTTTTCAGAGATATGATAATAATGTAGAGATATAATAATAACACCTGACTGTGCATTTAATTGAATGGCATATTATTTAATCAGAATTTACGCTGATAATATATGCGAGGTCCGTTTGATAATTCAGTATAAAATGAAACAAGAAATGATATTTACGGCACAAAAAGTTTTAATTCTGAATATAGTATCCTTTTAGCTCGATACACTTCGTCCAACGTTCCTCCAATTTTTTTATCCCATCCTCAAAATAGGCCTCTGTTTCGATGATGAGCTCTTCTTTGGTAGTTAATCTCTTTTCGCCGAGCCATTTCTACAGGTTTGGAAACAGAAAATAGTCGCTGGGGGCCAAATCTGGAGAATATGCTGGATGAGGAAACAATTCGAGTCTCAATTCATGAAATTTTGTGAATGCACGCATTGTCTTGATGGAAAAGCACTTTTTTCCTTGCCAAATGGGGACGTTTTCTTTCAAAGCGTTGTTGAAACGTTTCAATTCGGCTGCATAGTATTCGCCATTGATCGTTATTTTCGGTGGAAGGTAATCGATGTAGATTATACTGCGTTTATCCCAAAATACTGTCGCCATAACCTTTCCGGCCGATAGCACCGTTTCGCATTCTTCGGAGTACGTTCGGTCGGTGAAGTCCATTGTTTCTTTATCTTTGAATCGATAGGAAAAAACCTTTTTAACTTTGTTCAACATCAGTCACACGATCGCATTTATGGTTGAGAGTGAGCAAACGCGGCACCCATCTTACGAATAATTTTTTCATATCCAAATGATTTCTCAAAATGTTCCACACCCGTTTGTATAAGATGCCTGCGGCCTCAACAATTTCGACCACTTTAACTCTGCGATCGGCCAACACGATATCGTGAATTTGAGTGGCCATTTCTGGTGTGGTGACCTCAGTTGGGTGTCCAGAACGTTCGGCGTCTCTTGTGCTTGTACAACCGCATCGGAATTTAGTAAACCAATCACTCCAATCGATGGTTCAGGGACTCCATAGTATTTATCAAGCCTTTTCTTGGTTTGGCTGATGGTTTTTTTGCGCAAAAAATAATGCTTGAGGCGCACACGAAATTCACTTTTTTCCATTTTCGCCAAAATTCACAAGATAGTCTGCTGTCAATGGGTGCTTACATGATGGTCGGAGTTGACGATTTCTTTAATTTTTCGACATTTTTCACAATTTTCCTTCCAGTGCGTGGTCAAATTAACATCAAAATTACCGGAATGGAATCAACGAAAAAATTGCGCATTATTGGCTATTTCAGTATCAGGAACATAAACACTATTCACATTTTCAACTATATATAACTATGTACTATATACAACTACATATAATGAAAAGAATAAAATCGTTCGTTCTAACAAAGCTTAGTTAAAAACAAAATCGTCTGAGAAGTTTTTAGTACGAAATCTTATCTTTGTAGTGATATCTATCGAGATACAGATTACTAAAGACATCTATTGAAAAAATAATGCATTTCTTTTAAATACACCTGATATATTAGGGATTTCTCTTTAAATTTCGCAAAATCTCAAAATCAATTAAAACTAAAATCAAAATCGTACCAGCGAAGAAAATATGTGCTGAAATAAATGTGTAATATTAGAATTTATACGGGTGGACCATTCAAAGCTTTATTTATTTTGAACCATGTAAATTTTTTCTGATCACTTGTGGAATACGATTTCGCGTAAATGATCACTCGTGTTCGCAATGTGTTCGTTTTGTTTTTGCTATTTTCTTCACATCTCGTTGTGTTTCCGGCTAAATATCGGCAATTTAATGTCGGATATTGTCTTTCAAGGCTTCGAGGGTCAAATAACCCCACAGGAAGAAGCTAGAGGGGTAAAGTCGAGTGATCGTGGAGGCCAGTCCAGGCGAAATAGAATGGTCCAAGATTCTTTCCGCACAAATTCCGGCCCAAACAGTCATGTGTTGGTCGCGAAGATTTTGCTCATGAATTAATTGAGGATTTTCATTGGCGTAGAATTGACAATTTTGTTTGTTCAAAACCCTTTTCAGAGAAAAATGAGTCTGATCACTCATGATAGTTTTTTCGCAAAAATCATTGTCGGTTTAAGCCACGTTCACCGTGAAATTCGCATAATCTAAGCAACGTGGCTTGTCGATCGGTATAAGACGTTGCGTTAGTTGAATTTTGTGCGGGAATTACTTTAAATCAGTACGAATTATGGGACGGAGAAACTTGCGAGGGATACCCAACTGGCACGAACGGCGACTACTAGATGTTGACGGTGATCTATTAATGCTGGCCTGTACAGCCTCAATGTTCTCATCAGACCGCCTCGTACGACGTCAGCTTTGATGACTGGCACTACCAAGATTACCGGTGGCGATAAATTTTTTGTGTAAATGCCTAATTTTGTCAATTTAATTTTTGGCTGTAAGCTTATGTGGCATCCAAACATCAAGCTTCTTTATACGAGTATATCCAGCTTTCTTCAAATGATTGATAGCTGTTTGGTGATGAATGCCAAGTCCGCTTGCAACGTCTACGCTGCTTCTGTGCCATTGCTTATGTGATTTTATCGACTTTTTCAGTTATTGGTTAACCAGAGCTTTTACTTAAAAATTTTTAAATCTAAAACGAGCAAACCACTTCGCTGCTGTTTCTCTAGTTACAGCATCGTCTCCGTAAACTTCACAAATATTTTCAGCACCCTGCGCCGCATTCTTACCTTTTCTATTATAGAAAAGCAAAATATGACTATAATGTTCTGAAATTTTACTCATTTTTAAATTTAGATAACTTTGCCTTCTAACGAAATGATGTTCAAATTATCAGCTTTTAAACAAGCACCAATTTCCAGAGATATAACATTTTAAAGCCATCTAGCGACAATTTGTAACCAATCTTTCGAATGTCAACTTTACATTGGATGTCAAAATTATTTTATTAAATTTACGGTTGCTGTAGAGTTTACTTATATTTTGATGTCTGTTTTGATGATGTTTTTTTATAACAAGTTTTTTTTTTAAACCATGTTTAACGAGGTTTTAAGTTGTAAAATAAGTTATCTTAATAGCCATTGGCTCATATTTAAATTGTGTTTGCCCACACGAGATCGCACTACTCACTTTGCTGTGCCACACCAAGAGATGGCGCTTTCGCAATCAGGTTTGGCAGCACTCATTTTTACCTGACATTTGCTATTGTCAATTTGACAGCAGTTGCTCTTCTTTAATTATTTTTTCAATTTATTCTATGTAGTGCGTAAACTTCTGAATTAATTTTAATTTGCAAAACTAAACGAATAATAGTAAATAAAACATAAATAAATAAAACTAAAGGTAAATAAAAGTGTTACAGCACAAGAAACAAAATACAGGAAAATAGATACGTTTCCTCAAAGCACAAACCAGACACTTTAAAAGAATTTCCAAAAATCTTGATTTTGCCAAATTAGGGAGGAGATCAGCAAATCAACATCAACATCGTCATCAGTCAGTCTAGTCGCAAAATCACACACACAGATCACAGCAGCAGCTCAAGAGGCAGAAGTTGTTTTACAAAGTTTTCTAATTTTCTTTAATTAATTTAGTGCGCGACAGTTTTAACATTGGTCCAACTTAAGCCAACATGTCTCCGATCGAGTAAGATTTAAAAACTATCATATAAAAGTTAAATTTCGCTACAACAAACATACATATGCTCTAGTTCCAGTTGCACTTTGCTTGTCACATAAAAAAAATAATATGCTAATTTTAGTTATCGCATCATGTGGCAGATGGTCACAAAACGCTTTTCTTCATGCCCTAAAATCATGTAAAATGACGAAACCAAAAAAAAAAAAACTAAGTATTGCTCAAGAAGCTGCTGCTAAAAATACGTACATAATTTTATTAGACAACACCTGAGAGGGTTGGCAGTGAAACTTTAGTGCCTCCGCCTAGATAACTCGCACAATCAAATACACACTCATATACAAATGTGGGCCCAAGTTAGCAGCTCAATTCGATTTGCTTAGCGTATAAAAGCAGCTGTATCCTCATGATTATGCTGTGTAACAAATTCAATAAAGCAACAGCTTAACTCATCAACTACTTGCTTGCTTTTCCTTAAAGCTTTATCTAATCGCTTCATAAATTCCTAAATTATTTCAGTACAAAGCATGCTATTGTACCAAGTTATAATCGGTGGTGCGCAAGCATAATTTTTTTTATGTGCTCCAGATGTTTGCTTCATCGGTGACGTCATCTTCATTCAGAGTTATTAATAACCCGCATTACGCAGCGTCGCACCTATAAACGTATATTATTGTATATTTTAAATTGTGTACATGTTAAATAAACAACAAGAATTATGTCCGCGAGCAGAATAATTTTATTAACATTTTAATTTATTTTATCAGTAGTGTTTTTTAAATAATATTATAGTAAAATAATGTGTTTTTTAAATGCTATGAATTAAACTCTTTGGGCACAAATTTTAAAGTGCATTCTAAATGCACAAAATTTACAGCCTGGCTTAACAAATTTGGCCGTCAAAATAGTGTTGAACATAAGCTAAAATTAATTTTAATAAATAACTTCATTTTAAATTTTATTTTAAAGTAAAATAAAAAGCATCTAGCTTGTTGAAAAGATAATGTACGATTAAGCTGTTATCGAGCGTTTTTTCTTTCTTTTCAAGTTTTTTTTATACAAATATTTCAAGAGTTTATGATCGCTGAATGCCTAATGTAAAGATTTAAAAATATACTAAAACTTTCCATTAATTTATCGCAGTCAAACAAACTACTAGCGACTAGAAATTCAAATAAACTCATGGTAATAAATTAAGTGCAAGTTTCAAGGGTCGTCAGACTAGAGACCACCGAATTTAGTAGACAGAAGAGCAACAATCTTATGTTATTTAGTTTTATTGCTGGAATATCACGGTCATTAGGGTCACTGTTGGATCTTATATTGGTTGCGTTAATTGGGTTAAATGACCATTCTGCACACATAGAACTGTTAATACTTGTTAAATGCCATTTAATATATGTCGACCTTTGGTTCTTAATCTTTTGGAAGTAAAGCAACACTGAATTCTAGATAATAAAACTTAGAATAAGCGTCGCTGCGTCTCAAAAATCAGGGCACTACACAAAACGCCCAAAAGAAAAATCGTAATAAAATGACAAATCAACCCAAATAAAAAATGGCCCAAAAATTAATAAACAATGACCAAACGAAATTTCACCCAACAAATATTCAAAATCGCCTAAATCTTTCATATGTATTATCACCCAAATTAGTTTGGAAAAATATTGGGTGATTTTTATTTACTTTTTTAGATTTTTCTTTGTTGCGGCCACACACATACTCTTTTTTTAAATCAACATTTTTGTTAGAATTCCGCGGGTGACAGTTAGTTGGAGGTTGAAAAGATGGAGAAGTGTCGGTAAATGACTTTCGTTATTGTTATGGCAATTTTTTTCTAATTATAAAATTCTGTCGATAATCGCAATACAAAATTGTATAATACAAATAAGTGTTTAAAAATTGAGTCCAACGCTTTTTTGACATGGATTATATTCCGAAAGTGTTTCTGATCCATGCACGCGAAAAAAAATTATGAAGGTATGAGAATAAAGAATCGCAAAATTTCAGTTTAATATCTCCAAAACTGAGACAGCTTATAGCACAAAACGGTATTTTGTTGAATTTTTCTTAGAGTCCCACTTTTGTTTATTTAAAGGATATTAAAATTAGTTTTAATACGCCGACTTCCCCCATATCGATAGCTTAGATAGCGCAATAGATAGCTTTTTGATAATATACACCTATCCTAAATATATCCCTAAATCATATGAAAAATTTTTAAAAGAAGCGTCAGAATGACACGTCTGATACGCTGATTTGCTCATATAAGCGCTGCCTAAGAGAGACACCTTGGTTGGCTGTTTTAGGGAATCGCTGGTTTCAGATCTGATGCCAGCATTTTAAAATTTAATGTGGTGGATAGGGCTGCCACCTCGATTTTTTTTTTGTATTTTTGCGAATCCTTGTACTTTTGAAATTCTGACAACGGATTCGGAGACAGCAATCTATTTTTACCTAGCGTTCGCCCTAGCACTGAATTCGTAAAAATAAAAATAATTTAGGGGGAAACCCTATCCCCAGGTAACAATTTTACCTAAATAAGCCTTGAGTTAAGCTTTGTATAAGAAATTTATGTAGGAAGGAGAATTTAAACTTCCTTGAACAATCCTTGAAACAATTTTTATAAAAGGTCTATGCGAGGAAAAAAGGCGTATGAAATTATTTCTTTTATATAAGAACTTATATAAAGTTTGATATAAGGTTTTTATTCAAGGCTTATTCAGGAACTCTGAAACTGAAAAAAAAAATGTAATTGTTTTTAGTAATCTTTTACGTTTCATCATTACATTTTAATTAGAACAGAAAATTTGTACATTTTAAAAAAATCTTTGTATCTATCTATATTATTATTACGCAAGCGCATTTTTTGTGATAACTATCAAATCTATACCGGAGACTCGATAGGGTAGCAATAGAAAGATCTTGTTCTGTAGATGTGCAATAAGATTTTATTTTTTCTTAAATATTGAGTATTTTTTTAAAAAAAGCAAAACGAATTTCCCATAGAGAAAGTTTGTTTCCTATGCGAAGCCTGTAACTATGTGATTAATTATACATTGGTTTATTCAATAACGACGTGATACAGTTGAAAAAGTATTGCCAAACTGTTTGTACATTTAATATTATTACTTGAACATTAGAACTTATTGATTATGTTGGCGTTTTAACGCAACATGGGCTTACTAGTATTTACTATTGTCCCAACCAGTGTAGATTGAACTAGAATCCTTTGTTGCGACAGTCGCACGCTCTACGCACTCGTCTATTCCCTTAAGCAAAATTATTTAAAAGACTCCATTGCAATAATTTAATATATACACTAATTTCAAATCTATCAATTGCCTAGGTAGCTGAGCGGCTTAAGGTTACAATTTATCAACTGATAGGTTCACGGTTCAGTCCCGGTCTCAGACAAAAAATGTTTTCTTATTATTATTGTTATAGTTTTTTTTTTATGATAGTGAATGTTTTTTTATATAATTTAGAAATTTCTAATGTCATTTCTTTCCCAAACTGAAACTTTGTTTATCTAAAAAAATCTAAGCTTCTTGAATACTTCCTAACATGTATCATTGAGTACAAAAAATGATACAAGAAATTTAACTTTTCGAGGCTTTTACAAGGCTCTTTCAAGAAAAGCACGAAATATAACATAAACAAGTGTCACATGCCCTTGAGTACTGAGTCAATTCATCACAAAGCACTAGAGCTAAAATTCTGTTTTTATAGGCTGAATAATATTATAGGTTTATCCTTCCAGTTTATCTTACAATTTCAAGAAAGCTAACTACCCCGCATTGAATACTTTTTTTGATTCAATAAACTGGAATATAGTTTTTGATGCAACTGAAGAGGGTTTGAAGAGGGTTTTTATTTATATGTTCCAACAAAAAAAGTTAACTGGCAATATAATTTACCTTAGTATAATCACCGATTGTTGCACCATAAAAATTTAAGAAACAAAGCGCATAAAAGGTTTAAAAGAACAAATGCACAAGTCGACAAAGAAAATTTAATTTTGCGTCGTAAGGAATTTGAATTTCTTGCAAATTTTTTATACAAAAAGTACTTGCACTCTATTGAATCCGAAATAAAATCAAACCCCAAGAACTTCTGGGTATTTATTAACTCTAAGCGCAATTCTTATGGACTTCCCAAATCTATGGAGTACAAAGATAAATGTTCAAATAGCCCACATGAATCTTGTGAATTATTTGCTGAATTTTTTGGGTCCGTTTTTAAAAATGCCGTACTGCCAATTAATCATGAGGACTTCTTAAACATTGGCCAAATAGTAAACATCTCGAGTATGATCATTTCAGACGTTGAAGTCCTTGAGGTTTTGCGAGGTTTGGACATTAATAAGGGAGCTGGGTTTGACTTACTTTCTCCAATGCTTTTTAAGCAATGCGCTTCGTCTCTTTATGTTGCTCTAACATTTATTTTTAACAAGTCACTTTCAACTGGCATATTCTTAGATGAATGGAAAACTGCTTACATAACCCCTTTTTTTTTTAAATCTTGTCATAAATCCATAATAGAAAACTATAGACCAATCGTTAAGCTGTCAAAAATTTACCAAAAATTTTAGATAGGATTGTCAATATGCGATTGTTTGCTGAATTTAAGAATTATATTGTAACGCAACAACATGGGTTCCTCGCAGGTAGATAAACCTGCACAAATTTGACATTTTTTACAAATTTAAGCATCAATACTATCGAAAATGGCTGGCAAGTTGATGTTCTGTATACAGACTTCGTAAAAGCGTTTGATAGTTTAGTTCACTCAATCTTATTACTTAAACTCAAAAGGCTAGATGGATTTCCTTCTATTTATGAAATCGTCAACTAGTTGTTAGAGTAGATAACCTTTATTCTAAACCTATTGCTATAAATTCTGGCGTACCCCAAGGCAGTCACTTAGGTCCTTTGATTTTTAATTTATTTATAAATGATATACCGCTAACATTTCAACTTAGCAAGTGTTTGCTATATGCGGACGACCTAAAAAAGTTTATCAAAGTTAAACAACTTTCTGATTGCATCAATTTGCAACAAGACATAAATTCGTTTCTCTTATGGTGTAACAAAAACGGAATGAATTTAAATATTTCTAAATGTAAGGTTTTAACCTACTCCCGCAAGAATTTACCTCATTTAATAATAATGATTACTCTTATGAAAGCAATAGCGCCTTTTCAAGAGATAAAATTGTTAAAGATTTGGGTATATATTTTGATACCAGTCTTTCTTTTAACTACCATAGGGAGTTTTTGATTTCAAAAGCCTGTTCGCAACTTGGTTTTTTAAAACGAAACTCAGGAGAATTCCATGATCCCTTCACAACTACAACTATTTTCATTAACTTAGTAAGATCTCTACTAGAATACTCAAGTATTGTGTGGGACCCTTGTTATGAATGTGAGATCATTCGCATTGAGCGTGTTCAAAAAAGATTCACTAGGTTCGCTCTTCGTCGTATGTTTTCATCTGAGAATATGCCATCATATGACGTACGCTGTAAATTACTAGGTTTGCAAAGCTTGTCGCAAAGAAGACAAGTACCAGAGCATTCTATTTATTAAGCGCATTTTGGATGGCAACATTAATTGTCCTGAGTTACTTGAGTTAATTCCATTCAATGCTCCAGCAAGGACTTTGAGAACGAGTACATTATTTTGCGTCCCATTTTCATAGGACTAATTATGCAGCAATCAGCCGATGTCTAATTGCTAATAATATTGATTTTAGTTCTAATTATCATTAGAACTATACACAATTATCAAAAGTAATGTAAGTCTATTAATATATAAATAATTTCAATGATATGTCATGGAATGTATTTAATATTACTGGTGGACACATTCTTGTAATTATGTAATAGTCTGTAAGATTTTATAAGAGTAGACCGACATTTTTTTTAAATAAATAAATTACTTTTATACAAGACCTTTTCAAGTTGAGCATGAATAACTACAAATATTAAGTTGAAATTGTTATCTGGGCCACCATCTTTGAACATTATTATTATTTCATACAGCGTGGGCCCTAATAACTGTCGCACTGCTTCGAAGTACCGTTTTTTAAAACTGAGCAAGCATAAACTGTTTTTTTTCACAAAATGTCATTTTTACATCAATTGTGAAATAGAGGTGAATTTTTTTATTTCTTTAAACTTCAAATAAAAAATTGTGAGCGATGGAAGCAAAACGAGAATTAATTCAAAAATTGCATATGCAGGGTAAAATAACAAGTGAGATTGTTAAGTCGCTGAAAACCCTGGATATTAACCGCCGATTTGTGCAGCGCACTGTGGCTCGGTTTAAGGCAACTGGTAGTGTCAAAATATCCAAAAAATCTGGTCGAAAATGCAGCGTAAGAACTCCTAATCTGGTGAAGAATGTTCGTGAACGGATAAGGAGGAATTGTGCTGTTTCTGGAAGAAAATTGGCCAAAGATCTGAGTGTGACCCGCAAAACCATTCGAAACATCCTAAAAAATGTTTCATAAACAAAAAAAAAAAAAAAAAAAAAAAAATGGACTTACGGAGCGTCAAAAGAAAATGCGAAGAGAAAGAAGCTCCCTACTCCTTCAGCGGCACGCAAGTTGCAATATTGTGTTTTCAGATGAGAAGTTGTTCCTTCTGCAAAAAAGTCACAACCCACAGAATGACCGCGTGTATGCTACAAGTATGTCTGATATTCCAGCTGATAAAAAGGGCATCGAAAGATACCAAAACACAACATCTGTCATGGTTTGGGGAGCCATATCCGCAAAAGGTAAGCTTCCTCTCCTTTTTATCGATAAGGGCGTTAAAATCAACGCAAAATATTATTTGGATGAAGTGCTGATAAGCCATTTTTTGCCTCATGCATCAGAGATTTTTGGCAATGAACCATATTGCTTCCAGCAGGATTCTGCACCGGCTCACAAGGCCAGAACTGTCCAGGATTGGTGCAAAGAAAATATTCCATGTGTTATTACGGTGGATGAATGGCCTCCATCTTCTCCGGATTTGAACCCTTTGGATTTCTGCGTATGGGGATACATGATGGGCAAACTGACAAATTTAAGGAACATAAAACTGGAACAATTCAAACGCCTTTTACAAAAAATTTGGGACGAAATACCAGAAGAAGTCATCCGTGCCGCTTGTTCAAATTTCCCAAAATGTTTGAAGCTTGTGAAGAAAATGAAAGGAGAAAGATTTGAACTTAAATACGACTAATTTTAGACAACATTGCAAATAATAAAGAATATATGTTTTCAGCTCAAAAAGCAAAATCGTTTGTTTATTATTTAAAAAATAAAGTGCGACAGTTATTAGGGCCCACGCTGTACATCCTTTCCAACTGATTTAAGCGTATATAAAATCCCTATGATTCTGGGGGAAAATTTTAACGTAAATTTTGCATCAAATGATTCTTTATCGCTTATTTTCTTCACGACTGCACATAAATAACAATCTCAAGGAATCAATAACAAAATGCAGAACTACAATAGATGCAATTTTTTCACGTTATTTCGAAAATTCACGATATATCTTTTAAATGGAATTTCGTTGAATATCATTTCATGGCATATTATAGAGTGTATGTTTTCATATTTACTGCGATATTATTAAGATAAATGAAAAATTGTACAAAAACATACTCAAAAACTACAAAAAAAAAAAAACACAAACCACTTTGGTGGACGCAAAGAGCGGATACTTGTTTGGTGGGCGTAAAATGTTGCTCGCCTAAGGCATAAGATTCATGCACATGTGTGCGATTATGCCAAAGTTTAAAGAAATATTATAAAAACATTATTGATATTTATATCTTGATGGTAGCTTTTTTCGTTGCTGTTGTTGTGGATATGCTTATATTATATACAATTATAGTTTGTTGTTTGTATAAGTTTATATATGCCAATGCTATGTCGCCTTCTGTTTGTTTGTTTGTTTAATTAGACACAATTTCTATCTTTTTTTTCATCATTATTGTGTGTTTGTTCGTTTTAATTGATCATTCTGTCTGTGTCGAAAATCGCTGTACTGGGCAGCTTACTGATAATCTATTCGGGTGCAATAGAATAGTTTGAATTTAGAAAAGAGACTCAATGCATCATGATGCAGTTTTTGGAATAACTCATAAATAACTAACTGCACATATGTACACAAAACTTTGTACGATTTTTTTTGTTTGCTTAGCTGACGTAAGCCTTTGAAATGCTAAATTGTGTCAGTAAAATAAATCAATAAGATTTTTAAAAAAAAAGTGTAAATTTTTTGGGTTAACTTCAGAAAAATGGCTAAAATGTACGTACTTGCAGTTATTAGTTTAAGCAAAGGCAATTTATGTTTATTTTTAGAAATCTCAAAAGACACTGTAACTTAAAATTTCAGCGTTTTATCACAACTTCTTGTGAAGTGACGCATGCATGCTCAATGAGCGCCTTATCTGAGTTTTGACTGAGATTCGAATTTCTTTTTCCACTTGTGTTATACTTGTTTAGTTTTTAGTTTCAGTTTCTCAGTTAAGTTGGAACCACTTTAAAACAAAGCCGCACTAAATCAAATCGTTCGTCTTAAGAAAGTCGCCCTTAAATCATACAAAAAAAAAAAAAAACCATCAAAATGATGTACTCCAAGGCAGAAATGTACTTATTTTCATACACTAAAATTGCTAAAACTCAGCCATAACACATCACATACCCTGTGTCTATTATATATATGTTTTATTTTAATTGTTTTGTTAAAACATTCTAAAATTTTTATGTTTTTTATTCTACTCATAGATTACACGTTGCCAACATGTCATTGGGTGCAATGCATTGCTCGCGTTGCTCCGACGGTTTTGAGCCCAACGAAAAAATAGTCAATTCCAATGGTGAGCTCTGGCATACGCAGTGTTTTGTGTAAGTTTTACTTTTGTTGTTAATGTAGCAATTTTATTAATGATGGTTTAATTGTAGTTGCGCTCAGTGCTTCCGGCCCTTTCAGGATGGCATCTTTTATGAATTCGAGGGACGTAAATATTGCGAACGTGACTTCCATGTTCTATTCGCACCCTGCTGCAATAAGTGTGGCGAATTTGTTATTGGTCGCGTTATCAAGGCCATGTCTGCCAGTTGGCATCCACAATGCTTTCGTTGTCAGTTGTGCGCCAAAGAATTGGCGGATAGTGGTTTCATAAAGAATCAAAATCGCGCGCTCTGTCATGAATGTAATGCTAAGGTGAAGGCGGAGTTAACAGGTCGTTATGTGTGTCAAAAGTGCCAGTAAGTTTAAAGTTTTTGACCATTATGTTGTTTCTTTGGTTTCATAGTTTTTATTGCTTTTTTTAGTGGCCTGATCGATGAAGAACCACTGCGTTTTCGCGGTGAGGTTTATCATGGCTATCACTTCAACTGCACCGCGTGCAGTGTTGAGCTGGATTCGACTGCGAGGGAGGTAAAAAGTCGTCCAGGCTTGGCAGCAAATGATATGGTACACATTATTAATGCTTTGTAATTAAGGCTTTGTGAAATAAGGCCCTAACACAAAAACGAAATAAGGCCCCCCAAAACGGGGCTTTATTTTGAAATAACACCCTACGAAATCGATGAAATAAAGCCCCAAAATAAAGCATGCTCTGCCCGTCTTCTAGACATCTTCTTGGATTCAGCCTAATAGCGCTCGATGGGGCGTAGCTCTTGGAAGTTTGATGGATTCTCCTCTTTACAAACAAATTTGACCCCATTTTGATTCAAAAGCTCTATAGCTGACTTCGTGTAATGAGATGTTGTCAAGTCAGGCCAAAATATTCTTGAATCTTTATGGCGCTTGCAAAATAGAACAAGCCGTTTTTTTCAGGCAATCCGTCTGGTAAATTTCATCACTTATTGTGCCTTTTGTAAAAAAGTTGATGTTTTAAGGTCGCAATTATAAATACCTTGCCAGACCAGAACTTTCCAGGATAAGCCTGGGGCCCTACTCTCCATTGCTATGCAACAAAAAAAAAATCTCTTTGATTGTACGGATTTGCGTACGCATCGCATTTCATTTTCGTATCGCATTAATTGGCGCATCGCAAACAGAATAAGGCAACTGGACTCTATTTTATCAAGTTTAGAACTTTTTTCAAGTGGTCTGCCTTTGCATCCTTTTTCCGGTCGGATGCAATAAAAAGTCCGGATTTCGATAAATCCTTAACAGCCCCTAATCCTCTTACTGTTCTTAAGAGATCTCATGATGGTAAAAATCTTTTAAGCTTGGCCAACCATCAAAGATTACATGAATTGTCATGCAATATGAGAGAATGAATCTTGTTTTGAAAATTTTTATTTTTGCACTCTACTTACAATTTTAGATGACATAATTACACTCATAAAATAGCAAAAATTGATTATAAAATTGAAACAACCGTATTAAGTAAGACCCCCAATGAGTTTTGAAATTTTTCAGGCGCTATTAACAATGAAATAAGACCCAAATTCAAAAATGAAATAAAGTGACCCAAACACTATTATTTCATAAATCAATTTTTTGGGGCCATACTCAATTTCACTTTGGGTCTTTATGTCATTATGCCCCCATTTTTAAAATTATACAATTAAACCCCAAAAATAGGAAATAATACCCCCAATTTGTAGTGTTGTTTTGTATAGAAATGCTTGGGACCTTATTTTATTTGTAGTATGGGTCCTTATTTCATACAGCCGTCATTTATCCTTATATATTAATTTTTGTGATTTTCTAAATTTAAGAACGAGCTTTATTGCCTGCGCTGTCACGATAAAATGGGAATTCCAATTTGCGGCGCCTGCCGTCGTCCCATAGAGGAGCGTGTGGTTACCGCTTTGGGCAAAAATTGGCATGTGGAGGTTTGTTGAATTTCTTCTAAACCATCACGATCACGTCATTAAATTCACGATTTCTTTTAGCACTTTGTCTGCGCCAAATGCGAAAAACCATTTTTGGGACATCGTCATTATGAAAAGCGCGGCTTGGCCTATTGCGAAACACATTATCACCAACTGTTCGGAAATCTATGTTTTGTTTGTAATCAGGTCATTGCTGGCGATGGTAAGTCGTTGCTAGAATTTTAACTCAACGATATACCTCATAAGTCAATATTCTTAAACTTCTTGTTTATTTCAGTTTTTACTGCACTCAATAAAGCCTGGTGTGTGCATCATTTTGCCTGCTCTGTTTGCGATACAAAAATGACGCAGAAATCGAAATTTTACGAATACGATGAGAAGCCAGTTTGCAAAAAATGTTATGAACGTTTTCCTACTGAGCTACGGAGAAGACTACGCACCGCCCATGAAATGACAATGAGAAAGGTTTAAACTTATTAATAATTGAATTGTTATTCGATCTATTTGTATTAGATCAAAACAATGAAATGCCAAAAAAAAAAAGAAGTTTAATAGTAAAAACAGACCGATGTGCCTTTTGCAATAATGCCTTGTTAGCTAAATATATATATATATTTTTCTTCATCAGCTACTTTTTTAAATGTTACTCAAATAACATAAAACAGGTTGACAAGTTTTGTGAAAACACAACGTTATATATTAGATAATTATAGCAAACAAATTGAGTTTTGGGTACCAAAGGTCACAATATTCAATTGTCACTTTTCTAATGGTGGCCATAAAATTAAATCTTAATTATGCTCGTATACTTTGCCTCTATTCAAATACAATTTTGTTTCTGTTTTTGTGTTGTAATTCGTGTTTTTTTAAATAACTTTTTTTTTATTTAAAATGTATGCTTTTTTCGAGGTTTTGTCTTAAGATATAAACCTAATTTTTATGCAGCTAACAGCAACGTATTAGTGTGGTTAACATTTTTATTTTATATTCAAACTTGTATTGTTAGCCAATAGTTTATTAATAAATACAAATTTATACACTTTATAATAGGCATATATATTGTAACGTATCAAAACGCATTTTTGTTACACACTGTATAACTGTTTTTTTAAAAAAAAACATTTACATAAATTGTGTTCCCAGTCGAATTTTGGAAATCAATAAATTACTCTAACATAAAAGGATCGTTTTTTCAATTAGGTACAAATAGGTAACAAATAAGACAAAATTATTTGGTGCCCTATTCAATTGTATAGCTACCGTACGACGGGGGGGGAGGGGGTGGGGGTTAATTAAAGATAAACTGTTGACGCGATTATAACGAATTTCTTTCGATGTTTTTTCCCCATCCTCATGCAGTAAAGCTCCTGGATCTAAGCTAAAGTTAGCAAAGTTAAATTCATTGCTCTTTTCGTGAAAGTTCTTGCAGCAAATTCTCCAGCAGCTGCGTGTCCTTCACAGCTATCAGTCCACCTTCATTACACTTTGATTCAACACTATCGCCATCGAAATAAGTTAAAGGAATACCACATTTCTCTTGCATGCTTTTACTAAAGTCAAATATATCTCCACCCAGCGAACGTAGAATTGCTTGAGGAGCGCATGTGTCCCATTTAAATGTAGTGCCCTTGGTTAGCAGATATAAATCTACCTCGCCGGTAACAACTTTCAAGGCTTTATGCCCAGCGCCAGCAGAAAAAACTAACTTATAGCCTTGATCTTCAAGTTTCTGCAGTAGTTGTGCATTTTCCGAAGTGGAAAAAATACCCAACGAACTGCTACGTGTTTGCTCCACACTAGCACAATTGTTTGATTTGAGTGTTGGCAAGCAAACACTCCAAAAAACCTTACTTTGGTAAAGATTTCCTTCTAATTTTCTATTAAAAGGCTGTGATATAACACCAATGATGGGTTGGCCAGTTGTCAGATCGTAAGCACCAATTAGAACAGTAACGCAGTCAAGACCAGTGGATGCAATACTTGGAGTACTGGATTGATTATCCTGGCCAGAGATGTACTCAGCAGTAGCGTCTATTCAGGAACAATTTTTTTAAACAATACAACAAATCGAAAAAAAATATGTTCTACTCTACCAATGGGATCTATCCAAATGCCCACATTTGTGTAATCAAAATTCTCAGGCATTTCTGGAATAATTCCTAAACTTTCAGCTGAATAATCAACAACACGATGTACTTCTGTGGCAAGCACATCAGCAGCATTATTGTGGTCACTTAAAATAGAGCGCAAACATTCAGCAGTTTCAGCAATATTTTTACCTACAACGATGGACACAGAACGTCCAAGGGTGTTTGTAAAATGTGGCGATTCTTCGCCCTTTATATGTTCATATAATTCAGGAAACTGAAAAATAGAAATAACAATTTTGAAAATCCATACTCATGAGTTTGGCAGTACCCACCAAATGCCCCACATCATGCTTGATGGTTTCTTGTATGAGCACATCAGCAAGTGTCTTAAAGTCATGTTCGAACCTTGCATTTGCTTCTTCCGCAGATTTTTCTTGCACCAGCAGCGACAGCAACTCCTCGTTGGCACGACAAATACGTGCAATGTTCGATGCCTTTTCCGCTGCGTTTATGAGACTCTGAATGAGATTTGAGGCCGTTGTTTTTAATGCTGACATTTCACTTTTCTAGAAAAAACATATAAAGTATGAATATAGCACAACAGTCTTTAGCAAATTATTCAGCAGCACTTTCCTACCCGGCTAATTGAATTAAGAGCGCCCCGTAATTATGCTGGAATGGCCACTTGAACTTATTGCTAGAGATGGGCAAAATCACTGAAACTGCACTGGTTAAAAGTAAAATGATTCGTTATGTTTCAATTTTAACGTTATATCTTTCGTTTGTAGCAGTGAGAGTCTAAAATAGCGGTACCTTCACGTTCTAGAAATAAGTTTGTCTCTTTCCATTCATGTTCATTTTAGGCAAAGAACAAAGTTTTTTAAAAATTTTATTTCTATGATTTAACAGTTCGCAGAATTTGCTTATGATTTAAATTTGTTTTTCTATTTATGTGTCTCTAGGCTAGTTACCAGATGAAAAACCACAAAAATGATTGCGTACGTTTTACAAAATAAGGCAAAATTAAATTTGCACTAATCAAGAAAAACAATCCAAGAAGTCACAATAGAAACAAAGCATAATTTTAGGCCCGTGTATGCTAAAACCATGTGTTGGATAACGTTAAAATTTAATTTTTTAAGTCAACAATAAGGGAGTTCACATTAACAAATTCTTCATCAATATATTGGTCAAACAGTTTGACCACGCGAGTGTTCATATTATCAAATTTTTCGTCAAATTTCATTATTGTCTTGCACACCGAAGTGAACACATCAGCAGCACTGCTTGCTTTATTTCTAAATATTTTTTTTTTTGTAAATTTCCGATTTAATCTGCCAGTTATGTATGTAGTCTATAAATTTCAATAAAATCATTACAAAAATCTTCTTCATCGTGCATTTTGAAATGATGTGTTCGCGTTGAAATCTTTTTTTAAGTGATGAAATCGCACTAGAAAATTTGACGAGTGTTCACACGTCAAATTTTTCATCAAATCGTTGGTCATACAACCGAAAAATCAAAATATTTTGATTTTCGTCAAACGATTTGACCAACAATTTGATGAGTGTTCACATATCAAATTTTTCGTCAAGTTCCATATGTATTTCTGTTGGTCAAATTTTTTGATGACTTGTTGGATGAAAAATTTGATCATGTGACCGGGCCTAATAGTTCGCAATGAAAAAATTTAATAATTTATTAAACAGGTGAATGCTCCATTATGGACACCAACAAAATTTGTTGTTGTTTTCGAGGGTAAAATAAAAATCTAGATTTTGAGAAGGCTCATTTCATCCAAATACTTTTAAGCAACCAAGAAATTATGCTAACGGTCCGAAGCTGGAAATAATTTTTACAACAGTCAGAGAACAGGGTTTGAACAAAAAACAGAGGTGAGAATGTTACCTTAAGCCTTGCCAAACAGGAAACTAACGCCTAAGAGTGTAGCATACGCTGAAAAAAATGAGCGAGAGAAAAAAAGATGGTGAAACAACCAAGATTTCACAGATAAGTGTCCTAAATAGCATGTGGAGCAAACTGTTTAATGTTATTCCCAATTTAAAGAGAAACGATTTTATTTCGATTTTTATCATTGACTTTTACGTATTTATATTTTTAATAAAATGGCTGAGGAGTGATTTCACCAGGTCGAATATGAAAAGTTATCGACGATTTAGATAACCTCTCCCTATATCAACCAAATCACAGCCCTATGTTTTTGATATAAAAATTAACTTGTTAAAAAAAATTTATATAGAACAGCGGTTCATACTCGCGATTTTTCCAGAACAAATGGACACCAAATTTTGGACATATGTTAGTCTGGTTTGTGGCAGCCGTAGCGCAGTGGGTAGAGCATGTGACCCATCCGCCAGAGAACCCTGGTTCGAATCCCACCTGACACAGAAAGTTTTTTCAATTGAATTTATTGTTCTGTAAATATTATTTAATAGCATATATTAATACAGAACTCTATGAAATATCATCATTTGTGTCATCGGTATAAAAGGTTCTACAACTTCTAAGCTGGAAGAGAGTGACATTTAGTTTGTGCACTATTGTAATCAGCAGGGCATGGATTTTATTGACATGCCAACTTTTTTCTGCTATAACATAGGAATTTTCTGATGAGTGAAATATACCGTTCCTTATCTCCAGGTACCGCAGCCTAAAATTTTTAGGGAATTATTTCTGTGTTTAAAGTCATTTCTGTGTCTTAGGTAATATGTCATATTTTAAGGTAATTTTTTAATGCCTATTTTTATTTATTTTATCATAATAAATCATTCCCAAAATCATTTTAGGAATTTTTAGGGAGAGTAAAAAATGTCGTAGACACTTTTGAAAGCCTCCTGCTTTCAACTGCTTTGAAGAGGTTCAAACATTGTTTTTCAACAATGAACTAAAGGGTATAATTTTCATAATTTAAAAAAACAAAAACGAGTTTTTAATCCAAGCCACAATTCATAGAAACTTTGCAGAATAAACATCATTGACTTTTGGAAATAACTTTGATTAGAAGATCAAGTGGAAACATTTTGGGGAAATGCAACTAGAAAGCAATTTGGATGTACATGACATATCCTTTTTTTAAATATGAACCTCTCTTCAGTGTTGAAGTGGAATGAAATTTTTCGATACATAATTTAACAGTTTTAACTGTCAATATATGGTTGTTTTATTTTGATAATTTAAAAATGTACGCTGCAATTTATTTCAATGTGATGCAGTTGCAAACATATTTTTCAAAGACAATTAGTAACATATTCATAATTTAGATTTGAGGTCATCTTTATGGGTGTTTAACGGTATATTTAATGCTTTTTCAAGTCATTATGCCATTTTTTGAGTATTTTTATGATGTTTCTAAGTCAATTAAATTCGAGCGTTGGTAACAATAATACATGATAGGTGCATGCTCCACTTTCGGACACCGACAAAATTTGTTGTTGTTTAAACAGATAAAAGAGATAATTTGTACGAGTAACCGACAAATTATGTTCACGGTCCGAAGCTGAAAACAATTTGAACAGCTGACGGAAACAGGTTTTAAACAGCAAACAGAAGAAAGAATGTTGCCTTCAGCCTTGTCAAACAGAAAACTATATGTAGCATACCGTGGACAAAACAATAACCGAGAGAAAAAAAAACGATGGCGAACACTACAAAATTTGACAGACAAGTATCCTAAATGAGACATGCAGCTTAGAAAACAAATTAAGTAAATCGTGCGATTAGTGTAAACTTAACTTGTTTCATCACTGTATCTAAAGTTGGAAGCGTTCAGAAACAATTTTCGGATTAATTCGCAACTTTATGTTATCATCTTTATTTTGACGTTTGTTGTGCTCAACGCATTTATCAATTTATTATTTACATTCCACGCCAGCGCAAGACACGAAATACACAAACAAAGTTTTTATCATATTAGCCTTCTCTGCTTTGGCATTCTTCGCGTTTTTAGTGGTTGCTGTTGTTGGTTTCTTGTATTAAATTGAATTGAATTTTATTCGTCGTCACTTGTCGTTCAGAGGTTGTTTACGTTGGTTTAGCTTTATCACGTCGTCTACTTTGTGGCGCGTTTCTTTGAGGATACTAATTTGTGTGATTGCGTCTCAGCTTTTTTCCAAAACTAAAGTTTTTTTACAAATAATTAGTCGGTACTAAAGTATTTTACTTAGAAAGCAACATATTGTTGCTGTTGTTGTTCTTCATTAGCAGTGTAATTGAATTGGACGCAGCAACTGAATTGTGAAGAATCGCGGAAGTTAATAATAATTGCCTATATTAACGCTATCTAGTACATTGAAAATCCATTCAGATTTTCTGGGGCGTTGCACAATATTTATACACATCGAAAGAAAAGAAAAAAAAAAAAAGCATCATTTAGCCCTCAAAAAACAACACTTCTAACAATAATAATATAGTATCGGCTGCAACATGGACACAAAATTTATGAATGTCTTAATCCTGGGATTTGGTTTCATGTTCGTCTTCACATCGTTCCAAACGATGGGCAACATTGAGGTAAGTCGGCCTTCAATGAAGGATCCTTGAATGTAGACAAGTAGGTAGCCTTGAATGTCAACAAGGATAATGTCAAAACCAACGGAAGCGCACAAAGCCTGCAATTGATGTCAAAGGGAAAAAACGACTTAAATATTAACGATAGTAGATAGCTATGTAGGTTTGACTTCAGGTTGAGTTACAAAAGTATCACTTGATGGAAAGAAAAGTAGTTTGTTTAAAATGGCAAATCAATATAACACGCCCTGTTTTTGGAAAAGTTTGAAAAAGATTTATGCAAACGCAATGCGAAATTCTCATTTCACAAAAGTGGATGCTATACTTTATCAGATTTAACACGTTAGTTGCTAAGCGGTCGTATTAATGCCGAAGCTTCTTTTGCGTTATAAAAGCAAGAAATATATCTATATTTACTTATTTAGCTTTTTAAGCTATTTAAAGAAACAGTACATGTATTACTTAAAATCTATGTTTTCCTAATTATTTTTTTTTTATTAATTAATTTTAAATTTTTTCTTTAATATATTGCTATAACCTAATTTTTGAAGCTATTGGGCAAACTGTTAAATAAATTAAATCTTTATTAATTTTTCAAGCTATTGGGAAAACTGTTAAATAAATTAAATCTTTATGCCATAAACTGTTTTGGGCTCTACTCGTTGAAAAGTACCCTACTCTGAAATCTGAACTATTCCTTTAATTATAGGGTTGTACATCCGCAACATAAACTGATAGCTTAAATATTTTGGAAGCAAATTATGGGCATGTTCGGAAATGCAACTAATTCACAAACATTGCACTAAAAGAGCTGTCTACACTAACCTCACTAAGCCGTCTTTCTTTGGCATATGAGCCCAGTGCAGTCAGCCCTTTTTGTGCGCAGTTTTGCTGTTTTACGGCGGATTGACTGACCACCTTCAGCAAGTTCTTCACATTTTTATGTGTTTTTTTATATGAAGTTTTTGCGCTCTCCGCTGAGTTAGAGAGACTTGCTGCACACTTTCCAACTTGATTAACATTGTTTTAATTTTCGCTGAAGGGGAAAAACTTGCTGTAGGTGCTCAGTGAATCCGCCTTTAGTTGCATTTCCGAATTGCAAAAAAATTGACTTACTTAGGTGGCCATAACAACACGTGTTCGGGTTTTAGCCGACCTCATCAGCTCTCGCCAGGCGCCTCTGCTTTGCGCGCGCCTTCAATCGGATACACCAAGTGTGGTTAGGGCTTCCTCGGCCTGGTCCATCCATCGGAGGCACGGTCTCTCTCGTCGTCTCGAGCACCTTTTTCGCTGGAACTTCGTCGTCCATACGATGGACATGACCCAGCCAGCGTAGAGCTCATACTGTTCGCGGTTCATTCGGATGCGATAGTCATCGCCGACTCGAACACCCCCAGAGCAGCTGCGTCAGTTTGCAAAACTACCCTTTGTCGATCGAGAGAGGGATCTGGAACTTATTTGCTTACTGAGCCCGTAGTAGCACCTACTAGCAATTATTGTTCTTCGTTTTATTTCCAGGCTGACTTCGTTGTTGTTATTAATGGCGGTGCCAAGGTACACAAACTCCTTGACTATTTCAAAGTTATAGCTGCCGGATTTAACGTGGGAGTCTAGACGCCGCGCTCCCTTGTTAGACAGCATATACTTTGTTCTACCCTCATTTATCGTCAAATCCACTTTGGCTGATTCCTTTTCGATAGCGATGAAAGCAGCGGTAACATCTCTCTTGGTTCTGCCGATAATATCAATATCATCAGCGTACGAAAGGAGCTGGACACCTTTTAGAAAATGGTGCCATTACGATGTACACCGGCTTCTCATACGATCCCCTCCATGATGATGTTGAAGAGATTGCAAGACAGTGGATCGCCTTGTCTGAAACCTCTTTCGGTATTGACGGTTTCGGAGAGGTCATTTCTTACCTTGACGGAGCTGCATATGTTGCTCAACGTCATCCTGCAAAGTCTTACCGAACTCAGACATTGTTGTTTGTGTATAGGCAATACCTTCTCGGGCTATCGAACGTAGCTTTGTAATCGACAAATAGATGATGTGTGTCAATTTGGTTTTCGTGGATTTTTTCCAGTATATGTCGTTGCATGAACATCTGGTCTATGGTGGATTTTCCAGGTGGGAAACCACACTGATAAGGTCCAATCAGTGTTTTTGTAATCGGCTTTAATCTTTCACACAGTACGCTTGAGAGAACCTTATATTCGATGAAAATAAGACTGATACCTTGATAGTTGGCGCATATTGTTGGGTCTCCTTACTTATGCATAGGGCAAAGTACGCTGAGATTCCAATTGTCAGGCATGCTTTCCGCTAGCCATATTATTCTGATGAGCTGATGCATGCGCCTTATCAATTCATCGTCGCCGGTTTTATACAATTCATCTTACATGCCATCAGCACCCGCTGCTTTATTGTCATTGGATAGCAACTCGAACCTCTTCATGGCTAGGTGATAGTACTTCCACTCCGTCATCGTTGATTGGTGCTGCTGAACTGCGCTCGAATCGTCGCCAGTAAGTAGATTGGAGAAATGCTGTCTCCATAATTTCAGCGCCAACTTCGCAAAAATTGACTATGAATACAAATATTTGCTTTAAAATTTTTCATAAATTCTGTGAACATTGTTAAAAATACGAAAATTGCTTTTTTCAATTCCCGGAAAAATTTCATTCAGAGTTGGGCTGTATATGTGTTAGAAAACCGCATATTCTTAATATACATCTCATTCCTCTATTTTGCAGTTTCTGTAGTCTTGCCATCGTTTGCAATGATCCTAAAAACAAAATTGTTGAATAATACAGAAAATGTGAAACAATATTATAAAATAATACATACGATTTTCGTCTGCTCTTTCCGAATCAGTGTACGATCTTTCAGAATTCAAAAATGTTCAACCCAGAGTTATATATGGTGACTCGGAAAACTTGAACATTTTAGAAAATCCATTGAAACATGTATCTTTTTGACTGTATAAAAGTTTCAAGAAAAATATCACGGATCTCCCTATTTGTGAATGTGATTTTAAAGTTGAAGTTATTAATTATTTTGATGCAAAATTTATTAATTCAAAAAGTGGTGGATCTAAGATAGTTAGGATGCGAATATACTAAAAGTCGGTTCAAGCAATAAAGAAACCAAGTCATGCATCTCTTTTGCTTTAAAGTGTTTTCTGATCTGATCTGCCTGCCTGTCTGAACCGGCGTTGACTGTGCTCACAAACTTACACACAAGATATTTCTTTTGTAATTCTGAAAGTATCATAAATTTGTCTATTTCCGTCATTTACATACTTAATTATTAAATGATGGAAATAGTAACTTAAGTAACAAACCTTATCTCGAATCTTAAATCTGATTTAGTATGTAAATATTATGACACTGAACATTATGATGGATATCGGTGGTAGTGAATATAATTCAAATTTTAATGATATGTAGATATGGGTAATATTTGTTCAGAGCGGTGAAAAGGGTATTCCAAACTCTGACCTTTCATTTCGATCTGCAAGGGTGATATGGAAATGCGCCCAAAAGAAAACTCGCAAAAAAAAATAAAATTAAAAATCACCCAAATAAAAAATGGCACAAATATTAATGAAAAATGTCCCAATGAAATTTCACCCAACAAAAACGATTTCTATGTCATCCAAAAACTTTTGTAAAAATAGCCCACAAACAAAAAACAAAAATTCACAAAAAAAAAAAAATAATTATAACCCTTTGCGTTTTGGACAAAAGTTGTATGTGCGCCGAAAAAACGGGAATCTGCATTTAACTGATTCTATAAGTTAAAAAGCTGAAGAAGCGATTAAATCAAATTTTAAAATGGGTACAATAGGGTAAATCCTAAAAAAGTTACTTTAAAGTAAGATCATTAAAAATAAAAGTCTTCTTTTTAACATAGTTTTAAATGGATTTTTTGAATATTTTTCGAAATAACGTGAGTTCTGTTTTTACCTACAGCGATTCTCTATTTGTGAAGTATTAATGTTATTAATCACTGGTTTTTTAAAAATTTTTTAATTGCTAAAATTTAATTGGAAAAAATTTTACTGAGGCTAAAACACGTGGAGTCTTGACATAGTATTCAAAATAAAAAATTAAATTTTTGGTGGTTTTGATTTTTTGAATTATTCCGCTAGATCAGAGTTCTTCAAACCTTTTTCTATATAAAATTCGCCACAGAATCCTTTTATGTTAACAACTTTATGAAAGATTTAAACTTGCATTTACTCACAATCAGTTTAAAAACAAATAATTTTATTTCATATAATATAAAACATATTATGCAGAGCTGTGAATGATTTCAATCATTTCACAATTCAAGTCTTGATTTTGTTCAAATTGATTGCAATACCTAATTCTTTTTCGGTGCTTTTGACTTCAACATTTGCAATTAGCAATCATTTGTCATAGTTTGATTGCAATATCGCATTCAAGTCACTTGAAGTCAGCTGGGACTTCAAATCCCTTGATTGAAATTTTTTTATTAATTCATTTGTCATGTTTTTTGTGTGTTGTTTTTTGAATAATTTCTATATTTCACGTAAAAAAAAATTCAATATAATACAAAAAATTTATATGATAAATTTACACGCTTCTTAAGTATGTAACTCATTTAGATTAAGTATAAAAAACTTTTATTACACTTTTACAGAGTTCTTCATCAGTTCCATTTTTAAGTGAATATCTGAAAAACTGGGCGTGGTTTGCTTAAGTATATTGCATATAATCTTTTAAATTTGTGTTACTTAGATGCGTTCAAAGTTAAATCACAGTTGATTGGGAAATCATTCAAATCTAAATCATTCAAAATGATTGGTGGTGACTTAATTTTTCTGAAGTCTTATTCGCGAAGTTAGATAAATACTGCAATCAAAAATTTTACTCATTGATTGCGACTTCAAAGAATGCCGCTCCAAATGTTTGCAATCTTTCACAGTTCTGATATATGATATATAACATAAAATACACACAAAAAAAAAAAAATTTATTGTAAAAGATGGCTTTGATGTGCTGTTTTATTAGAGTACAATTTATCAATATCAGAATATATTGTTAGTCGGAGACCTATTTTTTTTTTTTTACAGAAAATCAATTTCTGTAATTGGTTTTTGTAGCGACGTATATATAAATAGATTTCTCACACTGGTAGGCTGTAAAAAAAGCATCAATTCTATTACTATGCGTTTTTGATAATTCCGGATACTCTTACATTATTTTTTTTCAAAATGGAGCAATTCTAATTTGGCCAAATGTAAATTTTTATGCGGTGCCCGTATATATATGTTTATATTAGTCGTTCTTTTTCTTGTAATGACAGTTTGTACACATCATTTCACTCACTAAAAGGATATTCAATTCAACTTAAATTATTGCAAGTACTAGGAAAATATTCCAAAAGCAGTTAAATATGTCAAAATATTATTTTTGACATTCTGGTGGAATGAGGTGTGATTGGTTGCCAAATAATCATCTAATTAAGGAAAACACTGTGCATTATTTTTAGTGATACATTCCTCCCAAAGCTTAACTTTAATTTAATTGAGTTGACTTTGCTTATGAACTTTAAAGTTGTCGTAATTGGTCCTTGAAGCGAAAGATTTACATCGTGTAGGTACGAAAATATATCGGAAAGGTAGGCTTTTGAAGCCAACTAACATTTTTAAGTTTACAGGTAGTTCATGTGGCATGTTCATGTTCTGATAAAAAGATTCGAATTTCCTGGTCAGAACTTTTCCCTTAGATAACCATCTAACTTCTGTATGAAGAAGCAATTTTATGTAAGCTTCCATGATAAGGGCATTAAGGGGTCTGGTTTTGATGAAATTTACATTCATGCCTAGTTCTTCATTTCCTACATTTTCAAAGGGAACCCCTGAGATATTTCGTGGAATCCTAGGATTCCGCGGAACACATTTTGAAGAACGCTGCGCTAGATCATACAAATTACACACTGTGTGACGGTAGAGTAGGTCTTTGTTACACTGCGGCGCATCTTGCATTCTTTATAAGCATGATGCCCCCACCACTTTTTCGCAATTTTGGAGATTTTAATGAACTCCAAGCTTTAGTTAGAATTAAAAATAAAAAAATTGAATATTCATATTCAAAGTTATGCATAATTTAAAATTATATAATTTATTCCGAGAAATCAAGTATAAAAATTCTTATAATAAAAAGGTACTTTAAATGCATAATACATGCATGCATTTTCTATTTGTTTTCATAAAGTAAAGCAGAGTTTCTGATTTTGTTAATTCATATTTAACATAAAAAATACAAACAAAGATAAGGCAATTAATTAATTAATTCATCCTCTCAACAAAAATAATGTTATCTGAAGTATCTTAGCTGTTGTTTGCGTTTACCACCATTTTGAGTGTTACTTGTTATTTTGTGTAATTTGGCTGGTCTTTATCACTTATCATCAGCTAGTAACAAGTAGCTAATACATTTTGATAACAATGATAGAAGATTTAAATAAATTAGTTCACATGACTTGCTACTGTGATAATAGAAATGCTTTAGTTTGCGCATCTTGCATTCTTTGAACTGTGTTAAAACACAGGTTATAATTACTTCATACAGTCAAAGTTATATAAGGTTTTATCTATTGTTGTTGTTATGACTCTGACTGTTTTGATGGTAGCGAAAGTATTGAAACTATTGGCTTGTTATAGTTATTAATCTGCTGTGGGAACTATTTGGAGTTGTGTGAAAGTAAATCATGTTTGGAAAAGCTTGTCGAATGCGTGACGTATTAAATTTAAAACTATTGTAATAACGTGCTCTGTATAAACGGCGCAACATTTAACACATTTCTGCTTGTTTCAAAATTAATTGATGTTATACTATCAAAAATTTCTATCAAAGTTTCAACTATCAAAAATTAAGGTGATATAGTATTTAGCACACGTATTTTTTTAACTTTCTAGCTATGTATTCTGCTCTGCTGTGCTCTTAAAATCGTTAAACATGTTTGTTATATTGTCAACGTTGTCAAATTTTTGTTATTTCCTCCGTTATTATTCGCTTGTGTACTGAAATTCCTTATATACGATGAAAAACGTTGCAATACCAAAATAATATGTACAAATATATTTGTTGATGTGTTTGAACTTAATTGTTATGGCTGAATGAATCTTAGGTATCGTTTGTATTTGCAAACACAATCAGGTTTGCCCCAAAATATACACAGCTAATATTCATATTCCAGTCAAAAGCTGTTCAAATATTTTATGCCAAGCTACTTAAATTAAAATTGAAAACTTAAGCACACATTAATTTGTGACCTGTTTTTTGGCATTGAGTTAATTCAAATATATTTTCGGTTAATAACAAATGGCTCAAAGTTAATTTTGCAAAAAATTATGGCAAAAATAAAAATTTTATGTTAATTTCAAAATATTTCCTTCCTTTCATCCTTCCTTCATAACAAATGTATAATGAATACAAAATTAATAATGAATAGCTAATGAATAATGAATGAAAAAAAAATAATGGACAAAAAATTAATAATTGAAAATTCTGAAATTCATGCGAATTGAATTCTTTGTGAATAGCATTCATATGAATAAAAAAATTGATTTACTATTCTGAATAACGAAAATGAGAAATTATAATTAGTGACTACTTAATTTCTTAAAATTAAAGTGAATTAAAAATTTTATTTATGAATCAATTTGGCATTCATTGAATGCATTCTTATTTCAATATTTACTGATTCATCTTTTTGTAAATAAAATCAAATTGAATGCATTCTCTAACAGCGCTGAACAAAATATAAAAAAAAATAAATATTGGGGGTTGGAATTAATTTTAAAGGTTTTTTTTCGGTTTTTGAGCATTTATTTAGAAACAACGGTACAATGTATATTATTCAAAGTATTGTCCATCGTTAGCTACAACATTTTCCCATCTTTCTGGCAGCATATGGATTCCGCGCCGGAAGAACGACTCGTCTTTTGAGGCAATCCACGAATCGACCCATTTTTTGGTATCCTCGTAAGAAGTGAAGCGCTGCTCAGCGAAGCCATGCGTCATCGATCTGAATAGGTGGTAGTCGGAAGGGGCTATGTCTGGGCTATAAGGCGGGTGGGGTAGCACATCCCAATTCAGCGCCTCCAACGTTTCCTTGACGGTTCTTGCAACATGTGGCCGTGCGTTGTCATGTTGAAAAACCACTTTGTCGTGTCTTTTGCCATATTCCGGCCGTTTAACCTTTAATGCTCGGCTCAATTGCATCAATTGTTGTTGGTAGCGTTCCCCAGTGATGGTTTCGTTAGGTTTTAGCAGCTCATAGTACACGACACCCTTCTGATCCCACCAAATACACAGCATAAGCTTGGCGCCATGAATATTCGGCTTGGCCGTCGATGTTGATGCATGGCCGGGTAGTCCCCACAATTTTTTTCGCTTAGGATTATCGTAATGGATCCACTTTTCATCGCCAGTGACAATACGATGCAAAAAACTCTTCCTTTTATGCCGTTGAAGCAGTTGTTCGCACATGCAAAATCGCCGTTCAACGTCTCTCGGCTTCAACTCGTACGGCACCCAATTTCCTTGCTTTTGAATCATTCCCATGACCTTCAGGCGTTTGCCGACCGTTGATAAGTCGACTCCCAATGATTCTGACAATTCTTGAAGGGTTTGACACGGGTCTTCATCGAGCAAAGCCTCCAATTCCTCATCTTCAAACTTTTTCGGCTGGCCCGGACGCTCTTTGTCTTCCGTATCAAAATCACCACTTTTAAACCGACGGAACCAGTACTCACAAGTAGAAATCGATGGAGCATAGTCCCCGTAAGCCTCAGTAAGCGTGCGTTGTGCTTCAACCGCTTTTTTCTTCAAATGGAAGCACAAAAGTAAACCTTCCCGCAAATTGCGCTTTGTTGGAACGAAAGTCGACATGTTCACAGAGAAAAAAATATATGTTGTTTACACTTCAGTGGAATGACACATACTGAAAAATGAAGCTTAGACAATGTGCTTTGAAATGAATATAGTCACAGGTGTGCCCGATGCGATCTATTGATAGTTACGCCATCTCTTAGAAAACCTTTAAAACTAATTCCAACCCCCAATAAAAAAACAATAAAGTAAGAAAAAATTAGATAAACATAACAAGCCGACGCACAATGGTTCCAAATCGAAAAAATACGGCCAAAACCTCAAGGAGTTGTTAAATCTGCATAAAAATCTTGATTATTCGATTTTTGGGCTCTCTGATCACGAATCTGAAGTCAAAAATACGAAATTCAAAATTGCGGCTTAAAAATGGCGACCATAAACATGCTTAATTTTATAGTAACTATATTATGCACTTTCGAAATTGCGGCCATGTACATGCTAACTTTTATAATAACTTCGAAACTTAATAGGCGGCCATGAAATAATTTTTGAGCTAACTTTTCTAAAACCTTAGTTTTTATAACTTTTTTAATGTTCTTTAATGTTCTCCAAAATCTGGAGGTAAATTTTTAATTTTTTTTTGGTATGTCTCCCGACAAAGAGATTTTGGAGCCTGAATATTAGAGGCACTTTTTTTGCAAATTTATGGGATGCTTCAAGGACAGGAGTGCTCAAATGGGCGGATAGCTTTCACATGCATACGATAGCTTTCAATTTAAAAAGCTTATTAGTCGAGGTGAAAAATTATTACACCAGGAGTGCTCAAAAGACTGCCCATGGGCGGATATCTTTCACATGCATACAACAGCTTTCAATTAAAAAAGCTTTTTAGTCGAGGTGAAAATTTTTTACACAGAATAAAATAATCAGTCGCTGTGCGAACTTCATGCTTTGAGGTTGTGGCCGCTTTCTTTTGCGTTGCCTTATTGAATGCGACAATACATCATTAGCGCGTTTGTTTGTTCATTCGATACGATCAGTCGTTGTACGAACTTTATGCTATTAAGTTGCGGCTGCACTATTCTGCGTTGCCTAAGGCTGCGAACATAGTGAACTCTTATTGTTGAGCCGAGTCAAAAAACACATTGGATCAATAAAGAAACTAAGTCATGCATGCTCCAATGTGTTTTTCGAAACCTTATAGAACACGACAAGCTATCATTCTCGCGTTATGCTGTGATCGTTCGAATGAACAAACTCGTGCTTTTCGCTCAGTGCGAACTCTTAAAACAAAAGCCTTCCAATACAATCACAAAAATGTGAATATATAATTTTGCACACCCCTGTTCAAGGGCCTCTTCAGATAGCTGACCCAATGAAAGCATACTATACTTTGCCACAGAAGGACCGTGAATATGTACTTTGTGGATATACTGTGGATGATACTGGGTGGCATGTGGTAGCATCCATAAAAAGTCAAGTACAAATCGACTGTATCCACACAGTACTGCTCGAATGCTGCAACATTTATGTTTCGGCTGCTTGAAATTGTTATTAAAATAATATTGAAACTCGATATCATTTCCTCATGTATGCCCGTAATATAATTTAAAGTTTACGTTACTTTCATAAAATAAAAATAACGCTACAATTATAATTACCAGTTATTTTTCTTATATAATTAGTAGGCCACAGTGGTCCGCGGCTTCGCCACGGACGTTTTTTTATCAATAAAGAGCGTTGACACGTTTTTGTTACTCTTTAATTGAGTGTGGAGAGAGATAAAGCGAAAAAACTTCATATAAAATATTCTAAGCACGCTAAGGTAGCGGTTGACTGCCTTGCGTTCAAAAATTAAAAAATTTTGATTCCCTCTACAATGTGCTTATCCGCTCTCACTCTCCTCTCACTATTTTTTAATAGTTTCTATTCAAAGCAACAAAAATTTTCAATCACCGTGTACATCAGCCCTTAAGATAATACATGTCAAACGAAATAAAAAATATTTTTGCTTTTGTTTTATTTTGCAACACTGCATTTTCACTTTTGGTCTTGTCCGATGCTCATCTGTTTTTATGGTGTGCTCAAGGTTGATTTATAAGGTTGTCGCAGGGTTGATCGCACTCTCTTCTCAGTACCCATAATTGTCAAAACCAGCCAATTTTGCGAATGACTACGAAAGAAAAACGGATGATAAAAGAGCGCACTTGCAGAATCTATGAGCTGTTAACTTCGATTTGACAATTATGGGTACTCGCTCTCTCCCTTGCGACAACCTTATAAATCAACCTTGGGTGTGCTGTGCTAGCTGAGCAGAAAAAGAGAAGAGTAGAGAGCAACGCGTGAAAATAAAACGGTTATGCAATGAATTGAAAAAATAAACGTGAATTGTGATCGTGGCATCGTGCATGATCTCTTAAAAAACTTTACACTTTAATTAAACATACTTATAATTAAGATTTCGGAATAAATAAAGCACGCCTATGCTGTGCTTAAGCACAAATATGATATTTTAAAATGTCATAAAAATCATAAAAATCGACATAGTACTTTTGGAGTTTACATGAAAATAAAAATTTGCGCTTCAATTTTATATAATAGTATAGATATTGATATAAATACGCAGCCGATCACACACAAATCAAAGTGAAAACAAATGCCTACTCAGTTAGCTTCAATAATGCGTCAAGTGAGGTTGGCATGTAAATTATAATGTTTTAATAAAAATATTACAAAGTGTAAAAAAAATATACAAAATGTACAAAGTTAAACTCATTAAGTAACAATACAAATAAATAAAGATACAAATAAATAGTTTTTACAAAAACAAACAAAAAAAAAAAACAATAGTTTCCGACACCATTTTGGGTTTTCTTAAAATTTTCCTACAGTGGCACATTGTGGCCAAAAAATGTATTTTTATTAGTATAATAGAATATACCACAAAGGAACCAACACCATTTTAAATTGGGAAAAAAAGGGAAAACACTTTCGTTTTTTTTTAAAAAAAAAATGTAAATTTCTATTGTATATTTTTAGAAAATGGATATGAATATTTTTTAAAGTGTTACTTTTTTTTCTCATTACTTAAGTATCGATCCCACACATGGAATATGAAAAAATCTTAAATTACTTACACAAATAGTACAATAAATGTTCGAACTTGGCTGAAAATATGGCTATTTTTGTTTGTTAAATTTTTGACAATCTTTAATGGCGTCAAAAATCAATAAAAAATTTTTACAAAAAATTTGACAACGCAGTTTTTTTTATTCATCTATCTTAAATATATATTTGAAGTAAAAAATGTTTTTCAAACATTTTTAAAACTAATTAAAACTGAGGTTTTGGCCATCTTTTTCATGTTTGGAATCAATGTGCGACGATGATTCAATGCGGTCCCCCATATTTCTACTAAACGCATCGAACGCAGCTTAATTTTTATGATCGCAAGAAGGAACGCAAACACTAAAAACCGGTAATTTTAAAGAATGGAAGTGCAATTCGTATTGACTGACCGTTTGCAGCATTATAGTTCTCATGTTGTTCATGCGTAGGTATTAACTAACAGTACGCAACATGGTAGAATTAAAGAAGGTATATGCATTTTGAAATGCGCTCTCTTTCTCATAGCCAAAATTGTCAAAATCAATACAAATCACATTTTTCTATACATTTTTCCAATTAAAGCTTTCTCATCGCTTTCATATTTTCTATGAGCTATCAAATTCGTTTTGACAGTTATGGCAGTCTGCCTCTCCGAAATGCATCTACCTTCTCTTATTCTACCATGGTACGCAAAATGTAACAATCGGCAGTCAAGGCCGAGTCAAATTAACTTTCTGGTGCATAAAAATAATAAAAAAAAATTAAATAAATAAAATATTGATTGCAGGCAACTGCAAGTGCGTGAAGATAAATTCGTAAATCCGACGCTAACTTAGCAAAGACACAAACCCATATTTCCAAAAAGTACGAATTTTAAATTCGTACTATTAAAAAGTACGAATTTAACTTTAAGTACGAATTTAACTTTAAGTACGAATTTATATAAAAAACTACGAATTTCACTTCGTTTGAAAAGAAACCTTTTTAATATTAACCAGGAAACTTAATATTCAAAACCTTCATAAAATATGATAAAACTAAGGGAAAAATACAAAATTACTTCAGAACTGAAAATTCGATGCAGAATTGATTAAACTTCCGATTCAGGTCATAAGATATTTTTTAAAAAGTCAAGAATCATAGTTTATGAAACTAAATTTTAAATAAAGGATCGTAATATCTACATTTACGATTTTTAGTTTTTATATACCAATGGACAGGTAATTAAAGCACCTTTGAAGAATATAAAAGGGTATATGACTAATTGTGCCGCGTTGAGGATTTTGGCCAAAGGAAACTTTTTAAAATGGAGTGATCGATCGATTCATATATATATTTCATATTTAAGCAAAGTGAGTACACTTTGAATTAAATAATCTCAATAACTACTTGTACGATTTTAATATTTTGTATTTTAATAGAGAGGTAATTAAAGCACCTTTCTAAGGATATATTATCCTTATAATATATATCCTTAGCGGGCCACAATGAGTAATATATCCTTAGAAAGGTGCTTTAATTACCTCTCAATTAAAATACAAAATATTAAAATCGTACAAGTAGATGTTGAGATTTTTTAATTCAAAGTGAGTACTATGAATCGATCGATCACTCCATTTTAAAAAGTTTCCTTTAGCCAAAATCCTCAACGCGGCACAATTAGTCATATACCCTTTTATATCCTTCAAAGGTGCTTTAATTACCTGTCCATTGGTATATAAAAACTATAAATCGTAAATGTAGATATTACGATCCTTTATTTAAAATTTAGTATCATAAACTATGATTCGTGACTTTTTAAAAAATATCTTATGACCTGAATCGGAAGTTTAATCAATTCTGCATCGAATTTTCAGTTCTGAAGTAATTTTGTATTTTTCCCTTAGTTTTATCATATTTTATGAAGGTTTTGAATATTAAGTTTCCTGGTTGATATTAAAAAGGTTTCTTTTCAAACGAAGTGAAATTCGTAGTTTTTTATATAAATTCGTACTTAAAGTTAAATTCGTACTTAAAGTTAAATTCGTACTTAAAGTTAAATTCGTACTTTTTAATAGTACGAATTTAAAATTCGTACTTTTTGGAAATATGGGTTTGTGTCTTTGCTCAGTTAGCGTCGGATTTACGAATTTATCTTCACGCACTTGGCAACTGCGACAAAACAAAAAAAAAAACATTAAGCTTAGGCTTTTCGACTTCGGTCAAAAAGTCAAGCTCCGGCTTTTGGGCTTTGGCCACACTCAAGCCTCGGCGTTAGCCACCCTTTTTTATGGTTAAGTGAATAATAAAGGGAACAAATACAACAACAATAATAACATTAAAAAAAGGACAAAACAATAATAAATTGTTAATCACTCCGAGCTGAAACTTTTTTGGTTTAAAAAAATTCTGCGATTAATGAATCTATTTGGTTTTCCTTTGAAAAAATCTAGTTTTTGCCCAAGGGTTGCGAGACCCCTTGGAGAGATCTTGGAGCGGCTGAGAATAACCTCAGCCTAAGAATAAAACTCGCCACACATTTTTTGGCAAAAAAAAAGATGGAAGACGGAAGTATTCGCAGTCGTAATATCGCGTAGAACAAGCTCATTTCATCATTAGGTCAGCAAATTATTAACGATTATTTATTTTGTTATTTTTAAAATAACACGCGATATATAACTTTTTTTTTATAACTTTTTAAATATGTCCCAAAAATAAACTTGTAAATGTTTTATGAAACTGTATTGTTAAACAAGTTATTCATTTCATTCCTAACTTAAATAAGACTGGGAATGCACTCCTACGATAAAACATATTGAAGTTGAAAATATCAGTTAAGTGATGTTTGATTGCAAGCACGAACCAACACTTTATTATAAGTATATTTTTTATATATTCAATAATAAAAAGTACACAACTCGAACAGCTATTGTGATAAAAGCTTTAATTATTATATGAAACGTTATCTGGTTTCTTGAAAAATCATAGCAAATAATAGTTCATTAAACTTAAGCCTATTTGAATAAAATAAAGGAACTGATGATAAATTTATTAAAGCAAAAAATGCTTTGTTTAGAGTATGTCTCTTTTTTTTTTGCACAGAAACAGTGTGGTGCATTAAATAAACAACAAAAACTACAACTTGAAATGCATGATAAATTTATATGTACAACTTGTAGTTTGTGAGAAAATCGTAGATACAGAATATACTGTCAGACAGTAGAAAACTTTTACTTGTTGCTTCAAGCGTCAAGTTCCAATAAAAAATGGCTGTGTTTTGTTGTTTCTCTCTCGCTTAGATTGTTGCTCCAATTATGAATTTTAAGTTAAGATTAGGAGGTAGTCGACGCAGAGTGACGACGAACGCGTTGAACAATTTCCATAAATTAGTAGATGCAATGCTTTGATTCAGCTCTGGCTCTACTAGCTAGATTTAGATATATTCCAATTTAATATCCGCAGAGCACAATCGTAGACATTCGCGCTTTGTTAGCGTTTACTGCATGCTTTACTTTTAGCCAACAACTCTAACTATATATTTATTTAACCTGGCTTAAAGTGAAGCACATGCCATTTGTTGATTCAGCTCTTAGTTTTCTACATTTTAATACATATTTGAAATTTCAAGCTGGGCGTTTATATATTTTTGCTTGTGAAACCGTTATTAGCTAATTAAAATGAGCAAACAACCTTGTATTATTTGAAATACCGTCTGAATTGGTTGGACTAAGCTTGTGTGATGCCTTTCATTGAGCTATAGGCGAGTCTGACTTTGTTGCATTCATGTTTTTCCCAACAGAAAATCTTCTTTTTGCATCTTAAAACATAGAATGTTTGCTGCCATGTTAACGTTAACAAAAAAAGTGCAAGCACATTCAAGGCTCATTCTGAAGGTCCAGACAAGGCAATACGTATAATAGCGCCTGCATTAAATGTTGTCGCATACATTAAGCAATAAACTCATTTTAACCATTACTGCTGCGAATTCGCAATCCAAATAAAACGTGTTCTTTCATTGAATGTGTTTGTATGCAGGTGAGTGTGCTACTGTTCATATCAATGACTCTGTGTATAAGAGACGAGCCCACTAAAAGTTGGCTTGAGGTGGTGGTAGCTTACATAAGTATGTAGCAACAACAAAAGTCAAGTAACCGGTAACAAGCCAAGTCTATAAATTACAGTGAAAAAACAAGTTTGGCATCAAGCTTGCTGTTGCGAAGCAGAAAAACTTAAATTTTCCGCTCAAGTTTAGCATAACTATGCGACTGCACACAAAACTGTTACCGAGAATTTTGCTATTTCTATTACTTTTAACGAAATAAACAGAAGAAAAAATTCATAAAATTGTTGAAATTGTATAATGCGCCGTAAGAGTTTGGTTTGCGAAGAAATAATTCTATAAAAACTATTAGCAACTAGTTTGCTCATTTTGGCCAAGTTGAGCACTTTTGGCCAAGTTGGTCTTATATGAATTCTTCAAAATATATATTTTTAAAAAACTTTAAAAAAAAAAGTTTCCTTTTAATTCCTTGGTCATATTTGATAATTTATTTAAACATATGAAATCTTATTATTTTAATTTTTTTCTTATTTGTTTTATTATCATAAATATATTAATTTCTTCATGATTACAAAAGCTTTTAAGGTCGGCGCTTATATAATCAGACTTTTAATCAGAAGCGCCAAATACAAAGCCAAATTCAAAAAAATTAAAATAATAAGATTTCATATGTAATAATATGTTAAAATAAATTATCAAATATGACCAAGGAATTAAAAGGAAAAGTAATTTTAAAATTATTTTTTACTTTGTAGTGATTTTGCAGTCAGTTGTTTTTTTTTTAAAAACTTTTAATTTCTTCCTTTTTAGAGAATATGATAAATTTTCGAAGGAAGTGTATAAACAACATAAAAACAATTGTTCTGGAAAAAGTTGTTCTATTCAATTCTTAATTTTAATCTTAAATTTAAATAAGATGTCTCTTAAATTTTAATAAGATGTCACGTGTTTTAAAATAATTATACCTATTCTTGTAACGAGTTTTATTACCCTTACTGTCAATATTATTCGAGATATAGTCTTTTTCTAATATTGCCACGCCCCTTTGGTAAATAAGCGCCCACTTTCTTGAGCGTTATTTGTAATAATTGTGCCTACCCCTGTACTTCATTTCAGTACATCAGCGTCAATATTAACTGAGATAGTGTTTATCTAGTATTGCCACGCCAATTTTTTGAATAACGCCTACTTTATTGAGCGTAATTTTTTATAATTCTGCCTACCCCTGTACAACAATTAGTTTCAGTGCCCTAGTGTCAATATTATTCGAGATACACTGTTTTTGTAATATTGCAACGCTTAGTAGTCGAATACCGCCCACTTTCTTGACCGTAATTTGCACTAATAATGCCTATCCCTATACCAAATTCCAGTATCATAGCATCAATATTATTCGAGATATACTCTTTATTTAATATTGCCACTCCCATTTGCCAAATAACGCCCATTTTCTTGACCGTAATTTGTATTAACTTAGACTTGTGTCTACCCCTACACTAAATTGCAGTACACTAGTGTCGATATTATTCGAGATACAGTGTTTTTTAATATTGGCACGCCCATTTGTCGCATAATGCCCACTTTCTTGACCATAATCTGTAATAATAATGCCTACCCCTATACTAAATTGCAGTACTCTAGTCTCAAAATTATTCAAGATACACTGTTTTTCTAATATAGCCACGCCTATTTGTCGAATAACGCCCATTTTCTTGATGGTAATTTGCAATAATTGTGCCTACCTCTACACTAAATTGCAGTACCCTAGTGTCCATATTATTCGAGATACAGTTGTATCTAGTATTGTGAGATATAGTATTGCCACGCCCAGTTCATGATATCTATCTGTTCACCAAAAATTATGGCAATCAGGCATATGGTTTAGGAGTTCGATCGATATACATACATTTAAAAAAAAAAAAAAAAACAAAAACAAACTGACCAACTTGAGAACCTCCTCCTTTTTGCTAAATTGTCATATAACACAAGATTATAAATTTGTGCCTTATCTCATTTTCGGGAATTTCATGTTTCTTTGTGGCTTGTACATAACTATTAATAGAGTCAAGACACAATTCAAGGCCATCAGACAAGAAAGAAAAGAGGAATTTATACTAAATAGTTAATCAGCAACTCCACTTGATATGAGTACATTGCTCAGAGGGTAGAACGTGCGTATAAAGATCGAAAGGTAGTGGATTCAAATCGCATTGCGAACAAAAATACTCTTAACCCTTAAATACAAAACAACAAAAAGAAAAATAAATTTTTGTAGTAGGGTATGAACATGGAAATTTTATGGGGAGGGGAAGGAGAAAGAGGAGTGAATAACCTTTTTTTTTTAAATAAATTTATTTTCCACTTGAAAATTCGCTTTAAACAAAAGACCTTAAAGAAAAACAAAAATAAAAAAGGTCTTTAAAAAAAAAAGTATTGTAACATTGGTCATAAATAAAAAGTTAGTATACATGAATTTTGTCGTTAAAATAGTTTTCTTTAAGGGCTCGAAAAGCACGATGATGTTCCTGATTTTTTTTCATAGAAAGAAGTAAATGAATACCTGAAATGAGTAAAATATTTGTTTTGGTGAATAAAAGTGTAATGTGAAGTGTCAATCAAACATCACGTTGAGAAAATGGTACCAAAACGTTCTCGATTGCACAGCACGATCATGTCATCAAAAATATAAAAACCTTAAATTTTATAATTTATATTTACTGGGGCTTATACCTATAATATAAACAAATAGTTGAAAAAAACAAAAATGGCGGACATCTGAATCTTAAGTACCTTTTTATTTTTACTTTTTTTGCTCTTTAAAATGCTCAAAAAAAAAAAAAAATGAAAAACCGGCCAATATTATTTGAATTAAGGTATAGAATATATTTTATCTAGTTTAATAAATTAATAAATTTTATCTAGTTAAAAAAAAAATAAATTCCAAGTCAATCCATAAAGTATTTCTGGAGATATCGCTGAGACCAGTTTTGAAAACATGGTTTTTCAGAAAACGCGTTTTATGATTTGGTTAACGATTTTTTCGAATTATTAGCTTTCCGTTATTTCAACTCCACAGCGCATCTAGCGACATCTGGTGGTGCCTGAGGTAACTATTCTTACCACAGTTAGATAGAGAATACAGGCATGCATTTCAAAAAGATTGATCTGAGATACTCATTTTTTGTGAGATACTCTTGATACTCTTGATATCTCATATTTTCCATGTGTCGAAAGAAGCGGCCAAGTGCCTAGGTTTCTTAAAACGGTGCAAGCGATACTTCACCCCATCTGATCTTCGACTAATCTATACCTCATATATAAGGCCTAAAATAGAGTACAATTCGCACATTTGGGCAGGAGCTTCGAGATCTTATTTGGAGCTTCTGGACCGAATTCAACGCCGTGCGATATATATGATAGGATATGAAAACATTTTATCTCCTCTCAGTTCTCTTGGGTTCTACCATGGGAAGTGTTCAAGGGAGGAACATGGCCTGACGCCACCAGTTCGTGTATTTTCTAGGTCTACTCGGGCAGCTTTTCAAGCCCATCCCTTTACCATTGCATCGGTGCCCAATAGAACCTCGCATTACCGAGATAATTCGTTTTTTAGTTGCACAGTACGATTGTGGAATAATCTCCCTGTGAGCGTGTTCCCCGGCAGTTTTAATCTGTGTAAGTTTAAAGCAAATCTTCACCGTTACTACTCCATCTTTCCACCCTCCAACCAACAAACTATGACCCATCTTCCGAATTAACGCAATGCTTTCGCATCTAAAGGGGGCATCCCCTGAGCGTGGGTTAAGTTAAAAAAAAACAGTTGAATTTCCTGGTCGAGTTTCATAGAACCTCCCCTTAGGAAACATCGGCATTAGTTTTTCTGACTAAAATCTTTAATTTCTGTCTTCATTGTTTCTATTTTCCACATATATTTAAGAAAGCTAAAGTCATTCCAAACTTAAAACCAAACAAAGATCCAAGACTACCCATCAGCTATCGGCATATGAGTTTATTGAGTTGTTGAGAAAAAATTTTTGAAAAAATTATTTTATATAGGTTCAAAAGATTTGCTGAAAAAAGCAATGTTATAAACAAATTTCAATTCGGATTCCGAGAGGAACACAGTACGACTCATCAGGTCAAAAGATTAGTAAATATTGTAAAGGAAAACAAACTGAAAAGATATTCTACTAGGGTTGTGTTTTTAGACATAGAGAAAGTATTTGAAAGTATTTGACAGATTTTACAATGTCCCTTTTATCTTATTAGGATAATACGAAGCTTCCTCACTAATAGGGTCTTCATAGTGCAAGTAGAAGGTTTCAATTCATCAGAGAGACAAATAGCTGCTGGTGTGCCACAGGGTTTTGTTTTATCACCACTTTTATATTGCCTCTATACGTCTGATTTTGAGTATTCACCTAATGTTAATGTAGCTTTCTATGCAGCTGACAGCGCTTTGATAATACCAGGAAAAGTTTCAAATGCAATTGCCAAAAAAATGCAGGGTGCTCTGTCTAAGGCTACCAAAAAATTAAATTTCATAGTGAAAAAACCCAAGCTATCATATTTCCATTTAACAAATCGAAGAGAATTCCTACAAGACCGTTTTCAGTTCAAGGCAACTTAATACCGATTTCAAAGTCAGTAATATACTTAGGAGTAATTCTTGACGAAAAATTATTATTTAAAGCAATCAGGTGTAGCAGAAGTCTTTATTTTCTTATGAATAAAAAAATCTAAGCTGAACTTGAAAAATAAAATTATGCTTTACAAATTGCGTATTAGACCGATTCTGACGTATGTCTGTCCCGTTTGAAATAATTGCGCAACTACGGCTTAAAAAGACTTCAAGTTATCAAAAATAAGAACCTGAAAACAATTTTTGACATACCAAAAATGTTCCCAACGTCAGAATTACATTCTATTGCACAAGAAAAATTGATCTTAAATGTTATGAACGATATGAGCCTGCCATTCTTCAGTAGATGTAGGTCCTCAACTTACGAACTCTTACGGAGTTTGCCATAAGTAGGGTTTTCTTTCTCTATTTCTTTAGAGGATTTGAAGATACTGTCCACAAAATTCCCAACATCCATACATATTGTGATATTTATATAGGTTTTTTTTACTATCATTTTCCTATAAACTATTACTTTAATTTTTATTTAAGTGTCATCTTAATTGTTAAATTAGAATTTATTTGTTGTAAAATCCAAAGAATTAATTCTCAAAATTTGTAACTTTTATGTGTAAAACAACAACAACAACAACATTTTGATAAGTACAAAACAATCCATTTACAATTTTTAGGTTACTTTTTTTGCCTAAGCTGATTTTTCCTAAGCGCCCGTAGTCCAAAAACATGTGACGCGAATCCAACGGGGCATTCGAGTAGCTGAAATGTGCAACATATTTGTCGTTCTTGAATTAAACCTTCAGAGCAAAGAGTTTAATATGTTTAACAGCGTGAATTCGCACTAGTGTGTCATTTAAGGGTTAAAATAAGAATTTTATTGTTGTTTTTACTGCCAGTCATGCGGATTATTGTTGTTGTTATTGAAACGATGCAACTTTATTTATTGGAGATGTCAAAACAGCCTACAGGATTAAATCCCTTGAGTAAATCCCCGCTAAAAAAGGGTATACCACAAAGAGCAAATTTTGCAATATTCATACATGATAAAGTAAAGGGTATATGAAGAGACACTCCTCCTATAAACCATAGATCTTGGAGATTTATTATTCCATGGATAACTGCTCCTGCACACAAAAATAAAAGAGCCTTAAAAAGAGCGTGAAATGGAAAAAAGCTAACCTATAAAATCCGACTCCTTAATTTCTTATTATAAGCCCTAGCTGGCTAAGGGTTAATAGATCAATAATTTTCTTTAAGTCATACTCAAATTTGGCCTTAAAGGTAAGTAAGGTCCCTCATCTAATTCGCTGTGTTGTATACGTGGCTAAAGTAGTTTCACTTCAAAAGGTCTTTAAGAAACCAGTTCATTTTTGGTGTTAACCAGTGTAATTTATAACATAAAATCTGGAATTAATAACAATGTTTCCCATAAGTCCATTTCCGACTTAAATATTACAAATTTTAATTTATGACAGTCTTGTGCAAAATGCTAACGTGCATCATGTAACTAATAAGCAATCAAGACTAATTAATACGTAATTTTAAAAATCTAGCAAAAAAATTGGCACATCTTTTCTCAACTTCTAAGTGTACACAAACAACTTGACCCTCATTTCAATTAAGTATGCGGAAAATGTTGATTTATAGCAGGTATCTGCAGAATATTAACAAACAAACATCAAATATCGTTGATAAGAATTTTTTATTTGATCGAAATGAAATAACTTTACTTTTATGATAACGAAATTAGGCCAATAATAATTCCATAACAACAACAGCCACTTAGCTTATTAATGACTTAATGACCAATTTGGTTTTTAATTTTTTAGAAATTGATTTAGAATTCAAGTTTTTTATGATTTTTATATTGGCGAACTTTTTGAGATATTTCATTACCTCTACAAAACTAAGAAGTGTGACTGTGAAGTCGATTGGCTACCGTTTGCGTCAAAATATCAGTGAATGGAACCAAAATCAACCGACTTTGGATCCGCGTTTTTATCCAAATGGTCGTTTTCGACCATTTCCAGCATGTCTTTCGCGATAGCAACTCGGTCTCTTTTTGCATGAAATTGAGTTCTTTCGATACCAACTTCGCAGCGACACGTCTCAAGCCCAATTCATTCTTCAAAATGTACAATTGAATGTATCCAATTGAAATGCCGACGTCCTCTGCTATCTCTGTTATCGTCAATTTGCGATTTTTGACCAACATTCTTTGATTTTTTCAACGTTTTCTTCGGTAGCCGCCCGGTACGAGTGTCGTTTTCTACTTCGTCTTGGCCACTCACAAATCGGTTAAACCACTTGTTTGCCTTCTGATACGATAGATCAGAGTCACCGTAACATTTCACCAACATTTTACGCGTATCGGCGCAGTTGAAACCATTTTTTCACATAAAATTTGATACAAACTCGTTGCTCAATTTTTTCTTCCATCGTAAAAATCGAAGACACGAAAAAGTTGTTGTAAACAAAACACTGTCACTTTACCAAATGTCAACGAGAGACGCTGATATTTGGCAGCCTTGTCATCATAGACACATGTGGCAACCTACTAAAAAAAAAAATTTCGAATCGGACATCGGTACAATTTTCATGATTTTTATAAAAAGTGGGTGTAACTATACGAACGTTCGTTCGTTCGGGTGTAACTATAGTGCAACTACTGCCATATTTTGTGAACTTTCCATTTAAACAAAATTACCAAATTTTAGTCTTATACAATCAAATTTATCAGATATGTATGCATATTGAAGATATTTTTTCATTTTTTTTTTTATTGATTCTTATTAATATCCAGCTTGCTTTGCTATGCCTAGGAAAAACAACTTTTATTTGACCCTTCGTTTGAGACCACGCTCATTGTCCAATGCCCGTCTCCCGGTAGCAGGACATCACCAAATAGTGAGAAACTCCATTTTGAATTTCAATATTCTGTGATTTTTAATTCCAAAGCTATTTAATATCAAAAATTTGGCTTATATGGGTGGAGTTACATCCCCCTGTCCAATGCCCGTCCAAGTTTTCTATTAGAAAGACATTACCAAGTGGTAACTCCATTCTGAGCTTCAATGTTCTGTGACTTACTTCTAAAGCTATTCGATGTCAAAAATTTAGCTTATATGTGCGGAGCCACATCTCCTTGTCCAATGCCCGTCCAAGTTTTCAATTAGAAAGATGTCACCACGTGGTAACTCCATTCTGAGTTTCAATGTTCTGTGCCTTTACTTAATGGATCCAATCTCAACCATACATTTATTTCGTCGGTAATAAAATATTTAATTTTTGAACTCATCTTCAGTCTTCAGAAAAGAGAGAATTTTAATCAGATTCAAATTATCAAATAAACCTTTTTTATCACATCGATATCATTTTCACGGGCCAAATTGTTTGCGATTCGAATTTGAATTAATTTTTTAAGCATAGTCGAATTACGAATTTTAAAGCTGATATAATAATTACTGAGATAAAGTACTAAAACTAAACCCCGGAATCGAAAAAGTTTGAGTTTTTCTGCATTTGAATTTGTACATTAGCGACCTCTGGCTTTGGAGATAATGTCAAAGAAATAGTGCCGAAATACTTGCCGTACTCGAAGATCCTTATATACCGATTTGCATCCAAATAGAAAGAGCATTTTTGGAGACCACCATATACAAATTTTCATGCCTTTCGAATGAGCGGCTTGGCACTTTTCAAGGTTTTTAAAATATTTCTACTACAGCGCCCTCTGGTCTTTTAAAATGAATAAAATAGATAAGTCATCAATATTCACCCTACCCGAAAACTCCTATATACAAATTTTCATGCAAATTGGAAGAGCAATTTTGCAACATATTTCCTGTAACACGATCGCGGCGCCACCTACTGGTTCCATCAAAATGGACAGATTCACACTTGAATGTGGAATATCAACTATTTTCACCTGTCACTATTTATGTATACTAAAATATAGACTTCTTTTTTGTTTTATTTACCTTTTCGAAAATATTTTTTCTACGGCCTCCTCTGATGGTCAAGGTAAAGAAAAATCAATATCGCGATAATACCACCACCACCTGTGGATGTTTAGGAGGTTTTAGCGTATTTAACAAAGTTCGTACAACATCGTCATCTGGTGTTCGAGATAGAGCAAAATATATAGCTCTTAAACATTAACCTTATCCTAAAACCAATATACACACAATTTTACGCAAATCAGCCAGATATCGGCTAAGATATCAAGTTGGAGGTGCCACGACTCATTACCTAACAATACCTTTCATTATTTCTATACCATCTCGTACACGAAATATATTTTTTTGCCAAAATTTCTGAGTTATTCCATGTACTCTCCATATACTGAAACTGTGGCACCTCCCCTAGTGAGCGGTCTGAATGGGCGCGAATAATAAAATTTATCTTTGAACCTGACCTGAGTGATAGTTTACCTCCCTGCCATATTTCAAAGAAATCGGTGAAGAACTTCCGGAGATGTGTGAGTTTTTGTGTGATGTGTGAGAAAAGCAAAGTTTTTTATTTTTTCTCTTCTTTTAAACTATCCCTGAACAATTACAAACAAAATAAAAAATCCCAGCCAAATCGATGCAGTCATTTTTGAGTTTTAGCGGGACTAACGCACAGCAATTGATTTTTGAATATATAGAAGATGAACAAAACTGTCGAATTTGATAATCCACAAACGAAGATAATTCACATGAGATAGTCGAAATTATCGACCATTACATTCCGAATAATGTACATTTTGTAGCGGTCTGTGGGCTGGTGGAATCATCGAACCATTCTCTTCAAAAATGAGCCTAATCACCATATTACGATTAATGGTATTCGCTTTAGAGACATGCTTAACGACTTTTTTCGTTAAATGATTGAATGACATGAATATTGAGAATATAGAAGAGATGCTCCAGCAGAATGGCTCTACATTAGGGCGGGTCGATTTAAAAATCGCTCAATGCTCTCTGAAAATCGTGTTCTAGGGATCAAAATAAGAAACTTTGCCGAAGGAACCACACCTCTAAAACGAATTCTGATGTCCCCCAATTTGGGTCGAACTTTTGGGTAGGGGCAAATTTTGAAAAATCCCACTTTGACCCATTTAGAGTCCTCCAATCGAGTCCAAATGTATGACCAACCCCCACTAACTTTGGAGGCTTGACCCACCCATGCCAGTGGCACACCCCCTGGAACCCCCCTGTGGGGTTCCCCATACAAACATTTCAAAAAATCACCAGTTTTGGCACTTTACATGAAAAAATCAGCGAAATGGCTATGTTTTTTCTTTTATTTTATTTTTTATTTATAACAATATTTATTATTTATTTATAATAATATCTATTTTTTCTCTTTTGAAATTTATTTAGTCAGAACATATGTAAATGAAAAAATTAATTTAAGTTAGTTATAGAAAAGAAACTAAAAAAATTATTGTTTGAAGTCTTTTTTACTTTCAAGTCTGGGCAATTTCGCACGGCTCTCTAATGTAATGTAATGTAATGTAATGTAATGTAAAGTGCCAAAACTGGCGATTTTTTGAAATGTTTGTAAGGGGAACCACAGGGGAGTTCCAGGGGGTGTGCCACTGGCATGGGTGGGTCAAGCCTCCAAAGTTAGTGGGGGTCGGTCATACATTTGAACTCGATCGGAGCACTCTAAATGGGTCAAAGTGGGATTTTTCAAAATTTTCCCCTACCCAAAAGTTCGACCCAAATTGGGGGACATCAGAATTCGTTTTAGAGGTATGGTTCCTTCGGCAAAGTTTCTTATTTTGATCCCTAGAATACGATTTTCACAGAGCAATGGGCGATTTTTTTGCCTCCCCACAAATCGACCCGGCCTACTCTACATACTATACAGAAAACAAAACAATCAAATAATTGCAGCAAACATTCGATGAACACGTAATGACCTGTTAATTAAACTCGATGATTTTGTTATTTGACGCCTCTTCATTATTTTTTTTCGGAGATACGTCGACATTTGGGGATACATCGACGCATTGGAAGCCAATATTATTTGTATTATCGAAGCATTAAATGCTGGAAAAAGTGTTCGAAAACTTTGTCGTAACATTCATCAGATTCAGTCGTGGTGGGCATAGAGGGGTTAATTTTATAAGCTGAGCCTATTATTTTTGCCCTTCAATATTTCTTCTAAACACACCTGCTACCCCTCATGGTGTCACCATAGAAAAAACACAAAAACGTTGCTTTGTTTTCTGCGTGCCTGGTATCTGAATCGGAAATGCAGGCATTAACAGTGATGATATTAAGAGCGCTGACAACATAATATTGCTGACATTAACAGTGCTGACTCGTATAAATAACTTTTACCTTTACTTAAAAGTGCTCAACATGCCTAATGAAGTTTTTACTACAAAAAATATAATATTTAATTTGGCACAAAATTCTGTTTCCATTAAAATATGATAAGAAATGACTTTTCTGCTTGAATGTATTATTTGCATTTTCCAGTCAGAATTGTGTCACTTGTGTTTTTCTAATATACAGTGTTGGCCAGAGAATTAGTACTTTGCTGAGTATTCTTAAAAAAATCAAGTTAGTTTTACATTTTGCAAACAAACAAAAAAAAAAACGAGTTGTTCTTTGAAATTAAATAAACGATTTAAATGCTAAGTTTCGAAAAAAACATGCAACCAATTTCATTTGCTTTCTTTATTTTATGATATATTAGCCCATGCGCGGTTTGTTTTTGGTTAGGCACATTTCTTTAGATCAGTAAAAACTGAAAGAAGTGTTAAAGAAAACTGGTAGTATTTTAGTTTTTTACGTAACTACCATGTTACTAATTGTAGAAGGACCTTGTTTTTTATTGTAGGTTGAAACTTTCGGACTAAAATGTATCCTGTTTCTGGTTCAACCGCTTCAAATTCGTTCGCATGTTTTTTTTTTTTCTATTCTACTTAAATGAAAATAATATAAAAAAGACGTTTTATATTTATTCCTTTATATTTAACAACCAATTTCTGACTATATTTGTTACATTTTTCAGATCGATCTTTATCATGTAAAGAGTAAAAAGTTAATAGTTCTATCATATTCTTGAGTATTTCAAAATGTGGATTTAAGTTTATCTTGCCATCAAATCTAACCAGTGGCCACCCTTGACACCAAGAAATTTCATCGAATAGAATTACGATTCCTCCACAGTAACGTTCCTTCAAAGTTTTGATGATGTATTCTGCATTACAAATTGGGCATTTTGAATGATGGAGAACTATTTTGCCATCATATCCAATCTTATTAAACTTTTAATTTTGTATTAACATAGATAGTACTGAATTCTAAAATTTAAGACTATCTGTTTGCAGAGACTAGCGGAATTCGTTCTGGCCTTGATATATATTCTTGAAGTGAAACTTTTCTAGCCGCGTATACAACAATACGGCGAGCTAGATGGGGGGGGGGGAGGGGGGTAAAACCAATGTAACGAAATGGTTCTTATGAAAACAACAATACAGCAATTCACCGCACTAGTGCATAAAAACGAAAAAATTACTATTTAAATTTAAATTTTTTTATATTTTTGCTTTCCTTGAGGATTTAACACAGTACGTTTGTATCCATAGCCAGCAGTTCCAACCACTGGGTCATGTAGACATATTTATTTGAGTAGCTCATACTTATCTTATATCAACAATCAGTAGTTCTCTCTTCCTTTTATGATTGAATTGAGTCTTTCGTTCAATACCCTGAATGTAAAGTACGGTCTAAAAATTTGAATCTGAACGTTTTTTCTTTTTTTTTCAGAACATTACCATACTTTTAGGCATTTCTCAAATTGAGTTTTGATAAAGTCAGATTGATTACATTGATTGATTTGGAAACAGTACATGCTGCAATATTAACGAATGCAACATTTTTTAACTCACATTTATATCGAAATAAAAAAATATTCACATGCTGCGGTATTTTAGCACACAAAATACTGGTTACAAGTTTTTCCATTACCAACTGAGCTGTCAGATTACCTACGATATGTTGGTCGAAAATAAAACATAAGAAGGATATGTTACTCAAATATAGTGCCGAAAGTTAACACCTGTCAATGCATATGTAACCCACCCGGCGAAAGTTCGTTTGCAATGAACTTTTATCGAAGAAAAATTTCTTATTTTTTCCTAATTGGCGATCAAAAATCGAAAGTTATTTCAATCCAGTGTCAGTAATAATAAAAGTAGTTCTGAATGTGCCAAAAAAGTTATCCGAATGTATCCACCTTACAGTAAAAAAAGTAGAAAATATAATTATCTTCGCATTTGTGTTGCAGAATTAATCGCTTTGGAATTGTAAACGAATAATTTTTCGAAACATAATCGAACCTTCATTTACAAAGTAACCGTAATCGATATCGAATTCGATTCTTACATTGCGAACTATTTGTAAATTTTTAAATTTTCGATATCGAAGTCGGATTTTGTGCCGTGTGGGAAATAGCAGAATTTTTGTGATAATGTTGGAGTTTCATCTATATAAATATATGTCTGCATCATTTGGCAAAATAAATATCATCGCAAATGCAACATAAAATACGATGCAAGTTGTGTAACGAAAAACGCATCAACATTTGTAACTGTGTAAGCACGGTAAAATAAACCCAAACAAGTATGCGCGGTAGCATAAGGTCAGAGCTTCTGACCACGAAGCAAAGGTTTAGTGGTTCTTACTGCAGTTGAAATTTTGTGCTTTCTTTAAATTAAAAATATTTACAATCATACAGGCAGTTTTTGTTTTTTTTTAAGAAAAATTGAAAATAAATTAAATAAATAAAGCGCAAATTATATAAACGATTGATGATTATTTTGGATAAACAATAAATTCTTTTTGGCATCAATCCTATGGAATATTACTATGGAATAATACTTTGGTTGCTTTCTGGTTTGTTCGTAATTTGTTCGCTTTGATGCAAGGGAGGCAATGGTGCGATGGTAGCACGTTCAACTTGCAGTCGAATTGTACGCGGTTCGATGCGAGTACAGAAAGGGAAAAATGCACTATTCCTGCCACAGGTTTTTCAACAAATTTTTTCTTTTTAATATTTATAAATAAAATATAATTAACAAAAAGTTAAACAACAAAATTTGTCGTCAGTGCTATGAGGATCGAGCCTGGGTAAAACTTAAGTCATCAAATTAAAAAATTATCTTGATAACCAACTGTGTCACGAGAGTAAAAAAAAAACTGCGATCTAATTCTGTACGTGAATACTGAACTTTTCAGTAACTGTCCATAAACAAAAGGGACAATTGATATTTCCCATAATATCGCCATTTTGAAAATACTAGTTGGCTTTATGAAAAAAAAAAAACAGTTCTTGAACTACTACTGGTATGAAGGCAGACTGCTTTTTAACCTTTTGATTGCACTGAAGGAGGGAATGTTAATAAAATAAATTAACAACCTTCCCAGAGATTTAATTTTTGGGTAAAAGTTTCACTTCTACCGTGCGTGGCGGCCACACAAATATTTCCAACCTTCCCAGAAATTTAATTTTTGGGTAAAAGTTTCACTTCTACCGTGCGTGGCGGCCACACACATATTATTTTTTAACATGTGTCGAGTTTTTTTTTGAGGACGCGTGCCAACTGAACAGCTTCATTAAATTATCTTTTTATTAGTAACAGATTAGTAACAGTAACAAATTAGTAACAGATTGTTATATACTTCCGTCTTCTTATGCATGGGTATTTCATAGAATCCACAAACGACTTTCTTATAATGATTTTAATTTAATTTATTCTATAAATTCTATAAATTCTATAAATTCTATAAATATATTGAATGGAAAAAAATTATTTTGTTGCAAAGTGTGAATGTGTATTTTAAATTTTATTCAATAGACCACCACTGTATGTTAAACATTTTGTTAATTTTTAATAACCAAGTGCTGATTAAGTTTTTAAATAATAAGAGCAAGGATTTAAATGCTGTACTTTGGAAAATAAAAATAACCAAAGCGTACTTCAAACAAAGTATTAACATTGCTTATCAAAACGGTGCACTTCAGATCATTAAAAAAAGTGAACGTTTTTCTGATAAGAGTCTCCAACCGTGTAATACTCGTACATACGCCGCGTTTAATGAACATTTAATAAATTTGCGATTTCTTATACATATAAATAAAAGTATATTTATGTATGCTTGTATTTGTGGCGAGTTCTCTACTAAAGTCGTTTTTCATAAGGTGCAGAGAATAGAAAAATGAATTGAGATTTTTTTATATAACAATTTCAATGAATTGGCTTTTGTTAAGCTCAATTATAACTATTCAAATTTGTATCTTTAAGTGTTGTCAAATTAGTAAAAAATATCTATATAATATCTATACAACCCTGCAGTAAAAGGATCTAGTGACAAACTAGTACTGATAGTTAAAAAAAAAACTTGAGAATTGTGACATCAAATTTCAATTGATTTAGAGTATATCAAAAAAGAAGCATAAACAAAAGTAAGTTTGTATTTCATAAATGATTATAAATTATAGTTAAAACAAGTTCCTTACGTTCGCTTACGTTTTTTATGATACAAATTAATGGCTTCATTTTGTAGTCCTATCCGATCAATCGTTTTGTTCAAAACAGTGTTCGTTCGTGTTTTTGAAATTTGTAATTCGAACAGAATCAAACAACGATAACAGCTGATCAGACAGCGAACGATGTCGTAGAACAGTTACAATATGTATTTCGTATTTCCAAAGATCACTGAAACCACGAATCCGAACGTCAAAATCAAACGAACACTTTTATGCTATCGTTGTGGTTACAGTCGTTAATAGAATGGTTAAAAAATAGAAAATTCTAAACCTAAAGGTAAATAACAGTACGTTCAAAAAGTCCATAGGATGGCACATATATGGCGTTATTGGATTTTTTTCCATATGATTTTTATTTAGTTCCAACTTTCAAACGATACGTATAAAAATTTGACAATATTTGACAATTGATTCGTGAGTTATAGCATTTTGTGTGCAACTATTGTTACTAGAAAAAAAAAATGGAAAAAAGTGAATTTCGAGTTTTGATAAAGCATTGCTTTTTGATGAAAAAAAATACAGTGAAAACCAAACAACGGCTTGATAAACATTACCCGGACTCTGCTCCATCGAGACAAATGGTAGAAAAGTGGTCTGCTGAATTTAGACGTGGTCGTACCAGCACAAATGATGCAGAGCACAGTGGATGCCCAAATCAGACTGTTATTCCAAAAAACATTAAAAAAATCCACAAATTGGTTATGAACGATCGCAAATTGAAGGTGCACGAGCTAGCTGACATTGTAAAGATATCAGATGGTAGTGTTTTTACCATTTAACACGAACATTTGGGTATGCGAAAGCTCTGTGCAAAGTGGGTGCAGCGTGAGCTCACAGTCGATCAAAAACAACAACGAATTGATGCTTCAGAGGAGTGTCTGGCGCTGTTAAACCGCAATAAAATCGAATTCTATCGTCGATATGTGACAATGGATGAAACATGGCTTCACTATTACACACCAAAATCCAAAATACAGTCAGCTGAGTGAACAGCAGTCGACGAACCGAATCCAAAGCGAGCAAAGACCCAACAGTCGGCTTTTTAGGTGATGGCGTCTATATTTTGGGATGCGAAAGCAATAATATTCATCGACTATCTCCAAAATGGAACCACCAACAACAGCAACTATTACTGTGCACTTTTGGATCGATTGAAGGCTGAAATCGGCAAGAAACGGCCACATTTGCAAAAGAAAAAAGTGTTGTTGTTTTACCAAGACAATGCACCGTGTCACAAATCGATGAAAACGATGGCAAAATTTATTAAATTGGGCTTAGAATTGCTAACCCACCCACCGTATTCTCCAGATTTAGCCCCCAGCGACTTTTTTCTGTTTTCAGATCTCAAGAAAATGCTTGCTGGATAGAAATTTAAGTCCAATGATAAAGTAATCGCTGAAATTGAGGCCTATTTTGACGAGAAAGAAAAGTCGTACTATATAAGTGGTAGCGAAAAGTTGGGAAATCGCTATACTCGTTGTATCGCTCTCGAAGGCAACTATGTTGAATAATATAATCGAGTTTTATCAAAATTTTGTTATTTTCTTACTTATTGAATGACTTATTGAATGACCTGTTAAATTAGAAAATATATAAATATATACAGTGTCTTAGGGCTGCGAAGCACTTGAAATACATAAAATAAAAATATAAACGGCAATATCTGCATACATTTTATTTTGATATGTCTAAAGCAATCACTCAATCACTAGAAAAAATAATAATAAAAATAATAATTGCTCAAAGTATATTTATTGAATACACAAACCGAAAAAAAGCACTGCCAACATATAAGAAACAAAGCAACATATTTAATAAATCTTTGAAGTAAGTAGACAAAATACAGCAAACTTCCCTAGTGTTTGATATGGCAGCGCCACATTTGACAACTGCTTGTGCATAACAGTTTGAGTGTACATATCAAACAAAAGCTTGTCGAATGAGCTAACGATAAGCTTCGTTCGAAATACATATTACAGTTTGAATTCAACATCGTTCGCATAGCCATCGTTCGTTGAATGCTTCGTTAAGAATACAAAATGAGGCTATAAATCTTGAGCAAAAGTTGTTTCATGAAATACACTTAAAATAGACTTTGTTGAAGGTTGAAAAACAATCTATAACACTTAATTTTTAATTGACCCAAAACTCTTTTATTATTTTTATGTTAATTGTATATATGAACCGATCAATTGGTTGAACCAAACCATTTTTGTATAATTTGATTGACCAAATCGAACCATGACCTTAACCATTTTTGTATGTTTTTGCTTTTGAAATGATTCTCTTTTGATTTATAAATTATTTTAAAGATTATGGCGCAAATTTTGATAACTTAATACTTGCATTTTTGTTTGAATATTTTGATGCCTTGCTTTTTTAGTTGCTTTATTAATGTTTTCTTTTTGTTGCTTATTTTTATTTGCATATTTTTTACGTTGTGCTGAAATTCGTTGATCATCGTAAACTTATAAGACCAAATAGATAAACCAATGAATTTTAAAAACTCATTTATTAATCAAGCTATACATTTTGGTAAGGTAATAAATCAAGACGGATAGAATTACTCTTTGACTTTTCCATAAAAATCAGTATTAGAATAACATGATAATTGCTATTATATTTTAGTACATAACATAGTGAATACTCCCACTAAAAAATTACATGGGCATTTCTGCCGAAATATCCACCCTGAACAAAAAGTTAAAAGTTATTATTTATGTTATTATCTTAGAGAAACATTTAGATTTTATTATTGTAAGTAATTTATACATAAATTCATTAACCATGATGACCAAATCGTCTGCATTGTTTCACAAATGCTGTTTTCTTTAAAGTAAATGTTTAGTAAATGTTTTGTAAAAGTTTTTGTTTTAATCAAAATGGAAGGTATTGGCTATAGATAATAATGAAATGATTGCGGTAAGGAGAGAACAATGTAATTACTTAATTACCCAATTGCTTAATTACTCAATTAGATCATAATGGAAAAAATGTCACGTTGAAAATGTCACGTAGCGACTTAGATTATGATTGAAAAAAAAAAGTTGTACGGAAGATATTTGAATCAAACAAACTACATTATATAGTAACATTATTCCATAAGATTCTATAATGAATTGCACAAAAAAATTGTGACAGATTTCGCCAAATTCTGACTGTCTATATATGGACACGAAAACTACTTTCATTTTTGTCACGTTCGAATTGCTTTTTTTTTGCGTCTTTTTTTTGGAGCCAGGATTATGCCTATTATAAACTTTGACACTAAATAAAGGGCTACCTAGAGCTTTAATTTTAACTAAAAAGTGCCCTTTTTTCACTTTAAATATGTGTGTAGGTCACGTTCGACATATGGAAATGCCCATATATAGGAAAATAGATTAGAAAAAAAAAAAAATTCATTTGTCTCTTTCAAATGTCAGAATTGTTCTTTTCTTCGTAGTCCTTCGTCATGAATACTTTATTATAATGTTCGTGTGCGCAAACCCATTTTAAGGCACAGGCATGGAAATTTTAAAGTTTCGTGAAGATTACAAGATTTTTATTCTATTGGTAAACATTTTTTACAAGTATGTAAATAAACACTTCCATACCTTCCATACTTCCATCCATAATGGTACTTCCGTACCATTTCTTTTTTTTTTAATTAATGAAGTATTTACAAATATTGATAGTTATAAAAAAAAGATTCAGGTAATTTTTTTTATTAATTTAAACAAAAAAATTTATCAAATTCTATTTCAAAGTTTGTTGATTAGCAACTTTAAAGTTGTCATAAGTTAGCATTTGTTGTCCTACTTAAGCTACACAGTGCAACAAAAGTTGAAGACTTCATATTGTATTCTTTTACATTTATTAATTAGGTAAAATCGGGTATTCAAGAAATTAAAAAAGTAATTCTCATTAAAGATACAACTTCGAAATTTTTAAAATGAAATTTATCTGAAGAAATTTTTCGGAGTGAGGGGAGGGGGTGATAGGAGAGTGAATAAAAAACAAATTATAAGAGTTCGAGTAAAACGTAAAAGGCGTTAATACAAAGATTCTGTCTTAATATGTTTAGTGTCTTTGCTTTGAATAAAACCTTGTGGATGAATAAGATGTATTATAAAAAAAGACATGGAGCCAGATGAATAAAAACTAAGCAATTGCTTTTTCTTGAAATGTTAATGAATAAAAACTCAAGCATTTGCTTGTCTTTCAAGAAATAGATACGCACCCGTGAATACATTTAAGCTATAGCTTGAAGATCTTATGAAAAAGGAATAAAAAAAAATCTTCGTATACTAAAAGTATAGTTTTAATTCTATAAACCAAAATTGCAAAATATGAATCTGAAAGAAGTCCTGGTGTATACAATTAATTAAAACCTTAATTTTCTGTTTTTTTTTTATTATAAAATTAACTTTAACGTAGTCTGTTTAACGAAATAAATGTACAGCTTTCGAGTATCTTGAAAAACCTAACTTAAGAAGGATTTTTTTATAAAATCGGTCTGAGAGGCCGTAACATAATTTATGTGTAACATAAATTTGCCTGTGTGAAGAAAGATTAAAGTAGTGAAAAAGTAAGATATTCGTTTCATTCACCATGTAACTGATGTTTTGGTATATATTTTATCTTTGTATGATGAATATTAAAGGCTGTAGGTATACCCTAAATAGTGAACAAAAACGTTGCATGTGCTTGAAAAAATTAGCGAAGAAAATCCACATACCAACAGCGCTATGAGACGTAATTCTACGTCAAAACAAAATATCTAAAAATTCCAAAAGTTTTGCGCAATTTTGTTGCAATGTGTCTCGCTCCACTTTTTATTGCAACCAAACCACGCAACTGCCTCGACTTGACTAGGTAAAACAGGTATTTGGCCAGTAGTTTTCCATTCAATTCTGTGTCAACGTGTCTTGCAATTGCTGGTTAGCCACGTTTGTTGAAATGGCTTTATTTGCATAAAATATGATATACATATAAACTGATATTGAACTTGAAATAATAAAAAGCTTGTAATGAGTTAAATTTATTACTTTACTCTATTTGCTCTTTTCAAAGGATTCTGTTGTGAAAGAATAACTTTAGCGTCAAAAGTTAAAACATTTATTAAGCTTCTAAATTAGACGTTTTTAAAGAAAAAAGTTTTCAATAAAGTTTCTCTATTTCAATGAAATATAGATAGATCTTTGTCAAGAATTTTGTATGCAGCACTAGGAATTTAATCAAAATTATTCGAATTTTAATTAAATGTTTAATCAGTATTCCATAAATATTTATATTGTAGCATCCAATAAAACGTTTATATGTATTTCCTGAAAAAATGCGCGTAAATATTTCCTGAAAAAAAAACACTTCTACTAAGGTTTATGTCAACACATTAAAATTTCACTTGAAATTGTTGGAAGTGATGCGTTGTTTTAACTTGAAGCGGTCATTAACATGGTTAATTTGCACAAATGTCACGCAGCTGCTATTTAATTATATGAGCACAAAAGCTCGCTCTCTTGTTCTCTTGCTCTGCTAGCAAATTGAGTTGCATGCCTAAAAGTATGCCGCAATTAAATTCGCATAAACAAAATTGAACAACGATTTTCTTTCTTTTTATTACTTGCAGAAAACCATTCTACAGAGTATCTCCAAAGACGATCCCAACTTTAAAGGCGATGGCTACACCAGCTTGGCAGTTATATATGCCTCCTTTGCGCTCTGCAACTGGTTGGCACCATCTTTTATATCCTTTACTGGTCCCAGAACGGCCATGATTGTGGGCGCCATAACTTACACGTAAGCAATTGATTTAAGCATCAAGTCGGTTAGATAATTTAAATTTTTTCCCGCAGTCTGTTTATGATCATATTTTTATTTCCCACCACTTGGTTGTTGTATCTGGCAAGTGCCTTGCTGGGCGCTGGCGCTTCCATTACTTGGACTGGCCAAGGCACTTTTCTGGCGCGTTGCAGTGACCCGACGAATATCTCACGTAACTCGGGCATATTTTGGGCTCTTCTACAATGCAGCATGTTCTTTGGCAATCTTTTTGTGTACTATCAGTTCCAAGACAAGGATCATATTGATGCTGCTACACGTACTCAGGTGATTGTCGTGCTGATTGCGGTTGCTGTTTTGGGCATAATTTTCTTGTCTACTCTGCGGCCTGTGCTAGATAATACAGAGGTCTCAGATACGGAGCTACAACAACAACGTACTGGTCTTGGTAGCGCCATTTATGCGCTCAAATCGGCAGGTCAGCTGTTTATGACGCGTGACATGCTGCTCTTAAGCTTGGCGTTTCTGTATACAGGTGAATCAAGTTCTTTTATGATCCAGAGTTAATAATTGAATATTTATGCTTTTGCTTTTTCTAGGTTTTGAATTGTCATTCTTTAGCGGCGTGTATGGCGCATCAATTGGTTTTACGAAAAAAATATCAGACACACCTAAGGAAATCTTAGGTCTTGCCGGTATTTGTATTGGCGCGGGTGAAGTGTTCGGTGGTGGACTTTTTGGCATACTTGGTCCAAAGACTACGCGTTATGGACGTGATCCCATCGTTATTGCTGGCTATGTTCTACATATGGTGGCTTTCTTTTTGATTTTTATGAATTTGCCCAACAACGCACCGTTCAGCGATACTGATGACATTTCTTACATGGATCCACCACGCCCCTCTTTGGCATTGCTGTGCGCCTTTCTGTTGGGCTTTGGCGATGCGTGTTTCAATACGCAAATCTACTCCATGCTGGGTGGAGTGTTTGTCAAGAATTCCGTGGGCGCATTTGCGCTATTCAAGTTCACTCAGGTAAGTGTCCAGATGCCGCTTAACTCTTATTAGCCTAGTTTAATGCTTAACTGTCTTGCAGTCCGTGGCAGCAGCTATTAGTTTCTTCTATTCCTCTCATCTGGGTCTGCGTGCTCAACTGGCTATACTTGTTGTTTTTGGTACAGTGGGCACAGCTTGTTTCTGTGTTGTTGAATGGGCTGCTAAGCGACGCGCAAGAATCGAAGCGTCTTCAGATGATTCAAGAGATGTTTCCAATGATTCTCAATCAGTGTCGAGCTATGGTAAATAAGTTGTTTTTTTTGTTAACTTTGAGTGACTGTTAGAGCGTCAATTTCCGAAATTTATTCAATATCAACTCATGTCCATAGAGCGTATGCGTTAAAGTAATAAAAGAAAGAAAAAAAATTAAACTGTTTTGAAATATCGTTAAATATTATTCGTTAAGGACAATAAATACTGTTATGTGAGTGTTCGTTAATTTATTAAGTCAAGTGTTATTTTTACTTTTAATAAAATGTATGCAAAATAATTGCAAATAGAAATAAATATCTATCTATATCTTCACATATTTACTATAAGATAAACTTACATTCTTTATATAAACATACATACATATTTGATATTCGACCTAACGAGTGTTTTGCCAAAACTGATAATGTTTTCCATAAATCTGTTTGTTCTCTTTATCTATCTAGGTACTTTATTATAGCATAATACTACAAACAGAATTAAGCAATAAACTAATGTAAAATATTTTTTTATATATATATATTTACATACACATATTTATTATATTTAAATGTGCAATATATAAAATAATCTTTGTAAAAGATAAGTCAAAATAAATATTAAATTTGTTATTTATTAATTATATTATTATCTTTGTTTTTATAGCTTTTTTCAATTTGACTGATTTTGTGTTTAGAAATAGAAAACTTTTTTCATTAGAAAAGAGTTAAACGAACGTTCTAAAAAAGACATCTAATTATTACTTTCTAATTTAACCCTGTGGTTGTTATCAACAAAATTTGGTTTAAGTCGGACAAACGGCTCACAGAGTCGCGGCTCCATATAAGCTGCGGAAAAAAATAGAAGAAGTTGCCAAAGGCTCATGAAATTTCTTGGTATATAGATATCAAGTCGATAATCTGGTATATTTCCTCAATGAATTATCTCAGAACAATAAAAATCTGGTTCGTATAATTATTTTATAGCAAAAAATATTTGGTGTTAAAACAAATCAAATCGGCCGACTAATACGCCTACCGCCCATATAACCGAAATCGGTAATATGGTATATTTCCACAAAAAAAATTATCCCAGAACAATAGAATTTTGCACACATACTTTTTGTCACAGAAAATACTCGGTGTAAAAATGAACTAAATCGGTTGACTAACACGCTCACCTCTCATATAAGCGAAATCGGTAATCTGGTATATTTCCCAAAAAAACTGTTCCAGATCAATAAAATTTGGCTTACATAATTATTTTATAGCAAAAAATAGTTGGTGTAAAAAGAAACGAAATCGGCCGACTAATACGCCTACCTACCATACAACCATTGTCAGCATTGGGTAATCTGATATTTCCTCAAAAAATTATTCCAGATCAATAAAATTTTATAACCATAAATATTTTATAGCAACAAACGTTGGTGTAAAAATAAATGAAATCGACGGACTAATACGCCTAACTCCCATATAACCGAAATCTGGCATATTTTCCCAAAAAATAATACCAGATACATAAAATTTGGTATGCATTAAAATTTTATAGCAAGAAATAGTTTTTATATGCGAAAAAATACATGACCATCAGTTTGACGGATTTGAAAAAACCCTTATTTTTCACAATGAATTTGTTTTGCATTTTAGCCAAAACATGTTCCAGAAAATTGCCTATAACTTCTTAATTATTTAGCTGCCGCAGCCAATCTTTTTCGGAAAATGTTAAGAAAATTTCCATTAAAGTTATTTTGAAAATAAAAGGATATTAAAAAGGTATTTTTTTTTTGGCTATTAAACTTTTGAAGATTTTTGCATTTTTCCCATACAAATTTTCGCATTTTAGCAAAAATATCTTCCAGAAAATTGCCTATAACTTCTTAAGTTTTTAGCTGCCGCAACCAAATTTTTCGGGAAAATGTTAAGAAAGCTTCCATTAAAATCATATTGAAAGTAAAAAAATATTGAAAATTTTTTTGAAATTATTATATTTCCCCATACACATTTTTGCATTTTGGCAAAAACATGCTCTAGAAAATTGCATTCAAAACAAATTTTAGGCATTGTTTAAAAATAAAAAAAAAGTAAAACATAAAAACAATAAAAAATTTCTTTTAGTTTTTAAGAAATTTATTTGGGTTTTTTTTTTAGGTTATACAGCCCTTTTTTTTGATATAACAGATTTTTTCTCTTCCTACGACTTTTAATAAAAAAATTGACGCTTTTTTTATTCACCCATGTGAAATATACCAGGTTGTTGTTAAAAATGTTTCTATCATAGAAATAAAAAAGATAATTTTATGGCTTGAAATCCTTTTATTTTCATTCAGTATATTCTCCCAGAAGCGCAATACACTTATTCCAACGGTTCTCTAATTTATGGATGCCAAAATACCCTTCAGCCGCTGCTATCACCTAATCATTTGATGAAAATTGTTCTAAACGCATGCATTTTTTGAGATATGAGAACAGGCAGAAGTCAGAGGAAGTTAGATCTGGTGAATAGGGTGAATGTTCTAACAAGTCGTACTTTAATTCACTGATTTTATATAGCTATGGTTTTCTGAATTTTGTGAGCAGGTGCGTTGTTCTGATGGAGAAGTTATTTTTTCTACTGCAAACCGGGTATTTTGTCACAGTTTAACAGTAGGGCGGCCGTGGCATACTGGTTGAGGTGCTTGGCTTGAATGCGATAGAACCCAAGTTCAAATCACATCTGAGTCGGAATGTTTTTTCAATTGAATTAATTTTTCTGTTCAGCCGTCAGCTCTTTGCAGACAATGGCAAACCTCAGAGAGTAAAAACTGCAATGAAAAGTTTCTTGAGAATATAAGCCGTTCGGAGTCGGCATAAAGCTTGTAGGTTCAGTTCTCGATTATCTGTGTTCAAACATTTCACAACACGCACAACACAATTGATCATAAGAAGCTCGGTCAAAGTCTTTTCAAAAGCAAACAGTGGGGCTTTAAAGTTCGTAGACTAACATAGTAAAATACACTTTTTTGATAAAATTCGATGAAAGTATTCAATATAGTTGCCCTCGAGGATGATTTTATAGTGCAATTTCTCTTTATCCTCAAAATAGGCCTCAGCTTCAGCGATTACTTCTATATTAGTGTTAAATTCCTTTCCAGCGAGCATTCTTTTGAGGTCTGCAAACAGCTAACAATCACTGGGGGCAAGATCTGGCGAATACGGGGGATGTGGAAGCAATTTGTAGCCTAATTCATACAATTTTGGTCGTTCGTTTGATCGTTTTCCTGAACTTGTGACACGGTGCATTTTCCTGATGAAACAGTATTTTCCTATTCGAATGGGGCTGAGTAAAAATCTTTTCGAATACTTTCTGAAAATGTCTCCTTGAATAAAGTTTTAAATAAGAAATTAACTTAAGTAAAAATCTTATTGTCGACACACCATGACACACCATTTTTTTTTATTCTTTATTATTTTTTAGAATTATTTATTTTTTATGAACCAAAAAAAAATTGCATTCAAAAAACTTGTGTAGAAAATTCCATACAAATGTTACTGTAGCGTCTAATGTGTTCAAGCTACTAAGCTTGTGGCTTATGTTGTATTATGTTGTATCATGTGTAATTATTGTTGACGCAATTCCTGTGTGTTGTTCTTATGGCTTATTAATTCTTAATTCATTAAAAGATATCAATATGCATTCGTATTAAATAAAACCAAATATTCTAAGTTTTTCTTAAGAATAACTAAACTAAAGGCAAAACTTCAAATTTTTGATCATGTTTCCTTCTTTGTACACAATTTTTTTAATGCAATTTTAGATCATTAAAATAAATAGCTCTTAAAAATAATAAAGAATAAAATATTTTTAATTAAATAAAATAATAAATATTTTTTTTCTAATTTTTAGAAAATTTATTTTTCATGAACCAAAAATGAAAGCAATAAAAACAAAAGTTTATCCATTATTAATTTCACATTTAGTTCAAATTATAAATTTTATACTTAAAAATAGGCAGTTAAGGGTACCTTTACACAATAAAAAAATTTTCGGGGCAAACATTTTTTTTCAAATCGATTGAAACTACCAAATTTCAATTTTGTGTGCAAATTTCTCAGAATTTCGTGTAATAAATGAAATTTTTTTCGAATCAATTTTGTAATTTATTCAATTTTCTTTTCAATGGCACCAAAAACATAAACATATCTTAAAAAATAAAAAAGTTGGCTGTACTAAAAAAATTATACTTATTCGAAAACAATGAAAACAATATCATCTACTGCATAACTAATTGTAATGTCATTATTTATCATTATTTTCTAATAAGTATAACTTTTTTAGTAATAAAAAAATTTTTTTTCTTTTCATGTAAGTATCTCGCGATCTATCGAACCGTTTCGAAAAAACTTGTTTCGAGGAAATCGCGTTAAAACCTTTTGTTTTTCGAAATTTTGCATATATTTTTAAAATTATCGCCTGATAACACTCACTATTATTTAATTTGCAATACCGATATCGATTTAAAAACATGTATGTATATTCTAGAAACTCTAAGAACACGTTAAACAAATAAAAAGAATTTGATTTCTAAATAAAATTAAGTATTATAATTAATTATTTAGACATAATACTTAAAAAAGTTAGCATTGATTATAACAATATTTTCAAAACGCCAAAAATTAGTGGTGCTGGCCTTGAGAAATATAAATTAAATTTCTAGTTGCCAAAATAGATACAATTTTTCATAAGTGTTGGTAAAACTGTAGACCACAAAGAAGATAAATTCTTGGCCTTTTAAATATATTCTCAACATTTTTTTGTAGAACCAATAGTTTTGAAGATAAAGTTGCTTTACTACATATCCGAATGGCAAATTTTGATTTTTAAAAAAAATTAGAAAAATCTATATCCATTTACTTTTATTTTATTAAGTACTATCGATGTGCAAAGTTGACATCGAATCACCTATATACGTTTGGAAGTGAGGTACAATTTTACTTTTTTTAAACCTGATTTATATGTTAGAATGTTATGTTAGTTTCTTGAATGTTAGGATATAAAATTTAATCAAAATATTTTGTTTCGAAAACTGAATGAAGCACAATTTTTTTGTATGGAATTACGGCTCATAAAAAGTAAATAATTCTAAAAAATAATAAATAAAAAAAATGTATGTCTGTCGTGGGATTCGAACCCACGACCACGCGATCGTCTCATGAAAGTGGCAAACATTTGAAAAAATGTAAATTTTTGCAAAAATTGCAATTCCAAGCTCGGCAGCGCTGTTGCCAATTTTATCTATTCTGCACAAAAACAACTACCATTAAAATCTAAAAATAGCCAAAACAAAAACAAATAACATATTGCCACAATTCACTTGTGTTCTTTACAGCAGCTCCGATCAGTTGTGCTGAGGAACGAATCTTGCTTCACTTCTCGCTGACCACGGAACATGTGGGTTTCACTCCTCGCTGGCTCGTCACCTTCTCTCACGAAAAGCTATAAATTTTATATTTGGGAAGTCTTGGTTCTCTATGTTTTTGCTGCTGCCCTGAAAAATGTTCAGCCTGGAAGTATGCGCTCTGTTACTGGTAAGTATAAAATAAATTTTCTGTGTATACTTTCAGGCTGAAGATTTTTAGGACAATGTATGTTAGAATAGCACTGTAATCATGGCTAAAAATAATTACAGTTTTTTGCTTTATGTTAAGAAGTAGAAAAACATTGCTTTTTAAATTGAAATGCTTACTTACTAGCTTAGGTGGCCATAACAACCCGTGTTCGGGTTTCGGACGACCTCATCAGCTCTCGACAGGCGCCTCTGCTTTCCGCGCGCCTTCTGCAATCGGATACACCAAGTGCGGTTAGGGCTTCCCCGGCCTGCGTATATGGTAGGTATAATAAGCGAATAACTATAGTGGATTCAAGAAATGTATTTTTAAAAATCGCTCTATGAGTAGCTCTCGTAATAGTTCTTCTACGTAAAGATAAAAGCAGCGCACATAATGTCTTTATTAAATTTAAAATATTTTCAAATGCTGGAAGGCAAACGTTTTTCACCTTTAAATCGCGTCGAATTAATTTTTTTTTTTATTTGGTTTTATTTACCCGACCCGACACAAAAACAGCAGCATTTTTTTCGGGCTATTAAAGAATAATTCACAGTCAGTACAATAATTCACTTTAGTTCTGCTAACAGGCTGCAAAAATTGGAGTTCGTGCAGTGCTCCTAGATAAATTTTGAAGAAAAAAAAAAAAAAAGTTTTCCTACATGCAGAAAGACTGAAATGGTTGCAGATGATTTTTTAGGGTGAATAATCATATTATTGGCCTTAGGTTGATAAGTTAAAAGCATGAAAAGATTATTGGCTACATAGCAACCTAAGGCTAGTGTGAATTAAATGTGTGTAGAAAAAATACCCAGCTATCAATATCCTATACAAAAGTGGCGCATATGCAAACATGCTAATGAGCTACATTTTGCAATAAATAAAAACGTGCACTTTGAACGCCTGGATACTTTCAAAATGATTAATAATTATGCCGATGAACGCCCTCAGTCTCATAAGAAAAATACTTATAAGCCATAAAAAAATTCTTTTTTTCAAAGTTTGAAACACTTTTTTGAGCAACAATAATTAAGAATCAACAAACACTTCCGCGTTTCTTAAATCTTTGCTTCGATGCTACGCAACAGGCACGTTCGTTTCCTAAGTCTTTTGTTTGTCTCGTAATAAGATCTAAAAAATCACTTTGAAATCCATTTAATTTTACAGCTGCTCGATGTAGCTGAAAAAAAACATTACAACCAAAGACACTTTATTGTGTGCTGTTTACAAATCAAACATTGATTTAATTCATTCGAATTACTGAATTGTGACAAATTTTAACACGATTGACAATTATTATTAAACAGCTTTTTATTTCATCTGTTAACTTATTTTCTACAAATTGATATCCGCAATTTAACACTGAAACATGTTTTTGTTTAAATTGTAATTGTTTGATGGCTCATGTGATTGGCTTAATGAACATACTTTCACTCAAAACTGCTCATTAATGGACATAAGGGTGTTCTACATTTTGTTGAATTTTGATTGATAGAGGGTGTGTTCAACTATTTGATTGCATAATTTTTTTTCTTCCGTTTTTGCTAGCTGTCTGATTTCAAAGTGAAAGTGCTTGATTTCGTAAAATTGTTAATAACAATGGTCACTGAAAGTCACTCACTTAAATTAATATTTGTTTAATTTTATGACTTTAAGTTAAATATATAAAAACAAAAACTTTTAACAGCTGCTTAAAATAATATTTACGCAATACACACATAGCGACTGAGCGTTCAGAAAGTGCAAATTATATGCAGCTAAAATAAACACTGTTAGAAATGACTCTGAAATTAATTTAGCAGTAAAAGCTAATTTGCGCGTAAGTTTAACACGTGTCAGTGAAAACTGATTGTTAATTTTAGTTTGTTTATATTCATAAATAATTTCTCATAATTTTACATCGTCATAGATAGTTTCATAAATCTTTTTGCACATTACAATATTTCAAGCTTACGAAGTTAATTTCAGTGGGCGTTGATACTGCTCTGTCAACACTTTTCTGCTGCCAACCACAGTTTCATTGTCGCATTGCTTACAAAACCGTATATATGGTTTTGGCCTTTTTTGCAAACTAAAAATTTTAAATGATTTTAAGCCTAATTTTTACACCACACCTTCTCTTCACAAAATTCATAAATCATTGACAGTTCAGTTGAGAGGTATTTTATTCAAACAGAGTTTTTGTCATTTTTCTTGTTTGGAATGTGTGGGAAGAAATGTAAAAATTTGGTAAAATAATGAATTAAAATTTGAGTAAAAACACTAATTATTCAAAAAACTTCAAACTCTATTCGAAATTAACAAAAGTTCTTGCGGTTTTTTAATTTAGTCAATGGATATAAACTTTCTTGATAGCTCTTGAAAAATACAGTAAAATTGTGCAGTTATAATATAAAAGGCAATGATTCTTTTAAATCTACATTGAAATTAAGCTCAAACTTTCTAACAACTTTTTATGTAAAATAGTTTTGTACTCATTTATTACTGGTTTTTTAAAATAGGTTCCTTAAAATCGATTTTTAATTTGCTCTATTATCAATTACAAATACGTTCACGACTAAATTAATGTAAAACTAGTAACGAGTTATCTTTGACATGGCCGAAATCAAAATACTTCTTATAACCAGAGCTTTGCACGAACGTTCGTTCGTAGAAAAAAAATAAAAATATTTTGTTCGTTCGTTCGTGCGTTCGTAGAGAAATAAAATAAATATTTTGTTCGTTCGTGGAAAATAGATGTTCGTTCGTAGAAAATAGATGTTCGTTCGTTCGTTCGTAGCAAACTGAATTTCGTTCGTTCGTTCATAGAAGATAGATGTTCGTTTGTTGAAAATGCATGTTCGTTCGTAGAAAAAATATGTTTTTTGTGTGGGGACCCAAAGAAGGGTGGTAGATAGGGGGTGGGTGTGTTCCCCTCTAGGAATCCAGCTACGGCCAATATACACTATTTTCGACAGTTTTTGTGTTTTTTGTATGGGGACCCAAAGAAGGGTAGCAGATAGTGGTTAGGTAAGTTTGGAAGAAATGTTGAAGGGCAAAAAATAATAGGACCAGCTCATATGTTTGATCCCTCTAAGAGTACAGAAACGGCCGATATAAAGTATTTTCGACAGTTTTTGTGTTTTTTGTATGGGGACCCAAAGAAGGGTAGCAGATAGTGGTTAGGTGTGTTCGAAAGAAATGTTCAAAGGCAAAAAGTAATAGGACCAGCTCATATGTTTGACCCCTCTAAGAGCTCAGCTACGGTCGATATAAACAAACTATTTTCGACAGTTTTTGTGTTTTTTGTGGGGACCCAAGGAAGGGTGATAGATAGGGGTTAGGTGTGTTCGGAAGAAATATTGAAGGGCAAAAAATAATAGGACCAACTCATATATTTGACCAATCTAGGAGTCCAACTCGGCCGTAGTTTAATTAACTATTTTCGACAGTTTTTTTATTATGTTCGTTCGTTCGTAGAAAATTGATTATGATTTTATTATGTTCGCTCGTTCGTTCGTAGAAAATGGTTTTTCGTTCGTTCGTTTGTTTGCAATATTACTGCTTATGTTTAAAATATCCACTTAATACAATAATTTTTTTTTTTTGTGTGGAAGGCGAAGCTATTTTGATGAGGTACACGTAAAGAAAAAAAAACTTTTATCGCCAGTTTGCCACAAACGAACTTCGTTTATCGTGATTGAAAACGTTTCTTGCAATAGTTTCAACAGTTACGAGAAACGGTAACAGTTGCGGGAAACGGGTTATTAAGTTGCAGGAAATGTATTTTGTTTGCCATAGTCGCGTGTGATTTTTCAATTGCGGCAAATGAAGAATTTTTTTGTTGTAAATTTCAACTTAGTTTGTATGAAAATAACTTATTTTCTTATAAACGACCATTTTATATTAAGAAAAATTTTTTTATTTACAGAAAAAAATTAGCAGCACTAGCCGAATATTATCCTACTGAAAATACAATAGACTGTGGTGCAATAAGTTAAGCAGAGCACGCAATAAATTGATGAATTTTCCAGTTGCGGTAAACGAAAAATTTCTTTGCGTGTTGTCGAAGTTTTCATTTGATTTTCCAAAATTTTAAACTCAGATTGTAGTAGATCGATTTGTATGGCCTTCCAAAAAATTATTTTGGGGGGCGATTTTCGGTTCGGGCATAAAAAAATTATTAGAAATAAAAAAATGAGGGGGTGGTGGTGCGCTCGACTGTGTCGCAGCTTCCATTTTGTGCATTTTTATACCCCAACGCGTATTGCGTAAGGGGCATATTAACTTTGTCATTTCGTTTGTAACGCCAAAGGAGGCGTGGCAGGTAAAGAAAAAAAATAAATTTTTGATCAGCATCACCTCCTGAGTCGATTTCCGTGTGTCCGTATGTCTGTCTGTCTGTCTGCCGACACGATTATAGCCGTAATTTTAAGGCTATCGCGATGAAATTCAAAACATAAGTTTATTTTTAAAAAAGAAAGATCAAGTTCAAAAATGGGCCAAATCGGATGAAAACCACGCCTACCTCCCATACAATGTGACTTTATTTTAACGGTAAAATGTCTTTTAAATCCACAAAAATTAAAAATATATCTTGAAATTGGCATATAAGCTTTGATTTTCATATTAAATTCTGGCTATGAAACTTGGAAAAATCGGATGAAAACCACGCCCACTTCGCATACAAAGTGTCTTTATTTTAAACGTAAAATCTCTTAAAAATCCACAAAAATAAAAGAAATGTCTTCAAATTTTGCACATTAGCTTCGATATATAAAATGAACCATCACTATGATATTTGGCAAAATCGGATGAAAACCACGCCTACCTCCCATACAAAGAGACTTCATCAAAATAGGAAACTTTTGTTAATATATAAAACTGCATGACATCGTGTATGTCGTGGCTAAGGACTTCGAATATACTTCAATATGGCCGCGGGGGGGTATTTAAGCTTCGGTCCCCTGCCGAAGCTCCATCCTTACTAGTTTCTTTAGAAATTTTGCACGATAAATTTTTGTATAAAAACATATATATGTTAGATAATTTTTTGGGTAAATTGGGTGTGACTCTTACGCCAGAGAACCCAGGTTCGAATCCTCCATCTGACACAAAAAATTTTTTCAATCGAATTAATTTTTCTGTTCGGCCGTCACCTCTCTGCAGACAATGGCAAACCTCAGAGAGTAAAAACTGCCATGAAAAGCTTCTTGAGCACATAAGCCGTTCGGAGTTGGCGTAAAACATGTAGGTCCAGTTCTCGATCATTTGTGTGCAAACATTTCACATCACACACAACACAACTGATCCTAAGAAGCTCGGTCAAAGTCCTTTCAAGGGCTGAAATGGCCATTTCGTTTTTTTTTTTTTTTAAATTGGGTCCGAGGATTTCATATTTGGCATCAGTTTTGCTTTATTATTACTTCATTACTTTTAATTGTAGTTTTATTCAAAATTGCGTCGATTTTGTCTGTAATAGCAGAGGCAAACGATTCCAATGGCAATATTTGTATTTTTCGATCTATTTGATTATGATGCGCAAAATTTGCTGTTGTTGTTAATATAAGTTCGCTGATGAATATGATACATGACTCCGCTACATACGTGGGCATTTTTCATTACCATTAAATTTTCATTACCACTATCCATCTAGTCCAAATTAAATTTGCATTATCATTAATATGTAATGGTAATGGGGAAAAATTGCATTACTACATTAATATATAATGGTAATGGTAGAAAAAATTCCATTATCATTACATTATAACAGCCGTCACTTTAAAGCTATATGATAAAATGTGATAAAATTAAAAAAAATATATAAGCATCTATCTTAAGAAATAAAAATCAAGTCCAAACCCGAGCTAAATTGAATGAAACCACGCCTACTTCCCATATAACTTGAATTTTTTTAAACGGTAACGAATGAACGAAAACGAAAATGGCCATTTCAGCCCTTGGAAGGACTTTGACCAAGCTTCTTATGATCAATTGTGTTATGTGTGTTGTGAACTGTTTGAACACAAATGATCGAGAACTGGACCTAACAGCTTTATGCCGACTCCGAATGGTTTGTATTCTCAAGAAGCTTTTCATGGCAGTTTTTTACTCTCTGAGGTTTGCCATTGTCTGCAGAGAGGTGACGGCCGAACAGAAAAATTAATTCAATTGAAAAACTTTCTGTGTCAGTTGGGCATCGAACCAGGGTTCTTTGGCGTATGGCCCACACACTCTACCCACAACGCCGCGGCTGCCACTTAAACGGTAAAGTCTATTAAAATTTCATAAAAATTAAAGAAATGCCTTAAAATTTTTTACATTTTATTTTAAATCTGGCCTGACTAAGAAATTTTGCAAAATTGTATGAATTGTATTTTAGCTTCGACCCTGTCGAGCATCCATTCTTTACTTGTTTTGAACTAAAATCGAATATCGGTAATCCTCATTTTAAACGTAACAAGTTTTAGAGATTAATTGGCTAGATAATAATACTCCCCTCGAACATCTCCAAATTCTGCATTCACAGCATAGAGTATAATGATAAAAGGTTACTCAAATATTTTCTTTGGGCGCGAATTGTGAAATTCATTTGAACACGACAAACATTTGTGGTAGTTTTTATTGTTGTCATTAAAAACGACGATAGTTTAGTTGGTGGAGTTGACGCCGGCGCCGTGGGTCGATTGCAAATTCACAAAAATGATGCTCTTAGCTGTTGAGCTGTTGTGGGCTTTTAAGGCGCGAGTTCAACGGTAAATATCAACGGTCACAAAGAAAGCAGGTTGCACTGGAATGGATTTTAATGTGGATGGATGGGTTTTTTTTTTTTTTTAAATTTGGTTGTAAGTTGGGCGCAGATTGAGTGTGCAAAGACGTGAGCCGTACTGCAGCTTCAACAGTGGTACATTGACTATGTTCAAACGTGCTTTGCGCTTCAGTCAAAAGATGAGAGTGACTAAAAACGCCAAAAAGGTCGTCGTCGGCGATATGTTGACTCAGGCACATAGCTAAGACATACATAAACATATAAAATTGACAGCAGCATCTTGAGAAATTGAAACAAAAAATAATAAAGAAAAAATCAGCAATAAAACATGATGCTGCTGCTATTTAACTAACTACTTAACGTTATTTTCTATTGAAAATTTCAACTTTTTGTAAGAAAAAAAAAAAAACCACAAGTTTCTTGCGGGAAAATCATGCCTGATGATGATGGCACAACTTGATGGTATTTCGTTGTTGTTTTTGAAAGATGCAACACTTTGTTTTTCTTGTTATCACTATTTCTACATGTTGCTGCTAAGCGTTGGTCTCGGGACAGCTTTAGCTGCATCCAACCTGGTCCAGGTGTAGTCTTCGATTACCTCATGTTAACTTTTATATGGCTGTCTGTTTTGTTTTTGTTGTTATTGTTGTTGTATCTTAAGCACGTAAAAAGTGAAACTGTGCAAATGCGCGAAAAAAAGCCTAACAAAAAAATAGAAAAAAAAGAACATCCAACAAAAATTAATGAACAATTTTTAGCCATGCAAAAATAAGAAAGAAAAAAAACAAAGGAAAAGAAATGTTAAACAAAAAACATCTCTTTTATTCATGATTGAAAGCGTGCCTGATGCCACCTCGATTCGGCCATTGTTCAATTAGCATTCGGGAAAAATACGCACTAATTGCCAAACAATTTGTCGGTATCGAGTTCGTATCCAATCTTCCACGTGATCGGAAGAGCGGAAGAAAAATAAATGGCTGCTAACATAAGCTACAGCTTAACGCAAAAATTAATCCGTTTATGGTTCACACGCAAATCAAATAATCATAAATTTTATTTTAAATAAAGCTATTAAAAAATTTTTATTTTCAATTTTAATTAATTTTAGTCTTTTTTAGCACCGATCATATGTTTCCTTACATTATTGGTTGATTGAACTCTTTTCTGAGTTTATCAAGCGATTTTATTATAATTTGTGATTCAACTCTTATGGATTAAAATTTGCAAAGCAAAATCTATACTAGTATTAGGTTCAAAGGACTTTAGTCTAAAAGTTTTGATTGAATTCTCATCAGTTATTTTTACTCTTTCGATTGCTGTCAATAACTATAGTGTGCACAACTGCATCCCATTGCAATTGGCTTGGTCCAAGGCCATTAAGGGGGGGGGGGGATACCTCTAGACAGGGTGAAATGGGGTTATGGGCAGTGAACTTTTTTCAAGTTCTATCTTCTTAGTACACATTTAAACTGTAAAAAACATTTTCATTTTTTTTTTTCTGAAACAAAAAAGGTTTTTGTCCGCGATTACTGCTACGGCAAAAGAAAGGACAAACCTGTAAAATAATAAAAAAATTAAAAATTTAAATTTATATCGGCTGCTTTATCGAATTTCCAGATTTTCGACCATTTTTTTTTAACAGTTTTAACCCCAAAAAAAATTATGATATTTATTCACATAATATCTTTAAACTTGTAGATACATTATTACGGTATTACTTATAATTTCAGCCTGATCTGTCAACAACTTTTTAAGTTACAGCACGAGCATTTTTTGATAAAGTAGTTTCGAGATAATTACGTTTAATGTTTCGATACGCTATAACTAATGTTTAAGTGACTTACGGGGCAATCTGCGATTCCGGGTCCATACAATAGCCCTTAGGTCTCTTCGAGCTGATGCTGTTTTCGAGCTGTACGAGCTGCTTTTTCGGCGTGCGGAACTAATAAACCCATACTTTCAAGATCTGAGGTCTTGCCTTCGACATTTCTGGTAAATATTAACCAGCAGAAGCTGCAATGAGGCAATTATAAATGATTCATCAAATACAACCATTCATAAGAACGCCTCATAATATGTGTATAAATACTCACAATTTTTTTCAAAGCGCTCCGAAGATTATAAATTGAAATGTAGAATTTAAAAGATTTAAATTCTTAGTATCTTATTTTTTAGATACTTAGCCTATAGTATCGAATTTACAATAGGCTCATCATACCTGTTGGTATCGGCAGCGCTCAAGACCATGACATCGGTTTGTAAAACATACAACTCCTCGCCACACTTGAACATTATACACAAGCTTCATCATCTAATTTTTAAACAAAATCAGTCTTGGCTGGATATGTATAACACCTGATATCCTTAACTGAAAGGTGCAAAATAGTTGAAAGGTAAATGAACAAAATCTAAAACTAAATATTTTTCTGGCTGTCTAATTGATATATATTTTTTTTTGAAATAATCTGATTTTATAAAAATAAATAAAGTTAAAAAATGTGAGGTATTCATTTTATGCGCCATGTAACTTATATTTTGACATATATTCTATCTTTGTACAATGAATATTAAGGACTGTAGATATACCCTAAAAAGTGAACAAAAACGTCACGCGTGCTTGAAAAAATTGCATAGAAAACTCCCATATAAATTGCGCTGTAAGATGCAATTCTACGCCAAAAGGGATACATTGATATGACGTCGCCGTTAAAAATACCAGTTGGTTATATAAAAAAAACATATCTTAAACTAGTACTGGTACACAGACTGGTTTCAAACTAGTGGGTTGCACCTGCATGAGAGAATAATAACAGGAAAAATTTAATTTTTGGGTTTAAGTTTCACTTCTACCGTGTGTGATGGCCAAACACAGACTTTGTTTTTGGTAGCAGCTTTCATCAGCCACCCTGTATTTGAAAGTTGAGCTTATAAATAAAGATGCCTTTAGCGTTGAAGTTTATACAGTAATGAAAGAAAATTTTTGATATAAAATTAATATGTATATAAAACTGCGACCTATATAACTTATTTAACTCTAACATTTGAGTTTATGTTAAAAAATTTGGGCGAACATCATTATAATTCAAAGTCATTGTGTTCTTAAAGACACAAAACTATTTAAATTGCGCTAATTTCTACCTACATACAGAGTAAAAAATTTAACCTCTACAAATAACCTTCGCCCAAATACATTTTTCACAACAACAACGCCAAAGATGATTGATAAGTTTAAGATAATTAAAACTTTGCAGAAAAAAAAACTTACGTGTGAAATTTGATGCGTACAGCTGTTTGGCACATGCTAAGTAATAACTACATATGATGGAGTCACGGAAAACCAAAGAAATTTCACAAAATTACATGCCTAGAAACATCAACCTTCGGCTATAAATAAATGCCGAATTAATTACAAAATTAACAAAAGTTAATTATTTGCCAAAAGATAATCATTATTAAGGGTTTAATGATGCAGATGCAAGCCTTTAATGTGCTATTTTAAAAAATAGAATGGAATTAATAGGCTCAGTAAAGCTAATTAATTTACTGTCTTTGTTTTCTGTAGACTGTTTGAGTTAAAAGCTAAATGGAAGTAAACGAGAAATTGGCGATAAGCAGCAGATGATTTCGGGTTGTCTCTAGATTGACTGTTGATAATCGACTTTAAATCAATGCTTATAACATTCGGTTAAGCGTGTCATAAAAAAAAATGCAAGCCAATTTTATGCACAGTTAAAATAAATGCGATTTTGAAATAAGTTTTTAAATAAAATTTTGTCTTCAGCTGTTTTTGTATTTACTATAGCAGCTGAGCAATAAGCAAATTAAGTTTTATCAATTATTAAATAAATAACTGCTATTCGACTTTTACAGGAATCATTTCGTTTTTTAAACAATAAATTTCTTCCCATGGCGCTGCACTGTCTGAAACTGAACAAGTTCATGAGGTTAAAAGATAAGACTGCAAAAGTAAACACTCGAGGCTGATTTTTTGTTTTTTTTTTTGCTGACAATATTTGCTATAATCATGCACATTGCAAAGATGAGCGGCACAATAGTAACAAAAAAGTCACAGAAAATCAAAACAAACAAATTTATGGAAAAAAAATCGCACGAACTTTTATTGTTAAAGCGTGTTGAAGAAGTCTGCGCAGGCGTAAGCAACAATGTATGCACACGATTTCTCTTCGCTGAGAGCGAAGACAGACGGCTGTATCACAAAGGCAGTTAAATGAGTAAATAATAGAAAAGCTTTATAACATGTAGCTAGATTCGCAAAACTTTTTATTGTTTTTATTTTAAGACAAACTTTGAACGACATAAACTTTAAAAGTTTTATAAATTCCTAAAATTGAACAAAAATGTGCAGCTCCTTGGCAGCATGTTGCCAGGGTTGGTAAATGTTGCCGAGTGGTAGTGTGCTGCTTGGCGTATGCGAAATATTATTTCGTAGCAACATGTTTTTGTGTTTGTTTACTGTTTGCTAAGTTTAGGCTTTTATCGGTTGACTCAGTTGTTGTTGTTGTTTTTTGTTGTTTTTGTCTTTGCTGTTTTCATAGCACTGCATGCAAGCAGAGCAGTTGTTTTTAACTTCGTATTTTGACTGCTTTTGTGAGATTTACAAGAAAGTTATGCTGCGCTCATCTGCTCATTTAGTCTGTTGCGAGTTTTCAGACGTTTCAGCTGCGTTTTGCAGAAACGGTGCGCATGCAAAAAAAAAAAAAAAAAACGGTTCGATTTTATAGCTTGATTTAAATATTCTTCATTAATAAAGCAGATGGTGTTAACAAGTGAATAACATAAAGTTTTAATAATAATCTTACACATCTAATAAAGTCAATAAAAAAATAATTTATTAACAGTTTTTCTTTTAAATTTTCTATGCTGTGTCGATGTGGTTTGATTACTTGATTTTTTCAATTTATAAGTTCCCAAAATATTTTTACAAATTTTTTTTTTAAATTTTTGAGTATTTTTATAACTTAAGCTGAGAAGATTCATTTCACAACAAAACTACAAAAATTTCACTTAAAATTGAAGCACAGAACAAGTAAAGGATATATCAGTGGATACTTAACTTAATTTGGATACTCTTTAAAATGCATATGGTAAGCTTTAATAATTTTTTATTACATTTTTCTGGTTTCAGTCATCAAATGGAAACTGTTTTTTTTTTTATTTCTTCTATGAGACTTTCAGGATTTTTCTGCGCAGCTGTAACGCAACTTTTGTTGAAATTTTCAATATCCTTTGCACTTAATTTTTCTCCAACGCTTTTGGTTTAATAAGCAATTAATATTATCACATTTCACTGAAGCACTGTGTACTGTTTGGTAGATTTGTCTTGGTACAATTTTGATATTATTGTAAGAATAAAATTTTTATTTCAATGTAATATGGAAGCAATCTCTCTAATCTCTTCTAGACATATAATAGGGGTGTTCAGATGATATAGCATATTGTCAAACTTTGCCTTGCGTACGGCAAACAAACTATAATATATGTTACCTAGGAATACAAATTTTTTGATTTCAAGGTCATCATGTAAGGTTTCACAACATGCTTTATCCCTCTCTTCGCGCACTCATTGACTTAGAAATATTGCTAACAAGGAAAGGTCCCCAGGTGTTAATCGCCGAATTGAATTGTTTTCGGATATGTGATAGAGGACGAAAATCTAAGGTTGACGTATTTTTTTATACGTGCTCAATCGATGGTTTAGGGTTTCAAAATGGCGTTTTAAAATCAGCAGAAATCTCGTTTTTTTTTCGCCATAATTTAACTATTTTCCATGGAAAGATACACATGTTTAGTATCAAACGAAAGGTATTGAGATGGCGCATATGATGACATCTAATTTTAAAAAGGAGTTTTATTGTTATTGAGTGGTTGAAATTTTCACCAGTATTTAGTCGATATCGTGAAGAGCCCGTACTCGAAATTGTTTCATTTTCACTTATGTTTAATTTCAGCTAATTCTACAAGTTACCTTTTTATGGTTTTTTTTTTAACTTTTACCTTTTTATATTAAAATTTTCTTTATTATAAAATGCACTTATTTTCTTAAAAATAAAATATTTTGTTATAGATAACGACCACATTATGGTAATCAAAAATTTGGTTTTTTTCTCGAACTTTCCGTATGTGTAGATATTTGAACCGAAATGTTAATATTTTACAGTGCTTCCATACAAACTGTGTGCTTCTTACTTGTTTGTCCGAAGAATGAGAAAAAATCATCCCAAATTTAAATATATTTCACTCAATTCTTTTTTGTCAAAAAGATACTGTAACCAACCTTCTTTTCTGTATTTCAGATGCTTAAAAAAAGTATTATAAAATTAAAAACAATACAAAAATATTTGTTTCTCCTAAAATTTTGAAAATAAGCAAGGCGATTCTAATAAAAATGAGCAAGGGAAGCACATATATTGAGTTTCATAATTAACAGAAAATGAGTTTTGTGAATACAGATCCAGATGGTATGAAAATATATTTTTAGTAATAACTTTTGATTGATAGAAATATTGGATTTTTTCTTAAAATTAATTATTATTTTTTAAGTTAGACTATTTTAAAAAAATATTACAGGAAAATTTTTAAAAAAATAAATTTCATCAAAAAAATCCTTGCTTTTAATGACAGAAACAGCTAATTCATATTTGTGTAAGACTGAAACAATTTTTGCTAATAAATTTTATGTCATGTAAAAGGAAATTTAAAATGTAATTTTTGATTTAAATTTCTTTTACAACAAAAGCAACTTTTCTGTAACTTTTTGAGAAACATTCATTATTTTGAAGCATTTTTGAAAAAAAGATTAAAAATATTAATGCACAGCAAATGGTATTCTTGTAATAGTTTTTATGAAGTAATTTTATTGAACTTTTTGACAAAAAAAAATTGAGTGAAATATATTAAATACGGCTATATTTAATAGCGGAGATGTTTGCATAGAAATTCATATCTTTAAATTTTGGATGATTTTTTCTCCTTCTTCGGGCCAACAAGTAAGAAGCACACAGTTTGAATGGAAGCACTATAAAATATCAACATTTCGGTTCAAATATCTACACACACGGAAAGTTCTAGAAAAAAACCAAATTTTTTATACCCATAGTGTAGTCGTTAGCATAAACAAAATATTTTATTTTTAAGAAAACTAGTGCATTTTCTAATAAGAAAATTTTAATATAAAAAGGTAAAAGTTAAAAAAAAAAAACTAAAAAAAGGTATCTTTTAGAATTAGCTGAAATTAAACTTAAGTGAAAATGAAACAATTTTGAGTACGGGCTCTTCATGATATCGACTAAATACTGTTAAAAATTTCAGCAACTAAATAACAATAAAACTCCTTTCTAAAAATTAGATGTCATCATGTGCGCCTTCTTAATACCTCTCGTTGGATACCAAATATGTGTATCTTTCTATGGAAAATAGTTAAATTATTGCAAAAAACGAAACTTCCGCTGATTTTAATACACCATTTTGATACCCTAAACCATCGATTGAGAACGTATAAAAAAATACGTCAACCTTAGATTTTTGTCCTCTATCACATATCCGAAAATCATTCAAATCGGCGAGTGACACCTGGGGACCTTTCCTTCTAAGTATCCGACTTCTTTTATTATTGGACTCTTATTTGCTAAGAATTTTTTGTTCGATACTAAAATTTGCATACATTCAATTTTTTATAAGTACCTTTATCAATAATTGATAGATTAAAAATCTAAGCAAGACAAATATGAAGGAAATAGAATACTTACTTACTTAGGTGGCACTTAAAGCCGTAAGTCGGTTTTGGACTGTTCTAAAAAATTCCGCCAGCCATTTATGCGCTTGCTGGCGCCAGTTGGAAGCTCCAAGTTGCGTCAGGTTGTCCTCTTCTTGGTCCTTCCAACGGATATGCGGTCATCCTCTTCTGCGTTGACCGCTGCTGGGTACCAAATCGAATATTTTCTTCGCTGGAGCGTTGTCTTCCATCCGTTCAACATGGCCCAGACAGCGAAGCCACTCGATTTTTATGGTCCGTAGATATCCGTTATCACTCTACTGATATCGTTGGTCGAGTTAATGCTGGACCCTAGGAGGTAGAAGAAGTACTTTACAACCTCGAAGGTGGTGTTGTTCACAGTTACGTGGGTGCCAAGACGCTGCGACTGTTTGTTTGTTGACACCAAACATTTTGTCTTATCTGTGATCACTGCAAGACCTATGCGACTCTACTCTAAGCATTTTCTAATTTGGAGAATGCTGCACTGACTTCACGTGCACTATGGCCAATGATATCGATATCATCAGCATACGCTAGCAGCATAACACTCTTGTATATATCTAATCCATAATTAGATTTTCATACAAATCAACAAAATCCAATTTTTTTTTATTACATAATTTCCAAAACAGTTTTGTCTTTAATATGAATTTTTCCAAAAAAAAAATAAGTCACTTGATGCACCTCCTAGATACCTTGTCCATAACAGTGACATCAAAAAATTTGATTTTCATTTTGGAGTGGAATGAGCCTGTTGCTATAGTAGCATCTTTCAGAAGGTCGAATAGAATTCGAATCTCGTTTTTTTGATTTCATAACTTTTAATTTTAAAAAATTAATCAACTTTAAATTGATCAACTTTAATGAAAATTCACAAAAAGTAATGATTTTACCTTCAAAGTCGAACACATCTGATTCACGGTTCACTGATTATTTCATCGTTAAGCACCGCATATACCCCATCAACTTACCGACCAATTTCGACAGAACTATCAAAAATCTACTTGTGTGTGGCGCAGTCAGTTAATTTATTTGGCAGTTGTCGAGTTGGTTGAAGAAAATTTTAAATGTTTTGATTTTTTGTACGTAACTCATCAAGTTGACAACGCGATCAATTAGTGTGTGGAGAAGTCGTCGACTCAAATATCAGCCACATCCAAAGAAATATTAAAATTGAATGCCAACTCATTATAAACGATTGTATTGTGTGTGGCCGAGTACAAACTCAGTTTCCAACTTAGTTGTTCGTTAAATTGATAAGTGTATGGGGGCTTTTAGATATAAAACCAGGAATAGATTTCCTCACTGATTTTTGCATCAACTGATGGAGAATACAAGGTTTCAGTTTTTTTAATTTTTCCATTGGTACCCACAGAAGGGGGTCCACAAAATCACAGACCACTGTGACCTGCTAGTATTTTATATAAATGGCAGCCGTGACCATTTTGCAGTAAATAAATTGATTTTACACTATATTACAATTACAATTATTGATTATATTCATTGTAATAAACTAAAATATATATTTACATATTTTGAGAACTTCAACTAAAAAAAAACACTATAAATATGTTTTTGAGTGCCAACTGTGGATAGAAAAATCGCTGATTTGATCAGGTTTCGCCACAGTAAAAGGCAGTTTAAAAACAAAACAAATGGTTGCGGTCATAAGTTACACAATAAATGATAAATTTATGCAAAAAATTAAGATTTACGAATTTTTTGTATATGCTTGGAAAAAATTACTTTTCCCCATGTTTTACATGCTAAGTTTATGTTTCATTTGAATACATTTCATATTCATACTGTGTGTGCATTTCTTAATAAATATTCGGCAATAAAATCTGTGCAACTTGCTGAAGCATTTGGGTGGAATTCTATATAACAGCGTGTTGTTAAGGATGTCTGGTTAGATGATATGAAGAGAGGTTTTAACAGTTTTTAGCTGTCTTTTGATAATATTTGTTATCTGGTTTTAACAGAGTCTGTTGTATGCCTTGAATACTTGAAGGCACCAACCTTGGCCTTAAGGCAGAAAAAATACCCGATTTCATCCTTTCGGTTTTTAGGAATTCTAAGGAAACTTAAACCTGGAAATTACAACTTATTATTTTTAACCCTCATCGGTCCCCGAAGAAATGCATCGAATCGGTCCCATTGTATCAATTTGATAGACATTAAAAAAAAAAAAAGTTAAGAAAATCGTTTTAAAAATTAAAAAAACCTGATTGTTTTATATTTTTGTAGTTCTATTTTATTGTTTTCATAAATTTAAATTTAGAAAATACATTTATAAGTAATGAAAATTTGAAAGAGAAAAATGTCAAAAATGCTTATTTTTGTGGTTATGTGCCTTTATTAGCGCATTTTTCGCAAATATCATACTGATGATCATTACAAACATAATTCTTACAATTATCACAACAATTTGAATAAAAACTTTTAATTGTTTTGCTATTGTTTATTGTTTCTATATGTACATTAGACCGTATCGCAAAAAAAAAGTTCGCCGTACACCTTCCATTCTGAAGCATTATGCAAGTTAATATCGAAAATTTTTTTTTTTTTTTTTGACCGAACGTAGGGGTCGCGCATTTACATTTTTGTTTATAACTTCGTCATTTAACGTCAGATTTTAAAGTATGTTATATCAAAGTTTTTGTCTCGAGGAGACCAATATTATTGTTTCAAAGGTCATTGACCTCAGACCCCCGTTCTAGTACTTACTCACCAGATCTCAGTTCCTACCATGCTAACATGCCACCCTGATTTCAGAAAAAAAAGCTCGCAAAAAATGTGTAAACTTTTGTGAAGGAAGTATATCGATTGTTTCAGTGCAAATATTTTAAAAAATTTTTTTAATTTTCTTTGACGAAATTAGGTTATTTTTACACTGGAGTATATCTTAAAGGGCTTAGAGCTACCTTGAATTGCAATTTTAAGACAAAAGGCTATTCATAATCAAAAATTAACAAATGAAATAAAACTTTATTGAATTCAGAAACCATTGGAAAACCTATGATTTTTGATCTTTTGAAAAACCTCCATAAAATTTAAAAGCAACAAAGTTTTTGCTGTATTAGAAATTTGGTACAGACAGTTGACTTAACAAATATTACAGCAACAACAACAATAATGATCCAATATAATACCCAATAAAAAAACCCTTTTGAAAAAGCCAGTTTTTCATACCGTATAACAAAATATTGAAAACTACTGAAACAAAGAAACAACTTCAATATCAGAACAAAAATAAACAATGTGATTAATTCTTTATTGTATCTTTGTCATAACAGTGATCAAAGGATGCTTTTAAACAAGAAACTGTAGGAAACGTTATCCTTTTGTGGCAACGCGCGGCATTCCAGTTATATCGGTAACAGCAGTACGTAAACGTTTAAATAAACTCGTGAATGAATATTACAAAATTGCTAAAAATCCATTGAGATACAATGTTTATGCGTGGAATAAATTGTTCCTAATTTCGCGATGCAAGTATGGCATTGAAAGCAATAACTCGATGATGAGTGACATAAGTTAAAAAGTAAAAGTAAATTAAAAATTTTAATCCATCAAATTTCAATCCATCAAATTTCGACGTGATTCAAGTTGGCTGTATTTCTGACGGCTCTCGAGTTTAGCTAAAATGTGGCCCATACGTTGTTCATCGGTGACGGCCATAGCAGATTCATGTACTACATGGACAAAACGCTCGGTGTTTTGAGAATGGCATGGATAAGCTGTACAAAAATATTAAGGCTTAGCAAAAATCAAACTATAAAATTATGTTATTTTTCTTATGCAAACCTGGTAATTCAATGATTTCATTTGAATATTGTAATGCTTCTAGCTGGTCTTGCGTGAAGAACTGCAAGCATGGCGGCTCCGTCACTTCGAATTTGGTCCAATTAATCATACTGAAGTATGAGTCACTCTCAAAATTTATGAAATTTTGTTCCTGAGGACCAAACATTTGCCGAATGCTTCCTGTTACTTCCTTGCGGGCTTCTAAAATCTTCGCATATCCATCTGAACGCAATTGAGGATCTGGGTCCGTTATCATCGATAACAAAACATTTTCGGGGTGAAGAAAGTATGCGTTATTTTCGATGATCGGGCGGACGGCCTCTTGAATGTCTTCCGGCAACTGACGAATCCAAGATATGTATTTGTTCATTTCTGGGAGTCTTGAAAAAACTTTAATTTTCTTTGTTCCAAGTACAGCAGCAGATAGCACAGCTACTAGAAATTTTCTTTAATTTAAAGTATGTTTTTTTAGCACTGCACTGAATTATTTTGGTTAACACACTAGACGCGTCTTGTAGATTGAAGGCAATAAGAAAGTAGAAATTTACCATTGGATTTTGCAATGGATTATAACATAAAGAATGGCATCACTGTATTTTGTGATTTTGGTAGCACCAGTTGGTCTATTTCAGAGATGTTGTGGCTAGAAGTGTTTTTAAATTGCAATTCAAGGTAGCTCTAAGCCCTTTAAGATATACTCCAGTGTAAAAATAACCTAATTTCGTCAAAGAAAATTAAAAAAATTTTTAAAAATATTTGCACTGAAACAATCGATATACTTCCTTCACAAAAGTTTACACATTTTTTGCGAACTTTTTTTTTCTGAAATCAGGGTGGCATGTTAGCATGGTAGGAACTGAGATCTGGTGAGTAAGTACTAGAACGGGAGGTCTGAAGTCAATGACTTTTGGAACAATAATATTAGTCTCCTCGAGACAAAAACTTTGATATAACATACTTTAAAATCCGACGTCAAACGACGAAGTTATAAACAAAAATGTAAATGCGCGACCCCTACGTTCGGTCAAAAAAAAAAAACCATTTTTTTTTCGAAAACAACAGACAAAAATGCTTCAGATTCGAAGGTTTACGGCGAACTTTTTTTTTCCCCCCTATAACGTGATACGCTCTAATGTACATACATATGTAGCAACGGCCGCGTTTCGTAGTTTTTGGCAAATGGGTAATCGCCGGTAGTGCTTCAATATTGAGCCTTCGAGGCTGAGATTTCCGCTTTTCTATGTGTTTTTGCACAAGAGCCATTCCAAGCTCCTCAATAAATATTCGATGACGTTTTTATTTTTATTGGTTTTAACCAATATTTTTATTGGTTTTGTTGTTTTTCCAAGCCGGAAATAGCGAAATATACGTTATATATGCATTCAATGCACTTACGTCCAACATTTTGCAAAATACTGCCGTTGGCCACCGATTTATCTTCCTTTTGCAGGTGTAGGTAGCCACCATCTGGTCCATAGTGTCCACGCCACTCTTGGTTTTGTTATAATCCTGAATTAGATTCGTGGCTTGTGGTCATTTGTGTCAATTTGTGGTCATATACAATAACGCTCGAATACACAGGTTTTTCCTCATATCCAACAATACTGGAGGAATTTCGGTCCTATTTTTCCGTATAGTGTCCAGAATAGTCATTCGGCGTTTATGTAACTCTTCAACCAGTTCATAAGATGTGAAGAAGTTGTCGCATGTGATATTCCTCTCCGACAGCCCATTTACCAAATCCAAAATAACACGGCAATCCGAAGTACGCATGTAGAGTATCCTTATCTATTTGTTCCCATTCTTCTTTGTGAAATCATCGTCACTATCTACTGGAGATTCGTCTGCTTCACTTCCAGATTCAGAATCCATATCATATTCGTCTCTTTGACGGTTTCCACGTAGATTTTTTTCCATTTTTTTGAAATCAATTGAATGTATGTATAACGCAATAAAAGTATGCGGCAGACAAAAATCACATCAAAATTCACTAAAATCACTTATCACTTCAAACAAATGCAATTCAATCTTCACTCGTGTGTGTTCAAGAACATACTGAAAACAAAAAAATTAAATAAAACGAGCCTAGCCCAAAAAACAACTGCAATAACCATCGGCAGATGTATTGTATCAAGTTGATACAAGGGACAGATTCGTAACTATTTCGTCTCAGGTAAGACCAGAAATGCCCGAACATTAAAAATTCAGTAGCCCGATTCAAAAGGGCAAATCATGCTTTTTTCCCAAAAACCGGTTCTTTCCATCGGGCAGTTTTTTTTATTCAACTTGAAAGACAAAAATTGTATCAAATTGATACGAGGGACCGATGAGGGTCAATATGACTTAAAATGCTTTAATAAGGATTTTTGGGGAAGGCTAAATTTTGGTTCAATATATTTATTTAAAAACATTTTTACTTGCATACAACTAAAACAATAGACACACACAATTGAGCATATTTTGTTTATTTTTTTTTTTTTTGTAATCTTAAATCTCAAGCATTAAATCAGTTTTTTTCCTAGCTCAAGCAAGCATTTGTTTTAATATCTATTGCGCTTAAAACTTAAAATAATGCCAGTAAATCTCACTGAATTTGATATTTAAGTCAAGCTTGCATTATTTATAAAGTACAATTTCAAAATAAATTTTCTTTAGCGTTTTTCGCACGCTCACTGTTGCTTTGATGAGTATGAGTAAGAGAGGAGGGGAATGGTAGAGAGTTAAGTAATTTATCAAATTTTTTATTAGTACTATATTTATTTCAGTACACGCTTGAAAAATGATTTGCATTTACTTTGTTGATTATTCCAAAGTGTGAATACATACATAGTAAGCATTGAGTAAGCAACGAGTTCGTTTCTTAAGTCTTTTGTTTTTATGCATAATTTTACCTGGATTCATTAAACGGTGCCGTAAATTAAATTACTGAGATTCATTTAAATTTGCCAAAATAAAAAAAAATAAAAAAAAAATGCTGTATTTGTTGCCATGAACATAAAATATGCGTTTATATGCTAAATTGTTGTATTTCTTTTGTTTTTCTTCAGATTTTAATGTGCTACACTAATGAAGACAACTTTTTGACATTCGGTATCGACCAATAAGCTTTTAGCTTATAGCTAATTTCAGAGAAAATCTAACTTTAATAGGCAGGCATAAATTAACGCTAATTTCTTTGTTTAGTCAAAAATATGAATATCTTCTGAGCTTTGGGCTATTTTTAATTAATTAGAAAAAAAGATCATATCACATTTTCGAAACAACATTTGTGACAAATATTTGATTTGTATAAATTGCAATCGAAAATTAATTAAAAGGCGTCAATATTAATATGTGGCAATGATATTTTAAAAATATACAAAAGAAAAACATTTTTTACAAAACTCAAGTTCAGATTTTGTCACTTTTTAAACGGAACATAAACCTTCAAGTGTATAAATGTTTAAGTTAAGCATAAACTGCGCTCTGTTTATTTTCTTGACTTCACACTGAAAAGCTGATGATTGATGATGTTGAAGCGCTACAAGCATAACGCATAGCTTATGACAGCCAAAATTTATGTTTATGTGGGCAAAGCTTAAGAAGTTTGTAGCACGAGTTACGGTATTGTTATCCACACCATGACTCAACATGACGCATAATGATTGTTAAGTTTTTTAACATAAAACTAACATATACGTTATGTATACTATATATAACAACCTGTAAATTTCTTTGTTTTGCTTCCATTGATTAATGTTGTTGAATTGAAGTTATTTTTTAATTTCTAAAAGTGGTTTGGCAAAAAAATCTTCACTTCATTGCTGTAAGCAGCATGTCAATTAAAAATTATTTACGCTTCCCTCATGTCTTACTTCAAGTTTTGCCTGTGCGTTCAAACTGGCTTGACAAGTGATGCAATTTTGCTTTGCTGCACTTAGGGATGCAAGTTTTATGCAATGTCAAAGTTGCCCAAAAGGAAGATACAAAAACAGCGTGCATCTTGAATGAGAAATTTGCACCGTATAGCTGTATAATTAAATTAACTTTCTTTTGCATGTGCCCTGCCCAAAATGTGGTAATGAATATTTTTTTTGTAATTTGCCGGAAGCAACCATGAACTCGAATATTTAGGACACAAGCTGTAGAGTTAATAACACTTTATGCAATATTTGTAAAAATTTCTCACATTGATGATAGCTTAATCGAAAGACATAAGACACAAATTTGAATCATTTCTAAAATATTTCGTCCATTAATATTAATGCTCATAAACTTAATACGAGTAATATCCCAGCACGCCATAGTTGACAACTTTGTCGAAATTCCGACTAATTCGTAACTATTTCGAGCTGTCTTAAAGAAATCATTACAATTTCGTTACGCAAATATCGGAACAGTTTCAATTTTTATACGAATTTATATAGAATTTCGTTATGCGACTGTTTGTACGACATATTGAAATGCGAACAGTGTAAAATTTCCTTTTTTTCGAACTGTCTGAACGAAATCGTAACTTTTTCGTAAGATTTTCGTTAAGACTCGTTACGACATTTCGTTATGAAGTCGTGTCAACCCCTTCATGCGATACTCTTTACGATTTCGTAACGAAATCGGATTCCGAAATCGGAAAAATTGTGAAGTGTTTGTTACGATTTCGTGAAGAATATTTCGAAATCTTTCCAATTTTGAAATCCAATTTCGCTGCGAAATCGTAACGACAATCGTATGAAGGGGTTGACACGACTTCGTAACGAAATGTCGTACCGGATTGGTAACGAATCTTAACGAAAATATTACGAAAATGTAACGATTTCGTACAGACAGTTCGAAAGAAATGATATTTCACTCTGTTCGCATTTCAATATGTCGCACAAACAGTCGCTTAACGAAATTCTATATAAAGTCGTATAAAAATTGAAACTGTTCCAATATTTGCGTAACGAAATTGTAACGATTTCCTTAAAGCAGCTCGAAATAGTTATGAATTAGTCGGAGTTTCGACAAAGTCGTCAACTATGGTTTGCTGGAACCTTATATTTTAATTAAAACTAGTAAGGGTGGAGCTTCGGCAGGGTACCGAAGCTAAAATACCCCCCCGCGGCCATATTGAAGTATATTTGAAGTCTTTAGCCACGACATACACGATGACATTCAGTTTTATACATTAACGAAAGTTTTCCTATTTTGATGACGTCACTTTGTATGGGAAGTAGGCGTCGTTTTGATCCGATTTTGCCATATATCATAGAGATGGTTCATATTATATATCAAAGCTAAAGGCAAAAGACATTCCATTAATTTTTGTAGATTTTTAAGAGATTTAACGTTTAAAATAAAGACCATTTGTATGGGAGGTAGGCGTGGTTTTCATTCGATTTTGCCAAATATCATAGTGTTGGTCTATGTTATATATCAAAGCCTATATGCAAAATTTCTTTAATTTGAGCAGATTTTTAAGAAATTTTACTTTTAAAATAAAGCCACTTTGTATGGGAGGCAGGCGTGGTTTTCATCCAAATTTCCAAAATTCATATCCAGGATTACAGCTGAAGAGCAAAGCTCAGCTGCCAAATTTCAAGGCATTTCTCTAATTTTTGTGGATTTTAAAGACATTATACGGTTAATATAAAGTCACTTTGTGTGGGAGGTAGGCGTGGTTTTCATCCGATTTGATCTTCCATTTTCCATTTTCGAACTTGATCTTCCTTTTTTAAAAATAAACTTATATTTTGAATTTCTTGAAGCTTGAAAATTGCGGCTGCAATCGTGTCGACAGATGGACAGACGGACAGACAGACGGACACACGGAAATCGACTCAGGAGATGATGCTGATCTAAAATATATATATTTTGCTATACCTGCCACGCCTCCTTCTTGGCGTTACAAACGGAATGACAAAGTTAATATACCCCTTACGAAGTACGCGTTGGGGTATAAAAATACATTTTTTGGAATATTGATTTATTTATCAATGATTTCAATAGATATTTCAATCTTATTTTCTGGGAGCTGTGTTAAAATGAGTTATATTTGTTTCAAGAGAAAATGCTTCTTTTTGTATGTGTCTGGTCGCTACGCACGGAAGAAGTAAAAAAAGTGGATTTTTTGATTTGCTAACGTTAAATTTATTTATTACCTAGTCGGCAAGTTTGCTAGGCCTACCCTTAATCAGACCTGAAAGTATTGCTTCAAAAGATTTTTTCTCATGCAAGCAAAGATTCTCATCAATCACTGATAACAATACTGATCTGAGCAGGTGTTGACATAATTTTGCTCATTAGAGCGAGCGTTATGACCAAAAAAGATTTAAAGAGTGATATATTTAGCAATGCGATCATGCATTTTTTTCTTTCTAAACAAAATTCGAATTAACGGCTTATGCATTATACCTTCTTCTAGAACACCGATGACTAAAATGCAAATGTAGTAGATTTTAGAAAATTGCAAATAGTAGCTGCACCGAGAAAAAAAGCAATAGATAAATCACCTAATGTCGAAATCGCAATACTGCGTTAGGTTGCTCGTCCGTTGACAGCTCGAGTAGAGATCAACGTGTTCTTATGGTTCAAATCTAAATTCGACCTCAACCGTTGATCGTACTTTGATCGTAAATATCATAACGAAGTGATAAAGTACGACCAAAGTAGGACCAAACGAGATGAGCAGAAAAATGTTCTACTCTACAGTATTGCATTTTTGTTGAAGGATCTTAGTATGTGGGTATTTTATAGTTTCACTGCAAGTATTAATTTTCGAGGGATCTCTTTTATTATCGTTGGAAAATTTTAATTTATATAATGTTTTTTAATAATTCATGCTGTTAAAGTAATAAAATGAAAATGTTGATGAAGTTAACGTGTATAAATTATTTCTTTTGGAATCATCTATATTTAAATAGGCGTGGGACAAACCAATTTTGTGGGATTTTTTGCATGGCTGGTTGCATTGTCATCATCTAATTGGCAGACGCACTACCTACTAACGCAATATTATGATAGCAAAATTCGAAGGTCGTGCGTTCTGACAGCTCATCTCGTAAAGTTTTTGCAACGTCAAAAGTACGATCGGCGCACGACCGACCTAACGCAGTATTGTGATTTCGGCATAAAATGGCTTAGGTAAAGATAATTGTATAGAAATTATAAGCTTATGCTTATTCACCCAAGCAATTTATTGCTTAATACATTGTTTTGAAAGCACATACTTCGATACCCAGCAATAAAAAAATTTTTGATTCACCGAAGCCAAATATATAGCATTTTAACCAATATTGCAGGTAAACCACCGAAAATTTCAACACTTTATCGAAATAGTAGGAAAATAATTTATTATCGAAGCCATGTATTATACGTAGATTTTTTGTGATTTATTTAATTTTATGAAATTACTGTATGAAATTCATACTATGCATAATTATACAAGACAAGCCGAGAGAATATTTTTTGGTTCTACATAGAAAATCTTAAAAGCGTTATATTATTTTACCGTATGAAACTATTTATGTATGTAGGTCAGCAACGTTTCAATGTCAAGGGAATTTAATTGGATGCCAATTTGATGTATTTAAATGTTTGAAAGATAGGCAATACACTCGGCTTGCCTAAATATTTTTGTTCTAATAAGCATACATAGGTACTTAATGTACCCCAAGCGTTATACAAAGAAATTATACAAGGAGTAAAATTTATTATCTTTTATCATTTTCTTCATATATGTATAAATGCAAAATTTTGTAACTTTCTTTTATCTTAACTTTATACAGCGAGATTTGAACCCACGATTTCAATTACCGACTACATAAGAACGAAGGAATGAGTGAATAATTTATTTGAATAAAAGTTCATGAAATCACATATAAATTACATTATAATAATTATTACAGTAGTATTTTTTTTAAATAAAATAAATCAATTTTGAAATAACATAAAAATATTGCGTGCAATTGATTAAATATTTATATATGATTGAAGGAACTAAATTTTACCATTCAAAACTTCGTAAGCTTCGCCTAACGTTAGTGTTGTTTTACCAAAATAGCATGATCTAATGTTTGAAAATATCGGACAAATACCCAAAAGGTGATGTGTGTATTTCATATTCTAGCAAGTTGCACAATGTTTACACATTAAAAGTATTTTCACCAAATCTGCCTAAATTTTTGTTGAGTAAATGTAACCTCTACGTCTAAAAATTAGACTAACAAGATGAGCTGAATTGGAAATAAAAGTGGAACAATTAAACAAAAAAAAAAAAATTTTAAAAATTGACATAAAAACATAAATATTGTGTTATTAAAACTGTAAGCTAATAAGAACAAAAATATTCAACTATTGATACATTCATAAGCGATCTTAATGCATAATTTTTTTCACCTTGTAAATTTATGCTGTAATATTTAAATTTATGTTGTATCAACAAAACTCTTATTTCGATTTTTTTTCTTGTCTTTTACGTGTTTATTCAGCAATATTTTTTTTTTTTTAACTTAACCAACGCTCAGGGGATGCCCTCTTTAGATGCGAAAGCATTGCGTTAATTCGGAAGACGGGTGATAGTTAGTTGGAGGGTGGAAAGTTGGAGTAGTGACGGTGAAGATTTGCTTTAAACTTGCACAGATCAAAACTGTCGTAGAACACGCTCACAGGGAGATTATTCCAGAATCGTACTGTGCGACTAAAAAACGAATTATCTCGGTAATGCGAGGTTCTATTGGGCGCTGATGCCATGGTAAAGGGATAGGCTTGAAAAGCTGCCCGAGTAGACCTAGGAAATACACGAACTGGTGGCGTCAGGCCATGTACCTGCCTTGAACAATTCCCATGGTAGAGCCTATACAAAAGGCTTAGGCAACCAACATATCGCCGATGCCCAAGAGAACTGCGAGGAGATAAAATATTTTCATATCCTATCATATATATCGCACGGCGTTGAATTCGGTCCAGGAGCTCCAAATAAGATCTCGAAGCTCCTGCCCAAATGTGCGAATTGTACTCCATTTAAGGCCTTATATATGAGCTATAGATCACTCGAAGATCAGATGGGGTGAAGTATCGCTTGCACCGTTCTCTTTCGACACATGGAAAATATGATCATTCCAACGAAGGTGTGAGTGTATCGATATGCCCTGAACGTCAAGAGCATCTGACTCCAAAAGATATACACCATTCATATTCAAGGGAGCTAAGGGACAGTTCACCCGCTTGTGGGTTAACAGGCAACACTGGGTCTTGTTTTTTCAAGTCATTAAGAAGTATGTCATTCATATTTTGCCTCTTACTTTCAATCTCCAAAGAACCCGGGCGTTTTTTGAAAAGATATGAATGACAAAATCTGCTGTCGTCCGCAAACGAATGAATTGGGTTATGAGTTATGAGACGACAGAAGGTCGTTGATAAAAATCAAAAACAAAGTTGGCGATAGAACTGAACCCTGCGGTACTCCTGTGTTGATGGCGTGCTCACTGGACGAAATGCCGTCGATTACGACATGGATAGTTCTGTCCTTAAGAAAGCACGTGATCCACCGAGCAAAGATACCACCGACACCGTATTCAATTAGCTTAGAGACGAGTGCTTTATGCTGCACTCGGTCAAACGCCTTTGAAATATTCAGAGCAACAACCCTGCTTTCACCAAACAGGTGAACGCATTGGTTCCATTTTTCTGTAAGGAACGCCATAAGGTCACCAGTAGACCGGGCCCTACGAAAACAATATTGACGGTCACTTAGCAATTCGTTCAATAGTTCATTCCAGATAGTCCAGATAGTTCATTAGGTGGAAGTTTATTACGTTCTCCATAACTTTGGAAAGCGTAGAGCATATCGCAATGGGTCGGTAGTTTGCAGGATTCGTAGCATCGCCCTTTTTAGGTATCGGCTGGACATTTGCGACCTTCAAAGAAGATGGAAATACTCCTGTCCTGTATGAGATGTTGAAAAGGTTGCGCACAGGCCGATCCAGTGTAGATGCACACGTTTTAAGCACAATTGTTGGTATGCCATCAGGACCAGAGGCTTTTTTTATGTTAAGATTTGCAAGGGCTCTTTTGACTGCTCTCGTTCGAAAATATATCTCCTTCATTGAAGAAGAACTAGTCCCGACAAAGGGCAGTGGCTGACTGCTATCCGAGATTGTGGAATTATGTGCAAACAATCCAGCCAACAAGTTCGCTTTATCAACCGAGTCAGTGAAGATTTGGTCATCTTCTAAAAGAGTTGGAATCGACTTATTCAGTATTCATATTTTATTTTACTTAATTCAGTATTTTGCCTAAGTAGATGTATATTTATACTTATACCTGTATATTTATTTATCTATTTAACTTTGATAGTTCAACAAAGTCTTTTCTTAAAAACTTGAACATTATATTCGTCAGATTTGGTAAGCTTGCCATAATGTATAAATTACAAAATACTTAGTTAATTTATTGCACAAATGAAAACTGGCGTCATGTAAAAATAAGGTGTTTTTATGAAGAACTTGGGAGGCTGCTTATAAATTATACTAGGCTTTTGTTAGTTTTACATAAGATTTTTTTTCGGTGTGCGTACTTATGCCAAGTGGAATTTGCTGATTTAATTATTTAGTATTAGTTCCTCTTCTCTTCCTTATGTGATTGCCTTGGATTGCATTTTAGCTATATTAATATTAATGCACAAACCACAAAGTTTAAAAGAAAAAATTCCCAAAAATGTACTACACAGAATTGTCATTGAATAATTAATTGATTTGCATAGCATCAATGTTTAAAACCCGGTTCATGAACATAGTTAAAAATAATCCCAAATGATCCCTGAATTTTGAAGATAAGTGTATAAAATGTACTCCTTACTAACGTTAGAAAAGCATACTTACATCACAATCGTTGATCAATAGCTGAGGTTGTTTACAAACCATTTATTAGAATAGGAGGAACAAAAACCATTTCTTGGAATACGAAAGCGAAATTAATCTTCTAATGTTGATTTAATTGTTTTGTTTGTTTTCGAAGTTTGCAACTTAAAGCCCTATTCTGATGATTGACTATTGCAAATTTATTGACAACTGTAAAAATTTCTTATTCTAAAATGTAATCAAAATCTTATAACATGACAAAAATGTCAAAACCAAAAAAAAAAAAATATTCAAAACAAATAAATTTGCGAAACATTGCGACCAAAAACTAGCATATAAAAGACTAGCTTGTCAATGAATTTACAGTAGTCAATCACCAGAATAAGGCTATGAATAATATTTAAATTTAGATTTTACTTTGCTTTTAAAGAAATTTTCATATGCATTAAAAATCAATAAAATAAATTACCAAACCCATAAATTCCTTTGTTTGGATAGAGGCTTGACTTTACCGTGCGTGGCGGCCACATATATATTTTTTGTCTCAGTACAATTCGATCCGGCTTAACTCATACCTTTTCTTAACTCTTTGTTACAAACTTCAATAAGCTTATTACCAATTTATAAGTGTATTGAAAAATAAGTGTATTGAAAAAAAATTTTTTATTTTTGTAATCTTTTAATAATAGTTTTTATAAATTTTGGGCAAAATTCAACGTCACATTTATATTTTCTGGAATCGGAGCTTTTGAAGAATTTTGGCAAATATTGCTTTCAAGTCAGAAAATAATAACAAAGCCGATATATCGTGCCATTTGTCAACACTCGTACACACATAATACAACAAACAGACTCCCGAGTGAGGCGAATAATGTAAATGTGGCGTATCTTTCCATAGGTTTCTAAAGAAGTTTCACTTCGAAAACTTTATGCATAATTGCTAAGTTTTATCAGATATTGACAAAATATTTTATGTATTTTTAAGTGCTATGGCAACAGTTAAAACCAAATACCTTCATAAGCTAGCGATAATTATGATCAAGAAAATTTCAAAAAGAAACTCAAACAACATCAGGCATAAAATGATAAAATGCAAGAAATTCTTTTACTACAAATTTTTGTGTTGTTTGTGGCAAATCATGAGGCTCAACATGATTGTTTCAATTTGTAATGTGACTTTAATTGCAACTCACGGTATGCGCGCTAAACGGGCGCCTATTTTTTTTCTTTATTTTCCAGTTTTTTCATTGTAGCCGGTACGCATGGTTTAAGCCATGAAATACAACAATTGAATTATGCCTTGAAAGTGAAAACATATGAAAAACGCGCACAAATTTTTGTTTCATTTCATACATTTGGTAAAACAAAACAAGCAAACCAGAAAAATTTAACAAAAAATAAATTTTCTTAATAAGTTAAGCCAAAAGGCTGTCTGCCATAGAAGTGGCTTGAGTCTCAACAATGGTTCATAATTGAATTTTAACACACACGTGAAATACACGCCAAGACTACCCACGCAGTGGTAATGAACTAAAAATTAGATAAATAGTATAAAATGGCAAACATGAACACAATACAATAAAGCATGGACATGTGTAAAATATGTTTATGATGTGGCAGCTACTTAATAGTGTTAGCAGCCAAAAACTAGTGTGCCGCCGACAATGAATGACTTAATTAAATTTTAAGCAAATAATGCTAAAGTGCTTTACAAGGCACTAGCAAACATGTTGAGTGCCGCGCCCCACAGTTTTGAAAAATTTCTAAGCTAATTACTTTAGCCAGGCAGCAAAAAACATTTATGAGGTATTATTTTTTCATTTTTCAGCAAACAATGGTTTCTAATTTTAGTTTTTTGTGTGAATATTTTCAGTTACTTTTATATAAAAACAAAAAAAAAAAAATCAAGTTCACATAAAATATATAAATGCACGAATAGCAAACCTCCGAAATTTTAAGCTTTAAACTTGAGCTGTTGCTGAACTGAAAGGTTATTATAATAAATAATTTTGCCCTCTTGAATGAAGATGTTTTCACATTTGTTCGACTGTTAGACTGGTTGCTTCGAAATCCCCTCTGTTGGAAAGCGTGTGCATTGATTTTTATCAGAAAATTGCTAAAAATTGTTGATTTATCCATTTTTTTATGACTGACTTTTACAGTGTCGTCTAACTGATCTTAACCCTTAAATTGCACACTTCATATTATTTACCTTAAGGCGGTCTTCTCATTGAGCAACTTTTTTTTTTTTTACTTTTTTTTTTTGCATTTATTTATAGCTTGGGTAGTTGTGAATATGCCTCTAAAAGGATTTTTAGAAATTCAAAATACTTTAGACGATACAGCCTTTTTTGTGAAGCAAGGTCTTCGTCAAAATGAGCTATTTGATTTGGTGATGGAGGTAATAAAACCAGCTTACGAAGCGCTGTCGGCAGATAATTTGCTTGAAAGATGCCTTGGATCTGAAACTCAGAATTCCAATGAGTCCTACAATTCTGTTCTTTGGTCACTTTCGCCCAAACACATCAACTCAGCCGCACGCACCATCGAAGTGGCCAATTTCATTGCAACGTGCCTCTTCAACGACGGTTTTATACCCATACTTAAAATTATGGGTTTGATGGGTATTGCGATTGGCAAAAACGCATACGAATACGCACTATCTCGCAATGAAGACAGATTTAACCGATCAGAGACTCGAGCTGCGGCATCATCAAAAGCTGGCAGAACGGCTCGCAGAGCAGAGAGGGCAGCAGAAAGCAGTTTCTACGAAAAAGAGGAAGGTGGCCTGTATGGAGCTGGCATCGCCGACTAATATTTGTAAGTAAAAATTGTCAGCTCTTTAAAACTGCATTTAAACATTTTTGATTTTTTTTTTTTTTTTCCCAAAAAAATTACTTCAAACTTTAAACGCGTTTATCTCGAACCCACGTTTTTCGAACTGGCGGCCATGATATCTCCAGTTCAACTGAACCGATTTTCATGAAACAAAGTGGAATCGACGCAGAATTGTCACCATTCTCGGGTGAACCTCGACCATAATTTTAAAAAATTTTTTACTATTTTTTTTTTACACTAAACTACAAAAAAAAAACCCGAAATTGAAATTTTTTTTTTTGAATGGCCGCCATTTTGTCAAAAAAAAATCACAAAATTAAGCTTGAGGTTCACCCGAGAACTACATCTATACTGATTATAACCCCGTTTTTTTTTTTCATTTCAGACGCTCCGGAGACCCGGAATCGTGGCCGCCGTGACGACACTTTTTTTTTCACCACCAACTTTGAAGTCTCATTTCTTTTTGAACAGCCCACGTATCGAGGCAAAAAATTTTTTTTATTTACTTTGAACCTTTTGTAATACAATAAATAAAAAAAGTTTTCAATTATTCTTTGCGTTTTCAAATAAGAATTTTTTTAAAAAGGGTCCAAAAAACGGGTTTTGAATGAGAAGACCGCCTTAAATGGCAAGCGAGTTCGCACAAACGTTTTTTGATTGCTTATATCTCAGCAAAAATATTAGTTTTGAATTAAGAACTAAGTTATTCTAAAGATAATTATTTTCTTTTTGAAAATTAGCATTTGACAAAGGAAATAAAACAATAAAAAAAAAAAGGTCATTTTTTTTCATTTTTTCAAAGGTCAAAAATCTTTGAAAAATTATGAATGAATTTTGTTGTTAAAATAGTGTAACTTAAAGAAAAAAATATAGATAAGTAGAAACAATTTTTTAGGTAACCTAGATTGTTTGCTTTTTAAACCTTACCTGGTTTATTGAAGTGTTTCGTTCAGAAAATATGAGTTTGAGACGCAATTCCACTGGCACTTGATAATTTTTGTAAATTAAATGTGCGACACATTTGTTGTGTCTGAATTAGAAATTTAGAGCAAAATGTGTACATTTTTCGACAGTGCCTATTCGCACTAGTGTGTCGTTTAGGGTTTAAATTTAGTTACTTATAAAATATATGTAAAAACATTAAAACATCAAACGAGAGACAACAATAGACAGCGAACTATAAGTACAAAAAAAAAAAAAAACAACAACATCAACATGAAAGTAAAAGAAAAACATCAGCAATGTTTATTATTTTCTCTGAGTTTATTTGACTTGCTAACGACTTGCAGTAAAAACATTGACGTTAACGTGGGTGAATATTTTGCAGATGCTTACATTCATGATATTGTTGTTGTTTGCTTTACAATAAAATAAATAATAAACAAAAAATTTGTTTTGCTTGCTATTAAGTATGACATTTTTTCTGTGGAGCTTAAAATAAAGTTCGTTTCTTAAGTCTTTAGTTTTTTGCTGACAGCTGCCACAAATCAAGGATTTAAATTTAAAATAAATATGATATATTGCTTACTTAGTACAAGTTTTGTAAAAAAATTAAATTGTTATTTAAGTTTAAATAACAGAATATCGTGGTCAACATAATAACAAATAATATACATCAAAAACTGAACAATGCTTAGTTTTATGCTTAAGTTTAATATATACCACAAAACACATAGTTTTGCAATGTTTCGAGAATTTTAAAACTTTGAAGCAGCACATATTAATGTCTTGTATTTACAATAAAACAACTAAATCTTGTCAACCAAAAAATGAAACAATTGAACAGTTAAACATTTTAAATATGGTTTGCATTTTCAATTAAAAATCTTAATTGTGCTTTCTCGTTATAGTTTACGGTAATATTCTGAGTATTGTCCAACTGGAATTAAAGTTTTAGTCGGAATCGAAAGCGAAACTTTGTCATATTCGGCTTTTTTGTAATATTTATACCCCAACGCGTACTGCGTAAGGGGTATATTAACTTTGTCATTCCGTTTGTAACGCCAATAAGGAGGCGTGGCAGGTATAGGAACGTATATATATTTTTGATCAGCATCACCTCTTGAGTCGATTTCCGTGTGTCCGTCTGTTTGTCCGTCTGTTTGTCCGTCTGTCCGTCTGTCGACATGATTACAGCCGTAATTTTAAAGCTATCACAACAATGAAATTCAAAACATAAGCTTCTTTTTAAGAAAGGAAGATTAAGTTCGAGAATGAGCGAAATCGGATGAAAACCACGCCTACCTACCATACAAAGTGACTTTATTTTAACCGTAAAATCTCTTCAAAATCCACAAATATTACAGAAATGCCTTGAAATTTGATACGTATGCTTTGATATCCAATATAAACCCTCACTATGAAATTTGGAAAAATCGGATAAAAACCACGTCTACCTCCCATACAAAGTAGCTTTATATTAACCGTAAAATTCATTAAAAATCTGCTCAAATTGCAGAAATGTCTTGGAATTTTGCACATAGGCTTTTATATATAATATAGACTATCGCTATGGTATTTGGTAAAATCAGATGAAAACCACTCCTACCTCCCTTACAAAGTGGCTTTATTGAAAACGTTAAGTCGCTTAAAAATCTGCAAAAATTACAGAAATGTTTTGAAATTTTGCATACAAACATTGATATTTAACATAAGTCACTCTTTGATATTTGGCAAAATCGGATGAAATCTGACCAAGCCTACCTTCAATACAAAGTGACGTCATCAAAATTGAAAAACTTTCGTAAATATATAAAATTGAATGACATCGCGTCTTTATGTACCCAAGTTCCGCCCACGTCGTTTATCCAACCCATGCATATATTCTTCGGTAAAATGTTGAGTCTTTATACTAGAAAAGTGGGTGTGGCATTTTACTTTGTTTACAAATTACTCTATGTGGCAGCTAAAGGTCAAATTAAATTAAACGTGACACAAATATTTTTGCATACAAATTATACATACAAATTTTATAGACGTCAAAAGACTTCGTATATACTTCAGTAAGGTCGCGGGGGGGGGGGTATTGTAGCTTCAGTACACTGCCGAAGCTCCATTCCTTACTGAAATTAAATTTTAAATGATTTTTTGCCATATGTCTTATAAATTTTGAGATTTTGCATGAAATTTTGTTCAGGTTCAGTTTCAAAATTAAATATTTGGTCGGACACCGACATAATTCGACAATTCTAAGACATAATAGTGGGTTGTTCGGAAGGAATTTTCCTTTTTTTATGGTAAAAATGAAAGACGATTTTGTTATAGTGCATACATATTTATTTGAATTATATATCCGACATTTTGGTCTAATAGCTTTTGCCATCTTTTTCCCAATGGCATGTTTATGTATCATAAAACTTCAAAATTTTGCTGTCAAAAAAAAGTTCCAAGTAATTTTTTACCAAAATAAGTCGAAGGTGCCAGACTCGAAGGGATATGGTGAGCGTAGGTAAACGTACCATCTCATCTAAATTGTAAAAGATTTTGGTGAGCTATCAAAAATCTATCCAGCATTATCATGCTGGAACTAGTGCTTAACCGCATTTTCGGTTTCGCCAGTTACGGCTGTTCGATTTTAATATGACAGAGGCCAAAACTTGAAAATATCATGCAATATCTCATATTTTGTATTATATGTAATATTTCTTTTAATATTTATTTTACACCAAATTTCTTATATCATGTTTGAATATTCGGCAATGTTTCGGCTTACTTTTAATAAAAACAAAAAAATTATTTAAAAAATGTATCTATTTTCAATATAAATACTCAGTTTCGGTTTCTGCCGAATATTACAAACCTCTAATGAGGTACCTCTACTTCTAATGAGGATAATGAGTTTACTTTGGTTTCCTTCTTAGATATAGAATGAGCTTTTAATAACGTAAAACCACAATCAATACGACGAGCGCTAGTCAGACTAGGCGTGAACAAGATCATTACAGAGCTTATAGACAAGCTACTCAACAGTAGAATAGTTCTTTTGGACCTGGGCGCATACAACGCAATAAGATCTGTCTCAAGAGGCACGCCTCAAGGAGGTTTTCTCTCTCCACTCCTCTGGAATTTGGTAGTTAACGACGTACTGCTATCTCTTGAGAGAGATGAATGTGTAGTGGCAGCTTACGCCGATGACCTAGCAATCGCAGTCGGAGGCAAGTTTCCTACTACTCTAGGCGACATTATGCAAAGGGCCCTTTGCAGACTTGGACAATGGGTCAAGCCCTGTGGTCTTGGAGTTAATCCTGCTAAAACAGAGCTGGTCCTATTCACCAGGAAATATCAAAATCCGTGCTTTACACCAATCATACTAAATGGGTCTGTTCTGTCCCTTGCGAATAACGCAAAGTACCTGGGACTTATACTCGATAGAAAGCTCAGCTGTAAGTTAAACACATCAGAGCGCACTAAAAAAGCCACAGTGGCACTTTATATTTGCAAGAAAACCATAGAGACAAGATGGGGGTTTTCTCCTCGTATCGTTCACTGGCTGTATACTGGGGTCATAAGACCTATTCCTCTGTATGGAGTAGTAATATGGTGGCCGTCCTTAGACAATGTCACTTATATGAAACAAACCCAAAAAGTGTAGAGAGATGCATCTATATGCATCAGCGGTGCTCTGCGAACAACACCGACTGCAGCCTTAGAGACCATACTTCATCTTTTACCACTGGACCTGGTTGCCAAACAGACAGCAGCGCCAATAAGGTAGGCGTGGTTTTCATTCGATTTGGCTCATTCTCGAACTTGATCTTCCTTTCTTAAAAAGAAGCTTATATTTTGAATTTCATTGCGATAGCTTTTAAATTACAGCAGTTCGGCGATTAGGCTTAGAGAACTGGGTGTATGGAAAAGTCTGACAACGGGTCACTCATCCATACTTAACAACTTCATTCGAAGGAAGGTATGGTACGCTTATTCCGCCTAGAACATACCCATGGAAACGAGGGTGTTTATATTTCTATACAGACGGACCAAAATGAAACGACAAGGTCGGGTACGGGGTCTACTCAAAATAGCTTGGGGTATCTCTGGCTCGTAGGCTTCCTGACCACTGCAGTGTGTTTCAGGCCGAAATGATGGCAATAGGGGAGGTTGCATCATGGCTTTCAAAAAACGTTGTCTCTAAACGGGAAATTTATATCTTCTCAGATAGTCAGGCTGCCATTAAATCGTTTGAACAAGTAGCCACAAACTCTAAAGTAGCCAAAAAATGTCGTGCTTCATTAGGTGAAATGTCGAACTATTGCAGCATCAACCTAACATGGGTACCTGGGCATAAAGGCATAAAAGGTAATGAAAAAGCAGATGAGCTTGCTAGAAATGGTACACGAGCGGCATCAAACATTTTGAACCCACCGGGTATCCCGTTAGTGACTCTCAAGCTACTAATCAGTAACAATATCATATCGAAAGCCAACACTAGGTGGGCTGAAGACTCGACATGCAGAGCATCAAGGCTTATCTGGCCGACACTAGATCCCAGGCGATCGAGAGCAGTAGATACGATATGGGGGTTCTGGCGCAGGTGGAGCGGTGGAGCAAGCCGATGACGTCACTCCGGTCCAGCGCCATCTAGTGGGGGGCTTTTTTTTTTTTTTTTTTGCTAAAAATCGGCAAGGTTGGTGTATGTCTTTGCTTTAAGCTTTAAAATTGGCAAGTTTGGTGTATGTCTTTGCTAAAACCTATTATGGTGTATGTCTTTGCTAAAAGCTATTATGGTGTATGTCTTTGCTAAAATGTATTAAAAGTATGCAAGTTTGGTGTATGTCTTTGCTGTAAGATTTTAAAAATTGGCAAGTTTGGTGTATGTCTTTGCTTTATTTAGACTTTTAAATTAGCAAGTTTGGGGTATGTCTTTGCTTTAAACTTTTAAATTAGCAAGTTTGGGGTATGTCTTTGCTTTTAAGCGTTGATCATAATTTTATACACTAAAAGTAGGCAAGTTTGGTGTATGTCTTTGCTGTAAGCTTTTAAAAATTGGCAAGTTTGGTGTATGTCTTTGCTTTATTTATACTTTTAAATTAGCAAGTTTGGTGTATGTCTTTACTGTAAGCTTTTAAAAATTGGCAAGTTTGGTGTATGTCTTTGCTTTATTTATACTTTTAAATTAGCAAGTTTGATGTATGTCTTTGCTTTAAACTTTTTAAAATTAACAAGTTTGGGGTATTTCTTTGCTTTAAGCGTTGGTCATAATTTTATACGCTACATTATCGGTAGTGGTAGTCAAGCGAGTTCTTATCAGTGTTTGCATGTTTTGTTTTTTTCTTAACCCTCGCATTAGTTATAGCAATGACTCAAAAAATAAATATATATTTATAAGACTTCTAACGTAGACTGCGTGGTGGCATACTTATCAGAGTTCGCATGAGTAAACGAAATACATAGCAACCAGGAAGAGTCAGGAAGTTTCTAGAAGCTTCGAGATATAGAAAAACTTCGAGAACATTTTAGAAGCTGACTTATGTCATTGTATGCCGAAGCGAATGGTGTGAGAGAGAAAGGGAGAGAGAGAGAATTTGATAGTAAGAGAGAGAAAGGGAGATAGCAAATAGCGCGATCCTATACAAATAATACTTCAGAATCAACCTAACCTTAGCCAATGCCATAGGTATAGGGGGGCACCCTTTATATATATAGGTATATATCTTTACCTACATAGGTATATAGGCTACTCTATAGGTATAGACTTAAAAATTTATTTAAATTTTTCTTTATTACTATTATTATTATTATTTATATATATATATATATATAAACAAATTGTATAATTTTATTAATGGAAAAAAGTGATCTTATATTTAATTAATTTTTTCTGATTTCGCTGGTTAGAGGTGAATATTCAATTACTCGATCATGAATTACTAAACAGTGGGCTGAGGTTCTATCTGGAATCGGTTTGTTTGCTTCGGTTTCAAATTCAATTCGTACATCAATAGGTCCAACTTTAACTGCTTCATTTTGGTGTGTTACATCAACAACAATAAGTGGTGCAATAGCCTTAAATCCAACGACATCTAGCAATGGTTTAGGTTCCCGCATATAATAACTTTGTTGAAATTTTGCATACATATCATATAGTACAGCATACTGTCCCATTTCAAAGCGACTATTTAAATCATCATAGGGATATGATTCAGAGTTTATATATACTTTTAAATTAGATATATTACAATGATCAAATATATTTCCTTCCTGTTTACTTTTTTCTCTTTGTAAATCGATTATAAGAAATCGTGGTCTTTCATTTTGCGGTGAAAGCTTAACATTCCATAAAACTTTTGTTTCCTTTGGTAGTATAGGATTTATATGATAGTCCCAACTTCTAAACGCCATTGGTATTAGCAAATTTTCGTTTTTAATTATCTTGTACATTTCCAATTTTGCAAAGTCTGATAATTGTATATGAGGTATTTTCCAAACTATGTCCAGTATTGTTAGCTTTAACTGATCAGTTCTACTGATTATATGTAGAACGTTGAAGGATAAGTTCATGCATCGAATTTAATATTATTTTATTATAATCTTCAGCAAAACCCAGGAACATTTTCAACGGCACACAACAACTAAAATGAGATTTTTCCAATGTGAAATTTTCATCAGGAACCCAACCTGCGTTTCTTAATGCGCCACTTTCAGCTTTATTCAATGAAACGAAATTTTTCATGGTTGATGAAATTCCAAGATTACGTGTACGATCAACTTCAAAACCATTAATTTCATCACGAATTTCATCAAACAGATATAAAACAAAGTTGTTTTTAAATTTCACACCTGTTGTTACTACATCATTTCCTCCTTCCTGTTTTACTATAAAACCATGAATGTAAATCATACTCTCACTTGGTAAGACAAAGAGATCTTGATTTTGAATTGGTATACGAATTTCATCGTTATTGTTAAACGATTTGGTATGGTGTGGATGGTATGGATAGTAACTATGATAGTCTCTTTTTATAATACTCTCATCGTACATAGGTTGTTGAAGTACATTGAGTATTTCATTCATATTGAATTATTGGTTGATTGATTATCGATATTGTGATTGATTGACTAATTATCGATCAGTTTTAGCCGGTAGCTGTAGAACAGTACAGATCAGTTTTAGCAGTTAGCTGTTGAGTGGTACAGACCAGTTTAGCAGTTAGCTGTTGAACAGCATAGATCAGTTTTAGCAGTTAGCTGTTGAATAGTACAGACCAGTTTAGCAGTTTAGTAATAGTTGTTGTTGACTCTTCTCCCAAGATTAGGTCCCAAGGATTTTAAAAATTCTATATTATATCTTGTCAATGGTTTGTTAGCTCTTCTTCTTCCTCGTTCAAGTGCTGATGTAGGACTAACTGTAAATTCTCTTCGTATCTTATTTTTATTATAAATAATCATAATTATAATTGTTCTGGCTTGAAGTGTAGTCTTACGGTAATCTTTTCCCCTCGAAAATTTATAAGGTCGCCGTCTTGATTCAAGATTCTAATCGTTATGTTGCTTACTTGTTGACAGTTGACAGGTAAATAAATGACATTTTGAGGTTTCTCTTTAATTTTATATCCGGGTGGAACATCTAGAGGAAATTCGTGAATAGTGTGAACCAAAGTGCTATTAATATATGATCCATCTGTCAAGTTGCTTTCGATACGTATTGTATTTACATTTGTAATATTCAAAGGTAAGTCAGATTGAAAATATCTAGTTGTACCTGACTGATCTATATTTATATATTTTGTTTTTTCTATATCTTGTAATGGCTCTATAGTAACCACATTGATAAATTCCTCGTACGGTAGCTTATTTTCTATCAATTTTCTTTTACTGAATCCCAACAACTGTCCTACACTGTTTGGTTTTGAAAAATCTATGTCTTCGGAGGAAGTAATTTCAGTATTTAGGGTGTTATTGTTTCGCTCAATTTTTAAGTAAATTGAATCATCAATGGATTTTATACTTGACTCTAAGAAAGAAGCAATGTCTTTCAGTTCATATGAACCAACTGGAATTGTAATAGTATGTGGTCCGATATGGAATAAATTATTGTAATCATGTACATTTGGTATAGAATTAATAGATACAAAGTCTATAAGTCCACAAACATATCTTGTAGGTAATTCAACCGGAGGAAAATATTTTGCTACAAGAGTTGAAGTGGTTCCGCTTAAAGAGATTGTTATTGACATTATGCGTATTCGTTTTAAACTGATAGTCTATACCTATAGAGTAGCCTATATACCTATGTAGGTAAAGATATATACCTATATATATAAAGGGTGCCCCCCTATACCTATGGCATTGGCTAAGGTTAGGTTGATTCTGAAGTATTATTTGTATAGGATCGCGCTATTTGCTATCTCCCTTTCTCTCTCTTACTATCAAATTCTCTCTCTCCCTTTCTCTCTCACACCATTCGCTTCGGCATACAATGACATAAGTCAGCTTCTAAAATGTTCTCGAAGTTTCTGCATCTCGAAGCTTCTAGAAACTTCCTGACTCTTCCTGGTTGCTATGTATTTCGTTTACTCATGCGAACTCTGATAAGTATGCCACCACGCAGTCTACGTTAGAAGTCTTATAAATATATATTTATTTTTTGAGTCATTGCTATAACTAATGCGAGGGTTAAGAAAAAAACAAAACATGCAAACACTGATAAGAACTCGCTTGACTACCACTACCGATAATGTAGCGTATAAAATTATGACCAACGCTTAAAGCAAAGAAATACCCCAAACTTGTTAATTTTAAAAAGTTTAAAGCAAAGACATACATCAAACTTGCTAATTTAAAAGTATAAATAAAGCAAAGACATACACCAAACTTGCCAATTTTTAAAAGCTTACAGCAAAGACATACACCAAACTTGCTAATTTAAAAGTATAAATAAAGCAAAGACATACACCAAACTTGCCAATTTTTAAAAGCTTACAGCAAAGACATACACCAAACTTGCCTACTTTTAGTGTATAAAATTATGATCAACGCTTAAAAGCAAAGACATACCCCAAACTTGCTAATTTAAAAGTTTAAAGCAAAGACATACCCCAAACTTGCTAATTTAAAAGTATAAATAAAGCAAAGACATACACCAAACTTGCCAATTTTTAAAAGCTTACAGCAAAGACATACACCAAACTTGCCTACTTTTAATACATTTTAGCAAAGACATACACCATAATAGCTTTTAGCAAAGACATACACCAAACTTGCCAATTTTAAAAGCTTAAAGCAAAGACATACACCAACCTTGCCGATTTTTAGCAAAAAAAAAAAAAAAAAGCCCCCCACTAGATGGCGCTGGACCGGAGTGACGTTATCGGCTTGCTCCACCGCTCCACCTGCGCCAGAACCCCCATATCGTATCTACTGAGAGCCCTTCTCTCACTGGCAAGACCAGAATTAGCCACAATAGTGGCTGTCATCACAGAGCACTGCTTGATAGGCAGACATGCCTACAGGTTAGGAGTTATCTCAAATGACTTCTGTAGAAGCTGCAGGGACGAGGAAGAAATCATCTCCCCTCTTCTGTGCTCCTGTCCTGCGCTAGCCAGAAGAAGGCACACATATTTAGGCTCTTTCTTTTTTCATGAGCTTGACGACCTGTCAACGACTGATGTCGGGCGTCTAAAAGGGTTCATCAGGAGCTCAAGTTGGTTCCATTTTTTAATGAAGGCCTGTGTGCAGCGGTATCACAATGGATCTATCTGGTCTAAGTGAGCTGGTGTATGTTGTCAGAACATATTCACAAAGTTTGTTTCTTAAGTCTTTCGTTTAACTATGGAAATCAAATTTTGGTAACTTTGTGATGGAGGGAAAAATTCAAATAAGCTTTTAGTCTCAAAAACCACTTCATGACAATGCATTGGCAACAAAAACATGTCTACTCATTTGGCGCATCCACTACACTTTATGAGCCAGCAAATTTCCAATCATCAAAAAGAGATGAAACAAAGTAAGATAAAAAAAAATAAAGGAAAAGTAATAAAAAAAAGCACTTTACTTCACAATCAGTATAACGTGTTGCAGCACAAAATTGCTAACTGGCACGTAACGAATGAGGCATTACGCGGCAAGCAATATCAACAACAAAAAAAAAAAACACGGCTTTACATAATATCAGTAGTATTGAATTTCCTGCGAAAAAAATGTCCAAAGCTTGAAAAGCAAAAAGAAGATGAAGATGCTGCAAATATTTGCTATAAACAAAAAAAAAATCACCATCAATGGTTCAAAGTGTTTTGTAAAGTCAGAAGAAGCTGAAGCAGACAAAGAAATTCATGAAGATAATGAAAAGTGAAAAGAAAATTTGCGCAAAATGAAAAGATGCCATTGACATTGGGACTGACACTGAAGGCAATGGCTGTAATAAAATTGACAACAATAAAATTACATTAGTAAAAAAAAAAAAACAAAAACCACGGAGAAGATGTATGCAAGTATTGTCAAAAATAGACATGCTGAAAAATAATGAAATTCATAAAAAAATACGAAAGTAGTTGTTAAATTTATCAACAGACTCAACTGCAACTCATAGCCGCAAAGGCTGCCAAAAAATTGCAGACAAAACATTTAACCGGTGAACAAATTGCCAATAGCTAAGTCAAAGGCCATACTTTACGCAAAATTATTGCGGTTTTTGCATATTTTTTTTCATAAATAATTTTTCTTCATTTGTAGTTAAAGTCTTACCACATTTTTATTTCATGCACTAAGCCGCTGCAGTTTGTTTGTTTGTTTTGTAAGCAGTTAAGCGGGTGTGTCCCGCTATAGCTTTTGATAAAATTTCATCAACAATGCTGCATCAAGCATTTTTTGGAAAAATAATCTATTTTAGATGATTTTTGTATTTTGTAATGTAAATTAATAAAGAACAAAACGTTTTATCGCTTTCCGAACACTATATTTATATGCAACAATTTCATGCTTAAAAGCTTCTTTTATGTTTCACTACATGTATGCATGTAGCAGCTTATTTCTTTTTTTTTTTTGCCTTCTCAAAGTGCCGGACACTGCATTTCATTGCTACCTACCCTATAGGAACAAACTACCCTGTAGGAAAATCAACTAATTAAAAAGTAGTTGATAAAGTACTTTTTTGTCAACCACAACTAGTTGTTATTCTGACTTTTTTCCATAGAACGAACTAACATATTTTGTATGGTGATGTCCGCTAAATAAGTCAATTGACTTTCGTCTGCATATATTTTCAACTACTTGTTAAACTAGTTATATTTAAATTATTTTTTTAATTACTTTAAAATAACCAATTGAAAACTATAATTGATGGTCTAAAGTTAATAATATTTGATGAAATAACATGGTTAAATATATATAAACTTGTAATCTAATAAAAATTTGCAATTAAAAGATGTCAAAATCAGAGTAGTTTCAGCCTTAATATAATTCAAAGTAGTTTATCAATCACTTGTTTTTAAGTAGTATTTCAATTACTTTATATATAATGCAATAAAAACTATTTAGAATTGCAGTGGATGCCGCCTTAATATAATACAAAGTAGTTCATATACAAGTTTATTTTAAATTAGTTTTTTAATTAGTTGTTTTTAAAAACAAGTAAGTTTGTTCTTATAGGGTAACTTGTTTTTAAAAACAACTAATTAAAAAACTAGTTTAAAATAAACTAGTATATGAAGTACTTTGAATTATATTAAGGCGGCATCCACTTCAATTCTAAATAGTTTTTATTGCATTATATATGAAGTTATTGGAATACTACTTAAAAACAAGTGGTTGATAAGCTACATTGAATTATATTAAGGCGGCAACTACTCTGATGTTGACATGTTTTAATTGCAAATTTTTATTAGACTACAAGTTTATATATATTTAACCATGTTATTTCATTAAATATTATTAACTTTAGGCTTCACTAACATTTTGTTTCAAAAAGACATATTTTTTTATTTACGGCATTGAGCTGCAAGACAGGCGTGGTAAACACACTTTAAAACTGATAAACTGCCTCAAAACTCTGTGAAACGATTAAAAATTCTTTATTATTTAAGATATTCAAATTAGAAACTGGTAGTGTTTAGCAAACAACGCACAATTTGGACTCTGTACGGAAATTGATGCATTGCTTAATCATTCAGCAAACATCTCATCACTTCAGAAGTAAAGACGCACGCCTTTCCCTACGTAGCGTCGAGTCTGCTGCATCACTTCATTGCGATTGACACTTAAAATAAGCACTAAGCAAAATATCGGTGTGTCCATTGACCATGATTGATGGTTGCAAAGCGTGGAAAATCCCGCTGACACTCTTGTTTAGCTCATATTTTGAAATGAAGCATCAAAAAAGCTGGCTCGTGTTAAATAACAGGCGCGGTATTCACACAATTCCGATCAATTGGATCGGCACCTTCGCTCATGTACCCGGACGGTGGCGTGTCCGTTTTTGGAAACTGCTTCCGTGGTACGCATGCTCACATATAAGCGCAGAGTTCCTCCAGCTTCTGAAACTATCACCTGTTGGAAGCAGAAATAGTCTTATGAAGAAAGGAATAATGGAATTATATCTACCCTCGCAGCGTACTTCTGTTGCGCTCCTTGAATGTACGTCCTTTTTTGAATTAACTGGCAATGATGTTTGGCATGAATCACTTTTGAATTATTTTAAAATCAATTAAAACACCACAAAAAACGACATTTCACAATTTTCCATTAAAAAACTCTGATCACTTTTAACTTTGTTTACATTTTGCTTTCAGATTTTTTATTTCAGAATTTATTTTTGTCGACCAGGCATGATTTTTTGGTATGATTTATGTAATTTTCAAAACAGTCAAATAAATGATCTCTTTGATGTATAGAAATTTAAAATGTTAATGCTTTTAAATTCATCTTCAGTAAGTGAAATATTAAATTGTTTTCAATTGGTTATTTTAAAGTAATTAAAAAAATAAATTAAATTTAACTAGTTTAACAAGTAGTTGAAAAGATATGCATACAAAATATGTTAGTTCGTTCTATGGAAAAAAGTCAGAATTTCAACTAGTTGTGGTTGACAAAAAACTACTTTTTCAACTACTTTTAAATTAGTTGATTTTCCTACAGGGTAGTTACACCCGAACAACATCATAAGCACACCATTAAATCAAAAAAAAAAAAACTGGCTGCGATATTGCACATGTGTGTGTTCAAGTGCATTTCATAATTTGTAATATTTAGCTTACATTTTCTTTAGTCCTTTTCTTCTTCGCCTTCATTTGTAACTTGCAACTTATAATTGCTGTTGATGCAGCAGCTGTGTGGATTCAACATTAAAGTGTGGTAGTAGATTTTTAAGCACAAGTACCGAGATGATAGGCCGTTGCAAAAGATAGATAAATAGTTTGTCTGATATTTTCAACGTTTATTTTTTAATGCCGTCTAACTCATCCTTGTTAAATGTAAAATTGCAGCTGGGTAAGCTATGTTAGTTGTATTGAATACTTATGAGCAGCTGCAGTAAAATTAACAAATAGCAAAACTGACGAATGACTGGAATTTCGATAGTTAACGATTTTAATTCAAGATATTTAGGGGGGGACATGACATTGGCAGTTTTTTGAAATCGACTTTTTTTTAATAATTTTGTATTTTAGTAAATATTCTTAAGATTCTAAGAAAATTTCATGGAAAAATTCCTACGGGCTCAAAAGTTACAGCCGGATTAGTGAGAGTGCATTTTTAATTTTTGCGCTACCTATGTACGGCAGCTGGTATATACTTGTTTTACTTGCTACCTGACTTTTGGTGGTTTTTATTTCGTACCTTATAGTATAGTTATTTGCAAATGTTTCAACTACTTGGTATCACCATAGGAGCTACAGCATTGAATTTATCCAAAGGAAATGATGCAAATCGTTTGAAATGCGCCAGAGTGAAGGCATATGAAGATTCAAAAGAAGCCCGAATTGCTAAACGATTGCAAAAAACTATAAGAAACAGCACAACACAAGATAACGAAGGCATACAGTTCGAAGCAGGCATGGCAGATTGAAGGTAACCTTTTTTTTCTTTGTTGACAAACTTTGAACGCGTTTATCTCGAAACCATGTTTTTCGTACTGGTTGCGGCACTGGCGGGTTCATTTTTTGACGAAATTTTTTTTTTTTTGTAGTTTTTTAAGCTTGATTCGCTATCGTATGACACGAGTTTTTTTTTTTAATTTTTTTCGATTTTTTATGAATTTTTAAAGTCAATATTTTTTTCGAAAAAACACACTTTCAAATTTGGAACATCACCAAAAATTGAAAAAAAATTTTTAAAATAAAGCTCGTTTCATACGATAACCAATTTTGTTAAGATTTAAAAAAGTCATTTTTTTCCAGATCGGACACTTTTTGGAACTCCCAGCGCTGCAACCACGAGGCCCCGTTTTTTTCTCTGCCGCCAGTTTGGAGCTCTATAAAACCATGTTGGAGTTTAAAATATATTTTTTTGAATTTTTTTTCTTGTAACTTGTTCAATTCTCTACAATAATAAAAAAACAATTTTGGAAAAGTGTTTGTTTTTGACTGAGTTATGAATTTTTTAAAAAACGTCTGTTTTCTCTGCCGCGAATGTCTTGTCCCACCTTAATATAATCTTTATTGTATTAAATTTGTGTTAAGCTTTTTCAGACTATAATACAGTTATATAAGGGAAACAAAACTTGCATTGGAACATACATTTTTAACAAAAGCAAAAAAAAAAAACGTACAAATTTTGAAAATATACTCTGGGTCCAATCAGTCCCATCAATTATCAATTACACTGATAAAAATTTTGTGTAAGTTTTGTGAAAAAATATGTTAAAAATAATCTATATATATATAAAATTGTAAAAAAAAAATCTGTACATGAAATATTTTTTTGAAATTCTTTTTACGATGGACATTTTGAACAACGCTGAGTCCATAAATCGCATTTTTAAAATTTTTGTCTGCCTGTCTGTCTGTCTATCTGTCCGTTCAAGCATCACGCGAAAACCACTGGATGGATTTCAATGAAACTTGACATCCAGGTTCCCTATATCCCCGGTCAACATATAGGCTACTTTTTATCCAGTAAAAAGTTGGTATATAGAGGTTTTCGGATATGGTGCGTTTTTATGACTTATTAGCTCTGTTCTATATGGAACATCAGAGGTCGCTGTAGAACAAATATTTTAAAAACGTCGAAATAGTCCAAAACCGTTCATCCGATTTTCATGAAAATTTGTATGTAAAGGTTTTCGAACACGCTGAGTTTTTTGACTTATCTACTCTGTTCTATCTCGAACACCAGGGGGCGCTGTAGTACAAATATTTTGGAAAACCTCGAAAAACTCCTAAGCCGTGCATTCGGTTTGTATGAAAATTGGAAAATTGGGGTTTTCTGATACGGTAAGTGTTTTGAACTTATCTTTTTTGTGCTATATTGTGAACACCAGAGGGCGCTTTAGTACAAATCTTAGGAAATCGTGAAAAACTCCAAAACTGCTCATCCGATTTGGATGAAAATTTGTAAATAGCGATTTTCGAGTACGGCAAGGGTTTGTGTGCTATTTTTTTTTGCTCTTTCTCGAAACTAGAGGGCGCTGTTGTACAATTTGTACGTGTATATGTTATTAAACTGTTCCTTAACGGCTGCACTGATTATGATGAAATTTTTTGTGTGTGTTTGAGTGGATCCCTTGATGGTTCAGATTGACAATTGAATCCGGTATGTGGCGCTGCATTTTATTTTTATAGCTTATCTCCGAAACCGTTCATCCGATTTAGATGAAAATTTGTATATAGAGGTTTTCAGATATGGTGAGTTTTTTATGATTTATCTAATCTGTTCTATCTTGAACACCAGAGGGCGTTGTACTACAAATCTGTTAATAAATCGTGAAAAAGTAAAAAGCCGCTCATCCGATTTGGATGAAAAATTTTACTAAAGGATTTTCGTGTAGGGCAACTGTTTTGGCGTTATCTCTTTTGCTCTGTTTCGAAAACTAGAGGGCGCTGTTGTACAAATTGTACGTGTGCATGTTATTAAACTGTTCCTACACGGCTGCACCGATTTTGATGAAATTTTTTGTGTGTGTTTAAGTGGATCCCTGGATGGTTCATATTTGCAACTGGATGCGGTAGGTGGCGCTGTGATCGGGTTTCACGAATTTTATTATTAAAGCTTATCTTCGAAACTATCCGATTTACATGAAAATTTGTATTTAGGGGTTTTCGGGTTCGGTAGTTTTTATGACTTATCTATTTTGTTCTGTATTGAACTCCAGAGGGTACTGCAGTACAAATGTTTTAAGAATGTCGAAAAACTCCTAGCTGTACATCCGATTTGCGTGGAAATTTTTACATTGGAGTTTGTTTTCGGATACGGATACGGTGGGTATTTTGGACTTTTTTTTCTGCGCTATCTTGAACACCAGATGGTGCTGTAGTACAAATCACTTAAGAAATCGTGAAACACTCAAAAACCACTCATGCGATTCAGATAAAAATTTGTGTTTCGGATATATAGGATTTGATAACCGTGTATGTAAATCTCGAAAACCAGAGGGCGCTGTTGTACAAATACCGCAAAAACTCAAAACAGCTCACCCGATAAGTATGATTTTATAAGTGATTTTCGGGTGAGGTGAGTCTTTTGGCGCTATGCATTTTTCTTAATCTTGAACCCCAGAGGGCGCTGTACTACAAAATACAGTAAGGCATAGCAAAGCGCGAAGGATGATAAATATCTTCTTTTCTTCTTTATGTGTATTTATATTCCACTTTCTTTTTTCGCAAATCAGGACAGCTGATGCCGAATTCAGTGGTATTTGAGTACGCATTAACACATGCGCAAGTCAGTTGGGTCGTAAGTTGGCGTTGTTTTGACATTTCCATTTCTATTTTCAATGCTTATTTAATTTTTGTCCAGTTTCCTCGCGAATTGCCAAGAATTCGTTTTTGCTCTGGTTTTTTTTCAAAAATGTGCAATCTATCTATAATGTGCGATCGGTGGCAAGCACACACACATCACGATTTCCCCAACTTTTTCTCATAATTTTCAGATGTTGAAGCTGCATTTTGTTCATTTCGGCGAAGTTACCGGTTTGAAAGCTGCACACAAAATTCCTTCTAAAGTTTGTGAAAAGTTTTTTCAAATTGACAAATGAAATTGAAAATTATTTATATCAACTCCCGAGTTAAGCCGGGTATGCAGCTAGTGTTAAAATAAAAGTGTCATGGATATGATTCCTACATCTTAATAAGGACTATTTTAAGTTTTGCAATGAGTTCAACAATATGACGTTCAGTATCAAGCGAGTAATATTAAAGAGTTTCAAAGAAAGAAAAAGAGAAACAATTTAAAAAAAAAATTAATTTTTTGCTCATACTTTGAAAGTATAATGAGAGTAAATTGCAAAAAGGGCAAATATATATATTAAATATTTATAGAATTATCGTACATAGTCGAGAGCGTCGCGGCCCGATGATGAATTAAATTCTCTATTCAATCTGGCTAATGAGCCAAGAAAAATTTAAGTTCAAAAGTTTAGTCCTATGGATTCCATGAAATTTTCACTGGAGTATGATAAAAAACCATTCTTAGTTAATAAAAAAAAAAACCCAAGTGAAGATTTGGCGCACGCTTTGCCATTTCTGCTTTTTTATTAGCAGTCGGGAGGTTGAAAGTTTTATCACATCATAACACTAATTTGCCGATTATATTAGTTTGATAGTAATTTATAGTTTTTTTATCTAAATTTAAAGACTTGATTATGTCATCACAGCTTTTTATAGCTAATTATGTTTAAAACATGAAGAAAAAAAAGTGAATGTTTTATGACATTACCACACCATTAAAAAACACTTGACACTTGTATCTCTCAATTTTCATTTATATTTTTTGAAATTTAATATGACTTTAAAATAGTTGCTATCAAGATCTTATCAAGATCAATACTAATTTTTTATATAACCCACACATAAAAGACATATAATCAATTTATTTCTTTTGCCATTAAATTTTGTTTGTTTTCAGTAATAAATTGTATACTCAAGTTTTAATTTTATTTTAAATGTAAGAGCTAACCTAAAATCAAATCAAATATTCAATATGTGATATTAAATTAAAACTGACAAAAAGCCAAATGAGCCATATTGGTGGTCTTTTAGTATAAATATTTTTATATATTGTTGATTATAAACTCTACACAGTGTATGCATAAATAAACTTTTCACGTTCAACCCACTTTAAATATTTATGAGCCACAAATTCAAACCCATAAAAAAAAAATGAAGTTATCATATTATCAAACTATCATTGCTGTACTTAAGCGGATTAGTTAAGATCTACATAATATATGCAAAATATACTGATTTAGGACTTAAAATAATAGGAGATTAAACGTGTAATCAATATGGTTTTGTAACATAAAATATGGTTAAAAAAGATTTCAGCAAACATTGGATTGGCATTTTGTAATTTTTATTTTATTTTAATTAATAGAGCTGAGCTAATATTAATGGGCCTGGCTTGTAGATTTTTGACTCTGAAATGATTAGCAATGGGAACTATTAGCAATATATACGAGGATTAAACAATTATACCTAAGGCATAGACACTTATATGCAATAGACATATATATGAGCTATTCCACCAATTATCGGTCAGCTGTGGAGGTTACCATCTGGCATTTTTTTGTAACTTTCCTAATTTGAAGACAATGGTGAAAAAGTATGTTAAAACTAGTAAGGAATGGTGCTTCGGCAGGGTACCAAAGCTAAAATACCCCACGCGGCCGTATTGAAGTATATTCGAAGTCTTTAAAATAAAACTGTCTATAAAATGTTTATGTATAATCCACAAAATATTTGTCTCATACGCTTAATTTTATTTTACCCATAGCTGCCACATAGAGTAATTTGAAGACTGCTCATTATGCTAAAGATTATATCGCACACTAAATACAAAACAGTCACAACTCAAAATTTACAAATTTTTACTTTTTAATGTAAAACTAATCGTAGTGATCATATAATTTGACTGTAACACATCAAATACATTTTGTACACATCTTCTTTCTCTATAGTTTAAAAAAAAAGTTTTAGCTAATTGCTTTGTATGGAGTTCCTTCGAAAATAGAATTATTTTTTGCTTCACCTAGAAATTTAAAAACTTTGATTTGTGACTGTTTTGTATTTAGGTTGCGATTAGGGACCTACCAGCTTTATGCCGACTCCGAACGGCTTATGTTCTCAAGAAACTATTCATGGCAGTTTTAACTCTCTGATGTTTGCCATTGTCTGCAGAGAGGTGACGGCCGAACAGAAAATTAATTCAATTGAAAAAACTTTCTGTGCCAGATGGGGGATTCGAATCTGGGTTCTCTGGCGTATGAGCCACACACTCTACCCACTAAGCCACGCCCGCCACACTACTCACTGCTCATTATTTCAAAGAATATATTTGCAAAATTTGTTTGAAATTACAAAAACGGTGTAGAAGGAGTTCGATTAGAATTAAAATTTACACGCCCCTTGTCCAATCCCACCCACATTTTCAATCTTATAACTTCTTATTATACTAAAGAATCTATGTGCGAAATTTGGTTGAAGTAGGAGAAACGGTAAAGTGCCACGCCCCCTGTCTAGTGCCGCCCACTTTTATAAACTACAGACTGATCCTAACGCCAAAAAATATGTGTGCAAATTTGGCTTAAGTCGGACAAACATTGTAGAGGAAGTTCGATTAGTGTTAAATTGACACGCCCCTTGTCCAAACCGACCCACTTTTGTAGGCTTAAAAGTTCTCATTATGCTCAAGAATATATGTAAGAAATTTGGTTGAAATCTCACAAGCGGAGTGGATAGAGCTAGTTTAAAAATAAAGTGCCACGCCCCCTGTCTAGTACCGCCCAATTTTATAAACTTACTCGTAAGATTGCTCAAATTACTAAGGATTATATGTGCAAAATTTTGTTGATGTCTGACACACGGTGTTGAAGAAGTTCGACTAAAAGTAAGATGCCACGCCCACTTTCCAAGTCTAAGGCCCTCACATTACACCACATGGGCATTTCCGCCGAAAAGTCCACCTTGAGACGAAAATTAAAAGTTATTTTATTAAAAAGTTATTTTTTAATTATATTATCATAGAGAAACATTTTTATTTTATTGATTTAAGCAATTTAAATATAAATTCATTTACCATGATGATTAAATCATCTGCACTGTTTCAAAATGTAATTTTTCTTTTTAGTTAATGTTTTGTAAATGTTTCGTAAGCGTTTTTGTTTTAGTAAAAATGGAAAGCATTGGCTAAAAATAATGAAAAATGGTTGAGGCAAGGAGAGGCAGAATATATTAAATTTGTTTTTTAATAACTAAATCACATAATTACTTAATTAACTAATTACTTAATTACCCAAATGAATTACAATGGAAAAAATGTCACGTAATGTTTCATACTAAGCCTAATAAAAAAAAAAAGACATAAATATAAAAAAAAAACGAATAAAAAAAAAGTAAAAAACGAAATGTATAAAAAAGTTTTATACAAAAAATTTTGCCAATTTACAGAATTTTAATAATTTTGTGATCCAAGTCAAAAACCACTTCTATTTTTTGTCACGTAGCGTATCATTTTTGGTGGTTTCTATCTAAGAGCCGAATTTTTGACAACTCTTAAGTTGTACACCTTGTATAGTGTGCTTAGTAAGCTATTGGAAAATCAATATAAGGAACTTGTAAGTTAAATTTTTCATTCTTTTTTCACTCATTAAAGTCGTACGATCGTCACGTGCGCCACCACGGAAATGCCCATATGTGTATATAGAATATATGTGCAAAATTTGATAGGTGTTGGATAAACGATGTGGGTGGAATTTGGAAAACGAAATTTTTTCTATTTTGATGACGTAACTTGTATGGGTGGTAGGCGTGGCTTTTATTCTATTTTGTCAAATATCATAGACATGGTTCATACTATATATCAAAGCTCATATGCAAAATTTCAAGACATTTCTTTAATTTTTGTGGGTTTTTAAGCGATTTTACGTTTTAAATAAAGCCAATTTGTATGGGAGGTAGGCGTGGTTTTCATCCGATTTAGCTCATTTCGAACATTTTTTAAAAAGAAGCTTATATTTTGAATTTCATCGCGATAGTTTTAAAATTACGGCTGCAATCGTGTCGACAGGCAGACGGGCAGACAGACGGACACACGGAAATCGATTTAGGAGGTGATGCTGATAAAAAAGATATATACTTTTCCATACCTGCCACGCCTCCTTATTGGCGTTACAAACGGAATGACAAACTTAATATACCCCTTACGTAGTATGCGTTGGGGCATAAAAATCGCAATGGGATCTCTGTAAACACAGCCACAATAAATAAAATAATAAATAAAACACGATGAATGCCGCGCTTTTTCTTATCCTTTGGCTATGTTTTGGTTGTTGTCATTACTATTGCTTGCTTTATTTTCGCTGTGTGTTTTATTTATTCTTTTATTTTGTCTAGCTGTGTTTACAGAGAACCCATTTTGGAAATAAATCCCTAACGAACCATTCAACGAACGATGAATATACGAACGAAGTTGTAAACTAATCGAAATCTGTATTTCGAACGAGTCTGATCGGCAACCCTTACGTTAAGCTTACGTTTGCTACGTCATTCAAACTGTTATACACAAGCAGTTGTCAAATTAAAAATTGCCAGATAAAAAACTCTAGCAAATCACAGAATTTCGGCATTTTCCTGCAAAGATTTCATAAACTTTTAGCTTCGTTTTTTGGTTGTTGGCAATGCCTATTTTCAATCTGTTAATATGAATCAGCTGTTTTGGTTTACATTGAAGATAAATATTTTGAGCAAATCGGTCAATTTCTTTAATGTTCATTGTTTTTTACGATTGTTGATTTATGGTGTTTAGTGTTTTTAATCAAAATAGTGATTTGACTAAAATGTATGCAGCTATTGCCGTGTTTGACTTCTAGGAAAACGATAGGAACGATTTGAGTTAGCAGAAACTGAGTAAGTTATGAATTTATTTATACATAATAATAGTTAAGAGTTTATGAGTTGAGCTAAACAAATGCTTCAACATAGATTCATTGCAGATTTTCGAGATCTGGATGAGCCTCTAACTGCTTGACTAGCACTTCGAGCTGAGTGCTTGTTGTTTTTTTTACTACTGTAAACTGAAAACATTGCACTTTTTTCTTAATATATATATATATTTGAGTTAATAGTTACCCTTTCTAATAGAATTAACCATTTTAAAAAAAAATTTCTATGACAAATAAAACAACGATAACTTAAAAGTGTTCGTTTAATTTTGACGTCTCGCTTCGTTGTTTTATTCATCGTTAGGGATACAGATTGCAAAAAGTTACTGTGTTACGGCATCGTTCGCCAGCTGATCAGCTGTTATCGTTGTTTGATTCTGTTCGAATTACAAATTTCAAAAACACAAAGAACTAATAGATATGGAAGCGGTGTTTTGCCACAAGAGTGAGGTATTTTTCTTATTGGTGTTGATTCACACACACATAGAAAAAATATTACAGGGCCACATTAAGGGCGCATGAAAAAAGAAGGCGCAAACTTTACGATTTAATAAATGATTTTAAAAATTTTTTTTGGTAGTTTAATGATTTGAATAAACGAAAAATAACAAAAAAACTGTCTTGTATTTCCACACCACCCTTGAGGTATACAATTTGGTGCGTTACCGATTTTTTAGGGTGTTCGGTTCCCCGGTAGGCCTATTGCACCCATAAAGAAAGAAAAAATTAGTGAATGATTTGACTAAGGGAAGAATTCATTATAATATAAATCAAAAAATCTTATATTTTTATATATATTTTAAATAGAGCACATGCATGTAATATTAAAACTACTATATATAAAAAATTAATATATATAAGTATATAAAAACACATACATATAAGATGAAATACATAAACAAAATATTTACAAGCAATTGAACTACTAAACTCCTTTGAAATGAATTGTTTTATGGAGCTTTGGTCTAATTGAAGGCTTTTCGTTATTTTTTTTTGTTATATAGAAATATCTCAATTTTAAAAATATGTCAATAACAGATTTAACTACAATATTATAGTGGCCAGAAGACTTTATATGGCCTTCAAATAGACTTTCACCAATTAGGGAGTGTTGTGTATTTAATAAAATTCTATTATAATATATTTTATGCAAAATAGATTTGTTTTTATCTAACAATTTCGTTTGTATACGAAGTTCCTTTTCAGCAATCATGCAAACTGCTTCAACTGATTTTGATGGAATTTTCAAATACCCCATTGATTTAAAACTAACTAATGATTGCTGATTTATTTCACCCTCCAAATCTATTTTGCACTCATTACATCTTAAAATAGACTGCAACTTAAATACAACAAATCCTGCTATATACTTCACTACATGACTAGTATACTCTGTAAGTATGCTTGGATCAGCAAAATAATTATGTTCGCTTAAAAACGAACTATTTTCGTAGTCAATAATATTTACAACTACTTCCTTAGAGGAATTAATTAAATCTAAATTTTCCGATTTAATAGGATTCGACGAACTTAAATTTAAAATTTCAATATTTTCTAAAGGTATGCAATTTCCAATGCCACCTTCTCTTATTTTACATCTAATAATTAATTTTTTATAAGCAGATTTAAACTGCTTAACAGACGGATTGTCATTACGACACAAATGTGAGCGTATTGAACCAAAAAACAACTCAATGTGGTCCTGGTTTAGCTTATAAAATGGAACAAATGACAAAACGTTAGTTGCTATGAACCTATCGTAAATAACTTTAATATTCAAAACGCATGCAATTATAACCTAAAAACCCTGTCTTCCTACGGTGTTGAATGACTAGTTGTCCGTTCAAGGTGCAACGCATGCAACGTCTAGATGCGGTATTGAACATGGATATAGCCTTTTGCTACATTTTGAATCTCCGATGTAATCACTATTATAAAAATGATCCGAGCAAACAACTGATCTAATATTGACCAAATTGGCCTCCAGCCCAAGCGCACAAATCCATTTAAATTTAATGTCCAGAATATACGGAAATCTAAACATAAATATAAAATTATAAATAACTTATGGCGCATTCTTTTCTGGGAAAAATTTTGCATTTTTTGTGTTCTTTTCTAAAAAAAAAAAAAGTTGACCTGAAAATAAATCGTATTCTTTTCTAAAAATGTTGAACGCAAGAGTATAACAAATGCAGAATTTTATGAACTGAGCTCAAATGAGGTCAAAACATTGTTCATTTCCGTAAATTCAGTTCAGAATCCAAAAAATTCTGCATTTTGTGAAGGCAGAATTTTTTCCAGAAAAGAATGCGCTATTACTTTCATATACTGACAGAGGGCACCCTGAAAATGAGTGGCGCCTTCAAAAAATGAATGCGCCCCTGTACCTGCGTTTCTTCTTTGACAGATCTAATCGCTTAAAAAAGGCGGGAAATTTGCAAACTAATTTTTCACTTTTTCTAATAATTCTACTTGGAAAACGTTAATTTCCAACTAGAATTCACTTCTAAATTACATATTAAATATAAATAACGCTTCTCTGAGTTTAAAAATTAGATTGTATTGCAAGAATTACCTGTGAAAGGAAATGTCCTTGTTCCTTAATTTCTGGCCATTTAAACACTTTTCTACAATGCAGCGCATATTTAAAAAATCTTTCACCACTTTTTCTTTATTATAATCACAAATTTTAGCTATTAAAACAGCTTTTTAATTAATATTTTTTAATTTCTTTTCAAGACACTTTACACTGTTTACAAAGCGATTAGATCTGTCAAAAAACTCACTCACACAATTCTTAAAAAGTGCCGCACTACACGTACACTGTATGTGTACGAAACACCATTTCCTTATTTTGTATTTCTATGCAAAAACACGAACGAACACTTTTGCACGAAACGATTGATCGGATAGGCATACAGAATGAAGCCATTAATCTATATAAAATTTTCTAAGCTTTTCAACAAACTATGGTCAAGTTTACAGGTCAGCAATATTTATTTTTTTGAAATACAAAATTTCTAGTGCCTTAAATTGCACTTTAGTTAATTAGATGTTTTTTGTCTCTGCTCGATATGTTAATCCATATTATAATGAATACAAAAATTAAAAATAAATCGTTTAATGTCAAAACACTAATCAGTTTTTAAAATAAATTAACGATTAATTTTCACATTAAATCGATGTAGACACTGACACAGGCTACAAAATACGAAACAAAACACAAAATGTACAACCGCAATCAAGATGCAAATGAAAATGCATAATTTTTGTTATTAGTTTAAGTCTTAAGTTCATATTAATTGAATGTGACAACAACAACAACAATAAAAAGTAGAGTTTAAAAGATAATGTTCAAAAATGACCACAACAACAACAACAACAACTAAGAGCCTGAGCTCTAGCCTCAACTTCAACAAACATCAGCGAACGTAGTTTTTCGACTTATTTTTTGTAAATTTTTAATAAAGTGTGAAATTATGTTAATCTAGAGTATGTTTTTACATTTTTGGTAATGATTTTTTTTTTTTTTTTTGTAAATTTCGTTCATTGTTTTTTTGATTGTTATATATGTTCCATAAAACAGCCTTTATGTGGTAATTATGTCGCTTTATATATTCAAAGCAGAATGAATGCATAAATTATAATTTGGCAACCCTTGTTTTAAAAGGCTTGTTTTGTTGTCATGCAAACACCTCATAAATCGAGATTTTTTTTTCTTTCTTTCAATGGTTCATGCCATAGTGATTCTCCCAATTAAAGCGATTTAGTTTTAAATTTTTCTAAAAGTTTATTCGTTTTTTTAATGGACTTAGACCCATTCATGTTTTATGTTCAAGGTATAAAATTTTCTATTTTATATTCAATCTGAGCATCGAAATAGCCATCAATTTTGTTAAAGCTCCCTAAATGGATCGATTTTTATAACCATAAATTATTGAAAAGAAATAATCGTTCATTCAATATGCTTAAATTTCAATAACAATGAAGTTTTACGATTATCTGAAGTAGAATGATTTATTGTCTAATCTGCCGCAATATGTGAGCTAAATCTCTTGAAACCTTGACTAGTAAAGAGACAATAGGTTGAAGATCGTTGTGCCATTGAATAGGGTCTCATAGTAGTTTCATTAAAAAGCAATATATATATTTTATTCAGGGTTAAACTATAATCGCTACAATTATATGAAAATTCGAAGGAAGCTGTTTGTTTGTAAAAAACCGATATAGAAATATAATTCGGTCTTAAAATTCTTAGATTTTGCAGAAGTTTTTATTTTGGGAATTAAAATTTTAAAGTTCAGTATTTAGCGTTGAAAATCTTTTAAAATACGTATATATCACATTTTTTCAAACAATGAATTTCACTTGAAATTTGCTTTAAAAATTGCAAAATTCAGATTTAATTATCTTCTATGAGCGCTGAGGTGTTGTTTGCTTGCTATTCAAAATATTATTTTGAGAAATGAATAAGATTGTCAAAAAATTTATCATAAAAAAACCTATTCAAACTCAAGTGAAGCTCTTTTTATGCGCCTCAACAAAAGCGCCAATATCAATGGAATGTATGAAGTTGAAGTTGTTAGTTTAAAAAGCTGTTAATTGTTTACATTGGTGCTTTGATTAATTGTCAAAATAGTAAAACAAAATGTTAAATTTAAAATTTATTATATAAGACAGTAAAAAAGAAATTTTTGTTTGCATTTTATAACCATACAAAAACCACAAAATTAATTAACTCTCAATCGAAATCCGTCAAAAAGGTTGTGTATATATGTTCAATATAAAAACACACAAGAAAAAAAAAAGTTGAAACTATCAATCGGCCAATGTTATTTCCGTAATTATTCTCACGGTGTTCAATTTTATTGTGGTATTTACAAGTTCGGCGTGCCTTGAGCCATAATATTTTACATGCAATCATTAACTTAACGCAGGCGAATCGCAGTGCTTGGAAGAAGGATTGCATCAATTTGACCTTTATGCTTAATATTTGAGTTTTTGGGTTGGTCAGTTATGGTGCATTAAAAAAAGAACACATGTTGTTATCAAATATTGACCAGCAGTTATGGATGACCACTAATTTTCTTATGCAAAATTAACACGGAAACAGGGGACGAACCTTCACATGACAAGCTGTCTAACTGCCGAAATGTCGAAATCGTCTCAAGCGGACTTAAACCTCTTCGTGGAGTTCCAAGGGCAAATTCGCATCTGTCAGCTTGGCGGCTAATTTGAGCGGCGGGCCACTTAGACTTAAATAGGTTGTGCGTTGGGTTTGAAGCCTACCGCGTAAAACACCTACAGTATTGTTCGAAATCTAAGCAACTATTTCAATTGAAGTTATCAAAGTCCTGTATATTTTTTCAAAATCAATTTGTTCAATTTAAATTGTTTTCGTTTTATTTGGTTGTGTACTTACTTTCTTAAAGCAACAACAAAAATAATATTCTCATTCATGACAATAAATTAGGAAACAAAAACAAAATCAACTTAATATTTTGCTGTACACAATGTAAGCAACTTCTTCCTTTTCGCAATTTTTTACTGTTACTAAGCAAGCAAACAACGACTATTTGCGAAACAGTTATTTTTGTCTCATTTGCTTTCACAAACAAAATCTCATTTTAGTTGTTTCTACACATTAAGTAGCATTTATTAGTAAGTCTGACAATGACATGTTCACATTACGTGAAAGCCTTCAAACTAAAAATGATTGAATTTTTAACAATGGCGAATCACAAATTTCGATAGCTAATAAACTTAACATTAATAAATCAATAGTTTCTCGTCTAATTAAAATGTATAAAGCTACTGGAATAAAGCAGAGCGTCAATTCTGGCGGACGCCCCCGAAAAACTTCACACCAAACAGATAGACAAATTCTTCGTGTGTTTAAAAAAGATCCGTTTATTTCTTTCAAAAAAGTTGTTTGAGAGCTAAAACTTAATATTAGTTCGAACACTGTCCGAAAACGCTTATTGGAAAATGGTTTGAGAAGTTTCAAGCCATCTAAGAAACCTATTCTTACATCAAAACATTTAAAAAAGAGGCTTGTCTTAAAAGTTGAAGGTTTTTTAATAATATTAATGTTTTTATAAAACTTAGGTTGATTTTCGAAAAAGCTCATCTAAATTGGACTCCATTAAAAATGGAAAACAGTATTATATAGCGATGAATCTAAATTTAACCTGTTAAATTCAGATGGAATCTGCCACGTTCGAAGACCCAATTGTAAGGGCTTTCATCACTACAATGGGAAAAGTTGCTTAGATTTCGAACAATACTGTATATCTACGCAACGAAAAGGAATAAAGATAAAAATTATGGAAGGTCTAACAAAAGTTCGCGCAAATGGTTAGAACAAAAATTGGAAAAAATATTTTTTTTTTTATTTTTTATCTTCACTATTTTTTATCTTCTTGATATACTCGCCAGTAACTCCAAATTTTTTTTTTAGCCTGTAGATCCTTGAACTTGTTAAAACAGTTTTCAAAATCGTATTTTTGAAGCTTTCCGATTTTTGCATTAACTGCATTAAGCGCATAGCTACTGAATGTTTTTCCTCTAATTTTTTTAAAAATTTTTTGGAAATAACCAGAAATCATAAGGCGCCAGAACCGGAAAATATGGTTCTGTGCAAATTTCTGTGATCCGAGAGACCACAATGAAGTTACTTGTGATTTCAGCAGTGTGAGCTCGCACATTATCATGTTGCAAGAAGTAGCGACGCAGTTCCTTTTTTTTAAGGAACTTGTTCCTTTTTTTTTAAGTAAACATAGTTATCAGTCTTCAGTATACCATTGCGCAGTTACTGTCTGTCCAGTATTTAGGAGAAAAGCAGCTACAATTGTTGATCTGGGAAAATAAATAGACAACATCGCTTTTATTCACTTTTAATGATGACTTTTGTTGTTTTCCTTTAATGAGAGAATTAGCTACTTCCGGGCCCCATACCATAGACAGTTGTTTGGTTTCCGGGTTGTACTTACAAAACCAAACTTTACGAACCGTTTAGGAAATATTGAGAAAAATTAACTCGAGTTACTTTTTGGACCGTATTTAAAATTCGTGTAATCCATCGAGCGGATTTCTTCGTGTATAGCAGGTCATTATGCAATATTCGCGATACTGCTTGATGGTTTTTAAACTCAAATCTTCAGTAGTCTTGTGTCAAACGTGGATCTTCGTCAACTTAGCCATGACCAGAGCCACATTTCACTCATTGGTCGAAGATTTTGGTCGACCTTCTCATGGATCTACAGACATATATATATATAGAAAGACATGGTGCATTCGTTCTATATGCAGTTTGGCATTCATTGAAAATTTATACTTGCTTGAGTTGACGCCGGAGGCCATAAAGAATCGCATGACGAATTTCTTGCTGTGTTGGGTCTTAATTTATATCATCAGTTATTTGACGTTTTCTGGTCTCCATTGTGATCGATCTTTCTGAAATTTAAAATGAAATATTGTAAAATAATTGTAAATTTATTACTTACTTACTTCCTTAGGTGGCCATAAAAATCCGTGTTCGGAGTTCGGCAGACCTCATCAGCTCTCGCCAGGCGCCTCTAGTTAGCAAATCGTATCTCATCTTTACATTTTTTAAAAATAAATTACGCGAACTTTTGTGCGTCCCCTCGTATCTCTAAATCTGATGACTACCGCAATCGAAATACTGATAATGATTAACGGATATGCACCTGGAATGTATGAACTCTTAATTGGCAAGGTACATTATCCAACTGAAGTTTGGAGTCTTGGAAAGATACAAAGCGGATATCACTACAAACATAAAAATTCGATGGACGGAACAGAGTTGCTTACGGCAATCATCCTGTGATATCTACTACAGCAGCCAAGCGGAAAAGCACGAGCTTAGGTGCGGATTTGTAGTTTGCATTAGACTACGGCATCACGTCCTGCGAGACCACATGGCAATGATGATGATAACCAACCAAGCCCATGCCTACCTTGACTTCATCTCTAAGGTAGGCATGGAAACAGTCGGAAAGTTCACTCTACATGACAACACCTACGATAACGGAATGAGGCTGACTGATATCCATATTCATAAGGACCTGGCTGTGTACTGATCAAAAAACGCGCAATCAGATTGATTACGTTTTGGTTGAAGTAAGACACTCTTTCAGTGTATTAGATGTAAAAAAAGGCCAATTTCAGCCCTTGAAAGGACCTTGACCGAGCTTCTTACGATCAATTGTGTTGTGTGTGTTGTCAAATGTTTGAACACAAATGATCGAGAACTGGACCTACAAGTTTTATGCCGACTCCGAACGGCTTATGTTCTCAAGAAGCTTTTCATGGCAATTTTTACACTCTGAAGCTTGCCATTGTCTGCAAAAAGGTGACGGTCGAACAGAAAAATTAATTCAATTAAAAAAATGTTCTGTGCCAGATGGGGATTCGAACCTGGGTTCTCTGGCGTGTGAGCCATACACTCTACCCACTACGCCACGGCCGCCTCTATTAGATGTACGCACAACATTATCTTGTCGCAGCTAAGATACGCAGCTAAGATGCGCGTAACCCTACACAGAGCAAGCTAGACGTTGACAAGCTGCAATCGGAATGGACAGTCTTCGATACTCGACTCCCAATATTGCTTGCCCGAAATTGTGTTCATGCACTAACTGTTATAAAATTTGCAAACAACTAAAACTGTTATTTGGCACAAAAAAAAATTCTATACCTCTAAAAAACACCCTTTACAACTCCAACAAAAAATAAACACAGCATGCAATTTTGTTCGTAAAATTTTACACATTACTGATACTTAAGTTCGAGAAGAAACTTAACCAAAATTAGAACAATTTTAAAAAACAACGACTATTCAAATCATCAATAGCAACTGAATATATGATAAATTATACTATAGACGAAATCATGATAAAGCTCAAACATTAATAAAGGATCAATTTGGCAATACCGAACAATTTTTCAGCCAATCATATATACCAAAATTGACAAATGACAAACACCAACACTGAAAGAGAACGCATCATATGCACACACTTCTAATTAAACACTATAAAAAACTATTACTAACACCAAAGAGAAAATAAGTAAGTTAGAACAGGAGGTGATACAATGAACCATGGTAGAATTATAAGGTAAGGCCGACTCGGAGAGGAATGGAGTGGAAAGCAGAATAAAGTGAGATAGATGTCAAAATCAGCTGTTCATCGCGAATTTCTTTATGCTCACGTTTCGCAGTTGTTTTTAGGTTAAAACTGTTACAGGTTACTTGTTGCAATTTTAAGACTTCTTTCACATTTTATAGTTTTTATTACACTTTTTTTATAATATTTTCACTCAAATTAGCAAAAATTTAACACCCGCGACCGCACTGTTTGCAACTTGGAAACATAAAATAATTTCTTCATTTGCAATTTCTACGAAATTCGTCGTTTTGACATATATCTTCCTTCTCATTATCCACTCTTCGTTGACGCGTGAGAGCACTCAGCGAAGCGGCCCTACCTTTTCATTGTATCATGCAATGAACAAAGTAGTCTTAGTCAATCTGATTGTGACTCTTTTTGTGAAAAATAGCTGTTAAAATTCTTTAATATTTTTTCAGTTTGCTTACATTTCGTTTCATTTCTTATCTTTGAGCTTTGACAGTTTTGAGTCCACGCTCTCTCCCTTGCAGCTACCTGGTTAATTTTATCATGGAATAGGAAAGTGTTGTGTACCAGATCAGCTGTAAATGAAAGAACGGAGAAAATTGCCAACAAGTATATATCAAGGCAAAAAAAGAGAGCATTCGGAGTACGAATGAAGAAACATATGGCTGACCAGTACTGTTAGGTATCGTTTAAGATAATTCAATATTTTTGCATACAAATACAGACAGATTCCGGTTTAACAAGTACGCCTGCCGTAAGGCTTAAGTACTTGGGTCTGCAGACCTAGGATAATAGTTAATAAAACAGACAACCAGAACTTATGTGTATACCACAACACGGACCCGTTTATGCTTTAACTAGTAAAGCATACGGGACATCCGGTGTAGCAACACGAACATGGAAGTTGTTTCACAAACACAAAGCATAATCCAGTGCCCTGCTGATTAGGAGCATTATGCAATAAATTTCATACTGTCTGTAATAGCAGTACCAGTTTAGAATCCAGTAGTGACGTACCTTCAATCCATCTACTGGTGAAGATGAGACCTACCCAATCTCTTGCATATTAAGACAGATATGCCAGCCCGGTCGTACCACTGCACGACCCAGCCGGTCAATCTAGACCTGTGTAGCATTCACACAACCACAACCAGTACGAGTCTCTCCGAAGGGCCAGCCCACGACAGTCATCTGGGCAACTCGATCCCGTCAATGAGGATCCACAACATCCCAGCAAAGAGACCAAAAATGCACTCATGCAACTATGAAGGAGTGCATTTTTATGCGTAACCGTGCTCAATGAGCACTTAAAAGGCTATTCTAACAGCTCACAGCTGCCGGCTCAGTTATGAGCAATTACACTTGACTGGTTCCTACAGAGGAGGACCTGATTTTGCCACTCTTATTCTGGCAACCCGGATGATCTAACCCGGATGATCTAAAGATCTCAATATCCATAAAGAGTTTTTGCCTTGTTCTCAGGGACTAGCGTGCTCAGTATGAGAGCCCAAGTTTCACACCATTACAACACTAACCTCAGTGACCGCCGTGCCAGTTTGAGGGACCAATTCAAACTTTGAAGGGCAAACCCAAAGGAAAGCCCGAGAGTTAACATGTAAAGCACGCATGTTAAAACACTCACATCCAATTTCAATCGCCAATTTCTAGTCTCAATGCAGTGGATAGATAGGGTCTACCCCATTTGACGGGTAAGACTGTCCCCGTACTAACAAGTTTTAAGGTCAATTGCTATACCTCGCAGGCTTGTTTCATATCGATATACCGAATATGACCTGCTACCAAGATGGGCGCCACCCCGAGCTCTTGGTTGGTCCAGAGTTCAGTTCATCAGTTTTACTTTTGCAGGATTACAATCCTACAAACAACCATTCTCCTTTATCCCATAGTTGCATATTGTGTTTCCGTATCTGAATATATAAATAAAAGCTTTTAAAGATATTTAAAGAAATATAAATATAAAAAATTTTAAAGAACGACAATCGATAGTTCTCAGCTAACCAATTGAATGTTGTTAAGATGTAGTTTTTTATAAAAATTAACTGTTTCGGAGATATAAGCAAAAGTATGAAAATTCATGAAAGGAACATTTTTTCAAATAATAAAATACAAAAAAAAAAAAAATTGTGGTATTCACCTGGTCTTGAATATAAAAATTTGTGAATGTGGAGATCTTAAAAATTATTAAAGTTAGCCAAATTGCTAAAATAATGTTAAATACTACTTCTGATGCCCATGTTAAAAACCCGTATATAGAGTTTTTTAAAAAAAATTCAAATATTGTGTTCAGTTGCCGATTTCTCGATAACTGAAAAAGCAATGGTAAAAGTTGATTTGGCTACTCGACTGCGAAATTTGTTTCGAATATCCTTCAAATAGGACAACTTAAAAAAAAATTCATAAATGCCATTGTCCCTGATAGAGGAATATTTGTCAAAGTGCATACTTTCCTCTGTTTTAAAAAAGACTTGGTTCTAATTGTAAGCAGAAAATCATAATAATTTATGATTTTATTATTTTTTTTGATCTAAAAACGAGTTGATCTAAATACGACCTTAACTGAATTGTGTCGATAAAACAGTGCTTTCTAAGTAAGAAATCAAAGAAACTTTAATATTCAGGTTAAGAAATGTCATTATTTTCATTATCATTATTTTAGGAAGCACTTAGATAGCTCTTAATCTACCTAAATTATTTAGGAAGCACTGTTTTATAGACACAGTTTAGTTTAGGTCGTATTTAGATCAACTCGCCAAAGGACCTAAATACCATCTTCATCTTTTAATTTAGTCGTCCAATACACGAGCTTTTTTTCGCTCCAGTGGCTACCAGAGTTGTAATATTACGTCCTAAATTACTCCTAAACTACTGAAATAAGCACTTTAATTAATTCGGTGTTGTTGTCATAGAAATAAAAAAGTGATTTAGTTTTCACAAAACTAAAGTAATTAATATAAGAATTATAATTATTTCTAAAAACTTTAACATATATTTTATTAAGAAAATTTTATATCGCACTAAAAATTCGATAACACAAATTTCGGAGTCTTATTTGAATATATCTGGGGAGCAATTACCCTGCTCTCACCGCTTGCGGCGCCACACTCCATGAATCAAAAAAGTCAAAATCCAAAACTTACACAACAAACGCGACGTGTATAAACCACTTGAGTGCCACTTATAACCAAACTTGTAACCATTACAAATGACTTTATTAGAAAAATTAGACAGAATTCAAACTAAGACATAACAATTTGTGCGATAAACAAAAAGAAAATCAACCGATTCCCTACTTACAAATAAAACATTTACAGACGAGTGTAAATTAGGGGCATCTATAATGAATTAAGCCATGATCCATTGAAGCATAGCACAGCAGGTTAGCTAGGTTAGGATTAAAAAAAAAAACACAAAAAAACACCATGAGGGACTATAAAGCAGAACAGAGGCGATTTAAAATAATTTGGAAAATTGAGCTAAGCTAATTTAATTTGAAAATTTGGCAAAACGAACGAATGCACAGCGATGCGGTGCAAAGTGGCAACAACGTGACTTTTTTAAGTTTCGTTGTTTTTATTGGAACAACAACAGGTGGCTTAGTTTTGAATTAAAATAATTGCTACTAAGGGAGGTAAATAGAAATGAAAAATTTTAAGCAATCAGAAACATTGTAAGAGGTTTTGCATAATTTTTGTTATGAAAACCTTGGGGCAGAAAACTCAAAAACCATGCATATTTCGGTAACAACAACCAACATATGGCGGCGTAGGCGTTTGAACAGAAATTTTTATAAGAAAGTTCGTATATAAGTTGCTGTTTATGCTGATGTTTTATTTTTGCCTCATATATCTTCAATAAACTTTTATATTTGAGGGTATTAAGAGTGCTGCGCATGAGCAACATGTTGCTAAGCGTAATCAAGGCAAATTTGTCTGCAATTCGCGCAGAAAGATTAGAGCTACAAGATAACAACAGCTGGGTGAGGTGCAGTATACAAGTGCCATGAACACTTCGGAGCAGATCTAAGTGTTGTTGCCATGATGCGTTGTGTTGTATTTGGAGCACGTATCATTTGTTGACTTGTTGTTGTTCAGTCCGTTGGCATTTGTAACTGTCACTGATGGCAACAAAATATGTTGTTGTAGGACAGTTGTAGTTGTTGCGGAAATCAGGTCACCGGGCTAGAGTTTTTTTTCCATTGCCATTATATAAGTGAAAAAAAAATATTTAATATGCTTTTTATAAAATTTTTTTTTTTAATATTTTTTTTACATTTTTTTGCCTCGAATTTTTTCTTAAGCTTACAACAAAATAAATATATTGAAGAATTCTACGTAATTAAAAAACTTTTAGAAATTATCCAAAATTCAAAACTTGTATTCAATATTAAAAATTCAGAATGCTAAATTAATTAATATTTAACTCTTAATTCAAAATTCTTAACTCATTTTTATATATGAAACAAAGTGGAAAAAAATTCTTGTTTTCCTCTGCTGCCCGTAATTTTTAACCAATTTAGTTGAGTTTTTTTAAAATGGAGATAATAATAATGCGAAAGTTAAAGGCTAAAAAAAAGTAGGATTGCCACCTAGATTTTTTTATTTAAACGAATTCAGTGGGAGAACACTGGGTAAAAATGGGTTACTGAATCCGTTGTCAGAATTTCAAAAATTAAGCCATTTTTTTCCATAGGATTGCCACCTAAATTTTTAAATTTTTTTTTTTTTAAGCTAAAAATAGGCCACTGAGTCCGAATCCGTCGTCAGAATTTAAAAGTAACGTAATATTTTTCCATAGAGTTGTTATCTAAAATTGCATTCTTTGTACGAATTCGGTGCTAGGGCGAACTGTAGGTAAAAATTAGTCGCTGAATTCTAAGCCGTTCTTTGAATTTAAAAAAGATGTAGTTCTCTTATCATAGGGATGCTAGCTTATATTTTTTAACTTTTACGAATTTGTGCTGGGGCGAACACAAGGTAAAAATGGGTCACTGGAACCGCATCCGTTGTCAGAATTTAAAAATGCTCCAATTTTTTTATCATTGGATTGCCAACTATTTATTTTTTGTACGAGCTCGCTGGTGAATGACAAAATTCTTTACAATTTTTAAATAAAGCGCTACCGTTACAGTTCATGTTGCTCACAGACTCACATGTAACACAGACTCAAACCAGCTTTTCTGAATACAGAAACTTCACAGACACTTTCATCTACACATACACAGCTATATAAATGTAAGCGTGTTAAAAAACCGCCTGGCGAAGCGGCCGGGGATTCTGCTATTAGTTCATAATCCATTGTTCATGATTCATAATTTAAAATTCATAATGCATAATTCATAATTAATAATTCATAATTCATAATTCATAATTCATAATTCATAATTCATAATTCATAATTCATAATTCATAATTCATAATTCATAATTCATAATTCATAATTCATAATTCATAATTCATAATTCATAATTCATAATTCATAATTCATAATTCATAATTCATAATTCATAATTCATAATTCATAATTCATAATTCATAATTCATAATTCATAATTCATAATTCATAATTCATAATTCATAATTCATAATTCATAATTCATAATTCATAATTCATAATTCATAATTCATAATTCATAATTCATAATTCATAATTCATAATTCATAATTCATAATTCATAATTCATAATTCATAATTCATAATTCATAATTCATAATTCATAATTCATAATTCATAATTCATAATTCATAATTCATAATTCATAATTCATAATTCATAATTCATAATTACTAATTCATAATTCATAATTCATAATTCATAATTCATAATTCATAATTCATAATTCATAATTCATAATTCATAATTCATAATTCATAATTCATAATTCATAATTCATAATTCATAATTCATAATTCATAATTCATAATTCATAATTCATAATTCATAATTCATAATTCATAATTCATAATTCATAATTCATAATTCATAATTCATAATTCATAATTCATAATTCATAATTCATAATTCATAATTCATAATTCATAATTCATAATTCATAATTCATAATTCATAATTCATAATTCATAATTCATAATTCATAATTCATAATTCATAATTCATAATTCATAATTCATAATTCATAATTCATAATTCATAATTCATAATTCATAATTCATAATTCATAATTCATAATTCATAATTCATAATTCATAATTCATAATTCATAATTCATAATTCATAATTCATAATTCATAATTCATAATTCATAATTCATAATTCATAATTCATAATTCATAATTCATAATTCATAATTCATAATTCATAATTCATAATTCATAATTCATAATTCATAATTCATAATTCATAATTCATAATTCATAATTCATAATTCATAATTCATAATTCATAATTCATAATTCATAATTCATAATTCATAATTCATAATTCATAATTCATAATTCATAATTCATAATTCATAATTCATAATTCATAATTCATAATTCATAATTCATAATTCATAATTCATAATTCATAATTCATAATTCATAATTCATAATTCATAATTCATAATTCATAATTCATAATTCATAATTCATAATTCATAATTCATAATTCATAATTCATAATTCATAATTCATAATTCATAATTCATAATTCATAATTCATAATTCATAATTCATAATTCATAATTCATAATTCATAATTCATAATTCATAATTCATAATTCATAATTCAATATTCATAATTCATTATTCAAAATTCGGAATTCAAAATTCAAAATTCAGAACTCAAAACCCAAAATTCAAGAAGAAGTCAAAATTCAAAATGTAAAAATCAAAATTTAAAATCAGAAATTGGAAAACCCAAAATTTAAAATGCAATATTTAAAATTCATAATTTAATACTATGTTCACACTGAGAGCTAAATGCGCATTTACGAAATTGAATGTATATATTTGTCTCTTTTACTCTTACAAGGAGCATACGGCCACGCATTCTAAATTGCTAATGCGCATTTCGTTAAATGCGCATTTAGCCCTCAGTGTGAACATAGTATAATACTACGTTCACACTGAGAGCTAAATGCGCATTTAACTAAATACGCATTAGCAATTTAGAATGCGTAGCCGAATGCTCTTTCTAAGAGTAAAAGGGACAAATGTATATATTGAATTTCGTAAATGCGCAGTTAGCTCTCAGTGTGAACGTAGTATAAGTTTCAAAGTTCATATTCAAATGCAATTTTCACCAACACTACTTTTTTTTTTGATTTTGCAGAAACTTTTTACCACCTCCCTGCTGCTGCTTATCTCACTCACTTTGCCCATGCGCGCCGATGATGACAGCTCTACAGAGACCAACGAAATCATTCCACGCGAGGCCATTCAAAAGCTCGACTACTCGGTGAGACAAGCTCTGCTGCGAGCTATAGATAAACTCGAGCAGGAAAGAGATGTACAAGGAGAGGATGAAGACGATCCGACGTCACTAGTTAAAGCAGTAACAATATCAACACCTGCACCTGCATTGCAACCACCCTTGGACCAAAGTGTTGCATCCGACAGCAAGGAGCTGCTGGAGGAGAGTACATCTGCAGTGGATGTGTTGCCCACAGTGCAATTCTTCACGGCCACCTTCGATGACAAGAATACCCAGGAGCAACTCCTCTCCTCGTATATCGATCGTACGAAGCTGTGGAAAAAAACGGGAGAAGCTGCACAGGCGCAGGATAATCGTCAGTTGCCACACAAAGGCGGTACTTCATCACGTGCCAATGAAATTTCCTCTGAAAGTCGTGATGAGATAAAATTTGAAATACGCAGTAAATCGAAGCCGCAGCTTGTGTCGGTGATAGGCTCAGCTGCACCGTCAGCTACAATAACAGCTGTAACCACAACCACAACTCTACGTCCCAGAACAACGCGCCGCCGCACAACCAGCACCACTACCACAACAACTACAACCACTCCACGTCCTACACACAATGAGGATGGTGAAAATATCGAGGTGGTGAATAAGAATGATATTCGCATCTTGGAGGCGCCACTGGTTACAGCCTTTACTGTTGATCTGGATGAACGGGGTTCGGCCAAAAAGTTGATACCACACGTGCACACGCCATCAGTCCCAACCACACTGTTGTCCCCTTATAGTCCACATAGTGGACCTACGATTGCCAGGTTGAATGTTTTGCCAGGTCCACCGATTTTGCCGGTTCAATCAACGGGGAACTTATTGCCCACACCAGTACCAACGCAGTCAACACAATTGTCAACTACAGCGAGCTCATTTGTGAATCGGGCCGTATATGGGCAACATTTGACGGTAAGATTTGACTAATTTTGGTTCGCTTTATTTGTAATACAATCAAAATTTTATAAAAACGTAATTTTTAAAAAGTTAAAGGTCAGTTGAATCAATTAGTGCTTAACTAGTCGATGTCACTAGTTCACCAGTAGCAAATCTACGAGCTTATTAATAAAAAGCTTCGTGAAGTCTGTTTATCGCATATGGTGAAGTTGACGTTGTTGGAGATAAGATAATTATTAGAATAGAAGAAGGCAGGTGCGGATCCCAGAAGTGGTAAAGGGTGTAGTTACCCTCCCTCCCAAGAACTTTCAATAATTATAATAATAATAAGAATCGTGCTTAACCGAAAATTAACGTTAAAAGCAACAACATTTTAAACTATATATCAACGAAATTCTGCCAAGCAAAATTGATCACAACATTGGTCACAACAATGAAAGCCTAAGAAAATTATGTATTAATATTGCAGAAGTGATTATTCCATTTTGTTAAGAGAATAAAGAAATTATTTCAATCCAATTGTGTCACGAACTTCAAATTTGGCAGTGTAAATCTGAGATAAATGATATCGACTCTGTTTTTACTCTAAATGATAATGATAATTTTCCACTGATATCCGAAATTTTTGCTGTGCTTTCTATTAGTGTAGCAACAGCTGAGCGAAGTTTTTCAAGTATGCAGCAAGAAACTGGCATTACTTCACATTCATAAAGACATTTAGCTACAGTGACCCCCCGCCATAATATTATGAACACCATACACACTGAAAAATTAAGCAATGTAAAATCATAATGATGCATAGTTGATTTAATTTTACATGATTTTATATTTTATGGTGGCAGCAACATGAAAATCAATATGATTTCCATGTTAAAGTACAAATTATAAATAAGGCTGAGTTCCAAAATGCATTTTTACAAAGCATTAGTGTTTTTCTTTGGATTGGTGCTTACTAGATTCACCAAAACTTCACAACTAAAACGTGCTTAATAATAACATTCCAGTTGCGTAGTTTTGGTGAATCTACAAAGCATCAATTTAAAAACACACAAAAACTTTTAATTATTTAACTCACGCGTGTGTCAGACTCTCACGAGTAGTTGTCTGGTACTAGAGGTGACATGATTTTTGAAATGATGGTAAACACCATACTGTCGTCTCTTTCTAGCATAGTAGAACTGTTGCATTTGTGATTCCCCGACTCTCCCCTAATTAATTCTTATTTTTATCAGCTTATCTTAATTTTCGGTATTCAAAGTTTTGAATTCGTTTATGAATTTTTGATATGAAATTCGTTTATGAATTTTCCTATAACTATTAATTATTCTAAATTCATAAACTTTTGGGTAATGTTCATTTAAAATTTCGACCTCATAAGTGCTTTATTTTTTTTCTTATTGTAACTTATTGAAATGATTTTATTTGCAGAAGCAATCCACACAGTCCTCGAACAGAATCAACGAACCGGGCGCTGATGTCAATAATTACCTCATCGAACGACAGCGTCAGCTGGAACAACAAATCTATCAGCTAAAATTACAGGCTCAGCAACAACAAGAACTCATTCTGCGTCAATTAAAATTACTGGAAGACCAAACGAAACAGGGTAGCTTGGCACGCCCGACGCCATCAATAGCACAGCCAACAACACTGCAGCAATTGCAGGTGCAACCGCAACAACAGCAGGCACAACCACAACAGTCACAGCAGCAACAGCCAGGATTCACCATACGGCCATCGGTGGAATTTATACCAAGTTCGCTGAACAAACTGCAACAGAGCTCCTTCCAAACATTTCCAGCTGTGCAACAATTGCCGCTTAAAGATGGTGCTGGCACATTTTTAGGCAATAATAATGCTCTGGCGGTTAGCCAATTGCAACAGCAGCAGCCACCTCCACTTAATCCAGTGCAGCAAGTTTTTCAAAATTTGCAAAAGCTACAACAACAACGACAACCGCCACAGCTGCAACAGCAGCAGCAACAACAGAGGTCAAATCCAGCGGTAGCATCATCGGTGCAAATCCAACCTTCGACTCAGTTTAGTTTTGTGCCCACGTTTGCAACACCGCTGGCACAACAACCGTTGGAATTGTCACTATTTCAAGCACTGCCGCAGCGCGACTCGCAAGCATTCCAAACACAGGCACCACCACCACACCAGCAAGGTGGATCATTTTTGCCAGCGTACGTCAGCAATGCGGCTTTGCAGCAGCAGCAGCAACAACAACAACAGCAGCAAAATCAGCAACAACAGCAGCAACAACAGCTGCTTAATCAGCAGCAGCAACGCTCACGTCTTTTCCGTCATGAGGCTGGAACTTCGAACTTTGGCCTGAATCAGATTCAGCTACAGGCACAACCTAGCAACACCATAAATTCACATATAACAACATCAAGCAACAGTAACAACAGCAACAACAACAACAACATCCAAAATCAGCAGCAAAACTACGAGAGCCAGAATTTTTATCGGCAACACTTGGATCCACAGTTCAGCACTCAACTGCAGCAAAATGCGCAGTTGTTCTACCAACAACAGCAGCAGCAGCAACAACAACAATTACAGGGTCAACAACAGCAGACACCAAATTCAGGTAACTCACTCAGTAACAATCATAGTCAATTTAATTTTAAGAATTTTGAAGAATTTAAAATAATTGGTAAAGTTTTAGCTTTAAATCACGGTATTAACACGTTCGCGCCGCAAAATCAACAACGCTTCAATGGCGGATTTTAGGCTTGGACACACAAGCACGCTGTTTCTATTATTCTCACTCTCACTCTCACATTTTATTTTTCACTACAAACTAGGAACTACACCGGCAATTATTGTGGAACCAAAAAAATTGGCTTAAGCACCATATTTCGAAGAACTTCTATTGTATGTTGGAACTCAATTACCTGGATGCACTTTTTTTCAAGCACACAAAAGCACAACCTTCACCTTACCTATCCTACACACACATTTGTTTCAACACTTTTTTTCATTTTTTATCTATATTATAACTTATTGAGCTCTACACTTTTTTCTACTATACTTATGATGAACATTTTTATATATATATTCTTTAGAATGGTACTCATAACTTTTCTTTATAAATATTTTCTATGAATTAAGCTTTAGTTTTAGTTCATCTTAAGACGAAAAATTCGAAAATGTTTATTTCCTTATTTTGTATTGTATTGTAAATATTGTACTTTCAACAATTCGAAAACTGATAATTACATTAATTTCATGTTTAAAGTTACTGTAAAGAGTTTTGATACCAGATGAATGTTTTTATTTAAGCTATTTATAGTGAATACGTATAAATAAATTTTTATAAAAATCATTGACTTTTGTTTTAGTCAATTTTTGATTAACTCTTTGAAAAAATTGAGCGGATGAAGTTAATAACGAAGAGACATATTTGCATGTTGGAAAATGGCGTGAGTATTCGTTTTGAGGTATTGAAAAAAAGCGAATAGGTAAAAGAAAAAAATTTAGAAATCGTTATGTATGAAAGAAAGTATCATGTTGAGTATATTCACTGCAGTATATGGTACTAGAACAGAATTATAGATTTCATTAGCGGTCAAATAAGGGCCGCATGGCCGAACAAGGATCGAAAATTGCTTAAAAACAATCCAAGAAGTTTACTCGACCGAACAACGGGCGTTGTTTGAAATGTCAGGAATTCTCGGGGGAATAATCCATAGAACTTTACAAATTTTTTTACTTGCTGAATTACTACTCTTCAACGAATTAAAAAAAAAAATTATATTTTAAAATTTTTTTCTTTTAACAATATACGATACTTATTTCAACTCTACTTAAAATAAGTGTATTAAACACTTAAAAAAAAATAATTTTGCACTTTATTTTATGTAGAGCTATTATCACAGCTGCCTCTTTTTATTCATCAAATTCATTGATTTCAAATGTCATGATCGCGTGGAATCATTTTTATTGATTAACCCATATTGGTCCACTACCAGAACGCGTTGGAATTTCGTAGTGAAAATTTCAGATTTTGTTATTAGTGATTTAATTAAGAAAATGCCAAAGTGTACGATTTTTCGAATTAAAATATTTCGGCAACGAAATGGTCGAAAAATCGAAAAATGGCCCAATCTGTATACAAAAATTAAAAAATTTTAAATAAAATATTGTTATTTTTTTTAAATGAAATATATGTAAAAGTGACATGTGGAAATATTATAATAAAAGTATACGTATAGGGCCATTTGTCTAAAAATCTACCATCTGTGTTTTATCACACAGGTAACACATAGTTAAATATACCTGTGTTGTCCAAAACCAACTGATTCTCATATTTTAGTCTTTTGGCTGCCTGCTTACGTAAATAGTTTTATTATAAGCTAGCTGAATACCCGGCTTAGCTCGGGAGTTGAAATAAATAATTTTCGATTTCATTCGTCGATTTGAAAAAACTTTGCACAAACTTTAGAATGAACTTTGTGTGCATCTATCAAACCGGTAGCTTCGTCGCAATGAGCAAAATGTAGCTTCAACATCTGAAAATTATGAGAAAAAGTTAAAAAAATCGTGATGTGTTTATATTGTATTCGATAGATTGCACATTTTTGAAAAAATCAGAGAACGAATTTTTGGGAGGAAACTGGACAAAAATTAAATAAGCATTGAAAATAGAAACTGAAATGTCAAAACAACGCCAACTTACGACGCAACTGACTTGCGCATGTGTTGATGCGTACTCAAATACCACAGAATTCGGCATCAGCTGTCTTGATTTGCGAAAAAAGAAAGTGGAATAAAATACACATAAAGAAGAAATGAAGATATTTATCACCCTTCGCGCTTTGACACGCCTTACTGTATTTTGTAGTACATCGCCCTCTGGGGTTCAAGATGTAGCAAAATACATAGCGCCAAAAGACTCACCGCACCCGAAAATCACTTATAAAAATAATACTTATCGGATGAGTTGTGTCGAGTTTTTTGCGGTATTTGTACAACAGCGCCCTCTGGTTTTCGGGATAGAATAAAAAAATAACGCCAAAGCCCTTTCCATACTCAATAATCAAATCTTATATATCCGATATAAAAATTTTTATTTAAATCGGATGAGTGGTTTTTGAGTGTTTCACGAATTTTTAAGTGATTTGTAGTACAGCACCATCTGGTGTTTAAGATAGCGCAAAAAAAAAAGTCCAAAATACCCACCGTATCCGAAAACTCCTATGTACAAATTTTCACGCAAATCGGATGTACAGCTAGGAGTTTTTCGAGATTCTTAAAACATGCGTACTGCAGTGCCCTCTGGTGTTCAATATAGAACAAAATAGATAAGTCATAAAAACTACCGTAACCGAAAACCCCAAAATACAAATTTTCATGTAAATCGGATGAATGGTTTCGGAGACAAACTATAATAACAAAATTCGTCGAACCCGATCGCAGCGCCACCTATCGGGTCCAATTGCGTATCTGAACCATCCAGGGATAGACTTAAACACGCACAAAAAATTTCATCAAATTCGGTGCAGCCGTTTAGGAACAGTTTAATAACATACACACGTACAAATTGTACAACAGCGCCCTCTAGTTTTCGAAACAGAGCAAAAGAGATAACTCCAAAACAGTTGCCCTGCACGAAAATCCTTTAGTAAAATTTTTCATCAAAATCGGATGAGCGGCTTTCTACTTTATCACGATTTCTTAAGCGATTTGTGCTACAGCGCCCTCTGGTGTTCGATATAGTACAAAAAAGATAAGTCCAAAACAGTCACCATATTAGAAAACCCCTATATACCAATTTCATGAAAATCGGATAAACAGCTTAGAAGTTTTCAAAATGGTGTTCGAGATAGAACAGAGTAGGTAAGTCATAAGAACTTACCGTATCCAAAAACCTCTATACACAAATTTTCATGCAAATCGGATGAACGGTTTCGGGGATAAGCTATAAAAACAAAATGCCTTAAAGGGATCCACTCAAACACACAGAAAAAATTTCATCAAAATCAGTGCAGCCGTTAAGAAACAGCTTAATAATATACACACGTACAAATTGGATAACAGCGCCCTCTAGTTTCGAGAAAGAGCAAAAAAGATAGCACCAGAACCCTTGCCGTACTTGAAAACCGCTATTTACAAATTTTAATCCAAATCGGATGAGCAGTTTTGGAGTTTTCACGATTTCCTAAGATTTGTACTAAAGCGCCCTCTGGTGTTCAATATAGCACAGAAAAAAAAAATCCAAAACACTCATCGTATCAGAAAACCCCTCTTTTCCAATTATCATACAAACCGGATGCACGGTTTAAGACTTTGGTGTTCGAGAGAGAAAAGAGTAGATAATTAAAAAAACTCAGCGTGTCCGAGAACCTCTACATACAAAATTTCATGCGAATCGGAAGAGCGGTTTTGGACTTTTTCGACTTTTTTAAAATATTTGTACTACAGCGCCCTCTGGTGTTCAAGATAGAACCTAGTTTATAAATCATAAAAACTCACCGTTTCCGAAAACCTCTATATACCAACTTTCATGCGAATCGTATGACCGACTTGGAAGTTTTTGACGTTTTTTAAAATATTTGTACTGCAGCGCCCTCTGGTGTCCAAGATAGAACAAAGTATATAAGCCATAAAAACTCACCGTTTCCGAAACCTCTATATACCAACTTTCATGTAAATCGGATGCACGGTTAAGGAGTTTTTCGAAGTTTTTCAAAATATTTGTACTAGAGCGCTCTCTTGTGTCCAAAAGAGAAAAGTGTAGATAAGTCAAAAAAACTCAACGTGTCCGAGAACCTCTACACACAAATGTTCATGCAAATCGGATGAACGGTTTCGGAGATAAGCTAAAAAAACGAATGCCTGGAATTGGATCGCAGCGCCCCCTACCGGGTCCAACCTTTTTTACTGGATAAAAAGTAGCCTATGTTATGACCGGGGATATAAGGAACCTAGATCCCAAGTTCCATTTAAATCCATCCAGTGGTTTTCGCGTGATGCTTTAACAGACAGACAGACAGACAGACAGACAGACAGACAGACAGACAGACAAAAATTTTACAAAATCCGATTTTCGGACTCAGCGTCATTCAAAACGTCCATCGCAAAAAGAATTTCAAAAAAATATTCAATGTACAGATTTTTTTTTTTTACAATTTTATATATATATAGATAGATTACATTTATATATTTTTCTTGATTTTATCAAAAATTGTCACAAAAAGGTATTTTTTTTTAACCGCTTACCTGAATAGGTAAAAACAGGAAATTTAAACAATTTATTTTTTTTCTGAATTTCCATTTAATTGAACCGTGTATATTAGACCGGTTCATTTTGCAAAACTGTTAAAATACTTTGGTGCGCGTCAACTTTCTAAAAGTTCAACCCTACATGAACACAGAAATACCTTCAGACCAAAAAAATTTGACCTCCTGACCTTTGCAGAAATCGCTTAAAGGTAATTTTGAAAATATACAGAACCTGAACCACCTTATAAAATATGCTGCCCAAACCAAAAGCAATATTAAATTTATTTTAATGGCATATTTTAAGGAATATTTTGGACTTATTTTAGTTTTTTTTTTATTTTTGAAAAACCGTTCTAAATATTTTTTGTGAATTTTTGATCCAAAAATTTTTTACAAAAAATTTTGTTTTCATTTTTTATCATCAAATTTTTTTCTTATTTTGTTCCACCGATATTTTTTTTATATTTTTGTATTTTTGGGCAAAGATTTAGCTTTTCTAAGGTATAATATATTTGAATTTTGGGGGCCCATAACTCGAAAAAACTTTAAAAACACAAAAAATCGCCCTAAAAAAAAAAAATTCGCAAAATGCCAAAATACAATTATTTGAAAGCATTTAAAAAACCCTTCAGTTTAGGGGAATTTACTGACCACCTTCAGCATGTTTTGTCAGTTTTTTTTATATGGAGTTTTTGCGCTCTATGTCTCCACACTCTCTTCGTGAGAGTAACGAAAAGTTGCTGCACGCTCTTTGACTTGATTAACTTAATTTTAATTTTCTTTCCGAATGTTTTTGAGCGGCATTGCCAGAATAAGTTTAGAAGTATGGAAGTAGGTATTTTTTATGTTCGGAATTTAAAAAAGAATGAAATATTGTGGCTGGTAATACTGTCATAAGCAAGAACAAAAGAAAATGACAAAGAAAAAACAGCGAACTTGAAATGTGTCAGTGAAACTAACGCCGCCATCTTGTGAAGGAGAGAGCAAGAGAGCGGTCGCAAAAAACTTGCTGAAGGTGGTCAGTGAATTTCCCTTTTATATATAATATTATATTATAATTATTTCGATTTGTATATAAAGAAGAGGTTTGTTCGTACCGTGATTTTTGTGCGACACGGCGTGCTTTTGCGTGCAAGTGCTTAAAAATAAGAGTTTGTGCGTGCTCGGGCTTTGTAGTTCGGGATGCAAAAACGTAAAGGCGGCCGTGTTTTTCGTGTTTCATGACTATTGTCTCAAAATAAAAAAAAATTCATTTTAGAATATTATTGGAAACGATCGGTTTCAAAAACATTCAATTAAATATAACGGTTCTGAAATTTTTTTTTGTTAAAATGGCGAAAACAAGAGCTTAGAAAGGTTCCTTCCTTTAACTTCCTTTTGGTTAAACTTTTTTCTTGAATAAATTTTTTTTATAAAGCTACAAACGTGTTAGTCCGCATACAGCAGAAGTTGCGCTAAAAAAGTTTGAGCAACATTTGTGGTACCTTGGAGAAGAGCTGGTTGGTTTTGCATTCTTTGATAATACGTTGACAACAAACACCCACAAAAAAATGGCAGAGGCAATAACCAGACCAGGAACCAATACTCATTTGAGGAAGGCTTTACCCATAAATAATTATTCGAGTGCCAATTTAGAGGACTTTGTCACACAGAATACTTTACTTTTTTTCAAAAAACTAAAAATTTCTTATGAGTTTTTACAAAATGACCCTGCAGAGTGGCGTAATAACTCAGCCTATTTAAGTGCTCTAAAAATAGTCACACAGCTAAAAGTAGTTAACGACTCTGCAGGAGAGCTGTGGCTTTGATGACCGAATTCAACAATTCAATCACAGCAAATGAGGAGCAAAAACAATATTTGCTGCAAGTGGTAGATAATCACAGGAAAACTTTAACAGATATTAAAAAAATCAATATTTTTAAAAAATAAAAATTGGAAAAACAATTATATATAAAGTTTTTACATTTCTTAAATACTTCTGATCGCAAAAAAAAAAGGTGATATACTAAAGTAAAGCTAAATCTTTGCCCAAAAATACAAAAATATAAAAAAAATATCGGTGGAACAAAATAAGAAAAAAATTTGATGATAAAAAATGAAAACAAAATTTTTTGTAAAAAATTTTTGGATCAAAAATTCACAAAAAATATTTAGAACGGTTTTTCAAAAATAAAAAAAAAACTAAAATAAGTCCAAAATATTCCTTAAAATATGCCATTAAAATAAATTTAATATTGGTTTTGGTTTGGGCAGCATATTTTATAAGGTGGTTCAGGTCCTGTATATTTTCAAAATTACCTTTAAGCGATTTCTGCAAAGGTCAGGAGGTCAAATTTTTTTGGTCTGAAGGTATTTCTGTGTTCATTTAGGGTTGAACTTTTAGAAAGTTGACGCGCACCTAAGAAAATAAGATGTTTAATTTTGCCATATAATTTTGAACCGGTCTAGTGTATATTCGGAAAGAGTCTGAAAAAAATCTTTTTTATTTTTTCCAGAAATTAATTTGAAAGTCAGTCAGCGGGCTAAAATGGGTTAATTTCGGAAGAGTAATCAACGGCGAGTTTTATACGTTTTTATTGTAGCGTTTCAGTAATGAAATAAAAAAAAAATTTGGCGAAAAATTTCGCCATTTTTTCCATTAAGGCTATGCAAAATGAAAGATTTCAATTTGATAAAAAAGAAATTAAATTGTCCTCTTATCCTATTTGCCAAATTTGAAACAATGAAGAGTCTTTTGATGAAGTGGAGGCACAAACTAATTTTCCAACATTGTTTCTTTATAGCATAGTAGTAAGTGATCTTCCACGACACAACCCAACGCTGAAAAATTATGCAATTTTCCAATTTGAGTGATATGATTTAAAAAAAAAAAAACACATTAATTGTGAAGGATATTAAAATGTTTCTTATTTAATGTAAAGCACAACTGATACAATTAAGTTCTGAATAAAACGTCTTGCAAATGGTGTCCACGAAATCTTCTTTTGCAGGAACGAATTCGATGAACCCAATTTTCGAGCACTTTTTCCACTAAATCAAGTCGTATGTCATGGAAAGCACGTTCAATATTGACTTCTAAAGCTTGAAGAAAGTCTGGTTTGTTGCTTAAGACCAATGACTTCAAATAACTCCAGAAGAAATAGTCTTATGGTGTTAAATCACAACTTCTTGGAGGCCATTCAATGTCACAATTTCTTAAAATAATCGAATCTCCAAACTTTTCTCGCAATAATTCGGTTTTTGCACGTGCTGTGTGGCACGTAGCCCCATCTTGTTGGAACCAGATGTTGTCAAGATTAATTTTTTCCAATTTCGGACATAAAATATTGGTTATCATTGATCTATACCGCTCTCCATTGACAGTAACGGTGTTACCAGCTTCATTTCGAAAGAAGTACGTACCGATGATTCCACCAGACCAAAAATCACACCAAACTGTCAATTTTGGTGAATGTAATGGTTGTTCATGAATAATTTGTGGATTTCCTTCGCACCACAATCGGCAGTTTTGTTTATTTACAGCAACACTCAGATGAAAGTGAGCCTCATCGGAGAAGATGATTTTCTTAAAAAAAAATCGTTATCGTTTTCAAGTTGTTCCAAGACAAAATAAGCAAATTCATGACGTTTACCGAAAAAATCCGAAATCCATTGTCAAAATCCGCCAGGTTGTGGTTTGAGATAAATTGCTGTCTTCAGCAACACTTGCCTCAGCAGCAGGAATATTTTCATTACTTCGAGCGGTTCTGTGTCTTATTGGCACTTAAACATTATGTAAAGAGAAAGTACGCTCGTAATTTGATTATTACGACCATAAAATGGCAAAAGCGCACAAAAAGTAGCAATTGGAGAACGATTATTTTCATAAAAAAATTGAATAGTTTCTTCTTGCGTATATCTCTCTATAATGAAATTGTAAACATTATGCCGCGTTTCCATGTGATCTTCTATTATCTTCTAGTATCACATTTTTTGTAAGAAAGAAATAGCATGTGAGCCCTTCTTTATGGCATTGATGAATGGGAGTGTGAAACAGGTATACCTTTTTCATTTTTATAGCATGTGATATCCCCTGTGATGCTAGGAGATCGAAAAAGTTCAACTTCTTGAACTTTTGCTATAAAAGTTGATCACATGCTATAAATATGACATTCATTTTTATAGTTGTGATTTTTGTGCTGTCAATCTGTCAATTTTATTTGCGCCAATATTAATTGTTTTGAAATAGTACAGAATTACGAATACAAATTGGAAAATAAAGAAAATCAAATCAGGTCAAGGGGTATGATTTAAAATAAATAAACATTCTTGGTTTTTCTAACCATCGCGTGGCTAAGCAATTAATGCAGATGATTTCCCGACTCGGGAGTATGCAATCTAGAGTTGGCCAGGGAGTTCCTAAGCGCATTTATGGAAAGCATCAGTGATTTTTTTCATTAATTTGGTGTGCTTGGTAGATTCAGCAAAACTTATTTTTTAAAACTTTTTTTTTCATATTTTTTTCGTGTGTATTTCACTGATGCTGCTGCAGTTGTGGCACACGAATTGGATTACCTGTAACACCTGATGCTGTCTGCACAATAATAATTATATATAACAATTTAGGGTACGTAGACAAGAAGTTATTTCAATAAGCACGTCTTGCAATCAGTAAACTTGTAGAAATTGATAAATTTATGATAGCATGTGTTTTGTGATATGGGATAAGATAAGATACTGAAAGATCACATGGAAACGCTCGGTAACGGTTAAGTTAGTGGGGTTTGTTGATATATGTTGATGGAAAGGTGATTTCATTGCCTTTAAAATAAGTTATCAAAATAAGTTTTATGTTAGTTAGGTTTTCTGCTAGAAACAATAACGTGAATCAAAGTCGTGAATATTAATTATCCCTGTAGCTCCTAAGAATGTGAAAATAGAACCCCCCTCCCATACGATTTTTTGCTCAGCTCGACATAACCTTTCAGCTCCCTGTATAATGCAAATGGATTAATCAACGGTATCTGATTGCAGATCATTAATTTTTATAACAATTCTCTTCACTACAATATTATTGTGGGTGGAAGTGCTGTTGAACGAATTATTAATCCTGAAATTATGTTCAGCCCTTGGAATATGGGTAAAATGTTTTCCATTTTTGAGTTCAATTTCCTTGGCATTTGATTTGAATTCGCAGCCTCAGTGACTGCAGCTGAGAAAAGTTCCATTATTTCTGCCAATCGCAGTTCTCACAAATGTGCAGTTATATGTTATATTTGATGGCGAAAATTGTTTATAAAAGTAGCGCAATCTATTAAATAACGTAGGTTTGAAAGCAAAAACAAACTCTGGTATTTTCACTTTTGTCATCCGAGCTACAATACATAATTGCTGTCACATCCCATTTTTGTGCAGTTGTACTGTTAAAAATGCATCTACATAAGAATTGAGAATTCGGACTTTAGACGCATGTTGCACTCATTGTGTTACGGACATTATTTTGTTTAACTAGACATCTTTGGTTTACCAAAAAAAAACCCAATAATTGTAGACCACTGTGTGAAGCTACTTTTTACAATTTCATTGCATACTTGTAGGCTGTATTATAAATAAGTATACGTCAAAGCAAAAGCTTGATTTGAGAGACAAAGCTGAAGTTGAACGCAGTGTTGGTACATGTAGGGGAAAATTCCTACTTGCAGGGATTTTTGTTGCAAAATATAGACGTAGGGAAAAAATTACAGATTTTTGTAAATTCTCCGAAAGTAGAAAATTTTCAGCAAAGAAAATATTAAAAAAAAAATAAGAAATCTCCTGTTGTGGTTTTATTACTCATAGCTTCGTTAAGTATACTTAGCATATTATATTCAAAGTACAAATTTTTTGTTTTTCCAATAATTAATTTTATATCTTTCCGAACTGAATGTGATCTCAATTTTATGTTATTTTTGATTTTTATGTATTTTTATAATAAATGCTTGCAAATAAACAAATTTAATAGTTTTAGAAAAAGAAATTTTCTATCGAATTTTTTATATATAGAAAATAAAGAAGAAATAAAAATTTAATAATGAAATTTCAATCACTGTTTAGCTAAAAAAAATTTATTGTTTTGAATTGTTTTTATTATGGTTAAAATATTGAAAAATATTCATTTTTTCAATTAGATAAAATGTTATTGTTATGAATGTTATTGTTCAGCCCAATTCTGAATGAAATCTCGCCGGGAGTTGAAAAAGTGAGTTTTCACTTTTTAGACAGGGGATCATGCTTTTAAAGACTTTTTTTCTTGTTATCTTAAAAATTTACTATGAATGCAAATATTTGCATTAAAATTTTTCAAAAATTTTGCGGACATTGTTTAAAATACGAAATTCCCGGGGAGATTTCATTCAGAGTTGCGCTGGTTATGAACCGCTCGTAAATAATAATTTTTCTTTATATTGAATTATGAAAAAAAAGTTTACTATGAAAAAACTTGCAACTAATTATATTGATTTCTAAAAAGTGGGCATTAATATGATGCCACGCCCATTTTTAGTACAGTTGCCAACAGTAAGGATACGAATTTAAATACCCAATTTTAGTCTAATACGACCAAAACCAACAAAATGTAATATTTATACATCTTCACCCATTTCCAGCTAGTGATGCATTTTTGCATCAGTCCCTTTTGAATTTTCTCTAGGTGAGCGCGAAAGTGATATCACTTGTCACTGAATTGATTATGTTAGTTTGGACCTTTGACAACATACATTATTTTTGGTTTAAGTCGATTCGGTCGTTTACTTGGGTTTAACGCCCACGGCGCAATCCAATCTCTACGTTTTTTTTTGTTGGCGATATGGCGATATCGAAAATTCCTTTCAATAGCATTTACTATAATTTTGAAATTTTATTTGAAAAGGAATTTAGACCGCGTTTGCAGATTTTGACTGGACAGGTACGGCTGTAAAGTTAACTGAAGGAGCCAGTGTACAGTGCTGCGTCGAGAACAAGCTGGCTGAACAAAATTGAATTTCGCATTAAATGAAAATAACGGAATATGTTAACAACAAATATTCTCAAAGTCGGGAAATCACCAATTGTTTTTGTTTTATGTACGTCAGTTAGCAGTTATAGGCAGTGGAATTGCTGCTCAGTTGAAATCGACTACTGGTGAAAATAATCGAATTTTTTTATTTGTGCATAGTTTTAACAAATTTCTTTTAATGGATTTCAAAGTTGAGGGAAAGTCGTAATGAAATTAACATAAAAGTTAAAAAATAATTTTATAATTTTTTTATAAGTCTTACAAACTTGAGTCTTAATAAAGTTCAATATTCTGTTTAAATTGCTAAGTTTTTGAGAGTAGAACTTACTGTTACCCGCAGGTTATCACCATTTTTTTTTTTTATTTTTATGAAAACTACATTTTCACTCTATCTGTGGATGCCATTATTTTTCGTACACTTTCGTACTTATATTATTTTTAAATTCAGCCATGCTTGAATGTATTTCTTTGGTAGGACTGATTTTTTCTGCTTTAACTATCATGACCATTTCGTTCCGCCGTCTTCTTACTGATTCATCTTCTTGAGTAATTATTGGTTCGTCTTCTTGCAAGTCTTAACGGAGAGTCTGTGTGAAAGTTTCTCATATCTTTCTGATATTCTTACGTATATAACCAAGAACTGGAAAGAATACTCCTAAAAGGCTCTACACGAAACGGCTACAACGGCTGTACAGTCGCTTATCGTTCAGCAGTTGGCAGTTTCAACCAAACGACCGTGCAATATTGCAACCTACTCATCGCATGCTTGCATTAAAACCATACAATAATCGAATACAACCATCAAATAACAACCGATATTGGTACAGCCATTGTACTCGTATTATATAGAAGCTCCTTAAGATTCTTTAACAATGCATGTATCGATCCGGTTTGCGGTTCTCTATCAAAAAGCTTTGCTATTTTAATTTGTATTATTAACTTATTAAATTAATGGCTTTGTTAAACATTTTTTTGAGAAATAAACTATACGAGCACCGTTTGATAATTTAGTGGAAAATGAAACAAGGAATGATTTTTACGGCAAAAAAAGTTTTATTTCTCAATATAGTCTCCTTTTAGCTCTATACACTTAGTCCAACACAAGTTCCTTAAATTTTTTGATCCCTTCCGAAAAATACGTTTGCGGAAGGTTCTCAAAATAAGCCTCTGTTCCGATGATGAGCTCCTCTCTGGTGGTGAATCACTTTCCGCCGAGCCATTTCTTCAGTTTAGGTAAAAGAAAATAGTCGCTGTGGGTCAAATTTGTAGAATATGCTGGATGAGGTAGCAATTCGTACCTCAATTCATAAAATTTTGCCATGGGACTAATTCCCTAATAACTTTACGAGGGCCTTTTGATAATTCAGTGAAAAATTAAACAAAGAAGGATTTTTACGACAAAAAAGTTTTATTTCTCAATATAGTCCCCTTTTAGCTCGATACATTTCGTCCAACGCTCCTTCCATTTTTTTGATCCCATCCGAAAAATACGTTTGCGGAAGGTTCTCAAAATAAGCCTCTGTTTCGATGATGAGCTCCTCTCTGGTAGTAAATATCTTTCCGCAGAGCCATTTTTCCAGTTTTAGAAACAAAAAATAGACGCTGGGGGCCAAATTTGTAGAATATGCTTCGTACCTCAATTTATGGAATTTTGCCATGGGAGCTGGTCATGTGTGAACGCGCGCATTGTCTTGATGGAAGAGCACTTTTTTCTTCGCCAAATGTGGACGTTTCTCTTTCAAAGAGTCGTTGAAACGGTCCAATTCCGATGCATAGTATTCGCCAAAGATCCGATCTTTTCGGTGGAAGGTAATCGATGTAGATTATACCGCATGCATCCCAAAATACTTTCACCATAACTTTTCCGGCCTATAGCACCGTATTCGCCTTTTTCGGAGCACGTTCGGTCGGTGAAGTCCAATGTTTCGACTGTTGTGTCTGGTGTGTAGTGATGGATCCATGTTTCACCCACTGTAACTAATCGACGGAAGAAAAATCCTTATTACCTTTGTTCAAAATCGCCAAACACGCCTTTGAATCAGTCACACGATCGTGTTTATGGTCGGGATCCAAATGATTTCGCAAAATGTTCCACACCCGTTCCTCTGAGATGCCTACAGTCAACACGATATCGTGAATTTTAGTGACCATTTCTGTTGTGGTGTCCTTACTTGGGCGTCCATAACGTTCGGCGTCACTTGTGCTTGTACGATTGCATCAGAATTCAGTAAACTACTTGTAAATCATTTCAATCGATGGTGCAGAGTCCCCATAGTATTTATCAAGCCTTTCCTTGGTTTGGCTGATGGTTTTTTTTTGCAAAAAATAATGCTTGATGAGCACACGAAATTCACTTTTTTCCATTATTGCTGCAAAAGACAAACTAAGCGTCGCAGCGAGCTGAAATTTTGATAGTAGTCTATCTACAGATGGGATTTGACAGGATCAGTCTTGCATTTAAATTTACTACGCGGGAAATCAAAAAATTTACTGAATTGTCAAACGACCCTCGTATTGATTAGTTTTTGGTATATTTTTGACTTTTGCATTCAATGCACAGGCCTATTTTCTAAAGTGAAATGGGATCTCTATGCAATAACAAATATGCAAATAAATATGATACACAATATAACTTTCACCTACAATTTTTGATTCTGAGAGCTGATCGTTTAAAATAAAATGTGCTATTTTTGAGACAAATCAAAAACTTCCCTGCTTAGGTTCAAAGACGAAAGAGAAAAAACTCACATGAAATAGTTCGAATTTGTTTTGATTTCCCGGAACAGTTAATCCGAAATCTATTTGAATATTCGTGATTATGGCGGAATATTACTAAAGGCCTCATTCCTATCAAAAATGCCCTATTTTTGTATGAATTTTGGCCCTTTTACAACCAAGCCAATATCCTCCCTGATGTGCACTTCACATTACACTTTTATTCACCAAAACAAATATCTTCCTACAGTTTAAGAATCAATAAATAAGTGCCAAAAAACGCATTCACTTCCTTCTATAAAAAAAAAAAAACACTGGAACATGCCCTTAAAGTACATCAATCTATACTTTGGTACAATCATTCTACCATTGACCATAAGAGAAACAAATGTCAGTATTTTTTGATTTTTATTTATTGCACGATTACAATATAATTTCATCAATCTCTTATATAAAGAATTAAAAAAAAAGTAACGCACACACACATACAAATTAAAACTATTACCGCATAGTGCTTTTCTGGGAGGGGTGAGTATATAGTACAAACTAGGGGACAGGAAGATGGATACTTTGCGGTTAATTAAATAATAGTAATATTAAAAAAAAAAACTGATTAGCTTAGGCGGAGGAACATTATTTCAACATAAATATTCCTCAGTTACGTATAAATGTTAAATGTTATTCGGCACTACTAAATCAACTAAGGCTACTACTATTTCTACTACAACTACTATTACTACTACAAAATGAGCTACTACTTTTAAAGAATTTATAATGTTAGTGCTCTGGATGTGCTTCTCGCCATTTAATTAACAACAATTTCATTCATTTTTTCATTTATTTACACAGCTGTTTTTTTTAAAATATATTTTTCTGTATCTACTCTTAGATTAGTATATATTTTGATTTTTTTTTTTGTTTAGAGAGTAAAACTAAAATAACAATGCATAACTTTTTGCGGCGTTTCAACTAATGCTACTACTTAATGTTAAAATACAATACATAAAATATCTACGCATGTAATTTTTCTGTATTTTTTTTTTTTTTTTGTAATATTTTTATTTAACTAAAAATGTAATGATAGTTTGATTTTGCTTGTTAACCAATATTAGCATTGATAAATTTAAATAAATGAGCCCAACAAAAACGCAAGCCATAATTTCATCAAAACAAATAAAATGCTAAAAATTTGCTCAAAGGAAATCTTAACATATTTTTGATTTCTTTGAGTGTATTATTAATAGTTAATATTGACAATTGTGTTTTGTAAGAAATTGCTTTAACATATAAAATGTTTAATTTTGTTCTATTTTTTTTTTTATAAAAAAATGTATTTCGTTTTAGCCAAGTTTTTAGTTGTCTTGGCATAAAAATTTAAGTCTTGTGAATACAGTTTAGATCTAATAAAATGGTTGTTGTTGTGAACTGTATATGTTGTTTTTTTAAATGATTGTTTTCAGTGTAGTTTAATGTTTTCGCTTTTTTTATTTATATTTTTTTTTTATAAGTTTATAGTTTTTACTGAACCTTAAAATGCACATCTATTATGACAGACATGACAACAACATATTGTTTGTTATCGCCATTGTTGCTTTCACGCTCTTTCTCTCTCTCACTTCATTCACTCTTCATCCTGTCTCAGTTAGTTTACGTATTTTTCTCTGACTTAAGCTAATTATTGCTAATAAAATAAATAAAATTACAGCTATTTACAGTGTTTTTTTCTTCTGTTCTCTTTTGTTCTCCTGTGCTCCTGTGTTATGCATGGACCACATTGACGACGGCAACGACGTTACGCCTCTGCCAAATTTGTTTTACATGTATTTCTTATGGAGATGAGTTTGGTCGCATTTGTTGATGTCGTCGGTATAGAATTATTTCTATTTTGACAGGCTACAAATATTGCTCTTTTTTCATTGCTTAGAGAGCATGTCATAAGCTTTGTTCATTTAATAATTTGGCTTTGCGTGTGGGAAAGCTTTTTGTTGCGTCACTTTCAAAATAATCAAGTATGACTACATTTCTCAATGTGTTCCATGCATTATGCAGTAGCAACTTCTCTTTTCGTTTTGCTTAATCTCTGGTATTAGCTTAGCTAACAAACACACATCAAACTTCGACACCGTACGCGCGATCGACTACGTAATCGTAACGGCAGTCGGTAGTTTCCTCTGTGGCTTGAGTTGCTGTTGTGACAGTCGTTGTTGTGGTTGGTATTACTGTTGGTGGTGTTGTTGTTGTTGTTTGTATGGTGGCAGCAGAAGCGGCAGCAGCAGCTGCAGCCATGGCTGCCATCTTCATTGCTCCACTGTATGTTGGCAGCTCTCGACGTCCAGCTACAGCATGATCGCTGAGATTCTTATTTCTGTTGCTGCTGGCGACAAGCGCCGTATTTATGGCAATCGCTGTCTCGGCAGCATTATCGTCATCATCATCTTCGTCGTATTCCTCTTCAACGGCTTCCTCTACTACCTCCTCCTCCTCCTCGTTCTGCTCTTCTTCTTCCTCTTCTTCCTGTATAGAATTGGCTTCGGAGAATACAAAGTCTGTTGGCAGCTCCGGCACGGACAGACCCTTGCGTGTGAAGAAGGAAATCTTTTCTCTGTGGAAGTAAATTTCTTGTAATTAAAAAGATAGTCTTTAGATAGATTAAATCTCTAACTCACTTAAAGGACACTAGATCTGGACAACCTTTAGGCACTTTTGTTTTGCGCAGTTTGTAGATTTCTTTGGCAGTTTTCATGAGCAATTTTTGCAGCTGCTTTTCCTCGGGGCACTTGGCACGATCCGCACGTTCGACCAGACGCTGAAACTCTTCGTTTTCTATTGCCCAGGTGGCAATGAGCGGGTCCTTGTTATCACGTGCCTTCTCAAGCCTATTGAGTGGAAGAGAGTGAAGTAAGGTTTAATAGACAAATATTTTCACTATACAACTCTCATGCTTTTAACTTACACATCCTTTAAGTTCTGCAGCTTGGCGATTTGATCGTTCAGGAAATCTAGCTTGCTATGCTGCGCCTGTAGATCCAATTCCAGATCCAAACTGGTGCGTGGTATGTGATTATGATTAAGCTCTAACAGGTGATGAAAGAGAGAGTGAGAGAGAGAGAGAGAAAAAACTTTAGTTTCGTGCCTTGAATACAGCGAAGAGAGTTTACTCACTTGTGACTGATTTGGGCGCCTTAGTATGGAATCTCAATGAGCGACGTTCTACAGCACCGCGATGAAAGGGATGCGGCGTAACGCCAAAATGCATCGCCGAGTCTGAATCGCTGCGATTTAGACGACAAATATAGCGATTTTTTCCCACTGCTGCACTGGGCGTGAAGGTTTGCGAACGCTTGACTGGCCTGTCGTCGGCCATTTGCTGTTGCTGTTGTGTGGCCCGTGATTTTTCAGGTGGAAACGCGCATTCTGTGTTGGTTTCCTTGTCCGCGTATTCCTGCTTCATGTTATCCATGTACACGTCGAGCATTTTTTGTGTAAAGTCGGCTAATAGAACGAAACGAAAATCGTTATAAAGTGCTAAAGTGAAATTTTGAGTCATTACTCACCATGTGAAATTCCAACTGCTGCATCTAGATCTGCTTCATCGACCTCATCATCTTCATCTTCCTCATCTTCATCGTCTTCTTCTTCGTCGTCGTCGTCCTCATCTTCCTCATCCTCATCATCGTCCTCTACCTCATTTAGGTTGAGTTGCTCCTGCAGCTCTTCGGTTATCTGTGTCTGCATCTCAAACGGTGGCACCTGATTGCGCGTCAGCGTAGAAGTTTGTGAGGACGTAATAGTGGACTCATCAGATGATTCTTCTTTACTGGAACCCACTGAGGCGGCGGCAGCAGGTTGCACATTGGCAGCTGCAGCCGCAACCGCTGCCGCGGCACTTGTAGAAGGCATATCGAGTGGCTCGAAGGTTGGTATGAATTTAGAGCTTAGCACATTATACCACTTCAGCGTGGAATCGTCTGCGTTAAACTCGGCCATGCTGATTTGTACCGTGCCCTAAAACAAAATGGGTATTTAATTGAAATCCAACTAAGATGGCAGCAAGTCGCAGTACTTACAATGATTTCCTCTTTCTGGCCCGTCATGCTAACCACCGTGACCTGCAGGCTCTTAGTCAGCAGCTTACCCAGCGAAATTGGCACGGCAAAAGTGTCGTTAAAGAGCGGTTTCTGAAAGTCCGACATGGCTTTTGTGCGAATCGAAGTCAGCGAATTCGGCAACAGAGCTGCGCGTAGATATCTACGGGGGGAGTAAAAGATTTGTGTTAGGAGCTTAGCTTAAAATTTGGCTGAATTTACAAAACTTACACTTGCGAATTGTTCGAGTTGGATGTCCAAAGTGCTGACAGATTGTTAGCACGTTCCAGCGATACTACCAGGACGCCTTCCTTCTTCAGATATTTCAGGCCAATCTGCACCTGAGCCAACTCTTTGCGTGGCAGATGGGCGCGCGATGCTTCGAAGACACCCGAGTCACCCGCAACCGATTCATTGCTAACTGCTGCGGACACTGAACGCGTGTTTGATGTCGATGATGAACGACTGAGCATTTCTTGGGGCAGATCCAGCAGCGAGGGCTTCTCCGATATAGGCGACAGTGGCGCAGCCAGATTTAGGGGCGAAGACAAATTCAGCTTCTGCAGCTTGGCCTCCAACATCATGCAATCTAGTACGGTGGAGTCTAAATCGTAGGGATGAGCACGCACAGCGGCTGCAAGTTGGCTGGCTTGGTAGGCTGGTGGCAGACCGGCAGCATTTGAGACCGCATTGGCGTAGGTCGGCTCCTCCTTTAGCTGCAACTGCTGAGTGGGCTGATCGGCGGCAATGTTGTACTTCATGGGCGATGCGGGTGGTGTTTCCATAGACAGACTGCTGCGTGGCGAAAGTGAAATCTCAGAGGACTGCTGTTGCTGCAGCTGCGGATGACCGGCAATGTTTGGTTGGGGAAGTTGCTGAGGCTGCAATTGCTGCTGTGGAAGTTGCAGTTGCTGTTGCTGCTGCTGTAGCAGTTGGTGCTGTTGAAAGAGACGCTGCGAACGTCGGTGCAAGTCAACGACATCGATGTGCGAGTCAACGGCGAAGGGATCCAGATAAATATCGGTGAAGCTGAGCGCACTCTTGCTGCTCGCCGTGGACAGCGAACCTAGGCTGGAGCCGCTGCTGATAGAGAAAGTGCTCTCGGATGAGAATGACTTCAGACGTTCCTCCAACATTTTGGTCGATTTGAGCGCCTCCTGCAGCTTGACGAGTAGCAACTGTTTCTCTTCGTGAAAACGCAGGCGATTCGCAATGCATTGATTTGTAGCCTCATACGCCTCATTTAGATCCTCTTCAAGCTTACGTCGCGTCTGCTGAATGACGTGAATTTCTTCGGGTGAGCGCGACTTAATCGAAATGCTATTCAGATCGTTGAGTAGCTTCTCCTTCTCCTGAATCAGCAGTATGCGATCCTTATCGGACTCCAATTGGCCGGGTTCAATGCGCTCGACATGATCGGCCAGCTGCTGCTGCAGTTTCTTAATGCGTTTGCGCCACTCGCTGTACTGTAGCTTAGTTTTGGCCATTTCGGCGAAGCGTGCACCGCTATTGGCATTGTCACCTGAAGCGCAAAGATCTGTCTGTGAAGCAACGCAGACGCGATCGAAGGGCGAAGTGGCGTTGATCAGTTCGGCGCTTTCGTCGTTGTACTGCTGACGGCTAAGTTCGTTCTTGATCTGCACCAGGCTGCGCATCAACTCCTCACGCACCTTCTCGCCTGACACCAACGACTTGTGCACCTTGAGCATTTCCTCGCGTATGGCCTGAACCTCGGTGATGTCGTAGCAACCATTTTGGCGCGCATTTATTTTCTCACCAACCGAGTACAGGGTGTTCATGCCACGTTGCGTGTAGCTTATGTCGTTGGTTATGCGATTCAGCTCCTGTTTAAGCAAGCGCACACGTTCCTTGGCCAGGACTAGATCAGCGCGTAGTAGTTCGGGATCGTGGCGACTCATAGAGCTCGTCGATGAGCACACTGTAAGGAGGAAGGAAGGGAAAAAAGCGTTAGTAAGGATTAAGTAAACGATTAAGTATACGGGTTAAACTTACAGCTACTGCGACTGGCCGCTAGAGTGTTGAGATTGTTGTATTCATCCTGCGCAATCTGCAGTCGTTGCTGTTTCACGTCGTACATCTCGCGCTTTTTCTCCAGCACATCTTGGGCCGCAGAGAGATAGTCACGTAGCATGGCTTCCTGCACGCTTTTCCATTCTTGACGTGGATCCTCTAGCTGTGTTGTCTGTGCTATGTGGTTGATGTAATAGCGTCCAATATTCGGATCGTAGGCCTCTTCCCAGCCAATGGGCAACTCATCGCCGATGCAGTCCTCAAACGATTGTGGCTTTGTGTATCTGCAAAGTAGACGAAGAAGAGAAGAGGTTAGATTAGAAGAATTAATTAGTTAAAGCTTAAAACTACTGCGTAACTAATCATTAAGTTTATTGAGCTTCACCTAACTTAGCCGAAAATACCAAAGCGTAGATCTGATCGAACAAGTTTTTAGCCCATGTTTGTCTATTTAGTGGTAACGTTGTTCGTCATTGCTTTGTGGCGTGGGAATGCGGTTAAATTAGTTTAAATTGTATTGTCCGATAAGATTAGAATTGCATATTAATATGTGCGACGCGCAACTAAGTTGTTGGGTATTTCCTGTTAAAACGTCAAAATGCGGCATTAAGACTTCCCCCAAAGCAACAATGGTCGGTGAAGGTAGGTACTAGATAAAACTCTTGGTCGTCTTTGTTATTTTTATTTTGATCGAATAGAAACTATCATCATCATCATCATCATCACCATAAATTGAGCCTCAATCAATATTACTAATATTGACTAAGCTTGCTTGAAAATGTGAAATTTTTTCGTAGCTTGCGGTCAGCCAATCAAATTGGCAAAGTAATAAAAACGAACAAAAATAAAACTAGCTATCTGAGGATATCTTTATTGTGCTTATCTATGAAAAATAATTGGAAGTAGCTGTCATCATAGAGTGGTTAGTACTTGTTTGTTTCTATTTTGTTTTTATCTCTTGCTTTGCTATGACAAACGGAAACTTTGAAAAAGATTGTTGTTGGGAAATTTGTTTTTCTTTTAAAGCAACGGTAGCTTGATAACGGTAGAAGAGCTGTATTTTTTCAGTCAGTCAAACTGGGTTCGAAAATGTCTGGTAATGGCTGAAAAAGCAAATCCAACAAATCCTTGAGAGCATTTTGATGACAATTGACGAGAAATTTAGAAAAATGGGAGTAAGAAAAGATTTCGATCGAGAAAGTTCAGAGAAAATAATATTTGTTTTAAAGTGAATGTGTGGTAGTGTTATGCACATCTTCTTCTGGCGCTGTTGATAAACTTGGTACTTTTATGTAAGGCGTACAGAAACTAACCTTTTTCAAACTAGCACACCTCGGTTAGTGGATAAAAAGAAATAATGTTTTGTCTCGATAATGTTGTAAAGGAAATACTTCTAGATCCAAATTATCATTTAAGAAAAAAAACCAATATTTGTGAATTCTTTTACCCTTTTAAATCACAACTTTTGGACAATTTTATTATCATAGATTTTGTGTTTTTAAACGTTTAGGTTAAAATATATTTGTAAACACATTTTTTCGAAATATCTAAAAAATTTTATTTTTAACTTTTTAAAAATTATCAAAGAATAAACTTTTTTTTCATTATTTGAAAGTAAGAACGATTTATGGCCTTAGATATGTAGATTGAAGCGGCCTTCTCCCTTGAGACACACTAAGGCCCGTTGTGATACAATGGGTTGATTTCCCTCTCTATTTAAACCAGTTTGAGCTGTTGACAAAGCTAAGGATTTAGAAGACCGAAGATTCTGAGAGACCGTATAGATCATCTTAGAACCAGTTACCTAAGTGAAGGTGGCGATTTTTGGCTACTGCTGGGCAAGTGCAGAGAAGATATGTTGTGAATTCCTTTTTCTCTTCATCTCTGCAGCTTCTCCAGAAGTCGTTGTGGAGGATGTTCAACCTTCGTGCGTGATTATCTATTTAGCAGTGTCGTGTTAATCAGTTCTTTTGAGCGTTTTAGGGTGATTTTTGGCCAAACCTGATGCGCTGTATGGCATGTGCTCCCGTTGACCACCTATTATTTAATCTTTTCATGGATTACTTATATGTGAGTACATATTCTAGTTTATTTTTGTAGTATTCTAACCGAGTTTCATAATATCGGCTTACCTTTGTATGTACCTCCCTTCAAAAGTATGTAAAAAATTAAAAAAGGTTCAATTGAGGTACTGATTAGGGACTGATGAATTTGAACTATTTTAAGTACACATCTATAAATATATATTTCTAGTATTTTAATCGAGCTTCGTTAAGATCAGTCAACTTTTGTATGTTCCTCCCATGCAAAATCATGTAAAAAATTAATAAAAGTCTAAGGTAGGTACCTCTAGGGAAATTTTTTTCCAATTATTTTAAGTACTCAATTTTTTTTTAAGTATTCTGACTGAGTTTCTTGAAGATCGTCTAACCTTTTTATGTACCTCCCATACGAAAACATGTAAAATATTAATATAGATCAAAGGGAGTCATCCCTACGAAATAACCGATTTCAAATATTTTTGAAATTTTTCTTCAGTAGCTTAAAGTAAACAATAATACCAAATTTCAATATTATAGATGCACTCCTACTATTTTTGTCCAACTCTTGTATGGGCTCCATCTCCTGTGTATCGGTTCGGAACCCTGCTATGCCCTGGTTTTTAGTTTTAGTCCTTGTGAGTAATTCATAATAAATATAGGTAAGAATATTTAAGTAAGATGTATATTTTTTGAGTATTGAGAAAATGGAGTAGATTATTTATGCTACTTAATGGATGTTTGAGTATGATCCTGAAGTAATGAAGCCTTTGCAGAAAATTTATTTCTATAAAATTTTTTCGCCCGATTTTTGTTTATCTGGAGTTTCTAAAGTCACTGATCAGGAATCTGAGTAAAAATTAAGTATTTCCTGAGCTCAGTATTTCATATTTATTTACCAAAGTGACTACAAATTTTTTTTAGAAAATGAGTTGGTATATATTTCATAAATCATCCACTCACTTCGTTGCATAAATGTGCATACAAAAAGACTTGAAGTCATAGAATTTAAGGTATTATGATTCATTGAAAAGAGGGCGTTGTAGCTCTTGTTAGTTTTCAGTGGGTATACACTGAGTTTGATATAATAAAAATCAAACTGTGTGCAGAGTTTGAATTTACTAAGTAGGTTCACGAACATGAAGTATGGGAAGTATGCGTGGTCCTTCGCTCATCCCGCCCAATTTCCCTATACGGGTACTACTTGATGATAACAAATATAGCCTTTGTACCAAGTCTCATTATTGAATCTTGTATAGCCTCCAAGGTGTGGCGATTTATGTAATAGGTGTGTGAATATGAAATGCCGATTTTTTTGCTGAAGAAACTCATTTATTTAAACAACATAATGAATAAATTCAATGATCAAAGTATTGGCCAAAGTAACCTACGACTTTATCCAACTTTCCTATAATTGATGAATTTCGTACTTATATTATTAATCGCCTTTTGAGGCCACTCATTAATCAAGTCAGAAGTAATCAGAAGAGGCCAAGTATGGCGAATTCGGCGGATGGGGCAGAATTTCCTCATTATTTAATATTTCCCTAATTATTTAATATTTCACACGGCATAACCTTTTTTCCGTGGATATTACTGGTACTGGTTGCGAGATTGATGGTTGGCCTGGGTCTAGACATGATTATTTACTTTTCATTACCAATAATAATTAAATTCAATAAGCTTTCCTTTTGTCCCGATGAAGCAAAATTTCTGAAAAGATTTTTTGACTTTCGACCCATCTTTTTTTCAATTCAGATGAAACCCGTTTTCTTTAAGTATTACACCTTATATGGAAAGTGGCCGCGGTAAACTCTTAATTTAGTTAAAATTGAACTAAGGGCCTGGAAGCAAATAAGGAATATATAGATATAAAATAAAACTTTTAGTTCTTACCTTAATAACTATTAAAAATTTATTAAAATTTTGATTATATATTGGGGTCGAGAGGCAATTAGGAACATACGCACCTTAAAAAATTCTGACATTTAGTAGTATGTATTGGAAAATCTGCGAGAGTAAAAAATAAAAAAAAATCCTTATTGCTTCAATGTGAAAATCTTCACTATGTTTGCAACCTACGGCAAGTAAGTTCAAAAGAGAACAAGAACGGGTTTTACTTCTTAATATATGGTTTTTTGGCAATTTAAGAAATAGACGTGTCAAACATTTTTTTATGAGTACAGTAAAAGACACCGATATAATAATCAGGGCTTAATAAATAGGATAGTGTTTAAGTATAAAAAGAATGAAGAAAAATATTGGACATACCCCAACTTCTCATAGCCTTAAACTATTCTGTCCCCTTAAAATTTTTTTAAAATACCGAAAAATTCTTAAAAATTAAAATAATTTTATAACTAAAACCAAGCAAGTTCAAATATTTAGAAGAATTGCAAGCAAATAGTAATATTCCTGGAAATATTTCAACTGCGTATTTTCAGCATTGAAGAAAACAATGAAATATAATAAAAATATTTCTAGAACTGAAAATTAGAGGAAAAATTTAAAAACTTCCCTCAAAATTCTCGGTAACATTTCATATAAATACGATAATAAAACGTTTGTACAAACTAAATTAGAATAAATTTTGGAAATTTACACAAAACAAAAATGAACACATACACACATAAGCTTTCATGAAAATCAACATTTATTTCTATATTTTTCCATAAACTTTGTTTAATTTCGATAGAAGAGAATAAAGAAAGAAAGCAAAAAAAAAAAAAGTAATGAGATGAATTTTTTGCTTATAAAAATAAACAAAAGTTTTTGATTGTCGAAGCGAGAAATACTTGAAAGATTTCTCGAATGTTGCATGTAAGCAAACGCATGGCGATTGTTTATACATATTTCAAATGAATATTGTAGGGAAGAACCTTTCTTTGTTTATGTTAAATTGAAAATAGATGGATAATAAAAATGTATTCTTACTTTCATATTTTAGCAAAAATTTTAACAATTTGTGCGAAAAATGGTGCGTTAAGATAATTTTCTTTTATTATTCATCATAAAAAAAGCGAAAAATAAAAAAATCGGCAAGATTAAATATAATTTTTCAATAGAAACCTTGCATAAGATTCTGTTATAGAGCTTTGCTAACTCCTGATAAGCTGTTTAGATAGTTTTCTATAATCTAGAACAATAGTGCTTAGCTATTGGCTCATTTGGGACAATTGGCTCAATTGACATGATTGGTTTAATCAGGTTACTAGCTCAATTGTCGCGCTTTGTAAAATGCAATATCTATGTAATATCTATCGTTTGGCCATTTATTCATTTTTATGGTCACGAATGTTCAAGAAGTTGCTCTAGATAATTTCAAAACCAAGCACAATTTCGCTGTCTTCAATAATTGTTATTCCGAGCTATTTGGCAATTGAAAAAAAGGTACACTATCTGATAAGCTAGCTGCTACTTAGTCATAAATTAGTCGAACTTCGCAATTTAGCAAAACAAGCTTAATCTTAGCACCTAAACACAAAAGTACGCAACACATGCGAACGTGCTGGACAACATGACAAGATAACAACGTGGAGAAGAACGCAATAAGCAAGCAATGTTGCAATGACGTCAATTAAGACTGAAGAATTCCAAATGAGCCAGTAGCCAGTAAGTAATTCGTCAGAAATTAATTAAAATAAAACACATTCTTTTCTAATACATGTTTCGACAGATGCTTGCATAGTAATTATTCACTACAATAACAACAAAGTAAAAAATAATCTAAACTCGTTTATCTAAGAAATAGCTAAACGTCATGTTCTGTTTATAAGCAGCAAATACATTTTATTGCAAAAACAAAATAAAAAAATTAAGAAAAAAAAAAAATTGAATTAAAACATTTTTATTCTGAAAACTGGTCAAAAGTTGCTGACGAGCATTTCCTCCACTTTGGCTTACATAAGCAATATTTACGTACTCAGCCAACGACAGACGATGCCGCCATAATTAAGTTCTTGGGAATTACTTTTGCTTTTAATTCTTTCTACTCAGTATTAGTTATTTTTTTAATTGCTTCTTTTTTTTTTTGCAATACTTGTGCGCTCTTTTGCTGCTTGTTGTTGTTGGTTTTTAATAGTGGTTTTATATTGTTGCAATTTAAGGTTTTTGCAGTTGTATAACGACAACTTAATGTCCAACAGTTAAACCAACCAACACTTGTCTTAGTGACAGCATGGTCAGCGTGACCCGCGATTTGTAGGTGTCAAAGATTTTTAAATGCCAGTTGTACACTTAAACGAGCTGGCAAATATATTGTCTTAGTTTGAGAGAGCAGTAGCTGTTGCAGCTCTCGAAATGGATTTGTTGCAACAGTAATAAGAAGAAGTTTGTGTATTCAAAAAAATTCTTGCGAATTATAACGAATTTTACGTTAAGAAGAAAACAATTTGAAATTTTTATCATCTTTTTTAGGCCAGCTTTATGCCTGAGCCTTAACAATAAACTTAAATGGGTCATTTGAGCCACTTAAGCCAAATGAGCCACTCTAATGAATTTGTTCTATTTTCTTAGAACTTTATATTCGAGCATTCCGTTTAAGCATTAAAAATAAGTCACTTGAGCCATTTGAGCCAACAGGAGCCATTTAAGATATATAAGATAAGAACCTTATGACGATCTCTCCGTATTTTAACTAGGACCATCCATCACAAAAATCAGCCACTTTGGCGAAATTGTTGATTAAAAAATCAGTGATTTACGAAAATAGTTAAAAAGTCCTCAGTTTAAAACCAGTAGGTACTGTCTAAGCGTTGAAAATTAACCAATCGAACCAATTGAGCAAAAAAATTGAATCAAAGTGAACTTTGAAAAATTGTTTAATTTCAAAAACATTTTCTTTGAACTTTAAAACGCACCATGAATGTTTTTAGCAGAACTGTTTTACGTCTGGACATTTAAAATTAGCCAATTGAGTCAAATAGAGTCAATTTGTCAAAAGGGCGAAAGAGCCATTTGATATAATTTGACAGGATTTTTGTTTAGAAAAACTATTTTCTTCGAACTATAATAAGTCACTTCGTCAAAATTTTCCTACAAAATTAAGATTTTATAAGAATTTTATTTGGGAGCCCTAAAGGGGAAATGTTGCTTTAATTGCTGAAATCTTCATGAAACTTTAAACTTAAACCATTTTGAGCAATCTGTATCGATATTTGGATTTTTGTTTAGAAAAACTATTTTCTTCGAACTATAGTTCGAAGTCACTTCGTCAAAATTTTCCTACAAAATTTAGATGTTATAAGAATTTTATTTGGGAGCCCTAAAGGGGAAATGTTGCTTTAATTGCTGAAATCTTCATTAAACTTTAAACTTAAACCATTTTGAGCAATCTGTATCGATATTTGCTTATCATAAGAAAAATAAATACATTCCCCTGGCAACAGGCTGATATTCTTCATCAGCTAAATAAGCTGAAAACTCCATTAAAATTGAATAACGATAAATATATACATTAAATAGCTGGCGTGTGCGTTGGACGCAGTTCAACAATTTTTACTTTAAGCTAAAACAACAGAGCGTCTGACTGTGTGATCGAGGGTTTGTTTTCAACATTCCACTGAAAGTGGGTGTCGCTATTATTAAAAAGCTGCATGCGCAACAAATACTCGTCGACGTTGTGGCCAGAGGTCAACGAAGCGCCAGCCATCATCATCAAGCAGCGCCAGCCAAGGATGACGTCGTTTGGAATGCATTTAATGCACACACTGTTGTTATGCAAATGTCAATAAAGTGCGATATTAGAAGGAGTGAGAGAGATGGAGATTGACTGTGAAGAGCTGTAGAGAAGGAGTGCCAGCAAAGCTGTTAAGTTGACTTTAAGCTGTTGACAGCATCGGGTAAATTTGTCTGAAATTCAATACCCTCTGTATTTGATAAGTTTTAACGCTATCGGAGAGAAACAAAATTCCAAACAGTTCTCAAAAGATGTGGGCTTGAATTATTAGAATGATTTACATATAAGTCGTTAATAGAATGGAATGTGAAAAACATTTCTAAGCTTATTTAAAAACTAGAAATTTTACTAAAGCTTTTATTATAATTGAAATTTGTAAGGCTTTTGGCATTATCATGAAAATGAACTAAAGTGCGAATACATATATGGAAAAGTATATGAATATGAATATGAATATGAATATGAATATGAATATGAATATGAATATGAATATGAATATGAATATGAATATGAATATGAATATGAATATGAATATGAATATGAATATGAATATGAATATGAATATGAATATGAATATGAATATGAATATGAATATGAATATGAATATGAATATGAATATGAATATGAATATGAATATGAATGTCAATAAGAGTATGAGTATGAGTATGAGTATGAGTATGAGTATGAGTATGAGTATGAGTATAAGTATGAGTATGAGTATGAGTATGAGTATGAGTATGAGTATGAGTATGAGTATGAGTATGAGTATGAGTATGAGTATGAGTATGAGTATGAGTATGAGTATGAGTATGAGTATGAGTATGAGTATGAGTATGAGTATGAGTATGAGTATGAGTATGAGTATGAGTATGAGTATGAGTATGAGTATGAGTATGAGTATGAGTGTGAGTATGAGTATGAGTATGAGTATGAGTATGAGTATGAGTATGAGTATGAGTATGAGTATGAGTATGAGTATGAGTATGAGTATGAGTATGAGTATGAGTATGAGTATGAGTTTTTTTTTTATTTTTTTTTTATTTTATTCGCGAAGGGGGAACCTTCAAAAGGCGCCACCGTGCAGGTGGGAGTGTGCGATTCTTACGCACTAAACCTAACCTCCGCATTGAATCGTCGTCCCTGTATAAGCCCCGTGGGACCGCCGCAAAGCATGACTTCACGGAGCATCACTAAGCTGGAAACTGATGGACTTGTGTCCGTATTCTAAAAGATTTGGTCATGGGCTTGTCTATAAACTCAACCTAATCTATTTCGCAAACGCTCAACTCTTCGCAGTTCGTCGATAATCAGTCGTGCTAGGGTGCTAACCACTGACCAGTTAGCTTCATTTCTCAGCATAAGGGTAACCAAGTTTTGATCAGTTACCGTTTCGCCGAGACTGACCGAAGCCTCAAGTCTGGCATTTTGGAACTTGGGGCACTCGAAGAGGACATGGGCCGCGTCTTCTGGTATACTTCCCTCGCAATGGGTACAATAGGGATCTGCTACGTGCTTGTATTTGTGCAGATATGCCCTGAAGCAACCGTGCCCGCTTAAAATCTGCGTAATGTAGAAGTTCATGGAGCCGTGACGTCTACCAAACCAAGCGGTTATGTTAGGGATGAGCTGATGAGTCCATCGACCCTTAACTGAGCTATCCCAGCGATCCTGCCACTTTAGCAGGCTTCTCTCCCGTGCGAGTCTTTTGCGAACTGTTGGGTTTTCGCTATTGGCTTCGAACAGCGTTTCCTCTACTAGAAGGTCGATAGGTATCGAGCTTGCAAGGACTAATGCTGCATCCTCGGAAACTGTTCTGAAGGCACAGCATACCCTGAGTGCGCCAAGTCTATGCACTGATTCAACACCACGTCGGTATGACTTCGTTCTCATTGCTGTGGCCCACACCGTTGACCCATACATCACGATGGATCGTACTACATTAAGGAGTAGTATCCTGCGCGCCTGTTTGGGGCCTCTCGTATTCGGCATCATTCTCGATAAAGACATGCATGCGTTGGATGCTTTTTTATGGGCATACTGGAGATGCTGCTTAAATGTTAATCGGGAGTCAATCATCACGCCAAGGTATTTAATGCATTCCTTTGATTGCACCAGCGTCCCATTAACATTGATGCTTGCAACTTCCATCTTTTTGCGGCTGCTTATGAGCACCGCTTCGGTTTAATGTTCGGCTAGACAAAGACCTACTGACATAAGCCAGTTATATATAATGCCGATCGCCACACTACTGAGTGCCTCGACTTCTTCAAGATGTTTTGCAGTGGCCACAACCGCTAGGTCGTCCGCAAAGCCGACGATCTTAACGCCTGTGGGAACTGCGAGTCTAAGGACGTCGTCATACATAACGTTCCACAGCAGGGGCTGTGGACTGACCTAGGACTGACCCCTGTGGGACACCACCGGAGACGTTATACACCATTATCCCCTCGTCTGTTGCATAGCGTAGTATTCTACCATCGAAGTAGTTCGATAATATCTTAGAGAGGTAGCGTGGAACTTCAAATTTTGTGAGCGCTTTCATTATCGTATTCCAGTTTGCGGAATTAAAGGCATTTCGCACATCCAGCGTTGCCACCAGGCAATACTGCTTTGCCCCCTTCTTCCAGCTAGTGCCTTCGATAGCTTTACTTGCTATGCTTGTAACCAGTTTTATGGCATCGGACGTAGAGTGACTCTTTCGGAAACCAAACTGTTGGCTCGAGAGTCCTCCTCTGGATTGTATTGCTTCTTCGAGGCGGTTGTACAGCAATTTCTCGAAGATCTTGCCTATCGTGTCGAGCAAGCATATAGGTCGGTAGGCTGAGGGATCCTCCAGAGAGCCGCTACCTTTTGGTATTAGCACAAGCTTTTGCGTCTTCCATTGTGCGGGGAATATGCCCTCTGTGAGACAAGCGTTATACAGCTGTACGAAGGCTTGTGTTTGGGCTGCAATGGCCATTTTTAGCGCTCGGTTCGGTATTTTATCTGGCCCTGGGGCCTTCTCGCTATGAACAGCATTGGAGATTTTCATTACCTCTTCTGCGGTTACCATGGAAATGGCTTGCACGTCACCATGATTAATGACAGGCTGCATCGGTGGTTGCTGAGGGAAGAGCACACTTACAATGCGGCTAAGTATGCGAGGGCACGTGGGTGGTGGTCGTCCGAATGACTTCATCTTTTTCATTACCAGTCTATAGGCGGTACCCCATGGGGTTACGTCCGCTTCGTCGCATAACTGCAAGAAGCACTCGCGCTTCCTCGAACGAATCTTGTGTTTGAGCAGCTTCCTGCGCTCTCTATAGACCTCGCGCAGTTCTTCGAACCTGTCGGTCCCTCTGGCGCGGTAGTAACTTCTTCTGGCTTGGTGGCATTGGCTGCGTGCTTCGGCGATTTCGGCGGTCCACCAGTACACAGGCTCGTGGTGGTGCTTACTTGGCCTTCGCAACATCATCGCTGCGTCGCAAGATCTTTTCAGCTGCTCTGTTGCTTGCCTAGCCATATTCTGTGCTGAGCCAGTGAGGTGTATGTCAGATATCATTGCTGTGAGGATACCTTCATCAAGCGTTTCGACCTTGTATGATGGCTCGCTATGGGGGCCTCTGCTCCGCCGGTTGGTTTGCCTTTCCAACGTGTACACGATTGCTTGGTGATCGCTATGCGTGTAGACGTCGCTTACTTGCCACTGTACTTGCGTGCTCAGGTCACAACTGGCAAATGTCAGGTCAATTACTGAGCTGCCATTCGCGTTGGAGAATGTACACTGCGTTCCCGTGTTTAAAAGCACAACCTCTAACGAAGCAAAAGCCTCCAGAATAATGAGCCCTCTTTGATTCGTTCTCTGGCTTCCCCAGTCTACGGCCCACGCGTTGAAGTCACCAGCAATAACGACTGGACTGATTCCTCTAACATCGTCAACTATTGCGTCGACAGTAACAGCAAACTCTTCTATGGATAGACTTGGTGCAAGGTAGCAGCTTACAATATGTGTGCCCATAACTTCTACACGAACAAAACCGTTTGCACGTGTATGCTGCCTCATTAGGGAAGGATGTCTTCCGCAGGACCATATGGCGGCTCTTCCAGAAATGTCTGATGCCTAGACTCCTGGTGCTTTCGCGTTATAAGGCTCACTCAAGATAGCTACATCAGTGCTTAGATCTCGAACGGTTTGCGCTAAAAGATCTTGCGCTGCGCGACAGTTGCTGAGATTCAACTGTAAGAACCTCATCATTTCCTAGGTTTGCTAGCTCCTGAAAAGGACAAACATTTCCAGCTTCCGGCACGGTGATTTGTTTCCGAGCATTTCCTTTCTAAGCACAAGAAACAGCTTGCTTCTGCAGAACACTCTTTTGCTTTGTGGCCCTCTTTGCCGCATTTCATACAGCACTTACTTCGGTCTGTGCTGTTGCAAGTTTTCGCCGTGTGACCAAAGTCGAGACACTTAAAGCATCTGGTTGGCGTAACTTTTTCGCGGACTCTGCAAATGACCCAGCCAACTCTGAGCTTGCCAGTCTCTATCAGCTTCCTCGCCTGCAGTGCTGGAAGGCTTATGACCGCTGTTTGCGTGCCTGCATAGGCTATACGGAGTGATTTCACTCTTGCCACCTTTAAGTCGCCGAGCTGCTTTTGGACTGCGCTACAGACATCTTCCGGTGTTGTAACCTCGTCAAGATCCTTGATCTCGACCTGTGTTTCTTCCGTGAGAGTCCTGGTTTCGGCTTGGCCATTGAAAACCATATCAAATTCTTTCTTCAGCTCCTGGGTTGACTGGGTGGTTGCGTGCTTAAGCTGGATAAGTACTTCACCTTTTTCAGTGCGCCTTACTCTCGAAACGTTTTCGCCGAACTTTTCAAGCGATTTTTCCTGCTTCATCCGCATGATGATATCGCTATATGAAAGCTCACCTGCTTTTGCTACGACGATTGCATCAGGTCTAGCCAGCTTCTGAGGCGGTTTTTTGCGTTTTTTGGGCTTTCTAGAGACCTTTGTCCAAGGCTCAACCATTCGCTTTGCCGGAGTTTTTGGCAGAGGAGACGAATTAGCCACTTCGCTATAGGATGGCTTTAGAGCAGTCTCTTGGACAGCAAGCTGCTGCAGCCGAGTCTTTTTTGGCGGAGGTTTCCGCGAGTCACTGCTGCGTTCGCTTGCTCTTTTTGGAGTAGCCTTGGAGCCATGCGCAAAAATTGGGTCCGTCTGAGAGTCCTTATGGACTTGTGAATGAGTATGAGTATGAGTTGAGTATGAGTATGAGTATGAGTATGAGTATGAGTATGAGTATGAGTATGAGTAGGAGTATGAGTATGAGTATGAGTATGAGCATGAGTATGAGTATGAGTATGAGTATGAGTATGAGTATGAGTATGAGTATGAGTATGAGTATGAGTATGAGTATGAGTATGAGTATGAGTATGAGTATGAGTATGAGTATGAGTATGAGTATGAGTATGAGTATGAGTATGAGTATGAGTATGAGTATGAGTATGAGTATGAGTATGAGTATGAGTATGAGTATGAGTGTGAGTATGAGTATGAGTATGAGTATGAGTATGAGTATGAGAATGAGTATGAGTATTATTATCAGCTTAAGTACGAAAGCAAAATATATAGAAAAACTTTGATTTTTAGGATATAATGTTGCACAGCTTGGTGTCTTTTTTCTCGAGCACAACTAACTTCATTGAGTGTTCATCTAACTTGATTGAGTTTATTTCTATCGACATAATATTATGTAACAATTTATTCTTTAAATGTAAATATTACTTCTATTGCGTATTTTTTTTTAAGTATTATCGATTTTGCAATGAGCAGTATTTTTTGTGCTTGCTTTTAATGCTTACTGCAAATGTTTTTCTTGAGTGTGTCGTTATTGTTAACTTATATGGCTTCCTTTACCCCAAAAGTTACTTTAATTTACATTCGACGTTGTTATTGTTTTTGTGATACTTGCTTTCAAACTGATTATTGGAATATTTGCAGATTATTTTACTGCTGTTCACAGTCACTTAAATAGTTAAGAACTATATTATATGAAAAATATAATTGTATCTTAATTGATTTATGAGATCAAAAATCACCTTAAAACATGCACTAAGAGTTGGTATATAAATTTGTATTTTTAAATGTTGTTGCTAAACTATGGCTTTTTTTTAATAACTGTGTCAAAATGGTGCAAATAGCCAGTCACTCAAATAAACTATATATATTTGTCTGATAGTCTTATTTTTATCTCATATCATAATAAATAAATTGCAAAAAATAAGCCACTGTAAGCTATTTTTTCCCTCCTCTATCACTATAAAACAGTGTGTGTGCGTTAATAATGTTCACATTTATATGTATAGCGTGTGCAAATGTAACGTGACGCCACTATGGCGCGGTTTTAAATTCCATCAGGTCTAAATATTAATATATATTGAGATGTTGACGCCGGACTTGTATGCTAATTTAATATATTATACCGCGAACACAATAAAAGTTAAAAAAGTCAACACTTAAAATTTGTGCGAAATTCTTTTGTTAATATTTAGATTTTATCGAGACATTAATAAAGAAACATGATTAAGTGTAAAGAATATTTAATTAGAAGATTCGGATTTGATTTTGATTAAATGGAAATTTGTAAGGAATTGTATTTTTTTTAGAGCTAACACAGATTTTTTAGTTTCGTTGTGTTATGAGCAGTAGGAGGTACAGTATAACGCGTCACAAGAAAGTCTTTAATATGAAAATGAATAAAATGAATGAATAAAATATGAGAACCTTCGCTTCTTAGGTGACATAAAGTGGTATTGTGCTTTCCTATGCAAATAAAATGGTTTTGAAACTATAAAAATTTACACAATTTACCTTTTGTCGTTATAATATCGCTATTGATATTAAAAGTTTATTTGACTCAAAACAAAAGCTTAACTCATTATATTGAATATTTTTATTTGAATATTTTTGAATAGAGGAAATCATTCAAGTATCTTGTTGGGAGCTTTCAATAGTGAATGATTTGTTTGACAGAAATTTTAACACATTTTCAACTGAAATTCACTTTCAAGTTATAGATTATGCAAGGTAAAAATTGATTTTCATCGGCTTAGTTGAGATTAGATGAATTTGTTTGAATACCATTTAAAAAAAATGCTAATTGTTAGTAGACTAGCTTTGCAAAAAAGTTCCATGCCATTTCAGCACATATAAACTATTTTTGGAGGCATTCATTTTTGAAGAGTCGAAAAAACTTGGTTCGAGTTTGAGGTTAAAATTTTACTAACATTTGCGACGAAAACGAACATGCAACATAAATGAAATTCAAGAGAACTCTTATGTTAAAAGAGCAAACTTTAACGTTTTAGCATAATTTTGCTTAGTCAAAGATAATTTTATAACTCAAAGATAGTTTTGTATCTTCAAGATACTTTTGTATATTTTCCAAAAAGTTTTTTTTTATTAAAAAAATTATATATAACCCACAGATAATTGTCCTACTAAAGAATTTAATAAAAGAATAAAAGATAATACTAAAGAATTTATATGAATCATTATTTTATATATTTCGAAGATACTTGTATTATCTGTTTGTCTCAAAATTAAATGCATTTCAATATTTTCTAAATGTTTTTATAATTTAAAATAGCTGAAAGAACTTTTAGCTACTAGTTATACAAAAAATTGATTTTTATTGTATCTCAGAGCTAATATTTTATCTTTTCATTAAAAATACAGTTTTTCGAGATGATTTCAAAATGTCTTTTGTATTTTTTTGAAAAAATTAAGAGTATTATACGTGAATATTTAACGATATTTTTATTAAAAAGAAACACAACAATTATTTTGATATGTATCTCTGAGATACTTTTCTAACTTTTTTAGAAAATTTGATTTTAAAATCATAAAATGCATCTCAGAAGCATAAAAAAATAAAAAATAATATAACATTTACTTAGTTATCGAAACAATTTAAAAGAGGTCTGTTTTAAAAAGGCAGATAATATAATCTCAAGTGAAGCTATTTTTTTCATTGTAAATTCCTAGTATTGCCTAAAGTAGTTCAGATTATGTTAATATATTTTGAAAATTTATAAAAAAATTCCTCTTTCAGCTAGTTACTAGCTAGAATTTTCAGTCAAAGTCACCAAAAATGTCAATGGGTCTAATTTTATAGATAAGATTATGTCTGGCCAACCCATTAAATGCCTTAATTCTGAGGAATTTGTGGACGACAAGCAATAAGTTGACAAAGTTTCACCTTGACATACCTACGTTGACGACGAGTTGGAATTAGAAACAAAAAATACAGCTTTTGATTTATGCTTATCTGTAGCTAGCTAACTTTGTGTATACATACATACATACATACTTATATATGCACGCCTATAAATAAATTTAATATTTTATGCGCGCCAAGACTGATTGGCGGCCATTTTTTTCCATAGCATATTTAAAATGTTTCAATATTTATTGCTTTAGCTTATCAACTAAAATTTAAGTAAATTCTGGGAAGACACACACACACAACGCACACTCCTAGCTTGAACTTGTTGCTTGCCAGAAAAGTGAAAAATTCCAAAAAAAAAAAAACAATTACTAGCCAAACAAGTAAAAGTTTATCAAATGAAAAACTCAAGCAATTTTAATCTTATCTTAACTTTTTGTTGTTTATTTATACTAGTATTTATTGTAATGTTCATCTATTTTTGTGTTAAAATTTTGTGTTACTAAATTAATATGATGATATTTTTGAGTCTAGTTTGTGTGGGTTTTTTTTTTCTTTATTTTCTTTTTGATGGGGTCTGGTTGGGCATATTAACTTAACTATTGTAGAGGTGCTCTTTAGCTGGAGAAGAGTTTCCTGTGAAGTGTGTACAAAATAAATAACAACAATTAAAAAAAAAATGCTTTGAAAGTTGAAGGTAAGCGTAGATTTTAATATTAACATATGATAAAGCTACAGGAGTATGATAAAGCTACAGGAACCGGAAATACTTTTCACGATTATTATAATGGCGCAACATTACTTCCTTTTAAGTCTAGCTACAAATTTTTGATGCAGTTTACGATGTGTCTAGCCACTGTTTGGAATTTGTTGTTTTTGTTAGCTAAAACAAGTTGGGACTCAGTTTTTTGTCACCTATGCATGTTGTTGTTATGTATACGGTAAAATTTTTGAAATTATACATGCACGCCCACTTTTGAGTTTTTGAAGTGGGTGTCTTCCCAAATTAGTAGTTTAAAGAAATCCACACTCGATTTAACCAAATAAAAATTTTGCGTGGATGTTTTATTTTGTGTTGAAACTTGGTCATGATTTTCTTTTTTACCTTATATGGCGAGTGTGCATTAACAAAAATTATGACTGAGGTCAATCACTGTTTGAATAGCTGATTTCTACTCAACTTGGATTGAAGTCTGTTTATTTATCTGTTTTAAGGTCAAATTTAATTAAAGCTTAAAAATGCAATGAAAAGTTTGATTTTTTTTTAATTTAAAAATTTATTTTTCTTAATTAAAAAAATATTGATTAAATATATTAAATTAAATTTTTTATATTTAAAAATAATTTTAACTTGAAGTAAAAATCGAAAAAAAAAAATTGAATCAACAAAACGTTTCAAAATACTCTTTGTGTTCAAATAATACCAACTACCATCTGAGGTATATTGAACAATAATTTTAGCTATTTGTCAAATGTTTTTCCTTTTTCATTTTTTTATAAAAATTAATAATCTGCCTTTCGAAAAAGTTAACTTTCACAAAGATAACCCGATCGTAGAACCTTGCAATTGCAGAATTGGTGTATTTATAACTATAAAGAGAAATTTTGTATGAAAATATTACACATCTAGCCTTATATCATGCCTTCATAAAGTCCTTCGAAAGTTTATTATCAGTGTTTTTTTAAATGCCTAGTTCTGGATTCTGGTTAAGGATAGCTTCACTTATTTACACATATTCTATCAGAAATTTAGTTAGAAACCAAGTTCATAAAAATACATTAAATATTCCACGAATATTTGCTATGCCTTGAATAAATTTAAAAAAAAAATTTCCTAAAACTAATTTAAGTCAACATATTATTTAATATAATATGAAACAAAATAAAAAAAATTAAATGAAACATACATATATCGCCACCTCTCACATCTGACGTAAACTTTTAAATTTATGATAATTTTAATTAACTATTTATGCTAGCGTCAAATATTTGTTCAATTTTGTCTGATTACATGTGATTTGTATTGTTGTTGTTTGATTGTTGTGGAAATTCCAATGCCTACAAAATTAATAAATAGCACATTAAAAGAACAACAACAACAACAACTAAGTTATGCCACATGCATAATAAATAAAGAAAAAAGTAAATGGAGAGTTGCCAGCATAAAATTAAAATAAAAAATTGTTAAAAATTTCAAGTTTAGTTATAATTTAATAAGTTGTGGCGAAATTTTAAAATATTTATCAAGTAAAAATTAAAATGTGCAAACATTTAAGCGCCGCTGTTGAACAGTTATATAAACTGCAAAAATATCAATATTTTAAGCAGTTAAAAGCTGAACTAAACAAATACTTTCTGATCGGCAAAAATAAATTAAAAAGTTACTTGTGCAGGGATACGAAGCATTCATGCGAAGCGTTCAAAAAAATTCCTTGGCCAATTTTGACAGTTAGTCAAGCATATTTGTTGTTTAATTAACAGTACGAGAGCATTTAAGCTTAAAGTTTTTGAGAAATTTGGCAAAAATGTAGAAATATTTGAGGTGATATTTTTTAAGATACAAAAATCAAAACAAGCCAATAACCTAGGCAGCTACAACGTGGTGGACGTCATCAAGCAGTGTTCACCATCATCATTCATTGGCTGCTGTCAATGATCAGTGGTGATCGATGATGTCGCGTTGTATTGAGTTGTCGTTTATTTTGTTGTCATATTTATAGAGTTTTGCATAAAGGTCCAAAAACCATAGCAAAAATGTATAACAACAATGAGCACACACATCTCTTGCTTTTGTGGAATTTGTTAATTTTATTTATCAAAAAATATTCAAATAGCCAAAAATTCGAGTAACACAACCTCATAAACGGTAACCACAAAAAAAAAAGAAGATACACATTTTTTGTCTGCCATTTATAGTGTTGTTGTTGTTGTTGCATAGGCCATACAGTCCTAAACATAAAGGCAAATACGGAAAACAATGTCAATGCTAATAAATTGCGGCATTAGCGATGTTAAGTTATGCAAAACAATAGAGTCAAAAAACAGTTAAAAATGTGACGAAAACGAAAATCTAGAAAAACTTGCCGTTGAAACAGCGAATTGTAACGCCATTTGATTAGTCAAAGATGCTCTTATAACTCAAAGATACTTTTGTATCTTCAAGATACTTTTGTATTTTTTCCAGAAAAAGAGTTTTTTGCATATATGTATCACTCAAAAGTACTTTGGATCTTCAGAAAAAAGTTATTTCGATGTGTATCTCAAAGATACTTTAGTATTTTTATTTTTAAAATGACGCTTTTTTTAACATATCTCAACTGATGCTGTTGTTTTTTATCTTATAAATCAGTTTTAGTATGTGTATCTCAAAAATTGTTTTTGTATCTATTCATTTAGTAAGAATTATTTTTATGTAAATATCTCAAAAATACTTAGAATTTTTTTTTTTTTAAATTATATAATTTTTTAATCTTACAAAACTTTTCAGTGTATGTTTAATAAACGTTTTCAGTGTATGGTATAAATTCTTTAAGCTATAATGTGCATAATCAAAGCTACTTTTCGAACTCAAAAATACTTTTTTTTTTGATTTTTCCGCATTTTTTTTTTGTGTGTCTCAAAAATACTAGCCCAACTTGGTAAAAAAATTAATTTTTATATGTATTTACATTGTAGCTGTTGCAAAAATAATTTATTTTTTGTATGTATCTTAAAGACACTTCAGTATTTAAATATATATCCATCTGATATTCTGTATCTGTATACACAGTATTTTCTCAATAAAAATTTTCTTTCTTAAATGAGCATTTCAATTTAAAAAAAACTTTATTTATTTCCAAATTCAGGCAATTTTGTCTTCAAATAAAAAATATTTAGATGTGTACTGTTGAAATATTCAAATAAGCATCTTTTTCTACTTACTGTTACATAACACTTGTTGGTTATATTTCAATATTTTATAAGTTACAGAAATTAAAGTATTTGAAAATAAAATTTTCATAGCTCAAAATATTTCATATGACAATAAACGAAGTTTGAACCATCCAAAAATATATAATACTAGTAATCCCGTGTGGCGTTATATAAAAATATAACGCCAATATAAAAAATATCTAGTGATAGGCAATTTTGTTTTCATATTAAGGACTATTTTTACCTTTGAACCAAGGATTTCATAGAAACTTTCTCTGTTTCTGTTAAATTGTTAAGTAGCCCTGTTATTGCTTATCATAGCATTATAATAATAAAATCTATCACATACTTTTAGGCATCATATGAAAATTTGATTTTTTTCGTAGAAAATTATATCAGCTTTTTTTAAAAAATACACAATATTTAAGAAAAAATAAGACCTTATTGCACACCTACAGAGCAAGATCTTCCAATTGCTAACCCACTTATGAAAATCGAGTCTACAGTATAGATTTGATAATCATCACAAAAAATGCACTTGCGTAATAAAAATATAGATGCACTTCTGAGATACTTTTGTATCTTTTTCAGAAAAATCTATTGTAAGAACATTAACTTTGTTCCCAATATCAAAACAAAAAACAAAAAAAAAAACTATACATATGTTTCGTTTCAGAAGTATCTTAAAGAAATATCTATATTATATTTAAAGTCAGTTTTAAAAAGAATTATATTAGCTGATATACAAAATAATACTCATATTAATGTACAATCATTTGGTTTTGTATTTAAAACACAATAGAAAAGATACACTTAACGATATTTAGACACATAAAAATATCTGGCCTTATTTAAATTTTTTTTTCGATTCCATTTTTTTTTTTTTGGAAATTTTGCAAATTTTTAAAATAAACATATAATAAACATTTGATTGATTTTTTTATTATTTGGATCGGCTACACTGTGATTATTGGTCGAAACGTACTTAAATACCGACCGAATAAATGCATGAATTTCACGCGTTCGCTAAACGAATGTACGAACGAATGCCAAAAATAGCACAAATCAATGTCAGGCACACTAAACGCAAATGGCCTGAAGATGAAAAGTGTTTGGGGCGGGGGAGGAGGGTGGTATGGAGATATGTGGGGGGAAACGGGGTTCTGCGGTGAAGTATTTTAAAGCGCAGCATAGCATGAACTATTATGAAATCAGAAAAGTAGCTACAAAAACAACAACAATAGTTGCAATCTATGTTTCTTGCTCAGAAAAAAAGCCTGTTTATGTTGGCTTACTTGTATCTACAGCTATGCTTGTATGGGCAAATATCTCTAAGTTACTTTTTTGTTCGCACATGTAATGCAACAAAACGCATGCAGTATATCTAGTAGATGAAGAAAAATTTGCAGATACTTTGAAGAGTTTGCATTTTTTCTGCAGCCAAAGCAATGTCAGTTGGAAATATGTAGTTTAAAGCAGCTGGTATGTGTAGCTGCAAGATAAAATTGCCAGCATCTTCAGGCAAAATCAATTGTAATGCAACAACAACGACAACAACAACATCATAAACAACGACAACATATTTTTTTATTAAAAAGAAAATATTAAAAATTATAGCATTTCGTAATGCAGCACGTTTTATGCTTGTTGCTGCTGCTTGTTGGTACTTTTGTTGCTGTTGTATTTTTCACTAAACACACAAACAAACAGCCATACATAAATAAGTTTTTATTTTAAATATTTTGATTTTTTTTTAAATTTTGAGTTTTTCACTTCATCTACATTTTGTATTCATTCGCATTCATTCGAATGCTCTGGTATGCGAAGGTCGCAACAGTGTTTGTTGTTGTTGTTAATGACTGAGTAGAGAACCGGCCAGTCAGACAGTCAGCCAGTGAGTTGCGCTGAATTGACGATCGAGCCAACATTTGCGATACACAACAGCAGCTATGAGCAACACGAATGCAGATACGTACGCGCATTTTTCAGATGCAATGCATTGGCAAGTCCCACGCCCCAAGTCAGAAGCAGCGAGCAAGCAACAACAAGATGCGATCAACTGCAATGAATGCATTGCAGCTGAAGCAGCAGCAACAGAAATTTGAGCAAGAAAATAGAAAAAATATAAAATAAATATAAAAAGCAAAAATTTAAATGATGCACAGACGAACGTACGGAATTGTTGTAGTAAGCGTTCACTGCGAATGTATCTTAAAGTAAAGTAAAGTACAATTTTTTTTTGTTGTCTAAAACAAAAAGATACAAATAACAAGATGTGTATGTATAAATGTGTAATAAACAGATGCACGCTGCAGACGCAATTAGAGCTAAAATAACAAGAACGAAAGCAGCTATTAAATTACAACAACATCAACTACAACAATTAAAACTTCTTTAATGATAACAATAACTTTTACAATAACAACAATAATTATTACAATAAAATACAACAGCAACAGCGTCAACTTATAAGTATCTCGAAGCTTTAAGATACGAGTAGTTAACTAGATTTAGAACTAACTGGTCGCCGCCCAATGTTGTCCGAATTTTAAAAAGCTCTATAAAGGTATACAAAAACGTTTTCACTAAGCTTTTGATTTTACTTATATTGTTGACTTCCTTGCTTTATTTAGTCTCCATTGCTTGAGACGGCCGTGTAGTAGTGGGTAGAGTGTGTGGCTCATGCGCCAGAGAACACAGGTTCGAATCCCCATCTGACACAGAAAATTTTTTGAATTGAATTAATTTTTCTGTTCGGCCGTCACCTCTATGCAGACAATGGCAAACCTCAGAGAGTAAAAAAACTGTCATGAAAAGCTTCTTGAGAACATAAGCCGTTCGGAGTCAGCATAAAACTTGTAGTTCCAGTTTTCGATCATTTGTGTTCAAATAATTCGCAACACACACAACACAATTGATCATAAGAAGCTCGGTCAAAGTCCTTTCATGGGCTCAAATTGGCCATTTGGTTTTTTTGTTTTTTTTTTGTTTGAAGCACGTTTTCGTTTTTATTTTTATTGGTTTTTTTTTTTTGGTTTTGTTCCACGTGATTCGCTGAACTTTGCGTAGCCAGACTCGCAGGTGGACATTTTTATGGGGCTTTGTAGAGCGCTCAAAAAAAATAAAAGACAAAAACAACAATTGGCCAAGGTTGCTATTGTTGCTTTTGTTGTACATTCCTAAAATTTTTTTTTGTGCGTTTCACGGAAATTAAAACAAAACTCTATAAAAATAGAAGCAAATCAGCGTGATTTCGTTATAAAATGAACTTGTGTAGCTTGTGTGGGCGTGACTTTGCTCATAAAATGTTACAAAAAGGAACTTGGATGTATTTTTTTAGGTTTTTTGATAAGTTTTTGGTGTAAAAATGCTCACAGAATGCTTCTTATAAAGAATTTTTGAAGAATTTTAGAATAAAGACAGATTTTACGATTTTTTTTTTTTTGTATTATTAACTATTAAGACATGCAATATTTGTAGTGTCAAAGCAGTTATTAAAGAAAACGTAATGTAAAAAAACATGCTTTATAAGTGTATAACCAAAAGCTATAAAAGGTTTTGAAATAGAAAAGATGGCTTGTAACCAAACTGAAATTATAACTTAAAATTCGCTGAAAAGTTTGAAAAAATGCTTGAAAGTCTCGCAGTATTCGAATCATACATTGCAGAAAAAAAGGATGGGAAAAATAAAAAAAAATGTTTTTAAGCAGTAATTTAGCCTCCTACTTTCGCAACTCTATATAACAGCAGAACGTCAAAAGTTTTTTTTTATGTAATCCAGTTTGACTGATTTTATCTAATAACGTCAAAACAACATTTGACAAAACAAAATTTGCATCTAAATCATATTTTTTTTAAAAAAAATATTTTTTTATGTGCTTGAAATTGAATAATTTAAAATCGTTAAAAAATATTATATTCAAAACCAAACACAAAACTATCATAAGACTTCAGAAACGAAAATAAAAATTCCAAAAATACAAGCAATCCTAGACTTAAACTACACTAAAATGTAAATATTTCTTTTAATTGCTAATATATGATTGTATATATGATATATCATATGATGATTATAATAAATATACACCAAAATATATAGCCTTGAAATAATGAAATCAAAACAAAAACAGCAGCAAGTACAAAGGTCTTATCTGAAAATAAAAAAAGAAATACTATTAAAACCAAACTGCTTTGAAGAGGTCTCAGAAGCCCGCATATCAGAGATATTGCGCATGATGTAAGTGAGTATCATTTTTTTAAAATCTTCAAGACAATGCTAAGTGCTCGACATAATGTTAAATTCTTAAAATTTCGATGTAGGTTATGCGTAAGGGGACGTTACTCAGTTTTTAGTAAAATTTCTGAATATAGCTTTAATTAGTGTGAAGATTTGCACTTAAAGTGTAGGAAAGTCACCCATTTTAGTTTTATTATGCTATTTTTCCGAAAAAATTTACGCATATTGCCTATTCTTGAAGCATACATACGAGTAGCTTCATTAAGTGTCAAGGTATCGTGTTAATGGAGTTGTTGTTATATGGGAGGTATCACAACCCATTTTCCAATTCCACAAAACTGTTGTTCCGTATTAAAAGGACAATTTTATGTAGCAGTTGATTCTTTGGGTCAAGACAAAGAAAAAATTGTATTGCAGAAGGGGTTCATCTGATCCTTCCCTCGTTCCTATTCAGAGTTACAAGGGGAAGTTTGTTAAAATTCACTTAAAAAGGTGTAATCAGCTCTACGCGTATAACTTCAATATTAATGCATTTAGAAAAAAAATAAGCGATCATTTTAGAAAATAATTAAATAGTTAACCAAGATTTGTTGCATTTTGTTTATTTTAATCAGTCAAAATACTTTTTGTCATTTTTTTTTATAATAAAATTGGTATATAATTTTTTTTTTCAATATCGATTTGCACAAAAATTCGTCTAAGATTTTGTTTTTTCTGATGATGCAGTTTGCACTTCTTATGAGTTGTCTTAAAATTTTTGTTGTAAGGTTTTACCTAAAATTAATAATTAACCTATAATTTATTGATTTCCTATTTTTCTACAATTAATCAATGACCTTAAGGTTCCTTTTGTTGAAGAGCACATTTTATCACAAGAATACTCAGCATTTTTGTGTTGACTTTACTTTATTTATAGCAAACTATTTTGCCTCAAAAAAAAAAAAAAAAATATTAGTTTAAATTAATTTTTTTTATAAATTATTGTACATTGCTTTCCCATTAATATATCAAGTTCTCATATGAAGTACTAACTATTTAAGTTAATTTATGTCTGAGTATAAATCAATCGATATTAGTTAAATGATTCGAAACATTTTGACCGTTTTGCTTGAAGAATGAGCTAGAGCTAATTAATTTACTGCGCTATTGCGCTACTTTTATTAAAACGTAAGTATATTGGCGCAATAACGCAGTAAACTGGTCTGGTCGAGTCTGTGCACAGTAATAAGACAATTTTTGGAGGGCTTACAATTGCAACATCTTCAGAAGTAGGTAAGTATCATCTAAATTTAAGCACTTAGTTAAAATAGAACTAGAAGAAACATATGTCGAGAAGATGGAGACTGTAGAAATCTAGAAACACAGAATAACCGTTAATTATTTTATCACTTATAACACATATATATATAATAGGTTTCTACTCACTGAAAGATGTAATTTGTGCAACAAAAAACTATTGCGCTGGCACACGAATTCAAGCGCAGTTAAATGTATCAGAAAAATATTGTCACGCAATTGCGTCATAACAAATTCGAAAAGCTATAAAGCCTGCATCAAAAATACTTAAATCAGCATGGTGAGTAGGGTTTTGTGTTGGACAGCGCTTTGATTAATATGATAAATTTTTTAAGTGCCCTGATTTGGGTAGCGCATTGAGTTATGTGGTAAAGTACTTAGCGTAGTTTGGCCACACGCTGAGAAAATAAATATAAGCTTCATCAAAGGTATATTTATCGCTAAATGAAGCACAGGTCAGAAATCTAGCAAATCATAAACTTGAACTATGTTTAAGATTGATACGAGCTTGCCAACAAGTTATAAGTTTAAAATTGTATTGAAGTTTGCACACATTTTTGAATTCGAAAAAAATGTTGGCCTGTTTTGTTTGAAGAATGACCAAGAAATATTTAATTTACTGCGTTATTGCGTTATTTTTGGTAAAAATTAAGTGTATCGGCGCAGTAACGCAGCAAAGTGCATCAACTCAATAATAGAATGAGTCAAATACGAGACTTATTTAATTTTAACACTTTTATTCAAAGAGTGTTATATGTTTCAGAAGTTATCATCATTTTTAGATGTAGGGTAAAGGTTATGTATGCATTCTAGCTATATATTAAGTATTATTTTTATACATCTCAACTATCTCAGGTAAAAAGATACAGAAACTGACTCTATCTTTATACGGAGTCAATGAAAATGTTGGTTTATTTGGGTTGATGAAAGCAAACTTAGTTTGAAAAATAAACTTAGTAAAAGATTTGCACACATAAGCATATAAAATAAATCAAATTGAAAATTTTTTAAAATTTGCTGCTGTTATAGGAAAAATCTTTTAGCGTGAATAATTGTCCAAACTGGTAAATATCTGCTCATACAAAATAGCATGTTCTTTGAAATGGGATTAAATTGTTGTTGTTGTTGTTGTAAATAAAAATTTCAATTAGTCAGATATATAAAAAACCCAAGCATTTAGTTTTGCTTGAAATGTATATGAGCAAAAGCTCAAGCAAATGTTTGTTCTTTAAGAAATAGATTTACTCACATCAATATATTACATTCAAGATAAATGCTTGGAAATTTGAAATGTTTAGTTTTTATTCATCAATGTGAATGCGTGTAATTTCGATCATTTTGGCTTTCGCCTTCATATATGCATTTGGGTCCAGATAGTAAATGCTTTTATATCAAGTCGTGATTTTTTTTTTGTATAAAGGAGATTGTTTGAACCACAATCTTTTATACAATTTAATTTTTGATTTCAGAGCATATTTACTCGGCTCCACTCTCAATTTTGTTCAGCAATTTTTGTAGATAGAAAAATGTTTGGTATTTTAGTAGAAGTAATATGGTTTTTAAAAGTTGACCACTTTATTATTATGAAATGAGTCACTAGCTGAGCACTGTTGCATAAAGGGCCAGTGCTGCTAAGTTCTCATAAAAAAAATAATTTGTTAATTTGACGTTCTGAACAATTTATTTCTCTCTAGCAATGGCAATCTGGTAGTTAGAACAATTGTAGATGTAATAGTGGAACAAAATTTTCAGTTTTCTGCTGTTAATGAGAGTGATGTTGGCAAGTGCATAATGAAAATTAAATCTAATGCTACTGGTGAGGATGGTATTTCGGTTAAATTTATAAAACTTATTTTACCCCACGTACTTAGTTCGCTAGCACATATCATTAATTATTGTTTTACAACGTCTGTCTTCCCTCACTCATGGAAAACTGCAAAAGTAATACCTGTTGCCAAAAAAGCTTTAGCATCTGAAGCCTGTGATTTCAGGCCTATAAGTATTCTGTCCTCGTTGTCTAAGATATGCGAATCTATTATGGCAGATCAGATCTCAACATTTTTGAACAGTAATAGCTTGCTTTCTCCTTTACAATCCGGCTTTCGTGCTGGTCATAGCTGCATAACTGCTACAATGAAGGTATTAGATGATATTAGAAAATCATACGATGATGGTCTGGTTACTCTTCTATGCATGCTTGACTTTTCAAAAGCATTCGATACCGTAAATCACTTGTTGTTGTGTCAAAAACTTAAATGTTGGTATGGTTTTTGTGATAGTGCTGAAAATCTTTTAGGAAGCTACTTGTCGAACAGATTTCAGAGAGTAAGAGTCGGAAATAAGTTTTCTCAATTCAAATTAGTACGAAGTGGAGTGCCCCAAGGCTCCATACTTGGTCCTTTGCTGTTCTCCGTTTTTATAAATGACATTTTTTCAACATGTAAGTTTCTTCCATTCATGCCTATGCGGATGATGTTCAATTATATCTCTCGCGTAGAACGGGACTCTTAGAAGACTTAAGCTATAGAATGAATGAAGATCTGTACAATATTAACCTATGGGCCTTTAGTAATGGTCTACAGCTAAATGCGCTGAAGTCTTTTGTGCTACCGATTTCAGCGTCTAAAATGTATTTTGAAAATATTCCACACTTGTTTATTGGCAACAAAAAGCTTGATTTTGTAACTAGTGTTGTAAGTCTTGGCTTTCACGTCAACTCAACACTAACATGCACTGATCATGTAAATAGCATTATACGCAAAATGTACTACATATTGCGAAATCTAAGAATGTCTGCTGATTTTACCCCCGTTGAAACAAGACATAAGCTTGTGATACAACTAATTTTACCAATAATTACCTACTCGGAAAACGTATATAGTAAATTAGATTCGTGTGCTGAACATAAACTGCAAATAGCATTCAATCATGCAACAAGGTATGTCTACGGCATTCGAAGATTTGATCATTTATCTCAGTATAGGAATTCTATCCTTGGTTGTAACATTACTAACTACACTAACGCCAGAAACTGCATTTTCCTTCATAAGCTGATTCACTATAAAACTCCACTATCCCTTTTTGAAAAACTACAATTCAGCCAGTCTAGTCGAAGTAACATGCTAATTGTACCTAACTTTAAATACCTTAACTCTACAAGACTTTTTTTCATTAACGCCATCAGACTATGGAACTCTTTACCTAATCACTTAAAATGCATTGTTGGTATTGGAAACTTTAAGCAAGCTATATTTAAATATTTTAGTTAACTACTTTACAAATGGTAACCAGCTCTCTCTTTCTATCTCTCTCTTTCTTAAATTTATCTCTCCTTTTTTCTTCTTTAAATTTCCTAAATTAAATTTTTATAGTTCTTAAAAGGTCATTTTATTATATCTTTGCTTAGACATTATTTTTCTTCAAGTATATCAGCTATTTTAAGTTGTGTTAAGTTGTGTAATATTTAATCCTTAAGTCATCACTTTGTATAGGAAAAGAACTTGTTCTTATTATACGAATTTTTTGAATAAATTTTAATAATAATAATAATAATAATAATAATAATAATAATAATAATAATAATAATAATAATAATAATAATAATAATAATAATAATAATAATAATAATAATAATAATAATAATAATAATAATAATAATAATAATAATAATAATAATAATAATAATAATAATAATAATAATAATAATAATAATAATAATAATAATAATAATAATAATAATAATAATAATAATAATAATAATAATAATAATAATAATAATAATAATTTTTCCCTTTTAAAGCCAAACTTTTTTCGCCTCATTCTGTGATTTGCTTAAGTGAAAACGCGTTTTTTTTTTAAAAATTTATGTTCGTTTTTTGCTTGCGTCTATAACAACAAGAAATGTAATATTAAATATTAAAAATATTTCCTTGGTCCGTCATGGGAATCGAACTAGTACCCCATCGATTGAGAGTTCTATACACTACCCACGAAACCAAAAACTTTTGTTACGCAGAGTTGTTGATTCAATATTAAGTATAACTGAAGCTATGCTGCAGTAGATCACAATAATCTATCTATAAAAAGGATTGTGTATTGGCTATCCTATATATCCAACATTTTAGCAGCTGTCTAAGCAACAAAAAATAACAAAAAAGTGTTGCTTCTACTTGCTTCAAGATGTCATCAGCATTGTTTGTGTTGTTGTTGGCACATGATGCTTTAGCATAGCGCGATGGAAAAATTAACAATTGTAAGCAACAAGTGCGTTGAAATAACAATGAATGTCGCATGTAATAAAAAAACTGAAATAATAATGAAGTGCATTAAAATTTACTGGCTTGAATATTAACGTGTATTTTCTTATTTACTTTATGTTATTTTAATTTTTTGAATTTAAAAGTTATTTTATTACAAAAAAGAAATAAAAACAATTAAATTATCAAATCTATGAAACTGCGAAAAAGCTTCGCTTCTCTGTATTTTTTCTTTATTGAACTCAAGTCAGTTTAATCGAAATTATTCAGTTGTTCTGGGCTCACCGGAAATTTACATATAGTGCCAACATGTTTTACAGCTCGTTTTTTTGTTGATAAGACCAGTGTTTAAGTTCGTAAGCTTTCTTATAGGTTCACTGAGAAAAAACATTCTAAAAGCACAAAAAAATTACTAAATTTTAAAGAAAATATTACTTGCGACAAGGAAATTTGTCTCTGAAAGAAAGAATAAAATTATTTCTGAAACAAAATGGAGCATTTTAAAATGAAATTGTTTTTTTTTTTTTATAAATATAAAGAAAAATTCCCTTCAAGTTTAAAATTTAAAAAAATTTCGCGTACCCCTATAGGAACAAACTAACTTCTTTTTAAAAACAACTAGTTAAAAAACTAATTTAAAATAAACCAGTATATGAACTACTTTGAATTATATTAAGGCGGCATCCACTTTAATTCTACTCAAAAACAAGTGATTGAAAAACTACTTTGAATTATATTAAGGCGGCAACTACTCTGATTTTGACATGTTTTAAATGCAAATTTTTATTAGATTACAAGTTTATATATATATTTAACCATGTTATTTCATCAAATATTATTAACTTTAGGCCATCAGTTATAGTTGTCAAGTGATTTATTTTAAAGTAGTTAAAAAATAGTTTAAATTTAACTAATTTAACAAGTAGTTGAAAATATATGCAGACGAAAGTCAATTGACATCACCGGACATCATCATACAAAATATGTTAGTTCGTTCTATGGAAAAAAGTCAGAATTTCAACTAGTTGTGGTTGACAAAAAACTACTTTATCAACTACTTTTAAATTAGTTGGTTTTCCTACAGGGACAGGTCTGGATATTTTTCTACGCACCAGCTTAGTTGTTATCGAACAGTGGCGTAGTTGACTCCTTCTTACGTTCTTACATTTTATAAAAAGAAAAAAAAAATTATCTTGCGACAGCGCGCAGCATCGACGAGTAAGAGGGGCTGTTTTTTGTTTTATTAAAACACTAAACTCGAAAATCGGTTCGAACTCATGGCCTCAATGACGAGGTTCTGACGTTTTACGCTTTGGGCTATAGAATTACTGTCGATAAGTAAGCAAAGAATCAATAAGTCAAACTAAGTCAAATACTTTCTAAAGAAAATTTAATTTCTAATTTAAAGTTTAAAGTTCCTTAAGATAAATGTAAATATTTGTGTTTGAAATATAAATTTACTTATAGCCAAGGAAATGTAAATGTAAAATTTGTTTTCAACCTTAACATTTATGTTTTAATAATTTTCTTAATTTCAATATGAATTTCATAGTTTTTTGCTCATATATTAGTTTAAAATGTTTTTTTTTTTATCAGACACATACTTCACTTATAGCCGGATTGCTTTAAAAAATATTTTGCGATTAATCAAAAAAAAACCTAAAAAATTTCCAGTCAATAATTTCCGGCAATCAATAAAAAAGCATAAATATTGATTAGGTATCTAGATAAATGCCTAAAATAAAGCAAACAAAATTACAAAAAATTTAAAAATAAAAACAAAACAACAAAGAAAGCAAAGCAGCATGTAGCCTGAAATAAATAAAAGTAAGCATTAAGGAGCGCTGTGCTGCTGCTGCTGATACCGCTACTGCTGAAACGCTGTTGCTGCGCAAAGGAATGCGGTTTTGACGAGTTCTTCTAAAATTGTTTACAGCAACTTTGCTATATAACAACAATAAAACAACACAACGACATTTACAACAACAAAAACAATTGCCAACACTATAGCGTACACTATAGAGCACTATAGATAGGTAGATAGATGCTTTGCTACTAGCTACCATATGCTGCAAATACTTTAGTGGAAAAAAAACAACAAAAATAGCAACAACATAAGAGCAAAACAAAAACAGCCAAGTAAGGTGACGACGATCAAAACATTGAAGGAGTTAAAAATGCATACGTAGCTAGATGAATGCAGAAGAATGGCAGCAACTGTTGCTGCTTTTATAGCAACTCGTTGCTGCTGCTTTGGCAGCAATGCAATGTATTGCAGATCTTTAATGATTTGTTTTTTGTATTTTTTTTTTTTTTTGGTTTTTTTGCTATGCAAGTTCATTTATTATGGCAGATACAAGGCTTAGATACTTTTTTTTTTTTAGGAGAATTCTTTGTATTACGAGTGTTCTTTGCGGTTTTGATGTTGTTACTTGAAGTGCCATAATTTTGGCAGCTAAATTTGTATCTGCTAGCTACATTTGTCATTTTGCAATTGCATCTATGACTTGCATGCGTTGTATACATATCTTAGGTTTGTTTTCTTTTTTTTTATTTTTTCTCTAAATTCGCGCTAAGTGCTTTGTGCTTGTTGTCATTTTTGTTTTTGTTGTTATTTTTCACTTACACGCTGTGCACTGACAATTTTTGTGCTTCTCCGCACTAGTTGCTTTTGCCATGTGTAACCACAACTTGTGGGGCTTGTCTAAATATTAGTGTTAGTGCTAGTTCCTGTATGTGTGTGTGTTTGCAATTTATGCCCGACAGCATGCTGCGCGAATGCTTTTTCTTGCAGTTATTGCATTGAACTGTCTGTCTATCTTTGCCTTAGCTAGATATATTGTGTATCTACGAGTATTCGTATCTATGTATGTGCTAGGAAGTTATCTGTCAGTGTTTGCGTGCATTTTTCTTTGTGCTGCATTTTTGTCGTTGGTATTCTTCTACAACAACTTCTACTTCTACTTCTATGTGCTGATCTTTTTCGACTTCTTTGCTTTGACATGAATGTCAGCGTTCTAGCCATTTATATGTAGCTGCTATGAGTGAGACGATTAACAAAAAAAAAAAAAAAAGAAAAACAGAGGTTTGCAATTCTGCCTATTTGTGCAGACTCGGCTTTTTATTGTAATGCAATTATTTGTTATTCGATAAATACCTGGCATTTCGTGGCAGACAACAATTATCTACTTTGTTGTTTTTAACAAGAAACTCTAATGTTTTGCGTTGACAAATGTTGTAGAGAACAATTATTGACAACTTTTCTAAATTTTTTTAAAAGTTTTGCACATTTAAGGATGAAAAAGCTTTAATTTTAAATTTGCTACAAATTTTTGTAAACATTTTTTGACTCAATTGTATATGTTGGTTTTTATTTGTGTAACCTTACCCTGTATAGCTTTGCCTTAACTGCATTCCATTGCAGTGCAGCATAACAGACATAACAGCCACAACAACTACAACAACAGCAACAACAACATTGGAAAATGTTTTGAGCAAAGTGTTGTCAACGTCAGCTGCATCAACATTTTTCTGCATGCAACAACATAGCTTAGATACATAACATGAGCCAACAACAACAACAACAACAACAACAACAACAATAAGAATGAGCAGCGAAAAAACCAAGCGAAATTGTCGTGGCAACTTTTCTTGATATGCAATAACAACAACGACATCAGCTTTGATATAAATTTTTTCTATATTTATTGCCAACTCAAGCTCATTGTTGTTGTTGTTGTTGTTGTTGCATTTTGCTTGTTGTTGCAATGTGCGCCGCTTGCTTGTGTTAGGAAAATCTAGTTAGTTGTTGTCACAAGCTGCTGGGCGAACACGTAAGGAGCGCGCAACAACAACAATAACACCAAAAAAAAAACACAGGATGCGGACCAGTTTTCAGTTGCCGCTGTTGTTGCTACTGTTGCAAATATAGCTGCTTTAGTCAGTTTTACTATTGCTGCTGCTTCTGCTGCTGCTAGTGTCCCAGTCTTCGTCCTCTTCTGCTTTGTTGTGACAAGTTCTTTCCAGCGTTATTGCAAAAACAGTCAAAGCATTCTTAACTAGTTTTGATTGGAAATTATGGCAAAAATCAGCGCTAAAAAGGAAAATAATTGCGTAGCTGAGCAGATCTTTTGCTGTTGATGCAGTAGAAAAAATGAGGCAGCAGGAAGTTTAATATGTTTTTGTTGTTGCGGAAATATTTTATATCAAGACTAGCAGAGTGTGCCTCTTGTGGTGCTTTAACCCATTCATTATGAAAAATCTTGCTGGCTTGATAGGCAAAAATGGCTCAATTGGCTCAATTGAGTGAATTGTGTTAATTTGCACCTTGTGACAATTAAGACAATACATTGTTAAATTATTTCAGTATAAAATTAATTTAGATACGAATTATTTCGATATGATACAGCTGTTTAGTTAAATGAAATGGCTCAGTTGAGCCAAGTGACTCAAGTAGCTCAATAGGCTCATTTGAGTAATTAATTTAATTCGCACATCATGATTAAGATGACTTTTAAAGTTTAAGATATATCTAGTCACACTCTATTTCAATCAGCAAGTGATGCAGTTTGGGCTAATAGCTCAATTGGTTCTAATGACTCAACTGTCTCATTTGAGTTAATATATCTGTTGAATGATCCTTTAATATTTTAAAAAGGATGATTAATTTCCATAGAGTTCAGTTGATTGCACAGTTGTCAAAAATGACTCAATTGCTCCATATAACTCATTTAACTGAATTAGCTAAACTGGCTCATTTGTGTGAATTGGTACATTACCAGAAAGATAACCAGCTAAAATTTTTTTATTTCAGTATGAAATTGCACACAGAAAATGACTTAAGTAAAATTACCTAAGAATCGTGTATGTAAAATAAGTACAAAAAAAATCTTGCCATCTTCTTTCTAAATAAAACTCTTTGTCAATTTAGCATTAAAAACTTTTCTGAAACTATATTGTTTTTTCTAAGGTAAATTTTAATTTTTTATCTTAAATATTTATACAATTAAAAATTTGCCAAGTTATCTTTGATAATTTTACCTCGAATTTTGTTTCTCAAAATCTTAGGCAATAACTACCTAGGCTTTGTTTTCCCTATGTACTTGAGTACATATTAAACAAGTTTTTTATATATTATTAAAAAATATTGTAATAAAGCTGACTTAGACAAAAAAATTCTTATATCTTTTCGTTCAGGGTACAAGGCTACGATACGATATGATATGTTTCAATAGAGCCGAACATAGGTTCAGTTGCCCAAAATATCTCAATCGGGCCAAGTGACTCGATTGGTTTTATGGGCTCAATTGACTTAATTCGCTCTTCAAACCTTAATACATTCGCCTTTTGGAAAATTTGGCATAATATAATGTAAATAACGGTTTTCTCCCACATACAGCGATGCTCTTAAAATAGGAAAACCTTCATAAATTCCGAAAAAGTTATTTTAGTATATTTTGCAATTCATAGTTTATTCCTAATATGCTTACATAATGTGAATATAAGCGAAATCACCAGAAAACTAAGCTATCTCCCATAAAAAGTTATTGTAATCAAAACAGTAAAAGCACTTTTAACTCCACACAACTAGATATTTATTTGGCACATACAAAACTCTGAATTGTGAATATCTCTTTTTAATTTACAATTTATTCACGAAAACCACGTTCATCTCCCAAACAAAAAAACGCCATCAAAATAGTAATTGAAAATCAATAGCACCTTAATAAATTCAAAAAGATGGATCAATTTCTTTGATATTTTGCAAAAAAAAAAAAAAAATATAGCTTTGATCGCTTATTAGAATTTAAAAGTTTGAAATCGTTCAATATTGGACAATAAACACATCTATTCCCATACAAAATGACGTCATAAATATTATTAAACCTTTCTAAATGACATAGAAATGAAATTTTTGACCTGAGTTATTGTTTATGAATCTTTGTCTTTGATAAATTTTTTATATTAAAAACCAAGCTCATCTCCCATAGAAAGATACGTCAGAAAAGAAATTAGTTGATACAAAAAAGCCATTTTTAGTTTACTTAAGACTTAAAAAATTCAAAACCACGCATTGTAGGTTGAGCCTAGCAAAAAAAAAAAAATCCTCAAAATTTAGGAGTTGGGCTCATTTGTTGATTTTTGGTGGGCTCTTCTGATTTCTCTCCTATTCTTCTGAAAAGAATAAAACCATGCCCACCTCCCATAAAAAGACAAGATAGCATTGTAAAGATTTAAAAAAAAAACACGTATTTTAAGTTGAGTCTAGCAGTAAAATTTCTTCAAAAGTCAGAAGTTAGACTCACTTTTTGATTTTTGTTGGGCTTTTCTGATTTTTCTTCTTTTCTCTTCTTCTAAAAAACAATAAAACCCACTTACATCTCCCATGGAAAGATGCATCGGGAAAATAGTTTGTTGATACAAATGAGCATTTTATAGTTTCTTAAAGATTTAAAAAAAGACAAAATCACGTATTCCAAGTTGAGTCTAGCGGAAAAAAAAACATTGCTCAAAAGTTAGGAGCTGGGCTCATTTGTTGATTTTTCGTGGGCTCTTCTGATTTATCTTTGCTTCTTCTAAAAAAAGAATAAAAACCATACACATCTCCCATAGAAAGACACATCAGAAAAATAGTTTTGTTGATACAAATAAGCATTTTATTTCAAGTTGAGTCTAGCAGAAAAATTACGTCAAAAGTTAGTAATTAGGCTCACTTGTGGATTTTTGTTGGGCTCTTCTGGTTTATCACAGGTTGTTTATTGCCCAAAAATTGTGAATTTTTTGTTATGCGCAAAACTTCCCACACAATCTAATAATTTTATTGAAGCCCAGAGCTTTTTATAAACTTGACTTGGTAACAACAATTTTCGTAATTGTTGCAATAGCAACAGGAAAAACACTCAAGGATACGCAACAAAATTGCACAATAATTTATAACTTCATTTTTCACTGTCAGCAGCAGAACAGAGCGATGCAGACAGACGGACAGACAGGCGGACGAACAGACTTATGAAAAAACATGCACTGGCAATAAATGACCTTATGTTGGGGCGCTTTGGGGGCAAAATGGGTTGATAGCATTTCTGAACAAAACACTATAGCGATTTGTAATAATTTAGCTGTCATTCCATGACAACAATAATAATAATAATAAAAAAAAAAAAAATAAAACATCCCACAGATACTTCATTGCTGCGAATTGAATTAAGTTTGAGCGTTGCTATATCAAGGACAAAAACAACCACAACAAAAACAATGAGAAAATTACTAGTACTGCCAAGAGCAGAAGCAGCGCTGAGTGATCGTGATATATTAGTGCACAGTAACAACAGATATCTTGCAACAACATGAAGGCAGAAATTTTAAAGGCGAACAATTGTGGCGATTGATAAATCAGCAGAAAAATTGGCAGATGTTTGGGGTAAAAAACAACAACAATAGAATATATGAAAAAAACTTACAAAAAAAAAAAAAAAAAATGAACAGAAATTCCAAGATGGTATCTGCAAGTTACAAACGAGTGCAAATGGGAAGCATAAGCTTGTGCAAGCTGCATTCCACAGCAGCAGCGGCAGCATCAGCAACATAATTATCAACAGCAGCAGCAGCAACATTGTTACACGTATAAGCACCACAAAAATGCTTGTAGCTACAGATGTACAGATACTTTAGCTAAAGCTAAGCTATATAGATACGCGCGAGCTATGTGTGCTGTTGAAGTGACTTGATATTGTTGTTGTTGTGTTCATTTGTTGTCTTGTTTTTGTATTATTTTTCAGTAGCAGTCTACAGCCAGGCTCACTGCTTTTGTTGCTGTTATTGTTGTTGTTGCTGCATCTGTATGCTGCATGCAAGCATGTGGCTAAGTTTTTTTCTTATTTTATTGCTTGTCTTTTTGTATTTCTTCAGCTTAAAACTTAAAGCATTAAAAATTGCTAAAGAGTAGTACTAGCAGCAGCAGCAGCCGAGGCTTAAAACTGCTGCGCATGCGTGGCTGTTGTTATTCTTACTGTTGCTGATTAAGCATGAAGATATGTTAAATATGAACTTTTTATGGCTTGGTTTCCTTTTTAGTTTTTTTTTTGTTTTTATTTTTGGCTTTAAGCGTTTTAAATACGTTTTTGTTCTTGAAATTCTTTGTGAAATTTTTTTCATCTCCTTTTCTTCGTTTTTTTATTCGGGTGCTGTTTTATAGTCTTATTAGAATTTATGACCTAATGAAGTGATAAAATGTATACATACTGTCGCTTATATTTTATTTATATATGTAGCATATTGAATATCGATGAAGAAGATAAAAAACAAAATTCCAAACAAAATTAAAGCCCAAATAAAAGCAGGGCAATGCATTCGATCCGCTTAACTTGTTCTGCTGATCTGCTGCATTCCACAGATAGTTTTCAAGGAATTTTTATAGCTGCTTCATATGGCATATATAATATATGTGTGTGTGTGTGTGTGTGTGTTGGCTTAAAAACTTTACCTTTTTTTCTTTTCAATACTCATCTTCGAGAACTTGCAGCATTGTTTTGGCTTAAAGCGTGTAAATATGTCAAACAGTGTTCGTTGATATCTTTGCTGTGCGCTCAGACATTAAAAGCTTCAAGCAAATTTAAAGATGCAAAAGAAGAAAAACAAGCTGTCAAAATATTTTGGCGAGTGCATTTTTTTTTTGACATTCTTTAGTGAATATGTTTTAACAGTTAATATTATCGTTCGTTCATGCATACATTTTATGAGAATGAGTAAAATGTTCATTCAGCAAACTTTGATGAGTGTTCATGATGTGGTTTATAAGGATATTTTTTAAGCTCTTAGATTCTTTTGCTGTTTTTAAGCCAGTATCTATAGATTCTTAAAGCGTATTAAGTGGAGTTTGAACGAATTCTTTTAATATTCTGTGCTTTAGAGACAGTTTCAGTTGTCTTATTGCAGGCTAATTATCTTACTTAAACCAACATTTTGTTTCAATTTATTACTTTAGTGCAGAAAAAAAAGCATTTTTCTGTTCATTTGAACAATTCGAAATATACTTTTTTATATTTGCAAGCTCTGCAAGCTTTTGCTAAAAGGTTACATTTTTTTAATTAACTATAAAAAGAAACTTATTTGAAAATTTTTATCAAATTCTCTTGCAATTCCTGCAAAAATTGTTGCAAGCGTTGCTGCAGAGGAAATGCCATTCGATAAGCATCTTAAGTATGCCGCAGCCATAAAACTCGCCGCCTCAATTAAAGCTTGGCAGGCCGGCAAAAGCTGCTGGCAATCAATGCAAGAAAATGTGCAGAGCAAAGCGTAATAAATACAAGACAACAAGAGCGACATTTTTTCGCAGATAACTAGCGACAAGTATGCAATTCAAAGTATCTAGATACTGTCGCATAGGCGACTAGCAGCGTGCAGCAACAGTCAAAGAAAAAAGTTGTTTGAAAAATATGTCAAGGAAAATTAAAAAATATTCACCCATAAATAGGCTAGTTGAACTCAAAAGTTGAGATATTTAAATAAAAAATCGTTATTTTGTGCTACTTTTATTATTGTATATGTAAAGATTTTTCTTTTGAGGACTTTTCAAGTTTTTTTTTCAGTGTAACGCACACGTATTCTTTAGCTGTTCGCTGTTTTTCTAAACAGGTATCTATAAGATTTTATTTTCCCAACTGGGCAGTTAGGCTCGCAAAGCCTTGCCTGTTAACGCAAAGCTGGTTTCCGAGCGGAAAATCTGCATGTTTTAGAAGAAGCTAGTCTTAGCTGCTGGCCAATGTTTGATATTGTTTCTTTGGGTTTTTTTTTTTTTTTTTGCATTTGAACTAACATTCGACGCATCCGCTGCTGCAACGAATGGATGCAGCCGCTCAAGATATAGTCGCATCCGAAGCTGCTAGCTAGTGCAGCAGCAGCAATCAACTCGCAATCATGATGCTTGCAGACTGGCAAAGAGTGGAAATACTTGTTGCTGTTGTTGTTGTTGATGTTGCGTCTATGGCGATTATTGCAATTGCTGCATTGCTATGCCATGTATTCAACGGCACAACACATCACAATACAACATAAGGCAAGCACATATGTATGTGCTCGAACTGAATCGTACAGATACATTATGTACAGAATATGTCTTGGCGCATTTTTTTTTATGTTATACACTGAACCAAATGTTGTTCTTAAAATCAATAAAATCCGTTTATAAAAAATAAAAATTCAATGATTTAAATGAACAATTCTTGTTCAATTCAAAAATAATTATTTGCATCATAAAACAAATTCTTCAAGTATCATTTGTTTTTTATGTACTGTTTATTGTTTGTAAGCATCTGCGTTCGTTAAAATTTATTTCTTAGTTTTTGCTTCAAAACTAGCTTCGAACGTTAAAGAGCACATTGGTTGACTTTAGAATAAGTACTTCCTTAAAATTGTTCTTACATTCAAAGAAATCATTCCTCAATTTCAATACATTAATTTCAATGCACAATGCATTGATTTTTATGTACAGTACTTTGATTTCAATATACAATCCATTGATTTTAATAAATAATCTTTATCAATTAAGAACTTGTTGAACAAAGATAAATTTATTGATTAAAAAAAATTAAAGTAAGTTAATATTTCAATCATTTGGTACAATGGACTTTATTTCTTAGACAAAATTATGAAATATGAATAATGAATAATGAATAATGAATAATGAATAATGAATAATGAATAATGAATAATGAATAATGAATAATGAATAATGAATAATGAATAATGAATAATGAATAATGAACAATGAATAATGAATAATGAATAATGAATAATGAATAATGAATAATGAATAATGAATAGTGAATAATGAATAATGAATAATGAATAATGAATAATGAATAATGAATAATGAATAATGAATAATGAATAATGAATAATGAATAATGAATAATGAATAATGAATAATGAATAATGAATAATGAAAAATGAATAATGAATAATGAATAATGAATAATAAATAATGAATAATGAATAATGAATAATGAATAATGAATAATGAATAATGAATAATGAATAATGAATAATGAATAATGAATAATGAATAATGAATAATGAATAATGAATAATGAATAATGAATAATGAATAATGAATAATGAATAATGAATAATGAATAATGAATAATGAATAATGAATAATGAATAATGAATAATGAATAATGAATAATGAATAATGAATAATGAATAATGAATAATGAATAATGAATAATGAATAATGAATAATGAATAATGAATAATGAATAATGAATAATGAATAATGAATAATGAATAATGAATAATGAATAATGAATAATGAATAATGAATAATGAATAATGAATAATGAATAATGAATAATGAATAATGAATAATGAATAATGAATAATGAATAATGAATAATGAATAATGAATAATGAATAATGAATAATGAATAATGAATAATGAATAATGAATAATGAATAATGAATAATGAATAATGAATAATGAATAATGAATAATGAATAATGAATAATGAATAATGAATAATGAATAGTGAATTAACGATAATGAAAATGAATTATAAATAAAGAAAAATGAATAACGAATAAGAAATTATGAATACTGTATTATTAATTAAGAACCAAGAATTTAAAATTTAGAATTCAAAATTAACTACTAAAGAATGGAGCTTCGTCAGGGTACCGAAGCTAAAATACCCTCCCGCGGCCGTATTGAAGTATATTCGTAGATGGTAGCCACGACAGTCACGATGACATTCAGTTTTATATATTTACGAAGTTTTCCTATTTTGATGACGTCACTTTGCATGAGAGGTAGGCGTGGTGCTTATCTGATTTTGCCAAATATAATAGAGATGGTTTATATTAACTATCAAGGCTTATGTGCAAAATTTGAAGGCATTTTTTAAATTTTTGTGGAATTTTAAGAGGTTTTACCTTAAAAAAAAATCCAATTTGTATTGGAGGTATGCTTGGTTTCCATTCGATTTTGTCAAATATCATAGTGATGGTCTACATTAAATATCAAAACCTATGTTGAAAATTTCAAGATCTTTCTTTAATTTGAGCTGCTTTTTAAGAGATTTAACGGTTAATATAAAGCCACTTGGTATGGGAGGTAGACGTGGTTTTCATCCGATTGTTCCAAATTTCATAGTCAAGGATTTATATTGAAGATCAAAGCTTAAGTGGAAAATTTCAAGGCATTTCTATAATTCTTGTAGATTTTTAAGAGATTTTACTGTAATAATAAAGACACCTTGTATGGGAGGTAGGCGTGGTTTTCATCTGACTTGTCTCATTTTCGAACTTGTTCTTCATTTTTTAAAAAGACAAAAATTACGGCTGTAATAGTGATCACAGACGGACAGACAGACGGACACACGGGAATCGACTCAGGTGGTAATGCCGATCAAAAATATATATACTTTTCTATACATGCCACGCCTCCTTATTGGCGTTACAAACGGAATGACAAAGTTAATATACCCCTTACGCAACATGCGTTGGGGTAAAAAAATGAGGAAAAAAGTTTTCAGAATTAAGATTATAATTTAATAAATAATATATAGAATTTGGAGTTAAGTACTAAGAATTTGTAAATTAAGTATTAAAAATAAAGTATTAAATAAATATTTAGTATAAAGAATATAAACTAAAGAATTAAGCATTAGAAATTTAGAATGAAAAAATGATTGGAGTGGAAATAAATTTTTTACAGATTTTGTAATCAACTCTTTTCAGTTGTGTGTTCTCTTGATTTAGCTGAAGATATGAGCAAAACTCATAAAAATAAAAATAAAAATAAAAATAAAAATAAAGCTTCTCAAAATTATCAAAGTGCGACAAAAATGAAGAATACTTAGCCCAGACTCAATAAAAGTGTTTTTGAATACTTTTGTATCGATCTTGGCTTGAAAAAATTTTCTTACTGAATACCGGTCAGAGTGAAAATTAAACTCTTTTCAATACCAGTCTAATGTGTTCCTTGAGTTTATGAACATCTTACATGGGCTCAATAAATCTGCTCTTTGGAGCTAAGAACTATTTTCTTGATTTAAAGAAACGATGTTTTGGCTGTAATAAAAAGGTTATAGAAATCAATGCATGTTTTTTATTGTTTCAAAGAAAAGTTCCTTAATTTCAATAAACAGCTCATTGTCGTAAGTATTAGTTTTTAAACTTAAGAACAGAGTGTCAATGAATCAATGAACGCTTACATTGAACCAATTTTAATGATTTATTCATTCAAACCAATTACTTTTCTTTGACTTTATGTACATTTTGGGCTCAGTGTACTTTTTTTTTTTTGCAATATATTTTTTTTTTGTTCTGATCTGCTGATCGCAGCTCCGAGTGGAAATTGAATTTTATGTCGAGTATCTATAAATATGTAGTTGTATCTCAAGCATAGACAGCAGCGACGTGGTCGTATCTCTTGCGTTTTCCTGCACTTGTTTTAGTTTTGCTTTGGTTTTGTTTTTTATTTGTGTAAAAATGTGTGGAAGCTAGTGCGCTATTCCGATAAAGGGGTGCATTGCAGTGGTTTTATAGAAGGTATGGTTTTACGTCTTGAGAAAAAATGCTGTGCTTAGGCGTTGCGGAAAGTGGTACAATGGGAGCTGTTAAAGCGACCACTTGCAGCTAACTGCGCTGCGTATGCATGACAACAGGTTTTATCAATTAGTCTGAGCTGCGTTTTTAATGCATTTTTAATCCATTTAAATGACACCGAGCCAGTGCCTGCTGCAGCGCATTTAAGCCGAATGATTGAGTCGTCATAGTGTAATTGGCTTAAAAAAGTGGTATAGCTTTTCATGTGCACCAACCAATAGGAACACATAAGATTTTAAGAATTTCGGCATTTGAAGAGTTCACAAAATTACTATTGTAAAATTTTGTATGCATGCTTTGAACAAAATTATGTAATAGGAATTAAAATATTTCAGAAAGTTAAACTTTTGAAAATTCTGTCAAAAATTAAGTTTTAAAGCCTTTTGACAATGGCTTATTTTTTTTAAAATATAATAAAGCATTTAGCTAAAAAACATTAAAGTGAAAAACTATCTCTCTAAAATTTCTGAAATTAGATATCAAAAAGTATTATCAGGTTATACCAAGTAATGAAAATCCAAGATTTGATTTTTAATTTTGAAATTTAAAAGAATTTCTTTGCAAAGTAAGTAAGGAAATTTCAGGAATTTTCAAGCGTTCAAGGTTCAAGCGTTTATTAAAGTAAGAAAAAAAACTGAAACAAGAATTTAAGGTCTTAGCGTGTTTCACAAAGGGTGTAAATAATTTGCACAAAGATCGAAATGGAGGTCTAGATATATTATAAAATTCCAAAATAATAATGAAAATAACTGCAATAGCCTCATATCAAGAGGCTAATAAAAAATGTTGGAGATTTTTTGATTTCTCTTTTGAAAGATGCTAGTAGTTATCGAAGAATATTTTTCCATAGAATCCATAGAATTATATAAGTCATAAATTTCAACATAAAGTTATTTAACACATTCAAAGTCTTGAAATTTTAATATTTCGTTTGTTGGCTTTTCTAGAACTTAATTAATTCATGTTTATTTAATATCTCTGTTGCTATTTAGGCATAATTTTTAGCTCTTAAACTTATTTCAAAACTTGTTCTATGTTCAGGCGTTGTTTTTACAACACAAGCTCAGAACAAGCTTCAGAGCTGGCGTTGAAGCTGCTGCTGCTGTTATTGCTGCTTCTTCTGGTAACTAGAAGCATAGCAGCACAACGTGTGGGCGCATTCTTTATGACGAACAGTTACGAACAGCAACTGGTTTCATAGATTTTAAGTAACTCGATGCTGTTCAGCCAGTCAGCTAGTTCAATGATGGACTTTGTTGCACTAATTTTCAACTCCAAGTTAACTGAGTATCTATATGAAACAGGTGTATCTGTGATTATGCATTTGTATTCATTCTAAAATTTTTCCTTTGAATTGCTTGGCTTTTTCAATTTGGCAGCTAGGCATAAAAATATGAAAGCGGTAAACTTCAGGAAACTTCTAAATATTATTGACTTACATTAACAACGAATGAATAACATTTAGCTGTTGAAATATGTTGCATTTTTTAAGAAAGAAAAAAAAAAAGAAGATTTGGAATTATATTAAAATTTATTAAACTCTGCGTTAATAATGCTGGTTGTATTTGCATTTTAGGCTTTTTTATTAGCTTTCGCTGAGGTTGGCTATTTTTTATCGAGGCCTCTCGTATTATTTGCTATAATATATTTGAGGCATTTTTTATTTATTTGCTGACATTTTATATTTCTATACTTTTTCACAAATTTACAAAAATTGTAGCAACTGTTTGGAGCCGCGTGAAAAATTAATCGTATAAATACAGTAAATTTTTGTTTATTATTTTTGTTTCTTCTTATTTTTCTAAAACTTGTTAAAGAATTTCTTAGCAAAACATAAATAATAATTTATTTGCATATCTTTTTGGGGTGTTATAAATTTTAATTTTTAAAAAGTAAATAATTTTGTGTTTGCATAGCAACAGTTTTTTGATAGAGTACATAGTACAGCTGTCTCAAATAAGTTGGCAAATTAAATACGAATATTTCAAACTCTTTACACAACCTGAAAATTTGAACAGCTGGCAAATTAACACGAATATATTTCAAATTCTTCGGAAGCGCTAGGCTTCCTAGGCTCCCTAGTTTTAATTTTATGTTTGTTTAGAACTTAGAACTAGAACTTCATTTGATGAAAACAAAAACACTTTGCATGATCTTTAGAACAGAATTAAAGTAAAAATTTTTTTATTTACAAGTTTTAACTGAGCTTATTCTTTGGAATATGGTATAATACATTGATATCAGTGCCAATGATTGATTTCAATATACAAAACATTGGTTTCAATGTTCAATACTTAACGGTTAAGAACGGTTTTATCATTACATCAAAGAAAAGTTCATCGATTTGAAAAACATCTATAATTCCGCATTGGTTTTGCTGAAGTATCTTCTTAAATTAGAAATTACAGAAGATTACTGATGACTTGGTGTAGCACCAAATACATTTATAAAAGTTTTTTGTGAGCTCTCTCTTTTCTTTCTATAAAAAAAAGTTAAAAAAAAAAAATTCAATAAATGCTAAAACAAACAAAACTTCTTTGTAAATTCTTGAACAGAATGATGCCTAAAATGTTATATTAATGTATCAGTTCTTTAGGACAATCAACTTTTTCATTCGTTCAATGTATCAGTTCTTTAAATTTAAGAACTTTTTGTGTTAATTTACTTTAAAGAAACTGCTGAACTAGTTTTATTAAACCAAATCTTTTCCGAAGGTTTTGCATAAATTTAAAACATAAAACAATGTTTCTTCGGACAAATTATCTGTTTACTGAGTTAATGAATTCTTTACACTAGTTTAACGAATCTGTCCTTAGAAAAAAATCACAATTTTCTTAAACTAAAGAAATGATTCTTTGGCTGCAAGAAGAAGTTTACATCAAATTAAGGAACGTTTTTCATTGCCACAATGAATGTCATTTTAGAGATTATTTCATAGGTGTATAACTTGTTCTGATACGTCCATACACTGGAAGAATTCTAGTGAATGAGTCATTGGGAAAAAGTTTCTCTTTTTTCAGTTCATGCGCAATAATTTTGATAAACAAAAAGCAAAAAGAAGTGCTCTCAGTTGCTTTTGAGTTTTGTTTGGTAACCTGGGCACCCGAGTGCTTCAAGCCCGGTAAAAGCAAATGTAACTCGAGCACCCGAAAAAATACCTGGTCGCCCGGGAATGGTCCGTGTAATTCGAGCTACCCGGGTAGCCCGTCTCGAAAATCGAGACTTTAGTAAAAAGTGATAAAGTAAATTAAGCCATAATTGTTGCTCTGAAACAATATTGCAGTCAAACTTGGATAAATATAGAAATGTGACGACTGAAAGCTTTTAAAGAAAGCGGCACGGAAAAAAACTAATGCCCTAAGAATTGATTATCATAACATGGATTTTTACTGTTTTGTTCGCTAGCTGTGCGTCCGTAAGGACAACCTTTAAAATTTACAGGGCAAGATTTGCGCTATCAAAACGTAAAATTTTTCTTGTCATGATTTTTTCAACCCAAAAGAAACTATGTATTTTTTTTTATGATAAAAAAATTTGTAATATTATTGTTATTGCAAATTGATAAATAAATGCCTTATAGAATCTTTACCCGAACCAAGTTATGAACTGCATCCTAGACAAGCTTCACATGTCAGTCGAGCGCCATTCCACACCCAGGTAACAATTTCACCTGACTAAGCCTTGATTTAAACTTCCTTGGATAATCCCTTAAATAAGTTTTAAACAAGGTCTATGCACCAAGAAAAAGCATATGAAAATAATTCTATTATTCAAGAATTTTTATAAAGTTTTATATATGTTTTACATAAGCACATGAATAAAGTTTTAAATAAGGATTTATTTTAAGGCTTATTCAGGCACTTGAAAACTGGACAAAATATGATTGTAATTTAATTGCTATAATGTATATTTCTGCATGTTAATTTTAGTTAATTTTTTGGATTTTAGACTAAAATTTTGTACATTTTAAACATTTTTTGTACATTTAGCATGGTCATCCCAGACTAAACTGAAATAATTTCAAATAAGCACTTAATTTACCGGCCATAAATTGCTTCGATAGCCCTGCGGTCTACACATACAGATTGTCAGTCAAGTATTCCGTGGTTCGACGCCAGACATATACAACTTTTTGTGTTCTCTGTTATTGGAATAGAAAACGTATGGTGACAATTTTTTTTATTATAAAGATTTACTTTAATAAAAATCTTCTTGAATACTTCTTAAAAATGTGTCCTTGTGTAAAGCTGTATAAAAGGAATTATACCTGAGTAGAAATCTTTTTGAATACTTCCTAATATGTATCATTAGATAAAGCCTAATGTAAAAAATTATACAAGAAAATGGAATTTTCGAGACTTTTACCAAGGTTCTTCCAAGCAAAACTTGAATAATTACTTTTATACAAGGCCCTTCCAAGTTGTGTTGGAATAACTTCAAATATTTTGGTGAAATTGTTATCTGGGCAGAGAATTTGCTAAAACGCTTTTATAAATTGCTTACAGTTCACTGAGCTAAATGTGTAAACTGTTATTTTTAATTTGGTACACTATAATGCAGTGGAGCTCACAAAATTTAAAAAAGCGCCAATGATTTTTAAAACATAAAATAAAACACAAAATATTGCGCGTCGTGATTTTTGGCAAAGCAATTTATAAAAACAAAAACACATCTTGTGTGGTTTAAAACACAAGTAACGCGACAATTTGCATGCATTTATTGTTGTTTTTTTAGGTGATCGTCAACAGCGGCTTGTGATGCTGTCTTTTGTGTGTACGCACGTTTTTGTTTTTGCATAACACATAGTTCATGATAAAAAAATTTTTTTTTTGTATGGCGGGTCACGCGGGCAAGCTGTAGCTTGCGTTGTTGTTTTTGTAGGTGGTCTTGCGTTCGCATTAGCGCAAAAAGAAATCTCAGGATAGAAAAAAATTTGTGTGGCAGGCAACGTGGGCCAGATGGGCAACTGAATGAGCATGTTTGCTGTAATGATTGAATAGTGTTTTCAACAGAATATCACAGTTTTTCTACAGTACGATCAGCCCTGCGACAAACTAATAATTCAACCATGGAACAAGCAATAATTTTTCCTTAAATTTTATTGATTTGTGAAGTTTAAATATAATTTTTTAAGGCAGATAAGCTAAACATGATAAACTATAACTTTATATTAGATTTAGATTTGAGTAGTTTTAATGATGTTCTACATTTTCAGAAAACTAAAAAGAAACTTTAGTCTGTTCTTTTTAAAAAGTCAAAAACAGATTGAATGCGCCAGACTATATGTTGCCAAAATTGTTCACGACCAGCACAAAAATATCGTGTGCTACAGAACTGCTACTATTAGTGATATGTATATTAGTGCTTAATTCCACCAGTTTAAAAACGTCATACGAATATGTTGAATGCCATAAAAAAAAACATACAAAAAACAAAAAAAAAAAAATGTTTAAAATATTCTCAGTTCATTCTAAATTGCCTTTGTTTTTTAATGTGTTCCAATTTCAAATATATAGCTTGTTTACATTTAAAAAAGAGTGCTGTTTATATTTACAAATGTTTTCTTTGCTGTATTTTATAGCTTTTTAAAATGTAAAAACTGAAATAAATCACATATAATAAGAAATATCATTTCAACGCATCTCACTGACGTCACATTCATCCTTGTTCCAAAAACAGATACAAGAAATTTCATTCTTAAACATTTTAAAGTGACGTAATTTTTCATAGCATGCACTGATTAAACAGATAGAAATCACCCAAAATAAGCGCATTTTTATTTTTTTTAATCTACGAATAAGAAAAATCGCCTTCATATTCAAATAAACCAAATGTTATTAAAAATAATAAAAATTATATCTGATATGTGCTCCCATTTCAAATAATCCGTACTAAGCCACTGTAAAGTGTGCAAATATTAGCACTGTACAATAAATTCCAAAGTCAAAACTTGTGCAAACACATTTATTATTATTTATTATGCATGGAATGGAATTTGGCGCTACGTACAGAAAAGTAAAGAAAATAAAAACGAAAACGATACTAAAAAAATAAATAAAATAATTGATTCAAATTGGTTGAGAAATTTAAGGAGTGTGAAAAATAATAAGATAAAAAAAATAATAATAATAATAATAATAAGAACAGTAAACATTGCATATGTTTGTTGATAATTGACAGCGTAATGTTCTTTTTGCGCTACATTGTAAATCATAGCTAAACAGTGCAGTAACACAGGGTGATTCATAGGCATAGTCTGACAGTTATGAAGATGAACGCAAACTCAAATGCATCCAATGCAGTATCTTGCAGTTTGCATAAAGTTAAAAAAAAACATAAATTTTCTCCTAAAAAAAAAAACAGCATAATTTTAATGAAATACCAAAGTGTCAACATTTAGTATGTAATGCATGCAACTTCATAGCTGCATCTTGTATCTGCATGTTGTATCTATAGCTATAGCTATGCAGCTGTTTGTGTGTGTGTTTTGGATGTAGTCAGTGGACTGGTTGGTAATTGGCACAAAAATGTTTTTAAACATTTTGTAACGCAAGTCTTTTTAAAAAATGCACAAAAAATAAAAAAACGCAAAAAAATGTGCATAAACTGAGCAAGCGTTGACGATCATGCCAGTTGGACAGACAAAAAGCCAGGCAGTCAGACAGACAGTTTGGCGGGCAACAGGCGCACATAATTCAGAATACCACGATACGAGCGCGGCTATATTTGATGCAATGCACACATTTACAAAACAAAATAAAAAAAAAAATAATAAAAAAATTTAAAAAAAAAAATAAAAAACCACATTACAGCCAGTGAAACATTCCAATGCGATGATGAAGAGTCCAAGTTTAGTTGAACTCGAATGAAACTTCAGTAGCAGTAGTAGCAGCAATAGCAACCACAACAACAACAACCACAACAGCAATAATACTATATTTTTTTATACACTCTCTTACTCACAGTAAACATGAAAACGTGCACTAATATTGGATTTTGCGCTATAGAATCGCTATCGAGAATCGTGCAAGCGAACCTTAAGCAAAAAAATAAATAAAAATTTTAAAAAAATGTTCACAGCAATACTTTGGTTGAGCCTAAAATAGTTGATTTTATTGCTTTTATTTTCAACTTCTTTTTATATATATTTTGTACGCACGCATGGCAGCTATAGCAACTAACTCTTAGCGTGTGTTTGTTATTGCAATAGTTTCTCCTAAAAATTTTCGATTTAAGCCAAATTTGTTGGTATTTGCAAAATTTTAATGCTCATAATTTTCACTAAATTAGCTACGTGCGGAGAGTGCAAAATTTTTGGGTCTAATATGTATTGATAAACGAAAAAAATAGTAAAAAAAAAAAAAAATAAATTCAATATGAAAAAATTTCATATGTTTCATATCAAACTCTGTAACATTAGAAAAAAATCCTTTTATAGTAAATAGCTGTAATGATCATTACTTAATTTTATCAATATTGTTGTAACAATTTGTTGTAACAACAATAACAATGCAGCAATGAATGATAACGATGTAGGGAAAATGTAGGACTTGTAACAATTTGTTGTTGCAATTTGTTGTAACAATTCGTTGTTACAATAATATTGAAAAAGTTAAGTCCTGGGCCCTGTTGCTCAAAAAATACAAGTCTTGTATTACAAGTAAAATACTTGAAAAAATAAAAATTTAAAAAATATGTAATACAAGACTTGTATTTTTTGAGAAACAGGGCCATGATCATGTTGTAACAATTTGTTGTTACAATAATATTGAAAAAGTTAAGTCCTGATCATTTCAGCTATTTGTTATAAAAGGAGTTTTTCTAAAACTCTACACTTAATCTGAGAGAATAAGAACAACTATTTATTATCAAGTGCTTATAATAAAAGGGATGGCTTTTGAAACAATAATTAAAATAGACCTAAGATATGAAAAAAAAAACGAATACAGTAGAGACTCACAAAAGTTAAGACTCGCAAAAGTTAATTCTACGGAAAGGTTAACCAGGCTTCTACCACCACAGGAGACTCTAAAAAGTTAGCATCAATTGATTTTGTGTCAGAAACAATGATGATTGACAACAATGAAAACAATGACAGATGATTCAGATGATGACAATGTTACTGAAAATCCATGGGTGAAATCAGCTAAGATGATAATTGATAGTCGCTGTTTTGGTTTTCGTTGTTGAAAACGACACCTAAATTGCTGTCACATGAATCCATAGGAAAAACGTGATTGCGAATTTGATAATCACCTTACATGGGGCAAAAGCGATGATTTTGATTTTCAACTATCAATTATCACTTTAGCCAATTCCACCCCAGAGTTTTTCTCATACAACGATACAATATGTGCGGTAAATACACTGATGAGTACAATGAGAAGTTCTCAAATAGACATGTTTCACAGCTGCTTGAACTACGATAGGATATAGTAAAATAAATCGAATATAATAAAATCGCAAAGGTTACAGATTATTTCACTAGTACAAAGACCAAATAAATGTCATCCGAATAAATTTTTTATAGCTATTTCTTGTATTTATTAAGCTATTGTATGAAATTCATATGGAAAAAGTCTGAAATATCAAGAAAATATACATATATTATATGTTTGTAAATAACATATACTGCTTTTTTTTATTTCATGTATATTTGTATATATAAATCACACTATTGTCCGTAAAAAATTAACAATTCACAAAAGTTGACAGAGCCAAAAACAAACTGGTCTATTAATGGTGTATAAAGTGAATTTCACACTTATATTATTTCCAACATATGAGGGATCTAGATTCAAAAATGGCCAAGTCCACTTTTTTCCTTTTTGAGAAAAACACGAAAAACTGATACACACACTGATACACACAAACTGATACAAAGATAAAACTGATATACAGATGCATTAAAATTCAGAGCTTGGAAATAACTCTTAAAAAATTTTGCATTTAATTATAAAAGTTAAAATTTACTTTTAATTTATATGTATATATATATATAAGTTAGGAGTTAACTTTTAAAATACAAGAGTCTCAAAAGACTTATATTCATAAAAAAAAATGGTTAAAAAAGTCTTTAAAGAATTTAAGTCTTAAAAGTTAGTAATAAGAGTTATTTAAGACTTTTTTATTTAAAAGTTTCGATAAAAGTCTTTATAGAAAACAGCTCTGAAAAGGATTTAAATAAAGTTTATTAAGCATTTAGCTTTACTAATATTACATTTTTGAAATACATTTTCTCTGCTCAGTTCGTATATTGTTTAAAATAATTTAAAGTATCGAGAAAGCTTGCTCCACTGACACTGGAGTAGCAGAACGACATGTATAAGTTCGCAATTAAATGCACATTTTCGTTCCAATACTTCAGCACATTTAAATTTAAATTGAACGTGTTTTATTATAACATTTTGCTTCATTGTAGCACATTCTGATAAAGTCTTCTTTCTTTTCAGTCTTATTATTTGGATTGCTCCCATATATTTCCTAAACCTCTTCTAGTTTTGATTTTAGCTTATCAGAAATTGCCGTTAAGTACGCAGGAGATGCTGTTGTTTTCAATGAAGACAAAAATTGGTAAACATATACAAAATGTCGGAAAATTGTTTTCCAAAAGTATCTGCATTTTTATTTTTTTTATATAGACCCCACATATACAGGTATTCTAATAAATAGAATATGTAAACATAAGTTCAAGTTTACTTTAACTGTTGAGCTGAAAAGTTCGTAGGATGACACATAGATGGCGTTACTAGAATTAAATACATATGATTTGTGGTTAGTATCAACCCTTAAACGACACTTGTATAAATTTGACCGTGTTGGATAATTGTTTCGTGAAATTGTGAGTGAAGCAACATTGTGAGTGAAGCAACTTTTGTTATTGTAAAAAAAAAAATAAATAAAAAAGAATTTCGTGTGATTGAAGCATTGCTTTTTAGTAAAAAAAAAACAATTCAGCCAGTAATAACAAATTTTTACATCGATATCCGATTTTACATCGATATATCAGGAAATGCGATGGAAAGGACAAGGCTGCTCTAAACAAGCACACTGCGATATCTACTACAGATATTTTAGAATTCGGATGTGGATTCGTCGTTAGCCGGAAACTACGCCACCTTGTTTCCCGGTTCACACCTGTGAACGAAAGATTGGCCACGATCCGCATCAAGGCAAAATTTTTCTACATTAGCCTTATTTGCGCGCACGTCCCGACGGAGGAAAAGGACGAAGCCGTCAAGGACGCTTTCTACGCTAGTCTTGAGGACGTATATGACCACCTTCCGGACCATGACGTGAAAATAGTCCTCGGCGATTTTAATGCGAAAGTCGGAAGGGAAGGCATCTTTGGCTCCACTGTCGGTCAGTTCAGTCTTCATGAGACCTCCACGAACAACGGTCTAAGACTGATCGACTTCGCCGCGGCGCGAAACATGGTAGTTAGTAGCACCAGATTTAAGCACCTCGACATCCACATGGCCACCTGGCTGTCCCCGGATCAAAAAACGCGAAACCAAATTGATCATGTTGTAATCGACGGAAGGCATGCCTCTAGTGTTCTAGATGTGCGTACATTTCTGGGGGTCAACATTGACTCCGACCATTATCTTGTTGCAGCCAAGATCCGTATGCGATTATGCAATACGAAGAACATACGCACAGGAATGCAACGAAAGCTAGATGTCGCTAAGCTGCAATTACAACGGACTGCCGAAGCCTACTCCGCTCAACTCTCGGTTAAGCTCAACCAACCAACCTCTGGACTCGACGACGCCGGCGGACTTTGGACGCATATATCCCACTCCATGCGCGCTGCCGCTGAAGAAGTCATTGGTTTCCGGCGCCCCCAACCTCGGAACCAATGGTACGATCAGGAGTGTCGCATCGCGACAGCAGTAAAAAAACGCCGCATACAGAAAAACGCTGCAGTCAGCTGCAACGCGAGCCATGCGAGAAAACTACCGCGAAAAGAGGAAGGAAGAGAGACGCCTTTTCAGATGCAAGAAAAGAGAGCAGGAAAAGCGTGAGCGTGAGGAACTAGAGGTATACCAGGGCAAGAAGGATGCACGAAAATTCTATCAACAGGTTAAGCGTCTAACCCAAGGTTTCAAGCCCGGAGCATCCACTTGCAGAGACGAAAATGGAGATCTGTTCTAGCCAGCACTTTATTAATTGTTACCAGTTAAACAATACAAAAGTTGTTCAGACCAATATGTTTTCAAAACTTATCTCTATCTGGCTTGTTCCGTGATAGATCAAAAATTATCTCTATGGGAATATCATATCTTTAAGAGTAAAGATAGTAGAAGTTATTCCTATATAGAGCACATCCTATCTAAAGTAACTACCTTTTATGAGACACACTCAGGCCACTCAAACCCTTTTGTGATTCCTGGGGTCAATTATTTCCTGATCTACATATGAGATATTAATAATGCTGAGAATTTGGTAAAGACACTGCAATAGTTAGGAATTCAGATGGCTAGAATAATGTTTAGTGTGTCAGAGTAGACTCCTCCCTCAACTAAGCCATTTAATTTTGGCCAATCAGTATAGATTCTATGGTATTGTCTTGTGGTAGGTTCCCAAGCGCTCCTCCTATTCATTTTTAGAGAGTATGAGCGATATCAAACTTCTTGTTAAAAAAATACTATTATCTTTATAAAGTATATCTTTCTATTTTTTATTTTAGTTTTGTGTGTTGTGATTATTGAATCACAAACACACACATCGTATATTTGCTCATCTAGTTCCTCAGGCAACCCCATCCACTCTATTAGCTTTAATGATGTGTATTGAAACCGTCAGAAATACTATTCGGTCAGGAACTTTAGCTGTTGTTTAACAACTAATATAATTGCTGGCCATCATCTACTAACCCTTTTGGGTAACACAGGAAGTACCATTCCCTCGATTCTTATTTATGTGGTTATTGTTGTTCAGTCTTAGAAGTTGCTGTAGCTGACATGCAAGCCTATGTCTTTTCGGTGCTCAGAGCCCTTTATTCTAGTGAAGTATCCTAATGTCTACACACTCTTATCAACCATACCATTTAGTAGACTATAGGCCATGGCCTATTACAGGGACTATTGTAACTTTAACTTTAGTATCGGGATTGTTCAAATGATTGTTCATTTTCACGACCTATCTCTCTTTCCTATAGGAAATATTATTACTATTATAACAGTCTTTCAGTGATGACGAGATGTTGCACGAGAAGCCAATTTCTAGGGTCTTCATACAACTACTATTGTTCTAGGACTCCGCTGGGGTATGATTCTTTTCATCGTGTCTGAGATCCTATTCTCTCTGTCATTTTTCTGAGCTTTTTTTCATAGAGAACCCCTGTCGTAGAAATTGGAGCAATATGGCCTCCTATAGGAGTCCATGCCTTTAATCCTTTCCAAATTCCTCTTTTAAGCAAAGTCTCTTCACACATTTTATTTATATCTTTAACAAGATCTTTAAAAATATATAAGGTAAATATATTTTCTTACTTCAGGGATACCTCTAAAAGCATCATAAGATATAGCCCCACTAAGTTTGTACAGTATCATACATAAAAATAATAATCTTGCATATGTCACAATAGTACTAAATAACTTTTCAGGTTTAGCGGTTTCATTTCTATGCATTCAGATCAAAATCATTTTTTTAAGTTTTATTATGAAAATACGTAAAAATTCGAAAACGAAATATCTTCAGCAATGATGTGAAACCATTGTAGTAACATTTGCTATGTGCTGTCCTTCTCTTGTTGATTTTAATCATAATTTCTTTTTAATAAACTAAACTTTTGACTTCAACAAGTATCTTTAACTTTTTGACATAGCGATAAAAGTATCTTCGAGTAATTTAAAAAGTATCTACATACCTATCTCGTGGATCCAGCCAGGTAGTATTCTTCGTATTGTGATCGATGTAATAGATCTTCCCATCAAAATCCTTCGCAATGTCCCAGCCATCTGGCAGCGGAAATTCACCATGGTGCGTATGATGTGTTTGTTGTTGTATTTTTGGCATTATCTTAATTTTTCGAAATTCCTTTGAAATCGTAACGCAAACGTTGATCTCGTTGTTGTTGTTGGTGTTGGCAACGACAGAAACAGCAAAAACAAAACAAATGTTGACAACAACTACCGCGTTGATGTTAAAACACACCAAAAAATGCGAACACTACAAAAAGCATAAGCGACGAGGCCGTTTCGGGGGGACGGCGGGAGGTGTTCGGCTAACCGGGTTGGTTTTGACAGGGTGTTTCGTGTAAAAGGGCCTACTCAGAGAGTCAAATGAGCTGCACTAAGCGAGAGTCTCCGTTTTTGGGGTCGTACAAGAGTGTAAAAGCAGGCGCGCGACTTTTGTCGAGTATTTTTCTTTAACTTTGATTTTTGTGTTATTGTGATTGGTGTGTGAGTGTAATTGTAAAACAAAACAATTTTAATTATTTTTACAGCAGAAGATATTTTTTTTTGCTTTTATTTCATGGCTGTTGTTTTGCTGTTCAAAAAAAAAAAAAAAACACTAAAATTTTTCATAAATGTAGCTGGTGAAACATCACACACACATAAGCACGAGTTTTTTTTATTTATTTATTTATTACAAAATTGGAGCTCTTGGGCGTTGTTGTTGTAGCTGACGTTACGTTTTTTGTAAAAAAACAAATGTTTTGTGCTTTTGGTGAAGTGTATTTTTTTTTCTAAATTTTTATTTTAACATGTGAAGCTTTAGCAGTTCGTTGCTGCAGCTTTAAATTTTTTTAGCTTATTTTGAAGTAGAGTTATTTTTGTTTTTATTGCTACCACTTTTAAGTAGCTTAATTTTCAGTTTTGGTGAACTTATTAATTTTCTTTTTCAGCTATTTTTGCACTTTCAACACTCTCTTTTAGCTTCGTTATCGCACAGCTAGTTTTCTCAGTTTTATCATTTACAACTTTTATTATCAGTTACAATAAAACCAACAACTTATTGAGAAAGATATTTAATTGATTAAAAAAAAAACTTCAATTATTTAACAAGTTTTCTTCTTCTGCTTCTTTTTTGAAACCCACAAATGTTGATCACGATTTCGTTCGCACACACTCAGCTAATCCGGCCTCTCGTTCACACTCGTTCACCTCTGCAGCGGCGTTCAACGCTCGCTATCTCTTTCACCGCATTCCATTCCATAAAAAAATTATGTTTTTTTCTCAGACTTTTTTCCTCATATACAATTCATGGCCCGACTTTCGTACTAAGGAATTTATATATTTTTTTTATAAGAAGTCTTTTAGTCGTTTTCTTCTTATTGAACGCACTTTATAGCTCGCACTTTTTGTATCCACTTTATTGAAATATTTGTTTTTTTTGTTATTATTTTTTATTTAGCTAATTTAAAAATTTTTCTATTCAAGTGTTACATGAATTTGTCAGCCACGGCCGTGTGCTTGACTTGGATTGCTGCGCGGTGTCACAATCCGTTTTGACGCAGCGAGGTTTGCAAAGTGAACTGATCGTCAGACCCGCGGTAAGTTGCTGGCCAAGCTGAGCACCAGTACCAACACCAACATCAACACCACTACTTGCACCACAAAATCTGGTAATGGTGTGAGTGTGTGTGTGTGGACTCAGAGAAAGATAGCAGAAGAGAGAGTATGATGTTAGTGTGTGCTACTAAATGAGAGCAAGAGCCTGATTAAACTGTATGCTAGGCATTACCATATCAATACGAAAATATTTTGACAAAAATTAAAGTATTTTGTATTTTATTAAAACCTTACATTATCGGAAAAAAAATGTTCGTTAAGATGATCAGGCTTTGTATACAACTTGGAAATTTTTTGAAGAATATAAATGCCAATTTGTACAGTCAATTTTTAATGACGAAAAATAAAAACAAAATCTGGCATTTAAATAAATTTCATATTGAAATTTCGTCGCATGTAATTTTCCGAAAATTTTTATTAAAATTTTATTTCATTGTAAATACTGCTTTAATTTTTTTATTAATAAAAAATACACCTAATAAAACGAACGTATTACAAACCAAAAAAAAAAAAAAAAGCAACACTATGTGTAAGCCGAGCAAAGATATAACAGGTATTTGAAACACCTTCAACAAGTGTAGCAGCTTCAAGAAAACAAAGGTCAAGAACAAGTAAGAGCAGCAAACGGAGCAAAAGTAAAGTTTTTTTGCTGAACTGAAGTGGGAATTCTTACTCTTAAGCAGTCACCGAAACAGCTGTTATAACTTTAAGCTCAAAGCAAGCATCAAGGCATTATAAAAAAACTAAAACAAAAAAATTTTCACAATTGTTGAACATCGAAGTTATAACGTATCGCCACTGCTTTGTGTTCTTGTTAACGTCAGAAAAGCTTTCATTTGTGCTTATCTCTGTTCATATGATCAAATTTTTCATCAATTTTCGGTCAAACACAATAGAACAATGTACAATTTCTTTGTAATTTCCACAATAATAAAACTTATAAAAAATATAATGTGCTATATGCTTTTTTCATAACAAACTGCTATATTATAAAAAAACCCACAAAATTTAAAAGAAATAAAAGCGCTACGTTACGTCGGGGGGAAGGGGGGAGGATTTTTTCAGGACTTTGTAATGAAATGTGACGTATTTTGTCGAAAATTGGCCAAAAACATGTAACGTAATTTATGAACAGCACCTTGTTGATTTTGGCCTTGACACTAAAAATTTGGCTTTTTTTCTTAGTCGTTAGATTTGGCCTATTTAATCTTTTGCTCAACGGCGGGTCTACAAGGCTGGTGTAAAGCTGCTTCATATAATCTCTACGGTTTAATGGCTTCTTGTTTTGATTAATCAAATTATGAGTGTAAGAAGAACATAACTGTTAAAAATTTAATCTTCAAAAATCTCTAGAATATGCACATGGGCCAAGGATCAGTTTCACTTGATCAGGACATTATACTGCACTTCATATTAAGCGTGTCGACCCCTCCTTCAGAGCTGTTGTGCAAGGCTTTTTCGGCATTTATAGATCCTTCATCATCACCCTCATCCATGTCAGACGATTGATCATCGCACAAAACTTCCTCTTCAAAGCCAGCGCTATCATCTTCGCTTCCGTCATCACTATCTACTAGCTCTCCTAAGGCAACAGCATTATCTTCGTACTCATCACAATACAGCAAGAATTTTAAAATTTCATCGGCAGCCATCTACCTTCAGAAATGTATTTTAATATTCTAAAATATATAAAAATATAGTTATAACGAACAGAACAGCCAGAAAAATGAACTTATGCGCCGCTGTAATCGAAAAATCGTATACTTGCGATAAAAGCAATAACTGACGCTATAAAAAAAAACAGACGAAAAGAGAAAAGAAAAGCTCAGCAAGTAGAAAAATTAAAAAAAAAATAGCTGTGTTCGTCGATTCAACGAAGGTTAGCTTTGCTGTACTATTTATCGTTTTTAAGAATCTGCATTCATTGAAATTTATCTTTCATTTTTGTGTTTATTCCAAAACTAGCTTCAAATGCTAAAAACACATTCATTGCCTTAGGTTAGGTTAGGTTAGTATGGTTAAGACGGCTACCCATCTCGTTCACTTAGGCCAAATAGGCCCCTTGTGATACCTGTCTCCGTTGAGCCATCCCGTGTATTAAATGAATCTGTCGATTTTCTTAGGATCTATCTTGGAAATTGAAGCGGGGGAGTGATAGAGGGGTCAACTGGTGGTATTTAGTCTCCTTCTACTTAGAGCGGGGCAGTGCAGAAGTCGTCTGCTTCAAAGCCTAGGCGAAGAGCGCGAGCTCCTGTTAAGCAGTGTCTGGTGAGTACCCAACCAGAATAGAGAGATTTGGTCTTCCGAGTCCCAGTAGGGAGGAGGTGCGTTTGCTGTCGTAGGAAGGCTAGGTTAGTCTGGCTGTGGCGCAGGTGACCAGGTTATTCCACCGCTCATTGTACTGGCGCAACGTGTTTCGACCGCATTGGAGCTTAAAAGTGTCTAAGGGTATACCTACCCTATACTTCCCTGGAAGGATAGCGGCGCTCGTACCCTTTCTAGCCAGTTCGTCAGCTTTGCAATTGCCTTCTATGTCCCGGTGCCCAGGCACCCATAAAAGGTTGATCCTGAATTGCTCAGCAATCTCGTTAAGATGCAGCAAGAGATTTACTGTTTTGAGTATAGGAAGTATGGAGTTTAGGAGTATGGGTGAGGTGCTGTACTACTTCCTTCATGGCCAAGGCCTCCGCTTGGTAAATGAAGCAGTGATTGGGTAGTCGGAAGGAGTTCTCAATCCGCAGGTGCATGGAAAAGACTCCCATAGCCATTCGCCCTTCGAGCTTAGAGCCATCGGTAAATATAGATAGAACTTTCAATATTAATAAGTATTGGTGGCTCACTTAAATTCAATAAATTCAATTTAATTTTCTTTATTTTTTATCCCTTGACATTGACTCCAACTACCCTTAAAATATTAAAGTAAATTTTTTTGAACTTTTATTTACAGTAAATATATTAAAACACATTGTTATTATGTAAAAAATTTCGAATTAGTTATAAAAAAATAAAAAAATTCATTACATATTGTAATAGAGAGCTCGTATATGGGACAGGGTATTATAAGTTTATATTACTACTTTTTGTTTATTTAGAGTACATTTATAAAAAAAATTTTTTTTGTAAATAAACACTATTAAAAAAAAAAAAAAAAAAAAAAAAATATGTTTATGGCCCAATCCATATAGTGAGGCCTGCTTTCCCATTCCTGTCGTGAAGGAATGCCCACATTGTATTTTTTGACAAAGATTACCTCTGGTGTAATCGACCGACCTCCCTCCCCCACCCTCTCCCCTATGCCACTCTTCGTCACAAATGCTGGACCCCCTCCCACATCCTAAAAGTGTTTCATAATTTATGAACAGCCGCCCCTAACAATAGAAATTATGGCGAAAAACCAAGAGAAAAAAAAAAAAAAAGAATAACAGAGCGATAAATGCAAGAAAAGCTGTTTTGTTTTAACTTAAATTCAACTATTTGTTTTTTACGTAATGTTTAGTTTTGTCTTTAAATTGAAATATTATTTAGTATTAATTTTTACAATGACGTATACAATTTTCTTGGATAAAACTCAATATTGCAGAATCAAGAAATTAAATAAATGCATTGAACGTATTCCATAATTTTAATCTTTCTTTATTATTTTTTCTTTTCTTTATTCTTCGTCGAATCGATGAACGTTTGTTTTTTTGTGTTTGGGTAAAATAATGTAAGTGAAGGTAAGATTTTAAAAAAATTTTTTGGTATATTTCCATAAGATAAAATATTTAGACAAATTCTAAATATCTATATATTTTTATATGTTGTAATAAATTAATTTAAAATAATTTATATCAAAAAAATATTTGCGTCTGGCAAGACTTTCTTAAACATTTATGTGTATATTGAAGATTATGAGTATGGCACAAAGAACTCTCAGTATGATTCTTGCTCATTTCTCATAAGACAGCAATTCTATCTAACAAGAATTGCTCGTTGTTATTCGTAGAGTAATTGTCTATCTAGGCGAAGTTTGTTGCATACCAGCTAAAAAAACCTCAATTAATGCGCACACACAGATACAAATTAATGGGTGCTGCATATGTAGACATACATATAGACACACATATATTCACAATGTAATTTAATTTATTCTAATTTTCTATGCTTTAATAAAAAACAATTTTAGTTGATCTTTAAAACAAATAAGTTTTAATTAATCAAAATAATAGTAGCATGTGGAAAAATAAGACGTCACTAATAAATAGCAACAACAACTGCCATAGCGGTCAATCAATAGTAGCTAGATTTAAATCTAGCTGCTCATACTTGTAGCAGTAGCTGCGACCGACCATATAAGAAAATTTATATAAATAAAAAAAAAAACAAAACACAATTTTTATGTGCTCGATCAACATTCCAACAAAGCTACGCATTGCGGCCGCATACAATTAAGTCGCGGCGCTGCAATCGTTTCAAATGAATGAACTCAAATTGTGGAAAAATGAGCAAAAGTTAAAAAAGAAAACAAAAAATAATTCAGAGAGGCAGTCACATTAAAGCGCTGCTGTATCTGTGAGATACAATTAAGCATTCAACAAGCGGGTCGCCGCTATAGATACTTAATGCGTGTTTGTTTGTTTGTTCCAGAGTTCGAGGCAAACGCTATCTGTGTGTGTGTTTGCGTGTGTGTGTTTGTCTGTCTGTCTGTCTGACTTGTTCACCACGCAAGTGCGATTTGCTCTGAAATTCCTTTCGACAACAACAAAATACACAGCATGGCATAAAATAAAAACAAAGCATACAACTAAAAGAAAATAAAAAAGTAACTCATGCATTCGTTTGTAACTCAGAGTATTGCTCAGTGTGTGTGTGTGTGAGTGTGTGACTTTTGTATCTCTTGCCTATTATGCTTGGCTGCTTGATAGAAAAATTTTATTATTTATTAAATAATTTTTCTCATTTTTTTTTTTTACATATTTTGAAGAAATTATTTTTGGCAGCATTGCCAGCTGTAAGAACAAATAAAAAATAAAAAAATTAGTTTTTCATACATTATCAGCTTTGTAAACAAAACAACCAGTTTATTTCGACTGTTAATTAATTGGCGCCGCATTCTTGCGATAAATATGAAACTTTGGAATTTTTGAATTTTTTCCTTCGGCATGCGCTGCACAAACTGTTTGTTAACTAGAATCAACAAACGAGCAACAATTTAGCAAATTTTTGATTATACGACTTTATTCGTTTTTTTTTTTGTTTTCTCGTGTGTTTATTTTTGCTTAGTTTTGTTGATTTATTAATTTTATGTTTAATCAAAAAAATTTTTTGCAAATAGCTGCGAATTTTTTGCTTTATTAAACGATACAATAAATGAATAAATATTATAAATACAAGGCGTATCACGTCGCACTAAGCTGACCATGACAGTAGCTGTCATTCCTTTATTTTAACTTGGCCTCGCTCAAGGACGTACCCTGAGATTTTCCCATAGGCTTGGCTTATTAAATTTTTTTGTTGTTTAAGAGCGCTGCAAAAATGTGACACGCATTATAGAATGTGGTGTATGACATTTATGATGGACTTGGTATGGAAGTTCGTAAAGTTAATTTTAAAAAAAAAATATTTTCATTCTATTGAATTCAGACCTAAGCACACAATAAACTTCCGAGCACTCTATATAAAAAAAATCTATATAATATAATAAAGCCGTTGAAATTAACTATGGACAAGATCCATTACATTTTTACAAAATTAATCGAAAATAGAGTTGTAATCTTTATAAAAAAAGAAAAAAAAATAGACAGGGGAGGGAAAAGGGAGGGCACTGCCGGCCTAAGTGAAAATTTAAAATGATGAATTAACAGTGTTTTTTTTTTATTTTCTGAAATTGATTGCATTACCTACCAAATTATTCATATACAGTAGTTTTCCGATTTAACGAACACAATGATTAAAATTAAATGACTTATTTTATACTTAAATGATTAGAAGTTGCATTTTAAAAAATTATTTTATTGAAATAAACGTTTGAAGTGATGAGAACGTGCTTTGAAAGTTTTTCGAATGGAAATCAGAAATATTTTTTGGGAATTATTAAAGTTACAACGATTGAGAAAAATACGTTTTTCGATTTTTTACAATTTTATTTTCTTTGTGATGGAACTGCAATAAATTTTGAATTTTGTTTTTTTTTTATTTTTTGCAGAAAATAGCACAGAAAAAATTATGCTGAAACCATCCATGCTAATGTTTTTTAAAATTTTGGATGTTTTGGGATTTTTTTCGTAAAAATACTCAAACTCAAAATATTCAAATAGGTTGATTTCTAGCAAAAAAAAAAAAAAAAAAAAAATCATAACCACCAGGTTATTCAACAATTTTTTGCATCTGTATTAGATATAGTTTAAGAAAATTTTTCCACAAGATTTCATTTAATGCTTTTCAAAATTTGGATTTTTTCTAATTTTTGCAATACAACAAGAACGGAGTTTTTTCGAAAAGTAAAAAATCACAACTCTGGTAGTTTTCGTCAAATTTTCAAGTTTGATAACCTATTTTAAAGAAAAATTAATTAGAAAACAATCTCTGAACCAACTTTTTGAAAAGTTACACTTATATAAAAGTTATTAGGGTTTTTTGAAAAAATAACACTTTTTTCCCATATTGCTAAGTACTGACATGTGCTCGGTGCAAGGGTTCCCGTGATACTAAGTACACGAAATTTTATTTACATTTATTTCAACATTATCTGTAAGTATCATGTAAAAATCGATCGCATTGATCGTGGTTTTATGTTTAGTAGTACTGAGTTTTCGATCATTGGACATACCATAGTGAAACCTACCGCTTCATTCAAAAATTCAGTTAGTGGTAGATTTTGATCATCGAAAAAACCGATTAAAGATTTTATCATCTTAAAAGGTTAAATTGAAATCTCCACTTATTGTTAGTATCATAGGTGCATCGCCAAATTTTTCGGTAAATCTTTTTTCTAGTGTTTAAGTATTTTCTTTTGAATAAATCATCAAATTTTTAAAAAATTGTTTGTCCTTCAATATTTCTTCTGTACACACCTACACTCTATCTGCCACCCTTCCGGGATCCCCATACAAAAAACACAAAAACTGTTAATTACAGTTCATATCTCTCACCGAATTGATAATTTAAGGGGTCAAATATGTGAGCTGGGCTTATTATTTTTTTGCCACCCTTCTCAGATTTCAATACAATAAAGTGATGACATTAACAGTGTTGATGATATAACATTGCTGACGTAAACATTTCTGACGTTAACATTGCTGACGTTAACTATGTTGATGCAAATTCATAACTTTACCCCTAGAAAAAGTGCTCAACGCGTCTAAATTAGTTTTCATTTCAAAAATTTGCTCCATCCTGGTTGATTTTCTGGCTCCGCACATGATAAAAAATACGGTTTTTTGGATTTTAGAATCATTCCTAATTTGACAGTTTTTCGTTGCAGCCGCAGTCAATGTATTCAAGCTATCACCGTGACTTAAATATCAATAATAAAAAAAAAAAAATTATACAATTCATACAAAGCCTCAAAGAGTCAGAACTAGTTTTTTTTAAGAATAGTATTTCTGCACATGCATTTTTATAAAAAAATTCTTTTAACTATTCATAAAATTTTTTAATAAAAATATGCACAAGTAAAAATAGCTCTATAAAAGGGACGTTACAGTTTTTACTGTTTGAATACTAAATCTGATGAAACTGTATACCGAATTCATTTATTGATATTTGAAGCCTCTGAAGTATGATAAAATCGATTTCACTTTAAAAAAAATTCCTTCGACTATACTAAGAAATATGAAATTATTGTTATAGCTATCTACTTAAAAATTCCACTGCTATTGAGAAATAGAGTTCAAAAGAATTCATTCAAATTAAATTTTTACAATTATTTAAAATATGCTAAAAGAAAATATGGAAAATACAGCTTCTTCATTAAAAAACCTACTTTATGAATAAATGCTTTAGTTTTTTTTTATTAACATGAAATAACAATAGAGTCCAGCTACTACAACTTTTTTGCACTTCCAATTCGGAGTATGATCCAATTCAAAACAACGACCCAAAAATCATTGAAAAAGGTCAATGTTATGGATATGAATGACCCCAAACAAGTTAATATGGGAAAAATTTACCCACCAATGAATGGGTTGCGCTCAAGACGCAACAACTAACCATGCATATACATTGATCTAATTACACAATTGTTGTTAATCTACTTTTGAGTTGATCTTTTGACTAATTAACAAAGAAAACGCTACAATTGTTAAGAATTATTGGCCCACAAATTAGATTTAAGAACAGTTGCAAAATCTTCGGCTGCAACTGTTAGAATAAAAGAGGCGTGGGATGGTTTATTACCTATTTTTTTGCATGAACACAATGCATTCTGACTCAGTTAATTATTTTGTTTGACTAACGTCAATACATTTTCTATAGTTGTGTCGGGATGAAGATGTGAAATAAATATATTTTCTCTCCTCGACACTGCCCTTAAATAAACTGAGCCTATTAGGCTCAGGCCAGCTCACATATAGCCTAATAGGCTCAGTTGGAATTAAAATTTAACTGTTAGTAGCTGGAGTACTATAAGAAGGTGACGGTGAAATAACTGCTAGCATGAGAAATGCTTGGAGACGTTTGTACATGTTTTTGTTTTTGCGCTAAACGTAAATGTAAAGTTAATAGAAAAAAAAAAAAAATTGGAACTGACGCTTTTGTAAACTTTTCATTTTACTTAATTCCATTAATTCCTTCACTATAGAAGCTAACACTTCAAAAATCTTAAATATAATTTCAATGTTTCAGTTCTAAAAAGTTAATTAACTTTAATTCAATGTATCAGTTCTGTAGAACAATGAATTGGTTACGTTCATTTAAGGGAGGTTTTATGCAAAAGCAGTAAAAATTATGGCTATCTTTAGACGATGTTTTCTAAAAAAGTTTATTATATATGAAAAAATACCATTTGCATGTTAATTTTACATTATTAGCTTAAGTAAAAATTTTTTTTGTTCGTTAACATATATTTTTTATATTTAAAGATGGCGCTGAAGTTGGTGTCCTTCAAAAAAAAAAAAAAGGTGAAAATCGGCCCACATCATAGCTCGACTCCAGATTGTCAAAAAAAAAAAAACAAAAATGCATTTGAAAATAGACCCCTGAATGCACATCTTGTACCAAAATGGAATGAAAATATGGAAAATTATGAATCGTTGAAAAAAAGTCGGAAACTTTACGTCATTTATGACCATATTGTTGCATGTAAAAACTAGACAAATTTTTCAAAGATGCTCATTTTGGTAAAAGATGTGTAGCATAACACTACAAATAAATTAAAAAAACTAAAATCGGACGATTAGTTTGTTTGCAGTAGTGTGGGCCGTTTTGAAAAGTATGTTTTGAGAAAAACACATTTAAAGCTTAGAACTTTTAAAGCATCAAAGCGGTCAAATCCCAAGTCAGAACTGATTTTTTCTCAGTCTCTGAACTTTTTCTCTATAAGGAATGGTTTATATAGTATATGTTAGGTATATACATAGAAACATTCCATACACATATTCACTCTTACATGCACACATGCAGCGAACATCATCGCTTCCCTATAAGAACGAACTAACTTGTTTTTAAAAACAACTAATTAAAAAACTAATTTAAAGTAAACCAGTATATGAACTACTTTGAATTATATGAAGGCGCCAACTACTCTGATTTTGACATGTTTTAATTGCAAATTTTTATTCATTTATTCATCAAATATTATTAACTTTAGGCCATCAGTAATAGTTTTCAATTTGTTGTTTTAAAGTCATTAAAAAATAATTTAAATATAACTAATTTAACAAGTAGTTGAAAATATATGGAGACGGAGCGGACATCACCATACAAAATAAGTTAGTTCGTTCTATGGAAAAAAGTCAGAATTTCAACTAGTTGTGGTTGACAAAAAACTACTTTATCAACTACTTTTAAATTAGTTGATTTTCCTACAGGGTTAAACAGCTCCTTCGATGTGTTGGATTGATACTCTGGCACACCGGGCTTTAAGCGCTGTGGAATCTGTATTGATCTGTATTGATTCTGTATCTGTATTTGATTTGAAAATTTTTTTTACATATTCTCGAATAGTTTTACAACAAATATCAATTTAGAAAAAGTTCGATTTCCAAAAAGTTATTTGCATAAAACCTCCCTTAATGAATAAGTTTTTTAACTTAAGTAGTTTTTCTTTAATTTAATGTTTAATTCCTTGGGACAATAAATTTTACCAGTAGTCCCGTGAGACGTTAAAATGCTAAAATAAAAAATATCTAGTGATAGGTTGTTTTGTTTTTATATTATTGACTATTTTAAACATTTAAGCCATGTAGTAGTTATTACTTATCATAGTATTATAACAAAAATTTATCACATACTTTTAGGCATCACAAAGAAATTTGTTTTTTCATAGCAAATTGTTTCAGCTCTTTTTAAAAATTTCACAATGCTTAAGAAAAAAGTAGACCTTATTGCACATCTACAGAGCGAGACTTTTAAATTGCTTCCATGGGCGTAGCAAGAGTAGGGCAGGTGAGGGCAGTTACCCCCTGAACATTAGAAAAATAAAAATGTTAGTATTAAATTAAGAAATTCAAACATTTTTTCCTTATAATTAAAAAAATTTGAATTTATTAATTTTTATTAAAGCTAAATTTATTTTTTATTACAAACTTACGGCTGACTCATTTTTTATTTATTTATCAGTCACATGAAAAAAATAATTGTGCTCACCCCTGAACAACATCCTGGTTACGCTAGTGATTGCTACGCTATTTATGAAAATCGCGTCTACAGTATAGATTTGATAGTCGTCACAAAAAATGCACTTTCGTAAAAATAATATAGATGGATAGATAGATTTCTTATGTCAAAGGTGCTGTTTTTTGAGCTTATGATCTCTTTTGCATTAGTTCAGTGAATCTCTTCTTTGAAACTAAGAACTATTTCCTTGATTTAAAGTAAGGACCCTTTGGAAGTAAAAAAAAAATTATATAAATCAATGCTCTTCATTGTTTTAACAAAAAGTTTTTTAATTATAATGAACAGTTCATTGGCGTAAAAACTTGTTCTTATAACTAAACAAAGAGATTCATTAATTTAAAAATTAACCCATTTTAGTTCGACAACTTGTTGCCATTTTGAAAGTAGCTTAATTATGCCACTCTGATAGCAACTTTCGTCCCTATTGGCAAAACACTTTGACGTTCGATTTTCACAAGCTTCTCTTGAAATTCAAATTGATAATGAAATTCATTGATTCAATGAATCCCTTCAGTGGCTTAAAGAAAAACGTTCTTTGATTTAATTCACTTTTTCTTCCATCTAAAGATCGATCTCTTTCAATTAATATATAAGTCCATTGATTTCAATGTATTTACAGTTGAATGAATCTTTTCTTTGAAAGTTAAAACTATCTCCTTGATTTAATGAATCGACTCTTTGACTATAAGAAAAAGTTTATAAAACTTAAGAGCAGAGATACATTGAACCGATGAACTAGTACATGGGACCAATTCATTAAAACGAAGAACTTTCTTTGAATTTATGTACGTTTTTGACTAAGTGTAGCAAAATTATTAACCGTAGACAGATGGTAATCACTTGCCAGCTCCGGACTATAAGCTGTATGTATAAGAACTTCCCAACCAAGCTCCGGGAGCTTCTGGAGAGTTACTATCGATATGTGTACCCTAGCGTTGCCCTGATGGAACACAGTTTCTCTCCTAATGGCAAAAGCTAGCCGCTTCTAATCGATTACTTCCCTTAGATGATTGAATTTGTTAATAGTACAGGTCCAAATTAAGACTTTGGCCGTAGAGTAGAGGTACAGCTCATCAGCCGTGGCAATCCCACCAAATACACAGTAAAACCTTTATGACCGTCAATCCTGGCTTGGTCACCGTTTGCGTCGGCTTACCGTGATTCGACCACTACCGTTTTTGCTTGGCGTTGTTGTAAGTGACACACTTTTCATCACCAGTCACCATTCGCTTTTGAAATGGGCGGACTTTGTTGCGATTCAGCAGCAATTCAGATACAAATTCTTTTCTTTTTTCTTTTTCTATCCACTCCTATTCAAGTGGATCCGAACCCTTTTTTGTGCTATGTTTAGCTCCTGGTTCATCGAAATAATGCTTGCATGACTGTCGGACTTGACGATTTCAATGATTTTATCAATATATTCGGCAGTAAGTCTTCCAACTATCGAGAATCGATGAAACGAAAATTGATAATGATTGGCTATTACAGTATTATGGGTTTAAACAAAATTCACATTTTCAGCCGCCTGGCTTGTGTTTTCGCTTTTATCAAAGGAAAACTGTTGACACGCGCTCAAACAAAACTGAGTCAAGCAATCAAAAAACCGTCTAAGTAGCTTTTTTAATACGAAATCTTGCAAACGCCACTAGCGTCACCCTATCGCACTTAAACAACCCGAGATACAGATTACAAATCCATCTATTGGAAAAAGAATAGATTTCTTTTTACTATACCGATATTAATTTATTTATCTTAAGCTTTTATTCCTAAAAATATTTTGGAATATAAAAGCAATTTTTAATATAGACCTTATTATATGTCGGGGTATTTTCTTATGCCTGTTTGTTAATAAAAATTCTTAAAGAATATCAACAGTTATTCCATACGTAAACATACAAATATGTTTCTTTATTGTACACAATTGCAAAGAATCGCGAAATATTTTTTAAATATACAGAATGCGAAAAAAATAACATATAATACTGTAACTCGTGTTAATTAAAGCGCTTAAAAATTCTTTTGCTGAAATGCAGAAAATTTTAATGCGAATTTTGACTTAATTTAAACGGAATTAATTAAAGCATGCAATGAAAAAAAAGAATTAAAAAAAAAAAAAAAATATGTAGCAGTCATCAATGCTTCAACGCAGATACAAATCTTGCAGATACGCGCTAAATTCTGGCGCGTTGATGTCTGTGAAATTAATTAATTTTTTGCTAGCATGTTAGTATGTTTCAATGATTAACAGATGAATAAATAAAATAAAATAATTTTAAGAAATATATTTAAAAAAATAAACATGTTTTATAGTAGCTGACCCAAAGTCACTTAATACGCAAGCACAAATTTTTATGCGTATTACTTGAACGTATTACATGAACGTCTCGAGTAGATAGAGATCAAAGAATAGGCAAGACACAGTATAAGTTATATTGTTAAATATCTCACATGCTGATTATTGTTTTGATGATGATTTTTGTTATTTAATTTACATAAACTTAACCGGTATATATCAGTAATTTAACTACTAATGAATTATATATTTAAATATTTTATTTTTGCTTATTTTAAGTTTATTGTAATAATTTTTTTTTAACATTTTCATATATTCTTCTACTCATATGCTTTTAAAAGGCATACATAAGTCTCTGTCTTCCACATTTTTAATCACTTATATTTATATATTAGTTATATATTTTCACAATTTTCTAAAACATTTTGCTAAATGCGTGTTTTACTTAACGAACATTTATTGTTTTTCACATATTTTTATATATTTCGAAAACAAAATCTTGCGTAGAGTTTTTGTTAGAATATATTTTACTCAATTGCTGCCTGCTTCCTATCAAAATTCAAGTTAACCGCTCTGCTAATTTTACTAAATTCACTTATAGCAAATGAAGAGAATTGCAAAAGTCAAACATTTGTTTGGTTTCTTCTTTTGTATTTTGTTTCGATTCCGTTCTTGCATTTTTATCTCTATTTGTGCTGATGAAAATTCAACAACGTTGAATACACCAAAGAATACACTTTAACTTCAACAATATTTTTCGGTTGATGCATTTGCTAGCGGTGTATTGGTAGCACTGCGCTGGTGCGTGTATCGGCTTAGACAATTTTTTATAGCTTGTGTACTAGCGAGTATTTTTTCAGTGTTTAACAGTTTGAGTTAAACGAAGATTTCAACCTAAAATGTTATAATTCAAGTTATTTATGTTTCTTTGAGCTTTATTAACCTCGCTTTCGTCAAATGAGAACGAAAGTTGACGCTGTTTTTGCTGCGAATGCTAATAATATGTAATTTGTTCTTCTTGGAATATGACCCAACAATGATTTCAGAGATGAAAAATTTTTCGACCCAAATATACAGCTGCGGTCAAAATAATTGTTGTGTACCCACCGCAAATGAAAAAGGAAACAAAAATACATTTATTTATTATTGTGGTTATGTGTATTTTTGAAACAAGTTTCAAAATCATATTAGTGTGAAATAACTTAAAAACTATAAATAAAATAACATAACTTAGACTGAAAATTAAAACTAACTTAGAAAACTAAAACTAAAAATAATTTAGACTGTCAAAATTGTCATCTTACTACAAAAAAATATATTTATATATATTATATATTATTTAAAATATATACATTTATTTATTATATTTATATATATTTATATTGAAGTGAAAATACATATATTTAAACGAAATTAATACTTGTTTGCGTAGCATTTATTCGCAATTATTGCGGCGATTTAGGAAAAATAGAAGGATACGTCGTAGACAGTCGTGTCGTTGCACACTGTTTTTTTTTTTGCCATATATAGAAAAAACTCACTCTCCAAAAATTTTTTTTTGAAGTGAATCTTTTATAGCCGCATATACAACAATACGGCGAGCTAGATGGGGGGTAAAACCAATGTAACGAAATAGTTCTTATGAAAACAACAACACAGCAATTCGCCGCACTAGTTGTATAAAAACGAAAAAACTACTATTTAAATTTATTTTTTTTTATATTTTTGCTTCCACTGAGGATGGAACACAGTACGATGAGATCCATTGTCGGCTGTTCTAACCACTCGGCAACGTAGACATATTTAGTTGGGTAGCTCATACTTATGTTAAATCAACAATCAGTAGTTCTATCTCTCTTTTGACTATATTGATTAAATTCGTGAAGTGTTTCGTTCAATACTCTGAAAGTACAGTACGGTCTAAAAATTTGAATCTGGACGTAGCTTTTTTTCAGAACATTAGAATACTTTTAGGCATTTCTCAAATTGAGTGTTGATAAATTCAGATTGGTTGCATTGATTAATTTGGAAACAGCACAGCTGCAATATTAACGAATGCAACTTTGAATCTAAAATTTGTTTTATTATTAGATCTGTGAATTTCCATATAAATATCGTATCTTTTATATAATTCAAATGTAGTTTTTAACTCACATTTATATTAAAATAAAAAAATATTCGCATGCTGTGGTATTTTAACACACAAAATACTGGTAACAAGTTCTTCCATTACCGAATTAGCTGCCAGATTACGTACGATATGTTGGTCGAAAGTAAAACATAAGAAGGATATGTTACTAAAATATTGTGCTGAAAATTAACCCACCCGGCCAAGTTCGTTTGCAATCAACTTTTATCGAAGAAAAATTTTTTATTTTTCCCTAATTGGTGATCAAAAATCGAAAGTTATTTCATACCACTGTTATCGCGTCAGTAATAATAAAAGTAAGTCTGAAAGTGCCAAAAAAGTTATCCGAAAGTATCCACATTACAATAAAAAATTTAAAAATATAATTATCTTCACATTTGTGTTGAAGAATTAATCCCTTTGGAATTGTAAACGAATAATTTTTCGAAACATAAGCGAACCTTTGCTTACGAAGTAACCGTTACGTCCTTCAGCGTATCTTTTTCGAATCGTAATCGATATCGAATTCGATCATCGCGAACTATTTGTAAATTTTTATATTTTCGATATCGAAGGCGGATTGTGGATCTTTTTGTGGATTAAAAATGTGGTATATGTATATGTATGCCATAATGGAAATTAACTCTGTAATGCCACATTTTTTGTTTGCGCTCCAAAAACCAGATTAGACTAATTTGTTGAGGAGAAAATCTAATCTGAAGTTCGTTTTTCATTTTGATACTTCGTTCATTTGTTACAGGTGAAAAATTCGATTCCTCTAAGAGGAGGGCTTGAGCATAAATACGAAAAATAAGTAGAAATGTGCGATTTAAATTTTTAATAGTCAAACAATTATGAAATTTTTTGGCCACTAAAAATTTCATTAAAATTTTTCAAGGTCAGCAGGATTATTTTTTGGCTATGCAAACAAAAATTCTTTGATAACGAGATAACCAACGAATTTATGTTTGTAATTATATAAGTGCCATTTTAAATTATTGGCCATGAAAATAGCCAGGAGTTATGGAAAAATAAAGAGTCTTTTTAGTCGACCTATAAAATTTATATTTATGTAAGAAGATCCCCCTCTGATTTATATCAGTAAAAAAGATTTAGCACTTTAGACTCAAAAAAAGTGTATTGAATTCAAATATAATATGCATTTGATAATCGTTTTTATTAAATAATGACGCTGTGATGCTATTTATGCAAAGTCACACCAAATCAAATGAATTTCTTTCATGCAACTGATATGGTCTTTTGCTTACTTTTTTTCCTTAAGCCATACAGTGCTTACCTCATCCCATTGCTGAATAAAGTAAAAGTAAATTTTATGAAAGACAACGAAATGAAAAAAAAAATTAAATACTTATTGTGACGATCCTTTTTCGGCCGAGGTGTGGCTCGCCGGATTCCAAGGTTCGTGACAATATATTTAATATTTAAATCGGACACAAAATCAAAAAATAGGTTCTGTTACAATTTGAGACAATTATTTTATTCTTACGACGACTAACTTAAAGCTACAATGTATGCAACCGAGCTTATCTAATGAACTTTATTTTATTAAAGATTGCTTGTGATTTTACTATTGAAATTTAGTTGACGGAGGTGAATCGACTGAGGAGATATTTCGACTACAACCCCAGCGATCCGAGCTGATCTAATGAGTTTTATTTTATTAAAGATTGCCTGTGATTTTACTATTGAAATGGGTTAATAGAGGCGAATCGACTGAGGAGATATTTTGACTACAACCCCAGCCATGGCCGAAAAGATACGAACAATGATTTGTGGCAATGATGAAAATGAAGTAATACTATTGAAACTGACTTATAACGTAAATGTAGTAATGTAATTATTGATCTAAACAAACAAAAGGTATTAAATATACTAAAGATCTTAAATATTCTGAAGTAAACTGCGGGGTGAGGAGGTCTGATTGTTATATAAGGAAAAGGGGAATCAATAGGATTAGTTTGACTTAACTGATGAGATATTTCGACTACAAACCTCAACCTACAACCTACAACCTCAGCGTTGGTCGAAGAAAAGGAAGAGGTGTGGAACTATTTTGATCTTTGAATGTTTAAAATATTTAATATCAATAATAATAAAGTTTCTAGTAATAAAATATTATTTGCAGGTTGATACTCTTGGTTCTGTTGTGCTGCTGCTCGTATTGGTTATGCTTGTCCAGCGTTTCGGTTGCTATGACCGATGTCGTGTTGGCAGCGCTGCAAGCTGCTGGGGAAGTTGACCGTATAGGTTCTGCGGCGCTTCTACCAACGTTGGCTGCGCAGTCCACTTGGCGTCTCTGCCGACGCTGGCTGCACGGCTCAAGTGACGCTTGTATCGACGTCGATGAATCAGACGCACTCCAGGCGCAGTTTCTGATATGACGCGTACGCTATATAAAGTTTCCGCACTACTGGTTGCACGATTTAGCAGCTGCTCTTATGACGACGTTCAATTTGCGGCTGCGACTTGACTTGCGTGACTTGATGGCTTGCACGAACTGCACACTCTGACGATTTTCACCAACTGATCATGATTTCTCTCGTGTTGGCCCTTTAATAATAACTTTCGTCTGCTTATTCTTCCTACAACGCTTGTGTTGTATTCGTTTCTCTTTTCGTTTGTATGATCTTGCTGGACTGGCCTACATGGCATTTAGCACGCACCAAGGTTGATTTATAAGGTTGTCGCAAGGGAGAGAGCGAGTACCCATAATTGTCAAATCGAAGTTGACAGTTCATAGAAAATCTGCAAGTGCTCTCTATTATCATCCGTTTTTCTTTCGTAGTCATTCGCAAAATTGGCTGGTTTTGACAATTATGGGAACTGAGAAGAGAGTGCGATCAGCCCTGCGACAACCTTATAAATCAACCTTGGCACGCACTTGGGCCGTGGCCACGGCAGAATTATCAGGTAAGCTCAAGTTGGAGTAAAAGGAAGCTGTATATCAAAATCGGCTGTTCGAATTTAAGTTTTCTTATTGTTGTTGTTGCCTTTATCATTTGACGTTTAGCGTTCTCACAGCTTTGTTGGTGCAAAACTTGTTGTTTGAGTAGCCATTTAAATGTGAGCCTACCTTGTTATTGTATCATGGCCGTGGCTTGATGTCTGTACCTGGTGCACATATTTGTGTGCACATCAGCATCATCCGATTACCCCGTTATTGCTCGTGTCTCTCTCATTTAACTCGGAACTCGTTGTACATGAAAAATAAAACAAAATAAATTTTAGTTAGAAACTGATGCAATAGTTGCCTACCTTGCGAGAACATTATACGTAAACGCATGAGGTACGGCTTCTGGGGTAAGGCCTTGGAAAGCTGTTTATTATTTTCTTTGAATAATAAGAGTCCTACTTATAGCTATTATTTTCCCACATAATAAACTGCCATGACCTGATTTTAACCTTTTATAATATATCTGAGGTTCTCAAGCTAAATAGTATACTGAGAGTTCCATAGGTTCTCTATCAATAACGGAGAAAATAACGGAAAAAAAACACACGGAGAAAATTCCTTGCGTATGATTCATGCATAGTCGGCTCATAAGTCTAGATGCTTTACCTGGTTTTCAAGTCATACGAAATAACACTTAAATAGTGGTTTTTACTCACGTGTAATGGCATTCTTATGTATTATTCTTGAATTGTCTTGCACATGAAGTTGTTATTTGCATAAATCACATTCTAAAATTCATGTTTTAAGGTCATATTACTCATGAATTTTGACAAATATTTCATAAGTCATATTTTTGCGAAAAGTTATGCTACATTTACTGAGGAACTATTCCATAACTCATGTTTTATGTTTTTCATGTGCAAAATGCGCATGATTGGTAGCTACAAACGCTACGAAATCGTTGCATAATTACCACAAATAAGATTTTTTCAACAAAGGTGGCGACTGTGCATTCGCTTCATTTCGCTGTATCGATTTGGTGAAATTGTAAAGTCAAAGAAAAGTTGCGTATGCGAGAAAAAAACACTAGAAAGTTTATTTAAATATTAGAACAGCGCCCAATAAAAGCGCAATAAAAACAAACGAAAAGTGTAAGTGAAAGTGGTTCTTGCTGCGACTTCGTAATATTCATCGCTGTGTCAGTCTGTTCAAAGCGCCCAGGAGTAATTATTAATATGATTAAATATTAGCCACCGTCATTGCCAGTGTCAGCGTACCACCGCCGCCGCCAACTCTCGTTGCCCAGAGTCATCGTTGACTCCACCGTCGTCGCTTGTCCGTCCAGCAAGTCGGTCCGTCTTTGCTGAGATTCATCTTAAGGGGGTGTATAACAGGTAGGTTAATTTTCTATTATTTTATTGAAATAAATACAGTTTAGGGACCACGCTCGTTTTCTTTTTTGTTTTTTAAGATGTATTTGGACCTCCGTCCCTCATTGCATAGATTCATCATTGCCAGTGTCAGTGCAGTACCGCCGTCGCCAACTCTCGTTGCCCAGCATCGTCTTCAACTCCACCGTCGTCGCTTATCCGTCCAGCAAGTTCGTCCCTGATTGCTGACATCCTAAGGGGATGCGTTTCCAAAACCTTTTCATTGTATAAATATACAAAATAAGGTTTGTATGAAAACAATTTTTTAAAACCAGTTTGGACACAGTCCGAAACAGTTCGAAACAAATTCCCTTTTGTAAAAGTAGCTAGCAATTAGCAATTAGCCAGCACAAAACAATTCAGAAGATTGATTTATAATTTTTAAAATATAATTTAAGGTGACATTGCATGTTGGAAAAAAAGGACTAAATGTAAAACATTTATTGTGTATGACTATAGTACTGAAAGGCTGAAAATGGCTTCATTTTTCAACGCCACCTAGCGTGAAGAAGATGCATTAAAAAAGAAAATTTTTACATTTCCTGTAAAACTTAATTTAAAAAACAAATTTAAGTGTGTGTCTTATGTAAAGTCTTACATAATAAATATTTTAAATGGAGTCCTTTTTTTCAAACGTGCAATGTCAACTTAACACCATTCTAAAAAAAAATGGATATATTAATAATACTGTCATAAGGATATCATTTGTAGCATTTGTTAATTTCTAAATAAAAATAATAATTAAATAAAAACATTCTCATGGTTTTTCCTTATGCTTTGCTATTTCATGTGTAAGTAAAGCACAATACGTGAGAGTTGAAATACTTAATTCATTCGCAAGTAACCTACGATTTCATTAACATTTTTCCATTTATCATGGGTAACAAAACCATGGTGCTTGTGTATAGAGCACATGCACTCTGTTTGGTTGCAAATAATTTTTTATTTTATGTATAAATAACCACAGGACATGAGTAAGGTTACCATTTAATTCAAACTTTACAGCAAATAAATTTTGTGTCACATTTCATAATTTATGTGCACTCATTCCGCTACTTATTTCTTAACCACAAATCATGCAACAATAAGTCAGATATCATGAATTCCGTTCTTAAGCATAAAATTATGGATAATTTTTGCATGAATTTGATAGCAAAATTCATTATTCCTGCGCTCAATTCTCTCCGTGCAACTTCCTTGAACTTATTTTCTTTTCTTCAATTCATGTTGTACATTAAACCTTCTTATTCACACTTAATCCTTATTATAATTCATGGCACAAAATAGTAACAATATAAATGTAATATAAAATAAGGTAAAAAAAAATTAAGTATGGCCTTCCCATGCCATTTCTGCCCATTCCCATTATCTATACTATTCTCTAAAATTGAAGTGTACATTTTTGTTTCCAGGTAAACTCCAAAAGTACTGGGTCGATTTTTATGGAATATGTTTTAAAATGTCATATTTGTGCTACAGCACAGCAGAGGGGTACTTTTATTTCGAAATATAAATACAAAGTATGTTTAATTAAAATGTTAAGTTCTTAAAGAAATTCTCCCCGATGCTACGAATTGACTGATCGTTTTCTTTTCACGTGCTTATGTTGCGAGAATTTCAATAAACTCTATGTTTTTTTTCTTTTTTCGCTCAGATAGCACAGCACAACATAATAGACAGATGAGTCACGCGCAAGGCGAAAAGAGAGATACATATAAATGCAGTGCTGAGCTGGCTGGAAAAAAGAAAACAATTTTTTTTTTATTTCGTTTGGCATGCATTGTCTTAAAGGCTGATGTCACACGGTGATCATTTGAACAGCGCTTAAAAGTTTTTATTAGAGGAAAAAAAACGTGTTAACATTCTATATGGATAAAAAAAAAACTTCCGTGGCGAATCCGCGGAAACTGTGGCCTGCTAGTATAATATAATCTAAGTGAGTAAAATCACTGTCTCCGCCATATTTCTGGACCCCTGTTGTCGTTCCTGCTGGGTTGCTGTAGCGTATCATGCGAGTATCATGGCGCATCCGCTCCGCATGGTGACCCAGTTGGAAATTTTAGAGAAATGAAAGCATTAGAGGTTAAGCATGTAATGGCAAAATTCATCAAGAATTTTGGTCCTTACATTACCTTTTTGTAATATAATTACTTTTCTGGCTAATATTTTAAAAAGTTTGAATATTTCACTTGAACTCTGCAAACACTACTATTGTTTTGAATGACTTAATTATGAATGCATTTGAAAAATGTTTAATTTCATACTTATACGCTTGCATTAGTAAACCTGTTGGGAAGTATATGATCGTTACTGTGCTTCTTGTAGTAACTATAGTTCTAATTAAACTATAATAATCGAATAGGACTTTGTTACACGAAGTTACATGTTTTCGTGAGAAATTCCTAATAACATTCTTAATCAGCAACCTAAAATTACCCCAACATCTTATTAATCTGGTAGTAATTCACCTATTGAATGTTTTGGCTTCTTATTTCTCAAATTATGCAATACATATTAAATCCTTGATATTAATTCATTTATAATATTCTACTTCTGTTGCCATTATCTTTTAGTGCTTCTTCAGCAGCAGTTGTGGTAAAGCCACCTCATTCAGGACAGACAGCAACATTCAATAAATCCTCAGTGAGCAGATTTTGCAACCTCTTGCTAAGAATCTAATTAAGACTTTCAGAACATTCGAATGCATTCTACGTAACAGCAAAAATAGCTTACATCTTAAATATTTGCTACTTTACAACTTAACAACCACGCCCACTTCATGTGCTTAAGATTTGATCGGTCGGTCGTGCAAAGAGCTTCTGGTGCTTGAAATAATCACAAATTCATTTGAACATTGCAATTTTTTTTCCATTATCACATCAACACAATCATCAACGGATTCACATTACGCCACAACCAAGCCAAGCCCCATGGCAACAAAAACAGACACTGCAACAAAAACAACAACGATGAGTAGCAGGAGCAGCATTAGCACCAACAGTGAAAACAACAACATTGCAATCGTTAGTAAAACATTAAAACTTAAACTAAATAGCAGAACACATGCGTTCAGGGACCAAAGCTAGTGCAGACCAGGACCTCAACAAGCATTGGCGCCTTTGCTGCTGTTGTTGAGTGAATTCGGAAGGAGGACTGAGGTAAATAAGAGTCTGCTTCCGCAGCAACAGAATTAAATTAAGTTCATTCGATTGTGTGTGCGTCCAGCTGTAAATGAAAACTAACTTGGGCTCATAACCAACTTTAGCCAGAGAAGAGTGAGAAAAAAAAAAAACTCAATGAAATGTAATAAAAACATGGAATGAACTAGAAATTAACTCTTTCAGCTACCTACTGCGGTGGCAAGCATTGCTGAAATTCGCATTCTGAGTTGTCCTGATGACTGTGCCACCAAAATAGACCACATGACGCAACATAGGACTGCGAGCATTCTTTGCAGTGGCAAAGCGGATTTGTTGTTAGCACAAGCATCACTTACAAAACAAAAAAAAAAAAAAAATAATAGCGGAACAATAAGGCACAACAAAAACAAAAATAAAATTTCAACAAATGCGACGCAGGGCATCCACGACGCAAATGTGCAACTATGTATGTTGTCGGCTCGGCGTCCACCAGCACCGTTGATGATAACAATATAAATCCTGCTCTAGAGTAACAGCAATAGAAAACATTACATGCCGCAAGCAGCCAAACTCCATTTGCTCTGTACACACCCAGACAAACTTCGATGACATCGTCCTGCGGCTTTCTCTGTCTATTTATCTTTCTTCTGTCTGTCTGTGCATAACTGTAAAAGTTTATCACACAGCTACTTTCTCTTTAGCTACTCACTGGTGTTTTACTTGAATTATTTTATGAACTTTATCTGTGTTTTATATTTTTTTTTTATGTGTTTTTTTGTTTTTATGCACTGCGCATAATAGTCAGGTGCATTTCTGCCACCTAAGCTCGTTCGTAGCTCTGCATGTATTACCAAGTGGATATGAATTTTTAATGAGGTTTCACAACTTTCTGAACACTTCCGATATAAAGTTGAGCAGGACAGATGGACTCTCTCCAGAGGTGCTGGTAGTGGCTGTAATTTGTTGTGTCAGTGAACAATTGTTGTAGTTTTATTTCGATTTACATAAAAATTAACTCGTTTATTTACTTACAAATCCTGCAGAGCGTTTAGCTAAACGACCTTACATAAATATGTAGCTTTGTTTATCTAGATAGTTTTAGAAATCTACAAATTGAAATTCTAATGCGCTACGCACAACATTAACAAGATAAATAAAGGAAATGCAGCTAACTAGGTGAGATTTTTGGTAACTATTAACATATGAATAATATTCTACAGAATAAAGGAATTTATTTGAGAATATAGATATTCTTGAAAAATCTTACATTATATTCTTGAATGACTAAACATTGCGAAAATATTTATAGTTCTCAAATTTTCTATGGCTTTGAAATAACTTTGGCCGTAGATCAATTATCTGAAGTAAATTTTTCTCCATCACATCAGAATTCATGTAGTTGGAGCTAGTAGTCAACACAAGGAATCTATAATATTTAAAAAAAAATTTAAATTGTTTTGAGAGATACAGATTGATTTCGTTTTTAGCTAAGTGATTAAACGTTTAAAACCTATGCTCCGCCTAGGAGCTTTAGGAAACGATGATGATGATGATGATTAAATGTAACGTCTAAAGTATTCGTCATGACTAGTGTCCAACCACCGAATATTTGGTTTTGGTTTCGGTTTCTACCCTTTTTGTCAGTTACGGCTGTTCTCAGTCTCAATACGGCTTTATCTGTATAACATTCGACAAAAATTTTTTCAAAAATTTTATTAATTTCATGTTTGTTCTCGTAGTACATTTTTGTAGAATTTTTATTTTCAATATCAAAAAAAGAACTTATTTAAAACAAATTTTTGTTTGCATATAAATTCCAAGTTTTGGTTTCAGTTTTGGGCGAAAACCTTTTTTCAAAAAAAGGTGTTCACACTTGAAAAGCTGCTTTTCATTTGACGGACAGTAGCCATATGTTTGTTATTATAGCGATTTGTTTCATTGTGCTTGGCTTAGCAAACAAATATCGCCTCATGAAGGTCACTCCACTTCACGCGCTCCTTGTATTTTTTTTCCATTTTCAAGAAGTTTTCTTATTAGGAAGAAAGTTTGTCAATCACAACAAATGAAAACAGACAGACGAAATGTCAAATATCAGTGACAACCTAGATTTTTGTAATAGATTTTGACTTTACTTCAACGAACAGACTTCCGAGCCAGGGTTGTTTTTTAACTTTTCAGAGTTTTTCGCTGAAAAGCAAACAAATATCAGCTTTTCATTTGACAGTTTTTCTATGGTGAAAAACTTAATATCATGTAGCTTTTCAGCTGAAAAGTCATTATTGCTCGAAAAGCGGCTTTTAGTGTGAACATACTATAATGTGAATTTCAGTTTTGTTTTCTAATTCTGAATTTTTGCTTATGTTTTTTGTATTAAATCTTAATAATATAAAATGCTCCAGTTTTTTCATTTTCAAAAATTTTTTTTTCTCTTAAGCGGACACCTCCCTTAAGCGGGCAAATTTTTCACTTCGGTAGGTGTCCTCTTAAGAGAGAGTAGACTGTTCATCTAAACCTGTATAAATGACGCAAGCATTGAGATGGGACGTATAACTTGCAAATATACCAAAATCTCAAGTTTTTCTAGCTCAATATATTCTAAAGCGAATTGAAGTAGCTCCACAGCACTGATTTTCCGAAAATATATATATTTTTTTTGCGGTCGGGTCAAAATTTGCCTTTCTAAAATTGTCCTTAACAAAAATACCATTTCCAAAATTGATCCTTTTCAAACTTCCCCTTTTTTACCCCTTACAATTTTGTTAAGGTGCATTTTGTAAAGTTTTGAAGTTTTGTGAAGGACAATTTTAAAAAAGGACAATTTTGTAAAGGACAAATTTGTCAAAGAAATAATGTATAGGAACAATTTCGACCCCAACCCATTTTTTCTCATATTTTTATTCAGTTCCTCATCCCAAATCTACAAGAAGCACAAATTAGTATTTAAATAAGCAAAAAAGTTTTTTGTTCTCCAAACACTAAGTAGTGGTTTGGGTAAAAGTTTGAAACAAACTCATGCTCACAATGAAGTATAAAACACTTTGAAGCTATCAGTTGAGCCATGTTTATTACATGTAAAGATAAATAATAGAAAACAAGTTGTAGCATTTTGGTCAGGATGAAGCACTATTTTTGTTAGGACATCTTTTAAAGACAGACGGTAACAACATAAAAACTTTTAAAGCTACTTTGAATTACAGAATTTTTTATTAATGATTTCAAACTATACTTTATTTCTATTCTTTATTTTCGCTATTCTTTATTGATATTTATTCCGCTGACATTCGGTTAAAATGGTAAAATTTTTTTGTTTTTAAAATTCACTTTTCGCTATTACAGATTCTTGATAGCTCATCAAATTCACTTTGAGTTATCAGAAAGTTCATGCAAGTCCTGTAAAAGTTGAGGTTATTGATGTTGCCTCGTACTGCATTGGCTGCTTGTTTCAAGGTTTCTTTTGTTGTTGTTTTAGTTTTTGGTTTTGTTCTGTCTGCCAAATGCATTTATTTATTTAGTGGGAAAAACAAAGTCAGTAAAAAACATTTTTAAAACTGCTAGAAGTTTTGTACTTAAAGTTTTCTACTTTTGTACATGCTGCAATCAACAACAGCATGAATAAAGTCTTCAAAGATTCTTCAAACAAACTTTTGGTTTTCGTTACCAAAGTCTTAATATCCTTTATCATTAATATTAAATGACCATATATAGTTGTATGTGTGTGCAATGATGTCTGGGTGTAGAGAGAAATTTAGTAGTAAACTTTGAATTTACTTAAAAGTAAAACACTTTAAAATGATGACGTATATTTCAGAGTAAATGAGTATCTAGAAGGTAGAATCTAGCAAATATTTAAATTATGTTTCAAATTTTGGTATGAAATATTTTTTATCCTATATTTTTCTTAAGTTTTTTATATTGCTTACATATTTTCTTAACTTTAAACCAGAATCTTTAAACTAGGTGGTTTTTGAGGAAGTTTATTACGTGTCTGAAATCCTGCATTTCTTCAATAATGACAGCCGATCTAATATGGTAGATATTACATTAAAAAATATTAAAATTTAATTGAAAATTTAAAATCAACTAATAAACAATTAAAATTAATTAATTTTAAAATATTTCAAATTCAACTCATTTTATTGGTTTTCAACTAACACAAAATTTCCAATTAACAAAATCATTTTAAAATAATTGCAATAAAATTGAAGTATTGCTTTAAGCTAATCATACCAAATATTATTTTTTTTACATTTTAATGAATTTATGAATAAATGTTGTGTCTTCTTCCACTATATTTGGGAAATAAATCTTTTATTTTAACATATTTCCATTAAAGAATGTTTATTATTTGGTTGTTCATAAAGTCATAATGGTTTTATATTTACAGCTTAGGCTCATCTATTTTATAAATCAAATCCATATGATTCAATCATACATTCGCTGTTTTTATAGATCATCTTCTCTCTTCTCTGTGATAGTTTCATTATTCCACGCAGGTTGAAGTCTTCACTTTTCTCTGCGAAAAACCTCTCAAGATGCTTTTGATAAGGTCTTCAATATCAAAGGTTACCATTCAGTAGTTTTGCTTTAGTGAAGGTCCTTATCTACAGTCTATGTCTTATTCAGATCTTCTGTGCTGGCTTCGCTTATTACATTTATTTCTTCTGTTTCCGATAAAATCATTAAAGTTATCATTAGATATTATAAAATCATCCTTGGAAATTCTACGAATTGTGATATCCTGTAAGAAAAAGTGATTAAAAATATTCTTTATTTATCAAGTTTAACAGTCTTAAGTTCTATATGCTTATTTTTATAACGGATTATTTTTTTTTGTATTAGCTATTTATTATATTAGGTCACTGAGTAAACTAATAAGAAAAAGGCACAAGTCCAATTCTTAGAATCATATTTTTCCACATTTACTAAAAGAGAAAATTTAGAATTAACATCAATTTTGACTTTTTAATGCTTTTTTCTATAATATTTAGTGATAACTTTAATTAACGTTTAATTGCTTATGAGATATGTTTCAGTCGTTTACATCCCTCTATAGATTTTTAAGATATAAAAATCAGAAATTGAAAAATAATTCTTACCATGTTATTTATATGGAAAATAGAAAATTGCGATTCTAAATATTATTATTAAGAGTTCCGGTTCTTACAGGCATCTCTTCTGGCCTCCCTCAATCTGTTTCAGAGGGGATTTTGAAAAAATAAGCGACTTTTTTAAGGGAGTCCGGGAGTTTTTCGAAGAAAAAAAAACATCTTTTTAAATTTTTTGTTTTGAAGCTGTATTTAATTTAAACCAACATTTTTTTCACATCATTAAAGTATAACTATTCAAAATTTATCCCAGACAGTGGAAGTGGAATTCCGCGAAAGGCCTTAAATTTGCGGTGAGCAAGATATTTGGAGACTGGTAAGTAAAGAGTTGTTGGGCGTTTAATCGTTGATTTTTGAAAAATATTATTTTTGGACCAAATGGTGGGCGTAGAAAAAAAATGTTAATTTTTTGGGCACAAAATTGAGGTCGTTTTAAATTATAAATCAAAAAGTATGCATAAAAAAAAAAATTGGACTATTAAACATCCAAGAACTCTTTACTAAACCGAAAAAAAATATTTTTTTATAGATATCTAGTTCACCGCCGCAAAATTGAAGGTTTTCGCGGCATTGCTCTTTTCTACCTTAGAGGCTGTTCATAAATTACATAACACATGAAGGGGGGCGGGGGACCGAACATTTGTGACAAAACGTGACATGGGGGGGGGGGGGAGGACGTCAGTTGTGCATTACGTCCCAAAAAATGTTTGAGTTCAGCTTTAAAAATTTAAAAATATTATTAAAATTTAATTTTATTGTTTAATTTTTTTAATTTTTTATCAATAAAAACCTACACTTAAAAAAAAAAATATACTAAAATCTAGGAAAATTTCTTTATTTTAAGAAAAATATGGAAACAAAATTGCACTAAAGTCTCATATCCCATATTAAAAAATGCCACTTTCCTCAGTTTAAGTAAGATAGTCTCCTAAAACTAATGATATTTCCTTAAGGCGGGACATGACATTCGCGGCAGAGAAAACAGACCTTGTCTTAAAAATTCATAACTCAGTCAAAAACAAATATTTTTCCAAAATTTTTTTTTATTATTGTAGAGAATTGAAGAAATTAGATGAAAAAAAAAAAAATCAAAAAAATATATTTTTCACTCCAACATGGTTTTATAGAGCTCCAAACTGGCGGCAGAGTAAAAAACGGGGCCTCGTGGTTGCAGCGCTGGGAGTTGCAAAAATTGTCCGATCTGGAAAAAAATGACTTTTTTAAATCTTAACAAAATTGGTTATCGTATGACACGAGCTTTTTTTTTCAAATTTTTGGTGATGTTTCAAATTTGAAAGTGTGTTTTTTCGAAAAAAATATTGACTTTAAAAATTCATAAAAAAAAGCTCGTGTCATACGATAGCGAATCAAGTTTAAAAATATACAAAAAAAAAATTTCGTCAAAAAATGAACCCGCTAGTGCCGCAACCAGTACGAAAAACATGGTTTCGAGATAAACACAGTAAACGAAAGTTTGTGGACAAAGAAAAAAAAAGGTTACCTTCAATCTGCCCTGCCTGCTTCGTACTGTATGCTTTCATTATCTTGTGTTGTGTTGTTTTTTATAGTTTTTTTTACAATCGTTTAGCAATTCGGGCTTCACCCTTCAACTAGGTACGAAATAACAACCACCAAAAGTCAGGTAGCAAGTAAAACAAGTATACATATACCAGCTGCCTTACGTAGGTAGCGCAAAAATTAAAAATGCTCTCTCACTAATCCGGCTGTAACTTTTGAACCCGTACGAATTATTCCATGAAATTTATTTTCTTAGAATCTTAAAAATATTTACTAAAATACAAACTTATTAAAAAATAGTCGATTTCAAAAAACTGCCAATGTCATGTAACCCCTTAATCGAAGGAAGACAAGTTATTTATATAAGGGATAAACTTAATTAAATGTAGAAAATTAAACTTTTTTCAAATAGGAGTTCCTTACTTTGTTTTATGAAATAAGTCTTTAATTTAAGTATAGTTGTGTAATAGATTGTAGCAAATATTTCATTTATTTGAATCATTGATTTCCTACATGTAAAGAGAGTCTTTACTTGCGGTTAGGAAATATTTACTTCGGTTAAAATACTTCATACCTATTTTAAAGAAGAAAAATATTGAATTCAAGGAAAAAAACATACTTGTTTCTAGGAAATATTTCGTCCATTTAATCCTTCTACGTTTCATTATTTGATTTTATTTAGAACAGAAACTTGTATATTTTTAAACTCATTGTATACTTACAATGGCCCCAACAGCGCGGATTGAACTCGGATCCTTTATATCGACAGCCGCACACTCTACCCACTCCTCCATTCAGGAGTTTGCTAGCGCAATGTTGAAACTTAATTACTATTTTCTTTGAATCCCCTTATGTAAAATTTTATAAAGGTCGTCATTGCAATGATTTCATATATGCACTTTATTTGAAAGCAATAAATTGCCTGGGTAGCCTAGCGGTTTATGGAGACAGTTTACCAACCAATAGATCCACGGTTGAATCCTGGGCTCAGGCAAAAAATTTTTTATTTTTTTTATTATTGAAATAATTTTTTTTTTTAGTTTTTTTTTATGATAGTGAATGTTTTTAATTTAATTCAGGAATTTCTAATGTTATTGTTTTCACAAACTGAAACTTTGTTTATCTAAAAAAAAAATCTAAGCTTGAGTAAACGTCTTCTTGTACACTTATTACTTTTTACTTAAATATAGGAAAAATTTACTGATATATATTTTAGGATAGTTTCTAAAATCACAATTATTGACTTAGTCTGACTAATATTTTACTAGTCGTCATGTTAAAGAATATTTTTCCTTAGTTTAACGAATATTTTCCTAAAATCAAAGGAGTTTACAGCAGTATGAATTTTATTACTTAAGTTAAGGAAAAGTTTTCTCAACTCTATTAATATTTTACTTGTTTCTTTTTAAGGAAAATGGCATCCTAACTTTTAGGATAAACACCTAAAATTTTGGGATGTGGTTACCTTACATTGAGTAAAAACTCATTGCATTGAGGAAATTTTATTTCAACTAAGGAAAATTTATGACTTGAATTGAGGACGTGACTTACTTGGTTTTAGTACGTGTTTTTTTTTTAGTGTAATAAGGCGAACGGATCACAAACCGAAAAAGACAGCTAAAACTATTATCATTTTAATCGAGCAAAGGTATAAAAGACATTTGAAACACATTCAACAAGTGTAGCAGCTTTAAAAATCGTTTTTTTGCTGAGCTGAAGTGTGAATTCTTACTCTAAAGCAGTCATCAAAAATAGCTCTTATAACTTCAAGTTCAAAGCGAACAATAAAGAATATAAAAGAAAACTTAAATAACAATTTCCACAATTGTCGAACATTCAAGTTATAACGTATATCGTCACTTGTTGGTGTTCTTGTTAAAGTCAGAAAAAATTTATTTGTATTTAGCTCTGTTCACATAGTCAAATTTTTCATAAAATTGTTGGTCAAAGACAGTAGAACAACGTGAAACTATTTATATAATATATAAAAATATTAATAATAAAACTTATAATAAATATAACGTGTTCTAACAAACTGCTAAATTATAAAAAAAAAACCCAAAAAATTTAAAAAAGTAAAAGTGTTACATTACGTTGGCGGGGGAAAGAGGGGAGGAGGGGGTGTTAAAGACTTTGTGACGAAGTGTGACATGGGGAGGAAGGTCAAAAATTGGCGAAAAACATGTTACGCAATATATGAATAGCCCCTTATCGACGAATATTTTTTGACCAAAATTTCAGGGATAAATGTTAAAAAATTTTTGGTCGAACATGAGCTACAGCTTAACTCATTTTAGCCCGCTGGTCGATTTTTCGATCACTAACTTTCAAATGAATTTCTGGAAAAAATAAAAAAGATTTTTTCAAACTTTTTCCGAATATACACGGTTCAGTTAAATGGAAATTCAGAAAAAAAAATAAATTTTTTAAATTTCCTGTGTTTACCTTTTCAGATAAGCGGTTAAAAAAAAATACCTTGTTTTGACAATTTTTGAAAAAAGAAAAAAAAAAAATATAAAAATGTAGTGTATAATAAAACTATTTACATAAGCAGGCAGCCAAAATACTAAAATATGAGAATGAGTTGGTTCTATGATCGACCACTTCGTAGCCGAAAAATTTTAATTCGAAAAAATCTTAAGCTTTGAATTTTCTTAATTAGATCAGTAATAACAAAATCTAAAAATTTCATTACGAAATTCCAACGCGTTTTGGTAGCGGACCAAAAGAGGTTAAAAAGAAAATTTTTTTTAAAATGGTGTCTTTTTTTCTTTAAAAACTTCTGGAGGCCCTTAAATCACCCTAATATATACGTGTTTTTTTAAATTTTTCCCTAAATACAAAATTGTGATATCGCCGCCATTGAAGTTTCACTTCAAAAATTATCCTTTGGCTGTAGGAAAAAGTTGATATAAATAAATAAATGTTTGTTATTGTTTTAAAGAAAAATTCCTCAACTTCAATAAACAGTTCAATGGCATAAGAACAAAAACAGCGCTGTGCACATCAAAACAGTCAATCATTGAATACCAACCACAACACTTGATGCTTACTGTAGTAGTTGTTAGAAATTTCGAATCATTAAGTAATATAAACTTCTGCCAACTCTGATGGTAGAGACGTAGCATAAGAACAATAACAAACAACTGCATGTTGTAAGCCAAATAACAGCAACTGCATGACACATCAGCGTTGTGCTCAAATTTCACCTCAACTTAGTAGCGCTAGGGGCAGTATTGTGCATGCAATGATGGCTAACTTTCTGACACGAGCGGGCGTATAGCTTGAGCATGCGTTAAAATTTGGCCCCCAAGGTTGAGTTGTGTCAACTTTGTATTTTATTGACATAATCTCTGAAGTTCTGTCGTTGCCCTGCAGGACAATCAACTAATTTAAAAGTAGTTGATAAAGTAGTTTTTTGTCAACCACAACTAGTTGAAATTCTGACTTTTTTCCATAGAACGAACTAACTTATTTTGTATGGCGATGTCCGCTAAATAAGTCAATTGACTTTCGTCTGCATATATTTTCAACTACTTGTTAAATTAGTTATATTTAAATTATTTTTTTAATTACTTTAAAATAACCAATTGAAAACTATTACTGATGGCCTAAAGTTAATAATATTTGATGAAATAACATGGTTAAATATATATAAACTTGTAATCTAATAAAAATTTGCAATTAAAACATGTCAAAATCAGAGTAGTTGCCGCCTTAATATAATTCAAAGTAGTTCATATACTGGTTTATTTTAAATTAGTTTTTTTATTAGTTGTTTTTAAAAACAAGTTAGTTTGTTCCTATAGGGTGACTATCTGCTTAATTTGAAGTGCACTAAAGTCAATACGCACACAAACAACAAAAAACTATAAATAAATAACAACAATTTGCTATCGAACGCCTTAGCGTATGCAACAAAATAAAAATTTGCACACTTCTATCAAACCCCTTAGAGTATGCAAAAAAAAAAATCTGTGCACACAACTTTGACAATATTTCAAAATATTTCATATTTATACGACATCAATTTGAATATCGACTATGTTTTGCACAAATAATCCCTGTTGGGATGGTCAAAGTTTAGAGTCAGTTGCTGCAGCATTTTATATGCTGGCATTTTTAATTGATTCAAATGGCTACCTACAGGCATCTTTAAGGCATCTCAAAAGCAATGCCTGTCAACAAAAACCAAAACAAAAATAAACAAATGAAATTTTGTTGGGAAAATAAATTTAAATATTACTATGGCACAAATTTATAACCTGCAGCATATGGATAGAAGTGCAGACAGGTATGCACAATATTCACAAACACAAGCAAAATGCATAAAAAAAAATTAGAGGCACACAGATGCATACTCACAGTATATAATAATATAACCAACAACAAATCTTGCATATTGATACAAGTCGTTTAAAAAGCACTGACCGAAAGCAGTTGCCACAAAATGGACTAACAAACACACATTTTTATGGCTGATGGGTTAGATGATCGTCTAATCCTATTTCCGAAAACACAACAGCCGCAACCACAAATACATTTTAAAGGATTTTCCTCCCTCTGCTGTTTTTGTATATATGGTATGTAGTAATTGTCTGTTACCTATGTTGTTTCTACTGTTGTTGTTACTGTTTTTACTATTGTTTTTGTTGTTTCTGTCTCTGACCAAATTAGTGCCTTTAGAGCTTTTCTTACTTAAGGGTTTCAGGATATTACTCTGCGGTAGCTATGAAATTTTAAGCTCCACAATGCTTTCTACGTCACTCACATTTACTCTTTCCAGCTTTCATAATTTTCTTGTTTTTTTTTTTTTGTTTTTTCCTGTAAAAATAACCGCACATGGTGCATATAGCTCAAAATGTACTTTAATTCATATCTTTGTAGCCTACATTCCTCCATGTCTCGTGTTTTGTGTCCACTGCTATCCTTGTCTTCGTTGAAATATTTGTTTGCCCGAATTATAAAGGAATCTTTATCATAATTCCATGATGTGGAATGAAAAATGTACACGGCAAATAATTTCATTCGTTTAGTTTCGGTACTGAATAAGGTCTCCTATGGCTTTAGCTGTCAGACCATTACAAAAGCTATATATGCAGGAGCGGATTCGCTTCTTCTCATTATTGGGCCTTAATATTTAATACCGTCGATTTCGAAATATTCGGTTATCGAAATATTTAGTTATACGAAAAGTGATGCAATAGTTTTTAAGTTTATATATAATTTTATTACGCGGTCCGCAGACAGACATTTTGACCTTAATGCATCGCACTATGGTCCAAAAAATCGATTTGGCTGCATAAACTCAAATAATGAAGACAGAGCGCTAAAACTTCACATACATGATTCAGTTATTATCCACAAGCATATATTAAAAAATAGGTGCAATTGGTGTACTGCCACGCCTACGTCTCGAACAACCAAAATTTACATATGTGGATATATATGTATACGAACTATATGTTGATGTTTTGTTGAAATTTGAAACAAAGACACAAGTAATCACTACCAAGTGCCATGCAGAAAATTTTGAAAATTGGACGACTGGGTGTGTTAACTTACACTTAAATTATGTAAAATACATAAAATAAAGAAATATTTTTATATTTCTATAATGTGCTTTTTGTTTTTTTTTGGAAAATGACGTTTTTCTTTAATCAAAACGATAAAAATTTTCTGCCACGCTCATTTCTTAAAGAAGTGTAATATTAAAAATTTTTGATAAAAAATTGAAACTTTGTGCATATATTTTTGAAATCAATTAAACATTTATAAGAACAATATATATATAAGAAGAATATAAAAGATTAAAAGATTACGTTTTATTTATGGCTCACAAGCCATTCAACATGCTTCTTCTTAAAAAATATTTAATCCACTTTTCACTTTCCAAAACCCCAATTTTTAATTTTTATATCCCAACGCGTACTGCGTTAGGGGTATATTAACTTTGTCATTACGTTTGTAACGCCAAAAAAAAGGCGTGGCAGATATAGAAAAATATATATTATTTATAACGTTGAGCAACACACGCAGCTCCGTCAAGGTAGGAAATGACCTCTCCGAAACCTTCAATACCGAAAGATGTTTCAGGCAAGGCGATCCAATGTCTTGCGATCTCTTTAACATCATTATGGAGGGGATCGTACGAAAGGCCGGTGTGCATCGTAATGGCACCATTTTCAACAAAGTTGTCCAGCTCCTTGCGTACGCTGATGATATTGAAAACCGCTATCGAAAAGGAATCAGCCAAAGTGGGTTTGACGATAAATGAGGGTAAAATAAAGTATATGCTGTCTACTAACAAGGCAGAGCGGCGTTTAGACTCCCACGTTTCATCCGGCAGCTATAACTTTGAAGTAGTCAAGGAGTTCGTATACCTGCGCACCGCCATTAATACCAACAACGAAATCAGCCTGGAGATAAGGCGAAGAACAATTATTGCTAATAGGTGCAACTACGGGCTCAGTAAGCAACTAAGTTCCAGAGCCCACTCTCGATCGACAAAACTAACACTCTACAAGACGCTCGTTCTACTTGTGCTGCTTTATGGCGCTGAGGCATGGGTAGTTTCGCAAACTGACGCAGCCGCTCTGGGGGTGTTCGAGAGAAAAGTTCTTCGCAAAATCTTCGGTCCTGTTCGAGTCGGCGATGACTATCGCATCCGAATGAACCACGAGCTGTATGAGCTCTACGAAGACATTGACGTAGTTCGGCGTATAACTGTGCAGCGACTACGCTGGCTGGGTTCATCGTATGGACGACGAAGCTCCAGCGAAAAAGGTGCTCGAGGCGAGGGTCGCTGGTCAACGACGACGAGGGAGACCATGCCTCAGATGGATGGACCAGGCTGAGGAAGCTCTAACCGCACTTGGTGTATTCGATTGGAGAAGGCGCGCGCAAAGCGGAGGCGCCTGGCGACAGCTGATGAGGTCGGTCGACGGGTTGTTACGACCACCTAAGTAAGAATGTCATGGTGTATGTCGTGGCTAAAGACTTTGAATATACCTCAATATGGCCGCGGGGGGTATTTTAGCTTCGGTACCCTGCTGAAGCTCCATCCTTACTAGTTTTATTTATTATTTCCCTTGTCTTGCTATGTAAGCGGATTCCTTCAAATAGACTTGTTCCCAATAGTTACTTTTTCAGCAATTCAATTGGAAATTGCATTGTTCTTCCTTCCATTCACTCTACACTCATTGAAAACTTATTCATTTTTGAGGTTAATTGATTCTGAAATCAATTTATTTTTTTGAAAAGTTGCAAGTATATGCAGATAAGTTTACTCTCAAATGAAAGTACGGACTTAACGCTTTCACCACATATATAATTTATGACTGATCGTGGCCGATCCAACTAGTTTTGTTCCACGAAACATGAAAAAGATTTCTAAAATTTACAAAAAAAACTTCACACATTCTAAAGATTATTTCTCAAAAACAATAAAAGTATAACAAAAGATAATTACAGTATTTTAAATAACATACCTTCAATATTGTTTGGAATAGTTTTTATGTTAAACTTTATGCAAATAATAAATAGTTTTGCACTTAAAATTCCATAAATTTTTTTCAATAAAAACCGTCATAATGCATATAACTCAGAACCACAACTTTTGCGTAACCACAAATGAGGAGGATTGCCATGTGGTATGAAAAAAGATATTTTTCGGAACAACGAAATATGCTTGTAAAGTCATATTGTTTTTCTTTTTTAATCATGAAGTTCAAAAATAGGGTTTATGCCACCAAATCCGATTTCTGAACCACAATGCATCGGTTTCCAAACTTTTTGCTTAAGTTTATAGATCTATTTCTGGTTAAAAATCTTGTTTGGTTTGAAATAATATCTGTGAATTATAATATCTCTTTTGCATTAAAAGCAATAAAGATTTTGCATTCTAGTACTTTTGATTGTGATTGTTAACTAACTTTTAAAAATCACTTAAATGCAACATAATCATGCCAGCATGGAATTAATTTAATTTAATTTAATTTTCCTCCTTCCTCCCGTCATCCTGAATAAAATTATGCCATAAATTTAAGCTGAATACAAGACAACAATCCGAAAAGTTAGAGCAAACTGGCAAACCAATGGTTTTTGGGCTATAAAAATGAGTTTATGGAGTGTCCTGCTCACTTCTCACATCTCAATTCTATGAAAACCTTAAAGTAAAAAAAAAACTAAATGGCCATTTCAGCCCTTTGACCGAGCTTCTTATGATCAATTGTGTTGTGCGTGTTATTGACTGTTTGCACACAGTTGATCGAAAGCTGGACCTACAGGTTTTATGCCGATTCCGAACGGCTTATGTTCTCAAGAAGCTTTTCATGACATTTTTTGAAGCGAAGCTTTTTACTCCTCGTTCTGTGATTTGCTTAGAGTGAAATCTGAAAAATTTTCGACAGATTTTTTCTTGGAATTTTGATGGTTTCTTTGTTGCTAGCGCTTATTACAACAAGACAATTTAATACTTTAATATTAAATACTAAAAATATGTTTTGGTTCCCGTGGGGATCGAACCCGTGCCCTCTTTAATGATAGCACAGCACACTGCTGTCTAGGCCACAAAGACTTGCGAGAAACAGTTGTTAATTTAATCTTAGTTATAACAGAAGCTATGCTGCAGTAGATCGTCACCATCTATCAATAGATAGAGGATTGTGTATTTGCTATGCTACAAAAATTTGCTTTTATTTGCCACAAGGTGTCTCCAGCATAGGTGTGCTTGTATTGTGAATGCGTTTGTGGTGTTGTTGGCATAGAGTATAAATTATTATCTACAGATTGCATCAACTCTGCTAAATCTCTGGCATGTGTTAACAGAGGTTAACAGATTTTTGTTTTCTTCATGTTTTTAAGTGAAATAACTCTGTTGACACTGTAAGCAGAGTTGATGCAATCTCTAGATAATAATTTACACTCTATGTTTTAAGCGTCAAAAAAATTAACAATGGAATTAACAAACGCATGCATGAAATCGGCAAGGTATCTAAAATGTTTGTTAAATTTTGTTTCGTGTGCGTTCTTTAATATATATTTTTGAAGCGAAGTTTTTTACTCCTCGTTCTGTGATTTGCTTGGAGTGAAATCTCAAAAATTTTCGACAGATTTTTCGCTACGCAGTACGCTGAAGGAAAAAATTTGTTCAGTGCAACCAAGTTCACAACCATGTGTGGAGAGTTAAAATGGAGAGTCGCTGGCATTATATGCCCGTATATGTAATTGGCGTGGAAATTTGACATTCAACAATAAAAAATAAACAGTAAATATGTTTTCTGTATATATGTAATAAATTTTATGTTATTTTAAATTTTTGAATTTAAAAGTTAATATATTAAAAAGAAAAAATTATTAAGCTATCAAATCTATGTAACTGCGAAAAAGCTTCGCTTCTCTCGTGTGTCCAACGACGCACCTGTGTTTTTTTTTATTCTCTGAGGCTTGCCATTGTCTGCAGAGAGGTGACGGCCGAACCGAAAAATGAATTCAACTGAAAAACTTTCTGTTTGTGGGAATTGAACCAGAGTTCTCTGGCGTATGGGCCAAACACTCTACCCACTACGTCACTGCCGCCACAGTGGAAATAATATGAAATAATAACATGAAGTATTACGTTATAATAGTATTTTTGGATACAAAATGACAAACAGTATTGAACTTTGGTCATACAAAAAAGTGTATATTTTTTTGGGATGAATTTCAGAATTCGATCGATTAGCTGAAAAAAAGAGGCACTTTCTAAATAGTTTTGCATTCGCTACTTACATATATGATTAGAAATTTTTCCAATTATATAAATAATATGAAAAGTAAACAACAATAAAAAAAAAAAAAAAAATGGAGAAACTAAGCTCTACCTGATTAAGAGAAAAAGTTATGTGTCAGAAAAAGATAAGTGTGTACTTAGACCTATCTACATTAGTAGAGAAAATGTAAACAGAAATTCTAAAAAAAAACACAAATTAAAGTTTGTTTCTATTGATTTAATGCAATTAAACGCAAATTTAAATTAATATAATTTAATTAAATACACACAACTTCTGTAGACTTTACTACAGCAAATATTTGCTCCGTTGGTATTACTTTGGTTTTTCCTTAAAATTTCTTTTGACATTAGGCAAACTTTACTAAATATGTTCTGTTATTTGAAAAAATTATCTTTCTTTGTTAGTGTTTGTTTGGTAAATCCGTGAATATTAGAGTCTTTGGCTAATGTTTTCGTTTCGTTTTGGATTTTTATTAGTTTCCGGAATTTTTCAAGTAAATTTTCTTTTAGTTTTGTTTTTCTCTTGGTTTTTCGATAAATTTTTCATTTGGACATTTTATTCGATTAATTTAACGTTTTCGATTTTAGTGCTTTTCATGAATGAATTATAAGATTGCCGCAGGGCTGATTGCACTCTCTTTTCAGTACCCATAGTTTTCAAAATCAGCAAATTTTGCGAATAGATACGAAAGAAGTACGGGTTAAAACATAGAGTATTTGCAGATTTTCTATGAGCTGTCGACCTTGATTTGACAATTATGGGCACTCGCCCTCACCCTTGCGACAAGCTTATAATTCTACATGGTGCGTTTCTTTTTTTTTTTGTTGAGTTTTGATTATGCTTGCGGTGCTACTTCGATCTGGCATAACGGGTTGAGAACTGCGCAAGTAGATTTTAAGCTAGTCGGTGGGGTTATGCCAAGGATACCAAAGGATACGTAGAGAAAGTCCTATTATATATATGTAATCAATACAAATTTTGAGCATATAATAAAATGCTATTCAATTAAATACACAATCAGATGCAATTAACCACATTATCATCTTATTTCTAAAAAAAAAAAAAAAATATCAGCACACAATAACAGTGCGTTTCGATCTGAAAACATATGTGACTAGAACTTTACTTCAACTTTATTTCTCTCAGCGTGTAATGTTCATAGATAAATTTTATTCAAAATTTTAAATTAGTGCTTAGTTCTTCATTTATAATTATAGCGAATATAAGAAAATTAAAAAAAAGCCATTATAGTATATGAAAAGATAAAGAAGAACGTAAGCAATATAAGAAATAGTTTTTTTTGGCCTTGCCATTAGTCCGCACATGAGTGCTTGAATATAAGAAAAAGTTACCTTAAGATAGATTGGTTTTTTTATTTCATTTTTATGCCATCTCTCGGATTTGGTTTCGTCAAAACCAGGATGTTGTTTCAAGGGATGCCTCAGAAACTATTCATAATGAAAATAGTAATAAAATAATAACCAAAATATTAAGGTTTCGGCTGTTAGCTTATAGTTTAGTTGTTGTTGTTATTTCATTAGGTTAGGTAACTTTATTAGTACCTTAGTACATCAGTGGTGTATGGGGTCAATTTTACTGCTGCCGTATTATAAGGTAGCTTGTTTGAGGCTTAATTGAGATTATATGAAAATCTTTGTTGCGGTTCATTCTATTGTATTGATTCAATTTAGTCTATTTAGTAGTTGAAGTAAGACATGCTTTATGCATACTGTATAAAAGTGAATTTTTAATGGATAAAAATTCGACTAAATGTTTCAAGGTTTTAAAAAATATTATTTTGTAATTTCAAATCTTGTTCCTCTCAAAAGATTTTAAATTGTCCTTTTGTGAAAATAACAATCAATACCGTAGCTTTCATTGGAATTGAAAGGGTCTCAATAAATAATTTAATCGAGTTGTCTTAAAAGGGTACAAGTCCATTGTTATCGATTTTGACTTTTTTACATGTTTCGGTACTATTTACATAGCGCTCTCTATTTCTAAGATTAAAACAAGTCGATCTAACGCAAAATTTACTATTTCTCAATTCATCAATGAAAGAATTATCTGATATTGAAAATTACTGTCTTATTTCTCTGAATTCTCACTTGTATTAAGGGGTTACATGACATTGGCAGTTTTTTTTTTAAATCGATTTTTTAATAATTTTGTATTTTAGTTAAGATTCTAAGAAAAAAAAATTCATGGAAAAATTCCTACGGATTCAAATGTTACAACCGGATTAGTGAGAGCGCATTTTTAATTTTTGCGCTACCTATGTACGGCAGCTGGTATATACTTGTTTTACTTGCTACCTGACTTTTGGTGGTTGTTATTTCGTACCTACTTGAAGGGTGAAAGGTGAAGCCCGAATTGCTAAAGGATTGCAAAAAACTATAAGAAACAGCACAACACAAGATAACGAAGGCATACGGTACGAAGCAGGCATGGCAGATTTAAGGTAACCTTTTTTTCTTTGTTCACAAACTTTGAACGCGTTTATCTCGAAACCATGTTTTTCGTACTGGTTGCGGCACTAGCTGGTTAATTTTTTGAAGTTTTTTTTTTTGTATTTTTTTAACTTGATTCGCTATCGTATGACACGATCTTTTTTTTTAAATTTTTTTTTCGATTTTTTATGAATTTTCAATATTCTATTATGAAAAGTCAATATTTTTTTTTTGAAAAAACACACTTTCAAGTTTAGAGTATCACCAAAAATTGAAAAAAAAAAAAATTAAAAAAAGCTCGTGCCATACGATAACCAATTTTGTTAAGATTTAAAAAAGTAATTTTTTTCCAGATCGGACAATTTTTGCTACTCCCAGCGCTGCAACCACGAGGCCCGTTTTTTTCTCTACCACCAGTTTGGAGCTCTATAAAACCTTGTTGGAGTGAAAAATATATTTTTTTGAATATTTTTTCTTGTAATTTGTTCAATTCTCTACAATAATAAAAAAAAAATTTTGGAAAAATGTTTGTTTTTGACTGAGTTATGAATTTTTAAAACAAGGCCTGGTCATGTCCCGCCTTAACGCTATGCTATAATTATTGTTTGGCATTATTACAGTGCTTTTACAACTGTTCTAAATAATGTTCAGCCTGATAGTATGCACACACATAAAAGGTAAGCATTTCACTGATAAGTATCAAAAAAATTTCCTGTGCATACTTTCAGGCTGATCGCTAAAACTAATTACAGTTTGAGCGATATTGGGCGCAGACCTATGTGCTTGCCTTTTATTATATATTAGAATAGTATTAAAAATGAATGTGAACGGTGAATGTTTTTACCTATCGCCTATTTAAGCATTTTCAAACATTGTATGGGAGGTATGCCCGAACATTAATCCAGCATACCCATTCTTAATCCTTGATAAACCGTAGGTAATTATTTTGACATTTGGAGCCGATTTACGACCATCCAACATGACCTTACATGACATGACCTTACTACCAACCTTATATGCACATGTGTTTCCGGCACCATTTCATAGTTCAGAATAATTAAGAAGTTAACTAACGTTCTTTGTATGCCAGGAACTATATGAAGCCAACACAACAGCAAGAAACACACACAACCAGAAACAGAATTTTTAATAGTTTAGTAAGAACTCTTATCCGATTGTGGCATCATGTCAACATTAAGCTACAGCTCACGCACACACATCACATCCTAAGGTTACACACATTTTTACACACACAGAAAATCATACAATCAAGATGCAACAAAAAAACCCACACAGAAATTGACTATTACAATAGCAACAACAATAACAACAGCAACTGATGCTGCTTGGCTTAACATTGCTGCTTTTGGCATTTTTTATTCATTTTACTTAGAAGGATTTTAGAGGCTTTGCGTTGATATGTTGTAGTAGCTACCGGATGTGGTTAGCTTAGGCAGATGTTAGCCAGCACACGGCACAATAGTTGCATTTCCGTTGTATTTAACTGTTTAGCTTTGCTTTGATATTTTAGCGATTGTTGTGGCATTGTTGTTGGTTGTAAGGAGTTAGTGAAGAGGAATTAAATTGAGGCAATTTAATGGTTGACTTACAATAAAACAGCATTAAAATGTGTTAAAAGTCTTCAACAGACGGACATGACTCAGATGTTCTGGAATTAGATTGAAAGATAAAATAAACACATAAAATGATTCATTCAGAATATTCAGCCTACAACATTTTAGCATGCTTCGTTGTTTCAAAAAAGTTACGAAAGAGTCGCTCATGTGTCAATTTGACACAACGCCAAAAAATGTCAATGAAACGTAGAAAAATGGGTAAACGGAGATATTTTTTATTACTTATTTCTTTTTTTGTGTATTTTGCCTGACACAATGAAAAAATAAATCTACTTTCTTTTGTTTTTTAGTACATTTCTTACTTTTATTGATACCAGGAATAGCCAAGATTACAAACTACGATTACTGATTACGATTACATGTATTCGAATGCACTGATTACTTGATATTTTAAAATATTCAGAAAAATCATATTAAAAAGAACATAAAGTTAACAAAGAATTACATTTGATAAATCAAGAAATGTAGTTTTTTGATAAATCAAGTAATCAGTAATCAGACTTAGCTTTCAGTGATTACATGATATGATTCAGTGATAACATGTTTTTGACCAATTTAAGACCCACCCCGCCTCCCCTATGCCATACTTTGTCACAAAGTCTTCAAGTCACGCCCCTCCCCCCCCCCCCCCCCCCCCCTCCACTTTGACGTAACCTTACACTTATTTTTTAAAATTTTTTAGGTTTCTTTTTATAATTTAGCAGTTTGTTATGAAAAAAGCATAAAAAACGTTATATTTATAATAAGTTTAACTATTACGGAAATTTCACGTTATTCTATTGTGACTGACCAAAAATTTGATGAACAATTTAAACAGGACTTAACAGAAATATAAGCTTTTCTGACGTTAACAAGAACACCAACCATTGGCGATACGTTATAACTTCAATGTTCAACAATTGGGAAAATTACTATGTTTGTTTTAGTTTTTCTATTACACTTTCATGTTCGCTCTGAAGGTGAAGTTATAACAGCTGTTTTTGTTGATTGCCTTAGAGTAGGAATTCTCACTTCAGTTTAGCAAAAAAACCGTTTGCAGCTCCGTTTGCAGCTACATGCTCTTTTTTTTTAAATTTCCTCGGCTTAAACAAAATTTTAGGTGTATTTTTTCGGCTTGTATCGTTCGTTTTATTAGGTTCGTTCTTTCATTGAAAAAAAAAATGAAAATAAAGTTTTCAATAAAATTTAATTTAAAAAAATTTAAAATTTTTAAAACTGTATTAAAAAATTTTGTTGTAACGTAAATTCTTCTCCCTCCCCCCAATGTCACACTTCGTCACAAATGCTCGACCCCTCTCTTTGTCTGTATTTTTACGTAAGTAATTGCTATTTATGTTTACCATATTTATGCTTATTTTCAACATGTATTTAAGTGCTCTTAGAGTTTGTAAAATTGGTTCTGTTAAAGAAGTGATAAGGATAGTCAGGGCCGTAGCTAGCGAAATAATGCTCGCAGAAGTAACAATTTTTTTTATTTTTAAATTAGATAACAGTAAAATTATAATAATAATGAAAGTTTACGGGGTATGGGAGGTTTTTTTTAAGTTATTTTAACGGGTGAAGTTGGCTTATTTTAAAAATATGAAAAAAAGCTGTTATTTTTATACCCCATCGCGTACTGCGTAAGGTGTAAATTAACTTCGTCATTACGTTTTAACGCCAATAAGGAGGCGCGGCAGGCATAGAAAAGTATATATCTTTTTGAGCAGCATCACCTCCTGAGTCGATTTCCGTGTGTTCGCCTGCATGTCCGTCTGTGATCACTATTACAGCCGTAATTTTAAAGCTATTGCGATGAAATTAAAAATATTCTTCTTCTTTTTAAAAAATGAAGATCAAGTTCGGAAATGAGCCAAATCGGATGAAAACCACGCCTACCTCCCATACAGGTTGACTTTATATTTACAGAAAAATCCCTTAAAAATCCACAAAAATCAAGGAAATGCCTTCAAGTTTTGCACGTAAGCTTTGTTCTTCAATATAAACCCTGACTATGAAATTTGAAAAAATCGGATGAAAACCACGCCTACCTTCCATACAAAGTGGCCTTTATATTAGCGTAAAATCTCTTAAAAATCCAGAAAAATTGAGGAAATGTCTTGAAATTTTGCACACGAGCTTTAATAATTCATATTAACCATCTCTATAATATTTGCAAAAATCTGAAATGAAAATCACGCTTACTTCTTCGTACTTGTATACTAAGAAAAAACTCCAGAAGAATACAAAGAGACTCATTCCACTTTACAGCTCTACATGCCTATCAAGTTCATCAAACTTACACTGCCAAACATACTTAGTCCTTTAACACTTATAATCAACTCTTGTTTTATGTCATCTTCATTCCCTGACTTGTGGAAAGCTGCGATTGTCCTCCCAGAAGCTAAAAAGAAAAATACTTCTAGTGCAAATTATTTTAGGCCTATAAGTATTTTATCGTCGATGGCTAAAATTTGTGAAAAAATAATGGCCCAGCAAATAAATAATTACATTCACATTAATAACTTGTTATCCCCACTTCAGTCTGGATTTCGGGCTGGACATGGTTGTTCTTCTGCAGTTGTCAAGGTCTTAGATGACATACGACCTGAATATGATGCTGGCTCTGTAACGTTGCTATGCTTACTTGACTTTTCAAAGGCTGTTGATAAAGTTAATTAAGTCTTTATTCGGGTTCTGTGACAGTGCTGTCAATCTAATGACCAGCAACTTGTGTAATAGGTCACAAAAGGTTAAAGTCTCGGCCAACTGTCTTCTGAGTATAAATTTGTGTTAAGTGGTTTCTCTCAAGGCTCTATACTTGGTCCTCTATTGTTCTCATTATTTATCAATTACATTTTTAGTCATTTTTTTAGTATCAATGACTTGCATGTCTGAAATGTCTGTTCATGCTTATGCGGACGATGTTCAATTGTATCTCTCACGGCGAACTGGGCTCATTGATGATTTATGCTGCAGGATGAATGAAGATCTCAGCAGTATATATGAGTGGGTCAGAAGCCACGAAGCCAATGGTCTTCAATTAAACTCATTCAAATTCTATGTCCTTCCTATTTGTAGAAATAAAAATTGTATGATTGATATCCCAGACCTGAATCTTGGTTTGAATAAATTAAATCTTGTGTCAAAAATAGTAAATTTTGGTTTCTTTATAAATTCTACTTTGTCTTGCGTTGATCATGTCAACAGTGTGCTTAAAAAAGTTTACTATATCCTGTGAAATCTACGAGTATCTGCCAATGTAACTCCTGTTAATATAAGACGTCAGCTAGTGTTACAATTGATCATACCTGTGATTACTTACTCACCATCGTAAATTTGAACATCTGCATAATTTCCAAAATGCAATACTAGGTTGCGACTTGACAGCTTATATCAATGCTAGGAACTGTATGGACCTGCACAAACTAATTCATGAAAAAACGCCTTGCTATATGTTTGAAAAACTTCAGTTCAATGTGTCTAGAAGAAGCCATGTTATAATAATCCCGAGGTATTCTCCGTTAAACTCTTCTTATTTGTTTTTCATTAACGCCATTAGATTGTGCAATGCTCTTCCACGCGGGCTGAGGGAAATCGCTGGGAGAGGACTTTTTAGGCAATCTATTCTTTCATTTCATTCTGCCTTATAATCTATTCATCACTGCTTCTATACTTCTGTTCTTATTTTTTTTATTTTTCTCCTACCAATCTTTATAAAAATTTCCTCAAATTTTAAAAAAGTTTTTAATGTATAGTTATTAAGCTGAATTTATTATTAGTTTAAAGCTAAGTTTTTTCTTATTTGCTTCTTATTTTCATTTTTGTCTTAATTGAGTTGTTATTATTTGTAAATTTAAATGTAAATTTTAATTAATTTAATTAAATTTAAATTAATTTATTTTATGCTTTATGTTGTACTTTAAAAGAGCTTAGCTCTTAGAAGAGTGAATGCTTCAATATATACTACTAATAATAATACATTATAATATCAGCAATGACCATTTTTTATCAGTGAGAAGTTACTTAAAGAGAACGATTTCTCTTAGACAATAAAATAATTAAAGTATTTTGAGAAGGAGAATACTTTACATTGACGTAACGAAATTGACGAGAAAAAAGTAATAGATGATTATGTATAATGGTGTTTCTGTTTTTGCATTTCTAGTTGAAGATATTTCGGAATTCTATTTAATATTTCAACTCTGTGCATTATGAAAAAGCTGTTCACAATAAAACATATTCAAAACTTCTAAAAATAATTATTTCTACGATTTTCAAACTCATTCAATGAAACATTCCACATGCCATGTTGAGAAGTGATAATTTCTAACTAAGATATCATATTATTTTGATTTAAATCTTAGGGTGTATCGTAACTTTATTCTAAAACCAATTAACATTTGAAAGAGAACAGTCCATGGAAACTTTAAGCGTCTTACTTAACACAAAACATTTAATTTTTATCGTATACATTTTCAAATTATAATATGTAGCCCTAGAAAAGACCTTGCCACCATTCATGAACCAGCAAAGAGCGCTTTGTCCCATCTCCCGCTGCGCCAAATTCGATGAAATTAATTTAATAAAATTGCTACTTACTAATTACAACATTGTACAATGTGGGCTCTTGATACCCATTGCATTGAATTAATTTTATGATCAACAATGCATTCAAAGGCTGTCTTGATGGCTTTAGTTTTGGCCACAGAAGCATCACAAGTCGACACAAACACAACATAACTAGACAGTCTTCCTTTGCATACCTACCAATTAACCATTTGGAGCAGACAAATATTGCCCACAGTCAACACACAGCCACTAGGACCAAGAGTCAGAAGAGACTAAAAGAGATTTCATGCTGCTAACTTTGTGTGCAGATTAGCCTCTTCTTATAGCACGAAAACCAAAACAGTTCCCAAGGTGTGGCTTTTAGAGGATGCGGGGGAGGAATGTTGTTGGCACTTAACGGAAGTTCGCTTGGCGTATTTATATTTATCTAAATGTTTGTTGAATGTTAATTAAATGTTTCCATTTAGCGTTTGGTGAAGCAAGCGTTGCCTCGGTTTTGGTGTGGATGACATTGGTAGCACAATTAAAAGTAAAGGTAAAAGTAAAAGTAATTCAATGTTAAGATGAAACAATTTGGATTTTTTGATTAAAAATAATTAATTTTCCCAAGATTGGGGTGAGATTAAATTCAAGATAAATAGAAGAATGTACAATTTTTAATATTTTACAAAATTGTTTCAACTAGTTGTCAGCTCATATATCAGATAAGAAAAAAAAAAAAAAATCAATCACTCAGAAATCAATTAAAGTTTGTTCGGAAAATGATTCGAAATTTTAACTTTTTTTTTTCAGAATATAACTTGCTTTTGCTAAGTAAATGCTTCGTTTTTATTTTTTTTTATTTTTAATAAAATGGAATTAAGTTGAAGAATAATAAAAATATACTTTATGTTTCTGTAACTGCAGGTTTTTTACTTACTTACTTAGTTGGTCGTAACAACCCGTGTCCGGGTTTCAACCGACCTCATCAGCTCTCGCCAGGCGCCTCTGCTTTGCGCGCGCCTTCTCCAATCGGATACACCAAGTGCGGTTAGGGCTTCCTCAGCCTGGTCCATCCATCGGAGGCATGGTCTCCCTCGTCGTCGTTGACCAGCGACCCTCGCCTCGAGCACCTTTTTCGCTGGAGCTTCGTCGTTCATACGATGGACATGACCCAGCCAGCGTAGTCGCTGCAAAGTTATACGCCGAACTACGTCAATGTCATCGTAGAGCTCATACAGCTCGTGGTTCATTCGGATGCGATAGTCATCGCCGACTCGAACAGGACCGAAGATTTTGCGAAGAACTTTTCTCTCGAACACCCCCAGACCGGCTGCGTCAGTTTGCGAAACTACCCATGCCTCAGCGCCATAAAGCAGCACAGGTAGAACGAGCGTCTTGTAGAGTGTTAGTTTTGTCGATCGAGAGAGGGCTCTGGAACTTAGTTGCTTACTGAGCCCGTAGTAGCACCTATTAGCAAATATTGTTCTTCGCTTTATCTCCAGGCTGATTTCGTTTTTGGTATTAATGGCGTTGCCAAGGTAAACGAACTCCTTGACTACTTCAAAGTTATAGCTGCCGGATGAAACGTGGGAGTCTAAACGCCGAGCTCCCTTGTTTGTAGACAGCATATATTTTGTTTTGCCCTCATTTATCGTCAAACCCACTTTGGCTGATTCCTTTTCGATAGCGGCGAAAGCAGCGGTAACATCTCTCTTGGTTCTGCCGACAATATCAATATCATCAGCGTACGCAAGGAGCTGGACGCCTTTGTAGAAAATGGTGCCATTACGATGCACACCGGCCTTTCGTACGATCCCTTCCATGATGATGTTAAAGAGATCGCAAGACAGTGGATCGCCTTGCCTGAAACCTCTTTCGGTATTGAAGGTTTCGGAGAGGTCATTTCCTACCTTGACGGAGCTGCGTGTGTTGCTCAACGTCATTCTGCAAAGTCTAATCAACTTTGCAGGTATACCGAACTCAGACATTGTTGCGTATAGGCAATCCCTTCTCGGGCTATCGAACGCAGCTTTAAAATCGACAAAGAGATGGTGTGTGTCAATTTGATTTTCGTGGGTTTTCTCCAAGATTTGTCGTAGCGTGAAAATCTGGTCTATGGTGGACTTACCAGGTCGAAAGCCACACTGATAAGGTCCAATCAGTGTTTTTGTAATCGGCTTTAATCTTTCACATAGTACGCTTGAGAGAACCTTATATGCGATGGAAATAAGACTGATACCTCTATAACTTGCGCAGATTGTTGGGTCTCCTTTCTTAAGTATAGGGCACAGTACGCTGAGGTTCCAATCGTCGGGCATGCTTTCTTCTAGCCATATTTTGCTGATGAGCTGATGCATGCGCCTTATCAATTCATCGCCGCCGGTTTTAAACAATTCAGCTGACAGGCCGTCAGCACCCGCTGCTTTGTTGTTTTTGAGTCGTTGGATAGCAACTCGAACCTCATCATGGCTAGGTGGTGGTACTTCCACTCCGTCATTGTTGATTGGTAGCTCTGGACTGCGCTCTCCATGGGCGGCATTGGTGAAATCGTCGCCAGTAAGTAAATTGGAGAAGTGTCGTCTCCACAATCTCAGCACACACTGCGTATCCGTATTCAGATCTCCATTTTCGTCTCTACAAGTGGATGCTCCGGGCTTGAAACCTTGGGTTAGACGCTTAACCTGTTGATAGAATTTTCGTGCATCCTTCTTGCCCTGGTAGGTTTTTTAGTTAATTAAAATATTTATATTATTTGTGATTTTTTAAAAACAAGCATTTTTAGTGCATAAAAGGTAAGCACTTTGAAAAACTTAGAAGGTAAAGAAAAAAATTCATCAAAAAGATTCTTTCCAATTTTTTTTAAAAAAGTATGTAGAGATATATGGTTGAATTTAAATTAAAATGGATATGATTTTCAGTTTTTTTCAACTTTAATATCGTTCAACTTTAAACATGGCCGCTATTGTAAAAATTAATGAAGCATCCAAAATCACTATTACGCTCTTTAAAAAAATTCTATTAAGTGCATGCGATTTTTGTCTTGAGTGTTATACCTCTACAAAATGCTAAAGTCAATAAACACAGAAAATTAAAAAAAAAATGTTCAGTAATTCGGTGGTGTTGAAACAGCACTCAGGACTTTTAACGATTTTTAAATAGTTTTGTTGAAAAAAATTCTGCACTAAATATTCAAAATATAAGAAACGTTTCAAAACTAAGCACCATAATCTGCTGATTAAATTTTTATAAACATTTCAAAATGCCACCTATAATTAGTAAAATTGAAATTGATAAATTGTGTTTTCTTGAAGTTATGCTCTTCACGGCATATAATTAAAGAAAAAATAAAGATTAAAGTAAAATATAACACTCCTGACACGAAGCGGTGACAACACAAATTCTGCAAGAAACTTTCTTATTAGCTTCTTTCAAAAAAATTAAGAACAAGTTTGAGATTGAGGCAAATCGGATATAATTTGTTCCATTTACACTGTTAAGTACAAAGAAGTGTTCAAAGCCTACAAAATTGGGTGGGATTAGATAAAGGGGCGTGCCAATTTTGTTCTAATCGAACTCCCTCTACACCGTATGTACAATTTAAACCTCCTTTTATACATATATTCTTTGGCATAAGGAGCAGTCCGTTGTTAATACAAGTGGGCGGAATTAGACAGGGGGTGTGGCACTTTAATCTAAAATGAATTTCTACTTCATAATTTGTCCAAATTCAACCAAATTTTGCAAACATATTCATTGGAATAATAAGCAGTGATTAGTCAAGAAAATTGAGCGTAATTACACAGGGGGTGTGACACTTTAATTTAAATCGACCTATTTCTGCACTGTTTTTCTGACTTCAACCAAATTTTGTATATATATTTTTTCCATAGTCTGAAATTTTGGCGACAGGGGCGTGTCACTTTTATTTTGAGCGAACTTCTTCTATAGCCTTTGTCCGACCTCAACAAAACTTTCTAGTAATCTACAAAAATGGACGGAATTGAACAGGGGGTGTGGCAATTTAATTTTAAACGAAATTCTTTTACACCGATGTTATGAACTCAACCAAATTTTGCACAGATATTCTTTAGCATAATGAGCAGTCATGAGTTTAGGAAAGTAGTAGGTGTTAGACAGGGGGAGTGGCACTATAATGTTATTCGAACACATACACTGATTTTCCTACTTCAACCAAATTTTGCACATATGTATTTTGGTATAATGAGTCTTCTGTATTCTAGAAAATTGGCGGGACTAGACAGGGGCGTGGCACTTTAATTTTAAACGAACTTCTTTAGGCTTTGATCGACTTCACACCAATTTTTCCTAATAGTTTTTTGAATAATATGCAGCCCTTAGCCCAGAAAAGTAGGAGAGATAAGACATGGAGTCTTAGGATTTATTTTAAATCGAACTCCTTATACAACATTTTTCCGACTTCAGCCAAGCTTATACCGTTTTTTCGACTTACACCAAATTCTGCGCATATAATCTTTGGAATAATGAGTAGTCCCTAGTCTAGAAAAATGGGAGGGATTAGACAAGGGGGCGTGCTATTTTAGTTTGAATGCTTTATCTAAGTAAATATCTGCACCATGGTATTCACATTTGGCATAAGAGTGAATGGGTAATGGTTCATGCAACATGCAAAACCTGCACGTAAGTAGAAAAGGGGAGTAGAAATGTCCGTAAAAAGCTATATCTCAGATTTAAGATTCATAATTCCACTTTAACCTCACACCTAACCTAACATTGAGATGTTCGCAATTATAAAATAATAGTAAAATGTATGCCACACTGGAGTCATTCGTTACCCCAACGGCAATACATCGCTCTCTAAACTTGCGGTTGAGTTTTCTGTCTTACCAAAATATATGATCTTTGTTTGATATATGCCTTAAAATTCTGATGGTCTATTAATCCTAACATTAAATACTTATTAATAATAAAACTAAGCCTAACAAATGAAAAAAGTTGAATTGACAATAAAGGCTGGAGTAACAAACTACACTATGTGGCAGCTAAATTAAATTAAGGGAAAAATTAAATTAAGCGTATCACACAAATATTTTTGCAGATTATAAGTAAACATTGCAGACGTAAATGTACACGCAGAGAAAAATATGTTTATATATGTTTTGTTTCAAAAACAAAATATTCAGAGGGAACCACGTACTGATTAAGAACTTTCCTTCAATAGCATTATTTTTCGATATAAGAAGATATTAGTTGTGTCCAACATTAATATTACTGCCTTAGCTAAAAAACTAACGTCTACATTAATATGCTTGACAAAATAGAATTGTGTGTTTCTACCCAAAAAAAAATATATTTGCATTACTGTTAAACTCAAAAAGAACAGAACTCTGCAAATTTAAAACAAACAGAACGCCTTTCTTTTATGTGTTTCGCCTAGACATACATATATCTGTTTCTTTTGCACTTGCACGAAAAAAAACGGAAACCTTGTTGCTTTATGCACTTGCTGTTAAGAGTTGCCAAGTCTTGGCGTCATTTAAGTTTCAACCAGCCGCGCCAAACGTGTTTAAAAGTTTAGCTCTTGTGAAAAGTGTTTCTGAAAATGTTTGTTTAAATTAAAAGTGTTTGTGTTTTCAAATTGATAAAATAAAAAACAAAATAAAAGAAAATCTATTAAGGATGGAGCTTCGGCAGGGTACCGAAGCTAAAATACCCCCCCCGCGGCCATATTGAAGTATATTCGAAGTCTTTAGCCACGATATACACGATGATATTCAGTTTTATATATTAACGAAAGTTTTCCTATTTTGATGACGTCACTTTGTATGGGAGGTAGGCGTGGTTCTGATCCGATTTTGCCATATATCATAGGGATTCACATTCTTCACATTATATATCAAAGCTAATGTGCAAAATTTCAAGACATTTTATTAATTTTTGTGGATTTTTAAGAGATTTTACGTTTAAAATAAGGCCACTTTGTATGGGAAGTGGGCGTGGTTTTCATCCAATTTTGCCATATATCAGACAGATGGTTTATATTAAATATCAAAGGGTATGGGCAAAATTTTAAAACATATCCTTAATTTTTGCAAATTTTGAAGAGATTTTACGTTTATAATTAAGCGTAAGGGAGGTAGGCGTGGTTTTCATTCGACTTTGCCAAATATCATAGTGATGGTCTATATTATATATCAAAGCCTATATGCAAAATTTCAAGACATTTCTTTAATTTGAGCAGATTTTTAAGAGATTTTACTTTTAAAATAAAGCCACTTTGTATGGGAGGTAGGCGTGGTTTCCATCCGATTTGGCCCATTCTCGAACTTGATCTTCTCTTTTTAAAAATAAGCTTATATTTTGAATATCAGCGCGATAGCTTTAAAATTGCGGCTGTAATCGTGTCGACAGACGGACAGACGGACAGACAGACGGACTTACGGAGTCGACTCAGGAGATGTTGCTGATCAAAAATATATACATTGTTCTATACCTGCCACGCCTCCTTCTTGGCGTTACAAACGAAATGACAAAGTTAATATACCCCTTACGCAGTAAGCGCTGGGGTATAATAAGGCGGTTCAGCAGTAAAAATAGATGAGGTTTGAAGCAACTTTGCTGATAAAACGGTGTGTGTTTATAAATTGTACTTATACAAATTTTTGTAATGTCGGATAAACATAATATGGTTACTTCTCAACATAATTAAATCCAAGAAAAACTTATTTACTGTTTTCTAAACGTATTTTGTTTGCTTCAAACCAGCAATTACTTCTAAGCAAATATTTTGTTATCACAATGAAAAACTTTTGGCATTTCTTTTGCTAAAATTTGTTTCCACGTTAGTATAGTGTAATCATCGGTGAATATATTATGTTGTTCTTAATTATCGTTTTGAAAATAATTGCTTGACTGCAATTAAATTATGTATTCTCCAATTAATATATATTTGTTAGTGAATATTTAATGTTATTCTTGACTAGATTATATTTCCAAGCAAACAAATAGTAATAGACTAAAAGTGTTCTCAGTCCATTTATAATTACAATATATTTAAATGAACACATATTTTCTTTAAAACAAATTATATTGTTATATTCAAACAACAAGTGCTAAGGTACAATTAAATACTGTTTAGATGCAAATATATATATAAAGAAAAATTGCATTAATTAATCATATTATATGTGGAACCAATTATGATTACTTGTTTACAAGAAACTTGCAGAAACTTATTATACTTCCTGCAAATTATGTTTGGGAAGCCATTTTATTTTGCAGCGTGTAGAAACACTTCTCCGATTGGAGAAGGCGCGCGCAAAGCAGAGGCGCCTGGCGAGAGCTGATGAGGTCGGTCGAAATCCGGACACGGGTTGTCACGGCCACCTAAGTAAGTAAGTAAGTGTAGAAACACTTTTTATGTTTGTTTTGTCTTCTACCAGAAGAATTTGCTGATTGAAGTCAGGAACTACGATGTACTATGTTATTTGTTATAATCCGCCAACGTAAACTATCTGTCGAAATAAGCCTTTGAAATTTGTTCCTTTGCGAAAGTTTTGGTCGTATTCTTTCTTCACTGAGTGCTCATACTTTAGCTCATACTCCTAAGCTCGAATTTAAGCTAATATGTCTTAGGTCAAATGTATCTTAGGTCGATATCTTAGGTCAAGTGCAACAACAACATCTCTACAAATACTACATGCTGCAATTCGTTTCGCGCTGGCTTATTGTATTAAGTATCAATTAACTGTAAATAAAGTCAGTCGGTATGCTTTTCGGATTTTGAGCGGATTAAAAAAAATCCCCCTTACTGTGTCCAAGAAGCTACAGCACACATAAAGCGTAACTGCAGTTCTCGGATTTAATAAGGAAGCGTGCCAATGATAGTGATGTTTGCGTGGATGCACGTTAGCAATATCTTCATGTCCATTACTTCTCGTGTTGGAAACATACAACACACAGTATTTTTACTTCTTCTTCTTCTTCTTCTTCGTTTTTATGAGTAAACGAAATAACACAAAGCTGCTTTCTCGCCAAGTTGTATTTAACAAAGACCTCACCGAATCAGCAGGTGGCAAATGAAGATATCCTTTTTTCTTCTCAATTTTTTTTTTTATTTTATTTCATGTTCATTTTTAAACTTCCATGCGTAACGCTTTACGTTTTTCTTTATGAAGTTATAGAAATTCTTGACACGTAAAAAAGAAATTAGATGCTAGCACAAAAAAAAAACAAAAAAAAAAAAAAATTAAAAATACAAAATCCGAAAGGTTCAACACACTGACTGAAAGAGATTTTAGTTGAATGTGCTATGCTTTTCAAGTATCCCTTGAAGGGATTCCCATGGTGCATATAAAATAAATCACCTTTATAATCATAACCAGATAAATCAATAAAATAAGAGGATTCAAGGGAATTAGTCTTCCAAAAAAAGTACAGATAAAACTTAGAAAAGGATAATCTTTAATTCTTTAACAATATAAAAATAAAATCGTTGTTGCTACTGTTTAAAGTCAACATTTTTCATATATTTGTATGTGTTAAGCATTAAAGCTTGCAAGTTTATACATAAATTTCCATGGTCATTAAGATAGCAGAGGACAAAAAGATTTGCAAAGAACCTAATAGAAAGATAAGAAGCAGGGTATCTTAGAAAATATTAATTCCGAGTATTTGATTTAATTTATACAAGAACTTATATATTTGAAAAATTTCCGGTCATTAAAAATTTTAAAAATCAAGGGTTTATTTTGCAATAAATATTATTATTGTATTAATTTTGTATAATTTTTCAGCTAGAAATATACCTCCAACAGCTTTTCCTTTATAAACGAAATAAGAGAAAATACAAAAAAAAAAAAAAAAATAAAGAGAAACTAAAGAAAAAAAATATTAGTGGTATTCGCTCTTTTGTGTATTTATGAATACACTAGTGTACTTCTGTCAAAAAATTACACTAAATACACATGCAACAACAAATACCATAGCTTTTGAAGTTACACTTTATGTGTTTCTTTACAACATCAAAAGATGATTGTAATGTAGTTGTATGTGTTAATTGTATCATTTTGACATTACTTGGCAGCATTCTTGGTACCATTTCTTTGTTCGCCATAATTTTTCGCGCTAGCTCGTCACATCATATCGTTTTCTAATTAGAACTGTTTAAAATCCATCTGTAATGGAATCTGTAATGGAAAATGTTAAAATAAGGAAAAAACGTTCAATTGCCACCAGTGTAGCCAATAGTAGATACACTGCTGTGGAAGAAGTCACTCACTCTTTCCCTTGTATTTATCGGTACAATTACAATCAGTACATCTAATACACGAAAGAGCGAATACCACTATTAATTTTAAACACAAGCAAAAGCTGTCGGATGTATATTACTAGTGTAAAGTCTTTGCCGTTTTCGCGAAAAACTTTGGTCGCGTTTTCGCGGTTATAAATTTCGCAATTACTTTTTCTTTTAAAATTTAGGACCTGCTTAAATATTTGCCAGAGCTTCTGCGCCACAGGCTCTAAGTTTAGATAGCCAAAGAAAAGCCTGAGCAAATTAAAACTCAATAAGCTTTTTGAAGCTGAACTTATGATTGATTTTATTTTCAAATTGTTCGACCTTTTATAGTCGAGCAAAATCGTTTTTTTTCTTATTTAATATTATACATTTTTAATTCTCTAATAACTAATATAAAATTTAACTCATATAATAACTTAAAGTAAACATCATCATATGTTAGAAAATGTAACAAAAAAAAATGCGTAGACAGAAAAAAGGTATGCAAAAAAAATGCAAGCATATATATAATGGCCACAGAGTTACTGTCAATCAGGAGCGTTATCGCGATATGATAAACAATTTTTTTCATGCCAATCGTTCGTCGAAAGCGTATCAGGCACTACTGGTTTCAACAAGACGGCGCGCCACCACACACAAGCCGCACTACAATCGATTTTTTGAAATGGGCGCTTCGAATATGGACAACCCTGTATATAGTGTGTGGGGGTTCAATGTTCTTAAAATATTGTTGCAATAAAAACAGTGCGTAGAAATATTTAAAAAAAAAATGTGTGCAATAAAAATGCAAGCATCTATATACAGTCAATCAAAAAAGTAAGTATGCACTCGCAAAAAGAAAATATTTGTGACCTTGAATAATAGAAAGACCGTTCTCAAACAAATGAAACATAAACGATTTCAAGTAATATTAAATTAACTTTATTTCAGGTACAAAAAAGTTAAAAAAAAAATTAAATTTCTTACATTTTTCTTAACTTAAACTTAATAATCCATAGAAATACATCAAAAAAGTAAGTATGCACAACCTAATCTATACTGAAAAATTCAAATTTTTTATTCGTTTTTTAAAAATCATTATTATGTTAAAATTTAGTAGGATAACCCTTTTGGTTTAAAACAGCTTTAAGTCGGAATTTCATTGAATTTACCAAGTTTGTAGTCACGCTGGTTGGTATTTTCTCTCTCTCTTCTAAAAGTATTTTCTTCAATTCATCCTTGGTTCTTATATTATGTTTCCTTATTTGACGGCCAAGGTGGTCGCATAGATGCTCGATAGGGTTCAAATCGGGGGACTGAGGAGGTGTCTTTAGTTGTTTTTTCACATTATATAAGAGCCACTTCTTGACTGCAAGCGCAGTGTGTTTTGGGTCGTTGTCCTGTTGGAAGACAAACGACTCTCCAATTCCAAGTTTTGTTGTACTTTCGTAAAGATTATTTTTTTTAAATTTCTAAATAACCGAAGCGATCCATTTTTCCATCGATGAAGACGAGTTTACCCACTCCAGAGGCTGCCATACAACCCCATACGAGAACAGATCCACCGCCGTGCTTTACTGTGCCCTTCATATTTTTTGCCTCAAGCTCAGCATTTACTTTTCTCCAGACTTTGGCTCTTCCATCAGTCCCATGGATATTAAATTTGCTTTCATCTGAAAACATAACGGAGTTCCAGAAGTTTCCATCAGCTGATTCATGCTCCTTTGCAAATGCAACTCTTTTGCTGCGGTTTGTAGCATTTATGAACGGCTTCTTGCACATGTTGCGACCATGGAATCCAGCTGAATGGAGCACACCTCGGATTGTTTCGGGATTGCAGGATTTTCCAATTTCATTTTGGATTTCTGATTGTATTTTAGGTGCAGATTTTTTGGGGTCTTTTTCACTTTGCGTACAATTAAACGTTTTTCTTGTTCAGAGAATATCCTTGGACGTCCAGATCTCGGTTTATTCTGAGTCTAACCTTCTATTTTGAACTTTTCAATTACTTTTTGTACCGTTGCGTTGCTTTTCCAATTATTTTCGCAATTGTTCTTTGAGAATTTTTCTCTTTAAAAAGTTTTATTATCAAGTCTTTCATACCCTGACTAAGTTCAACTCCGCGTGGCGCCATTGTTGTCTAAATTTTTTTAAAATGTTTTCAAAACAATTTTTAATAATAACTTAAAAACTTACTTCGGATTTTAACCAGTTATTTAAGCTTTACTGATTTGTTTAAATCAAAGAAAATAAGCGATCTGCGTTTTGCATACAAACTTTTTTGATGTAATTTTTGTGCTTCATTTTTGTGTTTCAAGCGCTCAAAACTCTAACGGTAGTTAAGAAAACGGCAAAATTTTAATTTAGCGATATGTTAACATTGTAAGCATTCAAATAAAAGCAAAAGAACAATAATTTGATCACAGGGTGCACGGAAAAATTAAAGTTGAATCTACTAGCATAGGGTGCATACTTACTTTTTTGATTGACTGTATAGTGCGTGAGTGTAACAAAAAGTAATGACATGATATAAGTTCAACGTACTTTATAAATAGCAAGTGTTAACTTACTAACAAGCATCTATATATAGTGCGTGAGTGTAACAGAAAGTAATAACATAATATAAGTTCAACGTACTTTATAAATAGCAAGTGTTAACTTAGTTTAAGTGTGTGTTACAGAAATTATAGTGGAGTGCACTACACTAGCTTAAAAATTGTTTAAAACTATAAGAAGTACAAAAATACTAAAAATTCCTTTCATAATTAAAAATAAAAGTGTTTTGCATGTAAAGATTGTGTAAGTTGTTTTTAAAAAATTCGTTTAAAATAGTAAGCATTAATTCTCCAACGTAAAATATTGCAAAGTAAAGTGATAATGCAATTTTAGTGCATTATTTACCATACACTTTAGTGATAATAAAATATTAACGCATTACTTTGATGCGAAATTAGTGTAATGTAAAAATAAGTGCCCTAAAATTATTATAGTTGATGGTATAATGCCAAATAGTAATATCCTACCGAGTTTAATTGATGTATAACTTATAGTACGAAGTTATACCGAAAATTTGGGCTGCTGAACAGCGCCGTGGCCAGGTCCAACGACTACAAAACAATACCAGTGGAACGGCACGTTAAAATTGAAGTCGAATATCAAATTCCGAGGCTGTACGACATATAATTTCAAAGCTATTCGATATAGTAAATTTGTGTTAAATGGAAGGTGTCACGTCCCTTTGTTTGTGTGTATAGATAAGCAGTAACAGTGGACGTTGCAACATTTGTGACCGCCACTTGGACCCATGCCACCTACATACCAAGTTTCACAATTAAAACATGTGCAACTCAGGAATTCATATACACCAAATCCACAGCCTCCATTCATTTACAACATAGTGGCGGCCATGGTGGTCAGGCGTGGATTCAGGGAGGGGAGAAGTTTTGGGTTCAAACACCTGCTCCTCCCGAAATTCTCGGAGAACCTGTATTTAAGTGTGATGTACTAGTGTTTATTGTGTGGTCTAAGGGTACTAAAAAGAAAAACATCGAATTCTTAATAATTTATTTTAAATATTCACACCTGAGTTCTGTTCCTGTTTTTTTATGTTCATATCGCGCCCTTAGCTATAAACAGTCATACATCGGTGATTCCATGTAAAATCTGACGTTTTTGTCCAAAAAGTGATTTTGACGATACCGATTTTTTCAAATTTTGCACGTCAATAGTATTTAAAAACAGAAATATTATATACTTATTTAAATTTTTTTTTTGTAATTTTTACACAGTGGAAAATTAAAAAAAAAAAATCTAAATTTGCCATTCGGACATGTAGGAAAACAACTAATCTTCAAAACTTTAAGTCCTACAAAAAAAAGTTCAGGATTTTTTTAAGAGATCTTTTTCACATTTTACACTTTATAAATGTGCGTTTTCTGACCAACACATTACAGAAAAATTTAAATTTTTTTGACCACTTATAATTTCATTCACATTTTTCAAGTTCAGCCCGACTATTTTTTTGGAGTTTTTAAAACATCGTGTTGAGGCATTCATTCTTAATGCATTCTCAAAATTGTACGTCGAGGAATTAATGCTTACTATTTTAAATGAAATTTTCAAAAACTGCCTACACAATTTTCGCATAAAAAACACTTTTATTTTTAATCGAAAATGTTATTTCTGAGTATTTTTTGTACTTCTTATAGTATTTTATAATTTTAAAGCTAGTAATATGCCTCCGAAAGCTTTTAATTATGCTTCAAATTTATATAATTTTGTTTTTACTTTTTAATTTATTTTTTTTATTCCTTGATAAAAGAAAAGCCGTAGGAGGTATACTTTCTGAAAAATTTAAAAAATACTAAAAATCCCATTTTTAGTTTGAAAGTGTTTGTATGAAAAAATTGTGTATGGAGTTTTTGGAAAATTCGTTTAAAATAGTAAGCATTAATTTTTCAATGTAAAATTTTAATAATGAATTGAAAAGAAATGCCTCAATACGAACATGTTTTCAAAACGCCAAAAAAATAGTAGTGGTGACCTTGAATAATGTGAATTAGTTTCCAAAAAACTAAATTTTTTATAAAAGTGTTGGTAAAAAAAAAGTGTTGGTGGTAACGTGTGAAAATGTAATCGATATTATATCGAAAAAGACAAGAAAAATTAATATCATTTTACAATTGGGCTATTCACAGTTTAATCGTATATTTAAAAAGCGTATTTATAGCATTTGTTATTTTTGTAACTGTGAGCAGCTCAGTGTGTGTGTGTGCCGTATTCAATAATTTTGCAACGCTGTTATATATGCTGTAGACAGGGCATAAAAATACGAGACACAAAAAACACGCCCAAGGGCTACTTTTATTTACGCGTGCCTGCGTATTTGCGTTTGCATGCAAAACAACAACAAAGCAAAATACGCTTACGTAAGTTGGCGTAAAAATAACAAATCGTAAATTAAACAGAAATGCATACTTAAACTGTGAACAGCCTTAATCTAAAACACAGTTGATTTGATTTACTGATTACATAATTTATAAATATACTATGCATATGGTCGTTTGGCGTGCAATACTGCATATCAGCCACTTGCAATACCGCGTATATTAAAAAAGGCCAAAACATACATTTGGATTTTAATTCAATTTCATTTGATTAATATTGGGCGGATTTTCCATTAAATGCTGATTTAAGGACAATACAAGTATCTAATTTCAATAAATGTTTTTAGTTTAGTTGAAAATCCATTCAATAGCTTAAAAGAAAGCAGTTTTTCTGCATTCCTGTAGAATTTTACAAATACCGTGTGTGTGTATATATGCAAGTGGTTGATACGCGGTATTGCACGCCCAACGACGATACATGTATAGCATACTTTAATATTTTTAAATATTTTCCTGGATCCACCCCTGATGGTGGTTGAGGTGCGTGGCTTGTATGCTATAGAATCCAGGCTGAAATTTCATCTGACCAGCATGTTTTTTCAATTGAATTCATTTTTCTGTTGGATTGTCATCTCTCTGCAAACAATGGCATGCCTCAGAGAGTAAAAACTACCATGTAAAGCTTCTTGAGAACATAAGCCGTTCGGAGTCGGCTTAAAGCTTTTAGGTCCAGCTCTTGATAACTTTTGTTCGATCATTCCACAACACGCATAACATAATTGATCAAGAAGCTCGGTCAAAGTCCGTTCAAGGGCTGAACGGGCCATTAGATTTTTTTTTATATGCAGAAATACAGGTGCACGGTTAGAAATGTTGAAATAAATTTTAATACAATGGGGCTTACATATATGACCACACCAAAATTGTATTAAATTTGGATACTTACCGAATATTACATTTAATTCTCAGTTCGTATTTAATTTGAATACTGTTTTGGTTTAAGTTTTAAAGTTAAAATGTTAAAAAGTTATCAATAAATTGTATTGCACATTAGAGTATACAATTTATTAGTTTTTTTTTTGTATTTTAATTTTTAAATTATATCCTATTGTAGGTTTCGAACTCACAACATCATTGAAATGAAAGTAGTAAACGTTGCATGTGCGCCATAGTCAAATAAAAAATGTTTCTCAAAAATTGTATTATAAAGTTTTGTTTACCGAAAAAGTTACTCTGAATCATAAGGCTTTTGAATCGTAACAATCTGAAAATGAATAAATACAGAAAGTATTGAAATATAATACTGCATGGCTTAAAAATTCAAATATAATATTCACAATAATATCAAATTTATTCCGAGGGTTATAAAATATCGCTGTAATTTGGATTGTATTCAAATTGAATATAAAATGTATATAAAAATTTTGTAATCTATTGAATAGTAGTGAATGTAATACTTTTTGAATTGCAAATCATTGTAAAGCTTCGGTAGTATTAAAATACATTTCAGGATTTCTACCCGTGTAACTTATAAACAAATACACTGCCAAGACCGTATGTACCTATATTAAAACTTTGGTATTGACGTCATCTTTCATGGAAAATTTAAAAAAATAAAATCGCGCCTCGCATTAAATGTTTCAACCAAGATTCCTTTTATTATTTATGGCTTGTTTTTGAATAAAAAACAGTAACAGCGTGTTCTGATATAAAAATAATGAACTTTAAAAAAAAAATGGCTAATTCAAAGTTTTTGAGGAAGTATTATCTTAAAGTCAAGGTTAAAAATAACATATAATTTAAATGCCCTTGCCCTCATTTTGAATATAGTTTTCATATATTTTTTTTGAAAAGCTGAAAAAATTCTAAATAGATTGCGTAAATTTTTGAGATGGGTTTTCTGGAAACACGGCTAGAATAAATAAAACACGGTCAATGTCACTCATATTTATTTATACAAAAGTATCTTTTTAAATCACTTGATTAAAATAACGTTTTCGGCGCTCTTAAAAGCATAATTTTGAAATCATATATGGACTAAAATGCATGTCAAAAACGATTTTTGTTCATAAATGAGTTAATACAACTAACAAAATATATATATATATTTTTTTTAGGTTAAACAGTGTTACTTGCTTATTTATAAAATTAGTAAAGTATTAAAAGACGTATCATCCAATGATTAAGTTTTGAGAAAAACGAACAAAAAAGCATACATTTTTACTTATACAAGCTAACTTATGTACGAAATAGCATAACATAATTTTTTAACTTGAGATTAATTTTTCAGCGCGTTTATAATATAAAAATTTTGTTTTTTTTTCGATTAAAAAAAAAGTAATCATTTTATGAATGTCACAAACGAATTAAAAATTTTTGTATTACAATAAAAATATATTCAAGTATTTTTGTGTTTTTAGGAAAAATTTTATTTTTAAGACACAACCCAAAGAATCTTCAAGTTTCTTAGAACAAAAATTTTAAAATGACATTATATACTTACTTACTTACTTAGATGGCCGTGACAACCCGTGTCCGGATTTCGACCGACCTCATCAGCTCTCGCCAGGCGCCTCTGCTTTGCACGCGCCTTCTCCAATCGGATACACCAAGTGCGGTTAGGGCTTCCTCAGCCTGGTCCATCCATCGGAGGCATGGTCTCCCTCGTCGTCGTTGACCAGCGACCCTCGCCTCGAGCACCTTTTTCGCTGGAGCTTCGTCGTCCATACGATGGACATGACCCAGCCAGCGTAGTCGCTGCACAGTTATACGCCGAACTACGTCAATGTCTCCGTAGAGCTCATACAGCTCGTGGTTCATTCGGATGCGATAGTCATCGCCGACTCGAACAGGACCGAAGATTTTGCGAAGAACTTTTCTCTCGAACACCCCCAGAGCGGCTGCGTCAGTTTGCGAAACTACCCATGCCTCAGCGCCATAAAGCAGCACAGGTAGAACGAGCGTCTTGTAGAGTGTTAGTTTTGTCGATCGAGAGAGGGCTCTGGAACTTAGTTGCTTACTGAGCCCGTAGTAGCACCTATTAGCAATTATTGTTCTTCGCTTTATCTCCAGGCTGATTTCGTTGTTAGTGTTAATGGCGGTGCCAAGGTAAACGAACTCCTTGACTACTTCAAAGTTATAGCTGCCGGATGAAACGTGGGAGTCTAAACGCCGCGCTCCCTTGTTTGTAGACAGCATATACTTTGTTTTACCCTCATTTATCGTCAAACCCACTTTGGCTGATTCCTTTTCTATAGCGGCGAAAGCAGCGGTAACATCTCTCTTGGTTCTGCCAACAATATCAATATCATCAGCGTACGCAAGGAGCTGGACACCTTTATAGAAAATGGTGCCATTACGATGCACACCGGCCTTTCGTACGATCCCCTCCATGATGATGTTGAAGAGATCGCAAGACAGTGGATCGCCTTGCCTGAAACCTCTTTCGGTATTGAAGGTTTCGGAGAGGTCATTTCCTACCTTGACGGAGCTGCGTGTGTTGCTCAACGTCATTCTGCAAAGTCTAATCAACTTTGCAGGTATACCGAACTCAGACATTGTTGCGTATAGGCAATCCCTTCTCGGGCTATCGAACGCAGCTTTAAAATCGACAAAGAGATGGTGTGTGTCAATTTGATTTTCGTGGGTTTTCTCCAGGATTTGTCGTAGCGTGAAAATCTGGTCTATTGTGGACTTACCAGGTCGAAAGCCACACTGATAAGGTCCAATCAGTGTTTTTGTAATCGGCTTTAATCTTTCACACAGTACGCTTGAGAGAACCTTATATGCGATGGAAATAAGACTGATACCTCTATAACTTGCGCAGATTGTAGGGTCTCCTTTCTTAAGTATAGGGCACAGTACACTGAGGTTCCAATCGTCGGGCATGCTTTCTGCTAGCCATATTTTGCTGATGAGCTGATGCATGCGCCTTATCAATTCATCGCCGCCGGTTTTAAACAATTCAGCTGACAGGCCGTCAGCACCCGCTGCTTTATATCAACCTGGAAATATTTGCTAAGCCAAATTTCACTTTCTGCCAAATCTTTGCATGTGCTTCAGTTGGCTACACATTTATTTTCTATTTATTTATATAGCAAAGCAAAGTTTTGTTTTAAGATCCTCGAAAAAAATTGGTTTAATGTTCACCATTAAATTATTCCAATAACAAATAATACCTCCTCAAAGCATAAAAATTAACATAACTCAGAAACAATTGATTATATCCGTTCCAGCTACTAGATTCAATAGTTCATAAAGGCAATTTTTTTTCAGCCAAATGGCAATTGACAACGATTGATATGCTTTATTAACCGTTAAATTGAGCTACACTGTAATTGGCCAACATAGACTGCGTAAAGATATTCAATCTTTAAATTCAACTTTTTATCTTTATTCAAAGAAATGATGAAGTAAATCCTCAACAATCATAATTTTTTCAATGAAAATATACAAAGTAAAATGAAAAAAAAAAACGTTTTTTTTGAATGTGTGCAGCTTATTTTAATCCAGGAGGAGATGCCAGAGTTCAAATACCTCAAATGACTTGAAAAGTTCAAAGTTTATCTAAGTTGAAGCAGAGCAACAGCAAGTTTGCTTATAAGACAATTTAAATATTTATACGTGTATGCATATTATATCAAAAAATATTAATTATAAGCAAAAAGTAAACCCAGACAGGCATTGAAATATGACTCTGAGACACAAATAAGAGTTAACGGGAGGTTATCATCTAGAGGTCGAAAAAAACGGTGATGTTCTTGATTTTTTTGAACTTTTGACCTTGGGTTTTTTTGGCAGTTATTTACTGAATTTTAAAGTGCGGGCAAAAAATTGTTTTTGTGAATAAAAGTGTACCGTGAAGTGTCAATACGCCGTCAACATCACGTTGAAAAAAAAGCTACCCAAACAGTCTCCATCGCACAGCACGTTCTTGTCATCAGAAATAAAAAAACCAAAAAATTTTATAAATTATATTTAATATAGGGCCCCATAAATTGTATCTACTTTAAAATAAACAAAAAACCAAGTCAATCCACAAAGTAGTTCTTGAGATATCGTAAAGACTGGTTTAGAAAGTATAATTTTTTTGGAAAACTCGCTTAAAGTTTTAGTTAACGATTTTTTTTTTGAGTTATTAGCTTTCCGTTATTTCAACGCTACAGCGCATCTAGCGACATCTGCTGGTGCTTGAGGTAACTATTCTTACTACATTATCAATTTCAAAAAGATTGACGTGAGATACTCATTAACACGCAAACTCATTTTTCTTAATTTTCGCGAAAAAGATGGGTTCCTTTCTTATGCGATAGCTTCTTTACGCAATCGTTGTCGGCCAAACTGCTTTGAAAATATATGCTACACATCATAAATTATCGAAAATTGAAAAAACAAAGAGTTACATTTTTGGGTCGAGCTTCATGAGAACCTCCCTTAAACTGAAAGAGAAAATATTTGCATTAATTTTTAAAAAACTTTGTTTTATGCAATCTTTTTTTTTTACAGTAGATATTTTATATAAATAAAACTCATATTCTGTTTGTTTTCTTAATTTTTATCAATATCTAAACAGCTAAACGGACTTCGCTCAAATATTTCACATATACACGCAGAGAAAAAAAAAATATGTTTTTATATGTTTGGTTTCAAAAACAAAATATTCAGAGGGAACTACTAAATGATTAAAAACTTTCCTTCAATAGCTTTATTTTTCGATATAAGAAGATATTAGTTTTGTCCAACATTAATATAATTGCCTTAGCTAAAAAACTAACGTCTACATTAATATGCTTGTGACAAAATAGAATTGTGTGTTTCTACCCAATAAAAATATATTTGCATCACTGTTAAACTCAAAAAGAACAGAATTCCTTTCTTTTATGTGTTTCGCCTAGACATACATATCATATATCTGTTTCTTTTGCACTTTAGCTTTTGTGAAAAGTGTTTCTGAAAATGTTTGTTTAAATTAAAAGTGTTTGTTTTTTCAAATTAACAAAATAAAAAACACAATCAAAGAAAAATAAGGCGGTTCAGCAGTAAAAATAGGTGAGTTTTGAAGCAACTTTGCTGATAAAGCGGATGCTTCGTGGCAAAGTGGGTGCAAATATAGTATATGTGAATCCAAACATATTATGTTTTCTCCAACAAGAAAATGTGTGCTTATAAAAATTATTGTAATGTCGGATAAACACAATATGATAACTTCTCAACATAATTAAATCCGAGAAAAACTTATTTACTGTTTTCTAAACATATTTTGTTTGCTTCAAACCAACAATAACTTCTCAGCAAATATTTTGTAATCACAGTTAAAAACTTTTGGCATTTTGTTTGCTAAAATATGTTTCCAAGTAAATATAGTGTAATCATCGGTATATATATTATGTTGTTCTTAATTATCGTTTTGAAAATAATTGCTTGACTGCAATTAAATTATGTATTCTCCAATTAATATATATTTGTCCGTGAATATTTAATGTTATTCTTGACTAAATTATATTTACAAATAGTAATAGACTGAAAGTGTTCTCAGTCCATTTATAATTACAATATATTAATATGAAAACATATTTGCTTTAAAACATATTATATTCGGTTTATATTCAAACAACAAGTGCTAAGGTACAATTAAATAGTGTTAAGATGCAAATATAAATATAAAGAAAAATTGCATTAATTAATCATATTGTATGTGGAACCAATTATGATTACTTGTTTCCAAGAAACATGCAGAAACATATTATACTTCCTGCAAATTATGTTTGGGAAGGCCTATTATTTTTCAGCGTATACTAATCGCATGTTATAATAAATAGTTGCATACTTAGCTTTGACTTAACTTTGACCCAAATAAAATTCAGAAATGTTATTTTTTTTTGGTCAAAAAATTAGCTTAATCATATGAGAAATATTAGACAATTTTCTCTTGTTTCTTTTTTTCACAGATACCCTACCATAGGTAGTGTTTTGAGAATATATGTGAATGTTACATATTTTAGTAGAATCACCAAGGCATAGTTTATTTTAAAATTATGGTTACTTCAAAACAAAAAAAAAAAAAAACTTTCATATCTTCAAAAATAAAGAAATTCTTTTAAGGAAAGATCCCCAGATGTCACTCGTCGATTGAATGATTTTCGGATATGTGATAGAGAACAAACTCAAAAGTTGACGTATTTTTGTAAACGTACTCAACCGATGGCTTGGGGCTTCAAAATGGCGTTTCAAAAACAGCAGGAATTACATTTTTTCACCACAACTTCACTACTTTTCATTAAATAGATTGTTAAGAAGAACCACTTTCAGTCTAGCAGACCTTAGTAGATGAAGTTTGTGTTTAAAAAGTATCGCGAATTTTGTGTTTTTTAAACAATTATTTATTTTTTCATGAATATCTATTTTGTCCCCTTCAAAGCCCCACCAAATAACATATATTTGTGCTAACGTTTTTCGAATCCTCGAAGCACTTCAAAAAATCATATTTTGTGATCTTGTTTAGCTCCTCCTTCTATGCCGTCTTTATCTACTCAATCGTAGCGTAGTGTCGCACAGTGCTTTGTGCAGTGGAAATAATTAAAAAACTTTTTGCTCTCAGAATTGTACAAATTTGAAATCATTCGAAATATAATAATTCCATTGAGATAAATCCAAAACATTTTTGCTTTAAAATTAGAAATGTAGGCACGGCATCATGTAAGACTTGTCTAATTTTTTAGTAATTTTTGATGCTCACAAGGAAAAATTTTTCTAAAAATATATTTTTAATCAAATATGAAAATAAAAAATTTTTAAAAGAAAAAACTCTGTTTCATTTTTGATTTTAAAAAATTTCGAAATAGAATAAAAAAATAGAGTTTTGGTGAATTTTCAAAGGACAAAAAATAATTACCATAAAAGACATATTTTGCAAATTTGGATAGACATTTACTAATACCATGAATATTATTAGCTGCGTTTTTTTTTTTAATGATAACCTTAGACCTTTATTTTAAAGCCTATGAAAAGATAAATTCTGCTTTGTTACGCCTTTTTGTAAAAATCGATTTTGAATATACTCCTAACGGTTTCTGTTGACCGTTATTAAGGTAAGAAAAAAAAAACAAACAAAAAACAGAGGTGCCGGAAGTATTTTTTATTTGGGGGCGCATAACAATTATAAGGGAAAAACAGATGGCTCAACCCAGTAAAAATATAAATATATAAGATGTGTTAAAAATATCCTTTGTTTTAAGTAAAAATAAATATAAATAAAAGACACATACGCAAAAAAAAAAAAGAAACACAAAAAAAAAAATAAACAAAAAATTCAAAATAAAAAAAAAGATTGAAGTATATATAGTCCATTTAAAAGTTGTGGTGAAGCATAGTTTGAGCTTCAATTTCGTAATTTTTATTACTGAAAAATAATAAATATTATAAATATGTAAAAATTCCGTTTTTTCTCGGTTTTTTTTTCAATAAAATAGATTTGAAAAATACCTCAAAATAATGTTTGACCAACTCTTGTATCTACCCTATACAAAACCACGTAAAAAATTAATATAGGCTTCAGTAGCCTGAGGGACTGACGGATTTCAAACACTTAAAGTACACATCTACGTAGGGTGCCTTTTATATTTCGGGATTTGGCAACCCTGGTGTTGCAATCTGTCAACTGAAAGCTCTATCGCAAAGTTTGACATTTGTTGGCTTATACGTACTCAGAACGTTTTGACATACGAGCGCTATTTGTGTTGTTTATAGTAACTTAAAAGATTCATCTCGGTCTAAAAATGGAATTAAATCGTGAACATTTTCGTGCGATTATTTTTTACAACTTTCGACGTGAATTAACACAGCAACAGTGCATGGATGAACTTAATTCAATTTTTGGCGATGAAGCTCCATCAAGGACCAGTGTTTATCGATGGTATGGTGAATTCAATCGTGGTCGTAGTTCACTCCAAGACGAATTTCGTGAAGGTCGTCCGAAATCAGCTGTTGTTCCCAAAACCATTGATGCTGTGCGCGAACTGATATTGCAAGATCGTCATGTTACCTATCGTGAGATTGAGGCAACCTTAGGCATAAGTGGGACCAGCATACATTCAATATTGCATAAACATTTGACTGTCAAAAAAATTTGTTCGCGTTGGATCCCACACAATTTGTCAATCGCTTAAAAAAAGGATCGTGTCGATTGGTCGAAGGAAATGCTCAAAAAATACGATCGCGGTGCTTCGAAACACGTCTATGACATCGTGACAGGTGATGAATCGTGGATTTACGCGTATGAGCCCGAAAGTAAACAGCAGTCGACTGTATGGGTGTTTCAAGATGAGCCAAATCCAACAAAAGTTGTTCGCGCACGAAGCACTTCCAAGCAAATGGTCGCCTGTTTTTTCGGAAAATATGGACATGTCGCAACCGTACCACTAGAACAACGCAGAACAGTCAACTCTGAGTGGTACACAACCATTTGTTTGCCAGTTGTCTTCCAAGAAATCAGGAAAACCAACCGCCGAAGACGGATCACTCTTCACCACGACAATGCGAGCTCTCACACATCGGCTCAAACAACTGCATTTTTGAGCACCCAAAACATCGATTTGATGGGTCATCCGCCGTATAGTCCTGACTTGGCACCGAATGACTTCTTTTTATTCCCAACCGTGAAGAATAAACTGCGTGGACAACGATTTTCGACGCCCGAAGAAGCGGTTGCGGCATTCAGAATGCATGTTTTGGAGATACCTAAATCAGAGTGGCAAAAGTGCTTCGACAATTGGTTCAAACGCATGCAAAAGTGTATAGATCTTAATGGAGAATATTTTGAAAAACAATAAAGTGATTTTCGATGAATTATATTTGTTTTTGTTCTCTAATCCCGAAATATAAAAGGCACCCCTCGTATTACTCTTTTTTTCTACTCTTCGTTAAGTTTTGGTAAGATCGGCGATCTTTTGTTCGCCTCTCATACAAAATCATACAAAAAATTAATATAGGTTGAAGGGAGGTACTCCTAAAATCTTATAAATTTAAATTATTTTAAATATACGTCTATCATTTTATATTCTAAGCCTTCTCATCAAGTTTCATTAAGATCTTTCAACTTTTGTGTCTACCTCCCATTCGAAATTATATGAAAATTTAATATAGGTCCGAGGGGGTTACACCTAAGGACTGACTGATTTCAACCCTTTTGGGTATTTTTCTTACACAACTTAAACTAACTAAGTATACAAAATTTGATTATCATAAGAGCACTCCTGCTATTTATTTACAAATTTGTATGAGCGCAAGGCAATTTGCGTCGTCCTTTCATATGCCTCTTCAGTTTCGGGAAAAAGAAATAGTCACAGTGGGCCAGATCTGGGGAATATGGTGACTGCGGCATATTATTAGTGTGTTGTTTTTGGCCAAAAACTCTCGCACAAGCAACGATGTCGGAGCCAATTTTTGTTCTTGCAGGTAATATTCCTTACTCCTTATTAGAGCCATGCATGAGCATGCTTTTTCGCCTCCCTGAATATATTATTTTGCTATAGAATAAAAAATTTCCTCTATCCCTTTTCTGCTTTGCTCATACCTGATCTTACACTCTCTTTGTTTTATTCAGATATAAGAAACGAAGAGAATAAGAGCACGATGCTTTACTAACAACAACAGGTAGCAAATAAAGCAATAAAAAACAACAAAAATACCAGTGTTCATAACCTGAATATTTATCGAATATTTTTTATTCGTTTGCTCGTAGAACGAAAAGAATGTTTTTTGTATTGGGACCCAAAGAATGGTGGTTGATAGGGGTTAGGTATGTTGCGGAGAAATGTTGAGGAGCAAAAAATAATAGGACCAACTCATATATTTGACCCCTCTAGGAGTCCAGCAACGGCAGATATAAACTATTTTCGACAGCTTTTGTGTTTTTTGTATTGAAGGTAGTGAATAAAGCAACAAAAAATAACACAAATATGCATAAAGAATAACAAAGGCTTATTGCGGGGAAAAACTAACATACCAGATTCTTATTCAGGTCACTGCAGCAGATTCCTGAGTATTCGTGCAGTTTATTAAGTGCTAAGAGAACAAACTGACACAACCCAGAAGGAAATAACCCGAATACTGTGCAATCTCTTGCATGGTTTCATACATTACTTCCGTAGCGCTACTTTTGTGAACAATAACAGAAATATATGTAGCAATTAGCTGCTTAATACTCGATGCATGCTGAATCTAAGCATACCGTTACATCGAGAAAGTAGTAAATTTCTTCATGCATTTACAGATGCAAGAAGTAGCTAGACTTGATACTTTGCAGCAAACAATGCGTGTTGAAAATTCATTGATTCAATGAATGGCCAAGTGCTGTGTAAATTAATGGAAATTTGTATTAGAACTTGAATCGCTTCGCACTTCATAGTGTGTAATACAGCATTGATATTGTAAGTAGCAGATTTCCTTCTGGGAACGTGTAGATCGCCAGCTCACCTCAGTGCAAAAATGTATGAAAAGAGAACAGAGAAGAAATAAAAAGTTGTTCTCTTGCGCTACACGACCTATTGCTACACGATCTGTTGTTTACATTTATTCGCTTGCAGCTTTGCTTGCAGTGACTGCTACAACAGAGAATTAGGGTATATTCACTTGATGAATATATTCATGCAGGGCTCAACTCCTTATAGTCAACATTGGAAATGCGTCACTTTAAAAAAAAAAGATTGCACAAAATCTTAGCGTATTGGACTTATAGGTTTTCCCTAACCTGTGTACCATTTTTATCGGAGATCTGCAACGAGCTTATGATTCGAACGAATGACTATAAATCATCCATCAAACACCGAATGCAAGTGCGTGCGGTTGCGTACAACAACCACCACTTAAACGCGAAGCTTCCTCATAACAGCGATGAGCGACGAGTGCCGCCGCTTTCACTCATCGCTTACAAGAATGCCGCTCAATGATTCTAATGATTCTAGAGTCATTCCTTACGATTCTAGAGTCATTAAGAGAGATCGCGTGCAGTGTTACCGCTGACATATTTTATTATACATATAATTTATATATATATATTATTATATACATATAATACTAGCGGACTCGGCAAATGTATGAAAATAAATCGTAAAATAATATTAAATAAAATATTTATATGCATATACTTAATAAAAAAAAAAAAAAATTTAAATATTATTGATACAAATTAGTGAAAAATTGTGAAAATATTACTGAAAACTAGTAAGAAATGGAGCTTCGGCAGGGTACCGAAGCTAAAATACCCTGGCCCGTGGCCATATTGAAGTATATTCGAAGTCTTTAGCTACGACATACACGATGATATTCAGTTTTATATATTCGAAAGTTAGTTTTCCAATTTTGATGACGTCACTTTGTATGGGAGGTAGGCGCGATTTTGATCCAATTTTGCCATATATCATAGAGATGGTTGATATTATATATCAAAGCTGATGTGCAAAATTTTAAAACATATCTTTAATTTTTGCAGATTTTGAAGAGATTTTACGTTTAAAATAAAGCCAATTTGTATGGGAGATAGGCGTGGTTTCCATCCGATTTTATAGCCAGGATTAAGACTGAAGAGCAAAGCTTACATGCCAAATTTCAAGGCATTTCTTTAATTTTTGTGGATTTTAAAGACATTTTACGGTTAATATAAAGTCACTTTGTATGGGAGGTAGGCGTGGTTTTCATCCGATTTGGACCATTCTCGAACTTGATCTTCCTTTTTTAAAAATAAACTTATATTTTAAATTTCATCGCGATAACTTTAAAATTGCGGCTGTAATCGTGTCGACAGACGGACAGACAGACGGACACACGGAAATCGACTCAGGAGATGATGATGATCAAAAATATATATATTTTTCTATACTTGCCACGCCTACTTAATGGCGTTAAAACGGAATGACAAAGTTAATATACCCCTTACGCAGTACGCGTTGGGGTATAAAAATATATTAAAAATTTTTGGAAAAATTCTTTAAAAGTTATTAAAATTATTATAATTAAAGAATTAATGATTATTATAATTAAAATATTAAATAAAATCATTTTATATTATATAGATCATTAACAGCGGCACTATTGTTTATTTTGGATTGCCGCTTTCCTTATGGCATCCCTAAACATAAAGGTTTTCAGCAATTCATCATTCCAAGTGTGAAAGTGATTTAAAAAATTGATTAAAAACAATACAATAACAACAAGAAACAAATAATAGACAACATATAAGTATAAAGTAAGTTTGCTACAATTTAATTCTTTGAACTAGCGATCCTCAACTTAGAAGCTGGCGATTTATCTTAATCAACACGTAAAACACAAAACAAAAGTAAAACAAGGAAAACCCACGCCAATTCGTGCACGCAAATCATTCAATGACTCTAGAGTCATTGAGGGTGCTTAGAATCATATGCTTAGAATTCAGCAGTCTTTCTAATGAGCGATGAGTGAAAGCAGCGGCACTCGTCGCTCATCGCTGTTATGAGAATGCTTCGCGTGGAAGTGGTTGTTGTTGTGCGCAACCACACGCACTCGCACTCGGTTTTTGACAAGTGATTTAGAATCATAAAAAAACGATTCGCTGTAGGTCTCTGATTTTTATCAACTGTTTTGAAAAGGGGAAGGGAGGCTATAGAAAGAAAAAAGAAATAAAATCTGAGACTGTCTTAACTAAAGTATCTTTTGTATTTAAATAAAATTTTTTTAAAAATTAATAGATTAACAAACTAAATCAGAGGCTAACTTCTTTGAGTTTATTTAATATTTTTATATAGAGTTATTGATATTTTTAAAAAACAATTATATTAATTGAGTGGAGATTTTTAAAAACATAATTAAAGTCAATGTTTTTCATTGTTTCAAAGTTTGAAATTTATCATATTGAGCTATGACTCAAAGCAAACACTCTACTAACTCAAATAAGGAGAGTTATTTTGAAGCTATTTTTCTTTAAATAAGAATAAAGTGACTAAATTGAGCTGCCATTAAAATTGCACCTCATTGCTATTATTCTCTCTTTACTTTTTCAATTAAAACTTTAATGCAACAATACTGCAAAGTCAGTCATAAGAAAAAAAAAAAACAAATAACTTCTCCACGCACATGCTGGAAGTTTTTGCCATCAAAACAAAGTAGTTGATGATTTTTTTTTTTGCGCAAACTTTTGCGAACTAAATGAATTTAAATGCTGAAACTTGGCTAGCTGGCATCGACATCAACCTTGGCCACTCTTAAAGTGGCTGCTATGTGGCTTTGGCAGTCAGTTCAAATGAGCGCACGACACCAAATCTTTTAGATAATGAAACAAGTTGCAACAAAGATAAGCAAAAAAAAAATGAAAGAACAACAAAAACTGCTTAAAGGATACAAGCTTGCAACAGTGCTACTGTGTGTGCAGCATGCGTTCTTTGGTTATTATAACAAAAAATAAAAACAACGCAGGCGCTGTTTTTTCGACCATTCAGTGTTGTTACTTTTTTTCTTCCACTAGCTATTTTTTTTTTTTTGTGTTTTGGAAACAGTTGCAGCTTCATGTTGCACAAAAAGGATTTTTGGTGGAATTAATGGCTTAGCGGTTGGCCCGCATGCTGCGCTGCGTAGATTCTAGCGTATTTACCATCAACCAAAAGAGTCCACCCACTGAGCGTGGGTGTGGTTGTGGCCGTTGTCGCCGACCCGTGTTAGCCAAAGATCTGCTAAAAGCCAAGTGGAAGGATTTCTATGTTTAACCAGGCTAGAGAATTTTTTGTTGTATTATTTATGTTGTATTTGCACAATTTTGCAAAGTTGATGCAATTATTTTTCCATTTTCCTCCCCATTGTTTATTTAACAATTTCCGCCAATTTGCTTAACTCCTACGTGTTTAATGTTTTTTTTTCTTTTATTTTGCAACGGTGATTTTTTGCACACTTATATATATCATAAATATAATGCAGATACTTTCTGCCCGCGCATCTTTGCGTTACTTAAGGCAGCATAATTTTTTTCTTTCATCTTTTCGAGTTATCCTTTCATTGTGTTTGTTTATTGGAATTATTTTCCAACTCGTTGTGCTTCTAACCTATAGCCTTGCGAGTGAGTGATCGGTACCTAAGACGCACCCAAGTGAAAATGTTTGCTGAACTTAAACTAAATTCTGTTTAAATATTTAAAAAATACATATTATATTATATTATTGTTTGTATTTTCCCCCTTGCTATTAAATTTTTTTACATTTTTTATTGCAATAATTCTGTTTTTTTTCCGTCGACCATATCTTCGTTTACAACTAAGCTTAAACGCAAGTCAACCGTTTTTTTTGTGGCCATTTATAACTGTTCATAAACATGTATTCACCGCCGTACAATCATGAAAACATGCGTTGTGTCTGTATTTGGCAGTGCTGGCGGAAGTGGTAAAATCTTTTTAAAGCTAAAAACGCACAGCACAGATTCATCAGCCGGAAAGATGATAGCGATTGTTTTCTGGGATTATCATGGCTGTGTACACATCGATTATAAAAAGGAAGAGGAAAAGAAAAAATAAAACCGGATAAACGAATTGAGCAGCAATATTGTATCGCATCCCATAATCAAACTCTATTTATTTAATTTATTGAAGAAGAGGAAAATATCAAATATTTTTTAAGCGTTAAGAATAAATTACGTTCAGATTAAAATAAATTGACTTGTTAACATAGGGTCACTTGAATTTTTGTTGTATGAAACCCATTTATTAACTACAAATCGTGTTACAAAAAGAAAACGATGGAATTGCAAAAAAAAAAAAAAAAAAGAGAAAGTATGACAATTTAGTTATTATGCCTTCAAAATGGGTAATAATGGTAAATAAGATAAATGTTTTTTTGGTTTCCTTTATCGTTGCTTCTTTCGAATTCATTCCTTTTGAAATTATCATTTAATAATAGCTGGTAAGTTTATTTTTATGTATTTTTACGAATAATAATACAAATATGAGCAAATTGTTCCTAACCAATTTTTAATATGTTATAAGATGTAGGAAAAATTAAGAAAATCAACTTTCTGCTACTGAGTACTATAAGAAAATAGTTTTTGTATTTTTTCTGATCACAATTTCACTTCAATTTAAAATGATACTCTTAAGACTAAGTACCCGGTTGTGAATGGACAAATTATGTTACTGATTATTTCTTAAATACAATGTTCGTTGAAACAGATATTCTAATTAAAATCAATGAATTCCATTCATTCAACGATATTCATTAAGTTCAATTAAAGAGTCGTTGACACAAAGAACATATTTTTTGGCTCAAAGAACAGATTCTTCAAGTTTCATTTGCTTTAAATACACTGTTCAATATTCGTAAGAATCTGTGTTCATTGAAATTAACCTCTCATATTTTTGCTGATTCAGAACTATTTGAAGTGTTACAGAGTAAATTCAATGAAAAATGAGAATGAATTTTCTTAAAACTTAAGACTTTGTTTTTGCCAAATAAATCAAACGGATTTCTTTCGAATTTGAGTTGAAACCGAAATCTTGTGTATTTAGCCCGAGAACGAAATTCGTTTTAGTTTCGGATTTGAACCTGCGAGCGGAAGAAATTGAACTGATGCTATTTTAAAATAATCGCATCGTTTTTGAAACGCGTTTTTGGATTGTTTTCGAAACAAGATTTTTGAAATAATCGAATCATTTGAATTACGGGAGCGTTTTTTTTTAAGTTTTTTTATCTTCTCAAATGACTTATTATGAAATCAATGTATTTTTTAAAAATATATATATATACATTAGGGCGAATCGTTTTGTATGGAGGGAAAAATGTCAGCCGTTCAGGGTCTCAAAAGTTAGAGGAACTCATAAAAATGATTTCTGCATACTTTTTTCAAATCTTAGTAACATAGAAATTTATTTTTAGATGGATCCAAAATGTGCCCAAAATGGTATTTTTTGTACAACTTCACCAGTTTGTAACCGATCTTGAAAAAAGTGCGTCGTTTGAAGGTCTCAATAAGGACAAAAATTCCTCTTTATAATTTTATTACCCCCAATTCCATCTTTGCCTATACAGGGTGTCCCGCAATTGAAAGATGAAATAATGACATTATAATTAGATATGCAGTAGATAATTTCATTGTTTTCTAAAAAGTATAATTTTTTTAGTACAGCCATCTTTTTTTATTTTTAAAGATATGTTTATGTTTTTGGTGTCATTTAAAAGAAAATTGAATAAATTACAAAATTTATTATTATTATTACGCGAACTTCTGAGAAATTTGCACTCAAAGTTGAAATTTGGTAATTAAAACCGATTGATTTCATCTTCACACGAGCACAGCTCGGCAACCGTTAAGTCGTTGGAGTTTGTTGATATACCGTTAGAAAGCCGATTTTATTACCTTTGCAATGTGTTATTAAAATAAGTTTTATGTAGGCTAGTTTTCCTGCTAGAAACAATAACGTGAATCAATGTCGTCAAATATTAATTAACCCTGTAGCTTCTAAGAACGTTAAAATAGACACCCCCTCTCGAACGATTTTTTGCTCAGCTCAACATAACCTTTCACCTCCGTAAATAGTTGCATTCAATTGCGGGACACCATGTATATTTTAACATTACGTGTTATTGCCTCAGTACCGTCAAAACTTTAATTTCTTTTTTTAAGAAGAAAGTAACTTTTTAATACCATTTGTAGGGAAGAAAGCTACAGCGAATGCAATTTTCAGTCAAGCTTATCTTCGTTTTTGGTATTTTAGTTCATCTCTGGTCTTGTTCGTTATTCCTAGGTTCAGCTTCGTTTGGAATCGTTTTTTATACCAAATTTCTTCACAATCGGTTTAGTCTTTACGGCGTTATTGAGTTATATATATTTTATCATTTTAAGCTCCATTTATCGAAAGTTTTTGAAACTTCTGATAGACAATCTTTTATTCTTGAGTCAGCAGTATCTTCATACTAAATTTCAGCAAAATCGCTTTTGTCGTTTTAAAAACCTAAAAAATAAGTTTTTATGGTACTAAAACCCTCTTAACATAAACTTTCTAATGAGGTCTTGTTAAGTTTTTTTTTTGTTTTACACAGGGAATGAACCACCTTAATATGCACATACATTCAACACTCATAGCTCATCAACCAAACCAATATATAAAAAGTGGGACTAAATGCTAATTTTCAACAAAATCACTTTTACGTAAATCCAATTAAAAATGTGTCTTTAGCAAAGGATTTAAAAAATGTGTTTTTAAAAATTTGCAAAAAATGCGATTTCTGAAGGTCAATAATTTTTTACGCAAAATGTTGGTATGAGTAAGGAATTTACCTTTTTAGCTTATTTGGGTAGGCGTTCTGTAAAAAATAAAAAGTTACAACCAATGAACATGTTTTTTTTTACCAAAAACGACCTTCAGGAGAAACAAAAATGCTCTGTGAAATTTTCTCCGATTTAAAGGAAGAGTATGCAGAAATCGATTTTAGGAGTTCTTTTAACTTTAGAACTCTGAACGGAGGAATCGAAATTTCGATCTGGTCTAATAGATAAAATACTTTCATTTTTATTTAGATGTGAGTTGCAATTTTTGCAATTTTTTTTCCAGACTCGTATTCGTAAAAGCCTTTGAATTAGTTTATTTGCTCAACGTGACAATTGTTTTTTCTCAAGGATACACGTATGATTTTTGTGACTGAAAGCGTTAAGAATTTTGTTTCATTTTATACAATACTTAACTGAAGAAAATAATATATATATTTTTATATATTAAAAATTAATTCAATATTTTTCGTGTTAGTATAAAACACTAGTGTTGAAAAATTATGGCACTTAGGATGAGGTGGGCAAGGCTGCCAGTTCAAGTTCGGAACAATTCCCACGGAAATTACCTTTTTCCCAAAGTACCATAAATTAAATACCACCAAAATTACCATGGTAAAGGGAAACAAAAAAAAAAAATTCCCACCGCAATTAAAAAATACCACAAAAAAATCCCACGATCATAAAAAACTACCACAAAAATACCACGCTTTTTAAAAATACCACCAAAAATCTCCAATGTATTTAAAAAACCAAAAAAAAAAATCCCAAACGAATTAAAAAAAAAACAAAAAAGTTCGAAAAATGTAAGGCATTTTACATACGTAACTTACGACATAAAGTCGTGGTGAAAACATAGCCTTTAATGCGTATAATGGCATTGATTTCAAATGTAGTTTTTTCTTAACAAATGCGAAAAAATCATTTGAAGACACAAATTCCCAAATTCCCACGGCAATGAAAAAATACCATACTGAACTCCCACGTTAATTAAAAAATACCATGGGAATTCCCAAAAAAAAAAACCCCAAAGGGCAATCGAAAATTACCACGAATGGAATTTTTCCCACCTAACTGGCAACTTTGGGCGTGGGGTCTGTCAGACTCCCATGATTAAAATCTTAATATTGAATTATATTATTGACACAATAAGTAAGATTTTAGTTACGCTACCTATAAAGTAGTTAGTGTATCTATAAAGTTAAAATGATTTAGTTTTTAACTTTTTCGTAAATAAATTCCACAAACAAAAAAAAACTTATCCCAAAATATTGGCAAAAAACATTTTAAGCTTAAACATACCTCATACAAATAAATTTATGTTTATATTGCTATAAAATAAAAATATTTCAAAATTCTGCTCTTGCAGGTACATTAACATAACATAACATAACATAACATAACATAACATAACATAACATAACATAACATAACATAACATAACATAACATAACATAACATAACATAACATAACATAACATAACATAACATAACATAACATAACATAACATAACATAACATAACATAACATAACATAACATAACATAACATAACATAACATAACATAACATAACATAACATAACATAACATAACATAACATAACATAACATAACATAACATAACATAACATAACATAACATAACATAACATAACATAACATAACATAACATAACATAACATAACATAACATAACATAACATAACATAACATAACATAACATAACATAACATAACATAACATAACATAACATAACATAACATAACATAACATAACATAACATAACATAACATAACATAACATAACATAACATAACATAACATAACATAACATAACATAACATAACATAACATAACATAACATAACATAACATAACATAACATAACATAACATAACATAACATAACATAACATAACATAACATAACATAACATAACATAACATAACATAACATAACATAACATAACATAACATAACATAACATAACATAACATAACATAACATAACATAACATAACATAACATAACATAACATAACATAACATAACATAACATAACATAACATAACATAACATAACATAACATAACATAACATAACATAACATAACATAACATAACATAACATAACATAACATAACATAACATAACATAACATAACATAACATAACATAACATAACATAACATAACATAACATAACATAACATAACATAACATAACATAACATAACATAACATAACATAACATAACATAACATAACATAACATAACATAACATAACATAACATAACATAACATAACATAACATAACATAACATAACATAACATAACATAACATAACATAACATAACATAACATAACATAACATAACATAACATAACATAACATAACATAACATAACATAACATAACATAACATAACATAACATAACATAACATAACATAACATAACATAACATAACATAACATAACATAACATAACATAACATAACATAACATAACATAACATAACATAACATAACATAACATAACATAACATAACATAACATAACATAACATAACATAACATAACATAACATAACATAACATAACATAACATAACATAACATAACATAACATAACATAACATAACATAACATAACATAACATAACATAACATAACATAACATAACATAACATAACATAACATAACATAACATAACATAACATAACATAACATAACATAACATAACATAACATAACATAACATAACATAACATAACATAACATAACATAACATAACATAACATAACATAACATAACATAACATAACATAACATAACATAACATAACATAACATAACATAACATAACATAACATAACATAACATAACATAACATAACATAACATAACATAACATAACATAACATAACATAACATAACATAACATAACATAACATAACATAACATAACATAACATAACATAACATAACATAACATAACATAACAAAGAAAAATTTGTGTTTTGCCGATATCAGTCAAGCAAATCACAACACGAGAGGCGGCAGCTTCAAAAAAAAGGAAAATAAAAAAAACCAAAACCCGAAAAAAATTATATATTTGAAACTCTATTTTTTTTTTAAAGTAGTGTATAAAAATTTCCAAATACTTGGTTAATTTATCACCCAAATAAAAATACTTGGGTGGCTGAAAACTACCAAAGGCATCTTATAAATTATACTAGGTTTTTTTTTTCAATTTAACATAAGCTTTTGTCTCGGTGTGTGGCGATTAAGCCTTTTGGCTATTTCTTTTATTTTAGGTCCATTTTCGCTTATTCCCAGTATTATTCCCTGGTCATGTTCAGAAAGGCTCGTTCCGCTAAGCATTTTCAATATATTACACGTAATAATTAAATTAACTTTAATGATTATAAAAGAAAAAAAAACCTTACCTTATATTTCGCAACAATTATTTTCAATGCGAGCACTTAAAGCTGTCAATTAAGCAACCAAACACCAACTAAATGCGTTATGCACATATAACTCTTTACTACTGATCATTCAACGCACCGCCACATTTTTTATATAACGGTACATTAAATGCATTACGATCTGCATACTAAAACTTGTTAAACAATAACAACGAATACATAATACATACATAAAAATACTGTACTATTTCAGAGGGGGGAAAAATGCAAGCAAATATTTATGCACATATATTTATTTGTATGAGGTATTTCTTCACAGTATATGTTGAATTTATTTTATATCTGTTATTGAAAAAGTAAATTTTTTAGAATGAATTTAGTTAAACATTTTCATATTTTATTACTTATATAATAGGATAAAGTTGAAGCCAAATATTTAGAATAGTGAGAACAAGTCTCGATTTGTTTCGATTTAATTTTAAATGAAAGTAAGACGTAATTATTTGTTAAGCTAAAATTCATTTAGACTAATTTGCATGTAACTGTGAAAAAAGCAAAAAAAGATATATATGTATATAAAATTTATGACTTTCAAATAATTTTGTTGAGGAACACTGGCTTAGACAGACAATTTTTCTTGACTTAAAAGCAATAAATTATGCGTTATACATGCGCCAAATTTGTTATAATTGTCTGCAAAAATGGTAGAATTTGCCAAAAAACTCATCAATAAATTAAAACAGCCAAATTTGATAAACACTTTCATGCTTTGAGGATAAAGGTTATAAGTAGAAAAATCAATATATTACCACTTCTAAATACCTGGCCACTTGCTGTGCTTTAGTGTGGTAAAGTTCAAACAAAGATTTTTTTGTTGTTTAGCGAACTTTATGCAGATTTTAAGTTGGATGTTTTGATTATAATTCAAAGTTGCTGATTTTTAATTTTACCTGCTGAGCTTCTGACCTTTGTTGGCTGAATACATGGGGGATTTTTATGACCTCCTCGTGTGCTTGGCTCTCGGTACTGATTTCATACAACTACTCTTGGGAGTCAAACTGCTATGTGTAGCTATGTGTAGTCAGGTTGAAAAGTGGATCGCATTAACGGTATGTAGAAAACAAAAAAAAAAAAAATATAAGGGTTGAATTAATACAAAAATACTTTAGTAAAAAATGACACTACTTGCTTTAAGCAAATTGCGTGCTGTTTGTATTGTAGGCAAGTTGCTTTCAAAATCACGTTGTTAACAATTAAAGCCTAAAGCTTTTCAAAAGGTACTCAGTACGTGAAGTGTGTTTTGTTTAATTTCTAGAATGCATGTAAGTGTGAGTGTGTATTTTAGTTTTTCTTTGCATCTTTCATCGTTTTGCTAGCGACTAATTGGTTTAAGTGGCCGTGGCTTTGTAAAGGTGCTATCATTTTTTTAAGAACTAACCTTTATTTTCTATTTTAATTTCATAAGCTTGCGGCTAAAACTATACACAAACAAGAATTTATACAGGATTTTAAATTTTGAGAAAACAGAGTCCTTTTGCTTGAGGCAGAAAGCGTTTCTGACAATGTCACGGTAAGGTTTTTTGTTTGTTTCAGTAAACTTCACTTCGCTTGCAAGTTTTTCGCGAGTCGTTTAGGCTTGCAGTTTGTGGAAAATAATTGACAACTTTTTTTTATTTAATACTTGAGTTGAAAGCTTCCTCTTACCATATTTAATTAACAACGATGAGAACCCTGCGGTTGTTTTTAGTTACAAGCCGAGTAAAAAAATTACAAGTACGAACGTAAAATAAGTGGTTGTAAAAGAATTTTTTGAGGAGAAAAAATATGCTTAGTTTTTTTTTTTTAAATGAAACTGACTCTTTTATAGCATGGGTGAAATATACGACAAAGCATTAGTTAATTCAAAAACATGTCACAGTTTAGCGTCTAATGCTTGGTTTCCTCTTTGCCATTTTCAGAGGTCAGTTGTTGTCAATCATATTTTTTTCTACAATTGTTGTAACTTTTATACAATCAAATTTATTGAATACTTATATTTAAAAGAAATACTATAATACTAATAAAAGTTCCAAACTCTGTATAAAACACAAATATATGGTATGAAATATAAATCCAGTGGTGTAAAAAATTTATAATAAAGTTTTAAAGTTAAAAAAAATGGCAGGATATACCAAAGTTACGGCCGCTGATTTACGTGCATACGTTGGTATGACATGAATATAAAACAACAACATACGCAAAGTTTTACATTTCTGGTTATATCCAGCTTTTTTTCGGTTGCACGCACTGGCTTTTATGCCCTTTAAATATCATAATAGCTTTTTCAAGTTTCATTACCAGTTTATCTAGGCAACTTCCGGTCGCATCCACCTACCCACTGGATGATAGATAATAGAAGCTGACCTAATTTATTCTTGTGCCTAATATAAAGCAAATTGTTCTTTCGATATAATTTTAGTGTTTCGAAGTTCCATTTATAATTACTATCGCCTATCCGATTGCGCTAATTGCATGCGAGATGATAGAAACTTTACTAAGCTACTCTTTTGTCAAATATGTTGTCCTTTCCATACCACTAAAGCATTTTTAAGCTTCATTTCCGTTTACTTTCGGCTACTTTTAGCTGTGCCTTATATATTTAAACTGACAGAAACTGACGTGACGATTGTCGTTTTTGAAAACGACACCTAAATAGATGTCGCATGATCTCGTACGAAAAAAGCGATTTTGATTATCAACTATCAATTATCACTTTAGCCGATTCCACCCCTACACTACATTTGTGTCAAATATAAAGTAGTTTCTATATTATCATATCTTTTTTAGGGTTAATTTTCGGTTTCTTTCGGCTACTTCCGGTTGCGCCCACGGCAACTAAGATGGTAGAAACTGACCTAATCTACTCTTGATCCAAAAATTCAAGCCACTTCCATATTATTATGGTGTTTTTAAGTTTAATTTTCGGCTTCTTTCGGCTACTTCCGTTTGTGCCAACTGCCTGTATGATGATAGAAACTTACCTCATATACTCTTTTGTCAAAATATAGAGTTCTTTCTATGTTATTATAGAGTTATTAAGTTTGAATATCAGTTTCTCTCAACTACTTCCGGTTGCGCCCACTCCACGTAAGATGATAGGTACTGACCTAATATATTCTTGTGCTAAATATATAGTTCTTTCATGGTATTATAGCCTTTTAAAATTTAATTTCTGGTTTATTTCAGCTACTTTCGGCTTTGGCCATTACATGCAAGATGATAAAAATTGACCTAATCCACTCTTGTTTTAAATATATTGTTCTTTCTATGTTATTTTTGCATTTTTATGTTTTGTTTCCGGTTAATTTTGGCTACTTTCTTCTGCGCCTATTGAATGAAAGATGATAGAAGTTGACCTAATCTACTCTTGTGCCAAAGTTTAAGTTTAATTTCCGATAACTTTTGGCTACTTCCGATTGCACCCTATATATGCAACATAATAGAAACTGACCTATTCCATTCTTTTATCGAATGCATAGTTCTTTCCATATTTTAAGAGATTCACAATTTACTATTTACAGTTTGCCTAATGCAGTTGCGCCCACTACATGGAAGATTGTAGGAACTGACATAATGTTCTCTTGAGCCAACTTTGCAAAATTTTCACTAGGTTTGTAGTAAATTTCCACGATTTGTGCGCATTGCTCTACCGTAAATTTCTCTACAATAAAATGTCCATGCTCATTGTTGACAGTTGTTATTGATTTAATACTCTACGCATGTCAAAAAAAAAAAAAAAATAGTGTACAATTCAAAATATCAGTTACTTTTGGGACACCCTTCATAAAGCTGAATGTCACCTTCTTTGTATATACATAAACTCCTCCTACACGGTTTATCCAACTAATAACCAAATTTTGCAATTATATTCTATGACATAATGAGAAGAGAAAATAGTTTGACATTAGACAAAGGGGAGTGGTATTTTAATTTGAAATGAATTTGAACATACCCTATGTTCTATGGTATAATGAGCAGTTTTTATTCTAGAAAATAAGAAGGGATTAGACAAGAGACGTCGCACTTTAATTTTAATCGAACTTCTACGCTATTCCTCTGACTTCAACTAAATTTTCCACACATACTATTTTGTATAATTAGCAGTACATATACCAGAAAAGTGGGGCGAATTATATAAAGAAGCGTGTCACTTTAAGTTTAATACCTAAATTTAGTGAATATCTACGCCATGGTATTAATATTTGTCACAGGTATGGGTTGGGTTTTTTTTTCAAGTATCATGCAAAAAGTGAGCGGTAATAGGCAAGGAGTATTGCAATTTTTAAAAAAATATATCAGACTAGTTTGCCATGCATATTAAAATTTAAACATTTCAAACACCATTTGTATATTTGTATATCCATTTGTATACCTTTTTTAAAATACTGAGCTGTATTTTTTGCTTTATTTCACATAAAAAGTTACATAATAATATTAATTGAAAGTTTATTTCAAAAAAGCGTTTCGCCGTCACCACTGGACTCAAAAAATTAAAAAATTGTCACATAACTGGTCAAAAGTCCAAAAATAAAATTTTTTTATATATTCATTTTATTTTTTGAAGCGAAGTTTCTTACGCCTCGTTCTGTGATTTGCTTGAGTGAAATCTCAAAAAGTATAATTTTTTTCGACACCGTTTTTCATAGGTATTAAATTGAAATTGGTTCTTTGTTGCTTTCGTTTAATTTAAGAAAATTTAATATCAAATATTTAAAACATTTCTTGGCCCGACGTGGGGATTGAACTTGTACCCCACTGATTAAGAGTTCGATGCACTATTCCCCAAGCCACAAAGCTTTTATGGACAGAGTTGTTGATTCAATGTTAAGTATAACAGAAGCTATGCTGCAGTAGATCGTCACATTCTATTAATAGATAGAGGATTGTGTATTTACTATCCTACAAAAACTAACAACAATTTTGCTCCTACTTGCTACAAGATGTCATCAGCATCGGTGTGCTTTTGTTTTTTGTTGATGTGAATGCGCGAAGAAAAACTTCGATGCTGGTGACATTTTGTAGCAACAAGAGGCACATTTTTTGTTAGTTTTTGTAGGATAGCCAAACCTCTCTTTATTAATAGACTATGGTGCTATGCAGCAATATAGCTTCTGTTTTACTTAATACTGAATCAACAGCTCTGCGTAACAAAGTTTTTTTGGATTGGTGGATAGTATATTGAACTCTTGATCCGTGGATACGAGTTCGATTAAATAATCTTGTTGTAATGGAGGCAAAGAAACGTCAATTCTAAGAAAACAGTGTCAGAATAACGAAATGCTATGAAATTTACTGGAGTGAATATTAACCTGTGTTTTCTAATTTACTCTATGTTATTTATTAATTCAACGGTTAATTTATTAAAACAAAAAACTGTTAAACTATCAAATCTATGTGAATGCGAAGAAGCTTCGCAGTTTTTTTATAATTATTATACATACTTGTATTTATATGTACATAAATGAATTTTTAGGTGTTTCGAACTTTTCGAAATGATATTTTTAGTATTAACTTTAGAGATTTTTGAAATAATATCGTCTAAGCTGTGTTCAAGTATGTATTATCGTGAAAAAAAAATTTGTTTTTACATATCAGGAACCTATTTTTAAATATTTTTTCTTACATATAATAAAAATAAATAAAGCATATTTTTCAATATATTTAATTGTTAGATGAAGAAATCGAACATGTAAAAAAACTATTTTAAATCTTTTTTTTTTTTTTTTGGTACAATGCATCTCTTGCATAACAAACGACAACGAGCCAAATATTACTGAATCATTTTTTATGATATTTATCTTAATAAAAGCTTAAGCTTAGTGGCGGCCATGGCGCAGTGGGTAGAGTGCGTGGCCCAAACGCCAGAGAACCTTGGTTCAATTCCTACCTGACACAGAAAGTTTTTTCAATTGAATTAAGTTTTCTGTTCGGCCCTCACCTCTCTGCAGACAATGGCAAACCTCAGAGAGTAAAAATTGCCATGAAAAGCTTTTTCAGAACATAAGCCTTTCGGAGTCGGCATAAAACTTGAAGGTCCAGTTCTCGATCATTTGTGTTCAAACATTTCAAGAAGCTGGGTCAAAGTCCTTTCAAGGGTTGAAACGGCCACTTCGCTTTGACGTAAAATTACGTCATTCTCGGAGGTTAGTAAGGTGGTTAAATGCAATCAGAAATCGTTTTATGTCACAATTGAGCCTTTGGTGTGCTTAAAGTACTGACCGTACAATGTTGATGCAAGCACTGGTTGATCCTCAATGGTAGAAAAATTCATGTTTGAACTCTCTAACTTAAATCAATTTTAAACAATTGCATTAAATATAAAGCCAACATTTGATGTTTCTGTAATAGCAAGGACAACAACCAAATTAAAGCACAACACAAGAAAAAGCGCTGCATATACTGTGTTTTATTTATTCCTGTATTTATTGTGTTTACAGAGAACTCATCTAGGAAAATTAATGCAATCTATACAGAATGTTCTCAGCTTTTCAATAAACTTTTTTTCAATAAAAAATTTTTTAAAATGGGCGCAAGTGCAGAAAAATTAGATTTTATTATAGTATTTTTTAAATATGTTTTCTTTATTAAACTTTAAATTTTCAAAATAATTGAGAACATATTTAAGTTCTTTACTGCAGGACAAATATTAATTTCATATTATTCCGAAAGAATTATTTCCATTCATTGAGCATAAGATTGAGTTACATTTATTTTTAAACAACATAAAAATGAACAAGAACAACAAATATATCACAAAATATATCCAACAAAAATTCTACAGCTACACTTACGATACTATCGAAACTGTCTTTTTATTTTTTAGAAAAGTTTAAAAGGATTGTTCCTTTTTTTTGAAATTTTGGAATAATTATTCATAAATCGTCCTTACTTTTGTATTTCAATTCACTTTATTATACATTTTCGATTTTGCAATTATCTTGCTCAGGATCTCTTGATAATTTTCCAAACGTGATCAAGTTCAGTTAATATTTTAAAACACATTTTTTTTTTATAATAAATTTTCTAACTCTGAACATTAAATTTCTTTATGCCAATCAAAAGATGTGAGATGAAAATATTGATCCTGAAGTGAGTTGCTCTTAAGTTAGCCAGACACGATATTCAAGCAGATACTTTTAAGTTCATAATTTTGCCATTACAGGAAACTTTGGTTGATGCAAAACAGCAACCAAAACACATGAATGTCTAACTTTTAAAAAAAAATTTGTACCTATTAGAGACAAAATTTCAAAAAATGCTTTTACAATGAGTGTCTACACCGTCAAAAAAATATACCTACAAATCCAAAGACGGTTGATTTTTGGCCAAATAATTAGCTGTTTTCACCATAGTGCACTGCTTAAGTGTAACCAGGTGTTTCTGGCGTCATCCAGGTGTTTCTGGTGGGTAAGTATTGGAAAACGGAAACTTGTTCCTTGAATGAAAAATAAAAACTAAAATCTTTCATGCCTTTGCAACGGATAAACTTAAAACTTGGTAAGTTGCCGCCATTAATGCTGTCATTTCTTTCAACTGCATTATCAGACGGTCAACGGTAAAGTTAGCCGCCTGGAACGACGAGTTATATGCATGAAATTTTAATTAATACTCTTGAGAGTACAAATAAAAGCTGCACAAACTTTGGCTATAAATTAAGTTAAGACAAAAGAGCCGCATGCGGATGATGGTGATGATGATGATGGGAACGTTGTTGATGCTGAAAAAGCTGAAAATACGACTATTATAAATGGGTTATGTAAAAGTTATGGCACTGAATAGGTTTGCCACAGGTGTGAGCTATATAATGTACACGAAGATTAGCAGCATTTGTATTAAGCTGAAATGTGTCTAAGTGTAGGATACCAAATAATAATAATAATATTTTAAGTTGGCACCTATTATATAAATTCTACAAAGTGTAAAACTTTTAGAGTTTCTACTATGGTGCTAGGGCTCTACTAAAGTCAACAGCTTTGAAAATTCCTCCGAGCCAAAGCATTTTATGCACAATTCTAGTGAAGCAGCAACAAAAACATCTCCTTTCAATGTTCCACAGCTACACTTAAGTACACTGAGCTAAGGAAATTTGTGTTTTTTCATTGTCTACTTTTAGGGTTTTGTTTTTGTTTTATATGCTTATTTTTGTATACAATAATTTAGTTTCTTGAGAGCGTGTGCATGTGTTAGTTGTTGCTGGAAAAATGATGTTAAATAAAAAAATTTGCTTCCTTGTTCTTTCTAACAACTAACGGAGCTGAGCTTGACTAGGGCTTTGGTACGCATGGAATTTGCAGTGAACTATTTGTTGTAGCTATCCTCTAGCTGAGGTTCCTAAAAAGAAGGCTAATAAAATGTCAACAAAAGTGGAACAAAGGTTAAAAAAAATGTGGTGTGTGTGCTTCTTTAGGGTTTTTGTTTTTGGCAGACACAGAATATTTTGTGAGGGAAGCTACTACTATAGCCAGTAGCTAAAACACCTTGACCTTGATTTAAGGATAACTCAGTCATGCATTGTAGCAGCATGAATTTAACTTCTGTTTAGAAGTCTAAGTGTTTTTATTGCAACCGTGTTGGTGCTGGTTCTCCACTGGGTACACAGAAATAAGAGTTACAAAAGGAAAGGCGATAAAAACTATTATTAAAAACAAACCAAAATGTGTGCTGCTGAGTATCTGCTTAATATAACCTTTGGCATCCTTGTTGGCAACAAGCAGGTGCTACTATGTTTTTGTTGACATCGTTGTTGTTGTTAGTGTTACTGTATGCCGTCTGGTTTTCTTCATGTACTCTAGTGTGTTCATATACATATGAATGTGTGTGCGTTTGTTTCTTTTAATAGCATAACAAATGTTGCTTTTTATAACTAAAACAAGCACAACTACAACAATCATAAATATTTTATATCTTTGTTCACTTTGCATACTTATGCCGAAAAACACACACTCACACATACAAAATATGCACATACACGTATATGTATACTTTAAGCATATTCACACATTTGTTAAATTTGCTTTTGTTGTTTTAACTGCTGTATTTGATGATATTTTTTGTTAGTTTTGTTGGAAAATAATTTTATTATCTTCATCTAACCAGCTTCCAGCTATTAAGTCCTTCACAATTCCTACTTGCATTCATTGAATACCATTAAGAGGCGGCCTTCGGGTAGCTCACCTGAAAATGTACTAAAAACTAATAACAGGTATGAAAGGTAAAAACATCAGTTCATGCTTGACAAAAAGGCAAACATCACTCAGCTGGAGGCACTTTAAATTCCAAAATTTAAGGCTTTTGTTTTGCTAATAACAGATCCTGGTTGTTAGGACTAACATTAGGCAGTTCAGAGTGGATTTTTGGAAGAAAGCAAGAATTTAAAAACCATTTTAATTAAATAGAATTTGCATTTGCCAGGTATTTGTATGTTTAGGTCGCAGACTAAAAAACTTTCAGAATAAAAGCCTTTGTTGGCATATATTATTCGGAGCATTTGCAAAGTGCTTTATCTTTAACAAATATTTCAAAAATAAATGGATTTTTAGGTGTAATTTCGAAACATAATGTACTGGAATAGAAAGTAGTATGGCTTAAGACTTAACTATAATATTCACCATACACGGTGGACAAAGTAATGCATGTAGAGTAATGCATCTTTTACAGAAATACATAGATTGAACCTTGCGATTAAAATTCTATTTACCGCAAAGTTGGCATTGGATATTTTTTAATTGTTTTAAATAGATTTTTTTGTATATGAACGACAAATGACGAAGGGGTACCCCCAGAAGGGGGGCAGATAGAAGGCTGGTATGTTTTAAAGAATTATTGTGTGTGAAAAAATAATGGGAATACATTTAAGAGTGACAGTCGGATAGAGGGGCCGATCTTTGATGGAATGATCAAATTTTCAAGGTGTCAAAAGTAGCGGCCAAAATTTTTTTTTTTTTAAACAGTGTGTAACGGTGATCTATTCGGCTTAGGCTTATTTGTTCGGGTCTACAGACCAAGGGTAATAGTTCATGGAACGGACATCCAGCAGAACAACTCCAACTGGAAGCCGTTCCACTAGTTCTACTAGTGAAAACATTACGACTCCAATATATCATTCAATTTTTAATTGTATAACCATAGAGCCGCACTGCTTCCAGTAGCAGTACCGGTTTGACAACCGGTTGTGATGTACCTTCATTGTCATCTACTGGTGAAGACCAGACCTATTCAATCTCTTGCATACTGAGCAGGATGCCAGTCCGGTCGTACCACTGCGCGACCCCGCCGGTCAATCTAGACCTGTGTAGCATACAAACAACCACAGCCACCACGAGCCTCCCCGAAGGGAGAACCCATGTTAGTCACCTGGACAACTCGGTCCCGCCAAAAGAAGCTCCACAACATCCCAGCAACGAGACAAAAAATTCATGCATGCATGACCGGCAGCAACTTCAATTCAAAAGCATGGTTCCTAAATCCACTTACCTTGGAAAAAGTGCCTATACGCCAAGTATAATACAACATATACAACTCCAAATTATCAGTGTCCACAGCCTTCATTTGTTTCCTTGCCGTGGATAGATAGGGTCGTCCTCTTTTGACGGGTATGACTATCCCCGTGCTAACAAGTTTTATGCTATACCAAATGCTATACCTTCGCAGGCTTTTTGCATATCGGTCTACCGAATATGACCTGCTACCAAGATGGACGCCACTCCGAGCTCTTGGTGGGCCCTATCAGATTTTACGTGAATAGGACGTTTTCTATCCACAACCATTCTCATTTACTCCTAGCTTTGGACAGGCAGGCTTGCATCACTATGCATAGCAATATCAACAAAAAACTCTACCAGTCAAACAGCCAGCATGCATAGCGACCACAACAACAAAACCACCAGTCAAGCCGCCAGTATACAGCCATCGAAATTTACATTGTTTGAGCATCTGTATTGTAGACTTCACAACTGGTTTTTGTAGGTCACTATGTAAAAGGGTAAGGCTTGCCATGCTTAGGGGCGGCACAGAAGACGTAGTGTCCACCGTCTATTGCTTAGCAATGAGCAAAATAAATCGGTGGGCATTCTTTGATTGCTAATACTAATAATATATTCATTGGCACTCGCTTGGTTATCACATCGGCTTCAGCTGATAGTTCACCACCCGACGAAGCAATTGATATTATTCGATATCGGCTGATAGTTCGCCATCCGACCAGATAGTATTCATTCGCTTGGTTACCACATCGGCTTCGGCTGATAGTTTGCTATCCGACATATTAACCTGTGTTGGCACTCGCTTGGTTACCACATCAGCTTCGGCTGATAGTTTACAATCCGACGTAGCAATTAGTATCACTCGGTTGGTTACCACATCAGCTTATGCTGATAGCTGGCCATCCAACAAAGTAGTACTCATTCTGTTAAGCTCCTGTTAAACGACATTTTATTTATATAAATAATATTCTTTCATTTTTATAACATAGATTCAAGTTATCGACACACGTGGTCGAGCTTTGCCCAAACGCTATCGTTGGTGTCAGCTGCGAGTTTTTTAACTCTACGCTGTTTGGCAGTTTTTTTTTGAAGCAAAGCTTTTTACTCCTCGTTCTGTGATTTGCTTAGAGTGAAATCTGAAAAATTTTCGACAGATTTTTTCTTGGAATTTTGATGGTTTCTTTGTTGCTAGCGATTATTACAACAAGAAAATTTAATACTTTAATATTAAATACTAAAAATATGTTTTGGTTCCCGTGAGGATCGAACCCGTGTCCTCTTGAGTGATAGCCCAGCACACTAACCACTAGGCCACAAAGACTTGTGAGAAACGGTTGTTAATTTAATGTTACTTATAACAGAAGCTATGCTGCAGTAGATCGTCACCATCTAGCAATAGATAGAGGATTGTGTATTAGTTATGCTACAAAAATGTGCTTTTATTTGCCACAAGGTGTCTCCAGCATCGGTGTGTTTGTATTGTGAATGCGTTTGTGGTGTTGTTGGCATAGAGTATAAATTATTATCTAGAGATTGCATCAACTCTGCTAAATCTCTGGCATGTGTTAACAGAGGTTAACGGAGTTTTTTTTCTTCATGTTTTTAAGTGAAATAACTCTGTTAACACATGCCAGACATTTAGCAGAGTTGATGCGATCTCTAGATTATAATTTACACATTATGTACGCTGTTGAAGGAAAAAATTTGTTCAGTGCAGTCAAGTTCACAACCATGTGTGGAGAGTTAAATGGAGAGTCGCTGGCATTATATGCCCGTATATGTAATTGGCGTGGAAATTGGACATTCAACAATAAAAAATAAGCAGTAAATATGTTTTCGGTATATATGTTATTAATTTTATGTTATTTTAAATTATTGAATTTAAAAGTTAATTTATTAAAAAGAAAAAATCATTAAGCTATCAAATCTATCTAACTGCGAAATAGCTTCGCTTCTCTCGTGTGTCCAACGACGTACCTGTGTTTTTTTTAAATTCAGTTTTTCCATTATCTATGCAGTTTTTCAGGGTTAAATGCAGTTTTTCATGAAAATATAAAATTTTATGTGGTTTTCATAAATTCTTTTTACCAAAACAACTCAACGGCGTGCGATATATTTGATAGAGATAGGGTTTAAAAATATTTCATCTTCTCTCAACACTCTTGTGCATAGATGCATGGGAACCATGGGAAGTGTTCAAGAGAGATATATGGGCTGACGTCACCAGATTGTTTGTTTTTTAGGTTCACTCGGGCAGCTCTCCAAGTCCATCATTGCCTCTGTGACCAAGAGAACATCACATTACAGAGATAATTCATTCTTCAGTCGCACAGTAAAATTCTGAAACAATCTTATTGCGATCATCTTCCCCGCAAGTTTCCAGCCGTGTATATTGAAATCAAATCTTTACCGATATTATTCCATCTTTCTACGCTCTAACTAACTATAAACCGTCTTCCGAACCAACACAATGCTTTCATCATCATCTGAGTTTTGATTTAATTAAAAAAAAAAAAATAAGGCGGATTATTTATATGTTTGCTATTACTTAATTTGGTGGAAAATTATAGGGTAGACTATATAGTTCCTTCTCAAGGACAATATTGTAAATTTATGAGAATTATTTCTACTGTAGTTGAATCACCCAATAAAGACAGGAAATATCATATTGTGTCTAATAAAGTTTTGAATTTCCATAGAATATTTTTTGTAAGAATAAAAATGCTTTCTTACTATCCCAGCCGATCAGGCAGGCTGAAATTCAGGCCTATCATGCATGATTTTTTTATACAAGTGTCCGCCTCTTCAGGCCTGACATTTTGTATTACTTTTTTAAAGTTATCATCTAAGATTTCTGGTCTAAATAACAAATTTTATTTCAAATTCTGGTATTCAATCTGGCCTGAAATGAAAGGAGAACTGATTTCTTGTTTAATTTCAGGTTAGAATATAGCTCTATAAAAAAGAAGACTAGAAAGAACGGAATAATGGTGTCATGATTATGTTTATAAATTCAGTCCAGAATTCAAATCTGATTATTAAAGGCCTGAGCAAGTTTTCTGCTGAGATATTACTACGTTGAAATGATTATATATAGAATTAATAATTTACAAATTGTTTCTGTGACAAGAATTGTATAAAATCTGTACGATTTATTTTGTGATTTCATTCTGATTTCAATTCTGTATTCTGTCAAGGAGGAGGAGAATAGCTAAGCTGAGGTTCATATCTTTAAATGTTTAAATTAGATACTTGAGTTCCCTGCTCAAAATCGTTTATGCAAAATTGAAAAAAATTCTAAGATGAATATTTTCAAATAAGTTTTCGGAGCAGATTCTTAATATTGAGTTGCTTAAAAATATCACTTTATTGCAGTGTTCTACCCATTTGTCTATTCCGCTTTAATATCAAGTGGACGTAATCAGTAATCAGTTGTTCGAAAAAGGGTTGCTGCATATATGTATTAAAGTTGCCACGTTATTTCTGTTGTTCTTTTTATTTATTTTTTTTTGTTTTTTTTTGTATATTTCTTCCCATTTCATTAATATTATGTTGTTCGTAGTTTTTTTTACTGATGTTACAAATTGTGGAAAATATTTTTGAGGCTCAAAAAGGTTTCGATGTTGTTTTTCTTGGGTTTTTTTTTTCTTAAGTGGTATTTTTTTGTGTCATTGGCACAAACAAGTTTGCCCCAAAAGTATTAATGCTATAAATAATGGCAATATTTATGGTAGATATATTTGATGTCAACTACTTGGGAGCAAATTGTTTTGTCGTTTAGCAAATAAGAAAAAGGTGTGCTTAATAATTGAAGTTGTGATGATTGATATTCATAAGTTTGATGAAGATAAATAGCAACCTTTTCGTCTGTGGAATTGTTATTAATTGGTAGCAAAAAAAAAAAGAAAAAAAAAAAACAAAATATCGCTTAGTATTGCTTGTAATTGGAAAAGTATTCGTTATAATAGCAATTTGCGGCTTACTAGACTAGTTTACTAACTTTAATTAAAAAGGATTAAGATTACATCCGCGCACCTATCGTTAAAAATTATTCTTAATTATTTCTATAATTAAAGCTAAATATACCTGGATGATTAACGCATATTTTAATGAATGAACGTTTCTTAATATTTCTAGCAGAATGCACAGCATTCAGTGTGAAATTCCACTTTTACAAATATCAAATACTCATGAATGAGTTCAGAAAACTTAATTAATGTCTTAAGTAAGTAAAAGCATATTAATAGACAGTCTTGGTTGGTCTTTAACGCAGGTCCATCTCACAGCGTGCACTCTGCTTAGGAATAAAATAAAAAAAATTCCTACGATTGGTCCATTGATGAAGACAATGATGAATATCGTTGCGTCTGTTAGTATAATAAGCATGAATGGATAATTTTTTTGTCCTTTCAACAGCAGCTGGTGATAATGGAATGACATTGGAAATTCATGCTTAAGTTTTACTAAGCGTCATCGAAGTAAATTTGTTAAATGCGACCGTATTGAGAAGAAGAAATAAATAAATGAGTTTGGCAAATAGAAATGACAAAAAAAAAAAAAGAAATAAAACAAAATTCATTTTGAACTTAATGAATGGTCTTCAATCTGTCTATCGTGTCCAGGGGGCGAACAGAAATTTGATAATGATGAGGATAATTTTGCCATATTAATTTAAAAGCTTTTAATTTAACACTAAGGATTTTGTACAAAAAATATCATGTGGGCTAAAGAGAATTCTTTACATTTTTATGTTCAACTATGAAATAATGTGGAGACCGAACTGTTATGAATTTTATTAAAAAAAAAAACTAGCTTCGGCAGGGTACCAAACTCATTCCAAAGAATTTATTTGCCAAATTTGGTTGAAATCAGATAAGCGGTGTAGAAGGAGTTTGAATAGAATTTAAATTGGCACGCCCCTTACCTAATCCCACCCACTTTTGTAGGCTTAAAACTTCTCGTTATAGTAAAAAATATGTGTGTGAAATTTGGTTGAAATCGGACAAACGTTGTAGATGCAGCTAGTTTAAAAATAAAGTGCCACGCCCCCTATCTAGTACCACCCAATTTTATAAACTGAAGACTGCTCAAATTACCAAGGACAATATGTGCAAAATCTGGTTGATGTCAGACACACGGTGTTGAAGAAGTTCGATTAAAAGTAAAATGCCACGCCCACTTTTCAAGTCTAAAGACTTCACATTACACCACACAGTATATATGTAATATATGTGCAAAATTTGGTATGGGTTGGTTGAACGATGTGAGTTGAATTTGTAAAACAAAAGTTTTTCTAGTTTACTGACGTCACTTTGTATAGGAGGTAGGCGTGGTTTTCCTCAGATTTTGCCAAATATCATAGAGATGGTTAATATTATGTATCAAAGCTCATGTGCAAAATTTCAAGACATTTCTAAAATTTTTGTGGATTTTTAAGAGATTTTACGTTTAAAAAAAGCCAATTTGTACGGGAGGTAGGCGTGGTTTTTATCCGATTTTGTCAGTTATCATCGTAATGGTCTACATATAAATATCAAACCCTATGTGGAAAATTTCGTAACCCTTCCTTAATTTGAGCAGTATTTTTAAGAAATTTTACGGTTAATATAAAGCCACTTTGTATGGGAGGTAGGCGTGGTTTTCATCCGATTTATTAAAAATTTCATTGTCAGGCTTTATATGAAAGATCAAAGCATACGTGCAAAGTGGCAAATCATTTCTCTAATTTTTGTGGATTTTTAAGAGATTTTACGGTTAAAATAAAGCCACTTTGTATGGGAGGTAGGCGTGGTTTTGATCAGATCTCGCCAAATGTCATAGAGGTGATTTATATTACATATCAAGGTCTATGTGCAAAATTCCAGGATATTTCTGTAGTAGTAGCAGATTTTTAAGAGATTTAACGGTTAATATAAAGTCACTTTGACTGGGAGGTAGGCGTGGTTTTCATCCAATTTGGCTCATTCTCGAACTTGTTCTCCATTTCTGAAGAAGAAGCTTATATTTTAAATTTCATCGCGATATTTTTAAAATGACGGCGATAATCGTGTCCACAGACGGACAGACGGACAGACATACGGACACACGGAAATCGACTCAGGAGGTGATGCTGATCAAAAATATATACACATTTCTATACCTGCCAAACCTCCTTATTGGCGTTAAGCCCGTATGATACTTAATTTTTTTGTCCAATTTTAAAATCTGAAAACAAGTGGCGCGTAGGCAGGACAGACATATTTTGTAAGAAAAGGATAAACGTTGTTACTTTTTTATTTCTGGTGTTTTTAAGAGCAGCTGCATTTAATAAATTAATATTATCTATACACATCACTTCCATTTCAGCATACATTTATATTAAATAGTTTTGTTTACTCTAAAAATCTCAAATTAATTATTAACAGCATAATAAATATTTGATCGAAACTTAACGAAGAACAAATTGAAAGAAACGGCAAAAAAATGCAAAGAAAATACAATCCGTCTTAAAAATTTTTTTCCAATTTGTACTATATGCGTACTTAGACACACCAATTGAATCCATGCATTCGTACTATTTGTTTACATTTTCAATGGCAAAAATTGAGCAAAAAAATTAAGTATCATACAGGTTTTAACAGACGGAATGACAAAGTTAATATACCCCTTACGTAGTACGCGTTGGGGTATACAAATCAGGTTTCAAATACATAGTTTATATATATTTCCAGTAAAGTTTTTCGAATTTATAATCAAACTAATTCCAAATGTTTCCAAATTATTGCAAAAATTTGCTTTTCACTTTCTTATGAGCACATTAATGTCAAAAGCATATGTTTGTTTTCTCAGGAAAATTTGATATCGCTTTCAGTTTTCTTATGAATTTGCCACCAGTTGTCTCTGGTACAGAAAAAGAGCCTAATTTGGCGTCAAGTGGCAAGCTTTCTTTCTCTTTACTTTATACGAGTCTTCAACGTTTATATAAAACGTTCTTTGTGGGTAAGTTTAGTCAACAAATATACACAAAAAAGCGTTCGTCCCTGCTTGTAGTCTCTATATGTTTTTTCTATCTTCGCTCATGTGCGAACGTAACCTAATTCATACCGTTGAGTTAAAAAAGCTAACGAAACAATACCGAACGTTTTTTTCTTTTCTCTTTGTGCTGTTTTTATATGTGTCTCACATGGATGAAATACATCATACATCATTTCACCTGTTAGAAGCTGGTAAATTTCTATAAAATATATGCGATTCATTAGTTTTTATTATTAATTTGTATTGTATAATTCAAAATGATATTTTTTAACAAAACAAGCACTGAAAGTTGTAAACATTTTTTGATATCATCTCCTATCGGACGCCTGAGGTAAAAATAAATATCAAAAAAGAGTTCCTCGTACGAATAAACATTTTAGTACTAGATTTCATAGAAAAAACATGATTAAAAAAATTCTAATTGCCTTGAAAACTCTATATAAACCGAATATTTTCCATAAAAATCAAATTACAGAGCCTAGAAATTATTTTTAGACCTATGCCGTAGATTAATTTTTGTTCGTAATGGCAAATGGAATCATAGTATCGATTGAACGGTATCAAAAAAATGTATGTTATACAAATCGCATCGACTGAAATTTAACATAAGTATTTTCAACGACTGTGGCGGCCGTGGCGTAGTGGGTAGAGTGTGTGTCTCATACGCCAGAGAACCCAGGTTCGAATCCTCCATCTGACACAGACAATTTTTTCAATTGAATTAATTTTTCTGTTCGGCCGTCACCTTTCTGTAGACAATGGCAAGCCTCAGAGAGTAAAACTTGCCATGAAAAGCTTCTTGAGAACATAAGCCGTTCGAAATCGGCGTAAAACACGTAGGTCCAGTTCTCGATCATTTGGGTTCAAACATTTCACAACACACACAACACAATTGATCATAAGAAGCTCGGTCAAAGTCCTTTCAAGGGCTGAAATGGCCATTTCGTTTTTTTTTTTTTATTTTCAACGACTTTATTTTATCGGTTATTTTCAAAGAATAGGGCGTAAAACTCCCACTATAAAGCTTTAAGTGTAAGGCTCAAAGATATAAGAGGATTTATATAAAGAAGACTTTTTAACGATATCTGAATAATTTTTTTAAAAAAAAACGACTTTGCTTAAGTTGCTAGGTCTTTGTATCTGAATAAAATATTTATTGTTTAATGCTAGAAACATTTTATCCGCTGAGTGAACTATGAAAATTATCAATTTAGAATTAAATGCTACTATTAATATTACTTCAGCGGATAATCCCGTTTAAACTAGAAGTTCATACGTATTCTGTCATACACATAATTTGATAGAGTAAAGATTAGTATAGATTGGCCCTTATAAAGGGTTTTTCAATACGAGCGCTACAAAAGTTTTTTAAATAAAACAAAAACGGTTTCGGATATCAATGAAATTCTTTATTCCTGTGAAAATACATTTGATGCCATTATGTATGAAACCCGATTTCTTTTGCATGGCCACCACGGGCACGCTTGCAGAAGTCCAGACGCTGAACCCAATTTTCGACGGTTTTCAAGCATAAATCGGCCGATACTGCTGCAATTTCACGTTCGATATTCGTACGAAGTTCATCAATCGTCGCTGGCTTGTTGGCATAGACCATAGACTTGACGTAGCCCCACAGGAAATAGTCTAACGGCGTCAAATCGCACGACCGAGGCGGCCAATCGACTGGGCCATTTCGTGAGATAACACGTTCACCAAACTTGGTTTTCAATAAATTGATTGTGACATTCGCTGTGTGGCTTGTGGCACCGTCCTGTTGAAACCACATATTGTCCAAGTCCATATCATCCAATTCGGGCCAAAAATATTCGGTTATCATTGAACGGTAGCGATTCACATTCACAGTAACGTACCGGTATTGATCATCACGGAAGAAGTACGGCCCAATGACGCCGCCGGCCCGTAAACCGCACCAAACCGTAATTTTCTCGGGATGCAATGGTGACTCATGGAGTACGTGTGGATTGTTGCCTGACCAATAACGCATATTTTGCTTACTGACGAAGCCATTCAGACAGAAATGAGCCTCATCGCAGAAGATGATTTTTCGAAGAAATTCCGAAACATTTTCAAGTTGTTGCTCAGCCCAATTCACGAACATACGACGCTTCTAGTGGCCAAGCGGCTTCAGTTCTTGCGTCAATTTGATCTTGTAAGGATGTACGCCAAGATCTTTTCGCAAAATTCGCCACAACGACGTCACATAGATGCCCAACGCTTGAGAACGACGTGTGAGAGACACATTTGGGCTTTCTTGAACTGAAGCCTCAGCGGCAGCAATATTCTCGACACTACGGGCACTTCTTTGTCTCACTGGCACGGGAACATTTTGTACTGTGCCTGTGGATTCAAATTTTTCCACTAGACGCTCAATTGTTGATCTGGTAGGACGATTATGACGACCATAAATTGGACGTAGCGCTCTTAAAGTTGAAGCCACTGACTCCGAAATTCGGTAGTAAATTTTAATAATTTCGACTCGTTGTTGGCTCGTATATCTTTCCATGATGAAATGGCAAACCTTACTGAAGAGAAATGTCAAGAAAGCGGGGAAAAATATGGCGTCGTTTGCTGTCGCTATTGGTCTACTTTTGTAGCGTCCCTATTGGAAAACCCTTTATAACTGGGTTTTTAACACTAATTGTGACTTTGAAAGTATTTCTACGAATTTATAACAAGTTACAATAAAGCTTAACCTCTTTATTGACATAATGCTAATTTATGTAAATTTGCGCTAATCAATGCCAATATTATTTTTTATAAACTTCGTATTTCAGTATTCTTATTAAGGAGTTATGGTCTCGTAAGCTTTAATTTAAAGCAGTTTAGTAAAAATTTTAAGAAGAGTATTTTGCAAGAGAAAGAAAATGCTTTTACCACATCCACCTAAGTGCGTCATAATGAAACCTTATAACACAGTTCGTTTTATGCTAACCTGCTGCTTGCTAAGCTTCCGGCTACCACTCTACTGTAAATTTCTTGAGATGTACTCTAGGGACCAAGTCTCGATGTTCGTATGTATATCATGTGCAACATAGAGTGAAAAATTGTTTGCCATTTTTTGTAACTTGCTCAAGTGCAGTTCATTTTCTGGCGCACATTTTTCACTTTTTAGTTTTTCTTATTTCTATGCTCTTTACTTTCGAACGTCAAATTAGAACGAAAAAGAAAACACTGCTTAAAATCGCCAATTTTAAGCCTCTTGTTGCCCATCAATATCCAGTTATTCTAGCTGAAAGCACTTTGAAAGCATTGGCAAAAGAATTGCTGGCAATAAATTCTAAGCACAAAATGATTGATGACCTTAACGTAACGCATTAACTGTTAATAGCTCCATGAATCGTCATCTAATAAACTTAGTTTCTTTTCAGTATTTTCGCCAACGTCACGCGTTATCATTGATTTTCTACGCACAACTCAAGTTCGGCTTATTCGGCCTCCTTTCTACCACTCTTTGTGGTAGAATGTTGAAAGCTTCTTCCACAACCAACACACACACAAGCTAACTACATCCACCGGATGTTGATGCCTTTGCACATATTTTATAATGACCAACTTCCGGCCAAGTTTGCACTGTAAATCTATATTACTGGACAAGCCCAAGCAATCGACTGGATATCAAATGAAAAATTATGCTATTAGCGTTCCTAGAGCTTACAACTAACTTAGCATCAAACAAATAGGATGACGACGAGAGACTTGGCCATTGAAAGATGTTAGTGTTTAAAAATATGTAAGTTTGGCTAGCTTAGGCTGTTTAATGGGTGGTAATGGAATCACAAGGTCCATGATGGGTGTGATGTAATTTATTACGCTAATCTCTTGATTTCTCTCCAATTTAGATACAAACTTTCTTCATCGTAATGCCAATAAGAAGAATTTGTGTGAATTCGTATTTTGCGTTTGATTAATAGTAAATTATGTAACAGAATTTTTTTTCTCCAATGTTCCTTTTATGTTTTCTTGGGGTACAAAAAAAAAGCAGTTATTTTTGTGAATGATTCTGAATAATCAGACTGCAGGCACGAATTTCAAATGCTGAATGAATGAAAGAACAGCGGGAGGTACTGGAGAAGATTTTTGCGTGAATAAAATGTGTACAATTTTTTATAGCTTAAGATTCAAAGAAAATGTATATTGTAACACGTTCATTTATATGGATGATCTAACTAAGTTGACTTGAATTTAAATACGATATTAAAAAAGTTTTGAAATATGCTTTAAGTATTTGTTATGAGATTGTTATGAGAAATGGACGCCACTTCAATATTTACCTTAAGCATCTTTAGAAACTTTTTAAATAAATATTTAAGTTAGACTCTTCTTAGTTAAGTCGCCCATATAAATTAGCTTGTTATAATAAAAATTTGATTGAATCTTAGGCTACGAGCATATAAGATTACACATATTTTATTCATGCAAAAATGAACTTTCTCTACTACTCTACTCGTTATTTCATGCCAAGGTGATTTCATTCAGCATTTACTAGACATGTGCTGCATTTCGTGCGAATTCAATTCGAAGTAAATTCAATTTATAAAAAAGCAACTGACCGAATTAAAAATGGTGTAACATTGTAAAAAACTAATTTCTCTTACCTGTCAGAACGGACGATTTGACATGGTTATAAAAAGTGGAGTATAAAGTGAATTACAGCACAAGGTATTTCGGTTTCACATTCAGTATCGTACATAAGTGAAATGCAGCACATGCCTGTAAAATTCTTCCATTTAATTTCTTTATTCAGAATTATCCACAACTGCTAAAGATACTCTTTTCAACCACTGTTATTTTTATTTTACTTGGTGTTGTAGATTGTTTATTTTGTTAGTGGCTATAGGTATATAGTAGACATGGGTAACTCAGCAAAAATCGCTGCGTTGCTACACCAACTCAAACGCAGTTTGCTCTATCAGCGGAATGCGTTAACGCAATTGTGCCATAGCGTAGTTTGAAATGCTATGATTCCTGTATCAACAAGAATTAAATCCACCAACGCGTTGCGTTATGTGGTTAATTTTTCGAATGTGGTGAAATTTGTGGTGGAATGCTAAGCGCACATTGGGTTCACTAAGAAAAAATAAATGAAATCAACTAAAAATCTTTAATCAATATATATGATCTGAAGAAATCTTACTGCTAATAGATTCATTAAAGATTATTAAATCCATAATAAATATGAAATATAACTAAAAGAAGAGCAGATTAAAGCATCCACCAAACTGAAGATATATTAAACTTCAAGCATGCAGCCAAACTGTATTTCGTTTAAAATTTGATGCGAGCCATCAAACAGATACATACGCGTACCTGGTATGCAAAACAAGTTCAAAGTTGGATACAAATTTACTTCTGCTTCGAACACGAACACATCCAACAGTTTATTAAATTGACAAAACCATTCTGTGAATGGCAAACCATTAATAACAGTTAAACGCACTCGCTTTCAACTTTCTGTTGCTATCCACGTTGCGCCGTACAACATGTGCAATTTTTGCTCGCTGTATAAATATTTTTTACTTTTTCTTTGAGCGCGTCATTTGCATTACTGCGCTATTGCGTTAGTTTTATTACAACAAGTGTATCAACGCAGTAACGCATTGAAGTGCTGCAACTCATTAACGCAATGCAGCGCTGCGTTACCCATGTCTAGTATATAGTAGACTTGCAGGATCCAGTGGCCCGCGGCTACTCCACGCACATTGCAGCGCGTATTTATACTTTTTTATTTGTGGGCGATGAAAGGGGTGTGGTAAACATTTTTCCCCTAAACCATCTCATGCTCAAAAACAATTTACTGTCAAAATTTAGCGCAATCGACGCAGAAGTTTAGAAGTCTTTATGATTTCTTAAAAATGGGCATACAAACTTAAATTCCTAATTTCATTCTTATACGATCAAGATCGTCTAAAATATAGCATTTTCATTGATTTGTGGGTGGTAAAAACGGGCGTGGAAACCCATTGTTGGTAAAATTGGCAAAAGTAACCATACACTAAATTACTAAATTTTATAGCCTCATACAATCGAAACAGTCGCAAATATTGCATTTTTAATGATTTGTGGGTGATAAAAGGAAGTGTGTTTAAAACTAAATACGCAACAACCTAATCTAAGATGCAAGTAATACACGTTTTAAGTTTCAGGCGTTCAGCCGCTTAGATTTCTATAAGAGTCAAACCAACAAAACAAACATACAAACAAACAGAAAATGATTTTTATTAATATAGATTAACACCCTGAATGCTATATTACCCTGAAGCGACGCCGAGTATTTTAGCTAGTTTATATATATAGTGACCACCACTTGAACTCGTAGCACCTACACACCAAGTTTCATGATGAAAAAACTGTACAACTTAAGTAGGTGTTATAACGATTTCTGAAAGTTTGGCGTAGTTATGGTGCGACCACGCCCATTTTTAGTGCCGTTGTCGACAGTAACAATACAAACTACGCTACAAAATTGTAGCCTTATACAAGCAAAAGCGGCTGAAATATAGCAGTTTTATTTATTTCTTGGCTGTAAAAGGAGGTGTGGTACATATTTTTCTATATTAACCGAGAAATAAAACTTAATAACAGATATTATAAAGTTGATGGCCTCAGGATCTGATCCTGAGATCTTAAGCAACACCGCACGAACGATTTTATGTAAATAAAAGGGCGGTAAAAATAGGCGTGGCAACATTTATTTATATAGTTCCACCACTTGGTCACATACACACCAAGTTTCATTATAAAAACATGTAGAACTCAGGAATTATGATTTTTGAATAGTGGGCGTAGTTATAGTTTGACTACTCCCATTTTAAGCGCACTTGTCGAGTAACTATGTACACTAAATTACAAAACTTTAGTCTAATACATTCAAATTCGTCTGAAATAAAGCGTTTTTATTGATTTTTGGGCGGTAATAGGGGGTGTGCCAACTTTTTTTCTTATAAGCTTTTATTTAACTTGCCTCGTTCGTATATATGTTCGTCCGCAAATCTTGCAAACAATTTTTCGACAGCTTGTGGTTCTCCGATTAAGCTAAAATTTAGCAAACAATGTGTAAGCGCGGTGACAATGCAATATTATGAAAAGATTTTTTGCCACACCCCCTTTTACCGCTCACAAATCAATAAAAATGCTATATCTCGAAAACTACTGAGCCAATTCAGATGAAATTTTGGTAGTAAATTTCCTTCAAGTAGAAAATGGGGTTTAAGAAAAAAATTTGACCACACCCCCTTTTACCGCCCACAAATTAATATATCTCCAAAACTACGGGGCTGTTTCAGGTAAAATTTTGGCAGTAAATGTCCTTCAAGTATTGCATGGGTTAGAAAAAAATGTTGCCACATCCCCTTTTACCGCCCACAATTCAATAAAAATGCTATATCTCCAAAACTACTAGGCCGATTCAGATAAAATTTTGGCAGTAAATGTCCTTCAAGTATTGCAAGGGTTAGAAAAAACTTTGACCACACCCCCTTTTTCCGCCCACAAATTTCTATATCTCCAAAACTACCGAGCTGTTTCATCTAAAATGTTGGCAGAAAATGTTCTTCAAGTATTGCATGGGTTAGAAAAACAAATGTTGCCACACCCTCTTTTACCGCCCACAAATCAATAAAAATGTTATATCTCCAAAACTACTAGGCCGATTCAGCTGAAAATTTGGCAGCACATTTGCATCAAGTAGGAAATAGGGGTTTAAATTTGGACACACCTCCTATTCCCGCCCACAAATCAATAAAAATGCTATGCCATAATAAAGTATATAATTCAATAAATAATGTAAATGGTATAAATAATGTTAATACGAACTGTATAGGTTAATGGTCTAAAAAACTAAAATGCTATATGTAAGGCTTTCAAAATAAAAGATGTTCATAATAAACCTTTAAGACTAAAAAGCAAAAAATAAAAAAAAAAAATTATAAAAAAAATTAAAAAAAAGAAGCCTTTATTTAAAAACAAAAAATAAATTAAAGTGACATTTGTCATATATGTTTATAGTAGGTATATTCTAGATTCAGAAGAACCTCTCTCTTGGTTACCCATCATCATAATAAAAGCGTACGTAAGTAGGTAATTTCAAGGAACGTATATATATTTAGAAATTTTAAAAATGTAAAATAAATTTAAATTTTTAAAGCTTAAGGCACTGATATTGTGCAGTAATCCTGTAAAAGGGATCGCGGTTTATATATAGATAAGCCTACTAAACGATTCAATTCCACTGATATTGTGTAGTAAACTTGTATATTTTACATTTAAAAAATTTCTAAATTTATATACGTCCCTAGAACTTACCTATTTACGTACGCTTTTATTATGATGATGGGTAACCAAGAGAGAAGTTCTTCTGAATCTAGCATATACCTACTATATACATATATGACAAATGTCACTGAAATTTATTTTTTTCTTTTTAGTTCACGTTTTTAAAATTTTTTTATTTTATATGTTTTTTACTATACATTTTATTATACTAGTGTGGGTTAGGTAATCCTAAAAATTAACAAAAATAAGCAAAGTTTGACTATTTTTGTAAAACATTGATATCACATGTGCAGAAATGTGTTGAGCTTATGATTGAGAATATATTTTTAATTTTATATAAAAATTTTTTTGTCTAAGAAAAATTACTAAAATGCTTTTTTTAAGACAAAAAACAAACAGAATATCATACATTTTTCGACTTAGTTTTTTGGCATGTTAGTACTAGAAATTTATTTCCATTGAATGTAAATATATATGTAATTTGTGAAAAAGTCATTATATGGGTTTGCGCTGTTTTATGACAAACAGTAGTGACTAATTTCTTCAACGACCTACTACCAGGCAATTGATACATTCATAAACTTGTAGTGTAAAGGTACAACCAAATTACAAGCAACAAAGAAACTTGTTTAATTTTCGGCTAAAGTTATTTGCACAAATTGTCTCATTTACAAAAATGATGAGCCTGGAAGCCAAAGTTAATTATTACAAAACATGATGAAGTATGCAAATACGTGAAAAATGAACTAAGCTGCGTATAAAATTGCTTCGTTGATACATTAACCAGTCGTTAATTGTCTCAGCACCGCAGTAGCTTACTTAATACTTTTATAATTTTAGCTTATTTAGGCAAATCAAGCAATTACCACTAAAAAAAAAAAAATAAATTCAACCCAACCTTAAATCAAATATACAGTGTTAAGCCCTCTGCCCATTTACGGCATGTAACGAAACTACAAAATATAACTACCCTGTGTTCTTATTTATTCATGCACACTAACCGGCGGCGAAACGGCAACGACCGACGAAAAAACCCGTGGGGATATAAAAACAAATAATTTTGAACGGCTTGTCGTTTCGTTTCGTTACGTGCCCTAAGTGGGCAGAGGCCTTTAGTTGTAGAAATAGCAAAAAATTGACTTATCTGATAAAATTAACAAAATTTCACGTTTTGCAAATTTCACAAATTACAAAGTACATCATGTGTTAATAACTAGGGTCTACGTGAACAAAATATTATGTTAATTTCTTCTATTTTGTTCGTTTAAGATAATTTATTTGAGTATTAGGTTTTCGATACATTCGGTGATTGTCCGCGAGTTGATGTTGGCCCATAGCTAAGGGGGAGGGGAGGGGCAGAAAAATTTTGGAATTCACAACCCACTTCAACATAGAGTTCAGAAAGTATTAAAAAATTATCCAAATGATACTTTTAAAATCAAAACTTGATATTTTCATTCATAAGAAAAATTGAGATAATGATGTAAATGAACTTGAATAAGAAAAATTTATAAGATTTTTTTCAACTTACTATTTCTGTTCGGTGGTCATCTTTCTGCAGACAATGGCAAGCCTTAGAGAGTAAAAATACCATTGAAAGCATCTTGAGAACATGAGCCGTTCGGAATAAGCATAAGACTGTAGGTCCAGTGTTCGTTAATTTGAGTTCAAACATTTTATAGTATGCAACTGATGATATGCAAGAAGCTCAGTTAAAGTATTTTCGAGAACTGAAAAACCGAATTCATTTTTTTTGTTAATGTTTTTTACCATGCAACTTGATTGGATAACATGATATGACATGGCTTTGACGTGATGACAAAACATTTCTGCATCATTTGCATAATGCAAACTACAACATCAGAAGTGTATATCATGGTGAGGGCGCGTCATTGTATTGGGCGAGTAATTCGCTTCGAGAACTTCGCTCATTGCATTGTAGCAAGAGAAAAAAAACACAGGTGCGTCGTTGGACACACGAGAGAAGTGAAGCTTTTTCGCAGTTACATAGATTTGATAGCTTCATAATTTTTTTTCTTTTTAATAAATTAACTTTTAAATTCAAAAATTTAAAATAGCATAAAATTTATTACATATATACAGAAAACATATTTACTGCTTATTTTTTATTATTGAATGTCAAATTTCCACGTCAATTACATATACGGGCATATAATGCCAGCGACTCTCCATTTTAACTCTCCACACATGGTTGTGAACTTGGCTGCATTGAACAAATTTTTTCCTTCAACAGCTTACTGCGTAGCGAAAAATCTGTCGAAAATTTTACAGATTTCACACCAAGCAAATCACAGAATGAGAATTAAAAAACTTCGCTTCAAAAATATATATTAAAGAACGCACACGAAACAAAATTTAACAAACATTTTAGATACCTTGCCGATTTCATGCATGCGTTTGTTAATTCCATATTTATTGATATCATCTATTTTTTTGACGCTTAAAACATAGAGTGTAATTTATTATCTAGAGATTGCATCAACTCTGCTAACAGTGTTAACAGAGTTATTTTACTTAAAAACATGAAGAAAAAAACTCTGTTAACCTCTGTTAACACATGCCAGAGATTTAGCAGAGTTGATGCAATCTCTACATAATAATTTATACTCTATGCCAACAACACCACAAACGCATTCACAATACAAACACACCGATGCTGGAGACACCTTGTGGCAAATAAAAGCAAATTTTTGTAGCATAGCAAATACACAATCCTCTATCTATTGATAGATGGTGACGATCTACTGCAGCATAGCTTTTGTTATAACTAAGATTAAATTAACAACCATTACCAACAGGTCTTTGTGGCCTAGTGGGTAGTGTGCTGGGTTATCGCTAAAGAGGGCACGGGTTCGATCCCCACGGGAACCAAAACATATTTTTAGTATTTAATATTAAAGTATTAAGTTTTCTTGTTGTAATAAGCGCTAGCAACAAAGAAATCATCAAAATTCCAAGAAAAAATCTGTCGAAAATTTTTGAGATTTCACTCTAAGCAAATCACAGAACGAGGAGTAAAAAGCTTCGCTTAAAAAAAAAAAAAAAAGGAAAGAAATGCAGCACAGGCTGTTAAAGCCTTTAATAACAGGCTGTACAAGAAAAATGTTTAGAGATAGCTAGCTCAAAGCTATCATATTTACCTAATAAAATAACTTTCTTAAATATTATGATTTAAGCCGTTTACAGAAATATAAAGATGCGAACGAGTTTAAAAAACAAAATTTGGTAATATTCGTATATATCCAGAATATTCGAACCAAAATTTTTTTCTAAAATTTTTCTACCGGAGCCCTCCTATTCGTGCAGAAATCGATCGATTGAAAACCAAGTAACAGCACATCAATACTCAAAGTGAAGCAGTTCGAAAAAAAAAATCAAAAACCAAATGAGCATGCTATCCCGATCAAAAGACAATAGGAATTCAAATGTCAGTCTACTTAAGAGTGTTAGCTATTATCCGTATATATTAGCGACATTATAATGAGAGTAGGCGAAATGAGAGAGCAAGTGCCATCAACTTCAAGATCTGGGGAGGAAAGTGTGCATCCAATTTTGGACACTTCAGTTCTTGGCATACCTTCTGAATTAAGTGGTTCGATGATGTTGCCCACTCAAGCCTATGTTCAACGTAGGATCTTTTTATTCTACAATGAGGCATATGACTCAAAAAAAAAAGAACACATGTGCCTCGTTGAAAACACGAGAGAAGAGAAGCTTTTCGCAGTTTCATAGAAGTGATAATATAATGATTTTTTTTTTTTGTAATAAAATAACTTTTAAATTCCAAAATTTGATATGATATAAAGTAACTTCAAAATACACGTTAATATTCACAACAGAAAATTTCATTACATTTCATTTTTATTTTATTACATGTTACAGTCATTGTTATTTCAATGCACTTGCGGGCAATTTCTAATTTTTCCTGTGCGCTTTGTAAAAACGAAAAAAATGTACCAACAACCTCACAAACGCAAATGATCTTACAAATGAACCTCGAAAATGACCAGTGTTGTCGCTTTATAATTTTTAATATAGGTTGATTGAGTCTAAGATCAGTGGGGGATTTTAGAGATAGATAGGGTAGAGATTTTCTTACAAAAAAATTCGACTCAAGTCCTACAGCAAAACAAAAAAAAAAAAAAACGTAAGAAGTACCACCTTGTTCAAAAAGAAAGGTTCATTCACACTGTGAACCGGGCTTAACTGTCCGATTTGAAGATTTTTTAGTAGGTTGCCACATGTGTCTATGACAAGGCTGCCAAATATCAGCGTCTCTCGTTGACATTTGGTAAAGTGACATCGATTTTTACGATGGAAGAAAAAATTGAGCCTGATTCAGTGCCTGATGCCTGGTTTGCGTGTCATACTCGTATACCCATGTCTCATCACCAGCAATGATGGTTTCGATGAATGATTCCTCATTTTCGACCATTTTCAGCATGTCTTTCGCGATAGCAACTCGGTCTCTTTTTTGCATGAAATTGAGTTCTTTCGGTACCAACTTCTCAGCGACACGTCTGAAGCCCAATTCATTCTTCAAAATGTTCTAAACGAATCCAATTGAAATGCCGACGTCCTCTGCTATCTCTCTAATCGTCAATTTGCGATTTTTGACCAACGTTTCTTTGATTTTTTTAACGTTTTACGCGGTAGTCGAACACGATGGCCGCTCGGTACTCTTCTAAACATTTCACCAACATTTTACGTGTATCATCGCAGTTAAAACCATTTTTCACACAAAATTTGATACAAACTCGTTGCTCAATTTTTTCTTCTATCGTAAAAATCGAAGACACCAAAAAAGTTGTTGTAAACAAAACACTGTCACTTTGCCAAATGTCAACGAGAGACGCTGATATTTGGCAACATTGTCATAGACACATGTGGCAACCTACTAAAAAAATTTTCGAATCGGACAGTTAAGTCTGGTTCACAGTGTGAATGAACCTTTCTTTTTGAACAAGGTGGTATAGGTACCATAAAGTAATTTTTTCACGCTTAATTAGCATACGGCCGTGTTGCAGTAGGTAGAGTGTGTGGCCCATACGCCAGACAGCCCTGGTTCTAATCCCACCTAACACAAAGTTTTTCAATTAAATTAATTTTTCTGTTCGGCTGTCACCTCACTGAGCTTTTCATTTAAGGCGGGACATGACATTCGCTGCAGAGAAAACAGACCTTTTTTTAAAAATTCATAGCTCAGTCAAATACAAACATTTTTCCAAAATTTTGAAAAAAAATTCAAAAAAATATATTTTTTACTCCAACATGGTTTTATAGAATTCCAAACTGGCGGCTGAGAAAAAAACGGGGCCTCGTGGTTGCAGCGCTGGGAGTTGCAAAAATTGTCCGATCTGGAAAAAAATTACTTTTTTAATCTTAACAAAATTGGTTATCGTATGACACGAGCTTTCTTTTTAATTTTTTTTTAATTTTTGGTGCTGTTCCAAATTTGAAAGTGCGTTTTTTCGGAAAAAATATTGACGTTAAAAACTCATAAAAAATCGAAAAAAAATTAAAAAAAAGCTCGTGTCATACGATAGCGAATCAAGTTAAAAAAAATACAAAATTTCGTCAAAAAATGAACCCGCTAGTGCCGCAACCAGTACGAAAAACATGGTTTCGAGATAAACGCGTTCAAAGTTTGTGAACAAAGAAAAAAAAAGGTTACCTTCAATCTGCCATGCCTGCTTCGTACTGTATGCCTTCGTTATCTTGTGTTGAGCTGTTTCTTATAGTTTTTGCAATCGTTTAGCAATTTGGGATTCACCCTTCACCCTTCAAGTAGGTACGAAATAACAACCACCAAAAGTCAGGTAGCAAGTAAAATGAGTATATACCAGCTGCCGTACGTAGGTAGCGCAAAAATTAAAAATGCGCTCTCACTAATCCGGCTGTAACTTTTGAACCCGTAGGAATTTTTCCATGAAATTTTTTTTCTTAGAATTTTGAGAATATTTACTAAAATGCTAAATTATTAAAAAAAAATTTCGATTTCTAAAAACTGCCATTGTCATGTAACCCCTTAACACACTGTTCACATTACCTGAACTAAAGGGTGATCCAATAAGAGCTTCCAACTTTGTTTTCTAAATAAAATACACAAAAATCAATGTTTTAATGCACGTCTTTATTTGGAATGATAGTTCGGTTCCTAAAACTCAATGTTTAAAAATTATTTCTTTCAAATGTTGCCCACGACTAACTCTTAAATGGTCCATTCTGTGGGTCTAATTTTCGACAATTCTTTCGAGCATATCGGCTGGTATTCCTTGAATAACGCGAGTTATGTTGGTTTCCTAAGCGTCAATAGTTTCAGGTTTGTCGACATAAACAAGTGATTTAACATATACCCAAAGAAAGTAATCCAATGGCGTCAAATCCCATGATCTTGGTTCTTTACATGGATCTTGGCCAATTAACTAAACCATTTCTTGAGATCGTTTACCTCGAACGTTTACCTCAATAAAACGATTGTTCTCGAGCTGTGTGGAATTTTGGTAGAAAGTTTCCACAATTAATAAACGTTGTTCAGGAGTGAGTCAATTCATGATTGAGTCGTATTGACTACTGAACACAAACATAACATAACAGCTGTCAAAACAGCCCACTTGAAAAAGGGACCTTGTATTGGATTACCCTTTAGTTTCAATTGAAAGCTTCGTTTGTTTACACTTTGAAAAAAAAAATTGATTGCCGAAAAGAATATTTCGAACAATTTAAGTTGTTAATTAAATTGCAATGCAATTTTGGAGAAATAAACGAAATGTCATCAAAAAATTCTCCCTATATTTGCACAATGGCATGCTCATATGGAGGAGACAACTTCAACTTCTTACATGCCAAATTTATAGACTTCGTTCAGATTTAGGTGTATTTAATAAGCAAAGAAAAAGCGTTTTTGACATTTTCTGGCGTTGGCAAGAACTTAAACCAACTGTAGAACGTGTTTTGAACACGTTTAATAATTTAACTCGATTCGTTTCCAACTACAATTGTTCACATTTTAGTTCATCAAAACTTCATTTGAGAACTTGTTTCAAATGAAGCTTAAGCTTCATTCACTCGATTTCACATAATTAAAGGCTCGGTTTAAACATGGCAAAACGCTTAAACCAAGTTAACGGGGGAAAATTGCTTAAGTTTATTTTTCTTTTTTATTTTCTTTTTTTAATCCTTTACTTTAAATTGTATTCCTACTTTTAAAAACACAATTTTTTTTTTCACAAAATGTGAAACTATCTGAACTTGTAAAATATTATTCAATATAGTGCTAATTCTGTGACCAACACTGTAAATGCCATTTCAAATATAATAATAAATAACCTTAATCATTGGCATAATTTATTTTTTGGACGTGTGCCGGTAATGATGAACTCAAATTTATTGCGAAAACGTGACATGCGGCTATACAATATATTCCTATTTCGCATTTTTAATTGGTTTTCGTTAGAGTACTAACTAGAGGGAGCAACTATTCATGGAATAATTTGTGTGACTAATATTATAATAATGTATTTATAAGTTGTGAACACATTGATAGGGAAAGAAAATATTTGAATATAGAAAATATACCTCATATCTGTAGAGTAATTCTGAAATCTTGAACGTTTACGAGTTAAACGCTTATGAAATTATAAAAAAATAATAAATGATAAAACAATGCCGCTGTAAACTAGATTGACACTTCTTTCAAAGTTGCGAATTTTGTGATGGTCAATCCACTCAAATACTCAACAAAAAATATATATGTGAAGGTTTTAATCCGATGCGATAATGGAAAATTGCCAGTTAAAGTTTGCACTTCAGTAAAAAAAAAAAATTATTTTTCATTGGAATTAAATAAATAGTAATAAATGAAATAAAATACGAAAATATTCCGACGAAAAGAGAAGACGAAAAACAATTTATCTTTCATGTAGTCGAAGATAATCGCCATCGATATCTTTTAACAAGAAAACACTTAAAAGAAATAATTATTCAGCAGCTGTGCAATAAGAGAAGCCTTCCGTGCAACCCAGTAAGTAATTGCAAGCCTCTACACTTTTACCTTTGTGAATGTTAAATTGAGCAAAAAGTGCCAATAAAAAAAAAAAAAAAACGAAATGGCCATCTCATCCCCTGGAAGGACTTTGACCGAGCTTCTTATGATCAATTGTGTTGTATATGATGTGAAATGATCGAGAACTGGACCTACATGTTTTACGCCGATTTCGAACGGCTTATGTTCTCAAGAAGCTTTTCATGGCAGTTGTTACTCTCTGAGGTTTGCCATTGTCTGCAGAGAGGTGACGGCAGAACAGAACAAAAATTAATGCAAGTGAAAAATTTTCTGTGTCAGATGGAGCATTCGAACCTGGGTTCACTGACGTAAGAGTCACACACTCTACCCACAACGCCACGGCCGCCACTAAAAAAAAAAAGTGCCAATAACTTTGTTAAAATAGTGTAGGAAATAAGTTTTTTACTTATTTTTAAAACTTGTTGCACTAAAAGACTATAAAAGGATATTTATATGAGTTCTTGTTATTTTTACCATCTCTGAAATAACATGATAGTTTCACTATGGCACTACAACTAAGTAGTGATGTCGGCAAAATATAGAAAATAAATATGTTTTGCTTCGATGCATCGAAAATTTTCCACTAAATGTGTAAATAGATGTTTTTTAAAAACTGACATCTACACTGTCGTCATAAGGAATAAGGAAGTGCGGCATGTAGCATGAAAATCAAAATTAATTTTATTGTATTTTTCTTATTATTCATCTATCCTCTTTAAGATTGTAAAAGAAAAATTCCGAATTTTTGACCCCAAACCTAAATATTTGAACCTAAATTATCGTACCTACACAAAAATTAGGTATCATTCCAGGATAAAACGCAGTATCTAAATAAACAGTTTTTATTTAATTTTTTTATATACAAAAATTTTTTTCAGTCATAAAAAATAGAATTTGAGGCATATGCTTTTTTTTCATTACGTGTTGTACATATTTATTATATCTTCACTTTAACCCTAATAATATGGATCATATATATCGGTAAGATGGTTATGATGATATTTTAAATTAAACCAAGCAAATTATTTTCATTATAGTTTTGAAAAATGATGCAGATACGGCTTTTTTCAATGTTTCTAATTGAATAAAATCGGGGAACAAACAAGAAAAAAAGCGTACAGTGTTTTATGCCACAGTTTTTGAATTATTGGTTAATTCTTTAAAATAACCTTATAATTTATATTGTTCTGGGCTTCCCTTTTATGAAGAATAAAGTTTTTATAATTATTTCATCCCATTTTCATAGAATATTGCCTTTTTATTGTGAGGAGTTTTGCATAGATTTTTGAAAAATGTAGATGCCACACTCTTCCTTATGACGGTAGTATAGCTATACTACTAGCTATACTATATAATGTACTATAGTACATTGAACATTCTTTTCTGTTTATCAATAGTGCAAAACTAAAGAAGTGAGTGTGACAAAAATAGAAATTGGTTCAAAAAGTGTGGCGTGGAGATTTTTTGAGAAACGCAGTAAAAACATCGCGAATTGTAATTTGTGCAAAAAGACTATAAGAATGAAATGGGAAAACAGAATGGAAACAGAATCAAGAGTTTTTCTAAAAAACTATAAATATTAAGAGAGAATATTTGATGTCTAAACAATTAAAAATTTTATGATTTCTATGGTTTAACGAAAAAGTTTTCGACCCGATTCAAGAGTCCGTTAGAAACATAATTAGCTCAGTTATAGTAGTAAATTGGATTTTTTTTACAATTTTACTATTAACATATTTTGTTGTGAAAATTTCTACAGAAATCGATGCCAAAATTTAACTGGCCGGCACACAATGCGGTGATTCCATACAAAAGATAAACAAAAATAGGAGTGCTCTTATGATAATGAAATCTTGTATGCTTCCTTAATTTAAGCTAATTTAAGAAAAGAATCAAAAATAATTGAAATTAGTCAGTCCCTTGGGGTACCTCCTTTGGACTTAGATTAATTTTTTACATAATTTTGTATGGGGGATACATACAAAATTTGACCGATTTTAACGAAATTCGGCCAAAATACTAAAAAAGTATAGTTATAGATTCGTACTAAGCGTACCTGCCCTGAACCTCTATTATTTTTAACATGTTTTTGTGCCAGCTGAAAAAAAGCCCTTTGCCCCTATTGCATCTAATATTCGGTTACCAAGCAGTTTGTAAAATGAATCAACCCAAAATGCAAAACATTTTAAATTAAAAAATGATGTTTCCTAAGCCAAGATCAAAAAAGGTATATTTTTTTCTTCTCGAAGTCTCGAAGAAGAATATTTACACTTAATTATATATTTTGTCAATTTACAGGTATATTCGATGGACTACAAATTCGAAAAATTATGCACATTGGAAATTTCCCATACAAATTGAATGAAGTTAGAAGAGAGTATGAAAAAGTTTTATTTTTTTATGTGAAATTGAAGGGAGAAATGAGATGCAGAATGTTTATCAAAATTAATTTTCTACATTCTCATTTGAAATTTTTCCCAGAGAATCTTGGTAAATTGAGCAATGAAAAGGATGAACGATTTCATCAAGAGATGCTATCAATTGAAAAGCGTTTCCAAGGGAAAAGGCAAATCAGAATGTTAGCTGATTACTGCTGGTATTTTCAACGCAAAACTAATGATGTTTTTTACAAACGAAAAGGGGACTCGTAAGCATTTCTGAGAATTGTGATAATATTTATTTTACATAAAAACATATATAGCTATGTCACTGAAAATGTTGTTCTGTATCACTTTAAATTGAAATACATTTTTTGCCTAGAACCAATTTTGAATGGTTGATAAAAAAAAACCAATGAAAAAACTATAAAATATGGCTTTATTCATATAAAAAGTAGTTTAGAATAATAATAATAATAATAATAATAATAATAATAATAATAATAATAATAATAATAATAATAATAATAATAATAATAATAATAATAATAATAATAATAATAATAATAATAATAATAATAATAATAATAATAATAATAATAATAATAATAATAATAATAATAATAATAATAATAATAATAATAATAATAATAATAATAATAATAATAATAATAATAATAAAATAATAATTTTAACGTACTTAAAATGGAAAACATTTAATATTTAAAAATATTAAATTTTATATTTAATATTGAATATTTAAATTTAAAAATCAAATTTCTGAATATTGAAATAAAAGAAATAACCATTCGTATTTAAAAAAACAACAAATATTAAAGAAATCTTAAAAATATATTTAAAAGACCGTCAAAGTGATAACTCAATCAATTTTCATATGTTTTTAATACGTGAAAACTTATCTTATCTATATATGTTATATAAAACAAAGTGAAAAAAGCGTCTGTTTCTCTCTGTTGCCCGTAATTTCCAACCAATTTAGTTGATTTTTTTTTTTTTTTATAAAATATAGATATTTATAATGCAACGGTTATAGACTATGAAAAAAATGAGGGTTGCCAACTAGATTTTTTTGTTTTTACAAATTCGGTAGGCGAACATTGGGTAATCTTTATACATAAAACAAAGTGGAAAAAAAGTATTTTTCCCTCTGCTGCCCGTAATTTCCAACCAATTTAGTTGATTTTTTTGCTTTTTAAATATAGATAGATATGATGCAATGGTTATAGCATATTAAAAAATTAGAGTTGTCACTTAGATTTTTTGTTTTTACGAATTCGCTGGGCGAACACTAGGTAAAAATGGGTCACTGAAACCGCAAACGTTGTCAGCATTTAAAAAATGTGTACAGTTGTGTACTAGCGCTACAGTTCATATAGACAGGCTAAAACTAGCTTTTTTAAATACAGAAACTTCACAGACACTTTCAACTACACATATATAGCTTTATAAATGTAAGCCTGTAAAAAAAGTGCTGTTAAAAAATTAGAAAAGCAAAAAATTTGTAAACTGTCATAGAAATATCCTCCTAATTACAACTGCATCAAAATTTTTCTAATAACCTATTTTTTAAAAAAATAAATTTTGGCCAGCCTCCCATACAAGCAGGGGCCTGTGTGTGACGTGCATAATTAAAAATAAAAAAACCGAATCGTCAAAATCAGTTTTTCCACAAATGCGTCCTATTTGCCATGGCATCACCGATATGTATGTACATAATCTATATATAAATATTTTTTTTTATTTTTACGAATTCGGTGGGCCAACACTTAGTAAAAATGGGTCACTGAATCCGTTGTCAGAATTTCAAAAATTATGCAATTTTTTTACCATTGGTTGCCACCAAAATTTTTAAATTTTAACGAATTCAAAATTACGTATTTTACCATAGGGTTGCCACCGAAATTTTTAAATTTTTACGAATTCGCTGTTGGGCGTACATAAGCTAAATATGGGTTGCTGAATCCGAATCCGTCGTCAGAATTTAAATGTAACGTAATATTTTTCCATTGAGTTGCCATCTAAAGCACTCCTTAAAAATTAATCGCTGAATCCAAGCTCGTAATTTGAGCCTAAAAACGATGTAATTCTCTTACCACAGGGATACCAGCTAAATTTTTTTTTTACTTTTATGAATTCAGTCCTGGGGCGTACACTAGGTAAAAATGGATCTTTAATTTTTTTCATAAAGCTGCCATTTAATTTCATTTTATTTTTACGAATTTTTGTACAATGGAAATAATAATACAATCATAACAAAATTGAAAAAATTTAATAAAGTGAACGACAAAACAAAAGTTAGAAATAATGAGCAAAAATCATAAGCGCAAACGACTGTTGAAAAATGTATGCTCCTTTCGACTTATAAAAGTTGAACAACTGCTGCTGATTCGACTTTCGATTTTGCAAACAGTTTCAGTCAATCAAAACCACGACTGCCGAAGTTGTCGATTGTCGAAGCACTTTGCAAACTATTCAAACTAGTTTTCTGCTTCTGCTTATGCTGTCACTGTTTGATTTTTCGCAAGCACAAGTTAAAGCAGGAGCCTTGAAAAAAACTGAACGTTTTTAAACGCTGAAAAGGAATGTAACGTTATACGACGCGACAATCTCACTGCCTCAAGCAAAAGAGAAATTTACTGCAAATCCACATTGTTGTTTGTGTAATTTGTCACGTGGTAGAAAAATGCACACGAAACAATTACGAGAATTGAGAGCCTATCCTTTTGCTTAAAGATGGACACGACATTCGCGGCAGAGAAAACAGACGTTCTTTTAAAAATTCATAACTCAGTCAAAAACATAAATTTTTCCAAATTTTTTTTATTATTGTAGAGAATTGAACAAATTACAAGAAAAAAAATTCAAAAAAAAAATATTTTTCACTCCAACATGGTTTTATAGAGCTCCAAACTGGCGGCAGAGAAAAAACGGGGCAAAAATTGTCCGATCTGGAAAAAAATGACTTTTTTAAATCTTAACAAAATTGATTATCGTATGACATGAGCTTTTTTTTAATTTTTTAAAATTTTTGGTGATGTTCCAAACTTGAAAGTGTGTTTTTTCGAAAAAAATATTGACTTTAAAAATTCATAAAAAATCGAAAAAAAAAAATTAAAAAAAAGCACGTGTCATACGATAGCGAATCAAGTTTAAAAAAATACAAAAAAAAAAATTTCGTCAAAAAATGAAACCGCTAGTGCCGCAACCAGTACGAAAAACATGGTTTCGAGATAAACGCGTTCAAAGTTTGTAAACAAAGAAAAAAAAAGGTTACCTTCAATCTGACATGCCTGCTTCGTGCTGTATGCCTTCGTTATCTTGTGTTGTGCTGTTTCTTATAGTTTTTTGCAATCGCTTAGCAATTCGGGCTTCTTTTGAAGCTTCATATGCCTTCACTCTGGCGCATTTCAAACGATTTGCATCATTTCCTTTGGAAAAATTCAACGCTGTAGCTCCTATGGTGATACCAAGTAGTTGAAACATTTGCAAATAACTAAAACCCACCCTTCAAGTAGGTACGAAATAACAACCACCAAAAGTCAGGTAGCAAGTAAAACAAGTATATACCAGCTGCCGTACGTAGGTAGCGCAAAAATTAAAAATGCGCTCTCACTAATCCGGCTGTATCTTTTGAACCCGTAAGAATTTTTCCATGCAATTTTTTTTTTAGAATCTTAAGAATGTTTACTAAAATACAAAATTATTAAAAAATAGACGGCGATTTCAAAAAACTGCCAATGTCATGTCCCCCCTTAATTCTTTGTGGTATGGAAAGAGGGCATACCTGTAATGGCTTGAGAATTAGCATGTCAAAAGAGATATGCTGCCACCAGCTGAACTACAGGGAAGCTAGTATTTTTCATATTTCTATTAGAGCTCTCATATTCACGTGAACACGTGTAGTACGAATATCCGTACTTTTAAAAATATTTTCAAAAATTACGTACTCGAACTACACGTGGATTTTTAACACGTACTACACTTGTAGTTGCAAAAGTACTTGTTCACGTGTACGTAAATTCACGTAAACACGGATTCAAGCGTTCACGTTTGTAAGTATTCACATTTTTAAAACTTTCACGCATCTAAGTAACTCCAATAGATTTTTAGTGCCATTGAAACTGTTTTTGACCTATTAACACTCCGAAACATAAATAAAATAACTTTTCGACATGGATTTTGATAGATTTGTCTGGCTTCAGATTGTTTTATTGAGATTGTTTTATTTTTTGGGCTTGGCGATTCTTGACTTGAGTAGTCCCAGAACATCCGATCTACTTATGAATATCATATAAGATTCCATAGAAGCCACAAAAGCCTTGTAACGAGGATAACCTCACCATATAGCCAGCCATTGAAGCCTATGAAGCGCCAACAAATCCCAATAAAACTATATGGAGCTGGTAAAACCTATTGTACTATAATCTCTTGCCAATGACAATTAGAACCTATGGGAATTAGTTTGGATGCGTCTAAATCGTGAAAACGTAAATACCTTAAAACGTGAACGAGTAAAGCCGTGTGAACACGTGTAATCGTGTACACGTGAACACGTATTTTTGACACTGCACGTGTAGTACGTGTTTAACGTTCACGTGTAGTTGGAGTACGTGTTTTCAAAAACGAACTTCACGGAGTTCGAACTTTCATGTACACGTGTAGTTCGAAACACGTGCTTAATTTGGAGCTCCAATTTCTATGTGTTTGTTGTAAGTTTTTGACTTCAAAACAAAATTTGAAGCTTAAAAAAACATAGTTTGTCAATGAAATTGTCAATATATGCAAAACAGCTGGCAATTTTTATCAATATTTATAATTTTTGAGCTTCAAAATTTGTTTTAAAATCAAAAAAATTACAACAAATACATAGAAATATGAAAAATAATGGGTTACTATTGTTAATTTGCAAGAATAGGCCTGTTATTCTTTCATGTTTTCAAAACCATTTTAAAATCAAAAGTCGGTAGAAAAATTGCTGAGTTGTTGATTGTTAAATGCGTCAAATACCTTAAAATCGGAATTTTAACGATAAAATTAAATTTTGGGGGTTTATAAACAATTCCAAATATAATTTCGTGTTGTACTCGATCAAATCTACAACCTACACTAGGTCGCTTGAAAAGTACATGCAAGTGTTTTTTTGAGTATATAATATTTTTCTGTATTTTTTGAGTAAACTTTAAGGTGATAAGCAAAATTTTAATTTCATAACAACAATTAAACTAAAGTTTATATATTAAAAAAAAATTTTTTTTCTGAATATACGACAACTGCAACAACTTGTATTCACGCATGAAGAAAGTAAAAAGTTAATTTTTAATACTTGAAGGCAATAAACTTTTATGCTCTTCTTTAAATTTTGCAACTTTATTTTGACATAAAAATTTTTGAACTTTTTTATTATTTGCATAATTGAGTTTTCACTCATCATTTTGCATTGCCCTGCGCATATCGTTGGATTGAATATTGTTGTACGCACTTAAAATGAATACAATGCCAACAAGATTTAATGCGTGTTTCTACTTTGACAGCGAGTATTACTTTTTATTGCTTCTAAATTAGGTAAATTGTAAATTTTTATGGCTAATAAAACAATGATTATCTAGTTGGCCAATAATTATTTTAATATATATGCTGTGTCCAAAGTATGCATCATAAAAACAAGCACAAGCGCAGCGCACAATATATAAAACATGGTCAGAGAAAGTATTAACTTTTGGCAGGTTTTATGTACGTTTTTCTATTTTCTATTTTATTTTTTATTTTTTTTGCTAATATACTTTTATGGCCGAATCATATACATTTTGAGGCACTCTGCGTGTGTTCAATATGCTAGCATAGCGGATAGCCGGTACATATACCTGTTGTGCTTTTATGAGTTTGTTGGTCCTGTTATACAAAAATTTCACTTTAGCAGAAATGAGAAAAAAAAAAAAAAAAAAAATAAAAAGCAGAGTTCGTGGATGATGAAAGCAACAACAACTCCTATTTATGCAGTCAGTTTAAGTGGTTATAGTTTGAGTTGGGAGTGAGCTTTGATGTTTCTGCAATGTTTGTGTGCTGCTGATTTGCTTGCAATAACTCGTTGCCTTCAACATAATAATAAATAATTTTTACACCCCTTACAGTCAACAAAAGCAATTAAATTGAGGTAGGGCACAAAATTAGTTCCACTTGCAAGCACACTGCATGCAGCAATAAACAAGTACGTAGCGGTCCAGCGAGCCTTTCAATAATAATTGTGTTAGCTTGGTTTTAGCACCGGTTAATTTGAATGCTTACTGCTGCATCGCTTTTGTCCCTTTATTTCTTCGCCCCCACGGCTCGTGCTGCTACAATATTCAATTAATATTTTAATATCCTGCGACGAATGCGTTCATAAATTTCATGGCAACTATGCTTGTGTATTTGTGGGTGTAGGTGTACTAACGAATACTGACACTCAAACACACACATGCACTACAACCATTTTATACTTAATTCGTAAGCTTGAGGATGTTTCGTACATAATTTACGAGTTCATAAATTTCGCATAACTCGACAGGGAAAGCATGAATGGCATCAACATTGATTTTTCAGCTACTACCAAGCCGCAAAATACCTAGCAGGGTTGCCAACCGATACGGCGTACTTAAACTTGACACGCAGACAACATTATGAGCTGGACGCATGCAGCATGCATGGTGTGTGCGCGTGTGTGTGTGTGTTGCAGCAAATTGTAAAAGTGTTTATTATTTCATTGGTAACCGGAAGCGGAAATGCGCTTGTACATGACTGCCACTCGCCATAAATAATACCCTGACTTGTTGTGCATAGCGATGTTTGGCTTCCAACCCATATTTGCAATATTTTTGCATAATTTTTTTTTTTTTCTGTGCCGTACTGCCAAAATAGCTTAATAAATAACCACACATTTTAATTGACAACATCGTTGTGTGTTGCTTGTGTTGGTGGTAGTGCTGGCGTGTTAAATGATTGTACGTAGGCTTGAGTATTAATATGGTGTGCTTGTGGGTTTTTGTGGTTATTAATATTTTGGATCATTTTAAGCCTCTTTTGCTACAATCTGCATGTGCGGTGAAATGTTTTTGGCTGCTTTTGTATTTTATATATTTTTCGTTTTTTTGTGTGGTTGATATATATCAACCAGATTGTCAGAGGTTTATAAATGTATATTTTGCTGTTGTGAAATTTTAATAGGCATTGTGATGGTAACAGGTAGTAGAAACAGAAACTGTTACTACAACTGATAACTGTGGCAATTTATGGCAAAATGCCATCTTAAGCGTGGCGATCTGACGAAGTGGTCAAAGCATGTTACAGTAAAATTTCAAGAAATTGATTTTCAACAATTGAATGACTTATTGAAAAAATTTGGTTTTATGCATACGGTTGTTAAATTTTAAATTAAATCAACTTTGGAAGAATTATTTTGCTTTCCATGATGCATTCTAACTTCTTGACGACTATCGTCAAATGTTAAATGTCATCCCATGACCAGTTTACAAAAAAAAGTTTTTGTGACGATATTTTATTTAAACACAAATTTAAAATACGTATTAGTTTTTATAATTTAGTTGTAGGCATAAACGCTGCAGTATTGCATATTTCTTCCAATCGTTTTTTATTTAACCAGTTAATGCCCAAAAGGACACTTTTCTGTTGAAACTTTCAGTATAAAATTTGAACGCAAAATTCGAAAATATTTTAGAAAATTTTTACTATTTTCAAATGCTTTCTGCACAATGCAATTGTTAAATAATCCCGAAAAGTTGATTTCTAATTGTTTATTGACAGTTAAAAAAATCAGTTTTTTGGATGATAGCTTTTACACGGCGCGCTTCGCTGCACTCCGCTCTAGTCCCCTGAAAAGTGACCGTATAGTGATACGCCCTTATCCAATTATTTCCAACTATTGTTGTGTGTCTGTTTGGTTGATGGTAATTTATTAAATGCCCATACTTGTACTTACAGTAACTGCCGCTTGGATGAATAGACCCTACATACCAATCGTGGTATTTTACTATCAAAGCATGTGCAATTTTAATGATTTTTTAAAAAGTTTTCGCGACTATAGTCCGAGCATTCCCATTTTTTGTGAACTTTCCATTTAAACAAAATTTTGAGAAAATTTGAGTTTAGTGAGAAACTAAATTTTGAGTATCAATGTTCTGTGATTTTTACTTCCAAAGCAATTCGATATCAAAAATTTGGCTTATATGACAGAACCACACTCCCTTGTCCAATGTCTGTCAAAGTTATCTTTTAGAAAGACATAACTAAGTGGTAACTCCATTTTGAGTTTCAACGTTCTGTAACTTTTACTTCCATAGCTGTTCGATATCAAAAATAAGGCTTGTATCAGCGCAACCATACCCCCTTGTCCAATGCCGGCCCAAGTTTTCTATTACAAAGATATCATCAAGTGATAATTTAATTCTGAGTTTCAATGTTCTGTGACTTTTACTTCCAAGCTATTCGATATCAAAAATTTGACTTATATGGGTGAAGCCACACCCGCCCCCCCTGTCCAATACCTTTCCTGGTCTTATATTAGAAAGACATCACCAAGTGGTGACTCCTTTCTGAGTTTTGATGTTCTGTGACTTTTAATTCCATAGCTATTCAATATGAAAAATTTGGCTGGTATGAGCGGAGCCTTACCCCTTTGTCCAAGTCTTTCATTAGAAAGACATCACCAAGTGGTAACTACATTCTGAGTTTCAAAATTCTGTGATTTTTACTTCCAAAGCTATTCGATATCAAAAATATGGCTCTTAAGGGTGGAGCCACACCTAATTGTCCAACCCCCGTGCAAGTTTTTAGTTAGAAAGACATCACCAAGTCGTAACTCCATCTGAGTTTCAATGTTCTGTATCTTTTACTTCCAAAGTTATTCGATATAAAAAATTTGGTTTGTATGGGCGCATCCACACCCCCTTTTCCAATGCCCGTCCAAGTTTTCCATTAAAAGGTCATCACCAAATAGTACATCCATTCTGAATTTCTGTGATTTTAACTGTCACAGTTTTTCTATATCGAAAATGTGACTTGTACGGTCAAAGCCACGCCCGTTTAGCATAGGAGGATGAAAAGTACTTACTTATTCTCATACCTATCAAACAAACAAAAAATATTTCATTAAAATCGGTCGAGCCATTTCGGAGGAGCTTGGCCACAAACATTGTGACACGATATTTTTATATATTAGATTAATAATTAATTATATTCAATAATATTAGTTATTAATAAATAAATAATAAAGTTACTTGAGAATATATTTGATATGAGAGTTACACTGAGATAGTAAAAATGTTTAACTACTACGCTTGACGCATAAACACTAATAATAGCAGAAAATTGTAGAGGGAGTGAGAGAAGGCTTCTTGTTCGAGAGAAATATGAGACCATCTTCGTTGTCATCCCTACTCCGTGCTGTTTACTGGGTGAGAAGTGACACCGATGGACACATGGAGGGGATAACTTACCAAGTGATAATAATTGATGTTATCGAGCGGGATAAAAAATGATAAAATTATGAAAATGACTATTAAAAAGCATGGGTTGGTGATAGAAAAGTAAAAGTTAAGGGTTGTATGTATTTTTTTCCACATAATAAAAAAATTAAAAAAAAATTGAAATATTTTGGTCAAGCCGTTTCGGAGGAGTATGGGAACGAACATTGTGACACGATAAATTTTTATATTAGATTTAACATTGGGAAAAACATTTTTTTACAATCGGAAACAGAATAAAAGATGGCCGGCACTTAAATTCCCCAAATATGGTTAGTTTTTCTACTACGATTTTTCTCTCAAAATGGCGGCTAAAAAAGTAAGACTGAACACTTTTTATGGTGAACCAAGAAAATTAAAAAAGGAGATATTTTTCTGATGGGATAAATATTTTATAGTGGAGTCAACAAAGTAGAAAAACAATTTTTGATTAAGTAAATTATGTAAGAAAAAGAGTGATTGAAATATTTTGGTTTTCTGGTAATTAATTGTTAAATATTTCATTTAGGGTCGCAATGGAAAAAATTATAAATTTTTAGTCTTCCTTTTTTGGGGCGAAAAAAATCGTAGTCAAAATATTAGCCAGATTTGGAAAATTAAAACACTTTCACCACCTTTAATTGTGTTTCTGACACTAAGAAAAAAAAAATATATAAAACTGTTTAAAATCATCGAAAAAATGGCATTTTTTTTCAATTCTCAATTAAAATTTGAAAATCAAATTTTTGAGATTTTTCAAGTGTAGCGTCGTGTAAAGCACCCTCAAAAATAGTTGGAATAGGTATTTTCTAAAATATTTTTCGGGCTTATCTTAATTTTTCTGCTCAAAGTTTCAAATAAAAAGTGTAAATCTGGGCGTTAACGAGTAAAAAATAAAAAGTTATAATTGTCAAATTCCTCAAAATTTCCTCAAAATAAAATTCCTCAAAAATTACTCACAGCCACTGTAAGTTAATGTAAGTCATGTTTTGAGAAATTCCTCACAAAGTGGCAACACTGCCCATGACACTTGATCTGAAGCTGCAGGCCAATAATAAACTCATCATCCTCTAATTCTGATCTGCATAATTTTACTTTTGTGCGCTACAGTACATAAACTTTATGTAAAATTGATTGCTGATGTGAAATCAGTGCTGCGAAATGATATCACTAAACAGTTGTCTGTATTGGAATGCAGCTATTTGTGATGAAAAGACCTTCAATACCATTAACACGAGACTAAGTGACGTACAGTATGCGTTTTATATACAAGTTAGTATATTTTCTAGAACTTTAATATTGTGATTTATTTTAAACTTTGTGGTTTATGCATTACCTTAACTATATTGAAGACACACTTCAAAGACAGACAAATGAAGAAAAGAGGAAACTAGTTAATCAGCGATTCTATCAATGACCACGTAGCTTAAAGGATAAAACACCCATCTCAAAATCTAGCTATCGCGATTTCGTGTTACAGAAAAAATAGAAATATTTTTTACAAAAACGATTTCGTTGCTTAAAAGCGAGTGAGATAAGTTTGTTTCCGTTACATCGATTTTACTTTCAACCTAATTCGCTGTATTATTGCTGACGCAGCTGATGAGGTTTTACTTCAAAAATTATTTAACAGTCTGACATTAATTGTCTTTAATGCAATACCAATCGAACCAAGTCTATTTACAAGCTAAGCTATTAAGCAATCACATCTATCATGATATTTAATTGGCAGCTCGATAGTCATTACAACGGACTGCCGAAGCCTACTCCGCTCAACTCTCGGTTAAGCTCAACCAACCAACCTCTGGACTCGACGACGCCGGCGGACTTTGGGCGCATATATCCCACTCCATGCGCGCTGTCGCTGAAGAAGTCATTGGTTTCCGGCGACCGCAACCTCGGAACCAATGGTACGATCAGGAGTGTCGCATCGCGACTGCAGTAAAAAACGCCGCATACAGAAAAACGCTGCAGTCAGCTGCAACGCGAGCCGTGCGAGAAAACTACCGCGAAAAGAGGAAGGAAGAGAGGCGCCTTTTCAGACGCAAGAAAAGAGAGCAAGAAAAGCGTGAGCGTGAGGAACTAGAGGTATACCAGGGCAAGAAGGATGCAAGAAAATTCTATCAACAGGTTAAGCGTCTAACCCAAGGTTTCAAGCCCGGAGCATCCACTTGCAGAGACGAAAATGGAGATCTGAATACGGATACACAGTGTGTGCTTAGATTGTGGAGACAGCACTTCTCCAATTTACTTACTGGCGACGATTCCACCAATGCCGCCCATCGAGAGCGCAGTGCAGTGCCACCAATCGACGATGACGGAGTGGAAGTATCACCACCTAGCCATGAAGAGGTTCGAGTTGCTATCCAACGACTCAAAAACAATAAAGCAGCGGGTGCTGACGGCCTGTCAGCTGAATTGTTTAAAACCGGCGGCGATGAATTGATAAGGCGCATGCATCAGCTCATCAGCAAAATATGGCTAGCAGAAAGCATGCCCGACGATTGGAACCTCAGTGTACTGTGCCCTATACTTAAGAAAGGAGACCCTACAATCTGCGCCAACTATCGAGGTATCAGTCTTATTTCCATCGCATATAAGGTTCTCTCAAGCGTACTGTGTGAAAGATTAAAGCCGATTACAAAAACTCTGATTGGACCTTATCAGTGTGGCTTTCGACCTGGTAAGTCCACCATAGACCAGATTTTCACGCTACGACAAATCCTGGAGAAAACCCACGAAAATCAAATTGACACACACCATCTCTTTGTCGATTTTAAAGCTGCGTTCGATAGCCCGAGAAGGGATTGCCTATACGCAACAATGTCTGAGTTCGGTATACCTGCAAAGTTGATTAGACTTTGCAGAATGACGTTGAGCAACACACGCAGCTCCGTCAAGGTAGGAAATGACCTCTCCGAAACCTTCAATACCGAAAGAGGTTTCAGGCAAGGTGATCCACTGTCTTGCGATCTCTTCAACATCATCATGGAGGGGATCGTACGAAAGGCCGGTGTGCATCGTAATGGCACCATTTTCTATAAAGGTGTCCAGCTCCTTGCGTACGCTGATGATATTGATATTGTTGGCAGAACCAAGAGAGATGTTACCGCTGCTTTCGCCGCTATCGAAAAGGAATCAGCCAAAGTGGGTTTGACGATAAATGAGGGTAAAACAAAGTATATGCTGTCTACAAACAAGGGAACGCGGCGTTTAGACTCCCACGTTTCATCCGGCAGCTATAACTTTGAAGTAGTCAAGGAGTTCGTTTACCTTGGCACCGCCATTAACACTAACAACGAAATCAGCCTGGAGATAAAGCGAAGAACAATAATTGCTAATAGGTGCTACTACGGGCTCAGTAAGCAACTAAGTTCCAGAGCCCTCTCTCGATCGACAAAACTAACACTCTACAAGACGCTCGTTCTACCTGTGCTGCTTTATGGCGCTGAGGCATGGGTAGTTTCGCAAACTGACGCAGCCGCTCTGGGGGTGTTCGAGAGAAAAGTTCTTCGCAAAATCTTCGGTCCTGTTCGAGTCGGCGATGACTATCGCATCCGAATGAACCACGAGCTGTATGAGCTCTACGGAGACATTGATGTAGTTCGGCGTATAACTGTGCAGCGACTACGCTGGCTGGGTCATGTCCATCGTATGGACGACGAAGCTCCAGCGAAAAAGGTGCTCGAGGCGAGGGTCGCTGGTCAACGACGACGAGGGAGACCATGCCTCCGATGGATGGACCAGGCTGAGGAAGCCCTAACCGCACTTGGTGTATCCGATTGGAGAAGGCGCGCGCAAAGCAGAGGCGCCTGGCGAGAGCTGATGAGGTCGGTCGAAATCCGGACACGGGTTGTCACGGCCACCTAAGTAAGTAAGTAAGTAAGCTCGATAGTCATAAATAACTAAAAATATTCAGTTATAAAAAATAAACACAAATTGAATCATAACTGGCTACTTAGTTAATTGCGGACGAGTGTGCGTCTGGCAGCAACACATTCAACCAATTAACACAATTGTTGTCAAGAACATGGCAACAGCAACAACAGCATGGATTACAATATTAACTGCCGCATATAAATGTAGGAAATAACAACAGAAATATACTACATCGACCCGATAACAAATTCATAGACGCAAGCAATAAAAAAAAAAAATTCCTTTATAAGCAGGACACCAAGAAAAACAAAGAAATAAGCAAAAAAAAAAGTAAAAAGAATAACAACCAAGTGAAATTAAAAAAAAACAACCAATTCTTACACACAAATGAAAATACTCATACGCATGCAGACACCAACATAGCCACACAAAAACACACACATGACCATAAACAACACTGAAACATTAAAAGCACTTGACGCGCTCAATACAAAATTCTACGTTCTGCGTCAATAAATTACTACGTCGACATTCTGCCTGCTTGTCTGCCTGCCTTAAAATTCAAGAAGTCTTTTCTCGGAAGCCATTTTTAGCTTATGTCTGCTGGGCTGTCAGACGTTGACCGTAATTTTTCCTGCTAGCAAAGTGCAGGTGGATGAAGGTGACGTTTTTCTTTGCTAAGCACGAAATGATCAAATACTGCGAACACATAAAATTATTCCCTGGCGATTTTTGATGGCTGCTTGCAAATGTGCTATGCTTGTCTATACTTAGGAGCTCACCTACACCTGTGATTCCTGTCATTATGCTGCCAACTCTGCTGGAAATGCGTTATTTAAATCGGATACTCATTCTTACATCAAAAGAAATGGCTGCCAATATGTTATGATTTGCTGTTTGATTTTTTTTTTTTTTGTATTTTAGTCCAAAGTTAATATATATTCAAAGGGAATATCGAAAAATAGACCTTTGAATAAGTGTTAAAAGACGTGCAAATTATTGGTAATAGCAGCACGCTAAGCGATAAATTGTGAACATTACAATAGAAAATAGTCAAAGACTTAAATATTTTTGGTCCGACTTTTTAACGTTTTTTCTTTTTGATTTTTTTACACAAAGAAATAGATGGAAGGCACTGCAGGTACTAAACTAGATTCAAGAGGATTTCAGCTAGTTGGACTGTTTTGCGTCACCTCAATTTAAGAACAATGTCAATAGTGGATGACTTTCTTATGTCTTCAAAATGTTTATGATTGTATTTATTTTTACTTTTTTTTTTCAATAATGTTTAATTGTTCAATTAAAGCATTTTAAGTTTTTGGCAAAATTCCGTATAATAAGTACTTCAAAACGGATTTATATTGTGAACTGATCAACAAACGATAGTTTTTCACATCAAAAAACTAAACGGGAATGAAATTACATTTACAAGAAACAGCAATGAATTCATTTAAGTCAAGAGTTGACTTGTTTTTGCATAAAGCCTAGTGGAGTTATAAGGGACGTAGCCAAGGAGGGGATTTAGGAGTTCAAATACCGGACCCCCTTAGGGTTCAGAAACTATGAAAAATAATACAAATGAGCCTATTAAATTCAAAACGCAATCTTTTAGTTATACATATAATTAATGTTAAAGGAATCTGCTCAAAATTAAGGCCGGCAATACATTTAGATTCATCCCAGAATCAAATTTTTTTTTTCATTTTAAATGACTTAACAATATCTTAAAAATATGTAAACACAACTTTATAAAGATATCTTGAATATTAGGAAAGTAAAAAGAGAACCGCACGTCAGTTCGATAGAGTATAAAAATCATGTTACTATAGCTGCTATTTTATTATATCATTTCTTTTATCTGCTTAAACCGGTATATTTGAGAAGGGGAGTATTCCAAAGAATTTTGGCAATAATTCTTTTGTGTGTATATATAGTGATTTAATTAAGTTTTGAACACTAACGTCTCCGTATTATTTGTTTCGTATAACCTTAAAGGAGTTTTACTCAAAACTACGTTTTTCAAAACTACGGTCAGCCTAGCATAAAAGCTACTTAACCTATCCTTATGATATTTTAGGACATTTTTTGATAACATTTTAATCAATCTGAATGCAACTGATTTTTAAAATAGCCTCTTAGAATCGTTTTATGCAAAATTTAAAACAAAAAATAATTAAAAATTACAATTTTTTTTATTCTAAGTATGTAAAAATTTTTAAAAAAGACTGTTTCAAAATTCTGTTTTATTCAATTAGGAGATATTTCCATTACGTTTTAAAAAAGTTTTTCGGGTTAAGCAGAATGCCCCCATTGCGACAAGAGGTATTTTACAACCAGAGCTATTGTAGCTAGCGCCATTTTTGTTTTTGAAAAAAGCAAAACATTTTTTTTAAACATAAATGTACATTTTACCAAATTTTAAAATTTTAAAACTCTAAACAAATTTTTTCTAATAAAAACCATCACCTCAATATCACGCTTTTTTACTCTCCTCCAAATGTATTGCCGGCCTTAATATGAAATTTCTACTTTGCGCTAGTCAAACATATCTAGTCGCATAACGTGGAAATTGTTTGTTTTATATTAAAACTGTTAAGGGCATTTTTGTAGAGAATTATGTGATCAACAATTTCGTTCTGAGCATGTCTTCTGTCCTACAAAGAGAAGCGGAAATATGAGCGAATGACGGATTTCGGTGATCTTTGAACCAGAATATATTTTAGCGCATACATTGTATCATAAGGAACTCTTGACAAGTTGTTATTTATGCGTTAATGAATATGTTTGCACTTTTTTTTTTTTTTGGAGTTTAGAAAAAAAGGTCTGCCAATGAAATATATAAACTCTTGGGCGTTGTCAAAAGTTATATCGCAAAAAAAAAAAAAAAAAAAACTAAAGATACAGAAATTTATTTTTAAGCGTAGTTTTCAAATATATATGAAGTCCATGAGGTTAAAAATACGTTTCACTCTAATGCCTATTTTATATTGTTGCTTTCTTGGTATGTAAGTCACCTAAAATCTCCAACTGGGCACGACAATATTTTCCTGTGCAGTCTTTTCCAAATAACAGGCTTCGGAAAATCATCTAAAATCAAAATTTGGTCCAATTTTATGAGATTATTTTAATCATGTTACCAAATTTTCATAATAAAAATAAACAATTACATGTCGGTTTGGCCTTTTTAAAATCATATTTTATTATATTAAAACATTAAATAATAATTTCGAAGCTCAAAAAATTAAAATTTTTTTTAATATTTTTATTTGCAAATAATTTAGATTTAAATCCACGACAGAACATATTCTTAAATATCCAAAAGAAAACGTTACTGTTTAATTCTTATTATAAAAATTAATCCAGCGAGTAATGATTTTCAAAAAATGTCTTAAGGGGCTTCTACACGATGTTGATTCTAATGTTGTACGGTCGAATGGTTGAAACTGCCAACTGCTGTACGGTAAGCAATTGTACAGCCGTTATATATATAAAATTTAAATAAGATTTTTTCGGAGATAAATCCTCTGCTCATAAAGTTCTATAATAAAAAAACACAGGTGCGTCGTTGGACACACGAGAGAAGCGAAGCTTTTTCACAGTTTCATAGATATGATAATTAAATTTTTTTTTTTTTAAAAATAACTTTAAAATTCAAAAATTTTAAACATTTAATATATTAAAACAGCACACGTTAATATTTACACCATTAAATTTTATTACATTTCATTATAATATTATTTATTTTATAACATGTTACTGTCATTGTTATTTCAACGCACTTGTGGGCAAGTGTTAATTTTTCCTTCGCACTATACAAAAACAAAACAAAAGCGTGTACCAACAACAGCATAAACGCATTCACATAAAAAAAAAAATTTCATTCTGCCTACCATGAGGATTGACCCTATGACCCACTGATTAATAAACCTTCACTCTTTCCACAGATCCAAACAGATTTGAAAAATTCTGATGTTGATTTAATATTAATTATATAACTGCAGCTATGTTAACAGTTATTAACAGATGGCACTAACAAACTGATGATGATGACCAGTGTTGTCACTTGCAAATTTTAAATAGTGGTAGGTTGAGCCATGAGTGGTGAATTTTAAAAAACTTTGGAATACATTTTTCTTCATAAGGAAAAATTCGACTGAAGTCCTACAGCAAAAAAAAAAATCATAAGAAGTATATCATAAAGCAAGGTTTTTCACGCTGAATTAGTTTTATTGCAAATAATTCTTATATAATGTTGTTAAAACTTAAATAAAATATTATAATAATAAATGCAGTAATTTTTATATAAATATATTGAAAAGTGATGGATTTTAAAAAAATTCAAATAGTGGTAGAAACCAAAAAAGTGATAGATTTATCACAATTGTGGAAAAGTGGCAAAACTGATGATTCTTGTAGCAAGTGGCTTAGCAGCTACCCAAACCATAAAAATCTATTAATCAACTCTTGTAGCAAGTGGCTAAGCAGCTACCCAAACCACAAAAACACATTAATAGATTATTGGATGTGCTGCAACATAGCTTCAGTTGTAGTTAATACTAAATCAATGCCACCGCATAAAGAACGTGTTTGGCTCTATGGATGGAGTATAGAACTTTCAACCAAAGGTTTATGGGTTCGATTCCTCACGGCAGGCGAAGAAAAATGTTTTTTTATATATGTTATATTAAATTGTCTTGTTGGAAAAAACACAGAAACAAAGACACCATATAAAATTCTAAGAAAAAATCTGTCGAAAATTTTTCAGATTTCACTCCAAGCGAATCACAGAACGGGGCGTAAAAAGCTTCGCTTCAAAAATTATACAGTTATTGCAAATGCAATGATTTTGTCAGTCCTGATATGAAATTTATTATGAGAAAATAGAGTAGTTAAATTTTTAAGGTTTTAAAATGTTTTCTTTTAATTTAATGTAATTTAAATTATCGAAATCGTTGTCGAGAAATGGAATATTTTGGCATTTTACGATAACTGAAACTGATAACTGAATCAAGCTTCACAAATCATTTTATGCTACCTTCAAAACTAGTATTATTATATTAGTGAGATTTTATGATAGAAATTTATAACTTTTGTGTTAATTTTCGCAATTATACTTTTTAAAAGACAATTAAAAATCCTCAATTTGAACCATTTCTCAAAAAATTAAAGGCAAAAATCAAAAGCTTAGTACTCAAAATTAATTTTTAAAAAGAAATAGACACATTCATGAATAATCTTCAAAAGGAACGGTTTTGATTTGAAAAATTTTCATATCCTTGCTTTTAATTTTTTACTGGTATCTACTTATAGATTTTTTTTTAAGCAAAATGCCCCTAAGGATAATTCTGACTATGGGGCTGGGAGTTATTGTAAACTTGATTTGGATGAAACAGAAATAGTGTTTTTTAGAGGTTAGATTTTCCGACAATAATTAAATTACTGTAAATTGATAAGATCTGGCACTGATATTATCATTTCTGTTCAGGTTGGTTTGCCGTCTTATCATAAATAGTCGTATGGCTGCGTAAAGCTTGCAAATATATTTCGAAAATCGGGGTTCAGTTCGGTATGTTACCATGCGCTATATTACATGTTATCCATCCGAGCGATTAATTGGGTTAACCATAGATCGTTTTCACACATAATATATAATATTCAGGAAGAACCAAATGAATCAATTTGCCATCGCGCGCAGCAATTGGCGCTGTGTACGTCCATTTTATGGAAAATTTTCCATAAAGATCTCAGCCTACAACCTTAAAACATGAAGCTGGTGCAAGAATGAAAGCCAGCGTTTGCGCCGTATGTTTGGTTAATGAGCTAAAAATCACCTGGAGTCAACCTACTATTTTAACGCTATATTCTCTTCAGTGATGAGACTTATTTTTGTCTCAATGGACATGTCAATATACAAAATTGGCACATTTAGAGTGAAGAAAATCCACAAGAGTTTCATAAAGTATCCGCAAAAATTACTGCTTGGAATGTTACCATCAACGGTGGTGCTATGGAGCCATGATTAACGATTTTTTCGGGGCCCCAATTGAATGTGATGTTTATTAAGCACATGTTTTTTCAACACGATGTTGCCATATGCCATACAGGTCATCAAACAATCGAGAAACTCATGGAAGCATTTGGCGAAAGCGTTATTTCACGAAATGAACCAGTGAATTTGCCACAAAGATCATGTGATTGAAAGCCTTTGTATTATTTTCTCTGGAGTAAGGTGAAGTCATTGGCTTATACAAGCAAACCAGCAACTTTTTAAGATTTAAACACATTACTGTGTAAACCATTGCCAAGATACCATTGAAGTGAAGCCATTGCCTTGCTTGAAAAAGTGGTCGAAAATTGAACTTGCAAAATGCGCTACATCCGAGCCAGCCCACATGTCCGAAATCATATTTTAACACTAAAAGCATAAAATTATCTTTCTAATAAAACAAATTTTTAGCTTAAGGTTTTGTAAACTCAGTATTTTATTTCAATTTAAAGTTCTACACCTCAAAAAAAAAACCCTTTGTAAAAATATTTAACAAAATAAAGATTTTACTTGGCAAGCAATAATTTATCATTGAATCATCGAAACTGTTTAAAAGCATTGGTACATTGGTACAGCAAAATATGATTTGCCTATTCACGTCACAAGTATTATTCTTTTTATTCATATGTTCAATAAAATATAGGCCTTAAAAAAAATCAACAAAAATTTTTAAAATTCCTCCCTATAAATACTGCAAGTTAACAGGAAACTCATCATAAATATTATTTTTTTTAGATTTGTAAAAATATGATTTTTCTGTTGACAGCATTATTCTTTTTTATTATTTTTATAAGCATGAATATAAATTTGTTGTATGCGTGATAAAAATGTTTTTATTATGAAACGCAAATTACCTTTATCTTATTTACTAAATTTTTTATGCGATTATCATACATACATACGTTTTTAAGAAAATCGTCTTGAAAGTCTTAGCAACTACAACAAAAATAAAGTGAAATGACAAAAAAAAAAAAAAAATGCTGCCAATGACTGGCATAACAACGCATATAAAGCATTGAATTGAATTATCTGCACGACACGCACGAAACAAAAACAACTGCAACTGTTAAGCAACAAAAGATGCTCAAACAATAATAGAACAAAAGCATTGAGAAGAAGTAAAAAAAAGAAAACCAATAAATAAACAGCAGCACCATTTATTGTGGCGCCCTAACAGCAAAGTTTTGTTAATATGTTAATGACAATAAAAGCGAAGCCGGCAGCTGAATCACGCCACTATATAAGGCAAGCTCACACACTGCGCTGTCAACAAGATTTTATGTAAATTAGTGTAACATATGGCAAGATTTTGTTGTTAAAAATATATATAATATGAGCATGCGTTTTAAATTCAACCCAAAATATGCTAAATTCTAAATAAAATGCAAAACATACCGCAAGCTGAAGGCGTAGCTGTAAACAATAATAACAACACTTCATAGTGACTGCAAAATACGCTAGCAATACAGTCCGATTTGCTTTCTCTGTCATACATTATCCTGGTTTATCCTGCACATTGCATAAATTCATGTGCACGTGACACCATTTATAGTATGCGACGCAAGCACACTACGATTTGGCAACGCTGTCAGCAGTGCGGTTTGACGTTGTGTCGGCAGCTGTAAGCAACAATAACAATAACAAAAGCGTATAAATGGAGAAGGAACCTTCAAAGAGTAAATTGTTTGCTTTAGGATAAACATAAATTTGCATTGACTTGGCTGTTGATGCTGCCTTTTTCAATTTGAGCTTGCCACATGACCTCGACAACAACCAGCAGCAGCCTGGAATCTCGAACGCGCCGAAGTGAAAGTTAGAATAGCAACAGCGTCAACATAAACAATAACATTAATAGCAAGAACAGCCAAAACAATAACATTTTCCGAAATATAGAGGGCTTAGAATTTTGCCCATTTAATGCACCATTAAATTTAGCCACTTCATTGACTTCAAACAGCTGGGGCCTGGTTGGTTTGGCGTTGGTAAACCACTTTGGTTAGCTTAAATGTGTATACATTTTTTTAAGTTTGATGTTTTGCTGTTGTTGCTATTCAAGTTTTGCACTGATTGCTGCTGGCTGAACTTTTATTTGCATAATAATTAAAAATGCATAAATTATTTGTTCGACGCGCTGGCGTATGAGTGATATTTTTAATTATAATCGAATTTAATGTCACTCATACGCCATGATGTCCAAAGCAAAATACAATATGATGTTCTTAAAGAGATAAATTTATATTAATTGGACCGAATAACATCTATATGTTAATATATGCTATGATACAACATACAACTTTGAAATTTTCACGAATTGTTGCTTGAAGATTTCTGAAAACAATTTGTGAATTTGTGAAATTGTTTTGACTTTTCTGCTATATATTATTGTATTAAATATATATATTTTAAGATATATCTCGGATTTTTAAAGTATGTTAGAGGAGTATCAGAACAATTTCTGCTCTTTTTATAACAGTTGGTACCAACAATTTTGTTCACATGAAAAGTTATTTCACCTTATGGTATGCTATGATAACAATGACGGGTTCATAAATCTAATCATGCTGACTATGAATAACAAAATATTTCAGCTATGTCCAAATTAAAAGTCACTAAGCACCACCACTTTTGACAGACCAGTCATGAAACATCATTAAAGCTAACTAAAACACGCATATTTTTACCTGCTGCAGAAATTGTTTTGTCTTCATTCTTATTCAAAACCGTTAAAAAAGGGAGATTCATTCAATGCTCAAGGCTGACGCGGTATTTGGTTTTTATTTTTTTGTATTTTTTCTGAAGAACAAAAATTCAAAAAGATTTATCGAATTATAAATATCAAAAGATTTATTTATATCCTGTGTTCCATTTTTGTTGGTACTTACAGATTTGTTTATTAAAACTCACTCCTCCCTTTCCTCACTTTTTTTTTATATTTAAAAAAAAAAACATAAAAAAAGACAAATAAACTTAATGTTCATAAAAGTAAAGACTTTAACCAAACCAAAATTCAGAATTCAATATTCGAAGTCAAAAATTTGAAAAATAAAATTCAAAATACAAAATTAAAAATCCCAAATTAAAAATTCTTAATTTTAAATTCTAAATTTTAAGAACTAATATCTAAAATTTAAATTCTAAATTTTAAAAACTAATATCTAAATTTTTAATTCTAAATTCTAAATTCTAAATTCTAAATTCTAAATTCTAAATTCTAAATTCTAAATTCTAAATTCTAAATTCTAAATTCTAAATTCTAAATTCTAAATTCTAAATTCTAAATTCTAAATTCTTAATTCTAAATTCTAAATTCTAAATTCTAAATTCTAAATTCTAAATTCTAAATTCTGAATTCTAAATTCTAAATTCTAAATTCTAAATTCTAAATTCTAAATTCTAAATTCTAAATTCTAAATTCTAAATTCTAAATTCTAAATTCTAAATTCTAAATTCTAAATTCTAAATTCTAAATTCTAAATTCTAAATTCTAAATTCTAAATTCTAAATTCTAAATTCTAAATTCTAAATTCTAAATTCTAAATTCTAAATTCTAAATTCTAAATTCTAAATTCTAAATTCTAAATTCTAAATTCTAAATTCTAAATTCTAAATTCTAAATTCTAAATTCTAAATTCTAAATTCTAAATTCTAAATTCTAAATTCTAAATTCTAAATTCTAAATTCTAAATTCTAAATTCTAAATTCTAAATTCTAAATTCTAAATTCTAAATTCTAAATTCTAAATTCTAAATTCTAAATTCTAAATTCTAAATTCTAAATTCTAAATTCTAAATTCTAAATTCTAAATTCTAAATTCTAAATTCTAAATTCTAAATTCTAAATTCTAAATTCTAAATTCTAAATTCTAAATTCTAAATTCTAAATTCTAAATTCTAAATTCTAAATTCTAAATTCTAAATTCTAAATTCTAAATTCTAAATTCTAAATTCTAAATTCTAAATTCTAAATTCTAAATTCTAAATTCTAAATTCTAAATTCTAAATTCTAAATTCTAAATTCTAAATTCTAAATTCTAAATTCTAAATTCTGAATTCTAAATTCTAAATTCTAAATTCTAAATTCTAAATTCTAAATTCTAAATTCTAAATTCTAAATTCTAAATTCTAAATTCTAAATTCTAAATTCTAAATTCTAAATTCTAAATTCTAAATTCTAAATTCTAAATTCTAAATTCTAAATTCTAAATTCTAAATTCTAAATTCTAAATTCTAAATTCTAAATTCTAAATTCTAAATTCTAAATTCTAAATTCTAAATTCTAAATTCTAAATTCTAAATTCTAAATTCTAAATTCTAAATTCTAAATTCTAAATTCTAAATTCTAAATTCTAAATTCTAAATTCTAAATTCTAAATTCTAAATTCTAAATTCTAAATTCTAAATTCTAAATTCTAAATTCTAAATTCTAAATTCTAAATTCTAAATTCTAAATTCTAAATTCTAAATTCTAAATTCTAAATTCTAAATTCTAAATTCTAAATTCTAAATTCTAAATTCTAAATTCTAAATTCTAAATTCTAAATTCTAAATTCTAAATTCTAAATTCTAAATTCTAAATTCTAAATTCTAAATTCTAAATTCTAAATTCTAAATTCTAAATTCTAAATTCTAAATTCTAAATTCTAAATTCTAAATTCTAAATTCTAAATTCTAAATTCTAAATTCTAAATTCTAAATTCTAAATTCTAAATTCTAAATTCTAAATTCTAAATTCTAAATTCTAAATTCTAAATTCTAAATTCTAAATTCTAAATTCTAAATTCTAAATTCTATATTCTAAATTCTAAATTCTAAATTCTAAATTCTAAATTCTAAATTCTAAATTCTAAATTCTAAATTCTAAATTCTAAATTCTAAATTCTAAATTCTAAATTCTAAATTCTAAATTCTAAATTCTAAATTCTAAATTCTAAATTCTAAATTCTAAATTCTAAATTCTAAATTCTAAATTCTAAATTCTAAATTCTAAATTCTAAATTCTAAATTCTAAATTCTAAATTTAAAATTCCAAAATCAAAATTCAAAATTCAAAATTTAAAATTCAAAATTCAAAATTCAAAATTCAAAATTCAAAATTCAAAATTCAAAATTCAAAATTCAAAATTCAAAATTCAAAATTCAAAATTCAAAATTCAAAATTCAAAATTCAAAATTCAAAATTCAAAATTTAAAATTTAAAATTTAAAATTTAAAATTCAAAATTCAAAATTCAAAATTCAAAATTCAAAATTCAAAATTCAAAATTCAAAATTCAAAATTCAAAATTCAAAATTCAAAATTCAAAATTCAAAATTCAAAATTCAAAATTCAAAATTCAAAATTCAAAATTCAAAATTCAAAATTCAAAATTCAAAATTCAAAATTCAAAATTCAAAATTCAAAATTCAAAATTCAAAATTCAAAATTCAAAATTCAAAATTCAAAATTCAAAATTCAAAATTCAAAATTCAAAATTCAAAATTCAAAATTCAAAATTCAAAATTCAAAATTCAAAATTCAAAATTCAAAATTCAAAATTCAAAATTCAAAATTCAAAATTCAAAATTCAAAATTCAAAATTCAAAATTCAAAATTCAAAATTCAAAATTCAAAATTCAAAATTCAAAATTCAAAATTCAAAATTCAAAATTCAAAATTCAAAATTCAAAATTCAAAATTCAAAATTCAAAATTCAAAATTCAAAATTCAAAATTCAAAATTCAAAATTCAAAATTCAAAATTCAAAATTCAAAATTCAAAATTCAAAATTCAAAATTCAAAATTCAAAATTCAAAATTCAAAATTCAAAATTCAAAATTCAAAATTCAAAATTCAAAATTCAAAATTCAAAATTCAAAATTCAAAATTCAAAATTCAAAATTCAAAATTCAAAATTCAAAATTCAAAATTCAAAATTCAAAATTCAAAATTCAAAATTCAAATTTCAAAATACAATATACAAAATTCATAAACTCCCATTCAAAATTCAAAATTCAAATTCAAAAATTGAAAGTTGAACTGGAAATTAAAAGACAAAAATTTTAAAATTAAAATTCAAACAGTTTCTCTCATAAACCTGATTGTCTGACTAACTTAAGATATATTTCTGGTTATCTAGACGATAATTGGAGTTTGTTAGTAAGTGTATGTATACAGAATATGTTTTTTGCGTTACATATTGTAGGGTTTTGCTCTTTTAAAAAAAAAGTCTTTTGGTATTTTATAAGAAGTACTGATCTTTGTTACTCTCTTCCCACTCACTCCAGCCATTTAGCACAGTCGTTATTTATTATTAGTGATATATTCTGCTGAAAATCTTGTTTGGTTAATTTATTAAACAGAACCAATACAATGCTTGAGTTTACTAAATGATTTAAATTTTTACAAAAAGGAAGCCAAGCGGCTCAATAACAACAGTGAATATTATAAATGGATTCCTTAGCACACACACACATGGCTGACATATTTTCATATTATTGATATATACAAACATTTTTGCACACACACATGCTCTGACATATTCTCCAAGCACGTTTCTTCGCATCTGGTGTCATTTTAAAATTTATTGAAATTTGTGATTTATTTTTTGCCTTATCCCTCTGAGCTTTTTTCCCTTTATGTGCCCCCGAATTTGTGCGTAATCCAAAACTGCACAATATCCATTTTAAAAAACAACAACAAAACATAAGAAAAGCGTTACAAAACCAAAAACAAAAAAATAAACAGCATCCTTAAAACAAACCCAGACACAGCCTGCAGAGCAATTGATTTTTTATGTTTATGTTCTCCTGCAGCCGTTGAATTCATTATTTCGTTCAACTTCTGACCCTCTATCTTCGAGTTCCCTTTTCGTTTTATCCTGTCTTGGGTTATTTATATATAGTATATTTCTTTTTTGTTTTACTTTATCGTTATCATTTATTAGGGTGAATTTTTTTTTTTGTTGCTGATTTTTGCTTCTTTTTGTTCTCTTATTAAGTTATTTTCAAAATTGATGGTTATTGAATTTAAATAAAAAAAAAGTGCAAAATTGGCACAAAAACTGATGGAAAAACCAAAGCATGTTCGAGAACGAGGTTGACTTTCGGGAATGTGAACAAACGTATCTACATTATTTGCAAAGCTGAGAATTGGTATGATGAGAAAATATTTTACCCTAATGCATGACTGCGTGTATGTGTGTTGTTGAGCAAATATAAATATATTTGTATGCAGACATTGCGTGCAGGCAATGTATGTGCTTAACACTTGTTCACATAATGGCACATTTTGATTTGTTGTTTTCTGACTTCGTCACATGGCGACAGCGCAATAAAATTGTTGGCAATTTGCATAATTTAACAGAGCCAATAAAAAATTCGCCATTGAAACAAACGCCAAGTATTAGTATTGAAATTCTAAAAATATTGCTGTAATTTTTTAAATAAAAACATTTTGCAAGCATTGTCTGCTTTTGTTGGCGATCAAAAAATAATTTTGCTGTAGTTTGATAAAATATAATAGACGAAAAAAATTGCTTAAGCTGATTATGATAATAAATTGAAATGCTTTTCCAAATGCTTTTAACTGTAAGTATTTGAATTTTAGTGATTTTGATCAAAGTTATTTAATAATTAGTTAAACATGTAACAGTAAAGTCATAAAAGATGGATGTAAAACATGCACATTAAAATCCGTTTGCAAAGAAATTGCTTTGATTTTGAAAACTATCCCTAGTTTTTAGTAATTGCAAATATTAATTTATTTAGCAATACTATTTCGCAAGTAATAGTTTGTCATGAAAATAAGAGTGTCTTTACTATTGATGACTTGATGACACAAAATTGATTTTTAGAAAAACAGGATTATGAAAAAAAAATGTAATTCAGTTTAAACAAGAAGGATGTTTTTATGCTAGTTATAAAATTTTTTTCTGATTTCTATTTAAGGAAATACCTGGGTGGAAACTTACCACTTTTGCCATATTTTGAGCCTCGTTTTATGCAGCGCAAGATTTCATTTAAATTCAAAGGCTTAAATTCTTAGCTAGGAATGTGATATTGTAACAAGTGCTTTATTTTTGTAAAAAGAAAGGTTTTATCATAGTTTTTAGCAATTCATATATATTTTAGGTTTCTGAATTTTTTTCTAAAAAACAAAATTTTGATTAAATTTTTTCTAATTTGCTCAAGATAATTGGTAGTTTTTTAAGATTAGCCAAATATGATCTTTTTTCTTTCAGGATATGCAAAAATGCTTTCAAATTAGCTAGCGTAATTTGGAAAACAAATGCTTTTTAAAATTTTTATGTCTGAATTGACCAAATCGTTATTATCAGATTATCAGCTATAAAAATAATTTCGTATTAGGGGCGAGCGATTGTTTGGATATGGTGGGTCTAAGGAAATTTTGTTGTTGCAAGACCCTGTATGTTTTTTATGGGGATCATTTTTGCCAACACAGAAAAATAAATTTTTCAATGGATTGCAGAAAATAAAAAAAAGACGAAATGGCCATTTCAGCCCTTGAAAGGACTTTGCCGAGCTTCTTATGATCAATTGTGTTGTGTGTGTTGTGAAATGTTTAAACACAAATGATCGAGAACTGTACCTACATGTTTTATGCCGACTCCGAACGGCTTATGTTCTCAAGAAGCTTTTCATGGCAGTTTTTTTTTACTCTCTGATGCTTGCCATTGTCTGCAGAGAGGTGACGGCCGAACAGAAAAATTAGTTCAATTGAAAAAATCTTTCTGTATCAGGTGGTATTCAAACCAGGGTTCTCTGGCGTATGGGCCACACACTCTACCCAAAAAGGCTCGCTTTTGACAATTTAAAGCTCTGGGAGGGTGCACGTCTCATAAAAAAAACATTAATTTTAATTTAAAAAAACATTATAATGTTTTAAAAGGTTTACCATCAACACCATTCATAATACTCTTGATAACTTACGAAATTATTTATGAAACCACAATTTACTGGTTCCAAATTACAAAAAACAATTCAATTAATAGATATATATGATAAAAATATGCATACAAATCTTGCAGAGCATCCGCGTTGATGAAAATATGTACAGAGTCGTACACATCATCCGCATTGACCTCTAAGCATTAAATAAAAAAAAAAAAAATAATAAGCAAATGAAAGAACATCCTATGCTTTTTGCTGACAGTATAATGACATGTCTTGCTAAGCGTCAGCGTTCACTCTAAATGTTCTCTAAATGTTCAAAATGCTTCGAAGACTTCGCTTTTAAGGATTTATATTCCAACTGGGTTGATGTAGTGCTCATACACTAAGGATAGATACTCGTATATGTATTAAGGTTGGTCATTGTTCGAGAAATTTTTTCGCAGTCTGGCTCAACAAAAATTGTAAGATTTATATTAGATTAATTAAGACCTAATATAAATCTTAATTTATTTTTATTTATTTATTTATTTAGCCAAACAAGGCAATATACTTATTCTAACTTATTTTTCTAACAGGTTGTTGTTGTATTTATTTTTATTTTTTTTTTTTATTTTTTGTTTTTCTCTCCTCTTTCCTTGTTTTAGGTGTAGAAGATATGCAATTCTCAGTGGGCGTAATCCGCCCACATGAATCGACACATTTTCAAAAACACGTCAAAAAGAAAAGACAAGAAGATGAACGAAGGGGGAACTTATATACTAAGCTTACATACTAACAGATTTTATACACATAGTAAAAATATGTACTAATTTTTAATACTATGCTAAAATATTATTAAGATGGAAAGCTGAGTGGGAGAACAACTAAATTTTGTTTAGGTATGGGTGGTAGACGGCAATGTAAGAAGAGGCATTTGGATATGGGAGAATAGAGTTAATATTACAATGCGGTGTTTTACTTATTTAACATTAATATTTTTGATTTACAATTTTTCTACAAATGCTAGATCAAGGAAATAGAAAATGGGTCAGAATGGTGAAAAGGAATTGGAGAAGATTCTGAAGTGAATTGGTGTTTAATAAGGGGGTAGTTATGTAAAGGAAAGTGATTTGGAAAGAGAACGCTTGAATCTGAATTTCGATATTGGCGGTGTATAATGCTCGCTGATATTATTAAATATTTTACAACATCTATTCAAGGGCTCGTTCAATGCGTAAATAGTGTTGCGATGCGATTCTTTTAACAATTTTGTATACCTTGTTCGCCTTATTGGTTCATTAAATAGTACCTTGCTCGAGATGTATTCGCTATCGATGTTACCAGTAATAACATCGAATGTAAAGCATGAGCAAAGTAATATTCTCCTTGATGACAGCGACATTAAATTGAGGATTTTAAGTCTACTCTCGTATGGTGGTAAATTTGTATAGTCACGAGGATCGTATAGGTCTCTCAATGCAAAAGCAAGAATTATCTTTGAATAGATTCTAGCCTTTCACTATGCACTACAAAAGCTGGGTTCCAAATTATGCAACAGTATTCTAAGATTGGTCGTACTAATGTGCAGTATAAGGTTTTAGTTACCCAAAGGTTTTTGAATTCTTTTGCACGTCTTTTTATGAATCCGAGCATTTTGTTTGCCCTGGATATAATATGATCGTAGTGAAGGTTAAAGCGCATCTTACTATCAAGAATTATTCCAAGATCTGCTATGTGGTTGACCCTTTCAAGTTCTACCGTATTTAGCATGTATCTGCTATATGTGATTACGTTTTTACGGGCAAAACTTATAACGTAGCACTTATTTATATTTAAATAAAGTTTATTTTTACTACACCACTGTTCCAGAGAAAAAAGCTTATTCTGTAAGAATACTTAATCCACTTCTGATCTAATGTTATAGTATAATTTTAAGTCATCTGCATATAAGAGATGGGGGACATCATGCAAAACTTCAGATATGTCTGCAATAAATATGTTGAAGAGAAGTGGGCCAAGATGGCTACCTTGAGGTACACCCGACGAGACAACAATCTTTAAGACAAAGTACCCTGAAATTTTACATATTGGGATCTTTCACAGAGATAAGACTTGAGCCATTTCAGCACAGTACCTGATATACCAAATTTTTCTAGTTTCTTAGCTATTTCTTAGATTTAGTTTCTTAGATTTCGTGATCAACATGATCAAAGGCTTTACTAAAATCTGTATAGACTGCATCTATTTGGTGGCTCTTTTCCATTTTAGTAAGAATGTCTGATACCATGATTGCAAGATTTGTGGTTGTTGATCGTCCTTTACGAAAACCATGTTGCTGCTCGTTTAAACACGGATTAATTATGCTCGTGAGTTTGGAACATATAATTTTTCCAAATAGCTTTGGAATTGCTGACAATATTGCAATACCCCTATAATTTTCAACTGATCTCTTGTCGCCATTTTTATAAATTGGCGTAAGATGACAAGATTTCCAAAAAGTTGGAAATATACCTGTATGCAAGGATTTGTTAAAAATCATATGTAACGGCGTAATTAATTGGTCTAAACATTGAACAAGTGAAATTGGTGGTATAAGGTCTGGACCTGGAGATTTATTTGAATCTAATTCTTTAATGGAATTGGTTATGTCACTCCATGTAATATTTATTTCACAAACCAATGTCGGTCTACTAGTTATACTGGCAAATGTAGGTTGATTTTGGGAAGTAGTTGAACAAAAGACTTCTTTAAAATGATCCGCAAAGAGATTACAAATTTCCTGTGAGTTAGATGAAGTAACATTGCCTTTAAACATGAAGTTTGGGTATCCGGTCGATTTCCGTTTTACATTTACAAAATCGAAGAATTTTTTCGGGTCTTCAATAATCCTTTCTCCAATTAAATTGGTGTAAAGCCTATAAGCCTCTTTGGACTTAATGGAAAACTCCTTAGACAGCTCTTCGTATCTAACCTTTACCTCATCACTTACAATGACGCAATTTTTAATGACTCTGTAAAGTTTATTTCTTTGATTTCTGAAATTTCTAAGATTTGAATCAAGCCACGGTTCCGATAGTTTATTTTTTTTCTTTATTTTTGGAACATGAGTATCAAATACAGAAAAGACTTTTTGATAGAAAGACGATACAGCATCGTCCAATTCTAGTGCAGACAAGTGGTTCCAGTCCAAACAATTTAAGTCATTTTTAATGTTATTGTAATCGGCATTGAGGAAATCGTATACAATAGAATTATTGAATGACTGTATAAAAGTTATGTTGTTAGTACATAACTCAGTAGTAAAAGCAGTATGGTGGAGGGTATTGGAAAATATCTGCTCAGCCTCATAGGTTGGACTAACCCTTACCTCGTCATATGAATTAGTAAAAATCAAATCTAGCCAGCGATTGTTTCGGTTTGGAGCAGGAGCAACTTGCTGACAATCATTACTATAAAAAGTACTTAATAAATCGAAGTCGACCGCATTGGACAGGTTAATTGGAAGGAGATGGTTGTCATCATCATCGTGCACAAAAGTTATATTGGGACGGTTGAAGTCTCCAAAAATAATAATTCTATCATCTTCTTTTAACGCAGCTGTTATTGACGTTATTTCATATAATTCATTGTAGGAATTGTGGGTTGAACTCGGAGGAATATAAATAACACCTATGTATACGGAAGCTTTTTGATCTAGCCTTATTTTGATTATTTTGTGCTCAAAGCATTTGGAGGAGCAGGTTACAATCAATTCACTAGATAAGGAGTTATGTGTGGCAAATAAGACACCGCCTCCTCGAGACAGGCCGCAGCTTGCATAGTTTCTGTCATTCCGGTATATTGTCCAGTTGCTATCTAGAATTTCTTCATTTTTGATAGCGTCATTCAACCACGTTTCCGTAAAGACAAAAACATTGAAATGACAAGATTTAGCTTCAACAAACAGTTTATTGAGTTTGCCTCTCATGCCACCACAATTGTGGTAGGATATATTAAAAGACGCAATTGAAGGTAGTGTATTTCGGGAGGCTGGATAATCGGACATTGCTTTAGGATAAGAGTTAGGGACAATACAAATTTTTGAAGTTAGAACGAGCTCTTTGTAAATGCCATATATACTTTGAGCTAGTATGCGATGCAAATGCCGTGAGGTCGTTTTCAACATCAGTGGGTGAAATGTTGAGGCTTTCATGGAAGTTAATGAAAATTTTTTTCTGCTCGACAAGGTCGGTAGGAAGACCTTCTTGTTGGATGGATACCATAGCACTTGTTCTTGTTGTACCTTCAATACAGACTGAGTCAGACTTATTATGTAAATAAGACAGGTATAATCGAACATTATCATACAACCGACGGTCTCTTAGACGAGACATAACGAAACGACCCTCACTACTAACGTCAGCGAGATTTTTTGTGAGCTTCGCATTAGGTGGCAGAAGAGGATCCAGAAAGGCTGGTGTAGCATTAGTGAACGTTTGAGTATTAGTGCAAGTAATTAAGGGAGGATGAATTTTCTAGTGATGAATAGTGAAGAAAAATCTAATGTTAAGTAGCAAAAAAGTACTGAAGAATTGGCATAGCCAACGTAAACTTTTGCAAGACTATATCCATCGAAACAAATTTTTATAATAGCAAGCAAAAAAAGCGTCGGGGAACATCACTGTATAATGCGCTGGGCTGATATATTAAGTTTTAATACGCAATAGGTATCAAAAGTTGCGTATTTTTAAGCTGATTTAAAATACGCTTACCATTTTTGAAATGAATATAACTGTTGGCCCTCTACCAGAGCTTTTTTAAATTTTATCAAGTATTTTGCAAGGAAAATTTCACCCATACTTTTAGCCAAATAACTAACTTGAGTCACTAAATTCAATAATCAACATAAAAAGCACAGTTTTTGCCGAATTCGATAAATTTTGTTTTCGAGTCATTGGATTGACTTTTTTTCATATCGTGGTTTATTTTGATTATTGTGTTTAATTTTAAACAAAGATAATTTTAATGATGTTCTTCGGACTAAGCGATCTAAAAGTATTAAGAGAAAAGTTCACAAACAGACAGAACTTTAATAGAATTTCTATAAACCTTAGTTATTATGTGAAAAGGCAGTACAAATAAGAGAAGTTTCAGTCTTTACAACTCTGGTAGAGAGCCGAAGGTTACATGGAATTAAGAAATGGTTAGATTATTTTGAAACTACGTAAAAATACGCAACATTTAGTTCCTATTGTGTTTTGAAAAAAAAAAACTGTATAATGTACAAAATACTTGTTATGAATACTGGTGCCGATATATTCCGAAACTTCAAGCCCAACAAGCCAAAAGGTCATAGTTCTACTACAATTTTTCCAACATTTGTAGCGACTACTGTCAAAGAATCTTAATAAAAAATAAGAACTTAATATCATAAACATAATTTTCTTTTTTTGAAAAATTGCAAGGTCTAAATTCATGGGAAGTATATTGTTCTTTGGCAAAAAATTCTTTAAATAATATGTATTTTGCAATTTTTGCTGAGCCAGAATGCGAAAAAATTTTACACACCTAAATATGTATACTTTGGACAAGATTTGTCTACAGCTTGTTTATAATTACTACTAGCAGGCCACAGTGGTCCATGGGCTCGACATGGATGTTGATGTTGTGTGGAGACAGATTAAGCGCAAAAATTGCAAATACATGTCAAACCAAATAAAAAAAATTTCCCTTGTCTTGTTTTTTTTTTGCAGTGCAGCACAGCGTGTATACACACAGAAAAAAATACGCCTGCGGCGCATTGCCTTAAATGGTTTAGGTAACTATTTTTGTATGAAACCTTAAAAATTTGTGTAAATTCATAAGTTTTTTGTCAACTTAGGCATGCTAAAATACTACAATATACCAAAGATACTTGGGCAAAAGAAAATTAGGGTTTTTTAAATCTGTTCTCTCATCGCTTCTCTTTCTGTCACACACGGTCATTATTTGCTTTCCTTTTCTTATCATTTGTACCAACGTGCATGTATTTCGCAGTAATTTATTCGTTACATTGACGAAACAAAAATAGAACGTAAGACAGCTTAGTGAATCACAGCGAGAATCACGCAAGACTACTGATGAGTTGACATTATTGAATAAAAATTGATTTAATTAAAAACAAAAAAACAAAAAAGTGAAAAAAGTGTCAAACATAACTGAAAAGATGAAAAAAAAGCAAACAAATCATAAGAGAAAAACGCAAGTGCTTGTTGCAAAGACCTTAGCAAATTTTCACTAGCTTAAGTGTAATTTCCGTAAGGTTATTATAGCCGAGTTCCTTTTTTAATATTGCGTAACCTATTGCGCAACCCATTTTAGCAGAAGGCCTTCCACAGAACACACAAGTACTAGCATAAATTGCCTTATGACAAAACAATGCGATCGCCTTAATTTTCTTTTGTTGCATTATAGAAAAATTTAGATAACCCATTCTGGCCGAAGGTCTTAGGCCAATTATACCCGAAAATTTTATAATTTTACACTTATTTTTCTTTGTGTGTATGTTTCTCATTTTTCGGCTTGCTTGAGGCTCATATATATATTTTTTTTTGCTGAGCTGTGTTAGCTGAGCACAAAAAAAAAGAAGAGTAGAGAGCAACATGGAACAATGAGTGGCATCGGTTACAAAAAAAATATTTCGGTTAAAAAATTCGGTTTTAAAAAATTTTACACATTAATCAAAAAAAAAATTATTAAAATTTTGAAAGAAAAATTCTTCTATACATGCTGTAGCACAAATATAATATTTTAAAACTTATTTCATAGAAATCGATCGGAGTTTACCTGGAAACGAAAATTTGCACTTAAGTGTTATATAATATTATAAAAGATAGATAGATAAGATATATACGTACTGATAAGTTTTGTACCTTAAAAGAATTACAATAGATTTCATTAGATTTTTTATGAAAACTCTCTTTTCCAAAAAATTCGGCAACTGTCCTGCAACTATCATGCAAAGAAATTCCAAAAGGTTTATTTATGACATGCAGAGCAAAAACAATTACTTCTGCTCATAGTGGTTTTAGCTAAACACCAACCAAATGCATACAGCTTATAATCTCCAAATCCTAATTGAGAGTAATCAACGTAACGCAACGCAATACAACGCTTCAGCTTTGATAACAATGCAGGACTCATCAAGGCTTATAATTTTGAAATTGCAAATGCGCAATCGATTGCATTCGTCAGCGATTATTTCAGCAGCTTACTCAAACATAAACGCACACACACAGACAGTAGACAGTTGAAATGCTTTGCATATCAATTATGTTCATACCATAGTCAAATAATTTACATGACTTTGATTAGAGTGAATATGTGCGTTGTTTTGTTTGATATGGAGTGGTAGAGTAATGCTTTTGAGATATTGGAATATTTTTGGTATTTTTTTTTCTATGAGTAATGTAGTTAAGTTTTCAATACTGCGCTTAAATTCATAACAAATTTCTTGTATGAGCTAAACTTGGCGAATTCATTCACTTGGAATTCATTGTTCTAAAAAGTAATTTATACAGTTGTATACCTGATGCTCTCAATAACAACTTGTGTTTACTAAATTTCGACTGTCAGTATAAAATTATTAAGCAATTTGAGTTTCAAAATGTTTATCTAGAAATACTCAATTTATTTTATGAGATATTATGTTTCGGTATATTATGTTTCAGTAGTTAAAAACGGGGCGTATGAGTAACATAAATATAAATAATAGCTATTATTTATGTTTTAGATATCTACTTATATCAAATTTATTTTGCACTTAAAACAAATAAATATTTGTCTGCCTTTTTCCTTTGTATTACAGCTGCAGCTGAATGTTTTAGCCATGCTTTTTCGAAAAAAAAAAAATCGCGAAAAACAAGAGCATTGCATGAATTCTTCCTAAGATCGTATTTCAAGACATTCAAAATAAAATTTGTTGTTCAGGAAAATTTTATAATATTGTGTTAAATTATATGAAAAAAAAGATACAATTTTTTTACACGACTTTTTTTTTAGTTATAAATTTGGTATAATCAAAGCTGAACAGAAAAACTACTCGAAATAAAATAGATTTAACAGAATGGGAGTAAGCCATAAAGAGCAATATAAGCCACACAAACAAAAAACTAACCACAAGTGCTTACGCACATACAAAACTTTTGCTTTCAGCTAGTTTTTTATTTTGCATAGTTTTGAATATCCTGACATTCTGTGTTCGCTGAAATGGAAAACTGTGAAAATTCCAAATAAATGTAAACAAAAGTTTTTTTACTATATTTCATTTATAGTCACTGTTGTTATTTATTTTGTACATATTTGCTTCTGTGTTAATAACCGCAAAGAAAATACAGAATTGTGGCAATAAAAAATGTATTTTCATAGCTTCTCTTTGTGATTTTATTCTGCAGTTTTTATCTTTGTTGGTGTTTTGTAAGGCCAACAAAAAAATAACCACGATAACAATCGGCAGTATTGTAGCGAAGTGCCAACATCTATTGACAGCTCGTGAAAGTGTTGCAGAAATTTTATTTTGTTGCATGCAGCACACTTAGTACAATGAAGTTATGCATACACATACACACACACACACACACATTGTGCGCAGTCGGTTTGATATACAAATTCATACATAGATATCTGGGTTAGTTGGTTGGCTTGGTATGAGCAAGCTGCATGAAAGCGATGCAGCGTTGTGGTCAATTAAATGCATTGCGGAATACCAGTGATGCCAATATTGCTTGCTTGTGAATTGATTCTTTTTTTTTGCTCACTGTTTTCAGATAGATTGCCAAGTTTGAATATGCTGAAATTTAAATATTGCTAGAATTGAAGTTAATTGATTTAGAAAAATTTTAGTGAGAGGAGTTTAAAGGCTTTAACGATGCTAAAAATTTGGTGCACAGTGAAAAATATTTCTTTTATGGAATATTACCGTGCTTATTCATATTTATTACAAAGCTGTTATGAAAGCTAGGAGCGACAATTGACTAAAAATGGTCTGATAAAGATTCAGGACTTTAAACCAAATATTGCATCATAAAAACGTTTTTATCATCTAATAATTTCTATATTAGTAGCTTATATCCGTTGTGCGTTGCTACACCTGGCAACTATATAGGAAAATAATAAATATATTCAAAATTTTTCTTTGATCATTTGTTTGACACCACGCTCATTGTCCAATGCCCTTCCCAGTTTTCCGGTAGAAGGATATTACCAAATATTTATACTTCTAAAGCTATTCGATATCAACAATTTGGCTTATATAGGCGGAGGCACACCTCTTATTGCAATGCCTGTCCAAGTTTTCTTTAGAAAAACATCACCAAGTGGTAGCTCCTTTCTGAGTTTCAATGTTCTGTGAGTTTAACTTCCACAAAAAAACTGATTTTTAGCGATTTTATATGAGAAATCGAATGGGCGAAAGGGGATTCACTATTTTTGAAATATCTCAAAAATCACTCATCAGTTGTTGTACAAATAAGTTTTAAGACCCGTGCCATGATTGGCCAAACATACTCTAAAAAAATTTGAACGACACCATTAAAATGGTTCAAAATTGATGGAGCAACGTACGGACACCATTAGATTTTTATATGTATAGATGAACATAAAAATTAAGCTATGGTTTCTTCAAATGATAACATCAAACGTTATCTTTTAGCCTATATTATAATATAATTTTTATGTCTTAGCTTATTCTCGTACACGTATTCTGTTATTGTAGCTAGTTTATGGAAAAAATTTTTTTTATCCTTGAAGTAAATGGAGAATAAATACATTAAGGCAGTATTCTAGTGAAGAATTTTAAAAAAAATCAAAATTTTAGATATTCAAAAATATTCTCTTGAAAAGATTTTTGAAAATTCTTTTGAAATTTGGAATTCAAATCTTTAAACGCATTTTTCTTGTAACTGCTTTTTCCAACTCGTTTGAAATTTGCTGATTTGCTTAAAATTTTGTGTGAGCCTTTTTTACATACTGAAATCTATATTATTATTACGCAAGCGCATTTTTTGTGATTACTATCAAATATATATCATAGGCGCGATTTTCATAAATAGGGTAGCAATTGAAAGGGTTTGCTCGGTAGATGTGGAATAAGGTCTTATTTTTTCTTAAATATTGTGTATGTTTTAAAAAAGCTGAAACAATTTTCTATGAAAAATAACTATATTTTTTGGTAATGCCTAAAAGTATATGATAGATTTTTATTATAATGCTATGATAAGTTATAGCTGGGCTTCAAAGATAAAAATACCTGTCCATAATATAAAAACAAAATTACATTTTACTAGATATTTTTTATTTTGGCGTTTTAACGCCACACGGGATTACTAGTTATGTATAAATATTTTTACAAAATTCAAAACTATGAAAAAAGACAAAAAAAGTACTTTTTTTTTTAAATTGGTCAATGGCGTAATAATTTATATTTCTTTCCCTAGTCCGGGATATACTTTCTGATAAAGAATTTTTGAAGCGAAGCTTTTTGCTCCTAGTTCTGTGATTTGCAAATCAAAATCAAACTCTTAAAAACGACATATTTTCGACAGCTTTTTTCTAAGAAATTAAAGCTTTCAATTGTGCTTGCGTTTGTTACAACAAGAAAATTTAATATTAAGTATAAACATTTTTAGGCCAGCCGCAGAGTGTGAGAATTCACGAAACTAACTGGACACAATTAATAACTCCAGAACTAGTGGGTCAAATATCCTGAAATTTGTTATAGGTGTAGGTAGGATATTTTTTAAGCAGGATGTACAAAGCGGGCGGGATATGAATACTTTATATCTCTGAGCACCTTCGAGGGAAAATATTATTTTATTAAGTATTTTAAATTTTTTTGCAATAAGATCCAATATAAAATACGTTTTTTAATGAAAGGAATTAACATTTAGGTTGCTATAAAAGCAAATTTTTATTTATTTATTTATTTAGCCAAACAAGGCAATAAACTTATTCTAACTTATTTTTCTAACAGGTTGTTGTTGTATTTATTTTTTTATTTTTTGTTTTTCTCTCCTCTTTCCTTGTTTTAGGTGTAGAAGATATGCAATTCTCAGTGGGCGTAATCCGCCCACATGAATCGACACATTGTCAAAAACACGTCAAAAAGAAAAGACAAGAAGAAGAACGAAGGGGGAACTTATATACTAAGCTTACATACTAACAGATTTTATACACATAGTAAAAATATGTACTAATTTTTAATACTATGCTAAAATATTATTAAGATGGAAAGCTGAGTGGGAGAACAACTAAATTTTGTTTAGGTATGGGTGGTAGACGGCAATGTAAGAAGAGGCATTTGGATATGGGAGAATAGAGTTAATATTACAATGCGGTGTTTTACTTATTTAACATTCAAATTTTTGATTTACAATTTTTCTACAAATGCTAGATCAAGGAAATAGAAAAGGGGCCAGAATGGTGAAAAGGAATTGGAGAAGATTCTGAAGTAGTTATGTAAAGGAAAGTGATTTGGAAAGAGAACGCTTGAATCTGAATTTCGATATTGGCGGTGTATAATGCTCGCTGATATTATTAAATATTTTACAACATCTATTCAAGGGCTCGTTCAATGCGTAAATAGTGTTGCGATGCGATTCTTTTAACAATTTTGTATACCTTGTTCGCCTTATTGGTTCATTAAATAGTACCTTGCTCGAGATGTATTCGCTATCGATGTTACCAGTAATAACATCGAATGTAAAGCATGAGCAAAGTAATATTCTCCTTGATGACAGCGACATTAAATTGAGGATTTTAAGTCTACTCTCGTATGGTGGTAAATTTGTATAGTCACGAGGATCGTATAGGTCTCTCAATGCAAAAAGCAAGAATTGTCTTTGAATAGATTCTAGCCTTTCACTATGCACTACAAAAGCTGGGTTCCAAATTATGCAACAGTATTCTAAGATTGGTCGTACTAATGTGCAGTATAAGGTTTTAGTTACCCAAAGGTTTTTGAATTCTTTTGCACGTCTTTTTATGAATCCGAGCATTTTGTTTGCCCTGGATATGATATGATCGTAGTGAAGGTTAAAGCGCATCTTACTATCAAGAATTATTCCAAGATCTGCTATGTGGTTGACCCTTTTAAGTTCTACCTTATTTAGCATGTATCTGCTATATGTGATTACGTTTTTACGGGCAAAACTTATAACGTAGCACTTATTTATATTTAAATAAAGTTTATTTTTACTACACCACTGTTCCAGAGAAAAAAGCTTATTCTGTAAGAATACTGAATCCACTTCTGATCTAATGTTATAGTATAATTTTAAGTCATCTGCATATAAGAGATGGGGGACATCATGCAAAACTTCAGATATGTCTGCAATAAATATGTTGAAGAGAAGTGGGCCAAGATGGCTACCTTGAGGTACACCCGACGAGACAACAATCTTTTTAGACAAAGTACCCTGAAATTTTACATATTGGGATCTTTCACAGAGATAAGACTTGAGCCATTTCAGCACAGTACCTGATATACCAAATTTTTCTAGTTTCTTAGCTAGGATTTCGTGATCAACACGATCAAAGGCTTTACTAAAATCTGTATAGACTGCATCTATTTGGTGGCTCTTTTCCATTTTAGTAAGAATGTCTGATACCATGATTGCAAGATTTGTGGTTGTTGATCGTCCTTTACGAAAACCATGTTGCTGCTCGTTTAAACACGGATTAATTATGCTCGTGAGTTTGGAACATATAATTTTTTCAAATAGCTTTGGAATTGCTGACAATATTGCAATACCCCTATAATTTTCAACTGATCTCTTGTCGCCATTTTTATAAATTGGCGTAAGATGACAAGATTTCCAAAAAGTTGGAAATATACCTGTATGCAAGGATTTGTTAAAAATCATATGTAACGGCGTAATTAATTGGTCTAAACATTGAACAAGTGAAATTGGTGGTATAAGGTCTGGACCTGGAGATTTATTTGAATCTAATTCTTTAATGGAATTGGTTATGTCACTCCATGTAATATTTATTTCACAAACCAATGTCGGTCTACTAGTTATACTGGCAAATGTAGGTTGATTTTGGGAAGTAGTTGAACAAAAGACTTCTTTAAAATGATCCGCAAAGAGATTACAAATTTCCTGTGAGTTAGATGAAGTAACATTGCCTTTAAACATGAAGTTTGGGTATCCGGTCGATTTCCGTTTTACATTTACAAAATCGAAGAATTTTTTCGGGTCTTCAATAATCCTTTCTCCAATTAAATTGGTGTAAAGCCTATAAGCCTCTTTGGACTTAATGGAAAACTCCTTAGACAGCTCTTCGTATCTAACCTTTACCTCATCACTTACAATGACGCAATTTTTAATGACTCTGTAAAGTTTATTTCTTTGATTTCTCAAATTTCTAAGATTTGAATCAAGCCACGGTTCCGATAGTTTATTTTTTTTCTTTATTTTTGGAACATGAGTATCAAATACAGAAAAGACTTTTTGATAGAAAGACGATACAGCATCGTCCAATTCTAGTGCAGACAAGTGGTTCCAGTCCAAACAATTTAAGTCATTTTTAATGTTATTGTAATCGGCATTGAGGAAATCGTATACAATAGAATTATTGAATGACTGTATAAAAGTTATGTTGTTAGTACATAACTCAGTAGTAAAAGAAGTATGGTGGAGGGTATTGGAAAATATCTGCTCAGCCTCACAGGTTGGACTAACCTTTACATCGTCATATGAGTTAGTAAAAATCAAATCTAGCCAGCGATTGTTTCGGTTTGGAGCAGGAGCAACTTGCTGACAATCATTACTATAAAAAGTACTTAATAAATCGAAGTCGACCGCATTGGACAGGTTAATTGGAAGGAGATGGTTGTCATCATCATCGTGCACAAAAGTTATATTGGGACGGTTGAAGTCTCCAAAAATAATAATTCTATCATCTTCGTTTAACGCAGCTGTTATTGACGTTATGATTTCACATAATTCATTGTAGGAATTGTGGGTTGAATTCGGAGGAATATGAATAACACCTATGTATACGGAAGCTTTTTGATCTAGCCTTATTTTGATTATTTTGTGCTCAAAGCATTTGGAGGAGCAGGTTACAATCACTTCACTAGATAAGGAGTTATGTGTGGCAATTAAGACACCGCCTCCTCGAGACAGGCCGCAGCTTGCATAGTTTCTGTCATTCCGGTATATTGTCCAGTTGCTATCTAGAATTTCTTCATTTTTGATAGCGTCATTCAACCACGTTTCCGTAAAGACAAAAACATTGAAATGACAAGATTTAGCTTCAACAAACAGTGTATTGAATGTATTATATATATAATACATATTATATATACATATTATATATAATACATTATTATGAATATATTATAGTATAAAATATCAATTATAGTACGAAATCAAATAATAATATTTGATATAACATTAATTATATTAAAAAATTAGATTATATATAATATAATAATGCATACTTATATCAATCTGAATCACTACTTATATTTTAATCGTTATGGAAATTATTCACTTCGGTTTCAGATGCAGATTTCTCACTAGTGTAATTTATTGGTGGTTCCTTCAATAAATCTAATACTTCTTGTGTAATTTTGCTGTTTTTTGTTTTTAGAGGGGCCCTAAAAGAGAGTTGCTATAAATAGATCTGACGAAATTTACAGTCTATGTAGCAAAACGGTGTTAGTGTCGATTCGAGATGTCTTCCTCCGAGATGTCTCGGATAATTATTTCTCAGTATTTCTACTGTCCTTACTTCTTGCCTATTGAGTTTCCTCTGAGTGTTGATCTATTGGAAGAATGCCAGACACGATATTTTCCCATGGCAGAATATTTTATGGAAACTAACTGGCATTGGATACCATGATAGTTCTGTAATGTACAGTTCTCTACTAATTTTTAAGTGCTCATCGAATTTGTCGACATTTATTGGAAATTTTGAGCAAAAAGTTTCTAGTCGCGAAACAAGTACGCTAGGTATGAATGTCCTACTATACGCTTTTCACATATATATAGTATCATAGCATCAAACGGATGATCTTTCGTAAAAAGTGTTACAATTTTTTTGCAAACATATTTACTGTCCGACAAACAGGTGCTGGGATATAAACGGATGACGGAGACTTTTGGTTAACTTTGGATCCGAATATCTTTTGATTCGTACATAGAAATATTAGGGAGTTTTGGCATTTTATTTATTATGCCTTAAGAAATTTGTTTGCATATAAAAAAGATAATGGGTTATAATGAAATACTACAATGACTAATATGAGTTTGATTTTTAAAAGAAAAGGCATTTTAGAAAAAGCTTACAATTTTGTATGTGCGCAGGCGTGCGCATGAAAATTTTAATGCATTTATAAACTATAAACGTTCCATATTGATGATAAGCGTAATATAAGGAATAAGGACCTTTATTAGCTTAAGTCTATTTAATTTGAATAATAAGTATTAAAAAAAGTAAAATATTAACATTTTTAAGTTTGAATTTCTAACAAAATAAATAACTAGAAAATGAGAAATTTTGTAATTAAATAACGACGTTTAATCATATGTAATGCTTGCATTTTCAAAATTTTAAAAAACAATATATTTCAATCTCGCCCACTACTGTGATCACAGTTGAAATTTCTACTATTAAAATAATTTTATAGTTTGTAAAACTGTTCAAGTTTGCTTGTAGTTTAAACCGAACCTGTTGGTTTTTGTTTATTTTTATGTTCATATTCGTAATAAAGGAAGAATTGTATATGACATATCAAGAAATTATTTGAATTGGACATATTTTTTTTTTACTTTTGTCCTCCTAGATTTTGAAATTCTCACAGAGTGCGCCGTGGGGATTGAACCACCGATCAAGAGTTCTATACTCTCTATCCAAATACCTCTGTTAAGAAGAGTCATTGATTCAATATTAACTACAACTGAAGATATGTTGCAGCACATTTTTGTTGCTAAACTACGTTTGCATAGCAGCTAAATTACTTGGTACAAGATGCCATCATCAGTGTTTGTTTTTGTGACTGCCACTTTTTTATTTTCTTGGTTTTTACCATTTTTACCTGCACTATTTACATTTTTCCAATATCCACCACTTTTTTATTTCAGACTTAATTTAACGATTTTTGTATAAAAATTACTGCATAATAGTGCCAGTATTGGAAATTTAAATACAAATAATATTTTTTTCTTTCATATAAAGTGTACTGTTTTAAGAACATTATATGAGAATTATTTACATTGAAATTATTTAAGGTTCAAAAACCAATTTTTTTTTTACATAAAATATTCATAGATGTTCAAAAACATTACCTGGCATTGCAGAGTAAATAATTGTGAGCTTATCAATCGATAATTTTAAAAATATATGCAAAATTCCGAAAAACAGAAGCTTAAAACGCGATTTCCTCGAAACTAGTTTTTTTAAACGGCTCGATAGATAACTTAAAATCTATTGGTTCAATTTCAATGAATTTTAGTGCATTTTGTTTGTAATTTTGTCTTTTAAGCATCTCCTCTAAATTCAAGTACTAACTATTTTTTTATAGACAAAAAAGTGTTTTGAAAAAATAATATCTTCTTGTATCTTAAAAAATTTTTTGAAAAAAGCTGTTTTTTTTTTGTTTGCTGTTACACGTATAATATGCCTTAAGAGTGAAAAAAATATTTTATGGTATACCTCTTATGATTTTTTTTTATGCCTTGCTGTGAACTTGAGTCGAATTTTTTCGTAAGAAGAAAAAAATCTACCTCCATTCTTTAAAATCGACCACTCATTTAAGTTTCAAACCACCAATATTTAAAACTTTCAATTGACAACACTGGTTATCATTCTCTATCTATTAATACAGTATTGTGCTGCATCTGTTAATTTAACATCTGTTAACATCAGTTAACATAGCTGCACTTTTATTTATTATTAAATCAATAACTTCAACAGTGGTATTTCGATCGGTGGAAGAGTGTAGGTCTATGAATCGATCCACACGATCGGCAAAACATTTTTGAAGTGAAGCTTTTTACGCCTCGTTCTGTGATTTGCTTGAGTGAAATCTCTAAAACGACACTTTTATTCTTCGACAGCGTTTTTCTTAGAAAATTACGCTTCTTTGTTCCTTGCGTCTATTATAACAAGAAAATGTAATTGCAATATATTAAAAATATTTCTTCGATCCTCAGTGGGAAATTCAACTCGCACCGTTGTGATTAGGAGTTCACTACATTATCCACTGATCTAAAAGCAGAGTTGTTGGTTAAATATCAAATATGTATGACTAAAGCTAATAGATAGAGGATTGTGTATTTGGTATAAATACATTCCACAACATATTACAAATACATTCCACAAAAAACTGCTTCTACTTGCCACACGATGTCTCAGCATCGGCAAAAATTAACAATTGCTCACAAGTGCGTTCAAATAAAAATGAATATAACATGTAATAAAATAAATTAAATAATAATGAAATGTAATGCAATTTACTGGTGTTAATATTAACGTGTGTTTTTAATTTGCTTTATGTTATTTTAAATTTTTTTATTTAGAAGTTATTTTATTACAAAAAAAAAAAAACACTTATATTATGAAATCTGTGAAGCGGCGAAAAAGCTTCTCTCGTGTGTCCAATGTTGCACCTGTGGTTTTTTTTAGATGATGAGATGTGTTAAAGGCATTCATATTTTTAACCAACTTTTTTGAATGTTTAATTAATTTTTTTATCAATCATATTTTTTATGTATTAATAATATATTAATAAAAATGCCTGTGGAAACATGCCTGTGAGTGGCAAAAAGCTTTGATATATCTTCGAACAAAGAGCTTACACCAAATAAGTGTGAATCTGAAAATTTGAAGAACTTTAGCTGCTTTTCGTATCATTTGTGTGTATAATGTATTTCAGAGAAATTTTCTCTAACAAATAAGCATGACAAAAAAAACATCTAACAAATAGCACGGCTAGGTTTATTATCGCTATCATATAAAGGCTACTGATGAGTTGGTGTAGCGGCCAACGAAACAGCTGTCTAGTCTGCTGTATGATTGCCACTCTACACAAAGGGTATTGTTGTTGTTGTTGGTTGTTTTCTTTAGAAAGCAACATAGACCTTGAGCTAAAAAAAATATAACTCTTAATTAATAATTGAACAATTATTAGAGTTATAAACATAACACAAAAAATTAATAAAAATATTCTAAAAAAATGGATCGTAAAAATATTTTCAGTTCTTTTTTTATTTAATTTTAAAAAACACCCATAATTTTTCCCTCTAGACTTTTGCCATTACATTAGATTTTGATAACTTAAAGGCTTTTTGGACCCATTTTGGTCCGCTACCACAACGCGTTGGAATTTCGTAATGAAATTTTCAGATTTTGTTATTAGTGATAAAATTAAGAAAATTCCAAAGTTTAAGATTTTTTTCGATTTAAAATTTTTTGGCTTCGAGATTACAAGGCTACAAAAATTCAAAAATTTTCTATGAAATATGTTTATTTTTATTAAATGAAATATGTGTAAACGTGACCATGCAATAACAATAGAGTTCAGCTACTACAGCTATATCGCACTTCCTCAGCATTAACCCATCTAAAGCCACTACCCAGTAATCATTGAAAATATCAATGTTATGGATACAACATTACATGTCAGTAGTCTGACATGTGAAAATATTATAAAAAAAAGCATGCAATTTGGCCATTATTCGAAAAATCGACCATTTGCATTTTATCACACAGGTAACACATAGTTAAATTTACCTGTGTAGTCTTAAATCAACTGACTCTCTTATTTTAGTCTTTTGGCTGCCTGTTTACGCAAATAGTTTTATTCAACCTTACATTTATATATTTTTTCCAATTTTTTCAAAAATTTTAAAAAAAAGGTATTTTTTTTTTAACCACTTACTTGAGTAGGTAAAAACAGGGAAATTGAAAAATTTTCGTTTTCTCAAATTCTATTTAATCGAACCGTGTGCTCGATTTTTTGCAAGAGTCTGAAAAAATCTGTGATATTCTTTCCAGAAATTAATTTGAAAGTTAGTGGTCGAAAAATCGACCAGCGGGCTAATATGGGTCAAGGACTTAGCTCTACGTATATAAGTCCCGGGCTAGTGATTTCAACCATAAAATTGGTTTATAAAATGTGCTGCATGGACTTTAAAGAGTGGACGTTAAATTTAAAATGATAAGACGGAAGTTTTCACTGGTTCAAATTAAATTGGTGACATCTGATGCATTAAAAACGTGCCGTGTAGCACGCAAAGTAAGGTAAAAAGTAAAAGTAAAGTAAAAAGTAAAAGTCTGAATTTAAAATTTGAAATTTTTATAGAAAGCTTTTAGTATTGTGCATATTATACAGTGTTGAGTATAGCATTCGTAGGCATATAGAGACGCACTCAAAACATGTTTGAGCTATGAATTTTGTTAAGAAGTAGGACGCGTAAAATCACCAATCACATAAAAAATATTTCCAATGAAGTTATCAACTTGGAATTATGAGTACAAATTTCTTAAAAAGTAATAAAACTTTACTATGAAAGTTGACGTGGTCGAACTAAAACCACACACACCTCCCATTCAAAGTAAAATGTTGTTCTCAATTTTTGCAATTTTGAGGAGAAAAAAAAAGTTGAAAAAATTTCGTTGTAATGTAGTTAAAAAAACATAGTTGGAAAACATTTTCATGCTGTTTTTGCTTTAGATTTGAGCATTTTGTTATATAAAAGAAGCGGTTGTCATGAAGCAAAAGCTAAAACGAGATAAAAACATTTTTCATTACTTCAATTTTTAGCCACAATTTCTTTTATGCAAAATAGCTCAGTGAAGCTGGGAAATGTTTCAAATTTTGCTAGCAGCAAATTTTGGCGCAACAAAAGCAGCGTTTATAACAAAAGCGTAGCAACAAAAACGCAGTGAGCTGCCAACACTTTATTTTGTATGCGCCAACAAAAATTTATCATTTCTTCTAACGACATCAACACTTAACAATGGCTGAGCGCATAGGCGTCCATTGGATTTTTTGTAGGGGGAAGAGTAACGGATGTCTATAAAGAGAGTTCACGTTAATTGAGAAAAGTTGAATAGTGTTAATAAAAAAAAAATTTCCTGTTAAATTTAGTTTTATAAATTCTTTGTGTTAACTTCAACAGTATGATAATCCTGCAAAGTTAAAATTTAAATTTTTTTTTTTTTTTTTATTTAAGGAGACAGCTTTCAGAAATAATGTTGAAATATTTGACATATATAATTACATATATAGCAAATGATTGAAACATTCGACTAAGACAATAGATAATGTTACATCTGCAAAAAAAATTCTTATTTGCTGGAGAAATGTTTGACTGCATAGAACAAATAATTACTTCTGAAGCAAAAATGCTAGCGTAAATGCTTCTTAAATGCAGACGTTATTAAATCGTTTTTTTTTTTTTAAACAATAGAATTTAACATGCATTTTTTAAGGTATTAAATAATTCTAACATATAAATGAAATAACTTGGACACACGAGAGAAGCGAAGCTTTTTCGCAGTTACATAGATTTGATAGCTTAATAATTTTTTCTTTTTAATAAATTAACTTTTAAATTCAAAAATTTAAAATAACATAAAATAATTACATATATACAGAAAACATATTTAATGCTTATTTTTTTATTGTTGAATGTCAAATTTCCACACCAATTACACATACGGGCATATAATGCCAGCGACTCTCCATTTTAACTCTCCACACATGGTTGTTAACTTGGCTGCACTGACTCATGCATGGGTTTGTTAATTCTATATTTATTGATATCATCTATTTTTTTGACACTTAAAAACGCACTTGCCAACGCACTTGTGGGCATTGCTAATTTTCTTCGTACTAACAGCATAGAGTATAAATTATTATCTAGAGATTGCATCAACTCTGCTCAATCTCTGACATGTGTTAACAGAGGTTAACAGAGTTTTTTTTCTTCATGTTTGTAAGTGAAATAACTCTGTTAACACATGCCAGAGGCTTAGCAGAGTTGATGCAATCTCTAGATAATAATACTCTATGCCAACAGCACCACAAACGCATTCACAATACAAGCAAACCGATGCTGGAGACACCTTGTGGCAAATAAAAGCAAATTTTTGATAGTGGTAGCATAACAAATACACAATCCTCTGTCTATTGATAGACGGTGACAATCTACTGCAGCATAGCTTCTGTTATAATTAGAATTGAATTAACAACCATTTCTAAAAAGCCTTTGTGGCATAGTGAATAGAGCATTGGACTCTCGTGTAAGATGACGTGGGTTCGATCCCCACGGGCAGAACAACAAATATTTTTAGTATTTAATATTAAAGTATTAAATTTTCTTGTTGTAATAAGCACTAGCAACAAAGAAACCATCATCAAATTTCCAAGAAAAAATCTGTCGAAAATTTTTCAGATTTCACTCCAAGCAAATCTCAGAACAAGAAGTAAAAAGCTTCGCTTCAAAAATTGAAATAGCTCTTGATTAGGACTAAGGAGTATTTCGTTCATGAATTTTTAGAAATAATTTCATTATTATTGAACGTCTTACATAAAAATTAAATATGTTCTAATTATTGGGGAAATAAATTCTAACTTTTAAAAGTTATTTCATGTGCAAAACTCCTCACTTTGTATGAATAAATTTGGATTTATTTCATCTATTTTTGTAAGGAGTTATTTTGTTAAAAGTTAATTCATAGAGCAATTGCAGTGCTTTGTGAATACACTGTAAAAAATAAAGTTAAGCTTCAAACAAAATTTATTTCGCTAGCCCCTTTGCTAGACAGTAGATATAAAATAGTCATTTCATTGCTTTAGTCATAAAACGTAGCTGTCTTTTTAAGTCTTGCTCCAGATTGATTTTGAGAGTTCTATTAAGAAATCTGACATTTTCTAGCATAAACGTAGGTACTCACAATGTTTTATTGCATGAACGCTCATTGTAATGTTTACATATCGTCTTATATGCCGCACCAGTATGGTGTAGAAAAAAACGAGCCAAAAACAGCTCCAGCCAAGCTCAACAAACTGCAACGACTCGCTTGTGTATGTATACGTATCACACGAGCGATGCGTTCTGCTCCAACTGCTGCTTTTGAGATTTTGCTTGGTATACCACCATTATATCTTCTTGTTAAGAAAGAAGCTCTGCTCTTCACAGTCAGGCTCATCATTGACAACAATTTGATTATACCAAGTAAAACTCACTCAGTGCGTTTTGACGAAATAACCAAGGACGAGAATCTAAAGTTATTACCCTGCGATATCTGCCTTCCAAAATTCAACTTCTTCAAAAACTTTCAAGTCTCCTTCCCAAACAGAACCACATGGGAAAAAGAGAGGCCACGGTTTACTGGTGCCTTTTAAGCCTGGTATACTGATGGCTCAAAGACAAATGAAGGGGTGGGAGCTGGAGTTTTTGGCTTAAGGCAGGGAAAATCTATATATGCCAGCATGGGCACAGGTAATTCAGTCTTCTAAGCTGAAGTCCACGCCATTGAGATCTGCCTAAGAGAGATTGGAAACAGTCCCACTAGGAACAAAAACATTTACATTCACTCTGATAGTAAAGCAGCTCTACTTGTACTTAGCGCATATAAAATCACGTCCAAACTCGTATGGGATTGCCTACAGCTACTTATCAAGGATCTACCCATAACAAAGTCCTTCTCATTTGGGTACCAGGTCATGGCGGCTATTTAGGTAACGAGATCGCGGACGAACTAGCCAGAACCATTCTGCGGGATACCATGGGGCACTATGCGCCATAACATTAAAATGTGGCTAAACAGAGAGGCACTTCATTACTGGAGGGAAACTGAAGGTAACAGACAGGCTAACACATTCATGCCAACCACTTCGCTCCAAAGAACAAAACAATTCCTGACTTTAAGTGGAAGATCTATCAGACTTGACACAGGTTTCCTAACTGGACATTGTAAGGTAAATAAACCCTTATCAGCCATGGGCATAGTCCAGAAAGATCTGTGTAGATTATGTAATGAAGATGAAAAATAGCAGAGCACATCTTGTGTCACTGTAACGGTCTAATCAGGACCCATCTTCGTTACTTAGGTGCATTGTACCTAGAACCGCATCTAATAGCGGATATATTAACTTAAAGAGATTTGTTACAATAGGCCTTGAGGCCACAGTAATTAGGTGATTTGCTCCCTCCTCACTTAACTAACTAACTAACTAAATGTTTACATTGATTCCAAAATAGTCATTTCCATGCAATGACTTACTACGATTTTCTACGTTGATTGACAAGAAAAAATGCATTGATCAACTTAGTTTAACTTTTGGTGATGAAGAACCACATCCAGTGAAAGTAAAACGCTGGTTCAATGAGTTCAAGCGTGGGCGTCAGTCTCTCCAAGATGCATTTTGTGAAGGTTGTACAAGAAAAGCTGTTGTGCCAGGAAATATCGATGCATGTGATAAACGGTAAGATAGAGTCATCCTTGGGCATTAATGAGACTAGCATACATTCGATTTTGCTTGAGCATTTAGGCGTCAGGTAAATTTGCTCCTGTTGCACAATGGTCCCAAATCGATTTTTTGTGGCATAAAATATTTAGAATTGACCAATAGATCTGAAAGTTTTCACATAGCATTTTTCGATTAAGAAAATGTTTTTCTGAAAAAATTTACAAGCCACGCCCACTTTTTCAGGTAGCTGCCATACATAGTGGTTAACCTGTGTACAACTTTAAGATTTCATTCCTGCCATAAGAAATGAGATTCGGAATTTTTTGTAAAATATCTTACGATGCTTTAGTTTATATATTTACAAAAAATGGCAGGCCATGTCTACTTTTTCAGATAGCTACCATGCAAAGTGGTAAACTAGTATACAACTTCAAGATTCCATTCCTGTCACAAATATTGAGATATATTCTAAAATTTTCTTTAAACATCTTACGATGCTTTAGCTTATATTTGTACAAAAAATGGTCAGGCCACGCCACCTATTTCAGGTAGCTGCTGTTTATCTCCTATAAGTCAATCGTGATTAAATAATCTGACAACAACTATATTTTGTAAGATCTACTTTGCTTTATATTTTTACAAAAAAACAAATTATTCAGTATCAAATTATTAAATAATGGATAAATATCGCTATTATGCAATATATTTAGATTGCGCATATTTGAATATTGGTTTTTGGTTGCTACTTAAAATTTTTTGAATTTTAGCTGGTTTAACACGAACTTAACATCGGAACTTTGAGAGCTCCTTGTTGAAACAGAGGCAGCATGAATCGAACAACTGTGTATTATCACTTCTCTCCGATGCGACTTCGGTGGCTGGCTACCTCTCGCTTGCTTCTTGTACTGCTTTCATCATATGTTTTTTTAGGTCGCCTTGCTTTATTAACATTTTTTGGCACAACTAAATAAATTTATCGATCTAACCATACATTTTCGTTAAGTTAAGCTTTCCAGACTTCTGCAATTTTTTCGCCCATTTCAATTTAATGGAGTTACACAAATTTTGGATTTTGTTGTGAATTTCAAGCTTCACATCTTGACCAGAGAATAGAAAAAAACCTTAGCGATCGATTCGTTTTTGATCTTTTCTGCACTTTTTAAAGAGCACTACCTCTATTCTTGTTCATTCGTATATCTGTCTTCGACTCAATCACAAACGTTACTCCTAAAACACAGTAAATAGAGAGAACGGAACAGAATGGAAAAGTTGTGTTATTGAAGCACAAAACATAATTTGCTTTGTTGTGCTTTTTGCTCGCCATCGTAAACCAAAACCAAACCGTACCAAATGAACGATATCGTTTCAGCGTTTGTTTTTGCAATCTTTTTGCAGATTGTTGCGATTCTTTTGCAAAACAAATTACTTGTTCAGTGATTTGATTGATAACGTTGAAACATGTCGCGGCCAACAAATACATAAGTACACAGTTTTTTTGAAAAAAATAACATACATCAAATTATATGCAAAATTGTAAATTGTGGTGGAAAACTTTGCAAAAGCATACATCTAATTTGAAACGTCACATCAAAGCTAAGCATTTAGAGCAAGCAATAAGGTAGCGCCAGTAACAATAGCAATAACATTCCTAAACGAACAACGAACCACTATGATTTTAGAAACGAACTGGAACTTGGTACGGTTTTGGTTTACGATGGCGAGCAAAAATCACAACACAGTTACCATTCTGTTCCGATCTAATTTTTGCAGGATGGTGGTAATGCTTGTGCATGATACAATGATAAGGTAGGGCCGTTTCGCTGAGTGCTCTCACGCGTCAACGAAGAGTGGATAATGAGAAGCAACATATATGTCAAAACGAAGAATTTCGTAGAAATTGCAAATGAAGAAAATATTTTATGTTTCCAAGTTGCAAACAGTGTGGTCGCGGGTGTTAAATTTGTGCTAATTTGTGTGAAAATATTATATAAAAAGTGTAATAATTACTATAAAATGTGAAAGAAGTCTTAAAATTGCAAAAAAAAACCTGTAACAGTTTTAACCTAAAAACAACTGCGAAAGGTGAGCATAAAGAAATTCGCGATGAACAGCTGATTTTGACATCAATGTAGCTTTATTCTGCTTTCTACTCCATTCCTCTCCGAGTCGACCCTACCTTATAATTCTGCCATGTGCTTGTGTTTGAATCGAAGAGCTTCAAACGGAACGGAGAGAGAACAAGTTTTTGATCGCTTATATAGCGCTACGCATTAGGTACGGTTTTTTCCACTCTCTGATCTTGACTAGTTTCATTTGAAATCTTCTTTTTGACATATCTGCACATATCATCCAAAATATTTTTTGTTATACCACACAACTCCCAATTTTCAACTTCAATCTTTCTAGGAATAAAAAAATTTTTCGCGGGGTTGCAAGTAAAAGCAAAAAAAAAATAAGTATATTATAAAAGCTGAGGTTTTTAAAATTTAATACATATATAACACTCCTTACAAAATTGTACGCAACGTTAGTTCTATTCCTCGAAAGACAAAATACTTGTTCGTAACTTGATCTAAAAAAAAACATGAAATTTTACACAAAATATAAACATTTGAAACAATATTTTTTTTTAAATTTAGATCGCAGAGGCTATTTTACAAAAATTCACTTTTCATGTTCTTAAATTTCTTACTGCAGAAACGATTGAAAAATGTTCTTTACAAAATGTAAGCAATAACAGCTGTTGAAACATAAACCGAGCTGCCACCTGGCGTAGCTATTTTTTCCCCTTTTGTCTTGAAGTGTTAGGGATCAAATTGTAAAAAAATATTTTGGGAAATCTCAAGTTCAAAATTTTAATTTTAGCCTCTAAAAAACGATTTGGGGCCATTGTGAGTTGGACACCCCATAATTTGATTGCTCTGGTCTAGGGGTATCTGCCTTTTTCCCCCTCTAGACGTCTTTGGCTCAGAGTACAAAGAAAGAGTACAGAAGAATTTTTCTTCTGCAGAAAGAAAATTTAAATCGTTGAGAGCCACGCCTCTTTACAAAAATGGGTGTTTGCTGCATAATTTTCCATTTTGCAAGCTTTCAAATAAATAATACGAGCCAAAGTACATACTGTATACGTATATTTTGCTGTTGATAATGGTTGTTGTTGTTGTAGCATCCGCTTCCTGTTGACAAAACAGCAAGCGAAGGAAGCAAAGCGGAGAACAACAGCTGCTCGCGCTACTCAGCAACAATTCATAGCAATTTTTTTTTGCGATGTCTGTCTATCCATCTGTCAGTTTGTTCATTATTCTTACTGTCTGCTTGTTGATTTTTACAACTTTTACGAATATCCGTTGCATGTGTAAAATGTTCGTGCTGTTCCACGGTATTTTCCTCTCTTTAAGTGCAACTTTATAGCAATAACATCAAAAAAGCTAGCTACAAATATTGTTCATGTTATCATCATCATCATCATGTATATATTGTGCAGCAGCTACTAGCACTGTAGCCTAAAAATGTGCTGCATTTAAGTGAAATAAAAGGATTGGCATACAAATGTTCAGAGTTTAAAGTGCACCTCAAGGTGTTCCTTAATGAGTTGTGTTGCTGCTATACGTTTGCCTGTGTGAAAAGTTTTTGCAGTTTGTTTAAAAATGAAAAACGAAAAATTACTAGCTCAGAGCTTAGGATGCAGAAGTTGTTGGAAAGCTTTTTTGCAAGGTTTCAAGAATAACTTTAGTTTATTATTAAAAATTTATAATCAAAATAAAAATAATATCAGAAGAAATCATCGGAAGACCTGCCAGAAAAACAATCAAAATTGGCTATTTTTTTATATTTTTAAAACAAGCAGTGCTCATAACTTGCATGCGGCATGCGGCTTAAAATCCAAAAATAATGAGAATCAAATTTTTGCCTTAAATATGCAAACTAGGCGTGTTTTTTTAAAAGAAAAACTATAAACAAATTTTATAAGCCACATTATTGTTTAACATTTACTCCACAAAAAAAAAAAAACTTTTGGAGTTTAGTTAAGTTTTGTGATCTTTCAAAAGTTCTTTCTTGTCAAAAGTTTAAATTTTTCATATTTTCCAGGTTCAAATTATATCTGAATGTTTAAATAAGTGTGAAAACTTTTAAAGTGATTTTCAAAGAAACGCTTTACAGTTGTAAACTCGCAGCCGTTACTTTACAAAATTTATATTCGGTTCGTTAACTTTAAGCTACAAATAAATATTTTAAAATCTTAGCGTATTTTATTGGTTGCTAAACTTTGGTTGCCTAAAAACTGTGTCGTCTGTCACAATATGTGAACCAAACACAAGATAAACATAACTTGAATGCATAAACAATGCGAGCAATAATAATCACGTGCGAAAAATTATTTTGTTTTTGTTAGAGCTAAAAAGTTTTGTTAACATTTTTTGCTACAACATTAAAGAAAAAAATGTAATTGTAAACTTTGACCAAACCTTAAGTTTGTTGAACAAAGCGTAACATTTTTGGTTTTGTTATATTAATAATATAATATTTCCTTAATATTTCTGGATAATCAATCATATATTTTATGCGTTATAACCAATGTTAGTTGAGTCGACTAACACACACTTAAAATCTTTTCTGAGGAGTTGGTGGCGCATTTCATACATTTAATAAATGTAAAAAAATAAATAAATTTAGGAAAAAAGGAATTACTATGATAATTTGCACTAAAAATAACAAAATAAAATATTTTCTGTTTGAATTTCACTTAATTATTACATGAAATGGCTAGTAACTTTTAGTCAATGAGCTAAAATTTATTCACACAATATTATATCAAATAAAAAAAAAAAATAACTTAGAAGCATAAAAGGCTTTTTCCACCATTATGAAAATAATGCACTTTTTTTAAAAGGTGGTTAAATTTTAAGGGCCGATGTTGATTTTGAATAAATCACAAATTATTTAGGAAATTATTGTCATTTCTTTTTGTTATGATAATATTGGTATGGTTCAATTATATATAGAACAAAATATCGGCCAAATGGCAGCCGCGACCTTGGCGGCACACCTCCGTCCGATGGTCCAAATTTTCGATGACGCTGAGGCATAAGTGAGGTTCTATGACGTTAATGTTCCGAATTATCTCATCCTTCAGCTCTTGAATTGTTGCTGGCTTATCGACGTACACCTTTTCTTTCAAATAACCCCAAAGAAAGAAGTCCAACGGTGTCAAATCACATGATCTTGGCGGCCAATAGACATCGCCACCACGTGAGATAATACGGCCATTGAATTTGTCGCGCAAAAGAGCCATTGTTTCGTTAGCTGTGTGGCAAGTGGCACCGTCCTGTTGAAACCACATATCGTCCACATCCATATCTTCCAATTCGGGCCATCAACGATGAGCGTGAGAGGTGCAATTGTTGGGCGCGACGACGAGTTGAGGTGGACGGCTCTTCAGCCACACTATCGCGAACAGCAGCAATATTTTCTGCAGTATGAGCATTCACTGGTGTTTTCACATCTCGTACATACCCAGTTTGCTCAAATTTTTGCTTGATTTTTCCGATTGTACGCACAATTGGATGATTAAATTGACCGAAAAAATCACGAAGTGCACGATATGCATTTTGATTTGAACGCCCATTTTTATAATAAGCCTGAATAACTTTAATGCGTTTCTTGATTCTGTATCTATCCATGGTTCAAATTGAGTTAGTCTAAAATTGAGAAATGTCAAATGAAATGCAGAAAAAAACTTGACGTTTACGTGTGGTTTACATTCAACATCGGCCCTTAAAATTTAACCACCCTTTATAATTAAAGTGGAAAAAAGTTTAAACTAATAGCTTAGCATAAGGCACTCAAAGTTGTGCACAAATTTTGTGCTCGACACATATCTTTCATTGCATTTTTATCTATATTGTCTCATCATACGTCCTATTTATAAACGAATCAGAGAAGCAATTCTTTATTTCGGTCCATTTTTTAAGCGATTCTATTTTTGTTGCCTCTTTCCTCAGCTGATGTTAACACAGTATTTGTAGTAATTTTTAGGTGCTCTACCTTTCGATCCGTTTTCAATTTTAATGTTGTTCTAGGAATCTTTGTTATTTATCATACAATCTGTGACGAAATACTTAAACATTTCTAATGCATCAGTAATACCCTTAACCTGTCTTGTTCAACCTCTAGCTTAATGCACTATATTATTTGCTGAACGGTGCCGATTTTCTTTGCTTTTCACACTTTGGGCTTCTATCTTTTCTTCTTAAATGTTTTTTAAAAACTTTATTATATATTCCCCTACCTGATGAGTAAGATTAATGTGAAATTATTCCGGATTGCCTTCAATACCGTAGTCATTGCTTACAACAGTATCTACGGCCTCATCTGATAAGCTCCTCTGCATCTTCTTTTCCTCACTTTCTTCAGCAATAAAATCAAAATTCTACTCAAATTTATAAACTGAGCTATTTGAAGATTGCCCAATTTCGTCTTCAGTTAAAATTTTCAATGAATACTTTTGAATTTGAATACTCTGCTCTCTACAAAACAAAAAAGAAAAAAGTTGCAATAAAACCAATATTAGTCGTTTGGATGTACACTCCTTTTGTTAACACATACACACTGTTTAATAAAAGCTCAAAATACCCATTGGGGGAAAAAAGCACTCCGAAAGGCTTTTTGGAGTGCTTGCAAGTTAGCTGAAAGCGCTGACACAACGTATGACACAATATTGTAGTTTTTACATTACATGTCATTGGATTTCTTTAATGTATTTCTTTAATGTAGCTTACTTTGAATTGCTACAAAATGCCTCTCTGGGAAAGCTTTGGGTCTGCAGTTCGTTGTATTATTTTTAGTTTTGCTTGCCTCAGAAAGAGAGCTGCAGAGAACGAGAGAGCGTAATTTTTGGTTTCGACCAAAATAAGAGTTAGAATTTACAACAATGGATAGTGCTTCAAAATGCTTCTCTTGGAAAGCTTTAGGTCTGCATATCATTTTTTTTTTTTTTTTGTTTCGTATATATATTTTAGCAAAAATCTACATGGTACCTAAAAGAATAATTATGGTTTCTTTTTTTGAAACAATCCGATTTGAAAATTTTTTTATAAATACGTACCTAAAAGTGTATAACAATAAGTATAATAACACCAAAAATACTTTATTATAATGCTTCTTTCCATGCATAATTAAATTAAACATTCGATTATTTGCATGCCACGCTTTCTTTTCCTTTGTTCGAATTTCGCTTGTTCATTTGTTCGCTCTTGGGTCTGTTGCAGAGCGCTCTCTATGATGATTGCATGAAAACCAAAAACAAGTGCTGACGTTTTGCTCCTGAAGTAAGCTGCTGACATGCTGTCATGCAAAACAATAGATGAGCAACAGATACAGCTGTTACCATATGCAGAGAGAGCACTACGAGTATAAAACTAAAAATAGTAGTCGAAACGACTAATATTGGTTATCCAGGGTTAAGGTGTATTTACTTTCGTTATAGAAATGTGAAATAGACCTTGAGGCTAAACAAAATATTTACACAACTTTCACTTATGAAGACTTTACTTCAAAAAATATTTTATCTCATTATAAGAATAAGTTTGAAATTATTTGGAATTCATTTTATTTAGTATCATCAAGAATGGTATCTTTCCATTTATGATATATGCTTTATGATATATGCTTTATAAAAAATCTTATGGGAGGGGGGGGCGGGTCTATTTTCACTTTTCACATTCCTAGGAGCTACAGAGTAAGTTAATATTTCACGGCTTTGATTCACGTTATTGTTTCTAGCACAAAACTAACTTACAGAAAACTTATTTTGATAGCTCATTGCAAAGGCAATAAAATTATCTTTCCAACGATATATCAATAAAACCCACTTACTTAACCGTTATTGAGCTGTGCTCGTGTGAAGATGAAATCAGTCGGTTGAAACTACCAAATTTCAAATTTGAGTGCAAAGTTCTCCGAATTTTGCGTAATAAATTAGATTTTTTTGTTATGATCAATTTAGTAATTTATTTAATTTCTTTTTTTTAATGACACCAAAAACATAACCATATCTTTAAAAAAAAAAAGTTGGCTGCACTACAAAAATTATACTTATTAAAAAATAATGATAAATGATAACATTACAATTGGTTATGCAGTATTATCTACTCATTGTTTTCTTATAAGTATCATTTTTTTAGTACAGCCAGCTTTTTTTATTTTTTGAGATATGTTTATGTTTTTGGTGTCATTGAGAAGAGAATTGAATAAATTACAGAATTGATCAAAAAAATAATTTCATTTATTAAGCGAAATTCTGAAAAATTTGCATTCAAAGTTGAAATTTGGTAGTTTCAACCGATTGATTTATCTTCACACGAGCACAGCTCGATAACGGTTAAGTCGGTAGGGTTTGTTGATATACCATTGGGAAGGTGATTTTATTGCCTTTGCAATGAGCTTAAAATAAGCTTTCTGTAAGTAAGTTTTTCTGATAAAAACAATAACGTGAATCAAAGTCGTGAAATATTAATTGACCCTGTAGCTTCTAAGATTGTGAAAATAGACCCCCCCTCCAATACGATTTTTTGCTCAGTTCGACATAACCTCTCACCTCCGTAAATAGTTGCACTCAATTGCGGAACACCCTGAATATATGTATATATCTTAGGATATATGTTCCTAATATATTTGTACGATTTGAAATATTAGCTTTCAAATGGCATTGAAAGTTCATTCAATTATTATATTTTATTTTTTTTTTATTTTTTTATTTATTGAACTTTAATTTTATTTTAATTACTTTTTTTGAAATTTTTTATATAAGAAATAAGCTTTAATATGAAAAGAATATCAGTGATATTGAGTAATCCAACAATTAGTAATTAGAAAATTTAAAAAAAAAATAAAATTTAAGTCATTTTCAAAATGTTTAATAACTTTTAGGTTTCACATAAAAGAAAATTTCAGTTGGTTGTTAATCAAAAATCGATCATAAAAATTGGTTTATTATTTTTTGACACCTTATTATAATTGTTTAACTTTGGTTCAATCGTAAATTTACATCCACATTTTGCTTTTTATTTTTGCCTTAAAAAATAAAAATCAAAACTTACCAGTTATTTACTGCTCAAACAAATATCGGTCAGATTTTGCTTTTTATTATTGCCTTAAAAAATCATCTGGTATTTTTTTTTTTTTTAAATTTCGTCTTAAGAACAATAATTTTTTATTTATTTAGTTATTAAAGTTATCAGTATACAATAAGAAAAAGTTTCTTATAGTACTGCATTGAAATTAACATTGGTTAAAATAAATGTATAAATTAAATTAAATTAAAATGCCAAACTAAAACTAACATTTGTATGAATGATATGGTAAGTTTTGACGCAATAATAACAAAAAGTAACGAATAATGGAGTAATAAATTAAAAATTCCATGATATAAATAATTATTAATTTTAAACAACGGGATGTATCGAGGCGAAGATAAAAAATAACAGAGTTAAGATTTCGAAACATAGAGAAGATAGACTAATGAGAAGAAAGTAGATTTATTGATTTAACGAGCTAAAGTATGTAAAGATGGCATGTTTTAAGCTGGTTCGTGAGGTTATTTGTCTTAAGAAGTTAGGCAATGCATTCCACATTCTAATGGTGCTGATAAAAAAGAAGCTACTACTATTTAGAGAGTTCATTCTAGGAATAACAAGGTGAGTTGACCGTTCATACTGAAAAAATTGCAATTTTAAATAAACATATCCAGGACTTTGGGTGTGCATACGCTTGTGTTAAAATAAGATGTTGCGAATTTTTAAATACTCAGATAAACCACAGCCAAGAATACCATTACTTCAAGAATAGAAATATGGTCATAGCAGTCGACTCTATACACATACCTTGCCGCATTATTGAAAGCCACCAGCAATTTACGCTGTAATTGTGAGTCAAGCTGACTATAAACTACAACAAAAAATGTTATATGTGGCATGATTAACTTCACAACTAGTCTGCGACGCGTTTCAAGAGGCGTGTGCTCCAAAGAAGTGCGTAAGTAACGTAGAGTTCCGTATATTTTACCTATCGTGTTGTTAACATGGTCAGCACATGTCAGTCCAAGGTTTTTCGCTTTATAAACTAATTCAATTTGCTCCGATCCAATATACAGGGTAGGAATATCAGTAAAGCAACTGTTACTTCTCGAAAGGGAGAGTACTTTAGTTTTCAAGGGACTAATAAGTAACATGTTATTTACAGCCCAGTTATTTAACAAGGTCAAGTCAAAGTTGAGTCTATAGGTCAAGTCTTCTAAGAGTCCAGTAGGTCGAGAGAGATAGAGCTGAATGCCATCTCTCCAGCATAAGCATGAATAATTGCATATTTACAGACTGAAAAAACATCTTTAATGAATAAAGAGAACAATAATGGGTCCAGAATAGACCCTTGAGGAACACCAGTCACAACCGGCCTAAGCGACGAATAAGTGTTTCCTACTTTTACCCTTCGCATTCTCCCTTCCAAGAAGTTAGACACTAGATTAACAGCACTTGAACTAAACATAAAATGGTTTTTAAGTTTAAGACATAGAAGGGTATGATTTACAGAATCAAATGCTTTAGAGAAGTCGACAAGTCAAAGTAGAGTCAGAAAGTTTTGATCATAAGAAATTCTTATGTCATCAAGGATTTTAACTGCAGCCGTAGAGCAACTGTGACCCGCTCTAAGACCAGACTGCAGCGGCGATAACAACTTATGTATATTTAAGTGCTCTGAGATTTGGTTAACCATAATACGCTCCAAAACCTTTCCCAGCGCAGGCAGTATACTAATAGGTCTGTAGTCATTAGGTACAGAGGCAGAGGCTGATTTAGCCACTGGCAAGACCGTGGCAGCTTTCCATAAGTCAGGAAATCGGGAGCTAGTTAAGCAGTGATTAATGATATGCGTTTAAGGTGACAAAATATATGACAAAATTATTTTTATAAACTTAATCGGCATTCCATCAAACCCAACAGCATTTGAACTTATCTTCATTACACATTTACCAACATAATCTTCACTTACTGAGGCAAATTCAAAAGAAGGAGATGATGAGTTTGTAGCCAGTTTTGGCAACACACCACTTTGGACACCGTTACTAGAGTTGGGGCTTGCACTATCTAAAAAGAAGTTATTGAGCTCATTGGGATCTAAATTACACTCACTACTACTATCCTTTCTAAAAACTCTGTATCTTTTAATATTTTGCCACAACTATTTAGATTTCAGGTTAGGGTTCAGCTTTGAATTAAACAATTAAATAACAGCCAATAATTTTAAACATATAACTAATGTAAAAAATTGAGAAGATCAAACAAGGCTTATTGAAAGGATAAGCCATTAAATCGATTTTTTTACTTATAATATTCACTTCACTCCTATTATTGTAATTTATTATACCTATGTCAATATTTTTATGCTTCTAAAACAGTATTTTTTTTCTAAGTCTTATTCTGGAAATGTTTTTGTACAGTTGAATGATTTCGTTCAATACGATGTACGATATGAAATGTACGATAGCTGTCAAAATCTATCATTTGAAATTCACATAAATTCAAAGCTTATAATGTGAAAATGAACCGCAAACGTTTGCCCCTATCAACTTTTATCAATAAGCAATAATAAATCAAGCAGAAAAAGTGGAATCTTTGAAATACGACAAGCCTAATGTCTATTTGTCACAACAATGAGAAAGAGAAAGTAAGAAAATAAACAGAAAAAATACCCAAAAATAAGGGTGCAAAACCATTTAAACAATGTTGGTGTTCTTTGTAATGTATTTAGTTTTAAGCGTACATTGGAAGACAAACGATTTGTGCTAAATGCTTTTCATGCTTAAACTTGATATATGTTTGTAGAGCAGGCACGCGTACTGATGAAATAAAATGCACTACCCTATAGGAACAAACTAACTTGTTTTAAAAACAACTAATTAAGAAATAAATTTAAAATAAACCAGTATATGAACTACTTTGAATTATATTAAGGCGGCATCCACTTCAATTCTAAATAGTTTTTATTGCATTATATATGAAGTAATTGAAATACTACTTAAAAACAAGTAATTGATAAACTACTTTGAATTATATTAAGGCGGCAACAACTCTGATTTTGACATGTTTTAATTGCAAATTTTTATTAGATTACAAGTTTATATATATTTAACCATGTTATTTCATCAAATATTAACTTTAGGCCATCAGTAATAGTTTTCAATTGGATATTTTAAAGTAGTTAAAAACTAATTTAAATTTAACTAATTTAACGAGTAGTTAAAAATATATGCAGACGAAAGTCAATTGACTTATTTAGCGGACATCACCATACAAAATATGTTAGTTCGTTCTATGGGAAAAAGTCAGAATTTCAACTAGTTGTGGTTGACAAAAAACTACTTTATCAACTACTTTTAAATTAGTTGATTTTCCTACAGGGTACAGTGCTCAGATATACACAAATACGCTGAAAGAACTTTCAATATCAAATGACAAACAATGGTACACACCCTGCAGGAAAATCAACTAATTTAAAAGTAGTTGATAAAGTAGTTTTTTGTCAACCACAACTAGTTGAAATTCTGACTTTTTTCCATAGAACAAACTAACTTATTTTGTATGGCGATAACCGCTAAATAAGTCAATTGACTTTCGCCTGCATATATTTTCAACTACTTGTTTAATTAGTTATGTTTAAATTATTTCTTTAATAACTTTAAAAAAACCAATGGAAAACTATTACTGATGGCCTAAAGTTAATAATAGTTAATGAAATAACATGGTTAAATATTTAATAAACTTTTAATCTAATAAAAATTTGCAATTAAAACATGTCATGTAATTCAAAGTAGTTTATCAACCACTTGTTTTTAAGTAGTATTTCAATTACTTCATATATAATACAATCTAAACTATTTAGAATTGAAGTGGATGCCGCCTTAATATAATTCAAAGTAGTTCATATACTAGTTTATTTAAAATTAGTTTTTAATTAGTTGATTTTAAAAACAAGTTAGTTTGTTCCTATAGGGCAACGACAACAACAAGAGCAACAAAGCAATAGATAACAAATGGATTTCAGCTTGGGTATGTGTCGAAGTTTTGACTGCCCAAAAAACATAAACACGTAGTCGGATTCGTTTCGAATTCGAGACGAATACGAGACCTTGGTTTTGCCATCGTGGACTCGTTGCGAGTTCGAAACGAGTTCGCAAAAATGCAAATAAGTGAGTCCGAGAATATTTGGGTAGACATTTTCATAAGAGAATCTTAACAGAACTATGCGTGAAAATTATTGACATAAATAATAAGCATGCAACAATATCGTATAACATTATGTAATATAAAAAATTAATGAAAACAATACAAGTTTTTTTTTCCATATAAAATTTATAAAAAAAAAACTCATATAAATGAAATGAATTAACAACAGTTACTAAAAAAGCTTCTACACTATATGTTGCAGTACAAATGACGTGTCAAATTTTAAAAACGGAATGAAGAAACAAGAAATGTGGACGAAATAAAAATACATTTTTGACATTCCATTTGTATTTCCCCATGTGAATTTTCAAATTTTAAACATTTCTAATTTCATCTGATTTCCATCAATAAAATTCTAAGTTTGAAGAAAAATCTTTCTATATTAACCCTCCGATGAGTGAGAAGGTCCCTAGGGACCTTTTTGCCTTTTCAAACTGAAATCACTCCTACTTCGGCCACTATAACCCCCCCAAAGTTACTCTGTGTTCCAAGAGTATTTTGTTGCGCATCTTTTGGAAAATCAAGCCGATCGGATCATTACTTTAGGAGTTATTGAGGTTTTAGTGAGAATAGTACGCGGACGTGTGAATAGGTCCGTATGGACCTTGTACTGAATTTCACTAATAAATGCATGTTTTTGGGCATCATTATAATTTTTTTATTGTTTCAACACATAATTTACTTGTTCTGAACACAAAGACCTAAACTCAAAGACATTAGGGATGATGGTAAAAACAAAAAATTCTAAGATAAACAACGGGAGATAAACCAAGGGCAGAACGTAGTGCTGGATCTTGTGGAAAAATATTTAGATGCTGGCCGTACTATATACGCGGATAATTTCTTTACCACTCTTGACTTGGCGCGTATTTTGTTGAGGAGGAAGACCACATATCTTGGTACAGTGCGCTACAACAAAACATTCATTCCACAGGAGTTCAAGAAGAACCCGAAGCGCACCATCAATAGTACATTATTTGGGTTCAACGAAGGGGATATAGCGTTATGCTCATACGTGCCGAAAAAAAATAAAGTGGTGAACGTGCTCTCCACAATGCACTACACCTGCCTCGTTGACGAGCAAACCGAGAAGCGGAAGCCCTATGCCATATTAGATTACAACGCCAACAAATGCGGCGTTGATACCATGGATCAAATGCTAGGCACTTACAGCTGCAAAAGAGCAACACAACGATGGCCGTTGGCCATGTTTTATAATATGCTGGACGTCGCTGCATTTGCTGCTTTAACGATTTACAACGAAATGAAGCCTATAAAAAGGAGTGACAGACGGCGGTCGTTCTTGTTACTGCTAACGAAACAATTGGCCACACCAAATATCGAAGAACGTGCCCTGAACAACCATATAACCTCATATCCAAGGATACGCAATGCGATGGAAGCATTCGATGTCAGGGTAAGAAAAACATCTTAAAATTCAAGAATAGAATATATATTTATTTGGTTTTTAGTTTTCTTTTCATTTCAGGTATTACCAAGACCGATGGAAGGCAATGCACCGTCGTTTGCGGCTAGGTCAAGTAGACCGTCATGTCGCCTTTGCCGTTCTGAGTACGGGCGGCAGCGGAAAACGCGGGCACACTGCTTCGGCTGCGGCAACGCTGTTTGCGGAGAACATAGCACACTTTTACATCGCTGCAACACTTGCGCACAGGGCGGGGGACAAGAAGTACACGCTCAACAACAATAATTTTTAAACTTTTTTATAATAGTCTTAAGAAAATTCAAGCAAAAAAAAAAATTAAAAAAATTAAAAAAATTGAAAAAATTTAATGAATGAAAGAAATGTAGAATTTAGTTATAAACAATAAAAACAAAAAAAAATTTAAAAAAAAAATTTTTTATATGAAAAAAACATGATTTACAAAAAAGGTCAGTAGGGACCTTTTCACACGGCCGTGAAGTTCAGAACTGTCACTCATCGGAGGGTTAAAATATCGTCTTGTGCTGCATTTGAAACGTTTTCGAGAAAGGACAAATTTTGCGAATCAAATCCTTGAATTAATAATTATTGACATAAATTTAGAATTAAATTCTTGACATAAAAAACAATTATGAATCAAAAATTTAAAATTTTAAAAGTTTTTAAAATTTTTTTATAAGAAATTTATGATATAAAAAATATTTGCCGTATTAAGAAGTCAGATTCAATATGCATTCGAAACATTTAAAAGACCTTGGATTCGTCATTGAGAACTCGTCTCGAATTCAAAATGCATTTGCAAAAATGCAAATTAGCGGAATTGAGAATTTTCCGGTTAGACTTTTTCATATGAAAATCATACAAAGTTATGAGTGAAAATTATTGCTGTAAAAAACGAACATAGAATAATATGATAGAAGAAAAAAACATTTTCAACCTTTTTTCCTTTAAAAATTAGTAAAAAAATACATTTTTTTACTATGATAAAAAAAGGTTTTTTTTTTATATAAAATTTATAAAAATGAAATATATTCACTCAAATGATGTATTAAAAAGAGGCACCTTTTATCAAACACTTTTTCGTATTTATAGATTGGCTTCGTTATGATCGGCATTGTTATTAATTTTTTTCAATTGTTACGTTTCGTTAGCGATTAGTTTTTTTTTTAAATAGCAATTTATTAGCGATTTAGTTTGTTTCTTAATAAGGGTTCTTTAAGAATTCTTCTTTTAAATTAACGATTCATTGACGATTCTTTTTTATACAATACACGATTCATTAATGAATTGTGACTTCTTCCTCCGATAGCGAATTTAAAATGAACTTCATTAACGATTGATATTTCCGAGAATGCGGACTCGTTTCGAATTCTAAACGAATCCGTTTGACATATTGGTTGATAGTGAAGGCATGGATTTGCTTGTGTGAGTGTGTGTGCTTATATAGTTTCAAAAGAAAACTTTCTCTTGTTGCAACAACACCAGAAATAGTACGAAAGCACAAGCAATAAAAGCAGAGACACTCATGCTCAAAAGCTCTGTTATACTTGAAAGTTTTGCTTATTTTGTATTCTAAGTGTTGTTGCTGTTTTGTTGCTGCAGATACAGTCTATTACTTGCAATGTGATACTTTGTCTTAAGCGAGTTTTACTCAAACTGTTTCAATGCCTTTTTGTTTTCTTTCTGTGCTGTTTATTTTAATTGCTAGAAAGAGATGGCAAATTTATAGTGTTTTTTGTTGCATAGTGTGTACATTGTATTGAAATTGAGGCTTTGTGCAATTAAGTCAAGTAGCAGTAAACTTTTTTTTGTTGCAAAGAAATAAATTTGTGTAGCTTGCAATTTGATTCTCCAAGAAGAAAGCCATCGTAGACGAAATCAAAGTTTATTGAATTTAACAGTGGGTGCGTTGTTCTTTATTTTTCAAATAAAGTTTAAGTGTTATCTTTAGAAACCTAATCGTTAGCGCGTGAATGGAGCCATATCTACTCCATAATTAATTCATTAAAAACTTATATCAACTAGCTATCTAATTCAAATTATCAATTTCCGTTGAGTTCAGCTTGCTGAATTTTTAATTTCCGATATTTAGTTACTATAGGCCAGTGGTTCCCAAACTATTTTGGTCGTGGAACCCTAAAATGTTTTGCCAATGATTGCGGAACCCTAAATATTAAAAAAAACGAATTTTCAAAATTTAATGATATATTACATAAAACAAGTACTATTTTTATATATCAGATTTAATTGAATAAGATAAAACTTAAAAAAGCGAATTCATGGAAATAATTTATAAAAATACAAAACATAAGCCAAAATAAATGAAAAATCTTAAATGCGAAGAATGCAGCTGCTTTTTTGATTCTATTATTCTCCTAAAATTGGGCGCTATGTTTGATAATTGAACTCTCATATCAGGTGCAGCATCAAGTTTGTTCCGATATTTGGTTTTTGTCGCAACATATTTGGAAAACCCAGCTTCACACAAATAAGTGGTTGCAAACGGCAAAAGAATTCGAATAGCCTGTTTTGACAAATTTGGATATTCATCGAATACATCATACCAGAATATTGTTACTGAAACGGTTGCGAATTTGGCTTTTAATTGTGTATCCGAACTCAATTCAATCAAACTTTCATAATCCATGGAATGAAGTTCTTTTGGTTTTTCTTTTATTTTGAAAGGATTTTGTACCCAGTAATTATCTTGATTCTGTAGGCTTGGAAAGTAATTACTGAGTGATTGCTGTAAACTGGACAGATGTGTTTTTATACCATCACGAATTTCCATGTCTAAATCGACTTCAGATTCTTCAAGAAAATCATTAAGAGTCTGGAAACACTCGAAGTTATTTTTCTCCACAGCTGATATCCAATATTGTATTTTTCTTGAAAAGGCAACCAATTTATCTTTTGCTTGTAATATGTTGACTTGTTTTCCTTGCAGAGCCAAACATACTTCGTTCAATTTTCCAAATATATCAGCAAGGTATGCAAGTGTAGATAGCCATGTCATGTTATTTAATCTGTCTGATAATTCGAATTTATGACCAATAAAATATGCTAACAGTTCCTTTCGCAATTCAAATATTCGCACAAGAATTTTACCACGTGATAGCCATCTAACTTCCGTATGAAGAAGTAAAGTGGTGTGAAGGCTTCCCATATCTTCGCACATGGCTGTGAAAATACGTGATTGCAATGGTTTACTTTTAATAAAATTTATAATCTTCACTGCTTCGTCTAGAACAGATTTAAATGTCACTGAAATCCTTTTTGTTACTAATGCATATCTGTGAAGAATGCAATGAGTACTGTTACAGTTTTTTGCAACATTTTTAATCCGTGCTACAACACCACTCACTTTCCCTGTCATTGCTTTTGCCCCATCGCTGCAAACTTCAATACATTTTCCCCAGTTTATTTCATGCGTTGTCATAAAATTATCAATGCAGTTGAATATCTTCTCCCCCGTGGCGTTTATTTTCACATCTTCACATAAAAGCAAATCTTCTTCAATTTTTTTATTAAAATCATACCGAACAAAAACAAGCAAAATTGCTAACCCAGAAACGTCTGTGGACTCATCTAGTTGTAATACATAAGCGTTACACGCCTGCAACCGTGAAATAAGTTCTATTTTAATGTCATCGGCAATATTGTTAATACGCCTCTTAACAGTATTGTTAGAAAGAGACACGCTGTCAACTTTTTTACTATACTCTTCGCCCAATACACACGAAACGATATCTTGAACGCAGGGTTTAATAAGTGATTCACCAATAACATGTGCCTCGCCTGCAAGAGCAATTCGGTAAGATACTTTATAAGACGCTTCCGTAATCTTTTGATTATCTGTTTTGAATTTTTGTACCATAAAACTCTTGCAATTATTATGGCTTTCAAGTTTTCTTTCAAAAAAAGAAATATCTTTGCCTTTCTGGCAATCTGTTGGGTGATTTGTTTCCAAATGTCTCTGTAGTTTTGCTGGTGCTAAGGAGCTATTTGCCAATATTTTGTTGCAAAGTAAACAAACCGCATCTGGAGCCTCCTCGTCACCAGTACTAGTAAATCCAAACGACAGGTAACTAGAATCATATTTACGTCTTTTCGTTGATACCACCTGTTTAAAATTGGAAGATGGCAGAGTTGGAAGATAAGGCTGTAGCTGTACGGAACTGGAAGTTGATGGCATTGCGGGTTCCAGAATGCCTGTATCTGTAGATTCTGAGATTTCTGCACTACTACTAACAACGTCATTTTTCTTTAACGACCCATATTTTAACCATCGATCCATTATAAGGGCAATTCTTGTTTATAGAAACAAAAATGGTAAATATATTACATACTATAATAAATAAATTATAAAAACTATTTATAGTCCTACCTGATTTATAAAAGCACAAGAGGAATAAAAAAAAAATTACTTTTGTTTACTTAAAAAAATTCACTTAAAAAAAGTAACAGCCTTACGATCAGACTACGAAAATTAACTGATTTCTACAGAACCGTTCGCTGACTGGGTGTTATGGGAGTGCGCACACTAGTCGATCAAATAGTTTGCCAAACGTGAGCCATGATAATTTGCAAACAATATCGAACATAAACTCGCTTACTCAGCGAGAGTGAAACATTATTGTTTAGGTTTGTTTATTGTGTTTTTTGTTTATGCTTGTGTTTTCAGTCGCCATTTTTAAAAATTTTAAATTACATTTGGTGGTCGAATGTAAACTTTCCGAAAAAATGCTTGTTTTTTTAATAAAATAAAATTTGTCACGCGGAACCCCTAAATTATTTCGTGGAACCCCAGGGTTCCGCGGAACACACTTTGGGAAACACTGCTATAGGCTATACTTCCGGTTTATTGTTGCTGTTGCTGCTGCTGCTGCACTCTATTTATAGCCCATTCTCCTTTTTTGTTTAATATCTAAATTTATATCCGCTACACACACATCTAACGTCTACACACTAACACTCACTCAAAACACACACAGTTCACCAAACACATGTGTTTTTTTTATATTTATCCTGTCGCCACATTCGTCGCTTGCTGTGCCTGCTGTTAGAAACGAAAATAAATAATATCATAAATTTACGAATGACAGTCGACGCATACTTGTGCTTGCTTTAGATGATACGAGAGTCTGATTGTGAGTTAAGTTGAGTTATGCGGTTCACTTTGCTTCACGAAAGTAAAAGAAAGAAAAATACCAACATAGATAAGTTGAATTAAATAGACAACGGCGATAAAAATGCCGACACAAAATATATGGAACAATTTGACAAATTTTTGTATGCTTTTATGCTGTGTTGCTAGCAATAAAAATGAATGAAAAAAGTTAGGTAAAAAACACATATACGATTACCTAGAATGATTCATCAAAATAGTTTTTGGCGACTACTTAAAGCAGCTCTAAGCTACTTAAAGCATTGAGGAATCTGACAAAGAAATTGAATGGAAATAAAAATACTGGCGTTAAACATAACAACATATGTTTCAAAATGAGTTATTGGCTGTGTAATGCAACAGATTTTTGAATGTGAAATTTATTTTGAGCGTAATGTTTATGTGTGACCGAGTGAAAAGTGGTCATTTGAAGTGCTAGTGATAAAGTGTGATCGACTATGATCATCAAATAATATATAATCCAAAGTGATGACGTTGAAGTGTACATTTGTGAACCATTTATTACAAGCTTCATCCTTCATTAGATATCTGTCAAAATTTCAACCATTTATGTTAATACATTTACATGTTACAGTAATGGGAAGCAACCAAAGTCCATGTGTTTTTAAAAATGGAAAAACTTGAGTTTCGTGTTCTGATTAAGCTCAAGAAAACGAAAACAGAGGCCAAAGTGAAGCTAGATATGCTTTATCTGAACAGACTGTTTCTGAAGATGATTTAAAAGTTTTATCCAAAAAGACCGTTTTTGAAGATGAGTCAAAAGTGGTTTTCTGACTTTCGTTGTGGCAGTAAAAGCACCGATGACGCCAAACGGTCTGGACGTTCAAAAGCCGTCAGTACACCAAAAAACGTAAAAAAAAGATCGATAATATGACGACTCTAAAGTGAAATTGAGGAAGCAAACTCAGCCACAAAAATGTCGTATTGGTTTATTAAATATAATTCATTATATTTAGGGTATGAAGAAATTCTGCCCTCGATGAATATTGAGTTTGCTCACATAGGATCAAAAACGAATTCATGCTACGACAATTAACAATTACAGTTTTTCAAGCTTCAGCATATTAAAAATGTTTATTTTTATTATATTAAAAAACTAAAAAACAATATTAGATGTAACAAAAATTTTGTTTGTAGTGTTTTTAATATGCAAATAATTTAAATATAAATCCACAACCGATAAAATTCTTAAATATTCAAAAAAAATTACTGTTTCTTTTCATAAAAATTTATCTAGCAGAGTAATTATTTTACTATTAACATGAACTTATTTTCATGTGATATATTAAATAATAAATTGGGTATAATATACTGGTGCTGTGCAAAACCAGTATTCGAATTACGGTTTTTGAAAAATAGTCTGATCAATGAATCAAAAAAATTTTAATAAAAAAAATTTAGTAATTGTTATTGGAATTGAATCATGAGAATATGAAACTGTTAAATTTTTAAAGATCTTCAAATATTTTCTTTTGAATTTATTTAAATTGTCGAAATCATTTCCGAGAACAGTAATATTTTAGCCCTTAACGATAACTCGAACTAGGGTTCACACAGGTTCAAATAGTTGTACACAAGCTGGGGATCAACGAAAGCGTCAGATAGCCAAAAAGTAACCAAATCTAAAGACTAAAATGTTTTTTTCTCACGTTTATATGGAATGTCCATAAGAGTTGTGAATACAGCTTCACCAGCTGAACTTATTAAAAAATGTTTGCATTTTTCATAGCTGATTTTAATTTTGATTTTAATAAACTGCTAGGAATCTAACCTATTTTTACCGTTCACATTAATATTGTTGAATTAGTAAAATTTTTTCACAGACATTTTTACTGTTTGTGCTAATTTTCGGAATAATAATTTTTAAAAGAAATTAAAAATTCTCAATTTGGACCATTTTTCAACAAACTATAGGCAAAAATCCAGACACTTAGTACTCAAAATTGATTTGTAAAAAAACAAATCTCATCTCTCTTATGGTCATTTAAAAACAGGCATATTCACAAATAGTCTTAAATGAAAACGGATTTGCTTAAAAATGTTCATATCCTTTCTTTCAGTTATTACTGGTATCTACTTATAGATTTTTTATCAAAACCCCCCCTAAGGTAAATCCTGGCTACGGGCCTGCTTTGACTACATCAAAACTAACTTACGATTTGCTGAGTTCATTTTTTTTTTTTTTATAATTTGGAAAGAAAAAAAGCAATTAAATCTAAATTTTACTATCAATACAAAAACAGGTAGAACCCGCAGTAATAGAGATTGGGATAAACTAGTCTAGTACATCATACAAATCATACGTATATATAGCTCATACCACGTTTCTGTTTTTACCTTCAATTAAATCCTTATTTTGCAACACGATTCAACTGATCATATAATTTGAAATAATTTCCGGCAGATACAAATAAGACCCTTAATTTATATGCAGCGTTTGCTGACACGTTTATATTTAATAAACTACCTGCTACTTTTGCTGACTTTCTAATTGTATTTCAGTTCTTTTAGTTGCCAAGAGCGACAAGGTGAGACATCGAATAACGAATGTTTCTAACAAAATGCACCCAAACCAACTGATTCGTATAGCTAGATATTGAATCTTGGCGTTTATGATGCTCCACGAACACCGAAGTAATAAATATTAGCACAACACCTACCTCAACACAGATAAACATTAACACTGCACGTGTTGGTCGTGCATATGAGTGTTTGTAGACAAGACTCGAGTGCTGAAACACACGTACACACACTTACACATGCACACGTACTAAGGCTCAAGTATTTGTGTGTGTGTGTGATTTGGTATGTTAAGGAATTCACAAAACCATTTATCAGACTGTAACCAAGCAAGAAGCTCAATTCAGAAAACACTGGCGCCGGAAGTTCACTTTGTCATTGTCAGTGTTCGACGTTGTTCTGTCTGTTTTTCAGTTCATAAGCGTCCTTGCAGTTGGCTGCTATGCCTTTAAATGCTTAACTATTTTTTATTCAGCTGCGACTTTGTTTTGCTTTGCTTTTCCAACTACGAACCACAAACATCGTTGGTGGACCACCCACCAGTGCATCAGTTGAATTTTTCTGTTTACTTAAGTGAATTTTACTTTGACATTTTTGTAGAATCTTTAATTCACTTGAATCATATACATTTTTTATTTATTTCTGGCATTGAACAAATATTTTTTCATTGTGGGTGAGTAGAGCTTGCAAGTTGACGTAAGTGTGAGTGGAAGCTTATGCAATGCAGTCCACTTCATTGATAGAGGTTAAGCAGTACAGAGTTATAATATTGGAAAAACATTTAATGTTGGTTCAAATTCTCGCTTTTGCTATGGTAAAAAAAAAATATCATCAAATTGTAAATAACTCAGTTATCAAAGGTAATATAAAAGTTTAAAGCTTAAACTAAAAATAAGTGCTCACACTTTTTAACTGTTTTAGAAGTATTTATTAAAAATTTAAAATATTTGTACAATGAGTGACAAAAATTTTAAGAGACATCAAAAATTGTTTAAAGCAGTCCTTATTATCTTTTCAAAAATACCTCAAACGTCAAAGTTGAGCTAGTCTTGATGAATGTATGATTTTTCAAAAGTTAAATAATCTCGCTTCTTCATCCATTTTAACCAAATTTCTAAATGGTTAAAGAAAAGCTTAAGCATTTTTTTAAGTATGAATAGTATTTTTTTTTTCGTGAGAAGATTTAGTTATAAAATTTAAAGTAAAATCAAAGGCATATTATAAATTTATGCTTTTCTCCAAAAATATTCCAAGCTTTTGATTAAATTAAACAGCATTCATTTTCTTTACTTCAAGAAAAGTTATTATTTTATATAAAAGTTATTTTTTATATTTACTGTTGGAACACGTCCGCTTAACACTGTAACTTACTTTTTATGTCTTTAAATTAAATTTGATGTTCTGTGAATATTAATACATTCATTCAGCTTTTATACTATAAAAAAAAATTGCGAAATTTTTATTTAATATATATGAAATTTTCAAGGTTTTTAATATTGCCATGCAGATGATGTTCAAAGCTGCATATTGACCGAAAACTTTTCAAATATATTACATTTTTACGACTATTGGCACAAACGGTAAAACACAGCAATAAAAACTCAGTCATAAAAACATATTAATAATGGTTGACATGCTCACTACGTGCATAAATATGGTAACTTTCAATTTCAAAAAAAAAAAACAATCGACTACAAAATCACTACAAAGTAAAAAATAGTTTTAAAAATACTTTTCCTCTTAATTTCTTGGTCATATTTGAAAATTTATTTAAACATAATATTATATATGAAATCTTATTATTTGAATTATTTTCTTATTTGTTTTATTATCATAAATATAATAATTTCTTGATGAATACAAAAGCTTTTAAGGTCGGCGCTAATATAATCAGACTGTTTATCAGAAGCGCCAACTTCAAAGCATTTGTATTCATCAAGAAATTAATATATTTATGACAATAAAACAAATAAGAAAATAATTCAAATAATAAGATTTCATATATAATAATATGTTTAAATAAATTTTCAAATATGACCAAGAAATTAAAAGGAAAAGTATTTTTAAAATTATTTTTTACTTTGTAGTGATTTTGTAGTCGGTTGTTTTTTTTTTAAAAAAAGTTTTTATTTCTTCCTTTTTAGAGAATATGATAAATTTTCGAAAAAAGTGTATAAACAAAATAAATACAATTGTTCTGAAAAAATTTGTTCTTATATTGCCACGCCCCTTTTTTAAATAAGCGCCTACTTTCTTGAGCGTTATTCCCAATAATTGTGCCTACCCCTGTACTTTATTTCAGTACCCCAGCGTCAATATTAACTGAGATAGTGTTTATTAGTATTGCCACGCCCATTTAGCAAATAAAGCCTACTATATTGACCGTAACTTTTAATAATTCTGCCAACCCCTGTACTACAATAAATTTCAGTACGCTAGTGTCAATATTAGTCGAGATACAGTGTTTTTCTAATATTTCCACGCCCAGTAGTCGAATACCGCCCACTTTATCGACCGTAATTCGTACTAATAATGCCTACCCTTATACCAAATTGCAGTACCATAGTATCAATATTATTCGACATACACTCTTTTTCTAATATTGCCACGCCCATTTGTGGAATAACGCCCATTTTTTTGACGGTAATTTGTAATAATTGTGCCAACCCCTACACTAAATTTCAGTGCCCTAGTGTCCATATTGTTCGAGATACAGTAGTATCTTGTATTGCGAGATCTAGTAGTGCCACGCCCTTTTTTAAAATAACGCTAACTTTATTGACCCTAATTTTTAATAATTCTGCCTACCCCTGTACTACAGTAAATTTCAGTGCCCTAATGTCAATATTATTGGAGATGCACTGTTTTTCTAATATTGCCACGCCCAGTAGTCGAATACCGCCCACTTTATCGACCGTAATTTGTACTAATAATGCTACCTTTATACCAAATTACAGTACCATAGTATCAATATTATTCGAGATATACTCTTTTTCTAATATTGCCACGCCCATTTGTCAAATAACGCCCATTTTATTGACCGTAATTTGTATTAACTGTGTCTAGACCTACACTAAATTTCAGTACCCTATTGTGCATATTATTCGAGATACAGTGTTTTTATAATACTGCCACGCCCATTTGTCGAATAACGCCCAGTTTATTGACGATAATTTGTAATAATAATGCCTACCCCTATACTAAATTGCAGACTCTAGTCTCTAAATTATTCCAGATACAATGTTTTTTAAGTATTGCCACGCCCATTTGTCGATTTACATCCATTTTTTGCCCGTAATTTGCACATTAACATTAACCAAAGAACCAAAATCAAATATTTGTTACAAAAACAGTCTTTAATATTTTTATTAAAATATTTATTGAAATTTTATCTTTCGCATTTAGCACATTTCAGTTTTGAAACTAAACTTTTCAACTACAATGAAAAGGCAGTTTTCAATAACAACAAACAACAATAAAAATTCGCTGCAGTCAGCAGTATAAAATTTAAAAGCATACTTTTTGGCCATTATAATTTTTCTTGAGCATCAAAGAAAATGCGTTTTACTTTCAGCTATTTAAAGATACTAGAATCGCCAGTGGCCGAAATTCGACCATATAAAAATCGATTTTGTTTTCCTTTTTTTTTGAACGCACTAAACCATATTCTGAACAGACCAGCGGAGTTCTTTGAGAAGTGTCTGAATAACTCTCGCATTCTACTCTCCTCAAGTATGCTATAACAACGATGTTCAGCAGAGTTGTGTCGCTATGTATTTTTTTGTTGTTTCTCATTGTCCCATTGAGGAAAAAAATTAATGCCATTGTTCGAAAAATTTTTATATTTACTAACTTTTAAATTCGATTAATACTAAATTGAAACATGTCTACTTTTCAATGCAATAAAAATATGCACTTCTATTGAGACACCATTTTATTTTATTTTGTATCAGTAACGCTGATCGAGTGAGTCCAAAAAGCTAGGAAAGAAAAAACAACAACCACAAAGCTCTGTGGAAACTTTTGACTTTTTTTCACTCTCGCATTCTACTGTCAACAGAGCTGTGCTGTTTGAACAGAGCGTGAAAAGAAGTGAAAAGCTTCAACAGAGTTGTGTGGCTTTGTACTTTGTTGTTGTTTCTCTTATATGTGGGATAAAAAATGTTTTAAATGTTTGCCTATCTTTGCGGCAAAACATTTTAACTTAAATTATGTTGCGCACTTGATATGAACCCGAGCTTTCATATAATATAAGTTTCATTCGAAAATGTTGTCTTTAAAGTGGGTAAAAAACGTGTCTCATTTTTGTGTTCAAGTATTAATATACAGATAAATGTTCCCAAATATTAAACACAACCAAATTTTTCAAATGTAAGCATTGCAATTGCATGTAAATTGAAATTGCTATTGATTGCAACAATTTTTGTTTGGCAAAATAATATGGAATGCGATTAACAAAGACAGAGAAAGACAGATTGAGAGTTTCACTTAGGATACTTGTCTATCAAACTTTTAAAAGCTTCGCCTTTTTTTCATATCTCTCACATGGGTTGGTCCACGGCATGCTACACATACTTTTCTGTTTGCCAAGGCTAAAGGCAACATTCTTTCTTTTGTTTTCTGTTCAAAATTTGTTTTCTGCTAGTTGTTCAAAATGTTTTCGGCATCGGACCTTGAACATAATTAGTCGGTTGCCTGGAATTTTTGGATGAGAAAGAAGCTCTCTCAAATTTCAGTTTTTTTTTCTTTTACTCGCAAAATAACTAAAAATTTTTACGGTATTCCAAACTTGTTTGCACAACTTTTTTTTTGTTACTGCTCTCGTGTAAGACATGCAGAGAGATTCAAACGACAGCCATGGGTATGAGAATGCATACATTTATTTTAAAATGCAATAATCAAATAATATATTTAAGTTTTTTCATAAAAGGTAATACATCTGTGGTACAGTAATTTTCGAATAATATAAGTTTAATTTCCTTATTTTTATTATAAATATTAAAAAAGTGTTTGACAACATTTGATGTTTGTGTATTAATATATAGGATGTAGATAAGGAAATGTTTTAAAACATAGATTTGTGTATATAACTTTGGAGTGGTTTGAAATATTTGAAAATTTTTTCACGGAAATTATTTTTTAAGCTGTATAACTTTGTAAAAAACATAAAAACAGTATTTTGAAAAATTTAATTTTCATCAAAAAAATCACAGGGTTGATTTCCATTTCGATGATGGAGACACTTAATTGAACTATTTGTCAAAATGAAGCAATTTTTGCAAATAAATTATATGTCATATGAAATAATGTGAAAAAGGAAAATTTAAATTTTAAAAAAATTTACAACAAAAGCATGTTGTCTTTTGAGCAAAAATTTAATATTTTAGATTTTTTTTTAAAAACAACATAAATAAGTGCATTAATGAAATAACGGTAAATCTTTTCGTATTTTTCCGAAGTAATTTAATTGAACTCTCAGACAATGAAAATCGATTGAAAAATGGCTGAGATATTTGCTTGCAAATTGAAAACTTGAAATTTCAATTGTTTTGTTTTTAATTGAAATTGCGTTGCAAATCTACAGTTTTCAAAATATCGTAATAATTATAATAAGATTATCTATATCTATACTATTAATAAGTCTGTAGCCACTTTTTATGTTCACTCATCACGTTTAAACGACAACTCAGATTTTTATAAAATTTTGTACACATATTTATAGGTCAGCAGAGAGTGCAATAGGATACTTTATTTTAACCCATTAACAACCAATATTACTATATGGAAACATATGCGTCTCGAATTTTCATTAAATACTGCATAATATTTCAAAAGTTTTAGTGCCAGTTTTTTAAAAAAAGTAAAATTAGCATGCAATAATAACTTATTTCTGCTCAATGGCATACATAGTTTTCACCAAAATGTTGCTTCAAGTCTAAAAATGTCTGTTTTTTATGGTTTTCTTTCGGCCCTAATGGATTAAATTGCACTTCGGTTAAACGAGAACAAAATCAATAAACGCTTTTAAATTTCCTTCAATTTTATACCAAAATCATGTATGTAGTTTGAAAACTATGAAAAATTTTCTTTTATTCATTATTAGATATTAATTAATCTTTTTAGTATTAATTATAAGCTGAGAATGAGAGAAAAACGACTTGAAATTCACACTTTTAGCTTTGAAGGCAAATGTTTCAGTCAGTTTGCAATGGATTTCAATAATTTTTTTTGAAAAATGTTGTTTGTTAAAATATCCTTCAAACATAAGTTGAAATTTTTACTAAACCAAAGTATTAATATTTTTAAAAATTTTTTTAAAAAATGTTCAAAAATTTTTAGTTTAAGCCAAAAAATTGGATAAAAGTTGTTTTTGTTGTAAAAAAAATTAAATCCAAAATTTAGGTTTTCGATTTCCTATCAGATGATATAACAATCTTATGGTTAATAATTTGTAGTATTACTTAAACAATAAAAAATCGTTTTGGTAGCGAAAAATCAAGCCTACCCACTATCAATTTTTGAATGAAAACTTTTTGAAAACCCGGCGAAGCGGCGGGCTTAAGCTAGTATATAATAAGATATCATAATGACGGAATTTTTTTTAACATACTATCCGTGAAAAATATTAGCAAAAAAGTTTTCGGGTACCGTTCTTTTTCTCAACCCACGACTTTTCATACAAAAATCGTTGTACTGAGAACATCTATAGTTTTCATGATATAACAATAATTTTTGTATCAAAATAACGGGAATTTTTCAAAATTTACTATTTTTAAGCAATTTTACCATCACAATATATATTCACACTTCTTACATAAAAAAATGATAATTGTAGGGTAACCGCAAGAGATGGTGAAAAGTGTCTTGTATTTAAAGGTATTTTTTGCATATCTTATCAATGTCTAAAATTCCCTCTTACATCATGTTCTTCCATCTCTTACAGCTAAGCTTTTATTTAAAAAATGCTCTTTTTACGTTCATATTTCAGGTCGAAGTTCACCAATCTAAAATTCAATCATATTGTGCAGCCAGACCTTTCATCCGATACCTCATTCACCATTCTACCTCTTTCAACACCAAGGAAAAAGCTTATGTTAAATTGAAGAAAACCCTAGTATAATTTATAAGATGGCTTTGGCAGTTTTCAGCCTTATAAGTACTTCATCAAAACGCCTAAGTATTACATGTTGATTTGCCAATTTTTATTTGGGTGATAGATTTACCAAGTATTTGGTAATTTTTTATGCACTACTTTTTTAAAAAAAAATTGAATTTCAAAAATAGAACTTTTTATCGGGATTTGGTTTTTTTATTTTCCTTTTTTTTGAAGCTGCCGCCTCTCGTTCTGTGATTTGCTTGATTGAAATTGGCAACAACACAAATTTTTCTTTTATCATCACTGTTGTTTTCTTAGTTTCACGTCACTGTTGACAACACCTCCTTCGAGGTTGTGAAGGACTTCGTCTACCTCGGTTCCAGCATTAACTCCACCAACGATATCAGTAGAGAGATAAAACGAAGGAAGATAAACGAATCTTGCCAACAGGTGTAACTTTGGGCTCAGTAGCCAATTGAGAAGCAGAGCCCTCTCTCGACGAACAAAAGTCACACTCTATAAGCCACTAATCATGCCCGTCCTGTTATATGCAGCACAAACCTGGACGTTGAGCAGCTCTGATGAAAAGATTTTAGGAGCGTTCGGGAGAAAAATCCTTCGTAAAATCTACGGACCAATCTGCGTCAATGGCGAGTACCGAATACGATGGAACGATGAGCTGTATGAGCTATACGCCGACATCGACATAGTAAAGCGTATAAAAATCGAGCGGCTTCGCTGGCTAGGTCATGTTGAGCGGATGGAAGACGACGCACCAGCGAAGAAAATATTCGATTCGGTACCCAGCGGCGGACAACGCAGAAGAGGACGACCGCATCTCCGTTGGAGGGACCAAGTGGAGGACAACCTGACGAAACTTGGAGCTTCCAACTAGCGCCAGCAAGCGCAAAACAGAAATGGCTGGCGCAATTTCTTACGACAGGCGGAAACCGACTTACGGTTGTAGGCGCCATCTAAGTAAATAAGTAAGTTGTTTTCTTAGAAATTAATGACCTTTCTTTTATAAAAGAACATAAAAAAAAATTTTACCCTCGCATGCCGTTGGGATTCGAACCCACACCAGCCGATACCACTGTATATGAAAACACTATACTACGCATTGAGCCAACCTCCTTCGTTACGCGGAGTGATTTATTCAATATTATTTACAACTGAAGCTATGCTGCAGCATAACACAATAATCTATTAAAATATTTTTGTTGTATGGCTATAAACAGAATACTGCGACATACTGCATCTGTTAATACAGCATCTGTTAACATAGCTGCAGTTATGTCAGCAAGTAGTAACAAGGCTGCTTGGATCAGTGGGTAGAGCTATGGACTAGCACCAAAAGTTACAGGTTCAGTTCCGCACGGCGGGCAAAGAACATTTTTTTTCTTTTTTTCTCTTCTTTTCTTTTCTTTTTGGTGATGAAATGTAATAAAATTTACTGGTGTGAATATTAACGTGTGTTTTTTAATTTACTTTATGTTATTTTTGAATTTAAAAGTGGTTTTATTACAAAAAAAGGACCATTAAATTATCAAATCTATCCTTCTCTCGTGTGTCTAATGACGCAGCTGTGTTTTGTTTTTTTTTTGCAGAAAATAGCTCAAAACTATGCTTAAGCCATCCATGGATTTTGGGCTTAGGTGAACCAAATATTTTTTTTTTGCAAGGTATCGAAGTATGTGCTTGCAAAGCAATGTATTAAACAATTAATTGCTTAGGTGAATAAGCATAAGTTTATAGTTCCCATACAACTCTCTTTACCCAAGCCGACTTAGGTGATTTACCTTTTGCTTTTTTCTCGGTGTAGTCCTGAGATCTCTTATAAACTTTCAAATGTTTAATTGTTTCGGGTCAGAGGTCATAAATTTAAAATCTAACATGATTCGGCACATCTATGGTGCAGTACCTTTCGAATGTTATACGTTTCATTGCCTTTATGCTAAAATAAATATTAAAAAAGTGTACGACAACATTCGATGTTTGCGTATTAATATATAAGATTCTAAAAACATTTCATGGCAGGGGAGGTTGAATATTTGAATAGTTTTGAATGAATAATATTGCGAGTTATGGATTTTAAAACGTTTTAAATGCAAGTAAAATAGATTTAATAAACACTTTTTGAATAGAGTTGTTTTTATTGTGAACACCTGGAACACAGACGTTTTGATAATGACAAAGGAACGTTGAATAAAAAACTTCTAAAAGCTTTTATCTTGATTCATGGATTTTATAACTAACCTTTATCATAATTTGATTGCTTAAATATTTATAAAAAAAAAAAAATGAAGATTTCCTTAACTTTAGAATCAGAATAATAAAATATTTTTATTTATTTTTTAAAAAGAAATTTTCCAGTCAATAGTAACATTTAACTTACCATTTTCTTATAAGCAGATTATTTATTTTAAATTAGGCAACTTCTAGTCCAAATATCTAAGGTCAAGTTGACAGAGTTAGTAAAAAAAAGAAAACACTCTGTTTTACATATATATATATATTGACTTTAAATCATTTCCATTTATTGAGTTTTATTTCATAAAACTTTAAATATACTTATTTTATTTTCATATTATATTCACTTGTTTTAAAGACAGAATTCATAACTCTTTTACAATTGCTTCTTCTTAAATCTACTTTTTGGTTTTGCTTTTGTATTATTACAGTTGAAGTTCTTGAAAATATCTCATAGATCACAATACTTAAATGCAGATATTCTAATTTTTAATTAATTTTTTTATAACACTTAAAATTCTGAATGCATTCCAAAGAATTCAGAAAAGTTTTTCAAAATTTTGCACAGTTATGAATAAATTAAAATCTAAAGGGCAAAATAAAAAAAAAAAAAGTGACTAGTGAAACAATTTGTCTTATATTTTTCATAAATTGTATTCCTTTTTGTGATCACATTTGAAATAAAACCTTAAAAGATATTTCAGAACTATTTCTGTATATATAAAGTTTACTTTTAGATTTTAAGCAAACTAATTATTTTAATTGAATTAAAATTGAAAAATTTCACTCAATAGTTATTATTGAAATTTTGCCCAATAGATATTAATATTTTGTAAATATTACGCTTAAATATGTTCCTTATATTTTTCTCTTATACTGCAATTTAATGAGTTTCCATTTTAAATTATTTTATGATAATTTTTTTTTCACACAAACATGTAAATTTATGCTATAAATAAGTTATTTATTATAGTTTTCTTATACATATATTTCTTTAGTTTCTATTTAGTTACATTAATTTACATTTAGTTTTTAATAAGTTTTTTATCACAGAGAGGCGTGACTATCATTTGAAGTTCAGAACAAAAATCTTAACTTATAATATTTTTTGGTAAAAATTAATAATATGCTAAATAAATTTGTATTTATATTTAAGCAATTTAAAAATTAAACTAACTAACATGGTTTAGAGAGGATTTGTTTTTACTTATGTATGTAGTAAATTAAATAGTTATTATGTATTTATATTTTTGACATAAATTTGACTATTTGTATATATATTTTTGGTATTTGTGAAAAATGATTTCTTAAGAAATACATTTGCGATCAACTGAGTTAGTTTTATGTGTGCATAAGTTTTAATTTTTATTTTTTATTGGTATATGAAATTATTTAAATGCTCACAAGAGTTGAGCGAAAAATTGTCCTTAACTGATCTATGATCTAGGCAAGGCTTAGTCAGAATATTCAGTTTAATAGCAGAAGTAATGAGAGCAAAAATCTAAAGAATTGTATTTTAAAGCTTTTCGAAATTTTTTATATGCTTTTTAAATGAAAAACTTTCTAAGGAGTGCGCACGTAAAATATGTAACATTGAAAAATAAAAAAATTAAGTAAACCATGAAAATATATTAAAAAATAAAAGCAATTTATTAAACTTCATTTCATGCTAATTGTTAATGTAAATACAAAAATTTCAAAAATCTTTATTAAAAGCAAAATTTTTCACTTTTACCGGAACGCCTTCCATCAAGGTCTTTATGGTACATTCAGGAATTTTTTTTGATGCTAAAGTCCACTTTCTTTTAAAATCTTTAAGGTCCTTAGACACTGCTTTTGTCTCCTTCATTCTCCTTTTTATGAGAGCCCAATATCTTTCTACTGGTCTAAGCTGTGGACAGTTTGGTGGATTTGCCTCTCTTGGTACAATATTTATGTTATTTTTTGAGTACCACTCTTGTGCTATTTTTCCATAATGGCATGACGCCAGATCTGGCCAAAAGTAGTTAGACACCTTGTGTTGATTTAGGAATGGTCGCAATCTTTTTTGCAAGCATTCTTTTATATAAATTTCCCCATTTATCGACCCGGATGTCACGAATGGCTGACTTCTTTTGCCACAACTACAAATTGTTTGCCACACAAGAAATTTTTTCGGAAACTTGGTTATTTTTTGGGTCCTGTACGTCTCTGCTACATTTCCCCGGCGGTCTGCTACATAATAGTCCTGACCTGGAAGCTGTGAAAAGTCTGCCAAAACATATGTTTCGTCATCCATGATGCAACATTGAAATTTTTGAATAAAATTTGAATAAAGTTTTCTCGCTCGTTTTTTTGCCTCGGAATTTTTTTTTGCATTCCGATCGGGGACTTTTTGGACCTTATATGATCTTAATCCAGCGGTTGTTTTCACTTTTCGGACAAATGCTTCTGAACAATTCGCGATAAGAGCTGCTTTCCTTCCTGATGTGTTCGGAGCCTTGCTTAAGATTCCTAAGACTTTTTTGGCCTTTTTAACATCTCCAGATCCATATTTTCTGCCAGATCCAGGCTTTCGGTCAGCACTGATGGTTTGCTTAAAGTTTTTTAAGACGCGGGAAACAGTTTGTCGGGAGACTTTAGCTGTTTTTGCTATTTGTTTAAAATTCCAATTGGGATTTTCTTGTGATATTTTAAGTATGGTTTTTCTAACTTCTTTTTGACTATCCATTTTTCACTATTACTGTCACAAAAATGTAGAGAAATGATTTCAATTATAACTAACATTAAATACAATGGTATTGCCATATTTTAATTTTATTTCTCACGTTTGTAAAATAAGTAGTTAGCAAAAACGTATGTTACAATTTTAACGTGCGCACTCCTTATGTATATTCATCTTCAGACTATGTTTATAATAATCACTTATCTTTTGAAGCATCCTTAAAAATTGTATTGAATATCCTCTAGAAACTGATATAATTTTAGCTTCTGCTGCAGTCATTTTTTTTTGTATTTTTATTTTTGTAATAATTTTAAGCATTTATTTTTGGAAACACTTAATATTGATCCATCCAATCCAATTCATCCAACTACTACACAGCGTTTAACTATTAAATATTTACAGAAAAAATTCTATACACATGTTGTGATACTTCGATTGCAAACGTATCCACATTGAAACTAAAAGCAAAAAAAAATCCATCAATGTTCGATATTGAATTCGTTTTCATCGCTTGCTGCCTCCATCCATCTATCTTTGTTGTTGTTTTTTTTTTTCTTATTCTTGTTTTTCTGGTAGCGTTTTCATTGTGTTATCCTTACACAAGCATCGTATTTAATTCCATCAATTTATCTTTTTTATTTGACATTCTCTCTTTTCCATTACATACGCTACACATGACTGGCCCGTATGTTACCCATTACTTGAGCCCGCATGTTTCTCACATGTTAAGTTTATCAAAAGCTTTTATACATTTATCCTTCATTAATTATGCATTTACACGTAATTCATATTATTTCAACCTCTTGGTCATTACATATATACATATTTATACAGATGCTTTAAACTATCTTTCTCAGTTGATTTTTGTTTTATAACACTTTTATTAAAAATTAACATCACATTTCTGACATTTGTCTTTGTCTCTAAGATTCTAGCTTTATGGGTCAACATGGGTGTATTTTGCTTTATTTAATTTTTTTTTTTTTTTTGAGCTCTGCTTTTATACGTTAGAAACAAACCAAAGATAATCATAATCAGCTTACAGAATCTGTTTCAAGTATTCGTGTCACCAACTGAGATCTATTTTACGCCAGTGAACTTTTTTAATCTGTATTTTTAATGCCCGGATGATGTTACTATATTTCTTCATAAATGATTTAGATAAAAAAATCGTATTGGGGATCACATAAGCCACACGATACAAGCTATACAATTCTGTGCAGCTGTTCATGATAAGTTGTTAAGTGTCGAGAACAGGAAACGAAAATGGACGTTAAGCATAACGTCCCAGCAAGAAATGTAATGCCTAATCAGGCTAGAATTCAGGCATGACCGAGGCCTGACTTTTCCTTAAAAACAGCCCTGAATTTATCATACAAGGTCCACCTCTTCAGACCTGATATTTGGTTTAACTTTTCTTAAATGTTTATCTGTGATTTCTGGTCTGAATATCAAATTTTATTTTAAATTCAGATACGAAATCTGGCCTGAAAATAAAAAAAAAATTGTTGCTGGCCTAATAAGATTTTGCTCTCACTTTGGGGGTTGTTTCTAAGATCCCAAATAACAAAATTTACGCGTATTTAATTTTTATATGCACGTTTCTGCTCGCCTATCCAAATTAAGACTTTCAGGAAATGTAATTTTAATGCTTTATCAATTTTTTCTCTAAAAATTTAACTATTTAAGACAACGACACGTTTGGGACATCTGAAGAAGAAAGCTAGTATTTTTTTGTGCCCAATAGAAATTTGTTTAGGTAATACCTGTCGTTAATGACAGGATTCTGAAAATACGAGTTGTAAAAAGACGACCGTTTATTGTATGAAAAGTCGCTCAAATAATAAACAAAATATATAATAAATTTAAATTGGAATTGAATGAAAAATTTTAAAACAACTAGCAACAACTCGTTTCCAACTACTCGCTTAGAAAAAAACACAGCTAATAATAAAATAATTTATTTTCATATAAACTTTAAAAAATTTGTTTAAATCTAGACTGCAGAGAACTTAACCTCACAAGTATATAGATCCATATACTGCCGGTGGGCAGTCAACAAAAACTAATGGGAAACCTTTCAAAAATCTTGACTTCAAAAACGATATTCGTTTGATATAAAGTTGGACTAATTGCGATGAATTTGGACAGGTTCCTTCAATCAGACTTTTCTCTTTAAGAACCCAATAAACATTGTGGCGAGGGGTGATTCGTTAACGAATCGCTTGTGAATCGTTTTTTTAAAGTTTTCGAATAGTTTCATACCGCCTTCATCAAAAGTTGGCTTGATGCTTAAAGAAAGCACCGATTGAAATCACGACTTCCTAAACTCCCTTTAAGTTGTTTTGAAACAAAAACTTTTCAATATACAAATTTTTTTAAGAAAAGTATTTTTTATTAAATTTCTATTGTGAATACGTCATGTAAGCGAATATTTGTTTTTTAAATTTTATGTTTTTTTTTTTTAATTTCAAGTAAAAAAAAGACATAAATTTACATAAATTTTAATATGAAAAAAATTTTGTGAAATATTTTTTCTTCTGTTATGTTATTTCGTGCTTATTCTTTTTATAAATAATTTCTACTTATAATTTGTTCAAGATATTCATATGAATAAGTTCTCGTTAACAAATTGCTTTTTGCTGTTTTGGCGACTAGTTAACGAATTGTTTTTTTTTAGTTTTGGCGACCCGTTAACGAATGGCTTTTTTGTGTTGTGACGAATGTATAACGAAGCCGAAGAAAAGTTGGTCAAAACATGATAAAAAAAAAATAATTACGAACTTTTGAAAAGCCTTCTTTTAAAAAATACTTAAATAACAAAAAAAAAAAAAACGGGGAAAAAAATTTTTTTTTAACCAATTTGGGGTTCGAACCAGAGATCTGCAGCAAGTCATTATAAACATAGTTGACTCGAGTATATACGCATTAATTTGGCTTCTACTTCATATTCAGACTTATCAAAAATGTTGAAGCATTCATAACACGCAACTTAAATCCAATGCTTCAAGAGTCATACTCTGACTCACAGTCGAACGTAGTCGGAATGATTCTAACTTCATTTCAATAAGTACAACATGTTGTGAACAACATGCACAAGCACTTCAAAGGAATGATGTGTTTTTCAGGGTTACCAGCTCTGGTATAAATTAAGAATTTTAGTTTGATAAATGCTATTATTGAATTGTTCTAATGCTATTGACTATATATATTTAAATAATGTATTTTCTTTTTTTTATGTGAATATACGTGAAGTTACTTATATAATTATTTTGCTGAATTTAAATAAACAAACTTTATTAAATTGAAATTTATTTTTATTATTTCTTTTGGAGAAGTTCCCTTTATATACAAGGTGTGTTATTTTACTTTTACACCATTTCGTGAAACGCACAGCGAAATTCTATAAAAAAGTGTTTACTGCATCTTAAAATCCAATTAAATGTATTTCGTTATAAAAAATTCTATGGTAACCCTGCTTCTCTTCTAACAGCGAGCGTAAGTTCAAAAACAGCCACTGCGCTTGACTGGAAAAAACCGCACGCATTCCTAATGAACTATGGGACTTTAGCTTGAGCTATGAGTACTTTGTTTGAGCTATGGGTTTTCGGTATGATTTATAACAAGTTCTTTGATGTTGCAGAGTATTTGGTAGACTTTGACGTTCGATTGACGAATCAAACATTGAACTATGATTTTCTTTCTGTAGCAAGAGTGCTTCGAGTAGTAGTGGTGGTTTTTGTTTGAAGTGCACGCACTACAACTCGGTTTTGCATGAATCACTATAAGTCGCAAAAACGTGACTCGTTGCAGATCTCTGGTTCGAACCCATGTCCGCGAATGCTAGCTTTTATTATCAAGCAAATTAAGCAAGAGATATTCAGCATCTGAAATAGCCGAGTGGGTAAGGTGAAGTACTAGCATTCATATGACGTGGTTTTAATTCTTGACGTGGTAAGCTTGAAATTAGTTTTTATTTCTTTTTTTTTTATTTTTTTATATGATTCGTTATCGAATTGCTTTTTTTAGTTTTGGAAACTCGTTTAAGTATTGCTTTTTATAGTTTTGGCGACTCGTTAACGAATTGCTTTTTATAGTTTTGGCGACTCGCTAACGAATTGCTTTTTTCGATTTTAACGTTTCATTAACGAATGAGGAATTTCTCCCGCTTGCAATATTATAAATGAATCTCTACTAATAATAGCTAATGAATGAAATGTACGAGACTGCGATTTGTAAACGATAACATTTGTGAATCATTTTGTTTGTTGGGAAGCCTCAGTTTTTGTGCATATGTATCAGAGACTTGCATGAATTAATTCACCAAGCGAATACACACTGCTTCTCTGGTGTAGGAGTAGAATTCAAGCGAATAAATGTAAGCAACAGGTTGTGTAGTGCAGACCAAGGACGATGTTTATGGGCTTTTCGGGTCCTTTTCAATTGCAAAGGGCGCGAAGCCCTTCCTATTTATGTTAGGCCCTTTTGAAAAATTCTACCAAAAAATAATCCCAGTTTTTAAAAAGAAAAGTTAGCTGGGTAATGTATGGTAACAAATGTGTACTAAGGTAAAAAATTGGTGGTCGCCCAAAAAATAATATAAAAAGTACCTCAACGAAAAATTACCGAAAAAATAAGAGAAAAAAATAAGTGGAATTTCGCCTTCTGTGTGGTAAATAGCCCTAAAGTAAAAAGCAAAATTTTGTCGTAAAATGTGAAAAATAGCCCAAGTTTTTTGCTCAAATTTTTTATATGAAAATTAACCCAATTTTGTATGGAGAACTTTTACGTGATATTTCATTTAATTTTATTTAAAGGCGACATTTCCTACCGCCTTTCAAATTACTCTTAGTAAAATAAGTTCTGTTATATGCAGCCATGGTCACATAGCAATAGCACATTTTTTAGTAATCTAAACAACATGTTTAGTTTGTTTTCCGAGTTTGGCTTAGATGAAAAAAGCGAACCCTAAAGGCTGCATCGTCATTTTGGCAATACTCTAACATAAAAATTAACCGTAGCTCGAGCCTTAAAAAAACTTCATAATCCTAGCTATGTATCATATTTGATACATACTACAGTTCATAGGAGAAAATAATGTGTAGCGACATTTTTCTTTCAAGTTTTAATTTATTTATTTTTATTGATAAATTTCATGCAAATATATTTCAAGTTATTACATTTTTAGGTGTTACTAATGCAATTTGTGCAAATATTTTTTGTATGTTTGTCATATGATGCAGATCGACGATGTCCATTTATTTTTGTTTTCGCCAGAATGATAGCAATTTTGACACCTTGCGCGGATGGGCCAGCATCATTATCATTAGTATCGTTGATATTTTTTGTTGAGAGTTTCGAAAGCAGCATCACAGATAATTCGTTTCTTGGGGCTTTTTTCCGCTTTTCCATATAGGGCTTTGCCAACGAAATTGCCAACTCATGCAGAAAACATTTACGTTTTGTGTGCTTTTGAGTTTGCTTCCAATTGGGGTCGATTTCATTGAATAAAATATAAGAATTCAGAGCAGAAATATCGATTATGTTGGAGAATACCGCCATAGTCCAACGATTATTTTTACGTTTGCAACTGTAGCAACTCAGCATTTTGTCAACCGTGTCCACGCCTCCCTTTGTTGAGTTATAAAAAGAGACTATTTCGGACAACTTTTTCGGATCATTCGCAATTTTAGGTGCGTGATGCATTGTGCTCATGACAATGGTACATTTGTTTTTATGACTGATATACGAAACGAGACTGGTATCAGGAGTGAAGGCAAAAGTTGATTCGTATCGTGGAATTTTCTTGCAATTCAGTAGCTTTGGGGGAATAGACCTTTTATTTTTGCGCATAGTTCCAACCATTGTCATATTCTTTTGCAATAGTTTTTGGCCAAGGCTGTGTGATGAAAAAAAATTGTCCATAGTGACATTATGCCCTTTTAATCCCTCAACTAAATCTAGAACAACTCGTTCTCCTTGATTCTTCTCAGGATTTCCTGTCACGCCCTTTCCAAAGTATGGCTGTATTTTCCATACATAGCACGTGCTTGAATCAACAAGTACCCAAAATTTCAAACCATATCTCTCTGGTTTTGACGGAATATACTGGCGAAACTTACAACGACCATGAAATCCCAATAATTGTTCATCTACAGTAACGGACTCAGTAGGATTGTAGAATGTAGGAAGCCGTTCAGACCATTTCTCCCAAAGGTTTCTAATTGTTGCAAATTTGTCATCATTTCTTTGAGCACGTCGGCTAATAACATCATCAAAACGAATGATTTTGTGAATATATAAAAATGTTTTCTCAGACATGATGGCCCGAAATATTGGACGTCCATAATATTCATCAAACAAATCATGCAAAGTTTCATGCCTGGATCTGATAAACGTATAGTAGTTGTAAATGTGTATTTTTCAAAAATTTGTCTGTTCTTTTACTTACTTATACACACCGGCCAGTATTAAAACGGCTAAGTAGGCGTGAAATGTAATCGTCAATTTCGATATGATTAGAACTATGTAAATACCTTCCGTACTTGTTCGAGTTATCGATTACAATTTTTGATAATGACGATGGAAAAAGTAATAGGAATGAATCCCGAATGTTGTTCACCCGGCTTGATGCAAATTTTGTTAATCCTAAAAACAAGTAACCGTACTTCTTTGCCACTTTAACATTCAATAATTACCAACCTGGGCAAATTTAGGACACTTTCTTTACCCAAACGACCAGTGGCGTAAGGCTCGCTACTCCAAAAAGTACCATCTTTTGCAACATATGTGGGATCATGACCTGAACTACTGCCAATAATATCATCCAGTACAGATAAACAGCTTTCATAAGAACTGCTTTCTATTTCAGTTTCAGGATCAGAACCATCTTCATCCTGTGCACTCTCATCCTCTTCACTCTCATTCATAACTTCATTCACTAGTTCCTCCAAAGTCAAACACCGTGGACGCGCCATTATTTTGAATATGTTAAATATTAATATTAGAAAAAAAAGGGCACCAACAAATAAAAACACAAAAGATATCAAAAATCGCGCCGTAAATCACCTGCTCCGCTGCAGAAAACGTTTGAACTGCCATATGTATCATATATGATACATAGCTCGAATTATGAAGTTTTTGAATTTCTCATGGCCTGCTTAAATTTTTTTTCAAAATATGAATTAAAATAACGGCAATGAGAAAATAAACAAAGTCACAAAAAATTAGGTTCCTAACTTTTTTATTTAAACAGTTATGATAATATAAAAAACTAAATGTATCATATATGATACAAGGCTCGATTAACGGTTAATCTATTTTATCAACAATTCTGATCAGTGGTCAAACTCCACACTCAGAAAATGAAGCCAGTACCATTTCTCTACACTCCGATGAATAGTAGTGGTGGTGTCTTTTTAATTCTTTTCTTGGCGGTATAGGCGAAAAAAATTTGTTTTGTCATTATATCCACAGTGGTTTTATTTCATTTTCTTGTTGTAAAATTCTTTATTCTAAAATTGTAGGCCATTTATGGAAATAATTTTTGTTAAATTTTTAAGTTATGTGTTTATATAACTCCAATAATTTTTCAATTATATAAAGGTTATATAGGTGATTGATACTCTATATAGGGTATTGTAGTTGTTAGTTGTTTTTCCTTCAGTTGTTTTCTTCGGAAAGCAACATTGACCTTGAGCTCGATAAAATATAACCTTTAATAATTGAAAAATTATTGGAGTTATATAAACACATAACTTACAACTTATGAAAGAAGGTCGTAATTAATTGTACAAATAAATGTTTGTTAAATTATTTTTTTTACTGCTCTATTTCGTCCCGCTTCATTGACTCCTCTAAAGAAGTCTGGCCTGAGAGTCTGCATTAAATTGCTTATACAAGGTGAATGTTCCCGATTTGATGTTTTCTGTGGGAATGCTTTGTAATTTTTTATTTTTTTCTTTATCAAATTTAGAATTGAACTTATCAAATTAATGATTTTGTTATACATTTGTCATATTTTTGGCATCTTTTTGATTTTTGCAAAATGTTTGTGAAATAAAATCTATTTGAAAGAATCACCTTAAACTATTTTACTTTTGCCCACAATTTTTGATTGAAAATGGAGATTGATTTAGTTTAATCATTTAAATTAAAATGTGCGATTTTGTGATCATCTAAGTATTTCCATGTTTAGGCTAAGACAATTCAAGCGAAACAAAACACACGAAAAAGTTCAAGTTTTTTTGATTTTCCGAAACTGTTAAGGTGAAATAAATATTTTTCACAAAAAAAAAAAACTAACCTTTTTATGCAAAATGTGAAATAATCTGGAATTGTTGAGATTATTAAAAAATGTCCTTTTGTGTGACCATGGCCGTATATCCAAACAGAAAGTCGTCCACTGCTTAAATTGCCACTGCTTAAAAGTTAGAACCCTGTTAATGTCAAAATGGCTAGTTTTTGTATGAAATTTGTACCTTTTACAACTAAGCCAACTTCATCCCTGGTGCAGAGTAAATCTGCGCAAGAGATTAACTACTTAATTGTTCTCTGTTTTCTTTCCATACGCTCTTGCACTAAGCTTAGCTTGCGAGCTTCGCATTGTTTCAGTTTGCTCTGAGTATTTATTAAACTACACAAATATTAAGGGATGTGTTTCAGTGAATGGAATAACTGTTAAAATGGTCGTTTTTATAAGGTGATAACTAAGCATTCAAGTAGACGTGAATAAATGTATTTATTAAAGAAAAAAAAAATACATTAATAGTCTTTCTCATAACAAGAGATATTTGCGATGAATTGATTTTTTGTTTTATTCGCTACCTCGTAGTTTCTTATTTGAGCATAAAACAAAGAGAGTGTAAGTAAAGGTATGAGCACAAAAAAAAAGCGATAAGTAAACCGTTTTTCTTCTTCAGCAAGCGAATATATTCAAGTAAGTGAAAAAACATTCTCATGCAAGGCTCTTATATGTACATATGTACTTTAAACCGTTTTAGCATTCTATTATCTGCCTCCATTAAGCACAAGCTTAATTTAAGTTAAGTTGATTAAGGTATGAGAATATGTTTATTAAGGATAGGGTAGCCTATGGTAAGTATGGAAATGTGTAGAACAGAAGTCGTATAGCTTTTCCCCATGATAATTCTTTGGTTTCTTACGGACTGTACTAACTTCGTTAACACTGGACTAAGGTGTAATTTGGGTAAATGAAACATAGAAGTTCTTACGAGGAATCCTCAGGTAATTGAAATAGAGCAATGCTATATTTCGCTAGTAATTAAGTAACAAAATAGCTTTTCGTGATATAAAGTTTGTTTCTTTTAGAGGTATTAAACTTTAAGTAGGCATCACTGTTTTAGATGGTGGCCATTTTGTCAGCTGTTAAGTGATTTGTGTTTAGTTTGGTTTAGCATTTTAACATGAATAGACTGACGCCGGAACAACGCTTCCAAATTGTGCAAATTTATTTTGAAAATAATGGTTCTGCTAGAACCATGTCCATTTTACGGTCAACACAATCGTCCATCAGAGCAATTAATTCGACTAACTATGGACCGTTTTTGCACCACGCTTACTCTAAATGATAATACACATCCACATAGACGTCGTACAGTGCGTACAGAAGAAGCCATTGCTGTTGTAGAGTGTAACGTAGAGGAAGACCCGAATCAGTCTATCCGCCATCGTGCACAAGAATTGGATATGTGTCCATCCACTTTATGGAAGATTTTGAGAAAAGATCTTGGTTTGCGTGCTTACAAAATTCAACTCGTGTAAGAATTGAAGCCACACGATCACCTAGCAAGGCGTAGATTCAGTGAATGGGCCCAAAAAAAAGATTGTCGATCCCGATTTTCATAAGAAAATTTTGTTAAGCGATGAAGCTCACTTTTGGTTGAATGGCTACGTCAATAAACAAAATTGCCGTATTTGGAGTGAAGATAATCCTCAAGTGTATGTTGAGACACTGTTACATCCAGAAAAACTGACTGTTTGGTGTGCTTTATGGGCTGGTGGAATCATCATTTCTTTAAAAACAATGCTGGCCAGTTACTGGCCAATGTTACTGTCAATGGTGACCGCTATAGAGCCATGATTATTGACTTTTTCGTACCTCAATTGAACAACGATGATGTGCAGGAGCTGTGGTTTCAACAAGACGGCGCAACATGAAACACAGATCCTGCCACAATTGATTTATTGAAGAAAACGTTTGGTAACCGCATAATTTCACGTTCAGGACCCGTGAATTGGCCTCCAAGATCGTGCGATTTAATGCCGCTAGTCTATTTTCTGTGGGGATATGTGAAGTCGCTAGTCTACGCCGATAAGCCCGCAACGATCGACCACTTGGGGAACAACATTCGCCACGTAATTGCCGATATATAGCCACAAATGTGGGAAAAGGTGATTGAAAATTGGATCTCCAGATTAGATTACGTCCGAGCCAGCCATGGTGGTCATATGCCAGAAATCATATTTAAATTATAATGCCAATTGATTATCTTTTGAATAACGTCAATTTTATGTCAATTTTAAAAATGTATCCTTGTTTTATTCTATTTCAAATTTCTATACCTCTAAAAAAAACACTCTTTACAACAAAAGTGGAAAGAAAATAAGCCTGATTCGATTTATGTGAAGTGGGCTCAAATCGAGATCCGGTGGACTTATGTCTCTTTCACTTCAGAGGGTCTTCGGTTTTGATGCTTATAAATGAATGAAGGTTCTTTCCTTCTATTATCAGTATTCTCTGAGACCTCGTTTTTTCCAATATTCGGTGCAAATGATTGATAAGGATCCTTGGGCGAGTGTTATTGTGCATATTGTATAATGTTTTATATATTACCATGGTTATACTATTGCAATTTATTTATATTTTTTTTTCTGCATCTCCCTTGGTGGCGAACCAGTAAATCATTTCATCTCCCTTTACGCCAACTGCTCCTTACGCTTACGGAATTGTTTAACTTTCAGCTTCTATCCGTAACTATTTCTATATATTTGGCATTATCTGTTGGGAATAGTATCGATGTTTCCAGAAGAGAGGATAAGAACATCATTTTGTGTTTCCTGATGATTAGATCTATTTTATTTTAAATATATTTCCTTCATGACCAAAAAATTTGATGCAATGTTGGAATTTTGTTTCAATTTTCTTGCATATAATTTTATAATGTCATCGAAAACTTGCCTCTGACTACAAGTAGCTTACACTATAACCAGGCTATAACTACAATATAACAAAGAAAAAAAATGTATTCTTGTAAATCATGAGCTGGATTGACTTTCAGGAAATTTTTAAAAAAGAAAATTGCTTTTTGATTAGTTATAAGTTTTTTTATATGAATATAATGCTTTACTTGAGAGCTCGAAAGAGCTTGACTAGGAACTATCAAAAATAATTTCATATACCTTGCGAGTTGATTATAGTTTTTTAGTTGTTGTTGTTGTTAATGTTGCTATGCTATTTCATACATATGTTTGTATTTCTTAACTTATAACATAAACAGGATATTGGAAGGAAAGAGATTCCTTCAGTTCATGGCTTACATTTTCACTACAAATGACTACAAGATGCTGCTACTCGGTATTTACGTGTGATTGTTGAATGTTTTTTCTTTTTTTCCTTTCCCTATAAATACTATTTTTGTTTGTCTGTTTCTTATAGATAAATTACAGTTACAGTTATTTTTTTAAAAATAGTTAAAATTACAACTTTTAGCCATGGCTTCACTACTGCAGTTTTTACTTTTTTCTCTGCCTCTTATTGCACTATTTTAGTTCTTTATACACAACGAGTATCTTCTATATACTTAACACGTATGACATCATCTTGGACATAGATGCTGCCGACAATTTACAAGACAACCGTTGCCTAATTTCAAAGAAAGCTCTCACGCGCACCATGCCGTTCGTCGCCCAACATGACACGCTGAGACGGTGGCTCACCATACTGATCCTGGTAGTAGTTCTCACGCATCATGGTATTCAGACTGGAGCAGCGGAAGTACAGAATCTCCTGGAAGGGCTTGCGAAAGTCGCGATTAAGAGTAGCGTAGATTATAGGATTAAGCAAAGAGTTGGCATAGCCCAGCCATAGGAACAGCGACGACAAAGTCTGTGGCACGTGCGTCGTTTCGGATTCAACGAAGGGACGTATAAGGGCGAGTATAAAGAATGGCAGCCAGCAGATGGTAAATGCGGACATGATGATGCCTAGCGTTGTCGAGGCCTTTTTCTCTTTGGCTAGCTGAAAACGTAGTTTCTTGTGATGCGGTGAACCTAGCAGGCCGCTAGAACCACCGCTGCCATGGCCACCGCCACCGCCACCGCCACCAACACCACCTCCTGCAGCACCACCACCACCACCACCACTGGTCAGGACGCCATATGTTGAGTACGTCAGCGAAGTGTTGCCACAACTGCTGTGTCTCAGCCCATTGCCGCTATTCAGTTCATTGCTACACGGCACGGCAGTGGCTCCATTCAGCGCATGCTGCAAATGCGTCTGGGCTCGTTTCTCCTCCAATACTATTCGACGCGCGGCGCGGAAGATCTGATAGTAGACGAACAACATGACGGACAGTGGTATGTAGAATGAGCCGAGCGTCGCATAGATCTGATAAGCAAAGTTCTGACAAACAGTGCAGATGGGATCGCCTTGTTCATCCTCGTGCTCATTACCCAGTATGAGCAGCGGTGGCAAAGATATGCAGGCAGCTGCCAGCCAAACCAATGCCACGCATAGCATCATGCGGCGTGGAGTACGCTTAACGCCGTACTCAAGTGGTTTCGTGATGGCCAAATAGCGGTCCACTGAAATGGCACACAGATTAAGAATGGAAGCCGTGCAGCAGAGCACATCGAAGGACACCCAGATGTCACAGAGCACCGGTCCGAAGTTCCACTTTTCGAGCACCTCATAGAGTAGCGCCATTGGCATGACCAACACGGCTACGCAAAGATCAGAGAGTGCCAGAGAGACTAGTAGGTAGTTGCAGGGACGGCGCAACTTGCGCACCATGCATACGGCTATGCAGACTAGAACGTTGCCCACTACGGTGCCGAGTATGACGAAGAGCAGCACGAAGCTGACGACGACGGCATGAAGCGGTGGTATCGCGTACTGCCCTTCCAACTCCGTAAAGGGTCCGAGACTAGCATTGATGGGTCCATCGAGCAGCTCACTGTAGGTTGTGGGTACTGTGCCGTGCACCGTGGCAAAGAGTGGACTGACACTGGATAGGGCACCGCTGTTGACATGGCTGTTGCTGCTGATGCTGCTGCTGCCATTGAATATAGCGATGGAGGCAAAGAGAGCACTAAGATTGGAGAATTGTGTGCTAGATTCACTGTCCAGACTTTGTGGTGGTGATGCACCTTCATCCACCAGGACCAGCGAGTTTAACTGAAATGTCTCTAAAATGCTTTGCCGCTGCTGAAGATCTGAGGTGAGGTTTGAGGTTGAGGCAACAGCAATCCAGCTGCTGAAGGCCAGTACAAAGAGTGTTAAAGCAGCTGCCTGGAGTACAGATAGTGAGAAGCTGCTTAGCGTAGAGATCAGTTTGGCGATAGACCCGGAACGTTTAGATGGCGTTTCGAAACAAGTTAGAGAAGCTGTTCTATTCACTATTTCGCAGTTTTTGTTGCTGTTCCTTCTGTGGCTTCTGTGGCTGCTGTGGAAGGTAGCCATATAAAAAGTGGTTTGATTTATTTTTCTCTAAGAAGTTGTCTTGTATATTTTTCTTTTTTTTTTTTTTGATATGAAATCTTATTTCTTAGTCTTAAGTGTCATCAATTTTTTGTACTTGTAATACTGCTTTAAACCGTTGAGAGCTATATACAGCCAGCTCTGGAGAACAGACACGTGTCGCTCGTTGCAAGAAACTTGTTGTTAAATTGCTCTGAAAATATGTTTGATTTCATCCACTTAAGTTGTATTGTTTTTTTTATAAGTATTAATATATACACACAAGTGTCAGCGACCTTTGTGACGTCTAGAAATGTGACCACATTTTATTTATACCCAACACTCGTGCTGTACGGCTTCTATTGAGTTTGACTGCCCTGACGTTAGCTGCTCTGAACTTGTTAATATTTTGATCATTAATCACTCTTAATATATGTGCCGACATGGCGACGCTCTGTGTGCTGTGATTATGCCGCATTAAGTTTCGGTCACCTTGGGCTGAACTGGACACATTGTTTTTTTGTCTTTCTTTTCTCTTGCTGTTTGGTTAAATTTTCCGTTTGAGTAGTTTTTCCGTTTGTGTGTTTCTGACTAATTTGTAGGCGACTTTTTGATTTTCTGATATCTTCTAAGAATTTGTGAAACCTTAGGTTTTATTATTGTTGCCGGTGGTGTATGAAACTTTTTGAAATGATTGTCCAATGTCTGAAAGACAAGAGAAAAGAAAAATTTAAGAGAACATATCTTAAGTTTTTGCAGTGAATATTATGTGTTGTATTGGCTATGAAGACAGAATATAGATTAAATGTTTAAATGAAGGTAAATTTGCCTATTCAAGTACCCATATCATGAAAAAAAGATTTCCAATTTTTAGCATTACTAATTAAAAGTAGTCTGAACACTACAGGTCTGCAAAACAACGTCTAAAATCACCTGACAACACCTGGAGACTTGCTCATATCTACACTCAGAAAAAAATCGATTTTAAAATCGAAAACGAGTTTTTGCTTTAAAAATTTCAAATTTCCTTAGTTATATGTAAATTTATTTAAAACAAAAATATTTACATTTGTCTTAAGAAACTAAGAATTTTAATTTAAAAATCCAATTTTCTTAACAAAATATATTTTTCGAGTAAGAGAGAAATTACTAGTTTGACTTATTGATTCTTTGCTTGATTTTTTTTTTTTATTTTTTCGGCTGGTTGTTTTTAATTTTAATGAAAACAACAACCGCTTATTCGACGATGCTGTGAGCGGCCGCAGAATAAATTTTTGGATGTGTTTTACGCATGTTATTGAATGTTAGAACAAAAGCTCTGCCAACGTGGTTTTTTTTTAATCAAATTACGACACTATTCTATTATAACTGAGCTGGTGCGTAAGAAAATCAACAGACTAGCACGCGAGCGGCCCAGGTTCAATACCCGCGTTGGTAACTTTCAAACTGAATATAAAATAATAATAACTATAGTGAACTCTTTGTTACTAAATATCCACAAATATGTCAAATTTACGGGAACACAATACCAACAACCTAAATGAAAGTTCATGATATATTAAACTTTTAAGAAATTTTTTTGTTGATTCTAAAACACATTTTTTTTTTTTTCAAAAATAACTTTCTGTAGAAGAAAAATTTCACTTTTATATGAAAAAAATTTCTTTGGCGCTAAGGCAAGTAAATTTATTAAGAATTTAGTAATTTTTCTTTGATTTTAGGATGCTTTTTTCTGAGTGTAGATTAACTTACACAGTGCTTAGAATAACTAACCAATTTTTGTTTTAATTCTCAGCCAAAAGTACATTTTTTTCGCCCTGATTTCACTTGAAACTAGCAACTTGAAATGCCCCCAATTTGACCCGAATCACCATGAGTTACAGTTTTTATAAAATGGGGCTTCAACGGGATAGCTTTTTAACTTAATTATTTTTACTTGAATTTTTATAAGACCAACGTTAGGTTTTTCAAAATATTGAATTTTTTTTTTTAGTTATTATTCAAAAATAGCATTTATGATAATAAGAATGCAGGTTTAACGTTTTTTCTGATTATTTTTTTTTTAGTGTATTCCTTTAGAAATTATATAGCGAGTGAAATCAAGCGTCGAACACAAACTCAAGCGTTACGTTTTCTGTCATTCGTCTAGTGACATTTGTGGTGCTCGGCTCTCAGCCGCGTGACTATGCGCAGCAAAATACCAACAACGAAGAAATACCAACAAAATTCCTGAGCTTTTTGAAAAAATTATGCGTGAGAAGCTTACTTATCTAATCTCTTACTTAATGAACAGCAACATGGATTTTGTATAGGTCGCTCAACGAATACAAATCTCGCAATCTTAGTCTCTGATGTTCTTATTGAAATGGAAAACGGACATCAGGTAGACGCAGTCTATACAGATTTCAGTAAGGCATTCGACTCTGTTGATCATGATGTCCTAATTCTTAAATTGCAAAAATTTGGAATAATGGGGACCTTGCTCAACAGGATTAAGTCCTATCTCGCTGAAAGGTCCTAATTTGTTTAGTTTCAGCGTTTGCATTCGCATCGTATTTATTATTTATATACATAGCTTGTATTTAAGTACAATTTTATTATAACGGATTATAACATGAAAGCTTGGGTAATTGTAAGTCTAACAAGTCTTAATTCATTCAAATCAGTTATTTAATCAGAGTTAAAAATTTAAGATAAATACTACTGTTAAAAACAGCACCAAATCTTTGTTTTTCATGCTGTTTTGCCTGAACCGAGTTTTTCGCAAACAAGATCAAGCAAAACTAATTGAATAAACTTTAAATTGATTAACTCGACAAACTTTCAACTGATTTGAATTAAATTAATTCTGCTGGACTAAGAACTAGATAGTTTTTTTTTTTTATTGCTGCGTAATGACATTTCCTAAGAGAAAATAATATGTCATTATATTTCTTAACCTAAAAGTTAAAATATCTTTGATTTCTTTACAATGATTACGAAAATTTAGGAAGCATTGTCTTATCGACACATTTTAGCTTAGGTCGTATTTAGATCAACTCCCACATTTAGCCTTAAGGGGGCACATGACATTGGCAGTTTTTTGAAATCGATAATTTTTTTTGTAATAATTTTGTATTTTAGTAAATATTCTTAAGATTTTAAGAAAAAAAATTTCATGGGAAAATTCTTACGGGTTCAAAAGTAACCGCCGGATTAGGGAGAGCGCATTTTTAATTTTTGCGCTACCTACGTACGACAGCTGGTATATACTTGTTTTACTTGCTACCTGACTTTTGGTGGTTGTTATTTCGTACCTACTTGAAGGGTGAGTTTTAGTTATTTGCAAATGTTTGAACTACTTGGTATCACCATAGGAGCTACAGCATTGAATTTTTCCAAAGGAAATGATGCAAATCGTTTGAAATGCGCCAGAATGAATGCATATGAAGCTTCAAAAGAATCCTGAATTGCTAAACGATTGCAAAAAACTATAAGAAACAGCACAACACAAGATAACGAAGGCATACAGTACGAAGCAGGCATGCATGGCAGATTGAAGGTAACCTTTTTTTTCTTTGTTCACAAACTTTGAACGCGCTTATCTCGAAACCATGTTTTTCGTACTGGTTGCGGCACTAACGGGTTCATTTTTTGGCAAAATTTTTTTTTTTGAAAATATGAAAGGTGTTCCAGAGACGTGAGACACAAATGATTTTTGCATTATCAATGAATTAAATTTAGGACATATTGAAGAATGCGTTTTTGAAGAACTAAAAAAAGTGAAATGTGGAGCTAAATAGGTCGGAGCATTAAATTAAATTTTTTTTTTTTTTTTTAGACTTAACCAGCACTCAGGGGATGCCCCCTATAAATGCGAAAGCTTGTGTTGATTCGGAAAAAGGGTGATAGTTAGTTGGAGGGTGGAAAGATGGAGTAGTGTCGGTGAAGATTTGGTTTAAATTTACACAGATTGAAACTGCCGGGAAACACGATCGCAGGGAGATTGTTCCACAATTTTACTGAGCGACCGAAGAACGAATTATCTCGGTAATGCGATGTTCTATTGGGCAAAGATACAATGGTAAAGGGATGAGCTTGGAGAGCAGCCCGAGTGGACCTAGGAAACACACGAGCTGGTGGCGTCAGGCCATGTATCTCCCTTGAACACTTCCCATGGTAGAACCTGTACAGAAGGCTTAGGCAACCAACATTGCGACGATGCCCAAGAGAGTTGAGAGAAGATGAAATATTTTCATCCCCCAAATATGATCTTGAAGCCCCTGCCCAAATGTGCGAATTGTACTCCATTTTCGGCCTTATATATGAGGTATAGATCAAACGAAGATCAGATGGAGTGAAGTATTTCTTACACCGTTAAAAAAAAAAAAAAAAAAAAAAACTGTTAAACTGAAGAAGCAGTCTTATTTTAATGTAGTTATCAAAGCTGTGTCCCAAAGACATAAGCTGATACTGAGTCACGAATATGAAGTTGAAACACAAAGCGAATTACTCGATTAAATAAGCGCCCTAGTTTATCGATATTTCTTTGAGAAGTGCCAGTATAAAGCTCCATTCCATAAAGAAATATTGGCATAAGAATAACGTGACCAACTTTTATTCTAATAGTAGCGGGTAAATATGTAGTACCCTGTGTTGTATAACTTACGCAGCGCAAAGCAAACTTTAGATATCAAAAAATTAATGTGGAAATCAAATGTGAGGCAGTTTTCAATATAAAAACCGACTGAACGGTAATGAGAGACATATTCAAAGTAGGCATTTTTTATGAAAATATTCGGATTTTCGGTTCAAAGTAATGCAGCTTCGCGTTGACCAGTTGAATATGTTATTTAAGTCATTATTGATATTGATATTAAATTGTTTATTTTACTCGTATCATACCTTGTCGAAGCTAGTAGTTGCATATCATCAGCATAAACATGAGCACTGCAGTAGGAAAGGTAGTTAAAAATGTTTCATACTTTTATAATTTTTTATATATATAAAGAACTGTTATTGAAATACTATCTACGGTACTCAAATTTAACAAAAAAAATATTATTTAAATTAATACATATGCGAACAAATTTTTTGGCAGTCGAACAAAATGTATTCTCAATTTTTTTTTGGTATACTTTCTGTGAATAATTTTAATAACATCAGCTTATTAAACAATTAATATTATTAATTGCATACTTTCTACTTTACTAATAATCTGCATACTTTCAGAAAAATTTTTCATTACAAAAGAAATATAAAAATTTACAACTTTGATTAACGCACTTTATACAAAAGCTGCTTATTTAAGGCTGGGAAATAATTTAAAAATAAACACAAAAAAAAAAAACACTGTTTTCGGATAATGTTTTAAATATAACGAGTTAACCAATCACTTTGAAATTTTAGACATGACTTTATGTGTTTATTAGCTATATTTAAGAGAATAAAAAATGTTATCTTTTGCAAATATTTTGTTTTTAATTTTGTCTCGCTAGATTGAGAAAATCTCACAATGTAGCTTAACATGTTAGGAAAAGAAAAAAATTTATGTTTTAAGTAGCTGTACGACAAAAACGAGACCTGATCAAATCATACTTAATATGGTGTGTAAATGAGGATAGGTAGGTAATTAAAAATTATAAAGTACATCTCAGTTACAAAATATTGATGACCACTGCTACTTTTGTATACAAATAATATATAATATACCCTCCGCTTTCATCTTTTATCAAAGTTTTGAGTATTTTAGTGCATTTCCTATATAGTTGTGGTCAATACTTTATGTTGTGGTAATGTTTTGCTAAATAATTCATTTCTTGACTGTTCATTGTATGGACATGATTTGTTCTCAAATGTGTGTTTGGGGATTTATGAATGACAACCGTAACTCATGAGCTTATAACGATAAATATCCTTTGGTTTGAGCTGTCAAATTTACTGCTAAAGACCCTTTTATAAGATGCCAAAAAATTCTATTGCCTACGACATTAGTGAGCAAACTCATCTATTAATACTATACTAAAACATAAATTTCCTTAAAACAACAATAAAGCATTTCTAGCTTTAGGCTCTTTTGGCCTGCCATAAGATAATTCAATGCTTGATTTTAACCTTTTTGCCATCAACAGCCGAGCTGTCAGTTTTATTATAATGTGCCGCAAATATTCTAATTAGTGCCAGTTGACTGCCAGAAACATTGTCTTGGTTGTTGTTGTTGTTGTTGTTGTTGTTAAAACCTAAGTCGTTATAAGTGTAACTGTCAGCTTAATAAATCATGAAACATAGTTTTATAAGATTGTAATTCTCAGGGGAGAAATGTGCAAGCATTGGCTTGAACGTATCGCATATGACAATTTAGAAAAAGTATGGGCATTATTTTGTTTTTTTTTTTTTTTTGCTTGCAAGCAACTTGTGTACATTTTTTCCTTTTTTATTATTTATACTTTTTTGATAATACTATGATCAGATAAATAAATAAAAAGCAAAATATACCTTTTTAATGATAATTTCTCTAATATTCTACAATCATGAGCGACTTTCACTGATATGTTCAACGGGTCGCTTCAAGGATAACAGTAAATGTGTTTTGAAAAACTTGAATTATATCTCTTCAGCAATCTCTTCACTCTCTGATATAACAAACTTATTCTTGAGATAAGTTCTTCTGTGATGAGATAAGTATCCTTCTTTTTTCTATTTGGTATAAAGCAAAGGCTACCCTTTTCAGCTGTCTTATTTAAAGCAAATTTATTCAAGAAAACGAATCAAATGGACACTAATAAGCTTAAGTACAGCTATGTTTACCAAGGCAATAGGAAGTAGAAAAAAAAATGAGCTGGGGAAAATATGCGCCATAATAAATACGAAATGCAGACAAACATAAAAACACAGCATAAACGAGGATATCCGCTTTTCACCCAGGGTTGCATGTCAAGGAATGAAAAATAAAATTGTTATTTATGGTTTTAAGTTGCATTGCAACAACTCCTCTTGTTGATGTTTTTTTTTTTTATGGTATTTCTGGTTTTTAGCAGGAAAAAAGAAGCAAAATAAGAAAAATCTTTTATATTAAAACAGCTCAGATTTTATTTTTGCTCTTAATTGAAAATTACCTTCAGAGGTAGAAGGTTTTCTATGGAAAATGTAAGAAATGAAACTTATTTTTTAAGAAAAAACAAATTGCAGTTGAAACTGAATACACAGTAAATTCAATTCTATTTTATTTTTTTTTTTTTTAAATTGCTGCCCCATCTGGTAGTTTATTAATACAAAAGTATTAATATGTGCGAAATTTTTATTATCAAATTCAAACATTGTTAAAAGAACAACAGAATAATTTTAAACATGACACACATGGACTCCTTACAATGCGTATTCTATGTATTCTAAGTTCGGTTACGATTAATACCTTATGTCTTCGATTTGCTTGAAACTTGGAGGCTCGATAAAAAAAAGGAACTAGTCATTTCAGCCATTGAAAGAAATTCAGCTGAGCTTCTTATTGTATTGTGCGGGTTGTGAAATGTTTGAACACAAATGATCGAGAACTGGACCGTTTTTCGTTTAATTTTTTTTTTTTTTTAAACAACCGACTACAAAATCACTACAAAGTAAAAAATAATTTTAAAAATACTTTTTCTTTTAATTTCTTGGTCATATTTGATAATTTACTTAAACATATTATTATATATGAAATCTTATTATTTTAATTTTGTTCTTATTTGTTTTATTATCATAAATACATTAATTTCTTTATGATTACAAAAGCTTTTAAGGTCGGCGCTAATATAATCAGACTTTTAGTCAGAAGCACCAACTTCAAAGCTTTTGTATACATAAAGAAATGAATATTTTTATGATAGTAAAACAAATTAGAAAAAAATTAAGACAATAGAATTTCATATATAATAATATGTTTAAATAAATTATCAAATATGACCAAGAAATTAAAAGGTAAAGTATTTTTAAAATTATTTTTTAATTTGTAGTGATTTTGTAGTTGGTTGTTTTTTTTTTTTAGAGAATATGATAAATTTTCGAAAAAAGTGTATAAAAAACATAAATACAATTGTTCTGAAAAAATTTGTTCTATTAAATTCTGTAAGTTTGTTGGTTATTTTAAATATCTGTCTCTTAAATTTAGATTAGATGTCACATGTTTTGAAATTATTATACAAAATCTTGTAACGAGTTTTATTACCCTAGTGTCAATATTATTCGAGATATAGTGTTTTTATAATATTGCCACGCCCCTTTGTTATATAAGCGCCCACTTTCTTGAGCGTTATTTCCAATAATTGTGCCTATCCCTGTACCTTATTTCAGTATCCCAGCGTCAATATTAACTGAGATAGTGTTTATCTAGTATTGCCACGCCTATTTGTCAAATAATGCCTACTTTATTGACCGTTATTTCTAATAATTCTGCCTACCCCTGTACTACAATAAATTTCAGTGCCCTAGTGTATATATTATTCGAGATACACTGTTTTCCTTATATTGCCACGCCCAGTAGTGGAATACCGCCCACTTTATTGACCGTAATTTGTACTTATAATGCCTACCCCTATACCAAATTGCAGTTCCATAGTATCAATATTATGCGAGATATACTCTTTTTCTTATATTGCCACGCCCATTTGTCAAATAACGGCCATTTTCTTCACCGTAATTTGTATTAACTGTGTCAATATTATTCGAGATACAGTGTTTTTATAATATTCCACGCCTATTTGTAGAGTAACGCCCACTTTATTGGCCATAATTTGTTATAATAATGCCTACCCCTATACTAATTTGCAGTACTCTAGTCTCAAAATTATTCAAGATACACTGTTTTTCTAATATTGCCACGCCCATTTGTCGAATAATTTCTATTTTCTTGCCGGTAAATTGTAATAATTGTGCCTACTCCTACACTAAATTGCAGTACCCTAGTGTCAATATTATTTGAGATACAGTAGTATCTAGTATTGCGAGATCTAGTATTGCCACGCCCAGTTCTAGAACACCGCCCAGTTTTTTACGAGCACCTCCATGCTTATAATATCTATCTGGTACCCAAAAATTATGGCAATCAGGCATATGGTTTAGGAGTAATTGATGTACATACATTAAATGTACATATTTAAAAAAAAAAAAAAAAAAAAAAAAACAGAAACAGAGAAACCGACGAACTTGAGAACCTCCTCCTTTAAGAAGTCGGCAGAAATTGCAGCATGGAAAATTTGTCTATCTAAAAAATTTTTTTTTTCCAAAAAAATTTACTCGAAATTAGTAACAAAAAAAAAAGATTATTTTTCAATTTTTAAAAAAAAATTTTTTTTTTTTTTCAAGTGAGTGTATTTTTTTCTTTAGCCACATATAAAACAACATGACGAAGTAGATGCGGAGTAAGCCCAATGAAACGAAAGGTTTCAATAACAACACAAATTCACCGCAATCGGCAGTATAAAATTTAAGAGCATACTTTTTGGCAGTTTGATAAAACGTTCGCAAGTTGTGTAGCATATACATGACTTCAGGACTGTATTCAGGGGGAGATTTCAGAGATTCTGATCCGCTTGCCCTTCCGATATATGAAACTTTTAAATCTTCGATTTAAGATGACAAATCCAGCTTAAACATTCGCGGCCACTTAGTCGCGGGCACTTTTTACAGGCTTAAATTGCTTTCAGCAAAACAGCAAAAGTAACGAAAATTTCGCTGCTTCGTGCTACCGCAAGTTTGTCAAAACAAGAATATGCTGCTCATCTGGCTTTTGTGAATTTTGGAAAGTCAAAGCAAGGCAGCACTAAAAAAATTTGAAATATTTAAAATATTTACTGCAAATATGTACGCATGCTTACACAATATTTATTTCGTAGTGCTACGAACGCACAAAAAATTATTATATTATTGCTTTCCTTTTAATTTTTCCTGCTATTCCTGTCCTGAAAGCAGCAATTATGCGTTTAATTTAGTTTTGCTTCCGAAAGCTTTTTATTTTTTTCATTCGTTTGGCTTTTGTGATTTATTTTTCATCATTTCACACAACAAAAACAATATCATGTATGCGTGATTAACAATTTACGATCTTATATTGATGGAAAAATTTTAGAAAATATTTCATTCTTTAAGTCGACTGCTATTTTCTGTAACGACAAACAAAATTTATTGAACATAAAACGATTTTTATAAAACTGAACAATTTTATACAATCTGTTTGCTGCAAGTATAAAATTGTCCTTGACATATCTAATGAAAGCGATTTAAAATTATACGACGACTTTTTTGACACCGAAACATTGGTAGCAGAATTTAACATGTGGAAAACAAAATGAATTCAAGAAGAAGCTACAAAGCGTTCTTCATCTGCAATATAAACATCTAAAGGATGCGAAAACAAAGAGTTTTTTCCGTAAATTTTTTCTCTTTTATAAAAATATGCCACTACACCAGTTCCGACTTGTACTGCAGAGCGATAATTTTCAACTTTAAAAAGGCCAAACACTTACTTGCGGAACTCAACAGGACAAGAGAAACTAATTGACTTGGCGTTGACGAGTGTGTATCGATGATTTAATATCCAGGCGTTTGAATTTTGTTTATTATAAGCTACAAATTTATTTTTTCTTTTGCCTTTTGCACTTTCTACTTTCCATTTGCATGTTATTCTTGCTTTATTATGTTCCTATGAAATTTTATTTTTAATATTTCTGCTATTTACATTTTTTATGTTTTAACTTTCTATGATCTGATATTTTTCATTTTTATTCCATTCACGCTAAAGGTGGTCAGTTAATCGCCTTGTTTTCAAAAATAAACAAATTTTGTTAGCTCTACAATGTCTCACTCTCAATGTTTTTTGACAGTTTCCATTGAAAGCAACAACAAAATGTTTTAAACGCCACTCAAATGATCACCTTGTGACCTCAGCCCTTAAGGCAATGCACGTCAAACCAAATAAAAAAACATTTTTTATCTTGTTTTGCAGCTCAGCACTGCATTTATTTGTACTCGTATGTATCTCAATTTTCACCTGGCGCGAGGCTCATCTGTTTTTTTTTTTTTTTTTTGCTGTGCATGGTATAATAAAACCAAGTAGATGCAGGGCTGCTTATGCTCTCCTCTTGTTAACCGCAACTGTCAAAATTGTTCGAAATTTTGCCATTTTGTTTTCTTTCTGTTTTCTTATTTTCTATGAGCTTTGACAGTTTTTAGTCTACGCTTTCTTCCTTGCATCTACTTGGTTTTATTCTACCATTGTGCTGTGCTAGCTGAGCAGAAAAAGAGAAGAGTAGAGAGCAACATGGAGTTTATTGAAATTCTCGCAATACAAACGCGTGAAAGAAAACGATCTAAACCAAACACTTAAATTAAACATACTTATTATTGAAAATAAAATAGCCTTATGCTGTGCTCCAGCAAAAATGTGACATTTTAAAAATTGTTTCATAAAAATCGATTTAATACTTTTGGAGTTTACTTGAAAACGAAAATGTGCACTTCAATTTTATATAATAGTATAGATGAATTGTTTTTGAGCATTAAACATTAAAAATAAACCGTTTTTATATTCTTAATATTTTAGAAATGAAATAAAAAATTTAATTTTTATTGGATGCCAGAAAAATTAATTTTTTTTTATGCTTTGCATTACTTTCAGCGTGACCATATACTATGTATATTTACTAGAGCCCTGCATGAATATATTCATCAAGTGAATATATCCTGATTCTCTGCTGTAGCAGTCACTGCAAGCAAAGCTGCAAGCGAATAAATGTAAATAATAGATCGTGTAGCAACAGGTCGTGTAGCGCAAGAGAATAACTTTGTATTTGTTCTCTGTTCATACACTTTTGCACTAAAGTGAGCTTGCGATCTACGCGTTGTTTCAGTTATTTCTCTGAGTACATTATAAACTACACGAATACTCAGGAATCTGCTGCAGTGATCTGAATAAGAATCAGGTATGTTGATTTTTCCCCGCACTAAGCTTTATGTTATTCTCAATGCACATTTGTGTTATTTTTTGTTGCTTTGTTCGCTACATTCGAGACAAAAAACACTAAAACTGTCGAAAATAGTTTATATCGGCGACTTCTAGAGGTGTCAAATATATGAGCTGGCCCTATTATTTTTTGCCCCTCAATATTTCTCCCCAACACACCTACCCCTATCTACCACAATTCTTTGGCTCCCCATACAATAAACACACAAGTTGTCAAAAATAGTTTATATCGGCCGTAGCTGGACTCCTAGGGGGGTAAAATATATGAGTTGGTCCTATTATTTTTTGCCCCTCAACATTTCTCCCGAACACACCTACCCCCTATCAACCACCCTTCTTTGGGTCCCAATACAAAAAACATTCTTTTCGTTCTACGAACGAACGAATTAAAAATATTCGCTAAATATTCAGGGTATGAACACTGATATTTTTGTTATTTTTTATTGCTTTATTTGCTACCTGTTGTTATTAGTAAATCATTGTGCTCTTATTCTCTTCGTTTCTTATATCTAAATAAAACAAAGAGAGTGTGAGATCAGGTATGAGCGAAGCAGAAAAGGGATAGAGGAAATTTTTTATTCTATAGCTAGAGAATATATTCAGATAGGTGAAAAAGCATACTCATGCAGGACTCTAATATTTACCACTCACCGTTCTCAAGAAATCCTAAAATTAAAGGTGGTGCCAAAATATTACAACCCAGCCCGCATGTTTTTTCCATGTTCTGTGGCACATTATTACACAGTACTAAAAATATATTTTTAATTCTAATTTTTAAAATTTTTTCGCGATTCTACACTCCATATTGAAAGAGTCATAAAGTTGTATTAAGAGCAATCTTTTGCCAAATAATGTCATAAATAATGGGGAAAAAACATTTCTTGATGTATGCTTCATCTAATTTTTTCCAACACAAACCAAGGAAATTCATACTGTATTTTAGAGAATAAAATCGTATCAAGTTTTATGCTGCGCCATTAAAAGTTATGATGAAACATCATTTTTTTTGCATCACACATAATGTGCTGATATTTAAATATTTAAAGAAATTTCAGTTGATGATTAAATGACAAATGTTTTATTCATAGCATCATTGCAGCTGTTGCGCAGTTAGGACTCAAATAAAAACTCGTATAAGTACGGAATAATATAAAATTCAAGGCATAAATTTACATAATGTTATACTACTACTACAACTGTTGCTAAAATTAAAGAAACATCATCACCTCAAAAATCGCACACCTTTAGTGTTGCCAGATGTCGCGTTAAATGTGGTAAAATAAATTGTTAGCATTAACTTTGAAAAATCCCGCCGGGACCAGATTTGTCCCGTATTTTTAAAAAATTTTCGAATCCGTTTGGGACACTGGGTCTCCACAAATTTTTTCTTTGTTTTTATATATATTGGTTTTATAATTTTAAATGGTATTTGGGTTTATAGATCGAGAGTTGAATCTACTAGCTTTTTGCTTATGTTCTCAAGAAGCTTTAAATGGCAGTTTTAACTCTCTGAGGTTTGTTCTGAGGTGATGTCCGAACAGATAATTAAATACAATTGAAAAAACATTCTGTGTCAGATGCAATGATTCTTTCGCATACCAGCCACGTACCTTAACCGTAATCAAATTTTGCATTTTTTGCAAATATATGAAGAGTGATTTCAGTTTAGCCAAACTTTTTATAAAATTGCACTGTGGTTAAGCCAACATTTGCTGAATTTCGTTTAGAAAATCGATTGCCTTATTAAAACAAAAATAATTTTTTTCATGTAGTAGTGTAGTGAACTTAACTGACATCGATGTGAAAAAAGTGGTTGTCACTCTTAATCTAATTTTGGAACGAACAGATACAATAACACAGTGTCTGCTTAAGAATGCATAAAGAATATAAAAAAGTCAGAAGATAATATTTTTTACAAATTTAACAAACTTTGAGAAAAGCCATACGTCGTCATTATTTAGGGCATAGTGGGATCACAGTAAATTATTTTATTTGTTCGGACGTTTCGTGTCGGACGTTTCAGATTTTCCCATTGTGTACATATATATTGGGTAATTGAGTAATTAAGTAACGAAGCAATTAAGTACTTTAGTTATTAATAAACCAATTAAATATGTTGTTCTTTCCTTGCCTAAATCATTTCATTATTATCTTCAGCCAATACCTTCCATTTTTAACAAAACAAAAACATTTACGAAAAACTAAATAAACATTTACTAAAAAGAAAGACTACATTTGTGAAACACTGCGGGGGATTTGATCACCATGGTCAATTTCTTATATTATAAAAATTTAAAAGATACTCCAAGATAATATTCTTAAATTATAAGATTTTAATAACTTTTCATGTTTCCCCTATGGTTGACCATTCCTGGGATTTGCCCATATGCCTAAATGTATGCTAGTGTTCTGATGAAAAGGTACGTTCAGATGTAACTTTTTAGATCGCAAGGTACGTTCAGAGTAATGAACGACTTTATTCTGGGAAATGTCAAACTCAACTAAGTTCAATTCTAATGACGCATTTCTGTGTGAACAGCTTCGAATGAACTCAAGCTAAACTCAAACTAAGCTCTCTGCATAGCATGAGCTGAGTTGAGCAAACAAATAAATGCATGCCTATAACTATGCCATAAAATGTATTTATTCAAAATATTTCAGTTGCGTTAGTAGTCAGATTACTACGAAACTATTATATTAAATATTTACTAACTTTTTTAGAATATTCAGACATAAAATAGTTTAAAGCAACATAAATACAAAAACAAAGGTTTAATTTTTATTTTTTTCCTTCATTTTGGTATTTTTTTTTTTTTTTTTAAATGTATACAATTTTTTTAATAATGCGGCCTTAATCTTAAGCAATAATTTTTTTTTAAATTCTTAACTTAGAGCAACGATTAACAGCGGATTAATTATTTTTTGAAAACATACAGCCATGGACACATAAATAGCACAAATGTCAACTTATTTTTTAAACGTTTCGTTTGAACCTAATAATGCATATATTAACTGTAGTTATTATTTTTTGAGACTCCAGTGTGACGTTGTTTAAAACTCCGAAAGAGATGTACGGTTACTTACTTTTATTTGCTCAGGTCATCTCTTTCTGTATAGGCATGTACGATCTGCTGTGGTCATATAAATAGCACACATGTAAGATGGTGCATAAAAGTTAAAAATATCGGGTGTTTGTAAAAATTGTAGAGTTTTATTCGGTTAATTTCGCCGATTCTAAATAAAATGGGTCGTGGCAAACATTGCACTCCGGAAAAAAGGTCTATAATTGACGAACTAAGTGAATAAGCAAAAAACCATCTGAAATCGCGGATATTCTCAAAATTTCGCCAAAAATGGTCTATAATGCACTCAAGCTGGTTACATCAAATGGTTAAAATAATTTCGAGAATAAGCTGCGCAATCCTAGACGTAAAACCAGCGCTTCCACTGATTTATTGTTCTGAATAACTTTAGTTCGCAAAAGTAAGGCTGATCCTTTCAAGACAGCAAAGCAAATTATGAGGGAAATAAATGAAGAAAATAACCTTAATGTTGCAAGAAAACTAGTATCTAGGAGACTACATGAAGCTAATCTTTATAGACGCATTAGCCGAAGAAAGCCGCTCTGAACCAAAAAAAATTTAAAGGATCGGTTAGCGTTTGCAAGGGCCCATGTGAATAAAGAAGACCAGTTTTGTAAGAACGTGCTCTGGACTGACAAAACTAAATTTAATAGGGTTGAATCAGATGGAAAAACTTTTATTCGGCGCCCCATACGCCAAGAGTTGAATCTGAAGTACACAAAAAAATCCTTAAAGCATGGATGAGGGAATTTAATGACTTGGGGAGCTTTTTCCTGGCACGGCGTTGGGCCAATTTTTCGTATACCAGGAATAATGGACAAAAATATGTATTTAGATATTCTTAATAACCAGATGGAACCATTTGCATTTGAGAACATGCCTATTAGGTGAATTTTTATGCACTCTAATGATCCAAAACACACAGCAAAGGTTGTGATTGATTGGCTAAAAAAGGAAAAAATAAATATTTTGAATTGGCCGGCTCAAAGCCCAGACCTCAATCCCATAGAAAATTTATGGAATGATGTGAAGGTCAGCAAAAGCAACCAAAATTTCGAAATTAAGATGAGTTATGGAGTGGAATTGAGAAGGCTTGGTACTCTATTCCGAAGGATTGGGTCAGGAAGCTTGTGGAGATTATGGGACGAAGAAGTCGGGCTGTTTTGAACAATTCGGGATACAGTACCAAGTACTAGTAAACATATTCGTAAGCTCATTGTAAAATAAAAATATATCACTATGTCTTCTTTTCAGAATCCAACTTGTGCTATTTATACGTCCACTTCAGCTAAGGAACAATTTCAGATTTTTCATTAATTTTCTAATTTTTAATTCGTAGTTACAAAGTTACTACTGATTTTAAGTTTATAATGTTTAAACTCAAATACCATGAAATAAATTCTTGTTATCCTCTATGTATTTTATTTAAATTTATGTGAAACACCCTACATGTATTTTTGTGCTATTTATGTGTCCACGGCTGTATATTAAGTGAACAACTTATAAAACTTGAATTAAAAATGTTTATAATTTCATATTTTTTTGTTTTAAATAAAATTTTTTCTAAATCCTGTATTTTTTTTTCCCCCCTATAAAAACTTTGCTTTTGTCCCATTTTGCTGGAAAAGCACTGTGGCAACAGTATTCACCGTAGACAAAAATTTACAGGTAGTGACATCCTCACACAAAAATATAAATATATTTGCATAAATGCTTTCAGTGTTGCCAAAAGGTAAGATTTTGGTGGAAATATTTTTGTTAAATTTGTAGAAGCTTTAGAACCGAGAAGCAAGTTTTGCTTTGAAAAAGGTAAAGATGCAGAAGTACGCACATTTTTGCATTTCTGCTATAAAATTATTTTACTCACTTCATTATAATATTCGGGGCGTGAAAACTATAAACCAGAATCGCAATAAGAGCAACCTTAAAGAGCTTTTAAATTTTTGGAAATTTCCTATAGCCATCTTTTAAGTTTATTTATTTTAAAGAAGAACTTTAAAATTTATAAAAAATATTGCGAGCTTAGCAAAACCTTTGTTGGTAAAAATACCATTTTTATTCGAATTATAAGCAGAATTATGACAGTGTAATTTTTCAACAAAACCTCCTTGAATGCAACAACTTGTACTTTCTAGCAAAAAAAAAAAAAAAACTCTGTGTTTATTTTTATTATTGGTAAAACTCTCAAAGTAACTCAAACATTTGTATAACAAAAATCCGATGTTTAAACTTAATAAATAGCTCAAAGCAGCCTCTATAGAAAAATTTTCCACATAAATTCCTTTAAATAGAGACAAAATATTTATTTTTGTGTTAAACTTAAGCGTCTGGCATGTTTTTTTTTTTTCCAGTTTTTACAAAAGTGTTGCAAAAAAACACATACAACATATTTGAACTCGTCCAGACAAATTCGAGTACAATTCGCTGAAAATACTTTGTATTAAAAAAATAAAAATGACAAAAAATAAAAATAAATGACAAAACCACGCACTGAGCTGAACAGTGCTGAATGAATTTGCAATTGCCAAAAACCATGCCATTTGACACGACTATAATATGAATAAATCCCTTAAGAATGGACTTTGTTGAAGAATCTTTTTATATTAGGTATGTGTATTTATGTGGCGGCCGTGGCGTAGTGGGTAGAGTGTGTGACTCTTACGCCAGAGAACCCAGGTTCGAATCCTCCATCCGACACAGAAAGTTTTTTCAATTGAATTAATTTTTCTGTTCGGCCGTCACCTCTCTGCAGATAATGGCAAACCTCAGAGAGTAAAAACTGCCATGAAAAGCTTCTTGAGAACATAAGCCGTTCGGAGTCGGCGTAAAACATGTAGGTCCAGTTCTCGATAATTTGTGTGCAAACATTTCACATCACACACAACACAGTTGATCATGAGAAGCTCGGTCAAAGTCCTTTCAAGGGCTGAAATGGCCATAAAAAAAAGTTGATGCATGTCCTTGATTTTTGTAAATTCTGCATAAAAAGAAATATTTTTTTGGAAAGCTTTTTTTTTTGTTTGACTTTTAGTTTTTTCATATTTTGTGCTTGATATTGATGCGTATTTATAAAGCTACAGGTGGGCGGAATATTTTTGCAAATGTCACGAACATTATTTTCACTGCATGTAACACTACAATAAAAATAGAAACAAAAACATTTCTAGGCCATATAATTCATGATATTAGCATAATTTCGGAAATGAGCTAGTTTATACAACTAGTTTTATCCGGTCACATTCTTTCAAGTTTGCTCATCGTTTAGAATCCGTTTGTATGTAGAAATGATAGAAAATAAAATCTTTTGGAGTTTTTGATAATAGCTTATAAATGGCATTAAGAATGTTATTTTCAAATACTATTTTACTAGAATTAATTTTTTGAATTTGGTTCATCTTTAATTATATTGTCTATCCGTCACATGTATTTAGGCCAATTGTACACAAGACATTTTTCAGTTTTATATAACCCTCAACAATTTAATTTTTTCCGCCATTCATTGTGAGTGACATTTTAATTATTTTGCTAATGTTTCCCCAATTACATGGCCGCTGTAAAAATTCACTCACACTCAAAGGCAGCTAGAAACCACAAGAGACTAATTAAATGATTAAAAAACTAATTTAAAATAAACCAGTATATGAACTACTTTTAATTATATTAAGGCGGCAACTACTCTGATGTTGGCATGTTTTAATTGCAAATTTTTATTAGATTACAAGTTTATATATATTTAACCATGTTATTTCATCAAATATTATTAACTTTAGGCTATCAGTTATAGTTTCCAATTGGTTATTTAAAAGCAATTAAAAAAATAATTTAAATGTAACTAATTTAACAAGTAGTTCAAAATATATGCAGACGAAAGTCAATTGACTTATTAAGCGGACATCACCATACAAAATAAGTTAGTTCGTTCTATGGAAAAAAGTCAGAATTTCAACTCGTTGTGGTTGACAAAAAACTACTTTATCAACTACTTTTAAATTAGTTGATTTTCCTACAGGGGAACTACACATTTTAATATCAACAAAATAAAAGTAAATTACATTTTCACAAAAAAAAAAAAAAAAAATTAAAGCAATATCTTTTCAAAAAGCTACTCATACATTTTTGCAGCAGTCTATTACTTTTCGCAATAAAATTTTTATTTTCTTAATGCCTCTAAAATTTTTCAAAAATGCTATATATATTAAGTGTATATGAAAAACTTAGCTTAATACGATTTGGGGGTAATTAAATGGACTTTAATTAACCATTAATTGGCATTATTAATACGTTGTTAGTGGTTTTTTGAAGTTGTGTTATTGTAATTTTTACTGCTATGATATATTTGTGCATTCATTTAAAATTGATTTTTATGATTATTTGTTATTCTATGCAATGTTTGCATTAACTTTAGGAAACATTTTTATTTGCACATTGTACGAAATGTTATTATTTTCACACATAATTATTTTTAAATCGCACTTAAGGTGATTTTTAAATGTTAAGGAAAAAAAGGTTTTTGGAAATGGCGTCCGAGAAAGAAAAATCGTACTATAAAAGTGGTATCGAAAAGTTGGAAAATCGCTATACTCGTTGTATCGCTCTCGAAGGCAACTATGTATAATATAATCAAGTTTTATCAAAATTTTGTTTGTTTTTCTTACTTATCCTACGGACTTATTGAATGACCTGTTAATTCCCCTTTCATATTTTATTGTCCCATTTCTCCAATGGAATTTCCAATTATCCTAGAGTAATTATTCCACTTTGGAAAATTTCAAACTGGCATTACACGTAATATTCAAACAAACACACAAACTTCTATAAGGTTAAAATATTTAAGACTTTAACAGTTGAAGCTACGATTTGCGTTTTTTAGAGTTTGCGATCTTTTGTAACGATAAAAACTTTATATAAAAGTTGTTGCAAACCTTAAAGCTTAGAAGCTTTATACAGGTTTAAGTCGTAGGTAGGTATTTAAGGATTCAGGAGCAAATGGCGTCATCCGAACTGATTGTTGTTGGAAGAACATCCAAGAGGTGCCGACAAAGCAGCAATTTGAAGATACGAGTGTGACCAAAGGTGCTGCGTGGGGATAACGTACAACGAGAAAAAAAGCTTATGTTAGAGTAACAAAAAACCTAGTATAATTTATAAGCTGGCTTTGGCAGTTTTCAGCCTTCCAAGTTCTTTGTTAAAACGTCTATGTTTTACATGTTAACTTGTCAATTTTACTTTGTTCGATGAAGTTAGTATATATTTGGTAATTATATAAATAATATAAATAATTATTATTATTTTTTAAAAAAGAGTTAAGTGTCAACAGTTATGACTTTTTTCCTAGTTTTTATTTTTTTATTTTTTTATTTTTTTTTTGAAGAAAATAGCCAACACTATGCTTAGCCATCCATTAAGCATGTTTTTTTTTTTTAATTTTGTATTTTGGTTTTTGGGGATTTTTTTTTCGGTGAAATACTCAAACTACAGGTTATAAGACGGGGTTATTCAACATAATCCCACAATTTTTTGCACAGTTTTTAAGTTTTTCATGTAGAACAAAAAAAATATTCTCTCGGCTCGTCTTGCATAATTAGTCATACAGTAATCTCATATCATGAATCATGAAGAATCGTTGTTATCTATAATAACGCAAATGGCTTCGATGATAAATTATTCCCATACCATTTTGATATAGTGTCGAAATGTAAAGAGTCGGGGATTTTCCTAGGTGAATCAAATATTTTTTATGGCAGGGTATCGAAGTTAGCATTTTCAAATAATTTGTTTGGGTGAATAAGCATAAGCTTATAATTCCCATACAATTTTCTCTACCCAAGTCGACTTAGGTGATTTACCTATTGCTTTTTTTTTCTCGGTGTAGGTCAGAGACCTGCAGCGAATCGTTTTTTTACCATTCTAAATCACTCGGCAAAAACCGAACGCGAGTGTGTGCCGCGTGCCGCTTTTAAAAGCTGTATTAGTGTATATTACTTCCATTTATTTTAATAGAATGTTAATTATAAATGTCATATAAATGTTAATTAAACCTGCCTTTTAAACCAAGTTGTTTTTGTTGAGAATATGTTAATATGTAAATCAATAATTTTTATGTATGTATTTATATTGAAGAAATTTTAATATAAAAATATTATTTTTTTTTTTTAAATTTATTTTATTTTATTTTTATAGTTTCTCATTAATTTTGAAACAATTTTATTTAATATTTTATTAATTCTTAAAAATTTTTCCAAAAATTTTTGTTTTTCAATAATATTTTCACAATTTTTCACTATTTATATCAATAATTTAAAAATTTTTTTTTAATAAGTGTATGCATTTAAATATTTTTTTAATACTATTATAAGATTTATTTTCATACACTTGCTGAGTCCGCTAGTATTATATAAAAATTATAATAAATTTATATATTATAAGTATATTTATAATAAAATATATCAGCGGTAACACTGCACGCGATTCCCCTAATGACTCTAGAATCATTAGAATCATTGAGCGGCATTCTTATGAGCGATGAGTGAAAGCAGCGGCACTCGTCGCTCATCGCTGTTATGAGGATGCTTCGCGTGGAAGTGGTGGTTGTTGTACGCAACCACACTCACTCGTATTCGGCTTTTGATGGATGATTTATAGTCATTCGTTCGAACCATAGACTCGTTGCAGTTCTCTGGTTTAAGTCTTTAAAACGTGTGTGTTGTTTCTAAAAACAACCTTTAAGGGGACCCGGTTATCTAGATTTTTCAAAAAATGTATTTCTTTTTTTTTTATATTTCAAACGTGTAGATATTCCCAGTATTTAAGGTTATACAGCCTTTTTAGCAGGTAGCGGGAAGTCGGTCCGTCTAATGAATGAATGCATTGTTAGTAGCTTTGCTCGAATTAACTTTAACTGTTTGGCAGGATAAAAAAATTATTCATCTGAACTATCTCGAAAAGTTGTTCAGTATACCAAAGGCTTTGGCTGGAACTACAAAAATTGTTTAACTTGACAAATTTTTACATAATAAAACTGATGAAAAGTGAGTCTGTTTCCGATTTCCGGACTTTGAAGTTTTTATAAAAAAATTTATTCTTTTTTCTGCTACGGGCTAAAGCTTCACTCAAGCAGATTTATAATTTTCTTTGTTCTTATTGCCCAGATAAATAGAAGAGGCGAAATCTCACGCGCCACCCTCAATTTAAAAACAGTTAATTTCTTTTTTTTAATAATTATACAAATGTTTCTATATGCTTCTTAAGTAGTAAAATATGCCTAAAAGATTAAAAATCGTCATTCATTATTCCCCTCGTGTCTCTTTAAATAACAAGCAGCAATCAGACTACCTGTATTTATAATGGTTAAATTTCTAGAAATAATTCTAGCATCCACCAACATTAACACAATATTTTCCTTATTAGTTTGTTTTTTAAGAAAATATTAGGCTCTTCTTTTTAAATTCAACATAAATTAATTGTTGAGTTAGTAAATTTAACTTACACAGAAATTTAATTTAAGTATTTTGCACATTAAAACTGAATATGAAAGCATATGCACCTTATTTTTTTTTTATTACTAAATAAAGATGCACATTTAGGTGCTCTTTTTATCATTTAACGTCAAATTTAAAAAACTGGGACACATTTTTTGTGTTGATTAATTTGTTCGGTTCCATTAATATTGTGTGCATAAACACAATTTGCATGTAGAATACAATTAATACTATTTTATATAATTTTGTGAACATCAACATGAAAAAATACAAAATTTAATTCTGTTGAAAAAAAATTTAAACAAATATTTCAGTATCTTCAAACAGTTTCAAAGAGATGAAAACATTTAAATTCATTAATATTAACATGCTTGTACATGTTGAATATTTGTTTTTTAGCAGCTCTCTGTGCATTTCAATTTATTTTGCAGGCACGATAATAAACTGAAAAAATAAATATGTTAAATTTTTAATTAGTGTTTATTTTACTTCTCGTGCATAAATAATTATTTTGCTGACAACAGCTCACCACAAAGAATAATTCACTTGTAGTTAATGTGGAACATGCAGTTTTTTATTTGCACAAGCTTGAATATATCTGTACAATGTTAATTAAAATAAAAATATTTTAAAACAGAAATCTACCGCAGGGTAGGCAGCAAGGAATGGAGTCTATGGTGGTCTAAGTTAATGAAATCGATTAACAGTCATCAATTAACAACGAATCAGAAAGTCGAAAAAAGTCGGAAAAAATTAAATTAAGCGTCAGCTTCATAATTGTATGTTTATAATTCAAGAGCACCTGCTGGCAAGAAAAAAAAAATTAATTTTGTTAACAAATTACGTTTCTTACACGCTACGAAATGGTTGATTAATATGAGGTTTCTTTAATGAAAATTAAAAATGAGCGCATGGCTAACACGCACGTTTGAGGTGAAATCAAGAACAAAAAAAAAAATTCATAGTTTTCACAAATTGCTCGAAAAATATGTTAATTTTGTTAATATATAAAATGTCAGATTGTGTACAGTTTTTTTTTAAGCATGACTGTTTTATAAGCAAAAAATTTTTTTAAGCTATCCCTCAAGAAGTCTGGCCAATCCCTATAGGAACAAACTAACTTGTTTTTAGAAACAACTAATTAAAAAACTAGTTTAAAATAATCCAGTATATGAACTACTTTGAATTATATTAAGGCGGCAACTACTATGATTTTGACATGTTTTAATTGGAAATTTTTATAAGATTACAAGTTTATATATATTTAACCATGTTATTTCATCAAATATTATTAACTTTAGGCCATCAGTAATATTTTTCAATTGGTTATTTTAAAGTAGTTAAAAACTATTTTAAATTTAACTAATTTAACAAGTAGTTGAAAATTTATGCAGACGAGAGTCAATTGACTTATTTAGCGGACATCACCATACAAAATAAGTTAGTTCGTTCTATGGAAAAAAGTCAGAATTTCAACTAGTTGTGGTTGACAAAAAACTACTTTATCAACTACTTTTAAATTAGTTGATTTTCCTACAGGGATAGAATAAGAATGATGCCAATAGAAACAAACCACTAGAGTGGATGGCAATATACATATTTGTCTCAAAGAAGCACTGGCACGTTTATGCTCTACAATTTCATATAAAAATAGACATTCTTTAATTTAGTTAATCTATAATACAGTTAGAAATTTTCTACGAAAACTAATAATATTTAAATAAAAAATTTGTATTTTTTCACAAAAATATTTAAATTTTAGACTTAACTAAGCGAATATCTGAAATTAATGAAGTGTCAAATAAGTAGTTGCAGAATCTTAAACGGTTCGGAACAAAAAATGTGTGCTTCAAGTAACACAGTAAAATTTTTAGTAATTAAAAAGTCTCTAACTTTTAAAATGCCAAACAAATGGAATGCTTATTTAAGGTATTTTTGGTTTCATTTTTTTTTAAATCATTAAGACTCATTGCGTTCTGATGCTTAAAATAATAAATATAAATAAACTTTTAAAAATTGTTTGTGAAAAACTGAAATAGCAGTTTCATATTTTTTAGTAAATTAAATAGCTAAAATAAGAAATGTTTTAATAGCTAAGTAGCAAAAAAAAAAAAAAAAAAAAAATACGGGAAACAAATTGACTTTGACAAATTGCGAAAAATGTGATACTTTTTTTTTAATTATTTCAAGTGATACGCAGCTTGACAAGCTACTGAAATATTTTTAAAATATTAATACCATAAAAATATTTAAATCTAAAAAAATAGTTGTACATTTTTTATAAAACTTTCCTTATTTTAATGCATAAATTTTAAGGTGTAAAGTTCAAAGAAAGCATTCATTTATCAATTAACCTTAAAAAACAATACAAACCATAAATCAATACAATACAGTAACAATTTAAAAACTCTGTTAGGAAAATTTAATCAATTATCTGTATACACTCTTTTTCCCCTAGAATAGGAAAGATTTTAGTGTAAAAGACAAAGAGAGAGAGAGAGAGAAAGAGAGAGCATCTGAAATTAAATACAATACAAAGTTCCAGTAATAAGGATTGCGGATATGGTTGCAACCTGCAATTTTTTATTTTACGACTTCATTGCTGGAGCGAATGCTAGGTAAAAATGGGTCGATGAATCTGAATCCGTTGTCAGAATTTCAAAATTGCAAGATTACGTAAAAATACAAAAACTTTAGGTGGCTACCCTGTCTGCCATCTTGAATTTTAGAATTCAGACATCAGACTCAAAATAAACTAAGAGGGTCGCTGTGCTGTAAGATGATTACAACTGTTAGCTGATATGTAAAACTCTTAAAAATATATTTTTTAGGTGAAAGATTAGATAATTTTTAAATTCTAACAATGCATTTTGGATTCAGCAACCCACGTTTATCTTGGTGTTTGCCCCGAAACCAAATTTGTAATAATAAATAAATTGAATTTTAAAATTCTGATATCAGATTCAAAATCACCTACCCACCAAAACTGTAAGAAAATGTTTAAAACTTGTAAAAAACATATTATTAGGTGGCAACCTTTTGGTGGTAGCCTTAATTGTCATCATACATTTTAAAATTGTGACATTAGAAGCGAAATAAAATCCGTTTTCAGAATTTCAGAATTAAAAGAATTCGCAAAAATTCAAAAATAAAAACAAAAATCTAGATGGCAATCTTATCCGCTTTGTTGAATTTTAAAATTCTGACTTAAGCTCTGCAAAGAACCATTCAAGCATACTAGTAATCATGGATGATATTGGCTTAGTAGTAAAAGGGCCAAAATTCATACAAAAATAGGGCCTTTTTGACATGAATGGGGCCTTTAGTGGTAAAAAATTAATGATTAACACTTTAACTTTTTAAGAAAATTTTCAAAAAAAATTTAAGGTTTTCTATTTAGATATTTAACCACAATGACAAAAAAAAATAGCACACGTTTTAATAATCTCAACAATATTATTCACATTTTGATTAAAAATGTTTTTGCAATGTTAAAAATTAATATTCAAATTAACACTTTCAGGATTTCAAAAAATTCTTACCTCTCCTGTGTTTTCTCTCGCTTTCGCTGTTTAAAACCAAGGCAGGGAAAATTTTGGATTATAACAAAAATAGCAAAAATTTTTGAATCAATGATGTATGGTGAAATACACATGATAGCGGAAGAAAATCCGCTCCTACCAATGAATTTAACAAAGAGTAAATCCATAACTATTCAACAATTTTGGAATATAGAGCCTTCTTACAACAAAGTTAAGTTAAGGGAGGTTTTAGGCAAAAGCACTTAAAATTAAGGCAAATTTTAGAAGATGTTTTCTAAAAAGTGTATTATATACACAAAAAATTCCATTTGCATGTTAATTTAACATCATTAGTCTAAGTAAAAAAAAAATGTTTTTGTTTGTTTACATATATTTTTTATATATAAAGATGGCGCTGAAGTTGGTGTCCTTCAAAAAAAGGTGAAAATCGGTCCATATCCTAGTGCGACTACAGATTGTCTGACAAAAAAAATTGCTTTCGAAAATATACCCCTGAATGCAGATCTTTTACCAAAATGGAATGAAAATATGGAAAATTAAGAAAATTATGAATAGTAAAAAAAAAAAGTCGGAAAATTTACATCATTTTTGACCATACTGTTGAGTAAAAACTGGACAAATTTTCCAAAAACGCTCATTTTGGTGAAGGATGTGTAGAATAACATTACAGATAGAATAAGAAAAAAAAAAAAAAATTAAAATAGGTCGATTAATTTGCTTGCATTGGTGTGGGCCGTTTTGAAAAAGTATGTTTCGAGAAAAACGCATTAAAAGCTTCAAACTTCAAAAGCATCAAAGCGGTAGTATCAAAGCTCATAGTTTTTATATTGATATATTGACATATTGATTGACATATTGATTTTTTTCCAGACCATACATGTCACGAAAAAGGATGTGTTAAGATACAGGATTAAGGATTGATTAAGATACATAACACTAATAAATACAAAATACAAGAAAATTAGTTTTTTTAAATTTCCCTCAGTATTAATAGATTTTTACAAGTGTATATTTTTTTTTTTAAGCTCTATTTTATGTTATTTTATTTTATTTTATTTTATTTTATTTTATTTTAGCTTTATTTTATTTGAAAAATAATACTTTTCAAAAAGCAACGATTAAACGCACAAGAACTCTTAAATAAACCGAAACATTTTTTTTTAGATCCCGTCTCCAGATATATTGCTCACCGCAAATTTTAAGGTCTTTCGCGGTATTGCTCTATTCTATCTTATCAACGAATATTTTTGGACCAAAATTTCAGGGATAAATCTTCAATAGTTATGATTTAATAATGTAAGAAAATGTTGGTCTAATATAAAATAAAATCTTAAAAAACAAATTATTTAAAAAGGAGTTTTTGTTCTTCGAAAAACTTCCGGAGGCAAGGTTTTTTAATACTTTGAATAAAACAAAATTGAGGAAAATTGAGGGTTTTTGTTTTCCAAAGATATATCTCTGATATTAAAAAATTCAAAAGAACTTATTTTACTGAGATTGATTTAAAATCATTTAGAAAAATTTTAAATTTTTACATCAATGGCATTCTATTTAAATAATATTCTTTTAATACAATTCTTAAAAGGGCCTAAAATGAATCGAATGGGCTTCGGGGCCTATGAAATCAAAATAGGGCCAAAAAAAGCCCCCAAATATTATGCCTGCTAGTAATGTGCTGTTATTTTTTCTTATATAAACTTGTACCTGTGTCGCTCTCTAATTGTATTGGGTATGCATGGAATAATATTTCTCTTTTCATAACGATAGAACATGTATGAGAGAGTGAAATTATCAAGCACCAAGAATACTAGTTTGAGAATATACACAACAAACAAATATATCGGTAATATTGTTATCCCTTCTTGGAACATCTGGATATGTGACGTCGAAAGCATAAACAATAAAGAGCGAATTATTTCGATAAAAAAATAAAATAAACACTTCATATAAGTGCAATGCATTCAAGTTTTTAATTTATTTCATAAAACAAAATAAACATAACAAAGGCATTTTTGCCGATAACTTCATGAAAATAAAAATTAATTAATTAAAAATTAATAAATGTGGCACAAGTACCAAATATTGATTGACAGAATCCATATCCATTATACCATTATTTTTTTTTAGTAGAATAGAAAAAGTAAAAGCACGAGATTAACACAAAGAGAACTATCCATTTAGAATGGATATATCCATTTAAAAAAGAGTTAAAACAGTTACTCTGCTTAGTGGAGGCGATAAAGAGAAAAAAAGCTTACACTATAATGAGAGCCAGAGAAAGAGATGATACGCTCTCTGCTTAATCCAAAACATGTAAGCAAGAGTTAAGCTCTACTCGTTGTTGTATTTGTACCAAGAATATCAAGTTCTTATTTGTTTTATCGGTCTGTACAAGTAGAATGGATGGTTCTCTACGACCAACGCTATGCCCTAAAACTGCCAACCATGGAGTCTCTCTTAGGCAACGCTTGTATACATTGTACGTGTTTATATACAATGTTTACTAAAAAACTTTTCACTTTATTGTTACAAGTTAATGAACATGTATACGAGTTTGAAATTTTAAAAGTTTCACTTTTAAATACTACTGTAGAGTTCAATTTTTTATTCTAGAGTTATTGTAGAGTTTAATAATGAAAAAAAAAAAAAACAAATAAATTAATAAAATCCAAATACCAGAAGTCGAACCGATACCTTCATATTTATATATGAACTAGCAAACCACAGTGGTCCCCCCCCGGCTTCGCCACGGACTTTTTTTTTATCATCAATAAGGAGCGCGAACACTTTTTTGTTTCTCTTTGAATGAGTGTGTACAAATCCTTAATAAAATAAAAAAAATTTATTCTTACGTTTTGTTTTGTTTTCTTTTTTTTGCAGCTCAGCACTGCATGTTTATGTATCTCACTTCTCGCCTTGCTAGAGACTTGACTGTTTTTTTTTTTTTTTCTGTGCTCTGCTAGCTGAGCGTCAAAAGAGAAGAACAGAGAGCAACATGGAGCTTATTGGAACTTTCGCAACAAAAACGCATGAACAGAAAACGATCAAGCATTGCGTAACGTCCTGGATAATTTCTTAAAAAACTTTACATTTTAATTAAATATACTAATTGTTAAAACTTAAAAGCAAAATCCCCATATACTGTGCTGTAGCACAAATATGATATTTTAAAATTTATTTCACAAAAATTGGCTCAGTACTTTTGGAGCTTATCTGGAAACAAAAATTTGCACTTCAATTTTATATAATAGTATTGATATAGATTGCTTAAACTACAGGGCTATCTAAGAAAATTTTTGTTTATGAATTATTGCTTACATGAAATGATTTGGTTCGGCATTTTGTTGTAGAACTATTTGAAATTGCTTCAGAAAGACCGCTGTGTGCCCCTTGTACAGCCTGTATTAGTTTAAAAATGTCTCTGTTAAACCTATGTACAGCCGCTGTTTGGTCAAAAAGTTCTACCTACGACACTTGTTCAACCATTGAATGGCCTAGAAAAAAGGTCTAGAAATTAGACCTTGTTTGGTCTTAGCTAAAATAGAATTTATTTTTACTCGGACCACTTTGATGCTGTTAAATATGGTATCCTCTTCTTTTTACTTTTTTTACTAACATGTAATTTTAATAACATTGCCTTCAGGTTAGCAGCTGATATAATAGCATTTTCTATTATAGAACAGAATTCAAACTTTTTTTGAGATCTACGACAATGGAAAAAAGATTGAACGGACTTGCATTATTGAATATGCCCATTTCCATAGAAAAGTCCACAGTGACCCAAAAATTAAAAGTCATTAAAAACTTATTATTATACAATATTAGTTATCTTGAACAGAACATTTAAATTTAATTAGTTTAAGCAGGTTCATTTATCATGATTATCATATAGTCTGCACTGTGTCATAAATGAAGTTTTTCTTTTTAATAAATGTTTAGTAAATGTTTCGTAAAAGTTTTTGTTTTAGTAAAAGTGGAAGGTATTGGCTAAAAATAAAGAAAAATTATTGAAGAAGCATGGAGAGACAAATATAATAAATTTGTTTTTTAAATACTAAATTACATAATTTCTCAATTACCTTATTACTAATTATCCAATTGAATTACAATGGAAATTTAGAAACGTAACGCCATGTTACGTCACGTCAAATACTAAGCCTAATAAAAAAAAAACGAGAAGAGATTTTTAAATTTGACGACTTGGAAAATAAAACTATATTATTTAAAATCTTTCTATAAAAGTTTTATACAAAACTCTTGCTCCAAGGTTAGTCAAAAAACAAGTCAAAAACCTCTTCCATTTTTTATTACGTAATGCCTCCTTATTTGTTTGCTTATATCTTTGGCCCATTGTTTCGACCCCTTACACTTACTATAGGGCCTACTTAAGTGCTATCTAAAAATCACAAGTCAAAAAAAGTTAAAATTTTCTTTGCTTTTCTTAATTTTTAGTACTATGACAGGCGTACGACATTGAGGTGATTGTGTACCAAATCAAAGATATGCAACAAAAAAAAAAAATGCTTCTAAAATTAGGTGAAGTGGAATGAAAAGTCTTAGTTTGTACCCTTTTCACTTTCATAAGTCATTCTTTTAACCTATGCATGTCATTGTAAGGAATGCTTTCCTTAGTTTTATTCAGAAGGCCTTTCAGAATTTCTTCGAAGAAAAATATCTTTAAAACATTCAATGAAAGGTTTAAAGTCTTTTTAATGTTAATTCAGTGTAGCAAAGGATTGGAACTAAATAAGTTTTTTAACATTAATTAAATGTAAATGATCTTTAAAATGAGTTCCAGTAGGACTTCATGAGAATGACTTTTGAATGTGCTTCTCGAGGAACAAACTTCTGTTCTGTTTCTGTTTTGAATGTGCTTCTCTTCTAAACGGAACAAAGTTTAGATTTAGTATGGTGATAGATTTAATTTTTTTGTATATCAAATTGGTATTCACCATGATATTGTTTACCATGCTATATATGTGATTAACACCTAAGCCCGCAACTGCTACAGAGTCATACTTTTTAGAGCGCCCTCACTCTCTCCTCCCCAAATTTAGTTTCTTGATCCGCCCTTGCTTTTTTTTACACATTTCTGTACATTCATTCACATTTCATTATGCGCTATACGCTATTTATTTTTACCATTATAAAAGCCGTATATATGCAAGCTCGTGCATACTTCGTTCTGCTCAAAAAAATTATTTTAAAAACTGTGACCAAGTTCATTAACTGCAGTCGTAAGAAACAAAAAAATTCATTAAAAATGTTCTCATTAAAAAGTGCAACGCATCACATGAGATGAATTCATCTGTACATGTATCAGCTATAACAACTGTTTAATGTGAAAAACTATTACGGATGATTTTGAAAGTTGAAAGATACACGTGGGAAGTATTGCTTAAACTTCAATGTGCATAGGTAATATAAAAAAAAATCATTAAATAGCCACTTATTTCACAGTCATTCACTTCGTTTAATGAGAAGTAATATAGCTAAACTTAAGCCTTTAAATACTAGGTAGCCGCCGCAGCCGCATTACATAAGCTAAGCTAGCAGCATATATTGGTGTGTTTAAACTTTCAAAACTTATGAACACTGTAGAGCGATATGTGTGCAATGAAGTGCTTATCGCAATCAATAAAAACTCTTGTATGACTTCCGCGTTTGTAGCGTACAAAAGTTCATGAACTGAAAACTTCCTTTTTTTATATTTTTTCTTTTTAAATTTCCAAATATCACTGCATATTCATTAAGTTATTCAACTCTTGACGTTTCACAAGCAAACCTTGTCAAGAATTTTTTCAGGCGATTATAATAAAAAACTGATTCGATGAAAAGCCCACTGATACTAAGAATCCTGGAGAATGCAACATACACTATTTCGAAATGGAAACTCATTTTCTCCAATATTGACATCTATGAATATCAGTGGCATAAGATTTGCAGTGGAAACTGTTAACGACTGAAATTTTTTGATCTATTTTTAAAGGATACCATGACGGAAGGAATAGGTAGGGAGGAAATTGGAGTTTTTGCACTTTGGTACAGTAAAATTTCAATGAAAAAAATGTGCAGCGCTTGTCTTAGCGCACAAGTTGACATAATTGAAGACACTAAATTCGGCGAATAACAACAAACATGAAATTATTGAATTTGTTTAATATTTTTTATTCAAGCCATTAAATTGTCTTGACCTAATTTTAGAAGGAAAGATCTGTTCAGTGAGGAAAACTTTAAAATCGGCCAACCTATTGCTGAGATCTGATCTAGATAACATTTAGTAAATAAGTTGCTCCATGGCAAATTAAAAAAATATTTGTTATTTGTTAACAAAATTAAGTTCAAAGAGCGTTAGTTTTGTTTTTTGGCAGAGTCCCAAGGGCGATAATGTCCGCAATATTGCCGTCATAAGTAAGAGTGCGGTATAGAACATAAATTCAGAGCAAAATGCCTCATAATAAAAACTCACTATTTTATGGACAAGAAATGGAATAATTATAAAAATTTAGCTCGTCAGAATAGTTAAATCCAGTGCAATAAGAATTATAAAGTTATTTTAATGAGTTTACTAATAATGCAATAACTGTAACATAAAACAATGTAGTTGCCCTTTTTTGTTGTTTGTTTTCCGACTTCAGGTAATTGGAACATTGGAACATGTAGCTGTATCTACATACGTAATTTTTTGCATCTTATAAAAAAAACGTGTGCGTGTTTTTATTTAAAGTGTCATAAAAAACATCTTATAATTAATTAATAAAAAAACCTTACATGACACAAGTCCTATTTTTTATGACTGAAAAATATTGTAATTAAAAAAAAAAACAGAAACCAAAAGTAGTGTGCGGCATCTACATGTACAGTTATGTTCACAAAAATAGCAGCATCGTGGTTCATAATATAAAGTTGTCAATATTACTTATTAATATTCTTTTACAAGAGTCATAAGTAACTTGTTGTTGACTACCCAAAAAAAAAAAAAACGTTATAACGGTATGTCGCCATCGTTCTAATAGCAATTTTTTTATTTTTTTTTTTTTTTGCTTGTGGAACTGTTCATAATAATAACAGCAGTATAACATCTACTTCTTTTTGTTGTGAAATTAATTACTTTTTTTCCGAAAGGTTAGTAAATAGCTGTTATAAATTATAAATAAATATAAAATATATAATTTTATTCAATGCTTTCAATATTTTAGCAAAATGGGTCGATCTAAAAATTATTCGTAAGTTAATAAAAAAGTTGCGAAACGACGGAAAAACATACCGGAACATTGAAAAAAATCGCTGGTTGCTCTTCAAAAATTATATCAAATGCCTTAAAATGACAAAATAAACGCGTAACACGTGGACAAAAACATGAAATTTCCATGTGCACTGACCGAAAAATAATGCAAATGACAAAGCAAGATCCACAAATCAACTCTAGAAAAATAAAACAAGACCTTAATCCATCCATTAGCTCCATAACGATAAGAAGACGTTTGCTAGAGGCTAAACTCACCACTAGAAGCCCCAGAATAGAACCTTTACTAAGCAAAAAACATATTGCTAGATGGTTAGAGTTTGCTAAAGTATGTAAAGTATAAATTTACATGGCGTGGCCTCTGGAAAAATGGCGAAATATTCTTTGAAGCGACGAGACTTAAATTGTTCTCAATGGATCTAAAGGTCATCGACAGTATGTGAGAAAACCAGTTAACGCTGCCTATGACCCAAAGTACACCGTCAAAATTGTTCAAAATGATGGAGGTAAGCTTATAGTTTAGCTTTAGTTTAGATGGAGGTAAGCTTATGTTTCTTCTACTATGGTGTTGGGTCCATATATCCGAAAACCGAAATAATGGATCAGTTTGTGTACATCAAAATACTCAAGGAAAGTATGCTTCCTTATGCCGAGTACAATATGCCTCTGAAATGGGTATATCAGCAGGATAACGAGCGAAGCATACCAGTAAGCGGTATGCGTACGTGGTTTAGAGAAAACAAAGTCAGTTGAAGTTTCATGGAGTGTCCGGCGCAGTCCCCGGATCTAAGCCCCATAGAAAATCTTTGGACTGACATCAAAGAGGCAGACTATGAGGTAACTATGGGAAAAAGTTCATGAGGCCTGGTATGGTTAATTCCATGCAATGCAGATGTACCACCGTCATCCGAAATTGAGGCCTTGCTACGAAATATGAACTGTGTAATGATATTTATATAATTCTAATATGGTTTTTTAAGTTTTTCTTTTTTGTGTATTTCAAAAAGTGCTGCTATTTTTCTGAACAGCATGGTTTTTAATTATATGTTCACAACAACTGTAATTAATGAAAATGTAAGACTTTTTATTTTCTAAGAGTATTAAGGCTAGATGCCAGTTAATTTTTATGAATTGTTTAAATAAAAACATATTAAAATTAATGATATTTTTATAAACACAACTGTAGATACGGAATTTTTGATTCCGTTTTTTCTATAAATACGGCAATTAAAAAAAAAAAAAAAATTAAATGTCCATTACTTTGTCCATTTATAATAAACTGCAATTTAGTTTATCTAGAAGAAGTAATGTTCTTATAATTCCAAGACATGCTTCATTAAATTCATCACGCTTGTTTTTCATTAATGCCATCAGACTGTGGAATGCTCTCCCACGCGGACTGAGAGAAGTGACAGTGAGAGGTACTTTTAGGCAATCTGCTCTTAAATATTTTTCTTCCCTCTAATTATTATCTTCACTTTCTTGAAATTCTTAAAATTCATTAATTTTTATTATATGTTCCGGTAACTCTTTTATGTGCTATTATATATATATGTTAATTTTAGAGCAAATTATTATCTTTTTAAACTTGTAATGTACCCTTTGTTAAGTTAATTCACGAAAGAGTTGTTATCATATCTATATTGAATGTATTTATGTTGTACTATAAAAGAACTTAGTTCTTACTGTACTAATGTTTTGAATTTTTGAATAAATGAAATGAAATGAAATTAAATATCAGCCATTTGACCGAGCTTCTTATGATCAATTGTGCTGTCAGTTTTGTGAAAATTTTTGAAAACGAATGATCATAACTGGACCTACAAGTCTCCAGTTGCCGACTCCGAATGGCTCATATTCTCAAGAAGCTTTTCATGGCAGTATTTACTCTCTGAGGATTGCCATCGTCTGCAGAGAGGTGACGGCCGAACAGAAAAATTAATTCAATTGAAAAACTTTCTGTGTCAGGTGGGAATGGAACCAGGGTTATCTGGCGTATGAGCCACGCACTCTATCCACTGCGCCACGGCCGCCACATAGATAAATTACAATATTTAGACTTGGGGCAAAAAAATTTGCGATTTTTATTTTATAATCATAAAGAGGATGTGTGACTTATAAGGACAAAAAAATACAATAAAATTTATTTAGATTTTCATGCTACATGCCACACTCTTCCTTATGACGACAGTATACTATCGAAATATTTAAATTATTATTATTATTGTCAATAGGTACTGATTGAACTTAATATGCATGAAAAGACAAACAAGCAATATGTAAATATTGATGTGTGTTGAAATTGTAAATAAAACTTGAAGAATTTAAGAATGACTTACTTTGTGTATGTGCTGCTTTTCAATTATTTATTTTATGACTTCTAATTGACAAAAACACAAAAATGTCATCAGGAAAAATAATATGTAATTTGAATAAATATTAAATACTTGCATTGCTCCAGCTACCATTATGATAAAGAGCAGCTAGCAATGATGTCAGGCAACGACCACATGCAACCAACATGAGTGGGTGTTCATAGATGATAGACAACATTTGCATATATATGTATATTTATAAACATTTATTGCAATTCGGAAGTCAAGCCAGAATTATCAATTGGCTAAGAAAATTTTTGAATTTTATTGCAAAGCGAAAATGTTTATTTTCACTTGACATACAAAATAAACAAGAGATGGCATACAAGAATTATTACTTTTTGCATAAGCAGAATGCATGCATTTTTCATAAAATGCTGAAAATTTTTATCAAGTAATAAATCATTTTGATTACAGGAACTTTCAGCATGTGCCTTATTGGAATATATTCTTATAATTTTTTTGTTGTTTATTATTGCAAATGTAAATTAGTATACCATGAACATGAGTAGTAAAAACAACTAAGCAAAGTTTTTCAGCATGACTGAGAATAAGCAAAAAAAGTGGATATTTATGTGTCTTGGGATATCAAAAAATCATTATTTCGAAACAAGTAATAATATAGTAGGGCAAATTTTGATAAAGCTGAGCTTAGCTTATCCTAAGCATTAACATATTTTTTTGCAAACTATCTCAGTAACTTCTCAAATCTTGTTCTTCCACCAAGATTTTACCAAAATAATCAAAAGCTTCCAAAGAAATCTGCCTCTTGCTAGCGAAGGAATTCTGCGCTATAAATGTATTTAACTGGTTTCATGCACATCAAAACTCGGTGTGAAGCCAACAGAACTAGTTTCCACAGTTCAACAAGAAAAAGTTTTTAAAAGAGATTCCAATTATTTGCGCACAATTTCGGTTATGCTAAGGAATCTTATATTCGTGTGCGGGTGTGTGTGTGTATGTAACTTTAGCATATCTACGCCTTAAGAAAATACAGCAGCGGCATTTTGGTTGCGGTTCAACTGTAACACTTTAGTACTTTTTAGATGCTCTTTTTTAACTACACCCGGCTTACAATTGCGACTACAACAATAAGGAAAAATAACAAAAAACAAAAAAGCAGCAACAACAAAGTAACAAAAACCCAAAATAAGTTTAACAAATGTAAGCTCGAGTGAATTTTCTCTTGGGTAAACATATACTTAGATCGTTTCGAAAAGTATGAAAAAGTGCGTATTTTACTGGCTGAGGGGTGGGAGGTAATTTATTTAAATTTGTTTGAGCAGATAAGATGCTGCATTTGGCATTAGGTATGGAGCCAAACACTTTTTTTATCCAAAAAAAAAACAAAAATTTTATATCGATCCAATTCAATGGACCATAATTAACTGTAACTTTCATTTAACTTTTTCGCTGCATGACTTTAAATTAGTCTTTTATAATTATACAAATTCATTTAAAGGTATATGAATCGTTTTACATGATAATAAAGGTATGTATAAAAGTTTTACAAAAATATTTTAAATTAAATTCATAATAAATTTATTTAATATGTTTTTGTTGAAAAGCAAATAAGAAAAGCAATTTTAGAATTCTTACAAAATTTATATCCCAAGCATTAAAACTAATATATTGAAGTTAAAAATATGGTAGCACAATTATAAAATTTCGTATAAAACTTAATACAAAAAGTGTTTGTGGCTTCTTTAAATCTACGCAAGCATGTAAATTTTTTAATTTTTTTCTTTAATGGAAATTGCAGCAAAACTAAAACATATTTCAGCATAATTACCGAATTTCAGAAAATATTTAAAATTGTTGCTTTTGAAAAGCTTTGAAAAAACTTATAATTTTCTTAAAATTCTTCATGAAACTTTGCAACAAAACCCACGCATAGAACAATTATAACAGCACAATTATCAGATTTTGCAAAAAAAAAAAATTTCGAAGAACATTTTTAATAACTTCTCAAATTTACAAATTTTTTGAAAAACATTTACTGGATATTGTAGCACAACTTAAACACATCCCAGCACAATTACCAAATTGCAAAAAATATTAAAAATTTAGATCTTAAAAAATTTTAAAAGCAAGAAATTTTTCTTAATCATTCTATGGCACATTGCAGCACAACTTAACCGCAATATAGCACAATTATTAAGTTTTGTAAAAAACTCAAAGAATAGCTACCTTCTTCCAAATTTCAAAAATATGCAAGCTTTCACAACTCTTGGCGGAATATTTAAGCATATTTTTTTTTAAAACTTAACCAACGCTTAAGGAATGCCCCTTTTAAATACGAAAGCATTGCATTGATTCGGAAGACGGGTCAGAGCTAGTGTGAGGTAACTTTGAGCCAACTAAAAGTTGAAAAAGAAAAAGTTAAAGTTAAAGTAAAAGTAAAAGTTTCAAAAAAATCACCTTTTTTAAAGCACTTTACGGCCCATACAGCACAACATAGGAACATAAGCATAACATAAGCATAGTAAGCACAATTGTTAAATTTCTGACAAAATGGCGTAGTTGAATACACGCAATATTCCATAAAAATTCATAGAATTAGAATACATTTTCTTTTTAAAACAATGAAAGCCTTGAAGCACTCATATTTTGTGCAATTCATGTCACAACTTATTTTTTAAGTATTTTTATTAGTTTTTAAAGATGATAACTTTTCTAATTTCTGTACGGAAATAACAGCACAACTTGAAACTATCACAGCACAAATGTTAAATTTTATAAAAAATTCAAAGTGGTGGTAGCTTCTTATAAACTTCACATTCATGTGAATTTGTTGAAAATTGCTTAGGGCATTCTGCAGCACAACTTAAACATATTTCAGCACAATAACCAAAGTTCAGATAATATTAAAAGTTGTTACTTTTAAAAAAATGCTCAAAAATGTTAACATTTTTCAAACTTCTTTAAAAACCTTGCAACTTAATCCGTGCACAATATAGCACATTTGTTAAATTTTGTAAAAAAAATTTGACTTAGAATAAACTTAAAAAATTCACAAATTTTAGAACTTTCTGAAAAACTACTTATGGAATATTGCAGCACAATTGAAGCACATTCCAGCACAAATATCAAATTTTAGCATAAATGAAAAATTGAGGATATTTTTAAAAATTTTTGTGGATATGAAAAGTTTTTTAAACTCTTGATTGCACTTTGTAGCACGACCCGAGCACAACACAGCACACTTAACAAATTCTGGAAATTATTAAAAGTGGAAGTTACGCATGAAAACTTGTTAAATATATATGTGATTTTTAAAAACACAGCGTAGTTGTCAACTTTCTGAAAAACTGTTAAAGCCAACTTTACATTCCAATGGGCCCCTTGAAAAAAAGTCATATGCATTTATGTATTAATAACCATATTTTTTTTTTTTTAAATGGCAAAAATATGTTCATTAGTTTTTCAGATCTCGAACTCAAACTCAAATAATCGATATGGTATATGAACCCATTAATTTTAATTCAAAAAATTCCTTTAACAATAAGTAATATATTAGTAGAAAGTAAATATAAAGTAAATTTATTAACTTGTATTTTATTTATAAAGTATTAAATTTATTTAGACATTCAAAACAAAACCTGCATTTATCGTCGCCCTCGAATTTCGTTTTTAATTGCTGCTTATTTTTATTTATCACTAACTGACGTCAGTACTCACTGAGCTACCCAATAGTCAAGTTCGAATTTCGCTTTATTTTTCAGGGTTTTGTTGAAATATCCGTTATATCAAAGGCACAAATGCGAATGCCAAATCAAGAATAAAAGAACATCACAACTGCATGAGTAGCAGGGATTTTTTTGTTTTTTTTTTTTTTGTTGCAATTGAGGTCGTTTTCTCAATTCAGAAACATCAGCATCAGTAGTAGTAGCAGCTCTTAAGCAGCTTACGTGTAATAAAAAATTCGAACAAATTGAGAAACAACAAAAGCCCCTGCAATGATGGGCTTTAAGTTTTGACAGAATATTATTTTGATTTCAAAGGGCTCAAGGATTTTTTTGCATTTTTTGCACATTTTTTGCACATTTTTTTATCATCGGGAATTATACGTTTTCAAATGGTTTCTTGTCAATGCAGTGAGAGCGTTATAAGTTCTTTTTAGTTCAATGAGTTGATTTATACTGGTGAAAGAATAAGTTGAATATAAATATTATATTTTGTACCGTTAAATTTTACCTTTCATTTGCAAAACTACTGCAAATACTCTGGTTCCAAAAAAAATATGAAAACAGTTTCGTTTTTCTTAAGATTCATTTTTCGCAGAAAAGACATAATTTATCTATTTCTACACCGATAAAAAATCGACATGCTTTAAAATTGAACACAATGTTATCATTTTCAAATTGTATGTTATCATTTAAAATTTTTTTAATTTCTTAAATATTCACATATAAATTCATTATTTAATATTATGTTGTTATTTTGAAGAAATTTGTTTTGAGCTTGTTTTTTTAAAATATAATTGTTTTACAATTGAAAACTTTGTAATCAAAAAATAGTTTAACCCCCATCGGTCCCCGAGGAAATGCATCGAATCGGTGTATCAATTTGATACACATTCAAAAAAAAATGTTAAGAAAATCGTTTTAAAAATTAAAAAAACTGATTTTTTTATATTTTTGTAGTTCTATTTTATTGTTTTCATAAATTTAATTTTAGAAAATACATTTATAAGTAATGAAAATTTGAAAGAGAAAAATGTACATATGTAGCAACGCCCACGTTTCGTAGTTTTTGGCAAATGGGTAATCGCCGGTAGTGCTTCAATATTGAGTCTTCGAGGCTGAGATTTCCGCTTTTCTATGTGTTTTTGCACAAGAGCCATTCCAAGCTCCTCAATAAATATTCGACGACGCATATTTTTATTGGTTTTGTTGTTTTTCCAAGCCGGAAATAGCGAAATATACGTTATATATGCATTAAATGCACTTACGTCCAATATTTTGCAAAATACTGCCATTGGACACCGATTTATCTTCCTTTTGCAGTTGTAGGTAGCCACCATCTGGTCCTTAGTGTCCACGCCACTCTTGGTTTTGTTATAATCCTGAATTAGATTCGGTTTCTTCTCAGCATTTTCACTTATAACAACGGCATTGTGCCATGTACTGAGCAGTGTAACATATCTATAGCGCCGAGGCACATACGACAGTAAAATACAATGACGTATATGACAGTGGTCATATACAATAACGCTCGAATACACAGGCTTTTTTTTTCATATCCAACAATACTGGAGAAATAACTCTTCAGTCAGTTCATAAGATGTGAAGAAGTTGTCGCATGTGATATTCCTCTCCGACAGCTCATTTACCAAATCCAAAACAACGCGGCGTCCAATATTGCGCCTCTGGAGCGGCGTTGCGATTGCGACCAACATAAATTTGCGTGTTGTAAACATACCAGGTAGCTGAATCGGCCAAAATCCAAATCTTTATGCCGTATTTAGCCGGTTTCGACGGTATGTATTGTCGAAACGGACAGTGTCGACGAAATGGAACTAGCTGTCATCTACTGTAACATTTTTGCCTGAAATGTAACAACTTGCAAATTATGGTTCCATTTTTCATATATGGTGCGTATCGGTACCAATTTATCCCGGACAGAAGCAGTATTGGCATTACGTTCTTCTTTATCGTCAAATCTGATTCATCCATGAATTTTTTTGAACATTTTCAGATTTTCTCATTCCAGAGTTGTGTAACATATTCACCACACCAGCAAGCAGTAGCAATGCGAAGTACGCATGTAGAGTATCCATATCTATATGTTCCCATTCTTCTTTGTATTTCCGCAAACCATTCTACTGCTTCACTTCCAGATTCGGAAACCATATCATATTCGTCTCTTTGACGGTTTTCACGTAGATTTTTTTCCATTTTTTTGAAATCAATGTATATATAACGCAATGAAAGTATGCGGCAGATAAAAATCACTAAAATCACTTCAAACAAATTCAATTCAATCTTCACTCGTGTGTGTTTAAGAACATACTGAAAACAAAAAAATGAAATAAAACGAGACTAGCCCAAAAAACAACTGCAATAACTATCGGCAGATATATTGTATCAAGTTGATACGAGGGACCGATTCGTAACTATTTCGTCTCAGGTAAAACCAGAAATGCCCGAACATTAAAAACTCATTAGCCCGATTCTACAGGCAAAATCATGCTATTTTCCCATTGTACCCAAATTGTGTCAAATTGATACGAGGGACCGATGAGGGTTAAAGCAAATTTTGTCAAAATAACAACATAATGTTATCAATTTTTATATTTTTAAAAAATTTATAAATTTTATGTGGAAAAATACATTTTGAAAATGATCACATTGTCTACAATTTTAAAACATGTTGATTTTTTACTGTGTATAAATAATTAAGAGAATTAAAATTACTGCTTTATGCTATGAAGTGTATAAATGTTTTTGTGCAAGTAAACAAGATCATATAAAAATAGATTTTTTAAACGGGGATCAAAGTAAACACATTTATTGACAAACAACACTCGAAAGTGTGTCCTGAACGTGACGTTAGTAAAACCATGTTTGGTTTTTATTTTTTTATTTTTTTTAGTGCAGAAATAAATTTGAAAATGTACACTTGAATAAATCTGTTTCGGTCATTAACATCTATATTTTTTTTTTTTGCATATATATTGTAGGGATATTTTTCGTTTAAGTTTTCATAGATTTTGTGTGCCCAAAACAAAAATCATAATAACAAAAGTCATAAATTGTCTAAAACAATTTATTTAAAAAAATATCATAAAAATTGTTTATTTAATAATATTTATACTTTTTGATTCACTCAGCGCACTCATAAACTTTGTTACAAACAACTGATGTTCATAAAAATTGTATATATACTGTCATGAAATAGTCAGTAAAAATTTATAGTTTATATGAGGTACCTTAAGCTTTTGCCCTTAAATTTGATACTATCATGTACCCCAATAAATATTTACTGACTCATAAAAACTGATTTCATTATCTCTTCGTTTAATTTTTGGGAACTTTTATTATTTCTAAACAGAATCAAAAGTTGCAAACATGTTAAGCATAATTTTTCGTAATGTCTATGCGATAAACTTGTTTTTCTAAAGCCTGGTTTTTACTAAATGATTCTATATCTTCTGTATTGCTCAATTTGATAATTCAGTTATTTTTAATTTTTCAACATTTTCAAAGGTAGAAAAAATGCCAACGTGTTGTTATTTATCATTTGATTGACAGCAACTGACCATTGAAAATTACATAGTGGAAACCCAAGCATAACACTTTAAACTCCAGCTATAGAACGCAATCGAGTTTATACCGACAGAGTAAAAACAAATTCATGCCACGTGCCATGGTGCTTCCCGACAAACATAAGTTGTTGAAAGTGGTTTCCGTGCATAAGCACCAAAAAGGTTCTTTAAATAAGGTTCTATAAAATAAATTTCATAGTTTTATCGTTCACATTTAGGCCATTCCAAGAAGTACCAGAAAGCATTGCAGCAGCTTAAAATATCTTCAATAGTCTGAGCAATGAACAGCAGTAATATTTGGTGCATGGCAATAAATGTCAGCAAGCATGCAGAAGAAGAAGAATAAGAAAAAAGTTGATTCCTTTGAGATAGGGCTAAAATTTAACTCTGCAGTGTCTAAGAGTGGGCGTTCACGAAGGTATGTGTGTGTGTGTGTGTGTCGAAGAATGCAGCACACTTAAAGAATGCAGTTCAACAGGAACGTGTTTGAAATCGCTTGGCGAACAACGACAAATGTGAGCAATTTTTATATGCTCAAGTCTAAGTTCAAGGTTAAGGACTAGCTCGCCTGCTCGTTGGCAACCAATAAAAGGATAATTGGATAATTTCGTTTGAAATCAGCATATTTATGTGATTGTAAATTTATGGTAGACATTAAAATGAAAGTTTAGTCGACAACTTTAGTAGATAATATTTTTGCATGCGACTTTGTCGCAGTCTCATGCAGCAATATAGCTCAAGGTAAGCTACTGAAAGTGGAAGTAAATTTTTTACTGTTTAATGGCTTCGATGTTGTTTTGCTTTCGTTTGAGTTTTATTGACGTTGGAAAATAATAATTGTACAGCTGTTGTTGGTAAAAATTGGTAGCGCAGCGCCACACTGCGTTGCGTTATTGAGTTGTATCACTGAATTACTGCGTTATTATTATTATTATTATTTATTTAATGCTAAGCACATATGGCTTTATAGCAATTAATATTCGACAAAATAAATATGATACAATTAATTTATGTACAATTTAATTTTATAAAAATGTAAAGTTGTCAGGATTTCAGGTATATACAGATGCAATCCGGTTAGCTTCTTAGTAGTAAATAGAAGAATTGATTAGAGCGGTGCTCCCATATGCCAGGCTAGACGGACGAGGTCGAGCTCATACATGTGCTAGGCAAGACATAAGAGGTCTTGCTCTGGATAATCAAAATATATCTATAGCGTGTATATCTATATAAATATGGATTAGAGCACAGCTCACACATGCAAAGCTAGTCGTACGACGTCAAACCGGCATATGCCAGGCGAGATGGACGTGATCTCGCTCTGGTAATCATATTTAACTACACAGCTAGATTGTATAAGTTGTGCACAACATCACAGGAAATATTCAGTATCCTTGGAAAGCATGATCCAGATTAATGGCGGTACTGTAGATAATCTAAAATATTAAATTTAATTGAGTAAACCGATTCATTTAAAGAAATTGCATCTGAAACAAAATTAAAGTCCCCACAAGCGCTTCTGAGTGGTTCGTTTTGCAAGTAATTAGTTCTACAAAAGTTCATGTAAAGTAACTCAAAAGATCTTCTAGGTCGGAGAGGAATATTAAAGTAAATTTTGCTCAGTAAGTATTGACTGTCTACGTATCCATGTAAAAGTTTGAAAATCCAAGTAACATTTAGCATAATTCTCCGATTATTTAAAGTAGGAAGATTTAAAAGTTGCAGACGATATTCATAAGGTGGTAGGTTATAGCTGAAATTAAAGTAAAGATGGCTTAAGCAGAACAAAAGAAACTTTTTCTGAATTGATTCTATGTCATCAATGTAACAACTATATCGAGGGCACCAAACAATTGAAGCATACTCTAAAATAGGTCGCACTAGAGAGGTGAATAAGGTTTTTGTTATATAGGGATCATTAAACTCTTTTGCCCATCGTTTAATAAAACCTAAAGTACTATTTGCTCGATTTATAATTTTATTAATATGAATATGAAAGCGAAGTTTAGTATCCATAGTTACTCCAAGATCATGAAAGACATCTAAGGACTCAAGTGTATGGTCACAAATTTTATAAATACATGTGACAGGAGATTTTCGAGTGAAAGTCATATGCTTGCATTTATTCATGTTAAGATTCATACGATTCACGTTGCACCAGCTATAAAGATGGTCTATGTCAGCTTGCAAGAGAACGGCATCATTAGCATTTTTGAAAGGAAGAAATAGTTTCACGTCATCAGCGTACATTAAAATACTCGAATGCTTTATGACAGATGGCAAATCATTTATAAACAGTAAAAAAAGAAGAGGCCCGAGGTGGCTTCCTTGAGGTACACCAGAAGTGACAGGAAACTCATGGGATTTTACAAGTTTAAAAAGAACACGTTGTGTTCTATTGCATAAATAAGATTCAATCCATCTTACAAGTGTTGTAGGGAATCCAGCAAGAGATAGTTTTAAGACTAAGAGCTTATGATTAACAACATCAAAAGCTTTACTAAAATCTGTGTATATAACATCAGTCTGTAAACCTTTTCCAAAATTCTCAATGGTTTTGGAAGTAAATTCAAGTAGGTTTGTAACCGTAGATTTTCCTGAAACGAATCCATGTTGGAGTGGAGACAATACAGATTTAACACTATGTGATAATTGTGAAGTAATGATTGCCTCGAAAAGCTTCGGCAAAGCGCTTAATTTTGCAATTCCACGATAGTTTTCGATTAAAGACCTGTTACCAGACTTGTGCAACGGAATAATAAAAGACGACTTCCAGGCAACTGGAAAATAGCAAGATTTTAATGAAGACGAAAAAAGCAAAGTGATTGGAGTTACTAATTCATCACAGCAATATTTTAGTATACATGACGGTATATTGTCGGGACCACTTTTATATGACGTTTCAAGAGCTTTTAAGCATGATAAAACCGTGTTAGTATCAATTATTGGGAGACAAATATCCCCAGATTGAACACTGAAAGGATAGCTTAGATTATCATAGGATGAAGTTGAATAGGTCGCTTTGAAGAAGTCAGCGAAAAGATTACAAATGATATTCTCGCTATCTGATTCAACCGTTTTATATTTCATAAAAGAAGGATAGGAATCAATCTTGCGTTTTGTGTTGACAAAGTTCCAGAATGATTTAGCATCAGATTTGATGTTTAATTTTACCTTCATTAAATAAATATCGTAAGATTGCTTGCATAATTGACGATACTTGTACTTAATTGAGGTATAGGAACCAAAATCTGTAATGCTATGAGTTTTTTTAAATTTTTTATAATGCATGGATTTTAAATTTCTTAATTTTCTCAGTTCTTCAGTAAACCATACAGGACCAGATGCTAAACGGGCTTTTCTCTGTGGTACTGATGATAGAAAACAATCATTGAGAGTTCTATTAAAAGCCGAGACAGCCGAATCAAGGTTTTCTGGCGATGTTTGTGTATTAACGATATTTAGTACGGATGTCCAGTTAATATTAGATATATTGTTTTTTAACAAAACATAATTGGTTCTTTTAAAATTTAACTCAGCAGGAGGTTGAGCAATACGATTCTTTACATATTGCTTAGGAAAATTAAGAGCAATTTCTAAAGTTGGATGGTACGGATCTTCAGGGAGCGCGAGTGGATCTGTCCTTGAAACTGAAATAATATTGCTGTCGTCAAAATATAAAAGATCTAACAAACGGCTATTCTTGTTAAAGTGGCTGTTTAATTGAAAAAGTCCTTGACTTGAAAGCTCATTTAAAAATGAATTAGCAGATGAGCATTCAGACGAAGGCAATAATATTGCAGGGTTTTCGGTGCAGCAGTTCCAAGCGACACTTGGAAGATTAAAGTCACCCGTTATTAGAATGTGATCATGAGGCTGAAGTTTTAAACACACTTTATTTATCGAGACCAAATGTTTCAAATAAACCTCTACGTTGGAAACAGGAGGAATATATGAACAAGTTACATAAAGATTTAACGCACCATGCTTTACAAGAACGCAACAAAATTCAATATCGGATGCCTCAGGAATTATTATTTCTTGTGAGAAATAAGAAGATTTAACGGCAATTAAAACTCCACCGCCATTAAAAGAATTACCAGCAATAGCGTTTCTATCTTTACGGCAAATATTGAAATTATTAGATAGAATTTCAGTATTTAGGGTGTTAGGCTTAAGCCAAGTTTCACTGAAAACAATTATGTCAAAAAGTAGGTTGTGGCTTAAAATATGTAAATATTTTAACTTTGTATTCAAACCTCGAACGTTTTGGTATAAGATAAGGAATGCAAGGCAACAATCTAGTTTTTTTGTTTAGTAGTGCGAACGGGTAAAGAAGCCAGTGTAGTTTTAGGTTGAGATCTAGGAATATATTCGTGGATCAACGTATTTTCAGGCCAAAAACCTTGATCTAATACCGTATTAAAGAGATCCCCAGGCAAATTTATTTTAAAAGAAGATACAGTGCGCTCATATGAAAACTTGAATTTGTAAACCGAAATATTCCTGTTAACAAGATTCAATTTAGAGTTTATATGATATAAAACGTCTTCTTCGGATGTATCAAGAGCAAAACGAGACACAAATATAGATCTAGATGGCTGGACAACCACAAGTTCTTTGCAAGAAGGTAGATTAATACTTTTTTTCAATATTTGTTTTGGTATAGCACCAGTTAAAACCGAGCTCATAACGGAAGTTGAAGGAATAGCATTAGTAGCAGTACAGGCTTCAGCATAAGTTTTTTTTTTACCAGAATTACCCGGAGAATCATCACTTACGACTATAGTTGGTACTACCTCAGAAGACTCAACCGGATGTAAATTCAGATCAGCTGATGCAGCCTCAGCTATAGGGGCAATATATTCAGTATTTTGATCTTTATTTACCGAGTCAGTACAGGAAGGAGAGTTCAAAACTGGTGAAAGTGAAATTAAATTTATATTATTATTAACAGACGGAGGCAGAGACATAGCACCAGGCTTAACAGATTTAGCAGAACTTCGAAGATTCATGGGTGGTCGTTTAAGCTTATGGGAAACAGAAGGTTCATCCATGATTTTAAACTTTTTAAACAGTTCTTCAAAATCAGCCAATCTAGCTTGAGCTACCACCAAGTCCTTAGACACCTCTAAAAAGCCTCTTCGAGATTGCCTAATAAGCTTTAAAATATCTACATCAGTAGATCTACAGTCTGTACAAGACCAACGAAGTCCTTTACTTTCATTGAGTGCATCAAAAATTCTCGCATTCAATGCTGCACACTTAACGTGAAAAAAAGCATCACACAACCAGCAATTAACCAGCTGGTCAGATTCACCTTTTACAGTGCAGTTGCGAAAATTGCAGTTCATTTTTAATAAAAGTAATAAAATTAAAATAAAATTCCAAAAGTGTAACAAAAAGTGCAAACAAAAGTACTATGGCAACTCTATTTCCGTGACAGTTTGAGAATTTAACAACTTATTTGTCAAACAGTTTGAGAAGCACCAGCGACAAGATAGCAAACTAGCGTCAAGATGCAACTGAAATTAAAAACAAAAGTTTCAATCTTGCTTCAACAAGCTAAACATAAAGTTGTTGTTGCTAGATAATAAACAAACTGAAATAAAAAGAAATATATATATATGTATATATAGCACGACTGCAAATATTTTTAAAAGGATTTTCCAGCTTTTTTAGAGATGAAAATCAGAAACAATAAAGATGAATATCCTCAGCAATCCTTAGCAGACCAACTCGAATTATTTCCAGCTTAACAATTTCACGAAAATTAACAAATTTTAATTTATTTCTAGAGCACGAACAAAAAATACAACTTAAGAAAACAGTGCTGCCAGATTGATATATAAAACTGTTATTGCACACTTCTTTCAATTAAAAGTAAGGTACTAGCGTAGGTAGAAATACATACATTTAATCAAATGTTTTTGATTTCCAAAAACCAAGCAAACTTGAATTTAACTTAAAACTTACGAATTTTTTTGTAGACCAAAAGCGTGTATGTATTATTCGATTGTTATATAAACCTTGAACGATGCACTATGTATGGTGAATGCTGAGCTTTGTGCTCCACTCACACATATTTTTTATTGATTTCTTATTGATTAAGCTTTCTTTAATGATTTAATGACTAACATTCCTGTATTATAATCACCTTCTCTAGGAAGCATAGGAAACATATAATTTTATGCTCCAGGACTTCAATTTCATTTGTTGTGCGCTACCCAACAAAATACACCTAAAAAAAACTTACCCTATAACTCAACGCGCTATTCAACTTAAAATCTTACTGCGCTGAATTAAGATTTTTTGATACAGGAGTGAAAGCATTTCGCTGATAAAGTAAGTTGCGCTTGAGTTGGTCTATTAGCGCAGAATTTTTTGCTGCGTTACTCCAACTCATGTTGGAGCTGCTATTAAATTTTTGATGATGTCATTACTTCCAAAATATCATGAAGTTATATGAGATCATTGGAAGGATTGCTAGAAATAATAGCAACAAATATGCAACAGCAGGCTATAAAATAAAGTAAATTGGTAGTAAATTGAAGGAGTTCTTAATTCGTTTGTATTGTTACAACCTCATGGCGTCATAATTCCTAAGCACACACACACACACACACACACACACGCATATGCATCTATGTTATGTGCGACATAAAATTTAGGTACGTTACGCATGTCAACAATGTAATAAATTCACATTGAAAGTTTTAATATTTCATGAAAGAGGTTAACGTAGAAAAAGTATAAAGCATCAAAATATGTGGATAGGTATATAAAAAATTTTACAGGTTTTCATATATTGTGACATGGTTTGACAAAACTTATTTAAGTGGAAAATTCTATAACTTTATGCTACACACATACATAAAAATACACAAATATATCCAATTTCTATACAAATTTTCTCAAAGCTGCTAGCTACTGCTATAAATGAGATGAAGAAGAAAACATTTTATGTGTTGACATTAAAGTGACACGCATAACAACAACAACAAGATGATAAAAAGAAGAAATTTAATCCTCAGATTCAAACTGACACATGAACAACCTAGCGTTGATACCCTATAGGAACAAACTAACTTGTTTTTAAAAACAACTAGTTAAAAAACTAATTTAAAATAAACCAGTATATGAACTACTTTGAATTATATTAAGGCGGCATCCACTTCAGTTCTAAATAGTTTTTATTGCATTATATATGAAGTAATTGAAATACTACTTAAAAACAAGTGATTGATAAACTACTTTGAATTATATTAAGGCGGCAACTACTCTGATTTTGACATGTATTAATTGGAAATTTTTATTAGATTACAAGTTTATATATATATAACCATGTTATTTCATCAAATATTATTAACTTTAGACCATCAGTAATAGTTTTCAATTGGTTATTTTAAAGTAATTAAAAAAATAATTTAAATATAACTAATTTAACAAGTAGTTGAACATATATGCAGACGAAAGTCAATTGACTTATTTAGCGGACATCACCATACAAAATATGTTAGTTCGTTCTATGGAAAAAAGTCAGAATTTCAACTAGTTGTGGTTGACAAAAAACTACTTTATCAACTACTTTTAAATTAGTTGATTTTCCTACAGGGATAATATACGGACGCACACACAGAACAGCAATGAAGGTATCTGCCTAACGACCATTTCGGATGCACCCACACAACATTAAAATAAACATATGTAAAAACCATACTCATACACACACTCAGACAAACACAAGCATCTAAATAAAAAAAAGTCATACTCATTCATTATTCATTTTAAGTGATTTAAACAAACAAAAATGACTGATGAATGCGGTTAAAAGTGACTGGGTGGGTGTTAGGTGGTTGGTCAGGCGCGTGCTTTAACGTGACCACCACCAGTAACGGATGTGTTCTCCTCTATAATGATGAATATATGCATAATTGATAATACTCGCTCAATTTATTCTAATAATTAAGAGCAATATATGTGTGCTTGAAAATTGTTTTTATTCAAAATTAATATCCAAAAACATAGAAACAACATTTATTCCAAATTCGATATTAACCAGGTATTGAATTTATGTATAACAATGTAATGTAATGAACAAAATATATTTTGATTAAATTTTCATGTTCATTTAAAAAAAATTAGTTTTTATACAAATTCATGAGACGCTATTAAGACTGGGAGAATGTATGCAATCGTTTACAAATATCTTTTGAGGATTTTATTTTGCTTTAAAGCTTTAACCAACAAAATTAAAGTGTCATAATATATTTTATTTAAAATATTGTCCATCGTTAGCTTTAACTCTTCCCCATTTTTCAGGCAGCACACTGATTTCGCTTTAAAAAACATTCTTCTTTTTTTGAGGGGATCTAATAATGGACCCTATTTTTAGTATATTCATAAAAAAAGAAGTGCTGCTCTGCTAGGCCATAAGTCATGCACCGGAACAAACGTTAGTCAAGATGAGCAATATCTGGTGAATACGGCAGGAGGAGCACGAAGTGCCTCCAAAGTTTCCTTGACGATTTTTGCAACAAATAGCCAAGCCTTGTCGTCCTGAAAGATAGATAATTTTGTCATGTCTGTATGCATATTCCGGGCGTTTCTGCTTCAATCCTCAGCTCAATGGCTCTAATTATTGTTGGTAACGTTTTTCAGTGATTATTTTGTTACTCTGAAGTAGATTATATTAGACCACTCCGAGCTAATCCCACCAGAAGATGCACAGCACTAGCTTCTTGACAGGAAAATTCGGTTTGGTCGTTGAAGTTGATTCATGACCGGGCTTACCTCACGATTTTCTTCGTCTTGGATTGTCACAGTGGATCCACTTTTCGTCCCCCGTCAAGGATAAACGCAGCAAACCTTTCCGATTTTGACTTTGTAACAGTAGTTCCAACGTGAAAAAATGGCATTCGACGTATCTTGGCTTGAATTCGTACGGAACCCAACATCCTTGTTTTTGCACAATTCCCATGGCTTTCAGACAATTTGAAATTACATGTTAAGTCAATTCTAAAGTTTCAACCAGCTCTTCTTGTGTGTGGCATAAATATTGGTCTAATAACGCCTCCAACTAAGCGTCTCCAAGCTTAACTTGCTTTCCTTCGCATTCTTTGTAATTGATGTCAAAATCGCTACATATAAAACGACTGAACTACAGTACTCACATGTTTTTATTGATGAAACATGTTTCACATATGCATTACAACAATGCAACAACAATTTACAACAATACTACAATGTGTAATCTATAAGAGGAACTTTCTTCCAAATCAAGGAAAAAAAGCAGAGCTTCCCACAAAATGTGTTTTTTCCCACAAAATGTGTTTTGTGGGAATGGTTTAAGGGAGTATTCCTGGTTGGCAAACATTTTTTTCGATTTTGTTTTCTTGCATTTTTTTTTAGCTTGGATATTTGAGAATATCGTCCTATTTTGAAATTCGAAATACTTTAGGAGATATGGCCTTTTTTGTCCAGCAATGTTTTCGCCAAAATGCGATTTGCTTAATTTGGCAACTTTTTGAATGCAACGGTTTGAAGCAACCACCGAATTTCCTTCAACGCGTTCTTTAGTAGGTAATAACTTGTTTGTATGCGTATTTTATAAATTAATGATTACACATTTTAGAGCTTAGGTATTCAAATGTTGGCAACAAAATGTGTTTTGTGGGAATGGTTAATGCGCACAGAAAGTATGTTGTTTAAGGGAGTATTCCTGGATGGCAAAAATTTTTTTTCGATTTTTTTTTTTTGCATATTGTTTTAGCTTGTATATTTGAGAATATCGTCCTATTTTGAAATTCGAAATTCTTTAGAAGATATGGCCTTTTTTGTCCAGCAATGTTTTCCTTGCCACATTTTAGAGCTTAGGTATTCCAATGTTGGCAGCGGTTAGTTCACTTTGAATTGAGTTATAAGCCGGACGCGCGCATCCGTTGGTTACCAGTTTCGTGGTAACCAACACGAAAGAGATGAGGACACTGAATTCACAAGTACATCGGCAAAAAAATTTAAAAATAATGAAAACGAAGACATAAGCATTGGAAACAAAACGGAGAATTACATTTTGGAGTTTTATGCAGTTTCCTCGGCGATTACATATCACTAATCTGGTGATATGTGCCAAAAGTGAAGGAAAAATCGAGTTTAAAAAAGCATCGCCGTATGGAATTTGCTTCAAAATTGGCCCGACCACTACATACATTTTTTCGTCGTCTTTGTTTGGCAAATCATATTTGATGAACCGACGCTTGATTTTTGCCATGAGGCTTTTAGGCATTGGGCCAAGAGGCATTAACACGTTTTGTGGCCTCATGGATATCGGCAGAGGTGTGGGTAACTCGTTATACTATACTGTCCTGGAGAACTTTCATACAGCTGCAAGCTCGATCTATAGCGCGAAAGTGCAATCGACGCAGAATTTTCACTATTCTGGTCCTTCTAATCTGGTGATATGTGCCAAAAGTGAAGGAAAAATCGAGTTTAAAAAAGCATCGCCGTATGGAATTGTCTTCAAAATTGGCCCGACCACTACATACATTTTTTCGTCGTCTTTATTTGGCAAATCATATTTGATGAACCGACGCTTGATTTTTGCCATGAGGCTTTTAGGCATTGGGCCAAGAGGCATTAACACGTTTTGTGGCCTCATGGATATCGGCAGAGGTGTGGGTAACTCGTTATACTATACTGTCCTGGAGAACATTCATACAGCTGCAAGCTCGATCTATAGCGCGAAAGTGCAATCGACGCAGAATTTTCACTATTCTGGTCCTTACCTCAATCACAATATTAAACAATTTTTTACTATTTTTTTTTACACTACGCTACAAAAAAAAAAGACCCAAAATCGGTTTTTCATTTTCCATTGACCGCCATTTTGTAAAAAATAATCGCAAAATTATGATTGAGGTAGAGATCAGAATTAGATACATTTGTACTGAATCTAACGCCGTTTACTTTTTCCATTTCAGATGATCCGAAGTCGAGTTATCCGGGCCGCAAGCAGCATACCTTTTTTTTTTTTTGCGCCCAACTTTGAAGGCCGACAACTTTTTGAACAGCCCTCGTACAAAGGAACAAAAAAATTTATTTAATTTAATTTAATATGTTCTTAATACAACAAAAAAAGAAAACAGAATTTAAATAACTCTTTGCGTTTTCAAATGAGAAGTTTTTCAAAAAGGGTCCAAAAACAGCCTTCCAACCAGGAATACTCTTTTAAAAAAGTAGAACGCGTCTGATTTTCCGACTCTAGCTAATTAGGAAATTCATAACAGCTATGTTACTTCATAGCATTTAGTTTTCACTTCGGTCGGCAGTGCAGTACCTACTTTTTTTAGTCAGAATGATTTTTTTCATATTTTTATTTTACTTTTTATTTTGTTTCCCTTAGATTTCAACTTAAGGTTTGAATTGATTACTTCTTTTTTAAAGACATATTTTGGCATCAAAACTTCCACTTTGAATATTTAAATTAGTAATAAGAATTTCAATTAAACATAAACTTTTAATAACGCAAGTTCAATTTAGATTTAATTCTTTTTCAAACCACGAGATTTATAATCGTGAAAATTAGATGTAAGCTATGCATACAACAAATACTTATTAAATCAAGAGATTTAATTCTAAGTCTTCATCCATCTTAAATTTCTAAATTTTGACCTCGGATGTGAAGTAAGTACTGGTACATTAAAATAAATGTATTTCAAGCTGATTGCTTAAAAAAAAAAATCTAACATTAATTTCCAAATTTTGTCCTAGATTTTGAAATAAGCACTATTACAAACTATTAGTAGCTATATCGCAAACTATTAGTATTAGTAGAATTATGTTAATATAAAATAATTTTTTTCATAACGAATCTTAGTACTGCGAATTATATTCTGAGTTCTGTTCAAGACTTTTTAAGACGCATTTAAACTGATAATATTTTTGAAATAACTAGGCCTAGAACTGATATATCCATATTAAATTTCTTAATTCTGACCTCCGATATGAAATAAGTCAAATTACCTATTTAAAAAAAATTCCAATAATAATTTTGAAAAAATAACAATCTTTTAAAATTGTAGAAAGGAATTTTTAATTTTTTAAAGGAGTAGAATAGGAATCTACAATTTTAATTTCTAAACTACAAGTTTTTATTAATGTAAATCTACTTAAAGAAACTATTATTTTCTTTAAAGACGCGTTTTTAAACAAGGTATTATATCAAAAATTCAAAACTTTGTTCAAGTATTTAAATTAAGCACTCGAAGCAACTTTTGATATCGTTAGTTTAGTTTAAATTCTATAATTTATAATTTCAAATTCTGTAATAAATTAAGCAAGAATATAAGTTCTAGTAAATCACTCTTTTAATTTCAATTAAAATGTAGTCCCATCCTTTCAAAAAGGCACTCCTCGCACTTAATTTTTTTATCTTTGCCAAATTTGCAAGGTTTGAAATTAATATTTTTTTTTTTTTTTTTTAATAAACAAAAATTTGCAACATCATGCATAAATATCTATCAATGTCAAACAGCTGCATTCATAAAAAATTTGGCAATATTCATTGAAGCCAACAAATTTAAAATGCTTTTCATGATTAAGCAAATAAAATTAATTTAACGAGAACACCTGCCAAATACACTGAATTAATATTATCTCCAAATTTTCACAGCTTTCTCATTTATTATGAAGGTGTCAACATAATTAAAATTGATGAATGGATGGTACTAATTTCAGTTAAAATAAATTTTACTGTCAGTTAGTTAGAGTAGCTTGGGCCAAAGAGATACCAGATTTAGTCTCTGGTGAATACCACAATACACATATGCACTTTACTCCACAATCAAATGCAAATATCCGTTTGAGATCTAAATCAAATTTTTATTTGATACAGTTTTCAAATTATTTGGTTACAAGGAAACTTTGTGTGAAATAATTTTGTGTTACTAAATATTTCATATCAATCTTGCTGTAAAAATTTTGAAAGATAACATAAATAAATAATGCAAGAATTCGAAATAAATAAAAAATATTTGCCGAAAAATGACAATGTTTATGTGGGCACGAGATTTTAGATTAAATCTTTTTGATAACTTATTTTGTTAAATATGTGCGCTAGAAATGAATTGCTTTAGAATTGAATGATAAATTAATTTTAGTTGCAATGAACAAAGTAAATATTTAGTCACCTTTTCTTTGCTAAAAATTTTTTTAACCTAATTTTCTATACAGTAATATAAAATCTTTGAGTTAAATATGGGATATTCTTTATAACAACACCAGTTGCAACGCTTATCTCTACAAGAGCACTTGTAAGTATCAACTTATTTTTATTATATACTTTATGAATCTAATTACCAAATGAAAGGTCAAGAATCAACCTTTCCAAGGTTTTATGTTCTCTTTTCTTCCTCATTTCCGGTTAAAAGATATAAATGGAAATCTTGGTAAGTCCTCAAACAGAATGATTGCAATTAACATAAACTGTTGGTGCAAACCTGATTTTGAGAATTTTTCCAAGCATTTTGAATTAAAGGCTATAAATATGAAATTTTGTGTATAAAAAATCTTTTCAAGGATGCAGATTTAAAGGTTGACCTTTGATTTTAATTTGGTACTTGAATCGTACCTTTCCGATCAGTGGTTTACATACAGCGAGTATGTTTCTATGTAAATCTTTGTCTGAGTTTATATAGTGTTCATAATATTTATTATGACGGGGTACTGTGCACATATAATACATACTAAACAGATTCGTCTGTTCCTTTGGAGCTTATCCGTGAATAGGCTGGCTATTTGAGCTGGAAAGATTCGTGGAGTGAGCGCCTAGAATTGCACATAAAGTCTGTGCAATAGGTGCTCAGAGACTTATGTGCAAACAGAAGGAAAATAAATAAGAAAGAAACACCGGTGAATAAGATATGAATTGTGTACAACTCCAATAATTTTTCAATTATTAAAGGTTATATTTTATCGAGCTCAAGGTGTTGGAGTTATATAAACACATAACATAAAACTTATGAAAGAAGGTCGTAATTAATTTACAAATAAATTGTGTACAACTTTATTTGTAAGTTCTTACGTTTCTGGACGTCAAGTATTACAGCAAAAAATGATGCAGTTCCAAAATGGAGAATTTCGATTCACAATATAAAAAACCCGACTTACTTGGCTTGATTGTAGAAGGAGGCAAAAACCCGCTCGTCGGATAAGCCGACCGAGCTACTCGTCAGAACATCGATACTGGAATATCGATACTCGAACGAGTCGATAAGTAGGTATGTTGAATCTATGTGTTAATTAATCTTTTACAATTTTCTCTTTTTGGGTTGCGACGTAAACACATACGTTTGTTTGTTTTTAAAGTATTTAACGGTAAATATTTACAGGAAGTAGGATTAAAAAAGGCAAATAGATGACAAAAAAAAAAACTAGTAAAGAATAGAGCTTGGGCAGGGTACCGAAGCTAAAATATCCCCCGTGGCCGTATTGAAATATATTCGAAGTCTTTAGCCACGACAGACGCGATGACATTCAGTTTTATATATTTATGAAAATTTTCCTATTTTAATGACGTCACTTTATATGGGAGGTAGTCGTGGTTTTCATCCGGTTTGCCCAAATATCATAGAGATGATTCATATTATCAGAGCTGGGTCTAAAAGTATTCATTACAATTCAATTCCAATCTCAATTCTTCAGGAAAGTAATTCGAAAAATTCGTCAATTACATTAAAGGAATTGTTATTGGTAATTGGACTCCTCAATTCCTCAGAAATGTAATTGACGAATTATTCCAATTACATTCCTGAGGAATTGACGAATTGACGAATTTTCCCAATTACATTCCTGAGAAATTGAAATGATCCAATTCCAATTCCAATGATCTAATTCCAAGGAATTAGAATTGAGATGAACTTAATTCCAATAGGAATCATTACAAACCAGCTCTGAGTGTTATATACCAAAGCTCATGTGCAAAATTTCAAGACATTTCTTTAATTTTTGTGGATTTTTAAGAGATCTCACGTTTACAAAATAAACCAATTTGTATGGGAGGTAGGTGTGGTTTTCATTCGATTTTGTCAAATATCATAGTGATGGTCTTCATTAAATATCAAAGGATTTATATTGAAGATCAAAGCTTACTTGCAAAATTTGAAGGCATTTATTTAATTCTTGTGGATTTTTAAGAGATTTTATTGAAAACTATTTTTCGGACTTGATCTTAATTTTTTAAGTCATGAATTAAAAAAAAAATTTAAATGAAATTCATCGCGATAGCTTTATAATTACGGCTGTAATCGTGTCGACAGACTGATAGACGAACAGACAGACGGACACACGGAAATCAACTCATATCAATCAGCTGATATTTTTGATCAGCATCACCACCTTTTAAACTGTTAGACTATTAATTACATTTAGTGCACTCAAAAAACTATAACAATTCAAAAAACCTTTTGTTGCATATAAGTAGAACAAAAAACTATAAAAGTCCTAAATAAATGCACTTAAAAGTCCTGTTTGGTTGGCCGCTACACCAACTCATTAGTAATCTTCTGTGGCTTCTTAAGTGAGATATTTTACATTTTTTTGCAGTGTAATTTTATTTTTTTGAATATCTAACAATTTTTCTTTTCATTCTAGCATTTCATTCTCAATATGTATTAAAATATAATATTGGTTAAAACAATACCTTCATAAGCGCTTTTAATAACATTGCTGACCTGAAAAGAAAATGAGAGAAAAACATTACCAAAAAAGAAAAAACCAATGATTCTGAAATATGTATAGATATCAAAATATTTCAAGCGATGAATAGAAAACAAATAAAAAAATAAAAGAATTGTTTAGATCATGTTTTTGCTAAAATTAATTATTAGTTAAGCAAAACAGCAATAGCAGGTAGCGTTGCGTTGGTGCACATATGAGTACAAAATCATATTTGGTTGTTTAACTCAGTGTGAGCTTGTTTAACTTGGCAGCGGCAGCAATAATTTATCCCTTGGCTACCATACTGCGGTAACTCGTCACCCCAACGATAAAGTATCACTCTCAAAATTAGTGACTAAGATATTTGGATTTGCCAAAATATATGAACATTGCTTTTTCGATAAGTTCAGACTTTTACAATAAAAGTTAAAAAACTGGTTGATTTCAATTTGTGAGAATCAAAATTATCTCATTATTCCATGCTATTATATAAAAGGGCAATCGCGTATAGCTTGAGAACAGTAGGTAGATATGGCACCCAGTTAGAACATAGGCTATATTAAACTATCCACGCCCACTTTAGACGCCCTTTCACTTTCACTTTCACATTAATAAATGTGAAAAACATAAAATATCAAGAAATACTCAAGAGATTTGAATGGAAAAAACACCAATGAATGTTTTTTCATTAAAAAACAAAAGTAATACGAAATGGAACACGCCTACCACCTACCTAGTCCGCCCTCTATATTGAGAACACATAATTACAGGAGAACAAGAAAAAGGTGTCAAATTGTTCTGTATTCATTTTAGATAAGTAGAAACAACATTTTTCACGCGTTCTTGTCACTTTTATTATATTAAAAAAACATAATAAGAAGTTAAAGACTGAATGGATTTGAACAAAATACGAATAAGCCACAATTATGATTGCATTAAAATGACTATGAACTATAAGACGAGAAAGGTTGAATCGATCTGATCGAAAAAAAGGTACCAACTATATCTGTATTTCATTTGAATGAATAAAAACTACCTGTTCTACCTGTGCTGCTTTATGGCGCTGAGGCGTGGGTAGTTTCGCAAAATAACGCAGCCGCTCTGGGGGTGTTCGAGAGAAAAGTTCTCTGCAAATCCTTCGGTCCTGTTTGAGTCGGCGATGACTATCGCATCCGAATGAACCACGTGCTGTATGAGCTCTACGAAGACATTGACGTAGTTCGGCGTATAACTGTGCAGCGACTACGCTGGCTGGGTCATGTCCATCGTATGGACGACGAAGCTCCAGCGAAAAAGGTGCTCGAGGCGAGGGTCGCTGGTCAACGACGGCGATGGAGACCATGCCTCCGATGGATGGACCAGGCTGAGGAAGCCCTAACCCTGGCGAGAGCTGGCCCTAAGGGGCCTGGCGAGGTCGGCCGAAACCCGGACACGGGTTGTTACGGCCACATAAGTAAGTAAGTAAGAATAAAAAGTACACACAGTTTGCCAGATCTGCCTGCCCCGCTCACCTTATTTCTAAAACTTATTTCTAAATAAGACGACAACAGCTGAGTCAATTTTAGCAAAAATTAAATGAATTATGTTTGTGTTTTATTACGGTGTGTTTTTTATCCCAGAAAAAAATTGCTTCCAAAAGAAAGTAAAGTGGAAGAGAAAGTATTGAATTTCACACCTTCCACTTTCATACGTAGAAGGCATTATTTTTACATATGCGTGTCATTCATTGGGTAGAATTCTTTCCTTGGTCTTCTTCAAAAGTGCTTCCAGAATTTTTTCAAAGCAAAGTTTCTTTCAGGCATTTAATGAAAGGAGTGATCGTTGGCTGTCAACCTACCGAATTCTTTTCTTGAATATAATCTATCTTCATATATAAAAATGGATGTATGCACGTGGGTGTGTATGTCGGCAGAGCTGGGTCGAAAAGTATTCATTACTTTCAATTCCAATACCTTGCAATTAGGAATTGGTAATTGGTTATCTCAATTCATCTGGAATTCCATTAGAAGAGCTGTAATTCCATTACAGGAATTATAATTGAATTTTTGAATTCCTCAGGAATTTAATTGGAAAAAATGATAAATTTCTCAGGAATTTAATGGTCAACTCCATTACGGATTTGTAATTGGTAATTGGACCTTTCAATTCCTCAGGAATTGGCAAATGAACATCTCAATACCTCAGAAAGTGAAATTTTCAATTCTATTACAGGAACTGTAATTGGAGGTTACTGTAAATGTAATTGGATTGCAGTAATCTCAGTTACAATTGTAATTGGATTACAGCAACCTCAATTACAATTGTAAATGGATTACAGTAACCTCAATTCCAATTGAAATTGGATTACAGTAACATTCAATCACAATTCCTGTAATGGAATTGAAAATTTTAATTACCAATTCCAGAGAAATTGACAGGTTCAGTTCCCAATTACAATTCCTGTAATGGAATTGACCAATTTTTCAATTCCATTCCTGAGGAATTGAATTGTTCAATTACCAATTATAATTCCTGAAATGGAATTGACGAATTTTTTTCAAATCCATTCCTGAGGAATTGAGGTGTTCAATTACCAATTACAATTCCTGGAAGGGAATTGATGCATTTTTTCCAGTTTCAATCCTGAGGAATTGAAATGTTGAATTACCAATTACCAAAAATGTTGAATTTGGTGCAAGTCTACTTTCGATATCGACTAGCTTTGGAGTTAAGGAGGGACATGAGATTCGCGGTAGAGAAAACAGACCTTTTTTGAAAAAATCATAACTCAGTCAAAAACAAACATTTTTCCAAAATTTACAAGAACAAATTACAAAAAAAAAAATTAAAAAAAAATATATTTTTCACGCCAACATGGTTTTATAGAGCTCCAAACTGGCGGCAGAGAAAAAAAACGGGGCCTCGTGGTTACAGCGCTGGGAGTTGCAAAAATTGTCCGATCTGGAAAAAAAAATGACTTTTTTAAATCTTAACAAAATTGGTTATCGTATGACATGAGCTTTTTTTTAATTTTTGGTGATGTTCCAAATTTGAAAGTGTGTTTTTTCAAAAAAAATATTGACTTTAAAAATTCATAAAAAATCGAAAAAAAAGCTCGTGTCATACGATAGCGAATCAAGTTTAAAAAATACAAAAAAAAAAAATTTCGTCAAAAAATGAACCCGCTAGTGCCGCAGCCAGTACGAAAATCATGGTTTCGAGATAAACGCGTTCAAAGTTTGTGAACAAAAAAAAAAAAGGTTACCTTCAATCTGCCATGCCTGCTTCGTATTGTATGATTTCGTTATCGTTATCGTTAGCTGTTTCTTATAGTTTTTTGCAATTGTTTAGCAATTCGGGCTTCACCCTTCACCCTTCAAGTACCCTATAGGAACAAACTAACTTGTTTTTAAAAACAACTAATTAAAAAACTAATTTAAAATAAACCAGTATATGAACTACTTTTAATTATATTAAGGCGTCAACTACTCTGATGTTGACATGTTTTAATTGCAAATTTTTATTAGATTACAAGTTTATATATATTTAACCATGTTATTTCATCAAATATTATTAACTTTAGGCCATCAGTAATAGTTTTCAATTGGTTATTTTAAAGTCATTCAAAAATAATTTAAATGTAACTAATTTAACAAGTAGTTGAAAATATATGCAGATGAAAGTCAATTGACTTATTTAGCGGACATCACCATACAAAATAAGTTAGTTCGTTCTATGGAAAAAAGTCAGAATTTCAACTAGTTGTGGTTGACAAAAAACTACTTTATCATCTACTTTTAAATTAGTTGATTTTCCTACAGGGTAGGTACGAAATAACAACCACCAAAAGTCAGGTAGCAAGTAAAACAAGTATATACCAGCTGCCGTACGTAGGTAGCGAAAAATTAGAAATGCGCTCTCACTAATGCGGCTGTAACTTTTGAACCCGTAAGAATTTTTCCATGAAATTTTTTTCTTAGACTCTTAAGAATATGTACTAAAACACAAAATTATTAAAAAAAAGTCGATTTCAAAAAACTGCCAATGTCATGTAACCCCTTAAAGGATGCACGGATTCGCCGATAAGAAATAACTTTCTATTTAGTCGTATCCTTAGAATTACCAAAAATTATTTCATATGAAATAAGCCCCAGAAATATACGGGAATTTATAAAAAATGTATGGGAACATAAGCCTTAAAAATGTATGGAAATTTTTTGTGGCTTATTCCATTTTATTTTTTTTTTTTTGGCTTATATAATGGGCCACATACTCTACCCACTGCGCCATGGCCGCCACTGTCTTTTCGAACCTCACGATAGCCATAACAATAACATTAGAAATTTCTGAATTAAATAAAAAATAAGAACTCTTTATAATAAAAATAAAAACTATCTCACATGTGTTTTCTACTTATTTAATGGAAAAAATAGAAAATTTGTTTCTGTCTGGAATCGAAACAGCAAATTTATGTCTGTGTTTATGTCTTATACAAAGCTTTTTGCATATAGCACGGGTTATATGCATCTTTAGAAGATTTCTTACCTCCAGTGCTAATAAAAAAAAAATAATAATAAAATAAAATAAGCAACTTATAACATTTTACTGTTTGTCGTAAACACAGATGATAAATTGATAGAAATATTATTCCACACACTTTAAATGTTCCCTTCATTTATTGCCTATGACACACACTCTATTTTTTGAGTACAAGTCTAATAATTCTAATAAAAGTTGAATTAATAAAAAGCTTAGGGTAGCAAGCTACCGCATGTGGCAGCTAAGGGTTAAAGCCTGGTGAGCTGCTTCAGCCAAGGAAATGGTAATCAACAACTATTTGAAGCTACACCCATACAAAGCGCGTTGTTTAAGCATTGATATTATTTTACTTTAACACGCACTTAAGCAACCTATGAAAATTTTGATTTTTTTTCAGTTACCTTTGAACGGTAGCAAAAGTCAAGCTGCACTTATTTAGGTAGTTAATAAGTTCACAAAAATGTAACGCCCACCATCAAGCATCCACAACTAACTCTTACACATACAAACAAATGCAGGAAGGCAAATGCATTGAAATCAGTTGCTACTACAAATGTATAGAAATACTTGCTTTTCATTTTGCTACCACTGAACAATCACTGTCAGCGTGTTTGTACTGTATATCCGCTTTTTTCATATCCTGTACACACACACACACACACTTACATATATATATTTTGTGTATGGGAGTGTTTGTGTGGCATAATTTCCGTTGTGTGTAACACACGCTGTGCTGCTTTTAGCGCCTGGCTTAATTTTGATTAAGTTTAAAGCTGCTGCATAAAATTTTGTTAGCATGACTGAGAGACAGGGTACTATAAAGCTATAATTTTTGACAAATGCATAATTTTAATAAAAATTTTTATTCTAAAATATTTTTTCTGATATTCCGAGATCTAACTCTGCAAATCGATTTGATTTTTTTTTTTTCTTAAATTCACATGGCCTTATTTTATAAAAAGCACGTCCAAAGATCACCTAAATACAAAAGATTTTTTTGTCTGGCTTTTCAATCTTACTCAAATTTTCCATTGCCAGACAAAAATAAATAAAGCTAAACTTTTTCGTTTACCCTGTATTTTCTGAAGCTATTCATATTTTTGACATGATTACATTCTAAAAATAGAAAAATTCACATAAAGCCGTCTTAAACTCTCATTAGAATATGACTAAGCACAACAAGATTATTTTTTTACCAAGTATTAACATATATATATATGTAAATCCTAGCATCAGCTGGAATAACTTTTTCCTTAGCAGATTTAATTAAAGCGCTTAAAGATTCACGTTACTGCGGCTCTTATTAAGCTTATTAAAATGTTTTTTTTTTTATTTTTCCAGCAAATAGCGTTGAAGAGATGCTTAAAAATTATCAACAACCACGACATTGGCTACAAGTTTACTCATTCTTGCACAGAGCTTTCACCACATTTCGCTTAAAATGCTTGAATTCGCTTTGCTTTCATATATTAAATGGAATTTTATGCCAACATGAACACCTCCACAAACGCACTCTAACACATGCATATTAATGCACTTTCAAACTAATTATAACCTTATGTTAAAACTTTTTTGCCTCACACAAACACGCAAACAAAGTGAAATTACAAAAACTAAAATGTGTGGAAAACAACTGCAACGACGTGCCGCTGATTGACAAATTAGTGCGGTTGTTGCAACCGTTTTGCAACCGGATATCGCATACACACGCACACCAGCAGCGAACACGCACACACGCAGGCTTTACATTAAGTATTATGTCGGCTGCAACGACGACAAACAGTGTAAGCAGCGCGTATGCGTTCCTTGTTACATTCATATCAGCAGGTGGTCGGAATAAAAGTGAACAAGTTTATCCGCTTTAGAACTGCAATTAAATTAAATCCGCTGAACCTTTTTAGATTTCCTGCCTTAAGAGACGAAATATGAAAGCAATTATTTCCTGATTTTCATAAAAATCCACTGCAAAATAATGAATTCTATTGCTGATTTAAACAACTCCGCAAAAGTGCCGCATTTTTATTGTTTTTTCTTTTTTTCTTGCACAATATATTTTATGGCGCTAATAAATTTCATTCAAAACAAGCCATAAATTGTCAGCTTTTGTGCAAAGACAAGTTTTATTTTTTGAAATTTATTGCATTTTCGCCGAACACACACGCCAAACACATACGCAGTTATATCAACACACGACTAACAACAACAAAAACAACCACAGTGTCTGAATTGTGCACTCGACTTAGGCACACGTTTTTATTCCTGCATTATTGAAATTTTTTTTCTGCCTTCTTTCGTGCGCTGCAGCCACGTGCAGTTTTTTGCACCGCTCACCACACGTCACGAACGGAAGAATAACGATAGCAGGTAAGAAACTGGGTAGCCTTTGAAGTTTTTTAATTTTCATATTTTGCAAGTATCGAAGAGATTTACTTAGCTTGAGATATTCTTTTCCATGCATATAAATTAATGAAAATACTTTTTTCCAATTGAAATGAAAATCAAAATTAGTTCCAAGCTACTTTGAGATATTATGGAAATATATTCAAAGAGGATGTTAAATAAAATGGCAATAAAAGTAACTCTAAAACATACGAAGTGAATATGAGATGAAATCATATAAAATTAAATTCAAGCGAGACCAAATAAAAAAAAAAAAAAAATCTGTAAGACAAATTTAGGCCAGTAAAATAGGATTTTTGATGAGATGAAGTCGTATAAAGATACTTTCTAGCGAAACCAATTGAAAAAAATGTATATCCCAGTAAACCAGATTTGTCGATTTTGTTGAAATTCCGACTAGTCCTTTACTTTTTCGAGCTGTCTTAAAGAATTCGTTCATATTTCGAAACGATCATTACAAAAAATTTTAAAAAAGTTTCGAATTTTTTACAAATACATTTACATATCGCACGCTAAATACAAAATAGTCACAACTCAAAATTTACAAAATTTTACTTTTTAATGCAAAACTATTCGTAGTGATCATATACTTTGACTGTAACACATCAAATACATTTTGTACACATCTTCTTGCGCTATAGTCTAAAGAATAGTTTTGTCTCATTGCTTTGTATGGAGTTCCTTCACAAATAAAATTGTATTTTGCTTCACCAAGAAATTCAAAAAATTTCAGTTGTGACTGTTTTGTATTAAGTGTGCGATATATCTTGTTTCGATATTTGTCAGTTTGTTAGATTCATAGCAGTGCGAACAAAGAAAAATTTAATATATTTCAAACTTCTGAACAATCTTGCAACTTGTTCGCATTTTTTTAGACTTTTTAGACTGATGTATTCAATCTTCTTTTTTTTAATAAGAGAGTGCTTAACCAAAAGGTGCCCGATGATATAGAATATTACTAGTGTTTTTTCTTTGAGATTATTGCAGTTGCTAATGAGTTTTATGTGTTGTGCCTTATGATTTTATCTGTAACCAAAAGATTCCAATTCTATATGGTCAGCTAAAATTTGGTCAGCTAATTGGTCAGCGAAAATCTCTGTACTTCTGGGATCTGAGAGCTGTTAAATCAATCATTTGCAATCTTTTGTCAATAAAAACCTTCATTCATTCATAAAAATCTTAATTCTTTCCATTGTAATTTTTGAACTATACAAAACATCCAATTGACTGTAAGTTGGTCAAATCTCATTGGAATTGTTTATCCACAATGACTTAAAGCTTTAAAAAAAAAAAAAAAAAAAATTCTAAAGACAAAAATGGGAGCTGTCTCACTTTTTACATTGTGATTTGTACAGACTCAACGTGCCCCTATAACAAAATTCTTTAATTTATCTTCAATATTTACTTGACTTGATTTACTTCAATTTCCTTGACTGAGCTGTAATAATTACTGAGTATACGGGTTTTAAAAAAGTGTCACGTTCTTTTTCTTTGCACAAGCCCGGTCACTTTTTGCATGGTGCTTCAAACTCATCCCTATATTAAGAAACCTTAACTTAGCTAACTAATTTCGTAACTCGAAATCGTTACGACACTTCGTTATTGCAACTCTGTAAATTTCTCTATGTAATTTTCTCTATGATTTTGCAACAAAATCGAATTCCAAAATCAGAAAGCTTCCAAAATATTCGAAACAAACTCGAAACAATTTGAGAAACTTTGGTTTGCTGGGATCTTCGGATAAATTAAGGCCAGTAAAAAAAGGAAATAATTGGCGACAAGCTATAAATAGATTTAATGGATTCATTTGGTCTTAAGTATGAGATTTAAAGCTTGTGCTATTCTACTCAATGAGCTTTGGTGCCACACCACCCACTTTAAAGTATGGTTTTTCGCAAATTACTCAGAAATTACTTAAGGGGGGACATGACATTCGCGGCAGAGAAAACATACCTTTTTTTAAAAATTCATAACTCAGTCAAAAACAAACATTTTTCCAAAATTTTTTTTTTATTATTATAGAGAATTGAACAAGTTACAAGAAAAAAAATTCAAAAAATTATATTTTTCACTCCAAAATTGTTTTATAGAGCTCCAAACTGGCGGCAGAGAAAAAATGGGGGCCCCAAAATGGGGTTGCAGCGCTGGGAGTTGCAAAAATTGTCCGATCTGGAAAAAAAATACTTTTTTTGAATCTTAACAAAATTGGTTATCGTATAACACGAGCTTTTTTTAAATTTTTTTTTTTTCAATTTTTGGTGATGTTCCAAATTAGAAAGTGTGTTTTTTCGGAAAAAATATTGACTTTAAAATTTCATAAAAAATCAAAAAAAAAAAATTTTAAAAAAAGCTCGTGTCATACGATAGCGAATCAAGTTTAAAAAAATACAAAAAAAAAAAATCAAAAAATTTCGTCAAAAAATAAACCCGCTAGTGCTGCAACCAGTACGAAAAACATGGTTTCAGGATAAACGCGTTCAAAGTTTGTGAAAGAAGAAAAAATGTTACCTTCAATCTGCCATGCCTGCTTCGTACTGTATGCCTTCGTTATCTTGTGTTGTGCTGTTTCTTATAGTTTTTTGCAATCGTTTAGCAATTCGGGCTTCTTTTGAAGCTTCATATGCCTTCACTCTGGCGCATTTCAAACGATTTGCATCATTTCCTTTGGGAAAAATTCAATGCTGTAGCTCCTATGGTAATACCAAGTAGTTGAAACATTTGCAAATAACTATAAGCGCCGTCATTGTAAGCATACACTTAGGTGCAATGATCCAAATTTTTGCATTCAAACTTTCATTGGAGTTTTGCGTGAATCCACCCAAGCACTTGTTTAGCAATTCATCGTTACTCAACGCCGTGTTAACTGGTTTGATTGCCTTTTGCACTATTTCAAGAAGTGGTGGTTTATGGAGAACAGTTGATCCTTCAGCCTTTGCCTCCTGCCAATAACACCAACTGTCACTACCTATAGGGCAAAACATATGCTGAGGATTTTCATCTGCGGATATCTTGTGATAAAATGTTCCCCAAATGGCATTACGCATATTTTCCAAAGAATTGACGTTGTGTCTAATGGCCAATCCAAAATAAACTGTCAATTCGTCAATCAATTTCGCTGTTAATTTTCCTTTGCCGCTGAGACTTGGCCAATGCATTCTTTTTTTTTTGCACTTCAATATCATTGTACGGTTTGGCATTTGAAATTGAAGAAAATGTTTTTTAATTCTCCATCTCCGATGTAATACTGAAATTTGACACCATATAGTAGTTCAGATCTTTGAAACATTGTCAAAATTGCATCCGAGTCCATTTTTCCTGCGCTGCCGCTATGATTCATGGAGCACGATGCTTCATGCTCTGAGAACCATATCTCAAAGTCTGCATTGCTCAAATTTTCTTTTTGGTACTCACACTTTTTGCAGTAGGCACTTTTGACTTCAAAATCAATTACTTTCCCCGTAAAGTGTCCAATGAGTGTAGCCATTCCGAACAAAGACGAAAAACCTCTTTTCATCCAAGTTTCATCGCCAGACACAATTATACCATCATCAACCAATTCTAAGTCATCTTGTTTTTTAGTTTCTGATAGTTCTTTCTCAGCAGCACACTTCATTGATGATTGAGCAACTGTGGTTGCGGCTTTGATGCATGTTGGTAAATCCATAAGTCCACAAAACAGTTGCGTGGCCGGCAGTCCTTTCCCAAGAGCGCGCATAGTGGCAGCAAGTCTTCTATTGATTTCATACGCTCTACCGTTTATCAATGGTGATGAATTTATGGTTTTGATATCGTCATTGCACTTTGTACAAAATATAAAAAGTTTGAATCCAAGGCCACGCATAGATTTCTTTTCAAATTTTACATTTCCACCACATTTACGACAAACAAAGCAATCAGTCATGCCCAAAAATATTTCAGCATATTGTAATATGCAGTAGGAAATTGTTTCATCACAACCAACATCCACTGATGCTCCATGAAGTTTTTTAGCAGATGTACTAGTGAACTTCACCTCAGATTCCATTTCTTCTGTTGAAATAGGTTTTCTTGGTGTAATGATTTTGTGTAAAAAACTCTTTTGCCTTTTCGATCTAAAGAACGAGGCTTCATTTTTCAATATTTTTCACAAAAAAACCACGACTTCACGCTGCAAAAGATGTCAAATAACTGAGCATATAAAAAAAAAATTCCACTATATGAGTTATAAATATAAAGAAATATAAAGAAATTCAAAAACTCAAAAAAAAAAACCCACCCTTCAAGTAGGTACGAAATAACAACCACCAAAAGTCAGGTAGCAAGTGAAACAAGTACGTAGGTAGCGGAACAAGCCGTACGTAGGTAGCGGAAAAATTAAAAATGCGCTCTCACTAATCCGGCTGTAACTTTTGAAGCCGTAGGAATTTAGAATCTAAAAAATATTTACTAAAATACAAAATTATTAAAAAATTATTATTTTCGATTTCAAAAAACTGCAAATGTCATGTCCCCCCCTAAAAAAAATACTCAGTAAGCCCTCTAACCAGCAGTTCTATCCTCAGGCAGCCATCGTTTTTATGTGCAGAAAATACAGTTATTTTCAAGAGTGAAACTTTTTACAAGCCATGAAAAAATAATCCAGAATATATTCTTATTTTTTAATCACAAAATTCCATTCCGCCCGGAGAGAGGAACGGGGTTTGGTTTTGGTACAAAAATCCGTAAGTATCAGTAAAAAATTAAAAATCAAGGATATGAGAATATTTCCAAACAAAATCGAATATGTCGTGTATGTCAGTTTTTAAATAACCAAAATTGATATTAACCGAGCTCATTGTTTTTTTGTCGAATATTTTTGAGAACTTTAATTTTTAATTTCTTCCGAATCTTCAGAAAATCTTCAGAATTTTTGATTGTCTTTTAAAAAATACAGTCTATCAAAAAAGTAGATAAGATAAACTTAGTTATAAGATAAAACGAAAAGTTGTAAAATTTCAAAATTGTTCTCATAAAAAGCGAGTTATGATTTAAGTGTACGAGTGTCTTTAATTTTGTCTTAAAACACTTTTGTACGGTCTTCGAGTAATTTAACTCAAAAGTGCTAATTTAAGTGCTAATGTAGCAATTAAAACGATTTCCAGCTTTTCGCCAATTATTTCCAAGTACGACCCTTTTCTGAGCTAATGTTACTGGCCTAATAGATTTTAAAATTCGCACTTGCATTATTTTTTTCTTTTTTTTTTTTTGAGGCTCAGGCTGCGGGCCTGATTCCACAAAGTGATTCTTGATAAATAAATTATCGCGTTTAAATTAAGTTATTCAAGTTCAATAAAAATATATTTACAATTGTTGAATTTTGGTAAAATGATCATGATGAGTAAAATAATTAATGTATTTTTATAATTGAAAACCTAAATTGTTGGTTTTATATCGATTTTGCTAAGTTCTTAATGGGAGCTTCGGGGCAGTCATGCGGGCTAGTAGGAACATTTTGTTTGCTCTGCAATTGCTTTTTGTTACTTTAGGCCTGCAATACATTTAGAGGAGAGTAAAAAGCAGTGATATTGAGGTGATGGTTTTTATTAGAAGAAATTTGTTTAAAGCTTTAAAATTTTCAAATTTGGTAAAATATGTATACATTAATGTAAAAAAATAGGTTTTTTTTCAAAAAAAAAAAATGCCGCTGGCTACAACGATTGCTGTAAAAGACCTCTTTTTGCACTGCGGGCATTCTGCTGGCTCCTAGGTTGACCCACAACAAAAAAAAATTTTAAAGTTTTAAACGTAATGAAAATTTTACCTATCTGAATGAGACAGAATTTTTAAAAAAATATAGTTTTGCCATTAAAAAGAAACCAAATTGATAGGGGACAAAAACCTAAGGTTGGCGTACTTTTTTATACGTGCTCAATCAATGGTCTTAGGCTTCAAAATGGCTTTTCCAAATCAGCGGAAATTTTGTTTTATCACCCAAAATTTAACTATATTCCATGGAAACATACACATATTTGGTATCAAACGAAACTTTTTAAAAGGCGCACATGATGTAGATAATTTTATTGACTTTTTTGACAAAAAATAATTGAGTGAAATATATTAAGAACCAGCGGACATATTTGCATCGAAAATCATATCTTTAAATTTCGGATGATTTTTTAACGCATTCTTCGGGAAAATAAGTAAGAAGCAAATATCTACACATACGGAAAATTCGAAAAAAATAAAATTTTTGATACCAATTGATACCATTTGATACCACATTGGTCGTTATCTAAAACAAAAATTTTATTTTTAAGAAAATAAGTGCATTTTGCAATTGAGAAAATGTATATAAAAAGGTAAAAATTTAAAAAAAAAAATACATAGAGGTGACTTTTAAAATTAGCTGAAATTAAACATAAACGAAAATGAAACAATTTCAAGAACTGTCTCTTTATGATATCGACTAAATACTATTACAAATTTCAACAACAAAATAACAATAAAACATATTTTGTGAAATCAGATGCCATCGGGCTTCGGCAGGGTACCGAAGCTAAAATACCCCCCTGCGGCCATATTGAAGCTTTCCTATTTTGATGACGTCACATTGTATGGGAGGTAGGCGTGATTTTGATCCGATTTTGCCAAATTTCATAGAGATGGTTCACATTATATATCAAAGCTAATGTGCGAAATTTCAAAACATTTCTTTAAGTTTTGTGGATTTTTTAAAGGTTTTGCGGTAAAAATAAAATCAGTTTGTATGGGTTGTTGGCGTGGTTTTCATCCAATTTTCAAATTAAAAATGAAAGCTTGCGTGCCAAATTTCAAGGCATTTCTTTAATTTTTGTGAATTTTAAAAACATCTTATGGTTTAAATACAGGCACTTTGCATGGATGGTAGGCGTGGTTTTCATCTGAATAGGCCCATTTTCGATCTTGCTTTTTTAAAAATAAGCTTATATTTTGAAATTCATCGCAACAGCTTTAAAATTACGGTTGTAATCGTGTCGACAGACGGACAGACAGAGAAACGGACAGACAGACGGACACACGGAAATCGGCTCAAGAGGTGATACTGGTCAAAAATCCTTACATTTTTCTATACCTGTCATGCCTCCTTCTGGGCGTTACAAGCGAAATGGTAAAGTTAATATTATCCTTACGCAGTACGCGTTGGGCTATAAAAATAAGACTAGTAGAAAAAAGATTTTGATCTTGAAAGAATACTTAGGAATAGTTGAAGGAAATTTCATGTATGCCACAAGGAGTTTGCTTTTACGAAAGTTCCACCACTTCTCTTTAATTGATTTTTTTTTGATTTTTGAATTGTCCGAAGTTTAGGACAATTTGGGGGATTCATAATGTTTGAATCTCTTGGCATAGTGGCAACTGGCTAAATCTGGTCAAAATTTCACAAGAGAACTGTGATGTTGAATAGAAGGTAGCAAACGCTTATTGATTTATACACTCATTTATGTAAACATCAGCTGTTATAGTAAAAAACATAACGAATGAAAGACTCTTAGTGTCACAGCAATTGCATGGCCTGCATTCAAATCATACATATTTGGGAATATTTATCAATTTTGACGTACTTGTAGGTGTGGTTCACATTTCCACGTATTTTGAAGAAGCCTTGTTCGTTTTTTACCAACTTAATTCTGTTAATAGGAACGGTTTGGGTATTTTATGTCACGATAACACTTTATACCTGTCAGCACACGTATTAATCTTGCCGTACTTTTACGTGTGCCAACTTTTTTTTTTTAATTAATTTTTAGATCTTTAACCTTTAGTTTGAGCCACGAGTTTGCGTTTTTTACACTTTCTTGTATTGTAGCTCTGTTCACATTTCGAGTTGTTTTTTAACGTTTAATCACACTGTACAAAGCTGATCTACACATTTTCATCCCGACCATATTTGACTTTTAATTAATTTATTCAAAATAAGTTTTCTGTTTGCTAACACCATCGTCGTTAATAAAATCACTCTAAATTGCTCCAATATTATACGAGATAGAGGGGATAATAAGGTAGTCACGAACATGAAGTAATTCCAAATGCAATAGCTTACCTATAATAGATAAAAATGACAATTTTGTGTTTAATGCCAACTTTAATATCAGACAGTCACCCAGTATGTAGCTTTATATATGTTGTTTATATTTGTGATATAAAAAATAGCTACAATAGCAAACAATACAACTATTATAATAAAATTAAAATGTGGTTTGTGTTTCATAAATATTTGCTAAGCTTACTCTATAACCCTTGTGAAAGAACTAACAAGCACAAAAAAAAAAAATTATAATTATTGTGGTCACTTGCTTTATGTATTAAGCAAATGTTTGACATTTGTATGTTTGACCACTATATGTACATAAAAAGTAATTGTATTTAGTCCTGTCGACACGAAGAAAGTAAACAATAACAGTATGTAAAGGCGGTTTGTTATGAAAGGCGCATTTAATCAGCATTAGGATTTTCAGTAGCTTTCAAAAATATATTTAAAAGTTTTATATTTTACCACGACAGCTTGGACATTTATACTCAGTTTGAAAATGTTCCCAAAAAAGCAGACGCAGAAAATCCATTTTTGGCGAGCATTTATGTATATTTTATCGTATATTAATGTTCTTTGGACCGCCTGTCATATTCCTGTAGTGTCCAATATGTTAAAGCTTTTAAACTTATGTTTTTGGGACTAATGTGTTATTATTATTGAATAATGGCCGTATTTTGTAAAACGCAAGCAATCACCTCACTTAGGGTTTTTTTTTTGTCTGGCAATCCCGTTTTCTCTCACAAAACTCTCTTTCTCTCACTGAAATTTTCTACCGAAATTTATTGCCAGAAAAAAAAAGCCCAAGTGATGTGATCGCTTGCGTTTTAGAAAATACGGCCATAAGCTTTGTGGTGTGATTGTAAGCCTACACAATATATAAAATTCGCGGATACTTTTTTGAAGAAATAAAATAAGAATATATAAGCAAAACAAACACACTATGTATTTCTTAATATTGAACTTAGACTTGCCATAGTTAAGAGAAGAAATGTACACAAAGACTTGTATAATAGGAGAGCATAGCGGGAGCTCAAAGAATAAGTGATTTAATAGAATAACTTTTGATTGGTATGAGTTATTGGGATAAGTTTCCACGTTAAATATTTTTGAAACTTGATTATTTTTCAAAAAAAATTTGTTAAAATAACATTTAAAAAAACTAGTAAGGAATGGAGCTTCGGCAGGGTACCGAAGCTAAAATAAACCTCCGCGGCCGTACTGAAGAATATTCGAAGTCTTAAGACGTCTATAAAATTTGTATGTATAATCTGCAAAAATATTTGTGTCATACGCTTAATTTAATTTTACCCTTAGCCTACCTACTTTTCTAGTATAAGGACTCCACATTTTACCGAATAATATACATATGTATGGGATGGATAAACGACGTGGGTGGAACTTGTGTACATACACACACGATGTCATTCAGTTATATATATTTTCGAAAGTTTTTAAATTTTGATGAAGTCACTTTGTATTGAAGGTAGGCGTGGTTTTCATCCAATTTTGCCAAATATCAAAGAATGGCCTATGTTAAATATCAAAGTTTGTATGCAAAATTTCAATACATTTCTGTAATTTTTGCAGATTTTTAAGCGATTTAACGTTTCAAATAAAGCCACTTTGTATGGGAGGTAGGCGTGGTTTTCATCCGATTTTGCAAAATATCATAGTGATAGTGTCTATATTATATATAAAAGCCTATGTGCAAAATTTCAAGACATTTCTGCAATTTGAGCAGATTTTTATGGAATTTTACGGTTAATATAAAGCTACTTTGTATGGGAGGTAGGCGTGATTTTTATCCGATTTTTCCAAATTTCATTGTCAGAATTTATATTGAAGACCAAAGCATATGTGCAAAATTCCAAGACATTTCTGCAATTTGAGCAGATTTTTAAGGAATTTTACGGTTAATATAAAGCTACTTTGTACGGGAGGTAGGCGTGGTTTTTATCCGATTTTATTGTCAGGATTTATATCGAAGACCAAAGCTTATATGCAAAATTTCAAGGCGTTTCATTAATTTTTGAGGTTTTTGAAGAGATCTTACGGTTTAAATAAAGTCACTTTGTATGGGAGGTAGGCGTGGTTTTCATTCGATTTGGCTCATTCTCGAACTTGATCTTCCATTTTCAAAAAGAAGCTTGTCTTTTGACTTTCATTGCGATAGCTTTAAAATTACGGCTGTAATCGTGTCGACAGACTGACAGACGGACAGACGGACAGACGGACAGCCGTAATTTTAAAGCAATTCCAATGAAAGTCATAAGACAAGCTTCTTTTTAAGTCTTTTTTAGGTTTTTTTTTTTGGAAAAATAAAATTTAAAATATAAATGTTTAGATAACGGTTCTGTTGGACTAATTTTTATCACGTGATTATTGATCTTTTAGGCAAACAAATAAAAATTTGATGAAAGCATATAAAAGCATATAAAACAAGCATATAAAATAGCGGAGATATTAGAATCGAAAGTCAGACTCAGGTAGTCCCACAACTGGAGGAACAGACCATATGGACACAGCAACATTCTTAGTTCATTACCACAGGAATTGGTGGCAAAAAATACGGACTATGACATCCCCTCTATGCTTGATTCTACAAGGTCATTTACCATTAAAGTTCCTACCAGGGTAGAATGGCGCAATGGAGGACCTGATATAGTCTTCGATATATCAATCTACACTGATGGATTCAAGATGGAATGCAGAGTTGAAGCCGGTGTCTACTCAGAGCAACTGAGTGTGGTGAAAGCTTTCCGTCTACCGCATTCGGCTAGCGTCTTTCAAGCCGAACTTCTAGCGATAAAATAAGCTTGTCGAGCTATTAGACGAGCCAACACAAACAACCTTAATGCAGCAATATTTTCGGACAGCCAAGCCGCCATAAAAGCTTTAGCTGCGGTCAAAACGAACACCAAACTGGTTAGGCAATGTTAAGAGGAACTAGCCCGACTAAGTCACCAACTTGATATCACCTTAATGTGGGTTCCCGGCCATAGCAACATTTATGGTAATGAAAAGGTGGATGAACTAGCCGGGCTGGGTTCTGCTCTTGACATTACAAGTGCGGAACCAGTAGCAGTCCTACTAAGTACAGTGAAGGGAAGGATTCACTCTTACTACCTTGACATAGCTAGTAATACTCGTAGATGGAGAGGGTTAACAGCATGCACAACATCAAGGCAAATGTGGCCAGCATACGAGTACAACTTAGGCAGAGCCCAGATATGCTATCCAGATCCCGGACCGACATAGCTAGGATCACAGCTGGATCACCACTGGATGGTTATGAAGCAAACACCAACCTCCTGGTGCGCAACGTACCCAATATACAGGAAGAAGGTTTTAGCATCAAAACGGCTCATAAGAGCTATTTGGATACTACTCGTAGTGGTATCACCATTTAAACCAGACAACCAACCATCATCGAAAGTAATAATTCTGAATTTCTGATCGTTTTTTTTTTTTTTGCATTCTAAGGTAACGATGTTATACGAAAATTTCGTTTTAAATTTCTCCAATTTAATATAATTGTATTGTACACTAAAATCTTCCGAAATAAATTATTTACAGAATGCTAAAAACCGCATCAAAATCCATTACGTAGTTTAGAATAAATATGCGCACAAACAAACAGACATAAAAAGTGACTTTATTTTATACTTTTTATAGATATAGATAACATGAAACTACATTTATTTTCAACCAACATAAAAATCAACAAGAACAACAAATTTATCACGAAATATATCAAACAAACAATTCTACGTATACACCTAAAATACTATAGAAAATGTGTGTTTTTTTTTTCTCATTTAGAGTAGATTTTTAAAACAGATTTTCCAGCTTTTTCTCTTAAGCTTGAACTAAAATAACGGCTAAAATAATACGCTTAAAATTACAAATTCTACTTATTATGTTTGACAAAGCTGGGGCTTAAATTTTGAAGCACAGACTAAAATGAGCCCCCACAATAATCTGAATTCTGAAAACTTAAATAAAATCAGTATAATTATATACAAACATTTTTTTTTATGCGCTAGTATTTATGCCCATTTTACAGCAAAGCTATAAATCAATATTGACAGTTTCAGTTCAAAATCTTAACTTTAAGCAAATATTTTTTGATGATATTACAAAACAAAACAAAACAAAAACAAAACGAATTAAAATAATTTTTATAATCTTAGGACAAAGTAAAGATAAAGAAGTGAAAAACGTGCTTCACTGCAAACAAAGAAAATTAAATAAAAAATGGAGCAAACATGAGCGACTCAGAGGTAAAAAAAGTTTAAAGAAAGAGAAAGCAAACAAAATAAAAAAAAGACTCGCTGCAGTTAAGTTATGAGGTGCAGAAAGAAACTACTGCCAGCAACAGCAGAAGCAGAGGAAAAAAAAAAAATAATAAGAACAAGATATGAGTAGAAACTGCACCAGCGGCAGCGGCACCGGAAATGAAGCGAAGCATTTTATGCAAATCATGGACGACTAATGACGTCGTTTCCGTTTTAAATCATGCTTTTTACCGCACGCTACAGCTTAACGCTGAAGTGGGAAATAAACGACGTTAAGGAGGCTGAACCTAAAGATATGGAAATAAAGAAACTTCGAGCAAACATTTTTCATAGTTTTTGCAAGGATATTGAAGGAAATTTGCATTTAAAATTTCTTTGCTTCTTCTTTTCTTTAACTACTCAATGATGTTGAATGGAATTCTTAGTTAAGTAAAATCTTTGATTACTTTTATTTCCATGAGAAAGTTTTTTGTATATAATTTTTTTTTTTTTTTTGTATATTTATTTTTTGTAACATCCTTTTAGTAATGCAATATAATATATTTTATTGCTTGCACCAAAAAAAAAAAGAAAAAAAAAACGAAATATAAAACTTATTATGCCGCATCAAATGCTTTTGCATGCAGGCATCTTCAATAACTGCTACCTTGAGATACTTCGCATTGCTGTGAGTCTAGGATAAAAAATAATCTCTTTTCTGTCCGCCACATTCCGACTCAAGCATCGTTATCACATGCAGCATCCATAATGCTGCATGACTTTACAATTTTGCAACATTTCTTGTGGCTTATTCTGTCATCTGTACTACATCTCTAAAAGCATCACCTGCATAGCACTGCATGATGCAGTTTATAAATATTTATTAGATTTTGAAATTTAAAAATTTAATTTCATTCCATTCAACAACAAGAGTCCATAGCGTTCTCTTGTTGTTGTTGTTGTGCATGCTGCTGCACAGTTTCACAGTTGATAAAGATGCCCAATAAAACATGTAAATGTGTTTTGGTGAGGATGCACATGCAACAATTTTCCAATTTTTTTTTGGTAGAATTTTAATAACTTCAATGAATTTTTAAATTTTTTGGACACATAAAAAAGTCTCTAGAGCAAAAACTATTGTGAACCAATGGAGCGGTTTGTTTCTGAAATTGAATAATTAATTAATTAATTATTTTATGAACTATACAGCAGACTATGGGTTCAAAAGCAAATAGCAAAGGCGCCAGAAAAAAATAACCAAACTATTTTAAAATTTATATAATTGCAATTTATTTTATCTTTTTACTTGTACAAGCCTAAAGTTGTTTTGAATTATATAACTCATTCGAATTAATAATTAAATTCAATTTACACAATTGGATCAATTAATTTTAAATATAAAATATTTCCAACCAAACTGTTGCAATATGTTTATATTTAACTCTGATAAATCCCTCAAGCAAAAAGTGTTTTTTAATTAATTAATGTTTTCCAATTTTTTTCTTGTATTAATAGCTTAACAATTATTTAGAATATGATATAAAATTATATAAAAAACGAATATGATATAAAAAAGCTTTTCATTTTTTTTTATGATATAAAAAATAGCTATACTGGAAAGCTACAGTTAATATAACAAAATTAAAATGAGGTCTGTATTCCAAAATATTTGCTCAGCTAACTGTATAATCCTTGTGAAAAAGAACAAGCAAAACAAAAAATAAAATATAATTATTGTGGTTCTTTGCTTCTCATAATAAACACATTTTTACGTTTGTGTATTTAACCACTATACATAAAAAAGTAATTGTGTTTAATCCTGTCGACACATGCAAAGTAAACAATAACAATATGTGAGGGAGATTCATCATCAGCAGCGCATCTAGTATTGGAGTTTCATTATAGAGGACCCTTAATTCAAAATTCTTTTGTTTTTATAGGTCCTAAAGTGATAACTAAATTTAAAATGGCAAAATTTAAAAAATTTTGAAAAATATCCCAAAAATAATACAGTGCAATAAAGACACTTTTTTCTATGAGTAAGAAACTGACAACTACATTAGCAAATATTTGAAGAGTCCTAATCATGAATCTGCCATGCTAATCATCTGCCATGATTAAATGCTTCAGCATTTAAAAAAAAATCGAAATGCAAAGTCAAATAATTTACTCAACGAAAATCTACTTGAAGCGTCGAAACAAAAAGTTGTTCGAATTTTTGGAAAACTATAGCGTTTTGGAATTTTCTAAACGGAATAGCACTGAGTTGAAAGAAAACTAGTAAGGAATGGAGCTTCGGCAGGGTACCGAAGCTAAAATACTCCCCCGCTGCCATACTGAAGTATATCCGAAGTATTTAGTATAATCTGCAAAAATATTTGTGTCATACGCTATATGTATCGGTTGAAATTTGGGTTAACGTGGGCGGAATTTGGGTTCATACAGGCATGATGTCATTCATTTTTTTTATATTTACGATAGTTTTTCAATTTTGATGACGCAATTTTGTATTGAAGGTAGGCGTGGTTTTCATCCGATTTTGCCAAATATATTAGAGATAGTCTATATTATATATTAAAGCCTATGTGCAAAATTCCAAGACATTTCTGCAATTTGAGTAGATTTTTAAGAGATTTTACGGTTAATATAAAGCTACTTTGTATAGCAGGGAGGCGTGGTTTTTATCCAATTTTTCCAAATTTCATTGCTATGATTTATATTGAAGATCAAACCTTACATGCAAAATTTCTAGGCATTTCGTTAATTTTGGTGGATTTTGATGAGATTTTACTGTAAAATAAAGTCACTTTGTATGGGAGGTAGGCGTGGTTTTCATTCGATTTTTCCAAATTTCATATTTAGACTTTATATTGAATATCAAAGCATACGTGTCAAATTTCAAGGCATTTCATTAATGTTTGTGGATTTTTGAAGAGATTTTACCGTTAAAATAAAGTCACATGTGAGGTAGGCGTGGTTTTGATCCGATTATGCCATATATCATGGAAATGGCTTATATTAAATATCAAAGTTTATGTGCAATATTTTAAGACATTTCTTTAATTTTTGGGGATTTTTAAGAGATTTTACGTTTAAAATAAAGCCACTTTGTATGGGAAGGGGTGTGGTTTTCATCCGATTTAGCCATATATCACAGAAATGGCTTATATTAAATATCAAAGTTTATGTGCAAAATTTTAAGACATTTCTTTAATTTTTGTGGATTTTTAAGAGATTTTACATTTAAAATCTGGTGTCTCCATCTGTCTGGTATCTCAAAGTGTCTTTACACTTTGTATAGGAGGAAGGCGTCATTTTCAGCCGATTTTTCCAAATTTCATAGCCAGCATTTAGATTGAAAATCAAAGCTTACGTGCCAAATTTCAAGGCATATTTTAAATTTTTGTTGATTTTAAAAACATTTCACGGTAAAAATAAAGTCACTTTGTATCGGAGGTAGGCGTGGTTTTCATCCGATTTGGCCCATTATCGCACTTGATCTTCCTTTTTTAAAAATAAACGTATATTTCGAATTCCATCGCGATAGCTTTAAAATTATGGCTGTAATCGTGTCGACTGACGGACAGACACACGGAAATCGACTCAAGAGATGATGCTGATCAAAAATATATCTATTTTTCTATACCTGCCACGCTTCCTTCTTGGCGTTACAAACGGAATGACAAAGTTAATATACCCCTTACACAGTACGCGTTGGGGTATGAAAATCAGTCCAAAAATTTAAAATGAAAATTAATATTCAGACCAGAAATCAATCATAGATGATTTAAATGACTTTTAAAAATAGTAATACCAAATTTCAGGTCTGAACAGGCGGACACTTGCATGCAAAAATCAGGGCTATTTTCAACTAAAGTTCAGGCCTCGGATATGCCTGTAAGGCTTGAATTCTTGCCTGATCAGGGATGATGTGAAATTATATAAAAATAATTGAATAGAACGAATATATGTTAAATTGCACAAAATATCAACAATTTCTCATTCAAATAAAATTCAATAGATCAACAAATAAAACTTGGTTGTCTTTTCGAAAAATTTGGAAGACACTGAACTTCCAATGCCATTAAATAAATTAAATAAGTTTTTTGTTAATTTTTCTTAAGTTTTCTTTCGGTGTATCAAAGCTTATCAAAACTAATCATAAGCTTATAAAAACTGTATAATAGTTCGGGTATAATGAGGTTTCTACATTTTTACTGACAGGCAAGCATCGATATAATCTCTTGGAGCCATATTCCTCAAATCTCGCTTTCAAATCTCGCTCGTCTCTTAGTGATATGGACGATAAATGCCATATTAATTTGGTCTGTACATTTGTACAGTTGATTAGCTCGCTAGGGACGGTACAATAAAATCCTTTTACCTCTCGTGAAAACCTTAGGCATGCCACTTGCTATAAGTAAGCTGGTTCTTAAACAAAATGCGTTAAACTTGGCTAACTCTAGATGGAATTATATAACTATCTGCAATATAAGTAAGCAGTTGTGGTCTAGTTTTAATAACAAACGTACAGAAAGAAGTTTATAATTATGACGGGGAAAGATCTTTCCATTTTAGTAGGCAGTCTAGAGCCCATCCACCATCTTAACCTAACCTAACCTAACATAAACTTTTATATTCTTTCTTTCTTATCAGGTAAGATTCTTTTAATAGAACCATAAGAAATATTTTTGTTTAAGTTTGTAAGGAATATAATGGTTGAGATGTATGATTGAGTTAGAAATGTTGTCAGAAAAATTGGTGCAAAAATAAAAACGCTAATATAGCTATGAAGGACTAAGAAAAACTTCATTAAAAAATTGAGGAATATAAATTGGTTAAATTTGAGGAAAGTCTTCTTATTCAGTGCTGATTAATTGAAAATCCTTAATATTAAATAGTAGCACACCTTATCATTAATTTCTTTTTTTCTTTTTTTTTTTTTATCTGCAAAGATTTATACAATAATCAATTACTATAAAAATATAAAAAGTAGCATCTAAGGCTTTCCACTAGTGTCATTATTTAATGTCATACATGTGCATAATTAACCAAAAAATTCCAGAAACTAATGATGAAAATAATTAATATTAATAGCATATCATAATTTTTATTGAAATCATCAATCGCCTAATGAGTTTAATATAAGTATTCATCAATATTTTCACCTATTTTACTGTTCAACTGAATATTGAAACCTGATACAAAAGTGAAAAAAAATTGTATTTCTATGTCATTTGAACTAAATTAATCGATAATTTTCTTCGAATTCTATACCAGTTCCTTAAACTTAGCCTTAGGTTTGTGTAGTTAATCAAAGCGCAGAAACCATTTATTATATTTTCAACATTTTTCTCAAATTAAGGCGGTCTTCTCATTCAAAACCCGTTTTTTTGACCCTTTTTAAAAAAATTCTTTTTTGAAAACGCAAAGAATAATTGAAAACTTTTTTTATTTATTGTATTACAAAAGGTTCAAAGTAAATAAAAAAATTTTTTTTGCCTCGATACGTGGGCTGTTCAAAAAGTAATGAGACTTCAAAGTTGGTAGTGAAAAAAAAGGTGTCGTCACGGTGGCCACGATTCCGGGTCTCCGGAGCGTCTGAAATGAAAAAAAAGAACGGGGTTATAATCAGTATAGATGTAATTCTCGGGTGAACCTCAAGCTTCATTTTGTGATTTTTTTTGACAAAATGGCGGCCATTCAAAAAAAAAATTTCAATTTCGGGTTTTTTTTTGTAGTTTAGTGTAAAAAAAAAATAGTAAAAAATTTTTTCAAATTATGGTCGAGGTTCACCCGAGAATGGTGACAGTTCTGCGTCGATTCCACTTTGTTTCATGAAAATCGGTTCAGTTGAACTGGAGATATCATGGCCGCCAGTTCGAAAAACGTGGGTTCGAGATAAACGCGTTTAAAGTTTGAAGTAATTTTTTTATAGCTCATTTTGACGAAGACCTTGCTTCACAGAAAAGGCTGTATCTTCTAAAGTATTTCGAATTTCTAAAAATCCTTTTAGGGGCATATTCACAACTACCCAAGCTATAAATAAATGCAAAAAAAAAAGTAAAAAAAAAAAGTTGCTCAATGAGAAGACCGCCTTAATATGTACTTTATCATAAAAAAAAAAAATAAAAATTAAAACAAAGCAAAATATGGCAAACACCGAATTTAAAAGTATTTTGGGCAGTACAAACAGCAAAAGCGACGAAATCAACAACAGCCTTACGATAACGACAATGAGAACAACAACGACAACCACAACTTTTGTTGATAATGCAACATATGTATGTTTTTGTTACGTTTTGCCTTAACGTCATTACATTATTTACATATCAATTTAATTTCCATAATAAACATGAATGATGAAATTTATCATTATCATTTGCTGTCATATCCTGTGGCTTTAGATATGATTGACACACAGTTTTCTGAAAAAAAAAACAACAGAAACAACGAGAGGGAGCAAAAAGAAAAATGAAAATAAATAAAAATGTCAGTCAACGATGTCAGGCAGCGTAAGTGAAAGAACAACAACAACATGATGAAAATGTGGCCGAAAAATAAATAAACCTAGGGCAATGCATGAAAAATTATTTTTTTGGTAATATATATGGAGGAGTGCAAAGTGACTGATGGCAGGAGAGAAAGGGAATGAAGTAGCAAACGGAAGCAGAAACAGGGGCAGACACAGACACAGACAGAGACAATACACTGAAAAGCAATGTCGTTACGTGTTGTAAGTGGAGCTGTCTTTCACACAGACACACAATACACACAATACACACAAACGCACACTTAAACTCTTGTCTAGGCAGCAGGACTGCGTTGGTGGCACGAGTTTTCTTTACAATTTATTATTCATAAAATTTTTTTATTGTAATTCGAAGCAATAAAAACGCTTAAACTGTCAACGCTACAGACGAGTAAGGAAAAAGATAAAAAAGCAGATTATAGGTTGAAGGATGCAAAAGTTCTAGTGCAAGAGCGTAGATAGGGGGGAGGGCAGAATGGGGCTATCACTCCGAGCGTCTAGGAATTCAATAAGATTTACTTAAAATTTCTTTCAACAGAACTCGAAATTTTTTTAAATTTTAATCAGATGATATTGAAAAAAAAAAAAAACGGAAATTAATAACAAGGATATGCGCATTTTTCGATTCAAACTCATTAACTTTTAAAATTATTTTTGAATATGTCTTTTATATCAAAACCAAAAGAGAGATGAAAAGGATTTATTTAATTTTATATGGAATTCATTTTGACTTATGATTTTTAAATTTTATGATTTTTGTCTAGGTATAATCTTTTGAGAAATGGTCCAGAATCAGATCTTTTAATTATAGTTTAAAATATATAATTGCTGAAATGAACACAAGAATTAAAAATATCTCTGACAAAATTTTACTAATACAACAACACTAGTTTAAAACTAAAATACTTCAAAAAGATAACGGTAATAAAAAATTTATTTATTTCTAAATAAATATTTAAATTTTTAAAACTAATAAAATAAAAAAAAAACTTATAAAAACTTTGTTACGTGTTCTTTCACTTTAATCTTTTATTAAAGTTGAAACTAATAATAAAAAATTTAATTATTTTTTGGATAAGTTCAGCGGTTGAAGTAATATTTCACATGAAGAGGACAACCAAAAAATTGTTCCCATCAGATTTAGTTTATTTTTGACTATCTTGCACGTATATTGGTACCTACGTTGTATACAAAACTTTGGCCCTGTATGAAGTCTATGTAGTTCGGGTTTCGTAAAATCGTAAAAAGTCAAAATATGACTTTTTTCTAAGACCAGTTTGTCGATAAATATACGTATTATATTTATAAAAGTAGAGCCTAAAATTATTGAAAAAAAAAATGTTTTTTAATCTTAGGCATTTGTTAAATTTTTTGAGCTTATAAAAAATAGTTTTGAAAATATCGGAAAATTTCAGTAAAATTTAAATTTACTAAAAAATCACTCAATTCACTGCAAAAATCACTGTAAAATTTTTTTATAAAATTTTTTTCAGTTGAAATATCGTTTAAAACAAAAAAGCCATATTTCAATTTAAGTTGATTTTATGAGACCCGCATTTGCAACTAAGGACCCGCAAAAGACTAATATCAGGTGCAATAAAAGGGAATCCATTCTTTTTAAAGTAGATAGTTTTAGTAATTGTGTGGCGGCCGTTTCATACTGGTTGAGGTGCGTGGCGTGTATGCAATAGAACCCAGGTTTGAATCCCATCTGACACAGAATGTTTCTTCAATTGGATTAATTTTTCTGTTCGGCCGACATCCCTCTGAAAACAACGGCAAATCTCAGAGAGTAGAAACTGCCATGAAAAGCTTCTTCAGGTTCAGTTCTTGATCATTTGTGTTCAAACATTTCACAACACGCACAACATAATTGATCATAAGAAGCTTGATCAAAGTACTTTCAAGGGCTGAAATGGTCATTTATTTTTTTTTTTTAGTTTTTGTATTCTGTATAGCGTTATATAAATGCGATAGAATTAAGTTAGATGCAGTTAGAAAGATAAAATTTTATGCTTAAAAAATTCTCAGACGGTTTTTTGATTGCTTGACTCAGTTTTGTTTGTAGGACACCAGCAATGATGAACATAAGCAAAGAGAAAATACGCCATATTTTTTACAGTTTTTCTATAATAATAGCAAAAATACAGGACATGGGCCTAAAAATGTGGATAGTGTTTATGGTCCAGATACTGAAACAGCCAATCCTATGCAATATTTATTTTGTCGATTTCGTTTCGATAGCTTTGATGTCGAAGATACACCACGCTCTAGAAGAATAATTGTCAAAAATGTTGATTAAATCATGGAAATCGTCGAGTTTGACCTTCTTGTAAACACTGTTTCGATTGACCAGGAGTTAATATAAACTAGCTAGAAGCTAGCTTTGTACAAAAAAAAAAACTCGATGTATGGGTACCACACGAATTAAAGCAAAAAACCTCATGGACCGGATTTTTATCAGTGAATTGCAACAAAATCGGCCCACTTCTGAAACGAATAGTGACTGGTGATAAAGAGTGGATCACTTACGACAACGTCAAGTGAAAACGGTTGTGGTCGAATAGCGGTACGCCAGCGCAAACGTTGACCAAGACAGCATTATCGGTCAGGAAGATTTTGTTGAGTTTTTGGTAGGATTGCCACGGAATCATCTTCTATGAGCTGCTCTCATATGGTCAAACTCTTACTTCGGACTTGTGTTGTCAACAATTGGACCGTCTAAAGGAAGCAATCGATAGAAGCGGCCAGCTTTGGCTACTAGCGGAGGAATTGTTTCCCATCAGGACAACGCCAGGACAGACACATCGATAGTGACACGATAGTGAACGATAGTGAATGATTTTTCTGAAAAAACATATACATCAAAAAAAGCTAAAATTACATTCAAAATGGCAACAAGTTATTGAACAAAACTGTGCATAAAAAAAACGAAATGGCCATTTCAGTTCAAAGCACTTTGACCCAGCTTTTTATTCAATCAATTGTGTTGTGTGTGTTGTGAAATGTTTGAACACAAATGATCGAGAACTGGACCTACATGTTTAATGCCGACTCTGAACGTTTATGTTCTCAAGAAGCTTTTCATGACAGTTTTTATTCTTTGAGATTTGCCATTGTCTGCAGAGACGTGACGACCGAACAGAAAAATTATTTCAATTGAAAAAACTTTTTGTGTCCGGTGGAAATTTAATCAGGGTTCTCTGGCGTATGGGCCACGTACTCTACCCACTGTGCCACGGCTAACATTACAAAACTGTGCATTTTCAAACTAAATCGGATTATTTTAACTATGCTAAATAAAACTTGCAATTTCATGCAAAAAAAATTGATTTATTTTTACCACACCTGATATTTTATATACACGTTTAACGTAAATCAGTCTCTTTCAGTCCCATTTAAAAAAAAAAAACAACAAAAGTTGACCACATAATAATCCTATTCGTTGTCTTCACTCAATTAAATAGAAATAAAGCATCTCAAACTTACAAAATAAGTCTTCAACATCCTCTGGATAAAATGTAACGAGCTTAAGGCTTTGAATTTTTATCTCTACGTGTTTGTCTTTGGCACTAGATGCTTCAATGATGGATTTAAAATTGCAAAGAAAACCAAAACATTCACTACACCTCTTTTTTTAGCGAAAGCGGCAGATTGTTCTACGTCGCTGTATGTGCGACACACTAATGGGAAGGATGAAGCTATGTTCGTACGTCAGTTTTGTAGTTCAATTTTTGTTGTTGTAGTGCATAAAATGCAGTCATGATGGCGCGTAATCAAGCTCAGATAAACAGCTCTTAGTGACATGTATGCAAGCTTATGAGCTTGAATCGCAGTTGACAGACTGAAAGAGCTGTTTGACGTTGATAGGTGACATGTCAGTTGGCAGCTGATGGCTTATAGCTCTTTACTCGAAAAGCTTTGAGTTAAGTGTAGCTGTAAAGGTTTTCCTAGTGGGTACTTAAACCGGTTAGGTGGTTATGACTTACTTTGGCAGGATGTAGAACAACAACATCAACTGAAGTGTAATTCGATAAAACAACTTCATTTATTACGGCATCTATGAAGGACAACAACCAAAAATCAACAATATTTCATATAAACTACACCAAAATCTAACAACATACTTACTCACACACTAACACCACACACACACACACACACACAACAGTCCTGTTATGAGTGTTATCGAGAATGACGTAGCAATATTATTGGTATTGGCAGTAGTGTTAATGTTTTGATAATGGTTTTAAGGTAGGAACTGGTGGTGTCTAAATGAAGAGGTGTTGTGTTTATTGACGCTGCTGTTGTAGTTGTTGTTGTTGTCGTTGCTGTTAATTAATATTGCTGTTGGTTATAAAGACAAGGTTGTTAACAATCATAATGATGTTTTTGATGATGATAACGATGACGCTGGAGATGATGTTCATTATGTTGTCGATACTGATGGTCATAATGTTGCTGTTTATGTAATCACAAAGTGAATTGAGTGCTTAAGTATGCTAAGTACATCAATATTTTTGGCACATCAAGCTGCTGCATGTTTCTGTGTATGGGTATGTGTGTGTGTTTAAGTGTTTGAGCATGTGCCGTTGCAATTGCCTTTGAAGTTTTGATAGATTTTCAATAGTTTGTTGTGTGGCAAAATGTTTTAAATTGAATGCTTTTAATTAAAGTACCTGTATTGGTCGTACGTGCTTCAGCGCCTAGTTTAAGCATTTAGTTTTCCTTACTTCAAGCTGTTTACACGAGAGTTAATTTAATCAATAAAACCTTTTACAAAATAATTAAGTTAGTCACTTTAATTCCTTTATTGTTTTTGCAACTATAAAGTGTGTTTTGATGGTTTTTATTGGAAAACATCTGAGTTTATTTGACTTAACATTGAAAGAAAAAAACCAAAACAATTTTTTCAACTTAAGTAAAAGAAGATGTCTTCAGTAAAAGGATATTTTCATGTGAAACTTATAGTGAAACTTTTTCTAGTTTCGGTGTAAGTTTAGAAACGGGAACAAAAGTACCCCAATACACAATGAAGCTAGGTCTCTTCTAATGAAGACGTGCATTTACTGCTACTTTTGGCGGTAAGACACATGACTTCTTCGCTGATTCTGCTAGCGCTTCTATGAGGCCTAATTTTTCGCTACCCAGGGCAGTACAACAATTACATTTTTCCTACAAAAACTGGCTCTGGTTATATTTCAGGGTTACTTTTTCGTTAAAAGTTAAAATATTATTATTATTAGTTCAAAAATACTGAATAATAATAAACGTCATGACTTAGAAATATTCTTATCTGACAAAAATATTTAAAATAAAATAAAATAAAATCACAGAATAAATAGTTAGGTATACATAAAAAGAAATAAAAAAAAACATATTTTTTTAATTGTTTTGGTTAACCTCTTCTTTAAGCCATTCTAAAGGAGTGCTTATAGCAGGCCTCTTTAAAGCGGGGAGAGCGGAAGGACTGGAAAATTTAGCAAATTCATATAAAATGGCTTTATATAAAGGGCTCATATTGTATTTGGGCTTGGATATGAGTATTTATTATTTTTATTATTTTATTATAATTTTTATATTTAGTTATTTTTATTATTCCAAACTTAATAATGTATCACTAAGAAGAATGTAACTTTTACATTAGTTCCTCTTCCAAACTCCTTACTCAAACTGAATTGTTATTGAAAAATTTTTTTGATTCACAAATACAAATATAAATTAAACGTTCACAACTCACAAAATAAATAAAAAATAAAACGAAATGGCCACTTCAGCCCTTAAAAGGACTTTGACCGAGCTTCTTATGATCAATTGTGTTGTGTGTGTTGTGAAATGTTTGAACACAAATGATCGAGAACTGGACCTACCAGCTTTATGCCGACTCCAAACAGCTTATGTTCTCAAGAAGCTTTTCATGGCAGTTTTTACTCGCTGAGGTTTGCCATTGTCTGCAGAGAGGTGACGGCCGAACAGAAAAATTAATGCAATTGAAAAACTTTCTGTGTCAGGTGGGATTTACACCAGGATTCTCTGGCGTATGGGCCACACACTCAACTCACTGCGCCACGACCGCCACAACTCACAATACAGCTTTTTATAATTTCTGCGAACAACAAATAACACCACCGAAATGCCAATCCTCTATTTTTGATGTAATGATTGAAAGTTTTTGAAATTGGTAATTCATTTCATCATTACGAAATTGAAATTTTATCCTCGTGACTCAAGTGATTATCAATTTTATAAATGAATTCTTCAGCACAACAAACCTATATTAAACCAACGAACTAAATTTGTTAATTCTATTTAAGCGGTTGAAAGCAGAAAGTTTGACTTCGGAACTTTGTTTGGGCTACGATTGTGAATAGGTAAAAAGTGTATGGAATCAAGGTTGTAGACAATTTTATAAGATTTCATAATGTACTATAACAATATGTTATACCTTCTTTGTGTCACCCCCTTTGGTCCCACCTTCAAGGGGTGGGGACTTTAAGTATGTTTGCCACCTAACTAGTCCAAACAAAGTTCCGAAGTCAAACTTTCTGCAACAACCCTATCCTCACCCCCTAGTAAGCACTCATTTACCAAGTTAGTCCTGACAATTTTTAAGATCTCAACGTGGAAATAGCTTAACTATACCCATGCATTTCTGCTTATCGTCCGAACGACAGTTTTTCGTCAATTCCATACATCTTTGGAACTCGCTACCACCCAACATTCAGCGTATTTGCAATGTAACTTTGTTCAAATTAATCAAATTAGTCAAATTAGTCAGATTATCTGTCTTCCATGTATATTACTGTTTTCATCACCTATTTTCTCTTTGGTTCTCTTTGTCCTTTTATTTTTTTTTTTTTTTTTTTTTTTTGATTAAAAATGATTTCATAAAAAGCACATAAATTAATATATTGACTTGAATATTTATACCTACTAGTATCGCCTGTGGCCGAAATTTGGCCATATCAAAATTAATATTAAAGTCTTTACTAAGTATCATAGTCAAATATTAAAACTTTTTCGGTAAATATTTTTTTGAGTCTTTTAAAACCTTCTCTTGAATAATTCATTAAATTTTCGAATAAAAAAAACTTTCTTCTGAATTGACCCAAGAGGTGATTCTTCAACATTTCTTCTAAAAACACCTAACCTCTATATGAATGTCAATTATATAGGTTTTGGCCTTCAACATTTCTTCTGAACACACCTACCGCCATCTGCGACCCATGTGGGGGTCCAAATACAAAAAACACAAAAGCGTTGCTATGTTTTCTTTTTGCCTGGTAGTTAAATCAGAAATGTAGGCATCAATATTTAGTGTAGGCAATAATAGTAGGCAATGCTAAAGTTAAAAGTGATGATATTAACAGTGGTGATAATATAGCATTGATGACGTTAAAATTGCTGACGTTAACAGTGCTGACGCGAATTTATAACTTTTTCACCCACCAAAAAGTGCTCAACACGCCTAAAGAAGTTTTCACTTCAAAAAGCAACAACAACAACAATGCCACACAGCTCTGTTGAAGTGTCTAAGTCACTCTTCCATTCTACTCTTGAGCGCAATAGATTATCTTTTATAAAAAAAAGAAGCAAAAACGAAAAATAATTTCGAAGAAAGTGAGACAAAAACGGCAAAAAAATATGCAGGCAAGCACTACCGTTGCCACCTGTTTGTATGAACAAAAATATGGTGTCCCAATAAGAGTGCATGATTTAAATTTTGTGGCATTTTTGAAAAATGTTCTGAATCGGAACATATCTACTTGACAATCCAAAAAAAAAAAAAAAATTCACGTTTATTGAAACACCCTTTATTTCATTAAGTCTCAACAAAGCTGATCCGAGTGTTTCCGAGAAGATAGGAAAAAAAAGGAATAACAACCACACAGCTCTGTTGAAGCTTTGGACTCCTTTTCTACTCTCGCTTTCTACACTCCCACAGTTATGCTGTTCAGCAGAGCAGAGTATCTTATTGTTGTTTCTTTTATATGGGGAAAGAAGTGTTTTTAATTTTTAATTTTTACCTACGTTAATGATAAAACATTTGAATCAAAATTTTACTGTCCAATTGGTATGAACCAGAGCTTTCAAATGAAATTAGATTAGATTCATCTTCAGAATGTCTTCAAAATAGGTAAAAAGGGAGTTAAACTTTGTGTTCACGCAATAATATGTAGATTCTAATACTGGAATGTATCATTTTGTACGTAATAAAATCCATTACAAAAGAAAAGGCAAAAAAGCAAAAACGCAAAAAATTTCTGAGATTTGCTCACAAACTTCAATTTGTGAATAATGTTGAATAGGACTATCACTGTTTACTGAATAAGTGTTTCCGAGAAGAGGAAAGAAAAAACAACAACCACATAGCTGTATTGAAGCTTTTTCTTTCTCTCTCGCCTTCTGCTCAACTACAGCAACGTTGTGCGTTTTGCACAGCAAAATTGTGTGGCATTGTATGTTGTTTTATATGGGGAAAAAAGTTTTTTTAATTTTTAATTTTTACGTATCTTAATGACAAAGCATTTCAATTAAAACTATATTGTGCACTTGGTATGAACGAGAGCTTTCAAATGATATAAGTTTCATCTGAACCTGTTGTCATTAAAGTGGATAAATAGGGAATTAAAGATACAGGCCTTTAGATCACACGTTTTTAACGAATGCGAAAACCTCCCTTGTGCTTCCCCGTCCCCCCTCAAGCACCACTCAACCCATCAAACAGATCTTCCGTATGTGTTTTCATTGAAAATTCATCTCAAATAATTGTCGTTTGCTTATTTTTTGGTCTCTTTTAGAAAAACTACTTAATAAACTATAATCTTTATAAACTGTTTCGAAAGTTTGTTTCTATAACTTATTAATTGCCATAACATGTTAATGCAATAATATATTTACTTTCATTGCGATGCCCTTTATTATGTTTTGTCTTAGCAACGCGGATCGAGCGTGTTGGAGATGATAGGAAAGAAAAAGTGGCAACAGCCACATAGCTCTGTTGAAGTATTTGTTTTTTTTTTTTGTTACTCTCGCATTCTACACTCATAGCCACAATGTTCAACAAAGCTGTATGGCTTTATACAATATTTTGTTTTTGCTTCCTTTATATGGGGAAAAAGTTTCTAGTTTATAATGTTTACCTATCTTAATGACAAAACATTTAAATAAAAATTTACCACATTTAATTTTTCATGTATAAACTGGTACGAGCCCGACCTCAGAAAATAATATGAGTCATCTTTTTTTAAAAAAAAACTTCTCATGCCTTCTATGGTTTAATACCAACGAATTGTTGGTGCCAAAGAATGGAATCGTAAAAAGAAGTAAACAAAGAGCGCAACAACAAGTCTTTGCAGAATTAATGTAGTCAATTTTTTAACCTTTGCTTTGTGATAAGAAGTAGAAAAACATTGCTTTTTAAATTGGAAGGCACACAACTGCAATTCCGCTTTGGTTTTAGCAGAAGGTGTGCTTATAAGATTTTCTAAGTTAATGGACAGCATGAGCCACAGAAGATTACTGATGAGTTGGTGTAGCAACCAACGATCTGTCTAATCTGCTGGTGGTTGTTCTGTAAAGAACATTGTTGTTGTGGCAACCAGTTGCTTAATGGAATTATTTGGCAATTGGAATCTTAAAAATTAATTTTTTTAAGAATTGCTACAAACAAAATAAAAATTATATAGTTTACTGAATTATTTTAAGTTAACGTGTTTACTTTACAATGCAATCAAAAAATTCACTTTCACTGTGACACCCTCTATTTTGTTTTGCCTCAGCAACGCGGATCGAGTGTGTCTGAGAAGATGGAAAAGAAAAATTAACAACAGCCTTTTTTTACTCTCGCATTTGACTCTCGCAATCTACTCTCCCACAGCAAAGCTGTTCAATAGAGCTGTATAGCTTTGCAATGTATTTTGGGTATAAAGGTGTTTTTAATTTTTACCTATCTTAATGACAAAACATTTAAATAAAAACTATATTGTGCACTTGGTATGAATGAAAGCTTTCAAATGATATAAGTTTCATCCAAATCTGTTGCCTATAAGGGAAAAAAAGGATTAAATTTGAGAAAAAGGGGTCTTAAAGATTTGTGTTAGCGTGTTAATGTATAAGATGCTGTGATTAAATTAAATTAAACTTATGACGAAAATATTTTTGCATATTACACATAAACAATTTATGCACTGCTCAAGGGTTACTAAACGTCGATCCAGTCAAAGATCATTCCTTCATAGTTTTGTTAAAATTATTTATTCCTTTTTTTCAATTCGTCAAGTCTTCAATATGAAATATAAACATAACTAGAACTTTATTTACACAGTTATAACTACACAGCTGCACTTTGGATTAAAGATTAAACAATTTTTCGAATAAAACACATAAAGCTGTCGAAAAGCTTAAAGCATATTAATAAATTTTGTACAATATATTAAAACAAATTACAAAGTTTATATAATAATTATAATTATTTGTTTACTAAAGTTTAACAACCCTTTTAAGCACTGCAATCTCATTAGCGCTGCATTTTTAATGCTTATGACAGACGTTCTGCATGCTTTCTGGTTTTTATGCATTTTATAAATTGTCACACAAATTTTGACTGGCTAATTTGTTGAAAATTTTGAACACTTTACTAATGATGCTAATTAGCCCAAAGTAATTGTTAAAAAAAATAAACCATAAATAAAATAAACAATAAAAAAAATAAAAATAACCAAAGCGGTGAATTTTACTTTATATGAAAAAAAAATATTTACATTAGAAGCGGAAATGCGCAGTTTTTAATTTTTTGTGCAGTGTTTAAAGCATATTTTGCGATTAAAATTTTCCTTCTGCAACTTGGCTAAGTTTATTTAGGCTGCTAACTTGGCCAGAGTGCATGAGTAAGTGGTTAGCGTGAGAGTAGAAATGAAAAAAAAAAACTAAAAACAGTTACACATCAAATAAATGTAAAGAGCTGAGCAACCATTCAGCACAAGATTTTATTTATTTACCAATGTCGACTTTGTTGCTGTTTTTTTTTTCTTTCTATTGGCAGCGTTTGCTTGTTTGTTTGTTTAGTTGCGTTTTGTTGTTATTGCTATGTGTTCTGCTTAATAAAACTCCTGCTCCTAATTGACCTCCAAGTGGCTTCAAGCGCTGTGAGTGCCGGACAAAACAAATATTTTGCTACACATCAGGATGTGTGTCAATCAGTCAGTCTGTTGGCTGTCGAGATATTCAAGCAAATAAGAAAACACTGTTGTTTACCATGTTGTTTACAATCATGCTTTAATTCTTTATAAGCTACTTTTTTGGGACGATTGGAAAAATATAATTCAAAAAATTGAATAAATTTCTCATTTACTATATTAAAGCTATTAAAAAAGATTGCTTAAAATTTTCTGACTATCGCACAGAAGTTCAAACACAGAAGTCAAAATATCGGAATGAGACTGAAAAATGGGTAAGATCGAGTAAAAACCACGCCTACCTCGCATACTAAGTGGTATGATCAACATGGTAAAATCTCTCAAAATTCCACAAAAAAAGAGCAATTGACTTGATATTTTGCTCATAGACTTTGCTCTTAATAGCACTCCATTAGTTAGGTTAGGGTTAGATAGAGGCGGCAGCCGGTGTATATGAAATAGCATACACCAGCTCACTTAGACCAGACAGATCCATTGTGATACCGCTGCACACAGGCCTTCGTTCAAAAATGGAACCAACTTGAGTTCTTGATGAGCCCTATTAGACGCCTGACATCAGTCGATGACAGGGCGCCAAGCTCATGAAAGAAGAAGGCGCCTAAATATTTGTGCCTTCTTCTGGCTAGCGCAGGATAGGAGCACAGAAGATGGGAGATGGTTTCTTCCTCTTCCTCGTCCCTGCAGCTTCTACAGAAGTCATTTGAGGTAACTCCTAACCTGTGGGCATGTCTGCCTATCAAGCAGTGCCCTGTGATGACATCCACTATTGTGGCTAGTTCTGGTCTTGCCAGTGAGAGAAGGACTCTCGATCGCCCGGGATCTAGTGTCGGCCAGATAAGCATTGATGCTCTACCCAGGTACCCAAGGCATATAGAAATATAGACACCCTCGTTTCCATGGTGCACCATTGACCCAGTATGTTCTTGGCGAAATAAGCGTACCATACCTTCCTTCCATTCCATTAGTTTGAAATTAAATAAATCCCCAAGTTCTTAAAATATCACCGTGATATTTTGTATATCGCCTTTCTCTAATTTGAACATCAAGATCAAAACTGAGAAAAATCAAATAAGAACCACGCCTACCTCCCATATAAAGTGAAGTCATCAAAATAGAAACCCGCTTAGTTAAATATATGATGTTGGATATGTATGAATATTTCAAATTCGAGCAAAAACGGGCAAAAGTTTCATATACCACATTAAAGTACACATTATCACCTTTCATCGGATATATACATAGTACAATTTATGAACAATCCAGAATAGTTCACATTTTTTTTTACTCCACGGAAAACAAATGAAATTCCTAATTTTTTGTAATTTGTAAAAAAAAAGGTAATTACACAAATCCCGAAATTATAAAAATGATTTAACAAATAAAATTAAGGTTTTCACATTTTTCTTGTTTACGTAACTTTATTTTTATTATTCCTTAAAAATTTTTAATTTTAGATTCTTTGTAGATGTAAAACACGATTTTTGTTTTATTACTTATTGACACAGCTGAGTACAATTATATTGGCGCAAAATTTTGAGTCAAATTTTATAGATCGTATAAAAAACGGTATTGTCACCTGAAATTTTTTTTAAAATTATATCCTTTGAAACTTTCTAAACAAGCTTGCATACTTATTATTTTGAAAACTTATAGAAAATTTTGGACTTTATGCCAAAAATCCTTTGCTGCACCATAATGTATCGGTTAGAAAAGTATTAAAATATGACACAAACCTAACACTTCTCAAACGAAGAATTGGTGGAAATTGAATAGCTGGCGAGCGTTGATATCTTTACTTATACGAGTAAGGGATATATTTATTGTCACTTTTTTTGTAATGCACATAGATAAGAAGGCGTGGCGAATATAGAAAATATTTGTGTATATTCTTGATCAGAATCACCACCTGAGTCGATTTAGTCATGTTTATCTTTCTGTGATCATGATCACAGTCGTAATTTTGAAGTTATTCTGTTTATAAAAATGTATCTATACAATGCAGATTAAAATTAAAATAAGTCAAATCGGAAAAAAAACCTCGTCTACCTTCCATACAAACTGTCTTTATAAAAAAAAAAAAAAATTCACTTAAACATTAGCTTTAATTTTTAATATGTATTCTGAGTTTTAAAATTTGACAAAACCATAATGAATTCCGTAAAAAGTTATGTTTTGAGTTCATATTTTTAACGTACCGCAAACTTGAAATTTGGAAAAATTGGATGAAAACCATGCATATCTCTCATATTTCGCCTCGAATATACGAATATGGGGATATTTTAAACCAGGCAAAGTCCTTAGGCCATCACAGTACTTAGACAATGATACTTTCTCACTAGTTTTTTAATAAACTTTTTGTTTGAATGAACTTGTTTAAAGTTTTCTTGGTTTGTGTTCGTTTGGAAAGGCAATATTTGACAATGCTTATAATACCAAAGCTATCATACCATACGTGTCTTAACTACCGTACTCACACTCAGAAAAATATGCTTCCCGGATTTAAAGGAACCATAGTTTCAATTCATAAGCATGGATTTTTCTATATTTTATAGAGGTTTCTCCTTAAAGGAGGGAATTTTTACATTATCGATACCCAACGTACAACATTTACCACACCATATCAATCATACCATACCCTGCATATCAAACTCTTAATAAGATTTCTATCATACCAAACTTATCATAACATACCAATCATACCACACCCATCATACTATACAAATCATATTATACCTATAATAGATTTTAATCATACCATACCCATCGTACAAAATCCAGCATATCATACATTTTACCCATATCTATTATACCATACCTCCAGGGACGCAACTAGAAATTTCTTTTGGGAGTTTTTATAATATCTCGGGCTTATATATGAAAGAAAATGTACGTAACTATAGCGGCTGTGGCGTAGTGGTTAGTGAGTCCGATTTTCGCACCAATGGTTTCTGGTTAAAATCTCAGCAAGGACCAGCAACGTTTTAATTTTCAACGGCCTCATCTGACAGCAGTAAATTGCAACGAAAAAAAAAACGAATTGGCCATTTCAGCACTTGAAAGGTCTTTGCCCGAGCTTCTTATGATCAATTGTGTTGTCGTGTTGCGAAATGTTTGAACACAAATGATCGAAAGATGGGCCTACAAGTTTTACGCCGACTCCCAAAGGGGCTTACTTTGGAGGCAATACAATAAATTTGAATGAGCAATAAATATTTTGTGTATTATTGACAATTGGTCGGTACTTTTTTGACAGAATGTATAACACGATCATTCATATTTCATTCCGCATAAGTAACGGTAATTATTTTAAGAATTTGAATGCTGGAATGACTCGTACACGCGGATTTGTACTAAGGAGCTGCACAAGCACTGTACAAATGACTTGCAAGCCATCAGCTTTGCTTTCAACTACTTCCGTTCACCTACTCTCTCATATCAAAACAAGCACTTCAGTGAAGAAAGGTTTTGATATACAAACAAATACTGCACAAAGAGACAGTAGAACATTCAAGCAATAGAACAATAGAACAAAACTGAAGTAGAACAAAACTGAAGTAGAACCTAGTGCACTGTCACTGAAGTACTTACAGGTAAAACGAATAGTTTGTTTACTTTTGTCATGTTATAATCTGTTCAGCACAATTCGAGTATATTAATGCGTTCCTTCGGTAAAAGTTTAGTTTTTTTTTACGTTTCATTCATAGATTCCTACCAAAAAAGTCTTAAAACATTTAAATACAAACAAAATTATTACAAATAATTATATATATATAGTATAATAATTTAAATTATAGATTATTTTGTCAAAAATATTTCTTTTAACTTACAGATTTTACTAAGATTGCTGCTAGCTGATAGACACTGAAGCAAGCACTCGCTATGCTTGCTATGAGTTACTGTTACTACACTGTAGTGTTGCTTTATTCTTTGATATTCTGCTCTGCATCATAACATAAGCACTGTCTGTTAATGTAGCGAAAAGCATTTCAACTACTGAAGTGCTTGATTCGTTGCTGATATAATTTTGTCACAAAATTTTTTGTAAAACCAACGAACTATACACATACTTGAAATAATATATTTGATTGAACAATTTTCAAAAGCTATTAGGTTTAATTTATTTGCGAACAGAAAACTATAATTTTTTAGTGTTTTTGAACTCATTAATGAAAAAATATGATTTGTTTTCAAAATCGTTTTAATCCGGCGAATGATTCAATCATATGTAAGTGTCGAAAATGAATTCTGTTTTTTTCGAATGTATGTAATTCTGTATGTATGTAATTCTGTATGAGCTACTTTCTTGTGGATCGCGTTTCTTTTATAAGCATTTAATTGTGAGTATATGAACAGAGCATTGCACAAACATAATAATTTCATTTGTTCAAACAAAATTTTAATTTCTATTTTCTACAAACGAACGAATGAAAGACTATTTTTTACGAACAATCAACTATTTTATACGAACGAACGAATGAACGACCAAAAACTTTATTTTGTTTCCCTAAAAAAGATAAAAAAAGCAGACAAACAATCCGACGTAATGCACTAATTAACTGCTATAAATCGCACGGATTTAGAAGTTATTTGTGATTCTACTGCTGAAGCATCTTTTTTTTTTTCTATGAACGAACGAATGAACAAAATATTTTTTTTTACAAACAAACGATTGAGCGTTTCTGCAAGGCTCTGGGTATGAATAGCAATACATTTGTAAAAATTGCAAACAAATTTTTATAATAAATTGCACTCACCTCAAGGTTAGATTAAACGTAACGGTTAATTTTTGATTTCCTGACTACAGGTTGTTAATGGTAGGAAATTCAATGCAAATCTATCTTATTTATTTAAACGCCATCACTTGTTGCACCTGAACACTGTGTTTGTGTGTTGTTCATCTTAATTAATATACACCATGTCTTTACCGCTTTTACCGTACTCAGCGAAAAGCAAGCAAAACATCTCAAAAAAAAAAAAAAAGGATGCGCCGTCCAACACAGCCAGGTTAATTAAACAAAACCACAGATTTGGGTTGCTTCCATCAATTAATGCAATTTATTTTGCTGCAATAAAAAAAAAAAAAACAGAAATATCGGGTACCTTTGTCGGGCACTGAAAAATTTGATTAAACTTGGTTGAAACGGGCGAAAAACGAAATTAATTAACTAACGAAGCATTTTGCGAAAAACGTTTTAATTAAATTGTTTCATTTCAATTTTAAATGATGCTCTACATATCATATCCATTTCCAGACCCTGGTTGATGCAACCTTATATCTGCCAGTCATATAATGAAATATCATGTAAGAATTTTAATGACCTGCCCAACCTTGTTGAAAGAATTGTAGCCTTTAGCGGATGTACATCATTTAAATCAATCCGCTGTCAACACTGCTTAATAATAAAGCTGCTGCTGATGCTGCTGCAACATTATTAAAATTTATACTATATACCTAATGAGATAAAAGTTGTAAACTTTTGCAGATCATGAATACTGATGTTTTTTTAATTGACGGGCATTGCTTTTGTTGCTGTGGTGTTTGCCGTCCTTGTTGCTACTGCGCTGTCCTATGTTGAACAGTGCGGTGTGCAGCTGTTGTTCGGATGGAGCTGAGGTTACCACGTTTATCACCTGTTAAACTGTCAGCCTTCATTATTTTGCTTGATCCTTTGTTGTTCTGCTGATTTGTTGTTCTTGCCAGCCTCTCGCTCAACGGTTATGTTGTTGTTTTTGTTGCCCTTTGTGTACAGTGTAAATGAAATCCTTTTTTGTGATTGAAATATTAATTGCAAATTATTGATGTTTATCAGAGAGTTGGTAAAAATTAAATTAATTTTCTTTTGTTGCTTTCAATTGTTTTCCATTTATTATGCAGATTTCTCTTATTTATTGTGCGATTGAATATTTTGAAAAAAATTATAGTTAAGGAAAAAGGGTGAATGGAGCTGGCAAAAAGGTATGCAAGTATGAGCGTAGGGTCAATATTATTTTTTGAAATTAATTTTTAGCTTAAGTGAGTTCTAAAGAAATTGTATTTCAATTTGAGGTTTGTTAAAGTATACTGTTTAGTATTGATATAATTTTACTTTTTTACAGGTATAATATTATCTTTAGTTGTTTCAACTTAATTTCAATACATTTTTTTCTGATCAAACTGGTGTAATACGAGGGGAGGTAACGTTGTATTTTTTCTAGGAATTATATGCCGAATAAATTCGATTGCAAGCAGTTGATTTATGTTTAATCCTGACCGAAATGAGCGTCAGTTACCGCACTCGCGGTAGAACTAAAGGTGGCAGCCTGTCAAAATTGTAAAAAAAATATGCCACTATAAATTTTATTCCACGCCAAACTTTATGGGATGGATTTTGAGATCATTTTGAACCAAAAAATAATAGTCAAATGTTTTACAGAGGGTGGATTACACTAGGCGCCAAAATTCAAAAATATTTCTGTGATCCACATGCCACTAATTTTTTCTTATGGACTTTCGCCTTCTTAACACGAATATCACAATAAAAAAATTTTATATGGATAGGTTTTTGAGAAAAATTTGGAAAAAATTTGGAAAAATTTCCCCTTTTTCCAGGATGTAGTGTAACCTATCTCGAAAACGATTTAACCAATTTAAAAAAAAAATTAAATCAAGACAATTAAATAACCTACAAATGCTTTGAACAAAGTTTGTCATTTAGCTCAGTAAATTTGACGGAATTAAAGAAATTAAATATCAAGAATGCAACAGTGTTCAGAATTCGCTCAAAGTTTTGACCGAATTCTGAACACTGTTGAACTAAAAAAATTCTCGAATCTAACAACCTTCCCAATGGTCCTTCGCAACTTTGGGGTTCTAGATACTTTCATTTGCACCCTATTATATACATCGGCTTCGTCGTTCGTTTCGAAGAACGTAGCGAAGCATAGTTTTTTTCAGTTGCATGATCGTTATGTCTTTCATCATAAATATTCAGAACATCTTCAATTTATCTATTGCCATTGAAGTCAGAACTCATGTTTATATATTTATTTGGTTTTTAATATAGAACCCAAACTGTAAAACAACTATTTAAAAAAAAATTATTAAAAAAAAAAACCAAAATTATTTAAAACTAGTAAGGATCTAGCTTCGGCAGGGTACCGAAGCTAAAATACCCCTCCGCGGCCATATTGGAGTATATTCGAAGTCTTTAGCCAAGACATATACGATGACATTCAGTTTTATATATTAACGAAAGTTTTCCTATTTTGATGACGTCACTTTTTATGGGAGGTAGGCTAGGTTTTGATCGGATTTTGCCAAATATCATAGAGATGGTTCATATTATATATCAAGGCTAATGTGCAAAATTTCAAGACATTCCCTTAATTTTCTTAATTTTTAAGAGATTTTACGTTTAATGATTTTATTTTAAAGCCACTTTGTATGGGAAGTGGGCATGGTTTTCATCCGATTTTGCCATATACCATGCAGATGGTTTATATTAAATATCAAAGCTTATGTGCAAAATTTTAAAACATTTATTTAATTTTTACAGATTTTTAAGAGATTTTATGTTTAAAATAAAACAAATTTGTATAGGAAGTAGGCGTGGTTTTCATTCGATTTTGCCAAATATCATACTGATGGTCTATATTATATATCAAAGCCTATGTGCAAAATTTCAAGACATTTCTTTAATTTGAGAAGATTTTTAAGAGATTATAATTTTAAAATAAAGCCACATTGTATCGGAGGTAGGCGTGGTTTTCATCCGATTTTTCCAAATTTCATAGCCAAATTTCAAGACATTTCTTTAATTTTTGTGAATTTTAAAAACATTTTACGGTTAATATAAAGTCACTTTCTGTGGGAGGTAGGCGTGGTTTTCATCCGGTTGGGCCCATTTTCGAACTTGATCTTCCTTTTTTAAAAATAAACTTTTATTTTGAATTTCATCGTGATAGCTTTAAAATTGCGACTGTAATCGTGTCGACAGACGGACAGACGGACAGACGGACACACGGAAATCGGCTCAAGAGGTGATGCTGATCAAAAATATATACATTTTTCCATACCTGCCACGCCTTCTTCTTCGCATTACAAATGGAATGATAAAGTCAATATACCCTTTTGGCAGTACGCGTTTGGGTATAAAAAAAACTACTTTTGTATTGACACGGATAGCTGCAAATATTTTCGTTGTAAGTCGAATCGAGAAATCGTTGTTTTAGAAAGTTATTTGAGAAATCAGTCATAACTGACATTTGTTCATATATTTTTTTTTTTTTTAATTTTATAACTATGTTTATAAATGTTTTAAGTTTATATAACTATGTACTTCTATTTTAGACTAAAGCTATATTTTGTGTTGATAGAGTTGATTTAGAAGAACAATGATAGACGAACATTTGGAATAATGCAAAATCGGGCTTATATTTAGTATTTTTTACTCAAACGGGGAATATTTTTATTTAAAAGAATCTTTTTGGGGACAAAAAATTTAAATATTGAGAAGGTTCATGTACTGGAAGAAAGTTTTAAATAAATATTGTGCAAAGTTCAATTTTTTGTAGCAAGCATTTCAAGTTCCAGTAGAAGAAGGTCCAAAAAAAAAGATTGTATTCAAATGATTTTTACAGCACTTGTAGAGTTATTATATGAGTTTTACAAAGAGTTTATAATCATTATAATATTTCTTTATTTTAAACCATTAAGATAAAAAAGATGTTAAGAAATAAAAATGTGCTTCAAGAACTTTAGCTGATAAAAAAAAAATAAAATTAAAGTTTCAGAAATAGCGCGCTTAACCTTCAGGACCGCAAGGTTGAAATAATGGAGAAAAACGCACAAGAATAAATATTGGTGCAAAGAAGACAAATCCGCTGGCTGATTGTCAATTCAATGTAAAAGTGAGACGATCAAGTGCAAAAAAGCCTAAAATCTTTACAAAAATTTACAAAATGCAATATATTTCTGACAAAACTATTAAATTCTCATCAAAAAGTGCCGATTATAGATAGTAAAAAAATAAACCATAAAAAAAATTCATAAATATTGCACACTTCAAAATATATATATTTTTTCCCGATTTCCTTCTTTTTAATAATTTGTCAAACAACATTAAAAAACTTCTTTAATATGCCTATTAAAAATTAAGTAAAGTAAGAAAACATATAATGTGCTATAGCTTAGTTAATTATTTTGAAAATTTTAAACTCAAGGTTATAAGAACACCAAAATTACACTTAAAAAAGCGATGGCTATCTAAAGGCTTAAATTAGTGAGAATTACTAAGTTACTCATTGTGATAATTACGATTACTCATAACAAATAATATTTTGTATAAAAAAAAAAACTAGAGCACTTGAAGCAAAATTCTTTACATGTTCCCTTAAACAATTCCATGCAACAAATTAATAAGCAATTAAAGTAAAAATTTCATGACGTTGACATTTATTTTTTGTAAAATTGACCCAGATTTTTTTTTTCTCATGAGTTATTTTACGCATTCCAAGTTATTTTTACAATTGTATAAACTGTCATGTTCGACCCTATTATTGCAAATCTTTTTTCTTCGTTATTAAAATAACACAAGCTTCTCTGCAAACCTTTCAAAGAAATGAGCCTCTGTTTTCGCATCATTTACATAGATTGAAATAATTCCAAAAGTTTTTTTAACAGGTTCTTGTCGAAGAATAAAAAAGATATCAAAATGCGTATAATTTGATAAGCTTGCTACATTTTTTGATGAACAGCTAAAAGCAAAAAATTCCATCAACAAAAACTTTGAATACTGTCAACAACAGACAATTTTTTTTCTTTTTTATTTTTAGCAAAGAAGTAAATAAAAGTTAAATTGTTTTGAATAACTTTGTGAAATTTTAAGCTTGATATTTAAATGGCACAAAAAAAAAATCAATGCTTGTGTGTGTTTAAAAAAAAAAATCCCCATACACACAAACGCACGCTGTATAGCACTGAAATTATAAGCCCCAGAAAAGAAATGATCTGTATTTACTTTTCAAATATCATTGCTGCAGAAAATTTAAATTTAAGTCTTATGAAATTTTTAAAAAAAGGTGTTATTTTGTAATTAAAGTTGTTTTCATTTTTGTACTTTGCCACAAAAAATAGAACTCAAATGTTATAAGTTTCAAGTTCAATTCAATTCAATTCATTTATTAATAGCAAAACATTATTTTTTACATTTACATTTAACTGTGTACAGTTTATACAGAGATTTGGCTATCCTTACATCTTTAAAACAGTATTTTGTTATTTGAGATCGTTTGAGTAATATTATAGGAACTGCGAAGGAAAAGCTATAGAAAACCTACGATTAATTCAATTTTTAAATTTAACATAAAACTTAATATAACAAAAAATGCCTTTACTTAACCTAGTAGTTTGTACATAAACTTGATATCATAGAGTTGTCAGAAATGCTGCAATTGATAATAAATTTAGAGGCTCTTACGAGTACACTTATCGAGTTTATTATAAGAGAAATTTTATGTTCATCATGTAGTCTTTTAGTAGAGTAATCAAAGGGGAGGTTTAGCATCATTTTCAAGAGTTTATTTTGCTTGACTTGCAACTTATTTATATGGGTTTTCGCACAAGTTCCCCAAACGGGCGAGGCGTACAGAATGATGGATTGAAATATAGTTTTCGCAATGAGCATTTTGTTATTATGGTCTAGTACAGAATTTCTGTTAATAAGTGGGAAAAGCATTTTTATAGCGATATCAACTTTGTTAATTATATTTGTTATGTGTATTTTAAAAGTGAGTTTAGAATCAAGATGAACACCAAGATATTTGACATTGCTGGACCAGGGTATAGCAACACCACCTATGCTTAACGTAGAGCTGGGGAAGAAGCAAGACAGCCTTTTTCTCGAGAAAAAGATTGCTTGAGTCTTGTCTACACTTATTTTAATTTTCCAAAGATGGAAATAGCACATTACGTCACGAAGAGCGAGCTCTAAAAATTTTCTGCAATCCTCACCCAGTTCATTGGCAGTGTAGAGACCTATGTCATCTGCGAAAGCTGCAACTTCGCAATAATTGGGCTTTGGCATGTCTGAACAGTAGATGATATAGAGCAAAGGACCAAGGATGGAACCCTGTGGAACTCCAGCTGGTATTTCGATATATTCTGAATGTTCTCCTTGAACAGATACACGAAAGTAAAGATTTGAAATGAAACTTTTTATAATATTAACTAGATATTGAGGGAATATGAATTTAATAAGCTTATACACTAATCCCTCATGCCAAACAGAATCGAAAGCCTTTTCAATATCCAACAAAACCAGAGCAGTGGACTTTTTATTTTTGAAATTATCAGTAACATGTTTATGTATCGTTTTTACTTGGTGCGTAGTACAGTGGCCTTTCCTAAAACCAAATTGCTCCTTAGGAACTATCTGTTTTTCGTCAATATGCTTCCAAAGTAAATCTTTTATAACTTTTTCTAATAATTTGCTTAGGCTACAGAGAAGACTAATAGGCCTGTAGCTGCTCACCTGATTTGGGGGTTTGCCAGGCTTGGCGATAGGGACAACGTTAGCACGCTTCCAGCAGTCTGGAAAATATTGCAATTTTAGGCAAGCATTTACGATAAGGGTGACAAAATTTATCGCTTGAATTGGCAGTTTTTTAAGAATTATATTCTGAATACCATCAATACCAGGGGATTTTTTGTTCTTCAGCTCCTTCAATAGCATTTTAACATTTGCAGGTGTGGTAAATACTGGATCAGTAACTTGCTGTATGGATTCATATTCGATAACAGTTTCATTTACAAATCGTGTTAAAGAGTCAGTACCCAAGTTAGCAGATATGTTATGGTTTTCAAAAAATTTTTGAGCAAGGGCGTTTGCTTTCTTTACTGGAAGTAATAATATCATTCCCTAGGATAAGGGGAGGAATACAATTTACTTTTTTTTTGCAGATTTTGTAAATGTTCCAAAAAGGCTTCGATCCTTTATCCAGTGAAGATAACTTATTTTTCATTGAATATTTCTCAAATCAAAAATTCTTTCATATATGTATGCATGTATGTATAGATATAGAGGCATTTGGTTTTTTTTTTCCAAATATTCTACAACTTCATATTTTCATATATTTTCTTTTTAAATTTAATAACTAATTGTGTCCTTTATCATTTTTTATTTTATATCAAAAAAATACCCATCTCTTATGTTAAAATGTCTTGCCAATTTTACTTCACTTAACCCCATAAGATAATTATAGATTAAAATTTTTTTCAATACTTATTTCTTATGCAAAAGGGTCATGAATATTATTATTGCAATACTGCTGCCTTCTAAGTTTTGCGCCTAACAATGAAAAAGCAGTGGTTAATAATGGAAAATGATTTTTACGTGTTGTTTTTGAAAGTATTTTCCAAAATGATCAATAAACTTTTGCAATCGTTTAAACAAATTTTCGAAACAGTTTTGCTACTCTGAAGTGGTACCTTCGAAAATAGGTTTTTGATGGCCGGAAGGGCCTTTTTGTTTGTAGAAAAAGATGAGCCACGCATCTTTTCATTAGGTGCGCCACGCAAGAATAATCATTGGGTGCCAAGTCGGGGCTGTAAGGTGGATGATCCATCAATTCTACACTTTGAGTGCACAAAATGCATTTGTTTGTCTGGGAGATCGCATTGTCATGAAGGAAGATGATCGATCTTCTTTCGGTGGTTGGTCCTCAATTTTCCGTAGACTTCTTGCAAACGAATGGTTATGTTCCATTCAGCATTAACAGTTCTACGTATATGCATTCAACTTTTTACATAAATTCAACTTTGTATACGAGCTTATAGTGCAACGTACACTAATTTTTCATTTCAGCAATAGCTCGCAATAGTAATATATACCCTAAAATAAAATTACAATTGTTTTTTAATTTTATTTCCTTCACTTATCAAATCGTTTCCACACCACTAAAAAAAAGGCTAGTTTCAATTTCAATTTATTCTATATCAATTCGTACCAGAGAACTGCAATGAAAGTCCGACAGAAATCGGATACTCAAATCATACCCGAGTTTCTTGCTGTTCTCTATCCTATCCATACTCAATGAAATATGTAAAATACTTATACGTATTCGGCTCATTATCATATTTTCGGGTATAAGTATATACTTATATCCGAACGCTGCGTAGCCAGCCAGTGAGAAAAAGAGCGCTTCAATTGGCATCTTGCAGCGCTGTTCTGGTAGCAGCAAGTGCTTGCATCCTCCTTGCCAAAAGTGCTTCTTTTAACACTGACATGTCCTAGGAAGGAATCAGTTCCAAGTTGATTTCCAAAAAGAGAGGGAGAGAGAGAATAGACAAAATTATATTGAGCGGTGGAGTGAGCGGGGTATGCCCACCATTGTGCATAAGCAGCGAGAGGCAGAGCAATGAGTGAACTACGTTCTCTCTCCAATTATTTTCAACTCATCAATTGAAATAATTTTTTTCCTATGCTCAAAGCACACTGCTTAGTTAGCTTAGAAAAATAGACAACATTTGAACAGTTGCTATTTTTGTTTAACCTATTGTATTGTAGTATTTTTTTGGGATTTTCACTTTGAGAACTGAATTGCAACTAAACAAAAATAGGCTTTCACCAAAGAACAATAGAGAAAGGCTCAAAACTTTGTCTCTGTGCTTGCTTGCTTCGAGAGAAACGCAAAGAAAAACAAAAATTCGAAGAGTGTGCTGGAACAGCAGCAGTGATGGAGCGCTTCAATCGTGATTCTAGATGAGCTGCTGCCATTTCGGACCGCTAGGCAGAGCCTCTTCGATTTTTTTTAATGTGTGCGTTCAGTATGTGTATTCCAACGGCGCTCGATCCGAATGTATTTTGAGTGCACTCTGAGTACTGATCTTTCTCTGCCAACGCCTCTAAGCGTAAATTAGTAAAATCTTAGGCTAAATAAACTAATTTTGGAATGCCCAATATCAATTTGAAAACTGCAATGTTTTGCTATTGTACGCACAATCAAATGCAGCCGCTGGTTATTTGTTTACATATTGCTTTTTTTTTTTGTTGATGTGCAGCACTCACAGCGTAAGATATATATATATATTGCAATATATATATAGTAATAGATACATAGTAATGCAAAAAGAACACGTGTTTTCTGTTGCTGCGCACCAGGGACCTGCATCAAGTACTTGAAAAATCAAGCTTTTTCTAGTACTTGAAAATTCACTTGGCTTGAACTTGAAAAAACCAAGCAAAGCAAGCTTCGTATCAAACTAATCACTCGCAAGCTTTACTGCTCTGCTGCGCACAAAATCTCGAAGCGCTTGAAATTTTCGGGAAAATACTTGAAAAGAATGTTCGGCAAAAGCTTATAAGCTTGCAAGTATCCAAATAGTTTAAATAGTTCAAATTGGGAAAGCTTGTTGTCTTGGGGGTCGCTGATTGCGATTCTAATGTCAGAATATAAAAAGTTGTTTGGACACTAGAGTGGACTGTAACAATATATTTTTGTGATTTAGAAGATGTTGTTCTGAGATTTTAATGTTCCAAATCTTGAAGGGGAAGCAAAATAGGTAAAATCTAATCATATTTTGGGGGTTACTATAGGAGAAAACATATTTGAGACACACAAATAGGGGGCTCTATCACTCCCCCATTTTGCACATTTTTAGGGGGAGACGTTGAAACACGTGTTTAACTCTCCACTGTAAGTCAAATTGTAAGTCATACACGTGTTTCGGTTCCTCCCTAAAAATATGTCGAATAGGGTGGTTAAAAGACCCCCTATTTGTGTGTCTCAAAAATGCTTCGTCAAATAGGAACCTCCAAAAATTGGTTAGATTTCACCTATTTTGCTTCCCCTTCGAGATATGGAACAACATTAAATCGAAAGATATTGAAAAATCCTCGAAAAATTCTCGAAAAATCTTCGAAAAAATAGAAAAAGTGCCATATCTCGAAGGGGAAGCAAAATAGGTAAAAATAACCATTTTTTGGGGCTTCCTGAGGGGGGAAGCATTTCTGAGACGCTTAAATAGAGGGGGTCTATCAATCCCCCATTTTGCACATTTTAGGGGGGACGTCGAAACACATCAGATTCCAAATAATTGGCCCGATATTCAGCACAAAATATTTAAAAAAAAAGCACGAATAAAACATTTTTGAGGACCACCCTTATCAGCGACCCATATTTTTCACAAAATACTTTTAAAACTATTTATTTGGGTACACCCTTGTGCCAACAAATTTTTCTTTAACTATAATTTTCTTAAGCAAGTAAGTTGAGTTAGTTGAAAATTCACAAACAAATTCAAGCTTTTCAATCTCTATGACGTACGTTTCAAGTCTGCTGCCGCTTGTTTTTACTTCGTGTCGTAGATCATTCGTTCATAAATTCGGGCAACAATTTCAAGTACACTTGAACTTGATTGAAAATGAATAGGCTTGTGCAGTTCTCTGCTGCGTACTACTGCGCTCTGTTTCATATCTGCGGTGGAATGAGCCGAGTGATTCGGGTGTTTATGTCGATTATGAGTCTTTCGGTAAGTAGGATGACTATCAGCAAAACGACAGCAACCATAAGTATTTATGAGCCGAAGAAACCCGATATTTACCCGAACCGACTTATGATTTACGGTACTCATATTGGTTTGAGCCGCCGCATTGTAGCTTCGTAGAAGAGAGTATGAGTCGAGTTGCGTGCGCGAGTAGTAGAGTAGGTTTTTGTACTTATTTTTTTCGGATATACTCAGAGTCGCAAAAAAGCTATTCGTTGCAGATCACTTGGGCACTGTTTACACGTCATTCAAATCGAAGGATCATTCAAAATTTGTTGTTTTCCCAGCGAAAAAAAGATGAACTCTCTGCGAGAGCGGAAATGAACTTTCAACACTTCATCGCATCAATCAAAATTTTGATGGAGCTCCAGACCTGCATCAATCAATCACAGGGTTGCATAATCTACTTTTCTGGTACTTACAACAACACTTTTAGTCGGCATCGGTCATTCAATCAACAAATCACGTGTGAGCAGCTATTCAATGAAATATCTCGAAGAGAGTAAAAGAGAACCAAAATGCGATATTCTTCATTCAATTTGAATGACGTATAAACTCTGCCTTGTTCGTACTTCATACTATCAAGAGGTTCATACTCCTATGTGATCTGCAGAACTGAAGTTTTTCATACAGGTAGTGTGAACAATGTAAGTAGAGATTACTTTATGCAAAAATATACAGTTTCTTGCTTAAAGATAACGAAATAGGCGTCGTTCAATTCATATACTTAATAGGGCTTGCAAAATTTCGCACTTCGGCCAAAATTTCGGTACCAAGGACAATAAACTGGGGCAAAATGTTGGCAAAATTTAGGTACATAACGTACCGACAATTGAATGTCGACAATTTTCCACATGAAGGTTGATTTTTAAGCAAATATATAGCTTGAGAATTTTTCATTTTCCATTCTTTTTTGTTTTTTACTGGAAAAGAGCACATTTCAATTCCAGGTCATTTAAAGGTATGTAGGACGATTGATAGCAATTTGGGGACTAAGGAACAAAATCATCCTTTTACTATCAGACATCACATGTCAAAAATTCAGGATGAGATCTTTTGTTTTAGGACAAGTTTTGCAGTGTGGAATTCTGACTTTTAAGAAAAAAAAAAAAACATATTTTTCGCACTTTGGCCCAAATATCGGTATCAAGGACAATATACCGTGGCTTGAGCATACCAAAAATGGATTTTCCACATGAAGGTAGATTTTCAAACAAAAATTCAGGATGAGAACTTTGCATCTTTCCGTCAGTTTTTGTTTTTTACTGAAAAAACTAATTTTTTGCTGAACCGAGTATTTCGCTTCTAGGTCGTTTTACGGTATGAAGGACGATTGATAGTAATTTTATAAAGAAACAAATTTAAATTGAATTTTTGACGTCAACATTTTATTAAAAACCTTATTTTGTATTTGCGGCGAATTCAAAATTCAGCTATATTTTGCGGCGAATGAAACAAAAAGTTGAGCTGAAGATTTTGGGCTATCTACAGGAAGATTCCATTTGCTCCGGAAGTATTTTACTACTTCTTAGTTATGCAACTAACGACATCACTTACTACGTTGAAATCAAACAGAGTAAAAAAGTCGTAGACAAAACTATTCTGATTAAAGGTTTAAAAAAATTCATCTGACATCGACCTTGCAGTGAAAACATTATTTAGTAAATTGGGCTCAATTGGGCAAGATTTAACCTTTTTATTGCAAACCCCAATACCTTTTAAATAATTAAAAGTAAAAAATAATTTTAAAAGTAAACGTTTTTGCTGCAAAAATGTCCAAGTCCTTGTCTTTAATTTTTTAATTAAACCAACTCAAAACCAAATACTTAGGCTCCAAATTGAGCCCGTAATTTTAAAAAAGCCAGTATTTCTTATAAAACCTCTGTTTAAACAAAAATTAAGCTTTTTGAGAAATAATATTCACAGCTAAATAAAAGTATGCAGAAAAAATTGGTCAACAATCATCAACCGAATCTGACAAGCATGGTGAATGTTTTCATCAGGTGACGGCGAGACTTGAGCACTGCTATAGTGGTAAGAAACTAAATACTCTGCGAGGATGCATTTCTCACTTAAAAGAAGAAGCAGAGAAACACAAAAATTTATTTGAAAACAATAAAAAAAAAGTATATGAAAAACTTGATATCAATACTTTTGGGCTCATTAGGGGGAGATCTATAAAATTGGTTACTTTGGGTTAATTTGTACTTTTATTTAATGGGAATATTATAGCTTAAGAAAGCAAAATTTTTTTATTATGGGGTCTATTTGGAAATTAAGAGTTTGGTTTTGAGTGTTAAACTGTTCTTAGAAATTATTTCTTAGGTAGTTGTTAATGTATCAACTGAAGACATGAAGCCACTAAAGGTAGTAAAAAAAGTTGTTCTAACAAAAGCTGCATTTACATGTACTTGACCTTGAAACTTGAATTTCTCGAAATTTTTGGATTTTGATATGAAAAATTACATTTTAAAGCACTTTTAACTAATTTTCTAAACTTAAACTTTAACGAAAGAAGCAATTTCTACTTTAGGTAAAATCAGATTTTACGCACTCGTAGCTCAATGATACATATACGTTTCAAGGAGTGGTTCAAAAGTTTTGTGTGTTTTGTTGTTACTGTTTTATTAATAGTATAGGTAGATACAAAATATACAATTTTTATTCTCCATCTCTTCTAGAAATTTTCACTAGAGCTGTTTTCCCTGGATTATTATTATTTGATTGTTTTTAATTTCCATCGAAACTTGAGTCATAATGGATATAATGGAAATTTCTGCAGTAGGAAGAAGAAGAATCTGTTCAACAGTAAAATAACAATTTAATTATGTGCATCTATTTTATTTACTTCAGTTGATAAATGTTAGCTTCTCATAAAATACATTTTATTATAGACCCCAACAAATTTCCTTAAATTAGTAAAATATTCATTAAAGAAAATTAATAGCACCTGAATAATAAAAGATACCTGCTTTATAAAACACTTGACTGCTTTCAATCAGGTACAGAACCAATTTTTGAAAATTGACAATTAGTTTTTCCAAGAATAATCTTTTTAACCACAAAAGTTGTCAAACACAATAGACTGTTTAAAAGTTAGGCTTCAGTAATAAGTAACAAAGTTATATTAAGAAGGTAGTATAATTAAAAGCCGTAAAAACTTAATACAACTTTCCATCCTACCGCTTTCAGCTACAACTGGCGACCAAAAACAATATTCTTGAATCGTCTTATAAAGTGGCCACAATGATAGCAACCTAGTAAAGTATACTCTAATCAATATTCAAATTTCAATAATTTCTGAAAAGAAGTAGGAAATTAACCTTGCCCTTCCTTTAACTCATTATCTGTATATCCCTTAGCCTAACATGTTTTGTCAGCTTTTATTATCTTGTTTTAACACTGACGGCAGGCAACGATTTATTTTGTCAATTTCAAAAACATAAAATTATATAGGCGCTACAGCCTTGGTTTACTACCAATTATTTATGACATGAACGCTTGTCTCTGACGTCGAAAACTTTTCTCGTCTTGTACTTCCTCTTCTTCTTCTACTTGTGCTTGTGCGATATACATTGTTATTAATTCTATGTCAATTTGACGCACACCACCAGCTAGTTTTGCGCTTTAGAATTTTCGATAAAAATAAATAAATATTGACTTTTTACTTCTACAGCTTAAAATGTGCTCATCATAGCGGCTTCTCATGCCGGGAGCAACGACAGCAGCTAGCAGCGACAATCAAGCCAGTGGCGACAGCAATGTTAGCTGAACGACCACCACCCAGCTGTCAAAGTTATAATAACGAACGAATCAATGAAAAGTCAAACGAAACACGTGCATCAACGCCTGATTGACAGACAATGTCATGGCGGGTGTATTAACAGCAATGGCTTTGGTAGCAGTTTGTCGCTGCAAAGACCAACAGATAGAATTTCAAAACATTTAAACAGTTTTTAATCTGTTTGCGTTCTAGAAAATAGAATAAAAATGTTTTAAATGTCAACAGCAGCAGCTTTTTTTCAAAATTATTAAGGTTACAGTGCTAGTAGCTAGGAGGAGTGGCTATTGACCTATTTTTGGCATGTAGTTAAATCTTTTGTTATCACAAAAAAATTGAAAATCTTAAAACTAAGCAAGCAGAATTTCTCAGAAAGCTAAGTGAAATTGACTTTTATAACACACAAGCCACTGTTCTCTATTATATGGCAGAAGAATTGAAATTTTTTTTTTTCCGTCTATTCACAAAACAAAAAATGTTATAATGGAGGCAAACCTTTCCAATAATTTTCTTTTCCTTCTCTGCTTTGCTCTTAAAATTCAGTTTTGAGTGCTACATGCGTAGCACACAGCATGGTGCCCAATCCATCCCAACTCCCACTCCACAGCCCGCTTTAAGCAACACGAACACGTTGTATTGTCTAACGTGCTGGGTGGTCTGGTTTTTGTATAATATCCTGTTTGCAAGCAGTTGTTGTCAGGCTGTGCAAAACGTTTCCCAAATTATTGAGACGTCGACATAATTTTTGCCCACACCCACTTAATTTGTACCTGTGACGCACTCGGATACTTTACACAGTACATTACTGGGATTTGATTACTAAAAATGGCTAATTAAATGTTTGACATGCGACTTCCTGTCCAGTTCAGTATTTTCAACTTAAGGGACAAAAGAAAATCAATTTGACGACTAGGTTGTAAGAAACTCGAAATGTAAATATTTAATCAGCACTGATTGCTCAGAGAGAGAACATTTTTAAAAATTTTATTAAGAAAACGAAAAACCCATTCATGTGCACACATATGGTTTATTTTATTCATGTTCACATGAACATGCTTTTTTTATGTTATTAAAAACGCTCTACCATAAATACCAGAGTCTGCGTCATTCTGAACAATTTTCAAAACAAATTACTGAATATCTTTAATTCTAACTTAGTTGAAAGAAACCTTCAAGAACTCATAATAACAGAGTTTATACAATACAGCATGATATGAAAAATCAAACCAATAGTTATACACATCAATGTGTTTTCATGGAGATAATTTTAATCTATATTCACATATTTACATTTAAATATGAAAGCATATTAAAAACAATTTACCAAACAGTCTCTTCTAGGTTTTCACAGTGTGTGACGCAGTATTTATTTAGGAAGTCAAAAGTTAATTTAGGCATTTTTAAGTGTCTAATTGCTGTATATTAAAAGCGATTAAGTATTAAAGACGCAATTGAAATTAATGGAAAATTTTAATATTTCCTAATAAACATAATATTATCTATGATAGGAATTTAAAATGTTGGAAGAAAAGAGCACTGTTGTTTTTTAAGCTATAAGTTTTCACTTCGATCGGCAGTTTCTCAACACTGGCTCTATTTTAACCGACTTCAAAAAGGAGGAGGTTCTCAAGTTCGTCGATTTCTGTTTTTTTTTTTTTTTTTTTTAAATGTATGTACATCGATAATTCCTAAACCATATGTCTGATTGCCTTATTGGTGAACAGATAGATATCATAAACATGGAGGTGCCCTTAAAAAAGTGGGCAGTATTCGATAACTGGGCGTGGCAATACTAGATCTCGCAATAATAGATACTACTGTATCTCGAATACTATTGACACAAGGGTACTGCAATTAAGTATAGAGGTAGGCATTATTATAACAAATTATGGTCAAAAAAGTGGGCGTTATTCGACAAATGGGCGTGGCAATATTAGAAAAACAGTGTATCTTGAATAATTTTGAGACTAGAGTACTGCAATTTAGTATAGTGGTATTCATTATTATAACAAATTATGGCCAAAAAAGTGGGCGTTATTTGACACATGGGCGTGGCAATATTAGAAAAGCACTGTATCTCAAATATTATTGACACTAGTGTACTGAAATTTAGTGTACGGGTAGACACAGTTAATACAAATTACGGTCAAAAAAGTGGGCGTTATTTGACAAATGGGCGTGGCATTATTAGAAAAAGAGTGTATCTCGAATAATATTTATAATATGGTACTGAAATTTGGTATAGGGGTAGGCATTATTAGTACAAATTACGGTAAAAAAGTGGGCGGTATTCAACTAATGGTCGTGGAAATATTAGAAAATCAGTGTATCTCGAATAATATTGACACTAGGGCACTGAAATTTTTGAAGTACAGGGGTAGGCAGAATTATTAAAAATGACGGTCAATAAAGTAGGCGTTATTCGACAAATGGGAGTGGTAATACTAGATAAACACTATCTCAGTTAATATTGACGCTGGGGTACTGAAATGCAGTACAGGGGTAGGCAGAATTAATAAAAATTACGGTCAATAAAGTAGGCGTTATTCGACAAATGGGAGTGGCAATACTAGATAAACACTATCTCAGTTAATATTGACGCTGGGCTTCTGAAATGAAGTACACGGATAGGCACAATTATTACAAATAACGCTCAAGAAAGTGGGCGCTTATTTAACAAAGGGGCGTGTCAATATCAGAAAAACATTATATCTCGAATAATATCGACACTAGGGTAATAAAACTACTTGCAAGAATGGGTATAATTTTTTTCAAAACACGTGACATCTGATTTAAATTTAAGGGGCAGATATTTAAAATAACCAACAAACTTTCAGAATGAAATAGAACAATTTTTTTAAGAACAATTGTATTTATGTAGTTTATACACTTTTTTCGAAAATTGATCATATTCTCTAAAAAGAAAGAAATAAAATCTTTTCAAAAAAAAAAACCGACTACAAAATCACCACAAAGTCAAAAATAATTTTAAAATTTTCTTGGTCATATTTGAAAATTTATTTAAGCATATTATTGCATTGGAAAACTTATTTATTTTTTTCTAATATGTTCATTTCTTTATGAATGCAAAAGCTTTAAAGTTGGCGCTTCTGATTAAAAGTCTGATTATATTAGCTCCGACCTTAAAAGCTTTTGTATTCATAAAGAAATTAGTATTTTTATGATAGTAAAACAAATAAGAAAAAAAAACACAGGTGCGTCGTTGGACACACGAGAGAAGCGAAGCTTTTTCGCAGTTACATAGATTTGATAGCTTAATAATTTTTTCTTTTAAATAAATTAACTTTTAAGTTCAAAAATTTAAAATAACATAAAATAAATTACATATATACAGAAAACATATTTACTGCTTATTTTTATTGTTGAATGCCAAATTTCCACGCGAATTACATATACGGGCATATAATGCCAGCGACTCTCCATTTTAACTCTCCACACATGGTTGTGAACTTGGCTGCACTGACTCATGCATGCGTTTGTTAACATAGAGTGTAAATTATTATCTAGAGATTGCATCAACTCTGCTAAATCTCTGGCATGTGTTAACATAAGGTAACAGAGTTTTTTTCTTTCACGTTTTTAAGTAAAATTACTTTGTTAACACATGCCAGAGATTTAGCAGAGTTGATACAATCTCTAGATAATAACTTACACTCTATGTTGTTAATTCCATATGTATTGATAATATCTATTTTTTTGACACTTAAAAACGCACTTGTCAACGCACTTGTCATAGAGTATAAATTATTATCCAGAGATTGCATCAACTCGGCTAAATCTCTGGCATGTGTTAACAGAGGTTAACAGAGTTTTTTTCTTCATGTTTTTAAGTGAAATAACTCTGTAAACACATGCCAGAGATTTAGCAGAGTTGATGCAATCTCTAGATCATAATTTACACTCTATGCCTACAGCACCACAAACGCATTCACAATACAAACAAACCGATGCTAGACACCTTGTGGCAAATAAAAGTAAATTTTTGATATTTTTGATAGTTGTAGCATAGCAAATACACAATCCTCCACCTATTGATAGATAGTGACGATATACTGCAGCATAGCTTCTGTTATAATTAGGATTGAATTAACAAATGTTTTTATCATGGCTTTTATGTCCTAGTGGATAGAGCGTTGGACTCTCGTGTAAGACTACGTGGGTTCGATCCCCACGGCAACACAATATTTTTAGTATTTAATATTAAAGCATAAAATTTTCTTGTTGTAATAAGCACTAATAACAAAAAAACCATCAAATTTCCAAGAAAAAATCTGTCGAAAATTTTTCAGATTTCACTCCAAGCAAATCACAGAACGAGGAGTAAAAAGCTTCGCTTCAAAAATTCAAATAATAAGTCTTCCAATGTAATAATATGCTTAAATAAATTGTCAAATATGACCCAGAACTTAAAAGGAAAATTTTAAAATTATTTTTTAGTTTGTAGTGATTTTGTAGTCGAGTAGATACAATATGTTGGTTCTGGCTCAGGTGGAGCGGTGGAGCAAGCCGATGACGTCACGCCCGCACCCCAGCGCCATCTAGTGGGGGGCTTTTTGCTCAAATGTGCAAAGGTGTATGTCTTTGCTAAAATCTATTATGGTGTATGTCTTTGCTAAAAGCTATTATGGTGTATGTCTTTGCTAAAATGTATTAAAAGTAGGCAAGTTTGGTGTATGTCTTTGCTGTAAGCTTTTAAAAATTGGCAAGTTTGGTGTATGTCTTTGCTAAAATGTATTAAAAGTAGGCAAGTTTGGTGTATGTCTTTGCTGTAAGCTTTTAAAAATTGGCAAGTTTAGTGTATGTCTTTGCTTCATTTATACTTTTAAATTAGCAAGTTTGGGGTATGTCTTTGCTTTTAAGCGTTGATCATAATTTTATACACTAAAAGTAGGCAAGTTTGGTGTATGTCTTTGCTGTAAGCTTTTAAAAATTGGTAAGTTTGGTGTATGTCTTTGCTTTATTTATACTTTTAAATTGGCAAGTTTGATGTATGTCTTTGCTTTAAACTTTTTAAAATTAACAAGTTTGGGGTATTTCTTTGCTTTAAGCGTTGGTCATAATTTTATACACTACATTATCGGTAGTGGTAGTCAAGCGAGTTCTTATCAGTGTTTGCATGTTTTGTTTTTTCTTAACCCTCGCATTAGTTATAGCAATGACTCAAAAAATAAATATATATTTATAAGACTTCTAACGTAGACTGCGTGGTGGCATACTTATCAGAGTTCGCATGAGTAAACGAAATACATAGCAACCAGGAAGAGTCAGAAAGTTTCTAGAAGCTTCGAGATATAGAAAAAACTTCGAGAACATTTTAGAAGCTAACAACATCACCAAAAAAAAAAAATTTTTTTAAGTCAAAGGTGTTAAGTCTCAAGCTTCATGGTGTGAGAGAGAGAGAGAGAGAGAAAGGGAGAGAGAGAAAGGGAGAGAGAGAATTTAATAGTAAGAGAGAGAAAGGGAGATAGCAAATAGCGCGATCCTATACAAAGAATACTTCAGAATCAACCTAACCTAAGCCAATGCCAAGAAGAGTCAGGGAGTTTCTAGAAGCTTCGAGATGCAGAAACGTCGAGAACATTTTAGAAGTCGACTTATGTTATTGTATGCCGATGACGTCACCCATACCCATCCTGGTACGAATTTTAATTTTATTTAATTTCAATTTCAATACTAATTTCAAGGTTAGAGTGATAAGAGCCAAGCTTCATAGTAAGCGCACTCATAACCCGCAAGTTCAAGATAAGGCAGCAATGTACAAGTTCAAACATGTTTTTTGTGTTACTTCTAAAATAAATAAACAATTTTTGCGGTCAAGTGCAAGGGCAAAAAAAGAAGATAAGAATTTAAAGTTGATATGTCAAAAACTAAGCTAAGCTAACCTAAGCTAATATAAGCTAAGGCTGCGTTCATAGTGAACGCCCATAATCGGCTGCTTTTTATAATGGTTCTTGTTGTTGTTGTTCTTACTATTGCTATTGTTGTTCTTACTGATGTTGTTGTTGTTGTTGTTGTTCTTGTTCTTGTTCTTGTTGTTGTTCTTACTGTTGTTGTTGTTGTTGTTGTTGTTGTTGTTGTTGTTGTTGTTGTTGTTGTTGTTGTTGTTGTTGTTCTTACTCTTGTTGTTGTTGTGGTTGTTGTTGTTGATGAGGCTGTTTTACTAATAAAAATAGGCAATCTAAAGTTACTAAATAAATAGCTAAACTTCTTTATTAAAATATTATTTATATTAATTACACTACATTTTGAGCCCAATTTGGTCACATCTGTTGATAACCAAGATAAGCTATGGAAGCTACGTCCAATTACGGACCATCTCAAGTCAAATATGTTGAAGAACTATCACCCAACACAACATTTATCTTACGATGACAATGGACGACACGGTTGCAAGCAGTTTTTTAAAGGTAAACCAATCGGCCAAACGGTAACATGGTAAATTTTGACATATATCAAGGCAAGAACCCAAGTTGTACCAATCCATATGATGAACGATTCGGAAAATGTGCAGCACCACTTATAACTATAATCGATGACTTTCAGATGATTTGAAAGGCCTTATTGAATATTTCATTCATATTGAATTAGTGTTTGATTGATTATCGATATTGTGATTGATTTATTGATTATCGATCAGTTTAAGCCGGTAGCTGTTGAACAGTACAGACCATTTTAGCTGGTAGATGTAGAACAGTACAGATCAGTTTTAGCAGGTAGCTGTTGAACAGTACAGACCAGTTTTAGCAGTTAGCTGCTGAATAGTACAGACCAGTTTTAGCCGGTAGCTGTTGAATAGTACAGATCAGTTTTAGCAGTTATCTGCTAAACTGGTCTGTACTGATCAACAGCAACTGCTAAAACTGGTCTGTACTGTTCTACAGCTACCGGCTAAAACTGATCTGTACTGTTCTACATCTACCAGCTAAAATGGTCTGTACTGTTCAACAGCTACCAGCTAAAATGGTCTGTACTGTTCAACAGCTACCGGCTTAAACTGATCGATAATCAATCAATCAATCACAATATCGATAATCAATCAAACACTAATTCAATATGAATGAAATATTCAATAAGGCCTTTCAAATCATCTGAAAGTCATCGATCATAGTTATAAGTGGTGCTGCACATTTTCCGAATCGTTCATCATATGGATTGGTACAACTTGGGTTCTTGCCTTGATATATGTCAAAATTTACCATGTTACCGTTTGGCCGATTGGTTTACCTTTAAAAAACTGCTTGCAACCGTGTCGTCCATTGTCATCGTAAGATAAATGTTGTGTTGGGTGATAGTTCTTCAACATATTTGACTTGAGATGGTCCGTAATTGGACGTAGCTTCCATAGCTTATCTTGGTTATCAACAGATGTGACCAAATTGGGCTCAAAATGTAGTGTAATTAATATAAATAATATTTTAATAAAGAAGTTTAGCTATTTATTTAGTAACTTTAGATTGCCTATTTTTATTAGTAAAACAGCCTCATCAACAACAACAACCACAACAACAACAAGAGTAAGAACAACAACAACAACAACAACAACAACAACAACAACAACAACAACAACAACAGTAAGAACAACAACAAGAACAAGAACAAGAACAACAACAACAACAACAACATCAGTAAGAACAACAATAGCAATAGTAAGAACAACAACAACAAGAACCATTATAAAAAGCAGCCGATTATGGGCGTTCACTATGAACGCAGCCTTAGCTTATATTAGCTTAGGTTAGCTTAGCTTAGTTTTTGACATATCAACTTTAAATTCTTATCTTCTTTTTTTGCCCTTGCACTTGACCGCAAAAATTGTTTATTTATTTTAGAAGTAACACAAAAAACATGTTTGAACTTGTACATTGCTGCCTTATCTTGAACTTGCGGGTTATGAGTGCGCTTACTATGAAGCTTGGCTCTTATCACTCTAACCTTGAAATTAGTATTGAAATTGAAATTAAATAAAATTAAAATTCGTACCAGGATGGGTATGGGTGACGTCATCGGCATACAATAACATAAGTCGACTTCTAAAATGTTCTCGACGTTTCTGCATCTCGAAGCTTCTAGAAACTCCCTGACTCTTCTTGGCATTGGCTTAGGTTAGGTTGATTCTGAAGTATTCTTTGTATAGGATCGCGCTATTTGCTATCTCCCTTTCTCTCTCTTACTATTAAATTCTCTCTCTCCCTTTCTCTCTCTCCCTTTCTCTCTCTCTCTCTCTCTCACACCATGAAGCTTGAGACTTAACACCTTTGACTTAAAAAAATTTTTTTTTTTTGGTGATGTTGTTAGCTTCTAAAATGTTCTCGAAGTTTTTTCTATATCTCGAAGCTTCTAGAAACTTTCTGACTCTTCCTGGTTGCTATGTATTTCGTTTACTCATGCGAACTCTGATAAGTATGCCACCACGCAGTCTACGTTAGAAGTCTTATAAATATATATTTATTTTTTGAGTCATTGCTATAACTAATGCGAGGGTTAAGAAAAAACAAAACATGCAAACACTGATAAGAACTCGCTTGACTACCACTACCGATAATGTAGTGTATAAAATTATGACCAACGCTTAAAGCAAAGAAATACCCCAAACTTGTTAATTTTAAAAAGTTTAAAGCAAAGACATACATCAAACTTGCCAATTTAAAAGTATAAATAAAGCAAAGACATACACCAAACTTACCAATTTTTAAAAGCTTACAGCAAAGACATACACCAAACTTGCCTACTTTTAGTGTATAAAATTATGATCAACGCTTAAAAGCAAAGACATACCCCAAACTTGCTAATTTAAAAGTATAAATGAAGCAAAGACATACACTAAACTTGCCAATTTTTAAAAGCTTACAGCAAAGACATACACCAAACTTGCCTACTTTTAATACATTTTAGCAAAGACATACACCAAACTTGCCAATTTTTAAAAGCTTACAGCAAAGACATACACCAAACTTGCCTACTTTTAATACATTTTAGCAAAGACATACACCATAATAGCTTTTAGCAAAGACATACACCATAATAGCTTTTAGCAAAGACATACACCTTTGCACATTTGAGCAAAAAGCCCCCCACTAGATGGCGCTGGGGTGCGGGCGTGACGTCATCGGCTTGCTCCACCGCTCCACCTGAGCCAGAACCAACATATTGTATCTACTTAGTCGGTTTTTTTTAAAAAAGTTTTTTTAATGTTTTTTGAACTATTCGCAAATCTAGTAAATCAGTAAAATATCTCGAATATAAGCTTTAAAGTGCTTATACTAGTATTTTTTTTCTAAAACTCTACTTGCTTGCAATTTTGTGATGATTCAGTCTTAAATTGTTTGTTCCTTGCATCCTTTAGTATTCTTCAAAAGTAACTTACCTAGTCAGTTGAATATTTGTTCGCAATATATATGGTTAAAGATAGTTCAATTGCATCTGAAAATCAAAACAAAAAAAAATTAATAATTTATCAAGTTGAAATATGTTGAAAAAAAAAAGCTAGGTAAGATTTAAGTTATCGGTTCATTAATATTAACAAAATACCTAAAATAATGTTTTTTAAGAAGTTTAAAGTTCTTAAAAGAGCCAAAGAAAAAATCCAAAAAGTTGAAAAAACAAGCTTCTAAAGCACAGTACAGTACTCAACTGTCAATGTCGAGCAAATAATTTCCACCATTTTTATCAAATATTTATAACAACATTTTCACTTTATGATGTTTCAAAACTCTTAAACTTTGTGAATGTGCCAAGTTCTTGTGCTTGACTGCCAAAAATTTTAATAAATCAGAAAATTGTTACTTAAAAAAGTAAAACACAGAAACTTTGTGCGCACAAGTGCAAAAACAATTCATTTAAAAAATGTCAACTTCTTGCTGACAAGTCTTATAGAAACAAAAGTTGAGATATATCCTTCTTTAATTGAAAGGTTTTAGCAGCATTTTTGTAATTTATTTTGTCTCTTACCAGTTTCACATATTATTAAGAGGGCAAAAGCAAAGTGGGAGGTGGGCAAAAAGTTCCAATCGAGATGAAAAATATAATTAAATTATTTTGAATAACAACTTACAAAAGTCAAAATAACAAGCTGACTGACAAAAACTTTTATTAACGCCAACAACTTAAAGCTTAATTGTCAGATATTACCTGATCATCTCATAAGCAGATAGCGATGAAATAAGAAAATGAAGAACAAAAAGAAAAGATTACAAACAATGTACTTGTTTTGAGTTGCTGCTGGTAAATACAGGTTGACAGAGCGTCAACAAAAACAAACACAATTAACTGAAGTTGACACCAGCTCAAATGTAGCAATATGTTGTTGCAATCAAAACTGTTTGTTGGGTTTGCATGAAGTAGCTTTTGAAATTTAAGGCTGAAAAAAAAATGTTTTTTTTTCTAGAAATTGTATTAAATGCGTAGCAGCAAGAAGGTTAAGATTTTATGTGGAAGAAGAAAAAACATTAGATTGCTTTCAAACAAATTAAAGCTGGTTGGGTAAGAAAGGGGGGGAGGCAGGGGGAGCAAAAAGGATTTTGTGCAAGACCAACAAACAAGAAATGATTGACAGTAGCATACTTCAGTGATCTCATAAAAGTTCTTCGTTAAAATGAGTTGAAGACAAATGTATAAAAAGGCATTACCAAAGGCAAATCAGGGTAAAGTTGTAAAAACATCATAGTTCTTTTAGAATTTATCTACGAAAAAACGATGGACCAATTTATCTCTATTCACTAACTGAGTTTTAAGGCATAGAAAAAATTTACTAAGAAAATAACTTTCTTAGCAAAATTTCAATTGAGTTTTGACACTTTTTTGGCATGTGTGATAGCATACAAAAAAACAATTCTCCTAATCGACATCATGAAGAATAGTTTTTGTTGAGCAAATATCTAACTTTTGCCTTTCGAAAATATTCAGTTTCTTGTCAATAATATTTTGTAAAAAAATACCTGGAGAAAAATATCTATTTTGAGAAAATTATTAATAAAATGTTAGGGAATAACAAAAACTGACTACGTTGGATAATAATGCAACGTTTCCCTAACAAAATCTCTAGAAGAAATACTTTTTTTTTATTTTGTCAACTAAGTGTATCAAAAGAGATGCCTTCAACAAAACATCGGACTGAGTTATTTTTTGTAAAAGGCTGATTTTTTTTTAATAATTTTTTTCCCTATTTTTAACCTCAATTTCCAATTTGTCCACTTTTTGGAGATACATACTGAGAGAACATACATTTTTTCCTAAATTTACCTTTCCCTTATATATTAACAGTACAAATATGTAATGTACTGCAATGTACTATCATATATATATATGGCCATTTTGGCCCTTGAAAAGACTTTGACCAAGCTTCTAATGATCAATTGTGTTGTGCGTGTTGTGAAATGTTTGAACACAAATGATTGAGAGCTGGACCTACAAGTTTTACGCAGACTCCGAACGGCTTATGTTCTCAAGAAGCTTTTCATGTCAGTTTTTACTCTCTGAGGTTTGTCATTGTATGCAGAAAGGTGACGGCCGAACAATCATATACCGCATTAAAAAATATTGCTATTTAGCTATGTTTTTTATGGGGTGTTTTTGGTTTTTAATTAATAAGAAAAAGGCATTACTATTATTTTTTTTTAAGAAACTTGATAATTGTGCTGTGATGTGCTCAAGTTGTGCTACAATGTGCTGAAAAGAGTTTTAAAAAATATGCATATTTGCGCAGTTTTAATAAAGTAACTTTTTTTTTTTTTTTTTTAAGATATTTGAAAGTTGTGCTGTAACGTTTTTTAGTTGTGCTGTAATAAGCCGTAGATAGTTTAAAAAATAAGCTTATTTTTAAATTTTAATTACATTTACATATTTCTTTGAGATAACTTAGTTATTGAGCTAGATTTCTTGCTCAGAAATGTAAATTCTGCTAAAGCCTTTAACCAACTTTTTAAAGTTGGTTTAATTTGCATTTCAACAAAAAATTTAAATCGAGTCTGCAATGTTTCACAGAACACCATCAATATTACTGTGCATCGAGGGAGAAATGATGTCGACATTCGCCAATTTGAGATAACTTTCAACATTGCTTATGTATATTCCAGTACAAAACTGCAGCACAAAACAACAGTTTTAAATTTTTTTAAAAAAACTAAAAGTTGAGGTAACTCTCCATATTTAGCGCTAATATGCATATTTTAGGGAACTTTTCAGCAACTTTTCATAATTTTTAAATTTTCTATAAGGTTTATGATAGCACACATAGAGCACATTGCAGCCCTATAATAAAAGAATCAAAATCAAATTTCAAATTGATCAAAATCAAAATAGTTTAATGTTTTAATAATTTTTTTAAGTTCTACATTTTATAAGTATGACAAGCATGAGCATTTTTTGCATCTATTTACATCCGGCTCACCCTCAAAAACTTCAAATTAAAATAAAAATTTCTTTCCAGAGCAAAAAAAAAGAAAAAAATGTAAATATTACTTAAAATCTGTAAACACAATTTAGTCTTAATTTGAATACGAAAACATTTTTGATATGCTTCAATTAGCTTTAGGCTATTTTGCTGCCAAAGAAAACCTCAACTGAAGTGAATAAAATCTGTGGAAGTAAAGCTCATTTTATCATAATTAAAAGAAAATTTAATTATGGAAATCATGTAATGCTTCCTGCTGCCACTTATGTAGTAATCTTTGTTGTTGTACTTGTTTTTCTATTATTTTTCTTATTCTGATTCTTTGAGGGTGTAGATAGTGGAATGAACACCGTCAATGAGCTTGCCCATGAAGTACTAAAAAAAAAAAAAAAAAAAAAAAATAGAGCTCTAGGCAATAATATATAATTTTAAACTTGTGGCAACATCTGCTGCCTGTGCTGCTGCTTTGCTGGGTACCAATTTATTATTATATTACATCTACTTAATTTTAAAGTAAGTGTTTATAAATCGATCAGCATCAGCTGTTGCAATGCCTGGGCTTAAATTTTTATTTATTTTAGACTCATTGGACTTGAACTAATCCCATTTCACGTGGTCGAGTGGCAATGTTGCATATAATACATATGTTCATATTTGAAATTACAACATATATAAGCATATATTAATTGTTCTTATCTTAATCTTAATTATTTTCAAGAAACCACTACAACGTAAATAAACAAAATTTAAGACCATTACAAAAATATACAATATTAAAAAAATATATTTGTAATGCTTTTAAGTTCCGTCGCATATTTATTGAGCTCTGTCAAATTTCGAATGTTTTGCTTGATTTGGATATACAGTCTAATCTTGATAGTCCGGACAATGGAAAACCAAGCACTGTCCGAAATATCGAATTGTCCGGATTACCGAGATCAAATAAAAAAATTAACGAAATATTATTTTATAGACATTAAAAATATTTTTATTGAAAAGCAATAGTTTTTATTAAACATTTTTTATTTTTAGAAGGTTAAAGACATCTTTAAGAGATTTGAACAAAATTTGTAGTTTTTATTTGTCGAAGTTTTGTTTCGTTTTTCTTTTTGAATACAATGTCTCTTAGGCTTATGAGTTTTAAAATATCTCCGGCTGCAAAGTCCTGCTCTTCAGTATATTTAATGCACGTGTCAAATGCAATTATAGCCTGAGAGTGTAATGTTTTTGGTACATCATTTTCATTTTCATCCCGACTGCAGTAATCGACATCGTCTTGCTCAGTCTCATCATCACTTATTTCAATGTCGTCCATCAACCATTCATTAATTTCGATAGAACGATACACATCTGGAGCTATATCGACAAGTAGATCAATAATTTCATTTGCATCGTTAGAGAGTAGTGACGCTAGAGGCAGATCATCATCTGAGCTCCATTCTTCGTCATATAGAATTTGATTTAAACATTTTTTTAGCACAGTTTCTTCAACAATATTCCAAGCATTAGACGCCAAAAAAGCAACGTCTTTCAAAGAAAATTTTTTTAAAGCATCCATTAAATTAGTTCCACCGGTTAAAAGCATGGATAAAAAAACTTTTACGGTAGTTAAGTTTTAAAATGCGAATGGCATTTTGGTCCATTGGTTGTATAAGAGCTGTGCAGTTTGGTGGCAAAAACATTACACATATGTCTTTATCGATATCTCCTAGTGATTTTGGGTGACACGTCGCATTGTCTAATATTAAAAGTGCTTTGTTGGATAAATTATTTTCTTTTTGGTATCGTCTTACTTGCTTTATAAACGATGTTTCAAACCAATTCTTAAACATACGCTCAGTCATCCAAGCATTCTTGCTGTGGTCATATTCTAAGGGTAAATTCACTTTCTTAAACGCTCTTGGGTTTTTGGCTATCATAAGCAGCTTAAGCTTATGTTCCCCCGTAGCATTGCAGCAGAAGAGTAACTCTTTCTTTACCAATCTTATGGCCTGGTGTAGATTTCTCAATACGCAATGCAAGAGTTTTTTCTGGCAGCTTCCTCCAAAATAATACCGTCTCATCCGCATTGTATACTTGAGAATATGTTATGCCCATTTCAGCAACTTTTGCATGTAACTTCTCAAATAAATATTTTATTCTATATCTTGATCTGAAGTTGTTTAACCAACCGTTACTAGCCTTAAAATCAGCGCTTGGGCCAAAAATGTCTGCACAAAAAAGCTTTGCTTTTTCCTGAATGATCTCCGACGATATTGGTGCATTATGTTGTCTCTTATTTATAAACCAATTATATAATCGCTCTTCCATTAGGTGGTATTCAGCAGGTCTCATTGTTTTCCGTTTACCAAGCCCATTTTCAGATTTTCCAATGTAGCTGCATAAAAACCAATTTTGTGAATTAAAATAATCAATATACCCTAGAGAACTTACTTATCAATCTTTAATCCATTTAACTTTATGTCTGAAATTGTTGATTTTCCAACATTGTACTCCACTGCAAGTTGTCGTAAAGACTTTCCCTGCGACAGTTTAGTTAAAATTTCTTTTTTTTTATCAATCGTTAAAAAAGTATGCGTTTTCTTAACTCTTGGTGTCATTATTAATTTGCAATATGGTTTACTTTAACAAACAATTATTAAACGAACTGCAATCCACTATATCCACGAAATTTTTGCGACTTTCAGTTTCACTACTAAACAAGTAACTGAGCTTTCTGACAAGAAGTCGCAAAAAAAAACATTTAATTCATAAGAAAGCAGCGTTTTTAGGCGTATGGAAAAAAGTATGTAATTCTCTGTAAAAGAGAACAAGGAGAATACATACATATATACATTTTGTTTTTTTTTTTGTGTGAATGCCTACAAATCAACTAAAGAGCAAAATCAACAAACTATAAAAAAGGTGTCCGAATTTTAGAGGTAAAAAATATGAGTGGTGTCCGGATTACAGAGTTTACTATGAAAACAATTTTGTGTCCGGATTACCGCGATGTCCGAATTAGCAGGTGTCCGAATTATCGAGATTAGACTGTATTTAAAATTCGTTGAGTGGAGGTAAATAATTTTAAGTCATTAATATTTAATTTAATATTTAAATTCTTTTATATTGCAGTAAATTCTAAAAAAATTTAAATTAATACGCAAAATTATTATTTGGCTGTTTTTTTTTTATTTTTTTTTTTTTTGTTCTCTTATATTATAGTGTTATTTTAACTGCTATCTACGCGTACTTTAGTGAGATTTCAGTTTTTGTGGTATTGGTTTTTTGACAGCGCATTCATCTAAGTTTCGAGTATTTTTAGCTTTTAAATGCGTGCATAGGGCATTGTTCAACATTTTAATTATTTTATAATGGAATTTTTTTTAAAAATATTTTTGAATATTTCCATTTCATTATTTAAAAAATGCTCACGATTTTAAAGACATGCATTAAAATGAAATTGTTCACTTTTTTTGTTATGTTAACCAAGTTTCAAAATTATGGGAATTTGTTCAACTATGTATATGGTAAAGCACGATCAGTGCAGAAATTCCTATATTACTGAAAAATGAAAATGTTTGATCAAATAAAATCGAATACGATTGAGTTAGAAACCAATATGTAAGATACCGAATGTATTGTAGACTGAATTAATTGACTACTGACAACCCATTATAGCTAATTACGCTCAAACTAACTGTGTTGTTTGAGCAAAACTGCAACAGCAATAATTTTTTTTTAAGCATCTCTGTGCCCGTTTTTATGTTGAATAATAGAACGGAACACATTGATTAAACAGTCAATATCAATAACGATTTATGTTTACTTAGACATTGGCTTTTGTATCTTAACTTTATTTTGAGTGCTATAACGAAAATTATGTATTTAAAATTTGCAAGAAACAGTAGACCAAGATGTTCTAAATTTATAATAGACAGATCAACCTGCTATTTCTTAGCTAAGTATATGACTTTCAATAATATGAATAGTAATTCTACAAAATATTTTTACATTGATTATGTGAAAAATTTTAAATATCTAGGCGCTATGATGGATTGGATAATCAATTGGTTGGACCACAACAAAGCCTTAAAATTATATCGCCTGGCTGCAACAAGACAGCTTTATAATATAAAATTTTCTTGCATCAATGAACTCCTCATGTGGAACTGTTAAATCTACTAAAAAGTAGATTGCCACAACAGTTTTCGCCGTCAAATCCCATTCTACGCTTAAAAGCGTTGTTGCAACAGTCCGGATCTTTAATAACAACAGTACTGTTTGTTAGCTTTGCAACAACAAACTGAGTTGTTGAAGTAACAGTCTTCACAGTTGGGGTAGCGGTGCTTTTTGTTGTTTTGATACTGTTGAAGTAACGGTAATCACTGTTAGAGTAACGCTAAATATTGTTTATTTGAAATTTGACAGTCCGGACTCTTGAATCTTAAAATTTTTAACAACGTTAAAAGTTGTTGTTTTGAAATAACAACTTGGTGTTGCACCTATATTAAAAAGCTATCTAAATGCACTTCTTCAATTGCTTCAACAATGGGTTATCGGCATCCGGGTCCTGAAAAGACTCGAAATCAGAGTATTTCAATTTAATTCTTTTATTTTATAATGTTACCTTGTTAAAATGACATAATTATTTTTCTTTTTCCACCCATTCTGTAGTTGTTATTCTTTCAAATAACTTTTGCTTCAATATTAATATAATTTACACTTTTTTGGCTATAAAGCAAATTTCATTAAATTTCACACAATATTATTGAACTGCACTGGCACTTTAGTCCACTGGCTAAAGACGAAATAACTTCAGCGGCACCCGGAGAAGACTTCGTGTCAGCATGAAACTAGTTTGTTTTTGCTTCGTCTTTATAACAACTCCTCGCTATCAACACTACAAGCACAAACTTATTCAAACCATTGAACGCCAAAAGTTTGCACAGCGACGAAAGCCAAAGAAAAATTCGTATCAGCACGGAACCAGTTTAATTTTTACTTCGTCTTTCTTATTCACTCCTAACCATCAACAGTACAAGCACAAAATCCGATTTTGCAAACGATTCGCTCTTTGCTTGGCACAACAGCGAAATTTGACAGCCGCAGTTCTTAAATGGAAAGCTAAAAATGTTTAATTTGACCACTTTGACTCCTTAGCTAATGGAAAAACTTTTCGTTCAACAGCCTTTTTATTAAAAGGGAAGCAACAGCGACTTTTTTCATCTGTAACTGTGGAACTGAAAAAACGTTAATTTTCCAATGGAAAATCCTTTCGTTCCACAGTTTTCACAAAACAGCTCAATAACAGTTCATCTGACAGCACACACTTTTCTGAGTGTAGTCAAGAGAGAAAAATTTTTGAGCGTTATTTAAAATTCATTAATAAAAAACACTTAAAATATTTTAAGTATTCATTTCTTTATTACATACTTATTAATATTTCAATAATACAAAAAAAAAATTTAAAAAATATCAAAATTGAAAAAAGAGTACCTCCTCTTGACACGATTTCAATCATTCTAGTCATTTGAAAAAAAAAAAATTCTTAATAAGAAAAAAGTTTTTTTCGTAAAATGATGACTGTTTATAGAAAAGATATATTTTTTGGCCTTTTTTCAAACAACAAAATATGTACATAATTCTTGTCTGGATCATAGAGGGATATATAAAAAAGGCCCCCACCAAATTTAAAGTTAATCCGTCCATGTCAAACGTGTTTGAAAAAGAAGTTTCGAGAAAATCGCGTTTAAAGATTTGAGTTCCGGTCGTACAAGAAAAACTTCCGAACTAACTAAACTAAAACTAAACGCAGTGTTCAACCATCCTTTCAAGGACATAATCTTGAATGTCAAGACTTCGAAAATATGAAAAAAAAAAATCGATTTTATCACAAATCTACCTTAGAATACAGCAATAAGCTAAGAAATTAGTACAGTGAGATACTTTATGAACTCTTAACGTACAATTTCTATAGGTTCACAACAATGTTAAAAAAACTTAAAGTTTATAATTAAGAGTAATACAAAATAAATAATTTAAAAAATAAATTCCCAATTTTACTTAACTTGAATTAATTTCTTGATTTAAAAAGTAATAGAGGATAGAGAGTCTAACGAGTTTTTATCTTAGGCTGGGTTATGCTCAGCCACTCCAGGGTTCGTCCAGGGATCTCGCAACCCCCGGGCATAAACAGTCTCAAGAAAAAAATAATAAATAGTTTTGTGAATCGCAGAACTTGTCACGGTTGGACTCGGAGTCCCACTCTATCACTAAACCCGAAGGTTTTAGCTCGGAGCGCTCACAAAATCTATTTATTTTTAATCTTTCTTTTTATTTTATTTATTATTATTCTTTTAAAGAATATTAACTTAACACTAAGTTTCTACGGTTAACCATATATATAATATTACATGCGTATGTAGTGGCAAAGTGCACACGGCGGCTGAGGGCCGATTTAATCAGGCGGCAGAGTGACGATGACAGAAGGCCTTACAATACGGATACTTAAGATACGGTTGGCCAAAGCCGGAGCTTGAGGTTTGGCTGAAGCCGAAGCTTAAGTTTGGCAGAAGCCAAAAAGCCGAAGCTTGAGTTTTCTTTGTTGGTGATTAAGTGGGTAGATCTTGCCACCAAGACTGCCTGTTTTATATTTTTCCAAAATTGTTTATATTTTTTGGAATCACCAGAAAGCTGTTTACCTTCTTAGCAGCTGCTTTTGATACAAACCATTTCTTGACTGAATTATGATGACATTTCGCTTACTATTTGTTCATATCTACATATGAACAACATGCGAAGTACACGCAATCGCTGGTGGCTCAATTCAACGCGTGATCGCACTCTTTGCTGCTGCCATTGCTTGCTCTAAACGCTAATGTAGCTTCTTGCGATCACTTAAGCGCCGAGCAACAGGCCTAGTGCCCAAATTGAGGACGGCATCAAATCCCCGCCGGGGCAAAAAAAAAAAAATAATAATTTTTTTTTCTTTTTTTTTTCTTCTCTCAATATTTTAAGCAATTTTATATATTTCTTATATAAATTTAAATCTTCTATTAATGATTTAAACCATATGATCGTTACAAGAGAAAGTATAGAAATAAAAAGAAAAACAATTAAAGCATGAGAACCACACAAGAGAAAGCAGAAGCAAATTATCAGATGGAGAATAATTTGGTGACTTATTTTTTAATATTTCATGGTAGTGAATTCTAGAATTTAAAAGCGTTGAAGAAAAAGAGCCGCTTAGAAGGTAGAAATGAATATTTCGGTATTAATAAATTATTCATTTTATTGAAAACAATGAAATTTATTTTTGCAAATAAGAACAATGAAGTCTATTATTGATGAAATTCTGCAAAAATTGCGTTTCCTGTTCTTAATTAGCCTAGATTGCTACATCCCAAAATGTCCTAGCTTCTTACAGACATAATCATAGCCACTTAAGTCATATATATCAAGTCAAAGAGCGTTCACTTAAAAATTTGCATATCCTTTCGGGTTTTTAGCAATTTTTTTTTTTAAATAAATTCGTTAAAAATGTCATTTCTTAAACCTAGTTTTATTTTCTCATAATTGAAGTACGAGTACATTTGGGGATTCAAATACTATACAATCTCAAACTTGTGCATGGTAATTCTACTAATTTAAGAAAAGTAAAATTTTGGAATCCTGGAAATTCTTGGGTTTTGAAAAGACCTAGATTTTTGCAATATTTTAAAAGGTGCTTCATTGGAATAATTTTAAAATTTAAATTAGAACTAAACATGGGGTTTAGTACCAGCACAAAAAACATGAGGAAATAATGAAGTACTATAAGTAAAAAAAGAAATGAAAAATAATATTTTGTTTATATAAATGCTTTGCCAAAAACATGCCAAAGTATTATTTTTTTTTTCTTACTACCCGATTTGTATCATTAACTCAATGTTGGCAAAAGCAGAGCAACTTAATTGAAGAAATACTTCAAATGTGGCCAACAATTTCAACAAAAACACAATTCTTGAAATGGAATTTCCTTTGCATTGCATTCCAACAGTCATTAAGTGCGCATACATATGCAACAACGAATTGCAAACACTAGCCGCCAGACCACATCGTACTACCACAAAAATAGTAGAAAAAAATCAACAAAAATTAAAGTTGAAATAAAATTGAAATTCTTGCATTCTTTCTTGTCAGACACACGCACACACACACACATACACAAACACATACTGAGGCAGCCAAACAATCAAAATCATTTGTTAAACTTCAGTGTTGAGCTTTGCCAGATTGTGACGCCCTGCAGCAACACGCAACCATTAGTCAAGCGTTGATAGTCGTCATCGTTCTCTTCATCCACATCGTCGTTATCGGCAGACGAGAGGAGGGGCCAAATTGATGCAAGAAGCGTGCCTGCAGCCGGCTATGACAAAAAAAAAGGTGCAGCCGACATGAAAAACTTTATGTCTTGAATTGGACGTCAACATAGCGATGTGGGCAGGAAATGAAAAACTCGGAAAATGCGGAAGCAATGATTTGTAAAATAAAACATTGTAGTGCAAGGCAAAAAAAAAAAAAAAAAAAACGTAAATCGAACAAAAATATGACTTTGAACAAAGATTTTTCATAAAATGTTGCTGAACTTTTCGCACAGTGTGTAGGGAAGGGAGAGAGAGAGAGAGAGAGAGAGAGAGAGTAATTTTCTAAAAAATATACAATTTCACCATCAGGGAATATGTCCCAGTGGGCAAAAGCAGGGCTTCTAATGGATTTCATAGTCCTTCCACACTCATATCCAACCCATATAATTTTTTATATGAAAATGGCGAAATTTTCTAGGCCTTCCGCTCTCGTTGCTTTAAAGAGGCCTGCTTTAAGCACTCCCTTAGAATGGCTAAAGAAGAGGTTAGCCAAAACAATTAAAAAATTATTTTTTTTTAATTTCTTTTTATGTATACCAACTTATTTATTCTGTTTTTATTTTATTTTATTTTTTTTTATTTTACATATTTTTGTCAGATTTCTAAGTCATGACGTTGATTATTATTCAGTATTTTTGAACTAATATATATTTTAACTTTTAACGAAAGATTAACCCTGAAATATAAGCAGAACCAGTTTTTGTAGGAAAAACATAATTGTTGTACTGCCCTGGGTAGCGAAAAATTAAGCCTCATAGAAGCGCTCGCAGAAGCAGCGAGGAAGTCATGTGTCTTACCACCAAATGTGGAAGTAAATGCACGCCTTCGTTAGAAGAGGCCTAGCTTCATTGCCTATTGGGTATGGATAGCAAACACACAACGTACGCAGACACTCACATACACAGTCGCACATATGTATAATTAGAGCGCATATTTTATGCGATTTCAACTGCATTTGTTGTATGTGAAAAAATGGCTGCCTAAGCTGTGATATGTTGCCAAGTTTTGCCTTGGTTGTGTGATTGTTGTTGTTGTTAGTGTGTTTGATTGTTTTTATTGCTAGCATGCTACTCGTAATTATGCGCTACAATTTTCAATTGCAACTAAAGCAAAAACATCAACATTAACAATAGCAACAACAAAATGGTGTTGTACCAACAATAACACTTCTGCCAACACTTTGCGGCGTTCTTTGATTATAGTGCGAGTTGTTCGTACAGGGTGTTGCACGAACATCATTTGAAGTTTGTTTTATTGTTGATATTGATGTTGTTGTTGCTGTTTTTGTTGTTCTTATTTCCACTATACTTGCTTTTGTTATTTAATTTTTTTTTTTTTTTTTTGTTCATAAGTTGCTCATATTGCATTTATTTGCATATGTTTGTAAGCAACTGTTGTTGTTGCTGCTGTCCGACTGGCTAGCAATCTGAAAATACCAATCAGCAGATAACTGAAATTACAAAACTTCAATTGTTGCGAATAATTTTGTTTTTGCTTTTATTACTGTTGTTATTTTTAATTCAGCTTTTGTGCATTTAATTTGTACCTTGTTGCTCTTAATTTCCATTGCTAGCAATATTTTATATTGTTTTTTTTTTTTATTTTAATAAGTTTTCATTTCAGTTCATTTTTTTTTTTTGTTGAATAATATATAACATTACTATTATGATTAATTTTTTTTTTTGTTCTCAATTTTTTTCAATAAAGTTTTTTTGCTGAAAAAAATGACGTATTTTATAATTCATGCCAATTAAAAACGAATCCTTTTTATTAACTTGTTAAAAGTTAAAAATACAATTTGGCTTTCGAGTTAATTTAACTGGTTGGTTTGCCAATTACATCAGGTAAAGCGAGATGATTTATTGGAAATTGCATAATAATGAATAATTGTCAATGAGCTGTGGCATTTATTGCCTTTAGCCACTTGCCAAAAAAAATATAATTTAATGTATTTTAATAGCATTAAGAACTCACTAAAACAGAAAATATCACTCTTTAAATACACCACATATCAATACCAGATATTATAAAAAGAATTGCATTATTTTTTAAAAATTTTCTAAAATTGTGTGAAGGGCAAACATTTACACTTTCTAAATTAACTGAAGTAATTAAATAACAAAAATAAATTTCAAAATAAAAGTTTTGCAAAAGATATCTTTGAGGTTAACGGTTAATAAGCGATAAGTGTGTTACAATTTTAGGCTTTTTTTTCTCAAAGTTCTGATAGAGATTGTGAATACATTTTTTTTTATGCATGCAGAATTCTTGTAAAAAAATTATATGTTTCATAAACAAACAAATTGGTTTTACCAATACTCATTTTCCACACCTCAAGTTAGGAAATGTAGCATTCATTAGGTTATGCAACAGCTTGAAGAAGTTAAAACTTTAAAATCAGATTCACCACTATCTCACCATTGACAGGGTAATAGCAATAATAAAAATAATAACAGTCGTTTACAGCAATTACAATAATTAACGTGGAACATATGAATAATTTAATCAATAATGGCTGAAGGATGACTAGTATGTAATAGCAATTGAAGAAAGTTTATTTCATTACGAATTTCTTTAGTAAGTGTTGGTTATACTTATATTCTAGTTCTTCAACTATAAGAGGTTACCATTAAAAAACACAGGTGTGTCTTTGTACACACGAGAGAAGCGAATTTTTTTTGCAGTGTCATGGTTTTAATAATTTAGTGGTTTTTTTTTTTTAATAAAGTAGCTTTTAAATGAAAAACTTTAACATTAACATTAAAAAACACACGTTAATATTCACACCTGTAAATTTTATTACATTTCATTATTTTATTTATTTTATTACGTGCTACATTTATAGTTATTTCAAAGCACTTGTGGACAATTGTTCATTTTTGTCGATGCTGATGACATCTTGTGTGTAGCAAGTAGAAGCAACATTTTGTTACATTTTGACGCAATCCTTTTAATATATAAATTTTCTAATCTGCTGCAACAAAGCTTAAGTTGTACTTTATTAAAACACCGATGGTTGCAGGGGCGTCTCGAAGCACAGGCAAGCTATGATTTTGGCGCCCCTATCATTCATGAGCCCTCCCTATCAAATTGTCCAAAAGAACTGCAAATATATTTTTAAACAATATCAAGCATATTTTTTATTAAAACACTTAAAATAAATGGTGCGAATTTGCATCACAGTCGATGACCCAAGGCATGTTTTGCCTACTGCAGGAGTCTACAAGGGCTTTAACCTCCTCTGATTGTACTTCTGACACATCGCCAGGCAAATACGCCGAGGCCATTAACATCTCGTGATTTCCGTTTAGAGAGAGCACAATTGCCCGGATGGCCACTAAGTCGCCGGAAATTTATTCTGAAAGAGGTATAGGTAGTTATTTATTCTGAAATTTATTTTGAAAGAGGTATTGCTTACGAGCAAAGCCGCCCTAGCTGCCTTCTTGCTAACGATGATGAGCCAATCATGTTCCTTCCTGCGGGGCTTTTCTAGCAACCTTCTTACTCCTGTTGGTAGGTACAGCGCTTTTTGTTGAATCCCTCTCCCACTTCCATAGTTGATTCGTTAAGGAGCGTCTTTGTTTGCTGAAAGGCACGTTTCGCCTGCGTGGTTGGTTTCCAAGACTGACTGGTCCGGCAGAGAATTGCCCGGAAGAGCGTGGTCTTGCCTCTTTTGAATGTACAGTAGCTAATCCTTTTTGCCAGGCGTTAAGGCTTTCGGAGCAGGACGGTAGCTCCTCCGTCGCCTCTTTTAGCGGGTTAACAACCTCAACATTTGTTTCACTCTGCCGCCTGCTTTTGGGTCAGAACTGCCCGAGTTGAACCTTGTAATTAATTTAAGGGGGGACATGACATTCGCGACAGAGAAAACAGACCTTTTTTTAAAAATTCATAACTCAGTCAAAAACAAACATTTTTCCAAAATTGTTTTTTATTATTGTAGAGAATTGAACAAATTATAAGAAAAAATATTTAAAAAAAAATATATTTTTCACTCCAACATGGTTTTATAGAGCTCCAAACTGGCGGCAGAGAAAAAAATGGGGTCTCGTGGTTGCAGCGCTGGGAGTTGCAAAAATTGTCCGATCTGGAAAAAAATGATTTTTTTAAATCTTAACAAAATTGGTTATCGTATGACACGAGCTTTTTTTAAATTTTTTTTCAATTTTTGGTGATGTTCCAAATTTAAAAGTGTGTTTTTTCGAAAAGAATATTGACTTTAAAAATTCATAAAAAATCGAAAAAAAATTAAAAAAAAGCTCTTGTCATACGATAGCGAATCAAGTTTAAGAAAATACAAAAAAAAAATTTCTTCAAAAAATGAACCCGCTAGTGCCGCAACCAGTACGAAAAACATGGTTTCGAGATAAACGCGTTCAAAGTTTGTGAACAAAGAAAAAAAAAAGGTTACCTTCAATCTGCCATGCCTGCTTCGTACTGTATGCTTTCGTTATCTTGTGTTGTGCTGTTTCTTATAGTTTTTTGCTTCTGTTTAGTTTCTGATAGTTCTTTCTCAGCAGCACACTTCATTGATGATTGTGCAAGCGGCTTTTTCAACATTTTCCATAATAGCATCATATGGTCGTTGAGTGATGCATGTTGATAAATCCATAAGTCCACAAAACAGTTGCGTGGCCGACAGTCCTTTCCCAAGAACGCGCATAGTGGCAGCAAGTCTCCTATTGATTTCTTACGCTCTACCGTTTATCAATGGTGATGAATTTATGGTTTTGATATCGTCATTGCACTGTGTACAAAATATAACCAGTTTGAATCCAAGGTCACGCATAGATTTCTTTTCAAATTTTACATTTCCACCACATTTTCGACAAGCAAGGCAATCAGCAATGCCCAAAAATATTTCAGCATATTACAATATGCAGTTGGAAAATGTTTCATCACAACCAACATCCACTGATGCTCCATGAAGTTTTTTAGCAGATGTACTAGTGAACTCCACCTCAGATTCCATTTCTTCTGTTGAAATAGGTTTTCTTGGTGTAATGATTTTGTGCAAAAAACCACTTTTGCCTTTTCGGTCTAAGGAACGACGCTTCATTTTTCAATTTTTCAATATTTTCCACAAAAAACCACGACTTCGCGCTGCAAAAGATGCCAAATAACTGAGCATATAAAAAAAAAATTCCACTATATGAGTTATAAATATAAAGAAATATAAAGAAATTCAAAAACACAAAAAAAAACCCACCCTTCAAGTAGGTACGAAATAACAACCAGCAAAAGTCAGGTAGCAAGTAAAACAAGCTATATATACCAGCTGCCGTACGTAGGTAGCGGAAAAATTAAAAATGCGCTCTCACTAATCCGGCTGTAACTTTAGAACCCATAAGAATTTTACCATAAATTTTTCTTAGAATCTTAAGAATATTTACTAAAAAACAAAATTATTAAAAAAAAGTCGATTTCAAATAGCTGCCAATGTCATGTCCCCCCTTAATTAATTGAAGTTAGTTTTGCCATTCAGTACATTTTTCTTTCACAAAAGCCAACTTGTATGTTCTTACTATGGTTTTTTTCTCTCGGTGTAGAGAGCCACGCTGAAATTGAAGGCCTCAAGCCGATCTTGTTAATAAAGAAAAATTGGATCAAAATCAATGTTTGTTGCATCTTCGGCCTCTGACTATATTCAAACTATCAACCTTATTTTCTTCTTCACCATGCACAAAGCATACATCCTCTTCAGAACAATCAATACACCTTCTGTACTTTGAAGGTGCACCTAAATTAACAAATTCGCCATTCCGGCCATCGCTTTTTTAAATATAGTTTTGTCTTTGCCTAATCAACTATTAACAATATTTTGATATTTTATAGCCCATCTTATTTAATATCACTTACAATCACTTTCGTTTTTACGAACACTTTCTGAGGAACATTAAAAAAAATTGGAAAGATAGTTTTGAAGAGACTTGCCTTTTTTATCTCTAAGCGCTTTTCTTTACTTGTTTTGCGCCCCAGAAAACTAATGTTCCCTTTTTTCACTCAACTAAGGGCGCCTTTCCCGATAAGAGTTTTGCTAAGAGCGTCTTTCCAATAAAAAAAAAAAATTACACGACAAGCGAAAAAAGAAAAAATTATATTATTTTAACTGATATGGAAAAATAGTTTGTGAAAGTTAAAATAGAAAAAATAACAAAACATTTTTAAATTTGGCACCCCCTAACGTTTGGCTTCACAGGCGTGGGTCTGCTCCGCCCGCCCCAAAGAACGCCCCTGGATGCTGGTGACATCTTTGAGCAAGTAGAACATTTTATGTGGAATGTATTTATATGAAGAATAGCCAATACACAAATCTTTATCTATTAAGAGATTATTGTGATCTACTGCAACATAGCTTTAGTAATACACAACAGGCTTTCGGATCAATGGATAGTGTATTGAACTCTCGATCACAACGGTGCGGGTTCGATTCCCCTCGTTGAATCAAGGAAATATTTATAATATATTGAAATTACATTTTCTTGTTATAATAGACGGAAGTAACAAAGAAACATCAATTTCTAAAAAAAACGCTGTCGACAAAAAGTGTAGTTATTGAGGTTTCACTCAAGCAAATCACAGAACGAGGCGTAAAAACTTTTGCTTCAATAATTTATTGATAACTTTTAGGAAAATTTTGAATTTTCTTTAAAAATGAATTCATTCTTGAAAACACGATTTTAGTGACTATCGATTTTAGTGACTTTTGGGCACTCTACCATAGAAAAATTATATAAAATTAATATTAAATTGAAAAAATGAAAAAAGTTGAAAAGCATTTAGAGAGAATTGAGCTATATAATTACAAAAAAGAAAACTTATAAATGGTGATCTTAAAAAAGTATAGCTACCATTTCATTCTATGCACGGAATATGCACAATGCTAATTCTTTTGCTTCAAAGTTGGTAATGGGTGTAAATCCTAACTACCAAAAATAATAACCAAAAAATAATATTTTAAAAAATATAAAAATAGTATTCATCAACCACAACTAAGATGTAACACCAGATCCAAGTGACACCCGGTATATCAGCTAGTATTTATATAAAGGGTACTTCTGAAACCTAGAATCATTACACCTTACAATATACAATAAATGCTAAAATTTCAATGCTTTAAGTTTTCTTTTTCTACCTTAACCCTCCGATGAGTGAGAAGGTCCCTAGGGACCTTTTTGCCTTTTCAAACTGAAATTACTCCTACTTCGGCCACTACAACCCCCCCTCAAAGTTACTCTGTATTCCAAGAGAATTTTGTTGCGCATCTTTTGGAAAAATCAAGCCGATCGAATCATTACTTTAGGAGTTATTGAGGTTTTAGTGAGAATAGTACGCGGACGTGTGAATAGGTCCGTATGGACCTTGTACTGAATTTCACTAATAAATGCATGTTTTTGGGCATCATTATAATTTTTTTATTGTTTCAACACATAATTTACTTGTTCTGAACACAAAGACCTAAACTCAAAGACATTAGCGATGGAAGCATTCCATGTCAGGGTAAGAAAAACATCTTCAAATTCAAGAATAGAACATATATTTATTTGTTTTTTATTTTTCTTTTCATTTCAGGTATAACCAAGACCGATGGAAGGCAATGCACCGTCGTTTGCGGCTAGGTCAAGTAGACCGTCATGTCGCCTTTGCCGTTCTGAGTACGGGCGGCAGCGGAAAACGCGGGCACACTGCTTCGGCTGCGGCAACGCTGTTTGCGGAGAACATAGCACACTTTTACATCGCTGCAACACTTGCGCACAGGGCGGGGGACAAGAAGTGCACACTCAACAACAATAATTTTTAAACTTTTTTATAATAGTCTTAAGAAAATTCAAGCAAAAAAAAAAAAAAAAAAATTAAAAAAATTGAAAAAATTATTTTTGTATGTAGAATTTAAAAAAAAAAATTTTATATGAAAAAAACATGATTTACAAAAAAGGTCCGTAGGGACCTTTTCACACGGCCGTGAAGTTCAGAACAGTCACTCATCGGAGGGTTAAATATACTCATGAAAAAAGTATTTTTTTTTTCCATGAACCGACTTTGAGCCTTAATAAAAAAATTTATAAGAAATAAAATGTTTTTTAAAAAATTGTTCATATGAATCCAGCAAAAAATTTCAATGCTCATTACTTGTATGCACATAAAAAGCGCTTCATTCTCGTTGCAATTAGTGCTGTTTGTATAGCGCTATATTTATAGCACTTTCCGTAACGATAATGTTGCACTTGAAAAGAAAGTTTTACATATTAATGTAAAAAAAAAAAATAATTTGAAAAACCTTCAAAATTCATCTATTATTTTCACGTGAAAAAACAAAATTTGATTTGATTTTATCAAACTTGCTGTTATTTGTTATTATGAAACAATTTTTCAATTGAGATGTGACAGACTGGTTGACTGTTTGCCTTGTAATCGAAATACCCGGGCTTAAACCTGGCTGGCGGCGATTGTTTTTAGTTTTTGTTTTGTTTTAAAAAATTGCTTATAAGTTATTCTGTTTTTATAGACCAAATTTTAAACCTAAATTGTGGCGGCCATGGCATACTGGTTGGGGTGCTTGCTTTCTAAGCGAGATGCCCGGGTTCAAACCCGTGAATGAGTGGTGATTATTTTTTGTTTTGTTTTAAAAATTACAAATATTTACGTATAGTCCTTGGTTCTTGCTACGTTTTTATATCATATACAAGTAGAACAAAGCGCTCGGATCTCGCTACGATTTCATATTTTCTACAGCGGGAGCGAAGCGCATACGTCTGATGACAGGACTATGTTAAAAAATGCGCTATACACAAGTAGAATGAAGCGCTCTACAGTTTTTTTGGAGCACTTCAGATGCGCTAATAAAGTGCTCGCTTCCCTGCTAGGAACTTTCATTTTCGGTTTCGGCCGAATATTATAAAAAATGCCGAATTTCGGTTTCGGCCAAAATTTCGGTTTCGATCGGACACTACTATTAACTGATCAGAGACACAACACATTATACCTGCTGAACGCAGCCATTATTGATTTCCATTTTATTTTTCTTTTTTTATTGCAGCACAGCAAAAGCAACAATATGCGCAAGGTTGATTTATAAGGTTGCCGCAAGGGAGAGAGCGAGTACCCATAATTGTCAAATCGAAGTTGACAGCTCATAGAAAATCTGCAAGTGCTCTCTATTATCATCCGTTCTTCTTTGGTAGTCATTCGCAAAATTGGCTGGTTTTGACAATTATGGGTACAGAGAAGAGAGTGCGATCAGCCCTGCGACAACCTTATAAATCAACCTTGATTATGCGCATGTTTTCGTTAAGCTTTCGGGTTTTCATTCGTTTGGTGATTTATTTTTCTTTGTTTCTATTTTACATAGGCATGTCTGTTTGTGTGTTGTTTATAATGCATGCTGTTCTTTATGTTTTTATAGCGCATAAGGGTTTTGTTTTAGCATGCATTTCAATGTGGTAACGCAAAAAGAATTAAGTCAGCGTACATTAGGACATAGCCATTGAAATGACTCAATTTGGTTGTTCGTTAAACGTTGTTAAAGATGTTGTTGCTGCTTACGTTGATATTCGACTAAGCGTGATTCTTATTATAATAATTATTGAAAGTTCTTGGGGGTAGGATAATTACACCCCTTATCAGTCGCCCCTGGGATCCGCGCCTTAACCATCTCAACTCAATTTTGTAAAAAACGAGGATTTTCCTTTCAAATTTTGCCAAGAATGTGTTTTTTTTTTTATTTCAAAAGGAGGATAAAAGAAGGATCAATATTTAACGATGAAAACCATTTTTTTAATTTAGTTAGAGATGTGATTACGAAATACATTGACAATATCTTGTTCCAAGTGCATAACCTAAAAGTAATCTTCGCCAACTGTTTGTTCATTGTTGGCCATATTCTATTTCAATTTCGATTAGATTTGGCGAAGCATATCCGGTTGCGATTTGATGAACGATTCGAAGTATTCAAATTCACTTTAATTTGAAAGTTTTCTCTGTCGTCCACGTCTTATTCATCGCAGCAGAAACTCTTTCAGCAGGAGCTGTTGAACCAGGCAGGCATTGAATGTACTCAATTATTTTTCTAGTCGCAATTTTCAGTATCCAAATGGCAGCATATGCTTAATAATATTTTGTTGGCCCTCACCTGATCATGATAATAAAAATTTTTCAATGTGGTGATCTTAAGAATTTTTAATTGAGTCAAATTGGTAAAATTATTTTTGACCACTCATGATACCATTTCTGATGGCCAAGTTTAAAAACCGTATGTTGAGTTTTTTAAAAAAATTAAAGAATTTTGCTTAGTTGCCAATTTCTCGATTAGCGGAAAAGCTATGATTTAAAGTTGTTATGAATTAAGGTTTCTCTATATTTGCGGCATGCATTGCAGCATAGTCAGTAGCACCAAAACTTAAACCATTTTGTACCGATCAAAAGTATCTCGAGTTTGAGATTTGTTTCGAATATTATTCACAGGCAAACAGGCAAACGTAGAAAAAATTCGTAAATGTCATTGTCTATGACAATTTAATGTTTGTCAAAGCGCATACTTTCCTCTGTTTTAGAAAAGACGTGGTTCTTTTTGCAAGCAGAAGAGCATTATACACTTTTGAGCCGGTGAAACTTTTTTGAGTCCAATGCAAAGACATAACTATGCCCCTTTCCCCCTCCTTCCCCCTCTCCCCCGCAACAAAATCTGACTTCGTAATCGAAAATATAAAAATTTACGAATAGTTCGCGATGAAAACTATCGAATTCGATATCAATTACGATTCGAAAAAGATACGTTTGGCGGAAGAAACGGTTACTTCGTAAGCGAAGATTCGCTTGTGTTTCGAAAAATGTTCGTTTACGATTCCAGACCGATTAAAACTTCGAAGTAAATGCGAAGAAATTATATTTTTTTAATTTTTTACTATAAGGTGGATACTTTCGCATACATTTTTTGGCATTTTCAGACTTACTTTTATTTTAACTGAAGTAGTAACACGGTATAAAATAAATTTCGATTGCCATTTAATAAAAAATACGACATTTTTTTTTTTTTTTTTATAAAAGTTCGTTGCAAGCAAACTTTTGTTGTAAACATTATATGTGCCGGGTGGAATGTTACAATATTGAAATCATTTATACATCCAATTTGTATTAGGTGTGCAAATTGACGAACGTAATATTTTGAAATTCAAGTGAAATTATTTCAAAAATATTATAGTTCGCAACAAAAATGATCATTAACAACAGTTACTCAAAATATCTTTAGAATTTGCATTTAAACTGAAAAAAAATAAACAAGTCGAATATTTTATCTAACACATCATTTATGTGTTGAAAACTTTTCAATTTTATTATAAAAAAACTTAAAAGTTTTAAAATTCATTAGGTTTAAAATTGAAAGACAGAACCTCTCTTCGCATTATACAAATAGCCAGGATGCGATTTTTATCCAAATCCGTCCGAAATGCAAGACAAGAAAATTTTTTCAAAGTTGTTCAGATGCGAGGTAATACCCTACTTGTGTTGAAATTTTTACATTTATTACTAATCAAAATAACTTTTACTTTTTGTACTTTTGCACTTTTTGATACTTTGGTACTTTTTGTAGAAAGTTTGTATTTTGAGATTCTTCAATCAAAAATCATTTTAGATCCATAAATTTTATCGCACAGTTTTTGATAAAAACTTTTTCTTTATACAAATCTGACAAAACCCGACTATTTGAAAGTATTGAAATTAAAAATATATTTTTGCAATTGTCAGCTGTTTATAAGAGTTCATATTAAAAACTTATCCTTATAAGGTTAATTTTTTATTTTCATTTCCACCTCTGGCAAACTTTTCCTAGTAGTTACATAGCCAAAACACTTTATGGTTGTGCAGCAGTTTTTATATTTTTTCTGCTCTCTGTCATTATATTTCCATAACCTAGTTTTCTGTTCCATGCCAATCAGATTGATTAGGATATCGCGTTGACAACGCTATTAGATGAATGTTGATGATGATTTAATTCTTTTTGCTCAATCATGTGCAACAAATGAATTGAATTGAACTGAATTGAATGGAATGGTTCTGCACTCAGCATTTGCAATATAAAGTACAAAAATATTGATTTTTTTTAGCTGAAACACATGAAAGTGTAAACTGTAAGAAAAGAAAAAAAAAAAAAAACCAAATGTGAGTAGTAATATTTTTGTCAAAACGAAGACTAAAAATTATGACTATGAACTGACTGAATTGAATTTCAAGGATTTTACGTAGAGTTTTACTGTAGGCAAACTCTGGACAAAATTAAGCTGTAAATAATTAATGAGACAAAAGTTGAGTAAATTTCAAAACATGGCATTTTAATGACGTGCCGCTCATTACATGCCTCACAAATAATGTCAACACACGCAACTCAAAACAAAAAGTTTTCAACCTTTTTTTTTTTTTTTTTTTGAGACTCATGTTCCAGGAGAATACTTTTTGTTTTGAAAAATTGTTTTGTTGAGTTATTAGATAGCTTGACAAGCATGCTGTTCCATGGTGTTTATAAATAAATAATTCATTTTTAATTTCTTATCATGTTTTCCACAACATTTCTTTCGACTTTCAATAAACGCTTAAGCTCTTCATGATTGATCTACCACAGCCTAATAATGGCAGAACTGTCAGTATTAAAATCCCCCACCACTTATCGTTCCAGCACTCTTTTCTCTCTATAAATTTCTTTGCCAGTGCGTGCTAACAGCTGTCAAAATATTTTTTTTTCCGGTTCTGATGAATTGCTGCCTGATAGAATCCATATGTAAATAGAACAAAACTCATCATTAAGCACGCCGACGACAAAAGTACTTTAACAACAATAACAACAACAGCATATTCATCCGATACACTCATACCATCAGGTCATTCATCCACTGAAAGAGTTTGCCACAAGACTTCACACATTAATGATGTGGTAATCGAACAGTAACCTCGTGCGTAAATAACAGCTACAACAACACTCTATAGAATACGCTTAAGTTGGTTTGAGGAAACGTTAGCAATATAGAAAAATAAGTTTAACGTAATAATAAGCAAAATAAACATAATCATCGTAGATAATGTTGAATAACTAAGTTCAAGCCTGGCGCAATTTAACATCGAGTCCCAAATCAACGAATCAGCGAATCCCTTCTGTTAGCAAAAAAGAATGAAGCATTATTGCGTGGTACAGTCATCAATCATTCCATCAAGTTATTCAATGATAACTTTTCTTGATGTTGAATGTTGTTGATGATGATGCGGCTGAATGAGGCGGCTCCTGTTGAAGAACAGAGTTTTGGGGCTGTGGTTGCCATCAAAACGATGGTGATAATAATGATGGCTATGATGATGTTGCTGTTATTATTGATCAAGTTGATTTCATTTTGCAATTTATTTGCTTAAGCTGTCAGCTATACACTTGAGATCTTCGCGCTTTTGAGCGCTTAATTTTATTTATAGATTTTTATGAGTCCCCCGTGTAACGTCGGCACCATTTCTGCTATAAAAAACTGTTATTTTGAAGCAATTTTAATATTGTTTTCTAGAAACCTCAATCCTTGTTGCAATTACAAGTTGAAATATATAGAAACAACACACGCACTAAACAAATTCATTATAAAAACATGATGACATTCCAGCAATTTTTAATAACGAAAAAATTAAGTGAATCTACGTTATACATATTATTTAATATTCTTTTAATTACTTAAATAACAAACCAAAAACAATTTAATGGTTGAAATTGTCTATAGAATCGATTTTAGTGTTTTTAAAATCAATGTTATTGATCAGTATATAATATATAATGCCATGCCACTAATTTCGAATTTATTATAAACTCGAAAAAAAAAAAAATGTACGTTCAGAAAAGTTCAGAAAAAGTAAGTAATGTCAAAATTGTTATCAAATTGTTGTTTTTAAAAAAAGTATGGGCATGTCTTCCAAAAATGTAGTCCTAAGAAAGATTTTTTTTTAATTTGATAGAAATCTTGAAGATAATATTATTATATTATTAATATTAGAAAGTACATTTTTCCCTTTCCTTGTTATCACCACATAAATTAGTTCTTTCATTTGAGACCAAGATTCTATCCTGAATCTTAAGAAAGTCAGCGAGAATACATATTAGACTGCGCCGATGTTATATGGAAAATTTTTTTTTTTTGAAACACAATAGGAACAAAAAGTTGCGTATTTTTACGTAGTTTCAAAATAATGTAACTATCTTTTGATTCCATATAACTTTTGGCCTTCTAGCAGAGCTTTTATGACTGAAAATTCTCTTATTTGTACTGCCTTTCCACATAATAACAGAGGTATACAGCAATTATATTAAAGTTCTGTCTGTTTGCGAACTTTTTTTAGTATTTTTAGATCGTTTAGACCTAAAATCATTATTAAAATTATTTTTGCTTAAATTAAACACAATAAAGAAAATAATTAAATCGAAAACAAAACATACTGAATTCTGCAAAAACTGTGCTTTTTTTGTTGATTATTGAATTTAGTGATTCAAATTAGTTAGTTGATTGCAAAATATGGGCCAAATTTTCTTTACAAAATACCTGATGAATATTGAAAAAATTTCAGTCAGAAAAGCTCTGGTAGAGGGCCAAAAGCCATTTTCATTTAAAAAATGATAAGCGTATTTTAAATCAGCGCAAAAATACGCAACTTTTGAAACATATTGCGTGTTAAAATTAAAAAGTGTGCATGCCAGCTCCGACGCGCGACTGGAGCTTATTCCTCTAGATGTATTACCTTGGAATTTGAAATGTATAGAAAAGGTAAAGGGAATGAATAAAGGCATCTCTTATATTTCTAAAAGGATTGTATACTTTTTAAATTTTAAAATATACTTATTACATATACTACATAAATTCGTTATGAAGTAAATTAATGAATTTCATTAATAGTAACGTCATTATTAAATACTGTAATATTATGTTTGCGGTAATCGTGAAAACATCGCATCAATGGTTGTACCATATTTAGTCGTTCCCAGTGTTCTATCAGAAACTAAATCTAAATTAACAATTTTAAAAATTGTATTAAGCGCAATCCTCCATCTGTATGATGAAACAATTCAAAATTTCCTTAAATTTTTCATAGTTTTTCTATTTGAGATAAATTTGTTGGCATATTTTGTATTAAATGTACTGTTATGTCATAGCAATACAAATTATAGCTTATTCTAAGTCCAGCGAGTTTTATTTAATTGAAATCGGTTGAAAATTCTTCGAGTTATTCAATTTTAAGTATTACTCCTTCACTAAAAAATCACAAAAATAACCATGTTTTGCTTGTTCTTACTTGTGAACAACTCAGTTCAGGCATAATAATATGAAAAGCAATGATTTTGTGCTGTTTTTAACAGATTAATGCTTACAATTTAATATTAAATAACTCGACAAATTTTTATCTAATTTCAATGAAATAAAACTTGTTGGATTTATAAATAACCAAGCTTTTTTGATATTATTATCAATTATAATAAAATCGCTCTTTAATACAAACTACTCGTATGAGCAACGGCTACGATACGAATGCGCACATATTCAACCACACATAATTTTTTTGTTGTGCTGTGGCTAGCTGAACATAAAAGAGCAGATTGAAAGCAACAAGGAATTTATTGAAACTCTCGCAAGCATACGCTGGTGAAAAGAAAACGACCCAGCAATGCATGGCATCGAGGATGATTTCATACAAATCTTTACATTTTAATTAAATATATTTACTGCTAAAATGTGCAAATGTGCTCCACTAGCACAAATATAATTTTCTAAAACTTATTTCATAAAAATCGGCCTAGTACTTTTGGAATTTTACAAAAATTTGCAATTCAATTGTATACAATGGCAGATTGCTGCTGTGTGTATTTGGTTGGTATTTCTTCGTAGAGGGCCAAAAGTTATACTCATTTCAAGAATGGTAAGCGTATTTTAAATCAGCGCAAAAATACGCAACTTTTGATACCTATTGCATATTAAAACTAAAAAAAAAATATCGGCCCAGCCTTACAAAATGAATAAATAAACATATATATATATAAATGTTAAAATAAAAGTACAAATTCATAAGCAAAATAAGCTAATAAAAATTAAAAACGCATTATCTTTTCCCTAAACGCAACAATTGCTAGGGGGGAAGGAAACTCTAGAGTTTTCAAAAAATCTATATATATATATTTCATTTTTTTTAAAGCCCCTTATCGCCTTATCAAAAGTTATGTCTCAAAAGATTATGGCCGGGAAATATTTCTAAGTTTATGGATTTAAATCATCCCTTGGATGAACCCTACAGTGCATGAGTTTACCTCAACCTAAGAATAAAACCCGTTACATTCGCAATCAATCATGCAGCAGCGACTCCTAGCATATTGATCATAACGTGAATTAAAAAACATTTTATTTCAAATATAATGTCAGAATTTTAATATTTTTGGCCCATAACTCACTATACTCGACTGAACTTCACTCATATGTGAAATGTCCATTCGTTACATTTTGTTATCTAACAGATAAGTTTTCTTAATAGAAAATTTTGTTTTCGACCCATTTAAAATAATATTGATCAGCAAATCAGTGATCAGCGAAAAACACTAAAGTTTGCTAATATCAAGTAAAAATTTTAAGCTTGAAATAAAAAGTTATAAGCTTAACCTAAATGCCACGATTTGTAAGTACTTCCACAGATGAACTTTACATTGATTTCCTCAAAAGTAAATTAATTGAACCTTTTATAAGCAAAATTGTTTCGAATAGTTAGAATAACTTTTGACTGTAATAATAATAATACCACTTGAATATTTATTTATTTTTTTTTTAATTTTGAACGGCTTAAGAATTTAATAAGAAGGGGTATGCAAAAACTTGACGCTTTCAGCAAGTTGTTAAACGTAATAGCGCTCATAATGGGTGTCTTGAAAGCTTTCTTCTATCTATGAATTCTCTGCTTTAAAGCTCATTTAAGTCCCGATTTTCCAGTAATTACCAGTTAAAGAAAAAACATTGAATATAATATGTTAATATACTGTTTTAGAAAAAAATGTTCCTTGTCGAAAAATAGTTTTAATCCAGGAACTGCAGATATGCCTTCAGATTATTGATCTTTTTTCACTAAATGATAACTAAACGATACATTAAAGGCTCCACTCTAGCGTGTAGTGTTTATGTCTTTAAACAGTTATTATTTCTAGTTGGGAGTACTAGATGTGATGGAGAGGTATGGCCAAATTCATGATCGACGCACCAAACAACATTTTAAAATAAATAGTTTTCGTTCGAAAAATTACACTTTGAGCAACCGGTTTTTTTGCAACGATTTATATAGTTTATTACTTTTTGCGCAAAGCCAAAAATATTTTTTTTATTAATTTTATGTTAGATAGAACAAAATAAAAATCTCATTTTGACTTACAATTATTTTAATAAAAAAATAAAGTTTTTTAGGATTTTTTGAGAAAATCTGAAATACTTTTTTATGTTTTAAAATTATACTAAATATATAATACTTTGTTATGTATGCAATTTATATAATTATTATAAAGTCATTTAAAACATTTTTTTTCAAGTAAAATTGCATGTAATCTCCTGAAAAATAGTTCAGATATTTATTGCTCTCAGAGTCTAAATTATATACTTCACTGCATTATTTTTTTAGTTCTGAGGTAATGATTTTGCATTCAATAATTCATTACAGGAAAGTTTTACAGATTTGAAGATACGTATGTTATATATGAATGTTATTAGGTCGAAAAATTTTTTATTATAATGCAAAAAAAAAAAAAAAGATAACAACAATACTATACAGTAATTAACCATTAAGTCTTTGATAAATTTAATTAATCAACCATTAATTAACTAAATCTCATATGATTAAGTTTAATTTAAAAAATAATATTTTTTCTAAATTTAAAACTGAATTTTTATTAATTCGAAGTGGGCATTTGGCGTGATATAAACAAAGAATACTATAATTTTTATAAAGATTTCAGTTGCATAGGTGTCAATCTTAAACCAACGACTTATATACTTAATCAACAAACACAAACTGAGATTTATTAATTTAAATATATTCAATATTGATTAATAAATTTAATAAATTCTTAATATATTTAACTTTGTTCATCAATTTTCATGCATTTGATCAATAATCAATCTATATTATTTCTATATTTTATATTATCTCATTATAAATTGATTAAATTGTATACACCAAAATATAAAAATTTACTTCGACATAATCAACTAATTCAATTGCATTCCAGTGCATTTAAGTTTATCAAAAAAAAAAAAAACAACAAAATATTTTAATATATTTTGTTAGCACTTTATCAGTATCATCGGCTTAGTAATATTTGCAGTGTGGTTAGAATGTCCGTCCGTTGGCAATAATCGCTGCTTAATTAATAAAGCAAAAAATGTTGAGTGGAAAATTCAAAGGTAAACAGCAACATATTAAAACAATAAATCACCACAATAAAAAAACATTACAATGAAACAAGTGGAGTGCATATTAATCCGATCTGGGCAGCCAACGAAGCGCTAGTAAATAATAGCTTTTTAATCGAATTATTAATGAAAATATTTACCAACACCATGGTAAGTAATGATGTTTGTGTGTTTATTATTTTCTGTGTGTAAACATAAAAATATGTAAAGCAGAATGGTGGGGAAAAACCTTTTTTTTATTTTCTAAGAAATTTTTCCTAATATTTTCTTCTAAAAGTGAATTAAAAATGAAAGTGTTTGGTATGTAGAAATTGTGTAGAGGCAGTTTTTGAAAAAATCGTTTAAAATAGTAAGCACTCATTCTGCAACGTAAAACTTATAAGCTTACAACTCAAACTTAAAACTTAATACGACAGTATTTTCAAAACGCCAAAAAATAGTAATGGTGCTGTCCCTGAAAAATGGGAATGAAATGTTTAGTGGCCAAAAAAAATTAAAATTTTTCATTAAAGTTTTGGTAAAAACCTAAACCACAAAGTAGATCAATTCAAGGTGTCTAAAAAATGAGCTGCTCAGAGCACAAGTGGCGTAAGTCCATTTTTTAAGAAAATTGAGTTAAGTACATAGAAGTGAAAAGGAATATGTAACCTATTTATGACTCCGGGCTAAATACTCCTACCTTACGTAATCTCTGAATAAAATGCAATACAAATTATATAATTTTTTCAGAGCTCAAGTGGCGTAAGTTCATTCATTTAATATCTCCCTTAATAATTAATAAAATCACTAGAGGAAAGTTTTGTTCGACTTCTGGAACTAAATGCTATCAGTCCTCGTCAAAACATTCTTAAACATATCTCGCATTTGATTTCTACAGCGAAAATGAGAAATTTTTTAAAAAGGTTCAGTTTAGTATGCAAAATTCTTCAATATTTTTTTGTAATATTAGGTTAACTTTTTACGATACGAATAGCTCTTTTTATGCTCTTGACCTAGCTTATAAGTAAAACATAGAATTTTTCTAATACATAGAATTTCTAAAAAAAATTTTTCTAAATATTCCATTCTCTCAGAACTACTAAAAGTGAACTTTCGCCACTTGTGCTCTGTCCAGCTCATATGTCCTCACCATGTTTTTGTAGGACGATATAGTTGTGTTACTACATGTCGGAATCACAAATTTTGATTTTATTTTTAATTTTCCACAGTGTATAACTTGAAAAATAAAAGAATTTTAAAAAAATGCAAATATTTTTGTTTTCAGTACTTTCGACGTGCAAAATTTGAAACAATTCGGAATAGTCAAAACCAAATTTTTGACAAATGCCTCTAATTTGACATGGAATCACCGATATGCTATCAATACGAACATTTAGTGAGTGTGCGAGTGGCCAACGTTAACGATGCAAATTAAATTTCAAACAAAAGCAAAACATAACTAGGAGCCTTCAAAGACCAAACCATATCATACCATCTTTATTTTCATCTTCATCTTCATCCACATCCTTGTCCTCATCTTCATCTTCAGCTCCATCTCCATCTTCACCTTCATCTTCATTTTCATTTCCATTTTTATCTTTATCTTCATTTCCATTTTCATCTTCATCTGCATTTTCATCTTCACCTTAACTTTCACCTTTACCTTTATCTTAACCTTCACCTTCACCTTATCTTCATCTTTATTTTCGTCTTGTGCTCTGTCCAGCTCATATGTCCTCACCATGTTTTTGTAGGACGATATAGTTGTGTTACTACATGTCGGAATCACAAATTTTGATTTTATTTTTAATTTTCCACAGTGTATAACTTGAAAAATAAAAGAATTTTAAAAAAATGCAAATATTTTTGTTTTCAGTACTTTCGACGTGCAAAATTTGAAACAATTCGAAATAGTCAAAACCAAATTTTTGACAAATGCCTCTAATTTGACATGGAATCACCGATATGCTTTCAATACGAACATTTAGTGAGTGTGCGAGTGGCCAACGTTAACGATGCAAATTAAATTTCAAACAAAAGCAAAACATAACTAGGAGCCTTCAAAGACCAAACCATATCATACCATCTTTATTTTCATCTTCATCTTCATCCACATCCTTGTCCTCATCTTCATCTTCAGCTCCATCTCCATCTTCACCTTCATCTTCATTTTCATTTCCATTTTTATCTTTATCTTCATTTCCATTTTCATCTTCATCTGCATTTTCATCTTCACCTTAACTTTCACCTTTACCTTTATCTTAACCTTCACCTTCACCTTATCTTCATCTTTATTTTCGTCTTCGTCTTCATCTTCATCTTCATCTTCATCTTCATCTTCATCTTCATCTTCATCTTCATCTTCATCTTCATCTTCATCTTCATCTTCATCTTCATCTTCATCTTCATCTTCATCTTCATCTTCATCTTCATCTTCATCTTCATCTTCATCTTCATCTTCATCTTCATCTTCATCTTCATCTTCATCTTCATCTTCATCTTCATCTTCATCTTCATCTTCATCTTCATCTTCATCTTCATCTTCATCTTCATCTTCATCTTCATCTTCATCTTCATCTTCATCTTCATCTTCATCTTCATCTTCATCTTCATCTTCATCTTCATCTTCATCTTCATCTTCATCTTCATCTTCATCTTCATCTTCATCTTCATCTTCATCTTCATCTTCATCTTCATCTTCATCTTCATCTTCATCTTCATCTTCATCTTCATCTTCATCTTCATCTTCATCTTCATCTTCATCTTCATCTTCATCTTCATCTTCATCTTCATCTTCATCTTCATCTTCATCTTCATCTTCATCTTCATCTTCATCTTCATCTTCATCTTCATCTTCATCTTCATCTTCATCTTCATCTTCATCTTCATCTTCATCTTCATCTTCATCTTCATCTTCATCTTCATCTTCATCTTCATCTTCATCTTCATCTTCATCTTCATCTTCATCTTCATCTTCATCTTCATCTTCATCTTCATCTTCATCTTCATCTTCATCTTCATCTTCATCTTCATCTTCATCTTCATCTTCATCTTCATCTTCATCTTCATCTTCATCTTCATCTTCATCTTCATCTTCATCTTCATCTTCATCTTCATCTTCATCTTCATCTTCATCTTCATCTTCATCTTCATCTTCATCTTCATCTTCATCTTCATCTTCATCTTCATCTTCATCTTCATCTTCATCTTCATCTTCATCTTCATCTTCATCTTCATCTTCATCTTCATCTTCATCTTCATCTTCATCTTCATCTTCATCTTCATCTTCATCTTCATCTTCATCTTCATCTTCATCTTCATCTTCATCTTCATCTTCATCTTCATCTTCATCTTCATCTTCATCTTCATCTTCATCTTCATCTTCATCTTCATCTTCATCTTCAACTTCATCTTCATCTTCATCTTCATCTTCATCTTCATCTTCATCTTCATCTTCATCTTCATCTTCGTATTCATCTTCACATTTATCCTTATCAATAATTTCTTAACGTTATTTCATTAAAATTGTATCGTTTCTTTTTTTATCACGCCCCTTTTTGATTGGGCGTGTCATTTTTTTAAGACTGTGCTCGAGAAGAATATACAAAATTTCTTCACACTTGATTGTACTGAACCAAGATGAAATCCTTTTTCAATATGATGCCCACTTTTATAAAAGAAGGGCGTGTCAGCAAAAATTTTTCAAAAATTCTATTGTCTGATGCTCACAAGGTCTAACTCCTATTTTTATTTTATTTGTGTTATCATTATCCTTGGTATAAGCTTTGTAATTTTAATTTTCGTGTTAGTTTTGAGTGTTATATTAATTTCTATTATATTTTGTTGATATTTAATCATTTTTTAAATTATAATTTTATCATTTTAAACTTATCACGACCTCTTGGTAGTTGTGCGTTCATTATAAAAACCAACATTTCTCTATAAACTTTAAGCACAAGAAATACAATTGTACTCAATACGTGCGTACAGAGCCAAAATTATATCGTTCTTTTCATCTTACGCCCAATTTTGAAAGAATGGGTGTGTCACTTAAATTTTTGGAAGAAATTTTTGTCAAAACCCTAATAACAAGATAATTTCCATCCTCCTTGTGTGAATAAAACTCTTATTGTAGCATTTTCAAGATTGGTTTCCGGTTGCTTTCGGCTTCTTTCGTTTACGCCTACTTAATGCAAGATTATAGGAACAAACGTAATCTACTCCTATGGCAAATTGCATTATTGTTTCGTCAATATGTACCGAAATCAATTAACGAAACAATTAATGAGAAATCATATTTTTAAAAAATATATGTTGGGATGACCTCTCCAAGTCTTATTTTGTCCAAATAAATCATACTGGAGTTTAAGTTTGAAAACTATTATACACGACGATCTCTACACAACTTTTGCTAACATACTCCCCAATATCATTTTTAAAAGACTTATTATGCACTTAAAAATCAAACGCTTTCCTTCATCGAACAGCTCATCTAAAGCTAACTAAAAGTTTCTTAAAAGGCTTTAAAACTAAAGAAAACAAAAGATTCCTACACCCAAGGATAACATTAATCAACACCGTTAAGAAGCTTATGAACAGAGTTGATATGGATGTCTCAAGCAAAGAGCGATTTTTACCATCCAAGGTATTAACAGCACAAATGCCAAAAAATAAGCTGAAGCTGTTGAAAAAACAATATTTCAATACGAAACTTAGATGGCGATTAAGATAAGAGAAAAAGTTTCCACTTTCTCAAAACAGGTGCGTATTCCAAAACAAGTGGAGTTCGTTTTTCATTACATTTGTCATTGAGATGTGTTTCACATGTTTACTCAAAAGTTAGTGCAAAACTTTTCAATTAACAGTATTCAAGTTATAATGATGAAAATGCAATAAGATAATTAAATAAAAGAAATGCATAAAATGTTTACCAAAATTTTAATAATGCTAAAATGCTGAATAAAAGTAAAACTTATTCTCAAATAACAAAAATTTTTTCTACATTCTAAGATTTTGCTTTTTTTACATCTAAAACGACCTTAAATTAAGTTTTTGTAAGCAAACAAATCGTAGATTTATAAGAAAGATAAACTAATTTGAAGACATTAATAAAAATTGTAAAAATATTTTGTTGAATGAAGTTAAGTTAAAATTAAGCCAAGCTTAAACATAAAACCTTAAAATAATTTCAAAATCAAAGGACAAGATATTGTTAGCACCAGTAAAATAAAAAATTAAAATTATTGTTTATTTCCCTTGATCAGAAAAATATAAAAGTAAAAGCGTTACACCAAGGTACATACCAAGCATACCCAATTCCTTGACAATTCCCTTGTTTGGAAAGAGCGCTTGCTCCATCGACGCACCAAACATGAAAAACTTTTGGTGCTTTATAGTATTCTCATTCTCACAAATACAGGCTGTGTAGTTGTTAAGCTTTTCTAACTCTTTATTCATTCACGAAAAAACACTGTAGTTATTAAAAATACAACACCTTGATGTTCAGGGATTTTTGGAATAGGATGATGTTGTCATATTGTGACCGAAATTTGAATAAATGATTTATATTTATTTTATATGGCTATATTTATTGATTATTCCCATGATTTTTCCAATAAAATTAATTTTGAGATACATGTTTTCTTAAAGGACTTTCTTCAGATGGATAATGGGAACAGATTGTAATGAAAGTTTTTATTATACATTATCACACCGATATTTTCCCATTCCACTCGTTAGAATTTTTTTACGAAATCGTTTCAAAAAATATCCTGTTTTTGGCTTACAACTGGGGAAGTAAGACAAGTCCTTTCCACTCGAAATTTTCGTGCGTTCATGTATTCATACAAGGGAATTTTTTCATATAAAATTGCTCCGGCTTACTGTACATAATGATTTGCGGTGAATCTAGACCATATAGGTAATTATCAAACAAGCATTTTTTTCTTTCAAACGGTAGAGAATTATGATTTATTTCTGTACATTTTTTTTTTTGCGATCGTAATGTAGTGTGTGTTTGGGTTCGTATACACAAACATATGCGCTGCAGAATTTTTATTGCTATTATTTTCAAATAAAATAAAAAAAATTGTGAGCAAAAAATTGTGGATTTACCTAAGAGTTCGCCTAAATTTAAATAACTTTCAAATATTATTTATATTTTCAATATCAAATTAAAAAAGTTTAATTTTATATAGCTACGCTCAGTTATTTCACTTTTTTTTTAAGTAAAAGAAAAAAAAACTATTATTAGTTATTAAAAAAAAAAAAATTTTTCCGCCTACAAAGAAACTTTATTGCTATAAGGAAACTTCGATTAAGTGAATATAATACACATGTATCTACATATGTACAATAATGTTTTACAAGTTAGTAAGTTCTTTCTGGTCACGTCTGGCCAAGAGCAATTTTCTGTTCAATGTTTCAGTTAATTTCTTTTATTTTATGTTTTTTTTTTTTGCCCAAGTTATACGAATTTTGTGCCTACTCATACAAAAAAACTAGCTACGAAATGTAGACAAGTATTTTCACACCTAAATTATATCCTCATGTACAGTATATAGTTACAGTAGAATATTTGTAGTTATGTGAAGGCGTTATCGGGTGGGTGGCTGGAAAGGCAAATAGAAGTAGGTAATTTACTATGTGCTGTTGAAAGGTAGAGCCTATCAAATAGTCTCTGATATTTAAGAATTTCTGCTGAGTTAACAAAACGCACGATTTTGAGTCATGACAGGAATAAAAAATCAAAACAAATTTCTTGAAATTTCAGCAAAATAGGAAAAATTGACTTCATTTGTTGTTTTTTATTTTAATTTTTATTCATCCAGCTTGTGAACAATAAAATTTAAAAAAACTTACAGCTTAAATAAGCTGTCAATCAAAAAAAAAAAAAGATCTTTCATTAACTTGATTTTTACGTGTATTGAATAAAAATTAAATAGAAATTAAAACAAAACTTAAAAAATCTGAAAATCAAATATATATTCTACAACAACAATCACACTATTAATGTTTTGGTGCTCTAATCTCATTTTCTATGCCCAAGTCTTGACCAAAGCCACAGAGTCAACGGCAACCATCAAGATGCACACACAATCAACACGTCCTTGATTGAATTTATAAGTAGTGAGAAGCAAACTGTAGGCACTTAAGAGCTAGCCACAGTTATGATTAATTGCTCGTTGCGAAGGACATAGAGGATACGTATATATAAATAAGGCTTCTGTTTCTGGAAAATTAAAGCATAAAACGCGAAAATGTAATTTAAGACAAGCCAAAGAAAGTCAATGAAAAAAATTGAAGAAAAAAAAAAAGGAAGAAAATAACAAATTAGTCTTCAAGCTTTTCAGCTATTTATTTAAACTGTACTTTGCTGTAGAGTCACTTTTTATTTTGTTCAAGGTTTAGTCTACCAAGAATTATTTTGTAATTACTATGTTGGGTGGGTGGTTAGATGTCGAAGAAAGAACAAAACAAAGGCCGGCTTATGCCTAATTCTGGCACGATAATCTGTGTATATCTTGAAGTGAAACATAAATTTTATACTTAAGGACCATAAAAATACCATTTTATAAAATGTAGGTGATTTATGACCACACACAAATTTGCTGTTACAGACACAATATAAATTGAGGAAGAGAAATTCCAAAAATACATATTTAATTTACAAATTGTGTAGAATCTTTTAAAGCTGTATTGCGTCTGTTTTACCAGAAAATATCTTGAGGATACTTCTCAACTTTAACACGCAGTAATAGAGTTTTTAATTTAATACATGCCTATTTCTACCATTTCAGAAGCTCTATACGCTTGGGCTGTTTAATATTCTGAGTAAGTTTTGTACAGCTTCAATTAAAATTTAAATAGCTTCAGTTATTTGTACAACTTTTTATCATTAATTGGAAAGAAAGTAATGCAGAAAATTTCATATATTTTCATTTTGAAATGATGTTTGTTTAACAAAAAAATAATCAAATACCTAATTTTGGAACTGTTACCCGTAATATTCATAGATTTGCATTCAGCTTGAAGCGAGTTATGATATTTTAGGAATCCGATGCTTTTGTAAAACATTTTAAATTTTGTCTTTGCTTCTCATCTGATATATTTCACCATATTACGTCTTTATAAATTTTTTTATTGATTATTAAGTGCAAGTTCTTTTTATAAATTTTAAACCTTCAAAAGAAACCGAGGTGTTCAGTATAACCTCAATTATATTGTATTAATTATTCTAAAAATTAAATCTAAGCAGTTTTCAAACTCTAAGGCAAAAAAAACAATTGCCACCCCCAGACCCTACTTTTCAAAATGAACATCCCCTTGCCAATAGTCTACAAATGTAGACACCATAAAAAACGTAAAGTAGCATCACTTTTTAACTCAACTCAAAACTATTTGTCATTTCTGTCTTTCTTTGCTATATTATGCAATTTTGTGTGTGCATTTATGTGCTTTCATAAGTGACTTTATTTTATATTTTGCAATAAGATTAGAAAAATTCAATGAATTTAATAAGGTTTCCCGTACAAAATAAAAATATTTTTTTGAGGTACAGAATTTCCGACAATAATATCTGTCAGAGCAGTGTAAAACTTGGCACGTATCTTTGACATTTATGTTTAATATTCCTTGGCAAATTAGTAACAATTGTCTAGAATACAAATTTTTCCAATAGGACAGAGCAACATGCCACAGAGCTGGTCAAACCATCACTTTATTGAGACAAGCCTTTAGTAAGCGAATCATCTCAGAAATTGATTTGTATATTTTCTGCCTATGTCAAGTGATTTCAATCCTTTCAATTTTTTTTTTTTTTTTTTTTTGTGGTGATATGTCAAATCACTTGTCTATGCTGATTAACCGGATTAAGTTGACGAGTTAGAAGCCAGATTTACATGCTTCAAATGAAGGCTTTCGACCGCCTATGTAGGTTTACTATCCCGAGCACACGAAGGTTAAGCATGTTCGCAGAAATATTTTTTAGTGAATAATTATTTTTAATGCTATGTCACAGAGACAAACTTTGAAAAAAATTTAATTATTTTCATTTTTATTGCATAAAAAATATTCATTGTTATTTATTTCAGTTGAAACATTGTCGCCTGAATTAGAAGATTTTATTGGGTGACATTTTCCTACAACTGTAAAATATACTTTGTAATGTCCTTGGTGTTTGTTGCATAACATAACATAACATAACATAACATAACATAACATAACATAACATAACATAACATAACATAACATAACATAACATAACATAACATAACATAACATAACATAACATAACATAACATAACATAACATAACATAACATAACATAACATAACATAACATAACATAACATAACATAACATAACATAACATAACATAACATAACATAACATTACATAACATAATATAACATAACATAACATAACATAACATAACATAACATAACATAACATAACATAACATAACATAACATAACATAACATAACATAACATAACATAACAAAAAATAACATAACATAACATAACATAACATAACATAACATAACATAACAAAACATAACATAACATAACATAACATAACATAACATAACATAACATAACATAACATAACATAACATAACATAACATAACATAACATAACATAACATAACATAACATAACCAAAACATTACATAGTTTAACTGCTGCCTTGAAATTCTTCCTTTTCACTTTTTTCGCGATATTAAAATTTCTCCATATGTCATAATAAATAATTTACCACATCGAATGCCACATTTGAATAACAAATTGATTGTTATGTGACGAAAATATTGCCATACATAAGCCATGCTCTTATTCTTATGTTGCAGTAAAAATCAAAATCATATAATACTGTCGTTTAAGGCTTTTGTCGCAATCTATCAACTCATGCATATCTTGTAGCATACGAAGGGCGAACAACAAAGGCACAAGTACACAAAGCCGAGTTAAAGCTTTTTTTAATTAAAAAATCATCGAAGCAGTTTCATAGAAAATTTCTAAGAAGCTTAACTTTATGCAATGAATTTGCTTAAATCCTTAAAGTCAATGAAGTCAGTGACACGCCTATGAAATGAATTTATTAGATTGCAGGCAACTACAAGCCTGACACCTACCTTTTCGTTTCAAAGGTAACAGTAAGGTTAACCAAAACATTGAAAGTTTATAATATATGGCTTTTACTTCGGTAGACAATCAAACAGCACGAATAGATTGATCTAAGAGCATGAAACAAAAATAATTCTTACAGTGAATGTGATTTGCAAATATTAAAAAAAAAACTCGATTAAATTACTATTGACGAATTTAGATGCATATTATTGAAAGCAGTTTCAAGGCAGACAAGTTCAAAGTTTAAAAATGAATTAAATTTGAGCATTTGAGAAAAATTTTATTCTTACAAAATATTTTTAAGAATTTATGTAGCGGTTCGGAAATTCGATTGTAAATATTTTGACAGCATTTGGACACATTGTTATATCCTCCATGGGGACGCTATGAAATTACACCCCAATGAAATATGGCAAAAAAAAAGTGTAAAAAGACCCCAAAAAAATTATACAGAAAGCAACAACAAAACATTTTAGGATATTATTTCATCTTTTGGGTCATATTTGATTTTTTGTGAGGTAATTTTTTTATAATAAAATATGGCCCCTAAAAGGTTATATCTGAAATTGTCAGGGGATATATTTCCCTTGTATGGAATGAACACAACTATAGGAACTGTAGAGCTATTTAAACTCAATGGCTTTCGATTACAAGCATATAAACTATTTTTTCAAATGCTCGATTCTTTTCAATTATAAAAAATATTCTACAAAGATGTGGTAAAAAAAATTAAATAAGTATTTTGTTCAATGCAAAATTGCTTACTACTTCTTAAGAAAGCATTTCTCAACTTCTATAGGAACAATAACAACAACAGCAGCGTTAGAGTGGTTCTTACGATGGTAAAGAATGTTTGAACACATATGAGTTACATATCAGTTACTTAGTGTCCTTAAAGAGTCCTCAAATACCAAAAAAGCACTCTAACAACTATTTAGGTTGTGCTCCAAACAACGACATAAAAAATACAAAAAAGAAGGACTGAAATATGGCCAATTCCTATAATTTTTTCTTTTTTTTTTTATTTGTTACCTTTTTTTCACCACCTGCAACAACTAACAATAACATAAAAGGAAGTAGAAAACTCATTTCAAATGATTTCTTTTTAGCCACACAATGAGTTAGTAAATATTATGTTCGCTTCGTTAGGCATGACGACAAAACAGCAAAAACCAACACATACATAGCTAGAGGATGACCAATAACAACCAATGTCTAAAAGAAAACAAAAAACTCGGATATGACGTTCGTCAACACAGCATGACATACTTCAACACATTTACAACAAATTCAAACACACACACAAACACAGCCCACACTTGAGTCATCAAAGAAATTCTAACAGTTCCTAAACTTAGAGGCATCTATAGGAGCAAAATAGACTACGAGACAAATAGCTGGACATACATCAATACTCACACCATATACATATCCCAACAAGCTTGTAGAATACAAAACATAGAGCAAAACGTACAGCAAGTAAAGTACCCTGAATGAGAAAAAAAACATCATTCAAATTAGCATAAATGAAATGAAAGCTGAAGATATTCAAATGCTACAGACGATGAAACCTGTTGATTAATTTGACTACCTGTGCCAGCTGGTGACAAATTTCGAACTTAATGTTGAACATGCTTTTTAATGAAGTAAACCCCCTACAACTACTGCTACTGTAGCTAGTTAAATCAGATTGTAAACTTGGTCTGGACTGGTCTGTTAGTCTGGATTTTTGTGACAGCTGTGAGTTAATAAATGTGTCTTGAAATTTTTTTCCGACCCTAACGAGACTACATCAAAGTCAGGTTGTTTTTATTTATATCTAGATGCCGTCTAAAGCTGATGCCAAGATTTAAAAAAAAAAAAAAACATTCACATTTTGTCTGCTCTAATTGAGATGAAAATTTCCAAGTAAATATTTTAATCCAGCCAGAAAGGCTGAGATTTACAAACAGCTTGTGTTGGGAGAGTGCTGAGATAAATATATCAAATTAATATGGCTTAAAGATATTCCAAAAAATGAAATACAACTACCACCTCTTTTTATGGTTGTTGCAGGGTTCAGCAAATGAAATAAATATGTTTTTCAAAATTATTTCTGTCTGTCATTTCAGATAAGTACGTAAGAACTTATTAACTGCTACAAGGAAATATATTGCCTAAAACCAAAAATATATTAATAACAGCTGTTTGTAATAGAAATGGGTTGCTATGTGAAAATTATCTCTTCAAACATTAATCACGACAATAAAATAAACGACACACGCTAGGCCATAAAAAGTAGACCAAGAATTACCTCATTTATATCATTCTTACCGGTTCTTGACATGAGTATCTTGAGGTATTTTATTTATTATACTGAAATTAATATCTATGTATTTCTACCTACGGACACGCACATATTAAGCATCAATATGTGCCAAGGGAAAAACTAAATTTTTTGACTTAACTATTTTTCTGATATAACATTACAATAGCTTAAAGGCAATGCTTCGAAATGCTTTTGAGGTGGATTTCTATTCACAAGTTCGATTAAAGATATCTACTTGTAAAAGAAAAACTACTATTACTAGATTTATATTACAACTACAAGTTGACTAAGATATTTTTTTCGTAAGTTTTCACACACCAAATATTAATCATATCGTTGAAAATGTGACATTTTTTAAAGAAATTTTATTTCTCTATTAGAAAATTGGGAGTCTTTTCCAGAAAATATGCCATTTCGGTTCATTGGCTTGGGAAGAATTAATAGTTCACCTCCTAATTCTTCCGTTTTAAACCTCGTTTTGTTAAAATGCTTGCAGAAAAATAGTAAAAATGAACTCATAAAACCAACACCGTTTCTTAAATTTGTATTCCTTTTTGCTTGTGTCTATTCTAGCACGAAAATTCTAATTATAAAAATATATCTAATCGTAAGTGATTCAAACACGCAGCAGTATAGATCTAGGAATGGGAGTTTTATCTTCTAAGCCATGTAAACTTATTAATCAGAGTTGTTGATTAACTGTTGAGTATTATTTTTCTTTGCTTCCCTTAACTGATGGTCTTCAGCAAATCTATATAAATCAGTTCAAAGATGGCAGCAACACCTTGGATTGTATATTGGCTATTGATATAGTAAATGCATAAAACGCACAGTTTAAAGAGCACTACAACATGAAAATTCTCTAAAATTTCACAAATGAAAACTGCAGAATTTCGAAAACTTGTATTAAAAATAAACATTTTTCTCCTACACAATTAATATGCAAAAATGGTAAAAATCGTAAAATACTTTTTTTTAATATGTAATAAAATCAGTTACGGTATTTTGTAATATATTGCATCATATCTCAGGTACCAAATATAAAGCATCATTTCATCAAGTAAAATAGAAGTTTTCGTAAATTGTTTCGTTAAGTAAACATAATCTAGTATTTCGTCGAAAATGATTGTGTCAAGTCTCAACATAGAATTAATATGATACCCAGAAATTTTTATTACCGTTATATACGCATGTCAAACTGCGGATCCATTCAAAGATTTAATGAAATTTTTTAAAAATCATTGATCATAGACATTGTGAAATTTTTAATTGCCAAAATAAATTTTAAGGTTAGATATGATTAAAGTATTTGAACCAAAATTCATCAACGTATGCATAAAAATTTCTGAACCAAGCTATTTTTAAACATAACATTATTTAAAGAATTATCCAGTTACTTACCATCAAGTTAAGGACTGCTCTCAAAACATCCCTTGTAATGACTCAATCTGAAAAGAAAAAAAAAAGAAAATCTATTATTTTATTTAGTAGATTTTAACTTTAAAACTTAGTTATTAATGAATGTGCAACAAATTTCAAAGAGATAATTAATTAATTTTATATACATACTTAGCTGTTTTTTGTCATGAGAAAATATAAGATTATCCAGCATTTTGTAGTTCATCAACTTCTTATAAGTGACCTTGATAGGCTACTTAAACCCGCTTAAAAAGCTTGTAAAAATACACACACACTTTGTATTAATAGCAAAAAGAAACGATGAGCAAGCAGAATAAAAAAAAAAAAAATGGTAGACACTTCTGGCAGAGCAGTGTCAAGTGTCACAACAAGTTCAACTAAAGTGAACAAAAAATAGAAAAAACTATATACTTCACTTTTGTTCTAAACTTCACTTAAGTGAGCCTAGTGAAAATTTTATACAATTCCGATGTCTGTAGTTGCCGTCCAGCAATAGTATTGCTGCTGATTAAGGTTGTATTACAGTTTGTCAAAAAAACAAAAATTTGTGGTTTTTTTTAATATTTGTGTGCAGTAATATAATAAATTTTTTGAATCAAAATTTGAATAAATAAAAAGGTAATAACAAGCAAACTATGAACGAGGATTGATATTTAAATTTCTTGCATAATAATGAAAAAACAAATATTTATGATTGAAATTGATTTAATGAATTTTTTAAAATATTATCCATTTTTTTTGCTTTATACACACTTTATACAACACTTTTGCATGCTTTATACACGAATAACGAAAAAACTTTAAACGTGTTTTTCTTGAAACAATATTTTGACAACTGATGTACAGAATAAATCTAAATTTAAATCATTTTGTTCGTAAAGAAAGCTTTTAAGCATCCCTTTAAATACGTTTATCGGTTTCTATTTGTTTTTTATCTACAGTCCAAAAATTGTCCGTAAAAGTTCCATCATTCAATATTTTTCTTTAATCGCCACCATTTTCTAATATTGAAAAATTGTGGCAGGCTATTGAATATAGTGGCAGGCTAAGAGGGGATGCCTAACCAGATGTCTTAACTTCAGGACATTTTTGTTTATTTTTCAAATCAGATATGCTCGACAGGCTACAGTTTGTCAGTCGATTGACAGAATTGTATTTTTAACTGGTACCGCAAACAGCAATAATTGCTATCAATCAATAATTTTAGACCAATTAATATTTGTTCGATATTTTTTCCATAAGCAATTTAAGTCAATCTATGATCAAGATTTTGCAATCAATATAAAAAGTTAATCATTGATCGAAATAATATCTAAATTTATAGCAATAGTTAATGGATATTTTTCCGATCAGAAATAAAAACCCAATAATAGATCAATAGTTTTTTTAAACTGAATAACACACTAACATTGATTGATGCTTTTTCGATCACTTCTCAAAATTACTCATCGAAATAATATATTTATTGAAATAATTTATATCACATAAGAAAAACAAGAATAAAAATCGCATTGTATTCAATAAATCTTGAAAAATATATATTTTATTATTTGTTTAACTTGTTATGGTGACATTAATATAAGTATTATTGTTAAGTTTAAAAATAAATTATTACTTTTATGAATATGATTCAAATTTTGATTGATATTAATTCGAAAAAAAAATATCGTTCAAAAGATAAAAATTTTATCGAATTAATATTGAGCAATGATTTAATTTTTGTTTCTGATGAAAAAATAAAATAAAAAATAATTGCTTTAAAGCAGGGTTTGGAAAGGTACGCTCGTGTACGCACACAAGCCAGTATACAGATCATTTTTTGTACACGCTCGTGTGCCTTTAATAACGTCTCACGTCCGTGTACGTGAACCAAATTTTCAAAGCAACAGAACTAGCTCATGTTCTTGAACACCAAAAAATATTTGGCGTACCCGTCCACGAGCATGTACGCAAATGAGACGATTTATGCTTATGGTATGGTTCATGAGCCGTACAAGGCAACAATTGAAAAAACAGCATAGTGGAGCTCCCAGGTAGGTAAAACGAATTTTTAATGGTTCTATAGACTCCTTAGATAAAAGTCAATGCATTTTCGGCAATTGGGTTCGGCATTGGAACTTTTTTGGGCTTTATTCACATCTTGGACAAACATTTTTTGACAAACAGTTTCCATTTTAAACATTTTTGGAACTTATTCCACTTGCACATATAGGTTCCACTTGGATTAGTTTTTGTACAACTTGGATCATTGGAACTTTTTTGAGTTTTGTAGACCCCTTATACAAACATTTTTTGACAAATAGTTTCCGCTTGGACAAATAGGTTCCACTTTCAATTTTTTTTTGGAACTAGTTGGTTCATTTGAACTTTTTTGGGCTTGGGATCATTGTACCTTTTTTGGTTTTGTAGACTTACTTACTTACTACTTACTTAGGTGGCCGTGACAACCCGTGTCCGGATTTCGACCGACCTCATCAGCTCTCGCCAGGCGCCTCTGCTTTGCGCGCGCCTTCTCCAATCGGATACACCAAGTGCGGTTAGGGCTTCCTCAGCCTGGTCCATCCATCGGAGGCATGGTCTCCCTCGTCGTCGTTGACCAGCGACCCTCGCTTCGAGCACCTTTTTCGCTGGAGCTTCGTCGTCCATACGATGGACATGACCCAGCCAGCGTAGTCGCTGCACAGTTATACGCCGAACTACGTCAATGTCTCCGTAGAGCTCATACATCTCGTGGTTCATTCGGATGCGATAGTCATCGCCGACTCGAACAGGACCGAAGATTTTGCGAAGGACTTTTCTCTCGAACACCCCCAGAGCGGCTGCGTCAGTTTGCGAAACTACCCATGCCTCAGCGCCATAAAGCAGCACAGGTAGAACGAGCGTCTTGTAGAGTGTTAGTTTTGTCGATCGAGAGAGGGCTCTGGAACTTAGTTGCTTACTGAGCCCGTAGTAGCACCTATTAGCAATTATTGTTCTTCGCTTTATCTCCAGGCTGATTTCGTTGTTAGTATTAATGGCGGTGCCAAGGTATACAAACTCCTTGACTACTTCAAAGTTATAGCTGCCGGATGAAACGTGGGAGTCTAAACGCCGAGCTCCCTTGTTTGTAGACAGCATATACTTTGTTTTACCCTCATTTATCGTCAAACCCACTTTGGCTGATTCCTTTTCGATAGCGGCGAAAGCAGCGGTAACATCTCTCTTGGTTCTGCCAACAATATCAATATCATCAGCGTAAGCAAGGAGCTGGACACCTTTATAGAAAATGGTGCCATTACGATGCACACCGGCCTTTCGTACGATCCCCTCCATGATGATGTTGAAGAGATCGCAAGACAGTGGATCGCCTTGCCTGAAACCTCTTTCGGTATTGAAGGTTTCGGAGAGGTCATTTCCTACCTTGACGGAGCTGCGTGTGTTGCTCAACGTCATTCTGCAAAGTCTAATCAACTTTGCAGGTATACCGAACTCAGACATTGTTGCGTATAGGCAATCCCTTCTCGGGCTATCGAACGCAGCTTTAAAGTCGACAAAGAGATGGTGTGTGTCAATTTGATTTTCGTGGGTTTTCTCCAGGATTTGTCGTAGCGTGAAAATCTGGTCTATGGTAGACTTACCAGGTCGAAAGCCACACTGATAAGGTCCAATCAGTGTTTTTGTAATTGGCTTTAATCTTTCACACAGTACGCTTGAGAGAACCTTATATGCGATGGAAATAAGACTGATACCTCTATAACTTGCGCAGATTGTAGGGTCTCCTTTCTTAAGTATAGGGCACAGTACACTGAGGTTCCAATCGTTGGGCATGCTTTCTTCTAGCCATATTTTGCTGATGAGCTGATGCATGCGCCTTATCAATTCATCGCCGCCGGTTTTAAACAATTCAGCTGACAGGCCGTCAGCACCCGCTGCTTTATTGTTTTTGAGTCGTTGGATAGCAACTCGAACCTCTTCATGGCTAGGTGGTGATACTTCCACTCCGTCATCGTCGATTGGTGGCACTGCACTGTGCTCTCGATGGGCGGCATTGGTGGAATCGTCGCCATTAAGTAAATTGGAGAAGTGCTGTCTCCACAATCTAAGCACACACTGTGTATCCGTATTCAGATCTCCATTTTCGTCTCTACAAGTGGATGCTCCGGGCTTGAAACCTTGGGTTAGACGCTTAACCTGTTGATAGAATTTTCGTGCATCCTTCTTGCCCTGGTATACCTCTAGTTCCTCACGCTCACGCTTTTCCTGCTCTCTTTTCTTGCGTCTGAAAAGGCGCCTCTCTTCCTTCCTCTTTTCGCGGTAGTTTTCTCGCACGGCTCGCGTTGCAGCTGACTGCAGCGTTTTTCTATAAGCGGCGTTTTTTACTGCAGTCGCAATGCGACACTCCTGATCATACCATTGGTTCCGAGGTTGCGGGCTCCGGAAACCAATGACTTCTTCAGCGGCAGCGCGCATGGAGTGGGATATATGCGCCCAAAGTCCGCCGGCGTCGTCGAGTCCAGAGGTTGGTCGGTTGAGCTTAACCGAGAGTTGAGCGGAGTAGGCTTCGGCAGTCCGTTGTAATTGCAGCTTAGCGACATCTAGCTTTCGTTGCATTCCTGTGCGTATGTTCTTGGCATTGCATAATCGCATGCGGATCTTGGCTGCAACAAGATAATGGTCGGAGTCAATGTTGACCCCCCGAAATGTACGCACATCTAGAACACTAGAGGCATGCCTTCCGTCGATTACAACATGATCAATTTGGTTTCGCGTTTTTTGATCCGGGGACAGCCAGGTGGCCTTGTGGATGTCGAGGTGCTTAAATCTGGTGCTACTAACTACCATGTTTCGTGCCGCGGCGAAGTCGATCAGTCTTAGACCGTTGTTTGTGGAGGTCTCGTGAAGACTGAACTGACCGACAGTGGGGCCAAAGATGCCTTCCCTTCCGACTTTCGCATTAAAATCGCCGAGGACTATTTTCACGTCATGGACCGGAAGGTGGTCATATACGTCCTCAAGACTAGCGTAGAAAGCGTCCTTGACGGCTTCGTCCTTTTCCTCCGTCGGGGCGTGCGCGCAAATAAGGCTTATGTAGAAAAATTTTGCCTTGATGCGGATCGTGGCCAATCTTTCGTTCACAGGTGTGAACCGGGAAACAAGGTGGCGTAGTTTCCGGCTAACGACGAATCCACATCCGAATTCGCGCTTCTCCGCATGGCAGCTGTAGTAGATATCGCAGTGTGCTTTTTTAGAGCAGCCTTGCCCTTTCCATTGCATTTCCTGGATGGCGGTGATGTCAGATTGTATTGTTTTGAGGGCTTCCGCCAGTTGGATAATGGCACCTTCCCTATAAAGGGTCCGGACATTCCAGGTGCATATCCGTAAATCATTGTCCGTTTTTCGTTTGCGGTGGTCGTCAACGTAATTGGGGTTCTTATCCGAGGCTGGTTTAGTTTTCATTGGGCAGTAGTAATGTGGCGGGACCCAAACCCTGCGCACATTCCAAGTTTAAGGTCTATGGATCGACCCGCCGCTCAAATTAGCCGTCAAACTGACGGATGCCAGTTTGCCGTTGCCCAGGGAACACCACTTGGAGGTTTGAGTCGACTTGAGACGATTTCGACATGGATAATGCTGGCCTCGCCAGGTTGAGGCGGTCAGACACGTTGCCATGTGAAGGTTCGCCCCCTGTTCCCCGGTTTTGTAGACTTATTGGACAAAAATTTAGGATTTTTGACAGATAGGTTCCACTTGGGCATATAGGATCCACTTGTAATTTTAGAACAAGTTATGTAATAGGTCAAAAAAAATCATGATTTTTGTCCAAGAAGTTCACTTATCTAATTAAATTTAGAATGTCCCAATTATTTCCAAATATATTACAAGTGGAACCTATTTATCAAAAATTCAATAGTTGTGTTTAAGAAGTCCACTTGAATCAAAAAAGTTCCCACCAATCAACTAAAAATGATGTAAATTAAACCTATTCAAGAAAGTGGGTCGAATTTCATAAAAAATGATTGTCCAAGAAATCCACTAAGCACAAAAAAATTCAAATGACCCAGCAGTGCAAAAATATTAACCCATTCAGACCGTGATGCATTGATTGGGCGGGTAAGTTACAGTCTCAATCTCCTCACTTCTTTTCGACGAATGTTTAAAGGATCGACATGTATCGATTGTGCTGATTGTTGCTTATGTTCGCTTCTCACATTGTTCCGCTATACGTTTTACAGTTACTTAAATATTCGCAGAATTCTTGTTTCATATTTTAATTTTGTCAAAATGAGCCGTAGAAGTAAGTTGTGCTTCAAGTACCAAAGTACTAATAGTGAAAAATTAGTGAAGTGGACAAATTTAAACTTAAAAAATACTAAATTTTTCAATAGTAAAAATAATTTGAAAAATTTATTTTAAAGGGATTTCCTTATTTCCACCGAGATGCATAAAGTAGGTATTGAATATGTTTTCATATCATACAAAGGCCATATATTCCAAAAATCATAAAAAAATTCTTTCTAGTTTGGCGTCTGGTCTGAAAGGATTAAAAGTGGAGTTCATTTGATCAAGTGGAACCTATTTGTCAAGAAAAGAGTCCGCTTAGCCCAAAAAGTTCGAATGATCCAACTAGTTTCCAAAATATTGCAATTAAAACCTATCTGTCTAATTAGTACGTATTTGAGAAAAAAGCCCCAGATTTTGGTCCAAGGAGTCCATTTAATCCAACAAAGTTCGAATGACCCGAGTGAAGCTATTTTTCGAGAAAATTTTATTCAAGGAGTCCAAATAGTTCCAAAAATATTATTCAATTGGAATCTAATTGTCCAAATGGAAAGTATTTGTATATTCATGAGGAACCTAGATCTTTGTTCACAATCTACAGAAATCATAATATTACCAATGGATTCTTCTGAAAGCTAAATTTGTCTCTAAGCTGCTAAGATTTCATTCCTCCCTTTTAATTTCGCGAACGGCTCACGAGCTGTCTCATGAGCATTAAAAGTCTCATTTACGTTCTCTTCCACGAGCGCGTACATATAAATAGGCACACATAATGAGACCTCATTTCAAAGTCTCACCAACACGTACGCGCTCGTGGACGAGAGCGATAAAATATTTTCTAGTGTACACGTACGCGAGAGCGTACGATTTCTTGTGTACCTTTTTGAATGCTACGCTCCGTACCCTGCTTTAAAGTAAAAACTTAACAAGAAAATTATTCAATTTGTTATATTTAAGAATATATTACCACAACTTTATATTCATAATCTTTTAAACCAAAATCTTAAAAAGAGTCCTTGTTTTCGGTCTTTGATTTTTGATTTTTAATTTGATGCCATCTAGTGACCAACTCATCCTAGTAAAACTATAAAAAATATTTTCTTGAAAAACGAGCGCGTCAATCTATATATATAAAAATGAATGTATGTATGTGGGTATGTGGGTATGTGGGTATGTGGATATGTGTGTATATCACGTATAGACTCCAAAACCACCGAACCAAACTTTATGAAATTTTTAGGGATACTGAAGCAACATTCGGGAAGTGTTCCTGTGAAGTTTGGTGTTGATTGGACAAGGGGGCGTGGTACCTCCCATTCAACCCAAATTGGCTCTATCGCCCACAAAACAAAAAAAATGCTTTATATCAAACGGTTTTAATCATATAAAACTAAAATTTGGTAATTTTGTTCAGATGGTTACTTCCGGTGACTGTACAAAAAATGGGCGTAGTCTTACTATATCTACGCCCACTTTTCAGCAATCGTTTTAATTCGTGAAATGTTCAAGTTTTGATAGTGAATCTTGGTATGCAGGTGCAATGGATACAAGTGGCAGCCACTATGTAAATATAAACGTTGTCACGCCCACTTTTACCGCCCACAAATCATTAAAATGCTTTATATCAGACGGTTTTTGCCGTATAAGACTAAGATTTGGGAATTTAGTTCGTATGGTTACTGTCCGCCAATGTACAAAAAATGGGCATGGCCGCACTATATCTACGCCCACTTTATCGAAATCTTGCTTATTCCTGAGCTGTACACGTTTTGATAGTCAATCTTGGAATGCAGGTGCTATGGGTCTAAGTGGCAGTCACTATGTAAATATAAACGTTATCACGCCCACTTTTACCGCCCACAAATCAGTAAAAATTCTTTATATCAAACGGCTTTTGCCGTAGAAGACTAAGATTTGGTAATTCAGTTTGTATGGTTACTGTCGGCCAATCCACAAAAAATGGGCATGGCCTCACTATATCTACGCCCACTATATCGAAATCATGCTTATTGCTGAGTAGTACACGTTTTGATAGTGAATCTTGGTATGCAGGTGCTAAAGGTCCAAGAGGCAGTCACTATGTAAATATTAATGTTGTCACGCCCACTTTTACCGCCCACAAATTAGTAAAAATGCTTTATATCAGACGGCTTTTGCCGTAGAAGACTAAGATTTGGCAATTTAGTTCGTATGGTTACTGTCCGCCAATGTACAAAAAATGGGTATGGCCGCACTATATCTACGCCCACTTTATCGAAATCTTGCTTATTCCTGAGTTGTACACGTTTTGATAGTCAATCTTGGTATGCAGGTGCTATGGGTCCAAGTGGCAGTCACTATGTAAATATAAACGTTGTCACGCCCACTTTTACTGCCCACAAATCAGTAAAAATGCTTTATATCAGACGGCTTTTGCCGTAGAAGACTAAGATTTGGTAATTTAGTTTTAATCATTACTGTCAACCAAGTGTACAAGAAATGGACATGTCCGCCCTATATCTACGCCCACTTTATTGAAATCATGCTTATTCCTGAGCTGTACACGTTTTGATAATGAATCTAAGTCTGCAGGTACTATGGATCCCAGTGGCAGTCACTATGTATATATAAATGTTGTCACGTCCACTTTCAACGCCCACAAATCAGTAAAAAAGTAGAAGACTAGGATTTGGTAATTTAGTTTATTTGATTACTGTCGGCCAATGCACAAAAAATGGGCATAGCCGCACTATATCTTCACCCACTTTCTCGAAATCATGCTTATTCCTGAGTTGTACAGGGTTTGATAGGAAATCTTAGTATGCAGGTGCTATGGATCCAAGTGACAGTCACTATGTATATACAAATGTTGTTACGTCCACTTTAACCGCCCACAAATCAGTAAAAATGTTTTATATTAGACGGCATTTACCGTAGAAGACTAAGAATTGGTAATTTTGTACATAAGGTCACTATCGGCAACTGTTAAAAATGGGCGTGGTTGCACCATATCTACGCCCACTTTTTCGAAATCATGCTTATTCCTGCGTTGTACGCGTTTTGATAGTAACACTTCATACGCAGGTGCTCTAAGTGGCGGTCAATATATATATATAAAATTTGCCACCCCAACTTGTACCACCCGCAAATAAAAAAAAAGAAAACAACGCGAAATTTCCAATTTCAGCCCTTGAAAGGACTTTGACAGAGCTTCTTATGATGAATTGTGTTGTGCGTGTTGTGGAATGTTTGAACACAAATGATCGAGAACTGGACCTACAAGTTTTATGCCGATTCCGAACGGCTTATGTTCTCAAGAAGCTTTTCATGGCAGTTTTTACTCTCTGAGATATGCCATTGTCAGCAGAGAGGTGACGGCCGAACTGAAAAATTAATTCAATTGAAAAAACTTTCTGTGTCAGGTGGAATTCGAACCAGGGTTCTATCCCATATGGACCACACACTCTACCCACTACGCCACGGCCGCCACTTTTTTTACCCACAAATCAATAGAACTTCTATAAATCAGACAATTCTCATCGTTAAATACTAAAATTTGGTAATTAAGTTCATACGCTTACTCTCGACAGCTTTGCAAAAAATGTGCATGGTAGCACTATATCTGTGCCCATTCTTCAGAAATAATTTTATTTAATTTATTTATTTACTTATTTATTAATGTTCTATAGTTAATTACAATTCAAAAATTATAACTAAGTCAGCACTAGCTGCCAGGGCTATCGGTTAGAAATAATTTAAATTCCAGAGATGTGAACGTTTTGATAGTCAAACTTGGTATGCAGGTGCTATAAGTCCAAGTGGCGGTCACTTTTTATATAAATTTTGTCACGCCCACAAATCCGTAAAAGTATACAAATCAAAATTTACAGTAAAAGTCGCACTTTATCTACGCCGGCTTTTCAGAAATCATTGTAATTTCTGAGCTGTACATGTTTTGATAGTGAAACTTGATATGTAGGTGCGATAAGACCAAGTGGCGGTCACTATACATATAAATGTTGCCATGCCTAAATGCATGTTTGTATACTAAGGCTTCTCTCAAAAAAAAAGGTGTTTGGGTCGGTTGCTCAAAATAACGCTTTTTGTTATGATGATCCCCCAAATATTTTGACACTAGCTTGACACTAGGAATAGTTTGAAATAAAAAAAAAACAAAAACGGAATGGCCATTTCAGCCCTTGAAAGGACATTGACCGATCTTCTTATGTTCTTAATAACAAACGGTCAGACTTAATAGTTATCTGCACCATCAGTTTTTAATTTTTTCAGTCGGATCAAAGGTAATGCGGATTTTCATTCATTTTTTAACTTTTTTTTATATTATTTTCACTAAAATTCAAATGAAAAATTTTTTTTGTCTTGCCATGTTACTTTTGGTCAAATAAATTATCTATTCATGATAAAATATAGTGTAAAGTGAAGAATTAAATTGAATGAAATTACAAAAAAATGTACACATTTTTTACATTTTACAATTTATTTGACTAAAAGTAGTATGGAAAAAAATTCATTTGAATTTTAGTGAAAATAATATGAAAAAAGTTAAAATAATCCATAAAAATCCGCATTATCTTTGGTCCAACGGAAAAACTTGAAAATTTTTTGATGCAAAAGAACTATTTCATTACTCTTATTTCTGACCGTTTGTTTTTTTTTTTAACTACCTTACCAGGCAATATTTTTAGTCGAAATTTTTTGGGGATCATCGTAACATAAGCCTTGGATTATTTTGAAGAACCGGACTAAGCAACTTTTTTTTCTAAGGAGCGTGAGGCGACTTAATGTATATACGCATGTGGGTATATGTGTATATCACGTAAGGACTCCGAAACCGCTAAGCCAATTTTTATACCAAAGCCTTGAGAGGGTTCCTATGAAGTCTGGTGCCGACCGTAAAAGGCTCCTTAAATACACCTAAAATTTCGATATCGACCAGTTTTGGTTTTTTTTGTAGGTCGCACAGCCTCGGAATTCAGTATTCGACCTCAATTTACACATTCCGTTCCACTCGTAACATTTAATGGGCGTTGGTCGAGGGGCGTGGTACTTTTTCAGGACCCCAAATATTCGGTATAGTTTTCGAAATAAGTCACACATCAATAAAACTCGGTACGAACTTACTATAAAAGTATGACTTCACTAAAGCTACACCCTCTTTTAGGGGTTAAGCGCTGAGCGCAGCGAAGCGCGCCGGGTATAAGCTAGTATTGTATAAAAACTAACATTCGTTAATATAAATTTGATAGTGAGACAAAAAAGTGTATTTAGAAACGTTCCTAAAAGCTTGCTGTAATACTGACTTAAGAATTTGGGAAGCTGACAGCTACAACAATAAAATACAGCTATAATGTGTTCTTAGTGACGTACACACACAGAGCCGCATTATGTTCGTAACGGTTTTGTACAGCATAGTTTTACGCCATTTAATGCTTGTTTTCTGCTGGGCTTATAATTAAAGTTGTCCCCTGAGATATCAACTTTTTTGCTTTTCTCTTCATTTAATTCGTGCAGAATGAGTACCTCAATTAAGTAATGAACGAGTCAAGTTCATTCTTAACACAACTTAGCCATCGCCAAGGTTTTTGTCATCGTGTCGCCTCGACGTTAATCTTTATATCTTAACTGTGCAAATAAAACAAAGTTTATCTTAGAGCTAAGACTTAATTAATACTACTGTGTATGAGTAACTTGATAAACTATGCATCCTTTTTGTTGCTGCTTTCATAATTTGGAAGCGGCGTATATGTATTTGTACATATAATAGTTACTCTGCTATGAGTAGGCTCTGCTAAATTAAATAAATATATTAAATGGAGGTCATTTACAAAGGCCAGCAAGATATATTGTCCTCATTTTGCTATAATTATCATAGAAGATGATAAAGTTGAGCACATATTCAAGATTAACAAAAAATCAACAATTATTTTTGTGACATTTCAGTGTATTACGGTACTGCAGAGGTCAAGAAATGAGCTGAAGGTCGGGATATTGCAAACTATAAATGTCATTCTGTATTCTTTTCTGTATTCCAGTTTTACCCCGAAATATTTCTGATTATTGCTTCAGTCTTAATATAAAATTTAATTTGAGCCCACTCTCCCAACAAAAAAAAAACAAGATGTGTGTGACCGCCACGCACGGTACAAGTGAAACTTTTACCCAAAAATGGAATTTCTGGGATGATTGCTAATTTATTTTATTAACACTCCCTCCTTCAGTGCAACCAAATGGTTAACAAGCAGTCTGCCTTCATACCAGTTGTAATTCAAGAACTGCATTTTTTTCATAAAGCCATCTAGTATTTTCAACATATCGATATCATGGGAAATATAAATTGCCATATTGACAGTTACTGAAAACTTCAATATTCACGTACAGAATTCGATCGCAGTTTTTTTCCCACTTTCGTGACACAGTTGGTTATAGAGGATTTTTTTATTTTAATTTGTTGACTTAATTAGTACCCAGGCTTTATCCTCAGCACATCAACAGATCATGCTGTTTTATTTTTTTGATAATTATTAAAAATTTGTCGAAAAACCTGTGGCGGGAATAATGTATTTTTCCCTTTCCGTTATCGCATCGAACCGCGTACAATTCGGCTGTAAGTTGAACGTGCTACCATCGCATCATTGCCTACCTTGTACGAACAAAACCGAAAGAAAGCATAGCATTCATCTATCAATTTATTTCATAGGATTGATGACAAAAAAATTCATTTTTTATCCAGAATAATCATTAATCGATTATAACTCGGGCTTAATTTATAGAATTTATTTTTAATTTTTCTTAAAAAAACAACAAAAACTGCCAGTATAATTGTCAAAATCAAATAAAAAAAAAAAAAAAAATCACAAAATCTCAACTGCAGAAAGGACCACTAAGCATTTGCTTCGTGGTCAGAAGCACTGACCTTATGCTACCGCGCATACTTGTTTAGGTTTATTTTTCCGTGCCTACACAGTTAAAAATATTGATGCGTTTTTCGGTACAAGACTTCGATCGTTATTTATGTTGCATTTGCGACGATATTTCCCTGTAGTTCAAGTCTTAATGAATTGATAAACAAATCAGGAACGATTTTTCTTTATCTTTGACGAAACATGCTGATTCGGCCATACATTTCATTGACGAAAATCCCATATAAAATTCCCACAAACGCAATACAGAAATTTTGAGATTTTACATGCATGAATATATTACTGAATCGTTGAGAAAGTTTCGTCAACAAAGAAGACAAAAATATGAAGAAAAATTGTTTTCCATTTTTATATATTCTTTGAATTTATTTTACATTTTTTTTTTTTTTTTCGATCATTGTCCAATTCATCATCCATGAATTCCATTGACACACTACGCTTTTAAAATGATATATATTGTAACTTTTAACGAAAAAATTACGCCGAAATATAAGCCTTTGTAGGGAAAACATGAACGAATACAAAGCAGAAAGGTTGAAGAATTTTCGACAAATTTTTTAATGAACGAACGATTTTTTTAATGAAATCGTTTATATTAGTTAAATGATTTGAATTAAGTTAACAGTCGCGTCAACACTATGGTTGTATGATTAATAAATAAATAATAAATAAACAATAGCATGAATCAACATCGTGAAATACTTCTTAACCCCTTAGCTCCCAAAAAGGAGCAGCGCCGACTTAAATTTCAACATATTATTGATCGTAAGAAAATTACAAATCAAGCCTCATTTTTAGTTTTTGTTGTCATTTTCATGAAACCTATCGATCCTTTAGGAGCAGTGTGAATCAATCAATCAATCAGTCCTTCACAACCTTGAAGGAGGTGTTATCAACAGTGACGTGGGTGCCAAGACGCTGGGACTGTTTATTTGTTGACACCAGATATTTCGCCCTATCTGCATTCCCTGCAAAACCCATGCAACTCGACTCTATTTTCTAATTTGGAGAATGCTCCACAAACTTTGCGTGTATTATGGCCAATGATATCAATATCATCAGCATACGCTAGCAGCATAAAACTCTTATAGAATATGGTGATGTTTTGACTCAGATCAGCAGCTCTAATGATCTTCTCCATTATTAGATTAAAAAAGTCGCACCTTGTCTGAAACTTCGTTTGGTAAAAAAAGGGGGGAGAGTTCCTTCCCGATTATAGCTGCGCTGCTGGTGTTGCTTAGTGTCATCCTGCATAGACGTATGAATTTTGCAGGTATACTCAACTTAAACATGGTGGAGTATAGGTGATTCCTCATTGGACTATCGAAGGGGGCTTTGTAATTGACATAACGATGGTGCGGGTCGATTTGTTTTTCTAAGGTCTTTTCCAAGATTTCTCGTAGAACGAATGTCTGGTCGGTGTTAGATTTTCCAGGTCTGAAGCCAAACTGATAAGTTTCAAATCAATTGGCTTACGATAAACTTCAGACTTTTATATAATACGTTCCACAGAACCTTTTATGTGATATTAAGAAAGCTTCTCCCAAAGTATTTGGTGCAAATGGTGGCATCGTCTTTCTTTTGGATTGGGCTAAATACACTGAGACTCCATTCGCTTGGAATTAATTCTTCCAACTATATTTTGCATAAAAGCTCGTGCATGCATTTAAACAGAGTCTCGCCTCCGTTTTTTAACAGTTTAGCAAGCAGGTTATCGGCTCCCGCGGCTTTGTTATAACTAAGCCGAACTATGGCTATCTAGGATTCATTATAGTCGTGCAACGACTGTAACGTCAGTGCTTTTTGGATATCTGTCACTAGATTCCCGTTTTCATCCTTGCAGGAAGAGACCCCAGTCCTAAAGCAAGCGGCCAAGTGTCTTTTCTCTAGAAAAATGTTTGGGCCTCATTATTGTCACCCAGCATCTTGACCTTTTCACACTCGCACTTTTCTGACTACCTTTTTTCGCCTGAAAAGACGTCTCCCTTAACTTCTCTTCACTAACTTTGAAACTTTGAAAAACTATAGTTTTATCACGACTATCAACACTATCATTGGCAGCCCACAGCCTAAAGTCATACTATCAATGGTAATGTTTATCGATAGTTTTCTACCACTACTCTCAGATTCAAAGGGTTCAGCTTCAGCAGAGCATATTATTTTATGGTTTTGAAATATTTGAGAAAGAAAATCCTGCAGAAATTGCTAAAATTGTTGAACATCAGTTATCTGATTTAATACGATGATATTAAAGTGTATAGATAATAAAATGAAGTGACGGTTAAATTTAAGGCAAATTTAAGGCAAAAATACAATAGATATTATCGTAAAAACACTATATGCACTAGATCTGGTCCTGTGGGACTATTTTGCATTCTTGAACCAATAATTACAGCTCCGGCAAATCCATTTTTTTTTTATGTATATTTTTATTTTCATATTTCAACTCAAGAAATACAGCTATAATAATTGAATATGTAATTTCTTTGGAGAATATTTTACTCAATTCTTTTTTAAGAAACAAAATAATGTTAGAGGATTCTTAGGCTGATATTAGAGTTTAAATGGGGAATAAAAAAAAACATTTTTTATTGTTTTTAAGCTAAAAGAGTTTCTCATAAAACCCTGCGAAGACATCGATATTAAACGATAAAACCTCTTCAATTTATCAAAACGGCAGAAGATAAAGCAGCAGCTGCCCGAATTCGAATGAAATCACATTAAAATGGTCATTAAATATATAAAGGTCCAAATATATGGTAAGCTAAAAAGTCGCAATGGCTCAGCTGGCAGCATTTGGAAACAATAAATATTGATAAAGAATTTACAAATTCAACACCACGCATCTTAAATCTCAGCTGTGTTAAAATTTGTCAAATGCCCTATAAAAAACTTCTCTTAAAAAATACACATCTTTTATTTATGTCTTCAATTCAGTTATTAATGGCAATAACAAATAATTGAATTGAAATCCAGGGCTGGTGATGAAAATACTTATAACTTCACCCTATAACGCATAAAAAAAAATTGTTCTAAAGCATTGCTATTAAATTATTTTTTATTTTCACTAAAACTAATAAAAAATTTCAAAAGAAATACTTAAACTTTCTTAAAGCAACTGCCACAAATAAAGTCATTGTACATTCTTAAATAAAAGACCATACAATAAAAGCCATTCACCATAAACTGAGCAAAAATATCAGCACAAGTTTCTATAGAAAAAAAAATAAACAAAATATAAAAATAAAAACAAAGAGCAAGAATATTTCTTTAGAAAAATAAACAACAAACAAAACAATAGTTTCTGCCTGATGGACAAATATAACAAGAACATTAGTAACTGCAACAAACCTCAGCAAGAATCGAGGTTTTAGCGGCAAAATAATATTCAGTCAATACGAGTTCTACACACAATGTCGAATCCGGTCTACTTTTCTCCTCAACTAACCCAAGCTTAGGATATAACGACGACAACGACAAGCAGATAAGAAGATGTAAACAAAAATATAAACATTTGCCATTTTCTTGGCTTAATATTCGAGATATAAGCTGTATAGCCATTAAATCGTTGATAAACACACACATATACAAGTTTTCTAAACACAAACCCACACTCGTACATACGCTACTTCACAAAAGTTGTAACAGTCGTATCTTAGCAGCTACAATGTCCCTGAAGAACAACGTGAATCATGTTGAATCTAAAATTCAGCTACTGTCATGCATGCGCATCGAACGTAAGAGAGATAACGGTATGATATTTATTCTTGCTAATAGTGTATTGAGTCATTTGGCATAGCCAATACAACAATGTTGAATGAAATGGCCTTAAATAGAAATAAACAATGGAAAGACGAAACCAATATACACTCAAAATAAAAGAAACCTTGAAAAAGCATATTTTAAATGGAACAAATTAGAAATAGATATATATAAATGTATATTTTTTGTCACACCCAACTCCCACATGGCATAAAGGCTTAAAACACCAAAGAGACCCTGAGAGTTCTCCCAGATGTCAAATTAGTCAACACTTTACTTTAAAATTTCTGTATAAGTTGGATACAATTTAAAAAAAAAACTATTTTTAACAAGACAAAAATGGCAAAAGATAACAATACGAATTTGTTTATGAATGAAAAGATATGGCTATAAATATCGTTCTCAAAGTTTTCTTGTCATAATTTTTTATAATCATACGAAATTGGATATTCCATTAAACAATGTCCCAGTGGCTCTTTTTGAATTCTTATTCCTTGAATGAAAAAAAAATTATACCCTATTTAGTTTTTTTTTCGTTTCATTTTGTGTTAGAATTATTATTTGTGGCTAAAACATATTAAAACTTCAGAGTGCGATCTTAAGGACTGGGCTTGATGAAGTTTTTGAGAATTCAAAACGAACTTATTTCATAAAAATTTTTCAATTTTTTAATTTTTTGTTTGTGTGCTAAATGTGCTAAATGTGATGTGCTTAATATTAAAGTGTTGAAATTTATATGGCTTCTCGAAAGTATATAAAAAATAGGTGCTTTAGCTCATTAAAACCTAAACATAAATGCAACTGCAGCGATTTAAGAAATGTAAGAACTTAATGGATGCGGCATGTTTTACAAGACATGAGCAAAACATGAACCTGTCAAATTTTTCTGGATGCAAACACAAACTGAGTCAAAAAAATAGCAAACACGAAGAGATAAGGTTGAGTACAGTGACCATAGAGAGGAATGAAGCGATGATGCAATAGACATACTAGGCAAATCTTTAAAAAATTTAGTATCGGGACATTTTAAGCCATTTTTTTACATTTTTTGGGAAGAAATTTTCAATCTTAAAAAAAAAAAATTTACAAATGGATAGATATAAAAAGTTCTTGGCCATCATCAAATGAACATAAATATATAGAAAAGCTGAAAAATTCGTATAAAAGTAAAAAAAAAAACCAAATAGCCATTTCAGCCCTTGAAATGACATTGACCGAGCTTCTTATGATCAATTGTGTTGTGCGTGTTGTGAAATGTTTGGACACAAATGATCGAGAACTGGACCTACAAGTTTTATGTCGACTCCGAACGGCTTATGTTCTGAAGAAACTTTTCATGGCAGTTTTTAATCTCTGAGGTTTGCTATTGTCTGCCGAGAGGTGACGGCCAAACAGAAAAATTAATTCAATTGAAAAAACTTTCTGTGTCATGTGGGATTCGAAACAGGGTTCTCTGGCGTATGGGTCACACACCCTATCCACTGCACCACGGCCGCCACATAAAAACCGCCACATTCGTGCAAAAGTACCGATGACAAAAACTGGAGAGCTGAAATACCAGACTAAATTCCAGATAGAGGTGGCCGTGGCATACCGGTTAAGGTGAGTGGACCGGTGGACCGTATGTCAAAGAGTCGCAATTCAAATCACATCTGACGTGGAATGTTTTGACGTAGAATTACGTCTTCCAGCGCGCTTTACATGGAGGTAATTTTCACAAATTTTTTCAAGCGTATGCTAACGTTTTGAGTGAACATTTTGGGGTATACCTTTAGCCTTTAATATTCATCATACAAAGATAAAATATATGTCAAAATATCAGTTATATTGTCAATAAAACATATATATTGTTTTGGACTAGGTCAATTCTTATCAAGATAGCAAAATACAAGATGAAAAAATTTCATATTAAAAAAAAAAAAATATGTTTTTATGTTCAAAACGTGTGCAACTTTGAGAATTTTTTTTATAGGAAGCAGTAAGTTAGTCATAACTTTTTTTCTAGAGTATATTTAAATAGACATATTCTTAGTAAACCAGTATTTTTTATATTTCTATGTGTTTGTTGCAAGTGTTGTAAGTTTTTGATTTGAAAACAAAATTTTAAGCTAAAAAAACAAAATTTGTCAATGAAATTGTCAATATATGAAAAGCAGCTGACAATGGCCGCATTCAGCGGAGTCAACAGTTGTGTAAAAATTCGCTAAATGGTACAATTATGGGAGCGCTCACAAAAACTGATCAGGTAGCGGACGCTATTTAATTTGTTGAGTGCGTAAACCCTTAACTGGTAAATCTCAAAAAATGTAGTTACAAGTTTAAGTTTTTTTCAAAAAACGCCTTATATAACAACACGATTGATCAATGCGAATCAATGCGTATGATTGAACATGCACACACCTGAAAGCTTGAAATATACTGAACGTTGAAGCCTGTGTGATACTTCATTTTTTTTGCTCAATTTTTGTCATTGAAAATGAAAACTAGAGCAGTTCAAATAGTACGAATGCTGGATTCAATTGGTGTGAGTGAGTACGCATATGGTACAAATTGGAGAAAAATTTGTAGGAAGGGACTGTATTTTTTTTTGCATTTTTTTTTTTTTTTTTGCCGTTTCTTTCAATTCATTCTTCGTTAAGTTTCGATCAAATATTTACTGTGCTGTTAATAATTAATTTGACATTTTTAGAGTAAACTTAAATTGTTTTAATTTAAGATAAATGTATGCTGCATTGGAAGTGATGTGTGTAGCTAATATTAATTTATTAAATGCAGCTGCTCTTAAAAAAACCAGAAATAAAAAAGCATCGACGTTTATCCTTTTCTTGCAAAATATATCTGTCCTGCCCACGCTCCACTTGTTTTAAGATTTTAAAATTGGACAAAAAAAAAATTAAGTTTATACAGGCTTAATTCCTCTTTGATACTTCATTAAATTGCTCATTGAAAATTATAACTAGAACAGTTCAAATAGTACGAATACATAGATTCAATTGGTGTGAGTGAGTACGCATATAGTATGAATTGGAGAAAATGTGGGACGGACTGCATTTTCATTGCATTGTTTTTGCCGTTTCTTTCAATTCGTTCGTCGTTAAGCTTCGATCAAATATTTACTGTGAAATATTTTGCAGTTAATAATTAATTTGACATTTTTAGAGTAAACAAAACTATTTAAGAAAATTAGATGCTGAATTGGAAGTGATGTGTGTTGCTAAAATTAATTTATTAAATGCAGCTGCTCTTAAAAACACCAGAAATAAAAAAAGTAACAACGTATATATTTTTCTTACAAAATATATCTGTCCTGCCCACGCGCCACTTGATTTCAGATTTTAAAATTGGACAAAAAAATAAAGTATCATACGGGCTTAACGAACGAATGGTGAAATAATAAGAAAATATACTCTTTTCCTTTTTAAGAAAAGTTAAGGGTTAAGCCTTGACTCTAAACTCTAAACTTTGGCAATTTTTCTAACGCTTAGAGTAACAGCACATTCAGAAAAAAACAAAGGTCACTAAGGTATCGCTATCATAATAGTTCACAACAGTTGACTCCGCTGAATGCGGCCAGTTTTTATCAAAATTTATTATTTTTGGGCTTCAAATTTTGTTTTGAAATCAAAAAATTACAACAAACACATAGAAATATGAAAAATACTGGTTTACTATTGTAAATATTCAAGACTCTTATTTATATTTATTTATTAACATATTTTGTATGGAGGCGGACAAATTGACAAAAAGGAAGAGTTAGGTCTCATTTTAAAAATCTGAAAAAAATACAGAGTACTTTTATTGACATTTGGAGCCAATCAGCAACCATCCATTATTGAAATTTGACAAAATCCATCTAACGACCACCTAAATATACTATGCTATAATATGAGGCGAATTTTAGCCGAAGTTTGAAGTGCTGTATCTTCCAAACGAAGCAAATATTGAGCCTAAAATTTTAACGGCAATATAAAGGTACAATGTACTTTATTGTGAATAAATTTCAAACTCTTTAACCCGTGGCCAACTGAGATATTTGACCCCAAAGTCAGTAAGTTTCAGCAAATTTTTCAAAATTCAAATTTTTAAGAGGCTGTAAGCAAAGAAGTTGATGAGTCGGAATGTTTAAAAAAATATATGCTTAAACAACATATTAAAATGTATTCTAGGAAAAAAAAATGTATGACTGCAACTCACTGCTTTCTATAAAAAAAAAATTCTTAAAGTTGCAAAATATCACGTTTTGAACAAAAAAATGTAAAAATAGTTTTTAAATGAAGAAAATATTTCATAAGCATTTTTTATAAGTCAGATTAAAGGGTAATATGTGTTCATATTATGATTTTTAATTCATTATTTTATGTATAATAGGAGCTGAGTAGTATAAGTAAAGGTAGCAAAAAAAAAGACAGCCGCCATTTTGAGAGTAGAGCAAAAAAATTTCTTTTGAGAGCAGTTCTGAGATCCTAGTTCATTGGACAGCTTCTAATAAAAATATCAACTTTTTTAAAAATGGTCGAAAAACTCCCGTTTTTTTTTTTTTTGGATCACTTCATATGGACTGGCTCGTAGAGTACTGTCACTGAGCGTTAATTTTTAGTATTTCTCATTTGGTTAAAGTGAAAAAGAAAATGCTTTCTATTTTATAAAAAATGTCGAGTTTTGAACCGAATAAAGTGTTTTTGTGGAGTGTGGTTTTCAAGTGCGAACAACTACTTAAACGGTACAAGCAAAAGGTATTTTTGTACTGTTTAGTAACTGGTGATGAAAATCGAATTCACTACGATACGCAAAAGTGTAAAAATTCATTGAGATTTCAGTCAAGATCAATCATCAAGATCAAAAGCAAAGCCAAATATTCATGAATCCAAGCTTATGCTCAGTATTATGAGCTGATCCAACCTTACGAATCATTTACAAAAGCTCGCTGCAGAACACAACAGATGCATTTATGCCGCGCACTGAAGAAAAACGGCCGCAATATATCAAAAGGCAAAGTTATTCTACAACACGACAATGCTCGGCCTCATATACTATTCAGTTCAGCTTGTAAAAATCAACTTGAAACCACTCAATTGGAAAATTCTACCCCATCCGACGTATAGCGCATACGTTGCTCCGTCTGACTACCATTTCTATCGATCGATGGCGCATGGCCTGACTGAGCAGCAATTCACTTCATACGATCAATGCAAAAATTGGTTTGGTTCGTGGATCGCCTCAAAAGACGAGTTCTTTTTCGCCGCGGAATTCATATGCTGCCAGAAAGAAGGAAATACGTAGTGGCTAGCGAAGTACTAACTAATGACTACTGAAAATCTAGTTTTTAATAAAACAGGCTCCTTATTTTTGTAATTTCAAAGATTTTTCAGGGCAATATAATTTTAACCTGCGCTGTATGTTCGACTTTTGTATATCGAACAACAATTCGTTAGTTAAAAATCCTTAAAAATTCATATTTTATATTAATTTTGTTAAGATCAATTGATGAGTAAGTTGACTTTTTGATATATATAATTAATCGGGGATTAGCCGAAGCGGACCACAGTGGGTCGCTTTTCGATCCCTATTGGAAAAAGGATGCTACTGCTCGGAGCACTCATACCTGAGCATGCTCCTTATATAAGGATTCTTCGTCACCTCAAGCATATCACTGTAGGTGAGTTGACCAATCTCAGCTTCGCCAATAAATGGACGTCTCAGCCTGGTCAATCTTATGTGTGCTACTGTTTCCGGCTCCTTTAGGCATAACCTACACGTATCGTTCTCGGTCAGAGTCATCTTCCTGAGATGGTACAAGTAGGAACCGTGTCCAGTGACCAGTGCAGTAAGCCAGCTTAAAGGAAGCATTCGGTTGTAACGGATAACTTTTGCTGCCTCACAACGAGACCACTTCACTGCCGCCTTTGATTGTCTGCAATTAACAGCTTCTTCCCACCTTGTACGGTGTCCCGAGTCCGTCAATTGCTTAAAAAGGCCTGCCACCATGTTGTCGCCTATGGTGATGCGTGATTCTGGTCCACAGAATTCTTCTGCTGATCCTTCTCTTGCTAAAGAATCAGCATTTTCATTCTATTCTATGCCAGAATGTCCTCTCACCCACATAAGTGTAAGTTTTCTAGCCATATCAGGTGGTACAGCGTATGCACTACACTAAGCATTTCCGACTGGTATACAGACACCTCCCTACACAGGGTAGGCTCAACTCTTCTGAGTAAACGCCTGCCTCGGCTCTGCGATTCATCAGAGAGCCGTCTGTGAATATACTGGTATCGTTACCAGTATACACTCAGTTCTGTTTTTACACGACTTTTTTGCACGAATTTGATTTAATACGAATTAAAAATAAATATTTATTTTGTTTTTACACGCTTTATTTTGATTTAACACGATTGACCCAAATTCTGAAAATAACAATTTTAGTACTAACAGTTTTCACCGCTATAAAATTTTTAATTTTTATCATACTCCCGTGTTGTCGCGTGTAAACATGCATGTCAACAGTCGTCCCTATTGTATTGTATGTGTACTATATTATTTTTTTGTATTCTTTTATAAGTTTATGAAATAGTTTTTTTTTGCATTCTTTTATAAGTTTATGAAATTAAAATATACGCAAATATTAGCTATAACGCTCCAATATGAGTTTAAAAATGGTTTATTGTATTATTTCTACAGATTTGTTAAATTTGAAACCAATCTTCAACTTTTCCATAAGTGCAATGCATTTTTTTACACGATTTTTTTTGCACGAAATCTTTGGGAACGTATCTACCGTGTTAAAACAGAACTAAGTGTATAACAGTTTTATAACATTTGTGTTTTATGCTTACTCTCTGCTTTCCATCCATAGGCGTACACGTCTCCCTGACATCTCACTGTTCAACATCAAGGATGCGCATATGACCATGTAGGGCCGTTTATCCATACCACGTAGCATTTCGCAACATCCTGAGGGCTGTTAGCGCCACCGTTTTCTTTATTTCTAAATTAAACGGCAGCATACCTAACCTCCAGTGCGTTTGTTGGAGTAGTGCATATTGCACCTGCTATTCCAACATAAGCCAGCCGTTGGACTCTGTCCAGACTCTTCTTAATGGTTTTCTGGCGGACTTTTGTCTACCAAATCACCGAAGCATACGTGATGACAGGTCTAACCATCAAGTGTAGACCCATTTCATAGCCTCTGGGTTAAGCCCACCCACATACGCGTCTACACTGAAACAGAACGCTCTTGGCTCTTTGAATCCTATCTTCTATATGCTCGTTCAGTTTAGTTTGCTTTCAAGGGTTACCCCTACAACTTTCGTGGACATGTTGATTTCAGCTAAAGAAGTCTGAGTGGTTCTCTCCTCTGGCCTACTTTCTTTCTAGTAAAGAGAATATTGTCTGGAGCTCTACTCTCTATAGCGATGCAGCAAAAAAAAAACGCAAAATTGGTTTGATTTTTCGGATTTGCGTAAGCATCGCATTTCATTTTCGCATTGCATTGATTGGCGCATCGCAATACAGAGTGATTTGATTTCCCCTGAATCAAATCCATTCAGGATTTCCCTACGTTTACGGCAAGATCTTGTTCTCGACCTTGTTCATGATGTCAGAAATGGTGTCGATGAACTTACCACAGACCATCAACGCAATGTCATCTGCATACCCTATCGTGTGTATGCCCGATTCATCCAGTATGACCAGTAGTGAATCCACAGTTATGTTAAACAGGGTTGGCGATAACAACCCGCCCTGGTGACATCCTCTACTTACTCTACCATTCTGCATATACTTTTTCGATGTACAAACAAGATTTTAAGTTTTAAAGTGTCGTAAAACTAACTAAAATATCATCAATCTAATATTATATGAAAAATTTTTTAACAAACTAAATTAAATTCAACAATACATAATAAATTATATTACATTATTTTTTTTGTTTTGTACATTTTTCTTGCTCATTCTAAATCTTATCCACACACATACTATCTCTATACTTCTTTTTCTTTCTCTGTTACTGTCTACCATAATCCATGTTGGCATAGCTGGCTTTAAGATAACATCGTTTTAGCCTTTTAGACAAGCTTAAACACCAAGATGGATAGTAGACGCACAAAGAAAAAAACAGAAAAAAGTTTTTGTACAACCTAGTGGCCAATATTACGTTATATGATCATCTTTTATGCAGCTTCTTGTATATGTGAGAGGCTGCAAAAGTAATAACTACATATTCAGTATATGCAGTATACAACCTTTTATATAATAAATGTGCCTGCTTAAGTACGCAATCGTGATTGTTTTCCTTACTGTATGCTGCGACATTGATGGGCGATACAATCTATCAATTGGTGTTTTTCTTTTTATCTTCTTAGGCTATTTTATGCTTTTATTATTATTATTGCATTCTTAAGATGCCGAAGATAGGCAGCTGTAGGCGCCATTCATGCCAATTGAATTAATTACGTTACAGAAAACAAAACAATACAAGTTGTTATAATGGCATTTATGAAAACGCACGCACGCACACAAGGACATATTTATTGTTTTTTTTTTTTTAGAAACAATAAAAGTTGATAAGGATTTTATGGAATTTTAGGCATATATTTTATTTTTTCTTTTGGGTTATTTCCAATACTCTTTGTAATAAAAGCACTTAAAAACTCAGCCGCTTTTAAGCCGTATTAAAGATATTTTTATCATGCTACATCAATTCTGCTCTATGTGTCTATCACCGTTTCATGCCTCGTTGTTTTGTTATACTTCATAATTTTGTTGACTTTAAACCCAACTCAAGTGCAGATTTTTGTATTTATTTTATGGATTTTCTGAAAGGAGCAACTTTCGTTTTGTGTTTTTGTTGTTACAGAAAGAAGCAATTAAATTTAATGACCCAAATAAAGCGCCCAACTTCATTCTTTGCCTAACCTTTTTTCGAAAAAAAAAAAAAAAAAAAAAAACAACAAAAGAAAAGTTAATGTTGACCAACTCTGAATGATTAATTATTTAGTACATATAAAGGTAGGTCTTAAATTATGTTACCGTTAAGTAAGGCAGGAAACTAGCTCATTAAAAAAAGCAATCTCGTTTTTATTAAATTAAAATGTCAAAATAAACAAATTACAACTTTGTAATCCTTTCAGAAAATTTTTTTAAAACCGGCTTGAATCCATTTAGCTTCACAAGTTAGTAATAACCAGAAACCATGCAAGACAATGAGCTGCAAAAAAACGCTGATAAGCAACATTTATGAAGAAAAATCAATAAAAACCATTAAATTATGGCACAAAAATAGAAGAAAGCTCAGCACAGCGTAAAAAAAAAAAACATTGCTAATGTTAAGTTCATGTGGCAAGGTCAAATCCTTGAGGCCATGTACTATGACACTACCAACAAAAGCAAACACCTACAACAACAACAACAACAACGACATTGGCCATATTTGCATATGAGCTTTAGTTATATGCAGCCAGCCAGCCAGTCAGCCAACCAACGCGACCTCGACAAGCAAAGAATTACAAAAAATAAAAAAATAAAATATGTTTTAAGAACAAGTCAAACATCAGAATGACACGCGAAAGAATAAACTCAGCTCCTGAATGACTGATGGCGAGACCTAGTGGGGCTGACTGACTGTCTGACTTAAGGACTCTAAGCTAAGCGAATGAGTAAAATAGTGACTAGCGAGCATTCAGCTAACTGGTTGACTGACTGCCAACAAGTCATTCATTAAGAGGGAAACCTAAAAACGCACACAAAGCTACAAACACACACACATATACATAAAGACACACACTCACACACCCTAAACATGTTAGGTTGAGTAGCTTAAAAACGTTGTTTGTGCTGCTCTGACCTTGTTGCTCATTGAGGAACCTGTTGGAGGATTTGAGGTTGCTTGTATAAAGGAATGCATGAATGAATGAAATATTATGAAAGCAGCAGCAAAACGCCAGACATGACTTATTCGCTTAATCAGCGCGGCATAAATTGTACTGCTCGCGCTTTTTGTGTGTATGAGTGTGGACAACACACACACGCACACCCAAAGGCGCCAAAACTGTTATCGCTCTCAGCGCAGGCTGTAGTTTCTTATTATTAAATGAATGAAAAATATGAGAACTGCAATAAAAAAACAAACAAACAAAAGAATAATAAAATCCAATATATAAAGCTGAATGTCACCTTGTCTGCATGTATCTGAAGTCCTGCACGTCGCTTTTACGACTTCAAATAAATTTTTTAACATATAATCTTTAGTATAATGAGCTAACTTTTGTATAAAAAAGTGTTAGGGATAATACAAGGGGCGTGGTACTTTACCCTGTATGTCCGACTTCAACTAAATTTCGTACATATAGTACTTGGCGTAATGGGGGATATTTATCTTGAAAAGTGGGCAGAATTAGACAAAAAGGCGTGGCACCCTAATTTTACTCGAACTCTTTTTTGCACCATTTGTCCGACGTTAATCAAATTTCGTACATACATTCTTTGATATAATGAACAATCTTATGTCTAGAAAAGTGAGTAGGAGTACACAAGGGGGGCGTGGTACTATAATTTTAATCGAACTCTTTCTACACCATTTTCAGTTTTATTTCAAGTAACATCAATTGAAATTCAGAAAAGAGCAATCGCAATTCTAAATTTAGTCCGAAATTCAAAAAAGATCAATTGAAATTCAGAATTCCATTAGAAATTCCAAAAACATCAAATTAAAATCAGAAATTCCATTTGAAATTTAAAAAAGTACAAATGAAATTCAAAGTTCCATTTCATATTCAGAAAAGGTCAATTGAAATTCAGAAATTCCATTTGCAATCCAGAAAATATAAATTGAAGTTCAGAAAAGACCAACTGAACTTCAGAATTCCATTCGAAATTCAGAAAAAATCAAGCGAAATTCAGAATTCTATTTGAAATTCAGAAAATATCAATTGAATTTCAGAAATTCCATTTGAAATTCAGAAAATATCAATTGATATTCAGAAAACATTAAATCAAATTCAGAAATTTCCTTTGAAATTCAGACCAACAATGCTCACCGATACATGAAATGAAAAAAATTAAACTTTTCATCTTCCATGAAGGGATTCCATTTGGAATTCAGAAAAGATCAATTGAAATTCAGAAATTCCATACGAATTTCAGAAAATATCAATTGATCTTCAGAAGTTTCAAATAAAATTAAGAAATTCTATTTGAAATTTTGAAAAGATCAATTTAAATTCAGAAATTCATTTGAAATTCAGACCAGCAATGCACTAATTAAACCTTTCATCTACTATGAAGAAATTCTATGAAGAAATTCCATTTGAAATTCAGAAAAAAACCAATTGAAATTCAGAAATTCATTTTAAATTCAGAAAAGATCAATTGAAATTCAGAAAAGATAAAGAAATTCAGAATTTTATTTCATATTCAGAAAAGATGAATTGAAATTCAGAATTTTCATTTAATATTCAGAAAATATCAAATTGTTTTCATATTATCTGAATTTCAAGCGGAATTTGGAATTTAAGTTAATCTTATCTGAATTTCAAATGAAATTTCTTCATGGAAGATGGAATATTAATGTTTTTCGTTGCATTGATCGGTGTGCATTGTTAGTTGTATCACGTTCCACACATTATGCACAACCTGAATCCTGAACCACCATCACGCGGCACCGAGTAATCAATCTAGTACAGTGATGCACAGCGTTGGCAGAGCTTCCAATACAAGCGCAACATTTTTTGTCTGAGTAGCAGAATATTAAAAAAAACTCTTGCTCATGAGATGTTTACTGCTTGAAGTACCCTGTAGGAAAATGAACTAATTTTAAAGTAATTGAGAAAGTAGTTTTTTGTCAACCACAACTAGTTGAAATTCTGACTTTTTTCCATAGAACGAACTAACTTATTTTGTATGGCGATGTCCGCTAAATAAGTCAATTGACTTTCGTCTGCATATATTTTAAACTACTTGTTAAATTAGTTACATTTAGACTATTTTTTTAATTGCTTTAAAATAACCAATTGAAAACTATTACTGATGACCTAAAGTTAATATTTGATTAAATAACATGGTTAAATATACATAAACTTGTAATCTAATAAAAATTTGCAATAAAAACATGTCACAATCAGAGTAGTTGCCGCCATAATATATATCTCAAAGTAGTTCAAATACTGGTTTATTTTAAACTAGTTTTTTAATTAGTTGTTTTTAAAAACAAGTTAGTTTGTTCTTATAGGGTACAAACAAGAACTGATTCCCTGCTAGCGTCGTAGAACTTCGGTAGCTTCACACACACGACTTGTATGTGAAAGCCGAGTGGCTCCGTAAAGCTCCCGTGTGCATCACTGATCTAGTATGAAATAAAATGCAAAATTTTTCACTATGCAAAGAGGCATCCGAAAACAAATTAATTAGTGGAGGAAAGGCAAATGAATCGCATAGTCGGTTGAATAGGAAATTGTTAATTTTTGACTATATTTCAGAATCAGCTGTAATGTGGAAAAAAAGAACTTTCGCCAGAGAAAAGTTTTTTTAAAATCCACGTGCCAACTTCTTATTGGGCGAGGCATGAAAAAGCACCCTAAATAAAAGATGAATAAGGTCACTGAATTTGTTTGAGTTAAATTTCATAAGACGAAAGTACCCTGTAGGAAAATCAACTAATTTAAAAGTAGTTGATAAAGTAGTTTTTTGTCAACCACAACTAGTTGAAATTCTGACTTTTTTCCATAGAACGAACTAACTTATTTTGTATGGTGATGTCCGCTAAATAAGTCAATTGACTTTCGTCTACATATATTTTCAACTACTTGTTAAATTAGTTACATTTAAATTATTTTTTTAATTGCTTTTAAATAACCAATTGAAAACTATTACTGATGGCCTAAAGTTAAAAATATTTGATGAAATAACATGGTTAAATATATATAAACTTGTAATCTAATAAAAATTTGCAATTAAGACATGTCAAAATCAGAGTAGTTGCCGCCTTAATATAATTCAAAGTAGTTCATATACTGGTTTATTTTAAATTAGTTTTTTAATTAGTTGTTTTTAAAAACAAGTTAGTTTGTTCCTATAGGGTATTTTGTTCAATCTTATACATTTTATTTGTATGAGGCTTGACCGAGAAATGACTTGTCGGATGAAGCGGAAAAGTATTTTTTCAGCAATTAATTCTGTACAGAGAAAGGTTAAACATTCAATCACATTTCATACTAAATGCATGCTGCTTATATTCTTGTGTTTTCAATAATTTTTTTTTTCGCGCTATTCAGAGTAACACTTAGGTTTACTTAATTTTTAAAAGAGAAAATTCTAACGCCTCTTTTTGTGGTTTGCTTGAGTAAAATCGCAAAAACGAAAATTTTTTCTGACACCGTTTTCTTAGAAATTTCTTTTTTTTTTTTGCTTGCATCTATTACAACAAGAAAATTTAATTTTATTTTATTAAAAATATTTCTTTGGGGTACGCCGTAGGAATCGAACTCGTACCTTAGTGATTGAGAGTTATATACACTACGAACTAATCCAAAAGCCTCTGTTACGCTGAGTTATTAATTCAATATTAACTATAACTGAAGTTTTGTTGCAGCAGATCACAATAGTCTATTATTTGAAAGAGGATTGTGGCTTTGCTATATATCAATACATTCTACACAAAATGTTGCTTATACTTTCTACAAGATGTCATTTACATCTGTGTTTTATTTAAGTATAACTGAAGCTATGTTGCAGCAGATCACAAATATATATCTATTAAAAGGATTGTGCATTGGCTATTCACCATATCCAACATATTTAGCAGCTACCCAACAATAACAAAAATATTGCTTCTATTTGATACAAGATGTCATCAGCATCGGAATAAATTAGCAATTGCCCACAAGTGCGTTGAAATGATATGTAATAAAATTTACTGGTGTAAATATTAACGTGTGTTTTTAATTTATTTTATGTCATTTTTAAATTTTTGAATTGAAAAGCTGTTTTGTGTCACAAAAACTATTGAATTATCAAATCTATGAAACTGTGAAAAAGCTTTGCTTCTCTCGTATGTCCAACGACGCACCTGTTTTTTTTTTATTAATTTCTTATTAATTAATTTCTTATTAAATATTAATTAAAGGCCGATGTTGAATGTGAACCACAACTAAACGTCAAGTTTTTTTTCTGCATTTCATTTGACATTTCTCAATTTCAGACTAACTCAATTTGAACCATGGAAAGATACACAATCGAGCAACGCGTTAAAGTTATTCAGGCATATTATGAAAATGGGCGTTCAAATCAAAATGCATATTGTGCACTTCGTGATTTTTTCGGTCAATTTAATCGTCCAAATGTGCGTACAATCGGAAAAATCGTGCAAAAATTTGAGCAAACCGGGTCTGTAGGAGATGTGAAAACACCAGTGCATGCTTGTACAGCTCGTACAGCAGAAAATATTACTGCTGTTGGCGATATTGTGGCTGAAGAGCCGTCCACCTCAACTCGTCGTCGTGTCCAACAATTGCACCTCTCACGCTCGTCGTTGATGAACATTATGCATAAAGACTTGCATTTACACGCTTACAAGGTGCAATTGACTCAAGAACTAAAGCCTCTTGACCATTTCAAGCGTCGTCAATGGTCAGAATGGTGGCAAGAAATGGCAACAGTGGATGATAAATTTTCGAAGAAAATCATCTCAGTGATGAGGCACATTTTCACCTCAGTGGATTTGTCAATAAGCAGACTTGCCGCATTTGGGAGAATGATAATCCAAGAGTGATTGTCGAAAAACCAATGCACCCACAAAGAGTGGCTGTTTGGTGCGGTTTATGGGCTGGCGGCATCATCGGGCCGTATTTTTTCCAAAATGAGGCCGATCAGGCAGTAACTGTGAATGGTGTTCGCTATCGTGAGATGATAACGAACTTTATATGGCCCGAATTGGAAGATATGGATGTGGACGGTATGTGGTTTCAACAGGACGGTGCCACTTGCTACACAGCTAACGAAACAATGGCTCTTTTGCGCGACAAATTCAATGGCCGTGTTATCTCATGGGGTGGCGATGTCAATTGGCCGCCAAGATCATGTGATTTGACACCGTTGGACTTCTATCTTTGTGGTTATTTGAAAGAAAAGGTGTACGTCGATAAGCCAGCAATAATTCAAGAGCTAAAGGATGAGATAATTCGGCACATAAAACCTCACTTATGCCTCAGCGTAATTGAAAATATGGACCATCGGATGGAGGTGTGTCGCAACTTGGCCAATATTTTGTTCCATACATAATTGAACCATACCAATATTATCATAATAAAAAGAAATGACAATAATTTCCTAACTAATATATGTTTCATTCAAAATCAACATCGGTCCTTAAAATTTAACCACCCTTTATATATAATTTGTGAAATGTTCCCACAGTGGGGCACATTTGACGTATTCATGCGGCACATTTGGCAACCATATTTTTCGTGATATTTTTTCATTAATATTTAAATTTTTTTTTTTTAATTTAGATTTCATTTAAATTAAACATATCTTTTGTAATTTGTTTATGAATATTTGTTTAAAATAACAGCCATTGTATTCATATTTATTCAAGCGTATGATAGAAAAATATAGCAATGCTACATAATTTCGATAAAAAGGTCAAAATTCAATAGTTTTTCAATAGTTGGTATTTTTTTATAGTTATTATAGTAGGTATTTTTTATAGTTGCCAAAGAAATACTGAGCATTAGAAAACTCCTTATTGTAATAAATGTTCAATTGGGTACATTTTACATTTGTCAAATCTGCCCGATCTACAAAAGTCAAACGTAACCCATTCTACTCACCATCTCGTTTTTTTATTTTTTACAAATTTTATTACACTTCAAATAAGCTCACTTTTTTATTTTCATAACACACATAAACAGAGCAACCAATTTTGTAAGATACTTAAGAAACGTCATTTCCCAATAGGCAATAAAGATAGGTCTCTTCTAAAGAAGGGGTGCATTTACTGCTACTTTTGGCGGTAAGACACATGACTTCCACGCTGCTTCTGGTAGCGATTCTATGAGGCCTAATTTTCCGCTACCCAGGGCAGTACAACAATTATATTTTTCATACAAAAACTGGTTCTGCTTATATTTCAGGGTTACCTTTTCGTTAAAAGTTAACATATATATTAGTTCAAAAATACTGAATAATAATCAACGTCATTACTTAGAAGTATTCTTATGTGACAAAAGTAGTAAATAAAATAAAAGCACAGAATAAATTGATAGGTATACATAAAAAGTAAAAAAAAAAATATTTTTTTAATTGTTAACCTCTTCTTTAAGCCATTCTAAAGGACTGTTTATAGTAGGCCTCTTTAAAGCAGAGAGAGCGGAAGGCCTGAAAAATTTGGCCATTTCATATAAAAAAGTATATGGGCTTGGATATGAATGAAACTAGAGTACTTTTCACATTGTTACATTTTTTTTTATCAAAAATCTCCAAAAAGCTCCTATTATTTTTTTGATTAGCTCCAGAGAGTGAAGTCAAACTTGCCAAATATTAGATTTCATTTTTAATAAAAGTTTGTATTAAAATTTAATCTGAACTGAGGATTAGTCCATAGTAGAGTACACAATTTAATACAGATGAGTATAAGTAAATTCAGTTTGGATTAGAATTTAATACAAATTTTAATTGAAATTATCAACAAGACGAAAACATTGAAATAATAGTTTGTAACTGATTATTGCTATTTTCCTCACGCTTAACATGTACGGCACATTTTGCAGCAACACAACATGGCGAAAATTATGCAAATTAAAAGCATTTTTTTATTTCACACATTATAGATATTTTGAAATTTCATGCTTGATTTTAGATAAAAATTCCGAAGTAGGCGTCAAAAAACCATAATTGTTTTTTTTTATAAATGAATGAACAAATTCTCTAAAATTTTGTGGAACCAACAAAAATTATTGCATGCTCACATTTTGCCACTCTTATGGCATTGTATGACACATAATTTGTGTCTGTATGAATGTTGTAAGAAATGATAATAATATTGCGTAATGGAATATATTTCATACATGAATGAGCCTGCTAAAAATTAAGCACAATATTGAGCTGTATTTTTTTTTCCCCCCATATTCTAATGCTGAAAGGCAGAAAATTGCTTTAAGGGGGTCTTCTCATTGAGCAACTTTTTTTTCAACTTTGCATTTATTTATAGCTTGGGTAGTTGTGAATATGCCCCTAAAAGGATTTTTAGAAATTCGAAATACTTTAGAAGATACAGCCTTTTTTGTGAAGCAAGGTCTGATGGACAAAAAGGTGATGGAGGTAATAAAACCAGCTTACGAAGCGCTGTCGGCAGAATTTCATTGCAACGTGCCTCTTCAACGACGGTTTTATACCCATACTTAAAATTATGGGTTTGATGGGTATTGCGATTGGCAAAAACGCATACGAATACGCACTATCTCGCAATGAAGACAGATTGAACCGATCAGAGACTCGAGCTGCGGCATCATCAAAAGCTGGCAGAACGGCTCGCAGAGCAGAGAGGGCAGCAGAAAGCAGTTTCTACGAAAAAGAGGAAGGTGGCCTGTATGGAGCTGGCATCGCCGACTAATTTTTGTAAGTAAAAATTGTCAGCTCTTTAAAACTGCATTTAAACATTTTTGATTTTTTTTTTTTTTTCCAAAAAAATTACTTCAAACTTTAAACGCGTTTATCTCGAACCCACGTTTTTCGAACTGGCGGCCATGATATCTCCAGTTCAACTGAACCGATTTTCATGAAACAAAATGGAATCGACGCAGAATTGTCACCATTCTTGGGTGAACCTCGACCATAATTTTAAAAAATTTTTTACTATTTTTTTTTACACTAAACTACAAAAAAAAAACCCGAAATTGAAATTTTTTTTTTTGAATGGCCGCCATTTTGTCAAAAAAAATCACAAAATTAAGTTTGAGGTTCACCCAAGAATTACATCTATACTGATTATAACCCCGTTTTTTTTTTCATTTCAGACGCTCCGGAGACCCGGAATCGTGGCCGCCGTGACGACACCTTTTTTTTTCACCACCAACTTTGAAGTCTCATTACTTTTTGAACAGTCCACGTATCGAGGCAAAAAAAAATTTTTTATTTACTTTGAACCTTTTGTAATACAATAAATAAAAAAAGTTTTCAATTATTCTTTGCGTTTTCAAATAAGAATTTTTTTAAAAGGGTCCAAAAAACGGGTTTTGAATGAGAAGACCGCCTTAAGTACTTAGCTCATTTGCATAATATGAACATTGTTTTTTATTATAAATACTATAGATTTTTTTTGTGTGTGATTATAAATAAGGACTGTGATTATAATAACTAGGTACAATATCAACTAAAAAAAAAAAAATGCCCCATGCAATTCTTTATAATGTGATATTCAATTTCAAACCACAATTTAAGTATAACACGTGCTGAATATGCTTAGAGTCTTATTTAAACGAAAATCCGTAATTTTATTAAGTGAAAGACATCATCGGTATTCATGAACGACATAATGAAAATTTAAATTTAATTTACATTTTTCACTTTTAGAAATCATTTCATTTTATATTCCCAGAATTGTAATCAAAACATAGTTGATGGATCATTTTTATTTTGCCCTGAAGCAAAGCACAGTAGATATATTTGCAAGCATTCCAAAAATAAAACTCTGCTAAATTGCAGCCTAAATAGAGGTTCCTCATTATTCGTACTCGTACAAACGTGCCACGTTTTTCAATCAAAGCTATTGCTTAAATTAAAATTTGCCAAATACACAAAATTTCAAGCAAATCCCTATTCACAACCTTCATTTTGAATTCAAATGAAAAACCTCACAATGCATTGTTGTTAGTTTGTTTTCTTTGCTCATTCAATTAGCAGCATACATTTTTTTGACGGCGAATCCATTTATCTCAATTTTTGTCACAAAAAGTGGCTTATTTTAATTTTTGCTCTTTTATTTGTTACTTTTTTTTAATGTGTTGACACAAACATAAAAACTGTTTATATTAATAATCATAAAAAAACGAAAAGAGAGAGAGAGAGAGAGACTAAGAGATTGTTGGATAGCATACTGGGCTGGTTTCATCCTCACCAGACAAGCGTGACCCACTTTGAAATACGACCAAAAAATACTCACCAGTTCTGGAAGACGCGAGGACAAAGTGGTGTTTAACGTTAAAATTATTTTCTAATTCATTTTTATCTCAAGCATTTCTGTAAATTTTTTTAACTAATTCCTTTAGCAGCCAAATAGCTGGCCAACTAGAAGGTAGGCTTGTAATGAATGAATGTCAATAAAAATAATTGAAGTGACTTATTTGAACTTCCGGATCGAAATTCAGTAACCAATTTGTAAATTTCGCTGCATAATGTTCAAAAATAAAGGCGTTAATTAAATAAGTTATATGCAATAAATTTTTTAAATATATAATTAACCCTTGGCTGCCACAACTTGCTCCAGGAACATAGCTGCCACTCTGCGGTTATTTGTTACCCCAAAGCTAAAAATAGATCTTTAAACTAGAGATTAAGATATTTTAATTTAATAAAATAGTATATGAAATTTGTTTAATACATGCTTTTGAATTTCTAATGGTGCATTTATGTTAATCTTAAATAATTATTAAAAAAAAAAAAAAAAACTAAGCCTAAAAACTTAAAAAAATTTAAGTAGGAGAAAAGTCTGGGATAACGATCTACCTCAGGTAGCAACTAAGGGTAAATACATGCTTATAATTTTGTACATGATTATTTTAATGCATAATTTTCTTAGTATATAATTCAATACACATTCTTTTTTTTTAAAGCTAAATGATAATAAAATTGTATCCCTATTTATTATAAGAATTTTAAAAATAAGGTTGACATTAGGTAAAAAGTCAAAAAAATTGATTCTTATGTATAATATAGCAACATTTATAATATGGCAACAAAAAAAAAATGCCCAACTACATTTCTGTAGATGTAGAAACCTTAGGTTTGTAGATATTAGAACATACTTTTTCATTGCCGTGAACGAATTTGATGTTGTCTGAACTAACTATTGGTAATCGTAACCAAATCATACACTTCTCTTAAATGCATATCGAAACATACAACCGAAAACTTGCTTAGCATGAAAGATAAAAATGATTATCACAACGCATATTTACATTTTATTTACATAAAATTCTGTAGTTTTTTCTTTTCTTCTTTTCTCGACTAAGAACAGATCAACAGGTTTAAAAATTTGTTTTGCTTTTATATTTTATTCCCCAATCAACTATATATAAGATTTAAAAATCATCTTTTTAACTTAATATTATTAACCGTGGAAAGTTATATTATTGCATTGGATCCGTGCAAAAGCAAAATTTAAATATCAAAAAAAAGTACCGAAAAAATTCTCTAGTTTATTTCTAATTTTTATGAATATTTAAAACAAATACTTTAATTAATATATCGTAAATATATTATACATAGAAATTTGTCTTTACAAAATTTCCTCGATCGCCTTTTTGTCTGTCTCATTGTTTATCTGAAAAACACGATTATCATAACTAAACTAAGTGCGTACAGCAAAAAATTTACCATATGTAGAGATTGGTAGAAAAGTACTGGAAGCGACACCTATTAACCAGTAGAAAAAAGAATTAAAATTAATACGGCATTTTAATATTTCATTCCTCATTTTAACACAAAAAATAAATTTAATTTCGATCTCTCTATTTATTCTGTAGCATGTAACGATCTGAATATTTATAGTTATTTTTGAGCAGATGATAAGCGACGGATGCACGCTTTGATTTCCGGCTCTGGCTCGTCGGCTAGTGGGAGTGAAAGTTCTTGTAGCTTATCACTGATAAAAACACAACTACAGTAATGCAAATTTTAAGTTGCGTGCAAGGAATGGGTTAAAGGTAGTAATGCATAGAATAAGAAAAAGATAGAAAGATAAGAAATTTAGAAAAAGAACAATTAAAAGGATGAAAAGAAAATCTGCGCTCAAAATTATGTTATTGTTGAGAATTGGTGACCTGGCCTCAACATTTGCCCTCCCATCCATGATCATCATAAAACAAAATCCCTATTTATCTATAAGATGATCCCAAAAAAAGGTATCTCACAACTTACTCACAATGCCCGCATGAAATCAAACTTTAACTTTACAAATACATAATTCAAAACAATCCGTTGTTTTTATTTAAGAAAAATTTATATATAACTCATTTTAAACACTAACGAAAGTCAATACAAAAAAAAAATATTAAATACACAATGGTTTATGTGGCTAGAGTTATGGGAAAAAAATATAAACATGATATGAAATAATGTTAATATTAAAAAAATATAATATTTTAATATAAGTGAAAAATAATAAAAAATTCAATTAATTAAATTTTATAATAATTTCTTTTTCATTTTCATTACATTTTATAAGTTTACATTGTCGAAAAATATTTAAAAACTAGTAAAAAAACTATATGACAAAACTCATCAAGAGATATTTGTTCTTTTGTTTTTTTTTTTTTTTTTTCAATTAGATGACGTTACAGCTGATATGTGTTTTTTTTTAAGTTATAAATGTTTGTTGTTGTTGTTTTTCTTTTTCGTTCATTCATTTAAAAAAAAAATTTTAAGAGAAAAGCTTTGCAAATAATAAAAAGAAGAGAATAAAAAAACTTACTTTGTTTAACTCCACTGTTCCCGCGATGAAAGATCTTTCATGTTGGTGAGCAAGCCAAGCTGCATTGTTGCTATTTTTATTTGCGTTGAGCTAAGTTTTTGTTAAAAGGAGAGAAAGCTTTTTTTTTTTATGGTAAAATTATTTTTTTTTTCTAAGACACAAAGAAAGGTCGCGTTAACATGCATGTTCAGAGTTTAACAGCGTTTTAACATAAAACATGTTACCAATTTTGGCTAGCAGTGGCTTAGTGATAAGCTAAGCGTGGTGAGTTTATACGTTAGCAACATTGTTTTTTTTCTGTTTTCAGCAGATTAGTTGAATATGTTTTTTTTTTTTTATGTATGTTTGTATGTTTAAACTAACTCCATTGATTACAACAACAAGCAATAATTTAACAATAACTTTTAAACATAGATTTAAGTAGATTTTTAAGAATTTTACTAACTTTTAAACATTTATCGCGCACCTATATTAGCTTAGATTTTAGTTAAGATTATTTTAGTTTTATTTAGAAATGTTGCTTAGAGTTCTTAGATATGTATTAAGTTTTTTTTTCTTCTTTCTTTCACTCTAATGTTTTTTTTTCATGTTTAGCTCAGAGTTTTGTTACGTTTATTTAATTTTAAAGTTATATTCTACATTTTGCTAGCTTATCATTTAATTTTAGATTTTAAGGTTATTCTTATGTGCATTTAGTGGTGAGTTTTGCACGATCACTATATATATGCATGTACACTTACATGTATATACCACTATATATGATTTTACTTTTACTTTTAATTTTTCAGTTCAAACTAACATTTATGCTACTTTAATTATTTTTTAACTTATTTTAACCAATTTTTCCGTCCTGAAATGCAATTAAATTTTTTCTTTAACTTTAACTTTAATTTTAATTTTAACTTTAACACCGCACTTTAATCACTCGGCTATTTTACCGCTTGTTGAGATGCTGCTGCTTGACATGACGATCGACATAGACTAACTTCTTGCCTATATGCTTTTTGTCCCCGTTACCTTTTTAATGCAAGAATCTGCTTATGTGCATGGTGAAAGCTTTAAAGTTTTTGCTTTTTCTGTTTTCGCACTAACTTCCCTATGGTGCCAAGTCTGGAGAGATTTATAAATATATATATTTATTTGTATAGATAATTAACTAATTTTTATAACAAAATTAGAATTTTTTTTTTTTTTGTTTTTGATAAAATTTAAATTTACCCTTTTAGGAGATGGCACCAGTAATTAAACTTTGTTCGATTTCTAAGCCAACTTTACAGCTTCTATGAAAGCAATTAAGAATTCCTCTTAACTTAACTATTTAAAAAAAAACCAACAATTAATATCATAAAAAACGTACTAAAAATAATCTTACTTACTTTTCTTTCTTGCTTTATGATCAAAAACTTTAATGTTCTATGTATACAACTTTAATGTAATTTATTTAATTTAATTTAATTTATTTAAATTGTAAAATAAAAATCACTGTACTTTTTCCACTAGTTTAACTTTTAATTGAATTTTAGTTGACCTTCTTTGGCGACTGCTGATCAGAAAAGAACGCTTAAATTGTTCGATCAGACCACGATTTTTTCGCTAACAGCATCTCAAAGAAATAAATCCCGTAATAGCGTAAAATTTCCAATAAAAATTTTTTTAGTTTTTGTAGCCAAACGGAAACGAAAAGTCTTCATTTTAGTGAGGTGAATTTGATTTCGACAACTAGATGGAGCTGATTTGGTTTGAAAAATAAAAACATTTAAAATACAGGAAACAACTTATGTGGCTACAAGCGCCGGTACAATTCTTTGTTTACAAGCCATTTGAAGTTGACATGTCAGAGTTTCTTTTTGCAATGGACATAGAAACGAATATCGCGCAGTGATGAAATTCCATGTTTTGGAAGGTTTGGAAGGTTTAGAGAAATTCATGCAAAAATTGTGAAAGTGTTAAAGGAATCTGAATTCAAAGGAAGCATTGAAGGTGAACCACGTAGTGGCAGTACAAAAAGTGCAACATCACCAAAAATCTTTGAGGAAGTATTTTCATATGGAAAATACAAATCATATGCTATTGTTTGTGAAGATTCAAATTTGAGTAAGCGTGAAATTGCTGATACCATTGACATCTCAGAATACTCTATATTTTACACGAAGAATTGCATATGATAAAGCTCTTCCAAAAGTTAGTGCCGCATTCGTTAACAATTCAAGAAAAACTGAATCGAAAATAAATTTGTCAGAATAATTTGGATCGATTTAAGCAGAACAAAACAGATTTTGTGTGTCGTTTTACAACTATGAATGAGTTTTGGATATATCACCACGATCCTAAACTGAAACAAAAACTTTACTGTGGACGAAAACTGGTTGTTCAGCTCTAAAACAGGTGAAGTCAGAAGGATCGGCAAAAACGGTTATGAATGTAAAAGGGATTTGGTTGATTGATTATCTTGAAAAAGGCAAAACAATAAATTTTGGATATAACTGTAACCTTTTGGATCAACTAAATGAAAAAATTTGCGAGAAAAGACCTGCTTTACTGAAGAAAAAAATCATTTTTCATCAAGACAATGCACATGTTTACACAAGTGTTTTGACGATGGCTAAATTAAACGAATTAAAGTACAACTTGCTTCAATATCCACCGTATTTACATGATTTGGCTTCCAGCAATTGCTACCTCTTCCGAAACTTGAAACAATTCCTTCGTGGTAAGCGTTTTTCGTCGAAACAAGAAGGTATTGCAGTCGTGAAACAATATTTTGTAGAGCTTGCGGAAAACCATAAAAGAGACTATAAAATTATTGGAGGATCATTGTAATAAGTGTATTGAAGCCGAGAGAGATTTTTTTGCTCTCAATACTTTCAATACTTTTCAACCAACCTGTACCATATTTCAGTACACCAGTATTAATTAGAAGGTGGCCGGGAATAGACAAAGAAGTTTGTTTTAATAGATTGTCTAGAAAAAAAAAAAAAAGAAAAAATCATGATAAATATCAAAATTCAAATAAATGAAATAAAATTGTCCTTAACTCAAATTTTTACACTGAATGTATATTTTTAAATGAGAATTGCATGAAGATGAAATAAAATTTTAAATTTTATTATATTACGTTTTTCTGACACTGTTTTCTTATATAAGAATTGATGTTTTTTTTTTGCTTGCATACACCACAAAAAGAAATTATTAAATTAAGAAAAAACAATTCTTCACCCGCCGTGGGGATCCCGTGGGGAACCCGTACCCACTGGTTAAGACTTCATTACACTATTCACCAATCCATAAAACCTTTTTTACGCAGGGCTGTTAATTCAATATTAATTGAAACTATGTTGCTGCATAGCAGCATAATCTATAAATAGATGGATGATTGTGTATTGACTATCCTAAAAAAAAACAAATTTGCTTTTACTTGCTACAAGATGTCAGCAGCATCGGTGTTTTCTTTCGCGAATTCACATAAAAAAAAAACAAAACACACCGATGCTGGTGACATCTTGTGCCAAGAAGAAGCACATTTTTGCTAGTTGTTGTAGTAAAGCCGATACACAATACTCTATCTATTGATAGATTGCGACGATCTATTTTAGCATAGCTTCTGTTATACTTAACATGGAATCAACAACTCATTCTAACAATGCTTTCTGGCCTGGTGAATAGTGTATAGAACTCTTAATCAGAGGGTACGAGTTCAATTCCCGCGGCCGGCAAAAAATCTATTTTTAATATATTTCACATTAAAGTTTCTTGTTGTAATAAGAACAAGCAAGAAAGAAACCATAAATTTCTAAGAAAAAATCTATCGAAATTTTTTTAGATTTCACTCAAGCAAATCATAGAAAGAGGCATAAAAAGATTTGTTTCAAAAATATTAAATGCAGACTTGCACTTAAAAAATAAAATATCATTTAATGAAACCAATGAGTTTTTGGCAAAATGTGGTTTGGAGTGATGAATCAAAGTTTTGCCGGTTCGGATCTGAAGGCAAACAGTACGTGTGGCGTTCTCAAGACGTGCAACACAATCCAAGGTGCACGCTTAAGACTATTTAACACGGTGGTGAAGAAAATATTATGGAATGGGCGGTGTTTTCTTGGTACGAAGTTTATCCGATAGAAAGCGTTTACAAAAAAAAAAAACATACTTGTCAATAGCATGATACCTTTTACAGAGGAAAATTTGCCGCTTTTATGACGTTTTATGCAGGAGTATAACCCAAAGCACACTGCTCGCACAGTTAAGAGTTGCTTGGAAGACAATCATATTAATAATTTGAAGTTGCCAACGCAATCACCGGGACCTCAACCCGTCTGAGAATTTGTGGAATAATGTCGAGCAGCAAATACCTACTTAGTAAAACCCAAAACTTTGACAGATTTGTGGACGCAAGATCAAAGGATTTGGTATATTATTCCAAGTTAACGTTGTGAGGCTTTGGTCAAAATTTTAGCAAGGAATTGCGAAGCAGTTATTAAAAATAAGAGATTTCTTTCAAAATACTTACTTTAATGCAATAAATTTTGATTTTCTTTTTCATACTAGACATTTTGTTTTTTGATCCTATGCTAAATTCATTTGCATGAGCAAATTAATGTCCTGAGTTTATGTTTTTTAAAAAAAAAAAAATATTGAAATAAAAAATGTTTAAAACATATATTTAGGTCATATTATATATATTGAATAAAAGTTACATTGTTACATTAAGTTTTCGCTATCATTTTTTAAGTGTGCTAAATTCGTGACCACTACTATATATTTATACAGGAAGTTTATGTGAACAATAAATCTTCATAGCCTTAACAACAATACGATTATGCTAATTTTAAAATGAAAATTTTAACTACCTTTTTACATAATATATAAATTTTTAGTGTTGCAACTTGATTTGTTGTTCTGCGAGCCCAAATAAAATTCAACTAGTTCAAATTCGAACTAGAATTAAAATCGTATTATTTTATTTGTTTGAAATTTTGTATTTTTTTAAAAAAATAATGATTTTCTTTAATTTTCAAATTAAACTCTCACTTTAAAGTTTTCTGCTCTATTAGTCTGATAGGGAATTCTTTAATTTATATGCTACTAATGACCTTTTAATGACTGCTTCTAAATGTAAATGATTGAAAAGATTAATTTATACACTCAATGGAAATTACTACAACAAACAGCCCACAAATGTAATCACCATAATACTTTATTGCCACACAATGTATACAATTAAACAATTTCATTATTAAAATTATTTTATTTATTATTGCTGGTATTTCCTTAAAACGGCCAACAGCCAATAGCGACAGAAAAATATTACCAGTTAATAGTGAAAAAAAAACACAACAGAAACAAAAAACCAAATCTTGACATGCAATTATATAAAATCACTGCCTCTCTGCTTTTAAATTAATCACTTTGTATGATAAAAATATATTAAGTGATGAATAAAGAAAAACGCATTTGAGTAACTCATCAAAATTGATTGATATTGATTTTATTAGCGATAAAATTTTAATTGAGTTAATTGAGTCTATTTTTTATAACTTTTGCACCAAATGTGCGGCAATTAATATATCATATTTAAATGAGATGGGTCATAAAAAAGATGTAACGTGAGCTGTATGTGAAAGGAAAAGCATCATTTTTATTTAAAAAGGTAACCTAAAATGAATACTTTTAATGGAAATTTCTTATAAGTATACATTTTGTCAAAAAAGTACCAGGAAATGATCAATAAAACACAACATATTTATTATTTTCTAAATAATACATAAAACAAATAATATCAATCAACACATATTTTCCAAAGCATTTTCAGAAATCGGTGTCTAGTTTCAGGAAAAGTGGTAGTTTGAGTATTGGAAAGAGAAAAAAATCAGCCGGAGCCATATCAGATGAATACGGTGGCTGTTCGATCATATTTGTGGAATTTTTGGTCAGAAATTTGTTCACAATGATAATCTTGTGGCTAGTCATTCATACCCAAACAATCGTGTGCAATACTACGAATTGATTGGTGGGGCACAGAAAGTTCAGCGGTTATCTCTATCAATTTTAAATGAAGCTTTTCCTTTAACCATTCCCTTCATTTTAATGATGTTAACTTCAGATGAAGACTTTGATGGCCGACTAGAGCGAGGCATATCTTCTGTACCACTCATATGTATGTACGTGCATTCGACAAAGCCGATGCACTGTAAACCTTTTCTAATGTTTTTAGTAATTCGGCAAACGAAATTCTATTAGAAATACAAAATGTTCGATATTTATATTCAATTTTAAAATCGCAAAACACACTTGAGATGAACGGCCAAAATCGAGAACTGTAAATAAACTAAATAACAGATAGCGCTCAAACTTCTCATCAAAATAGAACAAAATTATGACAACTGAGCGACAAAGAGCTTTATTATGCCCTTTAAGCGGGCTTTTTAAATGATCACTTCCCGGTACATTTTTGACAGAATTTAAATATTGAAAAATGTTTGACATTTTAAGCTACAAAAAAAGTATTGTTCACGTGTAATTATTGTTGGTAATAAGATATTCATATGCATATGTATTCTGTTACATAGGAATATTAAGCATATATATGTATGTACACAAATTCACTCATTGCTACTCTAATGCATACTTTATGGAATATTCATGCTTTTTGTTAAAATATTTACTCTACACTGAGAAAAAAGCTTATGTTAAATTGTAAAAAAAACCTAGTATAATTTATAAGATGGCTTTGGCAGTTTTCAGCCTCCCAAGTACTTCATCAAAACGCCTAAGTTTTACATGTTGACTTGCCAATTTTTATTTGGGCGATAAATTAACCAAGTATTTGTATAAAAAATCAGTATAATTAGTATAAGTATATTAGTATAAAAAATTATATACACCACTTTTAAAAAAAAAATTGAATTTCAAAAATATAACTTTTTTCGGGTTTTGGTTTTTTTATTTTCCTTTTTTTTTTTGAAGCTGCCGCCTCTCGTTCTGTGATTTGCTTGACTGAAATCGGTAACAGCACAAATTTTTCTTTTATCAACACCGCTTCTTTCTTAGAAATTAATGACTTCTCGGTTTTTCTTGCTGCTAGACGTCTGTTATAACAAGAACATTGAATTAAATTAATTATCAAGTACAAAAATGTCACTTACCTTCCATGACGTTGAGATACGAACCCATAATCACCCGATACCACTGCGTATGAAGTCACTACACTGCGCATTGAGCCAAACTCCTTTGTTACGCGAAGTGATTTATTCAATATTAATTACAACTGAAGCTATGCTACAGCATAACACAATAATCTATTAAAAGATTTTTGTTGTATGGCTATCAACAGAATACTGCGACATACTGCATCTGTTAATACAGCATCTGTAAACATAGCTGCAGTTATGTCAGCAAGTAGTAGCAAGGCTGCTTGGATCAGTGGGTAGAGCGATGGACTGGCACAAAAAGTTCCAGGTGTGATTCCGCAAGGCAAGCAAAGAAATTTTTATTTTTCTTTTCTTTTTGTTGATGAAATGTGATAAAATTTACTTGTGTGAATATTAACGTGTGTTTTTTAATATACTTTATGTTATTTTTGCATTTAAAAGTAGTTTTATTACAAAAAAAAACCATTTAATTATCAAATCTATTCTTCTCTCGTGTGTCTAATGACGCAGCTGTGTTTTTTTTTTTTGCAGAAAATATCTCAAAACTATGCTTAAGCTAGTAAATTTTTAATTTTGTATTTTTGGATTTGGGCTTAGGTGAATCAAATATTTTTTTTTTTGGCAAGGTATGTGCTTTCAAAGCAATGTATTAGACAATAAATTGCTTAGGTGAATAAGCATTAGTTTATAATTCCAATACAATTCTCTTTATCCAAGCCGACTTAGGTGATTTACATATTGCTTTTTTTTCGGTGTATGTAGCAATTGCAAAAATATTTTTCGCCCACTTGAATGTAAAATAAACTTACTTAAATGTTAAATATGTGCATTCGGTCGTACAACATGTGCCTTACATGTGTGGAAGCAATGCTTAAATATTTGCATCGTTACACAAATGTATGCGTATGTATGATGAGGTGAAAGCATGTGCAAATATGTGAGGGTACATTCAAAAGTTAGGAAAATGTGTAGTTCAAATGCTTTTTTGGCACTTAGGTTATAGAGAAACTGCTGAAGATCATTATGAGAATAGTCTTGGAGGATATCTACGGGCCTGCTATTCTCTCCTCAATCGCTTTTTTTCATTGACAAGAGCATTAATTTGTGTTGATGCTGTTACTGTTTAGCATTTGGTACTTCTGTGAAGATAGCTCAAAATCTTCGGCCCAGCTTTTTGTTCAATTCGCCGCAAAATATATCTACATTTTGAATTCGCTGCAAATATCAATTGCTATCAATGTTCTTCATACCTTAAATCGAGTTTGGAGTGAAATACTCGGCTCAGCAAAATTTGCTTTTTTTTTAGTAAAAAACAAAAACAGAAAAGATAGAAGATGAAAGTTCCTATTCAACTTTGGTTTTAGGCTAAGTTTTGGAGTGTGGAATTCTGACTTTGAGTAAAAATTTCAGTGCCAAGGACGATAGACAGGGGCCAATCGATTTTCAACATGAAGATCGATTTTCAGGCAAAAATTCAGGATGAGAACTTTTTGTCTTCCATCCTTTTTTTGTTTTTTACTAAAAAAAAACGAATTTCGCTGAGCAAAGTGACAAATTGAGCATATAAATTAAATTTTTAATATTGCACTTTTATTAAATAAAACAAAAAAAAAATGACATGCCCTCAAATGTCATCTCAGCCCTTGAAAAGACTTTGACCGAACTTCTAATGATCAATTGTGTTGTGTGTGATGTGAAATGTTTGCACACAAATGATCGAAATCTGGAACTACATGTTTTCCGCCGACTCCGGACGGCTTATGTTCTCAAAAAGCTTTCCATGTCCGTTTATACTCTCTGAAGTTTGCCATTGTTTGCAGAGAGATGACGGCCGAACAGAAAAATTAATTCAATTGAAAAAACGTTATGTGTCAGATGAATGATTCGAACATGGGTTCTCTGGCGTAAGAGTCACACACTCTACCCACTACGCTACGGCCGCCACTGTTATTAAATACCTCATTTTGTATTTGCGGCGAATTCAATATTCAGTTATATTTTGTGGCGAGCTGAACAAAAAGTTGGGCTGAAGATTTTGGGCCATCTTCACAGAAGTTCTTTTTTTCCAGTTTATTCTTCTTGGTCTTGCCACAACAATAAAAAGAGCACCAAATTGGAATTTAAATACTTTCGCTAAATACTTATAACTCCAGTTCTTATCCATAGATTTTCTTTGTAATTTCTTTGTTTTCTTTATGAAAGAAAAAGTTTTTCGATTGTTTGCGATTATTAAAAAAAACGATTAAAATTAAATTTTTTTATAAATATTTTGTTTCATCACACTAGGTGCCGCCCATATATATGCGCAAAAGTCTAGTTTTAAATTATTACTTCACACTGCTAAAAACAATACATATATAGTACACCGATAGGTAAAATTTTACCTTCCCACCTTTAGCATTAAGATTAAAATATAATAATTTGCACGTACTCATTAGAAAGTATTAAATTTTTTATAAAACTTATAATTTATTTTAAATTTATATATTTAAATCATGACATTCAATTGAAAGCATCGGAAATCTTAAGAATATAGTCAATCGAGTTTTTTTGAAGTACAGCCGTGGCATACTGTTTGAGGTGCGTTGCTTGTATGCGATAGAACGCAGGTTCAAAACCCATCTGGCACAGAATGTTTATTCAATTGAATTAATTCTTCTGTTCGGCCGTCACCTCTCTGCAGACAATGGCCATTTCAGTTTAATTTCGAGTTTTGTTGAATATTATGAAGATTTATGTGACTATTGGTGATTACTAATTGGTTAAAAAAATTATCAACAATGACTTAAAATATAAAAAATTTATTTGAAAAGAATATCCTCAATGAGTTTGAATAAAACAAACTGCTTTCAGAATTTGGAGTACTCAATTAATGGAATATTTTCAAGCAATCGAACCAACCAACATTAAAAACCAACAATAAAAAGATTATGTCTCGAAAATCGAGCGTTAGAAATCGCATTTTAATGCAATTATCAAGCTTATAAAAGTGTTTGGCTAAAGACTTGTGTTGTTCAACACTTTTTTATATATATGTGTGTAAAATTAGTTATTTTTATACGGTTCGTCGTTTTATTTTTAAATAATAATTATTATGTATACTTTTACACTCAAAGGATTAAATTTGCTGTAATGTCCTGAAAATATATGTGCAATTCTGTGTTTAAATATTACAAAACAAAAAAATAATATATTCTCAAAATTTTTACTCACAGAATTTATTAATCCACCCTCGTTTGTGTCGAATGCAAATACTGTGCTTTGCAGTCTGCTGAATTATTAAAAGCAAAATTCAGCGACAGCACCTTCAGTTGAAACACTTTCATTCCTTGCTGGTGCTATTTGCAGCACTAACTCTGCCTTCCCACCCTCAAACCCACCCACTCCCTTTTAACCAGCTGCCATAACTTTAGTTACAATTACAGTCACCTGTTGACTTGCTTGTTTATGGAAATTCTGTGAAAAACAGTTAGCTAAGAGCTAAACGTTTACTAGTTACTCCTGGCACCGCAGGCAGCTAAAGCAAATCTCTGTGATTATCAGAAATGCAACAAAGCGTAGAAAGTCAAAACAAACAACAACAAAAAAAGAACTCACTTCACTCATAATTAAAGCTTTCAAAAGCTATTTTTAAACCATTAAACCAAATTAATTCATGCTGTTGCTGCTGCTGCTTTTTATCTGCAATGTTAAGGCCAACTTATATTTTTTTTTTTTTAATGGAAAAAATAAAATCACAAAAATACCAAAATGAGTCCACAGACAATTTTCAAGCTGATATCTTAAACGTTTAACGTTATGGGCAATAATGTGCACATCATTGTAGTTGACTAGCTCAACGTTTTCGCTTTCTTGACAACCACGCAACAAGTTAAGCCTGCCTAATTAATTTACGGTTACCTTTTATCGGCCGTTTGTGGCCTACTTTTTGATTGAATTTGTTTTATCGCATATTTAGTCTGAGCACAATTAAATTATAAACAAACACAAGCGCCACACATTAGCGCATTAGCCAAGTTTACAATATTGGTTAATGAAGGCCAGAAGCTTCTGCATGATTCGATGTGACTGCAACATTTAGCACATATTCCATGGGTCGTCAATGTTTATATTAAAAATTATTTTTTTTTTTTAATTTTTCGATAATTTGTTTCCTTTTCACACACTGTGTTATTGTTTTCGTCGTGCTCTATGCCAACTATTTATAAAAAATATTTGTTTGTTTGACTTCTTATTCAATTAGTTTTGCTATAGTTCATAATCTTAAGCATGAATTTATTTATAGTATTTCCAACACAGCGGTACACTTTGTGGCCACACAAGTAATCAAAATATAAACCACAAAAAAACAAATTAAATCAATTTGTTTGAGTTAGTTTACGTTTGCAATCTTTGTCTGTGTGTTGCTATATTTTTATGTACATATATGTTTGAAAAATTATTATGATACGCAGTAAGAAGACGAAAGCAACGTTTCCATTTTTAGACAAATTATTTTTTATTGATTTTTTTACAATTTCTTTACTGGTGTACTATTAAAATGTTATATTTAAATATTAAAGTTCAATTAAAAAAAAAAAAGGATTATTTCAAGCAAAAGCTAAAAGCCATTTCAGTTTTTAAAAGCAATTTGAACCAGCTTCTTATGATGAATTGTGCTGTGTGTGATATTAAATGTTTGATTTTATCTACCGTGAACAGAGGAGAGCCAAATAAAATGTGTTGTTTTTTTAGAGGCATTGAACTTTTTTAAATAAGATTCAATATTTTGACTATATTAGTTTGCAAATTTTAAGGCATTTAGTGTTTGAACACAATTTTGAGCATATGGCCACCGCGATTATATCTTATGAAGACTATTCTGTCGGCTAAATTTTTTAACATTTTTTTCTAGCATAGCCAGCCACCTTATCTCACCAATAACGTTGGTTGGTTTCCAATTGATCAGTTGTAGATGGTTGTAGTTGTAGTTGTAGCAGTTGAAAAAATAGTCTAGCGAAGTCAAATTCAAACCAAAAGTTCGTTTATTGACCAGTCATGCTGGAACCATTTAGCACTTAGAAGATTGACATTGACGTGGGAAACCAAAATAGCCCGAATCATTTGCCTGTAGCACTCACCAATGATGATAACGTTGGCTGCATGATTAGGGTTGAAAAATGTTGGACTAATTATGCATTTAGCATATAATCCACACCATATAGTAACTTATTGGGAATGTAAGGCAGCTTGAATAGTCTCTTTAGGATTGTTTTCACTCCAAATATGGCAATTTTACTTTTTTATGTAGCCGTTAAGCTAGAATTGTGCCTCATCGCTGAAGGTGATTTAACAGTAAAAAATGCGGCTTCTTCCAATTGATTCCAACTGATGGCTTCAATTTCTGCACCAATTAAATTTTTTTACGGGTGCAGGCCAAGGTCTTTCCTCAAAATGTTCCACTTAGGGGCCGGGCAGAGGCCGAGTTATTAAGAAAGGCATACACCAAGAAAAAAAGCAATAGGTAAATCACCTAAGTCGGCTTGGGTAAAGAGAATTGTATGGGAACTATAAACTTATGCTTATTCACCTAAGCAATTTATTTATTTATTTATTCATTTATTTAAAGAAACATAATTATAAATAATTATATTACTAATTATAGGCAACTAGCAACATAGGCTATCGGCCCAAGCAATTTATTGTTTAATACATTGCTTTGAAAGCTCATACTTCGATAAATTGCCAAATCGCAAACCGCCTTGCTACTACTCGCTGACATAACTGCAGTTATGTTAACAGATGCTGTATTAACAGATGCAGTATGTCGCAGTTTTCTATTGATAGCCATACAACAAAAATCTTATAAATTATTGTGTATGCTGCAGCATAGCTTCAGTTGTAATTAATATTGAATAAATCACTCCGCGTAACGAAGGAGTTTGGCTCAATGCGTAGTGAAGTGACTTCATACACAGTGGTATCGGTTGGTTGTGGGTTCGAATCTAAACGGCATGCGAAGATAAAATTTTTGTATTTGATATTGAAATTAATTTAATTTAATGTTCTTGTTATAATAGACGTCAAGCAGCAAGAAAAGCCGAGAAGTCATTAATTTCTAAGAAAAAAACGGTGTTGATAAAAGAAAAATTTGTGTTGTTGCTGATTTCAGTCAAGAACGAGAGGCGGCGGCAGCTTCAAAAAAAAGGAAAATAAAAAAAAAACCAAAACCCTAAAAAGTTTTATCTTTGAAATTAAATTTTTTTAAAAAAGTAGTGCATAAAAAATTATCAAATACGTGGTTAATTTATCACCCAAATAAAAATTGGCAAGTCAACATGTAAAACTTAGACGTTTTGATGAAGTCTCCTTCAGACTCCCAAGGCCATTGTTCCCACCACTGTTTCCCACTGTTAAAGCCATTTTATAAATTATACTAGGTTTTTTTTCAGTTTAACATAAGCTTTTTCTCAGTGTAGAATCTTGTTTATAAAATTGTTTTTCGTCGGTTAGAAAATTTCGTCTCTCATTTTAGGACAGTGATGTTATTTTGAAATTGCTAAAAATCCAACTTTATCAACTCAAAAATAGACTGCGACACTGCAAAAAGGATAAAATTCGTCCAAATTTCATCATCATCAAATCATCACACAGTGAAATAACCATTTTTGACAAATGAATTATCAAACTTGTATTATTTAGAAGTCAGACGTCAATGTGTAAGAAACTGCAAAAATAGCTGTACAAAATCCCAAAAAGTTTGATTTTTATTTATGGTAAAAATTTACACAATTGTACAAAAAATTCCAACAAATCAAAAATTTTCTTAAAAGAAGAGACCCACACATTTTAAATGGTACTCGGAAAGTCAGAATAAAGACAACTCATGAAGTAAGACTTTTTCGCATAGAAACGTGGATATTTTTAAAGTTAAATATCTATTTTGTTTGAAGGTATATATTGATGATTTAAAAAAAAAACGTAATAAAGTAAGAACATTAAAAAAATAAACCAAATGGCCATTTCAGCCCTTGAAAGGACTTTGACCGAGCTTCTTATGATCATTTGTGTTGTGCGTGTTGTGAAATGTTTGAACACAAATGATCTAGAACTGGACTACAAGTTTTATGCCGACTCCGAACGGCTTATGTTCTCAAAAAGCTTTTCATTGTCATGGCAGTTCTTACTCTCTGAGGTTTGCCATTGTCTGCAGAGAGGTGACGGCTGAACAGAAATATGAATTCAATTAAAAAGGACTCAGTTTCGATAGTATCGTAAGTGTGGACGTAGAATTTTTGTTTGATATATTTGTTGATGAACTTGTTGCTCTTGTTAATTTTAATGTTGGTTAAAAATAAATATAATTCAATATTTTGTTTAATAAATTGAAATAAATATTTTGGAACAATATGAATTTATTATTTTTTGCCTGCAGTAAAGAACTTATATATATATTAAATTTCATTGAAAATTTAAATTTGAACAAGCAAAATATATTTTTGATATGTATTTATAAAATTAGTTCAATAATTTCGAATTTATTATATTTTAAAAATAAATTAAGTTTATAATAGCATAACTACCAAGCCAGTCTCCAATCTGCGTATATGTAAACCTTCATTGTAGTAATATAATTTTTTGTAGTATGTACGTATTATTTATTGTATAAATCTTGCTGAAGATTAACAAGAACAATAACAAACTAAAAAACGAAAGATATATATGTATGCAAATATTTCATACACACGTATTAAAAACAACAACACAAGCAGTTACTGAACAATATTCGTAAAACGATTCTTGATTTATATAATGGTTTGTATGTAGTAGCGCTGCGTTTTTGAAATACCAAATATAAGCTATTATAATATAATATGCATGGCTTCTTCGTATTGCGACGTCCTCTTTTCTGTGTGCATTATGTGGACAAAGCGACGCTACCGTAGCTGTTCGGAGTCTGCCAGCAGACTGAAAGCATTTAAGCGTCGCAAACATTTATATACGTATGCATTGATTGTAAAGCTCTGAGGAATTCATAAAATGATTTTTTTCAACAAACAAGACGATGTTGCGTTCGAGATTTCGCAACGAACTAAGCAACAAGCATAAGAACGTCAGCAGTAACTGGATCATCCATGCATTTTTCTCATATAAAAATGTTAAATGTCTCTTCCATGGTATAATGATTTACAAGGTAGGAGTGACAGTTCTGTTGGCGATTTGAAGTTTGTCAAAAACACATTGAAAAGAGAAAACGAAGAAGCAGCAAAACAGATGACAAATTAAACTTTGTATTGATTTGATAAAAAAAGGTAGTTGTCAAGGCTACCTTGTAAATTATTGTATCATGCTCTCTTATTTTCTTTTGCTATCTTGTGGCTTTATTAGAGAAGTGATAAAATCCAAAATTATATATTCGTTTTATTGACGATATAACTAATATTTGGCATAAATTTTATCTTTGTACGATGAATATAAAGGCTGTATGTATTCCTAAAGTGTCCCCCAAAAAACGTTAGCATGACCTTGAAAAAATTTGTGAAACACCCCATACAAACCGCGCTGTAAGACGTAATTCAACACTCAAAACTTCTGTGTAAGGTGGGAATTGAACCGAACCCTGGTGTATGGCGTATGGGCCACGCACTCTACCCACTGCACCACGGCCTCCAACAAGTTAGAACATTATGAGAATTTAAAAGTGTGTTTGGCGCAACTTAACGCGCAACTATAGATATATTGATTGCACGAAAGAAATTCATATTTTAGATCAGACATGCTCATCCAGTAGCTCATCTTGCTCGCGTTACCCGCCATACAGTTTTTTTTTCTATCATGAGCTTTGTCTTTGCGCTTATGCGAAAGCAAAACCACGTTAAAAACAACAACACAGTCTGCAAAAAAAAATGCAACTAACAGCAGCACAAGCCGCTGTTGGCGATTATCTAATTTTGAACGCGTAAACAACAACAAACAATTCTTGCTAATTATCCCTTGCTTGTGTGTTAATGCACACGGTATTTGTTTTTGTGTTTTTACTTTTGTTTTTTTTTTCATTGCCAAAAGTTACGATGCGCAATATCTTTTGTTTGATTTTGCTTTTTAAAAATCCTTTGCACTTTTGTAAAACTACGTGAGCTCCACTGTTTTAGATGCTAGTTGTCAAACCAAAACTATTTCTTTGGACTAAATCACTCTTATATGATAAAATATGAAGTTTCTGCCGAGTTCTTGATTTCCTCAAATGATGATTTTCTCAAATTTTTGAATTTGGAGATTCAGTAAGCACCTTCAGCCTAGCATATGTATCTTCTTTGTTCCATCATTAGTATGGAGGTCCAAAATAAGCCAATATTGATGGGATAATTCCCATAAATATTAAATATTTTGGCAACCCTAATTTTTGGAAATTTCCAAGGATAACAATTTGGAGGTGGGAAAAACACCAAAATTTTTGGAATTTGGTTTTGTTTTCGTATTAGTTTTGGAAATTTAAAATTTTTAATTCAATTTTTATTAATATCAATTTTTGTGCCAAGTTTCATTGATTTATCTCCAGTGTTGTTCCAGGTATTTAGCTTACTGCATTAGGTTAGGTTGAAGCGGCTGTGTACCCTGAGACACACTTAGGCCAATAAGGCCCATTGTGATACCATGGGTTAATTTCCCTCTCTATTTAAACCAGTTTGAGCTGTTGACAAAGCCAAGGATTCGATAGACCGAAGTTTCTGAGAGATCATCGAGATCTCTATAGAACCATTTACCTAAGTGAAGGTGGCGATTTTTAGCTAGCGCTGGGCAAGTACAGAGAAGATGTTTTGTAGATTCCTCCTCCTCCTCATTTCTGCAGCTTCTACAGAAGTCGTTGTGGAGGATGTTCAATCTTCGTGCATGATTACCTATTAAACAGTGTCCTGTTAAGACACCTATCGTAGTACTGATTTGATCCCTTCTCAGAGCGATCAGTTATTTTGAGCGTTTTAGGGTGATTTTTGGCCAAACCTGACGCGCTGTATGACAAGTGCTACCCGTTGACCATCTATCGTTGGCTTTGTTTAGGGATAGCTCATTTGTGAGTAGTTTACATGTGGTGAGGGATATACCAATACTTTCTTCTCTCATCGAGAGTTGTTTGGTTGTTCCGGTGCGACCGAGTTCATCTGCTTTGCAGTTTCCTAGAAAGTCTCTATGTATCCAGAAAGTCTCTAGGAATCCAGCATAGGTGTATTTTGAGCTGCTCTGCCATCTCATTTAGGGATCTGCGGCAGCGAATTACTGTTTTAGATGTTATTTCAACAGATTCTAGGGCTTTCAAGGCATTCATCTGCATTCATCTGAAGCCAAGTTACTGCTTCATGTATTGCGACTACTTCCGCTTGGAAGACACTGCAATGGTCGGGGAGCCTGAAGGCTAGATTAATGTTCAATGTATCAGAGTAGACTCCTCCTCCCACCCTGCCATCTAGTTTTGATCCATCTGTGTAGATTCTGATGACATTGGTTGGGGGACGGTTTCCACTCGCCCACTCATCGCGGGAGGGGATGGATACATCAAATTTCCTGTCAAAGAAAAGTTTTTGTGTGATGTAGTCTACGGATTTGGGTATCGGAGGAAGGAACTTCCTAATGCTAGAGTGTCCTGGATTTCCCCTTTCTCCATTGAGAGGTTCTCTTCAGTCTGGAAAATAAAGGTGGCAGAAGTTCACAAAAGGTACAAAATTTGAAGAAGAAGCAGTTTTTTGATTACAATATAGATCTGTTTTGAAGTATATTACTCCAGAAATATTTAGAAAAGGTTGGAAAATCAGCTATTTTTTATCAAGAATATCTCACATATTATTGTAGATATTTTTTTTTTTTCTTTTTCTATTGGATGACAGAATTCTTATTTTCTGTTAGGCGGCTGATTTTGACGTAATTTGCGATACGTTGAAAATGTCGAGATATTATGTTGATTCTGTGGCATTTATGTTTATCTCGCTCATTATTGGAATTATTCTTATTAATTGGCCATGTATTCATCTGTGCTCTTATTCAAAAATTCAAAAGATATGAATTTTGTGCTCTACAATTTACATATCTTTCCACACTTTTAAGCTAAGATTAACATTTTTGTAGTAATTTTCGAGAAACTGAAAAGTGATACTTTAAAGTGCCCGCAGCACCAAAGCTCATTTGGTAGAAAAGGACAGACTTCAAATGTATTAATTTTAGTCGTTATGCAGGGATAAAAACGATTCCAGCTATTATTCTCATTAAGCAATTTCCAGCAATTATTTCTAAGTAAAATTTTATTTCAATGGCATATTTTTGTTGTTTGCCTTTTTTAAATACTGTTATTCTGACCAAAAATATCTCAATGAATTTTCAAACTTAACTCAAAAGAGCATCTTTTCAAGTTGAAAATTTATGAAACAATGCAAAGTTTTATTTTCTTTAACTCTTAACTTGTAAAAAATTTTGCTTTGAGACCTCGGATAACGCAATCATTTCATAGAAGAAAATTATTATAAAAGCCGGTGGTGTCTATTCACACTAGTGGCAAATTGCATTTTTTAAAAAATAATCATGACGTTCAATGGACTGCCTGGATGAACAAAAAATTAAAGATTTCCCTCAGTTATAATTATCTCTATGGGTGGCCTACAAATAATAAAACACATTCACATTTGTGCAAAGTTGCATTTTTTAAAAAATAATCATTACGTTCTATCCGTAAGTGAACAAAAAATAAAAGATTTGCCTGAGTTATAATTACCGCTATGGGCAATTTTATAGTATTTTGGGAATGAAACTTAAAATCCACAGTTGTATTACTAAATTAAAAGTATCTTTAGTAAATTAAAGTTATATAAAAAGGAAAATACGCCCATTACTCCCAAGGAACAAGAATTCGAAACTGATAATGTATTTTTTTAGAGTTAATTGAAGAAAAAACTTTTAAAGCTCTTTCTTACGAGTGATGAAAAAACAAACTGCATCATTAGCGATTTGTCTCATGGCAACCGCATCGTGTTAAAATTTAAGTTAGTAAAACTTGGAGCATTTGTTATAAGCTAGCAAATTCTCATTTGACAGAATAAATTAAATTCGTTCAATAATAAGAGTAAATTCTATAGATTCTTTTATAAACTCACGCAAAACTCGAAACTTTTGTTTATTTTTTCAATAAGATTGGCATGTAAAGTGGAAAACAAAACTCTTGTTAGCAATTTATTAAAAAAAAAAAAACACACATTGACGAGTCATTCAATATTGATGACTGTAAAACAAACACCTGTGAAAACAGCTGCAAGTTCTAAATAAACACATGTTAGTTTATTTTATATGGTATTGCTTGTAATAGTTTTGCTGTACCCGGAAAATGTAACTAAAATCATTAATAAGTGCATTTAATGTAATAAAAACCAAAAAATGAGATCGAAAATAAAAAAGTATTGGCTTCAAAACAATCTTGTTCTTTGAATATAACAAAGACTTGACAACAATTTTCATTCTTTGTTATAAGCTTTAAATTTTATTGATGCTTTTAATATGCAGTTTTTGTGTGGAAGATAATGCGGCCCATACACGCAGTAACCAAAGCAAAGCTGGAAGTGTAACCTGGAAGTTTTTGACGTTTATCAGAATGAAGTCACAGCGTGTGTGTCGAAGTTGCGCAACTCATTGGCAGTTGCAATTCAGGTTACGCCAATATTAATATCATTTAATATTTTGGTCGCAGGCAAGCCTGGTAACTGCAACCATCGCAGTGTGTGTGGCAAAACTTATGAAAATAACGCTTTCAAGTTACATTTTCAGCTTTGTTTTGGTTGCAGCATATATGGGCCGCATAAGGATCGCGAAAAAACAAAACCCATAAAAATAAATCTCCTAAAACTTCATATGTAGCTATAAAATACATTAATTGCAATATATGTATAAAATTTCTATCAAAATCTCACGATGTGGCACGAAAAAATGGAAAAATATAATTTACGCACCAAAATAGGTTTTATTGTATAGACCACACAAAAAAATAAATCATATATTAAAAGTCGCACAGAATAAACTCACAACAAACTCATAAAATTTCAACAAAGAAATTTTAGAATATATTCACCTCTGATTTGCGTATTTCTTTGCTGATGTTATTATACTTCATTTCGTTGAATTCTATTATGAAAAATGTATAATAATTAATTTTAGGTGTAAAACATAAATAAAAAACGTTAAGGGAAACATAATGTCTAAACGAAAAAAAGTAAGCCATCAAAGCAAAAGCAAACATTTTTTAATGCTAAACAATGGCTCAGCTCTTCAAGCGTATATAATAAGGTTATTTACATTATACGGAAAAAAATCTTTTTTTTTTTCTCAATAACTAATAAAATCTCAAAATATATAGTATTTTTAAACGCACTTTCTAATTTAAAATAAAATGTTTTATTCAAATATTAATTGAAACGGAAGCAGATATTTATTATAAGTCAAACTCGCTATGATTGCAATCACTAATTTCTTTACTAGATACTTCATAAAAGCTTGACAGATACTTCACAGTCATTGAAGTGCTTTGTAGATAAATATCTACACGAGTAACTCATGTTCGCAATGTTTCTGCAGCTGTTTGTTTGAATTAGCCGAGTGCAGCAGCAGCAATAGATTGATAGTAAGAGAAAAAAAAATTGCTTCTATTATTGTTGCTGTTATTTCTCTACATATGATAGCAAGTGTTACGCTCATTGTTATTGCTATGTTTTGTTATCGCTTCATACATTTTCTTTATAAATTTTAATCTATTATTTAATTTCCACGCTCTGATGTAGTTCTATTATTTACCTCCGGGCAAAATTATTGTTGGTATTTGTTCATGAAAGTGTGTTGGATTGCATGTGTGTGTGTATGTATAATAATGTGTGCTGTTTTATGTTAGTTTTAAACAATTTTTTTGTTGTAATTGTTTTGCATGTGCTTGCTTTGATATGAAGACCAAGTTTAAGGTTGCAGTTGCAATTGTTTTTTAAAAAATGAATGAATTGCGGAAAACATTTAAAAGTTAACTCAGAACCAATTAAGTGAAAGTTCTGGAAACAACTTTCCTATTAATTGCTCCATTCTAATTAAGTGTTAAAAAGATTTTAATTTTCAAATTGTTTTTAAGGTTGAGGTTTTACTGCATATACATTTTAGAGAAGTATATTTTTTTATGAAAACAAATATTTTTGATGTTGTGGTAAATTTTGCTAGTTAATTATATTTCATAAAAATGGTTTTAACAAAATAGTAATTCGTAGAAACAACAATAAGACTGAAAAAGATGAACATACAATTGATGACTAAATTTTGTTGAACTGCAATGTGCTTAAATAAAATAACGTAACACAACAACACAATACAACACAAGACAACACAATACAACACAACACAATCTAACTAAACACAACATAACACAACACAACATAACATAACATAACATAACATAACAAAACATAACATAACATAACATAACATAACATGACATAACATAACATAACATAACATAACATAACATAACATAACATAACATAACATAACATAACATAACATAACATAACATAACATAACATAACATAACATAACATAACATAACATAACATAACATAACATAACATAACATAACATAACATAACATAACATAACATAACATAACATAACATAACATAACATAACATAACATAACATAACATAACATAACATAACATAACATAACATAACATAACATAACATAACATAACATAACATAACATAACATAACATAACATAACATAACATAACATAACATAACATAACATAACATAACATAACATAACATAACATAACATAACATAACATAACATAACATAACATAACATAACATAACATAACATAACATAACATAACATAACATAACATAACATAACATAACATAACATAACATAACATAACATAACATAACATAACATAACATAACATAACATAACATAACATAACATAACATAACATAACATAACATAACATAACATAACATAACATAACATAACATAACATAACATAACATAACATAACATAACATAACATAATATAACATAACATAACATAACATAACATAACATAACATAACATAACATAACATAACATAATATAACATAACATAACATAACATAACATAACACATAACACATAACATAACATAACATAACATAACATAACATAACATAACATAACATAACATAACATAACATAACATAACATAACATAACATAACATAACATAACATAACATAACATAACATAACATAACATAACATAACATAACATAACATAACATAACATAACATAACATAACATAACATAACATAACATAACATAACATAACATAACATAACATAACATAACATAACATAACATAACATAACATAACATAACATAACATAACATAACATAACATAACATAACATAACATAACATAACATAACATAACATAACATAACATAACATAACATAACATAACATAACATAACATAACATAACATAACATAACATAACATAACATAACATAACATAACATAACATAACATAACATAACATAACATAACATAACATAACATAACATAACATAACATAACATAACATAACATAACATAACATAACATAACATAACATAACATAACATAACATAACATAACATAACATAACATAACATAACATAACATAACATAACATAACATAACATAACATAACATAACATAACATAACATAACATAACATAACATAACATAATATAACATAACATAACATAACATAACATAACATAACATAACATAACATAACATAATATAACATAACATAACATAGCATAACATAGCATAACATAGCATAAGATAACATAACATAACATAACATAACATAACATAACATAACATAACATAACATAACATAACATAACATAACATAACATAACATAGCATAACATAGCATAACATAACATAACATTACATAACATAATATTTAAAAATCAAAAACATTTTCTTGAGGCTTGGTTTTTTGGAATTCTTTAAAACATAAAATTTTAAAAATTTAAAATATACATTTTTAAGAATCACATTTATGAGCTTAATGCCAAAATATTCATAAAGTAGCAGGTCGTCATCACCAGCAGACTAGACAGCTGTTTCGTTGATCGTTATACAAACTCATCAGTAATCTTTTGTGGCTTCTGGAGTCCATTAATCTTGACAATCTAATAGACACAACTTCTGCTAAACCAAAGCGGAATTGTAGTTACATATCATATGTGCGTTTCGATTTAAAAGCAATGTTTTTCTACTTTTTTGCACAAAGCTAATCTTCGAAAAACTGATTACATTAACTCTGCAAAGATTTGTTGTTGCTCTCATTGTTAACTTCTTTTCACGATTCCATCTTTGGCACCGCTTTAAGTTATACATACATATTATGCATTAAAATACTGTCGTGTATAAGATTTCAAATTGCTTTAAGCAAATTTTTCATTTCCGGCTTTAGCATGTTATACCGTTCTAACGTAATTGGCAACATTAATCACTACCTTTACCTAATCGCGCCTTCTATTTAACTAAAGCCAATTATCTACGCCTTTATCCATACCTTCAACAGTCGCTTACATTAATAAATTATTTAAATTATGCTGAAAATAATTTGCTAAAATAATTTTTGTATTTTCAGAAAAGCAATAAAAACCTCAACAATGGTAACAAAAACAGCAGCAACAATAGAAACAACAACATGATAAACTAAAACACATAAATAGTTATAATTGGATTTGTAAGTTACAACCATATCTGCCTTACCTACAACTAATTGCTGGCCATTAATCATAATTTATGACGTCCTATATGAATAAATAGCCAAAATAAAACTTAAACCGAAGTTAGCTTAACTGAAACAAACATTTAAAAGAGTATTATTTGTACAAAAGTAGATGAATGTATTTATGCGTATACATTAGTATATGTCATTAAAAGTGTGTGTTTGTCCTTTACGAAAATTTATGACTAGAACTAAGCATTGTCAAAAAATAACGCGACATTAAATTTCAGCGTACAGGCTGATCCTTTTAGAGGATTCAGCCACGAAATAACTTTGACTGCTCGTTTGAATATTAATTACAGAAAGCTTTCATTACGATAAGGCTGAAATAAGCTCCCAACTACAAAAGAACAGGAATGTGTTCGTATACAAGTATGTGTGTGTGTGTGTGTGTGTGTAGATATTTTGCCAAAATCTGCACTTGTCGCATCACACCGCAAGCCATTAAGACTTTGATGATACTTGGCGCACCTGATGCTCACTTTGTCAACGTTATCATTAGGTGCCCGGATATGGCTGCAGGTAGATATTTCTATGCATGTGCGAGTGTGTGTTGTTGTGTGTATACGTATGAATTTTATGTTTGTTTGCTTAGCTGGAAGTGAAAATGATGAACATTCTAATTATGAAAGCTTTACGAGTATATGCTGTGTGGTTTTATTCTTGCGTGCTTGTTACTATTACTCGCTCTTAATGCTCATCTCAGTGCTTAGGGTGTGTGTATGTGACTTTTAGGTAAACCACTAAAGCGAAAATCTTTTTATAATTTTGGCATTTTTATGCAGCCTTAAGCGTTTTCTCTGCTTGTATTCAGCCAACATAAATACTCGTAAATCTCCCTAAGGCCAGATTCTGCCAGATTATTTGTCATCATTAATAATTTCGTTATCTACTTAGCGTGGATCGCATTTTGTGATAGTGCAGCGCATGTTGTTGATGGATGCTCGCTATTTTTCATATTAACACACATCAAAGCTAAACTAATTCCTAGCTCGGAACATAAGTGGATGGTTCCTCATATCTATGAAGTGACTGAAAGATAGATAACATAACATAACTCAACATTGAGGAAAGAACGACATTTGTTATGTTTTTCATAGAACGCTTGATATTGAAGGGGCTCAAAAAATTAAACAGAGTAAAAGTTGGTCAAGGCTGTTGGTAAGTAAAATATTTCAAAATTATAAAAGTAAATATACTTTTTAAGATGAGCCGATAGTGCAAAATAAATTGGAAGAAATATACTAGGAAATGTATTAATAAATGTATTAGTTTATTTCTTCCAATTTATTTTGCACCGTCTTCTCAGCTTAAAAACTAATTTCTCTTTGTTCTTTTTTTTCTATCGTTGGACATTTCTCCAAAGTACAAAGGTTGGGAATATTTTTAATGAAGGCCCAATTACATCTTTCCTCACGGTTATTGTTTATCGTTACTTGTCAAGGATCACCCTAGAAGTGCATTAGTAAAAAACGAAAATGGCAATTTCAGACCTTGAAAGGACTTTGACCGAGCTTCTTATGAACAATTGTGTTGTGTGTGTTGTGAAATGTTTGAACACAAATGATCGAGAACTGGACCTACCAGCTTTATGCCGAAAAGAAGCTTTTCATGGCAGTTTTTAACTCTCTGTGGCTGCAGAGAGGTGACGGCCGAACAGAAAAATTAATTCAATTGAAAAATCTTTCTGTGTCAAATGCAGGATTCGAACCTGTGTTGTCTGGCGTATGAGCCACTCAATCTACCCACTACGCCACGGCCACGGACAGAAGTGCATTAGTAAGGTGAGATAAAACCTAAAATAGTTTTGGTTAAATCAGAAATTCTACCTGCCTTTGATCCCAATTTGACGGTTTCATTATATTTTTAAGCTAATTATGATTAATTTGCACAAACAAGCCCAACTTTTATTTTTTATTTGTGCCGTACACGTCTTATACAGGGAGTCCCGCAACTGAGTGCAACTAATTACAAAGGTGAAAGCTTATGCCGAGCTGAGCAAAAAATCATACCGGAGGGAGAGTCTATTTTCACATTCTTAGGAGCTATAGGGTCAATTAATATTTCACGACTTTGATTCAGGTTATTATTTGTAGGAGAAAAGCTAACTTACAAAAAACTTATTTTGATAACTTATTGCAAAGGCAATGAAATTGCCTTTCCAACGGTCTGCAAAGAACCATCCTTTCTACTTGTACAAACAGATAAAATAAGTAAGAACTTGACATTATTGGTACAAATACAACAACAAGTACAGCTTAACTTCCCAGTAGGCATTGGCAGGTGTTCGAAGCGCTACTAGCAGGCCTAGAAATGTATGTCGGAGGCCTACCCTATTCGTAGCCAAGCGTAGAAAATTGTTCATGCCTTCCGCTCTCCTTCTAAAGAGGCATACTAGAAGCACTTTTTTTAGAATGGCTAATAAGACAAATTGAAAAAAATGTCTCTCGCTCTCAATTTTTTTCGGTACGCAACAAGCATAAGAATCAAGTTTAAAGCTTCAAGCAGCGTGGACCTTTTAGCATGAAGTCTCAACGCCAACTGATTGAAATAACTTCTTGTCGGTGTTTATATATGTGAGACACGAGAGCGAGTTCGTAAACGAGTCTGTGGCACGCGAGCCACTACGCGCCCTTCTTTAAGCCATACTTAAGGAGTGTTTCTAGCAGGCCTCTTTAGAGCAGGGAGTGTGCAAGGCATGAAAAATATTCCCATTTCATATAAAAAAGGAAATGGGCTTGTTTACGAGTAGGGTAGGCCTCCGTCATCCATGAAGGCCTGCTAGTAGCGTGTTGAACACCTGCCAATACCTACTGGAAAGTAGAACCAGTTTTTGTAGGAAATTTATAACTGTTGTACTGCCTTAGCTAGCAAAAAACCAGGCCTTATAGAAGCACTCGCCAGAGCAGCAAGGAAGTCATGTGTCTTGCCGCCAAAAGTAGCACTAAATGCATGCCTTCGTTCAAACAAGCCTAGCCTTATTGGGTTATGCTTAAATGTTTTGGATAGAGCAGAGAGTGAAGCATCTCCTTCTCTGGCTCTCATTGTAGTGTAAGCGCCTTTGTTCTCTTTATCGGCTCCACTAAGCAGAGTAACTGTTTTAACTCTTTTTTAAATGTATATATCGATTCAAAATGGATATTCCAGATAGTTCTCTTTGTGTTAATCTCGTGAATTTTACTTTTTTTATGCTACTAAAATCAAGTAATGGTGTAAAGGCTATGGATTCTGTGAATCGATAGCTTAATGTAAGGTACTTGTGCCACATTTATTAAATTTTAATTAATTTATGTTTAATTTAATTAAGTTGACGACAAAAATGCCTTAGTAATGTTTATTTTTTTTTATGAAATAAATTTACAACTTGAATGCACTGAACTTATATAAAGTGACTCCTGTATTGTTTTATTGAAATAATTCGCTCTTTATTCTTTATGCTTTTGACGTCACATATCTAAATGTTCCAAGTAGCGATAAGAATATTACCGATAGATCTGTTTGTTGCATATGTTCACAAACTAGTATTCTTGATGCTTGATAATTTTACTCTCTCATGTTATGTAAAAGAGAAATACTCCATGCATACTCAATGCTTAGAGAGCGTAACCGATACAAGTTGATATAAAAAAAATAACAACACATAACTAGCATGCTTGGATGGTTCTTTGCAGGCTTTAGTTGAGACTACTAATTTTCATATTTGAGTGCAAATTTCTCAGAATTTCGCGCATGAAATGAAACTTTTTTTAGTATCAATTTTGTAATTTATTCAATTCCTTTTTTCAATAACACCAAAAACATAACACCAAACATATCTCTGAAAATAAAACTGTTGGCTGTACTAAAAGAATTATACTTATTAGAACATATTGATATACAATGACATTATAATAACCCGAGTAAAAATCAGTTAAGGGGGAAAATGCATCGAGAAATTTCGAAATTTATGAATTTTCGTTTTTTTTTGCATTTCTTCATTATAAACTTCGTGAGAATGTCTGGTAAAAGCCACATGCAAAAATTCGAAAAAATAACGGGGTTATGGTCGATTTAATTAAGGCGTTCGGAATTTATAATAAGGAATTTATAATAATATAATTTATAACAATTTATTCATTGTTCAACTTTCAAATGCGTTTTTCTCGAAATCATGTTTTTGAAGTCGGTACGCAAGATATCTCAAAAACTAATAAGCTGATGGCAATTATCTTTTTTTTGTGCTTATTTTATACATAAATACCTAGTTTTTGCAATAGGGATTTTTTTTTTTTAGTGGCTTGGTTTTTTTTTTAATCGGCCAAATAAGGCCCGTCATTTTGTCAAAAATCAATATTTTCAAAATCGCCTATGACAAAGACTAGATGATACTGTCTAGTTTCATAATTTTTCTCGTTTTTTTGATAGGGATGATCGCAAATGAAGCAGGAGTGCGTACCGTGGAGGGCCTTATATTTGCGGTACTTCACAGACCACAGGATTATTCGGCGAATATTAAATATTTTTCAATAAAAAAAAAATTCACATATTCTTAAAAATGTGTATTCTCATTTATAAAAAGGATTGGTTTGATTACTGCTATAGGTTTCCTTTAAAAAAAAAAACCTGAAAAATTGTTTTTTTTCGTGCTTCTCAGTGCGTTGTCCCCCTTAAGGAAAACCTTATTTATTTACTGATATGATCCGGATATGACATGGAAAGCCCTCTAAAGAAAACCTTGTCAATATCTAATCAGGTGAATAAACGATTTTTCCTTAGACTTTTCTTACTTAAGAAGTCCCTATCCAGAATTCAGAATCCAGTTATTGCCAGAATCAGGTGACCTGATCAGAATGAATATCAAAAAGTGTGTCACGTTTGAAATCAGTTCCTTATCAAAATAAGGTTTTCCTGATCATTTTCTAACTGGATCCCTAGGAAAATTTCCACTAGGATAGTTATGCAGTAGCTAATATTTTTATTTTCTAATAAGTATATTTTTTTAGTACAGCCAACTTTTTTTATTCTTAGAGATATGTTTATGGTTTTGGTGTTATCGAAAAACAAATTGAATAAATTACAATATCTTTAGGTATTTTATGATATTTAGGTATTTTTAAAACTCAAAATCTTTACAGCTTTAGTGGATTATAACACTCTTGGCATCTGCTATAATAAACTTAAAATAAGTTTTACTTACTTTAGACGTCTTACCAGATTTCTAAAGTTGAATTTTTTTTATCCTGCTCTTCGCTGATGTATTGATTTTTACTTTTTACACTTAATGAACACTTAATGAGTATCTATATTTAACAACATCACGACATTCACATTTGTACATAAGCTAGCAATATTATTAAATGTAACAAATTTGAAAATTTACTGTTTCAGCGTTTGCGTTACTGCTACTTACAAACTTATATATTCTTGATTTACTTGAATTCAGTGTTGATTTATAATTAAGTCAAAATATCCAACTTTAAATGCTGCAGCAGTTCTGTAATAGAGAAAAAAATAAATAAATTAAAATTTATTTTGAAGGAAAAAAAAAATTTGAATTAAAATAATTAAAAATTATTATTATATTAACACAAGATTTGAGTCTTATAGAGATGAGCGATCCGGTGATTTTTCAAGAACGTCGTTCTTAGTGAACGTGATTTTAAAATCACCGTTCTTTTAAACGGTGACCGTGATCACGTTATTTTTTAATTAAGCAAATACACATGCAAATATGTAACCATAAGCAATGTAGTGATGCCATGTACATTGTTTTGAAAATTTGTGCTACTTATGTTAATACTGAAAATACTTAATAAATCTTGGTAATATAAATGTGTGTATTTTTATACAACTATATGCAAGCGTTTGTAAGGATTTAAAAAAGAGGATAACGTGCCGAACGTTTCACCTCATGACTACCCATGGCCCTTATAAAGGACACATGCTTTAAAGAAGTTAGCTTAAAGAATTTTAAACGATTTTCAAAAATTTCAATAAAACGGATAGCATGAGTTCTAAATGACAAAATAAAAGGATATCTGTTGGCTTTTGAGTTTGTAACGTATATTTTTCCTGGCTGTTTTTAAGTAAAATGACAAAAATTGCATTTTCGGTATGGCAGAAAATCATGATAAGAATTTTAAAATCATTTGACATATTTATTAGCTAAAAATATTTTACGCATAAAAACCCCAAAATCGAAAACCAAATAAATCAGGTGTAAGCCCTATGTGGATTATTCAATATTCATAAAACTATCTCCGCAGCCCATTCTAGTGAAATGATTTTGAAGAAAATCTTTAATAATAATATTCGAATCTTCGCTTAGAAATTAATTCGGTAGTGAGAGGGTTAATAACTTCAAAAAGTTTAATTTTCTTATAAAATTGAAATACTTATATGTGCAATTGTTATATGGAATGTGAAAAAAAGCGAAAATAAAGTTTTAAAAAAACGTGTGCATAACAGCTCCAACGCGCGACTTGAGTTTACTCCTTAAGATCAATTACCGCATTAATGTTTCAAATATCCTAATCCTAGCATCAACATTTACCGAGTTATAGCGAATAATATAGTTCCCACGCCCCCTGGTCCAATTCCGCCCACTTTATGCAAGATGTTTGGCACAGACCCTCTGCATCCATGTTCCAAATATCATACTCCCTTCATAAATATTAACTGAGCTAAAGCGAATAATATAGTTGCCATGCCTCCTGATTCAATCATGCCCACCTTTTCAAGGTATTTGGATAAACTCTCTGCATCCATGTTTTAAAAATCATAATCTTATTATCAATATTTACCGAGCTATAGCGAATAATATAGTTGCCACGCCCCCTGCTTCAATTCTACCCACTGGAAACAGTATGTTTGGCACAGTTCCTCTGCATCCATTTTCCCAATATCATAATCCTAACATTAATATTTACTGAGATATAGCATATAATGTATTTGTATATGCCATTCCCCTTAGTCTAATCCCACCCACCGAGTTATAGCGAGAAAACGCGATGCGTAACGTGGTTTTGGAATGCTGTTTTGGTTTGCTATTTATTTGTTCAGTCGATTTCACATATAATATACCGCGGGCTATATATGAAATCGAGGAAATGGAGTAAACTCCAATAAACTTCAATAAAAGATTGACATCATAAGATATAAATAAATTTTATTTTATTAAAGTGGAGTGCGAATAATTATAATTTACATTTAAAAATAATAACATTTTAGTTTTTTTATCACTTAGACGCGTTCGACGCTCGTTCAGTACTTGCCCCGCTTTGGAAAAAAGTCTTTCGCATGGCACCGATGAAGCCAAGACACAGAGTTTTTCCTGAGCTATTAATGAAAGCTTTTGGTATTTAAATTTATTGCACTTCCACCATTCTAGTGGATCCGCTTTCCTTGGAATAACGTCATCTTCCAAGTAACGTTGCACTTCAATTATTGCTCGTGATGTAGATGTCCCTTTAGGTTTAAATTGAGCAACATAGGAGTCGAAAGAGTTCCATATGGATAGTTCTTTTGGGGAATCAGGGAATCAGCTCGATTAAAGTAGTATATTTAATGTTTTCTTTTTACGTTTCCTTGCAATTTCAGACTTTAATTAGTAGTGCTATTTCTAAACCAGCGACAACCCTGGTCATTTTACGAGAACATTAAGAAAGAGAAAATATTTGGTCTGAAACAAAATTACAACATTACCAACTCTTGCTTTTGCGCATTGAATGTGTGCTTGAAAGACAGAGACAAAAAAACGCAAACGTGAAATCACTGGTTATGTTACGAATCACTGCAAACAGCATAAATAGCTAAATAAAAAAACCAAATCACTATTCACTGTTTTTTTAAGTATTTGATCACCACAGTTACCAGTGATTTTTCAATCACGGTGATTAAATCATAGGTACGAAAATATCGCTCATCTCTAGTGTCTTATATTTAAATATTCATTATTTTTGATTTTTTTTTTTTTTTTTTTTTTTTAACTTCCACTTTCATTGCTTCTAGTAGTATTTTTAAGTTGTTAAAAGGAATATATAAAAAAAGAAGCAGCTACCCTTATTTTATTGCAAAATCCAATATTTACTTTTGCAAATAAATATTTTATATTTTATCTCACCTTTTTGCTGTGCAGCATTTCATACATTTATTTTTGAAAAAAAAGCCAAGCGGGTTAAAATTTTATTTATTCAAGTTTTCATTTCCATTCTCAGTTTCGCCTTCTTAAGCATGAGCACTTGTATTATAAAGTGTTTCCTTTTTTCTGTTCTTTTTTTTCACACAAAAGGAAATTAAAATGATATTTTTTAACATTTTTAAGCGTGAACTTATTCGATTTTATTTTTCGCTGGCAACTCAAGCTAAAACAGAGCAAATGTTGGCCCATTTTTTTCTCCTGCTTTGCATATTCCAATTTTTTTGTTGTCTGTTTTTGCTTTTTCAATTATACTGACGACTTTGCCTTATGGCCATTTTTACTTTGTTCTATAACACCCTACAGGCAAATGGGTGGCTATATTGGTCGTAATATAAAAAACGAGCAATCAATGCAACGAGTTCAGAAGAGTTAAATTTGGGTATAAAAAATCATAGATTCGCAAAGAATCTTATAAAAGTTAGCTAGAAGAATTTATGTAGTCAATATAAGCTTTGCATAGATATTAAATATGGCGATATAGATATAGAGTGGCGGCCGTGGCGTAGTGGGTAGAGTGTGTGACTCTTACGCCAGAGAACCCAGGTTCGAATCCTCCATCTGACACAGAAAATTTTTTCAATTGAATTAATTTGTCTGTTCGGCCGTCACCTCTCTGCAGACAATGGCAAACCTCAGAGAGTAAAAACTGCCATGAAAAGATTCTTGAGAACATAAGCCGTTCGGAGTCGGCGTAAAACATGTAGGTCCAGTTCTCGATCATTTGTGTGCAAACATTTCACATCACACACAACACAATTGGTCATAAGACCAATCGTGTCAAAGTCCTTTCAAGGGCTGAAATGGCCATTTCTTTTTTTTTGAGATATTAAATATTAATATATAGTGGAAATGAAGTTGATATAAGCGCAGTTCTACAAAATGCGCTGTCAGTTTTTTTTTTATAACCTGTGATCTTAACTAAAATTCAAATTTTTCTGAATTCTCATAAAATTCTTCGTATTTACTTTTTTGTTAAGTGTTTTCAATTAAACTTTTCGTAAGCTTTTTCACTTGGTAATATTTTTAATAAACTGAAAATTGCAAGTTTTATCACCCATCATTTTTTAAAAGTTGTGAAATAGAGATTTTCATGCGCCCAAACCACAGTGTAAAATATTGACCAATCATCTTGCATTTTTACGTTCTTTTTATCATCAATAGCAGAAAATTGTGTAGCACAAGACAGAAACAGAGAAAAGACAAACTCAATTTTCGTTAAAAGCAGCAAAATTATGACAATTTCATGAATGAAGACAAAGAAGAAATAATAAAGTTTCAATAATAATGCATTTTGGCTCTTCGAAGAACACAAGGAATATAAAATTCTTGTGATAAAAAATTAAATTTTATTTTTAAACATTATATGTCATCTCTATTTCCATAATGTTTTTGAATTTGCAATAAAAATTCAATTGAATTTATTTAATATTATTATTTATTTAATAATATGTATATATAAATGCCTTCAATTTTTGAAGCGAAGCTTTTTACTCCTCGTTCTGTGATTTGCTTGGAGTGAAATCTGAAAAATTTTCGGCAGTTTTTTCTTGGAAATTTGATGGTTTCTTTGTTGCTAGTGCTTATTACAACAAGAAAATGTAATACTTTAATATTAAATACTAAAAATATGTTTGGCCCGCCCGTGGGAATCGAACCCGTGTCCTCTTAAATGAGAGTCTAACGCACTATTCACTAGGCCACAAAGACAGTTGTTAATTCAATATTAAATATAATAGAAGCTATGCTCCAGTAGATCGTCACCATCTATCAATAGGCATAGGATTGTGTATTTGCTATGCTACAACTAAAAAAAATTTGCTTTTATTTGCCACAAGGTGTCTCCAGCATCGGTGTGTTTCTATTGTGAATGCGTTTGTGGTGTTGGTACAAGGAAAATTAGCAATGCCCACTAGTGCGTTTTTAAGTATCAAAAAAATAGATGATATCAAAAAATATGGAATTAACACACGCATGCATGACATCGGCAAGGTATCTAAAATGTTTGTTAAATTTTGTTTCGAGTGCGTTCTTTAATATATATATTTGAAGCGAAGGTTTTTACTCCTCGTTTTGTGATTTGCTTGGAGTGAAATCTGAAAAATTTTCGACAGATTTTTTCGCTAGGTAGTACGCTGTTGACAGAAAAAAATTTGCTCAGTGCAGCCAAGTTCACAACCATGTGTGGAGAGTATAAATGGAGAGTCGCTGGCATTATATGCCCGTATATGTAATTGGCGTGGAAATTTGACATTCAACAATAAAAAATAAGCAGTAAATATGTTTTCTGTATATAGTATGTAATTAATTTAATGTTATTTTAAATTTTTATGTCTAAAAGTTAATTTATTAAAAAGAAAAAATTATTTAGCTATCAAATCTATGTAACTGCGAAAAAGCTTCGCTTCTCTCGTGTGTCCAACCACGCACCTGTGTTTTTTTTTTCTGTTTTGTATTGAAAAAATGCTTATTAACAATAACAATAGAGTTCAGCTTCTTTTGCACTTTCTCAGCAATCACCCATATAAAGCCACGATTAAAAAATCATTAAAAACGAATAAGGGATTTAGCTTTGACAGGTTCGAAGCTTAAATACCCTACCACGGCCGTATACAATTATATTCGAAGTCTTTTTTTTTTTTTTTAAGTTTTTAGGCTTAGTTTTTTTCAGACACCATCAAAATTTTGAGGCATAAATTAAACAAAGTTCATATATTTTTGTAAGTCAAAAAACTCAATCACATGTTTTGAGAGCGATGTTTTATCATTGGGGTAACGAGATACCTTCTTATTGCTTATGGCTGCGTACTATTGCAGTTGTTTTTTTTTTACCATTTTACAAGGTAAGGTTTTATCTGTGTCCACATTTTGCATGCTGCTTGGAACAGATTCTACCAACTCCTATGAAAAATATTAATACCATGATACAGATCATGGGCGTAGCGAGGTTAGAGTAGGGCATTTTACTTATACCCCTAAAAATTATAAAAATATAATTTTGAGCATTAAATTAAGAATTTCAAAACATTTTTTCTTATAATTAAAAAGCATAGAATTTATTAATATTTATTAAAACTTAATTTATTTTTTATTACAAAATTGCGGCTGAGATATTTTTTATTTATTTATCAGTCTCATGAAAAAACTAATTTTGTGCTCCCCTAAACAAAATCCTGGCTACACCCATGGTGCAGATATTTACTGCGTTAAAGTATTAAAATTAAAGCTACCCGACACCTTGTCTAATAAGCTCTCCGCAAAATAGCCCAAAATAAAAATTTAAAATCACACAAAAGAAATTAAGGGGGAGCATATAAGGGTTTTAGCGTAAAAAAAACACTTTTTTTGTGATTTTTTTTTTTTTTTTTTTTTGAGAATATGGATTGAGCAAATTTATTCAAGCCTTTTGTGCATTATTGAGTCTGCTCTTTTCAATATTAACAATATTCTGTAATTTTTTCATGCGGAAATTTCAATATTTGAAGCCAGTGACAGAGCATGCCCCAGAACGTCTTAAAAAAATAACAATTTGCGGTGTTCACTATATCTTTGTCGGAAATTATCTGACATCAGAAACCATTGAAATTTTGTCAAAGTATCATCAAATCCGTGCCCAACCTTCTATGATTATTTTGTTTTTTCATTTAAAAATTTTTGGTGGCCATCTAAAATATAAACTGAAAAATTCCGTCATTTTGTGGTTGGGAAACCCCCTTAATATAAAAAAAAAATAATTAAACGTTGGGGAAAAGAAAAAGAAAAGTTAAAAACCTTACCCTTCCCCCTTTAGCGATTTTGCATTTTTGTTGGGTAAAATTTCGTTTTTGGCTTCTGGGTGATTTTTAGTTGTTTTGGGTAATTTTTCGTTTTCAATATTTGACATAAAAGTCTATCAGTTCTTAAAGATAACGGTATTTAAATTAACTTCAAAGGAAATATGTACACCGAGAAAAAAGCTTATGTTAAATTGAAAAAAAACCTAGTATAATTTATAAGATGGCTTTGGCAGTTTTCAGCCTCCCAAGTACTTCATCAAAACGCCTAAGTTTTACATGTTGACTTGCCAATTTTTATTTGGGTGATAAATTAACCAAGTATTTGGTAATTTTTTTATACACCACTTTAAAAAAAACAATTGAATTTCAAATATATAACCTTTTTTCGGGTTTTGGTTTTTTTTATTTTCCTTTTTTTTTTTTTTGAAGCCGCCATCCTATCGTTTTGAGATTTGCTTGACTGAAATCGGCAACAAAAGAAATTTTTCTTTTATCAACACTGTTTTCCTCTTAGAAATTAATGACTTCCCGGCTTTTCTTGAGGCTTGACGTATGTTATAACAAGAACAATTAATTAAATTAAATTAAATATCAAATACAAAAATTTTACCTTCGCATGCCGTTGAGATTCGAACCCACTCCAACCGATACCACTGTGTATGAAGCCACTACACTAGCTTCAAGCTAAACTCCTTTGTTACGCTGAGTGATCTATTCAATATTAATTACAACTGAAGCTATGCTGCAGCTATCAACAGAATACTGCGACATACTGCATCTGTTAATACAGCATCTGTTAACATCTGTGAATCAAACATACTTTTTTGGCAGGGTATCGAAGTATGTACTTTCAATGCAATGTATTAAACAATAAATTGCTTAGGTGAATTCACATAGCTGGAGTTATGTCAGCAAACAGCAGCAAGGCTGCTTGGATCAGTTGGTAGAGCGATGGACTGGCACCCAAAAATTCCAAGGCTCGATTCCGCACGGCGGGCATGGAAATTTTTTTCTTTTTTTCTTTTCTTTTGTTGATGAAATGCAATAAAATTTACTGGTGTGAATATAAACGTGTGTTTTTTAATTTACTTTATGTTATTTTTGAATTTTAAAGTGGTTTTATTAAAAAAAAAAAATCATTAAAAAATCATTCTTCTCTCGTGTGTCGAATGATGCAGCTGTGGTTTTTTTCTCAAAACTAGAAAAAAGCTCAAAACTATGCTTAAGCCATCCATGCTAGTTGTTTTTTAATTTTGTATTTATAGATTTTGGGCTTAGGTGAATCAAATATTTTTTTTTTTGGCAAGGTATCGAAGTATGTGCTTTCAAAGCGATGTATTAAACAATAAATTGCTTAGGTGAATAAGCATAAGTTTATAATTCCCATACAATTCTCTTTACCCAAGCCGACTTAGGTGATTTACCTATTGCTTTTTTCCTTGGTGTTCCTACACCTCGCTTTCCATCGCCCCCGTTGTAATTTTTTTCTCTTTGAACCTTTTTGCTTACCAGAGAAACGTGTTGTTTTAAAAAAAAACTTGTATTTTTCCCTTGAACGAAATGTTTTTAAAGATTTCTAAGCATAAGATTATTTCAAATTAATATGAATAAAATTTTTAATTTTAAATCATTTAATTTTTTAAAAATGGACCTTGAAAATTCTTATGTCGTACAAGGGAATTTCGTATCTCGTGTGGGAATGCAACGCAAAAAATTGAGCGAGTTTTCAGTATTTTGGGTTAATTTTTGTTTTTGTTTTTGTTTATGGGTAATTTTTCCCAAAAATTCTGGTTTTTTTTTTTTTTTGTTTTCTTGGGTGACATTTCGTTTCTTCGTTTTGTGGGATTTTTCATTAAGTTTTGGGTCTTTTTTTTTGCGATTTTGCATAGAGCCGTTTAGTTTAAACCATTTTTCTAAGCTATGGACTTCTCATTATTCGAAAGAATAGATGTACAAAATTTCGTATAAGTCGATCAAACGGCCTAAATTTGGTCGTGCTAATAAAGTCGGAAAAATTAAGTCAGATAATTTAATAGTTTTTGTGTAATAAAATAACTTTTAAATTCAAAAATTTAAAATAGCATAAAGTAAATAAAAAACACACGAGTAAATTTTATTAAATTTCATTATTTTTTTATTTATTTTATTACATTTTACATACATTGTTATTTGAACGCACTTGTGGGCAATTGTTAATTTTTCCAACAACAACACAAACACATCAACAAAAAGAACACAACAAAATAAATATTCCTTGGCCTACCGTAGAAGTCGAACTTGTACCCCAACGATTCGCAGTTCAACACTCTTCCCACCGGTCTAAACAGCTTTGTTACACTGAGCCATTGATTCGATAATAAATATAACTGAAGCTTTGTTGCAGCAGATCACAATAATCTATTGATATATAGAGGCTGATGACCAGTGTTGTCACTTAAAAATTTTAATTAGTCGTAGATTCAGTCTAAGATGAGTGGTCGATTTTAAAAAATGATGGTAGATTTTTTTTTCGACTCAAGTTCTACAGCAAAACATAAAAAAAATCATAAGAAGTATACCATAAAGTAATTTTTTCACGCTGAATTAGTTTTTTTTATTGCAAATAATTCTCATACAATGTTCTTAAAACAGTACTTCATCCACTCTTTATATACCAAAAGAAATATAATATTAATTGTAATAAAATTTCTATTACACTGATGGACAAATTTTGACTTTATAAAAGTATTCTTTAGGTAAAGTAACTTATTTTGTCATGCTGAAAATATAAAAGAAAAAAATATAAAAGTCTTTTTTAAAAATTCACAAAAAACACACCGTTCTTCTATTCATTTACAGAATTGCGACGTGGTTTTTCGCTGCCCTCTTATATTCTGCTTTTGTAGTGTAGCGACAAACAGTCCAGCAATAATCCGCCAACATTGAAACGTTCCACTTGCCCTGATATCGTTTCTCCATGATAGCCATGTCCTGATGGAAGCGCTCGCCATGTTTATCGCTAAAAGCGCCACAATTGTCCGGAAAGAAGTCTAAATGTGAATGTAGGAAGTGGATTTTCAATGACATATTACTTACTTACTTACTTACTTAGGTGGCCGTGACAACCCGTGTCCGGATTTCGACCGACCTCATCAGCTCTCGCCAGGCGCCTCTGCTTTGCGCGCGCCTTCTCCAATCGGATACACCAAGTGCGGTTAGGGCTTCCTCAGCCTGGTCCATCCATCGGAGGCATGGTCTCCCTCGTCGTCGTTGACCAGCGACCCTCGCCTCGAGCACCTTTTTCGCTGGAGCTTCGTCGTTCATACGATGGACATGACCCAGCCAGCGTAGTCGCTGCACAGTTATACGCCGAACTACGTCAATGTCTCCGTAGAGCTCATACAGCTCGTGGTTCATTCGGATGCGATAGTCATCGCCGACTCGAACAGGACCGAAGATTTTGCGAAGAACTTTTCTCTCGAACACCCCCAGAGCGGCTGCGTCAGTTTGCGAAACTACCCATGCCTCAGCGCCATAAAGCAGCACAGGTAGAACGAGCGTCTTGTAGAGTGTTAGTTTTGTCGATCGAGAGAGGGCTCTGGAACTTAGTTGCTTACTGAGCCCGTAGTAGCACCTATTAGCAATTATTGTTCTTCGCTTTATCTCCAGGCTGATTTCGTTGTTAGTATTAATGGCGGTGCCAAGGTATACAAACTCCTTGACTACTTCAAAGTTATAGCTGCCGGATGAAACGTGGGAGTCTAAACGCCGAGCTCCCTTGTTTGTAGACAGCATATACTTTGTTTTACCCTCATTTATCGTCAAACCCACTTTGGCTGATTCCTTTTCGATAGCGGCGAAAGCAGCGGTAACATCTCTCTTGGTTCTGCCAACAATATCAATATCATCAGCGTAAGCAAGGAGCTGGACACCTTTATAGAAAATGGTGCCATTACGATGCACACCGGCCTTTCGTACGATCCCCTCCATGATGATGTTGAAGAGATCGCAAGACAGTGGATCGCCTTGCCTGAAACCTCTTTCGGTATTGAAGGTTTCGGAGAGGTCATTTCCTACCTTGACGGAGCTGCGTGTGTTGCTCAACGTCATTCTGCAAAGTCTAATCAACTTTGCAGGTATACCGAACTCAGACATTGTTGCGTATAGGCAATCCCTTCTCGGGCTATCGAACGCAGCTTTAAAGTCGACAAAGAGATGGTGTGTGTCAATTTGATTTTCGTGGGTTTTCTCCAGGATTTGTCGTAGCGTGAAAATCTGGTCTATGGTGGACTTACCAGGTCGAAAGCCACACTGATAAGGTCCAATCAGTGTTTTTGTAATTGGCTTTAATCTTTCACACAGTACGCTTGAGAGAACCTTATATGCGATGGAAATAAGACTGATACCTCTATAACTTGCGCAGATTGTAGGGTCTCCTTTCCTTTCAATGACATATTACAACCCAGTTTTTGGTATGACGATAACATGCTTTCGATAAGTTCAACATAGTTATCACTCCTCTTATTTCCCAAAAAGTTATATGCGACAAGACGAAAATCGTGACAGGCTTTTTTTCTTTACCTTCCAGAACATAGTCAAAGTAATCATCTTTAAATAAATTTTTTATTTGAGGACCGATGAATATACCTTCCTTGATCTTAGCTTCACTTAATCTTGAAAATTTCTGGCAAAGGTATACAAAAGCAGACCAATTTTTGTGCATTGCTTTAACGAAATTTCTATGAGCCCCAGTTTTATGTGCATTGGTGGAAGTAACTCTTTTTGTGAGTCAACTAAAGGGTTATTTTTAACATTTTTTTTTGCCCAGGTTTAAGTGACTGACGATGAGGGCACACCTTTTTTTATAATGCTCTTTTCTATCACGACTGTCCCATTCGCCAATAAAGCAACAAAATTTCGTGTAGCCTAATTGTAGCCCAAGCAGCATAGCTACGGCTTTAAATCTCCGCAGATTTGCTAGTGGTGTTTATCATACTCAATCCGCAGCAAAAGAGTTTTCATATTTTCATAAGACTCTTTCATATGAACTGCGAGACCAAAAAGGAATTGAAGGTAAAATATTTCGGTTATGTAACAAAACCGCTTAATTTAGAGACATCTATAAAAAGTCTCCACTCGTTCAGTTTATATGAGATTTAAAGAGCTCCCATCAAACCACTGACATCTTTACAATAAACTAAACTTTCTGCCATTTCAAAATATTGCGTGAATTCTTTTTGTCTAGTACGGAAATATGTTACAGCCACACCACTTCTTAAATGGTTTCATTGTTGCATTCTCGAGCCTAGAAGTTCTGCTTTGTTCTTTGGCAATTCTAAGTCCCTTACAAGATCATTTAATTCACCTTGAGTTAACTTATGTGGCTATGATGATGAACTAGGTCCTTCGTAATCTGATATTTCGGAAATTGATGGGGAAGTATGTGTGAAATTATCTTCATCGTCGCCAATATTATTACGATTGGGAATCGGGTGAAGATTGCTGTGTGGCAGAGGTATATTTGGATACAATATGGTACTTTTCTTTTTTTTTTAACACATTTGCCTTTTCCAAATATATGAGTTGTCAGGCAGAAATAACAATCAGTTATTTGTCAATTCTCGCCACTGCATCGCCACTGCGAAACGGAATGATGTTTTTCTGCCACTCAACCAATTTCTTAAAGCTGTAGCACACGGATTGCAGCAGAAATGTGGAACCCACATTTTATCCCGGTGTTTTATGTCTTCTTGAAAGTAATAAGTATAGACTTTCTTTATTAAAGCACCTTTGTTTACTAAATAACACCTTTGTTTACTAAATATCACCTCACCACATATATAACAAAAACGGTCGGGATTATTCACATATTTTCGAGACATTTTCCAATAAAATGTAACTATTTTTTACTTTTAACACTTATTAACACAGAGTAGAATATAGTAATACGGAACAGATCACTAAAACACAGTATTTTTAATATGCCAACTAACTAATGTGACTCTCACACAATCATACTTGTACGGAATAATCGCGTATGTACCTATAGGTACCGCGAAAATTTAAACTAATAATTGACTCTTACTTACCAACTCGTATTCAGCATGAGTAGATAGGCAGAAATTAGTTAAAATTATTCTGGATACTTTTCCACGGTAGATCAGTGTTATTGGAACTATTATGCAGAAATTTTTATATAAAAATCGCTAAATTAAGTCTGAAATAAGAAGGTGGTAGATTTTTGAAAAATGCAAATTGCGGTAAAAGTGTAAGAAACCACAAAATTTAAAAAAAAAGTGGTTGATTTACTACAATTGTGGTACAGTCACAACACTGATGATGACATCTTATAGCAAGTAGTTTAGCAGCTATCCAAACTACAAAAACTTAAGGAGCTTCTACACGATACAACGGCTGTACCAATATCGGTTGATATTTGATGGTTGTGTGCGATTATATTATTGTTTGAATGCAAGCGTGCGACGATTTGGTAGCAAATTACAAGGTCGTCTGGTTGAAACTGCCAACTGCTGTACGATAAGCGATTTACAGACGTTGTATCGTGTAGAGTCCCTTTAACAAAAATTGTTGCTTCTACTTATATCTATTTATAGATTATTCTGATCTGCTGCAACATAGCTCCAGTTATACTTAATATTGAATCAATGACTCTGCGTAACCAAGATGTTTGGATCGGTGGGTTTAGTACAGAACTAAGAATCGATGGGGTACGAGTTCAATTCCCATGGTGCGCCAAAAAATATTTTTAATATGTAATATTACTTTTTCCTGATCTAATGGAAGCAAGCAAAAAAAAAAAACATCAATTTTAAGAAAAACGGTGTCGCGAAAAAGAAAGTGTCGTTTTTGAAATTTTCAAGCAAATCACAGAACGAGGTGTAAAAAGCTTCGCTTCAAAAACACATTCCTTTTATTTTAAACTCTTTCAATCAAATCTAAGAGGTGAAAACTCCGACAAAATAAAACGCCACGAAAATCTTTAAAAAATCAGTGCAAATTTATACGGCTTAATGTGAAATCCTCAACACAAATGATTGAAAAGTTTTAAGTCATTAATTAGTGCGCGCTGAAATTGTATAGATTAACAACATACTTAAACTTAAGTAAATCTTTACAAATTCCAGGCATAACTTTTAAGGAAGAAAAAAAGCGCAGGCACATTAATCTCACAACTCGCAATTTAATTAAAATGAGAATAATGAAAATTGGCTTGCTGAACATTAACTAAAAGTAATTAACACAAGTAATTAACTTAATGCAACTTCGGAATAAAGAAGAAATGAAATAAATTATTTTGCCGATTATATGCGATGTAAACAAAGGCAGTCAAGATGGAAAAGAACAAAGAAAAAAACCAACCGAAAAAACCAACAAGGAACAAAAAAAAAAAGCAAAACAACAAGATAATCAAAAACAGCTAAGAGCTACATAAAAGATGAGTTAACAATGAGCTGGGACAACAAACAAAATGAAACGAAGCGTATAACACTGACATCAAGAAATTTTGTTAACAAAAGCAAAGAAACAAGAACATCAGGCAGCTCAGGCAGTAGCATGAACAAAACATAAAATTCACAACATATTGATTGGCAGAAGCACCTGGCGGCTGGTTGGTTGGAAAGAGCGAGCTTATGTGTGTGTGGGTGAGTGTGCAAGCGAGTGAATGACATGCGTTTTAATATTATGAGCCTCATTTATCTGGCATAAAGTGCATAAAATATAACAAGAACCTAAACAGATTCATAAGAAAGAGCTACAGCTATAAGAAAGAAAAAACCACACACACACACACACACACAAACAAGACATGGCAAAAAATCCTTGGATTACATGACGGATTTTTTTTTTTTAAGACACTCAACGCAGACACCGCTGCACGCTGACATGTGAGCTAAAATAATTATAAGCAAAGGCATTAAATGGGCTTCAGCAGTAGATGAAGTAGGATTCAGTTAAGCAAGCATTTAATAATGTTTATGCTCGTACCGTTTGCTGTGTTCCATAGTGCATAAATTAAGAAAGAAGGCGCCAGCTTCTTTGCGTACTTCACCGATAAATGAAGGTTATTTGTAGGTATTACGAATTCTGGCATTCTTTTTATAACTTTAAAAAGTAGAAGCAAGTTGTGGTTATAAACTTTTAAACATAACTTAAAATAAAAAAAAAAACATTCAAAAAGATTATTAAAAACAAATAAATTCATTTAGACGCTTTAACAAAGTTTTCAGCTTATTTCTAAGATACTCGGCTCTGCCATTTTTTTAACACCCTTCACACACACACTTAAGCTTATTACCGTTTACGTGCGCGTTTTTGCGTGTGTTTAATGCTGTTGTATGAAAGTGTTGTGTGTACTTATTTGTTTGTTTGCTTTGGTTGTTGGCTTTATTGTTTTTGTTTATTATTATCTTTTGTGACATTGTTATTTCCGTTTCCGTTCAATACAGCACTTTTTGCTGTTGCTGTTATTTGCGTCTTCTTGATTGTACGTGTCGTGTGTGTGTGAGTGTGTGTGCGTGTGTGTGAATATTTGAATGCGACTGTCGTGCGTTAGCACAAAATTTATCTCTACCATAACAAACACCTCTAGCGCTTGGCTGTTATTTTTGTTATTTTTATATTGTTTTTCCTGTTATTGCCGAGAGAGTGACGCTTTTGTTAGTTGTGTGAGTTGCTTTTTTTATATTTTTTGCATGCATTCTCAAAGTATGTATTACGTTGCGTGTCTGTTTGTTTTAGCTAAAGGCTACTTCAAACAACCAACTCACCCCAACACTCTGACAAACAGACAGACCAACGAACGAATGAGCAGACAAACATGCATGTTGTTCATATTTTGTCAGCACTTTTTTTGGTCTTGAGCAACATTTTTGAATTTAAGCCTCCATCCGACATTCCTATTCGTAAATATGAGTTACCTTTCACTCTCGTTTTTATCACAACTATGTAAAAATTTGTCATCTATCTTCGTCATTGGTTTAGTCTGTATGTGAATGTAAAAAACATTCAAAATATATGCAAAATATATATCAAAAACAAATTTCTTTTATTTTTTTTACCATTGCGAGTATGAAGGTTTTTAAAGATAAAAAAAAAAGTAGCACAGTGCGAACTGTTTACTGGTTCTCAGGAATACAACTAAAACAAATATATGCCACTTTTAAATGTTGTTGACACACTGGATTTTAGCATTTTAAATAAAAAAAAAAACGAATTTTTCGTGGAAGCTTCTCTTTTTTTTAAACATTTCACAACACACACAACACAATTGATGATAAGTTAGGATTTCAGTCAGGATTCCGAGCTGGGCATGTGTGTTCCTCTGCTGTAGTAAAGGTTTTCGATGACATAAGGACGGAATATGATTCTGGTAACATCACATTGCTAAGTTTGTTGGATTTTTCAAAAACATTTGTCAAGGTAAACCATAAATATTTGTGTCAAAAACTCAAGCTCTTATTCGGATTCAGTGTAAGTGCTGTCAATTTAATCTCAAGTTACTTGTCTAATCGGTTGCAAAAAGTTACAGTTGGGAATAATTTTTCGCAGAATCAATTGGTACTAAGTGGTGTTCCACAAGGTACTATTCTTGGTCCACTTTTATTTTCATTGTTTATCAATGACTTATATTCTGTCTGCAAACACTCCTCTGTTCATGCATATGCTGATGATGTTCAGCTTTTCTTTCTCGACGCATTGGGCTACTTGAGATCTTTGTTGCAGATTAAATGAAGATCTCAATAACATCAGTGAGTGGTCCAAAGACAATGGTCTTCAATTGAATGCTGCCAAATCGTATGTTCTACCTATATGGAAACATAGAATTAGTGTTGATAATATCCCTGACTTGTGTATTGGGTCTAACAAGCTCAAATTAGTGTTGAAAATTCGAAATCTGGGTTTTTATATAAATTCGTCTCTGTCATGTACTGATCACATTAATAGTGTAGTCCAAAAAGTGTATTATGTACTTCGTAATTTGAGAATGTCTGCTAGTGTTACTCCTGTCAATATTAAACGTAAATTGGTAATACAGTTGGTACTACCTGTGATAACTTACGCAGAATTGGTGTTTAGTAAGCTTGGCTCCTCTTCTCTGTTATGACTACAAGTTGCTTTTAATCATGCTACGCGCTATGTATTTGGTTTGCACAAATTTGATCACTTATCTAGTTATAAAAATGCCATACTTGGGTGCGATCTACCATCTCACCTTGATGCCAGAAACTGTATTTATCTACATAAGCTGATTCATACAAAAAAAACCTTTCCTGCTTATATAATTAACTGCAATTTAGTTTATCTAGAAGAAGTAATGTTCTTATAATTCCAAGACATGCTTCATTAAATTCATCGCTCTTGTTTTTCATTAATGCCATCAGACTATGGAATGCTCTGTAACGCGGACTGAAATAAGTGACAGTTAGAGGTACCTTTAGGCAATCTGTTCTTAATTATTTAGTAGATGCAAAGAAGAGAGCGTAGAATAAAAACTGTCATAGCTCATACAAATTAAGAAAACAGAATGTAAGCAAACTGAACAAATTTTCAACAATTCTCACAGTTATGGTTGACAAAAGGAGAGCAAAAGCAGTCATGCAGCTACCTTATCCATTATATCATAGTACAGATTGTGTAAATTTTTAGCATTATCTGAATTTGAGAAAATCATTCATATTAAAATGAGAGCAGGATAACGTTATTGAAAAACGGAAAAACCAAATGGTCATTTCAGTCTTTGAAAGGACTTTGACCGAGCTTCTTATGATCAATTGTTTTGTGTGTGTTGTGCAATGTTTGAACACAAATGATCGAGAACTGGGTCTACATACCTTATGCCCACTCCGAACAACGAATGTTCTCAAGAAGCTTTCCATGGCTGTTTTTACACTCTGAGGTTTGCCATTGTCTGCAGAGAGATGACGGCCGAACATAAAAATTAATTCAATTGAAAAAACTTTCTGTGTCAGGTGGGAATTGGACCAGGGTTCTCTGGCGTAAGGGCCACGCACTCTAACCACTACGCCACGACCGCCCCGTGACTAGAGAGCGAAGTTATTTGAGCAAATATTTGCAGGGTTGCTTGAATATGATACCATTTGGTACTAAAGTGAATAGTTATTTCTTTTTAATACCCCTATTTTTTGAAGCGTTAGCTTCTTTGGCGAAGTTATTTTTATTAAGGGGTTACATGACATTGGCAGTTTTTTTAAATCTTTTTTTTAATAATTTTGTATTTTAGTAAATATTCTTAAGATTCTAAGAAAAAGAATTTCATGGAAAAATTCCTACGGGTTCAAAAGTTACAGCCGGATTTGTGAGAGCGCATTTTTAATTTTTGCGCTACCTACGTACGGCAGCTGGTATATACTTGTTTTACTTGCTACCTGACTTTTGGTGGTTGTTATTTCGTACCTACTTGAATGGTGAAGCCCGAATTGCTATACGATTGCAAAAAACTATAAGAAACAGCACAACACAAGATAACGAAGGCATACAGTACGAAGCAGGCATGGCAGATTGTAGGTAACCTTTTTTTTTCTTTGTTCACAAACTTTGAACGCGTTTATCTCGAAACCATGTTTTTCGTACTGGTTGCGGCACTAGCGGGTTTATTTTTTGACATTTTTTTTTTGTATTTTTTTAAACTTGATTCGCTATCGTTTGACACGAGCTTTTTTTTAAATTTTTTTCGATTTTTTATGAATTTTTAAAGTCAATATTTTTTTCTTGTAATTTGTTTAATTCTCTACAATAATAAAAAAAATTTTGGAAAAATGTTTGTTTTTAACTGAGTTATGAATTTTTAAAAAAAAGTCTGTTTTTTCTGCCGCGAATGTCATGTTCCATCTTAAACGGGAGTAAAATGAAAAGTTACAAGCGTCAGTTAAAAGACATCTGTTAGAATCCACTTCAATCCAATGCATTCCACTTCCATACATTCCATTAAGCTTCCATACATTCCATTAAGCTGCTTCCATTTTTGAAGCGTTTTTGAAGCGTTAGAGTAAAATTACGCGTTAGATACGCGCTGAGAGTAAGATAAAAAGTTAACAAACGCCAGATAGAATCCACTTTTATTCAATAACTTTACCGATTAAATGGGACACTTCTCATCAATTGTTTCTTTAACCGAATTCACAAACAGACTATCACACAGACACAGGTTGAGGGCAAATGGTTCATCAGTGATTAAGCAGATTGAAGTGGTATCTATCAGACAGACTATGGTTGAGGGCAAATGCTTCATCAGTGATTAAGCCGATTGAAGTGGTATCTTTTAGACAGACTATGGTTGAGGGCAAATGATTCATCAATGATTAAGTAGGTGGAAGTGGAATCTATCTAACGCTTTTTTTAGCATTTTATTTTACTCTCAGCGCGTATAAATCAATTTGCTTAAGAAGCTTACGCTTTAAGAAAAAAGAGAACAAAGAGAGAACAAAGAGTGGCAGACCTTGTATGACTTTGTTTTGACAGTAACGGTCAATTGTTCTCCCCCAAACGCGCACATTATTAATTACACCATGAGTTTGACAAGCACAGCTGGCGTCACAACAATGGTATAATGGTATAATAACACAAGGTAGATGCATGACTAAGAGCCGACTACCATGTAAAAGCAAAGCGTAACCAAAAACAATTTTTACGGCATAGCAAAGGAATGAATGGAAGTGAATTGAAGTAGATTCTGTTTGACGCTTTGTAACTGATGCTTGGAAACTTTTCATTTTATTCTCGTATAATATAAATAGCTTCGCTAAAGAAGCTAACGCATCAAAAATCGAGGTCATGATAGTTTTTAAAATTTACTGATATCGACACATGCTTGCAGGCATAAAAAAGTTCTAAAAAATATATTTTAAAACAGAAGTGCTTAAAAAAAAACAACTCATCCCAGTTAAGAGTTTCCCAGTTAAGAGTTTTCTTGTATCAGATCAAAAATATTTTTAAATTGCATTTTGATTCTTTGCTACATGTAAAATGAATTTTAATAATTTTTTGCAAAAGCAAATATCACTATTTTTTTGAGTTAACTAAATGTTTAAATGCAAAACTGCATTGTATAAATTATTGTGCGTAAGTTGCGTAAAAATGTGTGAACTCACCTTAAATAATCTCATGGTTTACCAACTTTGATGAACACAGTTTTCGCTATTTACCAGTGGATGCTCGATTTTATTAAGGTAGCATTCATGTGATTGGAATATTCTAGAATGTTCAAGTAAGGTACAACCCTAGAGAGATGAGGCGAAGAGGCTTGGGAGTGCTAACCTAACAAGTAAAATGTTCATGACTAGTATATAAAATGAATATTTGACATATGATGGCATAAAAATATAAGAAATATTGTGTATTTTTATGAGAATTTATGAACATGTAAGTCTAAAATATATCAATCTTATTTAATTAAAGCATTTTTTAAATAAACTATATTTAAGCATTAATTTCATTTAAACCAAAACTTGCAAATTATTTTGTTTTAAAAATACTTTCTTGATTTATTCAGACACCGAAGAAAGTGTAAAAATAACAGTGCAATTACATAGCCCTTCTGACTTGACAGAAAAATATTTAACTTTTAAGCTATAGAATAGTTCTCGGATAAATGTCACTTAAAGTTGAAATCTATAATTAAATTTGATAAAAACATTATTATATCGGAAATAATAGAATAAGAATAATGAATAATAATATATTCCAATAAAGTACAGATAAATGACTTCATAATTTTTTATAATTATGTCATTGTCAGTTATATTACATATAAAATAAACATATATAAGTTTTAAAAGATGTAATGGTTGAATCACCTTAACGTTATACAAAAATAAAAGCTTAATGAAATAAACAAAACAATGTCGGCTTTTTCAAAAATTCTTTTATTTATTTTTAGCTAGATGCGTTTCGGTATCAAAAATACCATCATCGATAGCGTTCAAATTTTATAGATATAGATAGATAATGGTATTTTTGATACCGAAAAGCGTCTACCTTCTAAGCGTCTAAATAAATAAAATAATTTTTGAAAAAACCGACATTGTTTTGTTTATTGCATTAAGCTTTTATTTTTGTATAACGTTAAGGTGATTCAACCATTGCATCTTATAATATAATCGTTATACAGTACTCCAGCAATAAAATTTAACATATACACATTTATTTATTTTTTTATTTTTTTGACTATATTAATTCCAAATTCAAATAATTTTTATGATTATGGTACATATATAATAAAATAATATACATTTTTTTTGTCTCAATTCTAGGGTAGGTCAACTGCCCCTCCCATTGCCCCTGCGGACTCCCTTGAGTCGATATACTATACTGCGGCTCTCAGTCTGATTGTACTGCCACATTAAATCTAATAAATTCAAGATATTAAAGAAAAAATCAAGCTTTCAAATTTTCAAAACTCGTTTTTTCCAGCATGGCAAATATGCAACTGCAGAGCATATGTTTAGAGAAGGAACTGGTTTTTATGATGCCTATAATTAAAATTTAAATCGAAAATAATTGAGTTAATCTTTACGACTTGTGCTGAAAATGTTTAATACCAAACACAAAACCGTCATTAATTTTATTGCATATAAAATCATGAGAGATATTTAACATAAAGCTTAGCTAAGCAACCCAGACATGTCCTAAAAAACATCAAATATTCAAAAAACAGATAAACATTTACACAGACTAAAAAACTGTTTTGAGTAACAATCTATTTTTTGCTGACTTAAATTCAAAAATTAAAACAAAAAATCTTTTGTGCACTTTTTATGGAAATATCATATTAATATATAAATATTTTCATATTTCCTACAAAATGTAGAAATCTAAAAATTGGAAATGTGTAGATTTTTTTCAAGTGTAGTATATGTGTATGAAAAAGAACCAAACCATAAAATCCAAACTTATTTATTGTTATTTCCAGCCATAAACCCACACATAAACAAACACGCTAACTCACACGTACTTGAAACTTTTAAGCTATGAGTTCTTAAGTCTCAAACATTGATCATAATACAAACAAATTTGGTGGTTATTTTGCATGTATAAGTGTGTTGATGTTCGAGTAGGGGGAGAGGAATGCTATTGCACATACACATATGTATGCGTTTATGTGCATACTTTCATATTCTATATGTGTGCTATTGTGAATGTGTGCATTATATGCTTGACTTTGATTTATTTGCTTCATTAGCAAAAGCTTCAATTAGCATTTGACTGATATCCTGCTCTGACTACCAACAGCAGATGAAATATTTTGTAATCATCTTCCTTTTCATTATTTTTTTTTCTCTTTTTTTTAATTTTCTCTATTACTACTGTTCCATTTGAACACATGTTTTTAACATTAACTCAAAGGCATAAAAGATTAACCAAGATATAAACAACATTTTATTAACAAGATATAGATTCAGTAGAGGTTAGGGCGAAGAGGATGTTTTTTTTTTTCTATCTTCTTGGTCATTGTTGTTAGACATCAAAATTCAATGGCAAAAGTAATTAACTTAATTGTATGAAGACGTTATTAAGTTGTAAAATTAATCTAACAAAATAATAGCAATTTATAGCATATGCCTACGTTATAGATACGAAGGTGTTTAAATAAGAATAAGTTTTACTTGGTTTTTCTAGTGAGTTTGTAAGTCAAACATAATGTTAATAAAGACATAATAACAGAAAATTTTCATTTTAAATCTTTATTTATATTATGACAACCACTTCAATAATTTAAAAAAAAAATTAATGTTAAAACACTTTACAATTTACAGTTCACAAAACAATTTTCATTCCACTATTTAAAGCTTTAACGTAGAAATCTTTTTTGCACGAATACAATAAAAACAAAGATTTTTCCATACGATTTATAGCAAAAAAACGTACAACTATCATATACCACTGTAAGAAACGTTAGCAAAACTTTAACGAACGCTTGACTAAAGTCAATAATAGCTATTGAAGAAGAGCGCGGAAGAGGTAGTGAGCAAGGTCAAAGAGTCCTAAAGGCTGCACAAAGGTCATCAGAGCTCTTACGGATGATCCTCTATTTCATTTCTCACGGTCGCAAAAAAAAAAAATTGGAAATCGCAAAATTTTGTGTAAAATCAGAATGCAGCACAGATCAAAATTTACCAGTAAAAACAAGCAGTCGACGTCTTTACGAAAAACAATTGATAAAATTTAAATGTGTGATCATGGATGATCACAGTACAAAATTTTGACTACATTGCATATAGAAGTGGAGATGCTCCGGATCGTGACAAGAACAAATTTAATCCAAAAAATAAAAAATATATAAAAACAAAATTTTTAAAAAATAAGCTTTTTTTTTAAAACCAAAACGTCAACTATAAAGAAAAATATAAATTTCAGTGACATTTGTCATATATGTATATAGTAGGTATATTCAAGATTCAGAGGAACCTCTCTCTTGGTTACCCATCATCATAATAAAAGCGTACATCAATAGGTAAGTTCTAGGGACGTTTATAAATTTAGAAATTTTCAAAATGTAAAATATACAAGTTTACTACACAATACGAGGGGTGCCTTTTATATTTCGGGATTAGAGAACAAAAACAAATATTAATCATCGAAAATCACTTTATTGTTTTTCAAAATATTCTCCATTGATAGTATACACTTTTGCATGCGTTTGAACCAATTGTCGAAGCACTTTTGCCACTCTGATTGAGGTATCTCCAAAACATGCATTCTGAATGCCGCAACCGCTTCTTCGGGCGTCGAAAATCGTTGTCCACGCAGTTTATTCTTCACGGTTGGGAATAAAAAGAAGTCATTCGGTGCCAAGTCAGGACTATACGGCGGATGACCCATCAAATCGATGTTTTGGGTGCTCAAAAATGCAGTTGTTTGAGCCGATGTGTGAGAGCTCGCATTGTCGTGGTGAAGAGTGATCCGTCTTCGGCGGTTGGTTTTCCTGATTTCTTGGAAGACAACTGGCAAACAAATGGTTGTGTACCACTCAGAGTTGACTGTTCTGCGTCGTTCTAGTGGTACGGTTGCGACATGACCATATTTTCCGAAAAAACAGGCGAACATTTGCTTGGAAGTGCTTCGTGCGCGAACAACTTTTGTTGGATTTGGCTCATCTTGAAACACCCATACAGTCGACTGCTGTTTACTTTCGGGATTATACGCGTAAATCCACGATTCATCACCTGTCACGATGTCATAGACGTGTTTCGAAGCACCGCGATCGTATTTTTTGAGCATTTCCTTCGACCAATCGACACGAGCCTTTTTTTGAGCGACCTTTACAGTACGTATTAACATTATTTATACCATTTACATTATTTATTGAATTATATACTTTATTATGACATAGCATTTTTATTGATTTGTGGGCGGGAATAGGAGGTGTGGCCAAATGTAAACCAATATCTTCTAATTGATGTCAATGTGCTGCCAAATTTTCAGCTGAATCGGCCTAGTATTTTTGGAGATATATCATTTTTATTGATTTCTGGGCGGTAAAAGAGGGTGTGGCAACATTTTTTTCTAACCCATGCAATACTTGAAGGATATTAACTGCCAAAATTTTCGCTGAAACAGCCCGGTAGTTTTGGAGATATATGAATTTGTGAGCGGCAAAAGGGGGTGTGGTGAAATATTTTTCTTAAACCCCATTTTCTACTTGAAGGAAATTTACTACCAAAGTTTCATCTGAATCGGCCAAGTAGTTTATGAGATACAGCATTTTTATTGATTTGTGTGCGGTAAAAGGGGGTGTGGCAACATTTTTTTCTAGCCCATGCAATACTTGAAGGATATTTACTGCCAAAATTTCAGCTGAAACAGGCCGGTAGTTTTAGAGATATATTAATTTGTGGGCGGAAAAATGGGGTGTGGTCAAATTTTTTTCTTAAGCCCCATTTACTACTTGAAGGAAATTTATTACCAAAATTTCATCTGAATCGGCCTAGTAGTTTTCGAGATACAGCATTTTAATTGATCTGTGTGCGGTAAAAGGGGATGTGGCAAAAAGTTTTCATAATATTGCATTGTCACCGGGCTTACACATGTACAGTCAAACCTGTTTTTGTGCGGTCTTTTTTTGTGCGAATTTTTTTTTGTGCGATTTTATTTATGCGGTTTTTATTTTTATGCGATTTGTTTTGTGCAAATTTTTTTTGTGCGAGTTGTGTTATGATATTTTTTCTTGTATGCGATCTTTTCTATGCAAAAAAAAAGTCTGCACTAGCTGAAATTATCATTAAAAAGAGCAATAAAGAGAAAAGCGTAAGAGCAAAACGCAATTCTGAATTTTTGAAATGTCCAAAAAAAGCGCGAGAGACATTATTTTATGTCAGAGAAGTTATTGCAGAAGAGAGGTTGCGCGCATTTGAAACGTGAAATCTCTTAATTTTCGCTATGTGCAAGTTGTTCGCCCTAGTAAATTCGCAGCGAAGTTAGGTCAGTTATATATACTATACATATATTGCATCAGCCGATTTTATTACATATTATGTCTTCTTATCAAGTACATATATTAGTTTTTAACCGACTTTCAAAGTGCGTATAGACATAATTTGTGACTATCAACATATACATATTTTAATTTATTTTTTTAATATGCATTTTTTTAATGGAATAATTTTTCGTATTTTTCACATTTAAAATGAAGAATTAAAACTATATTTTTAACGTTTCCGTGTGTAATTTACACGGTACAAAAAAACCGCATAAAAAAATTTTCTTTATTAGATTACTTAAAGTTTTATGTTATAGCTGTTTATGAAGTCTCCGAAGAATTTTTTTTTGTGCGATTTTTTTTCTGCGGTCCCTATCTACCGCACAAAAACAGGTTTGACTGTATGCTAAATTTCAGCTTAATCGGAGACCCACAAGCTGTCGAAAAATTGTTTGCAAGATTTGCGGACATACATACATATATACATACATACATACGAACGAAGCAAGTTAAATAAAAGCTTTTAAAAAGTTCTTATCGGAATATCACTTCACTTCTTTAGTACTTGTTAGGAAACGCATTGTGCTGCTAGAGCGACTGAGGTCAAACTGTTGGATAAACAATGAATACATACGAACAACTCTGGTAACAACACAAAACTGACTTGTATGAGATTTCGCTTACAAATCTGCATTACAATAGGATGAATGAAAATATTGCGAAGTAATTGGCTTAGACACAGTTTCACCAGCGGGATACTGCTTCCAAAACATATTTCATGTATTGAAGTGTGCTTCTTCTTCTTCTTCTTCTTCTTCTTCTTCTTCTTCTTCTTCTTCTTCTTCTTATTCTTCTTCTTCTTCTTCTGCTTCTTCTTCTTCTTCATCATCATCATCATCTTCTTCTTCTTCTTCTTCTTCTTCTTCTTCTTCTTCTTCTTCTTCTTCTTCTTCTTCTTCTTCTTCTTCTTCTTCTTCTTCTTCTTCTTCTTCTTCTTCTTCTCCTTCTTCTTCTTCTTCTTCTTCTGAGTCGACTCGAGAAGCGCATTCAAATAATATTAAAACTAACTACTTATACAAGACATTTCTAGTAGCAATTAAATTACATTAAAATTGAAAAATAGTTATTCTTAATTTAAGTTAAATTGCGTCAGTAACTCTTTATATATTTGATAACACTCAACAAAAGACTTTAATCCTTTCATTAAATACCTCAAAAAAAAACATATTATTTTTAGTTCTGAGTTAGTTCAGAAAACCAAAGCATTCCACCCTATTACATGTGTATGTTAAAAAATGCCTTCTGGGTATGAATCCGGAAGGAATGGAATCCAAAGACTTTCCCTTCCACTTCACCTTCTTTTGAAAGCATTTTTTTTTTCTCTGAGTAGGTACATTTTTTTTAATTTTTTAGAAGATAAAGAATGCTTTTCTTAGAAATGCAATTAAAACCGCGACGATAAGAAAATGATTTTTGTGTCTTCTACGTCAACAACGCTCAGAGGAATTATTATGAAGATGACTGTGAACCATTACTTGAAGAAAACAAATACAAGTGATGGTGTTTGTATAAAAAACAAAACATATTTTAACAGTAATTTAAAAACTTTTACATAAGGAAGTCAGGAGGATAACATTTTCCGTTGGTTTTCTGTCAGTATGCTTCAAAGTAGCATAATTAAATTTATAATTCTTTTTGTTTGCCAAACAAAAGTTTTATACATGACAATCTGCTTATGACATAAACTAGGGGAGTTCATAAAAAGCTAAGCTCATGTTATAAAAACGCTATAAATGAAGATTAAACATAAAATATTACTAGCCTCAATAGCGTTATTGTCAGTATAAAACAGTGTTTTTTTTCGGTCTCATTCAGCACACTTTAGTCTGCGTATTTTTTTTTTAACTTTTAGTTTTCAAAAATTCTGTTTTTTTCAGTTTTTGTATGTTTATATTTTGAGCTTAAATTATTTTTATTCAAAAAAAAAGACTGTGTTTTTGGTATGAAACAATAATACATATATATAACTTTTCAAATGAAAATTAATTCAGCTACTTCAAAATTTCGAGTGTTTCCATCACTTATTGTGTATGTTTGTGTATCGTAAATTAATTTTCTGTCATAATATCAAATATTTGTTGTCATAAAAATATTGTTTCGAGTGCATGTAATACTTGAAACAATTTGCGATTAGATATTTTATGGTAGAATATAAATACAATTCAACACAGAGAATTTAATAAGTTTAATGGTGTTTTTCTTTAAAAGTATCTAATTAAAAACAAACATTTCAGTTTGTTATTTTATATAAGTGCTTTAATTATGACCAACATGATTAATAACCACAATAACTGATCACCTACGAATAATTTCTACATAAATTGTATTTCAAGATTAATTTGTCGTAATTTAAGAAAACATTGTGCTAATTTAAGAATACTTTGTTTTGATTCAATGCAAACATTTCCAAAATTCACGAAACCGGAAAATACGAGTATTAGATTTTAAAGTTTAAATTGTCAACCTTATTCGATACATTTTCTTAAACAATCGTACAACGCTTGTTTCGTTACGCACTGTTAGAAGCTTTACGCATCCTCTACGCAACCTTGCTTAAATTGTTATTCATAGACATTTTTTTATTCATTGCTTAATTTTGGAAGGTTTGTGTCTAAACAAGCGAACATCTTTTACAAAATTGAAGAATTGTTGCTGAAAAAATTACTACAAAGGTCGGATATATACCCACTGAACCATAAGCGAAGGTTTTGAGTAAGGTGAGAGTTTGCGAACGTTTTTGGTTAGAATTTTTTTTTTCAATTTTTTTCTTTTTTATTTTGTCGCTTTAAAGTGCTTGTTATAAAAGATTTAACTCGTGAAAGCTTTTCCTATAAAGAAAAATTCTGCATATTTTGCGAAATTCATTAAAAACCTATTTTGAGTAGAAAATGAATCATTTTTGTATCATTTCAGTAGGTAAGACGTCCTTGTAAATTAACCATTTTTTGTTCATAAATGAGTTCGGAAATGAATCATTTATGTTTCTTTTTTGCATTCTGAAATGAGTTCAAAAAAGAATAATTTTTTTTATCATATCAGTTGGAAACAATTTCTCATAAACGAACCATTTTTTGTTTATAAATGACTTCACAAATGAATCATAAATGTTACTTTTTATATTCTAAAATCAGGTAAATAAAGGAACTTAAAATGAAAATGTTAGCCTTCGAACAAACGTTATATGAACTTTTTTACCAGTGCGAGATGGATGTGGTAACATTTCTATCATAAATTAAAATCAGGCCCAAATAGAATGAAAACCACGAAAAAATTCCATGCAAAAAAGTAATCAAATAAATTCCCCAATTAATAACTTAACTATTTTGATATTTCATATATAATTTGGAAGTTTGTCAAATTGGAAAACAATCACGCCTTTTCCCCTTTGAAACATCAATATCATGAAAAACACAATGCGTGAATTCCAGCCCAGGTATATTAATCCTATTAACCCAATGATTAATATGATCTCTAATTTTAGTAATAATCATTTCTTCTTTAACAAAATATCGATATGTAATTATAAATAGTATTATGCAATAATAAAATTTATAATTCAAAAAGATTCTTTTTTTTAACTCATTATTGAACAAAAAAAGGTTTGTTTTTGAGAGGCAATTTAGTCCACAGATTGATACAAAAAGGGTTCAATTTCGTTTCGGTTTCGAGTGCCGAAAAATAACTTTTGTATGGTTCATTTTGAAACTCATTTCCGAAGAAAAAACAGTTTGTTTCTGAGAGGCATTTTCGTCCGGCGATTGATTCAAAAATGGTTAATTTTCGAGTGCCGAAAAATAACTTTTATGGTTCTTTTTTAACTCATTTGCGAACAAAATAAGGTTCGTTTTTGAGAGGCATTTTAGTCCGACGAATGATATAAAAAGGGTTCATTTATGAGTGCCGAAAATGAACTTTTCTTCCCAAAAAGGTTGATAAATGAATTCAAAAACGGTAGTTTTGGTTCACTGGGTAGCATGTCTATGATAACTATCATAAACATCAACCTTAATTGAAAAGACGACACAAAATTGTAGGTTATATTTACGCAGCCTTTAAACGAAAATTTCAGTGTATAAGTTACGTAGATCTTAAACAAGCCTGAAAAATCGTTATGAATAACGATGTGTTATTTAAAGCTGTTTTGAAGTTACGCAGCCTCTAAAATGAGATTATGAATAAGGCTGTATATGTTTAATTATTGCAAAACATTATGTGATAATTTATGAACTATTTGTTTAGAAATATATATAAGGGTGCAGGATGGTTTTCGAGGTCGAAAAAACAGATTTTTGCGATTTTTGTTTTCTCAGTTGTGTTCACGTTCCTTGGAGCTCTCTTTGGAGAGTATGTAGGAATTTTTATTTAAAAAATATTAAATTTTTACTGCCCGTGGTAGCGGTAGATCGTAGATGCCCGGAAAAAAAGTCATCGTGCGGTGCGCAAAACCTGGCTTCACAGTGGTATCTGAAATCAAAAAATTCAAGTGATTTATATATATATATGTATAAGTATATAATATATAAGATCCTTGTGTGGATGAATGAAATTATATTGAAAAATATGCGATTTTCGATTATTGGCGCGGTTTTGAATTGAGTAGTACCATTTTCACATAAAAAAATTAGCTTATTATTGCCTCTAAAAAATAGTTTAATAAAAACGATTGTTCATCCGTAAGGTTTTATAATATAAAGATGTTTGCAAAAGTTTATTACGATCGGTGCATTGCATTTCGAGTTATGTTACGCACTAAAGATCAGCTAGTAGCAATTTTATTATTTTTATTCTAATTATTAGCAATCTTGTAAGCTGCAAGTTAAAAAAAAAAAATATTTTTGACGAAATAATAGATATATTGTATATAATGCTAGATAAATTGGGAACTTTGTTGGGAACTTTTTTGATAGGAATCTATGAATGAATCAATTGAAACCGATGCAAGCGTAATAAAAACAAAATTTTTATCGAAAGATTATAACAAGACCAAAAAAAAACAAAACAAACCAATCTTTACACCTATACGTAGTTCAGTGACAGTGTAGAAGGTTCTACTTCAGTTTTGTTCTATTTTTCTATTACTTGAATGTTCTAATGTCTCTTCGTGCAGTATTCGTTTGTATATCAAAAACTCTCTTCACTGCAGTGCTTGTAGATGATCAAGTTGAAAGCAGAGCTTATGGCTTATTTGTACAGTGCTTATGCGGCTCTTTATTAAGCACCGACTTTAAAAAAGTACTTTTGAGAAAAACGACTTTAAAGTTTAAAAAGCAATTGAAAGTTTCATAATAATTCTTTTTTTCTTTGCAAAACTTATTCCAATCACCTATTCCAGGGCCATGGTGGGCATCCACTTCTCTGAAGCAGTTGTAACATGAATAACCCAGATAACAATTTCACTTATATGTATATTTGAGGATATGAACTCAACTTAAAAAAGCCTTGTATATAGAAGTAATTATTCAAGTGTTGCTTGAAAAAGCCTTGTAAAAGCCTTGACAATTCCATTGTCTTGTATGTATTATTTCTTTTGTAAATTTATTCAATTTATTCAAGGATATAATTTTGAAAGTATTCAAGAAGATTTTTACTCAAGTAAGTCTCTATCATAAAAAAAAACTTGTCAACACATGTTCTTTATTACAACAATAGAAAAAAAAATTTGCCTGAGCCCGGAGTCGAACCACAGAAATCTTGACTGATAATCGGTTTGCCTAGACTGCAGGGCTACCGAAGCAATTTATGACCGTCAAATTAAGTGCTTATATGAAATAATTGCAGTTGAGACTTTTATAAAGTATTACTTAAAGAAGTTCAATCAGGACTGAGTGTGAATAATGGTAAATATACAAAAATTTTTAAAATGTACAAGATTATTGTTGTTAAATGAAATAAAATGTACTGGCAGATATATTCGTAATAACAAATAAATTAAAATTTTAATTTTTTCACAGTTTCCTGAATAAATCTTGAATAAAAACCTTACATAAAACATAAATAAAACTTTATATAAGTATTAAAACAGTATATAAGAATAAAGAAAAAGACCTTGTATAAGACTTGCTTCAAGGATTACTCTAGAAAGTTAAAATTCTCTTTCCACATAAAGCTTTACTCAAGGCTTATTTAGGTGCAATTTCTACATGGGAAGGTACAAAAATTAAAGTCGGGATACAATTCGTAACCTGTTAAATTTACATATTTTTTCTTTAAACTTTCAATTTTCTTTAAATGATAAGTTAATTAGCATTGAGTTTTTAACATTTTCTATTTGATATACGGAATCTGGTATTTGGTATTTCCGAGTAGTATTTTATGATCAATTGTGTTTTATTTATATATATATATATTAGAGAACAGAGGAGTACAAATAAGAACATTGATCTTTTACAGTACAGTGGGTTTTTTTTTTTGGTAATTGATATTTGACATTTAATATTACTAGAGTACGCCTATGGTCGAAATTTGACCTTTTCGCCATACCACCTCCGAGCAACTCCAGCTAACTTTTTTCTTTAAAAACTATTCCAGCTAGCATTTTTCTCTGCTTTATTTAAAAAAAAATCATCAAAATCGGTTAAGAAACACAGAGGAATATGGTACTGAACTGTTTTGCCTTCACCTTGTTTTTTGGTATTTTGTATTTGGTATTTAGTATTTGGTGTTCGGTATTTGGTACTCGGAATTCAGTATGTAGTATTGGTACTTGGTGTTTGGTATTTTATACATGGTATTTGGTGCCTAGTATTTGGTATATTGTATCTGATATTTGGTATTTACTATTTGATATTCGATATTTGGTGTGTAGTATTTGGTTTCTGATATTTGGTATTTGCTATTTGGCGTATAGAGTGTGGTATTTAGTATTTGGTAATTAGTGCTTAGTATTTGGTACTTGGTATTTTATATTCCATATTGGATATTTGGGCTCAGATTCACAAATGTTGACTAAAACCCTAAATTTTGAATTATGTATTTGGTATTTGATATTTTGTATTTGGCATTTGATTTTCGGTATTTAGTATTTGGTGTTTGGAAAACCAAATATTCATAAATATTGGCTAAAACTATAGGTAATATTCTAATAGACATTTGATTTTTGTACATACTTGGAATTTGGTATTTGATATTTGATATTTTGTTATTGGTATTTGGTATTCGGTATTTGGTATTTGGTTTTATATACACAAATGTGAGCAAAAACTTTAATATTCTTTTAGACAAGTGTCTCATCAAATACGTAATTTTAAAATATATATTTGATATTTGGTATTTGATATTTCATATTTTGTATTTGGTATTTGGTTTTCGGTAGTTAGTGTTTGGTATTTGATTTTAGATTCACAAATGTTGACTAAAACTGTTAAACTCTTTCTGAAAAAGGTCTCGAATGTTGCTTTTTTACTCTTTCAGTGAATTTGCTTTTCAAACATGTAGATTACAACACATATAATCATAATCTAATGAGATTCACGTCACCATAAATTTAGGTTGGGTGTGTGGCTTTAATGTACTCTGAGCCTTTTTTTTTTTCTTAATTAAGAATTTACCACACTACGTCTCTATGCAACAATCGCTACAAGCCCTTAGATGAGCTGGCACCTTTTCTTTTCTTCTTTGCTTTATTTATATCTTTGCTTTGAATGTTTGTTTCAGATCTTCGTTAAATTTCAATTAGCTGACTTAATGAAGATTATAAATTATTTTAATTCCGTGATGTTGAATTTCTCAGAAGCGTGAAACTTAGACAAATTAAAAATATTGTACAAACACTTAATCATTTTTTGATGGCAGAATTTCAAAAATTCATTTATAAAATGTACTTTATAATTACAAACCAAGTTTCCTTTCAATTCCAAATCAAATAATTACATTTAATGTTATTAAGAGGTCTTGACTGCATTAAGTAAAATTATTTAACTAAATACTATCAACAGGTTAGAAACATCAAGTTATAATTACCCAGCTTCACTTGCTGCTATTTCAACAATTAATTAGGGTGAATATTAATTTAAGCTCTGTGCCAGTTTAGTTAACTCATTCAGCCCGCAGTACAGGTGAAAGTTTGTAAAGTCCTTATATATGCTTGTGCATGTAAATCAATAAATTTATATAAACTTATTATCAAGATACTTATTGAATTCAGTTTCAACATTGATTACCGTCTCATTAGATTGCCTGACAAACTGATTAAGTTATCGTACACTTGAGATAGCCGATGAACTCACTTGTAAACGTGACTTAATTGTGATGACATTGGTTGAATTAAATAATTAAATTATTAATGTATTAATCAAGTTCTGAATGCTTGTCACGATTAATACTTTAAGACTTTTATGAAGTGTCACAATTCAATAAAGTTTATTGCTGACCTGATGTAACAAGCAGTAGTTTTAGTCAAGAAAAAAATATTATTATATTAATTAAAACTCTCGTGCATATTAAACACTATTGTGCAGAAGTCAAAGCAAAATTTGTAATTTTTACGTAGCAATGATTAAGTTTTGCTTTAGTATGTAACATGTTTTTGCGAATTTTGACTATAACTGTATAATAAATAATTCAATCTTAACAAAGAATAACTTTTTTTTCTTTGATTTCAACAAAGAAACTAACTTGGTATCTTAGGTAATTAATCGCTGTGGACAACAATACGTTTAAGGTTATGATTAATTGGCGTTATGGACTATGAATCCAGCTACTTTGATATCTAAAACGACATCAAGCAATTGAAAGTAGCAGCCTCTTTCGTTGCTTGTTGTGCCTGTCTTTCTTTGTTGGTGATAAGGCTATTAAAGCGCTGTTTAAGCGAAAAATATGTTTGTAGGTGTACAAACATTAAATAACACGCATAACTCAAATTGAGCAATAGAAGCTCGGTCAAAGTCCTTTCGAGGGCTTAAATGGAAAACTAATTTTTTTTACTTAGTAGAACAAAATTTACCAAAAATATAATAGAATTTTTCGTTTTATATTTGATATAGACTTCTATTTAAAATACATTTTTTTGTTGTACTGGGACGGACAATACTTTTCACGAATTACTTAAATTACACAAAAAAGTTTAGATTTTATTATCAATTTTATTCCTTCGAAATAAAACAGCACAATTAGAATCGTTGTTAATCCAGCCAACAAGAAACAGAAACAAATCATAAGAACAACTTTATTTTATAACAATATATAATTTTTTTTATATACCGAGGGCTTAGTTTTAGTTTTAGTTTAGTTATATTTCTTAAACTCCATTGATAATAATGCAATACAAATTTATAACAATACAAATAATTAATTAATATTCCAAACATATGATTAAATGATTTAAAATGAACAAATAATATTTAATATTTAAAATTAATAAACAATAATTAACATTTAAAAATTGAAAAGAATGGAGAATGGTAGTGACATTAATAGTATATGTAAATACGATGTTATGTTAAACTATGGGATACAACCTATATATTAGAGAGAAGGAAGTGAAGTAGAGGAACAGAAAAAATGAAGAAGAGGGAATGTTAACGTATATTTAGAAAATGCACTGCAAATAAATGGTACTGTAAAGTATTGATTTAATCAGGATTACGTATTCGGAAGAAGAAGCAATTCAATTTCTTGTGAACTATAACCGAGAAGCCATGATTTTGCTTGCTTTAAAAGTATCTTTTACGATTCTAAGCACTTAATTGATGGTGGAAGTCTGTTAAATAATCTACGGGACAGTATTGAATAATTGTGTCTATAAATTGACGTACAAAAAGCAGGAACTACAACATTACCGACATGTTTCAAATTATACGGCAGTGTTAAATTGGTTTGTAAATGCTGCTTTTCAGAAAAAAATTATTTAAGCACCTTTAAATAAAATAGATGGCGGACGGGCAAGATTTGGAGGGATTTAAAAAGCACATGACTAGGACAACGATTACCAGCATTACAGATTTTTCGAATGATATTTTTTTGAAGGACTAATAAAGGCCTTCATTTATTTGCATACGAGCCACTCCAGCAAGAAATACCATAACAGAGTTTTGAGTGGAAAAGTCCAAAGTAAAACATTTTAAGAAGATTGGAGGAACAAAATTTTTTAAGCATATAAAATTTTCTTAGAATTGATCGAAAACAAATTTTCAAGTGGTTAGTATGTTCGCGTCAATTCATATTTCTATCTATTATGACACCCAAGTATCTAAATTGGTTGACAGTTTCAATTTTACAACAACCTTCGCTACATTTTTTAGTTTCGTTGAAAAGTGTTGTCGAATTTACACACAGTTTGAATTTTTGACAATTAGGGGAGTGATAAACAATGTCTACAGTTGGAGAGACAGCATTAAATAGGTTGCCAGACATTGGTTTCGCCTTATCGCTTATTATTAATTTATTTTTTGCAAACCACTCTCTTAAAGTATGAACATCTCTATTTATATCGCAAATTAGATCGAGCTGGGAGCTAGTCTGGTACGTTATTCCTAAGACGTCAGCGAATGCTGTTATACGGCCACGAAAGTCTTGCGAAAATATGGAGTTTATGTAATAAAGGAATAGAATTGGACCCAATACGGAACCTTGCGGAACACCAAGATTAATCATAGTTGGGCTGCTGAAGGAACTGCCTATTTTTACTCTTTGTGTTCGGTGGTGCAAATAAGAAGCAAACCAATTATATAGCTTATATTCAATAAGTCTATATACATTTCGATGTAAAATTTTGCATCTATTGTGAAAATTTAAAATAAAAAAAACTCATTTTAAGTATCCTGTATTTTATTATATTTCTATCTACAAAGATACTTATTTATGAATGCAAACTATCTATCTACATCATAGTACTGAGACTTATATGTATATCTCTTTTCATTTTAGACCGCTTCTTAGCGAAATTAATAGCACTGCTTTAACCCTTAACTGATGCACTTGGTCTGACCACGCTAAAAAAAGAAAGGAATATATTTCTCTCATTATTCCATTCATTCTTACGCTCAGTACATTTCCAGCTATTTAAGGCATTCTTTGAAAAAAAACTTAAACTTGTAACTACGTTTTTAGTGGTGCACCAGTTAAGGGTTAACATGTACTTCTTCTCATCAAATTGAAAAAAATACTTATTCTATCCATTTTTGTCATATGTCAGATCAGGGTAAACGAGCCATTTGATGCATTATATTTGAGTCATAACTTTTTAAAAACTATAGAGATACTTTATTAAATTTTCGAGTATTAGACAAGATCGAGCAAAAACTGGTTCAACAGAATCCCTACTTAAATTTCTTTGATATTTACCAAATGGTAGCATTAACCCACTTTTGTCCAGCATTGCTTATACGCAACGGTATACTTTTCCTAACCTGGAGGTCATACAGTGATGACCTTCATGTTCTCTAAAGAGAATATAAAATTTAAGGATTTATCTAATCGACCTGTTTTCGCTCAAGGCTGACCAATTACGTTTACTTACATTTCCAAGCTTGGGAAATTTGGAAATTCTCCATTTTTTTTTTATCTTTAATTTTAAACCCCTAAAAAATCTAGAAAAAAAAATAAAAAAAAAAACGAAATGGCCATTTCAGCCCTTGAAAGACTTTGACCGAGCTTCTTATGTGTCACACTATGACCAATTGTGTTGTATGTGATGTGAAATGTTTGCACACAAATGATCGAGAACTGGACCTACATGTTTTACGCCGACTCCGAACGGCTTATGTTCTCAAGAAGCTTTTCATGGCAGTTTTTACTCTCTGAGGTTTGCCATTGTCTGCAGAGTGGTGACGGCCGAACAGAAAAATTAATTCAATTGAAAAAATTGTCTGTGTCAGATGGAGGATTCGAACCTGGGTTCTCTGGTCACTCTACCCACAATCTACGTCACGGCCGCCACATGAAAAAAAATAAAGTAATATATAATTCTTATGCGATCGTCTTTCTTAGGCTTTATATTTAACTTTTGTAAATTTTTATTAAGTTTGACTGACATACGTGGCTCCCGCGGGTTGAAACAACGCTGGTCTTTAACGAAATACGTTCTTGTATATTTTGTTTTATCGCTCACCTGAATATAACTTTTTTATTTTATAATTTTTTTGCTTGAAAATAAGCTCTCGATATATTAAACGTGGGACACTTATGACCGTCTGTTAGCAGTTCATGTTTTCCATCATTTAGTATTTTGTAGGACTACCGCTGGTTTTTTTTAAGGGCTTTTATTCTGTTCTTCTGTTGCCATGCTAGTATAACTCGACCCCATATTCTTTGGGAGATTTTTTTTCTGAATATACTTTTCTTTTTAGGATAGCCCAAACATGTTCGATGGGGCTCATTTCAGGAGACTGCGTTGGCCAATTTGGAAGTTTCATCCCATTTTCATTGGTACCAACTCTTTGTTATTTTAGCCGTGTGCCTCGGATCGCTATCTTGCACGAAAACATCATCCTCTCTTGTTCTGCCTTAAATATATCCAAACTTGGGTAAATACGAGTCTTCCTAAGCTATTAATATTATCCATGGCCTTAATTTTACCACTGATACGTCGAAGTACTGCCACTTGATCTGCCACTTGGTCTAGTCGCATCTTAATTTTTTGCTTGACAAACATTGGGACATTGTTGGAAGATACGCCAAATAGTTGTTTTGGACACTTTGCAATTACAATTTATTGCCAGACGAAAACAACTTGCAGTTGAGTTTTTGCATCACGTATTATTGCCAGCTACTGTCTTATGTAAATGTTCCAATATTTTCTGAATCGTTTCTTATTTTTTTCCCATATTCCTAAATAGTTTTAAGAAAATTGGCGATCACGTGTCGGTTGCGTCCAAGTTTTTTTGATATTTCGCCGCATCAATTATTGTCAGAGGCTAAATCAAATAGTTTTCCTTTTCTCCTCTTCGAACAAAGTTGTGCCACTATTAGTAACTATTGGTAGACAACATAACTCAAATTTCACTAAAAAAATCTCGACATATGGCCTAACTCCGAAAAAACAAAAAAAAAACTTAAAAAATTAATATCTCAATAAGAGCCAAAAAAATAAATAGTAAAAATTTGCTATAGATGTGCACAAGCTGTTGCTTATTTTGTTAATTAGTGCTATTAACTAAAAATTAAAAAGAAAAAATATTGTTAAATTAATGGCTAATTAATACATTTACTATTGACGCTGAACTGAATAATTTTTGAAAAAATTTGTTTTTTTTTTTTGCGCTAAACTTATAAGTTAATACTGAGTTCAGTAAAATTCCTAGAATTGATGAAAAAAATTATTGACAATATTGGACACAATGTTGGAATCACATTATATCTATTTATTGTATATTGTTTGGAGTGAAAACTAACCAAAAAAATTGTTTGTTACTAAAAAACAGGAATGGTAAAAAATGTTTATTAATTAATTATGCAAATAATATGAATGCTCTTAAGTTAGTTTCTTAATAAATATTTACCAAATTTTTAATTTTTTTCGTTTAATTGCGTTAATTATATTTCAAGTTCAAAGTCGTTACACGCAATACTAATATAATAATAAATAATCATAAAAATTTTAACATTTAAAAGCGTTTTTTTAACATAAAATTCAAGTATAAAACTCTTCAACTCTAACCAATTTTTCGATGGTTTCATGTATTTATTTCATGCGCAGTAGAGAATAATAAATATTTAAAAAGTCTTGCTTGAAATATGGGCACAGTAGAACTGGACAAACAAAAGCTTAATATAATTTTGCGTTAATGTTTAATAATATTTTTGTGTTTATATAATGTGATTTAGTATATGGGTGAATTTCAAAATAAACGGCTTTTTTCTGTCCCTGCTATTCCTATCCTTTCTCCATTTTCTCAAAAAATAAGCACAAAAATAAGCTTAAAACAAGACTGTTTGTAAAATAAAAACAATACATAAGAAATAAGAAGTTTAAAGGCAGATTTCACAGCTCTATATTTACGAGCGATAAATTTTTTCCCTCTCTCTTACCTGTTTCATAGAAAAACATTTGTCCCCACTCTTACCTGCAGTTATTTAATATGGAAAGGAAAACGAAAAGAAGGAAAAATAGAAAGAATATGCTTTGATTTGCAATGCCAGTATCAATTTATTGCAAAGTGAGTTGTCAGCGCTGTGGTGGCCGTGGCGTAGTGGGTAGAGTGTGTGACTTTTACGCCAGAGAACCCAGGTTCAAATCCTCCATCTGACACAGGAAATTTTTTTAATTGAATTAATTTTTTTGTTCCTCCGTCACCTCTCTGCAGAGATGGCAAGCCTCAGAGAGTAAAAACTGCCACGAAAAGCTTCTTGAGAAAACATAAGCCGTTCGGAGTCGTCGTTAAACATGTAGGTCCAGTTCTCAATAATTTGTGTGCAAACATTTTACATCACACACAAAACAATTGATCATAAGAAGCTCGGTCAAAGTCCTTTCAAGGGCTGAGATGGCCATTTCGCTTTTGCTTTTTTTTAGTTGTCAGCGCTTCGTGTCAGGAGTGTTATGTTTTACATTATTTGCTTAGTTAAGTTGCTGATATGCTGTAAGATAACACACGATTTATCGTTTTAAATTTTACTAATAAGTGGCATTTCGAAATATTTATTAAAATTTAATCAGCAGATTATGGGAAGTAGGGTAGAAGGGGCATCATTCGCCAACTTTTTTTTAAACTGCTATAAAAAATTTACCGAACAAATTTTATCAAAAAATCTTTTTCAGTCTGAAGCTTGTATTTATAAAGTTATATATTTAAGTCTTTAGGGGGGGGGGGGAGAGTTGGAGGGTTAAAGTATTTTTTTTTTTGCTTTTTACTTTTTTTATAACTTGCAAAAAAAGTCAAGCTCGCGAAACCGCCCCACCCATGGGGTACATACGCTTCACCCATGGGGTATATAATCCGCAAAATAAAGTTTTGAATTTTTAGAAAAAAAGTCGTCAAGTGAATATATTCGAAAAGAAACAAATGAAAGGAAAATTAATTTCATTCATTTACAATTAAATTTAACGTTAAAAACAAAAAAAAAAAACAACTTAGTGAAATTTATTTTTAATATTAGTTTAAGGTAGTTTACATTGTACTTCTTTAAATTTATTTCAAAAATAAAACAAGCCGCTTGCCGAGGTGTTACGTATGATGTAACGTCGGCGAAACTGCCCCCAATGCACTTCGGCGTATGTGCCACATGGTTAGGTAGATAGGTTAGGTAGAGGCGGCAGCCGGTGTATAGGAAATACATACACCAGCTCACTTCGACCAGATAGGTCCATGTGATACCGCTGCACACAGGCTTTTATTAATAATGGAACCAACTTGAGCTTCTGATGAACCCTTTTAGACGCCTGACATCAGTCGTTGACAGGTCGTCAAGCTCATGAAAGAAGAAAGTGCCTAAATATTTGTGCCTTCTTCTGGCTAGCGCAGGACAGGAGCACAGAAGATGGGAGATGGTTTCTTCCTCTTCCCCGTCCCTGCAGCTTCTACAGAAGCCATTTGAGATAACTCCTAACCTGTAGGCATGTCTGCCTATCAAGCAGGGCCCTGTGATGACAGCCACCATTGTGGCTAGTTCTGGTCTTGCCAGTGAGAGGAAGGCTCTCGATCGCCCGAGATCTAGTATCGGCCAGATAAGCCTTAATGCTCTGCATGTCGAGAGCTTAGCCCACCTAGTGTTGGCTTTCGATATGATATTGTTACTGATTAGCAGCTTGAAAGTCACTAACGGGATACCGGGTGGGTTCACCATGAATAGTGGCGCTTGTGTCCCATTTCTAGCGAGCTATCTGCCTTTTCATTACCTTTTATGCCTTTATGCTTAGGTACCCATATTAGGTTGATGCTGAAAAAGTTCGACATTTCCCCTAATGAAGCACGGCATTCTTTGGCTACTTTAGAGTTTGTGGCTACTTGTTCCAACGATTTTATCGCAGCCTGACTATCAGAGAAGATATAAATTTCCCGTTTAGAGACAACGCTTGAAACACACTACAGTGGTCAGGAAACCTACGAGCCAGAGATACCCCAAGCTCTTTTGAGTAGACCCCGTACCCGACCTTGTCGTTTAACTTTGATCCATTTGTAAAGAAATATAGACACCCTCGTTTCCATGGTACACCATTGACCCAGTATGTTCTAGGCGGAATAAGCGTACCATACCTTCCTTCGAAGGAAAGCGAGGGCTTATGTGCCCCATGCTAATACAAAAAAAAAAAGTGTATAATTTTTTCCATTTATAAAATTAATTGAAGCTATACGTATATATGATTACATGCACTAATATCACTGTTGCAAGCTCGTGAATTTTCAACTTTCCAATTCAAGTTTTAAAATTTTTAAAAATAAATTTGTCCAAAAATATTTACACAGCACACCAAAAATACAAAAACACTCTTCGTCGCAATCACGCTCAGTGTTGAAAAGTCATTTTTATAGCGATAGATCTTTATTGATATTTGCATAAGATTATGCTTATTTCGATTTAATAGTGTTGCTTATTTAGGAAAAAAGTAGCTCTGGCGTATGATTGCCCCCATGGCAAATGATCCCTCTTCTACCCTATAGATTTGCATAAAAAAGTCACAAAAAATAGAATTTGAGTCATATGAATTTTGTTCATTACGTGTTGTACATAAGTATTATATCTTCGCTTTTACCCTAATAATATAGATTATACATATCGGCAAGATGGTTTTGATGATATGTTAAATTAAAATAAGCAAATTATTTTCATTATAGATGCGAAAAATGATGCAGATACGGCTTTTCTCAATGTTTTTAATGGAATAAAATCAGGGAACAAACAAGAAAAAAGCGGCAAGTACAGTGTTTTATGCCACAGTTTTTGAATTATTGGTTAAATCTTTTAAATAACCTTATAGTTTATATCACCCTGGGCTTCTCTTTTCTAAAGAATAAAATTCTTATAATTATGTTATCCCTTTTTCATAAAATATAGCCTTTTTATTGTGAGGCGTTTTGCTTCGATATTTGAAAATTGTAGATGCCACACTCTTCCTTATGACGGCAGTATAACACTCAAGACAAAAATCGTAACGGTTCTGCAAAACTTAAAAAGATATGTGTGTGGCAGACACGCACGGTAGAAGTGAAACATTTACCCAAAAATGGAATTTTTGGGAAGATTGATAATTTATTTTATTAGCATTCCATCCTTATTCCAATTAGCACCAGCACCAAAAAGTTAGCGTGAGTACACAGTAATTCTTTCACAGTGTCAGAATTGTCAAAACCAATGCAATAATTTTCTGAAGCGAGTGTTGACGAAAAGCTGGCAATACTTTTTGTGCATTTTATTAATAGCAATACATGCTAAGACTCCATTCAAGCATAAAAGATAGAAAAGAAGAGCTGATTATTGATTTAATATGAGTACGAGCTACTTAATCAGGTATGTTTTCGTGGCCGAGTGGTTAGAACAGCCAACTACGGAAATGATTTTTGTGAGTTCAATCCTCAGTGGAAGCAAAAAAATTAAAACTCCTAAATAGCAATTTTTTCGTTACAATGAGCGCGGCGAATTGCTGTGTTGTTGTTTTCATAAGAACAATTTCGTTACATTGGTTTTACCCCCCATCTAACTCGCCGTATTGTTGTATACGCGGCTATAAAAGTTTCACTTTCAAGAATTTTTACAATAGCGTAACAGTGATTTTGGATTTAACATCAATTTTCACAATGTAGATGTTAAAATCTGAATGATGTTAACCTTAGGATTACTAATACCTACCCGGGTGACTATTTAGAATTTCACTTTCTAATTATTCAGCAATATAAAGACATGTTAGGTGCTAATCAATTTTAACTAACAGTTCAAAGCAGGAAATTTTTAAATTTTCATGAAATATATGGGTGTATACATTATATGTTATTCAAAATATTGTCCACCTCTTGCGATCACTGTTTGCACCTTTCTGGAAGCAAAAGAATTCCACGTCGGAAAAAAGTCTTCGTCCTTTGAGGTCGCGAACGAATCAAGCCAATTTTTGATACATTGCTCAGAGGGCGTTTTGCATCGAACGAAATAAATGGTACTTGGATGGCACCAAGTCTGATCTGATCAATATGGCGAATGAGATAAAACTTCCCAGCCACTATTCTCCAGATAATTTTTGACCGGTATAGCAACGTGTGGTCGAGCATTGTCATGATGGAAAATTGCAGACTCATGCCTGGTCGAATTAATCCGGTTGTTTTTCTGCCAACGCTCGCTTCAAAAAAATGTATTGTTGTCGATAAAGCTAAAGCCGTAATAGTGTCACTTAATTTCAGCAACTCATAGTGAATAGGTCCATTCTGATCCCACCAAATATTGATATTGATGTTCCTGGTTGGCCGGGCTTCACATACGATTTCTTGCGCTTCAGGTTATTATAATGTATCCATTTTTGATAGCCAGTAGTAGTTCGATGTAAAAATTACTTTCTTTTGTAGCGTTCGAGGTGCATTTCACGCATGCAAAATTGACTTTTGACATCTCTTGACTTTAGTTCGAGTGGATGGAATTTCCTACCTTCTGTATGAACCCTAACACTTTCAAACGCCTTGAAATGATTGCCTGCGTCACGCCTAGTGCTTTTGCAAGATCATCTTGTGTTTGGTACAAGTTTTCATTGAGGGAGGTCTCTAATTCTTAATCTTCAAATTTGTTCACTTGACCAGGACGATATTTTTCCTCGATGTCGAAATCACCACTTTCGAAGTGTTTAAACTACTTAAAACGCTGTGTTATAGATAAGACATCGTTGCCATAAACATCCACTAGCAAACGATAACTTTCGACAAAAGTTTTCTTGGCAAAAAAGTATTCCAACAATACGTTCCGCAAATGCTGTCTTTTCGCCAAGTTTCGAAATCTTCCATGAGGGTAAAAAACTTATGCGCACACAATGTTAGCATATTGCCTTTGTGTCTTTGAAAGCTGGCCGATGGTACTTCCCAGCCGGCAATGGCAGTAAGTGGAAGCGCTACTAGCAGGCCTTCATATGGATTTCGAAGTGCTTCCGCACTCATATCCAAGTATACTTTCCTTTTTATATGAAACGAGAAAATTTTTCAGGCTTTCCGCTCTCCCTGCTTTAAAGAGGCCTGCTATAAGCACTTCTTTAGAACGGTTTAAAGAAGAGGTTAACCAAAACAATTAAAAAGATATTTTTTTTATTTCTTTTTATGTATACCTACCTATTTAATTCTGTGATTTTATTTTATTTTACATATTTTTGTCAGATAAGAATATTTCTAAGTCATGACGTTGATTATTGTTCAGTATTTTTGAACTAATATGTATTGGAACTTTTAACGAAAAAGTAACCCTGAAATATAAGCAGAACCAGTTTTTGTAGGAAAAATATAATTGTTGTACTTCCCTGGGTAGCGAAAAATTAGGACTCATAGAAGCGCTTGGTTTAAAAAAATCTAAGTAATCCTAAGGTTAAAGTTGAAAAAACTTAAAAAAAAAAATATAACAAATAAGATGGAAAAGTAAAAAAAAATTTAACAAAACGTTGCGAGAGAAAATTAAATATTTGCTTTTTATAAAAAAATTGCATTTTGGCAAAAATCATTAGGCAAAAACCTTTTAAAAGTATCTAAATATCAATATTGAAATTGGCACCAGCAATCAAAAATTAAATAACTTTGATTTGATATAAAAAGAAATAACTTGAAAACTATTTTTTAATCCACAAAAAATTCTTTAAGATTACCTAAAGACACTCTTTAAGTTGAATGAAAGTTTCTTAAAAGCTTCTGATGGCCTTAAATAATTTCGTAATTCTAGATTCTTTATGCCACACAAATAAGATAGAGAAAAAAAAAATAATGTTTGGCTTAGTTATGATGGAGCCATTAAAAAAAAAAAGTCTGTCAGCTGGGAACCAGAGACAAAGCTGAATCGTGTTTGACTTATTGACGTCGGTTGTTGTTTGTTTATTATTATTGTTTTTAATTTTTTTTTTTTAATATTTTTTAACTACTTAACTGAATAAGTTGAAAAATAATTCATATGAAATCAGCGGATAATGAAGTGTTATGAACAGTTATGAGCACACGCACAACGTGTTAATTAATTCACTTTTATATTCGTTAAGCTGCACGCTTTTCGCAAATGAATATTTTTTTATTTATTATTTATTTATTCTATTTTATTTTGTGTTTGTTATTCTTGTACGAGGCATGAAAATATAATCAAGTGGCTCTTAAATTAGCATTTAAAGTTCTACTTAAATGATAAGAAATCATGGCATAGAACAAGCGAGAGAGAGAAATCAAACACAAAAAATGCGCTTCGTTTTTTATTGCGTTTTTGCTTTGTGCCATACGCCAGACTTTAACGCTAGACAATGTAAAGAAAAATGTTCAATTTAATTTCACACCTTTTCAAGCAGCTGTGCCAATAGTTGTTGGTTTTGTTGTTGTTGTTGTTTTTGCTGCCACAGATCCGTGCAGTTTGATTTTTAATTTAGAGCAAAAAACCACTTCGCCACATCAAACACTCGCTTGCACGAACACAAACATATATGCACACACACAAACGTACATTATTCACAATATTGACAAAATAATAATCCTTAAAATGCCAAACAGCTAATGCGCGTCTAGAGCATCCGTTTCCGCTACCGTTGCTGCTGCTGTCACTTCTGAACGCTTGGCTGCTCGCTCTCACACATTGTTATTGTGTCTAGGCAAGTATCCAAAAATCCCTTTGAAACCCTTGTCAACACTTGTTTTATATGTTTTTTTTTTATTTTATATTTTTGTATATTGAAAAAAATAATTTCCGTTATTTTTTTTAAATTTCCCAACTTATAAATATTTCAAGCCACTCGCAACAATTTAGCAGCAAAATTGGAAAATTTCAATTTTTTCAAATGCAATTTCACAATTTTTTTTTTTTTTCTTATTTTGCATTTATTCTGTGCAATAAAGCTTACACTTTTTTGTAATTTTGTTTTTTTTCTTTTTTTTTAATAATAAATATATTTTTCGCGCTCTAAATAATTTCATGTTATTTAAGTTTTTTTTTTTTTTTGTTTCAACTAAGTATTTAAAATAAATTAACCGTTACGGCGCAACGTCACACTTCTGACCAGACGTCTCCGCTGCGACATGTGTTTGTTCTCGCGCGCACGTTAAGAATTAAACTGGAATCAGTTGCGACCCACTAGTTATCAAACAGCTAGCAGTAACAGTAGCCGAGCTGCCTGGTGCTGTTGTCGCCGTGCATGCTGCTGGCGCTGCATGATAACGTCTCGGCTCTCATGCTGTCTGCTTGTTTGTCTGCTGCTCTATTCACGCATTCATCACTCTGCAAAGCAGTCTAAAATACTGTTATGTTGAGCAGATAACAAATATTAGCTGGTTGTACCTTACGCTGTTATCACTGCAACAGCACCTGTTACAGCGTATAACGGCACTTGTTATATGCAAAAATTGTCAATATGTCTAGAACAGATTCTCTCACTAACTCTCTCACATATTTTATATTCAGCCAACAGTGCGCTGTTGTTGCTCTTGTTTCTATGTCGCTCTTTTGCAGCCATAAAATTTATCCCATGCGAGTGGCGTATGCTTAGTGGGTGGTATTTTTATAAATATGATGGAAATGAAACGGTTTTCACACAATTCCACATTACCTGAGCTTATGTTAAATGTAAATGTTAATGTTAACAAGAAAACTGTTATCTTTTTTAACAGCACTGTTTAAAGCACTACGTAAACGTTCAATGTTAGGCTTCTGTTGGAAGCCTTTAGCATTAGAGTGCTATTTTATGTAATGCTAATATGAATTATTAAGCTTAACACTGAGATATATTCACATTTATGTAGCGTTATTAAATTTGAGTGGAATGTAAGAAGTTTTTATATAAGCTATTTAATTTTTGTATCTCTGTATAAACAGTCTCTGTAATCTAACATTCTCAGGAGTAACATGAGGAATTTTAAGTATTCAATTTATTCACTTTTATGTGTTTTGCTTAACAAACATTATTCACATCTTCCAATTTCACAGCTGTAAAATCTGCATTCTTATTTAGTATTCTAAGTAGAACTGAATTACAACATAAAAACGCAGTCAGTGTATGAAAAAGTGACTTTTAAATACATTTTTGAATTCACATTTAATTTTATAATTTATATTAATATCAATGAACTAAAAATTAATAAAGAATAAATAGCTAATAATGAATAAAAAATTAATGACAAATTAGACATAATAATGAAGAAAATGTGAGCAACGAACAAAAAATGTATAATGAATAAAAACTTAATAATGAATATGAAATGAATACTGTATAGCAAATGAATAATGAATAAAAATTATGCATAAAAATGAAATGAATGCGAATGAATAACAATTGCTAGTAAATTGCATTATTTTACTTCTTATTATAACTTATTAATTTAAAAATATGACAAACAACAAATGCGAAAGTTAGAAAAATCAACTTTTTTTTTTTAATTTTATTCAAAATTATATTTTGCATTCATTATATGCATTCTTTTTTTTTCAATATTCACAGATTCAATTTTTGGTTAATAAATTCAAACTGAATGCAATCTTTTGCAACTCTGTTCTGTACATTTGATTTTAACAGAGTTTTGTAGCTTTTAATTGTTTTTTAATATTTTTAGCAACATGTTGAATAAAATTGTTGAAAAATTTTATATTCTATTCAAACATCAAACATTTTGAGCTATTGCAGCTGCTCATTGTATGCTGAAATATCGAGAATTTCGTGCAAGATTCATAACTAAAAATTGAGAATTTTAGAGGAAAGCATAAAGAAAGGTTGATTCTGGTTACTGTTACAAATTCATATTGGGCGACATCATATTTTTTATACAAAAAATCATCCAACAAGAGTTGGCTGATTTTGCATTTTTGTTGGGTGAAATTTCTTTTTTTGTTTTTAGGTGGTTTTTAATATGATTTCATATATCATATATAATTTTAAAGCTATCGCGATGAAATTCAAAATATAAAATTTTTTAAAAAAATTAAGATCTAGTTTGACATTGAGCCAAATCGTATTGAAACCACGCCTACCTCCCATACCGTGTGGCTTTATTTTTAGAGTGAAATCTCCTAAAAATCAACAAAAATTAAAGAAATGCTTTCAAATTTTGCGGCGGCCGTGGCGTAGTGGGTAGAGTGTGTGACTCTTACGACAGAGAACCCAGGTTCGAATCCTCCATCCGACACAGAAAGTTTTTTCAATTGAAATAATTTTTCTGTTCGGCCGTCACCTCTCTGCAGACAATGGCAAACCTCAGAGAGTAAAAACTGCCATGAAAAGCTTCTTGAGAACAAAGGCCGTTCGGAGTCGGCGTAAAACATGTAGGTCCAGTTCTCGATAATTTGTGTGCAAACATTTTACATCACACACAGCACAATTGATCATAAGAAGCTCGGTCAAAGTCCTTTCAAGGGCTGAAATGACCATTTTCGTTTTTCAAATTTTGCACGTTAACTTTGATCTTCAATATAAGTCCTGACTATTAAATTTGGCGAAATTGGATGAAAACCACGCCTACCTCCCATACAAAGTTGCTCTATATTAAACGTAAAATCTCTTAAAAATCTGCTCAAATTAAAGAAAAGTCTTGAAATTTTCCACATAGGCTTTGATATTCAATGTAGACTATCCTATGAAATTTGACAAAATCGGATGGAAACCACGCCTACCTCCCATACAAAATGGCTTTTTTAAAAGTAAAATCTCTTAAAAATCCACAAAAATTAAAGAAATATCTTGAAATTTGGCAAGTAAGCTTTGATATTTAATATAAACCAACTATATGATATTATTACGATAAAACTATGCCTGCCTCCCATACAAAGTGACGTCATCAAAATAGGAAAAATTTCATATATATACATATAAAACTGAATGTCATCGTGTCTGCCGTGGCTAAAGACTTTGAATGTGGCTAAACTTAATGCAATTTTAGAATATATAAAAGGAAATTGCCTTGATGACTCCATACATTTTCTTTATATGGAACTCTTTGCTGTGTTTTCTCAATCAATACCTTATAATCTCAAATTTACGGGGAATTCTGCGTACCCGTGGTACACAAAGAATTTAAAGACTCTTCGCAACAACAGGAATAGGGCATAGAAGAAATACGTCTGTAGCTTAGGCTCAAACGACCTAGAAACTTACAAACGTTTGTTTCTGGAATTTGAAAATCGCTCAGCTACATTATATCACGAATATTTAGATAATGTTAAGCTGAGAATATTGACAGATCCAAAGAAATTTTGGGGATTCGTAAACACAAAGAAGAAATCTGATGGATTTCCTTCTTCATTTAGAACTCCTGAGGGATTTACTGACAATCCCGTCAAAATTTGTGGCCTATTCGCCAATCTTTTTAAAGAATCATTCTGTTCAGATTATTTTACTCCTGATGGAGAGTACTTTGAATATATGAATTCCGAACCCAGAGTATCTTTGGAACATATATCCTTCACTCCAGAGGATATTTTAATGTATATTAGATCGATCGATGAGGAGTTTGGTGCTGGACTTGACGGTGTTCCTGCCGCAGTGTTAACACAATGCGGTTCCGTTTTGAGTCAACCACTGTCTTTATTATTCAATAAATCTATTAACGAAAGTTATTTTCCACTTTTTTGGAAAAAATCATTTATAAGTCCTATTTTTAAAAAGGGTTGCAGGAACGATGTCAGTAACTATAGGCCTATCGCTAAGCTCTCATCGATTCCAAAACTTTTTGAGCGGATGGTGTACGATCGGGTGAAAATTCACTGTGGCAAAGTCATAACAACTCGTCAGCATGGTTTTGTGAATGGCAGATCCACTGTGTCTAATCTTCTCGATTTTACAACATTCTGCTTAAATTCTATTGATTCTGGTAACCAGGTCGATTGTGTTTACACTGACTTTAGTAAGGCATTTGATAAGCTACCACACAATCTAATCTTATTTAAACTTGAGTTAATGGGAGTCCACAATATTTTGTGAACTGGATTAAATCGTATTTGGTGGAGCGATCTTATCAAATACGTTTCCGAGGGGCTTTGTCTTCTGAATTTATTGCTGGATCAGGTGTTCCTCAGGGTAGTCACCTTGGTCCTCTTCTGTTTATTTTAGCTATCAATGATGTAACTCACGTCATTGAACACTCTCATCTGCTTATTTATGCCGGTGATATGAAAATATACAGAACGATTAATTCTAGAGATAATTCAGATCTACTCCAATCTGATCAAAAATCCTTTGATGTTTGGTGTTCTAAAAATAATATGTTTTTAAATCCAGATAAATGCCAAACTATGACCTTTTCGCGAAAAAGGAATAATTTTATTTTTGATTATAAGATTAAAGATACTGCCTTGAGTCGTGTAGACACCGTCAAAGACCTAGGTATATGCATGGATTCTAAGCTGTCGTTTAACATTCATATTGATAATATTTGTAAAAAAGCATCTTCAATGCTTGGTTTTGTAAAACGCTGGGCCAAAGAATTTAATAGCATGATTACAACTACAACGTTGTATTATGCAATCGTGCGTCCTCACTTAGAGTATGCAAGTCAAGTTTGGTCCCCAAGTTACAGTGTGCATGTTGATCGAATAGAAATAATCCAAAAACGTTTTGTTCAGTTTGCTCTAAGGGGCTTAAGTGGAACTGACATATTAGACCTTCCTCCTTATGAGGATCGTTTAAAACTATTAAAAATGCTGTCTTTAGGTGATCGAAGGAAATCGGCAGATATCGTATATTTACACCAGCTCATTACAGGTGTATTCGATTCTCCAGAACTTCTTTCTCACATAAATTTTAACACTAACCGTAGAAGCAGTAGAAACGCTAACAACTTAATTTATTTGCCATTTAGTAGAACAAATTATATGGCTACTGCTCCTTTAAGTCGCATGAGTTCCTTTGTTAACAATTGTAGCGTTTTTGATGTTAATTTGTCAAAAGGTCAACTCAAAAGTAGATTAAAATTAGTTGTGTAAATAGATCTATGTATACGCATGGTTAGTTGTTACGTCTTGTGTTGTCCCTGAGCCCAACCCATTTATTGTTGGGTAAATTTTTCCCACATTAACTTGTTTGTGGTCACGGGTATCCATAACATTGATATTTTGAATGATTACTGGGTAGTGGCTTTAGATGGGTTAATGCTGCGGAAGTGCGATATAGCTGTAATAGCTGAACTCTATTGTTATTGCATTCAATATACTTCTGTACGGCCGCGAGGGGTATTTTAGCTACGGGTATAAAAAAGGATGATATCATTACAAAAAAATCGAAAGAGTCATTAATATATTTTTTAACATCCAACCATTTATAAATTAGTGTTGTACTTAAGTTTTTTGTATTATTTTTTATTTTTTTTTTTTTTTTATTGTTCATATTATTTATCTAAAAACTTATATAAAGCAGTAATTTTCTCAGGTATCTTTAACCCTCAAACAGCTGACTGTTTCTGTTTCCTATTCCGGCCAACTTGTTTACATTTGTAAAGCCATTTATAATTTCTATTCACAGCATGCCCAAACATATATGAATGGCACTACATGGGCTAAAAATTTACTGCCCAATACCCGAAAACGATTGCACAATATCGTACTAGAAAATGGTAATTATTCGATAATTCAATATCTTTTTCTCGGTTTTTCTCTATTCTTCATTCAAATTTTTTTTAATTTCATTTTTGTTTTCGGTAGCTAGCCTAACCAATAGAAATATGCAAACTCGCCGTAACACAATGCGCCTTTTTTCACTGATGTCATGAAAAATAAAATCCTTCCGTATACGAACAAAAAGAAGCAGGCACTACGAGCGATTTGGAGCGCCAAGAATCCAAATAAACTAGCTCGGAAGTGGGAAAAAGTTGATGCTGTTAAGGCTGATGCCTTCTTGGTCTTGTTTAAACCCTTGTTGATAACCGCAATTTTGCGGACTACTCGATTCGATTATGCGAATAGACGAGCTGATCGACGAGCGACAGATTAAAGTGCTCCCATTTCGGAATTGGGGATGCTGCTCGATGTCGATTTTCTTTCATGCAGTACATTCCATCAAAGCCTGAAAAATATTGAATAAAAGTTTGGTGGGGCGCCGATGCTGCCACTCATTATCCACTAAGAGACGGTATATACTGTGGTCGCCAGCCTGGTCAACCGATGGCCACTAATATTGGCACTAATGTAGTGCAATAAGTCATCAAACCATATTGGAGGTCTGGTCGAAACATCACTATGGATAGTATTTTTACCGGGTTGGATTTGACTGATCAGTTGGTCGACAAAAAGTTCCTGTATTCCCCAAGAAATGCATAGAACTCTTGGCAGAAAAATGGGTGAATCTGTGTTCGTCTTTCTAGGTCTTAGATGTCCCATTGGTCGCTTACTGCCTAAAGCCAAAAAAATTGTCTATGTTTTGTCCTCAATGCAATCCAACAACTCCATTGATGTAAAAACTGGTAAACTAGAAATATTAATGGAGTACAATGGTACGATAGCTGGCACCATGAACCAAGTGCTTGGCAATTATGCATGCAAGCGGAAAACGCGTCGGTGGTCGTTAACTATGTTTTTCAACATGATGGATTTGTCGGCATTGGCTGCATACGTGCTGTATTCTGGAACGTTCTCATTGCATTGGTGAACGATATTGCCACTCCAAATATCAGACGTCGAGCACAAATAAACCATGTCCATCGTTGGCCCCATGTTCACAATGCGATACTTGATATGCTAGGCATCAGTAGTCTTTCGTCGAATCAACCACCGCAACAATTGAAATCGAATCCAGGAATAGCGGAGAATCCTTGGACAGTTTGAGAAAAGGCGAAAAAAGAGTGCTTTTCTCTCAAGTGACTTAACCTATATTAATGAACCTTGTTTGCATACAGCGTGAGCGTGGGTTTTGTTTTTGTTGTTTTACAGCAAATTATGATATTAAAAAACAAAGGAAGGAGAGAATTTTGCTGAGGATTTGCTAAAGAAACTAAGCAGAAATAAAAAGAGCGCCAAAGAATGCGAAGTAGAATATTTATTTTGTTGTTATCCGACGATCGTTTAATGAATCATTGTTTCGGTTTCCTTGGTGTCCTTGGTTACACAATTTTTTTGTTTTGTTTATAGTTTTGCTCGTAACAGTAAACAAAAAACAAAACAGACGCTTAATCGTTCTTTTATTACTTCAATCCAAGGTTGATTTATAAGGTTGTCGCAAGGGAGAGAGCGAGTACCCATAATTGTCAAATCGAAGTTGACAGCTCATAGAAAATCTACAAGTGCTCTCCATTATCATCAGTTTTTCTTTCGAAGTCATTCGCAAAATTGGCAGGTTTTGACAATTATGGGTACTGAGAAGAGAGTGCGATCAGCCCTGCGACAACCTTATAAATCAACCTTGTTTCAATCCAAGCTGACTCCTCATCTTGGTAAGATGAAGTACACAAAAATTTTTCTACACTTCTATTTTCCTGTATCCGATTTAGAAATCAATTTTTAGTTCTTTTATAAAATTTCAATAATTTTGTACAATTTCAATAAAAAAAAAAAAAATACTTCGAAGTTGGAAAGTTTACATTTGTAAACTGTCAGCTGTTTGAGGGTTAAAGTATTTTAAACACTTTAAATAAAAATAAACATATATCATTAATCTAACGCTTTTCTCATACTAACCGATTTGGTTAAGTAAGGTAGATATAAAAAAAATTTCGTTTCGAAAACGAACTTCGAAAATTGTTCGAAAACGATTTGATAATTTTTAAATTCTCGTTTCGTAGTGATTCAATTGTATTAAAAATCTCGTTTCGATAATGAAATGTGCATTTCTTCCTCTCTCGGATTCAATAGTGAAACGAGGACGAAGTTCGTTTTCGAAATGAATATCCGAGATCTCGGTTTTAACGGGCCTAAGAAAACTAGAAAAAATAAGCCTTGAAAATTATGCTAATTTTTACAAGGCTTACCTTTTGGGAACATTCCAAGAAATTTGGTGATTTTGCAGTTTTTGGGTGAATTTTAATTTTTTATTTTTAGACCATTTCCCAAAAATGTTTGGGCTTTTTTCCTTTTTGCTGGGTTGGTTTTTTCGTTTTGGTCTTCAGAATTGGGTAGTTTTTCATTTGGGTAGTTTTTAATTTTGTTTTTTTTTTGCGATTTTTCTTTTCAGTGATATTTCATAGCGCCATAAAAGTGGACTACATGAAAAAAATCCTCACGCATAAAGTGCTTCAAGAATATAAAAACACGCGTTATTTATACCTAAAGTAACTGGCTTTTCCTTACAAGTTTTTATTCTGAATAAATAAAAATGTATTTTCTCCTCACCTTGCAACATATAAAATTCCAATAAAGTGAGGGGATACGGGGACACCGTCTCAATTTATGCTGCTCTATCGCTATCGATAATGTGATGGATTTTCTATGATTTACAACATCAATGATAAGAGAGTTCCTTAAGCTTTTCCTAGGAAAAACTACTTCAATCAAAATAATGTTGATTCTATTAACATGCCTATCCTAAGCTAAGGATTCCAAGACAGAAAAACGATTGATTCCTAGGAATTTCTTGTTCAAACAAAACGTGTATAAATGCTGCTTACATGAATAAAATAAAATAAACTTTATTTTTTTTATGTCTATTTTTGTAACAAATTGCTGCTGAATGATAATGATGATGTGGCTGGCTAAAACCGACATGTTTGCTCTGTTAATGATACAGTTATTAAGATACATAAATGTTTTGTGGTTTTTATTTTTCATCTATACCAAAACAAAAACTTCGAGGGCTTGATGGCGCGTGGTGACTTTCAGCAGGTCATTTTTTTATATCAAATTCTTGTTGACAAGATAAAAAAAAATGTTTCTAAATGTGGTTAGAAGTTATGCGAGGAAAAAAAAGTAGTACAGAAAATGTCCGTTAAGTTCACAGATATATTTTTAATAATACACAAATTTTTTATTTCAAGCTAAATAAACAATAATTAAAAAAAAATAAAAATTGTTAAATAAAACTTACAGCTCAACAATCAATATAATTGCAAAATCTAAAAAAATTAGCCTAAGACTGATGATTAAAGTGAAGCAAGAGGGAATATTTCAATAACAACATCATACATGACAGGAAAATCTGTGCTGTCAAAAGAAGATAAGCATAAACACTGGCGTATCTTAAGCGGAACTCAAGCAACTCCTAACGACTTAGAGTAAAACGCTTAGCGCCAAGTGGTTTTGTGTTCAACGGGCGCAGCGTGCAACATTTTTCACTGTAACTTGTGTGCTCTCAGTGCACGCTCTGTTGATTTTTGAACTGGCACATTGGCTCAAGGCCAAGATGAAAAACAACTTCAAGTGCGCACAAGTGGCAGATGAAGGATAGAACTAATTTTAGAAAAAATATAAATAAAAAAAATTGAAAAAAATTGTCAGAGGCACCTTCTGCCGCATCGCAACACTTGAAGTGTGTTGCTCATATTTTTCATATTCAACTTTTTGGCTTTGATATTTTTTGACAGCAATTTTTATGTGCAGTCATTTTTTCGTGACAGTTCTACAAATGCTTTGCAGAGTCACACAAAGTGACTTGTAGCTCCAAGCAGAAGCTCATATGTAAAGTTTTTTGTTTTAAATTCAAAACATCAACATGGTTGAATATTTGTTACTGTATAGAAAATTTGTAGAGCACAAAACTTGGTCTATTTAAATCTTAAAAGACTCCATCATTTTACTGTGCACTTATATGGAAAAATGCTATGGCACAAAAACGAACTGTCATTTAACGCACATGTGATTGTGTATATGTGTATTTATGAATAGCTAAGACAGGCATGTAGCCAGGGGGGGGGGGAGGGGAACGAATTTCGGGGTGAAAAGAACTTTTCCATAAGATCTAGAAAATATGACAAAATAATACAAATGTTACTTTAAAAATCAAAACTAGAACTTTTTCTTTTTAATAATGTTTAATGATTATAAATGATTAGCCTAAAAAAGCTAAAGTTATGATTTTCAATATAAATCTAAAACGTTTGCTTCAGCAATAAAAAAGATTTTTGGTAAAAGGCTTTAAATTTGCTTATAACGATCACAATTCTTACATTTGAAATGATCGCAAAAATTTTTTATGTTAAAGTGACATTTTCCGAAAAGAAAAATTTATAAAAAATAACACCTCTAACGAAAATAATTTTAAAAATTAAAGAATATTAGCTTGGCATTTATTATGCCAAATATAAATATTCGTTTGAATTCATTTTTTCTATGCTGAAAGGAGATATAATACAGAATTTATATTTTCCACGAAACTACAAAAATGATGGCTATTTCACTTGAAGTAGACAAGGAAAAATAAAATCCATTGGAACATACTTTTTTATATGTGAAACATTTTAACTCTACAAATTGCGTACAAAACTTTAGTCCTGTGTGAAGTCTAATTTCCGGACTGCAACCTTGTCAATCATAGTTCATATCTCTCTCAAAAATTGATCTCTAGAGGGGTCAAATAAAAAAGTTTTCTACTATTTTTCATCCTTCAACATTTCATCTGAACATTTTTCCATACAAGAAACACAAAAACTATGAATTGCACTTCATACCAGTCTAAAATTGGTAGGGGGATCAAATATATGTCCCTTTAATTGAAGCGAAGCTTCTTACGCCTCGTCTTGTGATTTGCTTGGGTGAAATCTCAAAAACCATACTTTTTTCGACACCGTTTTCTAAGAAATTGACGTTCTTTGTTGCTTGCGTCTATTGCTATAAAAAAATTGAATTTTAATTTATTAAAAATATTTTTATGGTTCGCCTTGGGAATCGAACTCACACCCCATCGATTGAGAGTTCTACGCACTATCCACCATTCTAACAGACTTTGCTACGCAGAGTTGTTGATTCAATATTTAGTTTAACTGAAGCTATGTTGCAGCAGATCACAATAATCAATTAATAAATAGAGGATTGTGCATCGGCAATTCTACATACCAATATGCTTAGCAGCTATCCAAAAATAACAAAAATATTGCTTCTACATGCTACAACTAGTTATCAGCATCGGTGTTTTTTTTCAACACTGCTCTTTAAAGCATAAGCAAACATAATACAGCACTCTCTCACAAAAAATTGTTCACTCCACAGTATTTGTTGGCCTCTCACCAAGATATCCACTTTCTCATTAATTTTAAATGCTCTATACCAGGCCTGGGCATTCTCACACAGGCACATTTTATTTTTTCTTGATAATATTTGTGCGCTCTCAAATCTCGCTCACTGAACTCATGCAATTTGCAGCGCAAAGCGGCACAGATTATCACAGCATCACCGTCAGCGAACGACTGAATGATATTCTATTGTATTGTGAGCTTTGTGTACATGTGAAAAGTTACGCTCTGAAAGCGCTCAGTGAGCTATGGAGCACCCAGCGCTGCTCTATGCATTTGATACCATAAACTAGAGACAACCAAATCAATACAAAAAACAACGAGCACACTAAGCAATGCAAATGTGTTATAGAGAAATAACTGCATTCGATGTGATTTTTTTGCTCTGTTATGAAGCAGAAAAAACCTTTTAAACTCAAAAGGATAACATTATACATTGTTTGATGGCAAGTTGTTGTTTTTTCGTTAAATTTGTATTCGTTTTATGCTTTTTACTTATTCTTTTTTATTGTCTAATCATTTTCAAAAATTAAAACAAAATAACTAAAAACTCATTTCAATTTTACTTTATATGCTTGCTTTGATGAAGTGCTCGTTTTTCTTGTTTTCGATATGCTTCATGCTCATTTGTTCTCGCTCTCTATGTTGTTTATGTTAAAATGCTGTTAAAGATAAGAGTTGAATAGAGTTAGCATACGAACCACATACAAATATCTTGCGAACATACCCGTGCAGTTTTTTAGTTCATATCTCTCCAGAATTGAACTCTAGTGGGGTCGAGTATGTGAGCTCGTCTTTTCTTTTTGTTTTTTTGGCCTACAATATTTCTTCTGAATACACCTAACCCCTATCTGTCACCCTTCTGGCGCACATTATACAAAAAACCCAAGAACGTTGCTAAGTTTTTTGCTTGCCTGACAATTGAATCAGAAATGCAGGCATTAACAGTGAAACCTTAAAAGCGCTAACGTTAACAGTAGTGACATTAACAGTGGTAACGATATGACATTGTTGACGTTAACAGTGCTGACACGAATTTATAACTTTTTCCTCTACCAAAACGCGCGTAAAGAAGTTTTCACTTTAGACTTCACTTTCACATTAGACACTTCAAAATATTTTTTTTAATTCTTATAAATACAACAAATACAAAGCAATCACATTTAAATAACTGTAAAAAATTCATTAAGTTTAAATGATCAAACAGACACTATGATGTCATGTCAAAAGATGTCGAGTTGAAAAAAATTTGACTGTCAAAACTACACTGAAAAAATTGATGTCTGCCTCAGGGTAGGGTTAAGTTAAGGGTGAAATTAAGTTGATAAAAATATCAGCATCATTAGACCAGTGAGACATAACACCAGTGAAAAACGGTGAAATAAATATATTGTTCACAACCCAGGTATGCATACATAGTGCATTATAAAGAGTGTCCCAAAGGTCTCTGACATTTTAATAAAAGGCATTGTTTTGTTGAAATGTTTGTGAGTTTTTGTTAAGAAATAAAGAAGAGACATGAAGGTTATTGATGAAACATTAGATCGCTCAAATGGCCGCCTCAACCTTGCTTTCACACGCGAGCCCTTTTCATGAAATTGTAACACGTCCAATTCCTGACCACGATGACGAATCGACGTTATTGGGTCATAATCAACGCTGACCGCTGCAATGGCTATGTCTTCTTCCGAATGGTTGGAACGGGCACGACCACTTCTTTCCGAGACCACAAGAGAGCCAATGAACTTAAATTCATTGATTAAATTGACCACAGTGTTGCGAGATGGTGCGGTATGATGGCTTAACGAACCGTCTCCGCAAAATTTTCACTATTTTTGTAATGAATTTTCAAAATTTTTACGCGTTGCTTGTTTGTTGTTGACAGCTTTCATAGATTTTGTACTCTTCGTTTGTTAAAAAAAAAGTAGTGCACAAATGTCAATGACTTTTAAGGCACCCTTTACTTCATAAAAGGTTAAAGGAGGGTGTTCGAAATATTTATCAGCTGTCTACAAGCAAATCAGGTCGAAAACCTGACAAATTGATAATAAAAATCGAAAATCAACTTGAAGACTATCTACTGGACATAAAATACAGCTTTCTTGGTACATTATTGGATAATTAAACAGCATATTATATTAGACTACTATGGGGGAAATGGGTAGGAATTTGCTACTTGTTAGACATCAGATTATTAATAACAATAACATAATATTAAAAAAAACAAAAATTCAAAAAACTATAACTATACAGTTTTTGAACTTCAAATTCAAGTTTTTCTTCTTAAATTTGAAATTTTTCAAGTTAAAGCAACTTTTTACAAATCAAACTTCAAAGAAATCAAATAAATTTTTCATCCCTTGCTGATATCCTGGCTACACTCATGATGCCACGTCTAAATTTTTTCAGAATTTTTAAGCCATTTTTTGGTTTTCCGAATTTGACTCTTTATTTTTATTTAAATACAAAAATCTTTATCTTTTACTCAAATAGGATCGACTTTACAAAAAAGCTTAATGGGACATAAAATGCTTAAAATAAGCCAGAGAAGGAATGAAGACTTTTTTCAGAATTATTCGAAACATTTTAATCGAGTTCTTAAAATTATTCGAATATAAAATGAATCATATATTTTTTTTTGACACTTAAAAAACGCACTTGCCAACGCACTTGTGGACAATGCTAATATTTCCTTGTACCAACAACACCACAAACACATTCACACAGCAAACACACCGATGCTGAATGCAAGTAGAAACAAATTTTTGTTAGTTGTAGTATAGCTAATACACAATCCTCTATCTATGGATAGAGTGTGACGATCTACTGCAGCAAAGATTCTCTTATACTTAACATCGAATCAACAAGTTTTTCTCACAAAGCTTTGTAGCCTGGTGTATTATGTAAAGACCTCTTAATCATTTGATACGGGTTCAATCCCCACGGCGGGCCAAAAAATATTTTTATTATTTATTATTAAAGTATTCAATTTTCTTATTGTAATACCATAAAATTTCCAAGAAAAATTCTGTAGAAAGTTTTTCAGATTTCACTCAAGCACATCACAGAACGAGGCGTAAAAAGCTTCGCTTCAAAAGTAAGAGTCCCATTAAAAAAAAAAAAACTGAAAATTTTAAGCAGTCTTGTCTAATTAGTTCAGTGTTTAAAAGTATGTATTTAAGGAAAAAATTAAAAAAGGTTTTTGCTCTGGTGCGAACCTTAAATATTGTATGATTTCAAATTTTTTTATTTTTTTTTTGAAGCGAAGCTTTTTACGCCCCGTTCTGTGATTTGCTTGGAGTGAAATCTGAAAAATTTTCGACAGATTTTTTTCTTAGAATTTTGTATGGTTTCTTTGTTTCTGTGTTTTTTGCAAGACAATTTAATATATAACAAATAAAAAAAAAACATTTCTCCGCCTGCCGTGGGGATTCGAACCCGTAAACCTTTCGCTGGAAGTTCCATACTCCACCCATTGAGCCAAACACCTTCTTTATGCTGAGTCATTGATTCAGTATTAAGTGCAACTGATGCTATGTTGCAGTACATACAATAATCTATTAATGTGTTTGTGTGGCTTGGGTAGCTGCTTAGCCACTTGCTACAAGAGTTGATTAATAGATTTTTATGGTTTGGGTAGCTGTTAAGCCACTTGCTACAAGAATTATCAGTATTGCCACTTTTCCACAATTGTGGTAAATCTAGCACTTTTTTAGTTTCTACCACTTTTATCGCCCACTATTTGCATTTTTCCAAAATTACATTTACATATTTTTTACACATTTATATAAACATTATTGCATTATGCATTAATTATTATTGCAATAATTCAAATTTTAGAAATTTTATTGCATATATTTTATTTTTATTGAAATTTGATTGCATATATTTTATTTATTATTACATTTAATATTCTATTTTAGAACTATTTTAAGAATATTATATGAGAATTATTTGCAATAAAACTAATTCAGCGTGAAAAAACTTACTTTATGGTATACTTCTTATGATTTATTCTGCTGTAGGAGATTTTTAAAATTCACCACTTATTTTTGACTCAACCTACCACTATTTAAAATTTGCAAGTGACAACACTGGTCATCATCCTCAGTTTGCTAGTGCCATCTGTTAGCGCCATCAACTGTTAACATAGCTGGAGTTATATATTTAATATTAAATCAACATCAAAATTTAACAGAGCTGTTAGGATCGGTGGAAACAGTGTAGACTTATTATACAGTGAGTCATGGGATCGATCCTCACGGTGGGCAAAGTAATACTTTTTTTTTTGATGTGAATGCGTTTATGCTGTTGTTGGTACATGCTTTTTTGTTTTGTTTTTGCATAGTGCTAAGGAAAAGTTAACAATTGCCCACAAGTGCGTTGAAATAACAATGACAGTAACATTAAAAGCTTCGCTTCTCTCGTGTGCCCAACGACGCACCTGTGTTTCTTTTTTTTAATATGTATTTTTTTACACCTCTTCAACATACACAAAGAGCAGCAAAAAAAAATGTTAGGTCTTAAGACATAATCCGAACTTACTCTACTAGGGAGCAAGGAGAACTTAGCGACAAATACTTTAGACTTAAATGACCATGTGACATGAAATAACTCTGAATAGTTCACAATTTTGTTCTTTTTTAACTTTATCCAAAATGTTTTTAGCTTTTCACTCGCTTATTAATTAATTTTGATGTGTTTTTATTTCTTGAAATTTCAATACAAACATTTTCATATGTTTATTTTTATAATTATAAATTAATTTTTTTTTTTTTTGTTTTTAGTATTCGCATAAGAATTATATAAAGCTATTATATTGATAAAACTTAAACAAGAACATTTATGCAATACTTTCAAAAGCAGAAATGATTTAAAAAAAAAAACAAAACCTATTCATCAATGTGAATAATTTTAGCTAAAAAGAAAATAAACATTTTTATGTTGAAAATAGCTTTAAAATAACACAACTCGAACTTTTAAATAAATGTAGACATTTTGCATGATTTATTTATTGTTGAAGAATTTTTAAAATATTGAATAGAATACTTTGTATAAAACACTTTGTACTTTAATGTTCAACTTTTGTTTATTTGACTGAAAAAATGTTGCTGATCTTGTCAATTATTGAAAAATATACTTTCACTTCTAATTTTGAGTTCGCATTAGTAAAATTTTGCTTGCCTTTCATAGTTATGCTTGCTTTAAATATCGGGCAATATTATTTTATCTATCAATTATTTAAAATAACCACAAAATTTTCAAAAAAACAATAAATAAATATTTCCAACAAGCATGTATTGCGCCCTGAACTTGTGCGTTCGATTTTGTTTCCGTAAATGTTTTGAAATTATGCAGTATATGAGAATGTACGCCAAATATACATATGTACACAGTGGTGCATAACAATAAGAACAGTTGTCTTTTCAAATTTAACGGTCATTTGAAAACTTTTTTAAAAAAGTACGAATGGGGAATGAAAGAGAATACAAAAATATGTTTTCGGAAAAAAGCAACAACAAAAACAACAAGTGGCGTTTACCGTTGAGCCGAAATCGTTTTTTTTTTTAGCGGTGCACAACTATAAGAACAATTCTATATCAGTTGTGTGTAGTCGATTTTCTGAAGAGGAACACCGTTTTTTTGAGCAACAATAAAAAATATATATAATGCCACGTGGTAAATACCTTTCTGAAATCGAAAAAAGCCAAATATATGCTTTTCAAGCTGATGGACACTCGTTACGAGAAATTGCAAGAAAAGTTGTACGCTCAGTAACAGTTGTGCGAAATTTTTTGCAAAAAAAAGAAGAATATGGTGCAAATAAAAGAGGAGGACCAAAGCCCAAGCTAAGTTCGAGGGATAAGCGTCGAATTGTACAATCAGCAAGCAATTCAATGAAGAGCGCTAGCAAAATATCTAAGGAATTAGGCTTAAATGTATCACGTTGGACGGTAGCTCGAGCACTGAAGCAGTCTGGAACTATCATAAGGCAAGTTCTCAAGACAGCACCAAGGTTGCTTCAGCGGCACAAGAAAGCGCGTCTCGATTTCGCAAAAAATAATATGACAACGGACTGGAAAAAGGTGGATGCGTTCTTTAAAGTATTTCAATAATCCATAACATCCTCTTTTGTTTTTTAGGTTATTTTTTCGGATGAAAAAAAATTCAATTTGGATGACCCTGATGGATTCAAGTGTTATTGGAGGGATTTACGTAAAGAGCCGCGATTTTTTTCCAAACGAAACTTTGGGGGTGGCTCTCTCATGGTTTGGGGTGCTTTCAGCTTTGAAGGAACCCTGGAATTAGCTTTCCCAAGCACCCGAATGAATTCTGCTGAGTACATTCAGACGTTGCAAATAAATCTTTTGCCTTTTCTTCAAAAAACGAGAAGCTCCAAATGGATTTTTCAGCAGGACAATGCGTCCGTACACAAAAGTCAAGAGACGCGAGAATGGATGCAAACAAAAAAGTCAAATGTTTAGACTGGCCTGCCTGTTCTCCGGACATGAACCCCATAGAAAATGTTTGGGGATTACTCGTGAAACGTGTTTACGCCGAAAACACTCAATACAACAGTGTTACAGAACTTAAAGCTTCCGTCATTCGAGAGTGGGAGTCTTTTGAAATAAATCAGCTACGGGATCTAATTATTTCAATGCCCAATCGAATTTTCAAGCTTACTCGACAAGGCGGAGGACCCACACATTATTAAAATGCAAAAAATTTTAATTTATATAACTTTAAAATATTTTTACTATGCTAATATCATATTGTTCTTATAGTTATGCACCATTCAAAATACAATGATTTCGGTCTAACTGAAAAAGCCACTTCTTATTGTTGTTGTTGTTTTTTTCCAAAAATATATTTCTTTCACCTCTTTCTTTCCCCATCTGTAGTTTTTTCAAAAACTGTTTCAATGGCTATAAAATTGAAAAAGATTGTTGTTCTTATTGTTATGCACCACAGTGTATATTGGAAAAATAAATTACACAAAAAGAATTATCATCGAAAACAGATGTCATAAACAATTAAATAAACAAAATGGAAATGAATATTTAAATGGATATAAAAATAAAAAGAGAAACGCATACAAGTGCAGCAGAAAAAAAAAAAGCAAAAAAATAGCAAAATAATGATTGATGCACTCTTTTGGCAGCACAGATGCAACGATTAGGGTGACACCACTCACGCTCGACAGCGGTCGAAGGAAGCCATTTGTAGACATGATATCGATGTATCGCTGGCTGTCTCTGTCAAGCTGTTGTTGCTATTGTTATTGTTGTTGTAGCTACTGTGTAGCTACTTGTGATTGTTATGAGCAAATAGCAAATTACATTGACCCTGAGACAGCACACAGTCAAGGTCAAAGTCACAGCGAACAAAAATAAAAAAGGGGGAAAACACATTGAGTAGCATTACAACTTCGACGTTAAAATATTTCAAAATAATCGATTGCTCTGAAAAGCAAAGCAAAAAAAAAACAAATGAAAAGCTTTGATTTATTAGCCAGAACGTTGCACGTTGAAAGAAGATGGTGGTAGTCAGCCAACGCGAATCACGTGTTATTCTAATGAAAACTTTATTTCAGTGGTTGCAAAAAGAAATAAAATGAAATATTGGAAATAATATATTGCATACATTCGGGCTGTTAACGGACTGTCTTACGCCTTGCCTGACTTGCATCTATTTATTTATAAACTTGCTGAAATACCCGTCGCACTGTGGTTATTCATAGAATTAAATCCATTGGCCAAAATACCCATTTTTAGGTAGCCAAAAATTTAGGTCCAAATATTTCAAATTGTGGGCGTGGCATGCGGTTAAACACAACTATTTTTGCAAATTTCAGAAAAAGGTGAGTTTTTTTTATTTTTTCATCGAAAATGAATGGCCATTGTTCGCAAACTATAATCAATAGAGGGTTGAATTTTTTTTTTTATTAGGTTGGTTGGACTATTATCGTTAAATTATTGCATGAGGTTGTAGCTGTACTATTTATATTTTGGGTGTTACAAAATGTTTTCAGAATGACTGTTTTTTGTATAAATTTTGTACTTTTGTGGAATAGAACTTCTAAGGATCAACACGGATCAAAAAAATGAAAGCATCCAGTTAAAGGTGAAAGTATTCTCTTTCACCCCATATATACTTTTATATCCCCCACGATCCCCCCGTAGAAGCTTTTTTCGTTTACTGAAACTACTCCCACAAATATACGGAAGACGCATCCCTATAAGTATGCAATAATGTATTCTATTTAAACTTTAGGTATTTTATTGCAATTTGGTGATTATTACGCTAAGGAAACTGCAAAAATATATACAACGAAATACCCATGGAGAAATATGTCTGCAACAGTTCACAAAATCCTATATCATGGAGAAGATGCCATTAAATATCATTTGTACCACTTGGAGATCTATCGGAGGAAGCTTAGGAAAAAAGGAATAAGGATTACTGATTTTATAGAGAACACAACGCCAGAAAAATGTCACGCAATTGCACAAATGAAGATCTTATTAATATATTATTGGCAACGTCAGATCCACTCATTTCTAGCCTGCGACATCAATGGAAAGTGGAACACCTGAACTAAAATAAAGAAGAGAGATAGCTACTACAGGACAAAAATAGTTCAGAACTGAGTACGGAATGCTTGCAAGCAATATTCCAACCAAATAAATAATGAATAAAATATGATTTTTCTTGTTTTAGTAAGATATACAATATATAATATTAGAAAAAAAAAATTGTAAAACAAAAAATGTACCAATGTAAAAAATCATATTGATATAAATAATTAAAGGTTTTATTTATCAACATATGACTTTTTTTAATAAATAGAGAAGATTAAAAAAATAAAAAAGCATAATTTCATACTAAGAGTTCAAAATTTCAAAAGTTAAACTTTAACTTTGAATTTCTCAATAAGTACTCAATCGATTTTAACAAAATTTTAAACAAAACAAATTCAAGGAGTTAGCTGTCAGTTTTACTCAAATATCTCAATCGGTTCAATAGTTATAGAATTTTGGCCACTTAATACCTATTCTGAGCCACTGTGCGGCGCCAACCGACTCTGGCGTAGCATGCAAGGTGTGTATAATGCATGGAACGTGATGCTACCAACAGTGCGCAGCGCTTAATGCGTCCAATATCAGCCATATATTTTTGGTCAATATTTCTGGAAATAGTATGAGGGTGATTTTATCGAAGGCTGAGGTTACTCAGCCGACCTGGAATAAAACAAGGGATCCACTAACCTTTGTTAAATAAAAACACGCAGTAGTTTTCAATACAAATCTTAAGTTTGACAATTTATTGGTTCTTAGTATAATTATAATAATAGGGTGAGGTGGATAATGTGTACCATGGGGTGATGTGTAACACGATGATTTTTTTGTACAATATGTTAACATATGAGTGAATGAACAACTGTGATATGTTTCTTTTGACAGCATCTAGATTTTCATAAATAATGGAAGTAGGCAGACTTAGATTTAATTAAAGTTCTTAAAAAGCATGAAAAATTGTTGTTAAAAAAATTTCTTATTTAATTTATAAAAAATTGAGTTTCGAATAAAATATTCTTTGGATTTTAAAAGTGAGTAGATCTAAAATGTTTTATTGTTTAATGTCTTAAAATATAACAAAATATTTTACATTTTTACCACTTTGTGGCAAAATACCATTAAAGAGAAAAAGTGACTTATATTGGGGTGATGTGTAACACATCTTACAAATTATAATAATAGCAGCAACGTTAAACTCTGAAATGCAATCACACCAACGGCATTAAAAGAGTTCGGCCCAGTTCATACAATTCAGCCCAGATCAAACTCCAATCGTGACTTGAAGTCAATGAAAGACTGTGTTCTAACAACGCCACAGAAACGCTTACAGTTGCATTGGGTGGCAAAAAAAAAAGAAAAAGAAAACCAAGCAAACGACAAAGAAAGCAGCAGGTGCTCGGCCGCAAGTAACGGCGCTCTTCATTGTCATCCGAAGAAGATCGAGATTTTTACAGGATTTGTTGTCATTTTTTGCCAAAACATTTAAATCACAAAAATTCACTTGATTGCAACAAATGTAAGCGCCTTTTTTATTTTTTGTAAGCCATTTTATTTGAAAGTATTGTCACTCCGATATGAATATTTCCGACGATAATGATTTTAAATTTAAAATGTAACTTTTTTTTTGCAATTACTAAAGCCACTCATATATTCCAATAATACTTGTACTAAACGTAAAAAGTCATAATAACCATAAAAAAATAAAGTTCTTGCTCTTAAAACCAACATTTTGTTGGTGTTACATATCACCCCACCGATTTGAGAAAGACCGAAATTTTCGTTCTTCTTCATGTATTTCTCAAAATATTCAACAGTCTTGAAAACACTCACTTCGAATTGGTTCTTCTGCAAGGTATAGGTCTTTAAGCCAATCAAAAATTAAATTTCTCAACCCTTTCATTGAGCAAATAAGAACGTGTTACACATCATTCGACTTCAGCTCACTATTTCTGCAGCGCAAGTTCTTCAAACAGGCTTTGAGCAGTGATGACTGGGTATGAGCGAGTCTATTTGGAGATCTGACATCGTGTGTGTCGTATAGGCGGTCAAATATAGAGACGGTAGCTGGTGGTTCGGTTAATCGGCATGGCAACTCAGGTAGTCGGTGTGATAATTTGGGTGATTCAATGTCGATGATTGCAGTTAGTCGAAGTTTTATAATTAAGCGCTGGTACAAAACTCTAAAAAGAATGCAAAAAAGAATGCTTCATTAGTAAAATGATAGGCAGATAGTCAAAAGGCACAGAGATTTGGTTGAAAGAACCAGTAACAGGTTCGCACTATAGTCAATACCTAAACACAATAATAAAAGTAGTAGCGTCAGAGAATATTTGTAGACACTTTGATGGAAGAACCAATAGCTTATTCGCATCAAGTCAGTACACCGTGCAGCAATAAAAAATAATAAAACAGCAGTGGCAGAAGTCTTATGCAGAGACTCTGGTGGAAGAATCAGCAGCTGATTCACAGCAAAGAAAATGCAATGCACAAACCATGAGCGCTATCTGATTTACCTTAAAAGAATGTTGCCTTGACTGGTTTTGCAGTAGCTACTTATTAATTTATGTAAAAGAACCTGTTGTGAATTTTATTATAAAATCAGTACTTACAGTTTACATGTTATAGGTTCGTGTGTTTGTATGTCAATTTCTTCTTGTTTTCTGTATGTTTGTCAAATTCTTTATAGTTGCTATGCCTGCTTTACATGTTCGTGTCTTTGTTTAACTGTATGTTGGTTTTTTGTATGCCAGCTTCTTGCTGTTGGTATGTTTGCTTATCTTCTTCTTCTTCTATATATTTGTTCCGGTAAGGCTCCCCTTATTCCAACAATTCTACAAACGCTACAGCAACACTTGATATGTCATTTTAAGAACTCGCTCTAATGTGAATGAGAAAACCGATTTTCAGGGCGTTATCACTAGTATTATTTATTTTGCGTGTTTTGCTTATTATATTAGTGCTTGAGTCTGCAAAAAATAATATTGTACAGGGTAATATTAATAGTATTATTAATAGTATTAATAATAAAGTTAATGCCTATTTTTATAAGAGCGTAATACTATATACGTTGTGATATTTATAATATTAAGAATAAATTTAATACTTATTTTAAAAAAAGTTTAGTCCAGAAAGATATTAATAATATCAACAATAAAGTTAACGCTTATTTTAATAAAAGTTGAATACACTGATATTAATAATATTATTAATAATGTTAATACTCATTTTAATAAAAATTTCATACAAGTATACGTTTGTAATGTCACTTTACAATTGAAACCTCCGTTTTTAATTTTAAAATTAAAGATTCAGTCCTATCCTTTTTGTCACATAAATATCAATTATTCAAAGTTCTCGGGTCAAATGTTCCAGTTTGTATTTTATAGGCTTCAATATCCCAGCAAACCATAGTTGACGACTTTGTCGAAATTCTGACTAGTTCGTCTTAAAAAAAATCGTTACAATTTCGTTTCACTTTTTATACGAATTTTTATAGAATTTCGTTATGCGACTGTTTGTACGACATATTTAAATGCTAACAGATTAAAATTTCCTTTCGTTCGAACTGCCGGAACGAAATCGTAACTTTTTCGTAACATTTCGTTAAGACTCGTTACGAAATCGTTACGATATTTCGTTACTAAGTCGTGTCAACCACTTCATACGATTTTTGTTACTATTTCGCAATGAAATCGAATTTGAAAATCGGGAATATTTCGAAATATTCTCAATGAAATCGTAACAAACATTTCGCAATCTTTCCGATATCGTTACGATATCGTAAAGAATATCGTATGAAGTAGTTGACACGACTTCGTAACGAAATGTCGTAACGATTTCGTAACTAGTCTAAACGAAAATGTTCCGAAAAGGTTACGACTTCGTTCAGACAGTTCGGAAGAAAGGAAATTTACTCTGTTTGCATTTCATAATGTCGTACAAACAGTCGCATAACGAAAATCTATATAAATTCGAATAAAAAGAGAATCTGTTCCGATATTTGGGTAGCGAACAAGATTGCCAGTTATGTGGGAAAAATCCCATTCGTGGTAATTTTTAATTGCCCTTGGGAATTTTTTTTTTTTGGAAATTCCCATGCTAATTTTTAATTCAGCGTGGTATTTTTTAATTAGCATGGGAATTCAGTGTAGTAGTATTTTTTAATTGCCGTGGGAATTTCGAAATTTTTTTTTCAAATAATTTTTTCCACATTTATTAAGCAAAAACTTTATAAGAAATCATTGCAATTATACGCATTAAACGCTCTATTTACACCACGATTTTATATCGTAAGTTACCTTTGTAAAATTCCTTCAATTTTTGTTATTGCAAAATACGCTTCTGTAAATTAATCGCTCTTATGCTACATCCTTAATACGGCGTTCATTGAATACCACTAATAGTATCTTTGGTTTTTTAGTTGTAAAGAGTTAGAGTAAACGAAGTGTTACGACCTTGTTCGTACGTTTCCTATCTCTTATTAAAAAATGCTTTCTGAACATCTCCAGATTTGCCGAAAATTTGATTTATTGTGGTATTTTTTAATGCGTATGGGATTTTTTTTTTGGGATTTTTAAATGCATATGGGATTTTTGGTGGTATTTTTAAAAAGCGCGGTATTTTTGTGGTAATTTTTAATGATCGTGGGATTTCTTGTGGTATTTTTTAATTGCGGTGGGCAGTTTTTTATTTATTTTGACCGCAGTAATTTGGTGGTATTTAATTTATGGAACTGTGGGAAAAAGGTAATTTCCGTGGGAATTGTCCCGAATTTTGACTGGCAACTTTCGTAACGCAATTGTAACGATTTCTTTAAGACAGCTCGCAATTTTTACGAATTAGTCGGAATTTCGACAAAGTCGTCAACTATGGTTTGCAGGGATAATACATTTTTTAAATACTACAAGTAACTCTAGTTTTCAAATCGAAAGTTTAAACTCTTAGCCATATGGAAAGTAAGCAGAGTGCGTATAAAATGTTTAACATGATGTCCCTTTGCCTGATGAATTAAAAAAAAACTCAAGGTCATTCAAATATTTGTATTCATATGGTTAGTAGAAGATGTTGAATTATACCGTTCTTTTTTAGCGTTGCCCGGGCGATGCTCACTACCATAATCTCCCTTCTGTTTTTGGGCTTTATGACCTCTAGCAAAACGGTCATATAAAATGGTTATGACAACAGTTATAACGCCCAGTGATGAGGAGGTCACAATGCCAACATTTTATTTGAGATATTTTCTAAAATTGTCATATTTTGCTCACAACTAAATTGAAAAAATACATGAAACGGCCATAACTCTTACTACAAGACTTTATGCCACTTTCGAGATGGTTAAAATCGCTAAGGAAGAGGTCGGCAATGCAAAAAGTGATTACTACTAGACAAGGGGCGCGTCAATTTCTTAAAAGATTTATCAGAAAAATGAGCACTCCGTGAGCAGAGTTAGTCAAAGGGACGTGACAAAATCTGAAATAAATATTAAGTGAAAATTTTATTGAATATTCACTTTTGCATTAATTAAATAGAATTCTTATTTTGCTATTCACTGATTCCACATTTTGTAAATAAAAATAAATTGTATACATTCTTTTAAAGCTTTGATTTCCACGCAATCGCTTGGGGTTAATTTCTAGAAGTCAGAATAGCAACAACAACAACGCTGTCCACAATTTTCACAAAATTTTCATGCGCACCACATCATACATACATACTCGTACATATGAATATTACACACATATATGTATAATTTCATCAACGAGTGCGTTTGTAGAATTTTTATGCGTTGCGTCCTGGGAAAGGTAGAACAGTTAACTCGCATTCCACCATAACAAAAAAAAAAATAATAATAATACAAAAAACATGCTTACAACATATAAACCACCTCAAAGTATTCGTTTTGTATACAAGCTGCGGCTAAATCGTTAAAAATAAATGGCATTTAAGCGGTATTTGTGAGATTTACGTCGGTGTTGATTCGGTGCTTGCGTGCAGATGAATGTGTTAATCGGCTAAGGATTTTATGAGTTCCACATCTACCAATTCAATCAATTTAATCAATTATGTGTGCTGATATGCGTGATTGTGTAAAAAATTTTGATTTTCTAACGCATTTCTAGCACATGGCATAAAAGCAACAAAATTTTAATATAATTATCCAAAGGAACGAACGATTCAAGTTATCCCTTTTGCAGAGATGAAAGCGGAGGTAGTAGAAACAGTTCTCTAGAAAGAAATATACAATCATTAAACATTCTCGTACATGTGAGGCAAACTTCGTAAGAAACAAACTTGTAGTATCCACAAAAAAAAAAATGCAAAGTTATTCTGTTACACACACTAACTGAGATTATTTCTCAGAAAATATTTTTAGTGATAAAATTTTCTAAAATTTTCGGAATATTAGTGTAAGTATTCCTTAACTTTATTTTTTACTCAAACGTGTTACAATAACAATAGAGTTCAGCTACTACAGCTATATCGCACTTCCTCAGCATTAACCCATCTAAAGCCACTACCCAGTAATCATTGAAAATATCAATGTTATGGATACCCGTGACCACAAACAAGTTAATGTGGGAAAAATTTACCCACCAATAAATGGGTTGGGCTCAGGGACAACACAAGACGTAACAACTAACCATGCGTATACATAGATCTATTTACACAACTAATTTTAATCTACTTTTGAGTTGACCTTTTGACAAATTAACATCAAAAACGCTACAATTGTTAACAAAGGAACTCATGCGACTTAAAGGAGCAGTAGCCATGTAATTTGTTCTACTAAATGGCAAATAAATTAAGTTGTTAGCGTTTCTACTGCTTCTACGGTTAGTGTTAAAATTTATGTGAGAAAGAAGTTCTGGAGAATCGAATACACCTGTTATGAGCTGGTGTAAATATACAATATCTGCCGATTTCCTTCGATCACCTAAAGACTGCATTTTTAATAGTTTTAAACGATCCGCATAAGGAGGAAGGTCTAATATGTCAGTTCCACTTAAGCCCCTTAGAGCAAACTGAACAAAACGTTTTTGGATTCTTTCTATTCGATCAACATGCACATTGTAACTTGGGGACCACACTTGACTTGCATACTTTAAGTGAGGACGCACGATTGCATAATACAACGTTGTAGTTGTAATCATGCTATTAAATTCTTTGGCCCAGCGTTTTACAAAACCAAGCATTGAAGATGCTTTTTTACAAATATTATCAATATGAATGTTAAACGATAGCTTAGAATCCATGCATATACCTAGGTCTTTGACGGTGTCTACACGACTCAAGGCAGTATCTTTAATCTTATAATCAAAAATTAAATTATTCCTTTTTCGCGAAAAGGTCATAGTTTGGCATTTATCTTGATTTAAAAACATATTATTTTTAGAACACCAAACTTCAAAGGATTTTAGATCAGACTGGAGTAGATCTGAATTATCTCTAGAATTAATCGTTCTGTATATTTTCATATCATCGGCATAAATAAGCAGATGAGAGTGTTCAATGACGTGAGTTACATCATTGATAGCTAAAATAAACAGAAGAGGACCAAGGTGACTACCCTGAGGAACACCTGATCCAGCGATAAATTCAGAAGACAATGCGCCTCGGAAACGTATTTGATAACATCGCTCCACCAAATACGATTTAATCCAGTTCACAAAATATTGTGGAAATCCCATTAACTCAAGTTTAAATAAGATTAGATTGTGTGGTAGCTTATCAAATGCCTTACTAAAGTCAGTGTAAACACAATCGACCTGGTTACCAGAATCAATAGAATTTAAGCAGAATGTTGTAAAATCGAGAAGATTAGACACAGTGGATCTGCCATTCACAAAACCATGCTGACGAGTTGTTATGACTTTGCCACAGTGAATTTTCACCCGATCGTACACCATCCGCTCAAAAAGTTTTGGAATCGATGAGAGCTTAGCGATAGGCCTATAGTTACTGACATCGTTCCTGCAACCCTTTTTAAAAATAGGACTTACGAGAGGTGCCTTTTATATTTCGGGATTAGAGAACAAAAACAAATATTAATCATCGAAAATCACTTTATTGTTTTTCAAAATATTCTCCATTAAGATCTATACACTTTTGCATGCGTTTGAACCAATTGTCGAAGCACTTTTGCCACTCTGATTGAGGTATCTCCAAAACATGCATTCTGAATGCCGCAACCGCTTCTTCGAGCGTCGAAAATCGTTGTCCACGCAGTTTATTCTTCACGGTTGGGAATAAAAAGAAGTCATTCGGTGCCAAGTCAGGACTATACGGCAGATGACCCATCAAATCGATGTTTTGGGTGCTCAAAAATGCAGTTGTTTGAGCCGATGTGTGAGAGCTCGCATTGTCGTGGTGAAAAGTGATCCGTCTTCGGCGGTTGGTTTTCCTGATTTCTTGGAAGACAACTGGCAAACAAATGGTTGTGTACCACTCAGAGTTGACTGTTCTGCGTTGTTCTAGTGGTACGGTTGCGACATGTCCATATTTTCCGAAAAAACAGGCGACCATTTGCTTGGAAGTGCTTCGTGCGCGAACAACTTTTGTTGGATTTGGCTCATCTTGAAACACCCATACAGTCGACTGCTGTTTACTTTCGGGCTCATACGCGTAAATCCACGATTCATCACCTGTCACGATGTCATAGACGTGTTTCGAAGCACCGCGATCGTATTTTTTGAGCATTTCCTTCGACCAATCGACACGAGCCTTTTTTTGAGCGATTGACAAATTGTGTGGGATCCAACGCGAACAAATTTTTTTGACAGTCAAATGTTTATGCAATATTGAATGTATGCTGGTCCCACTTATGCCTAAGGTTGCCTCAATCTCACGATAGGTAACATGACGATCTTGCAATATCAGTTCGCGCACAGCATCAATGGTTTTCGGAACAACAGCTGATATCGGCCGACCTTCACGAAATTCGTCTTGGAGTGAACTACGACCACGATTGAATTCACCATACCATCGATAAACACTGGTCCTTGATGGAGCTTCATCGCCAAAAATTGAATTAAGTTCATCCATGCACTGTTGCTGTGTTAATTCACGTCGAAAGTTGTAAAAAATAATCGCACGAAAATGTTCACGATTTAATTCCATTTTTAGACCGAGATGAATCTTTTAAGTTACTATAAACAACACAAATAGCGCTCGTATGTCAAAACGTTCTGAGTACGTATAAGCCAACAAATGTCAAACTATGCGATAGAGCTTTCAGTTGACAGATTGCAACACCAGGGTTGCCAAATCCCGAAATATAAAAGGCAACCTACGTATAAATGATTTTTTCCAAAAAAGTGGAAAATAACTTTCGTTAATAGATTTATTGAATAATAAAGACAGTGGTTGACTCAAAACGGAACCGCATTGTGTGTTACAAATAAAATTTGGTAGATAACCATTTAACTCTATTAGCATCAATTTATCTCTTACTTTTTTTATGTATGGTATTACGGCGTCTGGATCAGAGTACTGCAACGAGTCTATGATTAGAACGAATGACTATAATTCATCCATCAAAAACCGAATGCGATTGCGTGCGGTTGCGTACAACAACCACCACTTTCACGCGAAGCATCCTTATAACAGCGACGAGCGACGAGTGCCGCCGCTTTCACTCATCGCTCATAAGAATGCCGCTCAATGATTCTAATGGTTCTAGAGTCATTAAAGGAAATCGCGTGCAGTTGTACCACTGACATATTTTATTATACATATATATAAATTTATTATTGTACAGGGTGTCCCGCAATCGTTCGGGAGAGGGGGTCTCTTTTCACATTCTTAGGAGCTACAGGGTTAATTAATGTGTCTCGACTTTGATTCATGTTATTGTTTCTAGCACAAAAACTAAGTTAGTGAAAACTAACTAATAGCTAATAGCTAATTGCAAAGGCAATGGCCCTTAGTAATAGAGAAATTCTAAGTCGATTCTTTCTAAAACTCGACTTTAGCTTTCAATCGGTAGTAATAATAACAAAAAAGTCACTTCTAAGTTAGAAAACATCTAGTTGTGGCTCGCCTGATTCTAAGTCAATTTTAAATTGACATTTGAAACAATTGTAGTGAATATGGACCATGAAGTATTTTGGGATCTAGAAATAATAAATGATGCCAGAAGCAGAAGTGCAAAGAAAAACTACAAAAGCCGTTTAAATGCTTTATTCCACTTCATTATAATATTCGTACTAATACTCGCCTTCTATTATAAAGAAGTTAAAGTAAACAAACAATAGCATAAGCAGACAAAAGAAGAAACTTACTTTTATAGAGCCTTGCATTTTGATTTGTGTTTAAAAAATAAGCAAATAGTAAAATCAGCTGATAAGCAAACCGAACAAAGGGTACGTTCAGGCATAAAATTTAAGATCAGTTCACAGTAGAAGCACTGAAGTCGACTTTTATTAGATTTGTTTTATTACTACGAAATCTTAAAAATAGCTTAGAATCACCTAACTAAGTTTGAGTTTAGAAGTGAGTTTTTACGTTTTTATTACTAAGGGCCAATAAAATTACCTTTTCAACGGTATATCAACAAACAGCATAGACGTAACCGTTGCTAAGCTGTGCTCGTTCAAAGATGAAATCAATCGGTTGAAACAAGCAAATTTTAACTTTGAATGCAAATTTCTCAGAATTTCGCGTAATAAATGAAATTTTTTTATAACCAATTTTGTAATGTATTCAATTTTCTGTTCAATGACACCAATAACATAAATGTACCTTAGAAAACAAAAAGGTTAGCTGTATTAAAAAAATTATACTTATTAGAAAACAACGATATTATCTACTGCATAAGTAATTGTAATGTCATTATATACCATTTCATTTCATTGCCTTTGAAATGAGCTATCAAAATAAATTTTATGTGAGTAAGTTTTTTTGCTAGAAATAATAACGTGAATCAAAGTCGTGAAATATCAATGAACCCTGTAGCCCCTAAGAATGTGAAAATAGACACCCCCTCCCATACGATTTTTTGCTCAGCTCAACAAAACCTCTGACCTCCGTAAAAAGTTGCACTCAATTGCGGGACACCCTGTATACATATAATAATAGCGGCCTCGGCAAATGTATGAAAATAAATCTTAAAATAGTATTAAAAAAATATTTAAACGCATATACTTAATAAAAAAAATTTTAAATATTATTGATAGAAATAGTGAACAATTGTGGAAATAATTTTGATAAAAATATATTAAAAATTTTTGGAAAAAATTTTTTAAGAATTATTAAAAAAATTAAATTAAAATAAAATTTTTTTAAAATTAATGAAAAACAATAAAAATCATTTTAAATATTATTAAAAAAAATAATAATTCAAAAATTCATTCAAAAGTTCTTCAATAAAAATACACACAAAAAAATTATTGATTTACATATTAATATATTTTCAACAAAAACAACTTGGCTTAAAGGACGGGTTTTATTTACACTTTATTTACATTAACATTTTATGAAAATAAATGCAAGTAATATACACTATTACAGCTTTTAAAAGCGGCAATTGCCGCTTTCCTTATGGCATCCCTAAACATAAAGGTTCTCAGCAATTCATCATTGCAAGTGTGAAAGTGATTTCAAAAATTGATTAAAAACAAAACAATAACAATAACGGACAAATTATAGACAACATACAAGTTTAAAGTAGAGAGAGTAAGTATAAAGTAAGATCGCCAACTTAGAAGCTGGCTATTTATCTTAATAAATACGTAAAACACAAAACAAAAGTAAAATAATTAAAACGCACGCCAATACTGAAGTGCAAGCAAATCATTCAACGACTCTAGAGTCATTGAGGGTGCTTAAAATCATATGCTTAGAATTCAGCAGTCTTTCTAATGAGCGATGAGTGAAAGCAGTGGCACTCGTCGCTCATCGCTGTTATGAGAATGCTTCGCGTGGAAGTGGTTGTTGTTGTGCGCAACCGCACGCACTCGCACTCAGTTTTTGACGAGTGATTCAGAATCGTAAAAAAACGATTGGCTAAAGGTCTCTGGTCTGGATCCAAGAACGTTTTTCAATTTATAGGGTTCGACGCTGAATTATTACGGCACTGTTGAAAAATCTTTATTTTGACCATCTTTATATGAGTTCAGTTAAGACTTATGATATTGTTTTTAATTTGGCTAACGTTTCCTATATTTTTTTCGTCCTTACTCTCAGCAAAATAAAATTATTTTATTCTTCAACATTTTCAATTGGGTCCATATCTGAGACTTCCTTGTGAAAAAAGATAATCTCGTTCTAGTCGCATAATTCCAAAAAATGGGGAAAATACCAATACCTGGTAACTCTGCTTCATTATAAACATATTGCACAGATTTTAGATTTGATGAACATCGCTTTCTATAAACACCAAATTCGTCACTGCAAATAAATATTCATGAATTAATTTATCTTTGATCGTATTTTTATTTAAACTCAATGGAGTATTCCCAGACGATTTTATCTCTTAACGACGCTGCTAACATTACACTTTGTGTGGCCGCTGATTACAAAATGGTGTTTAAATTTTGATTAGAAAATGGTGTTTGTAATCAGTGCTCAGCAGCTTCTCGACTGCCCTCACCCTAATTACCGAAGTTAATAGTCTTCTATTCCAAGAAAATTGACACAGTTTATTTTATTCTCAAAGTAAGAAAATACCATAATACTCATTAATATCAAAATATTTTCTCGTAATTTTGTGACAACGACAACAACAACGCTTACAAACGAGCCATGACCAAAAGTTTTTCCCACAATTTACAAATAAATTTTCTCTTGCAGCACTCAAGCGTCTCAAATGAGCAACACAAGCTGTAATACTATTAGAAAAAAATAATAATAACGAAATCATGGCGTAATATCGACTTTGGCAACATTAAAACCAAAACCAATACCAAAGCAAAACAAAAACTAAATTTAAATGAACCGCTACGCATGCAATTCAAACCTTAATCAACTGATGTCACCTCGTTGGGTGAATGTGTGTGTGTGGGTGTGTGTGTATGTTTGTGTGCGCCACCAAGCTCAGTGGCTGTCATAGTGCTGCGGTTGCACCAAATCAACAAACCATATCAGATTAAAAATGCTGCCGTAATGAAAAAGCTGCAAGAAAACCGGATAATGGCAAAACCGAAAATAGCAGAATGGTAAATAAAACATTAAAAGAACAAAAGCAGAAAATCGTTTAGTTTTTACCTTTAACTGCTGTCACGCTGCTATCACGTCCATGCTTATTCAAAGATGAAGGTTGGAGTGTGTAGAATATTGAAAATTTTTTTTATGTTTTTGTTTGACTGTGTGTGTCTGTATTATTAGAAAGTGAAATAAAATTGTCATCATAGCAGTAAGTTTTACGTTGTCCTAGTTTTAATTTAAATATCAAGCAAACCATAACGAAGTAAATGAACTCACACACACACACACATAAGCACACAAACACACTCCTAGACACACCTGATGAGAGCCGCTATGAAATAGTAAAAAATATTCAACCAGCAGCTGCAACACAAAGGACAAAGAAAAGTCCTGACAAAAAAAAACTATATAAATTTCAGCCCATTGCTGCAAACTACCTGCGCACACTGGGTTACAATCTTAGATTTTGCCGCAGAATTCATTTTATCGTAAAAGATTTCTTAATAATTTGTGTCCCCATTATGATTTAAGTCACTGATATTTTAATTTTTAAATAAAACCATTTTTTTTGTTTTTTTTTTTTTTAAGTGAAAACTTCAACGCGCCAAGAGCACTTTTTGGTAGAGAGCAAAACTATAGATTTGCGATATTATCACTCTGTTAGCGATATCATCACGCTATTAGCTGTACATTTCTGTTACATTGTACAGCATTGCTTATATTGTGATTATGCTAGACAAACGTGTTTGGTGAGCTTTTTTGTTGTTAGTGTTTAACGCATAAAATGAGAAACAAGCTTTCTCTCGTGCTCATTATCGCGCGTAAAACAGTAACAACAAAAAATCTCACCAAACATGCTTGCCTTGCTTACGTAAAATAAATCAAATGTTCTAGTTGTTGCACTCTTAAAAATATTTTCGTGTGCTTCGTTAAATAGTTTCTGTGCTTAGTCTACAGTGGGTGGCGAAATTAACAGGGACATCTTTAAAAATGGCAATGGATTAGTAATTAATAACTTTAAAATTACACAAAATTGGTTTTTGCGCCAAAGATTATAATAAAAACAAATTGCATTTTTTGCTAGATTTTATATGTCATAGCATTTATTAGCAAAAGTTGTTCCAGTTTAACGAACATTGTTTAAATTGTATTTTGGTTCTTTGTTTTAATTCTTAGCGAAAAGACCAATCTTAAATACAGCAGTAAGAACTAAATTTGTAAATTGTTTTATAAGTTATATATTAACAATTTATAATAAAAGTGAAGCATTTATTTTTAAATATTTGCAATGCTCTAATCCGGAAACTCATAACAGCTATGTTATTTCATAGCTTTGATTTTTCACTTCGGTTGGCAGTCCCCCCATTGTCTAGTTTTTTTTTTTTTTTTTTGAGTGAAACTTTTATAGCCGCGTATACAACAATACGGCGAGCTAGATGAGGGGTAAAACCAGTGTAACGAAATGGTTTTTATGAAAACAACAACACAGCAATTCGTCGCACTAGTTGTATAAAAAAGAAAAAATTTACAAATTAAATTTTAATCAATTTATTTATATTTTTGCTTTCACTGAGGATTGAACACAGTACGATGCGATCCGTAGTCGGCTGTTCTAGCCACTGGGCCACGTAACCATACTTAGTTGAGTAGCTCATAGTTATGTTAAATCAACAATCAGTAGTTCTCTCTTTTTTTCTTATGATTGAATTGAGTCTTTCGTTCAATACTCTGAAAGTACAGTACGGTCTAAAAATTTGAATCTAGCATACGCTTAGGCATTTCTCAAAATTAGTTTTGATAAATTCATGTTGATTGCATTGATTGATTTGGAAACAGCACATGCTGCAATATTAACGAATGCAACTTTAAATCTAAAATTTGTTTTATTCTTAGATCTATGAATTTTCATATAAATATCGTATCTTTCATATAATTCAAATGTAGTTTTTAACTCACATTTTGCGGTATTTTAGCACTCAAAATACTGGTTACAAGTTCTTCCATTACCAACTGAGCTGTCAAATTACGTACGATATGTTGGTCGAAATTAAAACATAAGAAGGATATGTTATTAAAATATTGTGACGAAAATTAACACTTTCCAATGCATATGTAACCCACCCGGCGAAAGTTCATTTGCAATGAACTTTAATCGAAGAGAAATTTAAATAAAGTAATAGTAAATATAAAATAATAAAAGGAATAAAAAAAGAAATTCTGAAAGTGCCAAAAAAGTTATCCGAAAGTATCCACCATATAGTAAAAAAGTAGAAAATATAATTATCTTCGCATTTGTGTTGAAGAATTAATCGCTGTGGAATTGTAAACGAATAATTTTTCGAAACATAAGCGAACCTTCGTTTACGAAGTAACCGTTACTTCCGTCAAACTTATCTTTTTCGAATCGTAATCGATATCGAATTCGATTGTTATCATCGCGAACTATTCGTAAATTTTTAACTTTTCGATATCGAAGTCGGATTTTGTGCCGTGTGGCACAGAGCATCTGCATCACTTACCATTAAATATCGTTGCAAATGCAAAATAAATTGCGATGCAAATCTTGTAACGAAAAACGCATCAACATTTTTAACTGTGTAGGCACGGTAAAATAAACCCAAACAAGTGTGCACGGTAGCATAAGGTCAGAGCTTCTGACCACGAAGCGAGGCAATGGTGAGATGGTAGCACGTTCAACTTGCTGTCGAATTGTACGCGGTTCGATGCGAGTACAGAAAGAAAAAAGTGAATTATTGCCGACACAGGTTTTTCGACAAATTTTTTCTTTTTAATATTTATAATTAAAAATATAAATAACAAAAACATAAATCAGCAAGATCTGTCGTCTGTGCTATGAGGATCGAGCCTGGGATGACTTAAGTCATCAAATTAAAATAAAAAATCTTCTTGATAGCCAACTGTGTCACGAAAGTAAAAAAAAACTGCGATCTAATTCTGCAAGTGAATATTGAACTTTTCAGTGCATGTCCATAAACAAAAGGGACTATTGATATTTTCCATGATATGGCTATGTTGAAAATATGTACTAGTTCGCTTTATGAAAAAAATACATTTTTTTGAACTACTTCTGGCATGAAGACAGAATGCTTTTTAACCATTTGGTTGCACTGAAGGAGGGAATGTTAATAAAATAAATTAGCAATCTTCCCAGAAATTCCATTTCTGGGTAAAAGTTTCACTTCTACCGAGCGTGGCGTTCACAGACATATTTTTTTTTTTTTTTTTTGTAATAATTGTGCCTATCCCTGTACTAAATTTCAATACCCTAGTGTTGTCACGATGCTTTCCGGCCGAGGTGTGGCTCACCGGACCAAGGTTTTCTAACAAATTATTTATTTGATCAGACACCAAATTAAATTCTGGTATACAGATTGACGTCTTTATTCAACAATAATAAAAATCTAAATCAAACTCATATATAATTTTATCATCAATAACTTAAATAGAAATTTAATTTATGCCATCGGACAATAATAAAAGGCTCTCACGTCCGAAGTTCAGCGTAAACGACAAGAACAGTCATTTCTCTAGCTACTGTTCCTGTACTTCGGCTGGATTGTCAGTCTGGTAAGGGCGGATTCCGGTTCTACAGTTTCCCGTAGTAATGAAAATGTGGTAAAGACTGAACCGTGATTCAACAACAAGCCCAGAGAAGGTAAGTCTGGTATATAATAAAGGATTCCGGACCGTGATTCTACAATAAGCTCGGAGTAGGTAAGTCTGGTATATGATAAAAGATTCCGGGCCGTGATTCTATAATAAGCCCGGTGAAGGAGGGTCTGGTGAGGTCCGGCTCGTAGTTATTCAGAAAACCCGGATTAAGTAAGTATCGTAAAGGTCGGATCGCGTTTCTACAGCTGGTCCTGAAAACTTAAGTAAGTCTGTAATGGGGTAACGGGAGCCAGACCGTGATTCTCCACTAAGCCCACAGATAAAGCAATTAAATGAGGCAAGAGCAACCGGACCGTGATTCTACAACAAGCCCGGAGATAACGGATGGGGGGTAGTCGTAACAGTAAGTGATGTCCGTCTGTGATGTGGGTCTTTTGACTATTTAACAAGCCTGCTCAAAGGAGATGTACTCTCAATGTTTTCATGATCTGACTTTGGAAGATCGAGCAGTTTAAAAAAAAAATCAAAGATCAAAGTCTAAATTTAAAATTTCAACTAATTATATTTTATCTAACTTAAAATAACTTAAAATGCTATATAATATTGATACAATGTTACGTGTGTTATTTTCTGCTTCTGAGTTAATAGTCTTCTGGGACCACTGTTGACGTCGCACAGTGTGACGAGCCCATATAGCGATGGGACAAAAATAGAAGGAGTGGCCCTAGAATCATGAAATTTTGTGAGAATGAGTTTTACGGTAAAGGAATTATTCTCACGAATTTGTTATTTTGTATATTTGTTTAAATCGGATGCATAATACGCCCAGCTCCCTTATAACCGAAAAGGGTAATCTGGTATATTTCCCTCAAAAATTATCGCAGATCAAAAAAATTTGGTAGGCTTAGATATTTTATAGCAACCAATTACTGATATAAAAATGAATTAATTTGGCCGACTATTACGCTCACCTCCTATATAACCGAAAGGGGTAATCTGGTATATTTACCAAAATAATTGTCCCAAACCAATAAAATTTGGTAGGCGTTGTTATTTTGCAGCAACAAATAATTTATGTAAAAATGAATTCAATCGGCCCACTATATCGCCCACCTCCCATATAACCGAAATCGGTAATCTGGTGTATACACCAACAAAATCATTCCAGATCAATAAAATTTGACAGGCGTAGTTATTTTGCAGATGTATAAATAAATTTTATCGGCCGACTAATATGCCCACCTCGCATATTACGCCCACCACCCATATAACCGAAATCGATAATATGGTATATATACCAAAAAAATTATAACAGATCAATAAAGCATGGTAGGTATAGTTATTTTATAGCAAAGGTGTATAGTCAATATTTTGTAATTTCAGTTTCGTTATTTCAATTTTAGGTGTGGATTGTGAAAAGAATAATGGGTTTATTAAATACCTTAATACACCGTTAAAAGGGTTATTTACTTTTTTTCAAATGGTTGTAAAATTATTTATCCAACTTATTATGTTTGATGAGCCACATTAACAAGTGTAGGGTAAGAATAATGTAGAGCATTGCCAGAAACAAAAAGATAAACTTTTAATACGTATCTCGTATCTTTAATAACTCTTTTCGTATCTACATTTTTAACGAAACATGTGTCCAGAGCATTTTTTCAACCGAGTTTGTTAAATTACTTTTTCATTCTTACGAAGGTACCGCCAAAATTTTAGGACCGTTTAAATAAAGTGTTCTTTTAATACATACTTGAAAAAAATATCAAATAGGAAGTTGCTTTTCGCTTCAAACTTTGGGAAAAATTTGTTTTTTTTTTCATACAAATTGGCGTTTTTTTTGCTAAAACATGGTCCAGTAAAATGGCCATAACTTCTTTATTATTACGAAGGCGCAGCCAATTTTTTGAGACAGGTTAAACAAAGTGTTCTTCCAAAACATACTTGAAAATAAAAAATATTAAAAATGACGGTTTTTGGGTTTTTCATTTCAAACTTTTGGAAAAATTTATCTTTTTTTCATACAAATTGTCGTTGTTTTCCTAAAACATGGTCCAGAAAAATAGCCATAACTTCTTTATTATTACGAACGCGCAGCCAATTTTTTGGCACAGTTTAAATAAAGTGTTCTTAAAAAACATACTTGAAAATAAAAAAAATTAAAAATGACGGTTTTTGGGTTTTTTCTTTCAAACTTTTGGAAAAATTTGTTTTTTTTTCATACAAATTAGCGTTTTTTTGCTAAAACATGGTCCAAGAAAACGGCTATAACTTCTTTGTTTCTTTATAAATGTAACTGAAATTCAAGGAAAATGTTGAAAATAGATTAATTTTACATATTCTTAAATTAAAAATAATAAAAAAAATGATATGCTCTTTTGTCTAGTAACTCAAACTTGTGACTTTTAAAGCTTTCAAGGACCTTTTTCCCCATACTAATTTTTTTTTTTAGCAATGATAAACAAACTGTTTTCAGCCAAAACATTTAAAAATATATCTAAAACAAAGTTCTGGGTATTAATTACATTAAAATTTTTGCGTAACGAAAAAGTATGCAGTACTAAACTGTAATAAATGAAATTTCATGAAATTTTCGAACCAACTTTGGAGGTGTGGCATTTCTACATCTAAAAACATATCGTAAAATCTTTTTAAATTCACATTATTTGGACTTTTTTCTATAATTCTGCATATTTAGTTTTTCAAAATAATGATTTTACTTCTTCCGTTAATTTTGTCCACACTCGTCACACTGTGCGTCGTGAGCTAGCGATATTGGCTTGCTTCCGAAGTTATTTCCTCTCTCGATATTGGCTTCACTGTCGATATGGCTTCGCAGTTGACGTATTTGTGCCGTCGACATTGGCTTTGCTGTTGGTCTCGCAGTCGATATTGGCTGAGCAGTCAATACTTTAATTTAACTCTTATTCTGCTGGTACTCAAGTGGAGCTCATTGAAGAAAGCTGTGTTGTTCGGCGGTTATATGGAAACTGTCCCGATTTTATCTTGGGTTTGCCCATTTATAGCGTTCCTCAGAATGGCCCACGCCACGCAGTGAGCTTGCATGCTTCCTCTTCTTCACTATCAGGCGATTGTCCCATTGGCGCTAAAATACAACTTAATGCGTTGTAGTTTTCAAGGCCAACCAACAGTGCCAACAGTGCAACAGTGCAAAGAAACAAAAAACATTAATGTTGAAAAATAACCAATGCCCCAGCGAGAATCGCGGGGTTCAATAAAATAATAACCACTACTACGCTTGTTCGTATTTTAGTCCGTCGGCCCTATTTCTTATGAAAAGTAAAGAATATTTGACCCAAGGGATTTAGTGTATTTATTCCATTTATTATTCAATAACAATATACATGTTTTTTTATTAGTTATTTATTATAATATAATTCTTTTATTATTAACATAGTTATTATTATTATTAGTGTTATCTTATTACTATCTTATTATTATCTTTCCTGGATTCATTTCTTATTATTTGTTTTTAAATCTTAGACTTAACCTAGGTTCTACTTAGTTTAAATCTGTATGAATGGCAGGTGACTGGTGGCCATGCGCTCAAAACTTGTTCAGCACGACGTGGCCTACTGGGGTGAATATCTCTGTTGTCCCTCTCATTGACTGACCCACTCGTAACTCTGTAAAATAGCACATTTGATCAAACATGTAATGTCAAAATTCACAAACATGTTTATGCTTACAGTGCCAATATTACTCGGCTAACTATTATTAAAGTAGTTAGTCATATTCAATGTAGCCATATTGCATCCGTCATTTTATATGACTATATCTTACCCCACTGTGCACTGCTTGCATGCCTGCAACACACTTTAAGGCTTTCACTCTCTCACTCTCCTAAACTATACACGCACATGAGACACTTTACAAGAATTAGTGAAGGTAAGAGTTGTTTTTTTTTTTCTTTTTATTCACTTCTTTCCTTTATTCATGTCCACATTCATGAATACCTAGATTATCCTGAAATTGCTTTTGCTCTGCCGCAATTCAGTTCTTCGTTGAATAGCAAAACTCCAGAGCAGTAAAATTTTCTTTATAAAATTATTTTTTTATTTCACACTTTCATTCTCTTCTCTGCTTCACTCAACCATAAAAACTGCTTATAAGCAAAACGTTTATTAAAAAAAAATGCCTCAATAAATTTAGTAATGTTCATAGAGCATATTTCTACTTCAATTCAAAAGTTTTAATTGAACATTTCGGGCGAAATTTAATTTAATTAATTGATCCAGAATACGTGCTCAGATAAGAGATTCAGTTCTTGACACACAAACATAGTAAAATCTTTATGAAACGGTTTACTGCTTATTAAGTAGCTTATTCCATAAAAAATCCTTTTAAAAATTTCTAAAAAAATTTTTATGGAATCATAAAAAAAATGTAGGGGTTCATTATTAGTACAGCTTGAACTCAAATTTTATTCTTAATAATTGTAAATATTAATATTTTATAACTCTTTATTTGCAGGATGCCAAACAAAAGCATGAAAAAGTTTCCAAAAATATGTTGTATAACTTAGAACTTTTATGTGCTGACTGCCTGCCAAACACTCTCTCTGCCACTTTATACATGCTTCCTTGTGGTCAGTCTAACCACATAGCAAGAGTTTGGTTTATATAATTTAACTATTTGTTACAATAAAAAGCATAAGTTTTCCGCTTTCGTTGGTTGTTCAAATAGCTCTCTCGCTTTCACACACTATCTCTCTTTCTCGCTCTTCTGGCAATGGCTTAAAAGCTTGACCTTGACCGACCCTTGTCATAGAATCCAAAAGAACCCCAATTAATTTCAAATATTTGATTTCATTTGTTATGATAAAATGGCCAACAGATGTCATTGTGTTGGTTTTGTATAGCAATGAAGCATTTGTGTCTGTGTATGTCTGTTTTTGTTTGTTCATAGCAATTGAGGTAAAAACACAACTTATCAGTGTTCAGTGCACAGACAAGCGTCGACACTGGCCCAAAAAAAAAAACATACACTGCCAGTTAATATATAAATACAAGTAGCTATCCGCAGTGTTTTTTTTTCTTTTCTTTGTGCACACACCCCCACCTTGCCGATGTTTGCTTACATTGATGAAAACAAAGTTAAAACAAACATAGAACCCCAGAACTGAAAGAAAACTCAGCACAAGGACTTTGAAAACTTTTTTATTTATTTTATACTTTTTTTTCTTGCTGCTTGTCAAAAGAATAAAGTCATCAATAATATCGAAGACTTCAACAAAAGCGTTATTCAAGCTGCTTCACAATATTCTGTTTGTGCACATTCGGAAAATAAAAAGAAAGTCAAATTCATGCAAGTACCTAAACTTTGCACAGCGAATTTTTTTTTTTTTTTTTTTTTTAACTTCAGGAAACAAAACACTATCTACACGAAAAGACATTTTGACAAGGAAAACCCAATTTTCAGCTAAAGTCTGTCAATACAGTTAATTAAAAATTCCCAAAAAAAAAGAACTTTGACCTTTAATAAATTGTTCGAGCAAGACATTACATTTTCTTCAATCTGGATTAAGTTCCTTTTAACTCACTTTCCTGTGATAACCTTAATTTATGGCTTTCTGGGCTATTTTTAACTTATTTCTTTGGTATTTTCAAAATTATTTTCGTATAAAATGAGAGCAATTTTTCATAAAGTGAATTTAATTTAACTTTTTTACCCTTTGTAGCCAACTGTACCAAGTTTTAATCATTCGAAAAAAAAACAGTAAAATTTCAAACTTATAAAATTAATACAAATCGAAACAAAAGAAGAAATAAATATAAATTTAACTATTTGGTTAGGAACTGTAAATAACAAAAACCAATAAAGAATTACGATAACAGATAAAGAAAAACGAAATGGTCGTCTCAGCCCTTGAAAAGACTTTGACCAAGCTTTTTATGATCAATTATGTTGTACGTGTTGTGAAATGTTTGAACACAAATGATCTACAACTGGACCTACAAGCTTTATGCCGACTCCGAACGACGTATGTTCTCAAGAAGCTTTTAATGGCAGTTTTTGCTCTCTGAGGTTTGCCATTGACTGCACAGAGGTGAAGGTCGAAGAGAAAAATTAATTCAATTAAGAAAAACATTCTGTTCAGATGGGATTCGCACCTGGGTTCTATCGCATACAAGACACGCACTTCAACCAGTATGTCACTGCCGCCACCAGTCGTCGTATGGGTCGAAGTTAAAATACCACTACAGCCGTTGAAGTATATTTGAAGAATATTATATTTGAAATCATTGTTCTCTATAAAGCGTGAACCGATTTGATTCTGATTCTGAATTACCTATGAAAGGTAACTTCAATACCAAGGTTTGTAGATATATATGGTCTATGTATGTAAAGGGTGATTTTTTAAGAGCTTGATAACTTTTTTTTTAAAAAAAACGCATAAAATTTGAAAAATCTCATCGGTTATTTATTTGAAACGTTAGATTGGTCCATGACATTTACTTTTTGAAGATAATTTCATTTAAATGTTGACCGCGGCTGCGTCTTAGGTGGTCCATTCGGAAAGTCCAATTTTGGGCAACTTTTTCGAGCATTTTTTTTGTTGCCAAAAATGGAAGAACTGAACTTGGTTGACATGTGGTTTCAACAAGATGGCGCTACATGCCACACAGCTCGCGATTCTATGGCCATTTTGAGGGAAAACTTCGGAGAACAATTAATCTCAAGAAATGGACCGGTAAGTTGGCCACCAAGATCATGCGATTTGACGCCTTTAGACTATTTTTTGTGGGGCTACGTCAAGTCTAAAGTCTACAGAAATAAGCCAGCAACTATTCCAGCTTTGGAAGACAACATTTCCAAAGAAATTCGGGCTATTCCGGCCGAAATGCTCGAAAAAGTTGCCCAAAATTGGACTTTCCGAATGGACCACCTAAGACGCAGCCGCGGTCAACATTTAAATGAAATTATCTTCAAAAAGTAAATGTCATGGACCAATCTAACGTTTCAAATAAAGAACCGATGAGATTTTGCAAATTTTATGCGTTTTTTTTTAAAAAAAAGTTATCAAGCTCTTAAAAAATCACCCTTTATATTGGCCCATGAGTTATAGGCATTTTAGTGAAGATACCTGTTTTTTTGCGTATATGGTGTATATGGGGAAATATTTGCAAAGGTTAAGCTGTAAAATGGAACTCGGTACGATCATGCTATTTAGTCGTGTCCTTCGACTGGAAAAATTGAGCAAACATTAAACGAGAAGGCTTGGCAGAGCCCATATAATTCAAATTTTTTGATATCGAATACCTTTGGAACTATCATAAATGTCTCAGAACTAATAATTGGCCAGATATTTTTAATGGAAAACTGGCAGAGGCATTGGAAAACGGGAAGTGGCTTATATGGCCAAATTCTCGATAAAGAATAGCTATAGAAGTAAAAGTCACATAACATTGAAACTCAGAATCGACTTACCACTAGATGACGTCCTTCCAATGGAAAACTGGGACAGGTATTGAACAAAGGGGTGTGGCTCCGCCCATACAAGCTAAATTTTTGATATCGAATAGCTTTGGAAATAAAATTCACAGAACATTGAAACTCAAAATGGAGTTACTATTTGGTGATGTCCTCCTACTGGAAAATTATAACAGGAATTGGGCAACGTTGTGTCAATTAAAGAATTTAATAACAGTTTTAAATATATTTATTATTTGCCAATATAGTTGCTGGGTGTAGCAACGCACACCGGGTATTGCGTTGTATTGGTAGATATAATTAAGGTGTATTCGAAATCTTAAGAAATTTTAAAAAATGTTTATGCGTAATCTGCATAAATATTTTATTTAAACATAGCTTATGTTTAAGGGAGTATTCCTGGTTGGAAAGCTGTTTTTGGACCCTTTTTGAAAAACATCTCATTTGAAAACGCAAAGAGTTATTTAAATTCTGTTTTTATTTTATTGTATTAAGAACATATTAAATTCAACAAAAAAAAATGTTTCCGTTGTACAAGGGCTGTTCAAAAAGTAGTCGGCCTTCAAAGTTGGGCGTCGAAAAAAAAGGGATGCTGCTTGCGGCCCGGATAACTCGACTTCGGAAAATTTGAAATGGAAAAAGTAAACGGCGCTAGATTCAGTTTTGTTTCAGTTTTTCAGTTTTGAATTTTGATCCCTACCTCAATCACAATTTTGGGATTATTTTTTACAAAATGGCGGTCATTGAAAAATGAAAAACCGATTTTGGGTCTTTTTTTTTGTAGTATAGTGTAAGAAATAAATTGTAAAAATTGTTTAAAATTGTGATTGAGGTAGAGACCAGAGTTTCCGACGTTTACACTTTGTTACATCAAAATCGGTTCAGAACTACGGGCGCAATATGGGCCGCAAGCTCGTAAAACGTGGTTTCGATAAAGTTTAAGTTTGAAGTTATTTTTTTGCATCAAAAAAAGTAAAAATGAAAAATTTGCATACAGTTTCAGAAACTCAACAATTCTGCGTCGATTGCACTTAGTTTCATCAAAATCGGTTCAGTAAAACCGGAGAAAAGTGACTTCGAAGTTCAAAAACGTGATTTTGAAAAAACTCAAAGAAAATTTTAGGCAATAAAACATTTTTTTTTTTTTTTTTGTGAAATACTTCTATATATCAATCTGCAATGCCAGCCCCATAAAGAACTCCTTCCTCTTCTTCAAAAAATGAGTACTCAGTGGCACTTTGTGCTCTTCGGTCAGTTCTACCTTCTTTTGATGCGGCCAGAGCTCTGACTGCGGACCTTTTCAAACGTTCTTTGAGAAAACTGTATAAAACTCCAAAATGCAATTCTCCGTTTTGTTGTCAATGCTTATGTCTTCGTTTTCATTATTTTTAAATTTTTTTGCCGATGTACTTGTGAATTCGGTGTCCTCATCTCTATCGTGTTGGTTACCACGAAACTGGCGTTTCAGGGGACGAGTTTTTCGATTGCTACCAGTGTTTCTCTTATTTTTATTTTTATTTCTAGCACAAGCAAACATTTTTATCAAAACTGAACTTTTTAAAACTATATGCGCGCGCGCGTCCGGTGTATAACTCAATTCAAAGTGAACTAAACGCTGCCAACATTCGAATACCTAAGCTCTAAAATGTGTAATCATTTATTTTTAAAATACGCATACAAACAAGTTATTACCTACTAAAGAACGCGTTGAACGAAATTCGGTGATTGCTTCAAATCGTTGCATTCAAAAAGTAGCCAAATTAAGCATATCGCAAACATTGCTGGACACAAAAGGCCATATCTCCTAAATTATTTCGAATTTCAAAAAACCTTTTTAGGACGATATTCTAAAATATCCAAGCAATAAAAATATAAAAAAAAAACTAAAAAAAAATTTTTGCCAACCGGGAAAACTTCCTTAAAGCTAATCATAGCTTATTTTTCCATTTGGATGACGTCACTTTGTATGGGAGTTAGTGGGAATTTTCATTAAATTTTTCCAAATAAAAACTAAGAGTGCTTATTAAAAATAAGCACATAGGTGCAAAATAATCGAAAATTTTCATTCTAATCTATTCAATCTATTTCATTCAATCTAATAAAGTCACATTGTACGAGAGGTGTTTTTTATTCAGTTTTATTCAAATTTATATTAAAAATCATTCAAGAGTTCATATTAAAAATCAGGGCTTATATGCTAAATTTTAAGTCCTCAAAATCACTTTAGTGCAATAAAATAGATGTAAGCGTTCTGATTACGTCACTTTCAACCAAAGGTAGGCCTAATTTTCATTCGATTTTGCCAAATTTTATAACCAGAATTCATTTTTTAAATCAGGGCTAAAATGCTCCAGATCATTAAATTTTTGTTTTTTAGAATTTTAAGAGATTTTATCGATTTTATGAGGTCATTTCGTGTGAGATGTAGGCGTGGTGTTAATTAAATTTTACCAAAATTAAAACTTGGGATACATAATGCAAACTCTTCTGAATGTCACATTGATCCGGGAAACCTAAATTATTTTTTTGTTGACTCTGCTGCTGTGTCTGATGATAATTTTCCCTTTTATTTTCAGTATGTTCAACAATCATTCAAGTTTGATCCGGTCAATGAAATGGATGTTGGTAAATGTGTGTCACTTATTAAATCTAATTATTTAAGACCAATATGCATTTTGTCACCATTGACAAAAGTTTGCGAATGGCTCTACAAATTAGTAAATATTTGTTCGAAAAAAAATTATTATATCTCTTTTCAATCTGACTTTCGGGTAGAGCATGGATGGTCTTCTGCATAGTTAAGGTACTTGATGATATTAGACCTGAATATGATTCTGGGTTCATGATCTTACTATACTTACTTGATTTTACTAAGGCTTTTGATAAGGTTAACCACTTGATTTATGTCGTAAGCTTTAGTTTCTCTTAGGATTCTGTGATAGTGCTGTCAATGCTGTCATGTGTTGTTATTTGTGTAATAGGTTGCAACAAGTCCAGGTTGATCAGAATATTTCAAAACAGAAATTAGTTTTAAGTGGTGTTCATTAAGACTCCATACTTAGTACACTATTATTATCTATTTTTACCAACGATATCTTTAGTGTCTAGAAACATGACTTTGTGCTCGAATATGCTGATGATGTGCAGCTTTATTTCTTACGTAGTACTTATCTTCTTGAAGACCTGTGTCATAGACTAAATGATGACCTTAGCAGCATTAATAAGTGGGCCATAAGTAATGGTCTCCAACTTAATGCTTCCAAATCGTATGTCTCCCCTATATATAAGAACAAAACATGTGTTGATGATGTCCCTGACCTGTTTGTCGGTGAAAGTAAGTTAGCAGTGGTGTCACAAATAAAGAATCTAGGATTCTATATTAACTCGTTTCTATCCTGTGTAGATCATGTGAATAGTGTAGTCCAAAAAGTGTATAAAGTCCTACGTAATTTAAGGATGTCGTCAAGTGTAACTCCTATTAATATTCAGTGTAGGTTGCTAATATAATTTATTTTACCTTTAGTGACGTATTCTGTTATAGTTTATAGTAAACTTGACTCAACCTCTCGTTTGAAGTTACAAATTTCTTTTAACTATGCAACTTGTTATGTTTATGGGCTGCGACAATTTTATCATCTCTCAAGTTTCCGGAATACTATACTTGGATGTGATATAACAGCTTACCTCAATGCACGAAAGTGCATATTTTTCCATAAACTCAATCGTGAAAACAACTCCTTTTTACCTGTAACTTCTTATTGTCCCTAGGCACAATTCGTCTTGTCGATTTTTTATCAACGTCATTAGACTGTAGAATGCTCTGCCACGTAGGATAAGAGAGATCAGCAGGAGAAATATTTTTAGACAATCTATCCTATCCTTATTCTGTACCTTTTCTGTTTTCCTTCATCTTCTCTTAATAATTTATAATATTTCATAATGTCTTTGATTAGGCTTAAACATTGATTGATATATGTTAACATTTGAAATCATTAATGTATAACCTGTATCAGGCCCGTAGACAAGGGAGGGAGACCCCCCTTAGGGTCCAGAAAGTATAAAAAAATAAAAAATAATCATTAATAGACATTTTTTTACATGCGTATACTTATTGCGCCTACGTTTCTCTTCAGTAACAGTATAAACTGCAACAGCAACACGCTTAAGATATCGAATAAAGTTCGATACATTCAATTGGGCCTTGTCCATCACCAGCGATTTAAGAATCTATTGCGTTGGAAATTATTAAATGAAAGTGATGAAAAAAATGTACCTTTTACAATTCTTTTAAATGTAGTTTTCTAAAATTTAAACCATTTGTGTTAAGTGTTTTCTATTAATTATTTTATTGTGCCAAAATACTGAAACGATTCCACTTAATTAGTTGCAGAAACCGCCATTAAAAAAGGCCAGAAAGGAGGAAAGTAAATCTTTGTTTTTAAGGAATTTTTTTCTTTTATCATTTTCCGTCCTTATTATGGAATATCGACTTCTTGATATTCGTTAATACTTTGATCCAATGTTACAAAATTAAATACGAGTAATTTAAAAAGAAGATGACACCGCCGAAGTCGAAGCGACATTAGAACTATTTTGCTGGTGCACCAACCGAGTGCAGCGCTGCCAGAATGGTGTAGTAGTCAATGTGTGCGGTGTCCATTTTATATTATAATTATTTGATGGTTACAATTTTAGCTAAATCGTAATAATGTAATATTGTATTTGCATTGTAGAAAGCGTTCAAGAATCTTTAAAGCCTGAAAAGTGTCCAGAACTGCTTTGTAACCGGCAGTTGCTGGAGGTGGTAGTATTGACAGTAATGTTAAAAGCGCTCGTATACGTAGTGTTATTAAGAATATTTCACTTTTTATGTTAATAGTTCTAAAATTGTGCGTTTTGTGTGAATGATTGTAGAAGTTGTTCCAGAAACAGAAATTTTATTTGATACATCGGAACTGCCTTCGGCTTCGGCAGTACATAAAGGTGCAAGCAATGATATTTGCAATTTCATTTCATTTCAAGTTTTTAAAACATTTAAAATATCCCCTCCAACTTTTAATTTTCCTGTCAGTCTTGGTTGAACCGTTGGCATTAGTTAGCTTACTCCAAATTGAGAAACTGAGCTTATTGTAAGTTTTGAGTTTTTTTTCAGCACTGAGGCGGGATCTCAAGCTCTTCGGACAACACAAATTTTTAAAAATAAAATGTTTAAACCTTTTGAATGTTGCCGAAAAAGTTAATTAAATTTAAAATTTTGCTTAGTTATCTGTTAAAGTTTAGGAGTTGGTTACGGATTTACTTATAAGAAAATGTTAGTCTTCTTATCGTGGTAATTTTTGTAGTAGTTAACAAGTGGTTTATAGGTCAACCTTGCTTTGCACAAAATATTAACCCGGTAGCCGCTTACGAAGACGCTTACGAAAATATGGTTTGAAAGGAATTTGCATTCTAGGTCGCATTTCTAATGGTGTGGACAATTTTTACAAAATTAGTGTTTATATAACTTTCCTTGGTGCAAGAATTTACAACATGGAACTACTATTTACAAAGCACAACTGGCTTTTGTCATCGTTCAACTTGATTTTGATGACTTCCGAAAACGAGGAACGATCAAAATTTTAATTAAACAATATGCAAGAATTTTACCTTGCTCTGGTAACACAACCATAGGAATAAATTAAATCAGAATTCAGCAGCGGATGCTGGTGCAAATATAAGGAAAGTGTGGTGATAGGTGAAGGAGTGCAATTGATATTTAAAATATATTTCTAGAAGTTCTATAAAATTAAATTAATTAATAGGTATAAAATTAAATAAAAGTAAGTTTTATTAAAAATTTATTAAAGTTTTACACAAAATTCCTTTGATTCATCTATATCAAAATATATCGATATATTTTTTATGAAAATCCCCCCCCCCCTAGGGTAAATTCTGGCTACGGGCCTGACCTGTATCCGTAATTAATTAATAAGTTGTTATTATTGTTATATAAGTTTTTGTTGTAATCATTTTATTTTATTTTATTTTATTCTATTTTATGCTGTACTAGATATAAAATAAATGCTAGATATAAATATATTGTATAAATGCTTCTAGAATAAATAAATAAAAATAAATGAAAAAAAAAAATAAAGAAGAAACAAATTACATTTTAAGCATAAGAAAAAGCTGTCGAAGTTACATTACAATTAGGTCAATAACTTAATTTGTGCGGTTTTTTTTCAAAATTTGAACGCTAATTTAAGAAAAATATGTATTATAGTATTATTAAAAGTATTGCCATCGCTAGCCACTACTTTTTCCTATCTTTCTGGTAACATATGGACTCTGCGCCAAAAGAACTGCTACAGTTTTGAGGCCAAAAAAGAATCAAGCCAATTTCTGATACCCTGTTCTGAAGTGAAGCGTATCCTGGTGAGAGCGTTTTGCATAGACCGAAATAAATGATAGTCGGACAGGGTGGGTGAGCCAAAACTTCCCATCCAATATTTTCCAAATAGTTTTTAACGGGTCTTCCAACATGTGGCCGAGCCATGTTGAAAAATGATGGCTTCCTGTCTGGTCGCATATTCCAGTCGTTTCTCAGCTATGGCTCCTTTAAAACGTATCAATTGTGTTCGATAGAGGTCACCTGTGATGGTCTGGTACGATTATAACAGCTTATAATAGAGCACACCCTTCTGATCCCACCAAATACAGAGCATTACCTTGGCACCATGGATATTTGCCTTAGGCTGAGAAGGTCCTTCTTGTCCGGGCTTCACATATGAATGTTTGCGTTTCGGGTTGTTGTAATGGATCCAGTTTTCATTCCCAGTTACGATCCGATGCAAAAATTACTTTTTTTTGTAGCATTTAAGCATTATTTTGGACATGCAAAATCGTCTTTCCACATTTCTCGGCTATAAATCATATGGCACCCAATTTCCTTGCTTTTGAATGTATTTTCTTGCTTTTGAAATGGCTGCATGAGGGACTCCCAGCGATTTCGCAAGTTCTTCTTGTGTTTGGCAACAATCTTCATCGATTAATGCTTCTAATTCTTCGTCTTCAAACTTTTTTGGCTGACCAGGACGTTCTTCGTCTTCTAAGCCAAAATCACCACTTTTAAATCGTGCGCGCCACTTTTGACACGTTCGCTCAGCTAGAGCATGATCACCATAAGCTTCCACCAAAATACGATGACTTTAGGCAGCAATTTTTTTCATATTAAAGTAATAAAATAGAACTCCCCCCAAAAACACTTTTTCAGGCACAAAGTTCGACATATTTGAGTGAAAAAAAAATATTGTTGTTTACGGTAGCTTTCCAACGCATGTTCGGAATATTGGAACGATGGAATAATAATCAAGTATACTATTTAAAAATACTTATATAATATACTTTAAGAAGTACAAAAAATACCAAAAGTCCCATTTTTAATTAAAAATGAAAGTGTTTTGTATGTAAAAATTGCATAGGCAATTTTTGAAAAATTCTAATAATTCTAATAACATAGAAAGCATCAATTCTCCTGTACTTTTGGTAAAGCCTACCATTTTTATATTAACTAATTATACATTTATTTTGCGAAACTCCATATTTTTAAATTCAAAATGTTAGTCACATTTTTCTAGTTTATACTTATTGCCACATCACATATCCTTAAGTTTAAACAAAAAAGCAATGATTAACACAATTCCTAATATCTCAAATATAAGTCATAAAAAAGGGTTGGCTTATTATGTTCATTTAAATAAAATTGAAACACACCATTCTTAAATAACCTTCAAATATTCTAAAATTAGTACTTTTTAACTTTATAAAAGCTAATCATGCTTTTTAAGTGCAACATAAAATATACGAGTAAAAAGAAACTTAAAAATGCATTATTAAGCTTGATTCTTTCTTTTTACAACCTTACTTTAACTAATTGATTATATCCCTTCCATCCAAAACGAAAGAATACAAAATAAAAAAAAAATACAAAGAAAAAAACACCAATAGCTTTCCGTTGCTGCAAAAAAAAAAATTAATCAGCTCGCCATGATTCTGCATAGTCTCCCGTACTTATTTCAAAATTAAAAATATTTATAGTACATTAGTGCCAATTATGAATAAATGCTGACTAGTCTGGGAAATTTAATTTGTTGCTCCGCTGTTACGGCACGAATAAAATCAATTTGTTTGCTCATGGATATGATAAACAAAAGTCAAAATTAGAACAAATCCAACAAGCTCAGCATGATACGCATAAATCTGCTGATCGAAATAAATGCAGAAAAAGTAAATGGAAAAATAAAGAGAAATTTCGGCCAAACATTCTATTAACTGAACTCTGATGAAATTTGGTGCCCCAACCCGGGACACTCACATTGACTCGGCTAAGAATTTGAATGCGAGTCACATCAATTTTGCACATGTACCCAAAGTGAATCCTTTCATCACTACAAGTAGCACAACGAATTTTTTAGTTATTTCAACTATTTGCATGACTGACTTTTCTAGTTTCGGACAAACTCGAAGAAGCATTCAAGCTTAACTGCAGTTAAATTAAATTAGAATCAAAGCTGAACATGGCCTGTATGGTCGAAGCTTAAGCATTAAAAAATAATATGCCAACTTTATTGGATGCTTAAAAAATTGTTGTAGTTTTTGTATGCATGCAACGTACGAGCCACAATACAAACACAAAGACAAAAGAGACGCACAAGCAAACCAATGCTGGGATATTGTCTGGGGTAACATTTATATGACGATGTGAAGGGCGCAAGTAGAAAAAAAAATCAAATATTTTGCATAAGAAGGCAAGTTCAAGGTTGTGGCAGTCATTCAAGGGGTCACTTTTTGACTATTATAATAAACGATAGCGAGGCGTTTACAAAATTGACTCTTGATTTATTCTGGGAATTTACAGCAGCTTATTAAAATACTATAGTAACAAAATCAGAGCAACAAGCTCTAAGACACAGCTCACAATGTTATAAAGCAAAATAACGCTATATAAGCTATGCCTGAGCCCGGTGGGTTGGAATTGAAAGAATAAACAATTCAATAAAATAAACTGGGTGAAAATTTCTGCGCTCAATAGTAGGGTGGATGTGTCAGTAAGCACTGATAAAGTGCTAAGTTAAAAATAATACCTTAAACTGCCAAGATTTGCCAAAACAAATTGTACACAATATTATCACTGTGCTTGGTGATAAATTAACCGCTTAAATTCATGTCATTTCTGTAGTTTTATTGACAACCACAACACCAGATACGTGGTCAAGAATTTTCATGAAGGTGCAGGTTTAGCAACAGCAAAAGTCTGCGTACAAAGAGTACGCAAGGACATAAACATAGGAACATAAATCTAAAGAAGTAAATGGAACTAAAATACTCTACAATTTAGATATGCAAAAGTCTGCGTACATTTAAAGATATACTCGTATTGTAAAACAGACTTACGCTTTCGATTATTACAAAAATTAATGCATAGTTGGATAAACCTTACGTTTTATAACTTCTTGTAGATGCTTAGGCATAGATTCCATTAATTGGATGTCTTCTCAAAGGTGATGTGGGTCTATTTATGAATCATTTCATTTTTGATTTTTTTTTTTTTTTATTTATCTTGTACTAACGAATTCAATGTTCCAATAATTTCCACAAATGCTCAATTGGCTTCAAATCAGGCGATAGTTTCATGTTTAGCAAATTTCGCCTTATTTTCTTAAGGCAATTAAAAAATAAACCATGAGGTAATAAAACCAAAAACTTGTTTCTGCAAATAAAACAAAGCTAGTATTAATCTATCTAGATTACTATAATCTAGATAGTATTAATCTATCTAACCTATAGGAACAAACTAACTTGTTTTTAAAAACAACTAATTAAAAAACTAGTTTGAAATAAACTAGTATATGAACTACTTTGAATTATATTAAGGTGGCATCCACTTCAATTCTAAAAAGTTTTTATTGCATTATTTATGAAGTAATTAAAACACTACTTAAAAACAAGTTTTTGATATACTACTTTGAATTATATTAAGGCGGCAACTACTCTGATTTTGGCATGTTTTAATTGCAAATTTTTATTAGATTACAAGTTTTTATGTATTCAGCCATGTTATTTCATCAAATATTATTAACTTTAGGCTTCACTCCTCATCACATCAGTAGTAAAGACTTGTAGGTCCTACAAGTTTTATGCCGACTCCGAACGGCTTATGTTCTCAAGAAGCTTTTCATGTCAGTTTTTACTCTCTGAGGTTTGTCATTGTCTGCAGAGAGGTGACGGCCGAACAGAAAAATTAATTGAACTGAAAAAACTTTCTGTGTCAGGTGGAATTCTAACCTGACTTACAAGCCAAGCATCTCAACCAGTATGCCACGGAATGGTTTGAAAATGCTCTAAAAATCGAGTTTTTTGTAAAAATATTTACTGGTGTGGTAGTTAAAAATAACAAACGGTCAAAAATTATAGTAATGAAACAGTTCTTCCAATCTGCACCAATAAATTTTAAAGTTTTGCAGTTGGACCAGAGGTAATGCGGATTTTTTACCTTTTTTTATATTTTCACTAAAATTAAAATTAATTTTTTTTTTTTTTGTCTTGCCATGTTACTTTTAGTCAAATAAATTATCTATTGATGATAAAATAAAGTGTAAAGTGCAGAATTATGTAAATTGAATGAAATTACAAAAAATGTACACATTTTTTACATTTTACAATTTATTTGACTAAAAGTAGTATGGGAAAAAATTTATTTGAATTTTACTGAAAATAATATGAAAAAAGTTACAACAATCCATGAAAACCCGCATTATCTTTGGTCCAACGGAAAAATTTAAGATTTTTTAATGCAAAAGAACTTTTTCATTACTCTTATTTCTGACCGTTTGTTTTTTTTTTTTTTTTTTTTGACTACCATACCAGCCAATATTTTTAGTCGAAATATTTTGGGGATCATCATAACATAAGCCATGGATTATTTTGAAGAACCGGACTGAACAACATTTTTTTTTTTTAAGGAGCGTTTGGCGACTTAATGTATATACGTGTGTGGGTATATGTGTATATCACGTAAAGACTACGAAACCGCTAAGCCAATTTTTTTACCAAAGCCTTGAGAGGGTTCCTATGAAGTCTGGTGCCGACCGTAAAAGGCTCCTTAAATACACCTAAAATTTTCGATATCGAACTGTTTTCGAATTAAAGGTCGCACAGCCTCGGAATTCAGTATTTGACCTCAATTTACACATGCCGTTGACCTGGTAACATTTTATGGGCGTTGGACGAGGGGCGGGGTACTTTTTCAGCACACAAAATTTTCGGTATAGCTATCGAAATAAGTCACACATCAATGAAACTCGGTACGAACTTAACATAAAAGCATGGCTTCACTAAAGCTACGCTCTTTTTTAAGGGATAAGCTAGTCATGTATAAATAAGATCGACGAAATATTTCTCCTCGTTTCCAGAGATTTTAAACTTAAAAGCAATAGGCGCGTAGTAAAGGGTGGCAACGGATAATGAATGTTTATGGAACGCAAAGCATGTCTAGAAAAGTTTTTTTATTTTTTCCGAGCTTAAAAGAAGTTGACGCATAAAAATAGGCAGCAAATATATAATAGAAACATATTCAAGTCTTGATTAAATAATATTTTTAAGGTATGCGGAACCGAAACATGTTATATATATATTTCCTACGTGTGGAACGAGCAAGCCTTAGGCATAAGAAAATTGGCATGGTCAATTAATGTAAATTTAGAATCAAAGATAGCGCTTAGATCACGATAAGTAGGGACTGATTGAATTTTTGAGTCAGATTAAAAAGAAATTGTGATAGTAATGGAATGATTTATATCATGTGCTGAATTGTATAATGTGTATGGTATGATGATTATGGTATGACGGTATGATGTAGTGTCTGATTGGCCCGCGTGGCCCTTCATACAAATTTTTTTATATCTTGATTTTGTCTTTGCTGATTGTCCCGTTACTTGTGTCTTGAATGATTTTTTCATGCAATTTTTGTTAATGTAATAGAAACATTATACTCCATACTTGTGATCTTATTGTATTGATAATTGTTTTTTGTTTTGTTTAATTTTTTTGACAAACTCACTGATGTGCAACATTTGTGAATGTTTTTTTGCTTTTTTGAAGCATTGGCCTGCGTTTAAAGTTTCTTGTGCTCCACTGATATAATGGGTATGGTATGATCGGTATTACGTAATCGGAGGTATGATTTTTTTTTTAACTTTACCAACGCTCAGGGGATGCGCTCTTTAAGTGCGAAAGCATTGCGTTAATTCGGAAGTCGGGTGATAATTAGTTGGATGGTGGAAAGATGGAGTAGTGACGGTGCAGATATGCTTTAAGCCTACACAGATCAAAACTGACGGGGAACAAGCTCACAGGGAGACTATTCCATGAATATTGTATGACGTTAATTGTATCATAGGTTCGGTATGATTACCAGTTTGCGGATTGTTATGTTTATTTCAATAATTTTGTTAAAGAAACACTTTTGATTTGTTTCTATATGTTACATAACACACGATTATGTTGCAGAAGAAAAAAAAACGGTTTTTTCTTTTTTTTTTTTAATCACATTCATCTTAACTCTAAAGTTTATGTTACATATTTCAATTACATTAATATTTTGATCTCTCTCTTTTGGAGAGTGAATTATTTGACCATTTTATTATCTGCACTTTTCTGAATATAAGTTTCACTTCTTTCGTGCGTGGCAGTCACACTAGACATGGGTAACGCAGCGCTGCGTTGCGTTAATGAGTTGAAGCACTTCAATGCGTTACTGCGTTGATACACTTGTTTTAATAAAACTAACGCAGCAGCACAGTAATGCAAATGACATGATCAAAGCAAAAGTAAAAAGTATTTATACAGCTAGCAAAAATTGCACATGTTGTAGAGCGCAACGTGGATAGCAACAGAAAGTTGAAAGCGAACATTATTTCTCTGTATAAATATGGACAAGGGGTTGCGGGGAAGATGCTTGGAGTGCTTTTCACTGTTATTAATGTTTTGCCATTCACAGGATGATTTTGTCAATTTAATTAACTGTTGGACGTATTCGTGTTCGAAGCCGAAGTAAATTTGGATGCAACTTCAAACTTGTTTTGCATACCAGGAACGCACATATGTATCTGTTTGATAGCTCGCATCAAATCTTAAACGAAAAACAGTTTGGATGTTTTAATCTGCGCTTCGTTTAGTTATATTTCATATTAATTACTTATGGATTTAATAATCTTTAATGAATCTATTAGCAGAAAGATTTATTAAGATTTATTGTTTAAAGAATTTTATTTGATTTCATTTATTTTTTCTTAGTGAAACCAATTTGCGCTTAGTAATCCACCACAAGATTCACCGCATTTGAAAAATTAACCACATAACGGAACGCGTTGGCCCTCATTGCCTGGATTAAATTCTTGTTGAGATACAGGAATCATAGCATTTCAAACTACGCTATGGCGCAATTGCGTTAACGCATTCCGCTGATACAGTAAACTGCGTTTGAGTTGGTGTATCAACGCAGCGATTTTATTTTAGCTGCGTTACTCATGTCTAAGTCACACACATGTTTTCTTCTTTTCCTTATCTAACTGTGGACGCCCAAAGCAATTCTGTGTATTTTTAAGCGATGCGTAAAATTAAATCTTTTCTGCATAGCGATTGCTTGCATTTATAGTTATTTTGATGACAATTGTTATATAAGTATTTTATTCAATTTATCCAGCAAAACTCATTGATTTGACGAAGAACTTATAAGAACAATCATAAAAATAATAATAAAAATAATAATAAAAATTCCAATAATCATCATACAAAGTATGGCAAAAAATGTTGATACGGTATTGAGTTTATTTAGTGAACAACAGAATGATTTTTCGATGAGAACTCAATGAATGTGTCTGAAAAAACTTCGCTAATGTGACGATAAATTGAATTGGATTAAAGTATCGAGAAATTATTTTGTTGTTATGCCTACGATTGAGGGGGAAAAAATATTTTGATATTTTTGTTATGGTTATTGTTTATCAATAAGACTCTTATATTGTTTTTTATTATAAATTGATTTAAATTGCTTTACTTTCAAAGCATATTTCAAACCAACGCACAATTAATACGATTAATAATGTGAAATTTTTCATTTTAAAAATTCAACCACAGCTTTTAACAAAATGCAAATCATTCCATTAGCTCTGCAATTTTTATACAAATTTATTTTTCACTTTGATTTTTCCCACATAAACAATTAAAAAAATCACACACACACACACTCAAGCATAGCAATGAATTAATTACTTCATGCACACAAAGCCCAAACCCAAACTGGGATTAATGCGTATGAGAACGTGGAGAAGAATATGATTAATTTAATAAGCTGGTTGTAGAATTTTCCTTCCCCCTTCCTCGCCACTGCTCCCAAAACAATTAGGTACTCATTAAAAAACGTTTGTTATTCTCCACTTACAGATAGATCAATCAATAAGTGTGATTGAATTAAAAATAATTAAATTATAATAGACTGCAAGAAGAAAAAAAGACAGTCTGCGTAATTAATGAGAATTGTGGGTATTGGTGAGTTATGCCATTTATTTGTTCTACTTGGAACATCTTCATATTATATAATCTTTGCCACTATGCTGTTCTAGTAGCAATGCAATCGATTTGCATATCATAAATGTTTAAAACCAGGTGCATGCACACATTTAATAGGAATCCCAAAATGATCCTCAAATAAACAGAAATAATATCAGAATTTTTCAAGGTTAGTTACTCAGGAACCGAAAATGTACGTCTTGCTAACGTCAGGAAACCGTCATAAGTCACAATAAGCGGAATTATTTTTCTAACGTTAATTTAAGGTGTACATTTTAAAAAAAAACTAGTAAGTATGGAGCTTCGGCAGGGTACCGAAGCTAAAATACCCCCCCGCGGCCATATTGAAGTATATTCGAAGTCTTCAGCCACGACTTACACGATGACATTCAGTTTAATATATTAACGAAAGTTTTCCTATATTGATGACGTCACTTTGTATGGGAGGTAGGCGTGTTTTCCATCCGATTTTTCCAAATGTTATAGCCAGGATTAAGACTGAAGTTCAAAGCTTATTGCCAATGCCAAATTTCGAGGCATTTCTTTAATTTTTGTGGATTTTAAATACATTTTACGGTTAATAAAAATAAAGTCACTTTGTATGGGAGGTAGGCGTAGTTTTCAGCCGATTTGGCCCATTCTCGAACTTGATCTTCCTTTTTTAAAAAATACACTTATATTTTGAATTTCAGCGCGATAGCCTTAAAATTGTGGCTGTAATCGTGTCGACAGACGGACAGACGGACAGGCAGACGAACACACGGAAATCGACTCATGAGATGATGATGATCAAAAATATATATATTGTTCTATACCTGCCACGCCTCCTTCTTAGCGTTACAAACGTTACAAATTTTAAAAAGTTGCTTTTTTTTTGTTGTTGCACGTATATTACACCTTAATTGTTTCGTTTGTTTATTGTTTGTTTTCAAACTTTGCAAGTTAAGGGAGTATTCCTGCTTGGAATGCTGTTTTTGGACCCTTTTTGAAAAACTTCTCATTTGAAAACGCAAAGAGTTATTTAAATTCTGTTTTTTTTTGTATTGCATTAAGAATATATTAAATTAAATAAAAAAAATTTTTTGCTTTGTACGAGGGCTGTTCAAAAAGTTGTCGGCCTTCAAAGTTGGGCGTCGAAAAAAAAGGTATGCTGCTTGCGGCCCTGATAACTGAACTTCGAATCATCTGAAATGGAAAATGTAAACGGCGTTACATTCAATAAAGATGTGATTCTAGTCCCTACCTCAATCATAATTCTGCGATTATTTTTACAAAAATGGCGGTCACTGAAATATGAAATGAACCGACTTCGGGTCTTTTTTTTTGTAGTTTAATGTAAAAAAACAAATAGTATAAAATTGTTTAAAATTGTGATTGAGATAGGGACCAGAAAAGTGACAATTCTGCGTCGATTGCACTGTGTTTCATCAATATCGGTTCAGAACTACGGGCGTAATCTGGGCCGCAAGCTCGAAAAACGTGGTTTCGAGATAAACGCGTTTAAGTTTGAAGTTATTTTTTTTGCATAAAGAAAAAATTGAAATGAAAAATTTGAGCATGCAGTCTTAGAAAATCGAAAATTCTGCGTCGATTGGACTTGGTTTCAACAAGTTCAGTAGAACCGAAGAAAAGTGACTTCGAAGTTCAAAAACGTTATTTTGAAAAAACTCAAAGAAAATTTTAGGCAATAAAACATTTTTTTTTTTTTTTGTGAATTACTTACATATATCACTCTGCAATGCCAGCCCTATAAAGAACTCCTTCCTCTTCTTCAAAATATGAGTACTCAGCGGCTTTTTGTGCTCTTCGGGCAGTTCTACCTTCTTTTGATGCGGCCAGAGCTCTGGCTTCGGACCTTTTCAAACTTCGGACCTTTTCTTCGTGCCGAGACATGGCGAAATCATATGTGACGTTGCCAATCGAGATGCCCATTAGGTTCATTATTTGAAGTATTGGCAAAAAAACCTTCGTTAAATATGACAGTTGCAATATAATTGGCAAGCTCAATAGTGCGTGCGCCGGTGTGCATATGCTTCGGTGCGAATGACCACAGCACTGCGTTGAAAGATTCGTTGCTGTTTTGAGTTTCGGAGCCAAGGCATCTGTTCAACAAATCATCGGATGACAGTGATGCTTCACAAGTTTGTGTTTCCCTGATGCTTGGAAGGCAGCGACAATCATTCCAATAGCGAATCAAATCAAAATCCTCATGGTCCGTCTGATTATCGTCCTGTTAGTTTGTTATCATCTTTGTCAAAAGTATTTGGATCTCTCATGGCCGCGCAAATCTCAGAACACATTAAAAGATTTGATCTTTTGTCTCCATTTCAATCAGGCTTTCGGTCAGGTCACAGCTGCTCTACTGCTATTACTAAGATTTTAGATGACATCAGAGTAACATTTGATGTGGGATGCTTAAGCCTTCTTTGTTTCTTAGACTTTTCGAAGGCATTCGATTCCGTTGATCATTTAAAACTGTGTCGTAACGTTTGTTATATAGTTACCTAGTTGGTAGGTCTCAGAGACTAAGGGTGGGAAATGGTCTTTCCGCTTGCCGTTGCTTATCCTGTGGGTTGCCTCAAGGCTCAGTACTTGGTCCGCTTTTATTTTCTACTTATATGTTCATAAATGATATCTTTAGCAAATACAATCATAATAATACAAATACAATCATTCAAATTCTATCTTGTTGATAATTTATGTTTAAGATTGAATGCGGATTTGAGCGAAATTTCTAAATGGGCTACAGCTAACAAACTTAATCTTAATCTACTTAAGTCATACGTTTTGCCGATAGTCAAAACCAGATATTCTATGTCTAATATACCAATGATTTATTTAAATGGCGTTGAGCTAAACTTCGTTCATAAAGTAAAAAATCTTGTTTACCACATCAACTCTTCACTTTCTTATGAAAATCATGCTAATTCTGTTGTGTGTAAAGTTTGCTATGTCCTACGGAACCTGAGGTGGACTGCATCATTTGTTCCTCTCGAGACTCGAACAAAGTTAATACTGCAGCTTATAATGCCTATCATAACGAACTCAGAAGTTGTGTATAGTAAACTTGATTCCAGGTCCAAACTTAAGTTGCAACATGCATTTAATGCATCAGTTTAACGTGAGCAATCAAATTCTTGGTTGCAATATTTTCAACTATTTGAATGCCAGGAACTGCATATTTTTACAAAATTTAGTTTATACAAAAACTCCGAAATACTTGTTTGAAAAGTTACAATTCTGTAGATCGAACAGGAATTTGAACCTTATAATCCCTGTGCATAATTTTTTGAACTCTAGCAAACTTTTCTTTGTAAAAGCCATCAGAATTTAGAATTCATTATCTGTAAGTATTAAATGTATTTAGAATAAACCCAACTTTAAGTATGAAATTTTCAAACACTTTTCTTTATACTATTTTTTCTCTTGTATTTTACTTTTCTCTTATTTTATGCTATGGAATAAGATTAATTAAATTATAAAAAAAATGTCCACATTTTATAATTTTAAATTCAAATTATTTGTTTATTATGTATATTTCCTAGCTGTTGTTGATATTAATACTTTTTCATATGTTGAATATTTATTATTTTTCCTCTTAATTTACTACTTAAATTTTCTCTATGTTTGTTCTAACAAACAAATATTTTTTTATACTTTCTAACAAACAAATATATTTTATACTTTTCAGTTATTAACCCTTGGTTAGTTGGGGTAATGAGTTACCATAGGGTGGAAGCTATATTACTGGAGCGAGGTGTGGCATCCAAGGGTTAATAACTGAAAAGTATAAAAAATATTTGTTTCTTTTAAAATTTTCAAAATGAGCATGATTATTCTTAAAATGAGCATGGGAAGGATATAGAAACTTAATAATTAACAGAAAAGGAATTTTGTTAATACAGATCCTTATGGTATGAAAATAGGTTTTTAGCAATAACTTTTGATTGGAAAAGAATATTGGGATATTTTTTTCAAATCAAATATATTTGAAGCTATACTCTTTTATAAGAAATATAAAAAGAACATTTTTAAAAAAATGATTTCATCAAAAAAAATTGAAAGGGTATTATTTCCTTGTTATTTTATGATAGAAATAGTTAATAAAATTTTGTTAAAAACTGAATGAATTTTTGCTAATAAATGTCATGCCATGTGAAAGGGAGTTTAAAATGAAATTTTTAGTTTAAATTATTTTTACAACAAAAACAAATTTTACGTAATTTTTTGAGGAAACATTGAATATTTTGAGCCTTTTTTTAAAAAAAAATTTAAAAAATTTTAAAAAAAAAAAAACAACCGACTACAAAATTACTACAAAGTAAAAAATAATTAAAAAAAAAATACTTTTCCTTTTAATTTCTTGGTCATATTTGATAATTTATTTAAACATATTATTATATATGAAATCTTATTATCTTAATTTTTTTCTTATTTGCTTTATTATCATAAATATATTAATTTCTTGATGAATACAAAAGCTTTTAAGGTTGGCACTAATATAATCAGACATTTAATCAGAAGCGCCAACGTACCATAATATTGCCACGCCAATTTTTCGAATAACGCCCACTTTATTGGCCATAATTTGTAATAGTAATGCCTTCCCTTATACTAAATTGCAGTACTATAGTATCAATATTATTCGAGATATACTCTTTTTCTAATATTGCCACGCCCATTTGTCAAATAACGCCCATTTTCTTGACCGTAATTTGTATTAACTGTGTCTACCTCTACACTAAATTTCAGTACCCTAGTGTCCATATTATTCGAGATACAGTGTTTTTATAATACTGCCACGCCCATTTGTCGAATAACGCCCACTTAATTGACGATAATTTGTAATAATAATGCCTACCCTATACTAAATTGCAGTACTCTAGCCTCAAAATTATTCAAGATACACTGTTTTTCTAATATTGCCACGCCCATTTGTCGAATTACGCCCATTTTCTTGCCCGTTATTTGTAATAATTGTGCCTACCTCTACACTAAATTGCAGTACCCTAGTGTCAATATTATTCGAGATACACTAGTATTTATTATTGCGAGATCTATTATTGCCACGCCCAGTTATCAAATACCGCCCACTTTTTTACGGGCACCTCCATGTTTATCATATTTATCTGTTCCCTGTTCTATGGCAATCAGGCATATGGTTTAGGAGTTATCGATGTACATACATTTAAAAAAAAAATAAAAAAAAACAGAGAAACCGACGAACTTGAGAACCTCCTCCTTTTTGAAGTCGGTTAAAAATACAAATGTACAGTAATTGGCATTGTTAAATTATTCCTTGACAAGTACTTTTATTAAACTTTATAACAAAAAAAAAATGTTTGTTAAATGTGTTGAAAACTAGCGGTGATATTTACATAGAAAGTCATATTTTTAAATTTCCGATGGTTTTTTCTCATTCCTTCGGGAAAACAAGTTTAAAGCACAAAGTTGTATAGAAGCCCTGTTATATATAAACTTTTCCGATCAAATATTTACACGTATGGAAATTTGGAGAAAAAAACTAAATTTTTGATACCCATATTGTGGTCTTCATCTCTAAAAAAAAAAAATTTTTTTTAAGAAAATAAATGCATATTTTAATAAAGAAAATTGTAATATAAAAAGTTACAAATTTAAAAAAACAAAAAAAGGTAACTTTTAGAATTCTCTTAAATCAAATATAAATGAAAATGAAACAATTTCGAAAATGCGCTCCTTATGATATCGACTAAATACTGTTCAAAATTACAACAACGAAATTACAATTAAATTTATTTCTCCAAAATGGATGCCATCATGTGTGGCTTTAAAATACCTTTCGTTTTATACCAAATTTGTATATATTTTTATGGAAAATAGTGAAATTGTGGCAAAAAAACGAAATTTTTGCTGATTTTAAAACGTCATTTTGAAACCGTAAACTATCGATTGAGCACGTATAAAAAAATACGTCGGCCTTAGATTTTTGTCCCCTATCACATATCCAAAAATTATTCAAATCGGTGAGTGACACCTGGGGAACTTTCCTTGTATGTCATGTTAGTTATACTTGTCATATTTATTCATTTGATGTTTATTACTTGTTGTTATTCTGTAATTCTAATTGCATTTAAAACCCAGTGAACCAAAACTACCGTTTTTGAATTCATTTATGAACCTTTTCGGGTAGAAACGTTCATTTTCGGCACTCATAAATGAACCCTTTTTGTATCATTCGTCGGACTAAAATGCCTCTCAAAACCGAACCTTATTTTGTTCGGAAATGAGTTAAAAAAAGAACCATAAAAAGTTCTTTTTCGGCACTTGAAAATGAGCCCTTTTTGTATCCATCTTTGGACTGAATTGCCTCTCAACAACAAACCTTTTTTTGTGCAGTAATGAGTTCAAAAAAGAACCTTTTTGAATTATAAATTTTATTATTGCATACGTATAATACTATTTGTTATTACATATCGATATTTTGTTAAAGAAGAAATGATTATTGCTAAAATTAGAGATCATATTAATCATTGGGTTAATAGAATTAATATACCTGGGCTAGAATTCACGCATTGTGTTTTTCATGATATTGATGTTTCAAAGGGGAAAAGGCGTGATTGTTTTCCAATTTGACAAACTTCCAAATTATATATGGAATATCAAAATAGTTAAGTTATTAATTGGGGAATTTATTTGATTACTTTTTTGCATGGAATTTTTTCGTGGTTTTCATTCTATTTGGGCCTGATTTTAATTTATGATAGAAATGTTACCACATCCATCTCGCACTGGTAAAAAAGTTCATATGACGTTTGTACGAAGGTTAACATTTTCATTTTAAGTTCCTTTATTTAACTGATTTTAGAATATAAAAAGTAACATTTATGATTCATTTGTGAACTCATTTATGAACAAAAAATGGTTCGTTTATGAGAAATTGTTTCCTACTGATATGATAAAAAAATTATTCTTTTTTGAACTCATTTCAGAATGCAAAAAAGAAACATAAATGATTCATTTCCGAGCTCATTTATGAACAAAAAATGGTTCATTTGCAAGGAAGTCTTACCTACTGAAATTATACAAAAATGATTCATTTCGACTCAAAATATGTTTTTAATGAATTTCGCAAAATATGTACAATTTTTCTTTATGGGAAAAGCTTTCACGAATTTAATCTTTTATAGCAAGCACTTTTAAGCGACAAAATAAAACAGAAAAATTTAAAAAAAAAAAATTCTAACCAAAAACGTTCGCAAAACTCTCACCTTACTCAAAACCTTCGCTTATGGTTGTGGGAGGGCGATGTCTTATATGTAAATATTTTTTTAAAATAAATTGAAATTGAAATTGAATTGAAAAATTATCAGAAAATTCAATTGTGGTATTCCACATAAAAAAATTGAATGCCTAAAATTTTTCAGGCTTAAAAAATGAATTTTTAACATATATCAATTTAAAGTTTAAGCTAATTAGAAACAAATAAAATTGTATTAGCAGTTAATAAATTTAGTTATTTTCTATAATATACACATAATTAATCTAGCTACATTTTCTTATGTTTCAGTTTACTTCAACTTATTATTTATTTCCTTCTTGTATTAATCTATTTATCTTCTCGGAGGTGTAATATTCTTTGCCAATAAATTGATATCTTCTTTCCTAAGAAAATTTTTTTTTATGTTCCTTTTATTAACATTTTTACTTTTTTTCCCATTTCCAGATACCATTGTGTCTAATTCATGAGACTTAATTTTTTTGCACCTTCTACTTTAACGTCAAACAAATCCAATTAATTTTAACTCTGTTCGTATACATTTTCCGAAATTCCCCCAACTGTTGACACTCGGTAACCTGCATCAGTGCACTCGTTGTTGTAGTCCTTTAGGATGTATGGTGAACGAATAGAATTTCCCCTGTGAGAGGACATACAGATGAATGTTGACATATACAGACATATAAACGAAATATCATAACATTATATAACGTATATAGCAGGCCCGTAGCCAGGATTTACCTTAGGGGGGGGTTTTGATAAAAAATCTATAAGTAGATACCAGTAATTACTGAAAGAAAGGATATGAAAATTTTTTAGCAAATCCGTTTTCTTTTAAGACTATTTGTGCATATGCCTGTTTTTAAATGACCTTAAGATAGATGAGAAGAGTTTATTTAATTTTTTTTTTTACAAATCAATTTTGAATACTAAGTGTTTTGATTTTTGCCTATAGTTTGTTTGCTATTCTCAATGGTCCAAATTGAGAATTTTTAATTTCTTTTAAAAAGTATTATTCCGAAAATTAGCACAAAGAGTAATAATGTCTCTGACAAAATTTTACTAATTCAGCAATATTAATGTGAACGGTAAAAATAGGTTAGATTCCTTGCAGTTTATTAAAATCAAAATTAAAATCAGCTATGAAAAATGCAAACATTTTTTAATAAGTTCAGCTGGTGAAGCTGTATTCACAACTTTTATGGACATTCCATATAAACGGGAGAAAAAAAATTTTAGTCTTCATATTTGGTTTCTTTTTGGATATCTTACGCTTTTGTTGATCCCCAGCTTGTGTACAACTATTTGAACCTGTGTGAACCCAAGTTCGAGTTATCATTAAGGGCTAATTTATGACTGTTCAAGAAAATGATTTTGACAATTTAAATAAATTCAAAAGAAAATATTTGAAGATCATTAAAAATTTAACGGTTTTATTTTCTCATGATTCAATTCCAATAACAATTACTATACGTATATATATTTTTTTTATTAAAATTTTTTGATTAGAGGAATGGACTCCGATAAAGTCACATTTAAATTTCAGACTATTTTTCAAAAACCATAATTCGAATACTGGTTTTTGCAAAGTATCTTATACCCAATTTATTATATAAGATATCACATGAAAATAAGTTCATGTATATATTAAAATAATTACTCTGCTTAATAAATTTTTATAAAAAGAAACAGTATATTCTGTTTCTTAAGTATCGAATATTTAAGAATTTAATCGGTTGTGGATTTATATTTAAATTATTTGCATATTAAAAACACTAAAAACAAAATTTTTTGAACTTCTAAATTGATTTTGAGTGTTTTAATATAATAAAAATAAACATTTTTAAAATGCTGAAGCTTAAAAACTGTTATTGTTTTTTTTTTTTTTTTTTTTGTGAATTTGGTAACATGATTAAAAAATCATCAAATCACTATAAAATTGGACTGTATAAAATTTTTTACAAAAATTTTTTCATATTTAGATTTAAGGTGATTTTCCGAAACCTGTTATTTGGAAAAGGCAATCACAATCTTTCCGATTTCGGAATCCGATTTTGTTACGAAATCGTAAAGAATATCGTATGAAGCGGTTGGCACGACTTCGTAACGATTTCGTAACGAGTCCTAACGAAAATTTTACGATAAAGTTACGATTTCGATGTTAGCATTTTAATATGTCGTACAAGCTGTCGCATAAAAAAATTTTATATAAATTCGTATAAAAAGTGATACTGTTCCGATATTTGCGTAACGAAATTGTAATGATTTCTTTAAGACAGCTCAAAATAGTGACGAATTAGTCGGAATTTCGACAGAGTCGTCAACTATGGTTTGCTGGGTAATATGGCATAAAAAATGTGAAGCTAATTTTCTTCAATTTACAAATTTATATTCGTTCGTTGTATAACTTTCATATATATATTTTACTGGATATCAGGGACTTTTTGAGCATTGAAACTGATTTTTAATATACCAACTTTTATGACTCTTATAAGCAAAATTAATCTTTCACTTGGCCAAAAAAATTTTTCAATTATAAAGTGAAGTTTTCAAGAAAATTAACATCATTATCACAGTTTATCAGAAAAAAAAATTACATTTTGAATTAAATAGTCTCATTTGTGTTAATTTTTTATACTTTCTGGACCCTAAGGGGGGAAGAGGGGGGATTGAACACCTAAAATCCCCTCTTGTCTACGGGCCTGGTATATAGGTTGGGAAGAGTTGAGTTGTGAAGAAGGAGTAAGTGGCTACTACAGAGCATGTGTAGGTGAGTGTAGCATGATTGTATTTTCCGTTTGTCAGAAAAATACGAAGAAAAATTAAACAAAGCAATTTTTTTAGCGTTTTTGTAAAGCTCCACATAGAGCATATTGACACAAATAAAAGCCCAACAGAATAAGATTTTGAATTGAAATTCTGACTGATGTGAGAGGAACATAATAGCTCTACAGAAAAGTTTAAATTAACTTTGAATTGTTTTGCTATGAAGGATAAGATGTGCAATTTAAAAGAGTTAAATTTCGTGTTCAACATTTTGGCCATAACATGTATATAACTGGGCTCTCATCATATCGTATGACGAGAATCGTTTGACAATATCGTTTTGACGATACTTTACCATCACGTAACCTAAAAATTTTACTATCGTCATAACGATATCGTTTTGCTTGCTTCATGTATGTCTAATAGCTATCAAATGCTATCGTTTTGACGATTAAATTGAACGATAGATAATTTGGTGTCGTTTGTGCTTTTTTTTTATAGTAATTCATTAAATTTATAAAATTGAAATGTTTTGGAGCCGGAATTTAATTACTTTTTTGTTTGCCGATGAGGAAGAGAACAAATTGAGTTGTTGCGACAACGCAGGATCCTTCGGGATAAATCGAATCCGTAGTGTCTTCTATTAAAAAGGTATGTGTTTGCTCACAATATTTCAGTGTACGTAATGCTAATAATTTATTTTCAAAAAATTTATGTTGCGGGCTTGCGATCTGATTGTTGGCCAGCTGCAGGTGTTCATCAAGTAAATTGATTCATATTTTAATTTGCTTAGGAGCAAATAATTTTACCTAAAATATGATTTTGAACACATTAATACGTAAGTATTTGGTTGAAAAGTCAACAATACATACATTTTTGCTACAAACATCGAAGCACAACACACAAAACAAACAAAAAAAAAATTAAGAAAATGTCACAATATGTTTTCTAGTGACTTTCAAACCTTAGCAAACTTAGAAAAATTAATTTAATTGAAAAAATTATCTGTGTCAGCTAGGACTTGAACCTGGCTTCTTTCGCATGCCATGCACTTTAACTAGTATGCCACAGCTGCCACCGTACTTAAAATCACATTCTTATTAAAAAAAAATAGGGCTCTCATCACGTAACTTTCAAAACGATCATCGTTCAAACGATACTCTACGACGATATCGTCAAGTGTTTGCTTCAAATAAATGCATCTCTGTCATCTCGTCTATCGTTCTAAGGTTTGAAAATTTGCTAAGGTTTGAAAGTCACTAGAACACATATGACCTGCACTAAAAGTGGCATATTCGTAAATTTTTGTTTGGTTCTTGTGCTTTGGCGTGAAATTTGCAGCAAAAATTTAAGTATTGTTGACTATTTAACCAAATATTACCCTATTAATGTGTTCAAAATTATATTTTTTTCGCAAACTCGCAAGCTAAATTTATTTGATAACAAATTATTTACACAACTAACACTGGAATATTGTAAACACTACATATACCTTTTTAATGGAAAACATCAATAATTTAATTTATCTCTAAGGATCGTGCGTTGTCGCAACAAATCTTTTTTTTTGCCTTTTTCTCATCGTCAAACAAAAATATAATGAAATTCCATTTAAACATTTAAATTTTATAAATTTAATCAATTAATAACAAATAAAAAGCACAAGCGCTACCAAATTATCTATCGTGTCAATTCAATCGTCAAATCGATAGCATTTGACATACATGAAACAAGTAAAACGATATCGTTATGACGATAGTAAAATTTTTAGGTTATGTGATGATAGTGTATCGTCAAAACGATATCTTTAAACAATTCTCGTCATACGTGATGAGAACCGAGACTACAGTGATGCATTATATGATGCATTATATGAAGCAAACACTTGACGATATCGTCGAAGAGTATCGTTTGAACGATGATCGTTTTGAAAGTTACGTGATGAGAGCCCTATTTTTTTTTAATAAGAATGTGATTTTAAGTACGGTGGCAGCTGTGGCATACTAGTTAAAGTGCATGGCATGCGAAAGAAGCCAGGTTCAAGTCCTAGCTGACACAGATAATTTTTTCAATTAAATTAATTTTTCTGTTCAGCCGTCACCTCTTTGCAGACAAAGGCAAACCTCAGAGAGTTAAAACTGACATGTAATGCTTCTAAAGAACATAAGCCATTCGGAGTCGGCATCAAGCTTGTAGGTCCAGTTATCGATTATTTGTACACAAACATTTCACAACTCTCACAACGCAATTGATCATAAGAAGCTCGGTCGAAGTCCATTCAAGGGCTTAAATGGTAATTTTGTTTGGTTCGATTTAAGTGAAAATGCTTGGGAAACAAATTGGGAAATACTTAAGAAAGATATTATTGAAGTGAAGCTTCTTACGCCTCGTTCTATGACTTGCTTGAGTGAAATCTCAAAAACGACGCATATTTTTCGACACCGTTTTCCTAGAAATTGATAGTTTCTTTGTTGCTTGTCATTATAACAACAAGAAAATTTAATATCAAATATTAAAAACACTTATTGGCCCGCCGTGGAGATCGAACTTGTACCCCACCGATTAAGAGTTATATACACTAACCACCAAACCAAAAACTTTTGTTACGTAGAGTTGTTGATTCACTATTAAGGCCAGCAATACATGAAATCAAAGTTCAAAAATAAATATTTCTCTAGAGTAAATTATTGAAGCGATTTATTTTAAAGTTTCAGGGTATATTGGGACATGTATTAAAAATACAACAAAAAAAAAATTATGACTGAAAAAAGTGTATATATATATTAGTTATAGTGTAGAGTGTATAGACAGATCTCAGAATTGATGTGCATCCTAGCGTCGACATTATTCATATGAAACAAAGCGAAAACTTTTTTTTATATTTACGTTACATTCTCTAACGAACCAGAACCAGATTTTCGAAAAATTTTTTTTCAAAAATGGCGCTAAAAAATAGTAATGTAAATTTTTTTGAAAAGACAACCAAACATTTTTTTAATAAATTTTTTTTTTTCAAAAATCACGCTCTGGCATATTTGCGGCAATATTGTCAAGTATATGTGTGCAAAATTTCGAACAGATTGGTTAAAATTTGTTTGAGTTATGATGCACGCCATTTACAAAAATGCAGTTTTGAGAAAAACAAGTATTGATGAAGAAAAATTGCCGGTTTTTTTTTTTTGTAACTTGTCAACTCCTCCGTTACTTAATCTGCAATTCAGGCGCCATATTACTACTTACTAAGGTGGCCGTAACAATCCGTGTCCAGGTTTTGTTTCAACCCTTTGCGCGCGCCTTCTCCAATCGGATACACCAAGTGCGGTTAGGGCTTCCTCAGCCTGGTCCATCCATCGGAGGCATGGTCTCCCTCGTCGTCTTTGACCAGCGACCCTCGCCTCGAGCACCTTTTTCGTTGGAGCTTCGTTGTCCATACGATGGACATGACCCAGCCAGCGTAGTCGCTGCACAGTTATACGCCGAACTACGTCAATGTCTTCGTAGAGCTCATACAGCTCTTGGTTCATTCGGGTGCGATAGTCAACGCCAACTCGAACAGGACCAAAGATTTTACGAAGAACTTTTCGTTCGAACACCCCTAGAGCGGCTGCGTCAGTTTGCGAAACTACCCATGCCTCAGCGCCATAAACCAGCACAGGTAGAACGAGCGTCTTGTAGAGTGTTAGCTTTGTCGATTGAGAGAGGGCTCTGGAACTTAGTTGCTTATTGAGCTCGTAGTAGCACCTATTAGCAATGATTGTTCTTCGCTTTATCTCCAGGCTGATTTCGTTGTTGGTATTAATGGCGGTGCCAAGGTATACGAACTTCTTGACTACTTCAAAGTTATGCCTGCCGGATGAAACGTGGGAGTCTAAACGCCGCGCTCCCTTGTTTGTTGACAGCATATACTTTGTTTTACCCCCATTTATCGTCAAAACCACTTTGGCTGATTCCTTTTCCATAGCGGCGAAAGCAGCGGTAAACATCTCTTGGTTCTGCCGACAATATCAATATCATCAGCGTACGCAAGGAGCTGGACAACTTTGTAGAAAATGGTGCAATTACTATGCACACCAGCCTTTCGTATGATGATGTTGAAGAGATCGCAAGACAGTGGATCGCCTTGCCTGAATCTCTTTCAGTATTGAAGGTTTCGGAGAGGTAATTTCCTACCTTGACGGAGCTGCGTGTGTTGCTCAACGTCATTCTGCAAAGTCTAATCAACTTTGCAGGTATACCGAACTCAGACATTGTTGCGTATAGGCAATCCCTTCGGGGGCTATCGAATTCAGCTTTGAAATCGACAAAGAGATGGTATGTGTCAATTTGATTTTCGTGGGTTTTCTCCAGGATTTGTCGTAGCGTGAAAATCTGGTCTATGGTGGACTTTCCAGGTTGAAAGCCACACTGATGATACATTATAATTCTGCCATGCACAAACCTAAGTATATACATACTTAGTAACAGATTAAAAAAACAGCTGGTGTACAAAAACCTCCAGTGCGCTACCAACCGTTCGACGGCTATAACTTTCAAACGGCTTCAAATTCCGCTTTAAAATTTTTACAGATTATTTTCAAGAAGTTTCTGAAACACAAGCTATACTGCAGCATATCATCACAATCTATTAATAGATAGAGGATTGTGTATTGGTTATCCTACAAAAACTAACAAAAATGGTGCTTTCACTTGCTACAAGATGTCATCAGCATCGGTGTTTTGTTTCGATTAGCACCACAGCCTAAACGCATTCACATCAACAAAGAACAAAAACACACCGATGTTTACAATTAATTTTTTTTATTCCATAATAATTAAAACTAAATCAAAAAAAAAACTAAATTTTTCTCTAATGTAATATATAAAAATCTCATGTCACGGTGTTTGTGGCCGAGCTCCTCCCAAACGGTTTGACCGATTTTAATGAAATTTTTTTTATGTTTGGTAGGTATGAGAATAGGTTGTAAAGTATTTTGCACCCTCCTATGCAAAAAAGGTGTGGCTTCGCCCATACAACTCACATTTTCGATACAGAATAGAATAACTATGTCAGTAAAATTCACAGAAACATTCTAATTTTACATATATTATAGTTATTCTTGTTCAAAACATAACTACACAAAAGTTTTCATATTACATACAAAAACTACTATTTTGTTGACTAGTGCTGTTCGTAATTTTTTTTTTTTTTTTTTTTTTGGCTATGATAAATTTTTGCTTCATCTGACATACGATTGAGTCTAGCGTTATACATGAATGCTCAAGCTGCATATTTTGATGCTAAAACAAGTGTATTTACAAATGTAGTGAAAACCTATTTAATACTTTTTTTTTTTTTTTGTGTTTTCTGCAGTTCTATAGTGCAGTACCTTTCAAATTATATACATGTCATTCCGCTTATTTTCTTATATATACTAAAAAAGTGTACGGCAATATTTGAAGTACACTTTTTAATATATAGGTAACTCATTATGTCTAAAAATGCATTAAATATTGAGTGCACAACCTTAGCACTTTGACTTTAATGTTCACTTAGCAGATATTAATTAATTAAAATATTACCCCAACTTTGTGCTCAGCATTAAATAATCACATTTTTATTAAATTTTAATTATATCCATTTAACTGTAAAAAAGCACCAAACATTTTTTGCTCAAAATCAATGAACTCAGCCTAAGGTAGTCGTTTTCATCATAATCAAATCAACAACTTTTCCTCTCGAGAAACATTATTTGCCTGAGTCTTGAGTTTAATATTTAATTAAAGCACATTAAAAATTAAAATTTCAAATTTTAAAACAAAAAGTAAGACATGAAAAATTATCAACATCTTCAGCATCATAATCGTGAACATCAACCATTAACAACATCTACAGTAGCAACAACAACAACAACTTTGTACAAACTCAATATTTTCACCTAACATCAAGTTATAAAATTAAGCAGCTCAAAGAAGTAAAGGCAAAGAAAAATGTACAACTAAGATACAGAGGGACGTGTATGCAAAACGGTAACATTGTATTAAATTACAAATTCATGCAAGCACTCTATCCTAGCCGACCACCCACCTCAACCACCCACGACTATCAACGAATACAGCGAAGTAAAATCCAGTCAGGATGTGGAATCGGAATGGCTTAATTTTGGCTGGCTTGCCATGCTGGGAAAATAGTTGAACTTTTATTGTCGAAAGCTATTAAACTTTTCCCATCAAATGTAGAGGAAACGCTGCCATGAGTTGATGTGAACCACTCAAAGTGTTGGCAAGAATCACTAGAAAGAGATAGTCATAAAACAAAAAGTATAAACAAAAACAAAACAAAAATTCAAGCTGTTGAAACAAAAATAAAGTTAACAAAAGTATGGAAAAACGCAGACACAATGAACTTTATTTTTAATGGTTGAAACACTTCAAGTGGTACGCTAAAAATACTATTAGTTCCATGGCTTGAAGCTATTCCCCGAGACAGGCCTAGCTTCTACGTATGTATTTTGTACGTCAACGATGCACAGTATAACGCCCCATATAGCGGATGGTCAAAACTAAAAGGAATTGAAGTACAAGCATGAAACGTTGTGAAAATAAGTTTTAGGAAAAGAAAAAATTCCGCACAAAATTTCGTTGAAATCGGATGAAAGACACGCTCGAAATTGGTAATCTGGTATATTTTCCCAAAGAAATTATACCAGAGCAATAAAATTTTGGTACACATAGTTATTTTTTTAGCAAAAAAAAGTGGTATAAAAATGGGCCACATCGTCTATCCCCCATATAACCAAAATCGGTAATCTGTTAAATTTCTCCAAAAAAATTAGCTAGAAATATATTTGTAGCTAGTAAGAAATAGATGGTGTAATAATAAACCGAATCGGCCGACTAACACGTCAACCTCCCAAAGGTTTGTGCCGTCGTAATAAATTTCTTTACCAAAAATAAGCGTGGTTGGACCATGGCTACTTCCCACCTGTATAAGCCAATTTTAAAAATAGCATTACTTTTGGCACTTTGTGCAGAATTTATGTTTTTGAAATCAAATTAAAATTGCAAATTTGACTTTGTCGAAACGTATAAATTTTCATCACATAAATTTTTATTGCATAAAACACAAAAAAAAGCAATAAAAAATACCTATTTATTCAAAACTCATTTAAAAAATGTGTACATTTTTATATTTTTTCATACGGTAATTTTCATTCAGAAACGAAATTTTAGTTTTGACTTGTATTTTTGCTCATCATTCTTATGAAATCGGCGCACTTTGCGACGACGCAATGTCATATCGACCGCTGATCATTGTTTGACTTTTTGTGCCCTCCCTTAAGTGATTCACACGCTAACAATGAGTGTTGAGCATTGTTTGCAACAATGTTTTTGCTTTTTTCACTTTCTGTTTTTTTTCCTTTTTTTTTTTTTTTTTTGAATGCGTTCTGCTGTGTTTCTTTTTGTTTGGCTTTTGTTTTTATTTGATTCGCGAATTTATATCCACTACCATGCCATGATAGCGCCATGCCTTCAAAGTAATTGAAACTAAAAGTAACATTAGCTGAACTCAACCCAGCCACCCCAACCATTAAACAAAATTGAAGCTTTTAAATTGAAAAAGTTGTGCGTTATTTGCAATTCGGGATTTACGCCCTTTTTATGACTATCAAAGGTCCATCTATTGCCGAGCATTGTTCTATATTGGGCCTAATGTTGAAAGAACTGAAAGTAGTTTTTGTGTTTTGTTGATAGCAACAATTGAATTTTCGTGGCTAGGTCAAGTGTTTTATTGACCTCATTCTAGACAACTTTTGGCCTGAATTTCATTTTATTTTGATGGCTACATTGAGGCAAAAATGTTACCCAGGAGAGTTATAAGAAGAGTGTGAGATGGAGAATTTCCTGAAAAAACGAATTTTTTTTAATAGTTAATAATAATTGACACTAAAGTGGTATGAACTTTTAAGCCAGAACTAAAATTTATAAGCATTTTGCCCCATATTTCTTTCGTAAAGAATAAGGAACAGGGGGGGGGGGAGGGGGGAAGAACTGCAATGTTCGGCACATAAAACATTTTTTACAAATTTGGCTAAATAGTGGGAATGCAAAAGCATAAACGTTATTTTAAAATATATAGGATCTTCTTAAAAATGGATTTTTTGAATGTATGAAAAATAAGCTGGTACAGACTTATTACATGACGAATACCGTGAACTTAAATATGTTCAAAAGTGTCTTTGATGTACAGATATTTTCGTTGTATATGTGTCTATTAATACACTAATACAAATTGGTTTTAAATTGAAAACTTTGTGATCAAAAAATAGCTTAAAACAAGTTTCGCCAAAGTAACAACATAATATTATCAACTTTTATGTGAATATTTAAAAAAATCTAAAATTTTAATAAAAAAAAAAACAACATTTTGAAAATGATAACATTGTGATCAATTTTAAATATGTCAATTTTTTCGGAGTAATGTAAATACAATGAACTCGTAAATACATTTAAAGAATGAGTTCGTTGGGATTAAGAAAAAGGTATTTAAATCAAGGAACGTTTTTCTTCGAACCAATGAACAGAGATTAAATAAATCAATGAACTCGTTCTTTAAACCAGTTCTATGATTTTTTAATTCAGTGCAGACATTTTTAAAAAATATCAAAATGTGGATGAAATTAGGTGCGAAATTATGTCAAACTAGGTGCGATGGACTCACAACACGCTCCTTTTTGAGAATTTCTATAAAGTTTGGGTGTATTTTTTTTTTCGATTTCGTCACACTGTAATTCTTAAATAAACATTACTTAAACATAAACATAAACATAAACATAAACATAAACAATAACATAAACAATAACATAAACATAAACATAAACATAAACATAAACATAAACATAAACATAAACATAAACATAAACATAAACATAAACATAAACATAAACATAAACATAAACATAAACATAAACATAAACATAAACATAAACATAAACATAAACATAAACATAAACATAAACATAAACATAAACATAAACATAAACATAAACATAAACATAAACATAAACATAAACATAAACATAAACATAAACATAAACATAAACATAAACATAAACATAAACATAAACATAAACATAAACATAAACATAAACATAAACATAAACATAAACATAAACATAAACATAAACATAAACATAAACATAAACATAAACATAAACATAAACATAAACATAAACATAAACATAAACATAAACATAAACATAAACATAAACATAAACATAAACATAAACATAAACATAAACATAAACATAAACATAAACATAAACATAAACATAAACATAAACATAGACATAAACATAAACATAAACATAGAAAACATAAACATAAACATAAACATAAACATAAACATAAACATAAACATAGACATAAACACAAACATAAACATAAACATAAACATAAACATAAACATAAACATAAACATAAACATAGACATAAACATAAACATAAACATAAACATAAACATAAACATAAACATAAACATAAACATAAACATAAACATAAACATAATCATAAACATAAACATAAACATAAACATAAACATAAACATAAACATAAGCATAAACATAAACATAAACATAAACATAAACATAAACATAAACATAAACATAAACATAAACATAAACATAAACATAAACATAAACATAAACATAAACATAAACATAAACATAAACATAAACATAAACATAAATATAAACATAAACATTTATTGATATCAGATTAAAGGCATATGGCCTGTACCAAATATCTTGCGAAAAACTAATGGTACTACGCTATGGAGAATTCTCTCGTTAAATATAGTTGTTAGAATAATAAAATTGAATACTGGGTTAAATAAGGTCCATTTTCGAAATATTAAGCTTGGAAAAGTAGGGAGTGGCAGGTTACATTATTTAAAAAATTAGCTTTGGATTTCGGTATTCGATGTTTCGTTAAGTATCAGTGATTGCTTGAACACATGTCGAGATCGTAATACGTAAATAAGTCGAAAGTGATTTTATTGATATTTCGACTATGACAAAACTTTAGAACATATGTTCAGAGTAAGACTGAACAAAACAGTCATGATTCCCACCCGGATATAATTAGTAAAACTAAAATAACAGATAGATCGACCGATATTAATTTAAAAGATATTCCAATGAATAAAAAATGCTACAAAATTCTAAATCTAATTGCAATCAGAATTTTTTTACTCGAACTTTGTTCATATTTTGTTTTTCAAAATAGTAGGCGTGGCAGGTAGGCATGTAAATCTTATCACAACAAGTTGGCAACTTTTTTGTTCAAATCGGCTGAGCCGTTCTCGTGCTCTAATAATTACTCAATATAAGGGGCGTGGCAGGTTAGTGTGCTCAATCTCGCGTAGCTTTTGTTTTTCAATGAAATAACAACGATTGGTGTTTTACCGCATTTATTGGGCGCCGAAAGTGGCAGTGGCAAATTTATCCAAAAGAACTAACAATCCAAAAGAAAGGGAATTATTGAAATAGCGCCTGTTGTTCTTAAATGGTCCCGAATAGTATAGATATATTGGAAAAAATTAGCCTGAAATCCTTTTTTGAAGTGAAGGAATCCAAAATAGAAGCAAAAACGTTAATCTTGTAATTCTTAATGATTTTGTTTAAACTTTGTCTTTATCTTTATAAATTACTGTTATATTCATTTTTTCTTAAATACCTCTTTTTACTTTGAACACCACATCGTGGGATTACTAGATGTGATGAACTTCAGATTCGTTGTCAAAGCCATATATTATTCTGAAACCGTTGGATTGTAAGACTAAGCCAAAAATTAAAGTTTTGAGGCATTGTGTTATAGTTTCAAACATATTTTCTTTAATCTTGGAAACTTGGTGTTGTTATACGTATATACCTAATCTATATCTGTATCTTAACCAAATTTCAGGAACCTTATTCTAAGGTAAATATGTATATCGAGTATATTTAAAACGTTTACTATAGACACTTTTAACTCCACTAACAAATTTTAGTAACCGAACATCGATATTTTCCAAGATATGGTGTTGAACTTAATCATACATTACTGCTTTAAGATAATTATAGCAAAAATCAGGAAGCATTAATTTTAGATTTTTTTTTTCCACAGTACCAGTTTTAAAGAAATTTTCACGACAATCAAATGTATAATTCTATTAATATCCTAATCCTTTTTCTAGAAAACAATAATTATTGTCTTGAAAAGAAGTACAGCGTCAATAAATAATTGCAACTTGACTCTAAGTAATGCCAAAACTTCAAATGAAAAGATAATTTGTGTGTCAAGAACAATATTAATAATATATTTAATTAATAAATTTATAACACAATTCATACAAAACAATTTAAATTGGCTGGATTAAGATATATTTATGGTTTACCTACGCAATTACTTACGATTGTAAGTTAGTTTCTAACCACAAAAATTATGTAGCTGGAATACGTAATAGAAAATTGTCTTTACTTAAAAGCAGCCGGAGTAGGATGCACTACAATAATTGAATATTGAATAAAATGTAGCAATTAAAGCATGAGTACGTGTTCACATAGCTCGAACTATATTTCATATTAAATTTGCCTTTGTTGCATTTATTAATACGATTTAATTGAATTGCATGTCAATTTATATCGATATATTTCCATATTTAAGAAACATTGAAAATCGTGTTCAAGCTTAATGCAAAATACAAAATCAACAACAACTGCAACAAGAACTTCTGCAACAACAAGTGAAACAATTTATTTATAAATGGCATTTTGATCAGTTTGCTTGTATTCAAGAACACGAACACGAAATTCAATTTTCACAACATATTTTAATATATTACAGTGTGTTTGTATTTGTGATTGTTTGTTTGTATATTTATGCAATTTATCTGAGAATGAGTGGCGAAATCTGCAGCTACTACTACCGTTGATGTTGCTGCAACTAAGGGTAGCAACTAAGAAGTGGCAAACTTTGCAATAGTTTGAAAAGATGAAACTTTGTTTTAAGTTGTTTTTGAAGTTAGGACGGAAGCAATAGCTTTGATTTATTCGAATTAAAGTTTGCTTATTGTTTGGTTCTTGCCAATAGTTATCATGCCGCAAGATGAAAAGCTATAAATTGGCGATATCAAAAGCAGTTGCAGCTGCAATGTTTGATGTTTGAGTGATTGTTTACATGACAAAGTTTATAAATAATTTATAGTGGTTGAGTTTCAAATACCTAAAACTAAAAGTTGTTATGCTTAATGATTGGAAAACTCAAAATTTATACCATTTTTCGGAAGCTTTAAAATTGTTTTTTTATCTGCTACGCTATCTAGGTTGTTTTTGAATTAGCTACCAATTAGAGCTTTCGTTGCCCTTCAACAAGCACGTGCATTAAGCCTTTAGCACACAACCAGCAAATATTTTTCATTAGGATAAGTGAAAATAAACACCATTTCATTGTTGAATTTTTATTGCTGAGCATTTAATGCGCATCCTTAGCGCACCAGCAGAACAATCTGCCAGCTTAGTGCGCCACCATTGTAGCGCACTTGAATGAAATCAGTTTTACAGTCAAGCGGATTTGGTGCAAAGATATTTCTAAGAAAGTAGACAGCAAAAGATGTTATTTGTTCTGTGTTGCTGCAGAAAACTAACAGTAGAACTTGCAGACATTTCTTTGTTAAGCTGCCATTATAATGCGGGTTGTCAGTGTAGTCGGGTGGATGCAGGATATGAGTATAAAATGCTGCACATCTTTAGCTAGAAATGGTAAAAAAAACTGTTAGCTTAAGTTTGATTTATGTGACAGCTGCGTTAAAATATTTTAAGATATAATTTAATCATTTGGAGAATTATTCATAGAACACCAGTGCGTATGAGCACCATTAATTCAAAATAAACGCATGCAGCTGCGGACATACATAGACTCAGCTTAACCAGCAAACAATGTATTGGGCTCATACCATAAGATTTTATCAGAATAAAATAAAAAAAAAATCGTGATGCACACAATTTTTAGTTTATAAATTGTATTTTCCAAGTTTATTAATAAATTTGATAGTAAAAATCGCTTCAACAGCAACATGTGTGCTTGTTTTACATGGATATATACCCATAGATAGTATTTTTGTTTAAAAAATTCGTTTTTGGATCATTTACTTTCAATCATAGTCTGTGTCAGCACCTGGTTTGAGAATTCACTATCATCTACTTGGCAAAGTTAGTTGATGTACTCGGCAATACTCGAATGTAAGTGGATTCTATCTGATGCTTGTTAACTCTTCATTTACTTTCAATTACTTCCAAAAGTAAAGCTTACAATTTAAAAACAATTTGTTATCAAGAAAACAGCTTAAACCAAATGTCGTCGAAATAACAACATAATGTTTTCAATTTCTATGTGAATATTTAAAAAATTCAAAAATTTTATATGAAAAAATACATTTTGGAAATGATTGATATTGCTTTGTTAAGGACAGATACGATTTACTGAAATTTAAAGATTTGAGTGCTGTAAATTGAAACAAAAAAAAAACGATCTGCTGAAATCAGGGAGAAATATTTTCATTTAAAAAATTGCATTGTTTCAGAGACCTATATCATTTGACTTGAGATCAGTATTGAACAAAATTAAAAACAAAAATAATATTACTAGAAATTTAAATTTAAACCTTTACCTTTAAAGTCAAATTAAATATTTAAATAAAAAAAACATTTAAAACTTAAAATTTTAACAGATAGTAAAACATATAAATAATGCCCCTACAGATTGATGAAATATGAACATGAAACATGAAAATCTTTCCCCACAACTTGTGGACTAACTCCAATGGAAGCTTTTTTGACATGTTTTTCCACTATGCGCTAGTTGAAGCTAATCAACTTGTCGATAGGAAATTTTTTTAAACTTAATTTAACTTAAGGGGGGACATGACATTGGCAGTTTTTTTGAAATCGATTTTGTATTTTAGTAAATATTCTTAAGATTCTAAGAAAAAAATTTCATGGAAAAATTCCTACTGGTTCAAAAGTTACAGCCGAATTAGTGAGAGCGCATTTTTAATTTTTGCGCTACCTACGTACGGCAGCTGGTATATACTTGTTTTACTTGCTACCTGACTTTTGGTGGTTGTTATTTTGTACCTACTTGAAGGGTGGGTTTTTTTTTTGTGTTTTTGAATTTCTTTATATTTCTTTCTATTCATAACACATATAGTGGAATTTTTATTTTATAAGCTCAGTTATTTGGCATCTTAGCAACGTGAAGTCGTGATTATTTTGTGAAAAATATTGAAAAATGAAGCGTCGTTCTTTAGATCGAAAAGGCAAAAGAGGTTTTTTACACAAAATCATTACACCAAGAATTTGCAAATGTTTCAACTACTTGGTATCACCATAGGAGCTACAGCATTGAATTTTTCCAAAAGAAATGATGCAAATCGTTTGAAATGCGCCAGAGTGAAGGCATATGAAGCTTCAAAAGAATCCTGAATTGCTAAACGATTGCAAAAAACTATAAGAAACAGCACAACACAAGATAACGAAGGCATACAGTACGAAGCAGGCATGGCAGATTGAAGGTTAACCTTTTTTTTCTTTGTTCACAAATTTTGAACGCGTTTATCTCGAAACCATGTTTTTCGTACTGGTTGCGGCACTAGCGGGTTAATTTTTGACGAAATTTTTTTTTTCGTATTTTTTTAAACTTGATTCGCTATCGTATGACACGAGCTTTTTTTAAATTTTTCGATTTTTTATGAATTTTTAAAGTCAATATTTTTTTCGAAAAAACACACTTTCAAATTTGGAACATCACCAAAAATTGAAAAAAAAGCTCGTGTCATACGATTGCCAATTTTAGTAAGATTTAAAAAGTCATTTTTTTCCAGATCGTACAATTTTTGCAACTCCCAGCGCTGCAACCACGAGGCCCCGTTTTTTTCTCTGCCGCCAGTTTTGAGCTCTATAAAACCATGTTGGAGTGAAAAGTATATTTTTTTGAATTTTTTTTCGTGTAATTTGTTCAATTCTCTACAAAAATAAAAAAAAATTTTGGAAAAATGTTTGTTTTTGACTGGGTTTTGAATTTTTAAAACAAGGTCTGTTTTCTCTGCCGCGAATGTCATGTCCCGCCTTAATTGCTTGAGAATGTGATACATAAAAAATGTTTCTTAATTGCGTTTTTGTTTTGTACTTTGTTGATTGACATCATTTTTTTTTTTTTGTCAAAGTAAGGGCAAAAATGCGTGATCTTTTATTGTTCTCATAAAATAAAAAAATAAAACCAGTTAAGCCAGCCTGTTCTGATTGCGTTGGAAAAAACTTTGAAGTGTTTACTATTGCTGGCATAAAAAAAAAACATTTTTTTTCTCACACTTACTTTGCTAAGTGCCTTTTATTTGCATTTTGCTTTGCTTGCCATTCAATTTAAGTACACAAAATAATATTGTTTGATAAAAGCGCAATCAAATAGTTTTAATACTTTACCCTGCCCAAACGGATATTAAGAACAAAGCGCAGCCAATTTGTGCAAACGGAAGACATTCGTCTTCGTGTTAAAATCCAATGTCTTTGTCTTAAATTAAAGCCGTTGGTTTTTGTTATTGTCGCGTTTTCCTCGTTGTCCCATCAATGTCACTATAATTTGGCGCCCAGACGTTTAAGTGTTTTGCTAGATTGATAGAGCGCACAATCGTTTGCCGGATATCCGTTTTCAGTCTTAGTGGCGCTTTTGTTTCAAAATTTTGTTTTTGTACACTTCGGTGAAGTAATAAAAATTTAAGAAATTCCATTTTGATTGTGGTTAAATTTAGGTTAAATTATGTGCTTTGAGCAGTACTTGAACATTACTTATAGCTAGTAGCTTGACATGTACATGCGAGGCACAGGTGTAAGTGTAGGTGTAGGCATTAGTATAGGCTGTCTGCCTTGCCGCCCTGACATTCGTGCAAATTATTGCAATTAAGGCGCCACAGGAGCAAATTGATTCAGAAAATTAATACTTTGATTACCGTAACTCTGTTGTGATTTTGGTAAGCAGTGTGTGTTCATTATTGTTGTTGTTGTCAATGGTTTTCTTCTTTGTTTTCTACTTATTGGGTATCCTAGGCATCCACACAAAAGTGTGGTCAGTTGCACGTAGTACCACCACTCACAGCATGTAAACCTACTAAATAGTTTGTAATCATATCCAAACTATCGCTAATTAAGCTATTAGCCACCTGTTTCCTAAATTCTATAGCCAGAATTGTTACACAAATACCATAACTCGCTTGTTAAACAATTAGGCAAGAGTTTCTGGATCAATAATGATTGTAGCAAACTTGAAAAGCAACCGCAGATTTAACTTGAATTATAGTTAATATCAACGTAATGTCTTATTTTGCCCAAATCGTTCAAGTGTCTGCCTTTTAAAATAGCTAAAGTATTGAAACTGCAATATAAATAATAAATTTATTTCTTGCCATTTCTCATCGACACACAAAATATTCTTGCCAAAACCATAAAACTCTTTATATCTACGTTTTTCCTCATTACTTTTACTGATTAAATGAAAACATCTATAATTAGCACTCTTAATGTGCTAATAAAATTTCAAGTTGCTTTTGAAATTGAAACATTTATCTTCGTCGTTTTTCTTGAACGTATCAACCTATCTGCCATTGATTTATTGCCACCATCATACACACCATCATCTGCTTATAAGTCAAATAATACATACAAGCAACTTAAACGTTTGTAGTTAAACGCATACCTTCGAACATAGTTAGCTATATATGTAATTGTGAGCATATTGATGTGTGTGGCCTTAATTAAGCCCACGTTTGCCATTTTGCCGTGGGAACAATTATAATTTCTAAATTATCTTGCAGCAATAAATATTGACATATTTCATTTAAAAAAAAAATACATTCCTAAAGATAAAGCTTTAGATTAAATTATGGTAAGCTTAGGCTAAGGGCATAAGTTGCAAGTTAAATGTGTTATTCGAGAAAGTTTAGTAATTGTGTAAAATACGGTGCATCGGTACGTATGAGTAACATACAATTCAATTCACTAACAAAAAGGTATAAATAAATAAATAACCATTAAATTAAATTTATAAATAAGCACATAAGGCTACTTTAAATTCAAAATCAGAAAAGTCAAGTGAAAGTATTGGAAAGCAATATATGCCAGATTAATACAACTATGTGACATGATATTTTCTTGAAGCAACCCAGTAGAGAAAATAATCATTATTGAACTAGTTACATAATGATACCTTGGTAATAAGAGCTACTTCCCTGGTGGATTACAAAACTCAGAAATAAGGTATTATTTTGACATGGGCTTGTCATAGGCGGTACTGTGTGATGTATTACTTATAAGCAGTTTTGCCAGAACTTTTTGAAGAAAGAGGCTAAACGGGCAAAATTAAAAGGCTTAAAAAGACTAAATCCACACTTTTTAACCGACTTCAAAAAGGAGGAGGTTCTCAAGTTGGTCGGTATCTCTGTTTTTTTTTTATTTTTTTTTTTTTTTTTTTTTTTTTAAATGTATGTACATCGATAACTCCTAAACCATATGCCTGATTGCAATAATTTTTGCTGAACAGATAGATATCATAAGCATGGAGGTGCCCGTAATAGAGTGGTATTAGAGAACTGGGCGTGGCAATACTAGTTCTCGCAATACTAGATACTACTGTATCTCGAATAATATTGACACTAGGGTACTGCAATTTAGTGTAGGGGTAGGCACAATTCTTACAAATTAAGGGCAAGAAAATAGGCGTTAATCGATAAATGGGCGTGGCAATATTAGAAAAACAGTGTATCTTGAATAATTTTAAGACTAGAGTACTGCAATTTAGTACAGGGGTAGGCATTATTATTACAAATTATGCTCAATAAAGTCATATTATTACATAAGTCGACAAATGGGCGTGGCAATAATTAAAACACTGTATCTCGAATAATATTGACACTAGTGTACTGCAATTTTATGTAGGGGTAGACACAGTTAATAAAAATCACGGTCAATAAAATGGGCGTTGTTTGACAAATGGGACAAATTATCAAATATGACCAAGAAATTAAAAGGAAAAGTAATTTAAAAATTATTTTGTACTTTGTAGTGATTTTGTAGTCGGCTGTTTTTTTTTTTAAAAAAAGTTTTTAAATTTGAGAAAACAAACTAATTTTATGAGAAGAGTTTAAATGTTTTATTAGTGTCAGAAACATTTTAAAAACAATATAATAGACATAAATCTGTACACAAATAGGCGTAGCCAAACGGTAAAGAAGCATTTACTTCTGTGATTTTCAACCGGCTTTGATGATTTTTTTTTTTAATGAATGAGAGTAGGTTGAAGCACCAAAGAGTTTTTAAAGAAACATTCTAGCTATATTACCCGAAATCGCTGGGTATTCAGGGTGTTTCTCAACCGATTTTGATGATTTTTTTTTTTAAATAAATCAGAGTAGGGAAAAGGAGTGCACCGAATAGTTTTAAAAGAAAAATGCTAACTGGAAAAATGCTCGCTCGGGGATGGTATGGCGAAAAGGTTGAATTTCAACGAATGTCATACTCTAGTTAACATAAAATGAGGAGTTTTTTCTCAAAAAACAATAAAACCATATTTTAATATTCAGAGATATAGGTAAGAAAAAACCAATGCAACTTAAAAGTCTATTCTATCATCCGTAATTCTCAAGATAAAATAAACTTACAATTTATTTGTAAATTAATTACGACCTTCTTTCATAAGTTTTAAGTTATGTGTTTATATAACTCCAATAATTCTTCAATTATTAAAGGTTATGTTTTATCGAGCTCAAGGTGAATGTTGCTTTCCGAAGAAAACAACTGAAGGAACAACAACTAACAACAACAATACCCTATATAGAGTATCAGTCACATAGCAGACTAGACAGCTGTATCATTTGTATTCTCGTACCGCAATTCAGGGTAATTTACTAATTGTATTCGTGAAACAAGTAGAAAATTAAGAGCTTAGTAGATCACAGCAAGAATCACGATAAAAGGCTACTGATGAGTTGGTGTAGCGGCCAACGAAACAGCTGTCTAGTCTGCTATGTGATTGATACTCTATATAGGGTATTGTTGTTGTTAGTTGTTGGTCCTTCAGTTGTTTTCTTCGAAAAGCAACATTGACCTTGAGCTCGATACAATATAACCTTTAATAATTGAAAAATTGTTGGAGTTATATAAACACATAAACTAACAATCTGATATTAATAACCTTATGGATGGGTGTTATAAAAATAAGCTTTTTCTTAATATCAATAAGTGCTTCTATATTAAATTTTTGAAAACAGTTAATGTGTCTAATCATTTATATAATATCAACGGCTCTATTTTAAAAAAAGTTGATAAAATTACTAATCTTGGTCTAATTTTGGATTCTAAATTCACTTTTGTCAGCCATCTCAACTATATTATATCTAAAGCTTACTCTCTGTTAGCTTTTGTAATGCGCTATAGTTCAGATTTCTCAGATCCATTTGCTCTGAATTTATTATATTCTGCTTTTGTTCGTTTAAAATTAGAGTAGGCTATAGTTATATGGAGACCTTTTTATTTAACACATATACATCGCTTGAAGCGCATTCAAAAGAGATTTACTCGCTTTACAGTTCGTCAATTAAATCTGTGTGATGCTAGTCCCTCGTACTTTGATCGCTGAAAACTTTTAAATTTAAAAACGCTTCAATGTAGAGGTACCATATTGTCATTATAATTCATATATGATATTGTTAGTGGTTCAATAGATTCTCCTGCTCTTTTGCAGTTAATACATTTTAATGTGCCTATCAGAAATTTGAGAAATTTTGTACCGTTTTTTATAAGTATCAAAAAAACTAATTATGCATTATATGCCCCCATTTCGAGAGCTGTCATTGAAGTAAATTTAATCCCAAATTCTTTTGGCTTCGATTTTTCTTTTCCCAAATATATCATTAAAAAGTATCTTAACAACATTTACTATTAGATTTAGTATATTTTTAAGTTATAAATTGTCAGTATGGAATAAATTATTCATTGACTTAAATAAAATCAAATGAAATGAAATAAACATTTTGAAAATTTTTTTTCTTTTGCATCAATTTATTTTTAGTTCCAAAATTGTTTTCCCAGTATTTGTACTTTTGGTATTACCGTTATTTGATTTTAAAGTAATTTTATAATGTTTTTATCGGTTTTTGCTCGATAGCTCCTTAAATAATATTGAGGGGAGTGGAAGATTTTTTTAAGTTTTCTTTTTACCATTTCTTTTTATATTTTATATAAATGCACAATATCTCAAGAATATTATGTACAAATTTGAAGTCGATCCGAGTAAAGCTAACGGAGATATGAATTTTTAAGTTAGTGTACCACGAACGTCGATTCATAAGCTCATAAACTATTAAACGCGGTTTTTTCCAAACTGCGTGTTCACAGCCACTTAAAAAGTATTTGACCGATTCATTTCAAACTTTGTACACATTTTTTACCTAGAAAATACCTCCCTCCAAAGTTTAATTAAGATTTTTTTACATTATGGACGTTTTCCACCCACAAAATGGCGGAATTTCTCGTGGAAAATAGCGTTTTACACTTAAGATCAAACATTTTTAAATGAAAAAAAAACATAATCATAGAATGTTGGGGATAATTATTTGACAAAATTTTAATGGTTTTTGATTTCAGATAATTTCCGAAAAAAAAATAGTGAACACCGCAAATTGTTAGTTTGCTAAGTCCTTCTGGGGCAAGCTCTGTCACCGGCTTGTTTTTCAATATTTCCGTATGAAAAAATTAAAGAATACTGTTCTAATGTACAAAAGGTTTGAATAAACTTGCTCAATCCGTACTCTTAAAAAAGATCACAAAAAAAGTGTTTTTTCTACGCTGAAACCCTTACCCCCCTCCCCTCTTCTTCTTAAAGCCATACGTCGTATATTATAAATTCTTCATCATCTGGTGAATTAGAATATATTGCACATTAATTCAAGGTTTTAATGGATCGATTTCTACATGAAAAATTACAGCCTTTTTTGTTCTCTTGTAAGGACATACCGAATACTTAAAATTTAATATAACATTTAATTTTCATTCTGTTTCTTTACGATAATCATAGTACTAAAACTTCTCTTTAATTTTGCATTACTTAGTGGCAAAATTAAATAGATAAACATAAAATTTTAAAGTTTGTTACATGGACTTTCTTCAATAGCATTCTTAAATTCGCAAACCTCAGCCCAAAACTCTACAGTGGATAGTAAATTTACCCATTGCAACTAGGTTAATATTTGTCATTGTATTTCTATTTTTATCGCTATAATATATGTAGTTTTTCTTTATCCAAATAAACAAATACATTTGGCTTAACAACTCTCAAAGCATTTTGAACTGAAAAAAAATGATTTTTTTTAAAGTTTAGGTATTATTTGGAAAGCGTTGGTGCAATTTTTCTATCAAATTAAAAAGAAAATTTGGACAATTTTCCCCGACTTATTTTTTTATTTTAATATCAAAAATAGTTTCCTGTATTTTCATTTCTATAAAAATTTCTAACAGTATTCTAATAACAGGTCATTCAATAAGTCCGTAGGATAAGTAAGAAAAAAACAAAATTTTGATAAAACTCGATTATATTATTCCACATATAATAATAAATAATAAAATAATAAAGAAAATAATCAACTTTTCGATACCACTTTTATAGGAGGATTTCTCTTTCTCGTCAAAATAGGCCTCAGTTTTATCGATTACGTCATCATTGGACTTGAATTTCTTTCCAGCAAGCTTGAAAAAATCTTGAGATCTAAAAACGGGAAAAAGTCACTGGGGACTAAATCTGGAGAATACGGTGGGTGAGTAAGCAATTTGAAGTCCAATTCATTCAATTTTGCCATCGTTTTCATCGATTTGTGACACGGTGAATTGTCTTGGTGAAACAACACTTTTTTCTTTTGCAAATGTTTCGCCGTTTCTTGGCGATTTCAGACTTCAATCGCTCCAAAAGTGCACAGTAACAGTCGCTGTTGATGGTGGTTGCTTTTTGGAGATAGTCGATGAATATTATTCCTTTCGCATCCCAAAATACAGACGCCCTCACCTTACAAGCCGTCTGTTGGGTCATTGCTCGCTTTGGACTCGGTTCGTCGACTGCTGTCCTCTCTGGTCCTCTGGTCCTGCTGTCCTCTTTGGATTCTGGTGTGTAAAAGTGAAGCCATGTTTCATTCATTGTCACATATCAACGATAGAATTCGATTTTATTGCGGCTTAACAGCGCCAAACACTCCTCTGAAGCATCAATTCGTTGTTGTTTTTGGTCGACTGTGAGCTCACGCGGCAGCCACTTTGCACAGAGCTTTCGCATACCCAAATGTTCGTGTAAAATGGTAAAAACACTACCATCTGATTTCTTTACAATGTCAGCTAGCTCGTGCACCTTCAATTTGCTATCATTCATAACCAAATTGTGGATTTTTTTGATGTTTTGTGGAATAACAATCTAATTTGAGCGTCCACTGCGCTATGCATCATTTGTGCTGGTACGACCACGTTTAAATTCAGCAATCCACTTTTCTACCGTTTGTCTCGATGGAGCAGAGTCCGGATAATGTTCATCAAGCTATTGTTTGGTTTTCACTGTATTTTTTTTTTCATCTAGAAGCAATGCTCTATCAAAACTCGAAATTCACTTTTTTCCATTTTTTTTTTTTTTTTCAATAACAACACTTGCACACAAAATGCTACCACTCACGAATCAATTGTCAGATTGTTGTCAAATTTTTATACGTATCGTTTGAAGGTTGGTACTAACGCCATCTAGTAACGCCATCTATGTGTCATCCTATGGTCTTTTTGAACGTACTGTTAAAATGACAAAACAGTATTGAAAGTGGGGAACAGTGATCGAATAAGTCAACTGAGTACATAAGGGATAAAAATCAAAAAATGCCCGAAATTTCTGATGATTATGTCATTTTGTTCCGTTGTTTGCACCAATAAATTTCGGGTTTTTTTCTGAATATTGGGTTTATAACTTAATTCGTGCGATTTTTTTTTTTAAATTTGAAAGTTTATTTAAGAAAAATATGTACAATAGTATTATTAAAAGTGTTGTCCATCGTTAGCCACTACGTTTTCCCATCTTTCTGGTAGCATATGGATTCCGCGCCAAAAGAACTGCTCCAGTTTTAAGGCCAAAAATGAATCAAGCCATTTTCTGATACACTGTTCTGAAGTGAAGCGTATCCCGGTGAGAGCGTTTTGCATAGACCGAAATAAATGACAGTCGGACGGGGCAAGGTCCAGGCTGTAAGGCGGGTGAGCCAAAACTTCCCATCCAATATTTTCCAAATAATTTTTAACGGGTCTTCCAACATGTGGCCGAGCATTGTCATGTTGAAAAATTATGGCTTCGTGTCTGGTCGCATATTCCGGTCGTTGCTCGGCTATTCTCGACTCTCTTTAAACGAATCAATTGTGTTTGATAGAGGTCACCTGTGATTGTCTGGCCCGACTTTAACAGCTCATAATACAGCACATCCTTCTGATCCCACCAAATACAGAGCATTAACTTGGCACCATGAATATTTGCCTTTGGCTGGGAAAGTCCTAGTTGTCCGGGCTTCACATATGAATGTTTGCATTTCGGGTTGTTGTAATGGATCCATTTTTCATCCCCATTCACGATCCGATGCAAAAATTACTTCTTTTTGTAGCGTTCAAGTATACCGGACATGCGATTTAATTTCCACATCTCTCGGCTTCAAATAATATGGCACCCAATTTGCTTGCTTTTGAATGTATCCGGCTGCTTTTAAACATTTTAAAATGGCAACAAACTTCATCGAGTAATGTTTCTAATTCTTCGTCTTTAAACTTTTTTTGGCTGAAACTAAACTTCCACGAAAATATGATGACTTTCAGCAGCAGTTTTCTTCATATTAAAGTAATGAAGAGAACTCCCAGCAAAAACACTTTTTCATGCACAAAGTTCGACATATTTGAGTGAAAAAAAAAGTATTGTTGTTTACGCTTCAAATGAATGACATATATTGATAAAGACGCACAATGACAGTAGCTTTCCAATGCATGTTCTGAATAGAGGAACGATGGAATAATAAACAAGTTACGCCATCTCTTAGCAAACCGCACGAATCAAGTTATAGACCCAATATTTGAAAAGCAAGGAAAGTCCGAAAAATAAGCTTCGAATTGAAGACCGAAAAAAAAATCAGGCATTTTTGCCTAGTTGGAAAAACAACCGAATTTTTGTTTACCAAAAAGCTAAGAAATTTCTAATTGTTAAAATAATTTGCCCTTGCACGTAAAGTTAAAAAAAAATTACTATTCCGTTAATGGGTAAAACATAATATCATTAAAAATAACACCATTTGGACCTTATCCGCACATAATGTCCATGGAACCCTTGATCATTTAATACCATCAAAAACATATGGAATGATAGGAATCTTTGCAGATATTTTCACAGGGGATTCATTAATTTACTACTCGAATCTATTTTTTATACTTTAATAATCTTACATTGAATCTGGATCAGGAAAATTATGCCCGAAAAATTTGGAAACACGTAGTTTTCCAAACTACCATTCCATTTTCTTTTGGGCTTTATTGTCAAACCATTCGGGAGTGATTTCCTTCTTTCGGACTCAATTGTTATTTTAAATTCGAAATTTTTTCCAAAATTCAATGCTTCAAAAATGTTGGGCTTTTGAGATATTTTTTTTGTTTCGGTCGTTAGTTCATCGGGCGTTAGTTTTGGGAGCCCCTCTTGCAATATTGGCTTCAAAAACTGTAAATATCCTAAGATGTTAAGCGTAAGTAGAGATATTTTCATTTTGAATTCATTCAAAATTCATTCAATAACAGAATGAAAACTGTTTGAAAAAATCTCAGGCTATCCAACATATACCCACTTTTGCGTTATAGCACCCTGTCTCCTACTCATCAGCTGGCGACTTGACATAAATAAAAAACCTATAGGAAAGTGATGGAACTCATAGCTGTAAGACCAAAACTGCGGTTATGCACGAATCACGTCAATTTTTTTTTTTTTTTTTAGATATTGAAAAGTTTTTTTCAAAATTTTTCTGAATAATTACATTTACATTTCTAATTACATTAACATACTTTTATTCTGAAAAATTAGTCAGTGCTATTAGTAGCAGCATAAAATATATGATCAAAAATTCTGGATCTGGAAATTCCAAAGAAAAAATTAATATATTGTCCAAATTAAAAAACTTCGAACTTATAAATTTTCAGATAACTACTGCTCAAATGAAAAGCAAACACAAAAAAGGTCGAAAATAAAAAAAAAAATTCTGATAAAAAACGACAAATCAATAATTGCAAACTCAATCCATCCATCCATTCCTATTAGTGCATTCAGTACCTATTTAGCTGAACTAATTTTGCATGAAATAAATTATTTTATGTCTATATAATTTTACTAAATATGCAAAAATATTAGCGAAGTGCCACTTTCAACACTACAACTGGGACCACCATGGCGTATGAGTAACACTTAATTCAGCCTCAAAGTCATCAAATATTAGTTAATGAAGCATATAAATACATACATTAATTTTGCCAATATTACAATTGAAAACTTGTTCAAATAAATTAAAATGCAAACAAATGTTCCCAATTCAAAATATCAATATCTGGCCATAAACAAATGTTTCGCATATCTGCAGCATTAAATTGTTGCTCCCATGAGATCGAATTGCCAGCATTGCAACAAGAGCAACAGCAAAAACAACTACAACTACAACAACACCAACATAAAACTATGCAGTTGTAGCAAAAGCAGCGCAATTGCATGCGAATGTTTTAAGGTATGTTTGTATGTTGATGTCAGTGCATCGTACAGCTGGCTACACTTGAATTCTTCGACAAGTTTTTGGGTGTTGGCAGAATGTTTCATTTTCATACCGTTTGAGGTCGGTTGCTCTGAGTGGGTTAGCAATGCATAGATATTGCCACAAAAATGAATCAATACCATGCCGCTTGCCACTTGCCACAAACTCGATATTTTGTTTGTATTAGAATCACTGCCACTAGGTTACTAGATGTAGATATGTATGCAAATATGTGTGCGTGTGTATGAGTGTCAGCAATTTTGGATTGCAATCGAAAAGATTGCGTAGCAATTAAATTTGTGGTCTAAATGGTAAGTCAAGGTAAATATTGACAAAGTAGTGACGTTGGAAAGATAAGCAAAATATGAGCATTGACAAGATAAGCAGTCGAAAGTGAATGCAAATGTTTGCCAAAATCTGTCTCTTGTTTGACTGACTTGAATTTGAAAACCGAAAGTTTTCCAAACTAATAGTTCACATGAATATTGAATATGCAAATTGTTTTTGCAGCAACATACTTTCGAATTAATGTTAGAATTTGAGTAGCAGAATTTCTTCGAGAATGTAATGATGAAAATGAGCTATTATCTGTGAGAAATACTGAATTAGCCATCTTTTAAAATAGGCTGGTTTTAGCTGATTTTATTTTTATTTTTTATGCATTTTGAATCAAATATCGAGCCATATTTTTCTAATCAAATATCTAATATCTAGCGTTTAGAATTTTGTATCCAGTAGCTCGTATAAGTCTCTATTATTCATTATTTAGTATCTAGATTTAAGTATTTTGTATCTTTTCCTAGTATTTAGTACCTAGTATTGAGGATTTGGTGTTATAAATAGTATCAAGTACCTAGTATATTAGATCTTGTAATTTTTTTTTCTTTTAGATTTAGTATTTAACAAATCGTATCTAGTTTTAAATTTATCATGAAGTGTTTAGTATTTCCATTCTACTGCCATTTATTTCTGTATTCAGTATATAGTATCTTGTTAAATCTTAAATATTGTATGTTAACTATTTCGTCTAGTATCTTGGATTCTAAATTTGCATCTTTTATGATGTATCTTGCTTATCATATCTTGCATTTTATCATATCATGCATCGCATCTTGAATCTTGAATATTGCATCTTGTTTCTTGCATCTTATATCTTGCTTCTTGTGTGGTGCTTCTTGTATCTTGCATCTTGCAATCTTGTATCTGGCCTATTGCATCTTATATCTAGCACATTGCATTATGTTCTTGCATCTTTATCTTGAATATTACATCTTGTTTCTTGCATATTACATATTGTGTTTTGCTTCTTGTGTCTAGCATCTTACATATTGCTGATTGCAACTCGGATCTTACAGCTTATATCTTGCGTCTCGCATGTTGACTCTCATATATAGAATATGGCGTCTTCCGTCTTACATCATATAACGTTCAAATTGCATCTTAAATCTTACATCTAGCATCTTGCACATTGCATCCTGCATCTTCCACATTGCATTTTGTATCTTGCATCCTGTATCTTGCATTTTATTTCTTGTATCTTGCTTTTTTCCTTCAACATCTTGCATTTTGCAACTTATATTTTACAACTTGAATCTTGTGCATCGCATGTTGCATCTTGCATTTTGTATCTAGCATATTGCAACTAGCACACTGCGTCTTGCATCTTGTCTTTTGCATCTTGTATCATGCATCTTACATCTGGCATCTTGTATCTTGCTTCTTGTAGCTTGCATCTTCCATCTTGTATATTGCATCTTGTATCTTGAATACTGCATCTTATTTCTTGCAAAATATATTTTGCATCTTGCATGGTGCTTCTTATGTCTTGCATTTTGAGAGCTTGCATCTTTGATCATGTATCTTCAACATTGCATCCTGTATCTTGCATATTGCTTCTTATATCTTGCATCTTGCATATTGGAACTTGTGTCTTGCATATTGTCTCTTGCCTCTTGTCTCTTGCATCTTATATTTTGCATATTGTATCTTGCACCTTGTATCTTGCAAATTGCATCTTGTATCTTGTATCTATTATCTTGCATCTTGAGCACTGCATCTTGCATATTTTATCTTTCATATTGCATCTTGTATCTTAAGTCTTCTATCTTGCATTTAAAATCTTCTATCTTACATGTTGCGTCTTGCATCTTGCATCTTGCTTATTTCATCTTATATATATTGTATCTTGCATGTTGCCTCATGTATCTTGAATACTGCATCTTATATCTTGCATGTTGCCTCATGTATCTTGAATACTGCATCTTATGTCTTGCATCTTGTATCTTGCATATTGCATCTTTTATCTTGCTTCTTTCATCGTACATGTTGCATATTGCATCTTGTATCTTGCTTCTTTCATCGTACATGTTGCTTCCTGTATCTTACATCTTGCATCTTGTATCTTGCAAATTGCAGCTTGTATCTTGCTTCTTGCATCCTGCATTTTGTGTTGTTTATCTTGCATAATCGATCTTGCATTTTGTATCTTGTATACTGCATTTTGCATCTTACATCTTATGTCTTGCATCTTGCATGCTGCTTCTTGCAAGTTGCTTCTTGAATCTTACGTCTTGCGTCTTGCATCTTGCGACTTGCCTATTGTATCTTTCTTGCATCTTGAATCTTACATCTTTCACCTTGCATCTCGCTTTTTGCATCTTGAATCTTGCATCGTGCATTTTGCATCGTGCATTTTTTTTTTTTTGTGTTGTGTATTGTTTTATACAACTTTTATCTGATATAATTTTTTTTTGTGACTTCTATCTTATATCTTAATGTATCTTGTAGTGCACTTCTACTTTATTAAATGCTCATAAAACTCTGTGTCTTTAATCTGAAATACTCTATCCTGTACCACGAAATTTTCATAAATTTTAAATTACTTATTTTTAGAACTCGTTTGATTAAATTCTTATCAGTGGGTTGCATGTATTTTATATTGTAACACCCAAATAGTATCAAGTATTCACCAAAAACATGAGTTCATTTAATATTCTTACATATTTCCGACAAATACCGATAACAAAAACAGCAGTGGTCCTACAAATACCTGCAGCAGTAACAACAACGACTTTAGATATTTTCTAAATGCAAATATTTAACACATTCTTAAATTTTTAACAACTCCAGGGCATTGTTTGCATCTAACTTTTCCAACAATATTTGCGAACTCTTAGCTTTCTGCTGCCAACACAGAAAGTGACTAAAATAACTTTTGCATGCGTTTGTGCCTGTATCTGTGTTAGTTTTTGCATATATGATGAGAATTATTCTGCTTACTCACACAATTATGAGATTCAATCTCTTCCGAAACATGACATTGGCAAAACTTAAATTGAAAATAAGAGCCTTTCTTTCTAATTTCAAAACATAGACAGTTACAAATAAAAATAAATAAAATTTTGAATAAGTATAACAAATACGAAAATAAAAATTAGTAATATAATTTTACGAGTAACCGGCAACTTGTTGAACAAATATTGTTTCAATCGATTTTTTATTATAATTTAGTATTACTAAATAGCTTAGAGGCAAATTTATTCGTTACTCGTTTAAAGAACAACTTAAAAGCTGTACGTTTGATAAATAATTTTGCGTTTTTTTTAGTTTTGATTGTGCTCAACAATTTCATCGGCATCAAAGCTTATCCATCCCAAACTCAATATCGTGCTTATCTTTTTTGCACGAGCGTAACAATTAATTGTGCCTTACAACTCATTAAGGCTCATTTAAAATGCTGCTATGATTATTTATTTTCTTACTTTCTTATTATTTTCAAAGCTTAAGGCTCAAAGTAAGCGTAGAGATAATTCTTAAGGGGTTGATTAAGAAGATGCGGGCCGTGATGATTTTACTGCAGAGTGAATAATTAAAACTTTTTTTTAATCTGTGAAAATTTGATTCTGAAACTTTGTGTTCGTATTACTCTAAGAGTTACAAAGACGTTCTATCGTTTTAGGCATGTTATAAGTTTGAGTTTTTGGATTAAGAATCAGAGTTAGCTCAAGAAAAACATTTAAAAAAAATACATAAATTTGTGTATTATTTAAGAGAAAATTAAAGCTTAGAAAATAGTAATAAGCTTAGAGAAGACGAGTTTTTGCTGTGTAAATTTGTCAGAATTTACGTTACCTAAAAAATTTGTATTCAAAAGATAACGACAATAATTGCTAAAGAATTTGTAATTAATTGCGACCATTTTGATAACTTTAATATACTTTAAATTTTATGTTTAAGCGCTTTATGCTATTTCTATACTTTTCTTGGATCTTAGTATTTATCATTATTAAACCAACTGGTACCATTCAATATTTGTAAAATATGTAGCACATTTTGCACACATGTCACTTTTCGTTAAAAGTACAGGAAAGATTTTTTTGTTTTTATTTTTTTATTTAAATAATATGAATAAAATGGTTTTTAAACTAAGCGCACCTTAGCTTTAAATGAGCCAACTCCATTTGTAGCTAGAACATCTTTTGTTGAGATTTGTCACAGTCATACAATTATAAAACTATTTTGAAAAAAGAGTTTGCATTATATTTTTTTTTTTTTTAAATGCCGCTACTGCGTATTTTTATCCCAAACAGCTGGTCTCTTTTGACATTTCTAGAAAAAAACAGTTTCCATCGACAAAAATATCACACATTTTACATTGAGTTATTAATTTGATTAATTAAGGTGGGACATGACATTCGCGGCAGAGAAAACAGACCTTTTTTAAAAATTCATAACTCAGTCAAAAACAAACATTTTTCCAAAATTTTTATTATTTTTATTATTGAGAGAATTGAACAAATTATAAGAAACAAATATCAAAAAAATATATTTTTCACTCCAACATGGTTTTATAGAGCTCCAAACTGGCGGCAGAGAAAATAACGGGGCCTCGTAGTTGCAGCGCTGGGAGTTGCAAAAATTGTCCGATCTGGAAAAAAAATTACTTTTTTAAATCTTAACAAAATGGGTTATCGTATGACACGAGCTTTTTTTTAAATTTTTTTTCCATTTTTGGTGATGTTCCAAATTTGAAAGTGTGTTATTTCGAAAAAAATATTGAATTTAAAAATTCATAAAAAATCGAAAAAAATTTAAAAAAGGTAACGAATCAAGTTTAAAAAAATACAAAAAAAAAATCGTCAAAAAATGAACCCGCTTGTGCCGTAACCAGTACGAAGAACATGGTTTCGAGATAAACGCGTTCAAAGTTTGTGAACAAAGAACAAAAAGCTTATTTTCAATCTGCCATGCCTGCTTCTTATAGTTTTTTGCAATCGTTTAGCAATTTGGGCTTCACCCTTCACCCTTCAAGTAGGTACGAAATAACAACCACCAATAGTCAGGTAGCAAGTAAAACAAGTATATACCAGCTGCCGTACGTAGGTAGCGCAAAAGTTAAAAATGCGCTATCACTAATCCGGCTGTAACTTTTGAACACTTAGGAACTTTTCCATGAAATTTCCATGAATCTTAGAATCTTAAGAATATTTACTAAAATACAAAATTATTAAAAAAAAGTCGATTTCAAAAAACTGCCAATGTCATGTAACCCCTTAATAAAATACATTAACTTTTAAAACATTTACATTGAGCGTTAAAATTTGTACTGGTAATGGTAAGAGTTTATTTCTCATTAAATAGTTTATTTCAGCTTTGTACTGGTTACTGCAACTACCCTATAGGAACAAACTAACTTGTTTTTAAAAACATCTAATTAAAAAAAGTAGTTTAAAATAAACTAGTATATGAACTACTTTGAATTATATTAAGGTGGCATCCACTTCAATTCTAAATAGTTTTTATTGCATTATATATGAAGTAATTGAAATACTATTTAAAAACAAATAATCTTAATTTTATAATTTTAATTTCGTTAAAGACTGAAAGCTTGAAAGACTTTTTTTATTTAATTTTTTAATATGCGTTATGCATTCACGTAATGAATTTATGTATTTTTTTTTTTTCAAAACAGTCAAATAACTGATCTCTTTGATGCATAGAAATTTAAAATTTTTATGTTTTTAAATTCATCTTCAGTAAGTGGAATATTCAGGCAAGTTCTGAAATCCGATTCACATTGGAATCGGATTTATTTCCAATAACATTTCATTGAAATTAAATAGGATTCCGAGATGAGTCGGATTTCAAAACATGCCTGATTAACTAGTTTTCAATTGGTTATTTTAAAGTAATTAAAAAAATAATTTAAATATAACTAATTTAACAAGAAGTTGAAAATATATGCAGACGAAAGTCAATTGACTTATTTAGCGGACATCACCATACAAAATATGTTAGTTCGTTCTATGGAAAAAAGTCAGAATTTCAACTTGACAAAAAACTACTTTTTGAACTACTTTTAATTAGTTGATTTTCCTACAGGGTAAACTCTCTGTGTACACATAGCATTACAATCTTTACAGCCAAGCGAATAATATTAACTTTGAGATCTTTTATTGTAATCATTAAAGGTTTTGTGGTTTTAAAATAACATTTCTTCAATTATTTCTATGCTTAATTCAGTCATATTTTTATTTCAATAATGTCTCTTTCATTGGCTCAACTAACTATATTCGCTCTTTTAAGCTTAGTTGGCTCACTAGGCTTGATGGACTGAATTGATTCAATAGACCAAATTGGCTCAATGGACTAGTTGACTCACTTGGTGGATTTGGCTCAATAGGCTCGTTTTCTCAATTGGTGTTTATAACTAGGTCAATTGTGACTTCAACGGATCAGTTCGCTCATGTAACTCAATCCAATGACTGGGCACAATTGGTGTTATCAGCTCGTTGGCTTGATTGGCTCAATTGGCTTTTTGGTTTTGTTAGTCTCAGTTGACTACCTGAGCTCAATTGGCTCGATTGACTCAATTGGTTTAATTAGACCAATTGATTTAGTTGTTCATTTAGTTTATTTGGGTCAATGTGCTAAATTAGTTTAATTGGCTTATTAGCTCAATTGTCTCATTTTGTAAAACAATCTTAATTGGCTGAACTGTGCCAATAGATTAGTTGGCCTAGTGCGCTCAGTTCGATCAGTTGAGTCACTGAACTCAATTGATTAAATTAACTTCATAAGCTCCATTGAACTGAATGGACCAGTTGGCTCACTGAGCTCAGTTAACTGACTTGGCCCATTAGCTCAATTATTAGCTCAATTTTCACTGGCTCAATTGTGAGATTGGCTAAATGTTCAACCAATTGCATCAATTAGTTCAATGGTTAAGTTGGCTTACATATCTCAGTTGAAACAATGTACTCAATTAGATTAAGCCAACCAGCTCTATTGGCTTAACTAGTTCAATTAGCTTTTTGAATCAGTTGACTCAGTTAGCTCCTCGGCTCAATTTGCTTCAAAGTTTTAATTAGATTAATTTATTTACCTGGTTCAATTGTTGTATTTGGGTCATTTTGCAAAACTATACCAACTGGTTCAATTGAATCATTGCATCAGAATCATTGGCTCAGGTTGCTCAGTGGGATCTGGTGACTCAATTGATTTAATTGACTTAATAGTTTAAATTGGTTCAATTGACCAGTTGGTCAATTCTAATCAAATGGGTTTATTGGATTAGATGTCTCAGTGGGTTCCTTGACTCAATTTGCTCGATTGGTTAAATGAGATTAATTTATTTAACTGGCTCAATTGAATAGTTTGTGTCGTTTTGCAAAATTATCTTAATTGGCTAAATTGAGTCATTGCCTCATTTGGCTCAGTTTGCTCAGTGTGATCAGTTGACTCACTTAACTCACTAAATTCAATTGGTTTAATTGACTCAATTGGAACTCGATTGGTTCAATTGACCAGTTAGTTAATTCTAATTCAACTGTTTTTTTGGTTAATATGACTCAGTTGGACCCTCAGCTCCATTTGCTCTCTTAATTTTATTCGATTAATTTTTTTGCTTGATTCAATTGGTTAATTTAGATCATTTTGCAAAATTATACCAATTGACTCAACTGGTTTAGTTGACTCAATAGGTCAGAATTGATTCAACTGACCAATTGGCTCACTAAGCTCAGTTAACTCACTTGACTCAATTAGTTCAAAGGATCAGCAGGCGTACTTGGCTCAGTTAGAATACTTGACTCAATTGGTTAAATCAGCTCGATTGGCATTTCATCGTATCAATTGGCTTTTAAGATCAGTTGACTAACTAAGCTTAATTTTCTGCCTGTGCTCAATTGGCTCGAATCCGTCAATTGGTTTTATTGGCTCAATTGTTTAATTTCGGTCAATTTGATGAATTAGCCACTATGGTGATTTTCTCAACTGGCATGTAATTCTTATTGACTCAGTTAATTCACTTGGCTAAATGGGTTTTAACTGCCGTCATTAGTAAATTTGTAAGAAAATTTATCTTGATGAATTATTTGGTCAATTAATTTGATATTTTGGCAAAATTATCCCAATTGGCTCGATTAAGTCAGGGTCTCAGTTGGATCGGTTGGCCTATTTTGCATAGTAGGATCAATTGACTCCCTTGATTCAATTGGTTCAATTGACTCAATAGGCTAAATTGGTTCGATTGACCAGTTAGCTCACTTAGCTCAGTTTACGCACTTGACCCATTCGCTCAATTAATTCACTGGCAAAATTGACTCAATTACTTCAAAGGATCAGAGGCGTACTTTGGTCGGTTAAAACACTTGACACAATTGGCTTATTGCGCTCCATTGGCTTCATTGATTCAGTTGACTTTTTGGATCAGTGCAATCACTAAGCCTTATTTTCTTTCTAAGCTCAATTGGCTTCATTTGCTCGATTTTTTTATTTTGATAAATTAACCTCTTGGATGACATGCAATGCTTGTTATGTTGTAATGTTGAATGCTCAACTGACATGTAATATTTATTGGCTCAGTTAATTCACTTGGCTCAATGGCTTTAACTGGCTCAATTGGTTTAACTGCCTACATTGGTAATTTTTTGAGCAAATTTAGCACGATGAAATTATTTGGTCAATAAGCTTCATGAGATCATGGGCTAAATTTGTTCAATTAATTTAATTCCTTCATTGACTCACATTGGCTTATAAACTACACTGGCTTAGTAGGCTCAATAGACAGCTTTGGCTCAATTGGCTTAATCAGCTCAACCGGTCCAATTTCTTAATTCCAGAAGGGTAAATTGTACTCATTTCGTATTATTTTTTATTTATATTATATCTTGTCCGCCACTTAACCTAAGCATATTTGTACTTTAAGATTAACAATACAAGCAGAGCAATAAAATCGCATAATTTTTGCCATAAGCAGGGGCATTTCTAAAAATATTAACTGTGAATAAAAAGCTTTTTTTAACTTTTTTTAAATAATACCTTCGGGTTGCCAAGCTTAAAATCTCAGCTTAGATGATTGTGTGTGGGTATATATTGGTTAGTTATGTATGCAGTGCGTGTGTGTGTTTTAAGATCTTGAATTTTTGGCGCTACTCTGCTGAATGGAAAAAGTTATTGTATTTGTTAAAAAAAAAAGGAAAACAAAAAAAAGCCAAAAAATTTTAAGTGGAAAATCAATTTTCCTACACAAAAGAAATATTTTTGCGCTTTATGCTCTAAGCATTGTGGCAAGAATAAAGAAAATTGAAAATTGAGTTCGTTCATTCTGATGTGTGCAACAATAAAAGCCAAGTTATTTTAAGGTCGAATGGAAATATTTATGCTTACTTAATGTTGTTGCCGAAATAATAGCAGCCACATTTAATGAAATCATAATAATATAGAATAAAAATAAAATAAAAAAAAATACAAAAACTAAATAAGAAATAGAATAAATTTAATGAAATTGATAGCATGAAGAAGACATAGAACGCAGGTGCTTTTTTATGAGTTGTGCTTAAGTGAAGCACTCTGCAAAAGTAGATAAAATATTTTATTTTCTTAATACGTATAGTATAGTACATAAAGCTGGAGCTGCTACGAATATACAATATCATGATTTTATTGCAGCTCGTCGCATGGCATGACTTTGGTGTGTGTGCCAGACAACGTAGCTGCAGATGCGATGTTCATGTATGCAATCGATTGCTTGGGTGCTGCTCCAGTCAGCAGTGTGCAGTAGTAAAACATGCTCACATTGGTCTGTCCAAGCAGGTAACACATGAAGTTGCTTCCTTGGTCTTCCTTTTCTTTAGCTACCAGATTCGTTGCACTGAAATGTGCTGTCAAACTTCACCTTTTTTTTTTTTCTTTCTCCTCTTAAATGTCACGCACAAAAGCTTCATCAAAGTTCCTCTACACAGAAAGAGTTGATTTGGAGACCAACCAACATGCACACCAGCTTAAGAACATGTTCAGTTTAAGGAGTGCATTAGTATTTGTGCACTTTGATGGTTATAAACTAAAGAAAGAAAAACAAAGTTTAATTTCAAAGAAAAGAAACTGAAAACGAAAACTTCTCGACTGCAATTTGGATTGTTAAACTGAAGCTAGCCAGCTTGAACAACAAAAAACATACTGTTCTTAACCACTCCGATTTCACAAAACGACTGAAAACATAGCCTAACCTTTTAAAGAAGGTGAAACAAAAAAAAAGTAAACTACACAAACGACGAAGTAGCAGCTTTGTAATAACAGAACATGCTAGGAATATCAATTGAAATGTGAATCCACAGATGCAGCACACATACAAACGTAAACAGAAAATTCACAGGAACATCACAACTTCCGGTCATGTCTGTGCTGCAATTTTTAACAGCCAAAGAAGCACTTGTAAAAATACTCCTTCAAATTACATTTAGTGTAACTGCCGTTTTCTGAAAAATTGGATTTTGATCATTTTTACTATTTTTAAAAATATTCTAACATTGTTTATCTTCTATTATATGAAGCTGGATCTTTGTATTTCTATATGTATATTTCTGTATTTCTTAACCGAAATGTGAAATATTTTTTAGCAGAATATTACAACAACCACATCCTATTTAACCTAAATAATAAAAAACGTTTTGATAGTATCGTAAGTGTAGACGTAGAAATGTTTGTTTGAAATATTTGGTGATGAAAATGTTGTTTTTGTGAATTTTTATGTTAATTAAAAACAAAAATAATTCAGTGTTATGTTTTATGAATGGAAAGAAATATTTCGGAAAAATACGTATTTATTACTTTTTCTGTAGCAAAGAACCTTTATATATTTTAAATTTAATTGAGAATTTAAATTTCAGCAAACAAAATTTATTATAAATATAGATTAAGTATAAAAATAATATAATTTCGAATTTATTATATTTAGAAAATAAATGCACACCGTCCATGCGCAGACAAAAACGAGAACAACTGATTTTAAAATTAATTAATGTGAATTTTACATTAAATCAGTTTAAAACTAAGTAATCACATACTTTTTTTTATTTTCTGTACTTAAAACTGCAAAATCACAGACAACACTCCAGACATATCAATCTATATTTACCAAAATCTGCTGATTAAATTTCAATAAACACTATGGCCTATAAACCTGAAATTGATAAATAGTGCATTTTCTTGCAGTGAAATAATATGCGCTTGATGGCATATTAGTAACTAAAATAAACATAACACTCCTGACACAAAGCGGTGACAACACAAATTCTGCAAAAAATTACTGCTATTTAAACTTTACAAATTAAAAACACCAAAACCTTCTTGAAATTTACACTGGCATTGCAAATCAATGCAATTCTTTTTGTTTTTCTTTCTTTTTGTTTTCTTTTTCTTTATTTAATAACTGCAGGTAAGAGTGGGGACAAATGCTTCTCTATTAACCGGGTAAGAGAGGGAAGAAAATAATTGCTTGTAAATATAAAACTAACAAGTTTACCTTAATTTCAAGTGCCATATTCTTATAAATTTTTTTTATTTTGCAAGAGTAAACCTTCGTTAGGCGCGTTAAGCACTTTTTGGTGGAGAGCAAAACTATAGATTCGCGATATCATCATGCTGTTGGCGTAACAGAACTTATTGCTGTACAGCATTCCTTTTTAGGGATTACCTAGCATCGACCAAGCCGAAGGCCGAAGCGATTACCAACCGATAACCGAACCAATTACCGATTACCAAGGCGATTACCAACCGATTACCGACCAAATAACCGATTACCAAAGCGACTACCGAAGCGATTACCAACCAATTACCGAAGCGAATACCAACCGATTACCGAACCAATTACCGAACCAATTACCGAACCAATTACCAAACCAATTACCGAAGCGATTACCAACCGATTACCGAAGTGACAACCAACCGTTTACCGAACCAATTACCGAAGCTATTTGCAACCGGTTTCCAAACCAATTATCGATTACCGAAGCTTTTACCAACCGATTACCGAACCAATTTCCGATTACCGAAGCGATTAGCAACCGAGTACCAGTTACCGAAGAGATTACCAACCGATTACCGAAGCGATTGCCAACCGACTACCGAAGCGATACTTACACATTACCGATTGCCAAAGCTATTACCAACCAATTACCGAAGCGATTACCAACCGATTACCGAAGCGAATCCAAACCAATTACCGAACCAATTACCGAAGCTATTACCAACCAAATAACGAACCGATTACCGATTACTGAAGCGATTACCGTTACTATAACCAACCGATTACCGAAGCGATTACCAACCGATTACCGAACCAATTACGTATTACTGAAGCGATTAACAACCGATTACCAACCGATTATTGAAGCTATTATTAATCGATTACCGATTAACAACCCATTACCGAAGCTATTAAAAACCGATTACTGAACCAATTACTGATTACTGAAGCAATTACCAACCAATTGCCGAACCAATTACCGATTACCGAAGCGACTACCAACCGATTACCAATTACCGAAGCAATAACCAACCGATTACTGAAGAGAATACCAAACGATTACTGATTACCAAAGCAATTACCAACTGATTACCGAAGCAATTTCCAACCCATTACCGAAGCGATTACCAACCCATTGCCGTTTACCGAAGCGATTATTAACCGATTACTAATTACCGAAGCTATAACAAACCGATTACCAACCGATTACGGAGCGATAACCAACCTATTACCGATTACAGAAGCGTTTACCAACCGATTACCGAAGCGATAACCAACCGATTAACGATTACAAAAGCGATCACCAACCGATTACTAAATACCGATGCAATTATCAACCGATTACGAACTACCGAAGCGATAACCAACCGATTACCGAGCCAATTACCGATTACCCAACCAAAATAATTGTGTTACAAATACATTATGCTAGCTGCAATACCCGGCGTAATTGCGTAGCATTTAGGGCGAGTAAAATGTGTAGAACATGATACGGAATTGTTTGCGATTTGAGTTTTAATTAATTTACAAACGATGTTTAAAATGTTTAAAGCACTGTCAAATTATGAATTTAAGACCTGATATAATTTGGGTCCGCACCCACTTTTTGCATGGTGCTTGGAAAATTACCTGCTCACCCCATGACAAATATTAATACATCATGATGAAAATATTTACTAAAATAAAGTATACGATTTTTTTATTAAAAGTCATTGGTTGAGAAAAATAACGATATACAAAAACTTTTTTGCTAATATTTTTCACTAAAAGTATGTTAAAAAATATTTCCGCTATTATGACATCAAAATTATTGCGATATCTAAAAAACTGCAGATTTTTTCAGTGCAACGCATTTTCTTAAAGCAAGGCAATTGAATCAGAATGAGAAAAAAAAAATTGAAATTTCAAGTATTGACTTTGCAAACAAATATCTCAGCACTTTTTTGAATCGATTGTCGTCAAATTTTCTTTGTCTAAAAGTCAAGTTAAATGATTTTGTAGAAGTAAGAAAAGACTTACCGTTATCTCACTAATTCAATTTTTTATGCTCTCTTCAAAAAATCTCTGCAATATTCAATTTTTGCTCAAATAATAGGCCGAACATTCTTTTGTTGTAATTTTATTTCTTTTTTTTTTAATTTTCTTTTTTCACCGTTTTTATATGACATATCATTGTTTTGCGAGAAGTACTTCATTCTGACACATAGTTCAATTAAGTGTTTCTATCATTGAAAATCATGAGCTACCTACCCCTTATGATTATTTGATGAAAAATTAATTTTTCAAAATGCTGTTTTTACAAAGTTCTACAGCTTCAAAAATAATTTCTGAGAAAAAATTCCTAACCACTGCAAAGTTATATACACAAATCTATGTTTTAAGCCATTTCCTTATCTACATCCTATATATTAATACACAAACAAAAAAGTTTGTAATCCCTTTTTGCCTGTGTTAATTTCAACATTTTCACATAAAACTTATATCGGTGGAAAGGTATTTTAGTAGATTTGCACAATATAATTTTTATTCGAATATGTTGTCATTAAAATACGTAATACTAAGCAAATGTAAAAAGCTTTTTTCCCAGTGGGATAATGAGAAACCAACAGCAAAATATAGCGTCACAGCTATGTTGAGCATCGTTGCTGTAGCATACACGAGCAGGAGTAGAATGCGAGATTGACGCAGACACTTTAAAAGAGCAGTGTATTAATATTGTTGTTGTTGCTTTCTCTTAATTTCTCTCTCTTCGAACACACCGATTGCCTGATCGGAAAGAATTTACCACCGCGTCAGTGTCAGAAAACTGTTAAACTGCTGCTTGTTTTATATAACACGTACAAAGACATTTATAATTGTTAATTTTGTTCATGGTTGAATCATAAGGTTGTCGCAAGGGAGAGAGCAAGTACCCATAATTGTGAAATCGATGTTGACAGCTCATAGAAAATCTGCAAATGCTCTCTATTTTTACCTGTTACCTGTTTTTCTTTCGTAATCATTCGCAAAATTTGCTGATTTTGACAAGTGTGGATACTGAGAAGAGAGTACGATCAGCCCTGCGACAACCTTATAATTCAGCCATGATTTTGTTCAATACTTGGTGGTTTATTTCGTGATGACGCTGTGACAGAGAGCGCAGTTGACGCCATTCCTCCTATGCAGGCTATGAATTGGTGCGTTCAGCAAAAAAAAAAAAAAAAAAAAAAGACAAGAGAAAAATTCGGTTTTGGTATGGTCTGATTTCGGCCAAAGGCGATACTAGTATTAATAAATGTGCTTTAAAATATCATCTTTTGAAAAGATATGTAGTGACTACAAATGTGGAACAAAAACTCAATTTTCATAATTTATACTGTTATATAATACTATTTATACTGTTAAAATTTATTTAATTTATTAAATTCCTTATTAAAACTAAGATCTTAAACACTAACTTCATTATATGCACTAATTTTCCAACTCCTTCCAAGATTAAAAATGCAATTTGTCATAAATACCATCCTTGCATCCTTGACAAGATTAGTAGAATAAAATCTAATAAGAATCTCTGCTATAATATTTCATAAATTTTTTAATCTACCTTATGTCAGTGGAGTCCGTAATTCTATCTGGTGCAATTATTTCCACTACTTCTACGTATTAATTTATTAACAACTGTTTGCTTGCTTGTTGCTCGCATCCGTGTAGCGAACCGGCAGTAGATTGCAACAAGTTGTAACATTTTTCATTTGCTTGTGTTAATCAAATCTTGTAAAATTCTTTTGCTGTGCTAGTATTTTTCCATCGACACACGATGGCCATCAAGACGTGCAACAGGAAGGAAGACTGCATGTAACTAGGGTAGCTTCTTGCCTTTCCGGTGTGATTTAATAGCTGCTTCATATTGGCATGGAAAAGTGAAGATTACTATTTTCGTGACTGGTATTTTAAGTTTTCATTTCAGCTCAAACTGAATTTAATGCATTAAAAAAACATGCCCTGGGTGTTAGAAAAATTCCAGTATTTTCAATGGATATCAAATATAGGATCAGCAAAAGTATTGTATGAAAAAAAGTGTGAGCTTCTTTTATATTGTTGGAGGCAAAAGTAACAATTATTAAATACACTCTGCTACATTTAGCATAATTATTGGGTGTGTTAGTATTTCATACAAAATATGACACAAATTAAATTGGAAGAATGTTAAATGTTTTGTGTAGAATTAACTTGTCTCAACACTTTTAATTAAACTTTTAATTAAAGCATCCATACTGTTCAGTGCTTTGATGTGGTTGCCCTGTTCTTGGTTCTTTGCTAGTGACACATATTTAATGATTTCAATCTGCATGCAAAAGTGTTGGCGAGCGTGTCAACAACGTACAGTCTTTTATTATTATAAACGCGCCCATAGCCACTTTGTTTGCTGCAACATGAAATTAACTGCGCTTATATTATATTTATAACTAGTTGAAATGCCCGGTCTTACTCAGGAATTTATGTAAATAGTTTTTGTCATTCAGTCCTCGTTCTAATGTAATTAATGAGTCAGAAAAATTAAAAAAAAAGTTGCATGCGAATGTGCAAATTTCTGAGTTTGAATTACAACGCCCCTAAAATTTTAAAACCTTTTGTTTAAGAAAATTGATTGAACTGATCAATTAAATGAAAGCGATTACGAACCCATTGCTGAAGCGATATCGAACCAACTACCAATATTCGACGAGATAATCAAACGATTACCGAAGCGATTACAAACCAATTACCGAACCAATCATCGAAGCTATTACCAACCGATTACCGAACCAATTACCGATTACTAAAGCGATTACCAACTGATTACCGAAGCAATTGCCAGTCGATTACCGAACCAATTACCGATTACTAACCGATTACAGAACCAATTACCGATTACCGAAGCGATTACCAACCAATTACCAAAGCAATTACCAACCGGTTTCCGAAGCGATTACCAACCGATTACTGAAGCGATTGCTAATCGATTACTGAAGCGATTACTAATCGATTACCGACTACCAAAGCAATTACCAACTGATTACAGAAGCAATTAGCAACCAATTACCAATTATCAAAGCGATTACCAACCGATTACCGAAGCGATTACCAGCCCATTACCATTTACCAAACCCATTATCAACTGATTACCAATTACCGAAGCGATTACCAACCTTTAACCGATTAATAAACCGATTACCAACCGATTACCAAAGCAATAACCAACCGATTACCGATTACAGAAGCGATCATCAACCGATTACTAATTACCGAAGCAATTATCAACCGAATACCAACTTCTGAAGCGAATACCAACCGATTACCGAGCCAATTACCGATTACCCAACCAAAGAAATTGTGTTACAAATATAGTATACATAAATATAAAAAAAAAGCAGTTTATACATTCAATAACGCACAAATTTATTAAAAGAGTTAAAAAGTAGAACGCGTTCGATTTGCCGACTCTAGCTACTTCGGAAATTCATAACAGCTATGTTGTTTCATAGCTTTAAGTCTTCACTCTGGTCAGCAGTCCCCCTCCCCGCCGCCCCCTTCCCCCCTTCCTCCCACTGACTACTTTTTTTAAGTAAATTTGTGTACTTATTTTTTGAGAAAGAAGACTGGGACAGTGAAAACCCGTTTATTTTGAAATTTACACATATAATGAATATTCGAATTTTTTTTAGAGCTCTATCACCCACCCATCCATAAAGTGCTATCAAGAATACTGAATCAAGAAGTGACACATTTTTAATGATTTCAATCTGCATGCAAAAGTGTTGACGAGCGTGTCAACAACGTACTGTCTTTAATTATTCTAAACACACCCATAGCCACTTTGCCTGCGGCAACATGAAATTAGCTACGTTTATATTACATTTATAACTAGTTGGAATACCCGGTGTCATGTTTGTCATTCAATCCTTGTTGTCTTGTAATTAAAGAGTAAGAAAAATGAAAAAATAATTTACATGCGAATTTGCAAATTTCTGAGTTTGAATTACAATGCCCCTTAAGTTTTAGAACCTTTTGTTTAAGAAAATTGTTTGAATTGATCAATAATATGAGATAAGGAATACGCGGCGCGGCAACTATGTATGTATATTGGAAAATAATAAGTGCATAAAAAAACTTTACTAGTTTGACACCACGCTCATTGTTCAATCTCCGTTTCAATTTCCGATTAGCAGGACAACACCAAATAATAACTCAATTCCGAGTTCCGATGCTCTGTAAATATTACTCCCAAAGCTTTTAATATTAAAATGTTGGCTAGTATAGGTGAAGCCACACCCCCTTGTTCAATGCCCGTCTTAGTTTTCTAGTAAAAAAACACCACCAAGTGGAAACTCCATTCTGAGTTGCAATGTTCTTTGACTTTTACTTCCACTTTTACTTCCGGTAAAAAGACCTGGCCAATTAATGACTCCATACTGAGTTTCACTATAATGCGACATTTAATTCCAAAATTATTCGTTATCATAAACTTGCATTTTTTGGGCAGTGCCACACCCCCTTGCCCAATGCTCGTTAAATTTTTCTAGTCGAAGGACACGACTCAGAAATAGTTTCGTACCGAGTTTCATTTATGTGTGTCTTATAGTTTGAAAGTTGCTGCAGAAAAAGTGCCACACCCCTCTTCCAACGCCTATTCCAAAATGTTACCCTCGAAACAGCACGTGTAATTTTAAGTCGAATACCAAACTCTTTACCGCAAAATACTGTTGTATGGAAGGTGACACGCCCTCTTGTCCGCCCCATTAGCTTGCTCGACACTAAGCTTCACAGAAGCACTCTCAAAACTTTGCTACAGTTTTCTCTGAAAATTTCATCAAAATTGGCTTAATGATTTCGGAGTCTATACCTGACATACATACCCACATACATACCATACATACAACCGTTTTTATACACATATAGATAGGTGATTGCGTCGAATGAGCTACACGTTGCTCTGAAGTGTTTAATTAATTTTCCAAGCAGAAACTTGAAAATGACACACGTCGACACAAACCGCATACACAACAACAACAATATACGTTAAAAAAAAAGCTACAACACATATTACAGCCAATTATATGTGACTGGTATCTATGTTTGTATGCAGCACTTAACGCTTATAACAAAATAGTTCTTTGCGCTCATTAATCATGTTCTTCATCTTGTTTTAAATACGCATTTTGTAACCACAACTCCTTGACATGATTTATACCGCTTTTAATTGCACTTGCAACACCGCATTAAAATGTCATATTTCTGGTAAAAACCACAGCAACTGAAATTGAAGCGTGCAGTTATTGAGAAAAACGTTACAAAATTCTTAATTACTCATTGAATGCGCTTCAAGGATTTTTTGGATTGTTTTTCTACTGCTCTCTCAGGTATTAAGCACCTTGTGTGGTTTTTAATCACAAAAATTTAATTACATTTTCAATGACGCATAATGACACAGATCTGCACAATAGCAATTTTTTTAAAATCTAAATCGTTTTAAAAGCCACGTTCTCGCAACGAAAAGTGGCTTTGTTCATTTTGGGTCAATGTCAGCAACAACGTTTTTGCCTATATTTGTACACTAACAACTAACGATACGAGATTGTGTAAATTGGAACAGACCATCTTATTTAGCTGTACAAAATCTTCAAAAACTTATAGTAACAATCATGAGAAAGACAGAAATATCAGCCAGGGGGAGACATTTTTTTTTTTATATAGGTAGGTATATAAATATACATATTTTTAAATAGTGTTGGGTTTCAGGACTAGAGGATAAAGTTTTTTTTATTATCAGAACTATTGTTGAAAATTCAGAAGCGGTTAGAGATAGCATATTTTCTTCTAGACTGGACTCATTCTGATTCAGCTTTTTATTTCTATTGACTGTAAAATTAGACCATGAAGAATACGATACAGGTTGTAAACTTCAAATTCAACATTTTTCAATTAAAACTTAGCATTTTAAAAATCATATTAAACTTTTTACACTTCAAATTCAACCTTTAAAATCAACTTAAATCTTTTACAAATTGAATTCTACTTTTATAACTACCCAGCAGGGAAGCGAGCGATCCATTAGCGCATCTGAAGCGTTCCAAAAAAACAGTAGTGCGCTGCATTCTCCTTGTGTATGCGCATTTTTTAACTTAGTCATGTCATCAGATGTATGCGCTACGTTCCCGCTGTAGAAAATATGAAATCACAGCGAGAGCCGAGCGCTTTGTTCTCCTTGTATTTGATATAAAAACGCAGCAAGAGCCGAGCGCTTTATTTTCTTTGTACTCATATCGTCGGCCTAAGTCTAATACGACGTAAGTCAAAATTATCTCTTGTACGTTCTACCTCATTTTTTTCATACAAACATTAAAAACTAGAAAAGGACATAGATGTAGTTTTGGCAAATCTACCTAAACCTCTAATAAACGTTAATTTTCTCAATTTCGACTAACATTCTATTAGAATAAGGGCAACGATATGAAAATGTATCATGTGGTCCGATTTGATGAATTTTTAAAGTTTTTGAAAATAATTTTTTTGACATTAAAATCTAATATTTTTTTCAAGTGCAACGTTATCGTTACGGAAAGTGCTACAAATATAGCACTATACAAACAGCGCTATTTGCAATGAGAATGAAGGGCTCTTTATGTGCATACAAGTAATGCGCATTGAAATTTTTTTGCTGAGTTAAAATTCAACCTTAACAAGAAAAGTCCTATTTTAGGTTTTTATAATTATTTTCACATTTAGACATATTTATATTTGCGCGCTGTATGCCCTTGCGAACCTGGATAGGCAAATGGAGATCATATAAATGAACTTGTAAAGATGGTTACTATATTTGTGAATTTTAAATCCAAACACATTTTATAATAAAAAAAAAATCGATTTTAAGATTTTTGAAAATTTAAAATTTTTAAAAATATCGACTAGCGCTTGATATCTGCGATAAAATGTGCAATATTGAGGAATAATCAAATTTAAAATAACTGAAAAAAATATTCGTACTGAAAACTTCTGTCTTTATAAACAGATTCAGCGTGAAATTTGACATAAGAATTTATTGTTAAATATTGTGAATATAATACTATCTTTAAGTATCCTTGTAATCAAAAAAAAAATGTGCACGCCTCTTTTCTCGTTTAAAGTTCAGTTTATTCTTTAATTTATTTTGTTTATATCGTTTATGTTTGTCCCAAAAATTTTAATTAAAATTTTAAATAAAATTCTTTACAATACATCTTGACAAAAATCTTGACTTGCAATTTATTTTATGTGACTTCTTCCTTTCATGTTATTGTTTGCCATTATTTTGCACTGTATTCCATTGTTCACGGAGATTAAAGAAACTTAAACTTTCATTCACAAATTCTTTGGAACATAAAAAGTTGAACTCTGAAATCAGTTTACGTTATGATGGAAACAAAAAAAAGGGACAAACCAAAGTAAAGCATGAGGCTGCAAAAAGAAGCGCACACCAGTGCGTATGATCAACTTTTAATTCTAAAGAACAATTAAAAATCACTCATACGCTACGTAGACCAAGCTTCTTAAGAGAAAAAACAATGGCGGCCACAAACAAGATTTTTCACACTTTTATGCTGCGGCTGTCAATTGTATAGCCTCCATAGTGTGCAATAGCTTTGTTTCAAACTACAAAAGTAACAACAGCAACAGCAGCAGCAGCATCAATGGTTACAATGACTCATGCAAGTGAATAAAGAAGAAAGGAAAAGGAGCACAAAACCATAAATAAGCAATTTATGGTATACTTAACAGCAGCATCTGCCAACTGTGTTGAGCACAGTTTTTTCTTTCATATTTGCTGTTGCCATTAAAACAATAAAAAGTGGAATTGGTTTTTTTTCGCTCTTTCTTGTCGGCTCACTTACCGAATTGATGCTACTTTAAGCTTGTTTAACTATTGCCTGCCTGGCTGCTATGACGCTCTGCTGTTCTTTGCCCAAACAATGTTGCCTCGATTTTCGAATTGAGCTACAAGCTGACATGTATGTTGTTGGTTGATTGCACTTTTAATTAAATTTTTTTTCCTCAGTTTTTTGTTTGCTGCGCTGTTGCTGCCAACTCTTGCTGGCTTGTTTACTTTTTATTGTTCTGTTTCATCTCTTTCTTGCTAACATTGTTTTTTTTTTTTTTTTGCTCACTCTGCACTTGTTCGGTTTTCTGTCAATTTCTTTTTTGTTGTAGTTGGACTGCAGTTAGTCGTCTGCACATCATGATGTGCCATGAAATGACATTTTATGGCAATGTTGGCACTCGTGCTACCTGAGGCTATAAAACTTTTGTGTGTGTTTCGAATACGTGCTTCATCAGGTATAGCACGAGTTTGGGTTGATTTTTTTTTTTTTTTATTTAGCTTTAATCAAAAAGTTTGGTCTAAACAAAGCAATTTAAAATTTGTGTTTAACTAAAGACTATTATCCGTATGAATGAGCCATAAAAAAAAATTGAAAAATTGTATACAATTAGTTTCGATAATTACAGCAAATTCCGTTTAAAATTTTTCGATTTTCTTCTCTTAATGGCATAATTTTTGGCCCAACATCAATTTAAATACAAACAACCAAGTCTTCATTTAACTTTTTTCATATCTTGATATTTCTTCATTACTTTCAACATTTCTGTCTAATTGCAATGTGTACGTGCTAAGAGCAAAACAAAATCAAACCGTTTCATACAAACACTTACGGCCTCTCATGCCCATCACACAAACAACCCACACGCGCACACACACTCACAGATATTCGCTTCCAACCACTTCATCACTTTGTTTTGTTATAGTTGTGATTTCGATTTTTGGCAAGTTTTTTTTTTTTATTTTTTACTACCTTTGCATGGATTCCAGACACGTTCCGCCATTATTAAAACCCACTTTAAGCAGCAGACTAGATGCAGTCATGACTGCCACCTACTTTAGCAGCGGGTGTTTTACAAAAAGAATACAGTTTCATTTTCCAATCATAACAATTGCAAAAGGATTTCAACATAATGTGAATATTTGAGGTACAGGTAGGAAACTGGCTATAATATAGCCCAGGTAGATGGTATTTTGATCACGTAATCCAATGCTTTTTCAATACATAATAAAATCCAAATTGAATTCGCGTTTTGCTTACAAAGAATGCAACAAAAACAACACCAACAACAACAGCCCAAAAAGCATATATTATTTGATTATGTTGCGGATTATAATTTTAATGAGTAGGTTTCAACAAAATAAAAAAAAAATCATTAAATATTTACCAATAATTAATACCTATAAACAGCTATGAACGAACATGAGTTTTTTCACTTATTTATTTGCTGATATAATTAAATTCATATCAATTTTTGATATTAACCCTGGATGGTTATAAATACTTATTTTACATACTTTCAAACAACATGCAAATTCCTATTTATAGATATTTTTTTTGCGACAACGATGCATTTTAATTAACTGTTTAACAATAACTAACATTGTAAGAAAAAAACGGAAGCGTGCGACGACCAGATACAACAACAATACAAAAAGTAAAATACTATTGCCTCGTCGATTCGACGAAGTATAACCATACAGGGTTAAAAAACTATTTATTTAAATTTTAATAGTTAAGTAAATTCATAGAGTTAAGTCTTTTTAATCGATATAGGGGAGCATGTTTGCAAAAGTTGAAAGGAGAACGTCACAAAAGCTGTACACCGAAAAAAAACACAGGTGCATCGTTGGACACACGAAAGAAGCGCAGTATTTTTTCAGTTTCATAGATATAATAATTTAGTGTTTTTTTAATAAAATAGCTTTTAAATTAAAAAATTTAAAAAACCTAAAGTAAGTTAAAAAATACACGTTAATATTCACACCAGTAAATTTTATTGTATTTCATTAATATTTTATTTATTTTATTACGTGCTCATTCATTGTTATTTCAACGCACTTGTGGGCAATTGTTAATTTTTGCCGATGCATATGGCATCTTGTATGTATGTAGCAAGTATAAGCAACATTTTTTTTGTTATATATGGATAGCTGTTAAATATGCTGGATATGTAGAAAAGCTGCAACATAGTTGCACTTTATTAAAACACCGATGCTGGTGACATCTTGCAGCAAATAGTAGCAAGTGGAACAGTTTATGTGCACTGAATTTATACGTATAATAGCCACTACACAATCCTCTATCTATTAAGATATTATTGTGATCTACTGCAATATAGCTTTAGTAATACATACTTTATATTGAATCAATGACTACGCCTAACAGAGGCTTTTGGATCCGTGCAGAGTGTTTTGAACTCCTAATCACAGCGTTGCGAGTTTGAATCCCAGTGAAGGTCGAAGAAATATTTTTAATATGGGCATTTCCAAACTGGCGTTTCGTACGATTTGTACGAAAAAATATTAAAAAACTATTTTAAAAAACTATACTATTTAAGGACTTAACTGTCCGATTCGAAAATTTTTTTTAGTAGGTTGCCACATGTGTCTATAACAAGGCTGCCAAATATCAGCGTCTCTCGTTGACATTTGGTAAAGTGACAGTGTTTTGTTTACAACAGCTTTCTTCGTGTCATCGATTTTAGCACTATATAAAGTAAAAGAATTATTACAATTGACTCCAAGGACTTAAAGATATAAGCAAAACTATGCTCTGACGTGACGTTACAAAAACCGGAAGAAATTTTCGACTTAGCTTACAAAATTTACAAAATTCTGCAAATTAGACAAGACTTTTTGTATAAAACCTTTTTTTAGAAGATTTTGAAATAATATGAGTTTATTTTCCAAGTCATCAAAATTTAAAAATCTTTTACCGTTTTTCTGCAATTAGGCTTAGTTGACTGACGTGACCTTACTGGCGTTACGTTACTTAAATTTCCATTCTGACTAAATTGGGTAATTAAGTAATTAAATTACTAAGTAATTAAGTAATTGAGTAGTCAAGAAACAAATTTGCTATACTATTCTCTCCTTGCATCAATCATTTCATTATTATATTTAGCCAATACCTTCAATTATTACTAAAACAAAAACGTTTACAAAACATTTACTAAATACTTACGCAAGAGAAAAACTACATTTGTGAAACAATGCAGACGATTTGATCGTAATTGTAAATGAATTTATGCACAAACTGCTTAAATTAATAAAATTAAAATGTTTTTCTAAGAAAATATCATAAAATATTAAGTTTATAATAACTCTTCATTTTCGTGTCACGGTGTCACGCAAGGAACAAAGAAACATCAATTTCTAAGAAAAACACTTTCGAATTTAAAAAGTGTCGTTTTTGAGATTTCACTCAAGCAAATCACAGAACGAGGCGTAAAAAGTTTTGCTTCAAAAAATAAAGGAAACTTGCCAAACTTTTCACTGACCTTGACCGTTTGAGCTTTTAATGTTCTTGGTCAAGGCAGTTAAGTTTTTTTAATTAATCCTCGCATTTGATGTGTATGATGAAAACGCGATATATTTACAAATTCATATAAGTAACTATATTTTTGTAACATCACAAACAACAAAAAATACTATTTAAATCTTTGAATCAATGGAGGTTTATCATTAATCGAGCAATTTATTATTTGAATATTGAAATTCTTATTTCATTTATCTAACTATTATTTTACAAATTATACTCACTTGGAAATTTGCCCGATACTATACTCGAACACACGTTCTCGTGATTACAAGTATAACTTGCTATCCTTTGCACCATAGCAGATGTTTACATTACTTAGCTTTGTTTCCTTGATAGGAAAACAGCACAACTTAAGTCTTCAAAAGTGAAAATCAAATAAGATAGATTTAAGAAAATAGTCTAAAAATAGATTTTGTTGCATAAACCTTTATATGCTTTAAACAAGAATTTGTTAAATATTAGTACGTTTGTCTTTTATAATTTAAACAATTTTTGTTTTTTATAAGGTATCGATGCTTTCATTTTAAAACTATATTTTGATGACACAAAAACATTTGTGATTACACATAAGTTCTTTAACTCAGTACATTTCTTTTTTTTTTTTTTTCTTCATAAAAGTTAACTTGTATTATCTGACTATGGTTTTTTTTTTCTCAGTGTATAAATATCAAGCATAAATTTTCATATGATGCACTTGACCGATTTCAACATATCTAAACTTGTTGGAAAGGTTATCTCATTTAACAATTTCATTCAGTGTCATTCAGTGCTGCTTTGTTGAAGCTCTGTTAACGAATCTCAAACTCTGTTAATAGCATGTTGAAATTTAACGAAGCTTTTTTTAGTGTATGCCAAAAGCTTCACAGGGTTCTTGTACTTGATACCAAAGGCATTTTAAAGAAAAGCTCCATGAAACCAGTTCACAAACCAGTGATTTCACATTAACCCATATGCTACCAATAAAACTGCTTTGGTACAAAACTGAATAATTGCATATTTTTCGGTAAGTTTTTTTCCTAATTTTTTGTCCGAGCTGATTTTTAGGTGCTCGTATCTCAGAAACAACAAGCGTTAGAGACGCAAATTTAATGGCATTTGAAAACAGTTTGTGTGAATTTTTTGTTGTTCCTGTATATGACTTCTATAGCTAATAAAAAAATGCCAACAGTTGAAATTTTTACAGTTTTAAAACATTTATGAAAATTAAATACATGATTATAATGATACCATTTAACAGTGAAAACAAACTTGACATGAGACCTAGTGGACGTCGCACAGTGTAACGACTTCTATGAGATGAGGGGCAAAAATAAAGCGAACCATCGTAGGTGAAATTCAAAATATAAGTTTATTTTTAAAAAAGGAAAATCAAGTTCGAAAATAAGCTAAATCGGATGAAAACCACGCCTACCTCCCATACAAAGTGACGTCATATAACCGTAAACTGTCTTTAAAATCCACAAAAATTAAAGAAATGCCATGAAATTTGGCAGGTAAGCTTTGCTTTTCATTCTTAATCCTGGCTATGATATTTGGAAGAATCGGATGAAAACCACGGCTACCTCCCATACAAAATAGCTTTATTTTAAAAGTAAAATCTCTTAAAAATCTACTCAAATTAAAGAAATGTTTTGAAATTTTGCTTATAGGCTTTGATATATAACATAGACCACCACTATGATATTTGGCAAAATCGAATGAAAACCACGCCTACCTCCCATACAAATTGGCTTTATTTTAATCGTTAAATCTCTTAAAAATCCACAAAAATTAATGAAATGTCTTGAAATTTTTCACTTTAGCTTTGATATATAATATGAACCATCTCTATGATATATGGCAAAATCGGATCAAAACCACGCCTACTTCCCATACAAAGTGACGTCATCAAAATAGGAAAAATTTCGTTAATATATAAAACTCATCATGTCATCGTGTATGTCGTGCTTAAGACTTCAAATATACTTCAATATGGCCGTGGGGGGATATGTTAGCTTCGGTACCCTGCCGAAGCTCCGCCCTTACTAGTTTTGTATATTCTTGAAATATTAGTAAACATATAATAAAAAAATACATACTTAAAATATTTTTAGTTTTTTTTTTTATAGAATTTTACCAAAAAAGCCAAAAATGTTTCCCTATAGAAAATTAAAAATTAGTTTGATAATTTTTCCATATAAAATACCAATAAATATAGTAAAAATGTATAAACACCAAAATATAATCATACCACTACTGAGCAGCTGCAATTTTATGCCAAGTTTTGTCGCCAGCGACCGCCAGCGACCGCCAGCGTATTAAGTGAAAAAACTAGTCCGAAGTCGCCACAACAACTGCAGTAACTTTGGAACTATTTGGCGGATAACTTATGTAAATGCCTTACAAGGGCCAACTCGGACAATAGCGAAATGGAAAGAGGTTAATTTTTATTTAATTCATGTACATTTTTCTATGTAGACCTTAAGCGTCGGGAAAAGCCAGCTGCATGCACAGGCGTGTAGGATCAAAATGAACTCAAAAGTTCTGAAAGTTTTGGACTAAAACTGCTACAACAAGCTTTGCCGATTGTATGCTCGATGGAAGTGTTCTTGCCAAGTCCAAGTGGTTTTATTCGAAGTCCTTTTGGTTCAATGACAAGTCTTGGTGGTTCAATGTCAAATGCCGATGATTCAATGTCAAGCTCTGCTGATGCAATGGCAAGTCCTGGTGGTTCAATGGCAAGGGTTGTTGATTGGAAAGTTTTACAGGATTTCCGCAATCGTATATTTAACATCTACGCCTTTTTTTTCCCCACAATCTTCATCTTTAGAAAGATATGTCAATATAATATATCTTCTTGCTCCATGCTCCAAGTTTTAATAAAAACACAAATTAGTGTTTTACACATTAAAAACACTAACTACACATTAAAAAAAAAAACTAGTGTTTTATCACATTAAAACAAAATTAGTTTCAATAAAAAAGCAAACAAAATCAGCTGAACTGCTCTGTTGTTCAGCTAGCATCGCAATATATTTGTGTCTGTGTGTGTGTTTGTATATGTATTTTTAACTGCCAATACATGAGTCAAACTAATCATAAACAAATAAATTCATGTTTCTTGTCAGTTATTGTTTAGAATAGTAAATCTTTTCAAATAAAGCTATAATATTTATGTTTTATTTGGCACGCCTTGACCGAAAATAATGCTTGCCCCATTTAAATTTTCAGTTTTTAAAACAAACAAATGATATATATATATATATATTTTTTTTTAGCTTAATAAACAAAAATTGCTAAAAGTCACTGACACTACGTTAAATAAAATTAATTTGCTCATTATAAGCGTACGTCTGGCAAGAGAATTGTTTTTTATTTACTTGAAAAATAATTGTTTTCAAAATACAAAAAAAAAAAAAAAAAAAAACATGGCAAAAATTTAAACCTGCCCGTTGGCGCTTTTGTTGGCGTTGTTGCACTTAGGCTGATCATTTTTTGCTTCAATTTATTAACTTAAAACAGGCATGTAAACAAAATGTTAGCATCAAATCGCTTTTAATTTAAACATTTTCAAAAACGAGAGATCAAAAACAACAAAAACAACAATATTAATAACGACAGCAACAGCAACAGCAACAACCATAAATATTGATTTTCAACAGATGTTACAACTGAATGTTGTTGATTCGCAACTTAATTTGCATTTGTATCTCTAGATATATGTGTATCCTTAACATATTTTCTCTAAAATCTACAAATTATCGAGCAATTATTTGATTTTATAGCATTCAAAGTTTGCTATAATATACTTTAAATATATACTCAAGATATTTAACTATCTCATCACTTCGTAGCTGATTATATCGCAGCTCGTCTAACATCGTATTCTATATAAAAACAATTATAATTACCTACTTAAAAATAGCCGGGGAAAATAAAGGAAAACAAAATTATTCTAAATACAACAAACATTGAGCAAAAGTCGAAGTAGCTACCGTGACGAGTGCCTAACGAGCTGTCGTAACGGTATTGCTCATTGCGTTCGGCAGACCACACTACCTCCCGCACATGTCAACACCAACAACAATGTCAACACCTCCCTTGCCACCCAACCATAACTAATTGACAGCGAAAGATATGGAAAGTGAAAAATATGGTAAAGAAAAGATGTGAGAGAAGGATAGAGATAGAGAGAGAGAGAGAGAAATAGAGTTAACAATATATAAACAAAGAAAAATAAACACACATTAGTTCATACCGTAAGGAACTCAACAATTTAACAAATATCTTGCCAAAATCTTCTAATATACTTAAATTGCCTCTTCTTCTTCCTCTTCTTCTTCTTCTTCTTCTTACGTTATTTTAATAATTTGTAATTTAATTTGTAATTTGTAATTTATTGATACATGGTATAAGTACATTAAGAACTATGTTCTTTTAAAGTACAAAGGCTTAATAACAGAGCAGTTACATTATATAAATAAATAAGAAACAATATATATATTCAAAAATTGTAAATCAAAAATAATTGTAAGTTAAATCACATGAAAAATTGACATTTGAAATTAAAGAAAAGGAAAATCAAAGGATTTATTATTATAAGTAAAAATTTTGGAGAATTATATTAGAAAGAATGAGTTTTGCAAAAAGGAAAAAAATTAAGAAGACAAAATTAAGAGAGAATTGAAGAAAAGTATTATTAAAGAGATAGATATAGAGGCAAATAAACTGATAATTTACAATATGCTCTGTGAGAAATGTGCAATTGTGGCATTCTTAAAGCGTTTATATCCGACAATTGATTTCAAGTTTGTTGGTAACGCATTCCATAGCCTGACAGCGTTAATAAAAAATAGCCTTGTAGAGTTTAAGAAGTTAAAATTCGGCAAATTGAGCATATGACTTCTGCGCGACTGACTAAACTGTAATTTATCATATAGGTATGATGGTTTTTTTAATTTGATTAATTTGTGAAGAAAGATGCAATTTCTATGCAAACTAATTATATCACAACCAAGTATACTATTCCTGAATTGAGCCAAGTGATCGAATTTCCGTAGTCCATAAACATAACGGGTAGCATGATTAAATGCAATTTCTAATTTAAGCCGAGACCGTGAGTCCAGCTTGCTATATACATGTTCAGAGTACGTGATCACGGGAAGAACTAGTTGAATAACCAGTTTTCTCCTTGTATCAACAGGTGTATACTCAGCCGACATCCTTAGATTACGCAAGATATAATATACTTTACGAACAACGCTGTTTATGTGGTCAGTACATGTGAGAGTACAATTAATGTTAAAACCTAGGTTACACACACTTCTAACTAGTTTTATGTTCATGTCACCTATAAATAGTTTAGGGATATCCTCAAAGCAAATTTCATTTTTGCAAATGGGCAACACATAAGATTTTAGTGCATTTAACTGGAGACCATTTCTCTGAGCCCATTGGTTTATACAAAGCAAATCCTCATTCATTCTGCATACCAAGTCTTCTAAAAGACTAGTCCTACTAGATAAGTAAAGTTGTACATCATCAGCATATGCGTGCATTCTGGAATACTTGCAATTAAGAAAAATGTCATTTATGAACACTGAAAATAGAAGAGGGCCAAAAACAGACCCCTGGGGGACCCCACTGCCAATACACTTATACTGTGAGAATCTATTGTTCACCTTAACCCTTTGAGATCTGTTGGTCAAGTAACTTTTTAACAAATTAACAGCACTTTCACAAAATCCATAAATATGTTTAAGTTTACGACAAAGAAGTGCGTGATTCACCGTATCAAACGCTTTCGAGAAGTCAAGCAAACATAACAATGTGACTAAACTATTATCATAGGAGCACCGTATATCATCAAGTACTTTTACTGTAGCTGTTGAACAGCTGTGGCCAGCACGAAATCCAGATTGAAGTGGAGAGAGAAGATTATTAGTCGTCAGGAAAACTGACATTTGTTCAGCCATAAGAGCTTCACAGACCTTAGATAGTGACGACAGAATACTTATGGGCCGGAAGTCCTTAGGCTCGGAAGCAGTGTTATGTTTTGCCACAGGCGTGACAGTAGCGATTTTCCAAGAATCAGGAAATGACGAAGTAGTGAGGCAATGGTTAAAAATATGTGTAAGAGGGCTAAGAATTTGACCAGCAATAAGTTTTATAAATTTTATATTAATTCCATCGTCACCAACCGCATTCGATTTAACATTCATAATGGACCTTGCTACGTCAGCTTCACTTACACAAGTAAATTCAAAGATTTGTTCAGCAGCGGGACTAGAAAATTCGTAAAAATCATGTTGAAAGTTTGAAGAATTAGAAAGAAAAAAATCATTGAGAATATCTGGGTCAATACGACATTCATAGCTTTGTTTTTCACATATTCCAAGCTTCTTCAAATTATTCCATAAGACCTTAGAAGGGAGAAATGTCTTAAGCTTAGCAGAACAATAATTTCTTTTTGAATTCCTCATTGTCAAAACAGCAGCATTCCTAGCACACCTATAATTTTCCCATTTGTCAGGCGTAGGATTTTTTCTCCATATACTGTGCAGCTTGTTTCGCTTTTTTAAAGCATACTCAACCTGACTTGTAAACCATGGACAGGACACATTTTTTATGGTGACAGTTTTAATAGGAACATTATTATTGAAAAGAGTATTGACATAATTTGAGAAAATCGCCAACTTCTCCTCAACAGTTGAACTAAGCCAAACCTGATTCCAAGGAATTAGAGATACATCGTGAAAAAGATCTGCCATAACAATGGACTTAAAGTCATAGTACGAAAACACGTTAGAAGTTATAGAACGCGATAAAGATATGTCAAGTGTACAGAATATTAGATCATGATCAGATACAAAGTATATCTGATCAAACAACAAGACAGAAGAAACATCAGACACTATAAAATAATCAAGAAGACTAGGACTATCACTAGATGAAAATCGGGTAGGTATGGTATCATTAACAACTGACAGACCGACGAACGCAATAATATCAAACAAGGAACGAGTGAGACTATCATTATGTAGAATATTAATATTAAAATCGCCACATATAATAAAATGGTTAAAATCTATAGACAAATCAGACACATCGGAGAAGAATGAATCTAAACTATTTAACTTACTTGGGTTATAAACACAAGACAGGAAGATTTTCGTATTGTTGTCAAAGATGCAAATATTTATAAATTCAACATTTGATTTTACTGATTTTTTAATCAGTTTTGCACTCAAGGTACCTCGGCAGTAAATTGCTACTCCACCACCCCTCCTATCAGGCCTATCGTTTCTAAAAAGGTTAAAATGTTTAATACTACATAAAGAATCTATGACATCACTACAGAACCATGTTTCAGACACACATATAACATCAACAGACGAGTCCTCAAAAATATATCTTATGTAGTCCAATTTAACACTATTTAAACTTCTTGCATTGAAATGTACAACTTTCAAGCCAGATTGATTTCTACATAGGACTTCAACAAGACACTTATTATTAACGTCACTACATTTACTGTTCATATTAATCATTATTAAAATATGAGAAACCAACAACAGACATAGAATACCAAAGACATTTAAGCACTGAACAAATTGTAAATAACCAGTTTATTTTAGAACAATTAATCAAAAATAAATAAATAGGAAGAAAAGGAAAAAAGTTAAAGTGAAAAAAAGCAGAAAATGAACATCTAGTATAAGAAAAACCATGAGTTTTTACAAATTCAAAAAAACTACATCGTATCTGCTGGTAGCAATTATTCTTCACGAAAAAATTGCTCTTCTCCATTTTCCTGCTCTTCAGAAACAATGTCATTTAGCTCGCTAACATGCTCAACAGCAATGCTTTCCTCTTGCTCGGATCTTTTAACATAAATTCGACCACTTTTAACATACACCGAGGACAGCTTTTTACTTCGCTTCAATTTAACAGCTTTCTGGAGAAGCAGACGATCACGTTTTGTTATACTCTCATTGAGATAACAACTGCCGGTTGAGTCAAGTCCAACATCATTTAACAATAAGTTTCTGCGATTGTTTCTACGGAATGCAGATGCAGACCGCAGAACTGTGTCTCTCTCGTAGGAACCAGAGAACCTCATTATTATTGGCGCATTCAGTGTCCCATTCTTGGCAGCTTTTCCTTTTACACGAAATATACTTTTCAGTGGAGGAGGTCTGCAGCCAACAGAAAAGCACATCTTATTGAAGATAAGTGATAGGTTTTCATCAGTACTTCTTCTTCTTCTTCTTCTTCTTCTTCTTCTTCTTCTTCTTCTTCTTCTTCTTCTTCTTCTTCTTCTTCTTCTTCTTCTTCTTCTTCTTCTTCTTCTTCTTCTTCTTCTTCTTCTTCTTCTTCTTCTTCTTCTTCTTCTTCTTCTTCTTCTTCTTCTCTTCTTCTTCTTCTTTTATACTGGCCAAAAGATGTTGTGCATTAATATAAAAAAGACAAGAAAAAATTAAATTCCTATCAAAATTCTATAGACTTGGCAAGTTGATCAAAATCTCAAGCATTAATTATTAAAAATTCAATTTTAATGACCAAGTGTGTAAAAAATAGCCCAAGTTATTATAAACCAACAATTCGTACAAAGAAAGTTCATCAGGGAAAGGGAAAAAAAGTGGGAAAAAAGGGGAAAAAAAGTCTTCAAAATTTGGGTGATGGTTCATTATGAACAATTACCCAAGCCACGAATGAACAATCGAACAAGAATTTCAGTCTATTTTTTTGTTTTGTCGATTAAGACTTGGGCATAGCCTGGATGACCTACCAGACTGAAATTAAACCATTGTGAATGTCTTGTTTTCCATCACAGTAGTAATTGCTTTCAATGTTTTTTAAAAAAACATTTAAAAAAAAATAATATGGGCCCCTTGTTGAATATGATTATAATCTTACATATTTGGTGGAAGGAAATATCGCCCACAGAAAATTCAGAAAAAAAAAATAAAAATCACCCCTCCTCCATACAAAATTAAGTGCATTTTCATATGAAAAATAACCCAAACATTGGGAGGCTTTGCGCTTTTTTTGGGCGAAATTTAATTTCCAGTTTTTGCGTGATTTTTCGGTTTTTTTATCCACGGTTACTGCGTAAGGGATATATTCATTTCCTCACTCAGTTTGTAACGCCCATAAGGAGGCGTGGTAGGTATAGAAAACTATATACACACCGAAAAAAAACAATAGGTAAATCACCTAAGTCGGCTTGGCTGAAGAGAATTGTAGGGAAATTATAAACTTATGCTTATTCACCTAAGCAATTTATTGTTTAATACATTGCTTTGAAAGCACATACTTCGATACCTTGCCAAAAAAAAATATTTGATTCACCTAAGACCAAAATCCAAAAATACAAAATTAAAAAACAACTAGAATGGAATGCTTAAGCATTGTTTTGAGCTATTTTCTGCAAAAAAAAACACAACTGCGTCATTAGACACACGAGAGAAGGATAGGTTTGATAAACTAATGGTTTTTTTTTGCAATAAAACCACTTTTAAATTCACAAATAACATAAAGTAAATTAAAAAACACACGTTAATATTCACACCAGTAAATTTTATTACATTTCATCAACAAAAAGGAAAGAAAAAAAGGAAAAAAACAAATTCTTTGCCCGCCGTGCGGAATCGAACCTGGAACTTTTCGTGCCAGTCCATCGCTCTACCCACTGATCCAAGCAGCCTTGCTACTGTTTACTGACATAACTGCAGCTATGTTAACAGATGCTGTATTAACAGATGCAGTATGTCGCAGTTTTCTATTGATAGCCATACAACAAAAATCTTATAGATTATTGTGTATGCTGCAGCATAGCTTCAGTTGTAATTAATATTGAATAAATCACTCCGCGTTAAGAAGGAGTTTGTCTCCTTCTGAAAATTATTGAACCTTTGTTGCCCTTAAATCTAGTGAAAATCTTAAAATGAATCGTGAAAATGTGTGAAAATCAAATCAAATGTGTGAAAATGAATCGCTCAAATTGTACGGTATTTATTCGTATTTTGTTAAAAATACTACAAGCAAAATTTATGCTGCAGCATAGCTTCAGTTGTAATTAATATTGAATAAATCACTCCGCGTTAAGAAGGAGTTTGTCTCAGTGGGTAGTGTAGTGACTTCATACACAGTGGTATCGGTTGGTATGGTTTCGAATCTCAACGGCATATGAAGGTAAAATTTTTGTTTATTTATTTTAATTTAATGTAATTTAATTTAATTTAATGTTCTTGTTATAAAAAACGTCAAGCAACAAGAAAAGCCGAGAAGTCATTAATTTCTAAGAAAAAAACGGTGTTGATAAAAGAAAAATTTGTGTTGTTGTCGATTTCAGTCAAGCAAATCACAGAACGAGAGGCGGCGGCAGCTTCAAAAAAAAAAAAAGAAAAATAAAAAAAAAATCAAAACCCGAAAAAAGTTAAAATTAAATTATTTTTTTAAAGTAGAGTATAAAAAATTACCAAATACTTGGTTAATTTATCACCCAATAAAAATTGGCAAGTCAACATGTAAAACTTAGGCGTTTTGAAAAATTACTTGGGTGGCTGAAAACTGCCAAAGCCATCTTATATATTATACTAGGTTTTTTTTCAATTTAACATAAGCTTTTTTCTCGGTGCATACTCTTAAAATACATCACCACCTGAGTCAATTTATTTATGTCGGTCTGTCTGCCCTTCCGTCTGTCTCTCTGTGGTCACGATTATAGATGAATTTTTGGTACTATCGTTTTGAAATTAGTTGTTCAAGCTTCTATCGGAATTATATAGATCAAGTCAAAAAATGAGCCAAATTGGATAAAAACCACACCTATTTCCCATACAAATTGACATTAAAATTTCTCCTACAAATCCACAAAAAATAATGAAGTGACTTCAAATTTTACACATAAGCCCTCATTTTTTATATAAATTCCGACTATGATATCTTGATATCTTCATAGTGTTTTCTTTATTGTATAGAATAAAGATTATACTTCCAAAAAAACAAAAAAAAGGTGTTTTGAAAATTATGCAATACAAACAAAAATTGGATTTTTTCGGCTTTAACGTAAAATTTGCCATTTCTGATCTATTCTCCCTCTTGGAGCCTATTGAACGGCAAACAAGAAAATTTCTTTAGTTTTTAACTTTCAGAATCAGTAAAAAAAAATATGATAAATCGAATAAAAATCTTGACACGATTTCAACTCTTTTAGTCAACTGAAAATAAAATTTTTTTTATTAGTAAGAATGTCCCGGACTAGGAAAAGAATAGGAAGTTTTGTTTTTTTAATGGCGACTGTTCTAAAAAAATAATAATATTTTGGCTTTTTTCAGAGTTCTGAATTTTTTAAAAATATTTAAAAACAAAATTCTTTTTAACATGGTTCTAGTCATACAACGATATATAAAAAAGGCCCATACCAAATTTTAAGTTGATTGGTTCATTAGAACTTCAGATATCATGTCAAACGTGTTGGAAAAAGTAGTTTCAAGAAAAATGCGTTTTAAGATTTGAGCAAAGTTACAGACAGTCAAAGTCATATAAACGGCTGCTATAAATGAGCAATAAATGCCGTATACTGCATATTGGTTCCTTTTTCATTCGTACCTAATTTTCCGAGGCCATAAGAACTGTTTTGCTATGAAAAAGTATCTGATTTGTAAGTCAAAACAAGTCTCAAACACGATATTTATGGCGAGTTGATCAAATAGCACTAAAGCGCTTTACTCAGTCACAGTAAGCAGATATAGAAGCTTTTTAAAGGCGGTAGGCGTAGACGTTGGCCACTTCGCACCAAATTTAGATATGCTCACCTACATAAAAAAAAAATGAACATGGCAAAAATTTAAAATAGATATCTTTATCGGATGCAGTATATTTGCTGTCGAATGGAAGTAGGCGGTGGTACATTTGTATGGAAGGTATGAGAGAACGTTGCTTGGGTAAAGGAATTTATTTCAACCAAAACTTCTTGTCGATATCTTCTTACATTTTCTCTACAAATATAAAAATGCGTTTACTTTGATCGTTGGTAGGATTGTCTCTTTACTTGCATACAAAATTTCATTGTTAAAGGACAACTCTTTCTATTTTTTTTTTTTTTTTTTGTCTACAAATGTATTGATCCAACCCACTGTCCGGCGCCGAGTATTTCAGCTATGTGAAACGCTATATTTATCAAAATTTTTCTTAACAATACTGTCTATTTGTCGACTTTCAAATACATCCTTTAGAGTAATTTTTTTTAAATGTGTTTAACTTATAATTCTGATATTTTGTACCAAAAAAACATTTAAAAACCTAAATGCTGACTTCACCGGAAAAATAAGAGCAAAAACAATTGTTTTAACACGTCTTTACGGTATGATCGTGAAAAGTCTTGAACTGACCGTCAAAAATTCATCGCTAAGTATACAAAATTAATTATATATATTTTATTTTAGCTCAACACTTGAGACCAGCCAGGGAAAATGTCACACAAAAAAAAAAATTTTTTTCCAACGAAATAGCAACACATTAAAATTCTATTATATTAAAAATGAACAAAATAACTATAAAAAACAGGCACACCAAGCAGACAAGACTACGTATATAAATACAAAAAAGTTAAAAACAATGTTTTGAACAATATTCAACAGTACTGAAAAAGATTTTTGTTGAGAATTTTGCGCAAGCTAGAGGAGTGAAGAGAGAGAGAGAGAGAGAGAGACGTTATACGGAGAGAGCGTAGCAAATTATAAAAAAAATAATATAAAAACGTCCACCCAATAAGAGGCCCAAAAATAATATGTACACAACAGAAGAGCATTTGGTCAAGATCGCTATGCTCATGGTCAAATGAGAGCGAGTCATGCTCAGAAGGATTTTTTTAAAAAAACCAAACGCAATCTGTTGTAGAAAATACGACCAAGTGACGTCAGAGAACATGTTTCAGAAGAAAAAAGTGTAAAGTAAAGTGTAAATATTTCTAAAGTTTGTCAAATTTATAAGGAATAAAGTTATTGTTCCGAAATTAATTTTGCTTGTAATATTTTTAAGAAAATACGTATAAATATCGTACAATTTTGGGTAGAATTACGTCACTGCGCTGTTTTTCAGTTCTTGCTTTAGGCATCATTCATGTTTAACGAAATAATTTCAGAGCGGAGCACATTTTCACGATTCATTTTAAGATTTTCACTAGATTCAAGGGCAACAGAGATTCAATAATTTTCTTTCAATTTCTGTCGCTATTCGCATTTCGTTTGCGAAAAAACGCACGGTTCGAAAACTTGTCGCAATGCGTGCGTGTTGATATAAAAATTAAAAAATATTCTCAAATGTTCCTTACATAAAATAAAAATAAATATCTAAAAAGAAATTCCTAGATATAAATGTGCAAATTATACATACATATACACATAGAATAATTTAAGTGTGAAAATTTTGAAAATTGAAAAGTAAAAGTTTTGTGCAAGGAAGTTCTGTGTTATAGTTAAAATTAAGCTTAAAGCCTTTAAAGCCCTAATAAACATTAGTGTTTGAAGTGTGTTGGTGTTGAAAATATTGTAATTAATGCACGCCACATACGCAGCCGTATGTGTGCGTTAGTTTGAAACTTAATAATTGTGATTGTGTGCATGAGACCCTTAATATTTTTTTGGCATAAAGCATAATTTAAATATTTAAAAAATGGTATAATTAGCAATATTTAAAAATTTACTAAAAAAAAAAACACACAAAACAACCTAAAGAAATTAAAATATTTTTCTACAATTTTGCTTCAATATCTTTGCCTCGCGCGTCCTACGATTCAATAAACATACAACAACAATTTTTATTTATTACTCTGATTATTAAAAAAAAAAAAACGTTAACTAAAATATCGCAAAATATAGCAACACATAAAATAAAAAGAAAAAAAAAACAAACATAAAATAATAAAAATAAGCAAAATAAATATAAGAAATTCTCAACAGAAATAGACACGCAAAAAAAAAATGTCGTCTTCTTCGCCAAGAAATTCTAAAACGACAAAACCATCGCCTGTCGCCAGCGCCGCAGCCACCGGAAATAATCAGAAGAGCAAATATTCGAATACCAAAGAGCGCATTGTTCCCGGTATGTTTTGAATCATGAGTGTCTTGTGTGTGAAAAATGTGAGAACCTAGTCACAGCTTTAAGCTTCTTTGAACGCTTAATGCTCTTAATTGTTTGTTTCCGTTTTTCTTGCGCCTAACGTCGACTGCAACGGCAGCATCAATTAATTTTGATTTTAGGGCGTCCTTGACGTTGTTATCACCCCAAGAGAATGTGTACCAAATAAATATAAACAGAAATAGATACTATGTATTATTACAAAGTGAACTTATGACGAATAAGAGACAATTTATATTTCATGCACAAAAGACCAGAGAATATTCTAAAATATGCTCTCAAAAATGTACTCTCAAAAAAAGAAACCAGCTTTCATTTTTCTTCAAATGTTTGGCCTTTATTATTTAAAATTTTTTTTTTATTATTTTTTATTTTTTTGTTATTTTAATTAAAAAATGTCTTCCCAGCACTTGCGGCATTTCATTGCAACACATTTTGTCATATTTTTCTGCCATACTCATATAATCAAAATTTACATTAAATACTAAAATTAATCATCAAATAAACACGTATTGCTGTCATATGTTTTTCATACAAAATTTTTGTAATATAATAATACATATAGAACTGGGTGGCAAATCCTGTACTAAGTTGTTGCTTTTATTTTTTAAATTCGTTTTTCTTTTAATTTCGAATTTTAATAGAATATGCTTAAATTTATAGGCTCATAAGAGTAAATTTTTATTTTTATTTCGAGTCTGTCTGAAAATTATTATTTGTGCCAGAACTATTTCAACGAACCGTTTCTGTTCGAAGTCAAAAAAGTTGATTATTGAATAATGTTACAGCTCATATGTATTTTTATGTTATTTTTTGAAGACTTTTTGTTATTTTTGGACTGGGTTATTTTCATTGGATACTTACCGGGATATATAGCTTATGCCAAAATTTTAAAAATGAATCAAAGGTTGGCTTGTGTTTCAAAAATGTGTTACAAAAAGTGAATATTTTGTGTTCCAGGGTACCGGCAGGGTACCGAAGCTTAAATAACCCCCCCCCCCCCCCCCCCCCCCGCGGCCATATTGAAGTATATTCGAAGTCTTTAGCCACGACATACGCGATGACATTCAATTTTATATATTAACGAAAGTTTTCCTATTTTGATGGCGTCACTTTATATGGGAGGTAGGCGTGGATTTGATCCGATTTTGCCATCTATATATATAAAAATGAATGTATGTATGTGGGTATGTGGGTATGTGGGTATGTGGATATGTGTGTATATCACGTATAGACTCCAAAAGCACGGAACCAAACTCTATGAAATTTTGAGGGATACTGAAGCAACATTCGGGAAGTGTTCCTGTGAAGTTTGGTGTTGATTGGGCAAGGGGGCGTGGTACCTCCCATACAACCCAAATTGGCTCTATCGCCCACAAACCAAAAAAATTGCTATATATCAGACGGTTTTAATCATATAAAACTTAAATTTGGTTATTTTGTTCAGATGGTTACTTTCGGTGACTGTACAAGAAATGGGCGTGGTCACACTATATCTACGCCCACTTTTCAGCAATTATTTTAATTCCTAAAATGTTCAAGTTTTGATAGTGAATCTTGATATGCAGGTGCTTTGCATACAAGTGGCAGTCACTATGTAAATATAAACGTTGTCACGCCCATTTTTACCGCCCACAAATAAGTAAAAATGCTTTATATCAGACGGCTCTTGCCATAGAAGGCTAAGATTTGATAATTTAGTTTATATGATTACTCTCCGCCAATATACAAAAAATGGGCGTGGCCGAACTATATCTACGCCCACTTTATCGGAATCATGCTTATTCCTGAGTTGTACACGTTTTGATAGTGAATCTTAGTATGCAGGTGCTATGGATCTGAGTGGCAGTCACTATGTAAATATAAACGTTGTCACGCCCACTTTTACCGCCCACAAATCAGTAAAAATGCTTTATATCAGACGGATTTTGCCGTAGAAGACTACGATTTGGTAATTTAGATCGTATGGTTACTGTCGGCCAATGTATAAAAAATGGGCATGGCCGCACTATATCTACGCCCACTTTATCGAAATCATGCTTATTCCTGAGTTGTACACGTTTTCATAGCCAATCTTGGTATGCAGGTGCTATGGGTGCAACTGGCAGTCACTATGTAAATAAAAATGTTGTCACGCCCCCTTTTACCGCCCACAAATCATTAAAAATGGTTTATATCCGATGGCTCTTGCCGTAGATGACTAAGATTTGGTAATTTAGTTCATATGGTTACTGTCGGTCAATGTATAAAAATGGGCATGGCCGCACTATATCTACGCCCACTTTAGCCTGCATAGCCAATCTTCGTATGCAGGTGCTATGGGTGCAAGTGACAGTCACTTTGTAAATATAAACGTTGTCACGCCCACTTTTACCGCCCACAAATCAGTAAAAATGCTTTAAATCAGACGGCTTTTGCCGTAGAAGACTAAGATTTGGTAATTTAGTTCATATGGTCACTGTCTGCAACTGTTTAAAAATGGGCGTAGTCGCATCATATCTACGCCCACTTTTTCGAAATCATGTTTATTCCTGAGTTGCACACGTTTAATAGCAACACTTGATATGCAGGTGCTCTAAGTGGCAGTCAATATATATATATAAAATTTGCCACGCCCACTTGTACCACCCACAAAAAAAACAAAACGAAATGGCCAATTTCAGTCCTTGAAAGTACTTTGACCGAGCTTCTTATGATCAATTGTGTTATGAGTGTTGTGGAATGTTTGAACACAATTGATCGAGAACTGGACCCACATGTTTTATGCCGACTCCGAACGGCTTACGTTCTCAAGAAGCTTTTCATGGCAGTTTTTATTCTCTGAGGTTTGCCATTGTCTGCAGAGAGATGACGGCCGAACAGAAAAATTAGTTCAATCGAAAAACTTTCCGTGTCAGGTGGGATTCGGACCAGGGTTCCCTCGCGTATGGGCCACACACTCTACCCGCTACGCCACGGCCGCCACTTGGTTTCTTTTTACCCACAAATTAATACAACTTCTATAAATCAGACGATTCTCACCGTTAAATACTAAAATATGGTTATTAATTTCATACGCTTACTCTCGACAGCTTTGCAAAAATTGTGCATGGTAGGACTATATCTGTGCCCACTTTTCAGAAATAATTTTATTTAATTTATTTATTTACTTATGTATTAATGTACTATAGTTCATTACAATTTAAAAATTATAACTAAGTTAGCTGCCTGGGCTATCGGTTAGAAATAATTTTAATTCCTGAGATGTGAACGTTTTGATAGACAAACTTGGTATGTGGGTGCTATGGGTCAAATTGGCGTTCACTTTATATATAAATGTTGCCACGCCTACTTTCAATGCCCACAAATCCATAAAAAGGATATATATCAGACTTTTTTTACAGTAAAAGACTAAAACTTGGTAGATTAGTTCATATGGATACTGCCAGAACCCTTAAAAAATGGGCGTGTCACACTTTATTTAAGACGACTTTTCAAAAATCATTGTAATTTCTGAGCTGTACGCGTTTTGATAGTGGAACTTGGTATATAGGTGCAATGGGACCAAGTGGCGGTCACTGTATATATAAATGTTGCCATACCTACTTTTTCTGCTCATCTATCTATCTGTAAAAAATGTATGTATGTATACTAAGGCTGCTCACAAAAAAAAGGTGTTCGGGTCGGTTCCTCAAAATAATGCTTTATTTTATGATGATTCCCCAAATATTTCGACTGTAGCGATAGTCATCCGTGAGCTGGAATGGTTTGAAATAAAAAAAAAAAAAACAAAAAGGAAATGGCCATTTCAGACTTTGACCGAGCTTCTTATGCGTGCGTGTTGTGAAATGTTTGAACACAAATGATCGAGAACTGGATCTACAAGGCTTATGCCGACTCCGAACGGCTTATGTTCTCAAGAAGCTTTTCATGCCAGTTTTTACTCTCTGAGGTTTGCCATTGTCTGCATAGAGATGGCGGCCGAACAGAAAAATTAATTCAATTGAAAAAACTTTCTGTGTCAGATAGAATTCGAACCTGGGTTCTATGGTATACAAGCCTCGCACGTCAACCAGTATGCCACGGAATGGTTTGAAATATTCGGTAAAAATCGAGTTTTTTATAAAAATATTTACTGGTGCGGTAGTTAAAAATAACAAACGGTCAGAAATAATAGTAACTAAAAAGTTCTTTCAATCTGCACAAATAAATTTTTAATTTTTACTCTATTCTCTAAATTTTAAATTTTAACTTTTTTTTTTGTATTATTTTCACTAAAATGCAAATTAAAATTTTTTTTTTGTTTTGCCATTTTACTTTTAGTCAAATAAATTATCTATGGATGATAAAATAAAGTGTAAAGTGAATTGCTAAATTGAATGAAATTACATAAAAATTTACACATTTTTTACATTGTACAATTTATTTGACTAAAATTAGTTTAGGAAAAAATTCGTTTGAATTTTAGCGAAAATAATATGAAAAAAGTTAAAACAATCCAAAAAATCCGCATTATCTTTGGTCCAACGGAAAAAATATAAGATTTTTTGATGCAAAATTTTTTCCATTACTCTTATTTCTGACCGTTTGTTTTTTTCTAACTGCCATACCAGCCAATATTTTTAGTCGAAATATTTTGTGGATCATCATAACATAAGCCATGGATTATTTTGAAGAACGAGACTGAACAAATTTTTTTCTAAAGAGCGTGAGGCGACTTAATGTATATGCGTATGTGGGTATATGTGTATATCACGTAAAGGCTTCGAAACCGCTAAGCCAATTTTTATACCAAAGCGTTGAGAGGGTTCCTGTGAAGTCTGTTGCCGATCGTAAATACACCTAAAATTTTCGATTTCGAACAGTTTTGTAATTATAGGTCGCAAAGCCTCGGAATTCAGTATTCGACCTCAATTTACACATGCCGTTGCACAGGTAACATTTTATGGGTGTTGGACGAGGGGCGTGGTACTTTTTCCGCACCCAAAATTTTCGGTATATCTTTCGAAATAAGTCACACATTAATAAAACTCGGTAAGAACTTACTATAAAAGCATGGCTTCACTAAAGCTACGCCCTCTTTTAGGGGATAAGCGCTGAGCGCAGCGAAGCGCGCCGGGTATAAGCTAGTATATCATAGAGATGGTTCATATTATATATCAAAGCTAATGTGCAAAATTTCAAGACATTTCATTAATTTTTGTGAATTTTTAAGAGATTTTACGTTTAAAATAAAGCCAATTTGTACGGGGGGGAAGCGTGGTTTCCTTCGATTTTGCCAAATATCATAGTGGTGGTCTATGTTATATATCAAAGCCTATAAGCAAAATTTCAAGACATTTCTTTAATTTGAGCAGATTTTTAAGAGATTTTGCTTTTAACCCTAGGATGGGCAACTGGGTCTGGCCAGACCAAAATTGACTTTGGAGTTGCATAACTATATTTTCAAGTCAAATCAACAAGTGGCAGGTACCTGAATTCTATGACCTTTCAATTCCAAATCCAAGAAATACTTTTGAATCAATTTGCTTAGTTTTTTAGTAAAAATTTTATATTTTAAGCTTTGCAGTGCTAAAATTGCCTACTGTGGTGTGGTGATAGACCATGACAGTATTTACCTATGAACTTTTAACATTCTTCTATATGTTAAAATACTTTACTCAAAAACATGCTTATTCATGAAAAATCTTAGTTTCTGCGGCAATCGGCACAATGCCGTTTTTTGATATCAATCTGCGGGTGTTGTTTTGGTTGCTCATGCAGCTTAATATGCAATTAGCATTCGGCAGACGCACATACTTTCTCTTACTATATACAATACACATAAAGACATTTTTTGCATACCAGATCATCCGTCTAGCCATTAGGACACTTTGAACAAAACAACTCATTCTATTGGTCTGACCAGACCCACTTGGATAACTTAACGACATAAAATCAGTTGCCCATCCTAGGGTTAAAATAAAGGCATTTTGTATGGGAGGTAAGTGTGGTTTTATCCGATTTTACTAAATTTCATAACCAGGAGCAAAGACTGAAGAGCAAAGTTTACATGCCAAATTTCAAGGCATTTCTTTAATTTTTGGGTATTTTAAAAACATTTTACTGTTAATATAAAGTCATTTTGTATGGGAGGTAGGCGCGGTTTTCATCCGATTTGGCCCATTTTCGAACTTGATCTTCCTTTTTTAAAAATAAACTTATATTTTGAATTTCATCGCGATTGCTTTAAAATTGCGGCTGTAATCGTGTCGACAGACGGACACACGGAAATCGACTCAAGAGATGATGCTGATCAAAAATATATATATTTTTCCATACCTGCCACGCTTGCTTCTTGGCTTAACAAATTGAATGACAAAATTAATATACCCCTTACGCAGTAAGCGTTGGTTCGGTTCAGTTTGAAAAATAGATCGGTTTCAAGGTTTTAATTGCATCTGATGCAACAAGAAAATCTAATTTGGTTTAAAGAAAAAAAATATACAATTCGATGCTAAAACCACTTATGCGATTTTTTAATTTTTTTTTTTTTCATGCCAAAAACGTTAATGTGCGCATTTTTCCACATTAAAAATTGCCAAAATTATTAAACAAGCTTCTTTTTAAAAAATTTTCCTTTTGAGTATATGTTCATAATAACTTGTTTTCATCAAAGTTGAAGAAAATTAGTGGTCTTACTCCTTTGTAGCGTCTGATAATTAACTTTTCTATAAAAAATTGTACATTTCCAGGGTTTAAAAAATTCCCTAAAATCTAAACGAAGACTTATAATTTATTAGAAAACATTGCGCTAACTCTTCTTTAAAAATAGAAAAAATAATCACTAATCTATCTCATCTGTAGCGGGTACAAGCTCACATAAATGGAAACATATGCATACTGGGGTCTTTGGCATAAAGGAAATGAACGATACTAAAAATTTTGTGCATGCGACTCTGCAAAAACTTTGATAATCAAAAAATTGCAAAATTCTGTTCGGAGATTGTTTGTCAAAGCATTGTCAATACCTTAAATCAATAACTTGATAAACTGACCTTCTGACCTGGGAGTTATACAGAAAGAACTGAATACACTAACAGGAAAACGTAATTTTTGAGTTTGGTAAAAAACACAAAAATGGAAATGGAAAGTTTTATTAACTTCATTGTTTGTAGGCTAGATTTCTAATTATCTTAGTGCTTTTACAAAAATTAATTTGATTTTTGAGAAAATATTTTAAATTATTTAATTGCTGTTTGCTTAAAGAGGGAGTGACCGTGTCCACTGCCCTTGCTGTGTGTGTGCATTTCTGCGCTCGGATGTGGGCGCTCGTTCTGATGATCGGATTTTTCCACGATGTTTAATGTTATTTATACTAAAGAGCTGCACTAAACATTCAATTTGCGACACTTCACTACTGTACAGTACTTCAGTGCATTGTATTGTCAACTGTAGCGTTAACATCGCATACACAAGTGCTATGTTACAGCTTGGCAACGAAACAAGCACTTCATCAGTTGAAATGCTTTTCTCTACAGTAACAGACAGTGCTTATGTTATGATGCAGAGCAGAATATCAAAACATAAAGCGACAATAGAGTGAAGTAACAGTAAATCAGCGTCGGTCAGTTAGTAGCAATTTTGTTATTTTAACTAGCTGAGCCCCCGGCCGCTTCGCCAGGCACTTTTGAAGCGAAGCTTTTTACTCTTCATTCTGTGATTTGCTTAGAGTGAAATCTAAAAAATTTTCGACAGATTTTTTCTTAGAATTTTATAAGGTTTCTTTGTTTCTGCGTTTTTTACAACACAATTTAATTTATCAAAAATAAAAAAACATTTATCCACCTGCCGTGGGGATTCGAACCCGTCAACCTCCGATTGAAGTTCTATGCTCTATCCATTGAGCCAAGCACCTTCTTTACGCAGAAGCATTGATTCAGTATTAACCCTATAGGAACAAACTAACTTGTTTTTAAAAACAACTAATTAAAAAACTAGTTTAAAATAAACCAGTGTATGAACTACTTTGAATTATATAAAGGCAGCATCCACTTTAATTCTAAATAGTTTTTATTGCATTATATATGAAGTAATCGAAATACTACTTTAAAACAAGTGATTGATAAACTACTTTGATTTATATGAAGGCGGCAACTACTCTGATTTTGATTGCAAATTTTTGTTTTAATTGCAAATTTTTATTAGATTACAAGTTTAAATATATTTAACCATGTTATTTCATCAAATATTATTAACTTTAGGCCATCAGCAAAGTTTTCAATTGATTTTTTTAAAGTAATTAAAAAATAATTTAAATATAACTAATTTAACAAGTAGTTGACAATATATGCAGACGAAAGTCAATTGACTTATTTAGCTGACATCACCATACAAAATATGTTAGTTCGTTCTATGGGAAAAAGTCAGAATTTCAACTAGTTGCGGTTGACAAAAAACTACTTTATCAACGACTTTTAAATTAGTTGATTTTCCTACAGGGAAGTGCAATTGAAGCTATGTTGCAGCACATCCAATTATATATTAATGTATTTGTGTGGTTTGGGTAGCTGCTAAGCCACTTGCTACAAGAGTTGATTAAATGATTTTTATGGTTTGGGTAGCTGCTAAACCCCTTGCTACACGAATCATCAGTGTTGCCACTTTTCTACAATTGTGGTAAATCTATCACTTTTTGGTTTCTACAAATATTTGAATTTTTTATTATATTTTTTTATTATATATTTATATAAAAATTACTGCATTGTAATTAAAATTTTAGAAATTTTATTACGTATAATATTTTATTTATTATTGCATTTAATATTTTATTTTAATGCTGTTTTAAGAACATTATATGAGAATTATTTGCAATAAAACTAATTCGGCGTGAAAAAACTTGCATTATGGTATACTTCTTATGATTTGTTTTGCTGTAGGATTTCAGTCGAATTTTTCCTTATGAAGATAAATATATTCCAACGATGTTTTAAAATTCACCACTCATTTTAGACTCAACTTACCACTATCTAAAATTTGCAAGTGACAACACTGGTCATCATCCTCAATTTGGTAACGCCATCTGTTAACAACTGTTAACATAGCTGCAGTTATGTGTTATTAAATCAACATCAAAATTTAAAAGAGTGTAGGTTTATTAATCAATTGGTCATGGGATCGATCCTTACGGTGGGCGAAGTAATATTTTTTTTTATGTGAATGCGCTTGCGCTGTTGTTGGTACATGCTTTTGTTTTAACAATGACTGTAACATGTAATAAAATAAATAAAATAATAATAAAATGTAATAAAATTTACTGGTGTGAATATTAACGTGTGTTTTTTTTAGTTTTTTAATGTTGCTTTAAATTTTTGAATTTAAGTTATTTAAAAAAAAAAAACCATTGTATTATCAAATCTACACACAAAAAAAAACCTACGAAGTTTTGCCTAAAACGACTTGGGTAACTATTTTTGTATGAAGCCTAAGAAATTTGTGCAAATTTCATAAGTTTTTTGTCAACTTGGACATGCCAACATTGTATAAAATGCCAAAGATACTTGGACAAAAGCAAATTGGGGTTCTTACAATCTTTTCTCTCATTGCTACTCTTTCTGTCATACGCGGTCATTATTTGCTTTCCTTTTTTTATCATTTGTACTAACGTGCATGTATTTCGCAGCAATTTATTCGTTACACTGACGAAACAAGTAGAACATAAAGCTGCTTAGTGTACCACAGCGGGAACCACGCAAGACTACTGATGAGTTGATGTTAAATAAAAATTAAGTTGATTAAAAACTGAAAAATAAAAAACTAAAAAAGGTGTTAAACAAAGCTGCAAAGATGAAAAAAAACAAACAAATCCTAAGATAACAACGCAAGCGCTTGCTGCAAAGGCCTTAGGAAATCTTCACTAGTATAAGTATAACTTACCTAAGGTTATGTACCCAAGTTCCTTTTTTAATATTGCCTTAAATCTACAGCAACCCATTTTATTAGAAGGCCTTCAACAGGACACACAAGTTCTAGCATAAATTGCCTTATGGCAAAATAATGTGATTGCCTAAATTCCCTTTGTTGTATTAAAAAAATACTTAGATAACCCATTCTGACCGAAGGTCTTAGCAAATTATACCCGAAAATTTTATAATTTTAAATTTTTCCTCTGTGTGTATGAAACTGTGAAAAAGCTTCGCTTCTCTCGTGTGTCCAACGACGCACCTGTATTTATTTTAACAGGCTTACATATATATCGCTATGTATGTGTAGATAAAAGTGCCTGTGAAGTTTGTGTATTGAGAAAATCTGGTTTGAAGCTGTCTATATGAACTGTAGCGTTATGAATAAAAAAATTAGGTGGCATCCCTATGATAAAAAATTACAGAATAATTACGTAAAAGTAAACAAATATAGCTGGCATTCTTATGGAAAGGTAACTACATCATTTTTAATTCAATTCAAACAAAGGGCACCACCGCCCAGCACCAAATTCGTAAAAATTTAAAAATTTAGGTGGCAATACTGTGGTAAAAAATTACATAATTTTTGATATTCTGACAACGGATTTGGAATTAGTGACCCAGTTTTACCTAGTGTTCGCCCACCGAATTCGTAAAAATTAAAAAATCTAGATGGCAAGACCAATTTTTTTTTAGCCTTTAACCTTCGCGTCATAATAATCTACATTTCAAAAAAAAATCAACTAAATTTGTTGAAAATAACGGGCAGTACTTTAGTTTTATACACTTTTTTCCACTTAGATTTATACGAGTATATACCTGCAACTATTTACGATGGTAAAAGGTTATGTCCAGCTAAGCAAAAAATCGTATTGGAGGGGGTCTATTTTCACATGCTTAGGAGCTACAGGGTTAGTTAATATTTCACGACTTTGATTCATGTTATTCTTTCTAGCAGAAAAACTAACTTAGAGAAAACTCACTGAAAAAGGCAATTAAATCTTAAAAGGCTTTCTAACGGTATTTCAACAAACCCCACTCACTTAACCGTTACCGAGCTGTGCTCGTTTGAAGATGAAACCAATCGGTTGAAACTACAAAATTTTAACTTTGAGTGCAAATTTCTCGACAAGATCGACATTTTTTTCTCATAGCCTCTAGCAAAAAAAAAAAATGTTGGCATGATATTTGCAGACGCATTAAGTATGTATTATGGGGCATGGTTTGACTAAGCATCAAATGGCATATTACTGTAAAATTTTGTGCTAATAACATTTGTATTGAAGTTTCCTGTTTAGAAAGTTCATTAAGCTTCCTTTACAGCCATTATCATATACCGTCTAGACACGGGAATCTTTTCTTAAATTTTACTTAAATTTCCATTGTAATTCATATGAGTAATTAAGTAATTATACAATTTAGTAATAAAAAAAAACAAATTTAATATATTTTTCTCTCCTTGCATCAAGCATTTTTCATTATCTTTTTAGAAAATACGTTTAATTTTACTAAAACAAAAACGTTTACGAAACATTTACTAAAATGAAAAACTATATTTGTGAAACAGTGCAGACGATTTGATAATCATGGTTAATTAATTTATGTATAAATTGCTTAAATTAACTATATTTAAATTTTTCTCTAAGATAATATCATAAAATAATAAGTTTTTAATAATTTTTTATTTAATTAGAAATTTTGACTTTTCTGTGGAAATGTTCATGTGTAGACATATAAATATATATGTGTATATGTGATCCAAAAACTTTATATTTTACAGAGCTTCCATACAATTTTGTGTGCTTTTTACTTGTTTGCCCGAAAAAATGAGTAAAAACCATCCCAAATTGAATGATATGATTTCCAATGCAAATGATTGCGCTTTTTTTTTAATATATTTCACTTAATTTTTTTTTTTTTAAAGAATTTCTATAAAATCATTTGATAACAACTATTTCAGCTATACCATTTGCTATGCATTTATATTTTCAATTGTTTTATTTTTTCAAAAAAGATTCAAAATATTGCATGTTTTCTCAAAAAGTTATGTAAAAGTTGTTTTTGTTGTAAAAATAATTTAAATAAGTAATTGCATTTTGAACTCACTTGACATGGCATTAAATTTGTTAGCACAAAATGTTTCAGTTTTACACAAAATTTAACCCTTTCATGCCTGAATTGGTGCTAGATATTTTTTTGAGGATAGATACATATATGTTAGTCTTAGCTTCATTCGAAAGTCGAAACACATACACGATCACACTCACGAAGTTTTTTAATTTCTTTTCTATCCTTTGTTTGCTTCGGTTTGTAGAAAATTTTTGGTAATTTTCGTTAAGAAGATTTTAACAACAAAATGAAGAAAAAACGAGTCAAAATAATTAACTTATTATGCAGAACAGTTTTTGACAGTGCATAGAGCGAGAGTGCTACTAACCCAAGCGCACACAAGTCGCAACTTGTAAAAGTATGCGTGTGAACACCACTGGTCTTCACTCAAATATAAGCTGACTAAAATTTCAAAATTCTTGAAACAAACTAAGCACTTTTCTCGTGATTTTGTTTTTGTAAATAACTCTTACTTTTATTTATATATATTGCTTACTTGGACTTACAATAAAACAATTGAACACCACTTTTCTTCACTCAAATATAAGCTGACAAAAATTTCAAAATTCTTGGAACCAACTAAACTAAAACTAAGCAATTATTTCGATGTTTTTTAACACTTTATTCGGGAAACGATTTTGACCAAATTCACTTTCACAGGTTACAATGGAACAAATAGCTAAAAACTTGGACAACACATAAGGTTACATAATGCAAAAAACTTCAGTTAAAAACTAGTAAGGAATGGAGCTTCGGCAGGGTACCGAAGCTAAAATACCCCCCCGCGGCCATATTGAAGTATATTTGAAGTCTTTAGCCACGAAATACACGATGATATTCAGTTTTATATATTAACGAAAGTTTTCCTATTTTGATGACGTCATTTTGTATGGGTAGGCGCGGTTTTGAACCGATTTTGCCATATATCATAGTGATGGTTCATATTATATATCAAAGCTAATGTGCAAAATTTCAACACGTTTCATTAATTTTTGTGGATTTTTAACATATTTTACGTTTAAAATAAAGCCACTTTATATGGGAAGTGGGCGTGGTTTTTATCTGATTTTGCCATATAGTGCACATGGTTTATATTAAATATGAAATATGTGCATAATTTTAAAACATTTCTTGAATTTTTGCAGATTTTGAAGAGATTTTACGTTTAAAATAAAGCCAATTTGTATGGGAGGTAGGCGTGGTTTCCATCCAATTTTTGTAAATCTTATAGCCAGGATTAGGACTGAAGAACAAAGCTTACATGCCAAATTTCAAGGCATTTCTTTAATTTTTGTGGATTTTAATGATATTTTACGGTTAATATAAAGCCACTTTGTATGGGAGGTAGGCGTGGTTTTCATCTCGAACTTGATCTTCGTTTTTTAAAAATAAACTTATATTTTGAATTCCATCGCGATAGCTTTAAAAATGCGGCTGTAATCGTGTCGACAGACGGACAGACGGACACACGGAAATCAACTCAGGAGATGATGCTGATCAAAAATATATATATTTTTCTATACCTGCCACGCCTCCTCCTTGGCGTTACGAACGGAATGACAAAGTTTATATACCCCTTACGCAGTACGTGTTGGGGTATAAAAATAAAATAACGGGACTTGGAATACTATAAGTACAATGTTGCCTATAGGCAACATCGGGCATGAAAGACTAAAAATGTTGTTTTTATATTTTTTTTAACTATAGGCGAGCTTCAAAAATAATTTCTTTGGAAAAAATATCCCAATATTACTTTTCAGTCAAAAGTTATTACTAAAAATTTGTGAAGTTATGGCGAATATGACATTTTCGCTGATTTTGAAATTTTAAAACCCAAAACAGTCGATTGAGCACGTATGAAAAAATACGTTAACCTAAGATTTTTGTCCTCTATCACATATCCGAAAATCATTGAAACCGTTGAGTGACACATGGGGACCTTTCCTTGTCAGCTGGAATCAAAAAAAAGGAGTTTCTTTAAAAAGTAGATATTTTCAAAATGCTTACCAAAATTTTGGATATTACATTAAAAAAAATTAAAATTGATTTTGAACAATCTTTTCGGTCCTCAGCCGTTTTAAGTTTGAAGCAAAAGTATGACCCAATGAAAATCGTTTTTGTCTTTATTATCCTGCACGATATTTCGACTTCATACACTATGTGCTGATTCAAGCAATTCAAAATCAGAATCTTTTACTGTATGATCTTTTTTCACTAGTAAATATATTAAGTTTAGTTTAAGTGTATTCACGAGCTTCTATGCAGACTATGGTCGGGAGACCTTAGTTTACTCTGGCCAATCCACAAGTAAAGCGATCCCACCATTTGTGCCAATTATCGTGGGATAAGCCTCCTAAATATGTGAAAGACTGAAGCCCATCGTAAACCAACTCATTGGGCCTTATCAGTGTGGCTTCAGCCCTGAAAAATCTACCACCTACCAGATATTTACGCTACGACAAAACTCGGAAAAGACCCTAGAGAAACCCCTCGATACCCGTCCTATTTTTGTCGATTACAAAGCTGCTTTCGACAGTCCAATAAGGAATCACCTATACTCCACCATGTATAAAATTTGGTATACCTGCAAATTTAATCCGTCTATACAGGATGACACTGAGCAACACCAGCAGCGCAGGTAAAATCGGGAAGGATTTCTGCCCCCCCCCCCCATTTATTAACAAACGAGGTTTCAGACAATGTGATTCCTTATCGTGCGACTTTTTTAACCTAACAATGGAGAAGATCATTCGACCTGCTGATCTGAGACAAAGCGGCACAATATTCTATAAGAGTGTTATGCTACTAGCGTATGCTGATGATATTGATATCATTGACCATAACACACGCGAAGTCAGTGCAGTATTCTTCAAATTAGAAAAAGAGTCGAGTCGCATGAGTCTTCCCAGTCCCAGCGTATTGTCACGCAAGTCACTGTTGACAATACCTCCTTCGAGGTTGTGAAGGACTTCGTCTACCTCGGATCCAGCTAGATATCAGTAGAGAGATAAAACGAAGGATAACTCTTGCCAACAGGTGTTAGTTTGAGCTCAGTAGGCAATTGAGAAGCAGAGCCCTCTCTCGACGAACAAAAGTCACGCTCTATAAGTCACTAATCATGCCCGTCCTGTTATATGCAGCACAAACCTGGACGTTGAGCAGCTCTGATGAAAAGACTTTGAAAGCGTTTGAAAGAAAGATCCTTCGTAAAATCTACGGACCAATCTGCGTCAATGGCGAGTACCGAATACGATGGAACGATGAGTTGTGTGAGCTATACGCCGACATCAACATAGTAAAGCGCATAAAAATCCAGCGGCTTCGCTGACTAGGTCATGTTGAGTGGATGGAAAACGACGCTCCAACAAAGAAAATATTAAATTCGGTACCCAGCGGCGGTCAACGCAGAAGAGTACGACGAGTACTGACGAAACTTTGAGCTTCCAACTGGCGCCAGCAAGCGCAAAACGGAAATGGCTGGCGCAATTTCTTACACCAGGCGAAAACCGACTTACGGTTGTAGGCGCCACCTAAGTAAGTAAGTAAGTAATATATTAAAATAATCAAGGCCACCATAGACATAATTTTCCTCTTCTCTTTATATTAACGGATGCTAGTATTTAAATTGTCATATGATTGTATAAACTTTAGAACTGAAAAGAATTATACCAAATTGTATAGTAATATTAACCATAGAATCATGTATTTATTATTGAATTGGTAAAATAAAGAATTGAATTGAATTGAATTGATTTTAAACTTTACTTCTCGGAAAGAAATGTATACATTTTAGACACTCGCCATTGACCTAATTGGTAGAGCAGCGTTAGCAATTGTTGTTGGCAGTGTTTGTATTTTTGTTTACATTTTGTCATCATAAACAGCTGAATTCTATTTCCAATGAAGATAGTGCCTATTTTTAACACTAGATTGTCAGAACGAGTCAATTTGAATCATTTACTTGAATAATTCAATTGGTATAAAAGCAAAAATTAGTCGCGCTAGCTGTCAGATCTTCTCATTGGCATTGTCAATAAAAAATAGCTGCATAAATATAAGCGGAGATATTGCGCCTTTGTTAGTGTGTGTTTTATTGCCGATCCATCTTACGATCATCGAACATAGAGTGAATATTAAGTTTTGTTTTAAACTTGGTAAAAGTTTAATAGAAACTTATTAAATGATAAAATAAGCTTATGGTGATGATTATCTATTCCGTATGGAATACGACTGGTTTAGGTGATTCAAAGAAACTCGGGAAGTCTTGTATGACGACGAACGTGTGGGTTATATAAGAGAAGCCGTGAACGAAAGGTACATCGAAAAAGTGAGTGCATTGGTCTAAAATTAAATAAAAACTTCGGTGCGATTCGAGGAAATGGAGTAAAATCTATTCGCTCCATCGATTTATCTGTTTTTGATTTCAGTATGTGTCGATAGTGTTTTCAGTCAGACATGGGTAACGCAGCAAAAAGTTCTGCGCTGATACATCAACTCAAACGCAGTTTATTGTATCAGCGAAATGCGTTAACGCAACTGCGTTATGGCGTACTTTGAAAACCTTTGATTTTCCTGTATCAAAAGGACTTTATTCAGCGCAGTGAAATATTGAGTTAGATAGTAAGTCGAGTTATAAAGTAAATTTTTTGAGTGTGATGGATTGGGTAGCGCGTTTAACGATGTGGGGAAGTAAGCTTAATTAAGCATCACTTAGACAAAACAGTAGAAATAAAATCAAATTGAATAAAGCGCAAATCTCAAATCTACTATAAATGTATAAACCCAAAATTCAAGCATGCAGTCAAACTATACTTCGTTCAAGTTAATGGATGCTCAAATCAAACAATTTCTGGTCTGCAAAATAAGTTGGAAGTTTAAAGTTAAATCGAAGTTTGCTTGATTAAAGTTTGAAATCGAACACATTCGAATAAACAAAGAAAGAGCAACAAGCAAGAAACTCAGTGTATTACTGCGCTATTGCGATACTTTTAATAAAACAAGTGTATCAGCGCAATAACGCAGTTAAGTGCTTTAACTCAATAACGCAACGCAGCGCTGCGTTACCCATGTTTATTTTCAGTAGGATTCTAAAACTAAGCGCCAAAAGTGCTGAAACGAAGGCTTCCTCCGTTGAACTAAGTTCGAAAAAAGTCTCTCTTGGAAAAGTCAAAAGTTGAGACAATAATGATATTTTTCTGCAATTCAAAGAGAATATATCGCAAAAAACTCGTTTCACCTTCTCTAACATTTAATGTTGTGTTAATGTTGGTCTAAAGGCTCGTTTTTGGCGTATGCGGCCGGAATATCGTGTAAGTGGATATTGGCGTTAATTGCACGATAACGCGTCGTCTCATAGCTCAACGTTAATCACAAATTTTTTTTGACTAAATATTACTTTTTAACCAATAATCATTCCAATAATCACCTATTCAGCAAGTTTCATTTGAATAAAAAAGAAAAGCGGTAAAAGGACATAGAGGACCTCCAGAAATCAACGATCGCCATCCTGAACATGTTTACAAAAAACGAGATAAGAAATCATTCGGTATGCTTTTAGATCGCGCAAATTTGTGTACTAAGTCGTAAGGAGATTATTTTAAAGAAAAAAAATTATTTTTGTAAAAAGAAATATTATTTTGCCTTTATTTTTAAAGTGTTGTGGAACTTTTGAAAAACTGCTTGTAAATACTATTAGAAAAACTTAAATGATTTTTCTTAAATATAGATATGGCTCGTTTTCTTCAATTAAGTAATAATTCAAAACAAAATATAAGAATTGAGTTAATGTTTCTGCGCACATTTGTCATAAAATGAGCACTACTCTGTGTAATCTAGTTAACGATATCTGCTTTCCTTTCTGCGCGAGAACAGATTTGCGATTAATTTTTCTAAGTACATTGTGTCAAAAAAGTACCAAGAATTGGTCAATAAAATACGAAATATTTCTTATTCATTCGAATTTATTGTGTCACCTTCAAATTAGGCCCCTTCAGAAATAATATACTTATGTCAACAAAAAGTCCAACTATCTAAATATTTTTAGACGCATTTCCCAGAATCGGCATTAATTCTCTCTTCCAATTTTCTTCTTAATATGTCTTCTATCGCCTGGAAATGGGTTCCTTGAAGTAGGGTTGATAAATCACTTTTCCAATTTTGTTAACGCTTGAAAAATTGTACTAAATAAAGTGGTTTTGTATCGAATGAAATATTACAAAAAAAAAACACAGTGTTGGGAATGCCAACCAAAGTGAACACTTAAAACTATGAAATAAAAGTGCTTTTTTTAATTATCAAATTAATTGTATCAACTTAGTTGTATTTCAATCATTTCCTGGTATTCCAAAAAGGATACATTAGGCTTGTGTTAACTACAGTAAGAAACAAATATGTGTGATTGAAATTTCCATAAGTATCGTGTAGAAACCGCATCAATTGTCGTTTTATATTTAGTAGTTCTGAGTTTTAGATCATCGGACATAGTTAAACCTTCATTCAAAAATTGAATTAGTGGTCGATTTTTATCATCTGCAAAATTAATTTTCTTATTATCATAGAAACATCGTTAAATTTTCGGTAAATCTTTTTCGAGTATTTTAGAACCTTTTTTTGAATAAATTATCAAATTTTTGAACAATAAAAATCTCTCCAAAATGACCCCTGGAGGGGTCATGCATATGAACCGGTCATAATATTTTTTGTCCTGCATTATTTCTTAACCCCAATCTGCCACCCTTCTTGGGATCCTCATAAAAAAATATCTATTATAGTTCATAACTCTTCCGAATTTACCTATAGAGGGATCAAATATATGAACTGGTGCTATTATTTGTAAGCTTTCAATTTGTAAGCTTTATCTGCCACCTTTCTGGAAGGTCCAATACAAAAAATACAATAACTTTCGATTATAAGTAGTTCATATCTCTCCCGAATTGACTCCTAGAGGCGTCAAATATATGAACTGGTCCTTTTACTTTCTGCCCTTCAACATTTCTCCTGAACACACATATCGCCTATCTGTCACCCTTCTGGGGACACCATGCAAAAAACACAAAAAATATTTAATGTAGATATGTCCTATTATTTTTTACCCTTCAACACTGCTTCTAAACATACCTAACCCCTATCTGCCATCCTTGTGGAGGTCCCCATACAAAAATACAAAAACTACCAATTATAGTTCACATCTCTCCCGAATTGGCACTTGGAGGGGTCAAACATATGAGCTGGTCTTATGAATTTTTGCCCTTCAACATTTCTTCTGAACGCACCGAGCCCCTATCTGACACCCTTCTCAGGGTCCTACACAAAAACCACAAAAAATGTCAATTATAGATAATATATCTCCCGAACTTACCACTAGAGGTGTCAAATATATAACCTGTTCCTAAATTTTTTACCCTTCAACTTTTCTTTTAAACACACCTAACCCTTATCCGCCACCCTTCTGTGGGTCCCCATACACAAAAACTTTCGATAATAGTTTATATCTCTCCCGAATTGACCCCTAGGTCAAAATTATTAGCTGGTGCTATAATGTTTTGCCCTTTAATATTTGAACACACCTACCCCCTATCTGCAACACTTCAGGGGGCAGCATACAAAAACACAAAAACATTGCTATGTTGCTGAATCAGAAATGCAGAGACTAGCAGTGCAATCACAACAGTGCTAACGTTAGCAGTGGTAACATTAACAGTGGTGGCGATGTAACATTGCTGACCTTAACATTGTTAATTCATAACTTTTGTCCCTATCAAAAAGTGCTCACCGTGCCTAAAGAAATTTTCACTTCAATACAAAACCACGAATTTTAGTATGGTAGTTTTCTTTTTCATCATTCCCTTAGTTTTTACATCAATCTTTTATGTTATAAGGAAATGGTTGACCAAGCTGATTTAAAACCGATTTTAATATCATTTATATAATTAAATGTGATACTCCAAAAAAAAAAAGTCACATAAAATAACGGGTTTTGCCTTGAGATGTCTCAGTTTTTAAGATATTAAACTGAAATTTCGTGATTCTTCAATCTTTTATCTCCACCTTTCATAACTTCTAGAGTATTATTAACATGGCAATACAGAACTTGATCGCGAAATTGTTTTACTTTCGGGGTCAGGTGGTCATTAAGAGGCCAACTTATTTTTATTTGATGATTTGACTAGCACCCGAAAAAACGAAAATGGCCATTTTAGCCCTTGAAAGGACTTTGACCGAGCTTCTTGGGATCAATTGTGTGACAAATGATTGAGAACTGGACCTACATGTTTTATGCCGACTCCGAACGGCTTATGTTCTCAAAAAGCTTTTCATGGCAGTTTCTCTCTTGGGTTTGCCAATGTCTACAGAGAGGTGACGGCCGAACAGAAAAATTAATTCAATTGAAAAAGCTTTCTGTGTCAGGTGGGATTCGAATCAGGTCCTCTTTTATTTCAAGCCAGATTTCATATCTGAATTTGAAATAAAAATTGATATAAAGATAAGAAGTCATAAATAAAAATTTAAAAAAAGTTATACCAAATTTCAGGTCTGAAGAGGCGGGCACTTGTATTAAAATATCAGGGGTGTTTTCAAGGAAAAGGCCATGCCTCGGTCCTACCTGTCAGGCTTGAATTCCAGCCTGATCCTCACAGCAGACGGCAGGCCGTGCAGTTTTATTTGTTTTATGTTATAATATGTTATGTTATGTTATGTTATGTTATGTTATGTTATGTTATGTTATGTTATGTTATGTTATGTTATGTTATGTTATGTTATGTTATGTTATGTTATGTTATCTTATGTTATGTTATGTTATGTTATGTTATGTTATGTTATGTTATGTTATGTTATGTTATGTTATCTTATGTTATGTTATGTTATGTTATGTTATGTTATGTTATGTTATGTTATGTTATGTTATGTTATGTTATGTTATGTTATGTTATGTTATGTTATGTTATGTTATGTTATGTTATGTTATGTTATGTTATGTTATGTTATGTTATGTTATGTTATGTTATGTTATGTTATGTTATGTTATGTTATGTTATGTTATGTTATGTTATGTTATGTTATGTTATGTTATCTTATGTTATGTTATGTTATGTTATGTTATGTTATGTTATGTTATGTTATGTTATGTTATGTTATCTTATGTTATGTTATGTTATGTTATGTTATGTTATGTTATGTTATGTTATGTTATGTTATGTTATGTTATGTTATCTTATGTTATGTTATGTTATGTTATGTTATGTTATGTTATGTTATGTTATGTTATGTTATGTTATGTTATGTTATGTTATGTTATGTTATGTTATGTTATGTTATGTTATGTTATGTTATGTTATGTTATGTTATGTTATGTTATGTTATGTTATGTTATGTTATGTTATGTTATGTTATGTTATGTTATGTTATGTTATGTTATGTTATGTTATGTTATGTTATGTTATGTTATGTTATGTTATGTTATGTTATGTTATGTTATGTTATGTTATGTTATGTTATGTTATGTTATGTTATGTTATGTTATGTTATGTTATGTTATGTTATGTTATGTTATGTTATGTTATGTTATGTTATGTTATGTTATGTTATGTTATGTTATGTTATGTTATGTTATGTTATGTTATGTTATGTTATGTTATGTTATGTTATGTTATGTTATGTTATGTTATGTTATGTTATGTTATGTTATGTTATGTTATGTTATGTTATGTTATGTTATGTTATGTTATGTTATGTTATGTTATGTTATGTTATGTTATGTTATGTTATGTTATGTTATGTTATGTTATGTTATGTTATGTTATGTTATGTTATGTTATGTTATGTTATGTTATGTTATGTTATGTTATGTTATGTTATGTTATGTTATGTTATGTTATGTTATGTTATGTTATGTTATGTTATGTTATGTTATGTTATGTTATGTTATGTTATGTTATGTTATGTTATGTTATGTTATGTTATGTTATGTTATGTTATGTTATGTTATGTTATGTTATGTTATGTTATGTTATGTTATGTTATGTTATGATGTATTTTTTTATGTTATATATATTTTTCAAAAGCAGGCGTTGTATACATACTGAAGAAAATAATTGTTTTTTTTTCAATTATCGCTCACAAAAGTAATTAATGAAAAATTTAAAATCTTCAGCAACGCTGATTTTGTTTTTGAATATCAAACATTTTAGTACAAAACAATTTTTTTAGCCTTGTACTGATCGTCTTCCAATGAGATTTCACTTTATATAATTTTACACAATATAGATTGTAACTTGACGAGTTAGAAAATGCAGTTAATCCATTTTCGTCAAAAGAGCATTTATCACTTTTGTGCCCTTAACCATAATTATATATTGTATAGCATCTTCTTTCATACCTTTTTGACGTTTAAACAAAATTGGGCTATGAAACTGATTTTCAGCGTCGCAAAACACCCTGCTACTCAGGTATTCAAATAAAAATTTTTTGAAGGTTATAATTTTTTTACGGACTCCTCTCCCCCAAACCCAAAAGCTATCCACGCCACTGGTCTCAGATTAAAGAGATAACCTTCCCACTTCTCATTATTTTAGACAATTTTGTATTATATATTCACAAAAATGCTTCTTCAAACTTTTTTTTTTTTATACTCCACCTGCAGATGTTCCTCTATCACCCACACACAAACTCACAATGGCAGAGTGCTTCGATGTCAAAACTGGCAAGCCAAACTATGATGTACTGCGGCAACATTTTTTGCTTGAAGGACGCATTGAAGATGAACCTGCGCTACGTATCATTAATGAAGGAGCCGCTATTTTGCGAAGTGAAAAAAACATGATTGACGTAGAGGCACCCATCACCGTGTGTGGTGATATACATGGACAGTTTTTTGATTTGGTCAAACTTTTCGAGGTAGGCGGACCACCGGCAACAACACGTTATCTATTCTTGGGGGACTATGTGGATCGGGGCTACTTTAGTATAGAGGTGAGTTTTACATTGAACTACGAAACTATTTTTGAAATACTCAAAAAATAAACTTATTTTCTTTCAGTGTGTTCTCTACCTGTGGTCACTGAAAATTTGCTATCCCTCGACTTTGTTCCTACTGCGTGGCAACCATGAGTGCCGCCATTTGACCGAATACTTTACCTTCAAACAAGAATGTGTGTTTAATAAATTACATGCAGCATATACGTATAAATGCATGTTTTCAAACTCTTTATAAATATTACAGGTAAAATAAAATATACAGAGCGTGTCTACGATGCCTGCATGGATGCATTTGATTGTCTGCCGCTGGCGGCGCTGCTCAACGAACAGTTTCTTTGCATTCATGGCGGTCTATCACCAGAGATCTTCACACTCGAAGATATTAAAAAGGTGTGGCAGCAAGCATATTTGATATGAGAAAAAAAAGAAATCATTTTCAATGATTTAAATTTTCTATCATACAGCTCGATAGATTTAGAGAACCTCCAGCCTATGGTCCTATGTGTGATATACTCTGGTCAGATCCATTGGAGGATTTTGGCACTGAAAAAAATGCCGATTTCTTCTCACACAATTCTGTGCGTGGTTGTTCATATTTTTTCAGGTTTGGATGCCTATTTAAAATATAAATTTTTTTAATTTTAAATATTAAATTCATAGCTATGCAGCGTGTTGTGAATTCCTGCAGAAGAATAACTTGCTATCGATTGTGCGAGCTCACGAAGCACAGGATGCTGGGTGAGTTTCTTAAAAAAAATGTATCTATTATAATATGCTTATAAGCACTTTGTTAATCTTACAGCTATCGCATGTATCGCAAAAATCAGGTGACTGGTTTTCCCTCTCTAATTACCATATTTTCTGCACCGAATTACTTGGACGTCTACAACAACAAGGTACGCTCTGTTCATCAAAACGCAATTTTTTCATTGCATTGCATTTATTTTATTATTCTCCATTATTTCAAAGGCAGCGGTGCTAAAATACGAAAATAATGTCATGAACATACGACAGTTTAACTGCTCCCCGCATCCCTATTGGCTGCCGAATTTCATGGATGTTTTTACATGGTCGTTGCCATTCGTTGGCGAGAAGGTGAGCCATTATTTTAAATGATAACTTTGAAAGTCGTGCGAAAAAACTCCCCGTCCACTCCCTACCCTTTGTATATTTAGTTTTGTGGCAAGCTATACGGATTGAAATTATAAATCAATTAAAGAAAATATATGTAATTGTAGAGCAAATTAGACTTCTAGAAAATATAGCGCAATCAAACTTTATTACATGCGAAAAAATATGTGACTGCAGTTCATATGTATTAGCGTAATAATAAAACCACACCTCTTTCAAGTAAGCTAAAATTCTTAAATTTTTAAGAACGTAAATCATTAATTAAATAAATAACGAAATCACAGATTTGCACATTTGCTTTATTTTAATGAAATATATATATATATATATATAATATATTTGTTTATATCTAAATATTTTTTTTTATTAAAATTTAACAAAATATTTATAAAAATTCTATTTTGTGTTTGTCTTTTTTTTCACTATGAATTTCTTATATAAATTAAAAGATTCGAATTATTGTATGGTTTAAATAGTGCCCTTGAGCAAAGCTTTTTTCCAGAAAATATTTTTTATTTTTGTTTTTTTTTGATATTTCGGAAATTGTGCTGTGATGTGCTCAAGTTGTGCTGCAATATTCCGTAGATATATTTTAAAAACGTTATCATTTCGAACTTTAAGAGCATACCTGCTAAAATTCATCCAGGATATACTTCTATTCGCCATTAAGAGCAGTCTTTATTCTCATTTGAACAAATATTAGAGGTGCATAATTTGTTTTATATATTTGAAAATTGTGCTATTTTATGATCACATAAGAGAACAGCAGAAAATATATGAAGATGTTAGCATGATTTATAGGCGGCATGGATTATTTTTAAGCTTACGTTATAGTTTTTAAGTTGTTAACGTATTTCGTGCTATTTTCACGACGAAAGAAGAAGTTTTGTAATCCTCCGCCCAATAAAAAACACACTACCACCCAAATTTGTAGCCAGGATTTTCCATAGGGTGACTTTAATAAAAGAAAATTATAATAAGTGGCAATAACAGAGAAGTGAACGAAAATATACGGTACGGTATTTTATAATAGTGTATCGTAAATGACATGACTCACCATTTTGTGGTGCATATACAATACACTATGATCGCATAAAAAATTAAGAAAAACACTAAGGGTATACATGTAAATGGGCAATACTCTAATAAATGGTATAAACAGTATAAGTTTATAAGCCTTATAATTGAATTGTATGGAGAAGTTTTTGCACAAACCAAATATATTTGCTCTACGATTTAGGTGAGCAATCGATCTGGCAAACTTATACCAGCAATCAGCTGATTTTATTTTGTGAAGTTTCTAATCAGAAAGCAAACAATTCGAAATGGCAGAGGTAAAAGTCCAATAACTCTAGTGAAAGTAATTCTGATATTGCATTTTGAAGACATAATCTAACAAATTTAATTTTTTCGCTCTGTGAAAGTTGTTGAGAGAATGCTGAAAGTTGTTTAATGTTTGTGAAAATTTTGCCTAAAAGCTGACATAACAGTACGTTCAAAAAGTCCATAGGATGACACATCGATGGCGTTACTAGATTTTTTCCGTATGGTTTTTATTTAGTACCAACCTTCAAACCATACGTATAAAAATTTGACAACAATCTGACGATTGATTCGTGAGTTATAGCATTTTGTGTGCAACTATTGTTATTGAAAAAAAAAAGGAAAAGTGAATTTCGAGTTTTGATAAAGCATTGATTTTTGATAAAAAAAATTCAGTGGAAACCAAACAATGGCTTGATAAACATTATCCGGACATCGAGACAAATGGTAGAAAAGTGGATTGCTGAATTTAAATGTGGTCGTACCAGCACAAATGATGCAGAGCGCAGTGGACGCCCAAATCAGACTGTTATTCCACAAAACATCAAAAAAATCCACAAATTGGTTATGAACGATCGCAAATTGAAGGTGCACGAGCTAGCTGACATTGTAAACATATCAGATGGTAGTGCTTTTACCATTTTACACGAACATTTGCGTATGCGAAAGCTCTGTGCAAAGTGGGTGCTGCGTGAGCTCACAGTCGACCAAAAACAACAAAGAATTGATGCTTCAGAGAATTATTTGGCGCTGTAAAACCGTAATAAAATCGAATTCTATCGTCGATATGTGACAATGGATGAAACATGGCTTCACTATTACACACCAGAATCCACAAGACAGTCAGCTGAGTGGACAGCAGTCGAACGAACCGAATCCAAAGCGTGCAAAGACCCAACAGTCGGCTTGTAAGGTGATGGCGTCTGTATTTTGGGATGCGAAGGGAAAAATATTCAACGACTATCTCAAAAAAGGAACCACCATCAACAGCAACTATTACTGTGCACTTTTGGATCGATTAAAGGCTGAAATCGCCAAGAAACGGCCACATTTGCAAAAGAAAAAATGTTGTTTCACCAAGACAATGCACCGTGTCACAAATCGTTGAAAACGATGGCAAAATTGAATGTATTGGGTTTCGAAATGCTTACTCACCCACCGTATTCTCCAGATTTTGCCCCCAGCGACTTTTTCCTGTTTTCAGATTTCAAGAGAATGCTTGCTGGAAAGAAATTCAAGTCCAATGATGAAGTAATCGCTGAATCTGAGGCCTATTTTGACGAGAAAGAGAAATCATACTATAAAAGTGGTATCGAAAAGTTGGAAAATCGCTATACTCGTTGTATCGCTCTCGAAGACAACTATGTTGAATAATATAATCGACTTTTATCAAAATTTTGATTTTTTCTTACTTATCCTACGGACTTATTGAATGACCTGTTATATGTGTCAAATTCACAATCGATTTAAGAGTACATGCAACCTACCTAATAAAAATTACTAATTGCCCAATATATAAATTTGACACTTTGTATGAATACCTTTACTATCATTCTGTACAGTTCGGCAGAAAAACATACAGTTGTGCTTGTAATGTTTGCGTACGACACACGGTAACTTTTAGCGTAGATTACGTTTTGTTGAAATAATGAAGCTGAACTAGCAGACTAAATAATACCATGTTAGAATGCGATAGAAGAAAAGATTTACCTTTAAACATTTACGTATGTCACAGTGAGTGTGATAGATGAGTAGCTAACTCATAAATTTATTTTAAAGGAGCGTAAAAAAATAATTAAAAAATTCTTACACACAAAAATTCTGGATTGCTTACTCAAGACCACAAAAGTAAAATTATCAACAACAATAATCAATAAAAACCTCGCTAACCATGTCACGGAAGAACAATTTTACGTTAGTATAACGATATCGTTACGATATCTAAACATAGAAATACGCGATATCGTCACGATAGTACAGGAAACAACAGCATTTCGATATCATAGCGATATCTATATTAGAAATTCCTATATATCATGATGATAGTATAATTACGATGGCATTTCGATATGATAACGATATCTTTATTACAAATTTCTTCTTTGTATCGAGGATTAATATGTTTTTGATATTGTTAACGATATGTCAATTTTTATCGATAAATGCCTGTTTTCGATATCATTACGATACCGTTTCGTGAAGCATAACGATAGAAGCTATCACCTTTGCGATATCATCTCAGTATCGAAACTATGTCGAAATTTCAATGTCATTTCGATATCTTAATTCATACGTTTTCGATATCATTTCGAAAACAGGACTAGTCAGAAAACAGGACTTTTCGATATCGTCTCGTGAATCGTTATCGTTAGAAACTATCACCTTTGCGATATCATCTCAATATAGAAACGATATCGTTTAGTTTGCTGGGAATAATATCCTCATAACAAGATGCAACAACACAAAGCATCTACCAGTGCTCTACTATGTAAAAGCATTATGCAATAATTACACACTGCTCCCAATAGTAGTACCAGCTTGACTACCAGTAGTTGGCAATGGGTCCCACCAAATGAGGTTCTACAATATCCCTGCACAAAGACCAAAAATTCACGAACGAGTTCACGTATGAGTTTTGTAACTGGCCGTGCCCAGTTTGTGCACTAAATCGTGCTTGTCTGGCGTTCCTTAAAGTTAAAGGGTCAGGATCGGAAACCCATTGACAGAAACGAGGGCTGCCTGTTATCACGAACTCCACCTACAGAGCTGGATCAAGGATTATATGCCTTACCATATACATAAAACCCTTATATAGGTCACTTTCTCGTGGATAGATAAGGTCATATTCATTATGGCAGGTTTGACTATTTCCGTGCTACCTAGTTTGATGACCAATTCCTATTCCATCGCTGGCTTATTTGCTAAAAAATTATATAACCATTTTTATCTGTTCCCGAGGGTTGTCGCCTCCTTGGTAGGCCCGTCATTTTTACGTGGGTAGAATCCTACCCACAACAACCTCCTTTGTCCTGGCTTTGGACAGGTAGGCGCATCATAGATGCTAACCTGGCGGAGTTGATTAATATAACATTCATATATATCTGTTTTGATCTTAAGTTTTAAGAGATCACTCGATATGGGGAAATCGTGGCAGCATTTTTTCACATTTTTGAGGCCACTCTTTATGGTAGGCAGTGAGTGCTCTCCATTTGTAATATTTTTGTAGTAAAATTTTTGTAATAATTGATTAATTTGCGCTCAGTTTGCCACTGATAATAATTGTTGTTTATGTTAACTTGAATGGCCAACACATTATAAACATTTAAAATGCTTTATTGGAACTGTGAAATGTTTAAAATTATGTTAAGATTTTTGGAGCCAAAAAGGGCTGTTTCAAATTCAAAAGGGCAAAAAAAAAGAGCAAAATGGCAACACTACTGACAGCAACAATTTAATTCTAAGCAAATGCAAGCAACGAAATTTTTAAACGTCGACATTTGTTTTTCTTTCTCTGCCTTATTATTCTCTGCTATCTTTGTTGCTCAAAAGCCGCTACACCTGAGATTTTATTAGTGGATTTTTGGATTTTTCAAATTTGTTGCGTTTTTTTAATGAAATAAACTATAATTGTAATGATAGATGTAACTGTTAGCTGTCGAATGCGCGGAATAATTTCCTTTATTTTTACCGCTTGTGGTTCTTGCCTCAATCACATTCGGTATCAGCTTTTTGATGGCAAGTCTGATTCCACTGCAAAGCTTCGGCAGGTCTTAATTCCGAAGCAGCATAACTGATGAACCAACTTTTAGGCACCATTATATGAGGTGGCATTCCAGATGGTTCCAATATATTTAAAAATTCAATCGCATAGTTCACAAGATGATACTTATCTGTGACTTGATTGATTTGATTTGTATCAGAGAACTGCAAAACGCACATAAAAATATTCGTTCAATCGATCAGACTTCAATCAAACTATGTGTTTCGTGTTGGTTCTGTGATTTTAATCAACGGTCGTCGTGCTTGTTCGTGGGCTCAACAGCGATTATTTTCATCAAGAATGAAACGCAAAAAGCAAAAATCAGCACGTACGAGTTTTTTCATGTGCAAACAGAGAGAGAGAGAGAGAAAGAGTGAACAAGAAGGAGAAGGGTGAAGTTTTCATTACGATTGACTGCAAACACCTAAATTTAACTATTTCTTTGATTTCTCATTTACGAAACACCGTATACACTTCAACGCCAATACTCAGACATGTGAATTCAATCCATCAATCAGCTCACACAAACGACGCCTTCAGCAGCATCATTTTATTTTATTCAACGTCAAACTTGTTCATTCAAACATGTGAGTTCGATCAGACGAACTCAAGCTCAAACTGACACAAAAGACGCGTTCGCCAGTATTGTGCTGATTTTATTCAAAGCAGAACTTTGAAGCATAAGTTGAGTTGAGTAAGAATTCCAGTGATTGATTTAATCAAGCAAGAAGTGAGTTTTGCAGTTTTGCAGATTTGTTTTTGGTTGCTTCACCAGGAAGTTGGAGTTCGATCAATTCGTCTCATAAGGTTATCGATCTTTAGTGCTTGGATTGCCCATACTCAAAGCCAATCATGATTTATGTAATTACGTGACATGCCTGGCGAAAATTTTTTGTCCTGAATCTACAAATTGCGTTCCTCAAAAATTTGATGATATTTCGCTAGTTGCGTGATTTTCTTAATATTTTGCCAAAGATGTGGCTCTTTTATGCAAGCATTGAGCTTATTATCGAATCTCAATATTTGAATGACTGGCAAACTTTGATGAAAATTGTCCCCTAGCAGTATGAGGACTTCACCCATTGAACGTTGATTTGCCCGAAAATCTCTATAATATACCATGATGCATTCATTTCAAGCCATGAATTTGCATGTTTTTAACACTGTTTAAAACACCTGTAACATCTTGAACCAATGTTGCAAGTAGGATCTTCAGCTTGACTTGTACTACAGCGCCCGCTGGTGTTCAAGATAAAGCAAAGCAAGCTACGAACGGATTTTTTAGGTAAATGGAAAGAAACCTTTTTCAGATAGAAACATAAATTTTTGCGCTTTAATTTATATTTTTGGCTTCAAGTCAATATTTGTTCGGGCAAAAAGTGGAAGTCATACTAATGGCAAAATTAGAGTGTTCTATTTAGTTTCACCATTAATATCGCGTTCAAGTTTTCCTGAAATAAATTGTTACGCGAATCACTCAAAATTAATTTTAGTGCTGAAAAAATCTATTGCAGGCACCGAATGTACAATGAAACAAAATCGGAATTAAATTGTGAATATGTTAATCCCTTTTGATCTTAATTTCTGATAGATTTTTGATTGAAAACATAACAATCAATGTTTGATTTTTATTTCTGCTCACAAAAATACCGATCAATGATTGTTTGTTATTTATAATCGAAAAAATATCGATCAATGATTGATTATTATGTTTGATCGAAAAAATAACGATTTTAATTTTTGATCGAAAAAATAATGATCAAAAATTGTTTGGTATAATTTGATATATATTATAAAATTCATAATTGGTTGGATTCCTGTTTTTATGTTTTCTATTTGTTGTTGTTTTTTTTTTATACAAACAAAATACATCATTATAATATGAGATTGATTATTTGATTATTATTGCTATTTCGCAGGTGACTGATATGCTTGTGAATATTCTGAATATATGTTCCGATGATGAGCTGCTGACAGGTCCTGACGATGAACTTGAAGAAGGTATTTAAAGTATAACAATATTTAAAATAACAATAAATTATTTCAAATTTTAAACAAATCCTGTGATAAATCAAAATCACGCTTTCATTGTTGTAGACGTGATAAATGTTCCAAATTAAACTATGAATGATGGACACTAGAAACGTTGTTTTTTCCTATTCATACTTTAAATAAACCCTAAATATTTTTTAATAGCTTTTTATATTATTTCATATAAAATATGTATATATATATATATATATATATATATATTAATAATTTCTCTGCTCTCTTTTCATGTGTCTATTTCTTTTATTTTCTATTATATAAAATTTGTACAATTTGCATGCAACCAAATCACACACAAAACAACACAAACAATTAACAATTAAACGAAAATATTTAACTCAAGAATTGCGTAAAAAAATTGTGCTACTACCCGCAAATGCCAACAGTAGCAACACAGCTAAACCAGGTGAGATTTTTTGTTCAGTGTACGCATATGCATAAGTCTGCAGCTTTGCCGCAATGCTAGTTTGCAGAAAGCTTTGTCAATAATGAGCTAGTTAAATTGACTTTAAAAAAAAAATGTGTCATAGAAATAGCTTTAAGCATGAGCAAAGCTCTTTTTCTTTTTAGCATAGAAACTTACCAAGTTGGTTCTTGTAGTCACTTATTACCTCATACAGTGAGTACTGCCATGAAATAATAGTGGAATTCAATTAACGCCGCATTTGTGGTGTAAATAGCGTATGTGCTGTAAGTTTATACAACTTACCACACATACGCAGTTTACATCACAACCCTATAGGAACAAACTAACTTGTTTTTAAAAACAACTAATTAAAAAACTAGTTTAAAATAAACCAGTATATGAACTACTTTGAATTATATTAAGGCGGCAACTACTATGATTTTGACATGTTTTAATTGCAAATTTTTATTAGATTACAAGCTTATATATATTTAACTATGTTATTTCATCAAATATTATTAACTTTAAGCCATCAGTAATACTTTTCAATTGGTTGTTTTAAAGTCATTAAAAAATAATATAAATATAACTAATTTAACAAGTAGTTGAAAATATATGCAGACGAAAGTCAATTGACTTATTTAGCGGACATCACCATACAAAATAAGTTAGTTCGTTCTATGGGAAAAAGTCAGAATTTCAACTAGTTGTGGTTGACAAAAAACTACTTTATCAACTACTTTTAAATTAGTTGATTTTCCTACAGGGAAATACGTCGTTCATTGAATACCACTAATATTTTGAAATCGTAACTTTTGCACTCTACTCGTCGGATTTTACTCGGATACCCGTCAAGTTCATTGAACTTGGAATAATGATAGCAAAAAGTTTTACGTTTATATTTTGCACGCAGTAAATGTTATTCTAAAATTCTGATAACTTTTTTTTAAATTTGATGTTTTGAGCTTCTTAAAATTTCTTAACAATTTAAGAGTTTTAGACATAGAAAACTAAGTTTTTTAAAGAGTAAATTTATTTTTTTTATTCTAAAGGGTATTTTTTAGAGGTATAGAAATTGTTTTCAAAATTAAACACAAAAAAATAATTGAAATGACGAATAATTTGGCTTTACTAGTTTGAAAATAGTATCTCATTAAGTGTTTAAAACAAATTCGGGCATATGGTCGGTCATAACGACTGCGTCTTATGGAGGCCATCCTAACGATTCAATTTTGCGCCTCTTTTTCCAGCATAGCTGGCCTTATTCGACAATTTCGTGCCGAATGGCATCTAAGTACTCAACTATAGCAGGTTTATCAGCATAGATAAGTGACTTGACGTACCCCCACAAAAGGAAGTCCAAAGAAGTCAAAATTGCATGGCCAAAGCGGCCAATTGACAGATTCATTTCTGGAGATGATTATCTCCAAATGTTTGTTCCAATAAAGTTTTGGTGCGACCCGCTGTATGGTACTTCTAGATGATTGATATGAACGTAGGTAACCAACAAATTGGGAATCTGTCATGCAAACATTACCAAACGGTGTTTTTCCTAGGATATAATGGTGCCTCGAGAGTCTAGTGGGGATTTTCCTCAATGCAGAAACGACAATTTGTTAACATACCCATTAACATACCCATTAAACCAGAAGTTTGCCTCAACGCTAAAGATGAATCAACGTTAAAAATTCAATTCAATTTCCAATTAATTTTCAACCCATTCATCGAACTTACGACGCAAACTATTCATCGACTTACGACGACTAGGTCATGATCTTTCCTCAAAATCTTCCACGTAGTGGATGAACAGAGACCAAGTTGCTAAGAACGGTTTGGGGTCCACCCTTCTTCTTCTTCTTCGTCGTGGGTCTGCCTCTTCTTACGCATGATATGGGTTTAAGTTCGATAAATATTATCCATAAAATTTAACGTACACTCAAAGCAATAACCTTGGCAGAAACTTTTGTTGATTCTATACTGACAAAAATTTTATCAACTCAACCTAGGAATTTTTCGATACGAACAATGTTTTTCATATTGACGAATGCCTAGGTTGAGTTGATAAACTTTTTGTCTGTATAGAGCAGTGGTGATCACAACATGTTTTCCCATAACACGCGGGCGTCGTATGTTTTTGTGCTTTTGTGCACGAAGTAGCCATCGTCTCACTGTGTTCGTACACTGCGTAACTGTCTGACTAGAATCATAGCGTTGTCGTGTCGGCAGGTAGAGCGCTGGCAGAAACAATGGAAACCTTATGGGAGACAATTGTGGCAGAAAACGACAACAAAAACGTCAATATAGACAAATTTTTAATTAAATTTTTCATTGTCGTTTATTTAAAAGCACTCTCTCACTGCTCTCTAAAAAAGTTGCCGTATTTTTCCGTAGAAATATGCATGAAATTCCCTACATTTCGTTGGAAGCTTACTACATAGAGGAGTAGAATCGATGTTAAAGCAGTAGATCTACTTGATTCAGAGCATGACGAGAACACTGATGCAAGTCAATTTGACAACAATGCCAAAGCCATAATTCTGGGCGAACTCTTAGCGATTTTCTCTTGCCAACACGACAACGATATGATTCTGTTCAAGGTTCATTAATATAGGTTAAGTCACTTGAGAGAAAAGCACTCTTTTTCCGCCTTTGCTCGAACTGTCAAAATAGCTGTTAGCTAAAAATTGTACAGATTCAGGTTTTTTTTCTTGATTTCCTTTTATCCATTCTGACAGTTCGACCGAGCTTCTCTCAAGTGACTTAACCTATATTAATGAACCTTGATTCTGTTCAGACAGAAAAAGTTTGTTTCTTCTGCTGTGCTTTGAATCTCAAGTCAGTATGCTTTGAGCGTTCATGCGATAGGGGTGTTGGTCGCTGTGTTATTTATAAACTAAATATTTTGCAATATTTAAGGAAAGTTGGTGTGTACAATTTTTATTTTCGGAAAGTTTTTATTGTGAACCACAAACCAACGAACTTGAGAACCTCCTCCTTTTTGAAGCCGTTTATAAAAGAAAAAAATGTACTTATCACTTCTACCTTTTCTTTTGATTTTTTTCTATTTCAAAGGAGCGAAAAGCAAACCCAAAAATAAAAAAAAAACTCTTTATATTAAAAATACAACACTCGACAATCTTTCCTTGCACCAAATGTTGTGAGAGCTTTTAACAACTTCTTGTTTCAGTGTAAAGCTGTGCACTCGGAAAGCTCTCTTTGTTGTTGTTTGAACCGTGCGTTGATCACCACTGGTATAGAGTCAACAAAAGTTACTGTCAAGGTTTTCTTTCTTTGGGTGTACACATAAATTGATCCATAGTATTACGTTTATGCAGCTCAGGTTAATGAGTACGTGCACCGCCCCTTTTTTTCTAAGCGCAAATTAAGAAAAAACAATTTCCACCATTTCTATACGTTATGCGCGTTATACTTTTTTTATATTTTGAGTAAGATTGGATGTCGGATTTATATTTTCTAAAATTGTAACATATTGAACAATTTTGACAAATTATCGTATCATTGGGTTCAAGTTAGAAAATCATAACAAAATCTACATATCGAATCATTTGAGAATGACAGCTACCATATACGATACATAGCTCATTCACTTAAAAAGCGAACATTTTGCACGTATGAAAGCAATAACAAGTTGTCATCGTTCAAAATGAAGGTGAGTGAGGCAAGTCAACTGGAAAAGGCAGCTCTAATACACGTCGAAAACTTATTCTTATCGATATCGATTGCAACAGCTTTACTTATTCAGCTCTTTAAAATTTACTTATAAAAAAATGAAGTGTCAATTTAAGCTTATAGATATGCAAAACTAAAGCATGGCCAGCTTTTTTCCTTAATTTTTTTCTTGTTATTATATTCTTTTAAAATTCGAACTTAACATCCGTTCATTTTGTATAGCCTCAACAATGTCGGCACTACGCAAAGAAATCATCAAAAATAAGATACGAGCTATTGGAAAGATGTCACGCGTTTTCGCTGTACTAAGGTATCGTTCTTTTGCTAAAAAGTAATAATTTCGAACAGAACTTGAAAAATATAATCCCGAACTATAGAGAAGAATCCGAGTCTGTGCTACAGCTCAAGGGTCTCACGCCTACTGGAGCTCTTCCTCTTGGTGCTCTATCAGGTGGTCGAGATTCACTACAAACCGGTTAGTTATAAACAATCATTATTATTTTTATAGTCACTAAACAAAATTTGTTTCTTGCCATATTTTTCATATATTTCTGGTAACAGCTTTGGAGGGCCTAGGTGGCACGCCCATTATAAAGTCATTTGCCGAAGCTAAGGGTCTGGATGCTGTTAATGAGCGTATGCCACCACGACGACCACTTGCAGTAAGCAACAACAACAACAGCACAAGCAATCACAATAACAATAACAATAACAACACCACCAGTGAGAACAAAAACGGCACAACCAACAACAGCAGCAACAACAACAACGTGACCAACACCAGCACTGTTAAGAAACTGGTCAAAACGACTAGCCTCACGAGCACAACTACCAGACGTTCAAGTGGCACTAAATATACGTAGTTCTGATATCCAGGCTTATGAAGACTATGCAGGACATCAGGATATAAAACTTAGCTCAAAACAATTAACGGGTTATAGTTTCTTTTCTTACTACTAGTTAGACAAAATTCAAAATATTTTATTTGTAAAGCAATTTCAAAGGTTCTATAAATATTTGATCAACTGTACTGTAGCTTTAATTGAAATAATCATCAACCAAATCTAGTCAAAGTTTTGTATTTTTTTATTTTGAATAGTATTTTTATTTTTATCATTATGTGCTTTAAAATCTTACTATAAATAAAACGTTAAATACTTTTTTTGCCAAATTTTTTTTATTTACAATGTCACGAAAATGTCTGCATTTTTTAAAATGTCAAGATAAGTTTTTATTAAATGTTCCTGCTCACGTCGTGTTGTTTACCTTTTTCCCCGCCACTTTTAAGATACATAAATCTTAAATCTCCGCAGTTTGGGTAGTTTTATCATAAATCAACAGAGATAGTTGTGATAATTAGTAGTATTCCACTAGTTATAACAGAAATTAGCAATAAAATTGTCATTAACGTGTTATAAGGTGCATAAAATTATATAACTGACAATATAAAATAAAATATTTTACAATTAAGTCTTACGTCAAAGCAACTTACATTTCGCACATAGCATCTGATTGTTAGTCAGTAGATTTTATAAGGAACATTTTGTTTAACAAATGAGTGGAAAAGCTCTTGACTACATCAGTAAACTGTTATGTAACTTAATAAGAAAAGCAGAGCAACGAAAAGTTATTGATTTAAGTTGCTAAGTTGCTAAGTTAAGTAAGATCTGTTCCATTTATTAATATATGTAAAGCCACCCATAATGTACTTATTTCAACTTAAGATACACTTATGCTATTTTTGCAACATTAAACCTTTACCCACATTCATGACCCGTTAATCCAGTTTCTCAAAAGGGAAGGAAAAAATCTCTTCTCTCAGTTTATCTGTTTTTTTGCGTACTTAATAACTACTTAACTTCCGTTAAATTTAAATTCTTTTTTTCTCCGCTTTTCTTCAAATATATACGCAATACAGCTCTATTATTTATCACCACTCAATTATGGCATACAACTGCCATTGTTGTGTCAATTTTAACAAGCTCATAACAACAACAGTACACTGAGGGAAATATGTGTTAAAATAAAATGAAATTGTGTTCAAATTAAACGAATATGTTTTTGAAATAAAGCTTTAAACAATTGCACTTAAGCTAAACACAAATGGTTGTAAAGTAAAATTTTAAACAAAAGCTTTTGTTTTCAAAACAATGTTTTTAAATATGCTTTTAATGTAAACATTTTCAGTTTAAAAATATTTATTTAAAAATAAAATAAAAAACAAAAGTTTTTGCATTGAAAACAAATATTTAAAATCCCAATTTTTTTCGATGCCATTTTTTAATTTTTTCGCGTTTTTGACATCAGATTCGAGCATTTTTCAAAAAAAATTATTGAAATCCATTGCAAACTGACTGAAATATTTGCCTTCAAAGCTAAAAGTGTGAATTTCAAGTCGTTTTTCTCTCATTCTCAGCTTATAATTAATACTAAAAAGATCTGGTACTAAAATTTTTCACAGTTTTCAAACTACATACATGATTTTGGTATCAAATTGAAGGAAATTTAAAAGCGTTTATTGATTTTGTTCTCGTTTAACCGAAGTGCAATTTAATCCATTAGGGCCGAAAGAAAACCATAAAAAACAGACATTTTTAGACTTGAAGCAACATTTTGGTGAAAACTATGTATGCCATTGAGCAGAAATTAGTTATTATTGCATGCTAATTTTACTTTTTTTAAAAAACTGGCACTAAAACTTTTGAAATATTATGCAGTATTTAATGAAAATTCGAGACGCATATGTTTCCATATAGTAACATTGGTTGTTAATGGGTTAAAATAAAGTATCCTATTGCACTCTCTGCTGACCTATAAATATGTGTACAAAATTTTATAAAAATCTGAGTTGTCGTTTAAACGTGATGAGTGAACATAAAAAGTGGCTACAGATTTATTAATAGTATAGATTTTTTGTTTAATTTTAAGGTATGTTTTTTTTTCTCAGTGTAGCAACAACAACAACAAAACAACAGTGACAACAACAACAATAATTATATGCACTGTTGCCATCAGCTCAACTTAACTTTTGTAATCAGCTCATCGGATTATCGTTGGATTCTCAGAACAACGATAGCAAAAATTTAGGCAATTAAAAATTTACTATGTGTAGGATTTCGAGGCATAAATTTCTGATTTTTTTTTTTTTTCATTTTTCATATTTTAAAATATCTTGTGTTAAAATGTACTGATTTGGCGAAGTGAGCCAATTAAATTAAGAACAATGAAATTGACAATTGAACTACAAATTTCTGGACAATCTTTGTCCTTAAGATAGGTGGGGGGGGACTGCCGACCGAAGTGTAAGCCTAAAGCTATAGAATAGCATTACATCTTACAGCGCTGTTTTTTCAAGCACATGCAACTTTTTTGGTCACTATTTGTGGTGTACCTATAGCCTTTAATATTCATCATACAAAGACAAAATATGTGCCAAAATATCAATTACATGGCGAATGAAACGAATACTAGTAGTACTGAGATTTCGGTCATTGAACATTGTTAAACCTAATGCTTTATTCAAAAATTTAATTAGTGGTCGATTTTTAGTATCTGCAGAGTTAATACTGAAGCTTCCATTGCTCCTTTCAAGCTTCTGAACGCACCTAACACTTATCTGCCACCCTTCTGGGGATCCCCATTCAAAAAACACAGAAAATGTCAATAATAGTTCATATTTCTTCCGAATTGAACCTAGAGAGATCAAATAAATAAGCTGGTCCTTTTACTTTTTGTCCTTCAACTTCCCTTCTGGAACCCTTCTGGGGTCACTATTCAAAAAACTCAAAAACTGTCAATTATGGTTTATTGATTTTCTACCGTATTGATAATAGTTTATGTCTCTCCCGAATTTTGAGTGTTAATATATATAAGCTGGTCCTATTGGCTGGATCACAACATTTCTTTTGAACGCACCAACCTCCTATCTGCCACTCTTGCCCCATACAAAAATCATAAAAAGTTACTGTTTTCCGCTTGCCTAGTCGCTGTATCATAAATACAGACATTAACAGTACAAGCCCTAACAGTGCTAACGTTAACAGTGATGACATTAACAGCTGTAAAGATATAATATTACTGACATTAACACTGCTGACTCCAATTCATAACTTTTACCCCTACCAAAAACAGCTCAATGCGCCTAAAGAAGTTTTCACTTCATAAATTATGCATAAATAATTTTTAAGAGTTCTTCTATATTTTTAAAACCGACTGGAGTTTCTTTTTCCATAAAATTTTGAATCCAATGGCTTAAAACAGTTCGCGAGGCGCCTAATAGCTCGCGACCGTATTTTTAGGCGCCCGCAAACAAAATGATGTGATGATGATACACAGAATAATACAATCGGCGATTTGTACAAGCATGCTTATAACATGTTCAAACCGACTTAGCTGAACATGTTCAACAAAAAAAGAGCATTTCATTTAACACGGTCGTTCACACTGCCTGTACGGCCTGTACTAGTTTCAAATTGACAGTAACAGCAGCTTTGTATCTGCAGAGCTATTTCTTTGCAGATGCTACCATTCTTTTCTGTGCTACTCATGTCGTCAATAAATCCTTCAAATACTCACACAATTGTGTGACATTAAAAATGTCAACTCTAAAGCTTTCTTTAGATTCAACAAAAGTGCTTTTCTGACGTTAGTAATGTCAAATTTATAAACTTTTTCAGATTTGTGTATGTGTTTAATAAAAAAAAAAATATTTTTATAAGGAACGGTGGCAGCAAAGTATGATCACGGTTTCAAAGTAGCTCTTAATACAAATTCCCTATCTTATCCCTACCAAAAACAGCTCAATGCGCCTTAAGAAGTTTTCACTTGATAAATCATGCATAAATATTTTTTTAAGAGTTCTTCTATATTTTGGGAACCGACTGGAATTTGTTTTTTTTCCATAAAATTTGAATCCAATGGCTTAACCCAGTTCGCGGGGCCATTAATAGCTCGCGACCGTTTTTTTAGGCGTCCGCAAACAAAATGATGTGATGATACACAGAATAATACAATCGGCGATTTGTTCAAGCATGCTTATAACATGTTCAAACCGACTTAGCTGAACATGTTCAACAAAAAAAGAGCATTTCATTTAACACGGTCGTTCACACTGCCTGTACGGCCTGTACTAGTTTCAAATTGACAGTAACAGCAGCTTTGTATCTGCAGAGCTATTTCTTTGCAGATGCTACCATTCTTTTCTGTGCTACTCATGTCGTCAATAAATCCTTCAAATACTCACACAATTGTGTGACATTAAAAATGTCAACTCTAAAGCTTTCTTTAGATTCAACAAAAGTGCTTTTCTGACGTTAGTAATGTCAAATTTATAAACTTTTTCAGATTTGTGTATGTGTTTAATAAAAAAAAAAATATTTTTATAAGGAACGGTGGCAGCAAAGTATGATCACGGTTTCAAAGTAGCTCTTAATACAAATTCGGTTGGACACTACTAGCTTAACCAATACTCTTTTTTTTTTTAAATCGATGCTACAAATTTCACTAAATTCTTTCCCATTTATAAGTTTTGGTAAAGTAGTAAACTAAAGTTTTTCTAAAAAATAATTAATTTTTTATCTTTTACGATAGTTCTATAAATTTTGTTTTTTTTTTTTTAATTTTTTCTGAAATCCTAACATTTTGACAAAATTATGCTAAAATATTGGATCATCGGATCATTCAAGTCAAGAAATCATAACAAATGCAATATATCGGAGCATTTGGCAACACTGATTGCATTGATTAAATGTTCGATATACACACAGCAACTATTTCGACAACTAATTGACAACTAATTGTGCGATTCTCAGATTTGTCGAGTGTTAACTGCAGTCCATTATATCACAGGTTCATTCATAAAGCAGTCCATTTATCACAGGTTCTCGAATATAAACAAAAACAACAATAAAAAATAGACAATGTTTTAGATATCAAGTCATTAAAGTGTAATCAACGCGTTGATTTTTTTCGAAACGGTTGACTGAATTGGACTGAGTTGAGATCGACTTGAGACAATTTTTTAAAGAACTTGATAAAATAAAACATTTTTCTGCACTTAGCTTAATAAATTTACATAACTTTTTATTTTTCTATACTAATACACACACACACACACACACACTAATCAATACAACATGTAATACTTAAGAAATATAAAAAATACTTAATCAGATACTTAAACACTTGGACAGATTCTTGAAACAACTCCAATGCAGCTGCCTTTCAGATAATAAAAATGTCGATAATTAAACAGAAAATGGCTTCTATTTTTAATTCACACTTGAACTGAATTTTAAAGCAATAGGCCCTGAGATAATGACAATTAACACAAGCAACAATTGTTTAAATAATATGCCGGTATTTTTTAAATAGCAGTGAACATAATTTTTATATTACACAGTTCAGCTCAAAACAAAAATTACAGACTTCAATTCTGGTAGATTAGAGAAAAAACCCATTACACATGTATTGACATATCAGCAAATATTTGCCGAACAAGTCAATTTTTATAGATTTTTTTTTTTAGACTCAGGGGATGTCCCCATTAAGTGCGAAAACATTGTGTTGATTAGGAAATTGGGTAATAGTTGGAGAGTGGAAAAATAGAGCAGTGTCGGTTAAGATTTGTTTTGAACTTAAACAGCTCGAAACTGCCGTTGAACACGCTCGCATGGAGATTAGTTCACAATTATACTGTGCGGCTAAAAAACTAATTATATTCGTAATGAGAAGTTCTATTGGGCATCGAGGTAATGGTATAGGGATGGGCTTGAATACCTGCCTGAATAGAGCTTAGAAATACACGAGCTAATGGCGTCAGACCTTGAACCTCCCGTGAACACTTTCCTTCGTAGTGCCTATACAGAAAGCTTAGGCCCCCAACATTGCATCGATGCTCAAGAGAGTTGAGAGATGATGAAATGTTTCATTTCCTATCAAATATATCCAAAGAATCTCCAAATATGATCTCGAAGCTGGTCCATGTTCGACCTTATGTATGTATGAGGTATAGATCATGCGAAGATCAGATGGGTGAAGTATTTCTTGTACCGTTTAAAAAAACCTAGGCACTTGGCCCTGCTTTTGATACATCGAAAATATGATCAATCAAACGAAGGTCAGATTGGATTAATATGACCAGAACGTCAAGAGTATCTGACTACACAAGATGTAAGCTCCGCCACCTTAGCATCAATAGGATACTGTCTGGCTGCTAACAGCCAGAAAAAAAGGAGCATTTTTGCAGTATAAGATGCTTTAAGACGAATCATGGTTGCCAACACGAACTAGTCTTGTCTTATCTGTGTAACGAAGGGCCTACCTTGGAGCCCGGCGTTGGCGGCCATTACTTGCAGCAGATATGGAAAGTAGGTATCAGAGTTGCACCAGAACGTACTTTTGTACCATTTTTGGTACGTTTTTATTTTTTGAGGACGTTTTTATTTGTTTGGAAACGATGCACTATTGGGCGGCTTGTATGGGACGCTTGGCCAAAACTCCAATTCTTGTTGAAACTTCACCTAAATTAGTACACGGGTACTTTATCGCCTTGTTAGAATTATGGGCTTGTTAAAAACTAAATTTAACAGATGAGCGTGGCACCTCCCATACAATCAAAATTAAAATATTGGCATATTCTAATAACTACTAAGGATCAAGCGACAAAATTTCATAATTAGCTTTAGATTATTTATGGAAAAAAGCAGGGTAAATTTGACAATGATTGGACAAGAGGGCGTGGCACCTTCCATGCAATCAAATTTTAATAACTACTGAGAATAAAACGACGAAATTTCATATATTGCTTTAGATTACACAAGGCAACACTGATTCTGCGGCATGAAGTTTGGTAGTCAATTTTGGTACATATGTTGATGAAGATCTTAGCCTATAACTTATATTATTTTAATTGACTGTGATTCTCGAGATAAGCCGTTATTTTAAAAATTAAGCAGATTTCACCACATTTTTTGGAATAACTCAAGAAAAAAAATTCGCAACAAAATCACCTGTAAGTAACGTCTACATTGGTTTTATGAAGCTCAATAGTTTTGGAAATATTCAGAAAGTTCTTGAAACTGTTTTGTTGTTTTAAAAGCTCATAAAAAATCATACAAGTTAAAATAGGTATTTTTTTGATCTTTAGTGATAAACACAAATATATGTCAAATACAAGAAGCTATATTCCATTAAAATTGATTGACAAGTTTTGGTGATGGTATCTCATTTTGATAAAAATTTCTAAATGAATATCAATAACATAGAGAATAATAAAATTACATAATTATAAACCACGAGTTAAGAAAATCGTTTTGTATGAGATTTACTTTGGTTTTTTTGTTTGTGAAAGTTTCTTTGCAAATTGCAGCAGTAGTCTGCCATCATATGGCTATCCCACCGGCCTTGATATCTTTCTTCCATTATCTTATTGTCCTGGTGAAATCGGTCGCCTTTAACAAAGTTGTAAGAGTTAATTTGAACTTTTTATCTTTTTTTTCGGTGATGTTGAAGAACCTCATCTGGTGGAATACTTACCGGGGTAACTATCATAGGCGACCCTTTTGGGGAGTCTCGTGCTGGTTGTGGTATGTGTCCATTAGACCAAGTCCCCTCCCCCACCTTGAAAAACACGAAGGTTGCAAATGAAGTAATAAGAATCCTTCAAAGTCCAAGAATTGTCAAAAATGTCCCGGTTCTGTTCGAAAATCCGATTTACGGAGAGTAATTTTAGATAAAATGTATATCAATTTTTCTATTGCATTTCAAATAAACAAAAAAAAAAAAACAAAAGTATCTATTTTTAAATATTTAAAAAACAATTTAAATACATTTTATCTAAAACTACTCTCCGAAAACCGTATTTACGAACAGAACCGGTTAATTTTTGACAATTCTTGGACTTTCAAGGGTTTTAATTACTACATTTGGAACCATGGTGTTTTTCAAGGGGGAGCACGGAGGATCCATATACTTTAACAAAATACATATAAATGTGACTTGCTCTAGTGTATATCGCTTGTGCAGGTCTAGAGTGGCCGGCGGGTCTAGTCTCGCTTAGTACAACCGGGCTGATCTATGGGAATCCACACAGCCTATGCCCGTGGGCATTTGAGCTTTTGTGCTTAAAAGCTTTCTGTATAGATATTAACTCACGGACGAGCACTGAACTGCGTCGGTATCTATTGAAATTTCATGCAGAACGGACCTGCGGCACATGCATGCTTGTTAGATTGTTGTTTTTGCTGCACATACACAACTTATGCTATTTCTATGCTAAATATAACTAAAATTTTACCATTTATCTTTGAACGTTGAATATTTAAGGCAGCAGGTATACCCCAAAGTGCCTCCCAAAAACGTGAGCATATGCTCGAAAATATTTGTGAAAATGACCCCTATACAAACCGCGCTGTAAGACGTAAATATACGTCAAAAACCCTGATGACTAAAAACCAAAAAGAAAGTCGAAAAAAACTTACTTTCTATTCCCTCTCTAGCCGATCATCCTCTCTTAAGACTTCAAACCTTTATTCAATACATAATAATATTTTCACTTCTAAATAAAAATTGCTTTTTAAAATTTCTTTAGAAAATTATGAAATTGACCTTTGCTATTTTAAAAGTTTTCTTCTTTTTTGTAACAGCACATAAAACAGTAAATCGCAAATTTTTCAAAATATTTTCCCTCACATGCCTCCCATAGATTTGTAATACACCAGATAAAAATTTTATCCGGCGCCACTGAAGTCAAGCATGAGCGCATTTATGAGAATAATCAAACAAATGCCCCATCGCCTTGCATAAAAGCTGAACTGAGACTCAAGTAGTATTATTTTCAGTTCAAAGCTTTTTAATGAGCTTTTATGCATAAACAAAGTAGGTATTAGGTATCTGCACGAATACATCCGAACGCCTCTTCAAAACATTTGCTTGAAACATGTATACTTACACTCTATCATTGTCAACAACCAACTACGAGTGAGTACACCACAAAACAAAAGTAAAACATTCAAGTACTGAACGCAAAACCAAAGTGTTTTCGATATGAAATTTCCTCGCGTACTTGTGCTCGTTTACCAAGTACATGTATGTATATAAGTTGGATTAAATAAAAGAATGTGAAAATAATTATAATAAATTATAATTATAATATAATAAAATAAACTTAAAATAATGTAGACTTTTGTAGACATGATTTTTTTAATATGATCTTCATATATATTTCGAGCGGTACAGCAAAGTTTACTTGGTGTACTTGCTACGTTTTGTAAAGGCAATAAAGTAGTCTGCAGAAAAATAGCTATGCAACTAAACCAAAGTTGTGTACACACTCTGTTAAGATTCAACCGGATGTTGTACAGTACTTACTTCAGCCTGTGTTTGATTTGAAAGTACTGTACACAAGTTTGAAAGATACTATAAAATGTGGTACAGTACGAAAGTGTACACTTTGCTGCAGTCAAAACAAATCTATTCATGCAGATGTCTAGTAGGTATGCTTGTATAGAGTTTGGTGACCACTGGTTTATATACAAGAGATTGGATATTCAGCAAAATTTATTTAATTCTTAAGAGATTCTAAGCAATATAGTTGTTTTATTGATGGGAATCATTTAAATTTTTCTAACGTGCCGCCATAAGCTAGATTTGGGAATCCCAAAATAAATGGCCATTTTTCTTAGTGGTTTTTTATTAATTATCACCGCTTTGATTGCTTCAAGCGCAATTTAATAATAATTGATTCAATGCTTGAACACATTATGTTTGTTGGGGGACATTTTATCGGAAAAAAAAATTTTTAATTTATATGTAGAATTATAATTTATATGTAATTAACATAAAATAATATAAAAAGAAATTTTTATTGAAAACACTGCAAAATAAATAAAAAAAAAAAAGCAACTGTGGATATTTAAAAGAAAATATCTTCTAAAATGTCATGTATAACCATGCATTAACAAAAAAATATGCACAGAAAATGTTTTTATCGATGAAAAACATAACTAGGAAAAGTGTCCCATTCATGACTAAAACTGTCCCATTCATGACAAAATTACGTAATTTTTTCGTATTTTTAAATATTTTTTTTTTTAGTTGCGCTTATTTTGAAAATCATCTTGTATGCAAAAAATACAATCACTTTTAGGTGTAATGTCCGATTATGCTTTAATTTTTTGTGATACAAAAAAATTTTAATATTTAACAAGCATTTTATGCATGATTTTCTCATACAAAAATGTGAATTTTTCTTCCTAGATTTTGCAATTTTGTGACTTTATTAAAGAAGTGACAAAATCTAAAATCCAGATACTCGCTTCATTCGCCATGTAACTGATATTGTGGCATATATTATATCTATGCACGATGAATATTAAAAGCTGTAGGTATACCCCAAAAAGTGAACAGAAAACCGTTACATGTGCTTGAAAAAATTTGAGAAAAAGACCTTCACACAAGTTTACGCCGAAAAAAATGTCGCTCTCAATACAACTAAAATGCAACCAACTCATATTTAGTTTCCGAATTTGTAAATTATTTTTAACCACTGTAGTATCAACGATGAATGCTTAAAGCGGCAATTGCGTGATTTCAAGGTCGTTGGTAGAAATATGGCTAGTAGACTTAAACTATAAAAAGGTAGAATTGGAGCAAATCAAGACAAAAAAAAGGCCTTAAAACTATTATAAAAGCTACAAAATTTATAAAAATTAAACAATTTTAGCTCAAATTAGTAAGCTGTTTAAATTAAACATAAAGTTACTATCACGTAGAGTCAATAAACAATAAAGAAGTTTGTGTCATAAAATATTAAGTGACAGATTATTATTCTTTATGACTATGTTTTTGAATTATTATTTTGGAAGATTTATTTTTGGCAAATAATGGCAGTTTGAGTTCTAAATGCTTTTTTTCTTTCCTTTTTTTTTTTATATTTTAAGATACACAAATGACGCTCATTAATCTTAATTGTGTTTTTCTCAAAAATAAATAAAAAATTGCATTATAATCTAAGAGTAAGTTTTAATTTATTATCTTCAATTAATGTAAAGATTTAGAGCTTATAAAATCACAACACGTGAAAAAGTTCTACGAACGTTGGGTGTGCATTCCAAGTTCTGCACGTTTGAACAACTATCCACAGGTTGAACACGTGATAGTCAACTAACCCACAAGTGAAGTGTTTCAACTGATAACCAAAGCGTTAAAACTTAATTTCAATCATAAAAGTTTACTATTATTCTATAAAGTTAATTAAATATTGTTTTTGGACTCCATTCGGGTTTGTATATTATTGAACAGTTCACACTTGAGCTGTGTTTAATCACGTTTATTATTGTAATTATTATAACTATTTGTAGAAAATCTACAAGCAGCAAAATTTGCACAACCATTAATTATTGAGCAACTGCTTTTCAATCTAATACAAACAACGGTTCACCCCCGTGAGACCTGCTTATCTGTAAAAACTATCATCATTATCGTCATCGCCAACGCCATCACTAATAGACAGACCTGTTGCAGGTTATTGGCGTTTCGTCTGTGTCAGCCGCAATTGTATCGGTATATGTGTCTTAATCCGTAACAGTAAGAATCTGTTTGCTAATTTTAAATATTTTTTTTTTATCGTTTTTCCTACATTTTATAAATTTTTATTACTATTTGTTGTTGGTTTTTTTGCCAACCCATAATGTTTTCTTTCACGAGCGTTCATAAAAGTGACGATCGTGCCATTTCGTAGTTAATCGTTAATATAACGGAGCCGGGAGTTATGACCAGGTTGTAGTCGCTTCAAAACGCTTGAGTCGCATTCTACAAAATTTTTTTGATACAGCGGCTGAGTTGCTCGCCGTTTGCAACCTGCTAAATACTGTGTTAAGATCAAAATTTAAATATTTTTATATTAATTGAACTTGAAAGTCGTTCAAGTCGAAAGTTTGTGCAGCTTAAAGCTTAAAACTGCTTAATTGTGTTTTAATTAAACAAAAATATAAAATAAACTGCAGCGAAATGTTGAGCTATAAATTTATGCTTATTTGTGTATTATTTGCGGGTGCATCGCATGTTTTTGCCGCCACTATAGTTCCGCCGCCACTGATACAAACTTTGAATGCCACCAATTTAGGTCCTGAGTTTGTGTCCGTCAATTCTGAGGAAGCAAAAACAAAAACTGACAATCCGGCCAATGCAGCGAAGCCGAATTCAGACAACGAAGATATAGAAGGTGAGGAAATTATTTTTTTTTTGCAACATAAATGTGAAGTTGGACATTTTACAAAGATTGTTCCAATGTAATTATAAAAAAAAAAAACATTTTTGTATTTAAATCTTTTATAGAAGTTCACTATATTTTTAACTTGATTGGCATTTTGTGTTTTAAAACGTTTTAAAATGAGTTTAAATTTTTGAGTAATGCATCTTATTAGTGTGAAAATAGCGAATCTGCGACTGTAATTATAAATGCTAACATTCTTCACATAATTTGCATTGTTTTTTCAAGTGAAATATATCTTCGTTGTTTTCCAGTTTTTGCATTTGTAGCTGTTAACAAGTTATAATTAACGACAAACCAATTCTATGCACATCAAAAAAATTAATTTAAGTTGCAAAGCTAAAATCTTACAAGATGAAATTTTTCAATTTTCAGAAAAAAAAAAATTTAAAATAAGAAGTAGAAGTGGCTTGAGAATAAAAGCTTGCAAATTGAAAGAAAATTCTCTTTTAACTAAGAAAAATTGTATTTTAAGTTTTGTTACTTTTACTTTTAATTTGCAATTTACTAATGCTCGAAAAATTTTAACCAAACTTTTAATAATAAAAATTCTTTATTTTAACAATTTAATTAAAGTAGAGGCAGTCAATGAGCTGGAAGATAACTGTGATCAATTCAAAAGATTGACATGTCATTTGAAAGTTAATTGAATTGCCTTTAACGATATTCTTTATAAATATTTTGCAAGAATATTTTGAATTTCATAAGCAATTTTATATCATATTTAAATTTTTTCATTGAAAGAACCGTTTTTTCTTCACCAGCTAGAAATTCTATTTATTCATATACCAACTTGTTCAAAAAAAAAGATTCATTCACACTGTGAACCGGACTTAACTGTCCGATTCAAAAATTTTAGTAGTAGTGTAAATTTTAGTAGGTTGCCACATGTGTCTATGACAAGTTTGCCAAATATCAGCGTCTTTCGTTGACATATGGTAAAGTGACAGTGTTTTGTTTACAACTTTTTTCGTGTCTTCGATTTTTACGATGGAAGAAAAATTTGAGCAACGAGTTTGTATCAAATTTTGTGTAAAAAATGATTTCAATTGTTACGGTGACTCTGCTTAATTTGTGAGTGGCCAAGACGAATTAGAAGAAGACCCTCGTACCGGGCGGCCATCGTGTTTGACTACCGAAGAAAACGTTGAAAAAATCAAAGAAATGTTAATCAAAAATCGAAAATTGACGACTAGAGAGATAGCAGAGGGCGTCGGCATTTCAATTGAGTCCGTTCAGAGCATTTTGAAGAATTAATTGGGCTTGAGACGTGTCGCTGCGAAGTTGGTACCGAAAGAACTCAATTTCATGCAAAAAAGAGACCGAGTTGCTATCGCGAAAGACATGCTGGAAATGGTCGAAATCGTCGAATCATTCATCGAATTCTTCATTACTGGTGATGAGACATGGGTATGCGAGTATGACCAAGTATGACACGCAAACCAGGCATCAGACGAGTGAATGGCGGTCGCCAGACGAACCGAGACCGAAGAAACCACGTCGTTTTCAGTCAAAAAAGAAGGCGATTCTCACTGATTTCATGAACTACAATGGTGTAGTTCACCATGATGGTCAAACGGTCAATAAACAGTATTATTTGGGCGTTATGAGATGTTTACGTGAAGCAATTCGTCAAAAAAGACCGCATTTGTGGCAAACCAAATCATGGATGTTGTACCACAATAATGCACCATCACACAATGCTCATCTTATTCGTGACTTTTTGGCCAAAAACAACACGATAACCATCCAGCAGCCGGCAAAATCACCTGACCTGGCTCCATTTCATTTTTTCCTGTTCGATCGAGTCAAAAAACCGTTTCACCAGCAAAGAAGAGGTGATGGAAAAATCGGTGAACGCTCTTAAGGCCATACCAAAAACCGTGTTCCAGAAAAGTTTCCGTGACTGGATCAAGCGCTGGCATAAGTGCGTTGCAGCCGACGGGGACTACTTTGTAGGCGACAATATTGGTTTGGGTAAATAAACTTGTACTTTAATTTTTTTCAATAAATTAACCTTTCTTTTTGAACAAGGTGGTATGCATAAAAAAAAAAAAAAAACAAATAAAATCGAAATGGCCATTTTAGCCTCTAAAAGGAATTTGACCAAGCTCCTTCTAAGGAGAATAAAAAATAGTTATATTGAGGTGATGGTTTTTATTAGAAGAAATTTGTTTAGAGTTTCAAAATTTTTAAATTTGGTAAAATATACATTTAAGTTTAAAAAAAAAATGTTTTGCTTTTTTCAAAAACAAAGATGGCGCTGTCTGCAACGATTGCTAGAAGAGACCTCTTGTCACGCTGCGGGCATTCTGCTGGCTTCTAGTTTTACCCGAAAGGAAAATACTTTTAATATTTTAAAACTTAATGAAAATATCTCCTATCTGAATGAGACAGTATTTTAAAAAAGTCATTTTCAAAAATTTATACGCACTTGGAATTAAAAATATTGCATTTTTCACTTATTTTTTTTTTTTTTTTTTTCTAAACTTTTGAATAAAACAATTGTAAGAGGCTATTTTAAAAATTAGTTTCAGTCAGATTGGTTAAAAGGTTTTTTAAAAATGTCCTTCCAACTATTGCAAGGATCGGTCAAGTAGTTTTGGAGCTAGGTTGCCCGCTGTTTTGAAAAATGTAATTTTGATAAAAACGACTTAAAGTTATACGAAACAAATAATACGAAGACGTTAGTATTCAAAACTTAATTAAATCGCTCAAATATACCGGTTTAAGCAGATAAAATTAATGATATAATAAAATAGCATTATATTACATCAAACTCACGCGCGCGTCTCTTTTCAAACTTATAACTTTCTTAGTATTCAAGAAATCTATATAAAATTTTTTTTTACATACTTTTGAGATGTTGTTAAGTCATTTACAATGAAAAAAATATTGATTCTAGAATGCCTCTAAATCAGGAGTACGCAAAAAGCCGCCCATGGGCGGATAGCTTTCACACGCATACAACAGCTTTCAATTGAAAAAGCTTTGTAGTCGAGGTGAGAACTTATTACACTGAATAAAATAATAAGATCAGTCGCTGTGTGAACTTCATGCTGTAAGGTTGCGATCGCTCGCTTCTGCGTTGCCTTATTAAATACGACCATGATACAATGATAAGGTAGGGCCGCTTCGCTGAGTGCTCTCACGCGTCAACGAAGAGTGGATAATGAGAAGCAACAGCAACATATATGTCAAAACGACGAATTTCGTACAAATTGCAAATGAAGAAAATATTTTATGTTTCCAAGTTGCAAACAGTGCGGTCGCGGGTGTTAAATTTGTGTTAAATTGAGTGAGAATATTATAAAAAAATTGTAATAAAAACTAAAAAATGTGAAAGAAGTCTTAAAATTGCAAAAAAAAAACCTGTAACAGTTTTAACCTAAAAACAACTGCGAAACTTGAGCATAAAGAAATTCGTGATGAACAGCTGATTTTGACATCAATCTAGCTTTATTCTGCTTTCTACTCCATTCCTCTCCGAGTATAATTCTGCCATGAATACGACAACATATCATTAGTGCGTTTGTTTGTTCATTCGATACGATCAGTTGTTGTACGAACCATGGCAGAATTATAAGGTAAGCTCATCACGGAGAGGAATGGAGTAGAAAGCAGAATAAAGCTAGATTGATGTCAAAATCAGCTGTTCATCGCAAATTTCTTTATACTCACGTTCGCAGTTTGTAGGTTAGAATTTGTTACAGATTTGTTTGCAATTTTAAGAGTTTCACATTTTATAGTTTTTATTACACTGTTATAATATTTTCACTCAAATTATGACAAATTTAACACACGCGACCGCACTTTATGGATGTTTATGTTTGCAACTTTATGGGAGGAAATTAAATTGGTGCTACATCGCATGGCCAAGCCATCAACTGCTGCTGGCCACCATGCAGCTGGCGAAGGTACAAGAGGGCTATGCTGATGCCTTGAAGGTAACCTATGACACCTTGGTTTTGGTGTGCAAGGTTTTCTTCTCGCTTTACTTGCAAGATGTGCCAGAGTTTGTGCCAGAGTTTGTTTACGATTTGAAAACATAATATTTTTATTTCATTTGACGTTTCTACGTACTTCGTCGTTTTGACAAGCATCTTCCTACTCATTATCCGCTCTTCGTTGACGCGTGAGAGCATTTAGTATCATGGGCCTACCTTATCATTGTATCATGGTACGAACAACTTCATGCTGTTAATTTGCGGCCGCTCTATTCTGTATTACATAAGGTTGCGAACATAGTGAACGCTTATTGCTAAGTCGAGTCAAAAAACACATTGGCGCAATAAAGAAACCAAGTCGTGCATTTCTTTTGCTCCAATCTTTTTTTAGGTTTTTCCCAACCTTATAACATAGAACACGACAAGCTATCATTCTCGCGTTATGCTGTGATCGTACGAATGAACAAACTCGTGCTTTTCGTGCAGTGCAAACTATTAAAACAAAGGCTTGGCAATACAATCACAAAAATGTGAATGTATAATTTTGCGCACCCCTGCTCTAAATGTTTTACCGGCCTTAAGTTGCTTAAGCTTTGCAAAAATTAGAAATGACCGCTATATAGTTTTTTCTATACCTAAGTATATTACCACCAATGCCGAATTTACGAACAGGCATAGGCTGCAGCCTATGGGCCCTTACTACAAAGGTGCCCGCACCACAAAAAATACCTTTGAAAATTTTTTTTTTGTATATACTCAAATAAAATAATTTAGATGCTTAAGTTGTTTGAGATCGTTTCCCGAAGGATCGTTGTTCATGCGAGTAGTTTGTTAATTGTATACATAGTTACCCAATAAGAACTCTGCATTTCTACTTAGAAGGTTCTCGAACGCTTTTCTCTTGACGGACACAAGATGTGCTTAAGCAAGCAAAAAAATAACGGGAAAAATCGACAAAAGGAGAGCAAAAGTATGCGGTTGCACATAATTGTATGGAGTCAAGCAAGATTTGCTTCACCATGGTTTTCTTTCAGTTTCTCTCCTTCGTTTACTTATAAAATGTTGACAGCGAACGTTACAGACCGTAGCTTGCTAAGCAAAAAAAAGGATTGCCAACTGAATCTTCGTGTCTATAAACTTTAGTTTAACATTTTTTTTTAGTTAAACAACTAACAGAAATCATTTTAAGATGATGTGAATTAAATTATAAATGCATATTAGTTGAACCAGAAGGGTAAAAAAGCTAAATTAAAGGCGTTTAAAGTAAAAATATATACTTCTTTAGCGACACTGCTTATTGTTATAAATTCTTGGCAATTCTAATTTACTAAAATTAAATTAATTTAATAAAGTTTAAGCAAATGGTCGAGTTTTTTCGCCATCAATCCATTTGTCTTTGCTTGCTTGAGCAAATCCTGTGTCTGCCTTAAGTCAGTTACTATATTTTGTTTGGCTGGAGACTCCATTTATTTCATAATCCATAATTCTTTCAGTCTGGTATTATGGACCGCCATAAATATAAACTAATCACTTACTCATGAAGAAATAATTGCAGCACGTTAAAACTTATTAGAAACATATAATAATGACTCAAACGATCAATTGGGAAATAAAGAGTTTCAGTTCGAGACTTTTTACCACGAGTTTCAAAAAAATTAAAAAGACATGGTCAGGAGAGGAGGATGTATAAACTCCTACTTAAAAAAAGTCAATGATTATTTTCCTAGTATCGAGATCGCTCTGACGATATACCTGGATATACCTATCAATTTCATTTTCAAAATTAAAGTTGATCAAAAACAAACTTCGATACTCCATGTTAGAAGACAAACACAACGTTTTGACTTTGCTCAGCATTGAAAGTGATATATTAAGACAAATAACTAATGAAGATATTACAAGTAGCTTCGTTAGTATAAAGTATAGGAGCAAACAAATTAGCCACTAAGCCATTTTTAAATGAAGTTATTAGGAGAATTTTATCCACCAGGTTTGTTTTTTATTTTTGAATATATATTGTCCATAGCAATGGTAAAATACTCAATGAATACTCGCGTTGAACAATTAATTATTTTTAATTTTTTTTAATTTATCTCATCAATTTATTAACTTCTAAATATTGTAAAGTAAAATTATCAACAATATAATAATAAGCTTTAAATAATTATTTTTAAAAAGTGTTCTAAAATTCCAATTTTACAGGTTAATAAAAAAAATTAATTCCGAGAGAGCTCCCGCACCACATGTTCAGCCTTGGGGTCTACAACTTATAATACGGCCCTGATTACCACGCATGCTTATGAGCAAAAAAAAATGTAGTTACAAAGTGAATTTCCTTCGCTCCCTTACGCAGTAGGCGTCGCGACGCATCGGTGTTTACAAATGTATGTAAGCGCTTACCGCTTATATTGGGGCCTCCTCTTTGAGAGTTTTAGGTGCAATACTACTTTCTTCAGAATTAACCACAATATAATGACTTATGTGCTTTGAAACATTACTTTAAAAGTTTTTTCTAATTGAATTTTCACCCAACTTCACCGAGTTAATGAATTAAGCTGACTTAGTTATAACTGCACATCACAGTGCTGCGATAACGGTATTTTACTTTACAGAGAATGCATGCGTCTACTGAGCTTTGTTTGTTGTTATTCTCAATTTGTGAATTTTTTTGTTTTATTCTCGTTTAATGCAGTGTCGATCTAAGCACCAGTGTTGCAGGTCAGTATTATTGTACTAAATTTAGTGTTTTTGGATGTAGTAGTAGTACACTGCTAAGTAGTGCTTTGTGCAACTACTGAGAGATGAGCGTGCACAACAAAAAACGCAAAATGAAAAATAGCTTCATATATATAGATAGATTTAATGTAAATAATGCTTGATCATTTATAATCGTTTTAATTTCTGCGTTTTTTTTTTTATTCGTTCAGTTGGGTGGGTTTTAATCCCTAAATCGCCCTGCACCCCTGCGCACTAGCAAGGAACTGAGAATAAGTTACACCAAATTCAGTTAGTTCAAGTTCAAGAGTGTGCGCAAACAACTCCTCACTTTTCCACTAAGTTTTTGGTTTTTTTTTTATAAATTAAAAAAAAAATATTTTAAAAATTAAAAATTAAATTAAACTAATAAATACATAAATGTTAAAGACATTTAAACTTGACTTTCAATACTATTAAATTAAATTTCTTTCAGCAGCCATATTTAAAAATATTTTTTTACGTGTTATTTCCATATGTAAACGATTGTTCGAGATCTATAAAAATATATAGGCGCTTATGTATGACAAAAGTACATTTAACCAGATCAGTAACACATGTTATAGCATTTAATAACATTTCTTATAACCATATCCGTCAAAATAAGCACAAGTTAAATTAAATACGTTCAATATTATTGTAATGCCCGCCATTGAGCTTGATATAAACTAAGGTTAACACTTTGCTTGCCAATTAAACGTTTTTTGAATATAAATCATTGAATTATTGTTAATACAAACGAAAATAATTATGGCAATTACTCCAATTGAAACTGTTTTTTTTTAACACTTTGGGGAAATACAAAAAAGGTGAAAAACCTTTGCAGTAAATAAATCATATAAGTTGACAGTTGACGTTGATCACATGCTCACTCTCTTAACCAAGCTATGTATACATTCAAACCGGCTTTGCTCGGGAAGAGTTTGTTGAAAAAAAAATTGTCTTTTTGTTGTCTTAGGCCTTTTCCACACTTGGTCAACGCAACTTCCACTCAAGTTGCTAGCCTGTGTATTTATACCGGAAACTTCAGATTAAGCACAACTTGCACACAACAAGTTCTCGACACGTTCTCAACTTGTTCAACGCAACGCGGCTTTCCGCAATTTTCATCGGCGACTTGTTGGATCAGTTTGTTTGTTTTGTGAATTCAATTATTTGTAGTGCAGTATGCTATATATTAATGAACATGAATAAGTTAATTAATTAGTCCATTTTTTTATTAATAGAATCTAGAAGAAGAAGAAATAGTTTGCAGTATAAATGAGCCAGGGTAAAGTATTACATTAGTATAAGAAGCACGACTTTTGAAGCAAGTCTGAAAGCATTCGGTTTATAATTGCATTGCTTTTCAACTTTTTCGCTGTTGCATTGAAGTTGCGTTGGATTTACGTTGACCAAGTGTGGAAAAGGCCATAACCATAGTTATCCGACCGAATATTCGGTTTCTGTTTCAGTTTCGTCCAGTTTCGGCCATTTTTGTCAGTTTCGACTGTTCAGCCTAAATACTACCGAAACTTCAAAATCTCATGAAAAATCTCATAGTTTGTATCACAGGATAAAAAATTAATGAAAAAATTCAATTAATATTATTTATATATTAAATTTTTCTTAGTCATACATGTGACATTCTACTTCAACTGGATCAGTGTCGCATAGTGTAACGAGCCCATATAGTGAGTGGCCATAAATAGAAGGAGTTGTCCTAGAATCATAAAATTTTGTGAAAATGAGAATTATTATCAAAAAATTTCGTTCAAATTTAATGAACGGCACGCCAAGCTGTGGCGGCCGTGGCGTAGTGGGTAGAGTGTGTGACTCTTACGCCAGAGAACCCAGGTTCGAATCCTCCATCCGACACAGAAAGTTTTTTCAATTCAATTAATTTTTCTGTTCGGCCGTCACCTCTCTGCAGACAATGGCAAACCTCAGAAAGTAAAAACTGCCATGAAAAGCTTCTTGAGAACATAAGCCGTTCGGAGTCGGCGTAAAACATGTAGGTCCAGTTCTCGATCATTTGTGTCCAAACATTTCACATCACACACAACACAATTGATCATTAGAAGCTCGGTCAAAGTCCTTTCAAGGGCTGAAATGGCCATTTCGTTTTTCGTTTACGCCAAGTTGCCATATAACCGAAATCGGTAATCTGGAATAGTTCCCCAAAAAATTATCCTAGATCAATAAAATTTAGTACACACAGTTCCTTTATAGCTATAAATAGGTAGTGTAAAAATTAGCCAAATCGTCCGACTAACACGACCACCTAAAGTTCACCTAAAAATTACCCTAGATTAACAAAAAAATTTGGCACACATAGTTCTTTTGTAATTATTAAAAGTTGACTTGAAAATTAACCGATTGGTCCTACTAACATGCTTATGTTATACCTACCGTATAACCAAAATCGGTAATATGGTATATTTACCCAAAAAATTATAGTAGAGCATTAAAATTTCCTACACATAGTTCCTTTGTAGCTATAAATAGTTTGTGTAAAAATTAACCAAATCGGCCGACTAGCACGCCCATCTTCCATATAACCGGAATCGATAATCTTGTATAATTACCCAAAAAAATATCCTACATCAATAAAATTTGGTACACATAGTTCCCTTTTTGAATGATGTTGAGGTATTTCTTTGAATTTTTGATTTAGACCTATTTAAACAATAAGGCGGTTTTAACAAATTAATTTTACAGTATTTTTTAGAAGCATACCAAATAAATACAATTTAATTACAAATTAAAATAAAATTTAAAAATTACTATTTTTAGAGATCATACATAATAAAGACTAATCACTAAACGAGCTTTCATCACTAGAAAACTCCATGGTAGAATAAGAAAAGGTGAATGCATTTCGGAAAAGCAGACTGCCGTAACTGTCAAAACAAATTTGACAGCTCATAGAAAATCTGAAAGCGATGAGAAAGTTTTAATTGGGAAAATGTAAACATAAAAGTGATTTGTATTGATTTTGAAAATTTTGGCTAAAGGAAAGAGAGCGCAGTCTGTATAAATGGTCTGTGAAGCTTTCTCAATAGCATATATTTTCGCCTGAAAAACGCTACAGTAATCAGTGAGTTTGTAAAACTCTTATAGCATGTTATTTAAAAAAATATTTTAATGCCACGCCCAGCACCCATTTTATTCACATAACTTAATATAACTTAACATAAACAAATAATGAATGATAAAAAAATTGCCACTTTTAATTTTTAGATGCTGAATATTGGCACAAAGTTGGTGTGAAGCAATTAGACAAAATAATAAAGATGGCAAAGCGAAGCAAAGAACACGCCTACAAAAAGAAGGCGAAAAACATTATTATATTTATTGGAGACGGCATGGGTTTGACGACAATAACAGCGGGACGCATTTATAAGGGTCAACAACTGAAACATGGCAACGGCGAGGAGGAAATGTTGTCCTTCGACGAATTTCCTTACACAGGCTTGGCAAAGGTATACAAAAAAATACAAGAAAATGTATTCTAAACAAAACTTAGCTTACTTATAATTCCTATTTTTAGACCTACAATATCGACAAGCAGGTGCCCGACTCAGCGGGCACCGCAACCGCCATGTTTTGTGGCGTCAAAACTGACTACGGTGCCATAGGCATGGATGTGACACGTAACAAGCTAAACTCCGCTCAAGGCCGCTTGCGCTCCATTATGGATTGGGCACAGGACGAGGGCAAGCGCACAGGTATTGTGACAACCACGCGCATAACGCATGCCACGCCCGCCGCAACCTATGCACGTGTCTATCATCGCGATTGGGAGTGCGACACGGAGGTGCCACAAGAGTCGGTGGGCAAACATGTGGATATTGCACGACAACTGGTAGAAAATGCTCCAGGTAATCGCTTCAATGTCATCATGGGTGGTGGTCTTTCACCCATGGGTGCTCTTAATAAGAACGAGATACGTAGCACAAATTTCGAGGGAGACACTGAAGACATCTGTACTCGCGGCGATAATCGCAATCTGACGCAGGAGTGGCTAAACCTGGGCGATGCCAATGACAACCGCGTCTTCGTGCAGACGCGCGAACAACTGAAGAATGTCGATACACAGAAGGTGGATCACTTGATGGGTCTATTCCGAAATAATCACATCACCTACTCTGTGGCGCGCGAAGAGGGCGAACCTTCGCTCAAGGAGATGACCGAAGCAGCCATTGAAGTGCTAGAACGCGGCACCAAATCCAAGGTAAGACAACGCAATCTCCCAAAATATGATAATAGTCATAACTTTATTCCTTTAAAACAGGGTTACGTATTGATGGTCGAAGGTGGTCGCATTGATCAGGCGCATCATCAGAACTATGCTCGCGCCGCCATGCAAGAACTGCTCGAACTCGACATGGCTGTTGAGGCGGCTCTCGAAGCGACCGACGAAAAAGAAACACTCATTATTGTCACTGCAGATCATTCACATTCGGTGACTTTAAATGGTTACCCCAAACGTGGTACTGACATTCTGGGCTTTGCCAATAAAGATGACGATCTCATGGTGTACGAAACGATTACATATGCCAATGGACCTGGTTATTGGGATCATCTGGCTAACGGCAGTCGCGGCAATGATTCTTCGATTTTCTGGTACCCTGTAGAGCAGCTTACCCAGGAAGCACGCAATGCAGCTACTTATCGTCACTTGGCAACACTACCGCTCAAGGATGAATCGCATGGCGGTGAAGATGTAATTGTATTCGCCAATGGACCTGGTTCCAGTTTGGTGCGCGGCGTATTTGAGCAGAATTATTTGGCGTATGTTGCAAGCTATGCCGGCTGTATGGGACCAGCCAAAGAGCAAGATGACACCTGCCGGCATCAAGGCAATCAAAATAATGGTATCGCACCATCGATTGTGTCATGCGTGCCTCTAATGTTCCTAACAATAGTATTTAGTCTTGTGCAATTATTGAATTCATTTAGTTTGTAATGAAAGCTTAAGTTTGTCCAAAATTTAGAAATAAGTCAGAATTTAGTAGAAGTTATTAAACGTTATTGTTAAATATTTAAATAAATTAGATTAATTATAATTAGCATTTTCTTTCGCCTATAAAGGCAAAACATGTTTCACAGGCAATGAAAAATAAAAGTGAACAATTTGAGAAGCACAGCATTGACGATTTCAAAAGTATTAGAAAATTAATTAAAACATTTAGAAGCACTGCAACAATAAATGATTGTAGTTCATTTTAATTTCCTTTGAGAAATGGTGCAAAAGATGCGTTGTTTTGTGCTCAATGTGTGGTATCATGTGTCGTTTTGTTGAAAATATTGTTCTAATGTTTGTTAGCTTGAAGGTCTACGTTATAATCGGGGGCCGAATTGCCGCTTCCGTAAACGTACGACTCGTCACGTAAAATTGTATTCATTTAATGCAATTTAATGACGAGATGAAGACGATTTCGTGACGACTCGGAACATTTAACAAAAGAGCGTTCATGTTTTTTTTCACGAATAAGGAGAGCAAAGTAAACTGTTCGTGAATTGAATAATATTAATTAGGAGGAGGGTAATTTTGCTCTTCAATTGAGAGTTTTTCCAAACCCTGATTCAAAGTCTATTTGAGAAGCTTATGTCGTTCTTCAGAAGATAAATTCGGCAATTTTTTCAACATTTAAGTACTTCGCAGAAAAAACCGGGTACATCAACAATGAGTGCGATAACATTTTATAAACTGAGCCTTAAAGTATGCTGCGATAATGTACAAGTCCAAAGTGAAAAAACTGAATGAAATAGTCAATGATTATCTTAAACTCAACTTAAACTTGTATTCGTAAGAGAATAAAACACAAGCAACAACTTATTTTAAATAGTTTTAAAAGAACGCAAAGAAAATTCCTTTTAAAATTTATGTGTTGAATTGTGGCTGTTGGTTGATTGTAATTATGTTAAAAGGTTTTATAGCCAAACTGAACTACTTACGAAATTTTTTTGCATAGACAGTGACAGACTCAAGAAATTTGCGATATTTTCTTCGTTCCAGCATATCTTAGAACCATGCTATAGCTTAAGTTTGAAGTACGTCTTTGTTCTTTTTTTTTATAGAATTCTTATACCGTTTAATATTCTAGTGTGATACTCCAATTTGTGTGTAGAAAAACTTACCCGCAGGAAAATAAACTGTAACTGTGAATTCAGCAAATTTTCATTATATAAGGAACAATTTCGTTTTCACTTTTTTCATTTCATTTCATTTCATTGCTTGACTTTACGTTACACTGCATAAAATTACAAACATACAAAGTTTAAATTATAAAAAGATCGACACAATTTAAACGAACATTAGTGAAGCATTCTTCTTCTTTTTTTTTTTTTTGTCTCTGAAATCAAACCATAAAAATTAAACATAGAAGGCTGCTTTCGAAGTTGTTTTTCTTTTTAAAGCAATCATGTCTTTAGAGTCGTAAGCTTAGGCAGCTTTCGCTGGTTTCTTTTCTGAAACATTATCCAACGGTTTGACTGTTAGATGCTTTTCCTCTTTATCCGTGTCGAGTATCTTTACACGTTGCATGCTTACACAATGTCTGAACATGCACACTTCTTCAGCACATTTAAGAGTCTCACCAGGATGCGCACGATAGCAGGCAATAACTTTCGCCTTCAAATCCTGGCAAGGAGGCAATTGATGCACTGGCGATGCATGAGCAAAGCGCTGGCGTACATCATTCATGGCCGAGTTGTATTCCTTCTCCAAAATTGAGTCGGTTTTTTTGAGCATTTGCTCCTGATGCTCCAAACGTTCACGCCACATAGTATCATTTTGCTGCAATTCCAATTCCTTTTGGCGGCGCATATCCAGCGCAGTCATTGTGGTACCTGGTGCTACATGTAAGTACGTTGGCACTGGATTTTGAAAAACAATTGGTGGCGAACGTGTTGGTGGGGCCGGAGCAGGTGCTGGAACAGGAGCAGGTGCTGGGGTTTTTTTAACTGGTATCGCACGAGTTTCCTGTTGTTTTTGCGACTGTGAAGATTTTATTCCTGCAGCGTGCTCAGCAGCGGCATTTTCTTTAACTGCAATGAGGAAAAAATAACACAATTTTATTACTTGCAATAAGATGTGTTTATCTCATTTTGTTAAAGCGTTAATTTTGTGCTTGTTGGTTGCATAATCAACAGAACTTTGGCAATGAAACCGATGAACTCATCTCAAAAACAGTTCCAGTTTAGTCCATTGGCGACACCATAACTTACCCTGCTTGGTGATGCCCATCTTAAGACGTTGCACAACATCATCGGAAACATCGATAACCCCAGACGGGTTTGGATTGTCCATGGTAACGGAACGTGGTTCAGTTGAATGTTTAGCTCCCATAGCTTTTTCTGGTCCTATCAACAGTTAAACAATTAATAATTATTATTAACTTATTATTGTGGCTACCTGTCGTTATATCGTTATTTCCTGCAAATTATTTTGTTCGATATATGGACCGCATTCAGCTTTTTTTCGTTTTGGGAAAATTATAAAGCCACAATGCAAAGACAATTTTCGTTGACACAACTGTCAAATTTACAGCCAGCTGCTTGTACCACGGAAGTGGCCAGACCAGCGTAAATTATGTATGCCACCCCATTAGGTAACTTGCACAAAATTTGTATATTTTATATAAAAGTAATTTTATTTGAAAAAAAAATGCTTTTAATTTTTTTATTATTTTTATTTAGAACAATTATGCTTAAAATAATGATTCTGAAAATAGGGTCGTTCGTTTTAGCATAGAAGTGAGAGATATTTCAAACTCAACTCTTAAAAAGGTGATAACAGGTGATGACTTTGTTATATAAACTCGAAAACCTTTGTTTTCTTTTATATATAACTCATTTCAATTGCTTTATATTTTCTTATAAATAAGTTTCTGAAGTTATTTTATTATATAAGCTTATTTTAAGCAAAAACTATTGAGGAGTTTTTTTGGACTGGGATGACGATTAAATATCCCACCGCCCTGCTTAATCATTAAAGTTTTATAATTTTGGTGTAGTTTTCATTTAATTCTCCAGAAATGTAAATTTGACCGTTTTCATTAAGTCACTTTGTTCTACAGATTGGCATGGTGACTTAATCGGTTTTACCAAATTTCAAATTGAGAGTGCTTATACAAAATCAAAGCTTATGCACAAATTTCAAATCGTAACATTATTTTTCCGGAATATTAAGAGATATGCCGTTTTGAAAAAAAACACCTTGTATGGAAGGTAGGCGTCCGATTTGACTCATCCGGATTTTAATCTATTTTTGAAATAGAATCTAATAGATCGAATTTTTGCTATATCTTTAAGATTACGGCAGTAATTGTAGATTGAATTTTTGCTATATCTTTAAGATTACGGTTGTAATTGTATTCACAACAGATACACAAATTGACAGCCAGACAGGTAGTGTGAAATCGACTCAGGAGCCGTATTTTCTTACTGTGGGAAAAGCTGTGTACACTTAATATTCAGTACACATCCAGTTTCCGATTTACTAGCTGTGAAAATTAGTTTTTAACATCTAAAAAGCGTACACAATTAAAAAATTTTATTCACTGAAATTTTTTTCCTTGGAATATTTGGTTTTTGTTGTAAAAATGTTGTTGGGATAAAGTCGGTGTAATTCGGGACTGTAATTTTAAAGATTTTGTCGTCAGTGAGAAAATATTGATTTTGTTCATGCAAACAAACATTATTTTTCTAAAATGATGTTTAAAAAAAAAAAAAGCGAAATGGCCATTTCAGCCCTTGAAAGGACTTTGACCGAGCTTCTTATGATCAATTGTGTTGTGTGTGATGTGAAATGTTTGCACACAAATGATCGAGAACTGGACCTACATGTTTTACGCCGACTCCGAACGGCTTATGTTCTCAAGAAGCTTTTCATGGCAGTTTTTACTCTCTGAGGTTTGCCATTGTCTGCAGAGAGGTGACGGCGGAACAGAAAAATTAATTCAATTGAAAAAATGTTCAGTGTCTGATGGAGGATTCGAACCTGGGTTCTCTGGCGTAAGAGTCACACACTCTACCCACTACGCCACGGCCACCACAAAAGTGATGTTTATTTATATATAATATTGAATTATTTTTTCCAAAATCCAATTTTCTTCATCACTATTTGGATATTGACAGCCACAAATTTCTATTCAGCAATTTACTTTTTTTTATTCAGTACATTTTAGTTTACAGAATCACTTGAAGTTAAAGAATGTACACTTGAAGTGAATATGAGTTTTTCAATTTTGTGTACGCAAATTTTATACACAGTTACGGAATACAGCCTCAGGCGCTTATCAACAATATATATACTTACCTATATGTGCCACATCTCCTTATGGGCGTTACTAACGGGGTGGATTATAAACATATATCATTGTAGTGACATACGTTAAAATCTTACGTTAAAAACTATTTACGAAACCATTAAAAACATGACCAAATTCAAAATATTTAAAATTGGTTTGATGAAAAATAAACAGGAAAGAGACATCGTAATAAAATTAAAATTAATTTTAAAAAATATAGTAGGAAAATGCCCAGTTTTTTAAAAAATGTGCCAAATCTCTTTACCTATTATTTTTATTTATATAAACATACATATATATGAAAACATCACAAATCACAGTATGCAAAATTTGAATACTGATTTATAATATATATGACATTATAATTTAATCACTAGTTAAAAATTAAATTTGTTATAAGTTGTATCACTAACTTTTTTGACATAGTTTTTTATCAATTTTAAGAATAAAAATACTAAATCTAAATAAAAAAAAAAATAAATTTCAGAAAGTTCTTCAAAATATTTCCTTCATAAAAAATCTTTTGTGTTATTCGTTAAAAGCAATTACATAATTTACATAATTATTAAGTACCTTCTAGATATGAAAATATTTTTTTAATGCTTGAAATGCTTAAACACAATAAGTGCAACATGTAACTGTAAATGTAATGTAGTTTTATTAGGATGAAAAAGTTGTCAACACTTTAATTTTTATTCCAAATTGAGATGTTTTATTTTTTATATCTGTCAATTTTTAAATACATGCAATAATAGTTGAGGGCAAAATTTTTCTGCAATAATGTCTGCAATAAGAAAACATTTACAAATAGCAGGCTAAATAAAGCTTCCTAATTACCAAATAGTCTTCCTAAAATTTTTTATTCCGACAAAGAAGACATGCTTAATTTGCTTTAATATTATTTCAGAGTGAGCTTTCACTAATTAAAAACTCTTAAAATTTTTCTTTGTATACCTTTGGAAGCATTAATATTCACTCACCTTAGCGCATTCAGTCATAGCTCAATTCAGATATGAATTATTTTGTTCCAGTTAAAACTTTTGAAATAAGAAATTAACTTAGAAATCGTTTTTGTAATATAAATTTTGGAAAAAAGTATATTTTCATGAGATATTTACTTTGAAAGTTTCTACTTTGCGATATGATTCTGGTTTAACTTGAGGAATGTTTTAGCTATGTTATAGAGTCACTACAGAAATTAAGATATATGCACAAAAAAAATTTGTTGAAAAATACTTTGCAAACATTTTCACAGCTCCTGTTTAGATTTGTCATGCAAATTCAGCATTTTTATTTCCTTTTTCGGCTCTTAATCTTGTATTTCGTTTTCACTACCCAATTCTTATACGCTCTCGCGCACACTTTTCGTCATGGGCATGACTGTCTAAGCAGGCACATGGAATAGTTTTAACCCATTAAAGCCTGCCCATAAATCGGCTCGTACGATTTTGATGCAGCTCTGTAATATGTGCTCGGGGGACCACAGAAGTTGATAGAAAAAATAAAATAAATTTTACCTGAACATACCACAGAGATATGGCAAGAGTGAGATTGCAGGTGAAATTTCCAGAAATGTCGAAAAATCGTTGACGGTTTTTTTTTACTTCCAACTACATTTTTATTTTTGACAGCACTTTTCTAGAGTAATTTCCGACACAAAAAACTCCGATTTTGGTAAAACTAAAGGTAAACAGCGAAAAATAAGACTGTTTCATTTTTTTTGTTTTGCTGCTTATTGTAAAAAATCTCTTTAATTTATTCCTTCCTTATATGCATAAATGTTTAATAAAATATTTTATTTTGTTTAATTTGCTATAAAACAAAACTCAACTCAAAAAAAAAAAAAATAATTGTGAGAACATAGTTTCATATATTTCATCAGGTATTTTGAAGATGATATTTGGAAGAAAAAAATTAAGACTGAGACAGAAGATTAAGATTTTCATGCGACTAGTCACCTTGCATAAATCCCCACATATATCAGTTAAAGATTTTTATAATCTTTGTAGCAGAATTGGTGGCAACATGACCTGTTCATATTGTTATTGGACACGTTCAAGGAAAAAATCTGAAAGAAATATTTAAGGGACATACTATAGACATTTATTTCAGCGTCAGCTTGTTTTTACTTGAATCAAGTCATAGAATTATTTTAAATATCGTGTTTTCCACATGCTTTCCAAGAAAATAAGTATAGCCATCAAATTTATTTTCGACATTACTTGAAAATCGTTTTTATTTGTTAATCAATAAGAATTCGACATTTTGTTTGATTATTCTTGATTTGGATTTGATCTCTGTTTTGTTTTGCATAAGTTTTTATTTGTATTTAACTTGTGTTTCTTCAACATATATCACTTTACATAGTTTTTGTATCTTGTTTTTTTTTTATTTTGTATGGGTATCTTTATCAGTTGTGTTCTGTTATTGAATTTATAAGGTGCGTTCACTTAAAGTTGCGTAAATGGATCAAGCCTAACCATGGAAAACTTAACATTTTCTTAAATATTTTTTGGGCAAATATACCATTTTTTTACACCTAATCCATTATTTATGTGTGATTGAGTGGGTTTGAGTGATGAAAAGAACGAACAATTCAATACATTTCTTAAGTACTAGTTGTATGTATATTTGTAGTATATTCGCAAGATTTTCATTTTAATCTTTTCATATTAAATTATATTCTTAAAGTATAAATATTAATTTATGTTTTTTTTATATATAATACATTTAAGTGTTTTCTTATTAATATATCTAAATACCAATTTTTTTTTTTCTTTTGTTGCAAATGTTGAAAAACATTAGTTATTGAAATTCGTGAAAACCCATCAAGAAGTTACACACACTCACACTCACACAAATACAAACACTCACACACACACACACACACACACACACACATACAGAATTGTACATTTGTTATAAACTTTAATTGTTGGCTTTATATTAAATTAATTTTTTGGATTTTTTTTTTTTTTTGCATTGATGCTATTACTATAGTTTATTATTTTACACAAGCCAGCTATTACAAATATTTGCAGCAAATACGCAGTTATATATATTTGAATGAATTGTTTTGTTATTTTTTCAGTTTTTACAATATTTTAGAATTTTCTTGACTGCACAAAATATTCAGCATATCAAATATTTACAATCAGAACTAATGAAGTATGACTGAAGAGTAACTTTTTATTCAAAAGCAAAATTTTTCTGCGTTACTTCTGCAGCGCTGAATTAAGCAGTTTTTTAGTTGATCTTGTAACAGGATTTTATAAAATTTTTGTGTTAATTTTTTAATATATCAAATGGATGAATGAAATCAAAACCAAAAAAAGAAAAATTATTTTCAAATAGAATAATAAATTGTAATCCAACCTAAATAGTTTTTGAAATAAAACGCAATTTTAAGCATGCATTATATATCACTTTAATTATTATACCCCAACACATACTGCGTAAGGGGTATATTAGCTTTGTCATTCCGTTTGTAACGCCAAGAAGAAGGCGTGGCAGGTATAGACAAATAATATTTTTGGTCAGCATCACCTCCTGAGTCGATTTCCGTGTGTCCGTCTGTCTGTCCGTCTGTTGACACGATTACAGCCGTAATTTTAAAGCTATCGTGCTGAAATTCAAAATATAAGTTTATTTTTAAAAAAGAAAGATCAAGTTCAAAAATGTGCCAAATCGGATGAAAACCACGCCTACCTCCCATAAAAAGTGATTTTATTTTAACTGTCTTTAAAATCCACAAAAATTAAAAAATGTATTGAAATTTGCCACATAAGCTTTGATTTTCAATGTGAATCCTGGCTATGAAATTTGAAAAAATCGGATGAAAACCACGCCTACCTCCCATGCAAAGTGGCTTTATTTTAAACGTAAAATCTCTTAAAATTCGACAAAAAATATAAATGCTTCAAATTTTGCACGTTAGCTCCGATATATAAAATGAACCATCTCTATGATATTTGGCAAAATGGGATCAAAACCACGCCTTCCTCCCATACAAAGTGACGTCATCAAAATAGGAAAACATTCGTTAAAATCTATAACTGAATGTCATCGTGTATGTCGTGGCTAAAGACTTCGAATATACTTCAATATGGCAGCGGGGGGGAATTTAAGCTTCGGTACCCTGCCGAAGCTCCATCCTTACTAGTTTTTAGATCTTGTTCTTGCGATTAATTTCTTTTCATACTTTGTTTTGAAATATCAGTTTATCAGCATATAATTTGTTATTCAGACACATTAACTGAAATTCTATAAATGGTTGCATTTGTTTTGTATAACTTAGTTTAATTTTAAAATAAACAAAAGTAAAAACGCATATTATAACATAAGAAAAATTGCTTTATGAATTAAAATTAGGTCAAAGGCTAAATGTTATCATGCAAAATTTATACTTCACAGAAAGAAATAATAAAATATTTTTTTTTTCCAAATAACTAAATAGTTGCTATTTATTAATTTAAATAAGATAAAAAATATTAAGGGTATTCACTATTGCATGATTTTTACCACATTGTTTCCGATTTGTTTGTCCATGTTCATGAAAACCCTTAATAAACTAAGAACTGAATGCGTTATTTGCTTATTGACCCAGCTACATCCAGTTGTGTCTTAATGATTGCTTCTGTGAATACAGAATTATATAAATTAATTTTGAATTAGTTAACATTTTTTTTTTTTAAATTTCATTGGGTGCTCATAATTATGTTAATGATGACAATTCACAGCATTATCAAGCAAATGTGAATAGTCTTAATGTGAATTTATCAAAGATTTAATGTAAGCAGGGGTTCTATTCCCTTTTCATGGATAAAGCAGTGTATACTAAATATTGTATACACATCCATTTTCCGATTCTTTAGCTTTTTTTTTAAGCTTCTAGAAAGTTTACATTGTGCTACATCCGACGTAATTTAGTATTATATTTTTAAAAATTTTATCGTCAGTCAAGGAATAAATGATTTTGCTCATACAAACATATGTTATTTTTCTTTATAAATATTTATGTTTATGATCGAATTTTTTTTTTCAAAACTTGAATTTAGTAAATCATTAATTTCAAATTAAAAAAAGAGCCACACAATTTTATTCAGCAATTTTATTTTTTATTCAGCATGTCACTGTACCTTTCAGTTTACAGAATCACTTGAAATTAAAAAGTTTTCACTTGGAATGAATAAGAGTTTTTTAGTTTTGTGTACACAAATTTTATACACAGTTATGGAATAGAGCCCCTGGGGGTCTATTCTGTCATTGTGTACAAAATTTGTGTGAATAAAAAATAAAATTGCTGAATAAAAATTTGTGCCTGTCAAATTCAAAATAGTGATGAACAAATTTGAATTTTTGAGAAAATAATTCAATCGTAAAAATAGACATCACTATAGAAAAATAATGTTTGCTTGTATGAAAAAAAATAATTTATTCCTTGACTGACGACAAAATTCTTAAAAATACAAATATCTAAATTACGCCGGGATAACAACGGGATAACAACAATTTTACAACAAAAACTAAATTTTCACACAAAGAATCTCAGTGAATAAAATTTGTTGATTGTGTACACTATTTAGAAGTAAAAAACTCATTTTCAAAGCCAGTGAATCGGAAACTGTATGGGTACACAATATTCAGTGTACACTGCTTTTTCCCCAGCTAGAAAATATGGCCCCAGTAGCAGGATTCCGTAGATTCAGTAGCAGTTGTCGTTATCGGTCATTGTGCATGCACAGTTTCATAGTAAATGACAGTTTTCGCTAGTTAACTACAGCGACAATAGTCGTTAAGGCGTTTAGGAATCCCGCAACTGGTGTATGGTACAATCATAAGGTAGGCTCATTTTTAAATGCCTACCCAAACGACAAGTTTTGCAACAGCAAATATGTGAGGTCTATAAACGTCATATGATAAAGGTAACAACAGCAATTAGAAAAACATAAATTTGAACAACTGACTTTGACATCTAGCTCCTTTTTACACCAATATACGTACCTACTTTCTAATTCTGTCATGAGCAGGTCTAATGAATTTTAAGTAATTATTTTACTTTGAGATAGTTTTAATGAAAAGGTTTTTTATGGATACATAAAGTACGTAAAGGTATTCACGACATGGTATTTTTGTGTGTATTTTTTATATATGTTGTACGTCAAATGATCCATGTGAAAAAAATATTCAAATTCATTTGTATTTTTTGTTTTATAATTTTATCATGGTATTATTTATATGATTTTCATCACAAATGTTTTTTAGCTCAAAAATATTGAAGCATATTCATATATGATGTATTTATAGTAATATATACAGCCTTATTCAATACATTTTCTTAAACAATCGTTCAACGCTTGTTTAGTTACGCACAGTTTAAGGCTTTACGCATCCTCTACGCCAGAGCTGTAAAAGAATGCAATCATTTGTGATTAAAATCATTGATTGGGACTTGAAATTTAAAATCAATCAATCTGCAATCAATTTTTCAAATCATTGATTGTGATTTGAAATTTCAAGTTCCAATCAATGATTTCATTCATTAATTTTGAATATAAATATAACATATTTATAAATCACACGATTTAAAATCACAAATGATTGCATTCTTTTACAGCTCTACTCTACGCAACCTTGCTTAAATTGTTATTCATAAACCTTTTATCATTCATTTATTAATTTTGTAATAATACAAAAATGAAGAATTCTTGTACATTTGCCAATCTGTTACTGAAAAAAGTACTACAAAGGCCGGATATGGAGCATGTCTATGATAAATTACCATAAACATCAACCTTATCGAAAATACGACAATTTTAGGTTAAATTTACGCAGCCTTTAAACGCAAATTTCGGCGTTTAAGTTACGTAGATCTTCAACAAGCCGGAAAAACCTTTATGAATAACGATGTTTTGTTTAAAGTTACGCAGCCTTTAAAATGAGATTATGACTAAGGCTGATAATATTTGAAGTGTACTTTGTAGATAAACAGTAACGGTATTCATGTGGTTCATTTACAAACTTTATCATATCAGGTCGGCTCGCATAAATATACAGAAAGAGTTCGATGGTGTACGCATGCGTACTAGTAAAGAGGTCCTTTTGGTACATGTCTCACTTCAGCGTACGGAAGCCAAATTTTCAAAGCAATAGACTGGGGCATATAATTGAACAAAAAAAAAAAAATATTTGAGACGATTGATGCTCATGAGACCGTAAAACTTTCAAATGAGTTACAAGTTTTTTTTTTTTTGAGTTCTATGATCTCCTTAGACAAAAGTCGATGTATTTTCAACAATTGAGCTCCACTGGCACTTTTTGGGTTTTATAGACTCTTTGGATAAAAATTTTGGATTTTTTGACAAAAAGGTTCCACTTAGACAAACAGGTTCCACTTGCAATAATTTTTAAACTAGTCGAGTCATAGAAACTTTTTTGAATTTCGAGGACTTCTCGGAGGAAAATAATGGATTTTTTGACAAATAAATTCCACTTAGAAAAATTGGTGCTACTTGCAATATTTTTGAAACTAGCTAGGTCATTGAAATTTTTTTGGGTTTACTGGACTGCTCGAGCAAAAAACTTTTATTTTTCGACAGAAAGATTCCACTTGCACAAATAGGTTCCACTTGCAATATTTTTGGGACTTGCTGGGTACTTGAAACTTTTTTGTATTTAGTGGACTCCTCCGATAAAAATCTTGGTCTTTTTGACAAATAGGTTTCGATTGGACAAATAGGTTCCACTAGCAATATATTTGGGACATTACAAATTTTTATAAGAGTTTTTCAACAAGAATTTTGGATTTTTCACAAATAGGTTCCACTCGCTATATTTTTGGAACTAGCTGAATCATTGAAACTTTTTTGGGTTTAATGAACTGTTCGGACAAAAATCTTGGGTTTTTTGACAAATAAGTTCCACTTTAACAAATCGGGCTAATATTTTTGGAAATTGCCGGGTCATTGAAACTTTTTTGAGTTTAGTGGACGGTACGGACAAAAATCTGGCTTTTTTCGATAGATTCTACTTGAACAAATAGGTTCCACTATTAATATTTTTGGAACTAGTTGGGTCATAGGAACTTTTTTGGATTTATGAGAGTTATTGGACAAAAATCTTCGATTTTTGACATTTAGGTTTCACATGCAATATTTTTGAAACTAGCTAGTTTATCGATACTTTTCTGGGATTTGTGAACCGATCGGACAAAAATATTAAATTTTCGACTAATAGGTTCCACTTTGACAATTTGAAGCTGAGTCATTATAATTGTTTTTTTTTTTTGTGTTTTGTGGACTCCTTGGACAAAGATCTTGGATTTTTTGGCAAATATGTTTTCGAAAATCACTAGGTTTCGCAAAAAAGTATTCAATAATTTGATGATCAATCTTTTTCTAACGAGCCGATATGCAAAAACCAATATTATTAAACAAAATGCAGACGCATTTCTCTTTAAAAATTATGTCGTATTTACATTTACAACTTTTTCATGTGCAAAATCTTATATTTTGTATGATATACGACAAAAGATTAATGGAGAAATTGAAATAAATCTTGATTAACACTAACATCAGTTTTCTACTTATATACTTATGCAATATTTTATACAAACGTTAATTAAGTGCCGCATACGACAAAATGTTGCTGAATATCTCGAAAATTAAGATATAAAAAATTTTTAAAAAATAAAATTCTTTCGGAATTAAAAAATAAGTATAGAAAATCAAATATACAACAATTTGCTACGATTCCATTCACAATTTGTTATTAAAGTTTTATATTTTGAATAAAAAAAGTATCAAAAAAACCACACCGTGAATATACTTTTATAACCCACCTGTTATTTTTAGAGAAAAAGTACACATTTTTCTAAAAAGCAAATTCAATGGAAATTTACTTAACAAAACTGTTCAAAATTTAATATTAGATGTGCTTATTTGGTATAAGTTAATATTATATAAATTTATGACAAGTACACAACTACGTGAATACCCTTTTATTTCCTCAAAACAAATCTTTTCTTACTAACAAGCTTTTCACACACCAAGAAAATAAAATCTACAGCGTGGACTCTAATAATTGCCGCATTTAATTTTTCAAATAAAAAATGAACAATTATTAATTTTGAGCTCAGCTCTGACTCTTCTGATATTTGGTCCCAAATTCTCTGCAAACGGCTTTTATACTGTTCCAATTTAATATTCTTTTAATTTTTTAGTTTATCCATCATTATTCCCATATGTAAAAATCCAATTCATTGAAATCCGGAGAAGATAGAGCCCATTTATCTACCCGTAAAAAACAGGGATAATTTTTTTTGCATCAGTTCTGAACAGTTCTTGCTTTGTGAGCCAGAGCAGACTTGCTGGAAGCTATATGGCACATTGTCAAAAACTTGGATGCATGAGGCAATTAATAACTGATCAGCACCTTCATCCAAACAATATTTTGGATTGATTTTTACGTCTTTATCAATAAAAAGGAGGAGAAGCTTGTCTTTTTTTATTTGCATGAAATAGCAATATAGTTCAGCTACTTATATGCCTTGGCGCATATGGTTCCCTACCTAAATCCTAAACATGACTTCTCGAACCTTGACATATATGGTGTTCTGATATCTTTGAATGGCTTTCTTATCTGTTGGAACATAGCACATAATCGTAGCATACATGTGGTCATTCTGTGGGTTGTGAATTTTTTGCAGAAGAAACAGCTTCTCAAGGAGAAAATACAATATTGCAATTTGAGTGCCGCTGCAACTTGTTAGAGAGCTTCTTTATTTTCGCATTTTATTTTGGCGTTCTGTAGACCACGAATTGTTTGTTTTTATAAGGTTTCATCTTGAAGTTCGTGATGAACATCCCAACAGATCTTTGGTCAGTTTTCGCCTAGAAAGAGCACAATTTCTGTGTATTCCTTCACGAACAATCTTTACCAGTTCAATAGTTCCCACGCTATGTTCAAACTTTAATTTTAAAACCTTGTTTGCTAGAATACAATCTTAAAAACAAAATCATTTTGTGGGACGCTAGTCAAATTTGAGGTTTTTAAACTCCACAGAACATTTTTAAAAAATTTATCATTTTACATATATAAGATTTGAAATCACACAACAGTAGGGAATTCGATAGAACGAGGAGATTGGCGTTAATTTGGCTCAACATGCTGCCTCTTCGCACGATCGACGTCTAGCCTGCTATATTTAAGCATTTGCTAAGCAATGTTTAAGTAACAAGCATTTTGTTTCATTAAGATGTGCTTTGAATGAATTGTTTACATGTCGAATTTTTTTTAGCACGAAAAATTAGAAAAAACAAAAGCATACAAGCAAAATGAAGAACGAAATATGTTTATCTTTTAAAACAAAATTATAAATGTTTATTAATAATATTACATTAATGCAAATATATCTTCTTATTTAAAGCTTATAACTAGTGTTTCCTATTTTTGCATTTCTATTTTGATGAAATATCTGAGAAGTTATAGTTTTTGTTTTATTTTTAACCTTTCATTTCTCGCGCTCTTTTAAACGCACCTGTTTTGTAAAGTATAGTTATGCATTAATTATAAAAGTTATTAGAAACCTATTAAATAAAAAGAATTTTTTATGTATTTTGAATTATTAGTTATTATATATTTTTGTAGTTTTTTATATTTTTCTTTATTATTTAATGTTTTGTTGTTTCTTTAATACTAATGCTAATAATTTTTATTTACGAAAAAGTCCTAGATACTATAGCTAAATGAGGGACGCGGCGGAGTCCTTTGTTTTGCATAAATTGTTGTTTTGTTCACTTAAGTTTCTGTTTTAAGTGTTTAAAGTTTTTTAATGTTAAATATTTTATACACTTGTTAGAATAAACATTTTTTTTTTTGTCATTTTGTAGTTCATGTACATGTACATCAATTAGGTTTTTTATATTATTTCTTATTAAATTTATACGTATAAATTATGTGTTTGTTTAAATGTAAAGTTTTAAATTGCTTGAAAAAACAAAAAAAAAATTTATATAAATATATTTAAGAATATTTTAATTGATTAAACAGTAATAGTTAGGTATTATTAAATAAAATGCACTGCTCAGTTTTATTTAAATTTTTTTTTTAAAAAAGAATTTGAAATTTTAAAGCTTTTATCAGAATTAAACGAAAACTATCCTAAGACAGCTGCAAAAATTATACAATTTTTAAATTTACTGCAAAATTAAGCGACTAAAATACTACTTAATTTTAAAATGAGTTCTCTTTGATTTAATATAGGCAAAAAATAAATTCACGCAAGATTTACACACGACAGCATTTGTTTCAGCTTAATATATTGCATGCGATTTTTTTGCAACTGGCGAAAATTTGTAATTCGACTCATCTAAATAATAGGGTAATTCACGATCTTGTTGCATCGTTGCAAATGCGTTTTTGCAAGAGAAGATTTTGTGAACACACCATATTGCAAATGCATATCAATGCGTTTTGTTTTTGTAAAAATAGTTAATTTTTCATTTGCAACGATGCAACCAGATCGTGAATAACCCTTATGTGTTCATTTATTTTCTCTAGCTACAACTTTTCTAAATCCGCTATAAAACGAACAAAAGTTTCAATATTAAACCTGAAATGTATTTTATACGAAAAAAAATAACGTAACCGAACGTAAAATCCTTTGTTCAACTTCATTCACAAATGTTTTACAATTTTGCTATCTTTTAAACTCTTGAAAATTGCTTCTGTAAATTACAATTTTATAAATTATCAATAAAGCGAAAACTTAAATTTCAATTCCAAAAACAAAAAACAGCATTTTTAATTATAGTTAAAATTAAATTGTAGTTAAACTTAAAAAAAAAAAAATCATAAATATATATTTCTAATGCAAATTCATTTAATATTCTATGAATTTTTACAAAGAAATCTGCATTTCGATATCATAGCTAAATGTTTTTAATTAGTTTTAATTGCAATTATTTCATAATCTTGTATGTTTGTTTTGTTTTAGCGCTTCGAGAGTGCAATTTAAGAATAAACTAAAATTAATATTTTTATTCCTTTATATATATATATATGCATTTATATAAATATATATATATATATATATATATATATATATTGTTGTATATATAATGTAGTATATAGCATATTATTTGTAATAAACACCACTTGCAGGGGTTTCTTATAATTTCTAATTTTGTGTTGTATCGATTCGCATTTCGATCGATCTTCTTTTCTATCGATTTTGTTTGTTCTGCTGCTCTTTGGAGCAGCTCTCGACAAAATGACGATGACGAAATTAAAATTCAATTGCTAAAACTACAGCTAAAACTACTACAAACTAGAGGCTATAGTTTAAATAGGCATTTAAACAATATAATATTATTTAGCGTTTCTCACGTCGTTCACTGGTTGGACGCCGCCTCCAGCGCGCATGCGAATCGACGGACGCCGTTCCGGTGTATCGTACGGTGGACGCGAGGAGTTCGTTGCCGCCGCCATTGAGTCGTCAATTGTCATGCCTCCACCGGTACCACCTACCACCATCTGCGAGCTACCACCGACCATGCCGCCGCCGCTACTCACTAGTGTTTGCCCGCCACCACCACCCATCATTTGCGCACCACCACCGACGGTCGCCACACCGCCGCCCATTTGTTTTTGATTTTGTTGCTGTTGAGAATTCGAAGCTTCGCCTTGAGCACCTTCAGCGCCGTCCTGTTGCTGTGCTATTGCCTGCGGATTGCGCGGCCCGCCAAACTTCAATAGATTCCAATCAAACACATAGTCATACGTAAAGCCCAGACGATGAAACAAATTGCGAAACAGTTTCCGCAAATAGCAGTAGTCAGGGCGTTGCTCGAAATGCATCTGGCGGCAGAAGTTCAAATAGTTTACAAATTCACTGGGAAAACCTTTGCACAGCGACATAATCGTCGTTGAGAGTTTTTTCTCCGAAATACGTTCGTATTTCTGTCGTTTGTTGGCGGCCTTCAGTCCTTGCCATGGCAATGCGCCCAAATTGAAATACATCAGCACATAGCCCAGCGACTCGAGATCGTCACGACGTGACTGTTCAATACCAAGATGCGTATTGATCGACGCATAGCGTGCTGTGCCAGTGAGATTTTTGTTTTCCCGATAAGGTATGTGCTTGAGAGAGCGTGTATCGCGGAACTTTTTCGCTAGTCCAAAGTCGATAATGTACACTAGGTTGCCCTTCTTGCCCAGGCCCATCAGGAAGTTGTCCGGCTTAATGTCTCGGTGGATGAAGTCGCGTGAGTGTATGTAGTCGATACGCGATATCATTTGGTCGGCCAATAACAGCACGGTTTTCAATGAAAAGCGGCGCGAGCAAAAGTTAAACAAGTCTTCCAATGATGGTCCCAGCAATTCCATGACCATCACGTTGTAATCACCTTCGGAGCCGCACCAAATGATGCGCGGTATACCGATGCCACCCTGCATTATTTTGTAGAATTTGGACTCAATGTGCAGTTGTGGATGTTTGGTGCGTATGCATTCCAGTTTGATGGCAACCTCTTCGCCTGTGTTGATTGTTGTGCCCAGATAAATGTCGCCAAAGGAGCCCGAGCCGATTTTCCGACCCAAACGATATTTGTTTCCTACGCGCAACTCCATCTTGAGTGAATTGTGAGTAGATGGTTGTGAGTGAGGGTGGTGGATGAGTGGCTGTGCTGTTGCTTATATAAAGATGTTTGCTAAAAATACAAATTTTTAGCATTTTTTTTTTATGAATAGATATTTTTGAAAGAACTAACCTGAGTCAAACAGACCAAGCAGTTAGAACTGGATGATGTTTCTACAAACACAGTTTCAAAATTTGCAATCTAAAATGGAAAATTTTAAAATTTTTTCTGATTAGTTAAATTTTTAAATTATATTCAAATTCTGCATATACCTATATAAAAAAAAATAAAATGGAAAAGATTACAAAATCTTCACATGCAGAAAAAAATACAAATATAGCGATAGATATAAAATTTAAGACCAGACTAGAAAGTAAGCTAAAAATAAATTAAAAAAATAAATAAATTAAAATAAGAAAAACAAATTTTTTGAAGGAAGCAATTTTTATAGATATGCTAGCGTATACCCGGCTTATCCCCTAAAAGTGGGCGTAGCTCATTTTTAATTTAAAAAAGGACGAAAAACTGATTTTTAGCGATTTTATATGAGAAATCGTATCGACGAAAAGGGATCAACTATTTTTGCAATATCTTGAGAATCTCAGCCAGAATAAAGAAAACAGCGCTTTTCTTGTGTTTTGCTATGCTTTGGTTGTTGTCCTTGCTATTGCTTGCTTTATTGTCGCTTCTACACAAGAAAAATCGCAACATTTGTCCTGTTTTATTTATTCTTTTATTTATGCTGGCTGTGTTTACGGAGAACCCAATTTTGAAATAAACGCAATCTATACAAAATTTTCTCAGCGTTTTAATAAAAATATTAAAAAAATTTAAAAAAAGAAGGCAATTGTATAAAAACCAGATTTTATTTTGTAACCTTGATTTCAGAGCTTTTCTCAAAAATCTTTAATGAGGCGCTATTTTTTTCGAAAAGGTCATGTTCTTTTAAATAAAAAAATTATTACTTTTTTTTTAGTCCAACAACAAACCATGAAAAATAAAAGAAATCAGCACTGAAACGTTTTATTAGAGAAATAATACAATGGATTGCAGCTTAAATAAAAACGGTAAAAAAAAAAAAAATTTCTAAATATTTTCCACCAATGTCTTCAAATTTGGAAAGTTTTCAAAAAGATCCCAGATGGTGACCTACACAGTTGGCCGATAATTGCTGGAATCGCTCATATATATTTATATAAAAGGCAAAAGCACATTGCCCTGCATCCAATATCGCTGAAACTGTAATTATTTTTTGCGAACAGCCTGCAAGTATGCACAGAAATTTTTTGTTTTAGTTATCAGTGACATGCTTGCTTTTTTTGTATGTGCATACTTTCAGGCTGAACATTTTCAGAACAGTGTGTTGTAAAAGCACTGGAATAATGGCAAAAAATAATTACAGTTTAGCGTTAATGCTTTCAACCCGTCATAGGACGGGCTTTTATACTAGCTTTTTTTATTTGAAATACGGTTTGCGGCGCTCATACGCCAAAACTAATGATTCTACGAAAAAAAGGTTATAACATGAATTGTAGGGAAGTTTTCTAGTTTAATTTGGTCCATATAGGTTTTTTTTCATGAAATAAGTCGGAAAGGAGATATTGGCAAAAAACTGCTTTTAGACGCTATTTTGCCAATATGGCGGTGTGAGCGGCAAAAATACGATGTGGCAAAGTAGAAATTCGGAAAGAGCACATCGAAATCTCTGAAAATTACCCATTGTCAAAGCTCCCGGAAAACATTAAAGGCAACCTCGTTTTTTCCCCCCAAATGACTGTACTAAAAGATTTACTAAACAAATTTATTTTCATGACAAGGGATATTCAAAAACCGTTTTGAATTGACCTAAAAATATGTAAAGTTTTTCAAAAATTATTTGTGATAATAAAAAAAAAGGATGACCGCCGCAAACGAAAAATCTTTATTGAAAATCGCCGTGATTTATGAATGTAAAAATTTTTTAATAATTCAAATTCAACCTATGAGGGTTAAAGCTGATGTATTTTTCACGATAATCTTAAACTGTTTTTCCTTGCAAATTTGATCATGTCGAAATTTTGTGAAATTAGCTTTCACGCACTTACAAATTTGCAATAAATTTTCAAACTTTCACGATTTTTATCTCCTAAACTGTTTATAAATAAAAATAAATATAAGAAAAAAATATATATAGGCCAGGTATATTATGTCTTCGTCTGTTGGTTTTTATTTTCATTAGGTTTTAAGGAATATTTTTTTTTTTAAACTTCGGATGTCGCAAGCTGCGTTCCCTCTTCATAATTTTTTATTTATTTACATGCGTCAAGTTAATGAAGTAGTTTGCTAGTTTATTCAAGTCACAAACCATAATTCTGTAAAGTTCCCTACACAAAGAAGGCATGCATGCATCAAAGCATCTGACGTTTTTGTTAAACATACGTAAACTTATTACGTTTGTAATAACTTATTACGTAAACTTATTACGTAAGCATCTGACGTTTTTGTTAAACATACGTAAACTTATTACGTTTGTAATAACTTATTACGTAAACTTATTACGTAAGCATCTGACGTTTTTGTTAAACATACGTAAACTTATTACGTGTGTTTAACAGAAACTTCAGATGATTTGATGCATGCATGCCTTCTGTGTGTTTTGGACTTAGAAAGTAAAAGCTTTTGAAAGAGCCTCGACACATTTTCTTACGTGTTTTTCGCATTATTTTAGTTTAGATTGCTATAGACAGAAAAAATATTGCTGCGACTGAATTTATCAGTTTTGTAGTCCAAGGGGGGAGAGAGGGAGGCTTGAACGGCTTTTAAGACTTATTTTCAAATATAAAAAATTTTCCAAGGGGTGGGGGAGGTTGGTGGCAAGGCCCTTTCAGCCCTTATGTAGATCCGCCACTGTAAAGAATATGCATGATACTGAAATTTACGATCTGTTTTGAAAACTAGAGTACTAAACTGTGAAAAATTAAATATCATGACATTTCAGAGCCACATTAGGGGGCGTGGCATGTCTGCAACTGAAAAGATATCGAAAAAACTTTTAAAGCCCAAAATAATAAGATTCCTGCCTGTAATTCTGTAGAGTTAGTTTTTTTTTAAAATTCGAGCAAAAAATATTTTTGGACTTTTGTCCGTACCCGCGACTCCCTGCAGCGTTGCCTACCAGCAAAAAAGCACTTTCTTTTTGAACAACCTAATAAAATTCCATTTTCCAAACAAGGCAAGGTTATCGTAGTTTAAGCTATACATACATATTATTATTTAAAAAAAAAATAACAAACAAATCCGATAAGGATTTTTATAAGGATACAAATTGTTTAATTTATATTTATGTCTGCATATCTGGCTGTAACTAACGTAACAGTCTTAAGACTTTGATTCAATTTTTTGATCAGAGAGTAAATTTTCTTTCAATTCAATTGAATGAGTCCAACAGATATGAGATATCAATGCAGTTTTGTTTGCAAATATGTACATGTTTCTGGAATATTATAAGCAAACTTATAATAAATATTATATAATTGGATAAAGTTGAAAAATCAATTTAAAAATTCACTTTTTGTTTACTTAGGCATGCTTGGCTGCGCCGATTTGGCTGCCTGGCTATGCTTTGTTGCTGATTTCCATATCATGGCGTCCAGCTGGAAATAACGATGAACGAAAGTGTATTTGGATTAAAGATTTGTATCGTCGATATACATACATAGCTTGTTATTACCCTATAGGAACAAACTAACTTGTTTTTAAAAACAACTAATTAAAAAACTAATTTAAAATAAACCAGTATATGAACTACTTTTAATTATATTAAGGCGGCAACTACTCTGAAGTTGACATGTTTAAATTGCAAATTTTTATTAGATTACAAGTTTATATATATTTAACCATGTTATTCCATCAAATATTATTAACTTTAGGCCACCAGTAATAGTTTTCAATTGGTTATTTAAAAGCAATTAAAAAAATAATTTAAATGTAACTAATTTAACAAGTAGTTGAAAATATATGCAGACGAAAGTCAATTGACTTATTTAGCGGACATCACCATACAAAATAAGTTAGTTCGTTCTATGAAAAAAAGTCAGAATTTCAACTAGTTGTGGTTGACAAAAAACTACTTTATCAACTACTTTTAAATTAGTTGATTTTCCTACAGGGTACATTTCGATTCTTTGTCTTGTCCGTTCTTGAGTGTGTGTGTGTGTGTGTGTTTTTGTTTTATTCATTTATTTTATTTTTTTTTTTTATTTTGCAGAATAGTATAAATGTCCAAAGTGTCAGTCGGTCATGAATGCTCGCTGGCGTTCAAATGGTTACTTGTTCTATTGTAGTAAGATGCTGTCAGTCATGACGTCCAGTGCATATTTAGCTAATATTCCATTACCACCACCGCTTTACATACCCTAGCCAACCTCGTTTACCCTCCATTATTTACAATATTATTTAATCAGTTTATTAAATTTTTCTTTTTCACTTTTTTCCTGTGACTAGTACAACGACCATATCATGGCTATTTCACTGAATTTATGTGTGTGTGTTTATTTAGTTTTTTTTTTGCTTTACTTAAAATTTTCACACTGATCTTAATTTGTTTGTTGTATTTTATTTTGAATATGTGCATCATTATTTATAATGACATTCAACTATACAACAGCAGCAGAGCTACAAATAACAATAACAGCGGATTATAAACTGATAAAAACTCAATATAATTGATTTTTAAAATATATGAAATAATTGATTAAATTTTTTATAAAAAAATGTTATTCATTTTAGTTTTACGCACCCTTTTAATACTACATATTTCAATAAATTAATGCTAAATTCTAAGTGTGAACAATTTTTAATACATGACATTTTTCATGCTTCGCAAGTTTTTTGATTATAATTTTTATTAAATTACAAATATTGAGGTCTGGACAAGTTAAACTGTTAAGTTCGGGAACAAGTTAAGTTCCCGATCATCCTTTTTAAGTCCCGACCATTTAAGGTTCAAAATATTTAAGACTCAACCATTTACGACCATTAAGGTTTGCATAATTTAAGCGCCCGACAATCTGACCATTTACGATCCCAATCATTTTATAGGTCCCGACTATTAAGCCTCTGATAGCGCATCTGGTCCTACCCTCTAACCTTTCATTTTTTATTTCTAATCAAATGAATTGCATTATAATTGCGTCCAGCATTATAATATAATTCATCATAATTCTGTAGCGTAATAAGCAACACTAAAATAGCCGTATGTGTTTCTGAGATACAAAGAAAGCAGAAAGCTAAAATTTGTATCGCTTTAATTATCGAGATGGATATCGTTTACGATAATTAATCGACAGTGTTAGTTTAAATTAATCGATAATTTAATCGTTTTAATTATCGAGAACGATATCATTAAGGATACATATATCACACTAATTATCGAATCGAATAATTGACGATAATCTCTCCACAATAAAAATAAAAGTGACCCACCTTTATGTACTCTGGTTTTAATAAAGCGTAACCTACGCTCAGAGTTGTCGTATGCCGTTTAAGTTGAGTTGAACTTGAGCATTATAAGCATTATAAACAACACTCTATGTTTTTCTGTCGAACGATATAGAATGATAATGTTTGTGTTAATGTTGTATGCGATCGTAGTGTAGTGTATGTGTTTGCGTTCGTGTACACAAACAAATACGCTACAGAAAGAAGAGTCATGTCCTCTACGGTACACTCAAATATCGTACCGTTTTACGATACGATTTCAATCGCATCAAAATTACGATGTACAAAAAGTTTTGTGACTATTTGGGAATTTATTTCTGGCAACTCTGTAGTAGACCACTGGCCAAATCGCCGCTTCCGTAAACGTACAACTCGTTTTTACATTTATACTCATTAAATCGTGACCGGGAGTATAAATATATTTGACGGACCGAGGATATGCCTTTTAAGCCATTCTATACAATTGCCACGTATGTTTCAAGCTTTGGGACACCCAGCATTTTTAAAAATTTAGAAGGGTGTAAAACCATTTGCAGGTATGCTGAATATTACTTTTGAAAAGATTTATTCAAATCAGAGTTCAGGAATTCGTGAATATTAATTTTTTCATCACGTACTACCCTTCATCGATGAAAGGTTTTTTGTTTCCAGTGTACTTTTTTGATGTTGAGCTTTACTTTTCTTAAAATTATTGCATTTAATTTTGCATTAGCCAAAGTTTCTTTCCCCTTTTTTTCTTTTATATACTAAAGTCAGATTATCCTGACTCATACCACGCCAAAATGACCACATAATTTTTTTGATGTCACCGTTATGGACAAAATGTGTATACATACTTTGAAAAGTGAATAGGAGGTGCATCAATTCACATATCTTTTTTTTTTTTTTTGGAACAATTCGTATTGTTGTTGTTGTGGTTTTGTAGCCTACACAAAGAAGGAATAGTTGAAAAAAGTTCCATATCTCTATTAATATTTCGATTTATCAATTTTTTTACTGATTTTGAAAGGTAAATAAATGGAGAAATTTTATTGTTTACCGTTAATGAGGCTCCAAGAGGGAGAACAAATCAGAAATGGCAACTTTTCCATAAAAACCCAAAAAATCAAAATTTTTTTAAACATAATTTCCAAAATAATTTTTTTTTAAAGTATAATCTTTACTCTACACTCTGGGTCCTGAGGCCAGGAAAAATCCCCATAAAACAGGAAAAATTTTAAGTACTTTGCTTGTTACTACTTCACTTAATTCTATACGCACTTATTACTTTCTTAAACCAAGGAAATGCATAAAAGGGTCAGCTCAATCGGCTTCAAGTTGTACTGCTTATTGTTTATGTTTTTGACGTTTTGCTCTTGTGATAATGAGTAATAAGCTGACCTGGCCCTATAGCACTAGTGAATTGGCTAGAGAATGATAAAGTAAAAGGTAACAGTTTACGCCTGCCTATGACATGTTCACGTTTTCATTCGTCAGTTGAATGCAAAGAAAATCGATTGAAGTGAAAATAAGACCGACTACCTAAAGACTAGTGAAATCGCTAGTTTTGTACTAGTACCATTTACTACAGGGTAATGAAACAAATATATTGATAATTTTAAAGCAAGTTAACATAAAATAATACAAATGCAAAATTCATATCATAGCATAACCATATACAGAACTAATTCATAAAATTATGACGCAAAAAATAATATTGATTTTTAAAATTTTTTTACCAGAAAACAACCATCCTTAAAAACAATTAAAGTATAACAGAGAAAAAAAAGGAAATGCAACGCTGGGCTTTCCTAAGTTCTAATAAATACCACCTTTGTGTGAATTTTTTTTTTTTATTTCAACAAAAAGTTTTGTCTTTATGTATGTATGCGCTTAAATAGATAACCACCTGTTGGTTAAAAATAGAAACCTGAAAACTGAAACGAGAAATACCAGCCAAAAAACAAAGTTAAACGATAAAAATAATGCAGCTACATAAATCAAAACAACAAAACGCTATTGTTTAAAAAAGAAATCTCTTCGAATGACGAAAGCCTTAAGGCCGGCGATACATTTAGAGGAGAGTAAAAAAGAATGATATTGAGGTGATGGTTTTTATTAGAAGAAATTTGTTTAGAGTTTTAAAATTTTCATATTTTGGTAAAATATACATTTGTTTAAAAAAAAAACATTTTTTTTTTCGAAAACAAAGATGGCGTTGGCTACGATTGCTGCAAAATACCTCTTTTCGCACTGAAATTTTTTTTAATTTTAAAACGTAATGAAAATATCTTCTATCTGAATTAGACTTAAAAAAGAATTAGTCTTAGAATTAAAAAAGTTTTTTTTTAAAAATTTATACGTACTTGGAAAAAGAAAATTGGTTTTTTTTATTTTTTTTTTTTTGTTTTTAATTTTGAATAAAAAGATAGAAGCTATTTTTATTAAGTTTTAAAATTGAAAAAAAAAAACATTATCGGGTCAACCTAGGAGCCAGCATAATGCCCGCTGTGCGAAAAGAGGTCTTTTGCAGCAATCGTTGTAGCCAGCACCATCTTTGTTTTTGAAAAAAAAACATTTTTTTTAACATAAATGTATATTTTGCCAAATTTGTAAATTTGAAAACTCTAAACAAATTTCTTCTTATAAAAACCATCACCTCAATATCACTCTTTTTTACTCTCCTCTAAATGTATCGCCGGCCTTAAGTTCAGAGGAGGCTGTTCTACATGATCCGACTGGCTGAGAGAATAATTTTTTAGTTTTTTAACTTTGAGTGATGATGAGTTAATTCTAATGTTATAAATGGACCGGCATATGCAATACTTTAGGCGCCAAATTGAGACAAAACATAAATTAATACATCAAATCATGTCATACAGCTTATGATGAAATGTGATATGAAACCGTGCCAGATTAATCTTTATTATTTGTTTGATTTTTTTTTACACTTGAACCCAGTAATACAGAGTTGGAAAATTTAATGAATGATAAGTGGACAGATGGCGGGAGTCTACTGAGTAAAAGTTCTATAGGTACCCCAAAAAACAAACTCCCAAAAATCATGTCAATCTAAATCAGTGGCGAGTGCTATGCTCTCTAACCTCAGTCAATGTAAATTCTTCTCAACAAACTAATTCACATATGACCCAGAAATTACTCAGCAAAAATTCCTTAATGTTGAAACATTTATTTCATCAAAAAAGCAACGCATAGTTCGTTCGAAGAAATACGCTTTGGCTATTTTTAAATGTAAAAAAAATATTCAAGAAAAAAAATCCCAAAAAGCTCATTGAAATGAATCAGCTGTTGAGAGATAAAAACCAAAGTAGATGCATAAAGAAATTATAAATGAAGTTTTGACACCAAAACCAACAGCAGCAGAGCAACAGCACAAAACCAGAAGAATGACAACGAAATCAACAAAAATAACCAGTGACAACAAAATACACACATCTGCGTATGTGGTAAAAAATTCAAAGCGGCTATTAAAAGATATAATAAACAGAACTCGAACTGTAACTAAAAAAATAAATACAACAAAGCAGAGAAAACATGAAAGAAAGAGTTTTTAGAGAACAATAAAAATTATACTATAATGATAAAATGACAGACTTTTTACAGTTTTAATCCAAAAAGAGATTTAAAAAAAAACTAAATATCAGAATATAACTTACCTAAAATAGAAAAATTATTGCTCTTGTTGTTATTTATAAGTTAAGCTGGATTTCTAACGAACAGTAGTGCGTGAGAGCACTCGAACAGCTGCAGAGCGTTAAATGAGCATGAAGAAACTTTGGAAAAATTAACAGCAATTAAGGAGCCACGCGCTAAGCTAAACTCAGGTGCCGTTTGTAGAGTGCAGATTGGGTGGTGTTCCCAGAGCAAACACTAGTGTGTTGGCCAAGCGCAAGTTTGGCGCTTTGAAAGCTTTTCGAGTTAATTGATGTTGGTGGAAAAACTTTGTTTTCAATTTTCCAAAAATTCTGGCTTAATGTTGCTCCCACCTTCTGTTGCACCCTGCTCCGCACACACAATTAACATCAACTTTTCGGAGCTGTGCCCAACCTGCGGTTTTGCGATTATTGTTTTTATTTTTATTTGTTGTTTTTGTTTTTTTTTTTTTAGTTTTTCGCTTAGATGTTTATTAGAATTCTGTCGTTTTGGTCGTGCGACGCGACGTTTTAGCCACAGTGGCACCTTCTCAATTCAAGATCAACAAAATATGGGAGCAGCAGCAACAGCAGCAGTATAGCAACTGTAAGTTCTTGTTGTTGTTGTTGCGGTTGTTCTCAGCAGCTAGCAGTGGTTAGCAGCAACAGCTGATGTTTGTTTCTTCATTTAGTTGAGTTGATGGTAGAGCAAATGAAAAAGTGTTGCTGTTGTTGTTGCTGATGTTGTTGTTGACTCTGTTTTGAGTGTTTGTTGTATATATTTATGATTACTTGCTTCTGCTGTTTTTCTGTTGGTGTTTTAAGCTGTAACAGATTAAATTAAAAATATCTATTTATATTAAAAAAAAAAAAAACAAAGTGATAGAGATAAATGCATTATCAAGAAGTTTTTAATTTTGATATAGATATATATATATATAAATAAACCACCATGCTGATTTACTTCCGTTTCCGTATTTTAGTTCTTGCTTTTTATAACGCGCATGCAACAAAAGTTGTCTGCTTACATAGACCACAAAAAAACACGAAAGATTTTTTCAGAAATTTCAGCAAAAAACAAGAATAAGTTTAATCTTTTGTGTTCTATAGAAAGTTGTATATTTTGCATATATAAAATGGTAATAACCTATAAAAGTCAACGTGGTCTAACTTATTGCATTTCATATTCATATCTATGCTAAAATTTCTTCGCTAAAGTTTGAAGAAATTGTGTTATATGAGCGATTTCTTGAAGGTTTGGTTTTTGATATTTGAGGTTTTATTAACTTAGATTAATTTAAAAAGAATAACTATGCCATAAAATGGTTAAGTGTAGCCTTGTTCGTGAGCTTATTATTATTGTCAAATTCCAACCAACCCAAAATATTTTACGAGCTTTTCTTTGCCGCCATCACGAATCGCCATAAAATAACCAATAATGTCTTTTATTTATTATCTATGCGCATTTGTAATATTATCCGATACTCTATTATTGCTCTTTTAGATTCAGTATCATCTATGCTGGAACAGGTTTGACGTCGCTTATTTTCAGATAACAAAAAACACCTATTTAACCAAATTTACATGGGTTTGGAAATGAAATCAAGAAAGAAATCAGGTGAAAATGTGTAGGAGTTCTTAATGCATTGGAATCAATTGGAAAAAATACGAATTTCAAATTTATTTTATTATTAAGACTCAATTGATTAGAGCTAGCTTTAGGCATTTTGACTTTATATGGGCCACTGAAAGTTTACAACATAATTTTTAAAATATCAAATCTCTCTTCGAATTACACTGAAGATAATGAGTGCAAAAAGAGATACGCAATTAATGTTCCCCAATATTATATAACACATTAAGGAACTAGTTGGCAAATTAAGGAACTTATTGAAGGGAAATAAGTTTTCTTCTTTTTCCAAAATCTTCATGTTAGATGGGAGAAATTTATTAATCTTTCTTAAATTTATTCCAATCGCTACTAGTGAACGGCAGACCTTTAAAATTTAACATAATCCGAATCTTTCGGATATGAATGTCGGAGAGTTCTGAATTATTTCTACTACACCCCCGGAGTGAGTAAGCTTTAGAAACAAAAAACTTTAGTTTAGTTTAATTTTTTTTTAATAAGTAGTATTTGAAATACTTTGCAATTCATTACTTATGTACTCTAAGTGCACAAAAATATGAATGCATGTACTCGTACTCAAAAAATTTCGAGAAAATGTACATAGGCCCGTATTGAAATACTTCGGGCACTGCAACAATTTCCTGGGCGCCGCAATTTGAAATTCTTTTTTTGTTGAAAACAATAAAAAACAGGTTTGGTCGATTAAAAAATTGATACCTCAACTTATACCGATCGATTATCGAGTTATCGATTTATTAAAAATTTTTTCTTTGCTACAAGATCTGTTCAAAAAAACATCTATATCTCTGCCAATATCCAATGGATCTTAAATATTTACATGTTATTTGTAAGATAATTAAATTATCTTTCAGAAAAAGTACAAAATCAATATATTTCAGCAGTATTTTGAATTTTATAAGCGATTTCACATTATATTTACTTTTTATTGCTGATAAAAACATTATATTCTCAAAGATTTGCGGTATTAAGGTGCTTAAAATCTTTTTTATTTTTCAAGTCTGAAGCTTTAACCTTTCATTTGATATACAAAAGTTTACACTTTTTTTAAATAAGTTCTTTAGATGGCAAGCCTAATATTTTTTTCCATATTTTTATTATATATATTTGGACCTTTAAGCCCAAATATACACATATCTATGAAAAATGCACGCTCTCAAGTGGTTTAGGAGATACAATTTGTGAAAGTTTGTAAAATTGCTATTTCAAGCTTGTTCTTAACATTAATGTAATTGATGTAATTATATCTTTAATAGAATGTCAAATTTTATAATCTATTTTTTATGGGGGCATAAACAGTTGTTTATTGTAATAGTGATTCCTTCCATATGGAAGGAAATATGGAGTATGAAAGCGGCACAACCAAGAGCAAATCATTTCATCTTAAAGAAAAGACCATGAAAAAAAGAAGAAGCCAATGTATCATATACCAAATGAAAGATAATTTTCAGACTTCAATAATTTATCTTAGTTTATAGTAATAACGGAACTTTTTGGGAAAATTACGGTTTTATATAAGAAAATATTTTACTCTTGCATACAAGCAGCTATACAATGTGAAATATGTAACGGATTTAATTTATTTGTAATGTTTTCTGAAAGCTTATTATATTATCTTGAAAATGTTGCCATAACCAACAATATCGGTTTTATACTAAGATAAATATAGGAACTTTTCTTGGGAGAATTTATAAAAAGGAAATTATCTTAAAAAATCGATAACTAGAAAACAAATCGATAAACCCATTATTTCCTTTGGCCATTCTTATTTATATTGAAAGTACTTTTCGAATACATTGTTAATTTGCGCCTTCCAGGAAATCGTAGTCTCCCCAATTGTTAGAAATCAGAAATAAATAATGCATTTATTATTAAAGTTTATCATTATTATATTAGTCATGCTAGGGTTAAGCTGATAAATTTAAAAGAGAGGGCAACATTGTCACAGTTTATGTAGAAAACTGTCATTTTTATATTTGCCTAACTATATGTAAACATTGCATTATAATACATATGAACATATACATATATATATATATTTTACCAGTACAGCAGCGACGACTTCTAGACGAATGTTTTGTTGGAAAAAAGCGTTAGAAGAAGTCACTAATAAAATAATAATTGAAATAATAAAATAAAATAAATAATAAAATAAAAATTTTATCCTAATAAAATAAAAATTGAATAAGTTTCTACAAAAAGAGTGGCTTTTTTCATAACACCAATTAAAAAATTTGAGTCCAAATACATCGAATCGCTTTTTTCGAGTCCCTTCAAAAGGGCTTGTACTATAATTTTTGCTCATAAAAAAATATGTGCTCATACTCAAATGGATTAGTCAAAAATTTTTTGACTATCTTATATATAGATACAGAAAGAAGTACATACTATTGTTATTTATCGTATAGCAAGGATGGATTTTCTTTTTAAGTTTGAATTTGCTGAAAAAATATCCGCAAAATAGTTTAATAAATAAAAAAGAACTATGCAATATGAAAACATAACGTATTTCTTTAATGAACGTAGACCCGTGGTAGAATAAATCAAGGTAGCCGCACGGCTGACGCTGCGTCTCCACGAGCAATGTTTCTTGCAATATTGCGAGCAAGAAAATATTGTTTCATCTGGCAATATTTCGATGATGGGCAAAATATTGCCGCAATGTGTCATATTTGAAATGGCGTCGAACGAGAAACACATACATGCTATTAGAGCGTTAAAAGCTTTAGAAAAGTTAGAATTTTGTGAAAAAAGCGAAAAAAACCAACGAAGATTTTGGGTAAATCCATTTTTCATTCGAAGATCTGAATTTGATTTGGAAGCTCATTTGCTAATTGCCAGATTTTTTTGCAGAACTAACTTTTTTTCTTCCAGTATTGTAAACAGCTTTCAGTGACTTTATTTTCTTTTTTATAGCATCGGCACTTAAATTCAACTCTTTTCCTATTGATTCCCAGGCAGAGTATTGCAAATCCTTTCTTTTGTACAACTTGCTATTCATTTTCCACAAACATTCGTTGTTTCTATATAAGTTTATTAATTTTATGATTTTCAATTTACTCCATTCTTCATTTGCCGCCATTTTTACTTCAAATGTCACAGTCGACATGTCAAATATATTGCACGCAGAAGCAATATTCCATGCAAAGCAATATTGCCCTTCAATCGTTTGGCAATATTGCCAGACATATTTCCTTGCTGGCAATTTAGCGCCTACACGGGCAATATGTAGAGCAATTTCATTTTGGCAATATTACCTTGCCTGAAATATTGCTCGTGGAGACGCGGGGTGAGAGCCGACTACCATAACTGTCAACAAAAAAATAAAAACAAAGAAAGAAAAATTATTTGCATGGATTTTGACAATTAAGGTAGCTGAGAAAGAAAGTACAATCAGCCGCGATGCTACCTTCATTTCATTGTACCATGCATAGACCAACCTAAAAGATTGGTACGTCAAATCTTATCGAATGGCCTTGAGATGTCAAAGTTAATGACATCAAATTGGAAACCAAAGTTAAAAATTAATATACAAAAATCGGTTCAGATTGCCAAATTATGCCATGTAAATCAAATTAATGAAGTTAAATCGGAAAAACAAGCTGTCAAATGAAGTTAAATGCGTACAATTGTGTTTGTATTTTATTTCATAAAGCATTAGTGCAAATAAGAACTAAGTTCTTTTGAAGTACAACATAAAACAACAAAAAACGAAATGGCCATTTAAGCCCTTAAAAATACTTTGGACGAGCTTCTTATGATCAATTGTGTTGTGTGTGTTGTAAATTTTTTGAACACAAATGATCGAGAACTGGACCTACCAGCTTTACGCCGACTCCGAACGGCTTATGTTCTCAGGAAGCTTTTCATGGCAGTTTTTACTCTCTGAGGTTTGCCATTAGGTGTGTTTCCGTACTCTACACTGTGTAAGATTTGAGTAAGTTCAAACTGAGAGAGTAAAAATGAAATGTGAGAATAGTTGCAGAAGTACGGAAACAGCTTCTAGTAAGTTTCAAGCACAAAACAGATGATTTTGACTGCAGTCATGTCAAAAGTAAATTACCGTAATTAAAATTATCTTCAATTTGTTTGTGAAGTTGATGCTTGTTCTTACTTCACTCGGAGTCTTGAGTTCTAGCACTCTCTGTGCACTACGTGCGCTCGGGAGAGCGGTTTTATGCTTGTTCTTCTTCTCCCATTTAAAGTACAGAAAGAACGGAAACAGAAAACAGTGTGAGTACGGAAACACACCTATTGTCTGCAGAGAGGTGACGGCCGAACAGAAAAATTAATTCAATTGAAAAACCTTTCTGTGTCAGATGGGATTCGAACCTGGGTTCTCTGGCGTATGAGCCACACACTCTACCCACTTCGCCACGACCGCCACTGCAGTACAACATACGAGTATTAATAAACAACAATAGTTCATTGTTGTTGGAAATGAAACGAGATAAAATATTAACCGCGTTCGAAACGCATTCAGCTGGTTTGTGTTTTTGGTAACTTCAAAAGTTTTTTTTTGTTTAGTGAACACTGCAAAATCTAAATAAAGCTTTAACATATTTAAGCAAAATAAAATTGTATAAACAGTGAAATATAGAAAAACAAGAAGTTCAACTGGTCTGTCCCATATAAGCATGGGCGTAGAGAAGGTAGGGCATGTGGAGCTGCAGTTACCCCATGAACACTAGAAAAATAAAAATTTTAGTATTAAGGCGACTGTTCCGGGTTGAGGCGTGTTTTTAAAGGCTGATTAAAAAACACTACTGCAGATATTTATTAAAACTTTTTCTTATCATTTTAATAAAGTATTCAAGAATACAAAAAAGTAATATCTTTTTTAAAATTCATGTACATGTTAGCCCACAGGTGGCGTTGCAAATTGATGTCAAAAAAAAAAAAATGACTTTTCCGGTGGGACAAATAAATCCATACTATGTCATCTAAAGCAAAAATTTAAAGGTTTTGTGGTTAATTTAAAGACCTAACTCTTGGGATCGCCCGATTTTTAAATTTTTGATTTTTAAAAAAATTGTTTGAGTTGAAAGTTGAAAGCCCGAAAATTGATGAAATTTTATGGTCAAAATCATTGATTTTTTCCCCTTTTGAATGAAAAAATCAAAATCGGGCCACGGCGATCCCAAGAATTAGGCCTTTAAATTAACCACAAACTTTTTTTTTTGTCAGATGACCCAGTATGGATTTATTTGTCCCACCGGAATTTTTGGGCGCCAATTTGAAACGCCGCCTTCAACCCGGAACAGTCGCCTTAAATTAAGAAATTCAAAACATATTATTTTTTAATTAAAAAGCATAGAATTTATTAACATTTATTAAAGATAAATTTGTTTTTTATTACAAACATACGGCTGACACATTTTTTTTATTTTTTTTTTATTTATCAGTCACATGAAAAAAATAATTGTCTCCCCCCTGAACAAAATCCTGGCTACGCCCATGCATACGAGTATACAATTCTGCAAGTATGGAGAAAAATTATTGATGTCATAAGGCCTAGAAAGCGATGAGCACGTCTACAAATAACTAGCCCTGCAGCAAGAGCTGTTTGAAATTTGAAACTAGTTCTGGCAATCTAAACGAACGTATTAACTGAAAAACATGTTATTATTGGGTTGTTCAAAAAGTCAGTATGGTTTTTTTATGTACAGTTTAGGCTCATTCATTTTATAAATCAACTGCAATCAAATATATATTCGCCGTTTTGTTCGATTTCCTTCTTCCATCTCTGTAGTAGCTTCATTATTCCGCGCAAAGAATCTCTCAAGGTGCCGTTTGATAAGGCCGTCATTATCAAAGGTTTTAGCATTCAGGAAGTTTTACAGGGTGCGATACATATGGTAATCCAAGGGCGCAAGATCTGCACTATTGGATGGATGGGGTAAAACGTCCCATCCGAAGTCGAGCAATTTTTGGCGAGTAACTAAGCTCGTGACGTTATCGTGGTGGCAAACCAATGCCTTCTGATTGATCAGCTCAAGGCGTTTCTGTTGGATGGCATCGCCTAATTTCTGTAGTTGCCCACATTAAACTTTAGAATTTATGGTTCTACTCTGTTGAAGTAGAACGCAGTAGACATGCCCCTTCCAATCCAACCAGATTGAGAGCATAACCTTTTCTGGTGAATGTCTGCTCTTGGACCAGCTTCTTTTCTGTTTACATTGTTGTAGACAATCCACTTTTAGTCACCCACAATCATACGCTTAAGAAACGGGTTGGTTTTTTCACGTTTCGCGAGACGATTGCAAATGTCAACTCTATTGACTTTGTGAATTTCTTACAATTCGTATGGGATCCAAACATCAAATTTTTTAAAGAAACCAGGGGAATTCAAATGGACATGAACGTGTCTAGCGAACAAATTTAGGGCACTCGCAATTTCTATGATCGTCGAATACTCGTTTGTCTTCCTTCACTTTTAGCTTGATTTGGTCGTCGTCAACCTACGAGGGCCTTCGAGAAAAGTTACATCACGGTAACGGGCAAACCACTTCTGACATTCTTTCTATTATCTCAATTTTGCAATAAGCTTCTACTAAATTTTGTCTGACTTTAGTTGCTTTTTTTTTTGCTTTTTTGAAGTAAGAAAGAGCTGAATATGGCGTATATGCTTTTTACAGATTTCTTTTTTTTAAACACTGATAGACGACGACTTTCAAAGAATAGCAGGATAAACTTCATTTTTTTTTTTTATGTAAATAAACAGATGAGCACAAAAAATGGCAAGAACACCAACACATACAAATATTTGACGATAACAGTGATGCTGATCAGAAATAAACGTGCTTTCTTTCTGAAACAACCCATATTTAAAGATGAACAGTGATGAGCCCAAGCTATTAAAGGCAAATTTGCTATTTGATGATAAAATATATTTAATCTCTAATGATTCTTATAAAAAATTTATAGTTATTGGAATATTTTGTAATATTTCGATAAGTAGGGATACCATTTTATAATACGTTTTGATAATCATATTCTTTAATTTGTTTAGCAAAATGGTTCGATTGTTGTTTCAAAGCAGTATCAAAGCAGTTTGCCAAAAAGAGTCAAAAGGGTGTTTTAATCTAACTCGCTATTAAGTTCTGCCATTGCCCATAGTTATATTTTTTCTCAAGTTGAGAAAAATAACTTATTATCTACCACCTACATTTACAACATTTAGTAACAGTTCTCTTATTAAAGTCTTTTATACAATTTTAAGCACCACTTTTATAACTCTTTTAAAATTTGTCATCAAGGAAAAGGCAAGACATGAGGCTCGATCTAATAGAAAGATGGAAAAAAGTCAATGTTTAAATAGAACCGTCTGTCTTAAGGATTTTTGATGCATCTTAACGATTCCAAAGCATCTGACAGGGGTTATGGTAGATATGAACCATTTGAATTCAATGATGATGATAAACACCACTTGCGTTAGTGCGCTTGTGAGGCATGTCCAAGAAATGACATTTGAAATCACTCGTTATAAATGAAATAGCTAAATGAATACATTTTTGTGGCAATAAGAACCAATCGATGAATCAAGAACTAAGGTATTATCACAAGCGCCGCGAAGTTAACAGAGACACGTAGACTACCGTCGACACAAAGTAGGTGCAGCAAGGAATTAATATTTTGTATAGTATGCATAGATGAACAGTGTAATGTTTTTCTGTAATAAAACCATCAGCAAGAGTTAGTTTAATCCTTAGAATCTAATTTTTTTAAACTTGTATCATGTTTATTATGAACATCTTGTGTTTTGAGGTTATACATGGACGAATTCCTATCAGAAAATTAACTCACATTAAGCGCAATGCCATGAAAATTTGCCTTATCATCAACAATCATTAACAATTTTTGCAAGAAGTTAAATTTAACAGCGAGTATAAGAACATAAAGAATATAGAACTGTACAAAGCATACAAAATGGAAAACTCTCCGTCCCTGATCGGCTGTAACGAACGTACTGCAACTCCGCAAGCTAAAACTCAGTCATTGGCCCCGCATGTCTGAAGCTATTGAGGACAGCTAGTCAGACCAACACAAATATTCAGAGAAGCAGACGTTTGTTCAACGTTTACAACACGACACTAGCAACCGTCAATAAAAATAAAACCTCTAAAAGTGGTGGATGGAGACATGAATTGAGTAATCACAAGACAGCAATTGATAGTATTTTACTAATCTTTTGATAGAGTAATTAAAACAATGCCAGCGTCCAGCTGTTGTGGTTCTTTTGTGTGGTTCTTTTGTTTGTCTGTTGTCAGTTGTAATCAGTTAGGTAGAGCAGTCACTTACTTTGCCACGATGAAGGTAACAGTACTCAAGTGGTTGCAATCCCGGATCCAGATCTTCGTACGGCCGTCTGGGACCACCGAGCTGAAAACGTGACGACGACTACGACTACGACGACGACGACGAAGTATCCACAAAGCTACACACAAAAAATGGAAAATATAAGACTTCTTTGTTTGCAGCAGTGAAAATCGCGATTTTAACAAATCATTTCAACTTTAAAACACTTCTAATAGTTTTTAAATGTTTTATCAAATGCTTGCAAGTTATTAAGTCTTAATTTTTTTTAAATGCATCACTTTTTTCAACAATTCCTTTCGTTTCTAATTTTTCTTGAAAATTTTCGAAATATTTTTACACAAATTCGAAGTCGCCTCGTTGGACGAACGACTCTGTCCGTCCGCTTATTTCGTTTTCGAATCGAATATGACGACTGCTTCGTATACACCAGCAGCAGCAGTCAACACAATAGCTACCTCGCTCACTCATTTGCTACGCACTATAGAACGCTTTACTGTCGTCTCGTTTTAACGCATTCATGCACATTTCTGCCACTAGATTTATTTTCAACTTCGAATTTGTCGACGACGTTCAATTTTCTTCTCGTTATTTACGCTTTGATGTCGTCGCCTAAATCCATTTCACTGAATTTTTTTTATCGCTTTTTCAATAATTGTTCATCTATAACCACACCAAGCACATGCAAAACTATGAAACATCTTCAATAAGATATGTTCATTTACTTTATTGAAATTAACAACAAACACCACGTTTATTCACTTACTTTATCCTTAGTTTTTCTACTTTTTATATAGCACATTTATTTGAAAATTTTGTAATATTATTGGTTTCCGTGTCCAATGAATGTTAAGTTCGCCATTTTGCTCTGCGGACAAGAAAAAAGTTTGTGGGAAAATCGAACTCGAAAGTGCTATTTGACATATTCACTATTTGGTGTAGCCACCTAGAGGAAATTGCAAATTATATATCTGAAATTCAGGTTTATGCCGCGTTTCCATGTGATCTTTCAGTATCTTATCCCATATCACAAAACACATGCTATAGAGAGCGAGATGCATATATGTACTTTTTCCTATAAAGTTTACGTTTGACATTTGCAAAATATGAAAACAAATCATAAATTTATCAATTTCTACAAGTTTAGTGATTGCAAGACGTGCTTATTGAAATAACTTCTTGTCTACGTCCCCTAAATTGTTTTATATAATTATTATTGTGCAGACAGCATCAGGTGTTACAGGTAATCCAATTCGTGTGCCACAACTGCAGCAGCATCAGTGAAATACACACAAAAAAAAAAATATATAAAAAAAAAGTTTTCAAAAAGTTTTAGTGAATCTACCAAGCACCAAATTAAAGAAAAAAAGCACTTATGCTTTCCATAAATGCGCTTAGGAACTCTCTGGCCAACTCTATATTGCGATGGTTAAAAAAACCAAGAATGTTTATTTATTTTAAATCATACCCCTTGACCTGATTTGATGTTCTTTCTTTCCAATTGTATTCGTAATTCTGTACTATTTCAAGACAATTAATATTGGCGCAAATAAAATTGACAGCTTGACAGCACAAAAACTACAACTATAAAAATTAATGTCATATTTATAGCATGTGATCAACTTTTATAGCAAAAGTTCAAGAAGTTGAACTTTTTCGATCTCCTAGCATCACAGGAGATATCACATGCTATAAAAATGATAAAGGTATACCTGCTTCACACTCACATTCATCAATGCCATAAAGTAGGGCTCACATGCTATTTCTTTCTTATAAAAAATGTGATGCATACTAGAAGATAATAGAAGATCACATGGAAACGCGGCATTAAGAACTACGTTGTCTGACGACCAGTGAGGGGCTCAACTACATAATGTAGATTATGCTATTGTGGCTCGAAGCATATTTATGTATTTCGATTGCAATAATACTCATACTTCTAAGTTATAACGCATAAGATAAAGGCACACTATCTACAATTGCCATGTGACTAATTTTGATTTGAGGCAGCTGCCTAATGTTCACATATATCACTTGTCTCACTTCAACCTTGAACAGTTGCGGGATTCCCAAACGCCTTAACGACGATTGTCGCTGTAGTTAACTAGCGAAAACTGTCATTTACTATGAAACTGTGCACGCACAATGACCGATAACGACAACTATTATTATCGTTAACTTTTTGGGAATCCTGCTACAGGTCAATCCAACAACTCTTCGTTCTTAAAGTTTTATCGAAGCTTAAATTTGGGTTTAATTGCACTTAATTTACTTATTAAACATTTAAATCAATTTTCACAAAGGAATATTGTGCAACAAACAGAAATAAGTACAAATGACATATCAAAGTGAGTCGAAGAATTTTCAAAAATATTAAAATTCTTGCCTCACGAACTTTTCACCTTCGCACCGCCTCATCTCTTCAGTAGACGTCAAAGTGAGTCGGTTGTGTGAAGCCAGTGTAGGCACATTGTTATCATCCATCATCAAAATAAAAGTCAAAGTTTATCAACATTAGTGCTAACCAATTTTTCAGCCATATACTACCATGGTGCCATTAGGGGCGGTCACATTATCAAAATCTTCATCAAAATATTGGTCAAACAGTTTGACCACGCGAGTGTTCATATTATAAAATTTTTCGTAAAATTTCATTATTGTCTTGCACACCGAAGTGAACACATCAGCAGCACTCCATATGCTTTATTTCTAAATAATATTTTTTTTGTAAATTTCCGATTTAATATGCCAGTTATGGATGTAGTCTATAAATTTCAATAAAATCATTACAAAAATCTTCTTCATCGTGCATTTTGAATAGATGTGTTCGCGTTGAAATCTTTTTTTAAGTGATGACATCGCACTAGAAAATTTGATGAGTGTTCACACGTCAAATTCTTCATCAAATCGTTGGTCAAACAACCGAAAAACCAAAATATTTTGATTTTCGTCAAACGATTTGATCAAAAATTTGATGAGTGTTCACATGTCAAATTTTTCGTCAAATTCCATATATATTTCTGTTGGTCCAATTTTTTGATGACTTGTTGGATGAAAAATTTGATCATGTGACCGGGCCTATTATCTTAATCATTGTTCACACATATCTACACGAAGTCCGTACCAATAAGTCGAATACTTTATGCAGCTTACACATCAGTGAGCTCGTGTGCCACACAAAATTGCGTCACGAACAATGAAGCAAGCTTTCGAATTATAGAACCTCTGTGTCACACATCAACTTGTATTTTGTTGTTGTTTTCTGTAGCCGTCATTCTGTTTAAGATATTCGAAGCATGACATGGGTGATCAAGAAAATGTTTGTGTGTTTATTATTTCAGCTCTTCTAATATGTCTGCAATAAAACCTAAAATTAAATCTTTTTCTTCATTAATTTTTTTTTTTTAAACGGCAGCAGCATATTTTCCATTAAGGTGTTGATATTGCGAAATCTTTGTTGGTATAAAGCTTGCTTTCATATCAGCACACGCATGTGGCACACAAAAGCTTGTGCCACGGAGGAAATAAAATATTTTCCAATAAGCCAATAAGCGAACCTGTAATGTGTTTAACGTGTAAGCTGCATTAGTTGACGTGTTAAATGGCAATACTGCTGGAGACATTCACTAATACGCGGCGTAGACTCCATTATGTAAATTATGTAATTATCGACAATTATTATTATCGACTTGTTGAAACACATACATTATCCATCAAAATTAAAATCAAAGCTTGATAGGTATAGTGCTGTCAACTGTGACGTTAATTGTGGACAGCGAAATGCTAAGAATTTCGGCATTACGGCCATGACACGTAATGGAACAGGTAAAGAAACAGTAGCGTTAAGACAGTCGAAATATATTCACAATTTTATCAGTCTCCCTCCCAGTAACTGTCTGGCCAACTGTCTTAACTTTTTTGCATAGTGTTCTCGGGAAAGTTGTTGGGACAGTGGAACGGCATTTTTCATATTGCATATTTTAGAGATATCAAAGTTTTAAGGATTTAATTGGAAATATTTTGTAATTAGCCAAGCTCGTAATTTTTTATCCAAAAATATTTATTATATTTGATTTTGTGTTAGTTAAAGTTGCTGGTCGTTATACACACTTAAAAGTTGGAGCTATAAGGGGAAGTTTGATGATTGTAAAATTTTGTCGACATGTCAATATTAGCTATTATTAACATCGCCGGCAACATACATCTTCCCCGCCCATCACTGTGGAAAAATAATTATTTAAAAATAATCAACGCATAGATAGATAAAAGCTATCACATATGATCAAAATGATTCCTTGAGATATGGCTCATTTCATGAAAAAATATAACGGAGAAAAAAGAGCTCACAATCCGACATTGCATATTTTCAGAGTTATATGCTTTTTAACGCTCAAATATTTCCTGCTTTATTTTATTGCTAATATAATGAATTACCTTAAAAAGTTGAACACGTTGATGTGCAGCAACAGGAAAAAACCTAACAAGAACAACATATTAAATTTCTGCGATCCTCAGGCCAGAGACATTAATCCACCGATGGCGATGAATTTAATTTTAAGACACTAAAAAACGTTTCGCACAAATCACACACAATTTTTTTCACAAAACACTTTTCCAGATGTTTATTCAAAATCAAAATAATGTTTATAATATTTATATATATATATATATGAGAAAATAGCAACTATCCTGGGCTTTGATACAATTATTATAGTAATAGTGACAACAGCCTATTTTCTCACAAGCGGCGATCATAGGTTGTCATTTGCTTCATATTTTACTTTTTATTTGTTTTTTACTTTTTTCGATCTCTGCTTTATACTAGTTTTGGCAAGCTATTTTCGCCAAACGAACTGTAAATACCTTGATAATTGTATCATGACCTGGGTTATTGGTATTTCGTTATTCGATTTTCGATATCCACACAGGAATGAGGTTCAAGCAGAAATTTTTTACTTTCGAAACTCTTGCACATCTCTAGATAAAGCTATTTACACATCAAAGAGTCATGACGCTGATAGTTCGAAGCATAAATTAGAAGAAATTTTATATTTCTTCTGCATGTTTTCAGTTTTTTGTTTAAATTGGTTGAAAATACAACTTTAGAAAACTTATAGCTGCATTGCTATCATATTGAATAAAGTTTATTAAGAAGACAATGCAAAATTTATAAATACTTTCATAAAAGATTCGATTCTGTAACACTTTCAATATATTTATTATATTAATTGCGGTATTTTTCGTTCATAAATTATTTACAGGCTTAAATTAATACTTACTTAATACAATTCATCTAATTTCGTATAAGAAATTCTTCTTATATACAATCAAGAAATTATTCTATTATCGTTCAAAAAGAGCTACGCAATTTAAACGTCGATTCGATTCATAAATCAAAATTTACTCAAACTGAAAAAATATGATTTTACAACTTCGTACAACTTGCAATCTGGGCAAGTTGGCAAAATTCATCAACAATACTTTTCAACTTTATATATAAATAACATTAATCATATAATAAGCCTATGAGATGTGCATTTCTAAACACAGTTAAGCATTTTAATATTAACAACAAAACTTAAACGATGAAAATAAACAATCATTTTTCAAACTTTTAATATGATTGCACCAAATTTGCTTTACTCCGAATAAGCCGAAACTCCATAAAGCAATTTGTCCAATTTTAATTTTGTCTTTATCTCACTTGGTGCACCATGACCGGGTCGGCCCCAAAATGTGTCGAACGTTTCGAAATGTTTGCTGCTCAAATCTCTATCAATCTGCCTTGTTATGCTAATCGAACGACGATTTTCTGATATCTGAGTATTTAAATCGTGCAAATAACGTGGATCAAAGGACGTCGATAATCTGCATATAGTACAATGTGGGTAGAGGGTAGAGGGAAGTTGTTTTTGGTATATAGATGAATTTTTTTTTGCATTTATATTATTTACAGTTTCACTTTAATTATAATTGCAATAGTTCTGTATTGAACAAAAATAATAAAATGCATTTTATTGATATTGAATTGGAATAATATGTGCATGAACAATAACAATTTATTAGATGAAGTTAATGATGACAATGGGGGCAAAAAATAACAGAATTTATATAAAGACTTTTTCTTATTCACAGTAAAAATTTAGCTGTAGGGATTCATGAATTATGCATGAAGAAGATGGAAAAAATGACAAAAACTATTTTTTTTTCTCAAATGAAGGATAGTGAGGAAATTAAATTATTACAATCTACACTTTAGGTAAATTTAGCAATCCCTATCATTAGAATTTGAAATTTATGACAAGTCGGATAAAATAAAGTAGCAATTATGAACATAGGAAAGGCGCAAAATTAAATTTAACAATAACGAAATTAAGGGAAAGTAATATGAAGAGAACATAATGGGTTTCCTTTAACTGTACCCAAAGTTTGACATTTTATTGAAAAAAAGTTTTAAGTTAAGTTTTCATAGGATACTCATTTAAAAAACTTTCCAAAAATTTTTTAAAAAGGATTTTTAGTTCTTTATGAAAGCTGATTTTCAATATTCGATAAAATAATTTATAGTTTTGGAGTTTCTTTTGTGTATTAAAAGCAGTGTAATTTTTCCGGCAATCCTTAAAATGTCTGTCAATGTTAAAGTTAGTACACATTTACTTAAAAATCAAAATTTTAAAAGAATCCAAGCACGTGTCTAAAAGCCTCTTAATATTATCGTTTATCAATTTGCATTTGGAAATTTATTTTGAGTGAAAAATCTAATTTAAATTAATTTTTAGTGAAAATAAGTGGTATCTTCGATATGTATGTTCTACATACAACTTTGAAATAATGTTGAAGATTTTTCAAGAACAAATTCGAATTTAAAATGTCAATTTTAACATTTTGAGAATTGTATTAACCTCGTTTGATGAAAATCAAAATATTTTGTTTTTCTGTTGTTTGATGATGAAAAATTTGATAATGTGAACACTTGTTAAATTTTTTATTGCGATTTTTGTCAGTTCAAAAAAGATTTCAATGTGAACACTTGCGTTGTCAAACTGTATGACCAACAAATTGATGAAAATTTTGATAATGTTCCTCTAAGCGTTCTAGAAAATTTAAGGGTTGTGTTCATCATGAAATTGTTCGACCAGCCGTTGGTTAAAGACAGAAAAATCAAAATATTTTTATTTACATCAAATCTATTTGACATACAGTTTGACAAGTGCGCACATCGTCAAATTAAACTCTCCTTTTTTATTTTGAAAAGTAAATTTAGCTTGTCTCAACTCAGTTGGCAAATTTTCAGTGCGTGAGAAGAGTTTGAAATATTCGTATTTTTTGACAAGCTGTATGCCTCATTTAGGACACTTGTCTGTCAAATTTTTGAAGTTTCGTCATCTTTTTTTCTCCCGCTCATTGTTTTCTCTACGGTATGCTTAACTTAGTTTTCTGCTTGGGAAGGCTGAAAGCAACATTCTTTCGTCTGTTTTCTGCTTAAAACCTATATTGTCCAAATTTCTGGCATGAAAATGTTTGAATGAAACAGAATCTCTCTCAAATTCCAGCTGTTTCTTTTACCTGCAAAAACAACAACAAGTTTTGTCGGTGTCGATAGTGGAGAATACACCCTACTGTTCAAGATTTTAGTAAGTTTGAAAGATTCGTATTTGATTTGCCAACTGATTTGAGACAAGCTTTACGGTGAATTCAATAAAAATTTACTATATACTTTTTTTACCGTGTCATGCTTTCACTTTTAAAAAATTACGTCAAAAATAACAGAATCAATTTGGTCAATTTCTAGGTTATTGAGGCTATACAACAGATATAAACTATTATCGATGGTCAAACGTCGACACCCCGTAACTGATGACACTAGTTTAAAGCCCGAAAATGACCAAGACTTACTTTTAAAATTCGATTGTGGTGTGATCTAAGCAAATTTTTTTTCTATATATAGGTTTTCAAGTTATCGACCAAATAATTTTTTTGCATTTTTTGAAAAAGGTGACCTACGGTGAGGTGGAAAAGGTAAATTTAGTTCGGACTGACGGATTTAACCAAAGTTTCATTTTTACGAAATACAATTAAATTACCTAAACTTTTTTATGCTATTCGAGCTTATTCGAATATAAATTGAGGAGATAGGAAAATTATTTATATTTTTTTTTTTAAATCTGTGATTCAAAACACATTTTATCACCTGACAATGAAATCATTTGCCAAATGACCTTCAGATGTTTGCCTTTGTTGCAAATTGAGATCACATATTTTGAAAGTTTTTCGAAATTGGCATTATCATCTACTTCCAGTCTGCCGACTCGTGTAAACAAGCTCATTGCTGACTGTTCGCAAATCAAGAATCGGTTAATCGATTTTGATAAGTTTACGTTTTAAACGTACGTTTAACGTTTTTTTACGCAAAATTATATGCAAAAAGTAAATATGAATAGAAAACCTGATTTTTTTTAACGTAAAAATAGTCAAAATTGCTTTTGTTTTGTGTGTAGTGAGTATATTGCAAAAAAGTCTCGAAAGCGACGTTTGTTTTGTCAGAATGTGGAAAAGCCATAGACTACAGACATTATTTGTCATGTCTGTCAAGAGACTTGGTCCAGTGGTAAGAAGTATGTAATGGCTTTTTTATCAATAGGTAGATATGCAACTACTTTTTTTTTTTTTGCTTTGGGTGAAAATTCAAATTGCATTCGACGATGGTATGGTTGCCTGTGAAGAATGATATCAACTGCTACTTCTGTGCTACAAAGAAGTTGGTCTTTGGACAAATGATGAAACAAGAATATCCATTGGTTAAATTGATAAGGTTTCCAGCATTACAATTAGTGTCATGCAACTTTTCCGAATATATGGGAAATAAGTGATTTGATTCGAGTGCTTGACCTTACAAATAAAAATTAGAATGCTGTACATCTGACGTGAAATCATATAACTAGCCATGCGCGTTTCAAGCGACATTATAAGAAAGTTCCGAACGTCTGCCATCGCCATGAAATTCCTGTTCAGTTTGAGAAATTTAATGCTATTTATGATAAAGAAAATTGGTGTTAATTTATTGATAGTAGCAAAGAAAGTTTAAAGGTAGTTTTACTAAAAAATGGAAAGGAAAAACTATTTATTCCTATTACTCATTCCGTCCGCACGAAAAAAACATATGACGCAATAGTGAAGATTTTGGATTTTATCTAATCAGACATCAGGAGTGGAAAATTTGTTTTTTATAAAAGTGGTTGAAATATTGCTAGGACTACAAGGTCGATGCACGAAACACTACTGTTTCCTTAGAATGTGGGATAGTTGCGCAAGTGACCAGCACTACCTAAAGAGAGACTGGGCGAACGATTTACATTTATACCGGGTAAGGCAAATTTCAAATATAATACTCTTGTTGACAAGTGTAACATCATTCTCCCACCACTTCATATCAAATTAATCCTTTTTAATTGTAAAAGCATTAGACAAATCTGTAGATACATTTCTACATTTTAAATTGATTTTTCCTAATCTTTCAAGGAAGATATATTCGATTGGCCTCAGATTAAAAAATTTTTTAAGAATTAGCGTTTTAAATTGGAATTAGCTGCAGATGAAGAGGCAGATTTCAATTAGTTTTAACTTTTAATTGATGGCTTTCTTGGAAACAAAAGAAGTGGAAATTATATGGAAATCGTCGATGATTTACTTAAAAACTATAAAAATCTTGGTATATATTCGCTTTTACAATTGCGTGCATAGTTGCGGTTTTTTAAAACAATCCTTTTAATTTTTCCCTACAGGAGTCAACATGTCCTTAAAAATTAATTTTCTGCACTGCTTTCCATCAAACCTTGGACATTTTAATGATGAAAATGGTGAAAGATTCCATCAACAGATAAAAAATATTGAGAAAAGATATCAAGGATTATGGAATGAAGCAATGATGGGTGACTATAACTAGTTTCTTATAAGAGAAACTAAAAAGGATGACAGCAAGGAAAATACAAGCAGTCTAAACTATTTTAAAAAATAAAAATGATTAAATGCTGTCTTGTAATGACTTAAAGAAATTTAAATCCAATTTGTTTTTAATGAGTTGAAAAAATATCCACTAGAAGCAGATGAAAATGTAAATTTCGACAAACTTTAAAAATAGGTGATCTCACTTTAACCTCTGTAACTTTCTGAGATGTCGATGGAGTTTGCTTATTGTAGCTAAAAAATTTGCAAAAGAATGTTTTACAACAAAAGTAAGTCATTTGGCAAATTCTTGCTATGTTAGGTGATAAAATGAGTTCTGAATCACAGATTTTTTTTAAAAAAAAAATAAAGTTTGTTAATATTAATTCATATTAAGTTTAAAACAGTCCTGGCAGTTTATTTGCCTCTCGTGTGTTGTTCGGGCAAAATTTTAGAAGTGACTGCAAATTTAAAATTTTTTGACATTTATTTCATTTTCAAAAAATGTCAGCTACGAGATGTCAACAGGAGAAAATCGTTGTCAGTATAAAAATTATAAACAACCGTCATATCATGAATCACCGTGTTATATGTATTAAGGAAACGTCTTTTTTTTTAAATGTGCGCTTTCTCCATGTTTATAATGAAATGTACAATTAATTGAAGATGACCTGGAACTGGTATAAGTTATAAAAAATTTGCTTTACTTTTCTCTACAAATGTGGGTGTCTATTACTTAAACTCACTCTCAAACATTGCTTTACTAGTAAAACTTTCATAACGATCCAACATTCTGCTATGGTGTAAAATTTTAAATTTTAGTGAACTAAATTTTGATATCATGATACATCCACTGAGATCAAATGAAAACTATTTAACGTAAATGCAAGGTGAATTTCTTTAAGCAACAAGTTGTATTCTTGGATGATGCGTACCTATCATGAGATGCTGTCCGCTTCGTAACATCCGTGCTCGATAGACTGATGGGACGATTTATGGCTCGTCGACGTGCTAAGAGTGGCACCAGCTCTACACCACCACCAACTGCAGCACTGTTGTCCGTTGTTGTGGCCAAATTGTTTTCAGCCGCACAGTGGCGTGCAAAACGAGCGCAAACTTTTTGCTTATTTGGCTCCGATGTAGTGCTTTGATCCTTTTTTAAAACATTTTGCTGTGTTGATTTCTTTGGCAAAGGCTTTATTGGACTGGTTGTCATGGCTGGACACTTGCAGGTGCACATCTCACAGCAACGTTCGGGTTTCTTTGCAGGACGTACTTTGCGGAATGTATGTTTTTCTGCCGGTGTAACCGGATTGTCCTGATCTAGATCCTTTAACATTTCCTTATTGGTCCAGCCCTGATTTATTATTTATCAAAGATTTTAAATTGAGCTGAAATGAGTTCTAACTTTAAAAAACTTCCACTTACCAATGACTTCATAAACGAGCTACCCACAGCCTTGGAACTGCGCCATGGCTTGCCACCTGGTCCAGCCTTACCCCAGGGATCTTTGCTAAGCTAGTGTTTGAAAGAGACAAACAAGAAAGAAGAAAAGAAAGAGAAAATAATTTATCTACTTCCGGCATTTAATCTTTATAGCTCACCGGCTTTTCCAGCTTCTGCTGTAGTTTCTTCTTTTGTTGACTATTCGTTGGATCTGCATGTGGTGGTGGCGGCGCCAATGGACATTTATCTGTTTCTGTTACAACAATCTTCTCTAACATTGGTTTGCCTTTTCCAGGCGCTGTTGGCTTGTAACGCACCTCGATGTCTAAGTGTCCTTTATTACGAAATGTCATTGATGGATGATCCTTGAGTGTAATTTGTAAGCTCTCACCATTTTTGCCATCCACTGCTGCACAAGGTAAATTCCGTTCGCATATGGTAACCGCATTGCCACCGACATTGGCGCCGTTGTCGCTGATGTGATGCAGACTGTGCGAGTGGGCAGTAATGCGTGGCACATGATGATGATGGTGAAACTGGTGCTGATGCTGATGTCGATGCTGATAGGCTGCTACGGGATCGTGTGATTTTTTTCGCTGTGCAAAATAGTCGCTAAATCGGCAGTGTGGCAGCGATGAAAGCCTGTGTGGAGCGCCCTGTAAACAATTATCATGCGTTTTACATAAGATTCAAACATTTAACTTGGTTTGTATTTACAATTGAGGGTGTCGAATGTAAGCCTGCAGCGGTTATATCTTTGCGACGCACATCCACGTTGGGTGCACCGCCACCGGGTCGTCCCCAAGGACAGTGCTTAAGAAACATTTCATAGTACTGCAAATAATGGAGATTAAATAAATAATAAATTTTCTCGCTCAAAAATAACATTTGCATATGTTTTAAGTTTTATTTCTTTTTTCCCACAAAAATTGCTTATTTCAACTGAAAATTCAAAGAAAATTATTTTTAAGAAGGTCAACTAGAAATCAAGAATGTACTCTGTTTTAATCTTTTGTCAAAGAATTACATGGAAGAACCCACTGACATTAAAAACAAGATTCTCAGTAAAAAAATAACAGTTATTTCTGAACGAAATAATACAACTCAAAAATTTGTGATACTCTGTCAGTAAATAATAAAACTCAAGAATAAGTTTACTCAAGAGGAAAAGAACGAAGCCGTCAAGGACGCTTTCTTCGCTAGTCTTGAGGACGTATACGACCACCTTACGGTCCATGACGTTAAAATAGTCCTCGGCTATTTTAATGCAAAAGTCGGAAGGGAAGGCATCTTTGGCCCCACTGTCGGTCAGTTCAGTCTTCATGAGACCTCCACGAACACCAGTCTAAGACTGATCGACTTCGCCTCGGCACGAAACATGGTAGTTAGTAGCACCAGACTTAAGCACCTCGACATCCACAAAACCATCTGGCTGCCCCCGGATCAAAAAACGCGAAACCAAATTGATCATGTTGTAATCGACGGAGGGCATGCCTCTAGTGTTCTAGATGTGCGTACATGTCGGGGGGTCAATATTGACTCCGACCACTATCTTGTTGCAGCCAAGATCCGCATGCGATTATGCAATGCGAAGAACATACGCACAGGAATGCAACGAAAGCTAAATGTCGCTAAGCTGAAATTGCAACGGACTGTCGAGGCATACTCCGCTCAACTTTCGGTTAAGCTCAACCAACCAACATATGGACCCAATGACACCAGCAGACTTTGGGCGCTCCAATATCGTACTCCATGCCCACTGCCGCTGAAAAAGTCGTTGGATTCCATCGCCCGCAACCTTGGAACCAATGGTACCATTAGGAGTGTCGCATCGCGACAGCAGTAAAAAACAACGCTTATAGAAAAACGCTGCAATCAGCTGCAACGCGAGCCGTGCGAGAAAACTACCGAGAGAAAAGAGGAAGGGTGAGAGACGCCTTTTCAGACGCAACAAAAGCGAGCAGGAAAAGCGTGAGCGTGAGGAACTAGAGGTATACCAGGGCAAGAAGGTTGCACGAAAATTCTATCAACAGGTTATGCGTCTAACCCAAGGTTTCAATCCCGGAGCATCCACTTGTAGAGATGAAAATGGAGATCTTGTTACAGGTACACAGTGTGCGCTGAGACTGTTCAGCACCACCAATCAATGATGACGGAGTGGAAGTAACACCACCTAGCCATGAAGAGGTTCGAGTTGCTATCCAACGACTCAAAAACAATAAAGCAGCGGGTGCTGACGGCCTGTCAGCTGAATTGATTAAAATCATCGGCGATGTATTGATAAGGCGCATGCATCAGCTCATCAGCAAAATATGGCTAGCGGAAAGCATGTTCGATGATTGGAATCTCAGCGTACTTTGCCCTATACTTAAGAAGGAGACTATTACATCTACAATAAAATACTCAATTTATTGGTTTTTAAGTTTAATAATATTTAATTGTTTGCCAACACGTGTCGTAACAAAAGTACAAAAAATTCCAAGACAAACAATAATAATTTTGACAGCTGATCGCGTTGCCACCTGTTGGTAATCATACACAACACTTCTTCCCCTCTTTCAACTGCTACGGCGAGAACAATACTCGAGGTTTCCTCGGCCTGGCCGATCGCCTTGGAATAGCCGGAGTTGAAGTAATACATGGTGTAGATCCAGCAGTCTGACATTCGGCATTAGGAGTATGTGTGCTGTGCGTTGTCGAAGTCGGTTGACCAGCTATTGGAGTTGTAGAGTTTTGAATGACACCGTCTGCATCAGCTGGTATAGGGTTTTGGTCAATTTCCATATTTGGCTCCTGTTGTATGGCACCTCCATACTCACGAAAATTGTGATCGGCTCCTCGAACTGGCGACTTCACTGAGGGTGTGACTACGTTGTTATGACGAATTTGGTCCACATGGCGTTTGAATCTTTTTCCAGCATACTGAACTTCATAGTGTAGGTCCCCTAAGCGAGCAGTTATTGTGCCGGGAATCCATTTGTCCATTCGAGGATTTTCTGACAGGAAAAATACCGATTGTGATGGGCTGAATGTTCGGAACGTTGGTAAAAACTCAGCTTGTTGTTTTGACATCATCTTGGTAAACATTGTTTCTGGCCTTACAAGGTCTAAGCGCGTGCGCAGCGAACGCCCCAGAAATAGGATCGATGGTGGCTGACCTGTTGATGAGTGAGGCGCTTTTCTGTATTGCCTTAAGAAAATATTTAGGCACTGTTGAAGTGAATTTCTAGTAGCACCCATCGTCTTGAGAGCATCTTTTACTGTCTGGACAGTTCGCTCTGCTTGTCCATTTGTGGAGGGATGATAGGGCGCCGTACATTTGTGGTACTTAACTCCGACTGACTGCATAAAGGCTTTGAATTCTGCTGATTTAAAATTGGTACCATTGTCCGATACCACTGTGACTGGGCTCCCATAAGCTGCAAACAGCTCATCCAGGATTGCTATGGTGGCATTGGCCGTCATCAGGCTGGTTGCTTTAACCTCAATCCACTTACTATATGCATCAGTTATAATGAGGAGCATCATACCTGCAAATGGACCTGCATAGTCTATGTGTATGCGCTCCCACGGTGATTTTGGGTACTGCCAATGATGTTCACGAAATTTCGGTTTGTTTGGCGCAGTCTCCACATTCTCTTGCTACGCGCTCAACGTCCCCATCAATACCTGGCCAGTAAACAAAGGAGCGTGCTAATCCTTTCATTTTAACCATACCAATGTGGCCAGCATGGAGGTCCTGCAACACTGCATTCCTTAACGAAGGTGGTATGACCACTCTATGATCATATACCAAACACCCAGCTGCTAGCCGGTAGTTTGTTTCAGGTGCCTTGTAACCTGCTCGAGAAAGCGACTGGGAAGTTTCGATTAGTTTGACAATCTTACCCATAGTTTCATCTCTTCTAGTTTCCTCTGCTATTTGTGCTGACCGTATTGGAAGCTGGCTGATTTGTCCAATAATGAAGCGATCGAAATTATCGTATTCCATTTCTTCCCTCTGCTGAACTGAGTTTATATTAACTCGATGAATGTTTTCTGGTGATGATACTCGGGAGCAGTAATCAGCATTTGCGTTCGCCTTCGTAGTTTTGAAAATTATGTCGTAGTCGAAGTTGCTCAAAAAGTCGGCATAGTTTGCCATGCGACTTATACATAGCACCGGCAGCGATTTTTCAGGGTGTAATATTTGAGTAAGGGGCTTATGATCAGTGATAAGCGTCCAGTGTCGAGCGTAGAGGTATAGAAAAAATTTTTGAGTCGCCCAAACAATTGCCAATGCCTCTTTATCGATTTGCGGGTACCGCTGCTCTGTTGCTGTCATTGTGCGACTGGCGAATGCAATTGGTCGTTCCTGTCCATTATGGAGGCGGTGTGATAAAACAGCACCTAGTCCTGTCTTGCTAGCATCAGTCGCAAGTAAGAGCGGGAGAGAGGGATCATAAGGCATGAGCACCTGTGGCGAAATCAAAATATTCTTGATATCTGCGTGTGCCCTCTCTGCTTCTTTAGTCCATTTGAACTCCTCTCTGTGTAACATTTCTCGAAGCGGTCGTTCTCTTGTTGACAAATCCGGAATGAAGGAACCATAATATGAAGCTTTCCCCAAGAAAAGTTGAAGTTCTTCTGGGGTAGAAGGCTTCTTGGCATCGCGTATTGTCTTTATGTGTTTATCGGATTTATGTATTCCTTCGCCATCTATCTTGTGTCCCAAAAACTCCACCTCAGAAGCAGCAAAAATACATTTGGATTCATTTAACCGAAGGCCATTTGTTCTTAACGTTTCAAATGTTTTACTGAGGCTCTCCAACAGGTGATCGAAATTATTGGCATGTATAAGAATGTCATCGAAAAAGTTGTTCACATTTGGAATACCCTGCAAGATTGCTTCTATTCGCCGTTGCCATATGGCTGGAATATTCGCTGCACCATACACTGCTCTTGTGGGCCGGATTAACCCATGTGTGGGTGTATTCAAAGTTAGCGCATGGCCAAACTCTTCATCCACAACTAAATGGGAATAAGCATCTGTTATATCGAGATGGCAAAATAGAGTGGCCCCCTTCATTTTATTGAATATGAATTCTGCCCTTGGAATTGGATATTCGTCGATAATCATTTTTGGGTTGAGAGTGGGCTTGTAATTTCCAGTTATGCGGATTTTACCATTTTTCTTAGTAACAACATGAGTCGTAGATGCCCACTCGGAAAATTCAACCTGCTTAAAAAAACCCGATGCTATTTTCGCATCGATCTCTTTAGCATAGGCCTCTCGTAGAGCTAAAGGTATTTCCCTGGCCTTTGCAAAAACGGGCGTTGCATCTGGCTTGAGATGCATTGAAACAGGCGGCCCTATTAGTTTTCCTGCGTTGCCACTAAACAAATCCTTATAGCGTGCTTTTAAGTTCTCAAGACGTTGCTTTTGTTGGCTAGTTAAATTCGTTTCTACTGACCGTACATTTATTTGATTAAATTTGTTACTTTGCGAAAAGATTTCCACAAAATTTATCGCGTGCGCAAATGGAACTATCCACTCTCGGCCAAACAGAGAATCAAAGTCTTCTTCTACTATGTAAATATTTAGTCTACGAGTTGTTGTGCCCAGTGTCACGTTTACTGGAATTCTACCCAAACAGTATATCTTATGGCCTGTGTAGCTTGCAAACTGTCTATCAGTATTTTGGAATCGCCAAGCTGATTTGATTTCTCGAAGTGTCTTAATACTGATAATGCTACATGGCGATCCCGTGTCCAGTTCCATTCGGATTTTTCGGCCATCAATTTCAACTGTCAACATCTGCTTGTCCAGTGGTCTTATGGCATTCACTTCATTTATTTTGTAGTAGCTTTCTACAGTATCGGCCGAATGTATCGGCGTTGTTGACCGTGTATCCTCCTCAGTGATATGTGCCGTCTTCGTTCTACACACTTTTGATATATGACCTTTTCTGCCACAAGCATGGCACCTTGCGTCGCGGAACCTGCATTGAGTTCGCGAATGTTGACCCCCACAGCCAAAACATTGTGTGCCATTCTCTCTGATTGATTCTTCCTTCTGTTTGCTTGCCAGTTGCGCTTGTTGACTACTCCGCTTAGACTTTATCTGAGGTGCTCCATAGCCCAACTTGTTTGCTTGTTCTGTGAGCGGCGCTGTTGTTGCGAGAGCAACAGCTGTATTTCGGGTAGCTTCCAAAGTATTTGCAATGTCACATGCGGCTGAAAAAGTCACCGGCTTTTTTGCGACGATTTCGTCACATATGCCTCGTGAAGACAACCCATGAAGAAGTTGTTCAATTAACATCCTGTCCAGAAATGTTCCGTAGTCGCAATACATTGCACCTTGCCGAAGTCGAAGTATAAAATTTGCAGTCTTTTCACCCGGATCTTGCACAAGTCGTCGGAATTTGATGCTTTCTGCGTACTTATTTTTTTCCTTGTCAAAGTGTTGAACTAAGGTTTCCTTAATTTCTTGATAAGTGAGCTCCTCTGGTAATCTGGGATTAATTAAAAATTTTAATGAATCATTCAATTCCGCTCCCATGTACACACGAGCATAGTGATGGTGCTCCTCCAGCGGAACCTTGCTTAACTCGAGCGCCCAGTCGAATCGTTTGAAATAGTCAGCTACTGTTGTTGACTCTATTGATTTATATTCTCCCATTGAGAATAGCGGAGGTCTTGGAATCGAGTTTTGCGCTGCATTGGCCGACGAAGTACTTGTAATGGCCGTGGCAGCTAAGGTTGCCTGAGACATAGCCTTGCTTATTGAATCTGTTAGGATGCTCGTCAGAGCTTCGAGTGTTTCTTGTGGAATAGCCATCCCACTTCTGACACCAATATTACATCTACAATAAAATACTCAATTTATTGGTTTTTAAGTTTAATAATATTTAATTGTTTGCCAACACGTGTCGTAACAAAAGTACAAAAAATTCCAAGACAAACAATAATAATTTTGACAGCTGATCGCGTTGCCACCTGTTGGTAATCATACACAACAGAGACCCAACAATCTGCATCAACTATCGAGGTACTAGTCTTATTTCCATCGCTTATAAGATGCGTACTGTGTGAAAGATTGAACCCGATTACAAAAACACTGATTGGATCTTTTCAGTGTAGCTTTCGACCTGGAAAATCCACCATAGACCAGATTTTCACGCTACAACAAATAATGGAAAAAACCCACAAAAACCAACCCTCCACCTCTCTGTCGATTATAAAGCTGCGTTCGATAGCCCGAGAAGGGATTGCCTATACGCAACAATGTCTGAGTTCGGTATACCTGCAAAGTTGGTCAGACTTTGCAGGATAACGTTGAGCAACACATACAGCTCCGTCAAAGTAGGAAATGACCTATCCAAAACCTTCAATACTGAAAGAGGTTTCCGACAAAGGCCGGTGTGCATAGTAATGGCACCATTTTCTACAAAGGTGTCCAGCTCCTTGCGTACGCTGATGATATTGACATTGTTGGCAGAACCAAGAGACATGTTAACGCTGCTTTCACTGCTATTGAAAAGGAATCAGCCAAAGTGAGTTTGACGATAAATGAGTGTAAAAGAAAGTAAAGGGTGGTTAAATTTTAAGGGCCGATGTTGAATGTGAACCACACCTAAAAGTTTTTTTCTGCATTTCATTTGACATTTCTCAATTTCAGACTAACTCAATTTGAACCAGGGAAAGATACACAATCGAGCAACGCGTTAAAGTTATTCAGGCTTTTTATGAAGATGGGTGTTCAAATCAAAATGCATATCGTGCACTTCGTGATTTTTTCGGTCAATTTAATTGTCCAAACGTGCGTACAATCGGAAAAATCGTGCAAAAATTTGAGCAAACCGGGTCTGTAGGAGATGTAAAAATACCAGTGCATATTCGTACAGCTCGTATTGCAGAAAACATTGCTGCTGTTCGCGATAGTGTGGATGAAGAGCAGTCCACCTCAATTCCTCGTCGTGCCCAACAATTGCACCTCTCACGCTCGTCGTTGATGGCCCGAATCGGAAGATATGAATGTGAACGATATGTGGTTTCAACAGGACGGTGCCACTTGACACACAGCTAACGAAACAATTTCTCATTTGCGCGACAAATTCAATGGCCGTGTTATCTCACGTGGCCGCCAAGATCATGTGATTTGACACCGTTGGACTTCTTTCTTTGGGGTTATTTGAAAGAAAAGGTGTACGTCGATAAGCCAGCAGCAATTCAAGAGCTAAAGGATGAGATAATTTGGCACATTAACGGCATAGAACCTCACTTATGTCTCAGCGTCATCGAAAATTTGGACAATCGGATGGAGGTGTGCCGCCGAGGTCGCGGCGGCCATTTGGCCGATATTTTGTTCCATACATAATTGAACAATACCAATGTTATCATAACAAAAAGAAATGACAATAATTTCCTAAATAATTTGTGTTTTATTCAAAATCAACATCGGCCCTTAAAATTTAACCACCCTTTATATGCTGTCTACAAACAAGGGAGCACGGCGTCTAGACTCCCACGTTTCATCCGGCAGCTATAACTTTGAAGTACTTAAGGAGATTGTTTGTCTTGGCACCGCCATTAATAACAACAACAATGTCAGCCTGAAGATAAAGTGAAGAACAACAATTTCTAATAGGCTAATACTACGGGCTCAGTAAGCAACTAAGTTCCAGAGCCGTTCGTTCTACCTGTGCTTTTTTATGGCGCTGATGCATGAGTGGTTTCGCAAACTGACGCAGCTGCTCTGGGGGTGTTCGAGAGAAAAGTTCTTCGCAATATCTTCAGTCCTGTTCGAGTCGGCGATGACTATCGCATCCGAATGAACCACGAGCTGTATGAGCTCTACGAAGACATTACGAAGACCAGGCCGAGAAAGCCGTAACCGCACTTGGTGTATCCGATTGAAGAAGGCGCGCACAAAGCAGAGGTGCTTCGCAAGTGCTAATGACGGTGGCCGAAACCCGAACATGGGTTGTCATGGCCACCTAAGTAAGTAAGTACGTTATGAGTAAAAAATTAAATTAAAAAATTACCGTTTTTGCTTACCAAAAATATAAAACTAGATAATAGTCTTTATTTCCAGAGTAAAAGAATATTATTTTGTGTGTAAGAATATAAAACTTGATAAATAACTGTTAAAAATTTGATATGCTTGCTAGTTTGAAAAGTCCTTTACTACTATAAAATTGAACAACTCTACGCCTCAAATAGCATTCAAGGACGTAACTGGTATCTAGGTCATAGTCATAATACGATCTCATATAACATAAATATGCAAGTGCCTTCATAGCAATTAAACGTAACAACAATAACTTATTGTATAAACTCAATTTCTATACATAATATGTGAATTCATAAAAAATACTAAATAAGGCTAGTCAATCAAAAACCTTAAATAAATATGTTTTTTAATAAATATTTATAAACATCATCACATAGATTTATATACACACATACAGTATAGTATCAGACATTCTAATGACTTGATGAATTGCGCGATTTGGCATGAAATTCCATAAAATTCTTCATATCTAATAACTTCATATTTTTTGGAGTACTCAAACAATTCATGTTTACCTCCTGCTATATATTGACTTCCAGGCAGTCAGTCAGTCAGCAGTTTACCATTTATAAGAATCGTTCTTATCACGTGCAGACAAAATATCCTTAAATTTGACTGCATTTTATTGTATTTTTAGTTTTTTTTTCTCTTATTATATTTTGGGTTTGCTAAATTTAGAATGTGTTTTGATTGCTTATTATTGTTGTTGTTGTCGATGTTGTTGTGTGATTTGTAGGTTGTTGGTATGGTTGCCTTAAAACATATCCGTACATAACGGAATTCCAATGAAAAATAAAACTTTTTCCTGCCATTTCTTGTTATAGTAACAAAGTCACGCAATTGCATAAAATGTGAATTATTCGCTAAGCTTGGATTTCTAGACAAAAACTTCAGTCAAATTGTCATGCTGTTTATAAGCAGGATATACAAAAAGGATTAATCAAAAAATATATGTATGTTGAACTACTATTGGAAAGGTCTTTCAACTCGCTATGCAGCTACATGAAGCGAAGGGAAAAAAATATTTGTTTCTACAGTTTTAAATGAGCCGAATTGTTAAAAGATACGTATTGTTTTCTTGCAAAAGATTTTCTGATTTTCTAGATTGATTGTATGACTCTTTTTATGAAATAGTCTTTCAAGAATCTTTTATACTACGCTTACATTGCAGCCTAAGAGCCTCGAGATTTGGCTGAAAAAGTTTTCGTAATTTCTAAACTGCTTACACTGTCTGTTGGGGGACTCAAGTCTGACCCGCTTGAAATTAATAGAAATTTTAATGTCGACATTTCCACATATTTTTCAATAATTGTGTTGTAGACCATAGCACACGTTTTTTAATTTGTTTGACTTTTGATTTTTATTAATTTTCAGAAAAATATTTTCAGAAACTTATTTTTTATCATGCGACATTTTCTGATTTCGAAATTTTTTTAATATGATATTCCCTCATGTGGCTTATGAAAAAAAAAACAAACACAGCGTTGCATTAAAGAAATTTGAACGATGATGATTTCGATGAAACCTCTAAGCTTACAAGGTTCAGATTTGTATGCGAAACCCTAGAGGTAGCGGTTTCGGTACTTAAACTCATTTTTAGACTTATGGCTTCATTTTGTATTCCTATCCGATCAATCGTCTCGTTCAAAACAGTGTTCGTTCGTGTTTTTGAAATTTGTAATTCGAACAGAATCAAACAACGATAACAGCTGATCAGCCAGCGAACGATGCCGTAGTATAGTTAGATATTTGCAATATGTATTTCTAGCGATCACTGAAACCACGAACTCGAACGTCAAATTCAAATGAACCCTTTTATGCTATCGTTGTGGTTGCTGTCGTTAATAGAATGGTTAAAACATGGAAAATTCTGAACCTAAAGGTAAATAAATGATGAAATATATACAGTGTCTGAAGGCTGTGAAGCACTTGAAATACATAAAATAAAAAAAAAAAACTGCAATAGGTGCATACATTTTAATTTGATATGTCAAAAGCAATCACTCAATCAATAAAAACAATTAGGCTATTCACAGTTTAATTATGCAGGCCTGTTTAATTTACGATTTGTTATTTTTACGCCAACTTACGTAAGCGTATTTTTCTTTGTTGTTGTTTTGCATGCAAAGGCAAAGACGCAAACACGCGTAAATAAAAGTAGGCATTGGACGTGTTTTTTGTGTCTCGTATTTTTATGCCCTATCTACAGCATATATAACAGGGTTGCAAACTCATTGAATACTAAAAACATATACTGAAGTGCTCACAGTTGCAAAAATAACAAATGCTATAAATACGCCTTGGTTATTTATGTTTAAACTGTGAATAGCCTAAATAATATTGAAAAACAAATCCGCAAACCACTTAATTGCTCAAAGTATATTTATTGAATACACAAAGCGAACAAAGTATAACAACATATAAGAAACTAAGCAACATATATAAGAAATCTTTGAAGTAAGTAGACAAAATACAGAAAACTTCCCTTAAGGTCCAACCAAAATAGACGAGTTGCTCCGTAACGAGTAGAAACGAAAATGATCGCTTTAATGCAATTCAATGTTATTGCCTAAAATGAACAAACGTAATTTAACGAAGCTGAACGAAACAGCTTGTCCATACGTTTTGTTCCGTAAGAACCGAACTGCTAGCGTCTCAACCAGGGATGATATAGACTTAGTGGGAAAAGGGCCAGAATTCAAACAAAAATTGGGCCAATTTCACGTTAATAGGGCTTTTAGTTTTAGTTTTAGTTTTAGTTTTAAAAAGTGGCAATTCAATATTCAAGACTTTCTAATTGGTCACACGGTCATGCCATGGTCTCACAAATAGCACACTTTTTAATAATCTCAACAAGTCGTTTATTTTTGGTGAAAATAGTCGAAATTTCGAATTAAAAGTTTTGGGAAATCAAAAAAACTTTAACTTTTTCGTGTTTTATTTCGTTTTAGCCGAACATGGAAGGAAGTTCTTGGTTGATCATAAAAATAGCAAACTCTAATCACTCTCCATCTTAAAAGTGTTTAAGGTGATTCTTTCTAACACTTTTGTTTTACGCTTTATTTGTGTCAAAATTTTTTTAAGTCAAAAAATGGCAATCTTTAGATATATTGTATTTCTCCAAAAAAAAATTTAGCAAAACATTGCAAAGCATTTCCACATAAAACCGCAAATCGGTTATAGTAGTCGTAAAATGTCAGAAATGAATGAGCAATTTAATGTAGACACTGCTCCGTTAAGACTTGTATGAAGACGAATCAATGAAGCGGGACGAAATTGAGTGGAAAAAAATTCACTCCTGTCAAAAAAAAATTGAGGCATGGCTGAATTCAACAAAAATAATTTTATAAATGACCAAAATTTTAGAATAAAGATTTTTGCAAGAAGAAAATTGAGTCAAACTATATCTGATAAGGTGACAAAACAATCGCCAAGAAATAAGTTTGAAATTTGCCACCAAAACTTTATCAGGGTGTAGAGAGATGGTACTGGCCTGATTTTCTTAGCGTTGTTATTGAATTGATAACAAAACGGATTAATTTGTATGTATATTAAGGCATTGTCAGGACTACGATGGAGCCGTTAGGGATCTCTCTTTTCATATAACTTGGAAAACAAACTAAATTTGTAGTTGAGATTACTAAAAAGTATGCTTTTTAAGTGATCATGGTTGTATATAACGGAACTTATTTTAATGAGAACGTTAAAAAGGCGATAGGAAATATAGAATTTAAATAAAAATTACCGAAAATTTCTCCATAAGAAATTCGGTCAATTTTCGCGAAATTTACATTTTGGTTTGGCTATTTGCCATACAAAAATCATCTTATTTTGTAGGACTAAATTTCACTTTTTGTTTTCGAGTGATAGTTCACATTGACTACTAGTGAAATGGTAATTATAATTATTACTATCACTCGATCATCATGTTTTTTAAAAAAATTAAAAGTTTTTAGTTTAAAATCATTCCCCGTCCTGCTGTAGTCATACCTTTTGATAATTACTAATCAATAATATTTATTTCTTTCTCCAGATATTTTCATTTATTTTATTATTTCATAAATGAAAAGAGAGCTTATTCTTGCTATACTCCGACACTGCAAGATTGCATTATAAGCAATTTTTCCAAAATTTTGGGCATATTTTCGTTTTTATTGAGTGATTTTTTTTACATTTTTTTTTTTTTGGGTAATTTTTCGTTTTAGTGATTTTTAATTTTATTTTTTGTGCGATTTTTCTGTGGACGATATTTCCTACCTCAATTTCCTTCCTCCAAATTTTAAATTTTGTAGAACGATGGCATAGTACACAAATGTTGTCAACAGACATTAACCATTAAACATTTTCTTGTTAAAAATGCCGATAATTTTTTCGGTTAAATTTTTTCAAAAGGGCCTAAAACGACTTAAAAGGGCCTCGGGGCTTTTACAATGAAAAAGGGCTCAAAAAAGCCCTAAAAGCCCCCAAATATCATCCCTGGTCTCAACTCGTCAGACGTTCGGCAAGTTGCAATCGTCACGTTTCGTCTATTTTGGTTGGGCCTTGAGTGTTTGATATGGCAGCGCCCCATTTGACAACTGCTTGTGTATAACAGTTTGAGTGCACATATCAAACAAAAGCTTGTCGAATGAGCTAACGATAAGCTTCGTTCGAAATACATATTTCGGTTTGAAATCAACCAAGGTTAATTTATAAGGTTGTCGCAGGGTTGATAGCACTCTCTTCTCAGTACCCATAATTGTCAAAACCAGCCAATTTGGCGAATGACTACGAAAGAAAAACGGATGATAAAAGAGAGCAATTGTAGATTTTCTATGAGCTGTCAACTTCGATTTGACAATTATGGGTACTCGCTTCTCCCTTGCAACAACCTTATAAATCAACCTTGAATTCAACATCGTTCGCATCATGGCAGATTTATAAGGTAGGGACGACTCGGAGAGGAATGAAGTATAAAGCAGAATAAAGCGGGCTAGAAGTCAAAATCAGCTGTTCATCTCGAGATATTATTTTCATGTTTCGCAGTCGATTTTAGGTTAAAATTTTTACAGTTTTTTTTTGCCCATTTAAGACTTCTTTCACATTTTTTAGTTGTTATTACACTGTTTTAATAATATTTTCACTCAAATTATCACAAATTTAACACACGCGACCGCACTGCTTGCAACTTGGAAACATAAAATATTTTCTTTATTTGCAATTCCTAGGGAATTCGTCGTTTTGACAACTAACCAACCTTTTCATTATCCACTATTCCTTGACGCGTGAGGACACTGAGCCAACCGACCCTATCTTATAATTCTGCCATGGTTCGCATAGCCATCGTTCGTTGAATGCTTCGTTAGGAATACAAAATGAGGCTATTAATCCACAGATTTGGCTGCAATGTAAAGGTAGTATTAAGCTCGATTGATAAAAACGTATCTTTCGACTTGCGATATTCTAAAAAAGAACAGAGTTTCTTATCTATACCAATATACCGATTCACTTTTATTTATTTTTGTAATTAATTATATAATTCTTGACTATTAGAGTCTTTGCTATAATATTGCTTTGCTTTCATCTGAGTAACTTAACATTACGTTCCATAAGTCCATAGGATGACACATAGATGGCGTTACTAGACATTTTTCCTTATGATTTTTATATAGTAGTTTTAACGAACGTATAAAAATTTGACAACAAACTGACAATTAATTCGTGAGTTATAGCATTTTGTGTGCAACTATTGTTATTGAAAAAAAAAAAATGGAAAAAAGCGAATTTAGAGTTTTGACAAAGCATTGCTTTTTAATGAAAAAAATAAAGTGGAAACCAAACAATGGCTTGTTAAACATTATCCGGACTCTGCTCCATCGAGACAAATGGTAGAAAAGTGGATTGCTAAATTTAAACGTGGTCGTACCATCACAAATGATGCAGAGCGCAGTGGACGCCCAAATCAGACTGTTATTCCACAAAACATCAAAAAAATCCACAAGTTGGTTATAAACGATCGCAAATTGAAGGTCCACGAGCTAGCTGGCATTGTACATTTGGCATTGTAACATTTGGGTATGCGAAAGCTCTGTGCAAAGCGGGTGCCGCGTGAGCTCACAGTCGACCAAAAACAACAACGAATTTATGCTTCAGTGGAGTGTTTGGCGCTGTTAAGCCGAAATAAAATCTAATTCTATCGTCGATATGTGACAATGGATGAAACATGGCTTCACTATTACACACCAGAATCCAAAATACAGTCAGCTGAGTGGACAGCAGTCAACGAACCGAATCCAAAGCGAGCAAAGACCCAACAGTCGGCTTGTAAGGTGATGGTGTCTGTATTTTGGGATGCGAAAGAAATAATATTCATGGACTATCTCCAAAAAGAAACCACTATCAACAGCGACTATTACTGTGCACTTTTGGATCGATTGAAGGCTGAAATCGCCAAGAAACGGCCACATTTGCAAAAGAAAAGAGTGTAGTTTCACAAATCGATGAAAACGATGGCAACATTGAATGAATTGGGCTTCGAATTGCTTACCCACCCACCGTATTCTCCAGATTTAGCCCCAAGCGACTTTTTCCTGTTTTCAGATCTCAAGAGAATGCTTGATGGAAAGAAATTCAAGTCCAATGATGAAGTAATCGCTGAAACTGAGGCCTATTTTTACGAGAAAGAGAAATCGTACTATAAAAGTGGTATCGAAAAGTTGGAAAATCGCTATACTCGTTGTATCGCTCTCGGAGGCAACTATGTTGAATAATATAATCGAGTTTTTTCAAAATTTTGTGTTTTTCTTACTTATCCTACGGACTTATTGAATGACCTGTTATATTACTTCCAAACGATTTTTGGAAAATTTTGATATTCTTTTCGATATCATTTCAGTTTTTGACAATTTGTACTAAAAAAAAAGAGATTTTTTCAACATTCAATATTGCATTCAGCACTCGATAAGATTCTTTCAAAAAAGTGTTGTAAAGTGGTTAAAAAAAACACAGAATATTTATAATTCTTTCAAATTAATTGTAACGCCTTCAAAGTAGGCCACTTCCGAAATAATACACATAACGCACGAATGATGAAAACATTTTTGAGAAGATTTTTTTGGAAATGCGTTTTTTACGGAATCGACTTCAGTTCTTACTTATTGTCTTGTTTGCGAGTTTTTTCGAATACATTTTTTTTCGACCACGAACATCTCATTGTATATCAATTCAACCTAACTCAAAAACTCAACTTTTTACTGGAAACTCAAACTTAACTCTCTGTGTAGACATAGCATTAAATTTTTTCCGGTTTTAAATTCAGAAGGATTCCAGTATCGGTCGACCTATTTGCTAGTGGTTTTGATTTGAAAAAAATCAACCAGAGTAAAAAATCATCGGTTTTTTCGCCGTGACTTTTTATCAAGGCAAAATACCTAATGCAATGTCATTGAATTGAATTTAAAAATTTAAATAAACATTCACTAAAGTATTAAAGAAAACGGCAATGGTAATTGATTAGTAATGGAATCGGAATGGGATAGGAATGTGATTGATTGAAGTGAAATAAAAATTAGAATGGGAATGGGAATAACAATGGGAATTTGAATGTAATGGGTAAATGATGGGAATGGGAATAATTAAGGAATGGGATTTTAATACAATGGTATTATAAGAGAATCTAATTGGGTTAGAATGCAATGGGAATAAGTATAGAAATTGAGTGGAATGTTATGAAATGAGAAAAAAAAGGAATGTGTATAGAATTAGGGTGGAGAAAGAATGTGATGATTTATAAATAAATATTTATATAAGACAAACACTTTTCTCAAAAAAAAAAAAAAAAACAAATAACGGGCACGTGCGAAACCGAGTAATTTTTGTAAATCAATGGATTATAACAAAACTTCTTTGAAAAGATAACTTTTCTGAACTGAAATCAACTAAGAAATAGCGGATTTATAGCGATTTTTGTGAAATATGCACAAAAAATGTTTTTGAAATCTGAACACTGTACACTAAAAAAAAAATTCCCGATTCTAAAAATCTTTCAATCCCAAGCTTCGAAAATTCAGCAACCTTTAATTTGCATCCTAATTTTGGGTAGGAATTGGTCATAAACTTAAAGTTCCCAAATAAATTTCTTTAAAAAAATATTCTCAATAATTGGAGATATTTGGCACAAATAAATTTTTGAATACATATCGTTTTTACAGATAAAATTTATAACCTGCAGTTTTTTAAATCGTGTTTTCAATGAAGTAATTTTATTAGGCAATTTTTTCAAAATTTAATAAGAGTAGCAATTTTTTGGTTTCACATGAAAATAAATTGAAAAACAAGCTCGTCAAAAAATTTTATTTAACAAAAAAAATAAAAAAAAGAAAATGTTATGTCTGTGGTGTGATAAATAAGTTGAATAGTACTTTTAATTATTTTTATAAAAAGTATGTTTTGTCTAAAATATAATACGATTAAGAAATAAAATGAAATTTTTAAGCATGCAAAATTAAAAATATTATTTCAATATTCTTCTGATTTGTTATTTTTTCACTACTGAATAAATTTAATTTCACAGATTTAAAATCAATTCACTTTTCTTCCTTGCCTTAAAATTTTACTCAAAAAAAAAAAAAAAAATATATAAGCAAAATCTAGCCTTGACCATCTAAGCAACACTTTTGAAAATTGCTCACTTCCTGTTTGTCCTTGTCCTTGCGTGCGATTTCTTCTGCCTTGCGTCGCCGCCACATACGCATGCTTTCCTCAGCATTCTTGCGTTCCATCAGTCGTTTCTTCTCATCACACCACAGCAGCGGATGTTGATAGTTGTCGTAACAAAAATTGGCCATTTCGTCACTTGTTGTCATTGTGCTTAAAACACACTATTTTCCAAAGAATTTCAATACATTTTTTTGGTATTTTTTTTTTTTTTCTTTTGCACTTTTACTATGATGCGCGCCTTAAATATGTCCGGAAAATGTGACCCGCTCAAGTATTTGCACCGAACTAAAATGTCTCGTCATGTCTTTGTTATGGTGAAGCATTCAAAAATTCTTGTTTTTCGTCTGATACTTCACAGCGTGGAGCCAGCCGTGCCTGGCACGTGTTGATAACGCGCGCAATCGATGCGACGGCAGTGGATATGACTTCGTCACGTTGTCTAGGAGCACGTTCTGCACTGTAGGTGCAAATTTGATGCGCCCGAATATTTATAGTCCTCACTGGTTGAGTCCCCGTGACTGAGCTTGCATTGGCAAAGGTTTTTTTGGTTTATGCTGCTTTGCTATGATGTAGTACTATGTTTTCTTACCCGCTTCGTCCTTGAGGTGTCTTGTTCATTAATAGGCAGGAGTTGCTTGAGTGTTTGTTGTTAATATTCAATGTTTGTAGGCTATTGTGTTGGAAAATACTGGGTGCTTCTTTGTGTTTAGCTAGTGGTGTAGAAAGTAAGATAGTTATATGCTTGCCTGCCAATCAAGTAACAAACTCAATAAATCAGTGGAAACTCTGGCAGTTTTGGACATGATCTTTATATTGTAGCTAAGTTTTTGGAGTAAAATCCATTTTGTGTTTTTATACTGACCCCGATTAGTTTCACTGACAAAAGTTGTTCTATTCACCCAAATATAAAATCAACAAACTTGTTGATTATATCCAAACATGTTTGTAAGTTTTGAGCGTTAAGAGGTAAGCTTACTTGGCATAACAACAACAACAACAATAACACAGGGATATCCTAGCCAACATATTTGGGGTAGATCCCTGTTGTGTACAGTTTTTCATAGTAGATGGCGTGCCAATGCGTTCTTTGGTAAACAGAAGATTCTTATTAACAGAATGCCTTTCGTGTAAGTTTACATAAACAACGCTCCGTCAGCGAGACAGACGCAATATATACTTGTTTGGCCCACTTTTTTTGCAATTATATTTATTCTTTGGTTTATATTGTTAACTTATGAATTGTTGAGATATGCACGATATCTTTCATAGCAGGAACTGCGCTGATTTAGGGGAACAAAGTTAAGCAATCGTTTTTATTATGCTGCTTTTTATTTTACTTAAAGTTGTAGTCATTGTGAGATCAACGGGTCTCATGCATAAAAGTGAGAAATTGCTTTTTACTCGATTTTTTGCGCAATTACTCGTTTTTTATAAGCATAAAAAATCGTTTACTCATTAGTAAGATATCGTTCATCGAAATGGATCTCAAGGCCTGAGAAAGAAACTTTCTTAAAACGAAAGCTCTCAGTGAGTAAATTCTCAAAACGATATGCATAATCCTGAAATGCGCTCACCTATTCAGTGAAATCAGAATTTTTTAAGTAGCAAAGATCACCGAATACTATTGAGAAAATAGTTCCATATAACTCGATAATCTCGGAAAATATTTATTCTCTCATATCGGTTCCAATTAAAAGTTTCTGTAACGTTTTTTAAAGGATTTGACCAGATATTGCTATCATAGCAAAACTCATGTATTGGTTTTTTTGATTTAATAACAATTTTGAAATTAATATTATACTTACAATATAATCCTTAATTATATAATTACATAAAAAAAAATTCGTTTCAGGAACCATGCCCTGATACCTTCAAAACTACTTTACCGATTATTTTCTTATATTACACAGAGAAAAAAAAGTGTAAAATTATAAAATTTTCGGGTATAATATGCCTAAGACCTTCGGCCAGAAAAGGTTATCTTAGTATTTGTGTAATACAACAAAGAAAATTTAGGCAACCTTCTGCTAAAATGGGTTGCCGTAAATTTTAGACAATATTAAAAAAAGGAACTTGGGTATCATAACCTTAGGTAAGCGTTGTTCTCCTATGATTTGTTTATTTTTTTTTTTATCTATTCAGATATATTTGACACTGTTTTGTTTTTAATTAACTCCATTTTTATTTAATAACTACCAGGCCACAGTTGTCCGCGGCTTCATCACGGACTTTTCTTTTGTATCAATATAGAGCGCTAACCTGTTTTTTTTCCTCTAACAAAAACTTTTAAACGTCGTTCAAACGATCACAGTGTGACATCAAATAAAAACATTTTTTGCTTTTTTCTTGTTTTGCAGCTCAGCACTGTATTTATATGTATCTCTCTTTTCGCCTTGAGCGTGGCTCATCTGTTTATTATGTTGTGCTGTGCTGGCTGAGCGGAATAAGTGAAGAGTAGAGAACAACATGGAGTTTATTGAAATTCTCGCAACGCAAACACGTGGAAAGAAAACGATCAAGCAATTCGTGGCATCGGGGAGGATTTCTTTAAAAACTTAACACTTTAACAAGGTTGATTTATAAGGTTGTCGCAAGGGAGAGAGCGAGTACCCATAATTGTCAAATCGAAGTTGACAGCTCATAGAAAATCTGCCAGTGCTCTCTCTTATCATCCGTTTTTCTTTCGTAGTCATTCGCAAAATTGGCTGGTTTTGACAATTATGGGTACTGAGAAGAGAGTGCGATCAGCCCTGCGACAACCTTATAAATCAACCTTGCACTTTAATTAAACATACTTTTTATTAAAATTTCGAAATAAAAGTACCCGTATGCTGTGCTGCAGCACAAATATGACATTTAAAAACTTATTTCAAAAAAATCGACCCAGTAATTTTGGAGTTTACCTGGAAACAAAAATGTTCACTTCAATTTTATATAACAGTATAGAAGATATAGATGTCAACTCTTACTTACTTAGGTGGCCATAACAACCCGCGTTCGGATTTTGGCCGACCTCATCAGCTCTCGCCAGGCGCTTCTGCTTTGCGCGCGCCTTCTCCAATCGGATACACCAAGTGCGATTAGGGCTTTCTCGGCCTGGTCCATCCATCGGATGGCATGGTCTCCCTCATCGTCGTTGATCAACGACCCTCGCCTCGAGCACCATTTTCGCTGGAGCTTCGTCGTCTATACTATGAACATGACCCAGCTAGCGCAGTCGCTGCACATTTATACGCCGAACTACGTCAATGTCTTCGTAGACCTCATACGTCCATGTTAACTCATCTTTCATGATTCTCGCTTTGATCCACTAAGCTGTTTTATGTTCTATTTGTTTCGTCAATGTTACGAATAAATTACTTCGAAATACATGAACGTCAGTACAAATGATACGAAAAGGAAAGCAAATGATGACCGCAATGATAGAAACAGTAACAATGAGAGAAAAGCTTGTAAAAACCCCAATTAACTTTTGCCTAACTATTTTTGGCTTATTATACAATTTTCGCATGCCTAAGTTGACAAAAAACTTATGAAATTTTCACCAATTTCTTAGGCTTTGTACAAAAATAGTTTTCATGAAGTTGGAATCGTCCTCATCTGGTCAAATGTTCAGAGAAAACATTATTCTAAAACTTTCTGATATACAAATAAATATAGTAACCATAATTATTTTTACACTATTTTGCTTTATTTCTTTCGTTATATCTGTTATAAGATATGTACCTACATATAAACCTTTTTGTTAAATCTTTACAAGAAAAAATAAAACGGATTTGGTTTAAAAACATTATTTATTATACACCTCAATCGTAAAACATTTTCTCCCGGGAGTTGTTAAAGGGAGTTTCCATTTTTGAGATTTAGTTGAAAAAATTTCTGGATATTTTTAATGCAAACTTGTTTATCAACCGTCAATATTCATGATTATAAAATAATAAAAAAAATTAGATGTCTTTATCTGCTATGTTAAAAAAGGAAACTGGTTTTTACAACTTCCGGGAGAAAATGTTTGGGGTGATAATCTCCACTCCTTGATGACTTCCTTCAACTTTTTAGCAAAAGCACATAATAGATACATGTTGTAATTGAAGTTTTAAGACATTTTTCTTTCCTATTTCTTTGTTAAAAAACAAGATGAGCTTTTACTCATGCAAATTACCTTACAAATTCAAGGGGAGCTTTGAGATCGTTCTCACTTATGCTGAGCAATATGTCATGAGCTTGGTCTAATTTTTATACATACAACTCTAAGTCTGAGTCTGAGAAAGTTCGTGCGATTCACTGCTTGAGTTTAATCTCGCCAGATCGATATCCGAGAACTTTCTCATTTTTATGCATGAGACTCAAGGAGTTGATATTTTTTTAAAGTTGTCGATATTTGCTCCTTTTCGTCACTCGCCTTCTTTTCAGGTTAGCTTAAAAGTTAACTCAAAGTTTATACTGAATATTTTAAGAAATTCGGGCCTGAGCTCCGGTCTGAGTAAGGGAGGCCGAAGTGAGTTTTCTGATTAACCCTAAAAGTGCATCGCTAGACAATTCGACTAACAATGATCATATTTTTTGTATTTTCTTTTTACTCGTTTTTGAGATTTCGCTTTATTTTCGTAAATATATCAACAGTCAACGAAGAGGTCTTTGTTGTGTTTAGGCGTGCAAAGCTCTCAGCAGACAAGAAAAGATATGGGTCGTTTTGAATCTGTATATTTCCAGGATATCTGTTGACTGTCGGACACATTTCCAATCATTGCTTTGATTTATTTTAAGTGTGTCCAAATTGCTGCATGCCTCATTTAGGACATTTGTTTGTAAAATTTTGGAAGTTTCGTCATATTTCTTTCTCTCGCACATTTTTTTGAGCACGGTATAACGAAAACGATAATGGCCAATTTCAGCGCTTGAAAGAACTTTGACCGAGTTTTTTATGATCAATTGTGTTGTGAAATGTTTGAACACAAATGATCGAGAACTGGACCTACAAGCTTTATGCCGACACCGAACGGCTTATGTTCTCAAGAAGCTTTTCATGGCAGTTTTAACTCTCTTAGGTTTGCCATTGTCTACAGAGAGATAACGGCCGAACAGAAAAAATTAATTCAATTGAAAAACACATTCTGTGTCAGGTGGAATTTGAACCAGGGTTCTCTGGCGTATGGGCCACACACTCTACCCACTACGCCATGCCACGGTATATCACACAAAGTTTTCTGTTTGGTAAGGCTGAAGGCAGCATTCTTTCTTCTGTTTTCTGTTCAAAACCTGTTTTCTGCCTTTTGTCCAAATTGTTTTCAGCTTTGAACCATAAACATAATTTTTCAGTTGCTTGGTTTCTCAAATTCCAGGTTCTCAAATTCTTTTACCAGCGAAAACAACAAAAAATTTTGTCGGTGTCGATAATGGAGAATGCACTACATGCTGCAAAATAAAACAAAAGAAATATTTTTTTTATTTCGTTTGACATATATATGAACATTTTGAGCATTTTCTCTCTCCATACTCATTCAAAGAGTAACATAAAATGAGAGAGCTTTTTATTGATAAAGTAGTGATGGGTTATGGTAGAATAAATTAAGGTAGTCGCATGGCAGAGAGCCGACTACCACAACTGTCAAAAGAAAGCAAAAACAACCCTACGCGGGGACTCAGTTGAACTCAGTTTGCCAAGTGACAGAAGATAATTTGTATTGATTTTGGCAATAATGGTAGTTGAGAAAGAGAGGCAGCCGCGATGCTACCTTATTTTCATTGTACCATCGTGATGGGTAGTCTTAATCAAAAGTCACGACCTAAACACATTGATTGCGGCTGCAACGACCAGCTGTCAAATTAGAAACGATTCTATATCGACGGCGAGTTGCAGCGGCAAGGGCGGCATTACACAAGTTTTTCTCCATAAGAAATACATTTAAAAAATGTTGACAGAGGCCGCAGGACCGCAGCCGCAGTCAATGTGTTTAGGCTATCAATCCTAGATTTTGTTCCATATTAGTTTCAGTGCGTTAAATAATCGGTTAATCGATTTAAATCAACTTTTTTGCCAATATTGCTATCAACTCAAAAGATAATGCGGCTATCTGCATCTTATGTATGTAACTTATTTTTTATTTTTTATGTTTCAATTTAGAGCGGGGCATAACACTGCATGAAGAGTACACTCAAAGATAAAGATATGTATAAACATATTTTTTTGACTTTTTTATAAAAAATTCTTGACAAATAAAGAGGAAATATGACTAGATTTTTTAATTGATTGTTTAAGGCATGATATAATAATATACAAGGCAGCCTTGACCATGGCAGAATTATAAGGTAGGGTCGACTCGGAGAGGAATGGAGTAGAAGCAGAATAAAGCAAGATTGGTGTCAAAATCAGCTGTTCATCGCGAATTTCTTTATGCTGACGTTTCGCAGTTGTTTTTATGTTAAAACTGTTACAGGTTTTTTTTTGCAATTTTAAGACTTCTTTCATATTTTTTAGTTTTTATTTCACTTTTTTTATAATATTTTCACTCAAATTAGCACAAATTTAACACCCGCGACCGCACTGTTTGCAACTGTTGGAAACATAAAATATTTTCTTCATTTGCAATTTCTACGAAATTCCTCGTTTTGACATATATGTTCTTTCTTATTATCCACTCTTCGTTGACGCGTGAGAGCACTCAGTGAAGCGGCCTACCTTATCATTGTATCATGGCCTTGACAACTACATATTTTCTCAGAGCGTCGACCAGCACTTGTCAAAATCTATAAAAAGTTAAATTTTTCATCTGTTTTGATGCTTATTCGTTTACTTTTTTTTTTATGAGTTTTTGACAAATGCTGGTCGACAAAAAAAACTGTCACACCTACCTTGTAAATTATTATATCATGGCTTAAGGTTTTTTTATATGTACGATGTGGTACCAAAACAACGAAAAGAAAAATTGACAATAAAGATTTAAAAAAAAAAAAATTTAACAGCTTAAAAAAGAAAAATAAATTTTAACAAATAAAGATTTTCGAAAGGAAAAATAAGTTTTTAAAATAAAATTTGTGTATTTTTATATGAATTTTAATGAAATTTTAATAAAATTTTAATAAAATGAACAATGCGACAATTTGTTGTGTTAACCCTTTGTGACATTTTGTACACTATTGTGTACATTATATTTGAAAGTCGATTGTAACGTAACGGCTTGCTAAATTTTAACGATTTGTGTCTGCTGTGATGTATATAGCTTTCCTTTTCACACTATTTGTGAGAAACAGCTGATCGTCTATAACTTTTGGTGTAAGAAGCTTAGTTTCTAAAGCGCTCTCACCACAAAGTTTTACTTTGTTTTTTTTTTTTTAATTTTTTAGAAGCTAATTCATGTAAGTGAATATATTTGACTTTACAAAACGTTAAGAAACAAGTGTAATAAAAAATTTCTTGATTTCAATGCGTTAATTACGTACTTAAACTGCAACATAATATGATGAACACAATTGTGTACATCTGGACGTAACAGTAATGTGCACATTTGTGTAGATGTTTGCATTTATGACAAAATGTACTAAGATATACACAAATATTTATATAGAAGTCAGTCAAAAAGATGAGCGACGAAGAAATCATGAAACTGCTTATAAATTCCGATATAGAGGACTTAGAAGACGAGGATGACGGTAATATTCAGGAAGAACTTCATATAAATGACCTGATTAAACAAATATTGCCTAATCAAGAGTCAAGCGTATAGAATTGAATGCGTACATCGGGTCATGTCAATGGAGTGGTTTCTTAAATTGAGGTCGAATTTGCATATTGTTGATAATCTAAAAATACCAATAGATAATAGCGACAAGTTCTTCACTGTGCGGCCATTAATAGACAAAGCATTGCAGCAATGCAGAAAACGACCTAAAGAGACCATATTGGCAGTAGATGAACAAATAATACCTTTCAAAGATCGTTTAAATATTAAACAGTACATTAAAGGTAAACTAAAAATGTGTGTAAAATTAAGCAAAATATTAAGTAAAATGTTTTATAGGAAAACCTGAACCTTGGGGATCAAATCAAATCGTTCTGATTGTGCGGCAAGTCGGGCTATCCTTATGATTTCTTTTTGTACCAGGGTAGCACAACAAAAGAAATATCCACATTTGATCAAGCAAAATATGGTCACGATAGTGCTGTTGTTTTATATTTCACAAAATCCATAGACCGAGGACATAATTTGTTTTTTGACAACTACTACTACAAGCTATAATCTTTTAGAAATTATTTCCCAGAAGGGAATAATTAATAGATTCAATAACCCTAACTTCTTGGGAGATGCTGCCCTTAAAAAGAAAGGTCCTAGTTCATTAGACGAGCTTATAAGTGGGAATGCAAACATAGTACTTGTCAAATGGCAAGACAATCGTACAGTACATCTTGCTTCACATTTCATAGGTGTGGGCCAAGAAAAAATTGTCCGACGATTCAATAAAACAAAAAAGGCGTACGAAAATATTCAGTAACCTGAAGTAGTTGCTGAATATAATAACGGCATGGGTGGAGTTGATCGACTAGATCAGCTTATTGCATATTACAGAGTTCATATTAAATCCAAGAAATGGACTCTTCGCATTATATTTCACTTTACCACTCTGGCAGTTGTCGCTAGCTGGATAGAATACCGCGAGATCTGCTTGCAAGTAAAAACTAGGTACATGAGTTTATTTAACATTCTCTCAGAACATTGGAGCGGGCTTAATAAGCCAATTTGCTACCAGAAAACGTGGTCGTTCTTCTGAAAACATTGCACAACTTGGCCCTCAAAGTAATAGCAGAGGTGAAGCTCGTCCGATACAAGATACTATTGCTTTCTTAATTTTCATAAAAAATAAATATGATCTGTATATATAACATTGAAATATTACTTACAAATGTATTTTTTTTTTATTTACGTGCGTTAACCTTTGTAATTGTTCCTTTTTTGTTTACTTTTTATTGAAAAAATTTTAAAATAATACTACAAATAAAATTTCTAAAAAAAATCATATTTTTCTCCAACCCTTCGGTTTGTTTGTACACAATTGTAACCAAAGTCTTTTGAGGACTTCCGTTAAGGATATTAATACAAAATTTTTTTATGTGCTCAGACAACCATTATATACAGAATTTCGGCTCCAAAAATTCTTTTATTTGCTTGAATTAAACAGGGTTAAACAGAATTGATTGTAGTATTTTTATATGTACGATGTGGGATTAAAACAAAAATAAATTTTGACAAAGAGTTTAAAAATAAGAAATAAATTTTGAGAACTAAAGAGTTTAAAAAGGAAAAATAAATGTTTCCATGCAGTGATTTACAGTTTGGCAATGCCATGGAGTCATGTTTTGTAAGGACAGCAAACTTCACTTTTTTTTTAATTTAATGATAAAACGCTTCGTGGCGGCCGTGGCGTAGTGGGTAAAGTGTGGCTCATACGCCAAAGAACCCAGGTTCGAATCCTCCATCTGACACAGAAAATTTTTTTAAATGAATTAATTTTTCTGTTCAGCCGTCACCGCTCTGCAGACAATGGCAAACCTCAGAGAATAAAAACTGCCATGAAAAGCTTCTTAAGAACATAAGCCGTTCGGAGTCGGCGTAAAGCTTGTAGGTCCAGTTCTCGATCATTGTGTTCAAAAATTTCACGACACACACAACCGCAATTGATCATAAGAAGCTCGGTCAAAGTCCTTTCGTTTTTTTTTTTTTTTGATAAAACGCTTATTTATTAAGTCTTGATTGTTAAACTATTACAAATGGTTTTAATAAATAATAAACTCTTTACGGATAAATAAATTTTGGCAAATGACAATTAAGGATTTTCATGAAAGAGATACGGGTCTTTTTTAGCTTTCTATTCTGTTTAACATTACAAATTGTCGCATTTTTCATTTTATTAAAATTTCAAAAAAATTTATTGGAATTCATTTTATTAAAATTTCATAAATATTTACTTGTAAATTAATAACGACCTTCTTTCATAAGTTTTAAGTTATGTGTTTATATAACTCCAATAGTTTTTCAATTATTAAAGGTTATATTTTATCGAGCTCAAGGTCAATGTTGCTTTCCGAAGAAAACAACTGAAGGAAAAACAACCAACAACAACAATACCCTATATAGAGTATCAATCACATTGCAGACTAGACAGCTGTTTCGTTGGCCGCTACACCAACTCATCAGTAGCCTTTTATCGTGATTCTTGCTGTGATCCACTAAGCTCTTAATTTTCTACTTGTTTCACGAATGCAACTAGTAAATTACCCTGAATTGCGGTACGAGAATACAAATGATATGAAAGCAGCTTAAAGTTCTTATAATTTGTGAAGCATACTTTCAGGGAAAGTATGTTCTATTATTCGAAGATAGATCAAAGCTTTTCTAAATACTCAAAGATTTTGTTGTGATAGTTGTTGTTGCTCTTCTATTTCACAGTCGATCTTAGCTTCAGCAGTTAGCTGATATTAAACTATGACGACATGAAGATTTGTTTCTTTTGAAAACTTAGATTTTTTTTTTTTTTTTTTTTATGGTAGAGTATTGTGATTGATACTCTATATAGGGTATTGTTGTTGTTGGTTGTTTTTCCTTCAGTTGTTTTCTTCGGAAAGCAACATTGACCTTGAGCTCGATAAAATATAACCTTTAATTTCATAAATACTTATTAAAATCCCTTAATTTTAAATTTAAAATCTTTATTGTCATATTTTCCTTTTGATTTCTCAAACATTTTTTTTTTTCTTTTTAAACGCTTAATTTTGGGTGGAAGAGTTGATTAGTGGGTGGGTTGGGTATGGGGTTGTTTGAATTTGAATGTACATTATAATCAAAAATTGTTTAATAAGCTCAAAATACAACATTGTAACAGATTTCATTGAAATATTTTGATTTTTGAAAGTTCAGAATTTTGTTTTATATGGGGGGATGTGGTGTTAGTGAATCGATGTATACCATCTATGCAAATTGTGTTAATAAGCCCCAAAAACGACATTGTACCAAATTTCATTGAAATATATCGATGTTTTTCCGTTTTCCAGTTTAGAGTTGTATGGTAGTTGGGGGTTGTAGTGGTCCGATATATACAATTTTTCGTTATTTTCTTAAAAGGATTAAAAAATTACTCTGTACCAAATTTTATCAAAATCCGTCAACGCTTTCTATTTTTGGCACAAGAAAGTATGAAATAAAAACACTCTACGTACGGGGACCACTGTGGCCTGCTAGTAACATATAAATTCAATAACTGACAATTTGAGAAAAAGAAAAAATAACAAAAATAGACATTTTCCCCTTTCAAGATCTCTGAAAAAAATTCTCCTCCAGTTACGAAATTTTCTAATTTTCTTCTTTAACATTTTTGTTAACTTTTATGAAGAATTTGTGTGTTTTTTTTTAACGAAATCGTATTTTATTTATCAATATCAACAAATATACTTAATCTTGTACAATTTCTTAAAAACTTTGCAATACAAATTGTAATGTATATCATATAAAAGTATTGTTGTGGTTTTGTTTTTTACAAAAAAAATTTGTAAATTTTGACTACAAAAACATTTATTTTAAATATATAAACAGCAAGATTTGACGTATCATATCTTGCTTTTTTAAATATGTAGGTATATATATATATATATTGACTAAAAACTTTTCAACTGCTGCTGCTGTGCATTCTCTGTACAAATTATTAATATACATAAATATATACATAAATATATATATATATAAATAGATACAAGCATAAATGTTTAACTGAAATATATAATTGCTTGTAGCTGTAAATTGTTTTTATTTTTTCTTTGATCTTTTTTTTTTAAACTGGAACTTGTGTTTTCTACAATTATACAGAGCTATACAGAGCAATGTAGGTTTGTATATTGAGTTTATATACATGTTAGAAAGTTTTTCAATTTAAATTATTTCGCTTTTGTTTTTAACATTTTTTTTATTTTTTGTTTTTGCTTTTGCACTTCACATAATATTTTTCAACTGGTACACTCTTTATTTATTTTCATATAAATTATTTACAATGTCAACAAACTTAAAAACTAATTCATCGAAGTAAATTTATAAGTTTAATGCTAAATACATAGTTCAAATGTATTTTTGAAATAATTTTTTTAGTTTTTTTTTTTTTACATTTTTTTCTTGTCTTTTTTCTTTTAAATTTAAGATAAATATTTAATTTTTTTACATTTTGCTTTGTTGTATTAAGTGCAGGTGTAGATGATGAATCAATATCGAAATCAATCAATTATTTTTAAAATGATGATATAATTAATTAAATAATTATATTACACTTTTGTTATTAGTATGAATATTATTGTAGTTGTTGTTTGTGTTTGTTTGTTGTGTTGCGTTTTTGGATATTATTATTTCATACGATTTATGACTAAGTCGGCCACCACTTGCAGGCCCTTCTGGTAGGGTGACTCACTCATCTCTTGTGCTAATCGTATCGCTTCGATGCAGTGTTTCTTGGCCAAAAAGCGCGTCTGTTCCAGACCATGTGACTTGTGGACTAGTTCGAAGGCACGTTCAACATCGCCCGGTTCGCTAAACCGTCTCATAATCATTGGATTAAGTTCGGGATACTGCAAGAGAGCGAAGAAGAAAGTTAGTGTGAAATTGATCTTGGAATTCATTGATTGGAATGGAATTTTCATTCGTTGCTCGAAAATAAATCACTTCCGGTTTAACTGCTTAAATTTATGAATATACCTTAGATTATTAGCTTAATGTGTGGAATTTTCGCTAATTTCATAAAACTTGGATTTAATGCAATTTATGTGCAAAAAGCAATTAATGCGCGTTCAATTAAAATGCGTTTGCAACGTTTTACACAATGGAATAAATAACTCAGACTGTGTGCATAGTTTTGTGGCACGTGCCTGGCATAATTTCAGCTTTGTAGCCCCATCAACAGCAGCTACCCGCCTTTGCGTCAATTGAATTGCGTCAGGTGCATACGTTGCACTTGTGTGTTGCAACGATGCATTAATATATCGACAATACATATTGACACATTCGATGCACTCCTACACCTAGCTTTGCTCGCCCACCCCCTCAAACTAATTAAGTCTATCCGCTTTTAAGTTTGATTGATAGATGGCGGTATGGTTGACAGTCGAACGGTTTCTCGCATTCATTTTTGACATTTTTATTTTTAATTAGAATTCTGTGCACACAAGTTGAATACAAGTTTTAAAAAACACGATCGCATAATTAATGAGAGCTAATTCTGTTTTCTATGACCAATATGATTTAGATTCAACCTTAACCAAGTTTAAATTAATTTTATTTTAGGTAGGTATTATTTGTGACAACGTAGTGGTCAGTAGCGCCATTATGTACCCGACTTATATACAGGGTGTCCCGCAATTGAGTGCAACTATTTACGGAGCTGAAAGGTTATGGCGAGCTGAGCAAAAAATCGTGTGGGAGGGGGGGTCTATTTTCACATTCTTTGGAGCTACAGGGTTAATTAATATTTCACCACTTTGATTCACGTTATTGTTTCCGAGATTGGTCAACTGACCTACAAGGACATGCTTGAGGTGACAAAGGGTGCTTATATAAGGAGCATGCTTACTTATGAGTACTCCGAGCAGTAGCATCCTTCGTCAAATAGGGGACGAAACGGGACCCACTGTGGTCTGATTCGGCCAATCCCCGACTTATTATATATATAGTTTTTCTGCAAAAATGAATAACGTAAACCAAAGTCGTGAAATATTAATTAATCCCCTCCCAGCTCGATATAACCTTTTTTTCTCAGCTCGACATAACCTTTCACCTCCGTAAATAGTTGCACTCAATTGCGGGACACCCTGTATAAATTCTTAGTTTGATAAAAAAAGAAAGATACAAGCTCGTATTCGTAACTTTTAGAACTTCTGTTATAATCGAGTTTTATCAAAATTTTGTTTTTTTTCTTACTTATCCTACGGACTTATTGAATGACCTGTTATATCTTTTGCGAACTATTTTTATGAGAAACTATTCAAGCACCAAGACAAATTAATGCTCTAAAAAGAAATTTTCTTTGAAAATATAAAGGTCGATCTATACCATTTCCAATTGTAGTTTAGAAAAGTCCAATTGAAATTCAGAAATCATTAATTGAAATTAAGAAATTTAGAAAAGATGAATTAAAATTCAGAATTCCATTTGAAATTCAGAAAATATCAATTGAAATTCAGAAATTTTATTTGAAATTCAGAAGAGATCAATTGAAATTCAGATATGATCAATTGAGGTTTAGAAATTCCATTTGAAATTCAGAAAATATCAATTGAAATTCAGATAATATCAATTTGAAAAAATCATTTGAAATTCAGAAAAAATAACCATAAATAACCATATATAAAACACCACTACCATAGAACACTAAAACCTATGGTAATTATAGCGACTAATTAAGAGCATAATTTTTATTTTTTACATTAATTTAAATTGTTTAAATTTATATCTATGTACGTTTCATCTTTATAATAAAAAATAAAAATATGACGATTATGTGGTAATGGTTATGGTAATGGTCATAATAATTTTTTGAATATCAAATATAAATTCTGAATTTAAATTTTAAAATTTATTTTCTTTTCAAGTGATTCTTTCTGAACTTCAATTGATGTTTTCTGAATTTCAAATAGAATCCTGAATTTCAATTGATCTATTATGAATTTCAATTGATAATTTCTGATTTTTAATTCATCTTTTCTGTATTTTAAATGGAAATTTTTAATTTTAATTGATATTTCTGAATATGAAATGGAGTTCTGTATTTCAATCAATCCTTTTTGATTTTCAAATGTAATTCTGAATTTCAATTGATCTTTTCTGAATCTTAAATAGACTTGTGAATTTTATAGATATTTTCTGAATATCAGTTGATATATTTTGAATTCCATATGGAATTTTTAAATTTCAATTAATATTTTCTAAATTTCAAATAGAATTTTTGATTTTCAATTTAACTTTTTTTTTTTAATTTTTTATAACATGCATTGTCTTGTGAGTTTTTATTGAATTATAAAGTAGAAACATGTAGATTAGGCTGGGCCGATATATTTTTTTTTAATTTTAATACGCACTAGATATAAAAAGTTGCGTATTTTTGCGCTGATTTAAATTGCGCTTAACATATTTGAAATGAATATAACTTTTGGCCCTCTACAAGAGCTTTTCTGACTGAAATTTAAGGCTGGGTCGAATTTTTTTTTGTAATTTGAATACGCAGTAGGTAGCAAAAGTTGCGTATTTTTGAGTCACTAAATTCAAATTAATCAACATAAAAAGCAGTTTTAGCAGTTTTTATATATTTCGAGGCGTATGAGTGATTTTTTTTTCATATCGTGGTTTATTTTGTTTAATTTTAAGCAAAGATAATTTTTAAGGATGATTTTCGGAATAAGCGATCTAAAAGTGTTAAGAAAAGTTCGCAAACAGACAGAACTTTAAAAGAATTGCTGTATACCTCTGTTATTATGTGGTAAGGCAGTACAAATAAGAGAAGTTTCATTCATAAAAGCTCTGGTAGAGGGGAAAAAATTATATGGAATTAAAAGATGGTTAGCTTATTTTGAAACTATGATACAATACGTAACTTTTAGTTCCTATTGTGTTTCGAAATCATTCGGAGTTTATTGGAATAGACCTACCCCTCGAGGAAATTCAAAAGGAAGAAGTCTAACGCTTGAATAAGTCCACCGTGAGGCAATTGACATCACTTTGGCGAGAGATAATCTCCCCTTCAATTTTCGTTTGAAAAAGTCTCCATCTCAGCAAGATTTTCACTGTTTTTGTAGTGAATTTTAATAAATTGTACACGTTGCTTGAACGTGAATTTCTTCATGACTAAACCTTTATGCATGCTGTTGACAGTTGTATTTAGTACTCTACGCTTGTCACAAAAAAGTATCAAGTTGTCAGTGACTTTTGGTACACCCTTTATTTCAAAAGGTCGACTGTATGGTCGCTGTTTGACCCATGTTCGCAAAAAAGTCCTGCATACGCCCCGTGGTCGGCCGAGAAAAATGATCAAACACTTTACAAAGTCGGTTTAATTTTTTCTGGGTGTACGTAGCGGAACACTTATATGCTCCCAACTAGCAACAATTGAAGTCTTGGAAAAGAAAAGTTACACTTTAATATGTATAGCAGTGGCAATGAAATTGATCATTACCAAAAAGTTGTCACATATAGGGCACACAATTTTTAATTTAGAATTTTATATTACCATAAATAAAGAACTATGTGGGTCCCAATACAAAAAACACAAAAACTGTCGATTATAGTTTATATCCCTCCCGAATTTACCACTAAAGGGCTCCTAAACTTGGAAATGACAATGCCAGAGCCCTTACAAGAACTCCCCAACATTATTACAAGGTCAACTGTAGAACGGTAGATTGGGTCTTTCAAACCCTAAAAAATTTGCAAGGCCACATGGAATCCTACCGGCCATTATGCAACATGCCATTCCCAGGATCATACTCTGGATTATAGCAAACTTCACTGATTGCCTCAAGACAGGATATGTTTCAAAAATTTGGAGAGAAGTGCGAGTTGTTTTTATTCCTAAGGCTGGAATCTCTCATCGTTCTTGATACAAACGCTAGAGATCTTCACATAATCGATCTTCACATAAGAGAATCTTTGAACAGTACTAATCTCTGTAGTGTGCAACACTAAATCTTCTCCCCATAGAAGAGTTCCTTAAGTGTTCGGCGACCAAGACCGCGATTCGCCTCAACAAAACACAAGCCTGGAAGAACAACACATTCGGACATGCATCTATTCTCAATCTTTTGGAAACGAGGAATTAAAAAGAGCAACCGACTATATCATAGCCAGTGTAAGATTCAGTACAGAATACATCACATTCCTCCCCAGCAGACAAGAATGGTAAGAAACAGCTGTAGAATTCTACGAAATTCTCCAATTATTACTGAACAGAACTAGATCGGGTGTATAATGTGAAACGCTGCAAATCAAAGAGGTTTACAAACTCCCTGATACTGTAGCGTTTTTCAGGTAGAAATATATGCTATTGAAAAAGCTGCACAGGCCACTGACAGGAAAAATCTTAACCCAAAAAGGGTAGTAATTTTTGTGGATAGCTAAGCGGCTATCAAAGCGCTCAACAATAGAACGACGAAGGCTCAAACGATGCAAAACTGTAAACTTGCACTGAACAGTATCTGCAATACCCAAAATGTGACTCCCTGCTGGGTTCACGGATACAGCAATATCGAAGGAAACGACGCAACGGAATGAGCTGGTACAAACAGAGCTGATACAGATGTGCACATTCCAATTGTGACAGAACACAAACTGGGCTTCTAGAGGTGACTGCAACATGTCTCGAAGGCTCTGGCCGGAGCTAAATGAGAAGAGAAGTAAAAGCCTTATGTTTTTGGTCAAACGAGAAATTCGGATTCTTGTTGGAGTTCTAACAGGTCATTACCTCATTGGGGCCATAGGGCCAATAGGGCTCATTAGGGCCAATTTTCGATCAAAAATGGTTCTGATTGTTTTATTTGAAAGTTCATTTTATGCCATTTATGATTTGAACAAAATATCGGCCAAATGGCCACCACGGCTTTATTTGCATACGGCCATCAGCTCACGCCAATTTTCGATGACTCTTTGACCCTTTCCGGCCGGTATCTCAGCTATGTCCAGACGAATATTGGCTTCCAATGCCTCAAGAGTTGTAGGATGGTTGCTGTAAGCCTTCGCATTAACGTTATCTCAAAGGAAATAATACAAAGGCGTTTGATCGCACGATCTAGGCGGCCAAGCGATGGGCCCATTTCACGAAATTAACGACTCGCCGAACTTATCGCGCAATAAAGCCATGTTAAGTCGAGAAGTGTGAGGTGGCGCACCGTCTTGTTGAAAATAAAGGTCGTCCGCATCAACATCATCAAATTTCGGGAAAAAAGAAAATCGGTGAGCGCTCGCTATTAATGGTAACGGATTCTCCTGCCTCATTTTGAAAGAAATAAGGTCCGATGATTCCACTGTACCATAATTCACACCAAACGGTTAATTTTTTGTGATGAAATAGTGATTCATGAACCACTTTTGGATTTGACTCACTCCAATAGCGACAATTTTGTTTGTTGACAAGCCATTGAGCCAGAAATGAGCCTCATCGGAGAAGATGATTTTTCGATGAAACGTTGTCGGTTTTCAACATATCCAGTGTTCTGCATTTTACTTTCGACTAAAAGTGAAATCAAATCGCTATGAATTCGATAGTTGGTATCACTTTCCACGCTCTTATTTAATATTTATTCGAATTTGAGACGAATAATTTGAATTTAATAATTTTTTTATTCGAAAAAAAGTAAATAAAAACATAAAAAATGTTACCAAAGGTCGAGTTCATAGTGATTTGATTTCACTTTCACTCGGAAGTGAAATGCAGAACCTGTCCGATAGTCCCCTTTTAGCTCGATACACTTCGTCCAACGTTCCTCCAAGTTGATTCCATGCGAAGAATACGTTTTCGGAATATCCTCAAAATAGGCCTCTGTTTCGGTGATGAGCTCCCCTCTGGTGGTGAAACACTTTCCCCCGAGCTATTTCTTCACGTTTGGAAACCGAAAATAGTCGCTGGTGCCCAATTCTGGATAATATGCTGGATGAGGAAGCAATTCTTACGTCAATTCATGGAATTTGTCATGAGAGCTGGGCATGTGTGAACGCGCGCATTGTCTTGATGGAAACGCACTTTTTTCCTCGCCAAATGGGGACGTTTCTCTTTCAAAACGTCGTGAAAACAGTCGAATTCGGCTGCATAGTATTCGCCATTGATCGTTTTTTTCGGACGAAGGTAATAGATGTAGATTATACCGCGTTCATCCCAAAATACTGTCACGTTTATGGTCGAGAGTGAGCAAACACGGCACCCATCTTGCGGATAATTTTTTCATATCCAAATGATTTCGCAAATGTTCCAATCTCGTCCGCTTTAACTCTGCGATCGGCCAACACGATATCGTGAATTTTAGTGACCATTTCTGATGCGGTGACCTCATTTGGGTGTCTAGAACGTTCGGCGTCACTTGTGCTTGTACGACCGCATCGGAATGCAGTAAATCACTTGCAAATCTTTCCAATCGATGGTGCAGAGTCCCCATAGTATTTATCAAGCCTTTCCTTGGTTTGGCTGATGGATTTTTGCACAAAAAATAATGCTTGATGAGCAGACGAAATTCACTTTTTTCCATTATCGCCAAAATTCACAAGATCGTCTGCTATCAACGGCTGCCAAACAAAACTAAGCATAGCAGCGAGCTGAAGTTTTGCCAGTAGTCTATTAACAGCGAGAAATTTAAAAATTCACTGACTTCTCAAATTGCCCCTGAATAATCACCTAAAGATTTTTACTTTTTGGACTTAAGTTGTGCTTGTACCATGCGTGGTGGCCACACATACATACTTTTTTAATTCTGTATTGCATAAAACATCGATCAAAACAAAGTTCGCAACAATAAGGTGGTTTCCATTTTTTCTGCAAGTGATTTGCTAGCATTATTTATAGAACATCAAGACAATAAGGAAGTAATTGAGCGGGCACAAAAATGAAAAACAAACACATTACTATCGTCATCATATTCATCATCGACATTACTCTTATCATAATTCTGAAGTTTAAACAAAACTCTAGAGCTGTTTAAATTTGCATTCCGCAGCATACTAAATCAAATAAGACAATAACAAATACTCGGAAGCAACAAAATAAATTTAATAAAAACATTATTTTTGCCCTTAATTCTCTTCAAGTCATCAACATATGCAATACACTACATTCCAGATCGATACGATCAAGATCAAAAACTTACCTTTTCGCATGCAAACAGCACCGGCGCCGTTGCAAGTCCCAGCTTCAGATCGGCGGCTGTGGGCTTGCCCATCGTTTCAGTGGATGATACGAAGTCCAGCATATCGTCGACTAATTGAAATGCCAGACCAATGTTTCTGCCGTATTGAAACGCCAGCTCAGTGACGTTCTCATCAGCCTCAGCAATGACGGCTGTCTGTGAGTAAAAAACAATAAAAATAATAAGAAATATGTGTGTAATGCACAAAATTGAGGTTTAAGTTTCGAAAACATATTCGAGTTAGCTAATCTGTGCAAAATGCAATGCATCGTTGCATGCGACGCATTTGTGGTCGGGAGACCTTGTGACATAATTGCATTCTGCCTGCTGCGCCTAAGGTAGGGCATAGCAGGGTACGGTATAATAGTATGTTAAGTAAGTTAACATACTTCACTTCTAATGTTGTAATAATTTCAATGATGTCTATGAGTTTAACTTGTTATTTGCTAGCTTACCGCCTTCAATGTGTTCGCAATCAATGAGGCCGTCTTCCGGTACGTCTTTGTCAGGTAGTGTGCAAAACGCTCGTTTTCGGTTTCTTTTGAGCCCAGCTGCATGAATTCACCTTGCACCAAATCGGTTAAAATCTAGAATGTAAGGGGGAAAAAAAACTCAATTCAATACGTTACAATTCAATTTGTAAAGTTTTTTATTGCAACTTTGCAGATATACAATCACAACGGAAGTGAAAATTTCAGAACACAAAGTTGAAGACATGCGTAATACTTAAAATTACTCCTTATTACAGAGTTTATCATCGGATAATTTGCTAATTAACAAGTTTAAGCAGGTAATGGTAAATTATTACCATCACGTACGAGAAGTATACAAAAACATGACCTTGAGGTAAAGTTTTACAAGTTGTTTTCTTAATCAGTCGTATGCATCGAGAACAACACAAATAATTTCTACACAAAGTTTTAAATTTTTTCTTTCCACGCGTTAGTAAACTAGCTGCATTAACTTTTGCTAAATTAAGTTTTATCTAAATTACGTACTTGAACTTTATAACTTAGATATAAAGTTTGATAGTTAAGAAATTTATATTTAAGAAACAATGATTGTTTTAACAATGACTGCTTTCGCCGATATCGAAAAGGAATCAGCCAAATCAGTTATCAGTTATCAGTTTGACGATTCTTTGAGGGTAAAATAAAGTATATGATGTCTACAAACAAGGGGGCTCGGCGTTTAGACTCCCACGTTTCATCCGGCAGCTATAACTTTGAAGTAGTCAAGGAGTTCGTTTACTTTGGCACCGCCATTAATACCAAAAACGAAATCAGCCTGGAGATAAAGCGAAGAACAATAGTTGCTAATAGGTGCTACTACGAGCTCAATAAGCAACTAAGTTCTAGAGCCCTCTCTCGATCGACAAAACTAACACTCTACAAGACGCTCGTTCTACCTGTGCTGCTTTATGGCGCTGAGGCATGGGTAGCTTAGCAAACTGACGCAGCCGCTCTGGGGGGTTTCGAGAGAAAAGTTCTTCGCAAAATATTCGGTCCTGTTCGAGTCGGCGATGACTATCGCATCCGAATGAACCACGAGCTGTATGAGCTCTACGAAGAGATTGACGTAGTTCGGGGTATAACTGTGCAGCGACTACGCTGGCTGGGTCATGTCCATCGTATGAACGACGAAGCTCCAGCGAAAAAGGTGCTCGAGGCGAGGGTCGCTGGTCAACGACGACGAGGGAGACCATGCCTCCGATGGATGGACCAGGCTGAGGAAGCCCTAACCGCACTTGGTGTATCCGATTGGAGAAGGCGCGCGCAAAGCAGAGGCGCCTGGCGAGAGCTGATGAGGTCGGCTGAAACCCGGACACGGGTTGTTACGACCACCTAAGTAAGTAAGTAACCAGGAATACTCCCTTAAAAGTCTTAATACGCTTAAGGGGTTACATGCCATTGGCAGGTTTTTGAAATCGATGTTTTTTTTAATAATTTTGTATTTTCAATATTCTTAAGATTGAATGGAAAAATGGAAAAATTCCTACGGGTTCAAAAGTTACAGCCGGATTAGTGAGAGCGCATTTTTAATTTTTGCACTACCTACGTACGGCAGCTGGCATATACTTGTTTTACTTGCTACCTGACTTTTGGTGGTTGTTATTTCGTACCTACTTGAAGGGTGAAGAGTGAAGCCCGAATTGCTAAACGATTGCAAAAAACTATAAGAAACAGCACAACACAAGATAACAAAGGCATACAGTGAGAAGCAGGCATGGCAGATTGAAGGTAAACTTTTTTTTTCTTTGTTCACAAACTTTGAACGCGTTTATCTCGAAACCATGTTTTTCGTACTGGTTGCGGCACTAGCGGGTTCATTTTTTGACGAAATTTTTTATTTTATTAAACTTGATTCGCTATCGTATGACACGAGCTTTTTTTTTTAATTTTTTTCCGATTTTTTATGAATTTTTAAAGTCAATATTTTTTTCGAAAAAAGACACTTTCAAATTTGGAACATCACCAAAAATTGAAAAAAAATTTAAAAAAAAGCTCGTGTCATACGATAACCCATTTTGTTAAGATTTAAAAGTCATTTTTTTTCCAGATCGGACAATTTTTGCAACTCCCAGCGCTGCAACCACGAGGCCCCGTTTTTTTTCTCTGCCGCCAGTTTGGAGCTGTATAAAACCATGTTGGAGTGAAAAATATATTTGTTTGAATTTTTTTTCTCGTAATTTCTTCAATTCTCTACAATAATGGAAAAATGTTTGTTTTTGACTGAGTTATGAATTTTTAAAACAAAGTCTGTTTTCTCTGCCGCGAATGTCATGTCCCTCCTTAAGCTTTTTCTACGCAAGCTCATTGAATTTTTTGGATACTTGCTTTAAATGCAATTAATTGGATTCTTGCGAGCTTACAAGCTTTTGCCGATCGTTTCAAGCTTTCCAACTTTCGGACCCTACAAATTAAGTCTCAATAAGCCAAGGAAACGAGAAAGCAGGAATATGACTTTTATCTGCTTGGTATTTTTGTAAGCAGACTAAAGCTTGCTTTTATAAGTTTGGAAATGCTGGAACTTCAAATAGGCTTGTGCAGTATAGATTTCATCACAAAAAATGCGCTTGCAATATATAATTATGTTTTAAAAAGATTTTCAAACATATTGTTTCAGAAAAATTTCATATACATACGCTTAGACTTTGAATTTGGTACATTCGTTTTTATTTACGCACTTTACGAATTATTCAAATATTTGTATCAATACATTGCATACATACTTTAATGTCTCATTTTTCTTTAGATTATTATTATTTTTTTAACACAATTGAGGTGGCAAATCTTTGAAAATTAAAGATAATTTCAAAAAAACATAAATGAGATAAATCAATAAAAGCAATGTCTACGATTCTTATTTATTTGAGTAGTTAGTGTGCTCAGAGACGTGGCTATTCTTGACATAGTAAATTCAAAGCACATCTTAAGGTTTTTGTGAATGGATTATTAAGCAGGGTATTTACAAAACTAATATTAAATGGTATTTTTAACGTTATAAACTGGGATTTCCAACAAATCAGAGAGAAAAACTTCCGGTCGCGTGAGTGTTATGCTTCAAGGTTGTTATGGGTGGGTATGTATGTTAAGCCACTTATAAGTAAGTCATTTTTCAGTCATATTTTATTTAGGTATTTACGGCAAATAATGTCAAATTACAGGCAACAGTTAAATGAGGTACATATGAGACAATAATTGATTCTTTTTTTTTTTTTTATTACTATCCATGATGGACAAAATGCAATAAAGTACATGGACAAATATTAAGTATGCGTTGCTATTGCGTTCTGCAGTCAGCAGTAACAACAACACATCATCACTTGTTTTAGATCGTGCAAATATTTGCGAATGCGCATGCGCATGCGCAACACACTCTAGCTGCATACAAAATAGTTGCTAGCTTAACTATTGGCTGATTTTTGTTTATTGCTAGCAGTTACTTCAGCAGCAGCAGCAGCAGCAGAAGCTGCCATAAATATCTATATTAACAACCATCACAGCAGCAACAACAACAACTTGCAACCAAATAAATGAGTGCCAATTTTTGGCAAAATATATGCTTAACGACCACCATAAAAAGCAGAAACCGAAAAAAAAAAAAAAATAATATGTTCCAAAAAACAATAACAAAAATGATTGGCAATTGTTCAAAACGTTGTCGCTTTCGTTGTAAACGTAGTCAATTGTTTGTCAATTACATGTGCATGCAAGAATGTGTGTGAGTTCGATGGTGTTTGTGTGCATGTGTGTTGGCCAACTCATGTATTGACTATTGTCAACAGCTTTTGCTGCTGCTGTAAGACAACACAAACATCATTGTTGACTTTATTGCCAATGAATGAATTAGGCGCAGCATAGTTGAGCTTTATAATTCAAAAATTAGCATTAGTGAAGAAGAAGAAGAGCTTTTAACTTAAATTTTGTAAAAAGTTGAAGGTTGAAAGATATTGATAGATAAACTGACCTAATATAGTTTATTTGTAAAACGTGCCAATTTTAACGTTCACCAAATAAACTGATACTATTTTAGTGTTTAGTCTAATTTTGTTTTTTCTCTTTTAATTTGCGCTTTGTTGCCAGGGTTGCAGTTTGAATTGACCATGCATCAAAATGACCACAGCTGAAGTTTATTCAAATCCACTTAACTAGTTTTATGAGATTCTCAACAATAAAGTTTAACTCTGCATGAAGGTAAGCGTTGATGTTTGTGACAATGGCACCCTCCGATTACTTAGCCAGTTTTGTAGTAATTAGCAGAATTTTGGAATTTTTGGCGCTAAATTGTTTTGGGTTTTTTTTTTTTATTAAAGTTTGCAGCTCGTTTTAAAGCAGACATAAACTGATCGTACCTTGAACACATTCACGAGCATTCAACACTTCATATTTTGTGAATTAAAGTTATGGTTGAGCAGTTTTTTTTTTTTATATATGTATATTTGCTTTAAAGTTTTACATCTACTTGCGAGTTTTAGGATCAGAGAAGAAAAAAAAAACATTTTTAAATTTGAATAAATGTTCTTGTTTGCATTAAGTTGTGAAGGACAAAAAAATTTAGTTTATAAAGCGTGGCTAGGGTTAAAAACTTCTATTGAAAAAAATAAACCATCAAGTACTTTTATGCTTTGATTTTATTATGACTAACTTAAAATAGCTGAAACAATGCCAGCTGCTGTGTTAATAATAAAATCTGAACTAGTTTGGGTTAATTTTTCCAACTGGAGCTTTGTGCGAGTTTAATGAGATTTTTTCTATATTCTATAAAAATTCAGTGTTATTCAATACCTAAAAAAAAAAAAATATAATTGAGGGAAAGGTATGCAAATCAGCATCAACATTCTCAGGGCAATAATGCTTTAAAAATATTGATTTATAGAAGTCATCAAACAAAAAAAAAAAATTTTTTATTTAATTTAATTAATGTAAATTGAATCAATCATCTTACGAAATATAGAAATTAATTTTAGTTAAAAAGTTGAGATTTAAAAAAAAAAAAAAATTTTTACAAACCATTCAAATTTGAGCAAAATAGAGGAAAAAGCAAAATTCTCTAAATTTTGAACAATCTTAGATATTCATATTTGTGATATTTTAAGAAAAATTAAAAAGGAGTGTTTTTAAATAGGGTGAGGTGGGGTCATGTGTGCCATGGGGTGATGTGTAACACGGCGTTTTTTTGTACAAAATGTTAACATACGAGTGAATGAACTACTACGTTACTAATACGTTACTAATACGTTCCTTTTGACAGCATCTAGTTTTTCAGGCTCTCCGCAAAATCGCCCAAAAAAATAAATGAAAAATCACCCAATGAAAAATGACCCAAAAATTAATGAAAAATCGCCCAAAACGAAAATACGAAATTTCACCTAAGAAAACGTTTTCGTTAGAAAAATTATCCAAAAGCAAAACGAAAACTGACCCAAAAATAAAAATTAAAAATCTCCCAATTTTTTGCATTGTGTTCACACACGAGAATTCCCTTGTACGATATGGCATTTTCAAGGCCAATTTTTTATTGTTTTTTTTAAGTTTAATTCAATTATTTTAATTTAAAAATTTAATTCATTTTAATTTTTTAATAATCTCATGCTTAAAAACAAACAAAAGAAGAACCGCTGCTTTTGCTTTAAATACCGTTATCTTTAAGTACTGATCGACGTTTTTTGACAAATATTGAAAGATCACCCAAACAAAAAAAAAAAAAAAACGAAAAATCACCCAAAAACAAAAAGTGAAATGTTGCCCAACACGTTGCCCATGTCGCCCAAAAGCAAAAAAACGAAATTTTACCCAACAAAAATGCAAAATCGCCCAATTTTTTTCGGGTATTTTTCATGGATACCCATGGATATTCTTTTTGGAAGTAGGCAGACATACATTTCATTACAGTTCTTAAAAAGCGTGAACAATTTTTATTAAAATTTTTTTTTATTTATACAAAAATAGCGTTTTGGATGAAATTTTTTTCAGATTTTCAAAGTGAGTAGGTGGAAAATGTGAAGTTTCAGAGTTTGTAGGCAATTCGACGCACATCGGAAGCGACGGAAGGGGGAAAAAAAACTTGAAGCTGTACCGGCACTTTTTTCGTGTTCATTTTGTTATTTTCGCGTTGTTGACAGTACTTTTTATTTTATTTTTCGCATATCAATGTGAGTTTGTTAGAATTCAGTTGCAGTAAAATTTGTGTGTGAGTTATTTAATGAGGTTTTTGTAGATATTTTTAATAATAATATATTTTTATAGCCAAAAATGTCGTTTAAGTGGAACAAGGAGCTAATGTAAATTTATTAAAATTCAGTTTGCTACAGTTTGCTTGCTACCTATCTCGCTTTATTTTTTAAGAAAACAAGGAAAGAAGACAAGAAATTGAATTCAAGTCTTGGACAATGTGAAAGCTTTCGTCAAGTTCAAAAGAGAACGTTAAAAAAACTTGACTTCAAGTCTTGATCAATGTAAAAGGGGTCCATGCACAAACCGAAGCAAGCAGAGATGGAGAGAAAAGCCAAATGCAATGTTTTGTTTTTGAAGTAGAAAACACTTCCTCTCAAAATCAAAAAAACGAAATACATGTTGTGTTCGTATAACACCAACACAAGGTTGATTTATAAGGTTGTCGCAGGGCTGATCGCACTCTCTTATCAGTACCCATAATTGTCAAAACCAGACAAATTTTGCGAATGACTACGAAAGAAAAACGAATGATAAAAGGAAGGACTTGCAGATTTTCTATGAGCTGTCAACTTCGATTTGACAATTATGGGTACTCGCTCTTTCCTTTGCGACAACCTTATAAATCAACCTTGCACCATGATACAGTGATAAGGTAGGGCCGCTTCGCTGAGTGCGCTCACGCGTCAACGAAGAGAGGATAATCAGAAGGAAGATATATGTCAAAACGACGAATTTCGTAGAAATTGCAAATGAAGAAAATATTTAATGCTTCCAAGTTGCAAACAGTCCGGCCGCGGGTGTTAAATTTGTGCTATTTTGAATGAAAATATTATAAAAAAAGTGCAATAAAAACTATAAAATGTGAAAGAAGTCTTAAAATTGCAAAAAAAACTTGTAACAGTTTTAACCTAAAAACAACTGCGAAACGCGAGCATAAAGAAATTCGCGATGAACAGCTGATTTTGACATATATCTCGCTTTATTCTGCTTTCTACTCCATTCCTCTCCGAGTCGACCCTACCTAATAAATCTGCCATGCCTTGCACCAACACAATAGTTTTCTTTCTCTTTTTATTTTCTGCTCTCTTTGGTATGCATTTCTGTTTGTAGCAAAGAGACAAACGTAAGGAGATAGGGAAACTGTTTGCTTACGCAGCTGTAGGGTTTGTTTTTTTCGTACAGTTTGTTTCCAATCTCTGAAAAAAACCAAAATTCTGGTTTCCCGAAAAATGGGTGTTGCTTTGTTATATTATCTTCGACTTCCTACTCGTTCATAAGAAATGTTTGCTAAACAAAATAGTCCAGAAGAACACGGGCCATGGCCAACTATTAAAATAAATGCTCCCTTATTCCCCCACTCAGTTAAAGTTATGAAACCAGCTAAAGCAAGGCCTATGTGAACAACAGAAGAATAGGCAACAAGACATTTTATATCACTCTGCCGCAAACACACTAATCTTGTAAGAACTCCTCCCATTAGACTCACTCTAATAAATACATATCTATACTCCATAATCATCCCCTGAATAAAAGAAAATACACGAACTAGCCCGTATCCCCCTAGTTTCAGTATAATACCTGCTAAAATTATCGATCCAGAAATAAGAGCCTTAGGAAGTCAAAGGTGAACTAAGAATATAGGAATCTTTACTAAAAAAGTTAAAATTAAAGAAATAAAAAGAAGCTCTCTATCTACTGAACAGTCCCTCAAGAGTCAAAAATTTAGGGTATACTCCGCTGATCTTAAGTATAGAACCCCAATTAATATTGGCAAAGTAACAGCTAAAGTATAAAATAATAGATTGCTTCCCGCCTGCAATCGTTCTGGTTGAACTCCTCACCTCAAATATAAATAAAACGAAATCAAGTCTAACCTTATAAACGACAAAATTAATAAAAGAAGTAAAATAACAACTATAAAAAGAAAAAGTCCTTTACTTCTTCTCTTATTAATTTTCTCTCTAGCAGTCAGTATTAAAGCACAAGCGCACTCTCTTAATACAGTAATTTCTGGATATAAGCCCCCCGGTTAATGGATTTCCCCTCTTATAAATTATCAAAATTAGGTCCAGAAAAATCTCCATAAGCAATACATACGAATATTCCACCACAAAGTATCTGAACATTTAGGCTCGCCCTCAACGGAAGTTCTAGTAAACACCGTTGTGAATCACCTGGACTCGCTTCCTATACAAACACAGGCCTCAAAATACGTTAATGTATCTCTTGTAAAAAGTCTTATCTGTGAAGCTCCTATAGGAAAGTCACCTGGTCACGATGAAATAAAAAATATTATGCTTAAGTATTTACCTGCAATTGCGCTAGCTTACATAACTTTTTTAATAAATTCCTGCATAAAACTGCACTACTTCCCTAGTACATGGAAAGTGGCTAAAATAGTTCCTATTCGTAAACCAGGAAAACCAGCCAACTTAGCGGAAAGCTATCGACCAATCAGCCTTTTAAGCAGCTTAAGCAAAATATTTGAAAAAATCATTAAAATAAAACTAACATCTTTCATTGACAATCATAACATTATACCAAAAGAACAATATGGATTTAGAAAGTTTCATAGTACAACACATCCCATAAAACGCATTAGCAACCATGTTAAAACAAATTTCGAGTCAAAAAGGTCAACCGGTCTAACTTTATTAGACATCGAAAAAGCATTCGATTCTGTTTGGCACAAAGGCATTGTATACAAATTGATACATTTTCAATTCCCTTTATTTCTTGTGAAACTTGTACAAAGTTTTTTACAAAATCGTTGCTACTGCGTTTCTTTAAAGGATGAGTACTCTGAAGTACTTGAGATACCTGCTGGTGTCCCTCAAGGGTCAGTTCTGGGGCCCCTGCTTTTCATAATATATTTGTCTGATTTTTCAAGAAGTAATGATTGTAACTATACAATGTATGCTGATGATATTGGTATTTTCTACTCGCATGAGTTCGGTCACAATATTGTGACCAATTTGCAATATGCGCTCAGTAATATATCTGAATATCTTGAAAAATGGAAAATAAAAATCAATGCTAGCAAAACGCAAGCTATCTTTTTTACAAGAAAAAGAAGTGATTGCTACATGCCGAGCACCAACTTAAATTTGCTTAACCATAGCATACCCTGGTCCAGTACTGTTAAATACTTAGGTGTTATTTTTGATAAGAAAGTACTCTTTCGCGAGCATGTCAAACACATAAAATATAAATTTGGTATCGCTATAAAAATGTTATATCCCCTATTAAATCGGAATTCTTACCTCAGCAAAGAAAACAAGGTAATTATTTGTAAAACAATTTTTCAAGCCATTGTTTTATACGCTTGTCCTGCCTGGGGAATCTGTGCTAAGACTCACGTTAAAGCGTTACAAATTTGTCAAAATAAGCTTCTTAAAATGATGCTGGGGCTTCCTTGGCATTTTTCTACAAAAACACTACACATTAATGCCGACGTCAAATTAATATCAGTCCGTATAAGAGATTTAACTGACAAATTCAAAATCCGTTGTGTTATGTCTGATAACAGACTTATCTCAGAACTTTATAATTAACATTTATCACTTTTGTGTATTTGTAAGCATATCTATGTACTTATATATTTATTCATTTATTTTTTCTATGTAAAGTTATTTACTCCTTTATGTTATTAATGATTATAAAATTAAAATAATGTCAAAACTTCATATCAAAGGTTTTTTCCAATAGTAGTATTTTCCTTTGAAAACTAGAACTTTATAAATAAACTTAATCTGTGATAATTAAATATATAAGATAATGCTTTAGAATTAAGGTGATGTACGATATATCTGTAAATTGTGCGATAACATACGATTTGTAAAGATTACTTTTTCTACTTAATAAAAAAAAAAAAAAAAAAAAAAAAAAAAAAAATTCCCGTTTAAAGTATTTCCCGCTTAAAAAATCGCCCCGCTTAGAACGTTGCAAATTTGTGAACCATTTGAAAAAACTCATAAAAAAATCCCCGCATAAAATAAAATATAAAGTTGGCAGCGTTGTGATGATTTATTTATATTTATATAAATGTGAATTAACATTTCTTTTTTTCAACATAAATACATATTAATTTAAAAAGTTATTACAACATAATTTTTTTATTAATACGAGTAGGGTGTGTATGGAGTTTCCTATAAGAGCGGTTGTTCTTAGGGTGAATTTTTTATATAAGCCAAAAATGGTTCATTAAACGGGTTTTTGGTATAAGCCCCAAAACTGCTTTTAACCAGGATTTCATAAAAGACTTTCCCGGATAAAGAGTTTGAATTTTGAGCATTTTGCTAAGTTCTTATATCCGGAAGTTACTGTATAATATAATATAATATAATATAATATAATATAATATAATATAATATAATGTTATATTATAAGCAACTTTGGGCATAAATGTGTTATATTTTTACTTGAAATGGAGTTTTTATTTGCTGAACTTTTAGTTTGATCTTTTGGCTTTACTTTTCTGTCGAAAATTGCTAAATAGCATCTTTGTTTATATTTACTACACTGTAAAAAAAAAAAATGTCCAAAAAGTATGATTTTTTCATACACACACACTCATACACTCCAAAGGTACATACATCTCTCCTCCTCAAGAAAATCAAAGGTTTCTTAGCTACATTGGAATCCAATAAAATAAACTTTGTGTCCCCAAAATTTCAAGTCAAAAGCCTAATGCGTTGATTTTTGAGATTTTTTTAATGTTACGCCGGTGTTTAATGGGTTAAAAAACAGTATATTTTCAGAAATAACGTTTTCTTACCGTTTTCTTTTAATCCTTTCAATTAGAGAATACTATATAGTGACACGTAGGGTACTTTTAAGGGGGGGGGGGGGCGTTATGGGTGTTAAGAGTTTTAAATTTTGAAAAATCGTTATTTTTTGTGTTTTTTATGGTTAAACATCTGCAGAATATAGTCCCAAAATTTAAAGTCAATCAGAGCAAAACTCTCGAAGTTATTGATTAATGAGGGGCTGTTTATAAATTACGTAATATGTTTTTGACATAGTTTTAACTGTCTTTTTCAGCTTGTAATATATTCGTTTTATTAGGTGCGTTTTTTTTATTGATAAAAAATTAAAGCAATATTTACAATAAAATAAATTTTAATAAAATTTAAAATTTTTAAAACTGAATTGAACAATTTTTTTGTGAAGTAACGCACGACCTTCCCCCCCTCCCCCCATGTCATACTTCGTCACAAATGTTCAACACCCCCCCGTCCCCCTAAAAGTGTTATGTAATTTATAAACACCCCTAAGTGCCCTCTCCAGAGCTGTGAAAGATTGCAATCATTTGGAGCGGCATTCTTTGAAGTCACAATCAATGAGTACAATTTTTGAATGCAATATTTATTCAATTTCGTGAATAAGACTTAAGAAAAATTAGGCCACCAATCATGTTGAATGATTTTAATTTTTCATACACCCACACTCATACACTCCAAAGGTACATACACCTCTCCTCCTCAAGAACGTCAAAGGTCAAACATTGAAACCCAATATAATAAACGAAAAACTAATATAATTTTTTAAAATTAGCGTTGCTTTAAAGCAACACCGACGTTTAATGGGTTAAATAAAAATAAGAATCATATCTTCCGTTACACATTTCTTTAGGAAATTACGAAAGATTTTTCATTGTTGCTGGGGTACCATGACTTTTGCTGCTCACTGTATATTGAGTTATTCGCACTTGGTACCGCTACGATCACCATCACATAGTTAGACAACAGACTTAAAACTTGACAACATAAGCATTTGACCCTTCTTGGGAAATTATTATTATTCTACAAATGTAAGATGACAAAGGAACGCAACTATAGTTTTATGAAATTGAAATTCAATAAGAAGTGTTTGATGTTTTTTTTTTTTGCTGTTCGGAGCAGAAGTCAAAAAAGCTAAAAAATCACAGTATCAAATATGTGTGTGTAAAAAAAAGCCACACCTAGCATACCCATGACAACAAAAACAAAAAAAAAATACCAACAACATCAACACTTATTCAAAAATATCTTCATAACACGGTTGGTGAAATATTCAAATTAACGAACTTATATTAGGGCCAAAACTATGCGTCTGTATGACAAATTGACTTTTGGTATGCACAGACTCTTGGGAACCGATGGTATCATCATCCACTCCGACTTTATTTACATTTGTATAAAGTTAAAGAGTTGCGAAAATAAAATCATTGAAAATATTTTATGGACGTCTTATGCAATTTTTTTCTTTTTGTTTATGTTAGCACATTTTTATGTAAAAAAATTTTGATATTAATTTTTTAATGTTTACAAAAGTGATGGGTCAACAACAGCATTCAACAAGATTAATTTATAAATAATGCTTTTGATCTTGCCAACAATTTTGAATTTTTACATAAAGTAAATATTGATTAACAACAAAATTAGATAAAATTATTACATAATGAATTAATTGAACGTGACTATTACCGCTGGTCAATGTCAAAACAAAACATTTTTTTTTATTGGGCAAATGCAATAAACTGCATTTTAAACTTGATTGTTAAGAAATAATTTATTAAAAGTGAAAAAATGGAAATGCATTTATGAACTTCAACTTTAATGGATGTTTACATTTTTGTTGAAAGACTTAACTTGAGCTCAATGACCTTCAAGTGATTGATGAAAAGCCAGTTTGACATGTACGTCGAATGCATCTTAAATATCCTGCTGTCTTAAAATCGTGAAATGTTATTAAATATTCGGTTTTTTCAGGTTCAGCTTCCGCAGCTTTTATGCTATTATGTTTAATAAGCAGTTTAGTCTGACCTTCAATAATAATAGTTTTTTGTTAAAGGGAACTGAAGGATTTTCGCTGTTGTAATTGTTAAGTTTTCAGCATATTTTCAAAATATAAATTTTTTTTGTTTTGTTTTTTATTCACATTTTTTGCAACTTTAGCAATATTTTAATTTTTGACCTTGATGTTTGCTCGTACCGGCTTGGTTACCGTAAATTCATTCACTTAGCTGTTACTTACCTGACTTAGAATAATCGTTACATCGTCGCTCTTTAGACGGGCAATCATCACGGAAGCCACTGCGAGTATATAATCACCAGCCATTGTGACCTGTGTGAGTACAATAAAACAATAACGTGTTAATTATAATATATTTTAAAACATGATGTATTGGAAAGTTTGCAAATGTTTAGCCGAATGTTTCAGGGCTCTACAACTATCAATAAAATAACTGAAGTTAGTTAAAATACTACAATCATACAATAATCTTAAAAAATTTGCTATAAATAAGCAAAACTAATTGAAGTCAAGGCTTAAAACAGCGACTTTAAAAGAAATATCTTTTAATCAGACAAGCATTTAATGAGTACTGATTAAAAGTAAGTGAGTTAAATATCTAAGATTTATTTTTATTAGCTGAATTTGACGTGTGGATGCCAAAAAAAAAAAAGAAACGTATTGGCCTTTTCAGTCCTTGAAAGGACTTTGAGTGAGCTTCTTGCGAGGGCAATTCGAGAAGTCAGCGACTTTTTGAATAAAAGATACTTTTTTTGTTTTTGGAAAAAAACGTTTTATTTCTCAACATAGTCTCATTTAAGATTGATGCATTTCTGTATCACTCAAAATAAAAATCGAAAAAAATAAAAAATCTTCTAAATGAAAAATAATCTAAAATTGAATGATAAACGAAATTTTACCAAGCAAAAAGGAAAAAAGAATTTTTGAAAAAATAGCCTATAAACAAAAATGCACAAAAAAAAAAATGCAAAATTATCCAATTTTTTGCATGTTCCCAGGACATTAACTTGCCTTGTACGAAATGAACAGAATTTTCAAGGTCCATTTTTATCATTTTATTTTGGCCGATTTTAATTCAGTGTATCAATTTATGTATTAAAATCTATAAAAACATTCAATTCACTGCTTAGAAATTTATAAAAACATTTCGTACAAGGAACAAAAAATCACCCAAAAAATTTTAAAATCACCCAAAAATAAAAAGTGCAACTTCGTCCAAAATATTTGGTTGATTTTTCATATAAAAAATTCCTCAAAAACAAAAAAAAATTTCACCCGATAAAATTTCCCGCAGTACCGCCACTGATTCTGATTATGCTCTTCAAAAAATTCAGCATTTTCACATGGTGCTGAATATAAAACAACTGAATGAACCTGAGCTTATTGGATCTCCTCAATCAACCTAATGAACCTGCCAATCTAATAAACCATGCTGGAACAATTTTAATAAATATTGGTGTCTGCCGTCACTGATTTGGATCATGCTCTCCTAAGGATATTTTATATTTTCCTAACGATGTTTGTCAACATTTTCAAGCTGAATATAATTATACACGATAGTCCAAAAACATGATACAATGATAAGGTAGGGCCGCTTCGCTGAGTGCTCTCACGCGTCAACGAAGAGTGGATAATGACAAGGTTGATTTATAAGGTTGTCGCAAGGGAGAGAGCGAGTACCCATAATTGTCAAATCGAAGTTGACAGCTCATAGAAAATCTGCAAGAGCTCTCATTTATCATGCGTTTTTCTTTCGTAGTCATTCGCAAAATTGGCTGGCTTTGACAATTATGGGTACTGAGAAGAGAGTGCGATCAGCCCTGCGACAACCTTATAAATCAACCTTGGATAATGAGAAGAAAGATATATGTCAAAACGACGAATTTCGTAGAAATTGCAAATGAACAAAATATTTTATGTTTCCAAGTTGCAAACGGTGCGGTCGCGGGTGTTAAATTTGAGCTAATTTGAGTGAAAATATTATAAAAAAAGAGTAATAAGAACTGTAAAATGTGAAAGAAGTATTAAAATTGCAAAAATAACCTGTAACAGTTTTAACCTAAAAACAACTGCGAAACGAGAGCATAAAGAAATTCACGATGAACAGCTGATTTTGACATCTATCTCGCTTTATTCTGCTTTCCACTCCATTCCTCTCCGAGTCGGCCTTACCTTATAATTCTGCCATGTGCCGACTCATGTTCTACTCATGTTCTCAAAAATCATAACATGGCTTTACGTTTGTTGTACGTCTTTACGTATAATTTCTTAAATGCTTTTAAGCATATTGAAAATTTAAGTTACTTAAAAACTTTATAAAGAAGTAGATTGATTTTTCCGTATTCTAAAAATCTGAAGCCAAACAACTTTTGAAGGTCTCAAGCGTTTTTTTTTTTTACGTTAGTTGAGTTTCTGGACATAAATATTGCACTTCACTGTCAGACAGGAAATTTTAAACGTGTGGCTAGATAATTGCTTTGGACTTGTCTGGTAACCAATTCACGCAATGTTTGAATATAGCTTAATTCAAGTAAGGCGATAATAAATTTATATTGTGCAACCAGTAGTTTGACATTTTGGCAGATCAGTGCAGGTGGTGCAACATAAGCAAAGGCACACACATATAAAATTTAAATTCCGTTCAGATAATTTTAAGATAACTTTCAGACAGTGATGGGCACACTAATACTATTATATTTTCTGTAGTTTTATTCTTGTTGTAGTCGAGTCTCGTTCTCATTTCTTTATCGCTGCATAACAATCAAGTATAAAGCAGTGCTGGGTGCGTAGAGACACGCGTACCAGGGATGATATTTGGGGGATTTTGGGGCTTTTTTGAGCCCTTTTTGATTTCGTAAGCCCCAAAGCCCTTTCGATTCATTTGAGGCCCTTTTTCTGAAATTCTACTGAAAAATATCAAGAAGTATGTCATCGAGGTACAAATTTTAAATTTGTAATAAAATCGTTCTCAGTAAAATAAGTTCTGTTGCATGTTTTGAAATTATAGCTTCAAAAAAACCCAAAAACTTAAACAATTCTCCCCAATTTTGCTTTTTTAAGCTATATACGCCTACGCAGGTACGATTTTGGTAGGCTACAATTGTAAAAATCTATTAAAACTGAAGAACATTTTTAAAAAACTGACTTTCTTATATTTTGTATAAAGCCACCATGTTAGCATTATGAAGAATAACCAATTTTTGTATTATTGAATGTCTCTACACGAAATCTTCTTACAAACATTTGGTATCTACTATAATGGAGGAAGTATGAAAATTCCTGCACACTCTCCAAAAGAATGTCTAAATTTTTGAACCGATTTTAGTTTTAATAGTATCCCAAAGTAATTCTATAGCGTAAATTTTCAAAGGATTCTTGTCCATTTTATTTTATTTTCTCTGCACCAAAAATAATTTCCGACGTATTATACGCTCTTTCAGATTATGGCATCAGAATGTATCTTAAATAAATGCTTAAGAAGTAATAAACAATTATTTGCATAAAAAAGTGATTTTTTCCACCAAAAAAAAGTTTAGATCTAAAAAAATCAGAAATAGAAAAGTTTTTTCGAGTCATAAGTTTTAAGAAATATAAGGTTTGGAAAAAATTTAGCATAGCAGTTTCAAAATTGCACCTGAGATGAAAATTTTTTATTTTCAAAAAATGAAGACTGCGATGGAATATTTTTTGTCACCTTATTCGACGTGATTTAACTAATTTTGTTGTTCAAGGCTCTATATTCCAAAATTTTATAACATTCTTTTTTCAATTTAGTCACTTCTGAATACATTTTTTTGGTAGAACTGATTTTGTTTTGGTATCATGCCCATTTCGTCCCGCATCATTGATTTGACTTCTTACAAGTCTTAACGCATATCTCTCCTCATATATTTCTGACATTATTATGTATATAACAAAGGACTCAAAAAATACTCCTAAGGCTTTTCCACATGGAGCAATTGAAAAACAACGCAACATCAACAAATGTTGCTAACCCATGTAAGTACACCGGAACCTTCAGATGAAGCATCTTTTTTACAACAAGTTGGCAGCACGCTTGCGATAAGTTTTATGCAACACAGCTAGCTGCAATTTATATCAGCGACTTGTGCTTTTCCTGATAACTTAAAACAATTGTGTGGTACTTCAAGTTGAGAAAAGTATCAATAAAATTCAGAAAATTGTGTTTTATGCTTATTGCTTTGAATACAGGAAGCAGCAATGAGCGAGCAGTTAACAAATTTATATTTGTTAAAGAAGAAGTAGAGAAATATCGCTGCTTTTTTAATTATAAGATCAATGTTGCGTTGTGCGTGACTTGCTCATCTGAAAGCATAGGTTGCAATAATGTTTGGAATTGTAGTGGCTTGCAACTTTCTAAGCCATTATGTTGGAGTTGGGTTACTTTTCCGTTTCTCCGTGTGGAAAAGGCCTAAGACTCTTTAACGATGAATATATCGATCCAATTTGCGGTTTTCTGTGGAAATGCTTTTCTATTTTTATTTGTATTATTAACTTATTAAATAAATGGCTTTGTCAAAATAAGTTTGAAGAAATTAACTGATATGGATAATTTTTTGTCATATTCTTGACTTTTGCAATCAATGCACATTGCACAATGCACTTTCTTGCTAAGGTGCAATGGGACCTTTATGTATGAAATAAAATCTATTAAAAAAAAACAATTATACTACATCTCTTTGATCCACAATTTTTGATTCTGAGATCTGATCGTTTAAACTAAAGTGTACTATTTTTGTGACAAACCAAAAACTTCCCCGCTTAGGTTGAAACAGTGAAAGCAAAAAAAAAAAAAAACACGAAAACATGGAAACTGAACTTCAATTTGTTTTAATTTCCCGAAACACTTAAATCGAAATCTATTAGAATATTTCGAAATGCTAAATATTCAAATAGAAAGTTTTTAATATTGAATTACCACTAAAGGCCCCATTCTTGGCAAAAATGCCCTATTTTTGTATAAATTTTGGCCCTTTTACAACTAAGCCAATATCATCCCTGACGCGTACTAGAGACTCGTCTACGAACTCACTCTCTTCTCTCACATATATAAACACAAAAAAGGTCCACGCTGCTTGATACTTCAAACTTGATTGTTATGCAGCGAAAAATAAATGAGCGAGACTCGACTGCCACAAGCACAAAACTATGGAAAATATAATAGTATTAGTGTGCCCATCACTGGGTTAAAGCATCAAGCAGCGTGGACTATTCAGCATGAAGCCTCAGTGCCAACTGATTGAAATAACTCCTTGTCGGTGTTTATACGGGGTGTCGCGCAATTCAGTGCAAATATTTAAGGAGGTAAAAGCTTATGTCGAGCTGAGCAAAAAATCGTATGGAAGGGGGGTCTATTTTCACATTCTTAGGAGCTACAGGGTTAATTAATATTTCACGACTTTGATTCACGTTATTGCTTCTAGCAGAAAAACTAACTAACAAAAAATGTTGATAGCTCATTGCAAGGGCAATGCAATCACCTTTCTAACGGTATATCAACAAACAGCACCGACTTAACCATTACCGAGCTGCGCTTGCGTGAAGATGAAATCAATCGGTTGAAACTACCAAATTTCAACTTTGAGCGCAAATTTCTCGGAATTTCGCGTTATAAATGAAATTTGTTTTTATGATCAATTTTGCAATTCATTCAATTCCTTTTTCAATGACACCAAAATCATAAGCATACCACTAAAAATAAAAAAATTGGCTGTACAAAAAAAGTATACTTATAATTATACCTATAATTACGTGTTTGTCGATACGACTACAGCCGTAATTTTAAAGCTATCGCGCTGAAATTATTGAATTGAAATATAAGCTTTTTTTAAAAAATGAAGGTCAAGTTCGAAAATGAGCCAAATTGGATGAAAACTACGCCTACCTCCCATACTGAGTGTCTTTATTTTTACAGTAAAATCTCTTAAAACTCCACAAAAATTTAAAAATTGAATTAAAATTTTGCACGTAAGATTTGATCTTCAATATAAATTCTGACTTTGAAATTTGGAAGATTCAGATTAAAACCACGCCTACCTCACATACAAAGTGGCTTTATATTACCCGTAAAATCTCTTAAAAATCTGCTCAAATTAAAGAACAGTGTTGAAATTTTGCACATAGGCTTTGATATTTGATGTAGACCATCACCATGATATTTGACAAAATCGGATGAAAACCACGCCCACCTCCCATAAAAATTGTTGTTTTTTTTAAAGTAAAATCTCTTCAAAATCCACAAAAGTTAAAGAAATGTCTTCAAATTTCGCACATGAGCTTTGATATGTAATATGTACCGTGTCTATGATATTTGGCAAAATCGGATGAAAACCACGCCTACCTCCGAAACAAAGTGACGTCATCAAAATAGGAAAACTTTCGTAAATATATAAAATTGAATGTCATCGTGTCTGTCGTGGCTAAAGGCTTCGAATATATTTCAATACGGCCGCGGGGATGTATTTTAGCTTCGGTACCCTGCCGAAGCTCCATTCCCTACTAGTGGTTTTGCATTTGTACTCTACTTGTAGAAATAAAGAGCATCTACATTTTTTAGATAATTGAACTAACATTTTTAGAAATTTCATTTCAGTTCTTTTGAAAATTATTCTTAAATTCTTGAATATATTGCGGCCGCATCCAATTTTTATATTATAAAATCTGAATTTATCTGTAACTCTGCACTAAGTGGGCAACGTATGTATATTGATATGCAGTTTAAGCCAATAAAGTAAGTTTCAATTTGCCATCGTTTACGCCCATACAAAAGTGAGCAAAAATAGTGTTAGTTAACTAGTAGCACGTGGTTTACCTAATTTTTAAAAATTTATATTAAGTCTGACATTTTTTACTAAAAAAATAGTAAATGTTTAAACGGCTTAAAAGTTGAGTTAAATTTATGACAAGCGCACAATTAATGACTGAAGCCCCATTTAAAGTAGATCTTTATAAATAAAATATATAATTAATATTAATAACATTAAGCTTACCTTTTTATGATTCCACAGTGCGTTTACACTAGGTTTGCCACGTCGGAAATCTGATTGATCGATGACATCGTCGTGCACTAGACTCGCCGAATGTACCATTTCAGAGAATAGCGCGATTTGTTTTTGCTTGAGCACCAGTTGTCTGAAGAGTTGGAAGTAGACAGTGACATAAAAGAGATGAGTAAATAATTAAGATTAATTAAGTTAGGCAAAATAAACACTCCGCAGAGATTGGATGGAATAGAGTAATAGAGACATTAAGAACTCACAAATACAGTCTTAATATCATTAAAAAAAATATCATTTATTGTATTTGTTCATGATGTACTTCAAATGTATTAAACAATGCAATCAACAAGTAAGTTTGAAAATGATTCGAAAAGAGGTAGGGGAACACTTTTGGTAGATAAACGATAATGGACTCACCTTGATTCCTTATTCATGTGATAGTTTATCGCTTTTGCCATCAGAATTGTTACCATAGGACGCAGTGCTTTGCCTTGACCATCAAAGTAGTACGATGCAATTTTATCCAGCTCTGGCTGACTCGTGCCTTGGTGCAGAAGCTACAAATGAGAGATTATGAGTAATTTTGATACTAAAAAAAAAAAAAAAGTTCTATAACAATATTTATTTATATTTTTTATTAAAAGACTTATAATCTTATAATATTGTGAAGCCTAATCACTATTCTCATTTAATAATCAATATAAAATCGCAATTGTTAAGTGTAAACAAATATGTAGGTATGTACTAGTTGTCACAATAAAGAAGCTGTGACCATTTAAGGCCGGCAATGCATTTAGGGAAGAGTAAAAAAGAGTGATTTAGAGGTGATGGTTTTTATTATATTATAAATTTTCAAAGTTGGTAAAATTTTTTTTTAATTTTTTCAAAAGCAAAGATGGCGCTTGCAACAACGATTGCTGTAAAAGACCTTTTTCACTCTGCGCGCACTCTGCTGGCTCCTAGGTTAACCCGAAAAATTTTTTTTTTAATTTTAAAACGCAATGGAAATATATTTTATCTGAATGAGACAGAATTTTTAAAAAAATTTATAAGTACTTCAAAAAAAAATTCAATTTTTACTTATATTTTGTTTTAAATTTTGAATAAAGTGATTTTAAAAGTCTATTTTAGAAATCAGTTTCATTCAGATTGGTAAAAATGTTATTAAAAAATGTCCTTCCAAATATTGTAAAGATCGATCAAGTAGTTTTTGAGCTAGGTTGCCCCGCAGTTTTGAAAAACTGTAGTTTTGAGAAAAACTACTTTAAAGTTATACGAAGACGTTAGTGTTTAAAACTTAATTAAATCACTATATACATTAAGGTGGGTCACCAAAAAGAGTTTGGTTTGTTACCGACTTTTTTGAAAGATCCTATTGAGAGGATTTCAGACCAGAAACAATTTTTTTTTTAAGTGATCTACATTAACAACCAAAATGGTCTTTTTGTTATAACTCGGTTATTTGATGTCCGATTTTGAAAATAAGTATATTTTTAGAAAGATCTTAAAAATGCTAACAATCCGTAGTCAGAGGTCTTTGACCCTTGAGGTCATCTTCAATAAAATAATTCAGTTTTTCAGTTTTTTGAGCTCAAAAATTAAATTTTAAGCGCGTGTAACTTTTTTTCCTATGAGTGGAATTAAAAAATTTCTTCACACGGACCTATTGATTTTTTATGAACTTTAATTACAAAATATAAAATGGGCAAAGTTTTGGGGGTCGTAGTGCAAAAAAAGTTAAAAACTGAATTATTTTATTGAAGATGACCTCAAAGGTTTTTTTGACTACGAATTGTTAGCATTTTTAAGATCTTTCTAAAAATATACTTTTTTTCAAAATCGGACATCAAATAACCGAGTTATAACAAAAAGACCATTTTGGTTGTTAATGTAGACCACTTAAATAAAAAATTTTTTCTGGTCTGAAATCCTCTCAATAGGATCTTTCAAAAAAGTCGGTAACAAATCAAATTTTTTTTTCTTCCATAGGGGTCGACCCGCCCTAATATACATATATTGGGTTGGCAACTAAGTAATTGCGGATTTCACTCATAGATAGTTTTAGTTGAATTTTTAGGTTTGCTAACGTAATCGAAATGTCAAACACATTTTGTTATTTGATAGTTGGTACTTCAACTGTCAATCAGTAAAAAAATTTTTTGATCGGTTGTGTGGTTTTTGTTTGGCGTCTGTTGAAAAATGGAAAATCAAAACGAACATTTTCGTCATATTTTGCTTTTTTATTTCCGGAAAGGAAAAAACGCATCGCAAGCTCACAAAAAGTTATGTGCTGTTTATGGTGACGAAGCTTTAAAAGAACGGCAGTGTCAAAATTGGTTTGCCAAATTTCGTTCTGGTGATTTTTCACTCAAAGATGAAAAACGCTCTGTTGATGACGACCAAATCAAAGCAATAATCGATTCGGATCGTCACAGTACAACACGTGCGATTGAAAGAAAATCATTTAGCATAACGCATTAACATCTGCGATTTGTTAAAGAAACGTAAGGAGAATGATCCATTTTTAAAACGATTGATAACTGGTGATAACAAATGGGTTGCTTATAACAATGTCAATCGGAAAAGATCGTGGAGCAAGCCAGGTGAACCAGCTCAAACAACATCAAAAGCTAATATTCATCAAAAGAAAGTTATGTTATCAGTTTGGTGGGATTATAAAGGAATTGTCTACTTTGAACTTTTACCACCCAACCGAACGATCAATTCAGATGTCTACATTGAACGACTAACAACATTGAACGACTTCAATTGACCAAGGCAGTTGAAGAAAATCGGCCCGAATCGAAAAGGTGTTGTATTCCACCATGACAATGCAAGGCCACACACATCTTTGGTCACTCGGCAAAAATTATTGGAGCTTGGATGGGATGTTTTGCAACATCCACCATATAGTCCTGACCTTGCACCATCTGATTACTTTTTATTTCGATCTTTGCAGAACTTCTTGAATGATAAAAATTTCAATAATAATGATGATGTCAAATCGCACCTGGTTCAGTTTTTTGCTGATAAAAACCAGAAGTTGAATGAACGTGGAATTATGATACTGCCTGAAAGATGGAAAAAGGTCATTGCTCAAAATGGGCAATACATTACAGAATAAAGTTATTTCGTTCCATGAAAAAATAGTCTTTTATTTTCTAAAAAAACTCCGCAATTACTTAGTTGCCAACCTGATACACACAAAATAATTATTGTTAGCATTCTTTGGAATGTTCTCCTTCTCAAATATACCGGGTTGAGCAGATAAAATAAATTATATAATAAAATAGCAGCTGTAGTAACTTCATTTTTATACTATATCGAACTCACGCGGGTCTCTTTTCAAGCTTATAACTTTCTTAATATTCAAGATATCTTTCTAAAAATTGTTTACATATATTTGACATATTTTTAAGTCACTTCAAATTAAAAAAAAAAATTCGATTCTGGGATGCCTCTAAATGTATTGCCGGACTTAATAAAATAATCAAGTTATCATATGCATACACGATATTAGTCATGCTTTGACAAACATCCGTTTGGAAGTCACTTCAATTTAATTCACACTAAATATTCTATTAAATTATGACTGAATTTACAGTGGCAAACCGTAAAAGTATAAAATTTATTTGTTATAGTTTTTTTTTTTTTTTTTGTGATGAAACTATAGTTTTCTTATGAATTAATTGAAAAATTGTATGTGTGTCTGCTGTAACAAATTGAAAAAAAATTGATAAATTAATGCATTACTAGCTTGCATTACTACTACTACTAGGGCAACGGCAAACTGGCATCCGTCAGTTTGACGGCTAATTTGAGCGGCGGGTCGATCCATAGACCTTAAACATGGAATGTGCGCAGGGTATGGGTCCCGCCACATTACTACTGCCCAATGAAAACTAAACCAGCCTCGGATAAGAACCCCAATTACGTTGACGACCACCGCAAACGAAAAACGGACAATGATTTACGGATATGCACCTGGAATGTCCGGACCCTTTATAGGGAAGGTGCCATTATCCAACTGGCGGAAGCCCTCAAAACAATACAATCTGACATCACCGCCATCCAGGAAATGCGATGGAAAGGGCAAGGCTGCTCTAAACAAGCACACTGCGATATCTACTACAGCTGCCATGCGGAGAAGCGCGAATTCTGATGTGGATTCGTCGTTAGCCGGAAACTACGCCACCTTGTTTCCCGGTTCACACCTGTGAACGAAAGATTGGCCACGATCCGCATCAAGGCAAAATTTTTCTACATAAGCCTTATTTGCGCGCACGCCCCGACGGAGGAAAAGGACGAAGCCGTCAAGGACGCTTTCTACGCTAGTCTTGAGGACGTATATGACCACCTTCCGGTCCATGACGTGAAAATAGTCCTCGGCGATTTTAATGCGAAAGTCGGAAGGGAAGGCATCTTTGGCCCCACTGTCGGTCAGTTCAGTCTTCACGAGACCTCCACAAACAACGGTCTAAGACTGATCGACTTCGCCGCGGCACGAAACATGGTAGTTAGTAGCACCAGATTTAAGCACCTCGACATCCACAAGGCCACCTGGCTGTCCCCGGATCAAAAAACGCGAAACCAAATTGATCATGTTGTAATCGACGGAAGGCATGCCTCTAGTGTTCTAGATGTGCGTACATTTCGGGGGGTCAACATTGACTCCGACCATTATCTTGTTGCAGCCAAGATCCGCATGCGATTATGCAATGCCAAGAACATACGCACAGGAATGCAACGAAAGCTAGATGTCGCTAAGCTGCAATTACAACGGACTGCCGAAGCCTACTCCGCTCAACTCTCGGTTAAGCTCAACCGACCAACCTCTGGACTCGACGACGCCGGCGGACTTTGGGCGCATATATCCCACTCCATGCGCGCTGCCGCTGAAGAAGTCATTGGTTTCCGGCGCCCGCAACCTCGGAACCAATGGTACGATCAGGAGTGTCGCATTGCGACTGCAGTAAAAAACGCCGCTTATAGAAAAACGCTGCAGTCAGCTGCAACGCGAGCCGTGCGAGAAAACTACAGCGAAAAGAGGAAGGAAGAGAGGCGCCTTTTCAGACGCAAGAAAAGAGAGCAGGAAAAGCGTGAGCGTGAGGAACTAGAGGTATACCAGGGCAAGAAGGATGCACGAAAATTCTATCAACAGGTTAAGCGTCTAACCCAAGGTTTCAAGCCCGGAGCATCCACTTGTAGAGACGAAAATGGAGATCTGAATACGGATACACAGTGTGTGCTTAGATTGTGGAGACAGCACTTCTCCAATTTACTTAATGGCGACGATTCCACCAATGCCGCCCATCGAGAGCACAGTGCAGTGCCACCAATCGACGATGACGGAGTGGAAGTATCACCACCTAGCCATGAAGAGGTTCGAGTTGCTATCCAACGACTCAAAAACAATAAAGCAGCGGGTGCTGACGGCCTGTCAGCTGAATTGTTTAAAACCGGCGGCGATGAATTGATAAGGCGCATGCATCAGCTCATCAGCAAAATATGGCTAGCAGAAAGCATGCCCGACGATTGGAACCTCAGTGTACTGTGCCCTATACTTAAGAAAGGAGACCCTACAATCTGCGCAAGTTATAGAGGTATCAGTCTTATTTCCATCGCATATAAGGTTCTCTCAAGCGTACTGTGTGAAAGATTAAAGCCAATTACAAAAACACTGATTGGACCTTATCAGTGTGGCTTTCGACCTGGTAAGTCCACCATAGACCAGATTTTCACGCTACGACAAATCCTGGAGAAAACCCACGAAAATCAAATTGACACACACCATCTCTTTGTCGACTTTAAAGCTGCGTTCGATAGCCCGAGAAGGGATTGCCTATACGCAACAATGTCTGAGTTCGGTATACCTGCAAAGTTGATTAGACTTTGCAGAATGACGTTGAGCAACACACGCAGCTCCGTCAAGGTAGGAAATGACCTCTCCGAAACCTTCAATACCGAATGAGGTTTCAGGCAAGGCGATCCACTGTCTTGCGATCTCTTCAACATCATCATGGAGGGGATCGTACGAAAGGCCGGTGTGCATCGTAATGGCACCATTTTTTATAAAGGTGTCCAGCTCCTTGCTTACTCTGATGATATTGATATTGTTGGCAGAACCAAGAGAGATGTTACCGCTGCTTTCGCCGCTATCGAAAAGGAATCAGCCAAAGTGGGTTTGACGATAAATGAGGGTAAAACAAAGTATATGCTGTCTACAAACAAGGGAGCTCGGCGTTTAGACTCCCACGTTTCATCCGGCAGCTATAACTTTGAAGTAGTCAAGGAGTTTGTATACCTTGGCACCGCCATTAATACTAACAACGAAATCAGCCTGGAGATAAAGCGAAGAACAATAATTGCTAATAGGTGCTACTACGGGCTCAGTAAGCAACTAAGTTCCAGAGCCCTCTCTCGATCGACAAAACTAACACTCTACAAGACGCTCGTTCTACCTGTGCTGCTTTATGGCGCTGAGGCATGGGTAGTTTCGCAAACTGACGCAGCCGCTCTGGGGGTGTTCGAGAGAAAAGTTCTTCGCAAAATCTTCGGTCCTGTTCGAGTCGGCGATGACTATCGCATCCGAATGAACCACGAGCTGTATGAGCTCTACGGAGACATTGACGTAGTTCGGCGTATAACTGTGCAGCGACTACGCTGGCTGGGTCATGTCCATCGTATGGACGACGAAGCTCCAGCGAAAAAGGTGCTCGAAGCGAGGGTCGCTGGTCAACGACGACGAGGGAGACCATGCCTCCGATGGATTTAGCAGACTGAGGAAGCCCTAACCGCACTTGGTGTATCCGATTGGAGAAGGCGCGCGCAAAGCAGAGGCGCCTGGCGAGAGCTGATGAGGTCGGTCGAAATCCGGACACGGGTTGTCACGGCCACCTAAGTAAGTAAGTAAGCTGCATTGAAAGCAAAACGTATTAATACATAATTTATTACACTAATAATTCGAACACCGACTTTTGTTTTTAACTGACTTTCCGATGAGCTGGAGACTTGAAACTTAAAGCGTTGATCGTTGACTGACTGACAATGCAATATTAAGAGAGGAGAGGAGAGGAGAGGAGAGGAGAGGAGAGGAGAGGAGAGCAGAGGAGAGAAGAGAAGACCCCTTTAAAATTTAAAAAAGAAATTTTTTTTTTTTCTCCAATTTTTCTTTAAAACTGACTTCCCGATGGGCTACATTCTTGAAATTTTAAACGTAGATCATAAATGAATGAATGAATGATAAAGCAATAATAAGAGGAGAAACTTTTTTAAAATTTAAAAAAAGACATATTTTTTTTTTCTTTCACTTTTCGTTTAAGCTAACTTCCCGATGAGCTAAAAACTTGTTACTTTAAACGTAGTTAGATCATAACTGAGTGACAATGCTATATTAACGGGGAGACCTTTTTAAAATTTAAAAAAATCGAATTTTTTTTTTCCAAATTTTATTTTTAACTGACTTCCCGGGGTGCTAGAGACTTGAAACTTTGAACAAAGATCATAAATTAATGGCAATCTTATATCAAGAGGAGAAACTCCTTTAAAATTTAAACAAAAAACAATTTTTTGTTTTAATTTTCGTTAAAACTAACTCAAAACGTAAATCGTAACAGAATGACAATCTAACATTAAAGTAAAACTTGAAAAAATTTATCTTTTTTTCCGCGACTTCTTTTAAAATGACTTTCCCATGTGCTAGATACTTGGGTTACAGTGCAATATTAAGGGGAGAAAGCGTTTTGAATTTAATAAAATAATCGCTTTTTTTATCATACTTCGAAAGTATTTATTGAGTATACTGGAGAAAGGAAAAATTGAAATATTATCGCCGGGTACGTAAACTAGCGGGGTTGAGCAACTTTTCTTATGTAATAAAAGTATAATACAGTAATACCTTGACATACGCGAACCCGGAGTTACGCGATTTTCCAATCTTGTCCATTCTTATTATCTTTGAATGCCACATAAATGCCCCCTCCCCCCCCCCCCCCCCCCCCCCGCAGCACTATCCTATAGACCCAGTACAGATTTTAACTTCTCGACAGCAGACAGCAATATTCAAATGGAAACTTTTTTTGGCGTCGGGTGTATGTATGTTCCGATACAGTCCCAAATGTCATAAAAATAATGTTACATCTAAAATTTGTATAAGAAACCGGGTATAGTGAATAGAAAAGTGTTTTCGAGTCATAAATTTTAAGATATGTAGGGTCTGGAAAAAAATTCAACATGGCGGTCATATGGTTTTGAAAAGGCTCAACGTTTTCTTTTTGTACGCCATTTTTTATGAAGAATTTTTTCTAGACCCTGCATATCTTAAAATGTATTGCTCGGAAATATAAAAATTTAGGATCTAAAATTTTTTTCAGGGGAAAATATTGCATTTTTCAAAAAAATTGCATATAACTCTTCAATAGTGGTTGAGAAATCATTTGTAATGTAATAAAATTATAGAGGCTTTGGTAAAATATTTATTCAGTTGTACAAAAATGTTTGGTACCAAAAAAATCTGGTTCGTTTTAAAAACGTTTCATATCATTTTTTTACTATGTAAAGTATTTAATCTTCGTTTCATAATTTTGTACAGTTCATTTCCTTAATTTTGTCGTTTAAACTGTATATATGACTTTGATCCCATTATTTGTTCCCTAAGAATTCAGTAAAATTATTCAGTAAGTGGAACAAACAGCCATTTTTTTTTATTTTTATTTTGTTTTTTTTTTTTTTGATTTTTATCACTTTGTGAAGTTCGAATAGAATTTTCTTTCAATTTCAATTCAATTTCAATTCAGTTTCAATTCAATTCAATTTCAATTTAATTTCAATTCAATTTGAATTCAATTTCAATTCAATTTCAATTCAATTTCAATTCAATTTCAATTCAATTTCAGTTCAATTTCAATTCAATTTCAATTCAGTTTCAGTTCAATTTCAATTCAATTTCAATTTCAATTTCAATTCAATTTCAATTTAATTTCAATTCAATTTCAATTCAATTTCAATTCAATTTCAATTCAATTTCAGTTCAATTTCAATTCAATTTCAATTCAATTTCAATTCAATTTCAATTCAATTTCAATTCAATTTCAATTCAATTTCAATTCAATTTCAATTCAATTTCAATTCAATTTCAATTCAATTTCAATTCAATTTCCATTCAATTTCAATTCAATTTCAATTCAATTTCAATTCAATTTCAATTCAATTTCAATTCAATTTCAATTCAATTTCAATTCAATTTCAATTCAATTTGAATTCAATTTCAATTAAATTTTATGAAATGAAATATCGAATAAGTCTCAGAATGACAATATGAATGACCTGATTGTGCTAAAAGTATTGAATATTTGTTTTTCTTATAAATCTTAAAACAAAAAAAAAAAAACGCACACATGCATAACGGTTTTGCACTCTTGAGTATGACGAGCTTAAAAACCGTGATAGTCTAAACTAAAAAACCATTTCTATTTATAGCAGATACAGGAAAAATATTGAATTACGGCACACTTACGTATCTTACGTCATCGTAGAAGTACTTCAGTTCCTCATCGAGTATTATATATGGATCGATTTGTATCTCTCTTACGGGTCCAGCCGGTTGTTGTGTGTGTACTGAGCTGTATTTGCGACAATTTGAACGTTTGTTCGGTGTGTTGCCAATATTTGTAGATTGCTAAAATAAATAGAGAAAACAAAACGTTAATAAGTAAATATTGTATAATTTTTTTTTTTTAAGTTTTCTATAAAATTCAAGATTTCAAGAGTTTAAATTTAATTGAATTTTTTAAGTCTTGGTAAATAGTTACTAAGCTCAAATTCACATATTTTATCAGTGACGAATTCTTAAATAGCAAAAGTTGAATTTCCACACCAAAGCGAAATTTTTTCAATGTTTGTCACTTGACAACTTTTCAATTGGTTTTTATACAATTCGACAGATATAAATAGTTATTTAGTTGTTTTGGCTTGTTTGGGATACACAGCGACTGTGCAAAGTTTAAAATTTACAAAGAAACACTATTTTAAACAATTTTGTATGGGGCGTATTGGGTGGGGTTGGAGGAAAAATTATAAAAGTTTCATTATTAAATAAAACTAAGAAATTAGTGCGAATGACATCGCGTATGAGGTAGAGAAGCTAACAAGTGTAAAATTGCAGCTAAGACTACTATCATTAGTCTTGATAAGGCTGGCTGACTGGATGCTTGGCTGCCTGGTGGCGGCGACCTTGACTATAAATGTTTTATTTACAACAATGTTTTTTTATTGTTGTTGTATTTCTTGTTTATTTTCCGTCCAATTATTGACTTTTTTCTAATTTTCTGTTTTCACGACTCCACAACAAAATGAAAGACCAGGTAGGACAAAACCAACAACAACCAACAACAAAAAAAGTCTTAAAAAAAAGTAGATGCAGCAATCAATTCCGCTAGAGTGTCAACAACATTTTCCTACAGATAGATGGATGCATAAACATACGAACATACAAACATGCTGTTCAAAAGTATCTTGCAGATACGACTGACTACCAGACAGACCACAGACCCAAGTGCGACTTAATTTACACCCAATTTGTTGCTGTAATTTTTAGTAAATGTTGTTGTTAGCATACCAATTTCAATTTTTTCAGCAACAAAATTGTTCCAACCATAGCTAAAGTTGTGACGCAATCATTTTGTTTATTATTGGTTAAAGTAAATATAAAAAATTAAACGTGCACCAAAGCGTTACTAGTTTTCGGTAATTAAATAATGCATTTTATATATTAATTTGTAATAAAAGCTTTTCTGAATATCAGATAAATTAATCATTTGAGAATTTTTATATCGAATTTTTTAACCTAAATTGTACCATACCAAAGGACAACTGTGAAAAAACATAAAAATTTATAAACACAAGATTACAACAATCATTAGAGCCATAGTGGAGATGCTCGAAAAAAATTCGAAAATCATGCAGGACTTTTTAACGTCAAGTAAAGCTGGCTAGAGAAAACGGTCTATATGAAGTAGGTTATAGAATTTTTGTGGCTAGAGCTAAATAAAAATATTCTTCGGTAAAGAAATGACTATGTTAGATGTTAGAGCGAATCTGGATCAGATTAATGATCTCAGGATTTATGAGATCATATTAAAACTTTGCTCTTCACAGTGGTCTTGATGCACCGCCAAGTAAAATCAAAATAGGCCCAACTAAATATTACATTGAACTGATCCAAGATCTTCTAGAATCGAATAGAAAAATTTTCAAACGCTGAAATCGTACTTGTTTTTTTAAATATTTATATATATACTAGCAGGCCACAGAGGTCTGCGGCTTTGCCACGGACGTTTTATTTTTATTAATAAAAGCTCTTACACGTTTTTGTTACTCTTGCAATGAGAGAGAGTAACTAAAGAGATTCTAGAAGTGGATTTTTACATTGTGATTTACTTTTCCAGATTCTAGAGCAATTCTAAAAAAGTGTCAAGACGTTCTTTACGAAGACGATATTCGTTGCCGCTTAAAATCTTCTTTCTAATACTATGCCAACATTGCAACTTGTAAAAATATAAATTAATTTTCTTAAATTTAAAAAGATTCATATTCAATAAGTTCAGACTATGGTAGTATCAAAACAGGTAGATGCATGGCTGATCGTGCTATCTATTTTTAGTGTCAGAATTGTCTAAATCCTCGTAATAATTTTTTTGTCACTTTGTGTCTTTTACTCTACCATAATTCTGACTTTCTACCATAATTCTGACTTTCTACTTTTTTTCTATTAAATACACAATGCGTCAAAACGACAAATTTTTTTTTAGTTACGGAGATTTTAAAAATATATTTTATGAGATTTTTATTTCGATGGTTTTGAGTTGCTTGAGCGCCTATTCCTTTATTCAAAAACAGGTGTTTAATAAGGTTAAACTATCTGAAACTGTCAAAAATAAAATTTTTTGATAAGATACAAGTTGAAAGTATTCGAAAAGAAACGAACGAAAATGGCCATCTCACACAAATGATCGAGAACTGGACCTACATGTTTTACGCCGACTTTGAACTCCGAACAGTGAATCCGAGAAACTTTTATTAAAGACCATAACACCAATTTTGAATTAGTGTTTGGTGTGCGAGAACACCAAGTGACAATATGCTGAAATCTCTTTAAATTTTTGAAGGTTAGGTCTAATACTATAATAAAAGCTATTTAACTGATTGAATTCGATGAATAACTTATTCAAATAGCGATAACTTTTACAATGAGAAAAAAGGAAAAAGTAGATAGAAAACACAAATTGTCGTTTGCATACTCGTACTTCAATGACCTACTGAAAACTGAGCTCCTGTCGATAGTAAAAAAAAATATATCACTTGAGAAAACAAAAATGGCGGGTGGCCTACTTCTGTCAATGCTACTCTACTTAGTGTAAACAAATTCTACTATGTTCTAAAACTTGAATTCTATTTTATAGCATTTCATTCAAAAGTTATTGAAAACACAAAATCGGACAGTGACTTTTGGCGCACACTGTAGATATAGATAGAGCTATTTTGCTTGTGGAAGCATGTATATTACAAAAATATAAACATATCTCTGTAACTAATTTTGTGTTGCACTGTAGTTTTACTCAATATTTGGATTTTTATTAAATGTTTGCTTTTTATTAATTAAAAGAAAAAACTTATTTAGAAAAAAAAAGTTTTTTTAGAAAATTTTCGAATTATTTTTCCATTTTGTTACACAGTGCTATTAATTAACTTTAGATCAAAAATTATTATGTTACAATTGAATAACACTGTGGAACAAATTCAGGTTGGCAAAAGTTAGGTCGATTCTGAGAGTGAGGGGTGAAAATATAGGCTAAATTAGAAGACCCATATCGCGGCGTTTGTTTATGTTAGTTCGAATTTTTTTTTAATCGACCTTCGAACTTTGCAGTCAAATGCCGATTTTCAGCATATTGTTTATATGGTTTTTTGGCTATAACTCGTCGACTAATTGATATTTTTTCAATCTGTAAAAGCCAAATTATTGCTAGAGACCTGTGCAACAACTAGAATTTTTTAAAAAAATGGTTTAGAAAATTTTTGTGGTGCTTATGAAGCAAAATTTTGGAAAAATTATTTTTTTTTCATGCTTTTTGAAAATATTTTCCACAAAACTAAGTCTTTTTTGGTTTCTGTTTGATCTTCAATAAATTTCATTTGAAAAGAAAATGGTCTTAGTCGATAATTTGCGTTAAAAATCCCAAAACCTTTAAATAAATAGCGATGTAGGTAGAAGTAATAAAAAAGGGAAGTTCCAAGAATTAGGAACTTTTTAATTAGTAAAACAACTTTTTTGTTTTCGATTGCGATTGGGATTCACGATACGAAGAAGATATTAAAGGAAGAAACCAGTACAAACAGCATAACTGGAATAGTCGCATTGGACGGAAATGGCCTAAAGACAATAGGCTACACGAAAGTCTTGTTCCTGAAATGAAAATTTTGTTGCCGTTGCTCCACATTAAACTTGGCATTGCTAAAAATTTTTTGAAATGTATTGCAAAAAGACCAGCAGTATTCAACCGCTTAAAAGACATTTTCCCAAGACTAAGTAACGCCAAAATTCAGGAAGGGGTTGTTAATGGTCCCGACATACGGAAGCTAATGAGTCGTCAAGATTTTGACCAAGTTCTGACAGACCGAGAATTAAATGCATGGCTCGCATTGAAAGCAGTCATTAAAGGACTTTTGGGTAAAGAACGCAAAGACAACTACAGGCAATCTGTTGCAAACATGTTGGCAGCTTTCGATGAAATTGGGGTTAATATGCCGTACAAAATTCATCTCTTGCATCAGCATCTTGATCAACTCGCTCAACAGTTGCCAACTGAATCTGATGAGCAAGGCGAACGTTATCACCAAACTGCGCTTCCATTTTTGTGCATATTTTGAATTCCTAGATTTTTCTAATATCTTTGTCAGAGTGCACAATTTAAACATGTTAACGATTGAAAACTATTTTCGTTTCAGGTACAGAGGAAAGAAATCTCCAGATGCAATACTCGCTGAAATTTGTTGGTGGTGTAAAAACACCTTTGATGAAGAGGAAAACGAGGAGAAAGAGGAAGAAGGGGAAGACAAAGATGAAATTCCAGAATATCTGTTGGACGAAATTATCCACCTTTCTGATGATGATGACGATGACCAAGATATTAGAGAGAACAGTGATGTTGATCCACAGCCGCCTGCTAAACGGCAACTGGCCAAATCATTAATATAATTTATTTAAATTTGTTACTTAAAACTTTTCATAGCTAACATTTAAAAATTATATTTTTTTCCATATTTTTATAATTTCTTTTTCAATGTTTCGTCAAAACCAACACTGGACAAAATTGGTACATAAAAAATGAGAAGTAAATTAATATAAAGCTGGAAAACCCAAGTTTTGTAATATGATTGTTTTCTTTTCAAATGAAATTTATTGAAAAAAACTGAGAAGCATATTATAGATCAAACAGAAAGCAAAAAAGACTTAGTTTTGTGGAAAATATTTTCAAAAAGCATGAAAAAAAAAATTTTACCAACATTTTGCTTCATAAGCACCAAAAAAATTTACTAAATCAATTTTTTAAAAAATTTTAGTTGTTGCACAGGTCTCTAGCAATAATTTGGTTTTTACAGATTGAAAAAATATCAATTAGTCGACGAGTTATAGCCAAAAAACCATATAAACAATATGCTGAAAATCGGCATTTGACTGCAAAGTTCGAAGGTCGATTAAAAAAAAAAAATTCGAACTAACATAAACAAACGCCGCGATACGGGTCTTCTAATTTAGCCTCTATTTTCACCTCTCACTCTCAGAATCGACCTAACTTTTGCTAACCTGAATTTGTTCCACAGTGTAATCTTAGCAAAAACAAAAATATTACAAAAATTGTGTTACAAATGAAAATTATAAATTAATAAAAAAAGCTACATTTTAACAATTTTTTTTGACTAGATGGCAACATTGCTACGCATTGTGGTGAGTAGTTGAATAAAAAAATAGAAGAACTGCATTTCCCGGCATACGAAAACATCAACAGTATTTAGACACACAGTAAATTGCAGCTATCAAGTTGCCAAGGGCAAACAGTAAGACTTTAAAAAGCCATGTAGTGACCCTCATGCAAGTCAGGTTTGCTGCAGTGCAACATCTGCTTTTCTCTTAATTTGGCCGTTAAGTTTTATGTCGGGTTTAAACAGGTTTAAGCTGAATGCGATGCGCTTTAGGATCTATTTTATTTTGTGGGCATTTCTTGTGCGATGTGTTACAAGGACGAGATGGTATTGACGATATCGCTTTGGAATTCATTGAAAGCAGATTGTTACGTGACTCGACGCATGCATCTTACTTGAAAGGCTGAGAGGTAATAAATGCAATAACATTCCGGTTGCTTCGGTGGAAAGTAAAATTTATTGCAGTTAAAATTCGTGGAAGTACAGCACGAAAAGTTATTTATTTTCAGGGTCTTAAGCATAGCTTAGATCACTTATTAATACTAGTACGAAGGTTTTACAATATTTTACACAAGTGCGATTCTAATTCAATGAAAAAAATCGGGCAAGTCAAATTTTCTGTAATTCACCACAGCAGATTTTTTTTTTTTTTTGTTTAATAAGCCTCTGGCGGCAAAAAGTAAACAAATACATAAAAATTCATTTTTGTTTTCTTTAATAAAATTTTAAACCCGTTGCAGCTATGTCTATCTGTATGTTAAGTGAATATAAAAAGCAACAAAGAGACATGAAAATGGTAAAAAATGCAGACAAGTGAAAAGAGGCAAAATAAATTTTACGATAAACAAACTATAAGGAAGCCAAAATTCGTTACACACGGTTGACGATGACAACAGCTGTATGTGCAAGTATTACAACAAAGTAATGTTGTTGGAGCTAGTACGCGCGCCACTCCATACATAATGTTTCGTGTAGTTTTTGAATTTGGAATTTCCAATCAACATTATTTTCAAAAGACTTTTCTAAGTGTGTATGAAATATAGAAAAATATTGTTAGATAGACTATTTTTTAAAATGCAATGAAGCGACTTTTTAAAAAATGGTTGCATTTAGAACACAATAGTCAAGGCTTAATTATAACAAAGTTGAATTTGTGTAACAATTTTCATCCTAAACAATAAGTAAGGATAAGCCGAAAAAAGCTAAAGTCGTTATTTTTGCGCGTTAGAATTTAAACAGTTGTTATAATTTGAACGCAAAACAAGAATAAGGCAAGTTTGGTGAAATGAAGATTTAACTTTTCACTTCACATTACGAAGAACGCAGGATTGAGCCACTGGCGTTAGTTTTGAGATCAATTAAGTTCAATAATTTTTATTTTTAAAAAATTATATTAAAAAATTTTTTTAAATTTACTAAATTTATTGCATTTTAAATGTGAGTACAACGGAAAATCTTTTTTTTCATGCAGATTAACGCAACTTACATTTTTTTTTTCTTTAACAATTGAAACTGACAGAAAGTGTGTAAAATTAAGTGAGTGCAATGCTGTCAACCGATGACAACAATAATAATAACAACAACAACAACAACAACAACTAGGAAGACAATCTGACAGTGACAACTTTTTCAATGGCTTCTTCAGCGTTTATTATTTTTAAAGGTTGAGTAAAAATGCATGGGTCGATGTTGCTTTGCTGTTGCTGTGATTGTTGTTATTATAATTGTTGTTGTTGTTATTATTGTGGTTGTTGTTTTGTTGGTCTTGTACTTCAACTTTGCCAAACATAAATTTTTAAGTTTTATTGTTGTTGTTGCTTTTGTTGTTCGCTGTCATCGTGATTTTTATTATTATTATTTTTGTTTTCACTTTCACATGGAATTTTTTGTTGTTGTCATTGGTGTTTTTGTTATTGTTGCATCTGCTGTGCGGTATAAACTAAAGCTTGCAAATATCTTAGCATCATCCTTTGTTGTCATGTTATTTCATTGCCAAACAATCGCCGCTTATTTGCTCTCAAGATGTTTGCATTTATTATATAGACATACGAATTAAAAACCATCATTCAAAAGCTTTTAAATTAACTTATTTTTTTTTTGTTTTTCTTTTCAAACAAATCAATTAAAATCAAAAGCCGTTATTTTCCACATGTTTAAATCTTACATAACAATTATTACTTGTTCAACATAGTGACATTGATTGTTTTGCATTTAAAAAAGAAATGTATTTTTCATAAAACTGTTTGATTTAAGGGGGTACATGACATTGGCAGTTTTTTTAAATCGACTTTTTTTTAATAATTTTGTATTTTAGTAAATATTCTTAAGATTCTAAAAAATTGAATGGAAAAATTCCTACGGGTTCAAAAGTTACAACCGGATTAGTGAGAGCGCATTTTTAATTTTTAACCTTTTTTTTTTTGTTCACAAACTTTGAACGCGTTTATCTCGAAACCATGTTTTACGTAATGATTGCGGCACTCATTTCATTTTTTCATTTTTTGTTCATTTTTTGACGAAATTTTTTTTTTTTTGTATTTTTTAAACTTGATTCGCTATCGTATGACACGAGCTTTTTTTAAAATTTTTTTTTCGATTTCTTATGAATTTTTAAAGTCAATATTTTTTTCGAAAAAACACACTTTCAAGTTTGGAACATCACCAAAAATTGAAAAAAAAAAAATTAAAAAAAAGCTCGTGTCATATGATAACCAATTTTGTTAAGATTTAAAAAAGTCATTTTTTTCCAGATCGGACAATTTTTGCAACTCCCAGCGCTGCAACCACGAGGCCCCGTTTTTTTCTCTGCCTCCAGTTTGGAGCTCTATAAAACCATGTTGGAGTGAATAATATATTTTTTTGAATTTTTTTCTTTCTTGTAATTTGTTCAATTCTCTACAATAATAAAAAAATTTTGGATAAATGTTTGTTTTTGACTGAGTTATGAATTTTTAAAAAAAGGTCTGTTTTCTCTGCCGCGAATGTCGTGTCCCTCCTTAAAGTGCGAGGTGTGAAAGAAAATAAAAAAAAAAAAATATAAAAAATGCGTGTGTCAACTCTGTAACATTTGATGCTCGTCGTAATATTTTATACTTGTATATGAAAAAATACTAAAACAAAATATATACTAAACGTCTAAACGGTGTTTATTTAATGTGCATTTTGGTGTGACCAATTCTGCAATTTGTGTGTGACTGTTTTTGGAAGTTCACCGTGGGAATTTATTTCACTAGAAAAATTCAAAAATTTATTAAGAATGACTAATCTCAGTTTTGATTTGATGTCTAAATTTAAAAATTGTTTTACATATGTAAGGGAATTTTAAGAGTTTAAAGCATTTCAATAACAGTACGTTCAAAAAGCCCACAGGATGACACATAGATGGCGTTACTAGATTTTTTTCATATGATATTTATTTAATACCCACCTTCAAACGATACGTAAAAAAATTTGACAATTGATTCGTGAGTTATAGCATTTTGTGTGCATCTATTGTTATTGAAAAAAAAAATGGAAAAAATTAATTTCGAGTTTTGATAAAGCATTTTTGATGAAAAAAAATAGAGTGGAAACCAAACAATGGCTTGATAAACATTATCCGGACTCTGCTCCATTAAACGTGGTCGTACCAGAACAAATAATGCAGAGCGCAGTGGACGCCCAAATCAGACTGTTATTCCACAAAACATCAAAAAATCCACAAATTGGTTATGATACGATCGCAAATTGAAGGTGCACGAGCTAGCTGACATTGTAAAGACATCAGATGGTAGTGTTTTTACCATTTTACACGAACATTTGGGTATGCGAAAGCTCTGTGCAAAGTGGGTGCCGCGTGAGCTCACAGTCGACCAAAAACAACATCGAATGAATGCTTCAGAGGAGTGTTTGGCGCTGTTAAACCGCAATTAAATCGAATTCTATCGCCGATATGTGACAATGGATGAAACATGGCTTCACTATTACACACCAGAATCCAAAAGACAGTCAGGTGAGTGGACAGCAGTCGATGAACCGAATTCAAAGCTAGCAAAGACCCAACAGTCGGCTTGTAAGGTGATGGCGTCTGTATTTTGGGATGCGGAAGGAATAATATTCATCGACTATCTCCAAAAAGGAACCACCATCAACAGCGACTATTACTGTGCACTTTTGGTTCGATTGAAGGCTGAAATCGCCAAGAAACGGCCATATTTGCAAAAGAAAAAAATGTTGTTACACCAAGACAATGCATCGCGTCACAAATCGATGAAAACGATAGCAAAATTTAATGAACTGGGCTTACCAACCCACCGTACTCTCCAGATTTAGACCCAAGCGACTTTTTCCTGTTTTCAGATCCCAAGAGAATGCTTGTTGGAAAGAATTTCAAGTCCAATGTTGAAGTAATCGCTGAAACTGAGGCCTATTTTGACGAGAAAGAGAAATCGTACTATAAAAGTGGTATCGAAATGTTGGAAAATCGCTATACTCGTTGTATCACTTTCGAAGGCAACTATGTTGAATAATATAATCGAGTTTTATCAAAATTTTGCTTTTGTATTCTTACTTATTCTACGGACTTATTGAATGACCTGTTATGTTTCATGGTTGCTTTATTTTTTCGTAACATTGCTTTACAAATACCTTTTTGCTATGATCACGGCGGGCCGTGGCGTAGTGGGTAGAGTGTGTGGCCCATACGCCAGAGAACCCTGGCTCGATTCCCACCTGACACAGTAAGTTTTTTCAATTTTCTCGGTCATGATTAAAGCTATATAGAGAGTTTTTCAACAAAAGATTTTATTTTAAATTTTGAACCCTTTTTGAACTGTTAATTTAAAACTGACAGTGACATAAAAAATTTGACAAGTAAAAACTAGTAGGTTTTTAGAATCTATATGCATTCGCTTTGAAATAATGAATATTATTGAAAATAGTCAAAATTTTTAATATTCTTCTGAAAACTGGTGAAAATAGTGCAGTTTCTCGAAATGGAGACATAAATTACAGCATCCTCAAAAAATGCAAGATAATGAAACTTTTCATTTCATTTCATTCATTTCATTTATTTTTTAATTAGTCAAAAAATTTACAAATTTCTTACTGACTAATCTTAGATTTTAAGTTATAATATATATATATGATATATACAGGGTGTCCCGCAATTGAGTGCAACTATTTACGGAGGTGAAAGGTTATGTCGAGCTGAGAAAAAAATCGTATGGGAGGCGGGGGGGGGGGGGGCTATTTTCACATTCTTAGGAGCTACAGGGTTAATTTATATTAACCGATACGATATACGATCTTTTTCTCAGCTCATCATAACCTTTCACCTCCGTAAATAGTTGCACTCAATTGCGGGACACCCTGTATATATATATTAACATAATTTAACTTATAAATATACAAAGTTTAATAAATTTCTTAATATGTTTTCTGAAAGAGAGAAATCTATAGCTAAGGAATTTGGCAGACGGTTGAATTCAATTTATATCCTATTAATTGGAGCATTAAGAGCGTAATTAGTTCTACTGAAACCAATATTGAAAAAGTCAAAGTTCCGCAAATGTCTGGACGGAATATTGAAATTAATTCTTTCTAGAAGAGATGGGCAGTCAGTCGTGCTGGAGACAATATCATAGGTAGAATGTAGGGAAAGGATGGATTTTGTACCATTCAGGGTCTTAAGATTCAAAAGCAAGCATTTTGCATTGTATGATGGATTAATTTCAGTATATTTATGAACAGAACGAAGAGCGAATCTTAGAAAGCTTTTTTGAATGCGTTCGAGCCGATTTATGTGGATATGATAGAACGGTCTCGAAATCACAACCGCATACTCGAGTTTCGAGCGAACAAAGGAAGTGTAAAGAAGCTTGAGAGTGTACGGGTCGGAAAAGTCAGAGCTATTACGCCGTACAAATGCCAAGAGAGCATACGATTTTGAAATTATGTAACTGATGTGTGACGTAAAAGTAAATTTCGAGTCGAAACAACACCAAGATCCAAAATTTCATTGACTTCATTTAATAAAATAATATTAATAAAATAAGAACTATGGGCCACAGCAGCGCATTTAGAAAAGCAAATGTGGAAGCATTTATTGATGTTAATAAGGAGCCTATTTTTTTGGCACCAATTATAGAGATTGTTGAGCTCAGATTGGAGAAAATTTGAATCCACAGAGTTATTTATGGGTGTATATATTTTCAGATCATCGACATATAGTAGATATTTCCAATGTGAAAAACGGGAGCTTATATCATTAATGAAAAGCAGAAAAAGCAGGGGCCCAAGGATGTTGCCTTGGGGCACTCCTGAGGTAGCAGTGAATGGTTGCGATCGAATATTATCAAGGACTACATAACAAGTTCTGTTAACTAAATAAGATTGTATCCATGATAAAAAAAATTTAGTGAAAACCCAGCTGTTTTAGTTTCAAAAGCAAATTTTATGGGAGACCTTGTCAAAGGCTTTAGAAAAATCCGTATATATTGCGTCAACATAATGTTCAGACTGGAAAGTAGAAATGCAGTCCTCGGAGATAGAGAAGTAGTAGAGATTGGAGGTTGTTGAGCAACCAGCAACAAAACCATGCTGAAAAGGACAAATGAGATTTTTGACTGAAAAGTAAATTTTTTCTTTAATGATGCTTTCAAATAATTTAGATATCGTCGTAAGCTTAGAGATTGGTTGTAACATCACTTTTGTTGCCACTTTTAAATATTGGTTCAACAAAAGCATTTTTCCACGCTTTTATGAAAGTGCCTGTCAAAAGAGATTTATTAAAAATTTGAAGTAATGGGTAAGCCAGAAAGAAGATGACATTTTTTAGCAAAAAAGGGGAAATGCCATCGATAGCTACTTGAAAAGATGGTTTGAGCTTAACTATAGCATCAGATATATCTTCGATTGTAAGAGTGAGAGCTCCGAAATCGAGGGGAGAGGATGCAGTGATGAATGAATCCTGTTCGGTATCCTCATCAATAGTAAAATAAGACTTAAAAAAGTATGCAAAAAGGTTCACAGTATCCTGTGTTTTGCTTGCATGCAAATTGTTTAAAAACACGGAAGACGGAATAGATGAAGTTAATTTTTTTGATTTAATAAAGCGCCAGAATGCATTTGGGTTCAATTTGATGTTGTTTTCGAATTAAAAAATATACTTTTTATGAAGGAAGGTATTTTTCAAGAAAGTTAAACTCTTTTGAATAAAGCACATATTTGGACCTATGTGATTCCATATTGGAGATTTTATATTTCTTAAAAAACTTTTTTCTCAAGTTCTCTAACTTGTTTAAACCATTACTGTACCATGGAATCTTATATAGTTTTTTGGAGTATTGCGGAAAATTTTTCAAACAAATATCATATCATTTGGATTTGAAGACATCGAAACATTCATTAATCTCACGATGCAGAAAAAGGGAGTCCCAATCAATTTGAGAAACTTGATTATTCATATAAACAAAATCGCAGTAGTTATATCATAGTTAAAAGAAACTAAAGAAGCATCAGCTTTGATTGAATTAAATTCGTTGAATTCCAGTTCAAGAACTAAAGAGAGATGATGGGTATTTGGAGGAGAGAAAGGGAATCCACACTCATGGATGTTAAAATTGATATTATTAGATAAAAATAATAAATCTAGAAACTGCAAAAAGCATTCTGGAAATCAAAAAAGCTCTTGTTCTACCCATAAATAAATTTATGTTAGCGTAAAGAAATGTATTTTTATTACCAATCACCTTATTTGTTTTAGAATTTGTGTAAATTTATAAAGTTAAATTTCTTGCAAACTATGAAAAGTTATTAAACATAAAAATGAGCCACTATTTTTTTACTTTTAATGACCTTAATTTAAATGTGCCAATAAGCAGCACGTTGTCTCCTTTGACGTTGAGTCCAGTCACGCCTCTATTTAACAACATATCTTGCGATTTTTATGTTGAAATATTTGCAGAGCCGCACACAGCAACAACTAAACGCGCTTAACAGATACCTAATAAATAAATAAATAAACAAAATTTATGTTTTTATTTTTTCTTATATTACTGTCCGCACGGATCATATTGTTTAAAATTGATATATGTCTACTTCGCTGGCAGTTAGCTTAAGTATTGGCGTAAAAGAACCCACAACAAGTTGGTAGATGAATCTAAGTTTATAAATATTTGGGATGTTTTTTCCAACTTTTATTTACTTTAAAAACTATTTGAATTTGCGTTAAAAATTAGCATTTATTGCTCACAAATGTCTGAAAGCTTCTTTTTGTGATTTTCTCTTTTTAAAGCTGCTTACCTAAGAACATTCCATCTAAGCCACGCTTAACATTTTTTTATATTCCGCTAATTAAATAAAAAACTTTAAGATATATATATATGATATTTTGAAATATATGGTATTCAAAATTGCTTATTAAAAATAAAAAACAAAAAACCAACAGCTAGAGTAATTTTTACAGTTTGTTTTGGTCTTAAAACGCTATGCGAAGAAGGTAGAAAAACGAATGAACCCAAACGGAATAACAATAAAAAAAGCACTCAATAGTTATGTCAGCAAAAAGGGAAAGTCTGGCAACAACAGCAGCAACAACCGACGTAAATAGTTGCTGATGGTCTGAATAATAATAATAATAGTAGCTGAATGAGTGACTGAAGAAATGAATGAGTGACTGGATGAGTTAGCCGCTTAAAGCGGCCAAAATGACTAACTAATGGCCAGGCCAAATAGAAGAATGGATGATGGTTCGATTTATGTGCGGGTTGAAAAGAGTAGCAATGTTTGGCTGGCATGTCCCGTCGATTGTTCAACGCTTAATTATAAATTTTTATTTTGCTGTTGTTGTTGCTCATTGTAATGAGCTGCGCATTATTTGAGCTGCCGTTGTTGAGGTGGAAAAAATGTGCAGCTAATTTGTGGAACACTGATGAGGGGAAGACCAGCAACATGCTATTAAAATTGAATTGGTTACAAAAGTGACCAAATTAAGGCCGTTTGCTGATTCAATAAACGGAATTTCAATAAAAGCTGGTTCCGGTTATTATCGAATTCCAAACGATTGCGTAGTAAACTGCAACATCTTTCAAGACTGTCAAATATTCGTTTAGTTTGCGGTTTAGTTTTGCGTAAAATTTTTATCTCTTTCGGTAGACTGAAATTGAACTGACAATTTTTATGTTCAGTCAAAATGACAAACTTTTAACCGATGTATATCCGCCTTGTTATATACGTAAGAAATAGTGCAGTAACCGAAAATACTGTAATTTTCAAAAGTTTATAAATAAAAAGTTAATATGTTAGGAGCAAAGTGATTAACTCACCTTAAAGTGATCATTCTTCAAACTTACAAAGATTTTTAAATTTTTAAGGAATATTATTGAAAATCTACTAAACATAAAAATGTATAAAAAATATATAGAAATATAAAAAAAATATACAAAAATATAAAAAAAATTTCACAAAACAACTTGACTTATAGCTCAAACAGAAGAGAACAAAAATAAAAAATACCCGGTTCTGTGTTCGGTTCCATACATTTTTAGTCTCAATAATGCATGGAACGTTGTAGAACTTGTTCTATAATTCCACTTATATGCACACATAGAATAGTATTGCTACAATTTAATACGATGCCCCTCAATAAGCAATTTTGTCTGATATCCAATGGAAGTAAAAGAGATATTCAGCCTTTTCTCCATTCTCCAGCGTAAATATCCATTTGATCCCAGTCTCAGAAACAAGAAATTCTCCCGGAAAAAGGTACATTAGTTCTCGAACAATTTATCTACCTGACCTTCATTGGATTTCAACCTTTTTTCCTCCATTTTATTACATTAGTTATCCAATATTTACTCAGCGAAATCTCCATTTATCCTCCATGTTGATATCGTTTTGAACTCCAATTTAATTCTCATATTTAGAACATTGGTTTTGCAACATATTCTTAATTTTTCTCCACTTTTTCACAACTTATATTTATGGGATTCACTAAGAAAATTATTACAACAGTTTGGGAGTTACAGGGTTAATTGATATTTTATTGTTTGGACTTACGATATTGCATCTGTCGAAAAAACTATCGAACATAAATCAATATCTGTCAAAAATGTCACCTCTATATAGTTATTTTGAAAACCAGCACCGGAGTCACCAACGGTAGAACCAGTAACATATCCAGCAGCAGTGATAGTAACAGCGGATGCAGCAGAAGATGCTGATGCAAAAGTACTAAAATTACAGCGTTGACAAAAAGTTATTGTTTGAGTAAACGTGGAGAAAAATATTGGATATCAGACAGAAAACTTAGATTTTCTCCAGCGTTGGAAAAAAACTGGAGAATTAAACAGGATATAAGCCGAGAAACTAAGATTTTCTCTAACATTGGAGAAAATCTGTGTTCGGTGCTTTTTGGGCCCCTTTAAATGCGAAAGCATTGCCTCAATTCGGAAGACGGGTGATAGTTAAACTAGAGAATTAAACAGGATATAAGCCGAGAAACTAAGATTTTCTCTAACATTGGAGAAAATCTGTGTTCGGTGCTTTTTGGGCCCCTTTAAATGCGAAAGCATTGCCTCAATTCGGAAGACGGGTGATAGTTAAACTGGAGAATTAAACAGGATATAAGCCGAGAAACTAAGATTTTCTTTAACATTGGAGAAAATCTGTGTTCGGTGCTTTTTGGGCCCCTTTAAATGCGAAAGCATTGCCTCAATTCGGAAGACGGGTGATAGTTAGTTAGATGGTGGAAACATGGAGTTGTGACGGTGAAGATTTGCTTTAAACTTACACAGATCAAAACTACCGGGGAACACGCTCACAGGAAGATTAAAAAAAAGTTGCATTAAAGTTCCAATAACAATTTCAGTGTTATTGTGTATGTGAATCCCATTACATTACTTATTACTGTTTTTTTTTTTTTAGGAAATATGATAATAATGAGGTTAAAGCACTTCATTGTGCATTTAATTGGATTGCATTATATATTTGATCAGAATTTGTACATATTAAATACTAGCAGACCCCAGTGGCCTGCGGCTTCGTCACGAACGTTTCCTTTTTATCAATTAAGAGCGCTAACACGTTTTTATTACTCTTGGAATAAGTATGGAGAGATAAAGAGCGCAAAAACTTCAAATAAAAAAAATTCCTAAACACTTTGTTTTGCAGCGCAGCACTACATGTATGGTATATGTATAGAGGGGCTCAGACGATACAGCATGTTGTCAAACATTGTGTGATGGCCTTGAAATTTTTATTCCAAGTTAATATATTGTCCGTTTCGACACTCGAATAATCAAACATTATAGTTGTTATGGCGCCGTACGGCAAGGTTTAACAACATGCTGTATGGTCTGAACCCCCTGTGCTATGTGTTGTTTATTTGATTAAATTTATATTAATGTCAATTTCTGTTCCATTGCAAAATGTAAATCAATAGAAAAGAAAATCATGAGACCTTTCTTTTTGAATTTCTGATTACATTTTTTATACTTATATAAAAAAGACCAAATTACATATGTAATTGTTTCTGATGACATGAATAATCTCTTGTACTCTTATTTACTTTTCGTATTACTTATATAATTGGAGAAATATTTAATTATATATGTAATGGAGGCTAAATGTAATTGGAAAGAGTAATTTTTTCAGCGCGCATATTTTTTATAGCCTCATCTCATTTTTCAATTTCATTTATATTATCATATAAACTAGTTCTGTCAGTTAGATATCAATTTTGCATAGTTTTATATTTCTAGGATCAACGGTCTAAGAGCAATACTTTTTAAATGTGCTTCAGTATGTGTGTTTAAATGGAAAATATGCCTGGTAGTTAATATATTTACCTTTTTCACTCATCTGTGAAAAATTTTGCCTTTGAAACCTTTGTCCAAATTCTTTAGTAAATTTTCCAAAGAAGTTTATTGGATATAGATATGGATGTGGATATAGATATGGATGTGGATATAGATATGGATATGGATATGGATGAAGATATCGATATAGATATGGATATCGAACCTTATGGATATGCGTATAAGCCCAAATGGATATGGATCCATATGGATATGGATATGGATCCATATGGATATGGATATGGATCCATTTGGATATGGTTATGGATCCATATGGATATGGATATGGATCCATACAGATATGGATATGGATCCATACGGATATGGATCCATATGGATATGGATATGGATATGGATATGGATATGGATCCATATGGATATGGATATGGATCCATATGGATATGGATATGGATCCATATGGATATGGATATGGACCCATATTTATATGGATGTGGAATTTTCCAAAGTAGCTTACTGGATATAGATATGAATGTGGATATGGATAAGGATATGGGTTTGGATATGGATGAAGATATGGATATAGATATGTATATGCATATCGATATGGATATGGATATGGATATGTAACGAAGCTCCTTAGTAGAGTTAAAATAGATTCAAGTTTCCCTCCTTTAAGCGGCGGACCTGACGGTCATAACTGAGTCCACTAATAAATTTAATCTAGCCTGCTTAAAGTGGCGGACCTGACGGCCACAGCTGAGTCCACTGATAAATTCAATCTTTTCTATATAGCGTGGAGGACCTGACAGCCACAACGTAGTCCACGGCTATCCTAAAAGCTTTTCTGCTTAAAGTGGCGGAACTGACGGCCAAAACTGAGTTCACTGATAAATTCACTAAGGGAATAAGAATTCCCTACTTTCACTTTCGTCTTTGTCTGGCCACAACTTACCCACATACAGAAATGTTGCTGGCACCTTTAATATTATCTTTCTCGCCTTGATGTCTTCTCGACTCAACTTAACCTTATCCCTTTTCTTGAGCAAAACTGATTTACTCATCTCCGTGGTCCGTCAGCAACTCGTTTAATTAGCTTCTTCTTAATTATCTTAACTCGTAGATGCCCTTTAACAGATCAATTGTTCGTTTCCACGGTCCGTCAGCTACTATTTCATTATCTTCAGCACAACTCAACTGTTTACCTCCGTGGTCCGTCAGCAACCACGGATATGGATATGGATATAGATATGTATATGGATACAAATATAAATATTGATATCAATATAGATATGGATATAGAACCATTTCGATATGGATATGGATCCATAGGGATATGGATATGAATATAGATCCATATGAATATGAATATGGATCCATATGGATATGGATGTCCATATAGACAGGGATATGGATATGTATATGGATATTTCCTTAAGTAAAACTTTATAAATATCTCGACTGAAATCATTTGATATTAGCACTTAATTAGTACCTGCGGTCTAAGCAAACAGATTATCAGTCAAGAGTTCCGTGACTTGACTCCGGGATCAGACAAGTTTTTTTTTAACTTTTCCTTTTTTTATTATTGAAATAAAAAACGTATGGTGAGAAGTTTTTTTATAATAGAGATTTACTTGAGTAAAAGTCTTCTTGATTTATTTATTAGATTTATACTTGAGAAAAAAATCTTTTTTAATAATTCATGAAATGATGTATCATTTAATAAAGCTTTATATATATTGATGAAGTTAAGATACAAAAATTAGAAAAATAAATGCAACGGATAGTTTTTATTTTGTTAACACTACTGGACTATTCCCAAATACGTAAACTTTCGTGTAGACCTTGGGTTTTACCTCCCCCCCGCCCCCCTCACCCCCATTCACAGAACATCTTGCGGACGATCATGGTTCCAGTATGTATACTGTTACTTAAAGGTTTAAATATATCTCTCAAATTATTTTTAAAGAATAATTTTTTCAACTAAAAAAATATTTATCACTTCATATATAATTGAAATAATTTTAATATAGTTTCATTTGTGCCAACATCAATTACTACATAAAAGTCAAATAACAAATAAACATTAGCATAAAATACATACGTATTATACAAATACAACTAATAAAAATGCAAACTTTACTCGTATAGTTTGAGAAAAATACTCCTATAATTAAAAATAAATAGTTCTCTCTGCAATTAAAACTGTTCCTGTCTGCATACAAGTTGTTAAATTTAAATTTTTTTAAAAATAAAAATTACTAATATTTGTACGCATTCCTCATACGATAAATTTTTATGTTGCGTCAAGCACGTGATTTGTATGCAAGAGTCGACAAGACACTGTCTTGACAAAAAAAAAAAAAAAAAACACGCTGTATCAGTAGTGTTTAAAATGTGTATTTATACCAATTTTACGCATAACTTTATAATACAAATAAACAAATTGTTATAGCTTCGTGGTAGTAAAACAACAATAAAATTGAAGTTAACAATTTTAACAAGTGCTTCCAAAGTATTTCATAAACAATCGATACCAATTTTAAGCAACTATCGTGAGAGCTTGGAATCAAAAGCAGATGCTTTAAGTTGCATATCAATAGACTCTTAGGCTATTATGAAGGTCATTGGTTTTAGATTTTCGCCAATGAACTCAATATTTTTAAATTTTATTTCACAAAAATAGTAGCCCGCTGATATTTGACACCTACATAAATGGAGCTATGTATGTTAAAAGCTCTTCTCAACTCTACTTCAGTTACGATATCAATGCGCTAAATAAACAAGGTTATTGAAACGATCAGGTCGATAAGGGCGAAGACCTCGTTTGACTTATCAAGATGTGAAACAGAGGTAGTAAAAACGGTGTAGTACAACTATTGTAGTTTATAACTCAAAACAAAACAAATAAGCGTCTAAATGTGCGCATTTTTAGGTTCAGAGTTCATAAAAATTGCTGATCACTTTGCGCGTTTCGTAAACAACATGTAGAATGTCAGCTTAAAGCTTTATATTAATTGTAATATACAATTGTTTTTTTTTTTATTTCATCAAAATTTTTATTTATGTTTTTATCTGCAATTTTATGATTAATATTTTGTCATGAAATTGATGAAAATGTGCATTTTTTTACACTTTAGCGCACAAACAGTTTTTTGTTTTAAACTATACACATTTATGTCGTTATTAATTTATTAGTTTTGGCTCAAAAAACCGCTGTAGCAATTTTTTTGTACGAGTCAGTTTTTTTAAGTTACCTTTAAGTGGGTGATTACACATGCTTAAACAGACTGCTGGCTTATATTGATGACACATGAAATGCTTTCTTTAATGCTTATTTTGAACCTTGATGACTCGAAAAAGACATTCCACGAATTTTTTTGTTTGACTTGCGAAACATTTGGAAAATAATAAATCAGATTAATACGCGGCATGAGAATTGTCAATAGTCGATGTTTTTATCAATGAAAATAATCAAATAAAATAACACAAATAAATTGCTATATATGAAACAGTTTAGTTTTAAGAATAGGAAAAACTGGATCAAAGTCTAAAAAATGCGAATCACCCTGTATTTCAAAAATTCGACCTATAAGGGGAAATCTGAGTATAAACGTAGAATCAGCGTAAAAAGCTCTTCTAGAAAAGTATTTCAGGTCTCTGGATAAAAAAATGTTCCTGAATTTGAAGACTAGTGAGAGACTAGAAGACTAGATCATTGATTTCAGAATTTAGTTATGCTAAAATAAAGAGTTTTTGAAAAACGTAAAAAGATGGATGAAAAATGGGGGGTGGGGGATGAAAGTATCAAAGAAACTTTTTAATAATTTAACAGTACATTCCAAAAGTCCATGGGATGACACATAGATGGCGTTACAAGATTTTTTCCATATGATTTTCATTTAGTACAATTTATTTATTTTATACAATTTAGTACAAAAAAATTTGACAACAATCTGGCAATTGATTCGTGAGTTATGTATGTTCACACTAAGGCCGAAAAGCCGCTTTTCAAACAATAATGGTTTTTCAGCTGAAAAGCTACATGATATTAAGTTTTTCGCCATAGAAGAACTGTCAAATGGAAAGCTGATATTTGTTTGCTTTTCAGCGAAAAACTCTGAAAAGTTAGAAAACAACCCTGGTTCGGAAGTCTGTTTGTTGAAGTAAAGTCAAAATCTATTACAAAAATCCAAGTTATCACTGATATTTGACATTTGGTGTGTCTGTTTTCATTTGTTGTGATTTATAGACAAACTTTCTTCCCAATTAGAAAACATCTTGAAAATGGAAAAAAAATACAAGGAGTGCGTGAAGTGGAGTGACCTTCATGAGGCGATATTTGTTTGCTAAGCCAAGCACAATGAAACAAATCGCTATAATAACAAACATATGGCTACTGTCTGTCAAATGAAAAGCTGCTTTTCAAGTGTGAACACCTTTTTCTGAAAAGAGGTTTTTCAGCTGAAAAGCGGCTTTTCGGCCTGTGTGTGACAAGTGGATTGATGAATTTAAACGTGGTCGTACCAGCACAAATGATGCAGAGCGCAGTGGACGCCCAAATCAGACTGTTATTCCAAACATTAACATTATATAAAACATCAAAAAAATCCACAAATTGGTTATGAACTATCGCAAATTGAAGGTGCCCAAGCTGGCTGACATTGTAAAGATATCAAATGGTAGTGTTTTTACCATTTTACACGAACATTTGGGTATGCGAAAGCTCTGTGCAAAGTGGGTGCCGCGTGAGCTCACAGTCGACCAATAAAATCGCAGCATGACGCTGTTAAACCGCAATAAAATCGAATTTTATCGTCGATATGTGACAATGGATGAAACATAGCTTCACTAGTACACACCAGAATCCAAAAGACAGTCAAATGAGTGGACAGCAGTCAACGAACCAAATCCCAAGGCAAGCAAAGACCCAACAGTCGGCTTGTAAGGTGATGGTGTCTATATTTTGGGATGCGAAAGGAATAATATTCATGGACTATCTCCAAAAAGAAACCACTATCAACAGCGACTATTACTGTGCACTTTTGGATCGATTGAAGGCTGAAATCGTCAAGAAACGGCCACATTTGCAAAAGAAAAGAGTGTAGTTTCACAAATCGATGAAAACGATGGCAAAATTGAATGAATTGGGCTTCGAAATGCTTACCCACCCACCGTATTCTCCAGATTTAGCCCCCAGCGACTTTTTCCTGTTTTCAGATCTCAAGAGAATGCTTGCTGGAAAGAAATTGAAGTCCAATGATGAAGTTATCGCTGAAATTGAGGCCTATTTTGACAAGAAAGAGAAATCGTACTATATAAGTGGTAGCGAAAAGTTGGAAAATCGCTATACTCTTTGTATCGCTCTCGAAGGCAACTATGTTGAATAATATAATCGAGTTTTATCAAAATTTTGCTTTTTTCTTACTTATCCTGCGGACTTATTGAATGACCTGTTTAGAGAAGAACACTTTTTATTTTTCAGAAAGAAAATTAAATTTTTGTTTATCAACAAGAGAGAAAATTTTTCATTTTCTATAAATTTTTCTCTAAAAATTAGTTTTTTTTTATTGCGAGAAAAATACTTATCATCATTAGAGACATGAAATATTTTCACTTACCACAAGTGAAGAAAAATTTCTTCGAATATTATTCTAATTGAAGAAACTTTGATTTGAAATAGAGAAAATGCTACTATCGAAAATAGAGAAATTTTTTATCACAAAAACATGTGTTTTTTACCTGAGTGTAGGAAAATCGACACACTGCCACGCGGGCGGCCCAGGTTTAATTCTCGCTGTGATAACTTTCAAATTGTGTATAAATAATAATAACAATAAATATATTAAACTCTTTGATACTTAAATATCCACAAATATGTTAAGTTTGCCGGAACACAATAACACTACCTTAAATGAAGTTTTTTGGTATATTCAATAGTTAAGAAAATTTATTTGATTCTAAAATACTTCTTTTTGTTTCAAAAATAATTTTGCTTTTTCTTTTAAGGAAAAATTGCATTTTGATCTAAAAAAAATTTCTTTGACGCTAAGATAAGTAAAATTTTCTCTAAAATTTAGTAAATTTTCTTTGATTTTAGGATGTTTTATTCTGAGTGTAAGATTGTGGAAACATTTTTGTTCGAAATTCTTTTTGAAATACCATATATATACATAATAAATCGGGAATTGACCAAAGCGGGCCACAGTGAGTCCCTTTTCGTCCCCATTGGACAAAAAATGCTACCGCTCGGAGCCTTCATACGTGAGCATGCTCCCTAATAAGCATCCTTCGTCACCTCAAGCATATCCTAGTAGGTCAATCTCGGCTTCGCCAATAAATGGACGTCCCAGAATGGTCAATCTTATGCTTGCCAACGCCGGACACTGGCACAGAATGTGTGCTGCTGTTTCCGGCTCCTCTAGGCATAACCTACATGTACATGGTACATCTAGGGGCCGTGCCCTGTGACCAGTGCAGTAAGCCAGCTTAAAGTCCTGCGATTGTAAGGGATAACTTTTACTGCTTCACTACGAGACCACTTTACGACCGCCTTCGATTGCCTGCAATTAACAACTTTCCCCACTTTGTACGGTGTTCCGAGTCCGTCCATTGCCACCATGTTGTCGCTTATGGCGACACATGGTTGTGGTCCACAGAATTCTTCTGCTGATCCTTCTCTCACTAAAGAATCAGCATTTTCATTCTGTTCTATGCCAGAATGTCCTTTCACCCACATAAGTGTGATCTCATTTGTCGGCTGACATTCTATGGCCAACCTGGAAGCGATGTATGTACGCTGCATGCACCTAATCACTGACTAATTGTCAAGGGCAATGACAATTTTCTTGGCATTGACCCGGTCATCTATCAGGTGGTCCAGTGCATGCACCACACCAAGCATTTCTGCCTGGTATACAGACACAAACCTCCCTAGCCTCAGTACACAGGATAGGCTCAACTCTTCTGAGTAAACGCCTGCCCCGGCTATGTCATTCATCAGAGAGCCATCTGTGAATATACTGATATCGTTATAACTCCATCTGTTATAAGAGTTTTATAACATTTTGTTCGAAAGAAATGTTGAGGAGCAAAAAATAATAGGACCAACTCATATATTTGACCCCTCTAGGAGTCCAGCTGCGGCCGATATAAACTATTTTCGACAGCTTTTGTGTTTATTGTATGAGGAGCAAAAGAAGGGGGTAGGTGTGTTGGGGAGAAATGTTGAGGGGCAAAAATAATAGGACAAGATCATATATTTGACCCCTCTAGGAGTTTAGCTACGGCCGATATAAACTATTTTCGACAGTTTTAGTCTTTTTTGTATCGAAGGTAGCGAATAAAGCAACAAAAAATAACACAAATATGCATTAAGAATAACATAAAGCTTATTGCGGGGAAAAACCAACATACCTGATTCTTATTCAGGTCACTGCAGCAGATTCGTGAGTATTCGTGTAATTTATTAAGTACTCAGAGAAATAACTGAAACAACGCGTAGATCGCAAGCTCACCTCAGTGCAAAAATGTATGAAAAGAGAACAGAGAACAAATAAAAAGTAATTTTCTTGCGCATGGCAGAATTATAAGGTAGCGCCGACTCGGAGAGGAATGAAGTAGAAAGCAGAACAAAGCTGTCCAAACCAGCTGTTCAACTTGAGTTTCTTTATACTCACGTTTCGCAGTTGTTTTTAGGTAAAAATTGTTACAGGTTTTTTCGCAATTTTAAGACTTCTTTCACATTTTATAGTTTTTATAACACTATTAGTACAATATTTTCACTCAAATTACCACAAATTTAACACACGCGATCGCACTGTTTGCAACTTAGAAACATGAAATATTTTCTTCATTTGCAATTTCTATATTTCTATATACCTTTTCATTATCCAGTCTTCGTTGTCGCGTGAGGACACTCACCGAATCGGCCCTACCTTAATCGGCACGACCTGTTGTTTACATTTATTCGCTTACAGCTTTGCTTGCAGTGACTGCTACAGCAAAGAATCAGGGTATATTCACTAGATGAATATATTCATGCAGAGCTCTAATATTGTCAACCCAATTTACTATTATTGGGCTTACATTTCGCTCTGTCAGGGCTTGCCGCAGCCTTCCAAAGCATATTTTGTCGAAAGCACCCTAGATGTCCATAAATGTGGCCATCGCAATGTCTCCTGAAAACAATTTCGTGAAGATTCGTGAGAGCACTCTCCGTAGATCTACCTGCTCTATACGCATGTTGGCACCCTGTAGGAAAATCAACTAATTTAAAAGTAGTTGATAAAGTAGTTTTTTGTCAACCACAACTAGTTGAAATTCTGACTTTTTTCCATAGAACGAACTAACATATTTTGTATGGTGATGTCCGCTAAATAAGTCAATTGACTTTCGTCTGCATATATTTTCAACTACTTGTTAAACTAGTTAAATTTAAGTTATTTTTTTAATTACTTTAAAATAACGAATTGAAAACTATTACTGATGGTCTTAAGTACAAAATAATTGATGGAATAACATGGTTAAATATACATATATAAACTTGTAATCTAATAAAAATTTTCAATTAAAACATGTCAAAATCAGAGTAGTTGCCGCCTTAATATAATTCAAAGTAGTTCATATACTAGTTTATTTTAAATTAGTTTTTTTAATGAGTTGTTTTTAAAAACAAGTAAGTTTGTTCCTATAGGGCATCTACTCAGAAATACCATTACAATATATGTAAGAAAATAAAAGTCAAATGCTCATCGGCTCTATTCAAACGCTCGATTTTTTTTTCGAAACTTTTAAATTTTTCGTAAACTTCTGCATTTAAGCATGTTTCTTTTTTTAAGACGGCTAACCTTTGAGTAAAATATTAAAAAGTATTTGGCTGGCGGTCAGTAAAAATAGAGAATTTTGTTTGTTTGCAAAAAAAAAAAAAAAAAATGGTAAATGTTTCGTCTACGCGAGGAATATGCTATGCTAAGCAACAATCATTTAACGTTTAGTTTTTGTTTTATATTCAATATACTGGAACACTTCAAAGTTAAGCCGAGCATGCATTTGAATATAAAAGATTTTTTAATGACTAATGAATAGTGTTAAATTCTGAAGTTTTTGCTGCAGTCTTCATTGTCTTATACATATTTAACACTGAGTTAATTTGTTTTTTTATGTGCGCACATTTTTGTAAAGCATTTTTTAATTGTATTGTTTCTGTTTCACTTGACTTCAATTTTAAGCCAATTGATTGAATTTCAACAACGTCACGTCATGTTACGTACGGTCTTGTAACGTGATTACAGTAAATAATTTGTTACGAAAAAAAAATGCATGTAATTACATATAAAGTTAAAAAAGAATAAGTAAAATTTATACAGTTAAAGCAAACAAATGTGATTTACGCGGCTTTTTAATTATTGCTTTTTTTTATCATTAATATGTTATTTATGCTGTAGTTGTGGCTTTTGTATGTTGGCCAGAATAGCAAATGTATGGCATGCGGAAGACTAAAAAGTAGCAAAAAATGCGCCAATTTATACATAAATCGATAAACATCTTATTGGAAAATGTTAAATACAAAATAAAAGAAATTGTTTTTTAATATTTCGACTTGCATAATACGAGTAACTCAGAGCAAGTTTTACATAAACAGCATAATTCAATTGCCAAAAAGAAAGTGAACGAGCATGAATGAATGAATTGGCTTGAAAATGAAGTGTTACGCAGTTTTACAGGGTATTCAAAAAGAAACAACGAGTTTATGTTGCTATAAAGTATGTCAGAAATGTAAATTGGAATAATATCTTGGTCTACAAGCTCAAAGATTCTGCAACTTAACAAACTTTATTGAATGTAGAAACTTAACGTTTATAGTTAATTTAGAATGTGTTGCAAAAATAAGTCGTTGGTTGATATTATATGTGTTTCTGAAACGTGGCTGTCAAGTATATATGTGATTATATTTGTGTCGTCAACAATTGATGAGTGACAAAATATCTTCGGTTGGCCTATCTGTTGTAAATGCTACTGAACCAACTCGTTTTTGTAATAATGCTACTCCTAGCCTTTTAGACTATTTTATTGTGTCTGACCTGTCTGTGGTCTTGCTAACTCTGCCAGGTTTCGGCTTGCCTGTCCCAAGCCAGGATAAAGGAGGAGGGTTGGTTATGGGATACGTCCCATGCCGTAAAAGGTTAGAGCCAACCAAGAGCTCGGGGTGGCGCCCATCTTAGCAGGTAGCAGGTCAATATGTATATCATTTTGAAAAAAGCCTGCGATGGAATAGCAATGGTCCATAAAACTTGTTAGCACGGGGATAGCCAAACCCGCCGAAAAAATGAGGTGACCTTATGTATCCACGGCATGGAGACATGCCCTATATGTTCAACAAAAAGCAAAAAAAATGGTGTCTTAGGGCACAAGGAGTGTCACGTAAGTGGGCACAAAGGCGACCTGTGACGCTGGGCACAGGTCAAATTAAATCGTAGGCACTTCGTTTAGGGTATGGTGATTAAACCATGCCTTGAATGGAAGTGCCAGTCATGTACGAAACAGTGCTATGTGCACAGTCAAAAACAAAAATACTTATATACACATATAAGAATTTTTTGTCTCTTTGCTGGGATGTTGTAGACTCCCATTTTCGACTGGACCGAGTTGCCTAGGTGACTATCATGGGTTGGTCCTTCGGGGAGACTCGTGCTGGCTGTGGTTTGTGCACATCGCTTGCACAGATCTAGATTGACCGGCGGAGTTGCGCAGTTGTACGACCGGGCTGGCATACCTGCTTTGTATGCAAGAGATTGGATAGGTCTCGTCTCAACCAGTAGATGGTAATGAAGGTACGCCATCTACCGGTAGCCAAACTGGTACTATTAAGGGCAGAATAGGGCACAAGGTAATGCTTTTGTGTTTGTGAGTGTGACATATAGTACGTGGTTGCTTTTCTAGTGTCACTTGTATAATACAGGTCTGTCAAGAGTATTTCAGGTGCACATCCTTTTTGGATGTGCATTTTTTAATACTATATGTTCATTCATGAACTATAACTCCAATGTCTGTGGATCCAGAGGAATTACGCCTTAATTGGCAGGGGTCCTCTATAAACACTGTTTGATCAATTATTCTTTATTTCAGATCATGACTTAGTTTTTTGCGCGTTAGATGTCAACTTGACTCGTAATGTTTGTCCTACTACTTTTTCGTTTTATGACTATAAAAATATTAACTACGCGTCTCTGTTCTACGAGTTGTCTTTAATAACATTTAATGACTGCTGGTATCATAGTGGATGATAAAACCTGTTAAAAACCTATTTGAAAAATATGTTCCTCTGCGCACAACAGCTATTAAAAACTCATCTTGCCCCTGGTGATGAGTGATGCCTTCATATTTTGAAGGCAATACAGAAAAGAAATAAATTACACAAGCTCTGGAGAAGAATACCTTCATCTGCAAATTGGGAAAATTATAAGCGGGCCAGAAATAATAATGTCTACTTAACAAGGCAATCTAAGACTCGATATTTCACCTCCAAGCTTAATCCTTCTCTTCCAACTAAAACTTTATGGAGTAATATACGTACTCTTGAAGTGAAGAAAAATATTTCTCCAACTTGTAATATTGACCCGGACTTACTAAATGATTTTTTTGTTGACAATAGTGTTCCCATAAATAATGTTATGACTCCTCTTAGTTGTTATAATTTTACAAGATTGTTTGAGTTCACCCCTATTAGTGTACTCGAGGTTGGAAATTGTGTAATGCAAATAAAGTCAAATGCTTTGGGTGAAGATGGTATTCCTACACTCAAAAAAAAAAATCAACAAAAAACATTTGTTGGACGTATATTGACAAAAATTTATCAAATCAACCTAGGTTTTTGTCAATTTGATAAAAATTGTTCATATTGACAAAAACCTAGGTTGATTTGACAAATTTTTATCAATATACGTCCAACAAAAGTTTTTTGCTGATTTTTTTTTTGAGTGTATTAAATTTATAAAGCTCATATTGCCTCATATAATATTTCTTCTTACACATATAATTAACCATTGCTTCACTTCTTCTTCATTCCCTGGCATCTGGAAAATTGCAACTGTCCTTCCTGTCGCAAAAAAAAAAAACAAACTCCTCTGGTCCAAATGATTTTAGGCCAATAAATAAGTATATTATCTCCTTTATCTAAGGTGTGTGAAAAACTTATTAGCATTCAAATTAATAAATTTCTTTCTGCAAATAATTTATTGTGCCCATATCAATCTGGTTTCGGGTGGGGCATGGGTGTGGTTCGGCAGTTGTTAAAGTACTTGATGACTTACGTCCTGATTTGATGCAGGTTTATTATCGTTGCATTGGATACTCGATTTTTCAAAGGCTTTTGATAAAGTAAGTCACTCTTTTCTTTGTCATAAACTTGAATATCTTTTTGGGGTTTCCTCTAGTGCTGTGAGTTTTATTTCTTGTTATTTATCGCACAGATCACAGAAAGTTAAGGTAGGGCAATCCTTCTCACGCCATAAGTCTGTCCTAAGTGGTGTTCCACAAGGTTCTATTCTTGGCCCTCTTCATTTTACAATCTTTATTAATGATATCTTCACTGTTTACGATATACAACTTTACCTCTCTTGTGGAATCGAACATTTAAATGAGTTTTCAATAAAATTTAATGCTGATTTAAGTAGGATACATCAATGGGCTTCTAGTAATGGTCTTTAACTTAATACTGCCAAATCTTAAGTTTTACCTATCTGCAAAAATAAAACTATTCTTGGTGCTGCCCCTGACTTATTTATTGGTACTTAGCAAGCTTAATGTTGTGTTAAAAATTGTTAACCTCGGTTTTTGTCTGACTTCGTTAATTTCTTGTAGTAATCATGTTAATAATGTCGTCCAGAAAATTTATTATATCCTACAAAACTTAAGAATGTCAGCCAACTTATGTACTACTGAATTAAAAAAATTGTTTGTTAAGCAACTTGTCCTGCCCGTCATAACTTATTCTGAGATAGTTTACAGTAGACTTGATCCTTCTTCTCAGCTGAAACTAAATATTGCTTTTAACTATGCCACGCGTTTTGTATATGGTTTGAACAAGTTTGAACATCTTTCTGGTTTTAGAAATGCAATTTTAGGTTGTAGCTTGATTGGATATTTGAATGCTAGAAGCTGTATTTTCCTCCATAAAATCATTCACACTAAAACTCCTTATTATCTCTATGAAAAAATTACAGTTTAGTTTATCCAGTAGATGTATCTTGTTAATTATCCCTAGACACAACTCTCGTAATAGTTCTAATCTTTTTTTCATTAATGCCGTAAGACTGTGGAATGCATTGCCGCGTAGATTAAGGGAAATAGAGCGGGTAGAAATTTTCAGGCAATCAGTTTTCTCTCATTTTTCTGCTACCTAATTTCTTTTTTCCTTCCTTCTTCTTTCATATTTCTTATCTCTTTCTTAGTATTAAAGTCATTAGTTTGGTTAAAATGCAATTTTGTCTAAATTTATTTCGTTTTACGTTAACTCTAAGTCATTTAATGTCTGTCATGTATCTTTTTAATAAAATATTTTAATTAGTTCATAAGTATTGCAATGCCTTGCGCTAATTTAGGTTGTTGTCATTCTGTAACCAATCCTGATTATAATCAAGTATCCACTGTACTGTAAAAGTACAATGTTCTTATTTGTACTCCTTTGCTCTCTAATATATATAAAATAAATAAATATAAATAAATAAATAAATAAATGTTAACAAAAAAAAAAAAGTCCAATTTTGGTGTTTTTTTTTTTTTAATGTTAACTAAAAGCTACGTACTAACCTACGTAACGAAAAGCTTTTTTTCAAAGAGAAAGAGTAAAAAAAAATAAAAAAAAATAACGAAGAACCGTTGTAGGTATATTCAATCAATTGATTTATTTGTAAGCTGTTTCAAGCATTCAATTTCAAAATTTAGCTGGAAAATCAAGAAAATAAGCGTCACTAATGCACAACACAAATGCTCTGAAATTTTAAAAGTAAAATAAAAATAGATATAAATTACAACAATACAAAAAAACAAGCTATGTACGAGACTTAGCAACAAACTATAAAAGTGCAATAACATTGCAGTAATTTGTGGCACGCGTCAAATGCTGAAAATGCATTGCTGCACTCAAAAACCACAACAGATGATAGATCAACAACAAAAAGACAACAAAAGCATTAATTCACAATTACATGCAACTGCAGCGTATAGACTCAGACAGCAAAACAGAGAGAAAAGAGTTTTAGTACAAAAAATTTTTTAAAAAAAAAAACAACCGACTGCAAAATCACTACAGAGTAAAAAATAATTTTAAAAATACTTTTCCTTTTAATTTCTTGGTCGTATTTGATAATTTATTTAAACATATTATTATATATGAAATCTTATTATCTTAATTTTTTCTTATTTGTTTTATTATCATAAATATATTAATTTCTTGATGAATACAAAAGCTTTTAAGGTTGGCGCTAATATAATCAGACTTTTAATCAGAAGCGCCAACTTCAAAGCATTTGTATTCATCAAGAAATTAATATATTTATGATTTATTATCATACAAATAAGAAAAAAATTAAGATAATAAGATTTCAAATATAATATTATGTTTAAATAAATTATCAAATATGACCAAGAAATTTAAAGGAAAAGTATTTTTAAAATTATTTTTTACTTTGTAGTGATTTTGTAGTCGGCTGTTTTTTTTTTTAAATTTTTATTTCTTCCTTTTTAGAGAATATGATAAATTTTCGAAAAAAGTGTATAAACAACATAAATAAAATTGTTCCGAAAAAATTTGTTCTATTAAAATCTGAAAGTTTGTTGGTTATTTCAAATAACTGCCTCTTAAATTTAAATTAGATGTCACATGTTTCGAAATTATTATACCCATTCTTGTAACGAGTTTTATTACCCTAGTGTCAATATTATTCGAAATAAAGTGTTTTTCAAATATTGCCACGCCCTTTTGTTAAATAAGCGCCCACTTTCTGGAGCGTTATTTCCAATAATTATGCCTACCCCTGTGCTTTATTTCAGTACCCCGGCGTCAATATTAACTGCGATAGTGTTTATCTAGTATTGCCACTCCCATTTATCGAATAACACCTACTTTATTGACCATAATTTTTAATAATTCTGCCTACCGCTGTACTAAAATAAATTTCAGTGCCCTAGTGTCAATATTATTCGAGATACACTGTTTTTCTAATATTGCCACGCCCAGTAGTCGAACTCCGCCCACTTTCTTCACCGTAATTTTTACTAAAATGCCTACCCCTATACCAAATTGCAGTACTATAGCATCAATATTATTCGAGTATACTCTTTTTCTAATATTGCCACGCCCATTTGTCGAATTACGCCCATTTTCTTGCCCGTAATTTGTAATAATTGTGTCTACCCCTACACTAAATTGCAGTACCCTAGTGTCAATATAATTCGAGATACAGTAGTGTTTAATATTGCGAGATCTATTATTGCCACGTCCAGTTATCGAATACCACCCACTTTTTTACGGGCACCTCCATGCTTATCATATCTATCTGTTCCCCAAAAATTATGGCAATCAGGCATATGGTTTAGGAGTTATCGATGTGCATACATTTAAAAAAAAAAAAAAAAAAAAAAAAAAAATAAAAAACAGAGAAACCGACGAACTTGAGAACCTCCTCCTTTTTGAAGTCGGTTAAAAATAAGCGATAACTATGCAGAAAACTACTCATGAGAGATTTTTGTCGCTACTTAACATTGTGAATGCATTGTAATTTTTTTTTTTTTTTGTTTTTTGAATAAAAGTTACTGCAACAGACTGCATTTCATATTGATTGTATTTGCATTTCTACAGTTTAGAAATGCTTGCTATTTAATTTTTATACAAAGAAAAATTAATGTTGTTATTAAAATCGATTGTTTTGCAAATATCGCCAATGTATGTGAATATTTTTATCAGCAAGTTATAGGTCCCATTTACCGATTTGATAGGGTTATGTTCGGATTTGAATACAAGGACCTTACCCAAATTGTCACATTACTCTATCGTAGATAATTTTTTTTAATAAATTTATAAAAAAAGAATAGACACAGTTTCGATAGTATCGTAAGTGTTGACGTAGAATTTTTTGTTTGATATATTTGGTGATGAATTTTATGATCCTGTTCATTTTAATGTTTGTTAAAAATAAATAAATTTGAATGTTGTGTTTAATAAATAAAAAATTTTCATGTAAATCGGATAAACGGCTTAGGAGTTTTTCGGCATTTTTTAAAAATATTTGTACTACAGCGCCCTCTGGTGTTCAAGATAGTACAAAAAGGATAAGCCCAAAACATTCACCGTATCAGAAAACCCTTATATACCAATTTTTATGCAAATCGGATAAGCGGCTAAGGAGTTTTTGTAGGTTTTTCAAAATATTTGTATTACAGTGCCCTCTGGTGTTCAAGATGGAACAAAGTAGATAAGTCATAAAAACTCACCGTATCCGAAAACCTCTACAAAAAAACAAAATTTTTATTTTATCGACATAGGTTGGTTGGTTGGTTGGTTGGTTGGTTTAAATTGTGATACTACTACTACGAGTAGTATCCAATTATCTCTGATTACCCCTTTTGATGCCATAACCTCTGGTTCCTGTATATCGAGTACGTTGCGCACCAGGAAGTTGGTGTTTGCTTCATAACCATCCATTGCGTTTAATAAATTTGAGTAGGTTGCAAATTTTCGCTGCCGAGAGTTCTTCTAAGTTGCTGAAGAACGGCTTTCCTAGCGAGCTCAATCTAGATTTGGCTAGTGTAGGGCAGGTGCATAGGAAGTGTGTTAGTGTTTCTTTCTCATTCGGGTAGTCGCAGCTGCGACAATGGGCGTTGAAGGGGATTCCGATTTTTTCCGCGTGCACTCCAATGCACCAGTGCCCCGTTATGATAGCTGTAATCCTAGCTATGTCGGTCCGGCATCTGGATAGCATATCTCGGGTTCTGCCTAAGTTGTATGTTGGCCACATTTGCCTTGATGTGGTACATGTTGTTAGCCCTCTCCATCTATTACTAGCTATGACAAGGTAGTAAGAGTGAATCCTTCCCTTCACTGTACTTAGTGGGACTGCTACTGGTTCCGCACTTGTAACGTCAAGGGAAGAATCCAGCTTGGCTAGTTCATCCGTCTTTTCATTCATTACCAGAAATGTTCCTATGACCGGAAACCCATATTAAGGTGATGTCAAGTTAGTGACTCAGTCGGGCTAGTTCCTCTTTGCATTGCCTAACCAGTTTGGAGTTCGTTTTGACCGCAGCTGAAGCTCTTATAGCGGATTGGCTGTCCGACAATATTGCTGCATTAAGGTTGTTTGTGTTGGCTCGACTAATAGCTCGACAAGCTTCTCTTATCGCTAGAAGTTCTTGTAGCGGCTTGAAAGACACCACACTCAGTTGCTCTGAGTAGAAACCGGCTCCAACTCCACATTCCATCTTGAATCCATCAGTGTAGATTGATATATCGAAGACTATATCAGGTCCTCCATTGCGCCATTCTACCCTGGTAGGAACTTTAATGGTAAATGACCTTGTAAAATCAAGCATAGGGCTGTCATAGTCCGTATTCTTTGCCACCAGTTCCTGTGGTAATGAACTAAGAATGTTGCTGTGTCCATATGGTCTGTTCCTGCAGTTGTGGAACTCCATATGGAAGTCTGACTGAACAGTTTGTTGCGCAGATTTTAATATGGCGATCTATGGGAAGTACGTGCGTCAAGACGTTAAGTGCATCGGTGGGACAAGATCGGATGCCCCCCGTTATACCTAAGCACGCTGATCGCTGAATCCTTGCCAGTTTTGATATGTTGCCTGCCTTCAGTCAGTATAGGACGTACTACTGCGGTATATAGCCATGTGAGTATTTTTGGTTGAAGGCCCCATTTATTTTCCGAAGGTCTTCTTACAGGCGTATAAGGCTATGCAGACCTTTTTAACTCTGTTTTCGACGTTGTTTTTCCAATTCAGCTTAGAATCTAGTGGGAGTGCTTGGTCGTTTAGTTTCGGTAGAACAAAGTGTTGCACCTTGGTTTTTGTGGTAAATATAATCAGTTCCGTCTTGCTAGGATTCACTCCTAGGCTGCATCTAGCAGCCCAGCTGCTGAGCTTGTACAAAGCTCCCTCCAGAATTCCGCAGAGAGTGGAGGGAAACAGTCCGGATACCATTAAGACCACATCATCTGCGTATGCCACCACCTTGACTCCGTTACAATTCAGTATATTAAGCAATTCGTTCATGGCTATGAGCCAGAGTAGGTGAGATAGCACCCCATCCTGAGGTGTGCCCCTATTAACGAATCTTGTGAGTTGGCTGCAGCCCAGGCTTGCCTGGATTATTCTGCTGCTGAGCATTGAGACTATCCAGTTTCTCACAGGTACTTCCACACCTAAATTGGTCAGAGAGTCCTGAATTGTTCTTGTATGTATGTTGTTAAAGGCCCCTTCTATATCTAAGAAGGCAGCGAGAGTGTATTGTTTAAAGAAGGTATATCTTTCTATTGTTGTGGTAACCTCATGTAGGGCGGTCTCCGTGGATTAACCCTTGAGGTAGCCATGTTGTGCTGTGGATAAGGATGTTCTACTTAAAATATCTCTGAGATGTATGTCTAAGACTCGCTCCAGAGTCTTTAGTGCGAATGATGTGAGACTTATTGGTCTGAAATCCTTAGCTGATTCATGACCTCGTTTTGCGACTTTAGGTATAAAAAATTACCTTGACATAAATTATCGACATAAGTTTCTGCAAAAATTTATAATTAATCAAAATATTACTGAATTTGTACATTTAGTTTTATTTAAATTAGCAATTTTTGACTGTTTTGAAATCGTCAATGTATCGATTTTCAAATTTTTTATTCCTTTTATTTTTTTTAATTTTTTTTTTTATTGAATTTTTTTTGTTTTTCATCGATTTATTGGTTTGGTTTTTTTTGAAAATGGAATATTTATCGAAAATCTTGTTTGTTTGAATATTCATCGAAATCATTGTTTTGTTGAATTTCGATAAATTTTCCATTTTAGATTTCGATAAATACTGTATTAATTTATTTTTACATAGCTATGTATCAATATTTAAAAATGCGTTTTCATTTTTATTCCGAATAGAAAATACATCGAATTTCCATTTAGCAAATATTTTTCATGGTTAGAAAAAACGTGTCGGAATATCTTTTTGTTGATATTTCGCTTTTTAGTTTAATTCGATTTTTCGTTGCGCTAAAACATAACTACTTCTATAGTAAAATACTCGAAAAATTTGGCATACTATTTTTAGTATTTTAAAGTTCGAATATTTATCGAATTCTCACCCGACTGCCAAGTTGATGTTTGATTTTTTTAAACCTGAAGAGTAGGAAGACTTTGCTGTCTGCTGCCAGCAGAGTCTGCTCACAGCTCACACAAAAAACACTTGCATGCAATGCTTGCACACATGTGCCTCACAACACTCCAGCTTGGCGAGCATTACATCTAATAGTATCGGTTCAGGTGCGTGTTAAATAATTATGTTTTTTTTTTTTGTTTTTTTAAGTTCCAAACTTCTTTTAACCTCTTTAAGCAACATCATCACAATGCAAGAGTTAAATTGTTGCATTTTTAAAAATAAAGTTATTTGCTGTGCTACCATAGTGCAAATTAACGCAAAACTCCGTTATAGCGTCAGTAAATAACAAAACATGATGTTGAGTGCGGCGCAAGTGCAACGCCGCTATTAATGTTGCATGTATGGCAAAAACGTGCCAGGTTGCACATACGCCCCGTTGTTTCATCTCAGTTAAACTTGAAAACTTTCTGCTGCAAACACGTTGCGTTTGTGGATAAAAGAGTGTGGATACAAATATTGCAAACTTTTAAACGCAAGCAAATAAATGAAATTTGATAAGATTCAATATTTGCTCAAAATTAATGCAATTAAAATAGTATTAAGCATAAAATAATTATAATTATAGATGCATTGTTTCCAGTTCATTAAGTTTGAGCATCGTAATTTTTTGAAAAAAATAAGAAAACATATTTCTCTTAAAAAAATTGTGCTGCAAGGAAAATCACAATTATAACTTCCTAAATAAATCACAAAAAATGTGTCTTACTTTCACTTTAATTTATAATCTACACTATAGCAGCTAAAACGCAATTATATTAGTGTTAATTAAATAATAAATTTTAATTTTTGTCAAAAATACTAAATTTCTGTACAGTTTCAGTTTCAAGGGGTGTGTAAAATTCAGAAAAAAAAATATTGCTTTAACACTGTCAAGCAAGTGTATTGCGCGACACTTAATTTTATGCTGTGATTATACTGCGGAAGCAGTAAATTACCAATGCACGATAAATAATGAGCTGACATTGAATACAAATTTTCTTTTTCTGTTTTGAACGAATTCCGAAGAAACAGGTTACCTACAAAATTTAGGACTTAAAAAACTGTATCGACAGTTTTTGTTGTTTTTGTATGGGAACCCCTACAAGGGTAGCAGATAGGGGCTAGTTGTGTTCAGAAGAAATGTTGAAGGGCCATAATAGGACCATCTTATTTTGTTTTTTTTTTTCTTTTTATTAAAAAACGTTTGGCAAAATTAAAAAACATTAAATTGAGACTTATGTACTTTTAGCTTGGGTCAAAGGAGGGATAGTGTCTTTTTTTCAATACCATTATAATCTACGAAAAAAATGCTACCTTGTACAATGTTACAATTAAAATTCTGCCATGCCTTGTACTAAACAACTGTCTGAAATTTAAGCGGATTCATTAAACTAGACTTGTTCCAGTAAAACAATGAATGAAATTAAAATTAATTGTTATTGAAATGAATCAAGGATTAGTTTGATTCATTTCGTAAAGATTATATTGACAAACATTAATTGGCATGCATGCATGGTGAACAATAATATGTTTTTCCATGCATGGATTGGTAACAATAAATTTTTCCAAAAGAATTCGACATCAAAACGCATTTTTTTCAAAACAAATTTAAAAACTTAATTCAAATCAAATTTCAAATATTATTTGCATTGAAATAAAATTCGATAAAAAATTAATGTCAAAAACATATGTTTATCCATAAAAATTTGGCATAAATTTTGCTTTCCTAATTAATTCGCCATCAGTACTCTCGCTCAGAAGAGAGCGGCTAATGTGAGCGGCCAACTCAACATAGAAAGAGTCTATTTTAGCGTCAAGTGATTTCTTTCTCTTTTTCTTTTTCTTTTCTGTACGGATACTCAACGTGAACTTTCTTTTATGCACATTTGGCCGGCAAATATACACAGAAAATCGTTCGACTCAGTATATATTCTTAGCTTTTTTTTTTTTTTTGCGTTGATATGCGAACGCAACCGAACTCATAATCCAGTGCACAGAGGGCCAGCAACGCCATTCGGTGGCCATAAGTCGAAATAAAAAACTTTAGGAATTGCAAAAATTAGTTATGGCATTTGGATTGCAAATATTCAAGCTATCTTTACTGAAAATTTGAAGTAAATTGATCAAGTGCAGCTTGGTTGGCAGCAATAAAATTATCATACCTTGATCATTTTATATTCAAGGCACATACCTTGAATATAAAATAATTTCATTGTAAATATGAAAGATTATTTCCCATCCTTCTTAGTTTTTTTAATATATTCTTAGATATATGCAAGCCAAAATAAAAATTTTAAGTTTCGAAAATATTTTGATTTTGATGAAAAATGATGAATGTGATGAAAACACTTTTTGCCCAAAAAAAATTCTTAGTTTTTTAGATAAATGACTATTTTGAATCAAAAGTTCCCCGAAGTTCCCCAAGCTATCGAAAATGTAAAGATGCCAAAATATGCTTTGAAATATCTTTTTTAGTAAAAATTCCCTCAGAGAACCTCGAATTCTATATTTTCATATAAAATCTTTTGATTTCGTAGACAATGCAATGAAGTTTCAGTGTCTACGCAAAAATATTACAAGAACAAAAAAGTTTTTTTCGAAAAGTAAAAAATCACAACTCTAGAGTTTTTCATCCATATTTAATGTTTGATAGCTTATTTTAAATAAAAATTAAATAGAAAACGAACTGCGAACCAGCTTCTCTGGGAGAAGTTGGCACTTATAGTAGACAAGCCCAAATCAGAAGGTTCTGGTAACACTAACAATGACAATACCGCTCGAAAAGCTTCCGAAGACCCTGAGCTTCTTGCGGAATATCTCAATCTGGAACCGAAGCTACTCTTTAATTTTAAAACTATCCTAATTGCACTCTCCTGTCATTTCGCAATTGATCCGCAAAAATTTCAAATATTATGTGATACCACTGCTGAACTCTATGTTAAGAGCTATAGTTGGTATCTTATGCCATCGACATAGCATAAGATTCTTATCCATGGTGCTGATATCGTTAGGATCAGCCAGTAGGTATGCTGGCTGAACAAGCCTCGGAATGTCGGAATAAAGACTATAAAAATTACAGAAGGTTTCACAGAAGAACTTTTTGCCGCGAATCAACCATGGAAGATATGTTCTTTAGAGCTATGGAGTCTAAATACAAAAAGAAAAAGTGTTGGGGTTAACCCAAGAAGTAAGAGACTTACTTGCGATTCCTACAACATCTCAAGCTAGGTATCATTTAAACATTCAATACTCTAGATAAAATGGAATTATCAGATGATGATGAGAATAAAATGCAAGTTACGTGAATTGATTAATTAAATGATATTCATGACGAACAGACAAAAAATGGTGGTTTCTTTGATTTATTTAAAAATAAAATGGGCGCTTCGAATATGGGCAACCCTGTATATTACAGATTTAAGAGTGAATTATTTTGTTATAACTTCAATACGAAAAAATATAGCGTTTAAATTTTTTGTGTTGTATAAGAGGTAGGCGTGATTATCGACCAATTCCGTCCATTTTTGTTCTCAAGAAGATGTATTATATATATTCTCCATGTGCAAAAATTTCAACCATCTATCGTTATGTTAAGTAGAGATATTGACTTTTGGCCACAAAGCTGTACTGGCTGGCCCACTGTGCAGTGGAAAAAAAAAACAGTCTAGTGAAACAATAATATGCAATACATATTATAAAAAAAAAAAAAACGAAATGGCCATTTCAGCCCTTGAAAGGACTTTGACCGAGCTTCTAATGATCAATTGTGTTGTGTGTGATGTGAAATGTTTGCACACGAGATCGAGAACTGGACCTACATGTTTTACGCCGACTCCGAACGGCTTATGTTCTCAAGTAGCTTTTCATGGCAGTTTTTACTCTCTGAGGTTTGCCATTGTCTGCAGAGAGGTGACGGCCGAACAGAAAAATTAATTAAATTGAAAAAAATTTCTGTGTAGGATGGAGGATTCGAACCTGGGTTCTCTGGCGTAAGAGTCACACACTCTACCCACTACGCCACGGCTGCCATATATATTATACTTATTAGAAAATAATGATAAATAATGCCATTACAATTAGTTATGCAGTAGATAATATCATTGTTTTCTAATGATAAGTATAATTTTTTTAGTACAGCCAACTTTTTTATTTTTTAAAATGTTTTTATGTTTTTAGTGTCATTGAAAAGAAAATTGAATAAATTACAAAATTTGTCCTAAAAAAAATTTGATTTATTACGCAAAATTCTGAGAAATTTGCACTCAAAATTGAAATTTGGTAGTTTCAATCGATTGATTTCATCTTGGGGTGGGGTTTGTTGATATGCCGTTAGAAAGGTGTTTTTATTGCCTTTATAATGAGCTATCAAAATAGCTTCTGCTAGAAACAATAACGTAAACCAAAGTCGTAAAATATTAATTAACCCTTTAGCTCTTAAGAATGTGAAAATAGACACCCCCCTTCCCACACGATGTTTTGCTCAGCTCGACATAACCTTTCAGCTCCGTAAATAGTTGCAATCAATTGCCGGACACCCTGTATATTCAGAATTTATTGCTTCCGCTACTGGGCTGGTTCTCTCTTAAAAGACTCACTGATTGTTGATTGTGATACTGATCAATTGATGAAAGATGAAAGTTACGAAAATGTTTTCAAATTCGAGAAGTTTTCAAATTCCTCACCAAGATGAAATAATTGGCAGTACAAATTTTATCTTTTTGTGAAATTTTTCCATCAAAATTCTGCTGCTCTAACAATTAATCTTCGTTAATTCTCCTCTACTTACAGTTATTTTGTAAGCTGCATTTATAGCTTAAAGAAACTAAGTTTATATTTATTTACTTGCTTACTTACTTACTTACTTACTTACTTACTTACTTACTTACTTACTTACTTACTTACTTACTTACTTACTTATGTGACGCCTACAACCGTAAGTCGGTTCTTACGGTTCTTACGGTTCAGTTGATCTCGTCTACTTGTCGGTATCGGTGTTGTTTTTTTAGTGTGTGTTGTTATAGTAATTATTATAGTGAAAAATCTAAAATTTTTTAAATCGTTTGTATCAAAAACTATTATGAACTGTATTTATGTGTTTTTAAAAGAAAGAAATTAATTTTGTTTAGTAGTAATACAAACATTGTTTAGTTATAGTGATTACATAGTTAATGTTATTAATATAGAACAGTTTTTGTTGTACTTCACACAATCTAGTGTTTGTATGCCTAATTTTTTCTATTCCTCTTTGTGCGGTGTTTGTTTATCTGTTGTGCAGTGAGAGTCTCTAGTGTTGTTATTGTGCTTAACACTTTGAGTACGCTGCATTTTACTGTGCCAACCCTGAAAGCACATTTTACATTTAAAAACGCTCACAAAGTAATTGAAATTTTTTTTCAATGGATTATTTTTCCATTGATAATATTGCTGCTTGTTCTCTGAACGAGCAATGCAAAAGCCAGAATATTATGTACCCTATGTTCAGCTGTTCTGGCCCATGTGAGCGAATGTTCCACGCTTCTTGTGCTGGTATTTCTAAATCGTGCCTTGACGATTTAATTTCAGTCCGATCTGGTCTTCGCTGGTATTGTGCTTCGTGCAGGGCCCTTTCCCCGGATGAACTCTATTCTAAAATTAAGCTTTTTGGGGAAAGCCTTAACTTATTAAATAATAACTTCAGAGAAATTGTTTCATTTTTTAGCGAAGTTAGTGCCGCACCCACTACCAGCGTTTCTGATGAAATTACTGTTCAGGATAACATTTCGGTTCCTTCGTCCATGACTGCTTCTTCCGGAATTTTGTCAGTTTCATCAGAAAAAGACCCTAAAAGCTCTAAAAGAAAGAGGAAAAACAAAAACAAAAATAAGCGTCAGAAGGCGTTCTCCAGACCTTCCAGACAAAGCAGCCCTCAGCAATGCCATCATAAAATAATAATACGGTGATTTCTTATACACCATCTTCTATTCCTCCATTGACTAGTAGTCCAAATACGATTTCAACTACGCCTAACAGTCATTTGACTTTAAGAGCACCATCGAGGACCAGAAATGTTTTCATTTCACGTCTTCAGCCCGACACATCAATAGAAAATATATTGACGTTTGTCAGGCAATCCAAGTTAGTGAACTCAAATGCATTCTGTTCATGCAAAAAAATTAGTAATAAGCCTTCCCATGCTTCTTTCATTTTAACAGTTGCAGCCGATGATTTTACAACTGTTCTTAACTCTAATTTGTGGGCCGATAATATTCTTGTTACTGAGTTCAAGCCAAAAAATAAGCCTAAAAGGGTGAAAATGTAAGGGGGCTACGTTCTAAGACGCAGAGCTTATTTCTATCAACTCAAAATTGCTCTGAGGATATTATCGCGTTAACAGAAACGTGGCTGAACGGAAGCATTACTGATTTGGAATTGTTTGACAATAGTTTTCAAGTTTTTAGAAAAGACAGATACACTGACAATATTTCTTCTGTCGGTGGTGGTGTCCTTTTGGCTGTAAGGAACTGCTTTGTCAGTTTTATTGTTGACATTCCCTGCTCTTCTAATATTGAACTAATTTGCGTTAAAGTTATACATTGTAACTCTAATGTATATGTTATTAATGCGTATATTCCTCCTAAGAGTAGTGTAGAGGTCTATGCAAGCCTTGCGGAGTGCATAGATTACATAATTGATTTACTTGACGTTAATGACGACATTTTATTATTGGGCGATTTTAATCTACCTGATTTAAAATGGCATTCTTCTGACGATGATACGTACTATGTTGCATCTAAATCGAAGACCCGCCAAGAACATATATTTGTTGATAATATATGTTCAGACTTACAACAAGTGAGTTGTATTTATAATAGTCTTGAAAGACTTCTTGACCTGGTCTTAACTACAGACAGTAACAATGTTGTTGTTAAGAGGGCCTTTCATGCTCTAACTACTGTTGATGAATATCATCCACCATTGAGTATTTGGTACGAATCCGACAGAGCAAATATAGTAAATTCTAATTCAGCAGATAAGCTTTATGAATTCAATTTTAAAAAAGCTGACTTTTTGAAGTTGAATCAGTTGCTTAATGGCAAACTTAATGCCATTTTAGAATATATAAATGGAAATTGCCTTGATGACTCCATACATTTTTTTCATATGGAACTCTTTGCTGTGTTTTCTCAATCCGTACCTTATAGTCTCAAATTTGCGAGGAATTCTACGTACCCTTGGTACACAAAGGATTTAAAGACTCTTCGCAACAACAGGAATAGGGCATGGAAGAAATACATCTGTAGCTTAGGCTCAAACGACCTAGAAACTTACAAACGTTTGTTTCTGGAATTTGAAAATCGCTCAGCTACATTATATCACGAATATTTAGATAATGTTAAGCTGAGAATATTGACAGATCCAAAGAAATTTTGGGGATTCGTAAACACAAAGAAGAAATCTGATGGATTTCCTTCTTCATTTAGAACTCCTGAGGGATTTACTGACAATCCCGTCAAAATATGTGGCCTTTTCGCCAATCTTTTTAAAGAATCATTCTGTTCAGATTCTTTTAATCCTGATGGAGAGTACTTTGAATATATGAATTCCGAACCCAGAGTATCTTTGGAACATATATCCTTCACTCCAGAGGATATTTTAATGTATATTAGATCGATCGATGAGGAGTTTGGTGCTGGACCCGACGGTGTTCCTGCCGCAGTGTTAACACAATGCGGTTCCGTTTTGAGTCAACCACTGTCTTTATTATTCAATAAATCTATTAACGAAAGTTATTTTCCACTTTTTTGGAAAAAATCATTTATAAGTCCTATTTTTAAAAAGGGTTGCAGGAACGATGTCAGTAACTATAGGCCTATCGCTAAGCTCTCATCGATTCCAAAACTTTTTGAGCGGATGGTGTACGATCGGGTGAAAATTCACTGTGGCAAAGTCATAACAACTCGTCAGCATGGTTTTGTGAATGGCAGATCCACTGTGTCTAATCTTCTCGATTTTACAACATTCTGCTTAAATTCTATTGATTCTGGTAACCAGGTCGATTGTGTTTACGCTGACTTTAGTAAGGCATTTGATAAGCTACCACACAATCTAATCTTATTTAAACTTGAGTTAATGGGATTTCCACAATATTTTGTGAACTGGATTAAATCGTATTTGGTGGAGCGATCTTATCAAATACGTTTCCGAGGCGCATTGTCTTCTGAATTTATTGCTGGATCAGGTGTTCCTCAGGGTAGTCACCTTGGTCCTCTTCTGTTTATTTTAGCTATCAATGATGTAACTCACGTCATTGAACACTCTCATCTGCTTATTTATGCCGATGATATGAAAATATACAGAACGATTAATTCTAGAGATAATTCAGATCTACTCCAGTCTGATCTTAAATCCTTTGAAGTTTGGTGTTCTAAAAATAATATGTTTTTAAACCCAGATAAATGCCAAACTATGACCTTTTCGCGTAAAAGGAATAATTTAATTTTTGATTATAACATAAAAGATACTGCCTTGAGTCGTGTAGACACCGTCAAAGACCTAGGTATATGCATGGATTCTAAGCTATCGTTTAACATTCATATTGATAATATTTGTAAAAAAGCATCTTCAATGCTTGGTTTTGTAAAACGCTGGGCCAAAGAATTTAATAGCATGATTACAACTACAACGTTGTATTATGCAATCGTGCGTCCTCACTTAGAGTATGCAAGTCAAGTTTGGTCCCCAAGTTACAATGTGAATGTTGATCGAATAGAAAGAATCCAAAAACGTTTTGTTCAGTTTGCTCTAAGGGGCTTAAGTGGAACTGACATATTAGACCTTCCTCCTTATGAGGATCGTTTAATACTATTAAAAATGCAGTCTTTAGGTAATCGGCAGATATCGTATATTTACACCAGCTCATTACAGGTGTATTCGATTCTCCAGAACTTCTTTCTCACATAAATTTTAACACTAACCGTAGAAGCAGTAGAAACGCTAACAACTTAATTTATTTGCCATTTAGTAGAACAAATTATATGGCTACTGCTCCTTTAAGTCGCATGAGTTCCTTTGTTAACAATTGTAGCGTCTTTGATGTTAATTTGTCAAAAGGTCAACTCAAAAGTAGATTAAAAATAGTTGTGTAAATAGATCTATGTATACGCATGGTTAGTTGTTACGTCTTGTGTTGTCCCTGAGCCCAACCCATTTATTGGTGGGTAAATTTTTCCCACATTAACTTGTTTGTGGTCACGAGTATCCATAACATTGATATTTTTCAATGATTACTGGGTAGTGGCTTTAGATGGGTTAATGCTGAGGAAGTGCGATATAGCTGTAGTAGCTGAACTCTATTGTTATTGCATGTTACCTGATGCAAAAAATTGCGACAGCCATTTCTTTTTTGCGCTTGCTGGTGCCAGTTGAAAGCTCCAAGTTTCGTCAGGTTGTCCTTTACTTGGTCCTTCCAACAGAGATGCGGTCGCCTCTTCTGCGTTGACCGCCGCTGGGTACCGAATCGAATATTTTCTTCGCTGGAGCGTCGTCTTCCATCCGCTCAACATGATCTAGCCAGCGAAGCCGCTCGATTTTATGCGCTTTACTATGTCGATGTCGACGTATAGCTCATACAGCTCATCGTTCCATCTTATTCGGTACTCGTCATTGACGCAGAATTGTCCGTAGATTTTACGAAAGATTTTTCTCTCGAACACTCCCAAAGTCTTTTCATCAGAGCTGCTCCATAAGGTAGGGCCGACTCGGAGAGGAATGAACTAGAGAGCAGAATAAAGCGGGCTAGATGTCAAAATCAGCTCTTCATTGCGAATTTCTTTATGTTCACGTTTCGCAGTTATTTTTAGATTAAATTGTTACAGGTTTTTTTGCAATTTAAAGACTTCTTTCACATTTTATAGTTTTTATTACACTTTTTTTAAAATATTTTCGCTCAAATTATCGCAAATTTAACACACGCGACCACGCGAATATTTTCTTAATTTGCAATTTCTACGAAATTCGTCGTTTTGACAAATAACCAATCTTTTCATTATCAACTCTTCGTTGACGCGTGAGGGCACTAAACGAAGCTGCCCTACCTTATAATTCTGCCATGAGCTGCTCAATGTCCAGGTTTGTGCTGCATATAACAGGACGGGCATGATTAGTGAGTTATAGAGCGTGACTTTTGTTCATCGAGAGAGGGCTGTGCTTCTCAATTGCCTACTGACCCCAAAGTAACACCTGTTGGCAAGAGTTATCCTTCATTTTATTTTTCTACTGATATCGTTGGTGGAGTTAATACTGGAACCGAGGTAGACGAAGTACTTCACAACCTCGAAAGAGGTGTTGTCAACAGTGACGTGGGTGCCAATACGCTGGGACTGTTTGTTTGTTGACACCAGATATTACGTGCGTTCCAATACGCTGGGACTGTTTGTTTGTTGACACCAGATATTTCGTCTTATCTGCGTTTACTGCGAGGCCCATGCGACTCGAATCTTTTTCTAATTTGGAGAATGCTGCACTGACTTCGCGTGTGTTATGGCCAATGATATCAATATCATCAGCATACGCTAGCAGCATAACACTCTTGTAGAATATGGTGCCGCTTTGTCTCAGATCAGCAGATCGAATGATCTTCTCCATTAGATTAAGAAAGTCGCACAATAAAGACTCACCTTGTCTGAAACCTCTTTTTGATAACAAATGGTGGGGAGAGGTCCTTCTCGATTTTAACTGCGGTGCTGGTGTTGCTGAGTGTCATTCTGCATAGACGGATTAATTTTGCAGGTATACCAAATTCAGACATGGTGGAGTATAGGTGATTGCTTATTGGACTGTCGAAGGCGGCTTTGTAGTCGGCAAAAAGTTGGTAGGTGTCGATTTGTTTTTCTAGGGTGTTTTCCAAAATTTGTCGTAGCGTAAATATCTGGTCTGTGGTAGATTTTCCAGGTCTGAAGCCACACTGATAAGCCCCAATCAGTTGGTTTACGATGTGCGTCAGTCTTTCACACAATACGCTGGACAGGACTTTATATGCGATATTTAGAAGACTTTTCCCACGGTAGTTAGCACAAAAAGTGGGATCGCCTTTCTTGTGGATTGGGCAGAGTACACTAAGGTTTCAATATTAAAATTCCATATTTATTAACTAACTGGAATTCTACCAAGCTGAGGTAGCAAGTTTTTTACTATATTTTCTATTTTCCTTTTTTTCAATTCGAGTTTATTGCAACTTATTTTTACATTGCAAATTAATTTGTTATATCTTAATCAATATCAATATTTTCCAAAATAAAAATTTCTCATTTATGCTTTTAATTTTAAACGATTTCTTTTTCAATGCAGACAATATAATTCGCAGGTGCACTCAGCCAAAATAAGTACACGCCACACATATTTTATAGATACAAATTATTTTAAATACTTCAAAATATATAAATCAACTCAAACGCACAAAAAAAAAATAAAACGCCCAGCTGGTTTGTTTTGTTTGTAATAGTATAGTAGATACAAGTATGTGTGTGTAAAAATCCCTTGTTGAATTTTGTGCGTGTGTGTTAGTTTGCAAACATATTATTTCATTCACCTGTTTATTGAGTACTACGGACCTGACTGGACTGGACTGACTGACCTAATTTCAAAGTCATGCATAAACTGGTTTGTTTTTTTTTTTTGTTTTTTTTTTGTCTTTTGAGCCAAAACCCAGCCAAAATAAATAAAGCATATGGACAAAGAAGAAATTCAATAAAAATGAATGTATAAAAATTAACAGCATTTTTTGGTGTTATTACATAAGCAACATTTACCTTCAACGAACTACACACAACACCAACAGAGCAGAGAGCCATCATCTTGAAAATATTTATATTCCGTCAATTGATTTTTGTGTTTTCTTAATTTTCTTATTAATTTGTATGCGATAAAAAATTAATGCTTTTAACTGAGTCTTGACCCTGTAGGAAAATCAACTAATTTAAAAGTAGTTGATAAAGTAGTTTTTTGTCAACCACAACTAGTTGAAATTCTGACTTTTTTCCATAGAACGAACTAACTTATTTTGTATGGTGATGTCCGCTAAATAAGTCAATTGACTTTCGTCTGCATATATTTTCAAATACTTGTTAAATTAGTTACATTTAAATTTTTTTTTTAATTGCTTTTAAATAACCAATTGAAAACTATTACTGATGGCCTAAAGTTAATAATATTTGATGAAATAACATGGTTAAATATATATAAACTTGTAATCTAATAAAAATTTGCAATTATGTCAACATCAGAGTAGTTGCCGCCTTAATATAATTAAAAGTAGTTCATATACTGGTTTATTTTAAATTAGTTTTTTAATTAGTTGTTTTTAAAAACAAGTTAGTTTGTTCCTATAGGGGAACTTTATGTGTGTGTGATTGTATGAATTTCCAACATTGATGATGCGATCAACCCTTTGCTGCTTAAAAATCTTCTAAAATTATGCATTTCTATATTTCAATCAGCATGTTTTTAAATGGGCGTTTTATAGATTTCAACAGCAATGTTGAAATTTTGTTTTCTTTTGATAAGAAGCACCTACATAAATACCTGACATTAAAATGCGTAACTTTTTTATGACTTTAACAAACATTTGGTGGATAAATATTGTTATTGTTATTGTCTATGCTGTAAGTTAAGTTTTTGCATAAATGAATAAAATTTTTATGGTGAGAAATCAATAGATAATTCATGCATAAATTACAATAACTTTGAAAATGTGGGTCATTTATTGGCTTGTAAGATAGTCATGTAAGATAGTTGGATATCGGGTATCATTACATTATAGGTTCGATTTGCGAAAATAATTTCTCCTTATATACAAGTTCATCTTGACAACAGCTGACGGATTTTTCAACTCAAATAGGGCGATATTGATGACAACTGGATACATGCCCTTGAATTTTTTCATTAAAATGACAAAATATTACTGATCTGCATTTTTTTCGTTGACCTTGATTAATTTAAAATTTTTGTGTGCTGCTTTTGCATGTTATAGTATTAATTAAACTCAAACCAATAAACTTAAAAAATTTGTAACTTTGCAATATACGAATGACACTTATTTCAAAAAGAAAAAGTGATTTCATTGAAAAAACAAAAATTATCAATTAGCACCTGCATGAAATCAAATTCGAAACATTTCCGCTATTCAATGTTAATCAATGAATGATCGTTTAAATAACAATTCTGGCCTAGATGGAATAAAAATTGGATAGTGTTGAAATTGTTGTTGTTATTGTTTTTTTGCTATTTTATTGTTGATTGCTGTTGATTGTATTACACACATGCTATACATACATATAAATGAACTACAGTTTTGCTTTCATTTGAAGTTCAAAGCAAAAATATAACAAAAAAAAAACAAAACATTAAAAATGAAAGGTTTTGAAATTGAACAGAATTTGAATGAATGATTAAATAAAATTTGTATAAACTACTGTGTACCTTTTAAGCCTTCTTTGTGGATTTGAGTTAGACAAACCGGCTTAGAACAGTTAAATATAAAAAATATGATTTGAGTTGTAGATCAATATATATTGAATAAATGAATGAATAAAGATGCTTCAAAATTTTGTAATGCATGCAAATTACCTAAATAATGAGCTAATAATTGAGTTATAATTTTTCTCTACAACAACAATAAGAATTGCAACAACTACCAACAGGAATAATAAAGTAATACTTTTGCATATTTTAGCTATTTACCTGTAGCTATTATTATAAATATTTTTTTCTTCTTATTTCTGTAAAAGCTGAAAGCGCAGGCGTTCACGTTAAACAGCTACAACAACAAAATCAACAACAATTGTAACAATAATAACAATTAACATTAACGCTGCCAATAAAGTCGAAACCGAACCAAAATTAAACTATGAGAAAGTGGTCAAAATACGTTTTACGTATGTGTGTGCGTCTGTGTGAGTTTGCAATCGAGCGTGCGCTTTCTATTTGTTTACTTATTTATTTATTTAATAATTTATTTGCTTTATCTAGCTGAATTTCTTTATTTAATATATATTTAGTTGAAGAAAAAAACAAAATTGGTAAAATTCAAAGTTAAAAAAAAAAACGATGAACGCAAGCATGTTTCAATATCTGTAGAAAAAAAAACATTAATTTTAAATAAATAGCATAACATAAACTTAACTTAGCAAAAGTCAGTAAATAATGAAACAACTATGTCTGTTTAAGTATTGTTTATTTAACACTTAGCATTACGTACACATATAAATTGAATTTAATTTGAACGCTTATAAATTACATTACGTGTCAGAATTTTGAACGTGCTACTCATTATTGTAGGCAAACAAGCCATTTTCTCTCTCTCTCTCGCTCTCTCTCTCTCTCGCTCTCTCTCTCTTTTTTTCTTAACTTTTGCTTAAATTATATTCGAATTCGGATTCTGTTCCTATTTTGGTTCCATTTTGCGTCATATTTCCAAGATTAGTGCATCAGCCAGATTGACCCGAATTTATTGATTCGCCAACGATTGTGTTTCAATACACGCAGAGAAAAAGTATGTTTATATATGTTTGGTTTCAAAAACAAAATATTCAGAGGGAACCACTTAATGATTAAGAACTTTCCTTCGATAGCATTATTTTTCGATATAAGAAGATATTAGAAGTGTCCAACATGAATATAATTGCCTAAGCTAAAAAACTAGCGTCTACATTAATATGCTTGTGACAAAATATAATTGTGTATTTCTACCCAATAAAAATATATTTGCATCACTATTAAACTCAAAAAGAACAGAACTCTGCAAATTTAAAACAAACAGAACTCCTTTCTTTTATGTGTTTCACCAAGACATACATATATCTGTTTCTTTTGCACTTGCACGAAAAATAGCGGAAACCTTGTTGCTTTATGCGCTTGCTTTTAACAGTTGCCAAGTCTTGGCGTTATTTTAAGTTTCAAGCAGCCGCGCCAAACGTGTGGAAAAGTTGAGATCTTGTGAAAAGTGTTTCTGAAAATGTTTGTTTAAATTAAAAGTGTTTGTGTTTTCAAATGAATAAAATAAAAAACAAAATAAAAGAAAAATAAGGCGGTTCAGCTGTAAAAATAGGTGAGTTTTGAAGCAACTTTGCTGATAAAGCGGTGTGTGTTTATAAAGTGTGCTTATAAAAATTATTGTAATGTCGGATAAACATAATATGGCTACTTCTCAACATAATTAAATCCGAGAAAAACTTGTTTACTGTTTTTTAAACCTACAATTACTTCTAAGCAAATATTTTGTAATCACAGTGAAAAACTTTTGGCATTTCTTTTCCTAAAATATGTTTCCAAGTAAAATAGTGTAACCATCGGTAAATATATTATGTTGTTTATTTGTATTCTCCAATCAATATATATTTGTCCGTGAATATTTAATATTATTCTTAACTAAATTATATTTCCAAGCAAACAAATAGTAATAGACTAAAAGTGTTCTCAGTCTATTTATAATTACAATATATTTATATGAAAACATATTTTCTTTAAAACAAATTATATTGTTAATAAGGCACAATTACATAATGTTAAGATGCACATATATATATATAAAGAAAAATTGCATTAATTAATCATATTATATGTGTGCTTACTTGTTTCCAAGAAACATGCACAAACATATTATACTTCCTGCAAATTATGTTTGGGAAGGCCTATTATTTTTCAGCGTGTAGTTAAGATAAAAGTGACAAAAGTTCCGTATTTAATGGGGCGTTCCGCATTATGTATTAAATTTTAAATATCACGCCGGCAAAAAAATTGTCCAGTTATTTCAAGAATTTGATTTGCCTAAGATTTTCGAAAAAAATATTCATATGTGTATAATTAGAGTGTCCCTTAGCTGTATGGAACACATTTTTTTTTTTTCAAATCCAAAATGTGCATTGGCCTCGAGTGTTCCTTTACATGTAAAAATTTCATTTTCAGAAAAACATATTGATATTTAAACGTGCCTGTAGCCAGAGCCTTGCACGAGCGTTCGTTCGTTCGTTCGTAGAAAAAAATAAAAATATTTTGTTCGTTCGTTCGTTCATAGAGAAATAAAATAAATATTTTGTTTGTTCGTTCGTTCGTGGAAAATAGATGTTCGTTCATTCGTTCGTAAAAAATAGATGTTTGTACGTTTATTCATATAAAATAGATGTTCGTTCGTTCGTTCGTTCGTAGAAAATAGATGTTTTTTGTATGGGGACCCAAAGAAGGGTGTTAGATAGGGGGTGGGTGTGTTGGGCAGAAATGCCGAGAGGCAAAAAATAATACGACCAGGTCATATATTTGACCCCTGTAGAAGTCCAGCTACGGCCGATATAAACTATTTTCAACAGTTTTTGTATTTTTTGTATGGGGACCCAAAGAAGAGTGGCAGATAGAGGGTAGGTGTGGTGAAGAAATATTGACGGGCAAAAAATAATAGGACCAGCTCATATATTAATCCCCCCTATAGGAGTCCAGCTACGGCCGACATTAACTATTTTCGACAGTTTTTTATTACGTTCGTTCGTTCGTTCGTAAAAAATAGATGTTCGTTCGTTCGTTCGTAGAAAATTAATGTTCGTTCGTGCGTTCATAGAAAATTAATGTTCGTTCGTTCGTTCGTAGAAAATCAAAATTAAAATTTTGTTCGTTAGTTCGTTCACAGAATTTTTTCTACGAACGAACAAATGAAAATATTATGTTCGTGCAAGTCTCTGGACAAAATCATGAATAAAAATTGTAATTAAAAAAGGGCATGTAAAAACTGACTTTGACGTTTTTATAACTTAAACCTGGGCAGCCAAATTTTTCTATATATACATATTATGACAACGCTTAAATTGCAAAACTGTTCGAGAGAAAATCACATAAATCTTTACACCGAGAAAATTTAACGCCTTAAAATCAAAGAAAAAAAGTTCTATATTAAACCAATATATACCAAAATATTTTTACCACAATGGAAAAATGGTTTCAATAATGATTTATCCTTTAACTATGCAAGTGCTGCATCATCGAAACAAAAGGCTGAAGTTCTTCGAAACTAAATCAATGAAACAATCTTTGCCGTGCAGATAAAATATTTACTATAACGATTTAATTCTTTGTTAACAAGGAATTGTAAAAAATATGTAAAATCAACAACTTTTTTTTTGGTTTTTTGAAAGTAAGCTACATTGTTTCAAAGGCAAAGTCTGTTACTTTAAAGAATGTTTTCTTCAAAATCATATTTGTATACGAAGAATAAGAAAATCGTGTGCAAGTGCCAACATCGAATTGTAATTATAAGAAACACATGCTAATATTCACACCAGTAAATTTTATTACATTTCATCAACAAAAAAAAAAGCAAAAAGAAAAAACAATTCTTTGCCCGCCGTGAGGAATTGAACTTGGAACTTTTGGTGCCAGACTATCGCTCTACCAACTGATCCAAACAGCCTTGCTTCTGTTTGCTAACATAACTGCAGCTATGTTAACAGATGCTGTTTTAACAGATGCAGTATGTCACAGTATTCTGTTGATACCCTGTAGGAAAATCAACTAATTTAAAAGTAGTTGATAAAGTAGTTTTTTGTCAACCACAACTAGTTGAAATTCTGACTTTTTTCCATAGAACGAACTAAGATATTTTGTATGGTGATGTCCGCTAAATAAGTCAATAGACTTTCGTCTGCATATATTTTCAACTACTTGTTAAATTAGTTACATTTAAATTATTTCTTTAATTACTTTAAAATAACGCCTAAAGTTAAAAATATTTGATGAAATAACATGGCGAAATATATAAAAACTTGTAATCTAATAAAAATTTGCAATTAAAACATGTCAAAATCAGAGTAGTTAATATAATTCAAAGTAGTTTATCAATCACTTGTTTTTAAGTAGTATTTCCATTACTTCATATATAATGCAATAAAAACTATTTAGAATTGAAGTGGATGCCGCCTTAATATAATTCAAAGTAGTTCATATACTGGTTTATTTTAAATTAGTCTTTTAATTAGTTGTTTTTAAAAACAAGTTAGTTTGTTCCTATAGGGTAGCTTATCTATTAATAGATTATTGTTTTATGCTGCAGTGTTATGCTGCAGTTGTAATTAATATTGAATCAATCACTCAGCGTAACGAAGGAGTTTGGCTCGATGCGTAGTGTAGTGACTTCTCAATCGGTGGTATCGGTGGGTGTGGGTTCAAATTCCTACGGCAGGCGAAGGTAAGATTTAATTTAATGTTCTTATAAACGCAATTCTTATAAATAAACGCTAGCAGCAAAGAGAAGCCGAGAGAAGCCATTAATTTCAAGAAGCCATGTACTTAAAATCAAAGATCTAACATTCTGCATCTTTGCCGTAACGAATAAGTCTTAGTGCCAAAGTACATTTTCTTTACTTTTACAACTTTTCCATGCTTTTTTAAAGACGTATGTACGTCTTTGCCACAAGAATTCAAATTCAATTGATTCAAATTAATTGTTCAAATTGTTGAATTGATTCAAAGTATATTGTTCTTGGGAATCTAACAATCTTTGTGTCTTTGCCGTAACGATGTTTTGTCTTTGGGCACAATCTAACCAATAAAAGTCTTTGTGGCAAAGTGCATTTTCTTTGGTTTTACGATTTTTTTCTCTGGGTGTAATATATAAAAGGCAAGCACAATGCTCTGCACCAAATGTCGCTCAAACTGTAATTTTTTTTTTGCGATTATTACAGTTTCTTTCCAACATGTATTGTCCTCTCAGTATGCACAAAAAATGCATTTGATAATTATCAGTGACATGCTTGCCTTTTGTGTGTGTGCATAGTAGGTGTTCACACATCAGTCAAATGATTGAAGTATATCGCGATTTTTTACTCTCTTTAACTCTCTTTAAAAATGTTGATCGACGCTTGCTCACACACGATTTTTTGAGTAAAGCTCCGACGCATGCATTTGTTACTTTTCTGCTACCTACTATTTTTTTTAATTCAAATCGTGCTGTGTACATCACTTTATTTGGGTGTTTCTTTTATTAAGTTGTTTTGTGTGCAAAAAAATTTTACAAAATGGAATACAATAGCGGAAATATAGTTGATCTTTTAGGATTTAAATTGGTCACATAAGGAAATCAATACGCCGGAAATACAAATACAAAATACAAATTATACATACTTGAATGACCATCGGATGCAAGTCATAAAAAAAAAACAATAAAATTAATGAAATTATGGCAGGAACTGAGGAAACTACACCTCTTTTTCTCTTCAAAAAACGATCTTTGATTCCAGTTAACTACTTTTCTTGATAGTATTGCCTACTAAAAGCAGACAAGTAAAATAATGCAACCCTTTGACTGATTGATGCAGGTCTGGAGCTCAATCAAAATTTTGACTGATGAGAGAAGATTTTGGAGTTCATTTTCGCTCTGAGATAAAGTTATTTTTTTTTTTTTACATAGGAAAGCAACAAAAAATTTTGATTGATTCAATCATTTGACTGACGTATGAACACCTCCATACTTTCAATCTGAACATTTTTCAGAACAGTATGTTATAAAAGCACTGTAATAATGGCAAAAACTAATTACAGTTTGAGCGTTAATGCTTCCAACCGTCGTAGGGCGGGCTTTTATACTAGTACATGATATAATGAACAAGGTAGCTGCAGGGCTGCTTGTGCTCTCTTTTTATCAACCATAACTGTCAAAATCGTTAAAAATTTTTCAGTTTGTTTACATTCTGTTTTCTTATTTTCTATTAGCTTCGACAATTTTGAGTCTAAGTCTCTACCTTGCATGAGACTGGTTCATTGTATCATGGGTATACATAAAATTATAAAATTGTCAAATTAACAGAAGATGTGCCGTATGACAAGAATATTAAATATGACTAATTTTCCATATAACTTTGTTTTGTTGAAAAAAAAAAAACAGTCAGAATTTTTGAAAAACTGTTTTAATATTGTTTGAGATTAATTTAATTTTTCTTTAAACAAATGTAGAAGCTGACGTTTAAATTTAATTTATATGTTTTAGTCATAAATGCTATTTGTTTGCATTATATAATCTTTTAAAATTTTTTATTTAACGCTTACTATTAATAGGCTCTAAAAAGCCCTACAATAAAAACAATACATAAAACTTTTTAGATGAATGACATTTGAACTTCTTTATTTTAAGGGTTTAATTTGAAAATTTAATGAGTTCATTATGTCCAAAAAAAAAAAAAAAAGTGGCAATAAAATTTAATTTAATGTTTAGCCTTTTGCAATAAAATGCTCTGTAGTGGATTTTCAAACCTAGGCAAGCAATATTTGCAGCTGTGTTGAATACTTTATTGTGATTTATGAGTCGTATGCTGTGACCATGAAATGCTCATTAAATAAACAAGAACCTTCAATAAAATATAATTTAAATAAATATCTACAAAAATGTTTGCTGTTGTTTGTTTGTTTGTTTTGATTTTGCAGTAAATGTTTGTTTATAAATTAAATGAGCGCATTAATTGGATTGAAAGACTGTAAATTTAATTTTATATATTTTTTTTAGCTTTGTTGGATGGAGTGGATTAGAAAAAAAAATAAATAAAAATAAAAAATGGCCAGTGAAAGGAAGCGGAATTTAAGAAAGTAAAAATATTTAATTAATTATTAAATATAAAAATTTATGATACTAAAGACCATAAAAGGCCTTCTGCGAAATTTTTCTTTATCATTTAGGTTTGTTGTTGTTCATTCACAAACCTATGCAATGGTGGAATAGTAGAATGTAAATACTCCAACATTTGAGTAACTAAATTAGTTTAAGCTTTTGTGCATTTTTAGTCTAAATTTTCCATTTCTTATTTATAATTGAAGAAAGCTTTCTAAACTTTTCAATTGAACTTTGAAAATGAAAGATTTAAATGTGAACATTTTGTAATTCGCACTAAAATTATTGTATTTCATAAAATCGGAGAACTGTTTTAGACCTTAGATAAAGTAAGTGCAGTTACATTCATTTCTCACTGACTTATTAATTATTAATTCGTACTTCAATTATTGAACTTTAATTGTCATTATACTTTTTATGACTTTTTGGTGAAATCGTTTCAAATTTAAAAAAAATTGTCGATCATACAAAAATTTTGACTTATCAATTATATATCAAAAATAAAAAATGGTCATCAATAAGAGTTGTAATAAAACTACATTTAATTGTAAAGCTAAAATTAATACTAATTGGTGAACTTCATTAAAGAAATAAATAAAAAAAATAAGCAGAATAAATTAAATTAAGAGTTATTACTTACTCTAGATTTACAACAGGTAGATATTTACTATGTAAACATATTTACAAAAGTATTCATGTAAATAAACATGTTTACAAACACACATTTGAATGGTAAACGGAAATACTATAGCGACAGTTTGCAGTTTAGAATGCACTGCAGCTAAAACTGCAAAAACTGCAAGAACGGTTTGCCTTTGTGTAAAATATAAGAGTTAAATTCTCTTATATTTGCTCAAAGTTCTCGCTCGCTCAGAACAAGAATAAAGAAAAAAAGAGACTCCGAAAAAACACAAGACGTCAGTTAATCGGAGTGATTATTTTGTTTGCAAAACGTTGGCCGCAAAGTCGGCAAAAACAGCTGATTAAAATGTATAGCAAAACAAACAGCAGTAAAGATTATGAATTAAGACCAAAGCTAAACAGATACATGCGTAAACACGAGAAAAGTCAAACTAGCAAATATTTCATGATTAAATGTAATGCCGCTTACATAATCAGCATGATTGGAAAAATTGTTTATGCATATATTATTGCATTAAAATAAAAATTTTAAGACAAAGTAGATGGAAGCTTTGACATCAATGGTGGAATCAAAGCTAGTGGAAAAATTGTATTAAGAAAAGATAAGGGGCATCAGATATGCCAAGTACCGGGATTTCCTCTGTTTTTCGGGTTCTTTCGACTAAAACGGGATCGTGGGGAAAACAGTGGTTAAAACGAAGAAAATGAAGAGCTTGTAATAAGATATTTTTAAAATTTTTAGAATCACTTTTTCGAACCACAATATATCCGTATAAGCATTTGGAAGATCGTTGGAAGAGAAGTTGGTTTTGAAGACGCTTCCCCAATTCGCCTATATGTTTGTTGGAAGAAGAATCGCTGATTGATCTTCTAACGACTCTTCCGCGAATTGCCTATATATTTGTAGGAAGATAAATTACTATTTGATATTCCTAGGACTCTTCCTCGATTCGCCTTTATGTTTGTTAGAAGATGAATCGCTAGTTGAACTTATGATGACTCTTCCGCGAATCGTTAATATGTTTCTTGGAAGATGATTCGCTGATTGATCTTCTAACAACTCTTCCGCGAATCGGCTAAATGTTTGTTAGAAGATGAATTGCTATTTCATCTTTATTGATATTGATCTAGATTATAGAAAAAAGAGAGTATTTTATAGAGTATAATATAAGATTGACTAACGCTGAAGCTTTATTAAAAACAAAAAAAAAAAATTGTTTCTATCATCTATCATTTGCGATCTCGTGTGTCACACGGCGGCTATTTTCACGCAAGTTCGTTAATTAAGAAGCATGTTCGTGCGAGTGCCACAAATGTTGGCAAACATTTTTGATTTTCTCCGTCACACAAGCTGAAAAAAAAAACAACAACAACCCCCACCTCTGTGTGTCACACTTATTCGAAAGCTCGCTGCTTCACACAGGTTCAAAAATTACTGCCGTTTGGCAGTTTTTGCAGATGCAGAATGTTTCAATATCTATAACAATTAAATCTATATATATAAATATCTAATGGTGTCCGTATGTTACTCCATGACTTCTGAACTGTTCCAATGGTGTTCACAACATCGAATGAACGGCGATATTGTAAAAATATTGGATCCCGTGTCGCCCATACAATTTCTCATATAAAATAGCTAAAAATTAGTTTTTCGTTCCTTTTTTAAATAAAAAAAGAGCTACGTCCACTTTTAGTGGATAAGCACTGACCGCAGCAAAAAAACAAAAATCATATATTTCCTTGCAATGATAGCTACGATTGTGAGGTTGGTTGTCCGAAAGGTGAGGTTGTTCACATATTAATATAAAACCGGTTGGTTAGCAACTAAGTAATTGCGGATTTTTTTTTAGAAAATAAAAGACAATTTTTTTATGGAACGAAATAACTTTATTCTGTAATGTATTGCCCATTTTGAGCAATGACCTTTTGCCATCTTTCAGGCAGCATCATAATTCTACGTTCATAAAGCTTCTGGTTTTTATCAGCAAAAAACTGAACCAGGTACGATTTGACATCATCATTATTATTGAAATTTTTACCATTCAAGGAGTTTTGCAAAGATCGAAATAAAACGTAATTAAATGGTGCAAGGTCAGGACTATATGGTGGAGTTGGCAAAACATCCCAACCAAGATTCAATAATTTTTGCCGAGTGACCAAAGATGTGTGTGGCCTTGCATTGTCATGGTAGAATACAACACCTTTTCGATTTGTCAATTCGGGCCTCTTTTCTTTAACTGCATTGTTAAATTTTGTTAGTTGTTCAATGTAGACATCTGAATTGATCGTTCGGTTGGGTGGTAAAAGTTCAAAGCAGACAATTCCTTTGTAATCCCACCAAACTGATAACATAACATAACATAACTTTCTTTTGATGAATATCAGCTTCTGATGTTGCTTGAGCTGGTTCACCTGGCTTGCTCCACGATCTTTTCCGATTGACATTGTTGTAAGCAACCCATTTTTCATCACTAGTTATCAATCGTTTTAAAAATGGATCATTTTCATTACGTTTCTTTAACAAATCGCAGATGTTAATGCGTTGTGTTAAATAATTTTCTTTCAGTTCATGAGGAACCCATATATCGAGTTTTCGTACATAGCAAAGTTGTTTTAAACGATTTTCAATGCATGTATGTGATACACGAAGCTTCTCTGCAATCTCACGTGTTGTACTGTGACGATCCGAATCGATTATTGCTTTGATTTGGTCGTCATCAACTTCAACTGGACGACCAGAGCGTTTTTCATCTTTGAGTAAAAAATCACCAGAACGAAATTTGGCAAACAAATTTTGACACTGCCTTTCTTTTAAAGCTTCGTCACCATAAACAGCACATAAATTTTTGTGAGCTTGCGATGCGTTTTTTCCTTTCCGGAATTAAAAAAGCAAAATATGACGAAAATGTTCGTTTTGATTTTCCATTTTTCAACAGACGCCAAAAAAAACTGCACAACCGATCAAAAAAAATTTTTTTACTGATTGACAGTTGAAGTACCAACTATCAAATAACAAAATGTGTTTGACATTTCGATTACGTCAGCAAACCTAAAAATTCAACTAAAACCATCTATGAGCGAAATCCGCAATTACTTAGTTGCCAACCCAATAGTTCTATTGCCTCTATATATATTATTAAGACAGTATCGTAACAAATACATTAAATGATATAATTTGACAGAAGACGGTATTCAGTTAGGTCATGCATCATATAAAAATTGTCAAATCTTTGAAAATCTATGTTTAAGGTTTATGGAAAAGTCACTAGGTATAATTATCTTGGTATTAAATAATGTATTTACCATTTTTCGTTTTTACTGTGTGTTAATATAAGTTTTCGGAATCATGATATTATGGCAACTAAAATAAATTTAATGTCTTTTGCAATTTGAAAGGAGAGATAAAATCTAACGGTAACATTGGCAATCACATAAAAATTTTCTTACTGAGGAAAGCAAAAGCTTTTAAAAGCATTAAAAAATCTCGAACTTTTATTTTTTTATTTTAAAATTAAACAACAAAAGAAAATATTTTCGATTCTTTAAAACTTGGAGTTTTTTTTTTTTATTTTATGCATTTTCATAGCTTCAGCCAGCCATAGTAAAACGCCAAAGTGAAGCGCACCTCACGACTAATGATTGCCTTTAAAAATAAACCACAAAAAATTGCTTTCACTTAATTGCGTGAACGCACTTAAACACGTTATGAATGGTTAATGTTAAATGCTTTAAATGAGCTGTTTACTGTTTCGAATAAAGAATATGAGATAGAGTAGTTAAAATAACAAATAAAATTTTTAAAAAATATAAGCAAAATGAAAGAAATTTAAAACATATGTTTTATTTCTTGAAGGCATCTATTAAAATTTTTATTACTAAAGCTTTTTAATAGAAAAATAGTTTCAATAAAATTGTCTCAAAAACTCAATAAAAAGAAAATTGTCTGTCATTACTTTTGTTTTTATATAAAGAGATTTAATAAAATAAGAAACAATATGGAATTTAAATTCATAACAGGCAAAAGTTGCAAAACGATTAGTGTGAGGGCGATGGTAACCCATAAGTACTTAATTTATTACAACCCTGAATTGATTGATGTAAAACTTTCTTGTAACTTTTCAACAAGACGCCTTAAGCGCACAACTATAGGCCTTACCAAAATAGACGAAACGAGACGATTGCAACTTGTCGAACGTCTGACGAGTTGAGACGCTAGCAGTTCGGTTCAAGGTTCATTAATATAGGTTAAGTCATGATACAATAATTTACAAGGTAGCCTTGACATCTACCTTTTTTCTCACGAGCGGCGATCGGGAGTTGTCAAGTCAATACAAAGTTGAACTTTTCATCGGTTTTGCTGCTTCTTCGTTTTCTCTTTTTCAATGTGTTTTTGACAACTCCAAATCGCCAACAGAACTGCCATGGGTTAAGTCACTTGAGAGAAAAGCACTCTTTTTTCGCCTTTGCTCGAACTGTCAAAGTAGCTGTTAGCTAAAAATTGTACAGATTCAAATTTTTTTTTCTTGATTTCCTTTCATCCATTCGGACGGTTCCACCGAGCATCTCTCAAGTGACTTAACCTATATTAATCAACCTTGGTTCGGTTCTTACGGAACAAAACGTATGGACCATGGCAAAATCATAAGGTAGGCTCAAGTTGGAGTAAAAAGGAAGCTGTATGTCAAAATCGGCTGGTCGAATTTTAGTTTTCTTATTGTTGTTTTTGCCTTTATCATTTGGCGTTTAGCGTTCTCACAGATTTGTTGTTGCAAAATTTGTTGTTTGAGCAGCCGTTTAAATGTGAGCCTACCTTATCATTGTATCATGGTATGGACAAGTTGTTTCGTTCAGCTTCGTTAAATTACGTTTGTTCATTTTGGGCAACAACATTGTAGGTGTTCATACATCAGTCAAATGATTGAAGTATATCGCGATTTTTTACTCTCTTTAACTCTCTCTGAAAATATTGATTGACGCAGGCATTTGTTACTTTTCTGCTAGCTACTATTTTGTGAATTCATTCCATTTATTTATTTATTTGGGTGTTTCTTTTATTAAGTTGTTTTGTGTGCGTAATAATTTTACAAAATGGAAAACAATAGCGGAAATATAGTTGATCTTTTAGGATTGAAACTGATCACATTAGGAAATCAATACGCCGGAAATTATACCTATTTGAATGACCATCGCATGCAAGTCATAAAAAAACAAAAGAATTAATGAAATTATGGCAGGAACTAAAGAAACTACACCTCTTTTTCACTTCGAAAAACTACCTTTGTTTTCAGTTAAATACTTTTCTTGATATAATTGGCTACTAAAAAGCAGACAAGTAAAATAATGCAACCCTTTGACTGATTGATGCAGGTCTGGAGCTCAATCAAAATTTTGACTGACGAGAGAAGATTTTGGAGTTCACTTTCGCTCTGAGATAAAGTTAATTTTTTTTTTACATAGGAAAGCAACAACAAATTTTGATTGATTCAATCATTTGACTGACGTATGAACACCTCCATTGAATTGCATTAAAGCGAACATTTTCGTCTCTACTCGTTACGGAGCAACTCATCTATTTTGGCTGGGCCTTATTGAATTTTATTTGAAGCTAATTTGAAGACAGAATGTAAGTCTTATTATGTTATATTATTTATATAGTTTATAATTATAAATGTTTGTTAGAGAATTAAATGATTGCCGAGCGAGAATTTCAACTCGGTACCTTCAAGCAAATGTTTGATTCGTCTGTCGGCCGGATTAATCGAAACGCTACAGTCAGCGACTTATAACTTGCAGCAATTAGGATGCGATCAATAAGAGAAAAAAAACTCTTGAATCTTAATGAGAATAGTCTTAAAAGCTTGACAGTAAAAATATAATATTAATATTAGAACTACCGAAATTTTGAATAAGTCATTTATATTAAAACTAATCATAATTAATGGGGGGAGGGGAGCAGGTTTGAAAAAAAATCTATAAATAGATACTAGTAAAAAATTAAAAGCTATGGGAATGTTTCTAAGCAAAACCGTTTTCTTTAAAGATTATTCTTGAGGATGCCTTTTTTTTTTAATAACCATAAGAATAACCATAAGATGACTTTATGTAAAAATTGTCTCAATAAGCTTGATTATAAAAAAAATTAAAAATTAGTAAACTCTCGGAAGTAAATATGCGAATACCATTAAAGTTGGTATGAGTAAGAAAAACACGAAAATATTTAAAGAAAATACAGTATATTAACACAACAACAAAAAAAAATCAAACATGAAGTTGAACAACATTTTGGTGGCTTACTCTGTAGATTTTGGTTTTAACAACAAAAACAAGCACGCAAAGACTGACCAAAAAGCGAACATTTCTTTTTATTTCACTCTTCATGCCAAAGCCAGTCTACAACTACTTTTTTTATTTTGTTTTTACATTTCTTTAGTTTCTCATCGGGTTTCATTTTAGCCGTGTTTTTTTTTTCTACTCTTACATCTAATGCACCAGGCACAAAAATCGCAAAAAAAAAAATCATTGCAAACACATACAAGCGTAAAATTTCTTGTTTTCACTTTCATTTTCATTTATTTATAGCAAGCACGGAAAAAGATGCTTCTTTAAAATTACAACATAAATACGTATTAATTTAATTTTTGTGGCAACTCTGGCAACAGTTAATGCACTCAACTGTGCGCCCACACCACAATTGTATGATGGGGAATTTTTTCATGTTTATCGATTACTTGCTGAAATATCACGAGATGAGTTAAGCAGTGAAGAATCATTAAAAGGTCAAGAATTTAGGACTGAACTTGATTAACTTTTTAAAAGATTGATAACAATTTATTTTTTGCTTAAGTGATAACGATACAGATAACGAAAAAGATGCTGATGGCAAAAAATTTTTATTTTATTACTACTACAGTCATCTTTAGCCATTCATGCACAAAAAAAAAACACAGGTGCGTCGTTGGACACACGAGAGAGGCGAAGCTTTTTCACAGTTTCATAGATTTGGTAATTTAATTGTTTTTTTGAAGCGAAGCTTTTTACTCCTCGTTCTGTGATTTGCTTAGAGTGAAATCTGAAAAATTTTCGACAGATTTTTTCTTGGAATTTTGATGGTTTCTTTGTTGCTAGCGCTTATTACAACAAGAAAATTTAATACTTTAATATTAAATACTAAAAATATGTTATGGTTCCCGTGGGGATCGAACCCGTGCCCTTTTAAACGATAGCCCAGCATACTACCCACTACGCCACAAAGACCTGTGAGAAAGGGTTGTTAATTTAATCTTAGTTATAACAGAAGCTATGCTGCAGTAGATCGTCACCATCTATCAATAGAAAGAGGATTGTGTATTTGCTATGCTACAAAAATTTGCTTTTATTTGCCACAAGGTGTCTCCAGCATCGGTGTGTTTGTATTGTGAATGCGTTTGTGGTGTTGTTGGCATAGAGTATAAATTATTATGTAGAGATTGCATCAACTCTGCTAAATCTCTGGCATGTGTTAACAGAGGTTAACAGAGTGTTTTTCTTCATGTTTTTAAGTGAAATAACTCTGTTAACACTGTTAGCAGAGTTGATGCAATCTCTAGATAATAAATTACACTCTATGTTTTAAGCGTCAAAAAAATAGATGATATCAATAAATATGAAATTGGCAAGATATCTAAAATGTTTGTTAAATTTTGTTTTGTGTGCGTTCTTTAATATATATTTTTGAAGCGAAGTTTTTTAATCCTCGTTCTGTGATTTGCTTGGAGTGAAATCTGAAAAATTTTCGACAGATTTTTCGCTACGCAGTAAGCTGTTGAAGGAAAAAATTTGTTCAGTGCAGTCAAGTTCACAACCATGTGTGAAGAGTTAAAATGGAGAGTCGCTGGCATTATATGCCCGTATATGTAATTAGCGTGGAAATTTGACATTCAACAATAAAAAATAAGCAGTAAATATGTTTTCTGTATATATGTTATAAATTTTATGTTATTTTAAATTTTTGAATTTAAAAGTTAATTTATTAAAAAGAAAAAATTATTAAGCTTTCAAATCTATGTAACTGCGAAAGAGCTTCGCTTCTCTCGTGTGTCCAACGACTCACCTGTGTTTTTTTTTAAGCGAAGCTTTTTACTCCTCGTTCTGTGATTTGCTTGAGTGAAATTTAAAAAATTACACTTTTTCTCGACAGATTTTTTCTTAGAAACTAATAGTGGTATTCGCTCTTTTGTGTATTTATGAATACACTAGTGTACTTCTGTCAAAAAATTACACTAAATACACATGCAACAACAAATACCATAGCTTTGAAGTTACACTTTATGTGTTTCTTTACAACATCAAAAGATGATTGTAATGTAGTTGTATGTGTTAATTGTATCATTTTGACATTACTTGGCAGCATTCTTCCCACCATTTCTTGTCCTTTGTTCGCCATAATTTTTCGCGCTAGCTCGTCACATTATATCGTTTTCTAATTAGAACTGTTTAAAATCCATCTGTAATGGAATCTGTAATGGAAAATGTTAAAATAAGGAAAAAACGTTCAATTGCCACCAGTGTAGCCAATAGTAGATACACTGCTGTGGAAGAAGTCACTCACTCTTTCCCTTGTATTTATCGGTACAATTACAATCAGTACATCTAATACACGAAAGAGCGAATACCACTAATGGTTTCTATGTTGCTTGGATTTATTACAACCAGGACTGCCAACTGGGGGATTCCTCCATTAGGGTGAAATTTAGAACCGACGGGGGAAAAATTAATCAATTGAAAAATATTCTGTGTCAGATAGAATTCGAATATGTCGTTCAACGCTTGTTTAGTTACGCACTGCTTAAGGCTTTCGCACCCTCTACGCAACCTCGCTTAAATTGTTATTCATAAACATTTTTTATTCATTGCATAGCTTTGTAAGGTTTGTGTCTATATAATCGAAAATCTTTTACAAAATCAAAAAATTCTTGTACACTTGCCAATCTGTTACGGAAAAAAGTACTACAATGGTCGCATATGGAGCATGTCAATGATATTATTAGCACAAACATCAACCTTAATGGAAAAGACGACAAAAAATGTTAGGTTAGTTTACGCAGCCTTTAAACGCAAATTTCGACGTTTAAGTTACGCAGATCTTAAACAAGCCAGAAAAACCTGTATAAATAACAATGTGTTGTTTAAAGCTGGTTTAAAGTTACCTAGTCTCTAAAATGTGATTATGAATAAGGCTGTTAATATTTTAAGATGCGCTATATTCATTTTTAAATTGAGTTGTTTGTTCAAATAAAGCTACGGTTTTGTAGTTATCATGAACAAATTTTTAAGCAATGTTAGATATTAAAAGCATAAGAAATCAAGACTCAAAAATCAATAGTACCTTTGGCCACTCTTTTATCTCAAGTAATAACCAATGAAGAACTTATTGCTATTGACAACGAATATCGCTCCTTAAGAGCAAACGAATTTAAAAATGGAAATACAAATGATTTTTAGTCTTACATGGCTAGCTTAAAAAATGAAGCTAAGGAACCAATGCTTTCAATTTTTACTAAGCTGGTTCAACACATTTTCACTTTGCTGCATTCTACTATATCTTTTAATAGAACTGCACTAAAAAAAGTTTATCTATAGAAGTCATAAAAGCTATACTTCATACAAAAAAATGTATTAAAGATATAAATTTTATAGTAACCGATGAACATTTAAATAAGTTTAATCAGGTTATGTATGATGACAAGGAGTGAAACCAAGAAGTTAATCTGTTTTTTTTTTTAATTTAATTTATTTAAAAACATATACAAAGATCTCCAGAAAGCAGTATATTTAAAAAAATTCGAATTTTTTTAAAAATCTAAACTTTTTAGCTTATAGTATTTATGAAAAAGCCAACAATATTAATTATACATATATATATATGTATATTAAAAATTTATTGAAATGTTAAAAAAAAATTAAAAATTATTGTAGAAATAAAATGTTTAAAGACTTATTCTAGTCGTTTTTATAATCTATTTTGTTTTGGTTTTTGGTTATTTTTGAAGTTATTTACTAAATAAAGACTGTTTTGAATAACGTACATTTTGTGAGGGAATCGTTTGTCAAATGGGGAATTTGATAGTCAGAATTGGGGAATTTGGTTGAAACGAGTTAGCAGCCCTGATTACAACAAGAAAATTTAATAACAAATGTAAAACACATTTCTTCGCCCGCGGTGGGGATTGAACTCGTTACCCACCGATCAAGAGTTCTATACACTACCTCCATCGATTCAAGCACCTATGTAAGGCAGAGTCATTGATTCAATATTAACTACAACTGGAGCTATGTTGCAGCACATCTTTGCTGCTAAACTACATTTGGATAGTTGTTAAACTACTTGCTACAAGATGCCATCATCAGTATTGCTACTTTACCACAATTGTGATTAACTACCACTTTTTTACTTTTTTGGTTTCTATCACTTTTACCACCTACCAAAATCTACCATTTTTTTATTTCAGACTTAATTTAAAGATTTTTATATAAAAATTACTGCATAATAACATAAATATTGGAAATTTTACTACAATTAATATTTTTTTCCTTATATATTAAGAGTGGAGCAGTACTGTTTTAAAAATATTATGTGAAAATTATTTTCAATAAGACTAATAAAGCGTGAACAAATTAAAAATTACATAATTCTTATGATTTTTTTGTTATGTCTTGCTATAGGACTTGAGTCGAATTTTTTCGTAAGAAGAAAAAATTGACCTCCATTTTCCGAAATCTACCACTCATTTAAGTCTCAATCCGAAACTATTTAAAATTTTCAATTGACAACACTAGTCATCATTCTCCATATTTTAATGCATTATTGGCCGCATTCAGCAAAGTCAACTGTTGTGAACTATTATGGTAGCAATACCTTAGAGAGCCATGTTTTTCTCTGAATGTGTTGTTACTCTAAACGTCAGAAAAGATGTCAAAGTTTAGAGTTTAGAGCAGAGATGGGCACACAACCATGATACAATAATAAGGTAGAGCCGCTTGGCTGAGTGCCCTGACGCGTCAACGAAGAGTGGATAATGCAAAGGTAGTTATACATATGTCAAAACGAGGAATTTCGTAGAAATTGCAAATGAAGAAAATATTTTATGTTTCCAAGTTGCAACCAGTGCGGTCGAGGGGTTAAATTTGTGATAATTTGAGTGGAAAAATTATAAAAAAAGTGTAATAAAAACTATAAAATGATAGAAGAAGTCTCAAAATTGAAAAAAAAAACCTGTAACAGTTTTAACCTAAAAACAACTGCGAAGCGTGAGCATAAAGAAATTCGCGATGAACAGCTGATTTTAACATCTATCTCCCATTATTTTGCTTTCAACGCCATTCCTCTCCGAGTCGGCCTTACCATATAATTTTACCATGCACACAACGACGTTATGTCAATGTATATGTGACGCACTCAGCTTGCTACACTGAAAGCTGCGGTTGTGCAGAAAAGGCAAAAAACAAATAAAAATTAAAATTTCAGTAGACATGTATTATTTATCTTTACACAATCAGAGAAACTTTGCTTCAATTTGATAAATACTGCCTACGATCTTCATTCTTAATTTTTTCAAATTTAAAATAAAATATTTTAAAATGCCTTTTTGCGTTGTCTTTTCGATTACCAGCAATTTTTTGTCACACAGCGGTCATTTAAATTAATTTTTTTCTTGTCGAATGTGAAAAAAACACATTCTATTTGAAATTTTCATCTTTAAAATTCCATGTCAATATTATTCTTGTTTTATCAGTGTACCTAAAGCAGACAAGAGCATACAAAATTACATAAAATAGCGAAACAGACGAACGCGTCATTGCCTGCTTGAAGTTTCGTATCATACTGATCTCTGCTAATCGACGCTGACTGCTGTATGCGTATACAGAAAATGCATGCTTTCGCATTGATCAGTCGTGTTGTTATTTAAGGCGTTCTTGAGAAAAAAAAAAAAACAAAACTTGTAACTACATTTTTTGAGATATACCAGTTAAGGGTTAAAGCACTCAATAGTTGTCTTAATGTAGCATAGAATTTTTTGCTCGATTAAATGGCGTCCGCTAGATCAGTTTTACTGAGCGCCCCCAAAATTGTACCATTCAGCGAATTTTAACACAACTGTTGCCAAGTGTTGACTCCGCTGAATGCAGCCATTGTGCTGCATCTGTTAACATAACATATGTTAACATCAGTTAACATAGCTGCACTTATGTTTAATAATAAATCAAAAAATTCACCGGAAATATTTTGATCGATATAAAGAGTGTTGAACTATGAAACGGTCGGCAAAGAAATTTATTTTTGTTTTTTTTTTTTGTTGATGTGAATTCATTTGTGTTGTTGTTGGTACATGCTTTTGTTTTGTTTTTGTATAGTGCGAAGCAAAAATTAACAATTACCCACTAGTGCGTTCAAATAAATATAAATATAACATGTAATAAAATAAATAAAACAATAATGGATGTAATACAATTTACTGGTGTGAATATTAATGCATGTTTTTTAATTTATTTTATGTTATTTAAAATTTTTGAATTTAAAAGTTATTTTATTACATAAAAAAACATTAAATTAACGTATCTATGAAAATCTATCTATGTGTAAAAGCTGCGCTTCTCTCGTGACTCCAACGACACGCACCTGTGTTTTTTTTTAAATGAAGACTTTTATTAAGAACTAGCAAGACCCGCGGCTTCACCACGGACGTTTCAACAACCAAACTTTTTTTTTTGTGGGCGGTGAAAGGGGGAGTGGCAAACATTTTTTTCCGTAAACCATCTCATGCTCGAAAACAATCTACTGCCAACATTTCAGCGACATCGGCCCAGAAGTTTTGGAGTCTTTCTGATTTCTTAAAAGTGGGCGTAATTATAGTGCCACCACGCCCATTTTTAGTTCAATTGCCGACGGTGAGCATACAAACTTAATTACCAAATTTCAGTCTTAAACGAAAAATATAACATTTTCATTGATTTGTGGGCGGTAAAAGGGGGCGTGGAAACCCAGTTTTGGTACAATTGTCGAAAGTAACCATACAAACTAAATTGCAAAATTTTAATCTCAAACAATAGAATCAGTCCAATAGAAACAGCCCACAGAAATGTGGGCGGTTAAATGGGGCGTGGTTAAAACTTAGTATGCAAAAACCTAATCTAGGACGTAAGTGATACACATTTTAAGTTTGAGCGGAATCCGTTCAGCCGTTTAGATTTGTATAAAAGTCAAACAAACAGAAAATGATTTTTATTAATATAGATTTCATAACATACAAGTCTCAAAAGACTCTTATGACTGACTTTTTTAAATAAAAGTCTTCAAAGCCTTTTATGAAGTATTTTTGAGAAAAAAAGCTTTTATAAACTCTTATGTCTGACTTTTATTTATAAAATTTAAAAATAACTCTTATTAATAAGAGCTAAAATTGAAAAATCACTTTTAATTTTGAGAATAAATAATAATTTTTTTATAATAAAATTTTCTTAAGATCCTTAGTTTTAAGACTTTTTGAGAAAAAGTCATAACACACACAAGCTCTGATTTTAAGCAATATTCCAGCGGTAATGAAATTTATATTTTTGTGTACTGTTGTTTTTCGAAAAAAGTTGGTCACTTTAGTGAGGTGAATATAAATTTAATTCAAAAAAACTCGATGAATGAAATCGATAACTTCCTTCTCATTTCTAGTATGCATTTTTTTATAATTTTAAGAACTGTTTTAAAGCTCCGTTTGATGTTAACGCTTATTATGGTGTAGGAACGAAAATTTTTGGTTATATAATTCTACACTCGAAATTTTGGTGTAGTCAAAATTTTTGTGTGGAGAAAAAGTACTAGCTGTTCTGGTTGACAGATTCATATTTTAATTGCTGCAATTTTATATCCTATAAAAGGCAAGACTACACAATAATAAACTAAATAAATTTGTTTAATAACAAATTAAACACCAACACATACTTACTGCTTATTTTTTTATTGTTGAATGTCAAATTTCCGCGCCAATTAAATGTGCGGGCATATAATTGCTAGCGAAATTTTGACATTGCGGGCATATAATTGCTAGCGAAAATTCTCCACACATGGTTGTGAACTTGGCTACACTGAACAAATTTTTTCCTTCAACAGCGTACTACCTAGCGAAAAAAATTCCGCTGCCTGTTCGCTGTCAAAAAACTCAATGCACTTTTTATGGGAATTTTGCTATCGTTATCCTTAATTTAAAAAGAAAGGAAATAAAGGTCAAATTTTTGGGGAATATTAGTTATATTAAATGTCTACCGAAACTAAAGTTTAGACCGAAAAAAGCGCGGCCTTTTTTATATTATTTGGCCCAAACCTTAACCGAAACTGAGTATTTATATGAAAATTAAAATTATTTTTTATATTTTTTTTATATTAAAAAGATCTCTGAAAACGTAATATTTCATGCATATAAATACTAAAATAAGTTCGAGTGTGTAAATCGGAGTGTTATCGGAGATAATGATGCCATCATAATTTTCAAAGGAGATCTTTTAAATGGTACGAAATACCATTGATCCATACAAGTTTTGAACTCTGTTTACCAGTCAATAATTGTTGTAACCGTCATTTTTGCTGCATATAGTATAAAATATTACTACAATTTGAGTTGACATTTAGAAATTAAAAAATATTGAATAATGTTAAATAGCTCTATTTTGTATGTCTTACAGTCTTTCCAGATTGGGCGATAAAGCGCCGATTGGGCTATCTTTTTATTTCATTTTGCACTTTTATTTTGCAAAAAGCGCCGCGCGCTATTTTGGGCTACATTTTGAAAAAAATTTTTAAAATTTTTCCCTCATTCTATAATGGGGGAACATGTAAAAAAATTATTTGGAACACCTCATTCTTTAGCATATGTGTGAACACGCTCACGATTATAAATATGTCTCCGAATTTGATCGACATGGTTTTAAGCCTATCAAAATGTACAATTTTTACTTGTATTTTTTTTATAACTATATAATTTCACTTTTCTTGATAAAATCTTTATTTTTTGTTATATTCTTACAATATTTTTTTGTTGAAACAAATGTTTATTAACTAAATTATTTTCTCTTATTTTATTTAAGTTTTGATGGTGTATTCGCCAATAATTACAAGTATCAACTAAAAAAAAAACATAAAATTTGATTTAATTGTTAATTTATGGGAAAAATTTCATACGAAATATGAAGGTTTTTCGGATTTGCGCTTTTTTGGACTACAAAAAATTATATTGGGCGATTTTGGGCTCTAAAAATTTGTGAGTTCGCGCTATTTCTAAAAATAATCTGGCAATACTGATGTCTCACAGAAAATTAGTAATTGCATGAGATTTTTGCAAGGACCGAAACTGCCCGAAACCGATTTTTTGGCTGGAATGGATATATTTAATGTATTTCTTTTAATAAGTATTTTTTTCATCATTTTGCTAACAAGCTGTTTTTCTTATCATTAATAAACTTATCACTGATAACTCATATCTCTGAAAAGTAGATAAACCAGCATATTCTAAAAAACAATAAGTCAGCTAATAAACTCTAATAAGAGTATTAAAATAAAATATTTTTTTTATTTAAGATATTTTTTTGTTTTATATTACTTACATAGTAAAAATTGTTTGAGAAAGCATTATAAAAAGAAATATTATTCTTGTTAAGCTTACCATGAAATTAAAATAGTTCTTTCCAACCATGACAGCTGCAGTGGGCGCAGCTTGGTGCAGCCCGTTAAGTCCATGAAAGCTAGCCGCTGCTTTAGTCCTGCTGCTGCCAATGCTATGATTCAAAAATAATTGACACAAAAATTTCTCAGTTTGATTGCGACGCGCACCTAACGCGATGCACAGTCCTCGTTTACCGGAAGTGCTCAAGCAAGCCATTTTTTTAGCGCGTTAAGTTTTGAAATTTAATTTTTTAACTAGATTTGTTTGTATACAAAAATTGCTTTTCTATTATTTTATCGTTTTTCTTTTAAGTATTTCGCACTTGAATTTTTTTTTTCTTTAGTTTGGTTTTATTTGCTTAAGGAACACAAAACTTTCGGCTGCATTTAATTTTTTTTAATTTTTATGCATATTTTTTTTTTTTTAAATAAATCTATTTTTTATCTCATGCAATAACAACAACTTTACGCAAGGACTTCACAATGCTTTTAAGCACATTCAAATCAAAGCAAAAAAAAAGGAAAAATTTTAAGTTTCAGCGAACGAAATGAACGCAATTAAAGACGGAACACGTTAACTTGCGTCTAGCTCCAGCAACTCCAACAAAGTGCTTCTGCAGCCAACACACGACATTTGTCAGACCTCCAGCAGAAATACTTCAACATGAAACGGGCCGAAAGCAGATTTAAACTTGGCTCAAAGCAAACTCGTCGTTGGCAGCACATTGGCACACATGAACACACACATCGACGCAAGTTCAGGCCTGATACTGTGTGGTGAGTTGATGGTGAGCAGCTCAATCCACGATTTTCACTTTGGCTACTTCAAGACTAATTCAAACCTTTTATTTGGGTTTAAACGCAGCTTTGAGCAACGTTTAACCACGTCGTTGTGGTCAATAATTTTATATTGACTATAGAGATTAACCGCTTATATTGTAATTTGCATTAAACGTTTACTAAAGAGCAGCTTTAAAGCGTGCTATTGGCTGTTGATTCCAAACTCTTTTAAAGGTCAGCATATGTAATGAGTCTTACTTGCGCTGACGGCTCATTTCTCCGTTATCCTTAAATTGTCCACAGTATGACTGATCTTTGAATAATTATTTCTTCGCCGCTTTTCTGCTGACTCTGCCTTTAATGATTTCTTTTTTTATAATTCCGTTTTTTCACAATAGTTATTAGTTTGTTGCCCAACATAAAAAGGTTTAAAGTTTATTTTTGACGTAATACTTTTATTTCACTACAAAAGTGAGCAGAAAGAAAATAATACAAAAGGTGTGAGAACTTTCGGAGAAACAGCTGTTCATAAATGACAGAGAGCGGTGAAGTGTCAAATGCTCAAAATTGTAAACAAATCAATCCTAGACAAGAACCCCGTCTCAGCACTACCAGCTTGAGTGACATTTAATTGCAATGAGCTGTGCTGCCACCTAAATCAAAATTAATAAACAATAAGATTTTTACTTGATCATAGGAAATTATATAATTTTGAAAATTTTAATCAAATATAATTCATATCTTGAGCATATCTCCTTAACATAGCTATTTTTTAAGATTGAATTGTTTTGTTTGACTGTGTGCCGATAGGAAACTTTCCAAGCGGATGATGAAATTTTGACAGTCGAGATGAGGACATTTGGCATTTCCGACAAGAATATGATTGCTAAAAACTCTACTAGCCTTTTTCAGGGGCTGTAACAACCAGTTCTTGTTCTTTTAATAGCTTTGACAACATATTCAGAACGAATATTCCGACTCACTGTATTATTCTGTTGCCTTTTCTGCTTCTAATAAATATGAAGCTTTATTTGGATAAAGTTAAAGGATTGTAAACTGAAATCCTATAGTAAGAAAGTCCGATAGATACATGTATACATTTATTTTATAGGTTTAAAGAGTTTTTATAAGTCAAATTAGTGTATATTGAGGGGCAGATGTATAATTACACCCAAGAAACCTTAATTTTTAATAAACCAAAGCAGTGTTATAAACATTTGGGTATGCAGTCTTTTTATCAGTTTTTTTATCAGTATTCTGTTGCATAAATAAGTGTAAATATGCCAGAAACAGAAAAAATTTGGTAAAAAAAAGGTTTAGTACAACCCAAAAATAGTTTGTTGCTCGTGCTTTTGCAGTTTCTTAGCAAAAAAGTGCTGTTATGTTTGCTAATTTTTTGCACTCATACATTTCTATTCAGTATTTGTCGTGATTTGATCGATGTCAGAGGGCAAAGGAAAACAATTTGAGTCTAGTGTGAAAGAGTTGATAAAACAACATTATAAAGAAGGCAAATCCTACCGATATATAGGAAAAGTTTTGAATTTGTCATCTGCATGTGTGCAAACTATTACAGGAAAATATAAAACCCAAAAGCAGTAGAAAATAGCCCCTGAACTGGGTGACCAAAAACCCTTCTCGACGTTATATTAAACCTTTTAAAAATGAAGTGGACAAAAATCCAAAAATAAGTGAACCAAAGTAAGCTGGTTGTATTGTTGCAATATCAAGTATAGAAGTTGAAAACCTATCGAAGCAGAGTTGTCTTATTTAAAAAAAGATGAAGCTATCTATCGTATGGATTTTGGAAACAAGTACAAGGATATGGAAGAGGACTTTAAGAACTTAGAGTTTTGTACACTTTGACCTGAAATCGCAGAATTTTTACATGATCAGTAATTGCTTACAATAACTGAAATTCTAATTTTTAAATTTGAATTTAAATGTTATTCGGTGGATAAGTACAGTTGTGTTAACTATTGTGTTTTTGTTCTTAAAGTCAACTACCAAATCGTTAAAATTTTTAATGTGTACAGCAAATATAACTGCATTTATATTTATATATTATATATTAAATGCAATTTATTCCTAAAATTTCAGCCTTAAAAATGCAATTTGAAGAGAAATCAAAAAATGTATTAAATTTTTGTTAACTTGTATAAGCTCCTCTGTAGAATCTGCTAAGTTTTGCCTATTAAATTTCTTTTCTTTATGTATTCCCTTAAAAACACTTAATTGTGAAAAAGTGTTGTTTTTTTTCGCACATGTTATATTTTTTCATTAAATTTTTTTATAACTGTTAGACTTGTAGAAATGGTCATATTTGATGTATATATCAATCAATTCCATCGGCCTTTGCCAGAATAATGCAGCATCAGACTTTTTATTCATGAGAAATTTTTTAATATATTTATTTATTTATTTATATTAACTTTAATATAAATATAAGTCACCGTGGACTTTTGTGTGCGATTTTTTTTAATATAGACATGAAAACTAGAGATTTTTTTGTGATAATTAAGTTAAGAAACTATGAGTTGCTTGCAATTCAGTGCTGATTTTTTTAAACCTTTATGGTTTTAATTGAAAAAATTTGAAATTTTCCTACTTTTAACGTCTAGATCTCTGGAAAAGATGGCAATTTATTTTTACTGGTAAGTATCTTTTTCTAAAGCAGAGCGGAAAAAAATCAGATTTTCAGAGGTGGTAGGAAAAATAAAATACTTTTCGATAAATAGAATTATACTAATTTTGTAAGTTATTTACCACTTATAACGTATGGACCAAAATTTTGCTGTCTTATGAGACTGGCATGTTCTTCAATCTCAAAACAAGAAATGGATAAAAGAGATAGCAATGAGTTCTGTGCAATATAGACTAACAAATTGAAAAACACTAAAATAATAATAAAAATTAAAATTTTAAGGAGGGGCTTGGCACTTCATTTTTTAAGGGATGAAATTGAATAATTTTAAAAATATCCTAAATACAATATTTTTTATATAACCGTATCGTCATGCTTCAAATACAAAAATTATCAAAAAATAGGCTTTTTGTATGTAGCCAAAATGATTTTATTTTGAAATTAATAGATTAATAGAAAAAAAGAGATGTTGGCAGAAAAATAAAAACTCAACAGGTGTTGCACTATTGACATTTAAAATAAATGTGTTTATTCAAAAGTTTCAAATATTTTATCAAATGTGGAGTGTTCATTTTATGAAAGTTTTATCTCGTTCTTTCTTGCACAGTATCAAGGTATACAAAGATTTTTTATTATTTCCAAAATGCAAAATGCTGGAAAAGTAAAAAACTGTATAAGAAATTTGTTTTTTTCAACGCTTGTAATTAACAAAACATGTTGGAACAAATATATAGGCAAATTTATAGTGAAAATTTGTGTTGCTGTTTTATAATCAGCTTAAAAATTTATAAGCTGATGATAGCAAAACTCCGGTGTTTATAGTCTTTAGTGAATTTATAGAAAGTCTTTTAAGAAAAGTTATTAATGCGTATCATCAAAATAATTTATTTTATTTTCTTTAATTACAGTTGCAAGTTCATTCAATTCGAGACAATTAGAAGAGCGCTTTGGTAGTTCATTATTAGTTCGCAATAAATTAAGGAATACATATAATAAATTTCTACAATTTGGCACAAGTGAAAAAATGCAGTTGGCAATGCTGGCTTGAATAACACATAATCAGCTGTGAACTGTCAAAATTTCACTATTGTACTCTGCTTCGTAATTAGCGTGAACTTAAAACTAAAAGTAAATTTCTGTAAAAATGTCGAAAAACTTAATTTTCTGCATTTCAAGTTTCTTAAACCGATTTCAAAATGCTTTACCACAACTCTTCCGCTCGGGAGGCTATCCCCCAGGTGAGTAGTTTTGACTAAAATGAAACAGTGACATAATATTTGCTGTTCAGAAGCTTTCGCTCTCGTTGGCATGCCGAGTGTATATGATGGCGCTGCAAATCCCCCTTCGAATAGATTTAACTTAAAGGAGCTCATTGGAGATGGTATTCTTTGGGCCGTACCAAAGCATCGGCGCTCTGTTGAGAAAAGATTAAAGCGTAAATTTGGCCACCCCGATTACGTGTGGAAACCGCTGAAGGTGAAAACTAATCTGCGTGTATGCAACCAGTGTGGATACGATCATGAAGTAGGAATATTGTGTCGTAAGTTGCTTGAGACTTAAAACAAATATTTTAGCTAACAATGTATTCGTTCACTACAGCTCATTGCTATAATAAAGTGCGCACGGAAACTCAACAAATGCAAGAAAAGATACAGGAAGAGTTAGGCCTCCAGCCGGTAGAAAAGGATGTTATTGTTCTTTATGAAGGTGAAAAGAATGAACAAACCAAAGAGATGGCGAATGGCAAGCGCATTGTAGAAATGCCAAAACCGCGTCCCATGTGGTTCACCAAGAATCTTTTGCAAAAAACCACACAGCAGCCAGCCGATACAAAAGAGGTGAAGCCCACAAATTTGGCTTAAATATATCAAAATATATTTAAAAAATAAAATTTTAATTAAACAACTAAACTAAACAACTTTATTCATGTGAAAATAACAATTCTTCGTCGTTAAGGTTTTTCAGGAATCCATTTTTGAATTCCGCAGCGGACATGACCTTTTTGCCTTCAATGCGTAGTTTATGAACTTCGATGAATGACTGATTTGCACAACAAACTTTTAGACACTTCCTATGACTACTGTACAAAAAACTTCCAGCTTGAACTGGACCGTTTGTCGTTGGTTTATCATCGGCCTTGCTCAGCTCAACAATTTGCAGAGATTTGCCTCGAAACTTCGTACTTAAATGCTTAAAACTGTATAAAGCACGATAACGATTAAAAATTTCAGTCGAACTCATACTGCTCCAATGCAGTTTGGTGATGGCAGGTGTGATTTTTGGCGCTGAAAAAATGAACATTGGACTTGAATCTTTAGTTTTATACAGAGTTGTTTACCTAAAGTCGCAGCTGAATTATTTTGCTTAACACTATTTTGAAAACTTGCTGGATACTCGCTGATGACCTTGCTAAGCAGTTTAGCACCATCGCTAGCTAGACGGGCATGCAGTTCAGGCATTAATATATCTGCTGCAATTGGAATTTTTTGCTGTGCCAAAATCTTTAAATAAATAATGTTTGTATCTCGAGTGCAGCTTGCAATATTAAATCATATTAAACACAAATTGGTCTTACATCGCCAATATCAAATTTTCTGGGTTCGATTCTCATTATGGAGACCCCCGTTTCTTTGTCGCCATGCATTATTGCATACATAATTGGCGCTGCTCCTCTCCAGAGTGGCAGCAAGCTAGCATGAACATTTATCATGCCGCTGAAATAGTTAACTCTTTAGATTACATGAATGTTTTACATATTTTCCAGATTTACGTACAGCCGAAATGAATTGATTATGTGTTCTGGTATTAAGTGGCCAAATGAAACAACAACACCCAAATCATAGTTGCGACAAATATCTGGTAATACAGGCCAGCGGTATAACGGTATCATTTGCTGTTCAGCATATATTCGCACAGGGTTGGATGGATTTTTAAACGATGTCACCACACCTAGATCTGAAGTTTCTCTATAAAAACGTAGAAATATTATTATTATTTAAAATTGTCTTCATACATTTTCCTATGGAGCTCCCGCAGGCTTGGCAGTGAAAAATCGTCTGTTCCGAAGAAAATAATTTTTAGTTTGTTCGCAACGCGATCTTCATTTGTTGTGAATGTTCTTTGTTGTTTAAGAAAAGCTTCTTGTAATAAACCAAATTTTCTTTTATATTTATAAAAGCATGAGACAACTCCTTTTTGTATTAACATAATAACAGAACTTTTCCGAAAAACTGCAATTTTTGCTATACTGTCAGCTGTTTTTGACAACCCCAATTTGAGGTTATGTTTGCAGATGTGTTTAGCAGCCTTGATGAAAGCAATGGCGCATGCCACACAGTCAACACAGACCAAATTTGTTGATGTTTCACAAGTAAGAGAAAATATTGGAATTTAAAAGTTACTTTTTCATTCAAACACTTCCAGGCAGCCGGCAAATTATGTTCACTGTCCAAGACTTTAAACAGTTTCAACACAACAGGCAGAAAACAGGTTTTGAAAAAAAAAGCAGAAAAAATGTTGCCTTCAGCTTTATAAAGCAGATCATACATAGAACAACATGCATAAGATGCCATATATGACTGCTTAAATTGATAATTGTCCGAAAAGGTGAAATTATTCACAATTAATATTTATTTCAATAATTGTTTAAAAATTCCATGAATTTCATGCAAATATTCCATAAATTTTATGCAAGCATGAAGTATTGGTAAGTGGAATATTATAACGGTTTTCTCTTCTCTTGGATTTCTCAAAAAAATAGAATTTTTGATGTGGTTTGGTTCTTAGACCATTTTTGGTTATTCTCATAATTTTCCGATTGGAGCACATAGATGATCCAATACCTTTCTATAGTGGAATCACGGGGATAAGACTTTTGTTTTTCCCATTTTCATTGAGCCAAAGTTTTTAAAAAATAATTATTAATTATTATTTCAAATTAAAAATTTTTTTTTAATTACTTCAGCTTTGATCCAATACATGAAAATATAAAATATTTTAACCCACTAATACAAAATATACAAGAAATGTTCGATTTTGGGACAAAACTTAATTTTTTTTTTTGGTGACTGCATAGATCAGCTGCAGATCTTCGAATTGCACAACAGTAAGAGATCCACAAAATAAATATTATCAATTGAATTTGCCAAAATCCATAAACATTCCATTCAAGTCGATCGCATTTATCTCACGAATGTCTTACCTGCATTAAATTTTTGCAGTTTAGGTTCTATTCATTTTCTAAAAAATGTTTGCAATATTTCATTGTTTGGGAGACTTTTTTGCAACAAAAGCTTGTAGGCTTTTTTCTCAACAGCTGTTTTTGGCGTGTTCTTTTCTTGGCAAAAATGTTCAACTTTAACCTGAACTCAATCTAGTAAGGATGGAGCTTCAGCAGGGTACCGAAGCTAAAATACCCCCCCGTGGCCATATTGAAATATATTCGAAGTCTTTAGCCACGATGACATTCACTTTTATATATTAACGAAAGTTTTCCTATTTTGATAACGTCACTTTGTATTGGAGGTAGGCATGATTTTGATTCGATTTTGCCGTATATCATAGAGATGGTTCATATTATATATCAAAGCTAATGGCAAAATTTCATGACCTTTCTTTAAATTTTGTGGATTTTTAAGAGATTTCACCTTTATAATAAAGCCACTTTGTATGGAAAGTGGGCGTGGTTTTCATCCGATTTTGTCAAACATCATAGTGGTAGTCTATGTTATATATCAAAGCCTATATGCAAAATTTCAAGACATTTCTTTAATTTAAGCTGATTTGAAAGACATTTTACGGTTAATATAAAGACACTTTGTATGGGAGGTAGGCGTGGTTTTCATCCGGTTTGGCACATTTTCGAACTTGATCTTCCTTTATCTTCCTTTAAACTTATATTTTGAATTTCATCGCGATAGCTTTAAAATTGCGGCTGTAATCGTATCGACAGACGGACAGACAGACGGACACACGGAAATCGACTCGGGAGATGATGCTGATCAAAAATATATATAATTTTCTATACCTGCCACGCCTGCTTCTTGGCGTTAGAAAAGGAATGACAAAGTTAATATCCTAGTATAAATTTGTCAACGTATTTTGCAAACATTTCTGAGTCAATTTTTATGTGTTTCGTAAAAATGCTCAAACTTTAATGATATGTCAATGGTAAACCTTTCCTAAAAGGCCCTATAGGCGAGCAACTAATCGCAAAACTGGTTGATAAGCTGGTAGCTGGTTGGTGAAAACAAGTCGTGTGTAGATGAGTTGAGGTGTCAGTTTGAGGTGTTAAGTTTTTCAACCAGTTTATCAATCAGTTGACAAAAATTAAAAAATTTTGATATTTTGCGATTCACACCAACCAGTTCTTCAACTGGTGATGTGTTTGTAACCAAATCAACAACTAAACGTAAGATTCATAGTAAAAAAATTATTTGCATTAATTTTCAATATAATATTCACGATGTTTTCAAGAAGAAAAAGTTTTTGTACTGGAATTGAAAAATTGGTCCAAGTGTCTGTATGTAAAACCATCAACCAGTTTTTAAATCAGTTTTGCGATTAGTTGCTCGTCTATAAGGGACTTTACAGGTCGGTTTTGTGCACATTCAGTTGGCAAAAATAACTATTAAAATTCTGAAGCTAGAACTTTTTTGAGAAACGAACGAAAAAAATGCAAAATTCTTATAAAAGGCAGAAAAAATGCTAATGAATGACTGAATTCAAGATAAGAAATATCTATTAGTTGTCAAGTAGCGATACATAGCGTAGAGTTATATTTTCAATAGAACTCAACGTTGTTTTGCGTTAGTTACTACACCAATTACTGTTCACAAGTAACGCTCATTTCATAAACTTCTACGCAACTGTTGCCAGCCATACGTTGCGTTACGTTTGCATAACAAGTCCTTTATAAGCTGCATTTGTTATGTTTCGAAGAATAACAGTTGACAGAATAGGCACGTATATTCTTACGGCCTAAGCACAATGATTGCGGCTGCAACGACAAGCTGTCAAACTAGGAACGATTCTATATCGACGACAAAGCCGCAGCGGCAAGGGCGGAATTACACCAGTTTCACTCCATATGGAATACATGTAAAAAATTTTGACAGATGCGGCATGGCCGCAGCCGCAGTCAATGTGTCTAGGCTATACGAAATACATTTAAAAGTTTTGACAGCTGCCGCACGGCCGCAGCCGCAGTCAATGTGTCTAGGCTATAATTTCTATATAGCGTGAATAAAAATTTTTCGTTTGGCACATAGCCGTTAGTGCTAACTGTAATTCGTGCAAACTATACCCTTGCGCTATAAAATGTTTCAAACTTTTTCAAAGGTTGTCAAAAAATAATAAAAAGGAATCGGAAATAGTTTCACTCGCTTGTGTTTTGTTATGTTCTCAGTATCATTTTTATTGAATTTATGAGTTTTAAATGTTTTAATCCGCAAAACATAAACTTATATTCCAATCCATAAAATCTTTAAACATACAATAGCACAGTTGTTCCAGCTAAAGGGAATTACGAAATGGAAGCTTCAACTGCACCAGATCAAACCTTGGCGTCCCAGTTTGCATTACGTGTCGCACTACAAACAATGAAGGAGCGCTGCATTTCTTTACAAAAACGTCTGACAGCAGTCGAAGAGGAGAATCAGGAACTGCGTGATCGGTTTGAAAATGAACCACACGCCACCAAGTTGCCTAGCAGTGCTGGTAGCGTGGTGGAGAATTTTCAGCTGCGTAGTCAGGTCGTGGAACTTGACCGTCAAAAGATGCAATTAAGTGAGCACATCAACATGGTGTCTACAGAAAACCGCAAACTATGGTCACGCCTATCTCAGATTGCCAAAGAGCAGGATCCAGATTGTGGCACTGCCAGCACCGGATTACCTACTAACGCTGCCAAAGACAACAATTGCACACTCACTAACGATGCCACAACCATTAGTCCACGTGGAAGCAATGCCAATCAGAATCTTATACGTTCCAAAACATTCACACAGCACTCGCCTAATCCTAATCTACGTCATAAAATCATGCCACCTGAAAATGTGCGTGATGATATAAAAGACAAAAGTCTAGAAGAAATAACCTTAGATACGGATCAACACAACGAAAGTGGTGCTATTGAAGAGTACGCTGTGGAGTTGGCAACAGAAGCAGAGCTAGGATTTGCCTACTTAAATGTTGACGAATCGGCTAATGGTAGTGATACAGAACTCAATGCCGAAGCAAAGAAATGTATTGATGGGTTTGAGGATATGCGTCGTGAAGTTATGCAGCATCAGCAGGAATTAAGTGCAGCACTCGCAACGTTTGAAACCAAAATAGGTAGAAAAAAACTGTTTTATTATTGTTACAATTATGCAATATATCAATCACTTCATTTTAGCTCTGACTCATTGCATGGAATGCGAAAAGAAATCACAAAAACCTGAAATGGCAGATAAAAGCCTTGAGACTGATGATAGTCTAAGCGAATTGAAATTGTATAATGGCCAAATAACACCAAATCCAGATCTACTTAACACGCAAGTCTCAAAATTAAATTTGGATGAAGGCTCAGTAACACAGCCGCGTCTCAATATAGTACAACAAAAAATACAGGCTGATGAATATGACAAAACGTGCCCTATGTGCGGTAAAGTCTTTTCAAGTGCTGTACAGTTTATTGTGTTTCGTGAGCATGTCGAGACACATTTTATTGATGACTCCAGCGACATGGAGCCCAGCATGGAACGAAATTTTGAATTTATATCACATACGGTGGGTGATTTTTGACAAAGTAAAAAAATTTATTTCTCATCAGAACTTTAAAATTTGATGCTTTATTATCCTGACGTAGGCTATACTTATTATTGTTTGCTTAAGTTATATTGAGTTATATTATTGTTAAAAATATTGATGTAATGTAATTTTCAAAAGAGCTCTTCAGTTGTGTGTAACCAAAACATTTTATATAGGATTGAAATTTTATAATTTTTTAGGCGCTTTTATGCCGCTTAAAAAAAATAATTTATAATATATATTAACTTAAATTTTAAGAATTTATGAATTGATTTATACAATTTTAATTTTTTATTTTATTATTAATCATTTAAGCTCTAATCAAAACATACTATACCATATACATAAAAAATAAATGAAGAAACAAAAAAATGCCAGTTCTTAAGTCTGAGAAAGAAAATTGTTTGAAAGTTGTTTGTAAAAAACGTAAAGCGCAGTAAAGACAACTCCATAAATGATGCAAAGGCATATATCCGTATAATTTTGGATACAGATCCGAAATCGCAGAACTTTAAAAAAATTTTGTGGGGACAAAAAATCTAGTAGTGGAAATATCAGCAATAAAATTTTATGATTCCGAGATGCTTCACAAACATTATTTTTGGATGATACTAATATTGGGCACATTGGTCAACTGACGAATGTTTATGCCACTCAAAAAATATAACAACATAACAACGTTCTTTTTTACAACTAATTTAGAAATTCGTCGATTTATTGGCATAATATTTTTTAGGTCGTCTTATCGCTACCCAAGTGTTATGTCCCAACAAACAAGGCAGCGCGGCGTCTAGACTCCCACGTTTCATTCGGCAGCTATAAATTTTAAGTAGTCAAGGAGTTTGTATACCTTGGCACCGCCATTAATAACAACATTGAAGTGTAATATTAACAACCGAAAAGGCTTAAAGTTGCATATGTGTCCAATGCCCGTGTCGATAAATGTCCGACACATGCACCGAATGAAGTGCTAGTTCTGTAACACCTTGGTCAGGCACAGTGTCCGAATGAAGACCGAATCGGGCACTTGTTGGTTTATTGTGTCCGAATATAGTCGGTCGCTTTTTTGATACTTTTCGGTAAATTTTCAGGGAAATATCGGTTCAATTTCAGTTCAAGCATTGAGTATTTTTCGGGTGCATTACATTTAGGGCTCAGGCCTGTTACGATACTTCATATTTCGGTGTATATTCAAGGAAATGTAAGTAAAATATCAGACAAATTTCAGTTAAAACATAGGGTACTTCGCAGTATTTCGTTACTGCTCGTAGCTTTAAATAAATAAAATTGTCCCTGATAATTGAGACTTTTGTGCCTGAGTTCTTTGGTACGGATGTGCTATAGGTTTTTTTTTTTCATAAACTTCGGAGTTTTTCGTTACTGCTCGTAGCTTTTAAAAAATATAATTGTGTCCGCTACTCGGCACTTTTGTCCCTGAGTTTTTTGCAACAGGCACAAATGGTTTCTCGGGTGTGTTGATTTGAATTTTATTTTTTTATATCAATTTTATTGAATCAGTAAATTGTAATTCATAGATTTTTTGAAACTCAAATTTAACACGAAATAATAAAAACGCAAAGTAAATTTATAAACATAGCTTAGAATTAACTTCACTTCAATCTTAAACCACTTTCAAGCTAGATTGAAGCCATAAACCTCTTTCTTCTAATGTGGTAATCCAATGTAAATGTGGTCACAAGCAATAACGACATAACTCAAAATATCGTAAAAAACGACATTTTAATTGCACTAACTACGATCCTTTATTCTGAAATATATGAACCGTTACACTAGAAATAATTTCTCACATAAGTGGTAATCTATTCTGGGCAAAAAAAGGATTTCTGCATCGTTCCAAAGATTGACAACAAAGAAAATGCCATATCGCTTTTTTAAGATATTTTGAGTTAAGTCGTTATTGCATGTGACCACAGATGTGTCCAATGAATTTTGAAAATTTTTAAGAATCTCATTGCTGCCACCATGGGATAGAGGCAACTAACTACGGTACGGTTAATTAAATTTATTATATAATGTAATTAAGGAGAGGTGTCATATTTGTCGATTTGAAAAATAGTCGCTAGAAATAGTTTTTGTTTGTTATTCTTTCAACGTGCTGAAATATTCTTAAATAAGCACGAACGTTGTAAATATGCAAGAACAGCTTAAAAGTGCCAAAAGGTGCAAAAGGATATGCATAATATATAAGCACGAACGTTGTTAATATGCAAAAACAGATTTAAGTGCCAGAATGTTGTGCAAAAGCATATGCAATATGCATTTGCATATTTTTATCTTCTCTGTAATTATGCAAAACATCGTAAAAGTCCCAAAATGTGCAATAGCATATGCAATATGCATTTCCTATCTTCTTTGTAATTATGCAAAAACTTCTTACAAATGCCAAAATGTGCAAAAGCATATGCAATATAAATAAGCACAAACGTTGTAAATATAAAATAAAACATTTTAAAAGTTATCAAAATGTGCAGAAGCATATACAATGTGCATTTGCATATTTTTATCTTCTCCGTAAATATGCAAACACTGTTAAAAAGTGCCAAAATGTGCAAAAGCATATGCAATGAGAAATTAGCATATTTTTATCTTCCCTAGTCATGATAATGCGAATCATCAGTTGATTTTAATCATTCAGAATGTCAAAGAAAGAAGTTGCCGCTAGAATGAGCCCAAGGTTGATTTATAAGGTTGTCGCAGGGCTGATCGCACTCTCTTCGCAGTACCCATAATTGTCAAAACCAGCCAATTTTGCGAATGACTACGAAAGAAAAACGGATGATAAAAGAAAGCACTTGCAGATTTTCTATGAGCTGTCAACTTCGATTTGACAATTATGGGTACTCGCTCTCTCCCTTGCGACAACCTTATAAATCAACCTTGAATGAGCCAAATAATACAGACCAAGGTTGATTTATAAGGTTGTCGCAGGGCTGTTCGCACTCTCTTCTCAGTACCCATAATTGTCAAAACCAGCCAATTTTGCGAATGACTACGAAAGAAAAACGGATGATAAAAGAAAGCACTTGCAGATTTTCTATGAGCTGTCAACTTCGATTTGACAATTATGGGTACTCTCTCTCTGCCTTGCGACAACCTTATAAATCAACTTTGATACTGACAAAAAAAAAAGGAAGAAAAAATGGACTTAAATAGATATTTCGACTTGCCATGGTGCACGAGTTAAAGACCATCATGTACTAAATATAAATAATAACTAAGAACATAATTATATTTTTATTTTATTTGTGTTAAAAAACATTTTCAAGTTGGTCCGTGTGTTGTAGCCCCTGGTCTTTCTGCAGGCCCTGTTCTGATGTCGTTACAATATCGAATTTAAGTTCCCCTCTAAATCGTTACGATATCGACATTTTCATCAATCTCGATATCGTTAGCATAAGGCCGTTTTGTGTCGAGATAACAGTTATTTATCAATATACGATACGATATCGTTTCGATACATTGTTACGTGGCAAATTATTATCTTAACGATATCGTCTCGATATCGAAATTATATCATTTAGTTTTCTGTAAGGTTGATTTATAAGGTTGTCGCAGGGCTGATCGCACTCTATTCTCAGCACCTATAATTGTCAAAACCAGCCAATTTTGCGAATCACTACGAAAGAAAAACGGATGATAATAGAGAGCACTTGCAGATTTTCTATGAGGTTTTAACTTCGATTTGACAATTATGGGTACTCGCTCTCTGCCTTGCGACAACCTTATAAATCAACCTTGGTTTTCTGGGTATCGCTTTAACAAATACTTCAAATTGAAGAGAATACTTAACGAACTCTTCTTACTGAACCACATAGCCGCATGCCTCATTTAGGACACTTGACTGTCAAATTTATAAAATAATAAATAAAAATAGTTCCAATAATAAAATAAGGAAGTGATACTTCGTTTCCCTGGTTTACTTCTTCTGTCAAAATGGCTCTAAAAAAGCGCAGCAAAACCTATAGCAGGTAGAAACGTAACCCAACTGATTTCAAATAGGAAGCATTCAAAATATCAAGGAATGAAGCTTCCTCAGCCGTTAAGTTCTCCAAAAAACAATTCTATCTATCCAAGCTCAGTCCCTCGTTACCATCTAAAAAGTTGTGGAATAATTTAAAAAGTATTGGGATTTGCAATAATAAGATCGAATCTTGTCCAATTGATCCGAATCTACTCAATAATTTTTTCACTGCAAGCTCAATAACAGACGAATCTCTGGAACCCTTTAATCATTGTAATTTTGCCCACGACTTTCCTACACAGTTTGATTTTAACGCTATAAACGAAGTGGATGTCACTCGCTGCATAACTAAAATCAAGTCAAATGCTTCCAGCGAAGATGGGATCTCCCTGAAGTTTGTTAAACTTATACTGCCCTATGTGCTCAGTCCGCTTGCGCACATTATCAATGGCTGCATTCCGCCAAGGCGAGCGCTATTGTAGCGATGGATCATTTAACGCTGGATTTCTCTGAATGCGTTGCTACGTCGAACGTCAGATCTGTTGACAACTGACGTTTGACGTAGCTTGTTCGCTTGTTTTGCTTTGTTGAATTTAAAACCTAATTTCTTTCTGCTAAGAGATTTACTTAATGCAAAACGTAGTGCTAGAGATGCTAATGAATGATGATCTTGATATGGCTATTAAGGAGCACATTTCGGACCTCATTCAACCATTGCAAGGAGCAAAGGATAGCTTTAAACATTAAAAAAAGCACAAGCCACGAAAATTTGCATTTATTTTAAGGGTTTCATTTGAGTGTTTGCAAATTCATGCAAATTGGAGCGCAAACAGCTGTTAAATGACATAACTTGCAACTGTTGAGTAGAAGTAGCGTAATTTATTTCGCTACGTAAAATGCACATCGCTCGAGCATAGACAGTTGCCAGCGCTGTCAAAAGTGTAGCCATTCACCCGAATTTTCTTGAGCGCTCGCCTTGGCGGAATGCAGCCAATCACATCTTCACAACCTCGTGCTATCCCACTGTCTGGAAGGTAGCAACTGTTATTCCAATTGCAAAAAAAAAATGAACGCGCGTGATCCTTGCGACTTCCGACCTATTAGTGTGTTGTCTTCAATTTCAAAGGTCTGTGAATCTCTTATGGCTGAGCAGATTTCAAACCACATTTATACACTGAGGGAAATATGTGTGAAAATTAAATGAAATTGTGTTCATATTTAACGAATATGTTTTTGAAATAGAGCTTTAAACAATTTCATTTAAGCTAAACACAAATGTGTGTAAAGTAAAATTTAAAACAAAAGCTTTTGTTTTCAAAACAATGTTCTTAAATATACTTTTAATGTAAACATTTTGAGTTTAAAAACATTTATTTAAAAATAAAATTGAAAACAAAAGATTTTATATTGAAAACAAATATTTTAAAGCCCCATTTTTTCGATGCCATTTTTAAATTTCTTCGCGTTTTTGACGTCAGATTCGTGATCAGCGACCCCTGGGACTCCTCAAATACTAAATCTAAATTCCATTCGATGACGTTTGTTTTATTGCAACTTGAAATATGTTACATATACAAATAATTAATTAGTTTTCATTTCATCTTACCTTAAAATTTTGTATGTCCAATCAAAAAATATTTTCAAACAATCAAATGGTTTTTCTCAGCTTGGTCTCAATTGTTTGCTCAATGACTCTACTACACAAAATTTTTTAATTCAAGCACAGATAGCGACGAATTTTTGTTATAAAAAAGAATTAATAAGAGAAAATTGTAAAAAAAAAATGAGTTAAACACGCTTGTTTTAAATTTTGTTCGGTAGAAACCCAAACGCGTTAAATTTATATTTTAAAATTTTTTGATTAATTTTAAAGTATGTTTTTTTCTCAGTGTACTCTCGGTCTAATGTCGGATCTTCAATCTGGGTTCCGCCACGGACATACCTGCTCCTCCGCTATCGTTAAAGTCATGGATGATATTGGAATACCCTTTGATATGGTACAATTGACGTTACTCTGCCTACTGCACTTTTCCAAAGCCTTCGCCACAGTGAACCATGAAATTTTGTGCAATAAACTCAAGTTCAATTTTGGTTTCTCTGATACTTCAGTTTGTCTTTTAAATTCTTGTTTAGGTGGCAGGACGCAGAGAGTAAAAATAGGAAATATTTTTTCTACATTTAAGAACACTACTACTGGAGTACAGCAAGGCTCGGTTTTAGGCCCTCTTCTGTTTTCCATGTTCATCAATGACATTTTCGATAAATGCAATAATGTTACAATGCATGCGTACGCTGATGACCTGCAATTATATTTGTCAAGACCTATTGGGCTCATTGAAGATCTGTGTGCTAGAATTAATGAAGATTTAGATATTAAAGCAGATTGGGCTAGTGAAAATAAACTTAAACTAAGCCCTACTACTACTAGAGGTATACCAGGGCAAGAAGGATGCACGAAAATTCTATCAACAGGCTAAGCGTCTAACCCAAGGTTTCAAGCCCGGAGCATCTACTTGTAGAGACGAAAATGGAGATCTGAATACGGATACGCAGTGTGTGCTGAGATTGTGGAGACGGCACTTCTCCAATTTACTTACTGGCGACGATTCCACCAATGCCGCCCATGGAGAGCGCAGTTCAGAGCTACCAATCAACAATGACGGAGTGGAAGTACCACCACCTAGCCATGATGAGGTTCGAGTTGCTATCCAACGACTCAAAAACAACAAAGCAGCGGGTGCTGACGGCCTGTCAGCTGAATTGTTTAAAACCGGCGGCGATGAATTGATAAGGCGCATGCATCAGCTCATCAGCAAAATAGGGCTAGAAGAAAGCATGCCCGACGATTGGAACCTCAGCGTACTGTGCCCTATACTTAAGAAAGGAGACCCAACAATCTGCGCAAGTTATAGAGGTATCAGTCTTATTTCCATCGCATATAAGGTTCTCTCAAGCGTACTGTGTGAAAGATTAAAGCCGATTACAAAAACACTGATTGGACCTTATCAGTGTGGCTTTCGACCTGGTAAGTCCACCATAGACCAGATTTTCACGCTACGACAAATCCTGGAGAAAACCCACAAAAATCAAATTGACACACACCATCTCTTTGTCGATTTTAAAGCTGCGTTCGATAGCCCGAGAAGGGATTGCCTATACGCAACAATGTCTGAGTTCGGTATACCTGCAAAGTTGATCAGACTTTGCAGAATGACGTTGAGCAACACACGCAGCTCCGTCAAGGTAGGAAATGACCTCTCCGAAACCTTCAATACCGAAAGAGGTTTCAGGCAAGGCGATCCACTGTCTTGCGATCTCTTTAACATCATCATGGAGGGGATCGTACGAAAGGCCGGTGTGCATCGTAATGGCACCATTTTCTACAAAGCCGTCCAGCTCCTTGCGTACGCTGATGATATTGATATTGTCGGCAGAACCAAGAGAGATGTTACCGCTGCTTTCGCCGCTATCGAAAAGGAATCAGCCAAAGTGGGTTTGACGATAAATGAGGGCAAAACAAAATATATGCTGTCTACAAACAAGGGAGCTCGGCGTTTAGACTCCCACGTTTCATCCGGCAGCTATAACTTTGAAGTAGTCAAGGAGTTCGTTTACCTTGGCACCGCCATTAATACCAAAAACGAAATCAGCCTGGAGATAAAGCGAAGAACAATAATTGCTAATAGGTGCTACTACGGGCTCAGTAAGCAACTAAGTTCCAGAGCCCTCTCTCGATCGACAAAACTAACACTCTACAAGACGCTCGTTCTACCTGTGTTGCTTTATGGCGCTGAGGCATGGGTAGTTGCGCAAACTGACGCAGCCGCTCTGGGGGTGTTCGAGAGAAAAGTTCTTCGCAAAATCTTCGGTCCTGTTCGAGTCGGCGATGACTATCGCATCCGAATGAACCACGAGCTGTATGAGCTCTACGATGACATTGACGTAGTTCGGCGTATAACTGTGCAGCGACTACGCTGGCTGGGTCATGTCCATCGTATGAACGACGAAGCTCCAGCGAAAAAGGTGCTCGAGGCGAGGGTCGCTGGTCAACGACGACGAGGGAGACCATGCCTCCGATGGATGGACCAGGCTGAGGAAGCCCTAACCGCACTTGGTGTATCCGATTGGAGAAGGCGCGCGCAAAGCAGAGGCGCCTGGCGAGAGCTGATGAGGTCGGTTGAAACCCGGACACGGGTTGTTACGACCAACTAAGTAAGTAAGTAAGTAAGCCCCATTAAATCTTACGTTTTACCAATCTCTAAAACACCCTTCACAAAGCTACACTTTCCGCCAATTCTACTCAACGGCGTCGACTTAAAAGTTATTAGTAAGGCATCCAATCTTGGGTTCCAAATAAATAGTTCCCTGTCCTGTGAGGACCACATCAATTCCTGCGTCAGCAAAATCTGCAATGTTTTAAGAAATCTGAGAATGACTGCAGCGTTTGTTCCCATTGAAACTTTTCCCATTGAAAATCAATGACTTTTATCTATTAAACCAATTCAAGTTGGTTTTCATATCAAGCAATATCGCTCGTTTTCTTTAATAACGTAACAATCTAAAAAAACTTTAAAATTGAGTTAATTACAGAGAAAATTGTATTATACCACGATTAATATTGTGTGAAATTTTGGTGATGATAACTTTTCGCGTGAGCTTTATATATTACCTGACAGTGTGTAAAGATCAACATATTCAAATATAGAAACATATTTGGTATAATGGTTATATTTAAGAAGTGGTGGAGCAATTTTCTATATCTGTTCAAAACTTAAAATGCTTCTCCTGAAAAATAAGATTTTATTGTTATTGAAGAAAACGAGAAAATTATGAATGAATGAACTTTTACATACTTAATACAAAAAAAAAAAATTAATATTTTGATATATTCTACAGCAGACACGTAGCTAGAATATTTCATGAAGGTGGTTTTGAATACAAAAATATATAAGTATCAATATAAAATTGAAAACAAGAAAATATGGCAACTTTTCCGCACAAAATCAATTACTTTGAAAAATTATTCTTTAATGTGGCTTTTTCTCTTTTTTCCTCAGACACATTAATAAAGAATCCACCATGTTTAATTGGATTTTTGAAACAAATCTAGTTTAACGAAACTGCTTGAATTCCAAAAAGTTGTTTGGTACTAGGTATCAATTTTTGCGTATATTATAATGGTGTTGAAAAAAGGCCAAAGAGTGGCCGAGAGAGATTTTTTTTTTTTATTCAGTAATTTTTAAGAAAGAGTTAATTGTTATATATACATACTTAAATTTTAATTTCAAAGATATGTTTCAAAGAAATGTTAAAATTATTTCGAGGTTATCTCAGATGAGCGCTTTAATCTCAAAAGGTGTTGATTAGGCCGGGTCGATTTGTGGGGAGGCAAAAAAATCGCCCATTGCTCTGTGAAAATCGTATTCTAGGGATCAAAATAAGAAACTTTGCCGAAGGAACCATACCTCTAAAACGAATTCTGATATCCCCCAATTTGGGTCGAACTTTTCGGTAGTGGCAAATTTTGAAAAATCCCACTTTGACCCATTTAGAGTGCTCCAATCGAGTCCAAATGTATGACCGACCCCCACCTACTTTGGAGACCCGACCCACCCATGCCAGTGGCACACCCCCTGGAACCCCCTGGAGCCCCCTGGGGGTTCCCCATACAAACATTTCAAAAAATCGCCAGTTTTGGCACTTTAGAAATTTATTCAACCCTTTTAAAAAATGAAGGTATCACTGTGACACAATTGAAAATCGGAAAATTGCTTGTGTGCGTTTTTTAAGGCACCACAAGACACAGCTGCCTGTCATAAACTTACTTGTGTAGTTTTTTTATAGCACCTACTTAAGGAATGAAGGTTGTTTTTACCACCCTTTTTGTGGGTATTATATGGCACCTTCATAAGAAATACGCGTTTTATGCAACCATTTTAACAATTAAGGAATCACTGGAATGCACCGCAACCCTTTTAAAAAATTAAGGTATCACTGTGACACAATTGCAGATCCTAAAATTGCTGGTGTGCGTTTTTAAGCCACCACAAGACACAGCAGGTAGAATTGAAATTACCATTTCATTCTTATTACCTCGTCTCGTAGACCATATAGAACGCAACAGTTTTTGTGAATGCATTAAGTCGTTGTGAAGAACTCAAAGTGTGAAGTGCTAATTTCAGATAAAAAAATATTTAAAAAAAAAATAATAAGTGAAGTTGACCATTCCAAATCAAAAAGTTTACAATGAATCCACCATCCTCTACACCGCAAGATGAAGCAACAACAACATCAACAACTATCGAAAACCCAATGAGTCATATACCCAAGCACGATGTTACTGTTTTTGGTGTGTCTACTGATTTGACTGATCTCCATCTGGGTATCTTATATCCATCCATCTGGATATCTTGAGATATTATTTTTACTTAAGCGAACGTGCTAAAACAGAACAAAAAAGTTTTCCCATAAATCATTCACTATTCAAGTCCAAGATAAGTTGAATGGAATTTGGGAAAAACTTGGTATGGAAATAATGCTGAAAAAAGTGTATTTAATAAATTGAATAAATTGCTTGACAAGTATCAAGAGCAAATCAAGAGAAGATACAAAACCCAACAATTTACAGAGTATGTAAAATCTCTGGAAACAATTTTTTACATTGGAACATGTAAATGCGATTTGAAGGCAGCTCCATGTGCATGCGGCTGGGTTCCCGAACGCCTCAAAGAGTTCATGCACGATCAACATAATCAGAGAAGACTAACAATGGATGCAGTTGTGATGGAAACTGAAGAGCAAGGAGCAACGTCTATGTCATCAATGCCAACATACCAAGATCCCGATGATTCAACATACGGGTTATACCGGAAAATGTAGAGGCTGTTATGGCGACGACATTAGAGAGCCGTGAGAAATTGCCCAGACTTGAAAGTAAAAAAGACTTCAAACAATAATTGTTTTAGTTTCTTTTCTATAACTAACTTAAATTAATTTTTTCATTTACATATGTTCTGACTAAATAAATTTCAAAAGAGAAAAAATAGATATTATTATAAATAAATAAGAAATATTATTATAAATAAATAAATAAAAATACAGAAAAAACATAGCCATTTCGCTGATTTTTTCATGTAAAGTGCCAAAACTGGTGATTTTTTGAAATGTTTGTATGGGGAACTCCACAGGGGGTTCCAGGGGGTGTGCCACTGGCATGGGTGGGTCAAGCCTCCAAAGTTAGTGGGGGTCGGTCATACATTTGGACTCGATTGGAGCACTCTAAATGGGTCAAAGTGGGATTTTTCAAAATTTGCCCCTACCCAAAAGTTCGACCCAAATTGGGGGACATCAGAATTCGTTTTAGAGGTATGGTTCCTTCGGCAAAGTTTCTTCTTTTGATCCCTAGAATACGATTTTCACAGAGCACTGAGCGATTTTTAAATCGACTCGCCCTAGTGTTGATAGTAGGTTGTGAAATCCATGGTGAAATTAAACAAGGTGAACGTGACGTTTACAAATTTTGCTACGCTTGTGAAAAAATGTAGATAGAGAGAGACGCATTGTGGAAAAGTAAACATTTTGTGGGAGAGGCGAAAAAATCGCGATCACCTTATTCAGTCCTATTATGAATAAAATTTCCCCGGAATTGAAAAAAGGAACTTTAATTTTTTAGACAGGAGTTAAGTCTTACAGCTGTTGATGCCAATTATCACTTATTCGGAAGTCGTTTATTGCAATTTTGATTCGCGATCATCCCACGAGTTGCTAGTTGCTCTAAATAACGCTTCCCGTTATGTATATGCCTTGAGGAAATACGACCATGTATCGTTCTTTCGCACTAAGCTACTTCGACGATGCCTATTTCGTTATCTTGAAGCAAGAATTTGCATATTTTTACACAAAGTAATCTACTCACGTTGTCCTCACTATCTGTATGAAAAACTTCAGTTCTGTAGACCGCATAGAAGTATGAACCTCTTGATTCCGAGCTACTACTATAAAAATTCAAGCAGGCTATTTTTTTGTCAGCGCTATTAGACTGTGGAATTCTTTGCCAAATAACATAAAGGTCACTTCCAACCAAGGAGCCTTTAGGCGGTCTTCTCATTCAAAACCCGTTTTTTGGACCCTTTTTAAAAAAATTCTTATTTGAAAACGCAAAGAATAATTGAAAACTTTTTTTATTTATTGTATTACAAAAGGTTCAAAGTAAATAAAAAAATTTTTTTTGCCTCGATACGTGGGCTGTTCAAAAAGTAATGAGACTTCAAAGTTGGTGGTGAAAAAAAAAGGTGTCGTCACGGCGGCCACGATTCCGGGTCTCCGGAGCGTCTGAAATGAAAAAAAAACGGGGTTATAATCAGTATAGATGTAATTCTCGGGTGAACCTCAAGCTTAATTTTGTGATTTTTTTTTGACAAAATGGCGGCCATTCAAAAAAAAAATTTCAATTTCGGGTTTTTTTTTTTTGTAGTTTAGTGTAAAAAAAAAATAGTAAAAAATTTTTTAAAATTATGGTCGAGGTTCACCCGAGAATGGTGACAATTCTGCGTCGATTCCATTTTGTTTCATGAAAATCGGTTCAGTTGAACTGGAGATATCATGGCCGCCAGTTTGAAAAACGTGGGTTCGAGATAAACGCGTTTAAAGTTTGAAGTAATTTTTTTGGGAAAAAAAAAAAAAAATCAAAAATGTTTAAATGCAGTTTTAAAGAGCTGACAATTTTTACTTATAAATATTAGTCGGCGATGCCAGCTCCATACAGGCCACCTTCCTCTTTTTCGTAGAAACTGCTTTCTGCTGCCCTCTCTGCTCTGCGAGCCGTTCTGCCAGCTTTTGATGATGCCGCAGCTCGAGTCTCTGATCGGTTCAATCTGTCTTCATTGCGAGATAGTGCGTATTCGTATGCGTTTTTGCCAATCGCAATACCCATCAAACCCATAATTTTAAGTATGGGTAAAAAACCGTCGTTGAAGAGGCACGTTGCAATGAAATTGGCCACTTCGATGGTGCGTGCGCCTGAGTTGATGTGTTTGGGCGAAAGTGACCAAAGAACAGAATTGTAGGACTCATTGGAATTCTGAGTTTCAGATCCAAGGCATCTTTCAAGCAAATTATCTGCCGACAGCGCTTCGTAAGCTGGTTTTATTACCTCCATCACCTTCTTGTCCATCAGACCTTGCTTCACAAAAAAGGCTGTATCTTCTAAAGTATTTCTAAGATTTCTAAGTATTTCTAAAAATCCTTTTAGGGGCATATTCACAACTACCCAAGCTATAAATAAATGCAAAAAAAAAAGTTGAAAAAAAAAAAGTTGCTCAATGAGAAGACCCCCTTTAAGCGTTTAATCTTCGAATATTTCTCATAGTTCTATTCTTTTCTCGATTTCTACTACTTCTTTTCTTTATTATGTGCATATTGTTAAATAATGGTATATTTTTGTCAGATTGCTTTTATCTTTTAATATTAAATTAAAAATTTTTTGTATTTTTATCTCTAAGTTGCAATAAATTAATTTTTCCTTACAATTGTTGCATACTATTTTAACCTTAAATTTTTCTTAAATAATAAGTCATCTCAGTTTTATAAGTTAATAATTTAATGTTGTAATATCTCTTAATAATTTTATTGTTATTTAACTTTTTCTGTGCAGCATGCAAAAGAAATATTATTCTTATATGCTAACGTATTCTGCTTAATAAATTGAAAATTGAAATTGAAATAATTGAATTGAAAATAATTTAAATAATTATGTAGTTCTGTTATATTTGTTTAATTTGATACTTAAGAAACGCAGCGTTTTTTCTTCATGTTAGCAATCATTATTTCATAGTTTGCAAGTTAAAAATAGATTATTTTATATTTATTTTGTTTTACGGTAAATTTTGTCTAATCAAGGCTTTTTTAAAAATGCCGAAAAAACAATATATAATTTAAATTTTGTTGAAGTTAAATGAAGGAATAAGGGGAAGGAATAAGGTAAGTACAATTCGCAAATGTTATAGGTTATGTTTTGTACTCTTCGATTTTTACGATGGAAGAAAAAATTGAGCAACGAGTTTGTATCAAATTTTGTGTGAAAAATGGTTTCAACTGCGCCGATACGCGTAAAATGTTGGTAAAATGTTACGGTGACTCTGCTCTATCGCATCAGAAGGCAAACAAGTGGTTTAACCGATTTGTGAGTGGCCAAGACGAAGTAGAAGACGACCCTCGTACCGGGCGGCCGTCGTGGTCAAAACGTTGAACCGAATGAAACGTTAAAAAAATCAAAGAAATGTTTGCCAAAAATCGCAAATTGACGATTAGAGAGATAGCAGAGGACGTCGCACAGTGTCGTGTTTTCATATAAACGGTGGCCAAAAATAGAAGGAGTTTTCATAAAAGAATGAAAATTAGTACACATTGCTTTTATAAGTAGGAAAGAAAAAAAGCGAAGTTTAGAGAGAATCGACCCAAGGACACGCCCACCTCCCATATATCCTGAAATGAAAAACCTTATATTTTCCAAAGTTGTTTCTAGAATTGAACCAAACTTAGCTCGATTGGTCTCTGATATATTCCTGATAACTTTGTTAAATTTTATGAAATTATCTCAAAGGACACGCCCACCTCCCATACAACCTAAATTTAAAAATTGTAATAATTTGGAAATTAGCAATCCGATTAGATTGAAATTTTGCATGTGAATATATTTAGTAATATTGTAACATATTTACAATTTTCAAGAAAATCGGACAAGCGCCATGCCCACCTCCCATACAACCTAAATTTAAAAATTGTCATAATTTCGAAATTATCGATCAGATAAGAGCAAAATTTTACAAAAATTAATTTAATACGTAAGTCCTTGCCGCTCAGTAAAAAATAAATTTAGAAACATAAATTTTATTTATTTAACATAACATATTTAACATGCATACATAATATATATATAAGTATTACAGGCAATCAAAGTATATTAACAATTATCACTGTAATCACTTTCAGATTCTACCAATGATTCATTAGCTGTTTTTATGTCGTTAAATCTTTTTTTTTTCAACTAAATACTCTTTCAGATCATTTAAATCACTTTTTCTTAAAAGTATTTTCTGACTACGCATCGAAATTGATGGCTCTGACTGCAGAATAAGATAATTTATGAGGTCTCTCATGGAGGCAATCCTACTTATTTTTCTCGTATGTCTTAATCTTGCATTTCTTATAATTTTATCACTTGATTCTATTGCTTCTTCTGATAACATTCCAATGGGAATTGTAGAATATTTAATAAAATCTATACCATGAACCATGAACCATGAAATCTATACCAAGACGAATGTTTATCATTTTCCCAAACTACTTGATCATCTGCCCAATCCAACAAGCGTAAAGGAACAAAAGAAGTAACAAACATAAATTCATCACTTCCTTCCTCATTTTCAAATTTTTGTTTGTACACACTATGACCACTACTGCCGTCAAATACCCACTTGCATTCCAGAACTATATCATTTTCGGTATCAATATCATGAACATCTAAAATGCTTCTTACAGTTTTGTCTAAAATCTTTTGTAAGGGGACCTCTGCAGAAGTTTCTGTTACTTGTATGTCATCAGGCAAAATCTTTTTTTTAGCATCTGCAATCATATAGTATGACGGAAAGCAATTTTCGTGAACAGAATTTACTACTTTTCTCATCATATTCTACTGCCTCATAGATAAATCCATATCAATGTATAATGCTAGAGCACTTTCAACACAAATTTTCTTATCAGTATTTGAATCTGTTACCCTTTCTGCGGCTTTTTTAAGAGCTTCAGATGAAGTAGAAGCGACAAGTTCTTCCACTCGCCTCCTTTTTGTTCTCATTGAACCCTCCGCATAAGAAACTTTCGGTCGGCCTTTACCACTTGTATTTGCTTCCTAATATAGTATAACACAATTTAGTTTTATTGCAAAACCAAAACTTTATACGGAAACTTACATTACAAATGAATTCACCAAATAAATCGCTATCTAGCCAGTCACTCAACTCAGTTTCAAATCTATCTCTCATGCGATGATATTTAGACGAATTGTTAGAAAATTTTAAAACAGTAAGCCTTATTTTCTGTTGTTCCCTTTCTAATAATACTCGTTCAAAATTATTTTCTACAAAATCTTTAACATGACGCATAACATCGCAGGGTCTGTTTTCCTTTATCTCTAGCCACAGTTGAAAAATACTACGAATCCGCAACGAGGTCGGCACTAAAAAACAATCACAAAAAGAATTCGTGCAATATCGGGCAGCTGATCTTTAAATATATTAAAATACATACTTGTAGCTACAAAATACAAAAAACAGGAATAGTGTTATTTCTACTTTTTTTTAAATTCTCTACGAAAGTTCACGGTTGCTGAAAAGTCTTGACAATGCCTCACTACTATCTTTTTTTTGAACGGTATCTGACATATGATCAATATTTGTAAACAAAAACAGTGTTGTAATTATAACTAGAAGCATCACTTACAACCCTGTTACAAATTTTGGTAGCCGTTACATTCAAATACTTAAATTCTTAGTATTATAAATGAACATGAAATTTAGGATTTTCCCATAAATTTTGTATGCTGAACACAAACCTTGACTTTGAACCACTATAACTTTAAAATTTGTAAACATTTTAAGAAGATATTTTAGATATCATCTAACCAGGGTGTTAAAAAAAAAATAAAAATAAAAAACGTTCAAATTCTAACATTGACTTTAACCATTTTTGGCCAGCCTCGTGACACAGTGCGTCGGCATTTCAATTGGATCCGTTCAGAACATTTTGAAGAATGAATTGAGCTTGAGATATGTCGCTGCGAAGTTGGTACCGAAAGAACTCAATTTTATGCAAAAAAGAGACCGAGTTGCTATCGCGAAAGACATGCTGGAAATGGTCAAAAACGACGAATCATTCATCGAATACATCATTACTGGTGATGAGACATGGATATACGAGTATGACACTCAAACCAGGCATCAGGCGAGTGAATGGCGGTCGCCAGACGAACCGAGACCGGAGAAACCACGCTGTTTTCAGTCAAAAAAGAGGCGATGCTCACTGTTTTCATGGACTACAAAGGTGTAGTTCACCATGAATTTTTGCCAGATGGTCAAACGGTCAACAAATAGTATTATTTGGGCATTATGAGACGTTTACGTGAAACAATTCGCCAAAAAAGACCGCAGTTGTGGCAAATTTACCTGACCTGGCTTCGTGTGAGTTTTTCGTGTTCGATCGAGTCAAAAAACCGTTTCGAGGAATGCTTTTCACCAGCAAAAAAGAGGTCATGGAAAAATCGGTGAACGCTCTGAAGGCCATACCAAACACCGTGTTCCAGAAAGGTTTCCGTGACTGGATCAAGCGCTGGCATAAGTGCGTTGCAGCCGACGCGGACTACTTTGAAGGCGATAATATTGATTTGGATGAATAAACTTGTACTTTAATTTTTTTCAATAAATTAACCTTTCTTTTTGAACAAGGTGGTATATATAAAGGGTGTTTTAATTATAAGGGCCGATGTTGATTTTGAATAAAACGCAAATTATTTAGGAAATTATTGTCATTTCTTTTTATTATGATAATATTGGTATGGTCTAATTATGTATGGAACAAAATACCGGCCAAATGGCCGCCGCGACCTCGGCGGCACACATCCATCCGATGGTCCAAATTTTCGATGACGCTGAGGCTTAAGTGAGGTTCTATGCCGTTAATGTGCCGAATTATCTCATCCTTTAGCTCTTGCATTATTGCTGGCTTATCGATGTGCACCTTTTCTTTCGAATAACCCCAAAGAAAGAAGTCCAACGGTGTCAAATCACATGATCTTGGCGGCCAATTGACATCGCCACCACGTGAGATAACACGGCCATTGAATTTTTTCGCGCAAAAGAGCCATTGTTTCGTTAGCTGTGTGGCAAGTGGCACCGTCCTGTTGAAACCACATATCGTCCACATCCATATCTTCCAATTCGGGCCATAAAAAGTTCGTTATCATCTCACGATAGCGAACACCATTCACAGTAACTGCCTGACGGCTCTTCAGCCACACTATCGTGAACAGCAGCAATATTTCTGCAGTACGAGCTGTACGAGCATGCACTGGTGTTTTCACATCTCCTACAGACCCGGTTTGCTCAAATTTTTGCACGATTTTTCCGATTGTACGCACATTTAGACGATTAAATTGACCGAAAAAATCACGAAGTGCACGATATGCATTTTGATAGAAACGCCCATTTTCATCATAAGCCTGAATAACTTTAGCGCGTTGCTCGATTGTGTATCTTTCCATGGTTTAAATTGAGTTAGTCTGAAATTGAGAAATGTCAAATGAAATGCAGAAAAAAACTTGACGTTTAGGTGTGGTTCACATTCAACATCGGCCCTTAAAATTGAATCACCCTTTAGAAAAATAAAATATTTTGTTTTTGATAACAAATCATAGCAGAATATTCGTGAAGGGATTTCTTTAGTTTTAACTTTCAATTGATGCTTAGTGCCAAAAAAGCTTCAGAGCTGCCATAATTTTGTAAGCATAGGTTTCTCCACTAGCAAGCTTAACACTATTCGAATCCTTTTTGAGTTTTCAATGCAAAAAATATATGCATAACATAAATACATATTTTTCCAAAAAACTGTGATAAGACTAAAACTGCTGGCTATTTAGCTTATAAGTGGTAAAAACCATAAATGAAACGTTTACATATTTAATTGGTCATGCGTGTAATAATCTGCATACCGCGAGTTGTATTTGAAATTAAAGCTAAGTACGACTCTTAAAATCTGCTGCATGTACGACTATAAAAATCTGCTGCATGAGGATAAAGACTCAGTGTTATTTAAAACGCGGTTCTAACAGTTTCAGTCAGTTCAGTTTGTTTATCACTTCGAAAAAAAAAAAAATAATAATAATAAAAAAATTTTAAAAATGCTCACGGATGCATTCATAAAATTTCTTCTGCTATTGCCGTTTATTTACTCAAAATTAGGTAATAAAAACTTCAATATTGTAAATACAAAACGGGTTCTCAAAAATTATCAATGAAATAAAAAAATAAAAATACGAAAAAATATAAAAAAAAAAATGGAAACATGAAATAACAAACCAATAAACTGTAATGTGCAAGCATTTTTCGAGTTTTCAGTGGCGCATTTTGAATCATTAAAACTATTAACATGCAATTATCTTCTCATACTCGGGTTGTGAGAGTCCTAAAGGACTTCTTTTGTAGAAAATTTTAAAAATTTAAACCAATTTCATGTGCAACTATATGATATAGTTATATTTTGATGTAATAAAACATTTTATTTTATTCGAATTTCTTCATTTAAACCAGCTTAAGCGTCATTAGAACTTTATAAAATACAACGTATTACAGTAATATTTGGGCCGGCTTTTTAAAATTGTCAATTGTCTAAATGAAATTATTGATCATAAATATTAGAATGATCACATTTTTCACATTAATATGCCAAGTATTTTTAGGAATTGTCTTTATCCATTTACAGAAAATAACAATTTCCAAATCAACAATTTTTTTTTTTTATACAAAAGAAAACAGGAATTTCTAACCCATTTATTCACAAAATGGAAAAAAATTCCTAGTCGAATAAAAGTCGGAATAGAGTGTTGAAGTTTTCGCCCTGACTATTAAGGTTTTTGAGGGTACTCTTTCGAATGGTAATCTTGATTTTGGTCAACAATTATATCTTGCTTTTTTCAATCACCAAATGTTGATGATTTTTCTCGTTTTTTTAAAAAATTTGGGTTTTCATTCGGAAAACGTCTTATATCTTAACAATATTATCATCTTGATGAATCTGATGTTTAGACCGAAAGATCATGTAGTAAAAAATTTTAGTTTTTACCTCCATTTTCCAAATTTTAAAACTATGCTTGAGTGGAAATCGTATCTACTCATAACATTTATTCATCATTTCGTAAATGGGGGTTGAAAAAAATTCCTCTCCACATTATTCCTATTTAAACATTATTGGGATTCCCATAGATCAGAATTTTGTGTGCAAATGGTAATTCTATTGCAATAATATGAAAATGAATTCAAAATTTGAGAGATTTAACAAAAAACCTTTCAAAAAGAGAATAAAATACAAAAAGTATGGGAACGTTTTCAAGTAAAAAATACACTAATGTTGTTATGCATCCAAGCGTTTACAATTTTGCACTATTTATTGGTAATAATTAATTTTCAATGCAAGAACAAGTAAAAATGCCTCAAAAACTTTAAACCACACAATGTTACAGTAGGTCCGTTCCCGTACTTGCAAGTTTGTGAAAACTTTCGCTACTTTTTACTAATTCCTGTTACCGTACACGAAAAACTTGCAAAAGAGAGTGATAATGAGAGAGTGAATCATTTTCTCTCCTTGAGAAAAGTTGCAAGTTTCTGCTACACAAATTTCGTGTAGTAAAAACTTGCAAGTTGTTATGTGTTGACAGAAATGGCAAAATATGCGCAATCACTTTCAGATTTACTTGAAACAATTAAATCAATTATTGCAGCTACTTTTTCAGACATTTTTGAAATCTTCAACACATTTTTTGTCAAATTTAAAACATACGTTTTTGATGTTTGATTTGACTAAGTTTTTACTAAAAAGCATTCCAGTACTTTTTGTAACTTTTTTTGTTCAAAGACAATTTTTTTACTTACTCTCTCAAATTTTTTAAACTTGCAAGTTTTTGCTACAATAGTACAGGAAGAGACATAAAGCAATTTGCAATATAATGGTTTCACGTTTGAAGATCTTAATCTTATCACTTTTTAGATGACAAAATTTCTCGAGTAAAAAATTTTAGCTTGTATCGTGGAGGGGAAATAATTTGCTCTCTCATTATTGCTCATTATTTCTACTTTTTCGAGTACGAGAAGGAGTTCAAGTCAAAAACATGTGGGCAATTTGTTAACTAAAACCTATTAAAAGACCACTGTCAAGTTTGTATTTGACAGCCATTGAAAGTGGACAACCTTGTGAGTTTCGAAGAGCATTATTTTTTACGTAAAAAAACCATCACCGAAACCAAGGAAAGGCTTGATAAATACTGTGGGGACTATGCTCCATCAATTTCAATGGTAAAAAAGTAGCTTACTGAATTCCATTGTGATCGTACCAGCACAAGTGACGCTGAACGTTCAGGTTGCCGAAAAGAGGTTCTCCCGCCAGAAATTGTCGATAAAATCAATCCAGCTGTTTCAAAGGACTGTTTGGCGATGTTAAACCGCAAACCGAAAGAGTTCTTGTACCGTTTTGTAACCACGGACGAAATATAGATACATTATAACACACCAGAGTCAAAGCAGTGAACTTCTCCGGGTGAACGTGCACCAAAGAAAACCAAAGGTGGGTCTGTCGGCCATCAAGGTAATAGCGACAGTTTTTTTTGGCATGCATGCGGAGTCATTCACATCGATTACCTTGAAAAGGGTAAAACAATCACCGTCGAAATTTATTCACAGCTATAAGATAGATTTGACATTGATTTGAAGCAAAAACGACCGCATTTGGATGAAGAAAAAAGTGCTTTTCCACCATGACAGCGCACCGGCACACTTGTTTGGGTTACGAGCTGCCATCCATTATACCCTTTAGATTTAGCCCCTACGACTATTTCGTATTTCCAAAACTGAAGAATGGCTTGGCGGTAAGAAAAGACTTGGGTCTAATTAAGATGTCATCACTGAAGCACACACCTAGTTTGAGGATCGTGATAAAACCTTTTATTTGGTGGTCATCACTGAAACACGCGCCTATTTTGAGGACCTTGATAAAACCTACTATTTGGAAGAAATAAAAAAATTTTAAAAACGCTGGACTAAATATACGATCTAAAAGGACTCGTTTTTTGCGTAAAAAAATATATTTTATTAAAAAGTAACTGCCTTCTCAAATTTTCCTCGTAGCAAAAACTTTCAAAAACCTTTTAAGGAGGGACACGACATTCGCGGCAGAGAAAACAGACCTTTCTTTAAAAATTCATAACTCAGTCAAAAACTAATATTTTTCCAAAATTTTTTTTTTTATTATTGTAGAGAATTGAACAAATTACAAGAAAAAAAATTCAAAAAAAAATATTTTTCACTCCAACAGGGTTTTATAGAGCTCCAAACTGGCGGCAGAGAAAAAAAACGGGGCCTCGTGATTGCAGCGCTGGGAGTTGCAAAAATTGTCCGATCTGGAAAAAAATGACTTTTTTAAATCTTAACAAAATTGGTTATCGTATGACACGAGCTTTTTTTTTAAATTTTTTTTAAATTTTTGGTGATGTTCCAAATTTGAAAGTGTGTTTTTTCGAAAAAATATTGACTTTAAAAATTCATAAAAAATCGAAAAAAAAATTTAAAAAAAAGCTCGTGTCATACGATAGCGAATCAAGTTTAAAAAAATACAAAAAAAAAAAAAAAAAAATGAACCCGCTAGTGCCGCAACCAGTACGAAAAACATGGTTTCGAGATAAAGGCGTTCAAAGTTTGTGAACAAAAAAAAAAAAGATTACCTTCAATCTGCCATGCCTGCTTCGTTATCTTGTGTTGTGCTGTTTCTTATAGTTTTTTGCAATCGTTTAGCAATTCGGGCTTCTTTTGAAGCTTCATATGCCTTCACTCTGGCGCATTTCAAACAATTTGCATTATTTAATTTGGAAAAATTCAATGCTATACCTCCTATGGTGATACCAAGTAGTTGAAACATTTGCAAATAACTAAAACCCACCCTTCAAGTAGGTACGAAATAACAGCCACCAAAAGTCAGGTAGCAAGTAAAACAAGTATATACCAGCTGCCGTACGTAGGTAGCGCGAAAATAAAACATGCGCTCTTACAAATCCGGCTGTAACTTTTGAACCCGTAGAAATTTTTCCGTGAAATTTTTCTTAGAATCTTAAGAATATTTACTAAAATACAAAATTATTAAAAAAAAGTCGATTTCAAAAAACTGTCAATGTCATGTCCCCCCTTAAAAACTTCTGCCTACGGGAACAGACCCAATATGTTTAACCTAAGAATATATTTTTTAAACGTATTGGCCCGCACAAGTTAATCACAGTTCTATAAATTTTTTGTCGCATAAATTGAGGGAAATATACATTTTTGTTAATTCCTACAAAGTGACCTGTTTGAGGATAACTATAGATTGTAACTATAGTTCATAAATTTTAGGCTTTCATTTTTTGGGTTCAATTACATTCAGTTACTATTAAAAATATTTAAGACATGTCATAGTCAAATTTGCATTGCCTGTTAATATATTCTCTTTAATTTTCATTTTCTTTGCATGTGTCTGCCTTACCAATCAGATAAATTGAAAAAGTTTTTTCTTACTGAAATAACGTAGTCACGACAGTAACGTTGCAAATGTGCAATAAATTTGATTTATTGCAAAGAAAAACACAAACTTTTAATTAACGATCGTGTTTTTTTTTTTTGAGACCAATGGCAACCCTTACAAAGGGTAGGCTGACACTATTGTTCCCGCTTAGGTACTAAAAAACTCAACACAAGTGATAAGAAGAAATTTTAAAGTGTTTAATCAAGTGAAAGTTATTTAATTTTTTTTTTTATTACATTTCATTGCAATCAAAATACATCTAAATTTAATTTATAAGTTAGAAATTGTTGTAAAAAAGACATATTTTAATTTACTTTTTTTTTATGTTTAACTTTGTTTTTTAATAAATTTTGATTTTTTTTTTGTCTTAGTTGCATTCTCACAAGAATATGCTGAAGGTGGTGAAGCTCCGGATTGGAACTATCATGATACTAACTGGGGCGTAAACTACAGCATGTGCAATGGCGATCGACAGTCACCAATTAATTTGGCAAACAGTTTTGTAAGTAATTTGTCCATTTTCACCAACTCTCGTAAAAGCACCTCGGTAGAAGTATTGAGTGATTGATTATATGTACGAGTATCAGGCATGTTCTGAAATCCGATTCACATCGGAACCGAATTTATTTCCAATAACATTTCATTGAAATTAAATCGGATTCCGAGATGAATCGGATTGCAGAACATGCCTATATATTTCAATTAAAAACGTAAAAGACACCTAACTTTATGCAACTTAATTATTTAAGAAGTCATAAATTCTACCAATCGATTTTAGGCTACAATTATTACCTTATTAGTTTTTACTGCATCAAAAACCATGCCACTTATTTTATTAATTTTTGAAGTGAAACTTCTTTGGGCACATTGAGCATTGAACACTTTTTAGTAGGAGTAAAAGTTATGAAGTTCGAGTCAGCTCTGTTATCGCCAGGAATGTTAACGTCAGTAATGTTATATCGCCACCACTGTAAATATCATCTCTGCTAAAGTTAGTAATGTTAAAGATTGCACCGTTAATGCCTGAATTTCTGATTCAGCTACTGGGTAAGCAGAAAACATAGCATCGTTTTTAGTATAAGAATAAGCAGCTCATATGTTGGACCCTTCTATGGATCAATTCGCCAGAGACATGAACTATAATCGTGTTTTTTGTGTGGGGATCCCCAGAAGGGTGGCAGTTAATGGGTAGGTGTGTTACGAACAAATGTTGAAGGGCAAAAAATAAGAGGACCAGCTCATATATTGGAGCCTTCTAGGCACCAATTCATTAGAGATATGAACTATAATCATGACTAAATGGTGTTCAACCAATAAACTCTATTTAAATGTTGCCAAGTGCAACATAATGACTTTTTATATGATAAAAAAACCAACTTTTTTTAATTACTCATGCGGAAATAGCGATCTTTCACGTGTTGAGTCTAAATCTGATCTGGGAGTTTTATTTGATAGAAAATTTTCTTTCTCCAACCATTATGACAACATAATTACCAAGGCTAATGCAATGATGGGATTTTTGAGGCGTAATACGAAGGATTTTAAGGATCCTTATACTCTTAGAACTTTATTTTTATCATTGGTAAGGTCTAACGTGGAATATGGATGCGTTATCTGGGATCCATGTTACGAGATAGATTCCTTTCGTCTGGAAAAAATACAAAAACGTTTTACTCGTTATATCATGTTTAAAATAAATTGGAGTTTTATGCCACCTTATGCAGCCAGGTGTGCACTTCTAGGTCTGAGTACTTTGGCCTCTAGACGTAAATACTTTTTAATACTATTTGTTTGCGATATAATGATGTCACATATAGACTGCGCGCCACTCCTCGCTCTCTTGCAGATCTATGCGCCTGAAAGACATTTTAGGCAAAGAGACTTTTTTTATATCCCATATCATAGGACTAATTATGGCCGTAAAGATCCTATTAATAGCATGTGCTCAGCGTTCAACTCCATAAGTGCTCAAATAGATCTCACATTGAACAGAAATATCTTTAAACAGAATCTATTAAGAATTGTTTAATATACTATTATGTATTTATATTATTTTAAATTCTTTGCATATATCTACTGTAAATATATATTATTTTTACTCTTTAAACTGTTAAACGATTGTTGATAGTTAAATAAATAAATAAATAAATAAATAAATAATCGACATATTTTTAGTTTTTTGTATGAGGACGCCCAGAAGATTGGAGTATATGCGTTCAGAAGAAATGTTAAAAGGTAAAAAATAATAGGACTAGCTCATATATTGTACCACTTTAGGGGTCAATTCGGGAGAGATATGAGCTACAATTAATTGACAGTTTTTGTGCTTTTTGTAAGGATACTCGCAGAAGGGTGGCATATAGAGGTTAGGTGAGCTTAGAAGAAATGTTGCAGGGTAAAAAACAATAGGATCAGCTCATATATTTTATCCCTCTAGTGGCCAATTTAGCAGAAATATGAACTTTAATCGACAGTTTTTGTGTTTTTTGTTCGATAAAAATGTTAAAGAGCAAAAATAATAGGATCATATACACTCAAGGGACCATTTAGGGAGAAATTTTATTTGAGAATTTGATGATTTATTCCAGAAAATATTATATATTAGTGTAGAGTCAGTCCAAATGAACTGATTCAAAAAACCGAAAGTTGGTTGCTCGACCAATTTAATAAAAGTTGATATTTTTATTAACAGTTACCCAGTATATTTGAATCTCAGGATTGCTTTTAAAAATTTCTTTCTTCTTCTTTCAAAATGGCGGACATATTTTTTTTTTTGCTACACCGACACAAATCGACATGTTGTAAAATTGAAAGGCAGAACCAAAATAGACGAAACGAGACGATTGCCACTTTCCGAACGTCTGACGAGTTGAGGCGCTAGCAGTTGCAATTGCATTAAAGCGAACATTTTCGTCTCTACTCGTTACGGAGTACGTCTACTTGTCTATTTTGGTTGGGCCTTAAGTTAGCAAATTACAGCTGATTGAGAGCCCTGACTTTTGCTTTGTGCCAAAAATTGGGAACAAAATAATTTCGTGTGCTCATAAAACACTACTTTTTGATGGGAAAAAAATGCCGTTCGAACCTAAGAATGCTTTGAAAAGTGTTACAAGTCGAAAATACGCTTTTATCGGTGGTTTGCTGCATATTCAAAGTTGCTGCTCGTTCTAGATATCCAATTGAGGTAACAACTCCAGAAAATATTAAAAAAATCCGTCATATGGTTAGATTTCCAATTTAAATTAAGTGAGATTGCTAAGCCCATAAATATTTCATCTGAACGTGCTTACAGTGTTTTCAATTAATTGACGGGAAATTCAATTCGAGATGAGTGCCACGTTTTCTCACACCACATCAAAAAGAGCAGCGCGCCATTTATTTAGAGAACAATTTGGCCATCTTTAAGCGTAGTCCAAAGGAATTTTGCGTCGTTTCATAACACTGGATGAAACATGGGTCTATCCCTACACTGCCGAGTTCAATAGGCATTCGGCAGATTGGGAGTAATCTCATGATCCCCCTCCAAAGTTCGGGAAAACTCTTAACAGTCTGCCGGTAAGGTTATGGCCAGTGTTTTTTGGAATGCACGCGGAATAATCTGCATGGACTACCTTGAAAGTGGAAAAACAATTACCGACGATTAGGATGTGGCGTTATTGGGCCGTTCGATAGGACCAAATAAAAAAAACGGCCTCATTTAGCGTAAAAGAAGTGATTATTCATCACGATAATGCACAATCTCAACATGCGCAAAATCGATGTGAAAATTGCATGAATTTCACTACGAATTGCTGCTAAATCCACTATACTTTCCAGATCTGGCGACTATTGACTGTTTCCAAACCTGAAGAGATATGGCTAGGGGAAAGCGGTTTTGCTCAAATGATAAAGTCAAACGCGAAACAAATGCGTATTTTGAGGAGTTAGGTAAGAAGCAATATTTGCAAAGCATCTAAATGTTGGAAGACTGCTGGAATAAGTGTATCAACCTAAAAGGGGAATTGGTTGAAGAAGTAAAGAGAATTTGGACAAAAAAAAGGTGACCTAGTATTTTTATTGCATGAGTTGCAGCTAGTTTTTTTTTTTTTTTTTTCAATAAAGACTGTCAATAATACGAAGGTGATAATAATAATTTTTTGAAATAATTCTATTTGAATGAAACTGCTACTCAAAAAGATGTAGCATTTTTTCCGTAGATTATAATAGTGTTGCAAAAAAACAACGCCATCCCCCAATTTGGTCCAAACAACTATTGAAAATTCAAGCTATTTCATTAATTCATTAAACTACATTTGAGTCAATTAAATTTATACTATTTATTTCATTTTTTTTTTTTTTTTTTGTTATGACACTTAAATTATTTAAATTGCTAAATAGATAGCGGAAAGTGATAAGTCGATAAAAACGTAATTTTAACTAAAGCACGTATAATTTATACTGTTAATTATGAAGAGTAAAATACAAATTTTTTTCTCAAAACTAACACATTAGTTAAAATTTTCATTATTAGATGGGCAAAAACGTCAAGCAAAAAAAAAAAATAAAAACAATTTTGTATTTATTATGCCAATTTGTGATAATATTAAACCAATTATATTTCTTAATAGAAAGTGAAAACTAATGAATGAATAAAAGTGTCATTACTTTTTAAGCACATATAAATATCGTTAATTATACAGTTACACACAAAAATAAACATTTTTTTCGTGTCTGGAGATTTGATCATGCTTACGATATGTTTTCAGAGTCGCTTAATACGTTTTCGGAGTTCGTTTAAACCATCGCCTCAGGGTTTACCATAACCTCAAAAACTGAATAGTGCTGTGGGTTTTTTGAGGTTATGGCGAAGCAATATTGAGTTCAAACTCAGATTCAAACTCAGATTCAATAACCCCAAAAATATATAGTAGAAAAGATTTAATTCCCAGATCCGAAAACTTTTTTCATTTTTGGGTTTCATTTCCAAAAAAAAATTTTTCGGGGCTACTGAGTCCGAATCCGATGCTCGTTTAAGCCCATCACTCCAGCGCTTTGCCACAACCTCAAAAAGCTTAGTCATTTAGGTTATTTAGCGCACTATTTAGTTCTTGAGGTTATGACAAACTCTGATTCGGATTTTATGCCACCGAAAACATATTACATAGAAACATAGTCTGTTTCCAAGACGCGAACAAAAAAAAAAATTTTTTTTTGTGTGGCTTTGTTATGAACCGTAAAAATATTTGTTTCAAAAATTATATGAACGGCAACATTGCTATCATTTGGTTTATTTATAAAATATAGTTCATTAGGTCTATCACCGAAGCTTGCATTGTGGAGACAAACCTTAGTCAGCCTTACAAGCATGGTTCAGACAGGCAGGCTGATCAGATCAGAAAACACATTAGAGCAATAGAGAAGGGTGAGTTGGTTTCTTTATTGCTCCAATGTGAAAATCTGATCAACCTAAGGTTGTGAACATAGTGAACATAGTGAACGTCGGTTTAGACAGGCAAGCAGATCAGATTAGAAAACACATAAGAGCAAAAGAGATGCATGACTTGGTTTCTTTATTGCTGCAATGTGAAATCTGTCTGCCAGTCTGAACCGGCGTTCACTATGTTTGCAACCTTAGTCACGGTTTATACGACGCGATAATTGAAACAAGTTGTCAAGCATTTTAATGGTAACAATTACACTGGTTTACAGCCAATATGTACAATGAATGCCACTATCTATTTCTCATGTAAAATTGGTTGCTAATTCCGAAAATATTTTTTTTCCTGTCACTCCGTTTTCGAGATATTGCCCACTGTAGTTTTTTCTACCAAAAAAGAAAAGTTGGTTCCACTTAATTGAATATATCTCCAGAACCAACAATAATCAAACTTATGATATATCAAATCGAAGCTGATGAAATTCCCTACAAACAATGCTGACATTATTTTTTGATTCTGTTGACATTGGGGTCAAATATCTCTGGTGGGCAAGAGTTTAAAAATTTAAAATTATTCACAATAAAGTACATAATAGCATTATATTGCAGTTGAAATTTCAAGTTTGATTTTTGCTTAATTTGAAAGCTACAGCCCTTCAAACGTCGTGAAAATTCGCCTCATAGTATGTATATTAGGGCGGTCGTTATATGGCTTTTTTCAAATTTCGAAGTTGGATGGTCGTTGATTGGATCCAAGTGTCAAAAAAAACTACTCTGTATTTTTATCAGATTTTTAAATTGATCCCCATATTTACCCATTTGTCCGCCTCCATACACCATATCAAGTCTTGTTCACGAAATTGAAAAAATACTACAATCAAAAATTTTACTCATTGATTGCGACTTCAAATGATTGCAATCTTACATAGCTCTGCTAATCAGTTGAATGATTGTTTCGTTGCTACCTCTGCATCATATCGTCCTCTTCATGCCAAAAACGCTAATAAATAAAGCATTAAATGGTTGCACAAAAAGTATTTTTTTTAACATTTTTGTAAAGCAACGGGAACCAAATTTTAATGGTGTATTACTAAGGCATGCACCATCCATTTCTGAAAAGAAATTTTTGGAAAAAGGTGGATTTTTCTGTGCCATTCGAATCTTTTAACTCGATTTCCTAAAAAACATAAAAATGCACATAGACGTTTTGATAGTGATGATGTTGATAGTGATAGTTATGTTACTACATCTCGGAACGAATTTCAGTTTAAGGGAGTAAGTGAATTGAATATAGTTCCATGCATAAGCAAAATTAAATCAAATGCGTTTGGGGAGGATGGAATTTCTATTAAATCTGTTAAGCTTATATTATCTCAGGTCCTTAGTCCTCGCGTTATGCGGCGATATGGAAGGTAGCGACTATTATTCCTGTAGCAAAAAAATCAAATGCTTGCCTCCCATGTGAGATATGTGAGGCGCTCATGGCCGAGCAGATATCTCACCACCCACTTGAGCGTGTACAATCTCATGTGGCACCTACAATCTGGTTTTCGCCCTGGGCACAGCTGACCTACTACTGTGGTCAAAATACTTGATGACATTAGAGTACCCTATAATTCGGGCGATTTGACACTGTTTTGATTTCGATACCGTCAACCACTCTATTCTATGCAGAAAAAAAAAAAAAAATAATGTTAGAATAAGTAAATTGCCTTGCCTTGTTTGGCCAATAAATAAATAAATAAATAAATAAATAAATAAAACTTGATCAACATTTTTGGTTTTCTAAACGTCCTATTTGGTGGGTAGGTCTAGAAGCTATTTGGTGGGTAGGTCTCAAAGAGTTCGACTGGGACAAAATGTGTCTCTTTGGTAAAGACCACATCTAGTGGAGTACCTCAAGACTAGAGTACTTGGTCCGTTGTTATTTACAATGTTTATTAATGAAAACTTTAGCATGTGCCATCACGTCACTATGCATGCATATGCTGATGTCCTCCAACTGCACTTGTCCAGGCCCATAACCCCAGTTTCTTCTAAATAACGTTAAGCTGAAATTAGTCTGCAAGGTCACCAATCTCGAATTCCAAATCAAATCTTCTCTATTCTGCCCTAATCAAATCAATTCTTGTATAAAAAGAAAAAATGTACTATGTTCTTTGTAATTTGTCAATGACACCAAGTTCTGTGCCTTTTGAAACAAGGGTATTGCAACTCTTGATGCCAGTAACAACTTCTCAGAAGTATTGTACTGCAAACTCGACTCTCGGTCGTTGCACAAGCTGACAAGTCACTTTTAATAATGCATCCCTCTATGTATATGGCTAAGGAAGGTTTGATCATATCTCTGTCTATAGTAAAAAAATTACTTGTTTGTGGCCTACAAAGCTACCTTGAAGCAAGACATTGCATTTTTCTGTCCCGGATCATTTACACAGGAAGACCTCCATACCTTTTTGAAAAAATAGCGTTCTGCAGGGTGAGCAGAAACTTCAACCTCATGATCCCTAGATATAATTTTGGAAGCTCTAGTAGATTGTTTTTTTTTTCAGTGTTATAAGATCGTGGAGCTTATTATCTTATAGGATACAAAGTATTGTATTCTATTTCTGAAGTCAATATTTATTTTTATAGTGTTCATTTTTATACTACAATAATATAAATTATAATTGTTATTAATATTTAATTAAATTCAATATATATTTTTGTATGCTTCTTTATGTTGTTATTTCCACTGTCATAGCGGCATGCAAAAGATTAAATCTTATATGTATATCAACAATTTTTGTTAAACAATTAACAATTTTTTAAACATTTTTTTCTAGAGTATTTCCGCACCTTTGCGTCCTATTTACTTTGGATACTATGACGTACAGCTACAGCCTGAACTAGTTGTTTTCAACAATGGAAGAACAGGTATTTTTATTACTTCTCTAAAAGTTTCTGTGTTTTTCTTATATTTATTTAACAAAATAAACTATAATAGTTGAAATGCTTGTACCCGTTACCACAAATGGTCGACGTCCCTTTATAACTGGCGGCACAATGCAGAGTAATTTTGAGGCTCAGAATGTTCACTTTCACTGGGGTTCACCAGATGTCAAGGGTTCCGAACATTCGATCAATGATCGTCGTTTCGATGCGGAAATGCATATTGTACACAAGAATGTTCTCTATGCAACGTTAGATGAGGCTTCAAAACATAGGGATGGTCTGGCTGTTTTGGGAGTAATGCTTAAAATTGTAAACGTAGGTTATTCACCACATATTGATAAAGATACCTTAATATTGTTTTTTTTTTTTAAACTTAGAATGCTGAAAGTGATAATCCTGGCCTAAGTCAAATACTTGATCTGCTACCAAATATAACTGAGTTTAACTCTAGGGCCACTGTAAATGGACCACTGAGATTAGGTAGTGTTATTGCCAATCTTCAAACAAAGAATTTCTTCACATATGGCGGTAAGACTTAAACATACATTTTTAATGGACATGAAATAAGGCCCCAAAATAAAAAATTTACTATAAAATAAAAACAAGAATACTTTGTGTATTTTTTACTTTAAGAGACTTTATTTAATTTTTGAAATAGGTTTTGATTGATATTGATTTGGGGGGCCTTATCTCTCTTGACCTTATATCTTATTTCTTTTCAATATTTTTATCATTCTCATTTCTATCTTTAGGATCTCTTACAACACCAACCTGCGCGGAAGCTGTTATCTGGACTGTGTTTCCGAATCCCCTAGCAGTGCCCTTTACGCAAGTAAGTAATAATTTTGTCACATTTAACTTGGTCGTATTAAAATGTTGTTCTCCTATTTGTGCAGATTCAAAACTTCTGGAACATTATGGATGAAAATGGTGACTATCTTCTTAGAAACTATCGACCTCTACAAAATCGCAATAATCGTCAAGTGTACTATAGAAGATCGTCAATCTTTAATTTGCAAATTTTGTGATTTCCATTGAAACTTAAACTTAACACTTTGTGAAAAAGGCTATAATGTTAAACAAAAAAAAAAAAAGGAAAAAAAAAAATTCAAGTAAAATGTTGTAAGATATTTATTATTGTATAAGGGCGAAAAAATTAGAACTGTAATTTTTAAGACATTGCAATGTAAATTATAATTATCTTGATATGGAAACAAATGAACAGCTATACCAAATATATATGTTAAAATAACCATGTATATGATTTTTCTTTGAGTTTGAAGCTTAAAATTAATTTTATCAAGGCTATCTGTAAGCAAAGGGGTGTTGTATTTTAAAGAGAGCTGTAAGTGATATTTTCAAGACCACAAAAGTTAATATTTATCTAAAAGAAAAAAAAAAAAACGAAATGGCAATTTCTGCCCTTGAAAGAATTTTGACCGAGCCTCTTATGAACCTCACCAAAATAAAAATTTGCCTCACCAAAATGAAAATCTAGATATTCGTTATATTTTAAATAGAAAATAATACAATCTACACCAAGGCTTATTAATATAGGTTAAGTCACTTGAGAGAAAAGCACTCTTTTTTCGCCTTTGCTCAAACCAGATGCTTCCGTATCCTTCGTTTCAAACTGTGATTTCAAGGCTATTGATCACGTCGCTCTACGTAATGATGTCGTCGGTACAAATTGAACTGTATGCTGGTTTCTGCAGTCAGTAGACGCCAAATTAAAAATCTTTATCGATAAGATTAATTATCTTTTCGATACGCACGTCCCGTTACGAACACGGCGCGTTTTAAATAGCACTTGCCCTTGGTTCACACTGCCTGTTAAAGCGGCCCTCAAAAATCGCAATAAAACCTACAGCAAATGGAAACGAAATCCTTCCATGCTAAACTGGGAAATACAAAGGAGAGAAAGAAACGTTGCTACCTCTACTGTAAGGTTGGCAAAGTCACAGGTTTTCATGTCCAAGCATGAATCCATCTTTGCCATCTAAGCAGTTGTGGCGTAACTTAAAAAGTTACGCATATCGCATATCGCATTTGATATGCCTATATACGTATATATATAAGACCAATGAACTAATATACATAAAAGAACAATAAAGCTTGTAGTTTTGACCCAAATCGGTTAAATGATTACTTTTTTGGAAATTCCATAGCCAATACTCATAGTTTGTCCGAATTTGATAGTTTGGCAGCAGAGTTCCCTAATGCTTTTTATTTCAACGCAGTTACTGAATTGGACGTAGCTCGCTGCATTAGGAAAATAAGATCTTATGCTACTGGGGATGATGGTATTTCAATGAGATTTATAAAACTTATTTTGAACCATATATTCTTAGTCCACTTGTACACATAATAAATCATTGCATTACAACATCTTGTTTTCCTAAAATTTGGAAAGTGGCCACTAACATTCCTTTAGCAAAAAAAAGTAATGCTTCCGAACCTTGCGATTTTCGTCCGATAAGCCTGTTGGCTAATGGCTGAGCACTGCACTGCTTAAAAAACGCACACAAGCAATTTTCCGATTTGCAATTGTGTCACAGTGATACCTTCATTTTTTAAAAGAGTTGAATAAATTTCTAAAGAGAAAAAAAACTCCAAAAAGAAAAAACATAGCCATTTCGCTGATTTTTTCATGTAAAGTGCCAAAACTGGTGATTTTTTGAAATGTTTGTATGGGGAACCCCACAGGGGGGTTCCAGGAGGTGTGCCACTGGCATGGGTGGGTCAAGCCTCCAAAGTTAGTGGGGGTCGGTCATACATTTGGACTCGATTGGAGCACTCTAAATGGGTCAAAGTGGGATTTTTCAAAATTTGCCCCTATCCAAAAGTTCGACCCAAATTGGGGGACATCAGAATTCGTTTTAGAGGTAGTTTCTTATTTTGATCCCTAGAATACGATTTTGACAGAGCATTGAGCGATTTTTAAATCGACCCGCCCTACTGAGCAGATATCCTACTATTTAAAAACGTCTGGACTTTTATAATGTCTTCAGTCTGGTTTTCGGCCTGGACATAGTTGCTCTACTGCTGTAGTCAAAATTCTTGATGACATAAGAGTACCATTTGACAGGGGTGAACTGACATTGCTCTGCTTGTTAGATTTTTCCAAAGCATTCGATTCAGTCAATCACTTAATCTTATGTAGAAAACTTGCACAATACTTTGGTTTCTCGAAATCTGCGGTTAGTTTGTTAAGAAGCTATTTAGTAGGCAGGTCTCAAAGGGTTACGGTGGGAAATAATGTCTCTTCTTTTAAAGGAACCTCAAGCGGAGTACCTCAAGGCTCCATTCTTGGCCCGTTGCTATTCACTATGTTCCTTAATGATATTTTTAGTAAATGTAACCATGTTGTCATGCATGCATATGCTGATGATTTACACTTGTACCTGTCTAGACCCATTGGCTTAGTTGAAGATCTATGTGTGTGAGTAAGTGAGGACTTAGCTTTGGTAGTTGAATGGGCAAAACTAAACTTGCTTGTTTTGAACCCTGTTAAGTCATTTGTCCTGACGATTTCAAAAATACCTTTTTTAATTGATGACTTGCCTCCTATTCTGCCTAATAATGTAAAGCTAAATATTGTAAAAAAAGTTACTAATCTCGGTTTTCAAATTAACTCCTCTCTATCCTGTCAGGATCATATTAATTCTTGTATCAGCAAAATTTACTATGTCCTGCGCAATCTTCGAATGACTTCCAGCTTCTAAGGAGGTTCGATAATATCTCTTTCTATAGAAAATGTTTACTTGGATGTGACTTACTTAGTTACCTCGAAGCAAGACATTGCATTTTCCTGCACAAGATAGTCTATACACAAAATCCACAATACCCGTATGAAAAAATTAGTTTTTGTCGATCTAGTAGGAATATGAACCTCTTGATCCCTAGATACATTTCTTGCATAAATAGTAAAAGCGTCAAACTGCTTTAAATCAGCTGTTTACAAATTAACAACGAAATTGCAAATTATAAAAAGTTCTTTGAAATAAATAAAAAAAATCTCTTGAAATGGAAACCAGAAACATGGTAAATTGTGTAAAAACTAAATATACATAAATGTTTATTTATTTAAAAATAATGTTTACTATTAGAGCATTAATATCAAAATTGTCGATGCTGCAGTAATAAAACTGAACTGAGCACGGATACGAGTAAGAGTAAAAAAAAAACATTTTTGCTCGCTCTTACTCTCGTTTAATTTATGTATGCAGGTAGGTGTGAATACCCTCGTTTTATAAATTTGCCAATTTTTTACTTTTTCGCATTGACTGTATCTGTACCCCTTTATGTGTTATATGCAAATCTTCAAATATATTTATTTTGCTTATTTTCATATTCATAAAAAATAAACAAAATATTCATATCAGCACAATATAGTGGTGAGATGAAATGAGTTTAAGACAGTGTTAATTTGTTTACGATCTGCATACTTAGGAGGCTAATATAACATTTTTTATTGCATATCAATGATCAACATTTTATGATATCTTTTTTGGGGGCAAGTATCGAAATATTATTTGAAAATGAAAACAAGAAGAATAAATTTCAATGTCAAACTTTTTATTCAATCTTTGCATGAATTGAATAGTTAAATGTTTTTATTAAAACGTTCATAAAAGTTTATTTTTATTGTATATTTTATACATATATTAACATGCGATTTCGTTAATATATTTCGTAGGGATCATTGAATTGCAAGAGCTAATAATTCTTTATTGTGCTAATGTGGTAATTTCTAAATTGGTGCATTTCACCACAAATTTGTCGTTGCATACTTAAGTAAATTTTTTCAAAACGCTTAAGTCGATTATTTAGCTTTTTTTTTGAAGCGAAGCTTTTTACTCCTCGTTTTGTGATTTGCTTGGAGTGAAATCTGAAAAATTTTCGACAGATTTTTTCTTGGAAATTTGATGATTTCTTTGTTGCTAGGCTTGTTACAACAAGAAAATTTAATACTTTAATATTAAATACTAAAAATATTTCTTGGCTGCCCGTGGGGATCGAACCCACGTCCTCATACACGAGAGTACAACGCACTATCCACTAGGCCACAAAGACTTGTTAGAAAGAGTTGTTAGTTCAATCCTAATTATAACAGAAGCGATGCTGCAGTATATCGTCACCATCTATCAAAAGATAGAGGATTGTGTATTTGCTTTGCTACAACTATCAAAAATTTGCTTTTATTTGCCACAAGGTGTCTCCAGCATCGGTTTTTTTATATTGTGAATGCGTTTGTGGTGCTGTTGGCATAGAGTGTAAATTATTATCTAGAGATTGCATCAACTCTGCTAAATCTCTGGCATGTGTTAACAGAGGTTAACAGAGTTTTTTTTCTTCATGTTTTTAAGTGAAATAACTCTGAAATAATAATTTACACTCTACGACAAGTGCGTTGACAAGTGCGTTTTTAAGTGTCAAAAAAATAGATATCAATAAATATGGAATCAACAAACGCATGCATGAGTCAGTGCAGCCAAGTTCACAACCATGTGTGGAGAGTTAAAATGGAGAGTCGCTGGCATTATATGCCCGTATATGTAATTGGCGTGGAAATTTGACATTCAACAATAAAAAATAAGCAGTAAATATGTTTTCTGTATACATGTAATTTATATTATGTTATCTTAAATTTTTGAAATTAAAAGTTAATTTATTAAAAAGAAAAAATTATTAAGCTATCAAATTTATGTAACTGCGAAAAAGCTTCGCTTCTCTCGTGTGTCCAACGACGCACCTGTGTTTTTTTTTGTGTCAGGATTTTACATTAAGCGCTTTACTTAGATAAATGACGACGCACCCTGGTTTCATCCCATAAGCTTAGTATGCTGTAGAAATGAAAACAAAATTCCCATAAGAAGTACATTGAGTTTTTTAACAGCGAACAGGCAGCGGAATTTTTTTTCGCTAGGTAGTACGCTGTAGTACTTACGCTGTAAGGAAAAAAATTGTTCAGTGTAGCCAAATTCACAACTAGAGCCCTGCATGAATATATTCATCAAGTGAATATACCCTAATTCTCTGCTGTAGCAGTCACTGCAAGCAAAGCTGCAAGCGAATAAATGTAAACAACAGATCGTGTCATGATACAATAATTTACAAGTTAGCCTTGACAACTACCTTTTTTCTCACGAGCGGAGACCGGGAGTTGTCAAATCAATACAAAGTTTAACTTTTCATATGTTTTGCTGCTTCTTCGTTTTCTCTTTTTCAATGTGTTTTTGACAACACCAAATTGCCAACAGAACTGTCACTCCTACCTTGTAAATCATTATACCATGTATCATGTAGCAACAGGTCGTGTAGGGCAAGAGAATAACTTTTTATTTGTTCTCTGTTCTCTTTTCATACACTTTTGCACTGAGGTGAGCTTGCGATCTACGCGTTGTTTCAGTTATTTCTGTGAGTACTTAACAAACTACACGAATACTAGGAATCTGCTGGAGTGACCTGAATAAGAATCAGGTATGTTGGTTTTTCCCCGCAATAAGCTTTATGTTATTCTTAATGCATATTTGTGTTATTTTTTGTTGCTTTATTCGCTACCTTCGATATTAAAAACACTAAAACTGTCGAAAATAGTTTATATCGGCTAAACTCCTAGAGGGGTCAAATATACAATAAACACAAAAGCTGTCGAAAATAGTTTATATCGGCCGTAGCTGGACTCCTAGAGGGGTCAAATATATGAGTTGGTCCTATTATTTTTTGCTCCTCAATATTTCTTCCGAACACACCTACCCCCAACCACCCTTCTTTGGCTCCCAATACAAAAGACATTCTTTTCGTTCTACGAACGAACGAATAAAAAAATATTCGCTAAATATTCAGGGTATGAACACTGATATTTTGTTATTTTTTATTGCTTTATTTGCTACCTGTTGTAGTTAGTAAAGCATCGTGCTCTTATTCTCTTCGTTTCTTATATCAGAATAAAACAAAGAGAGTGTAAGATCAGGTAAGAGCAAAGCAGAAAAGGGATAAGGAAATTTTTGAAGCGAAGCTTTTTACTCCTCGTTCTGTGATTTGCTTGGAGTGAAATCTGAAAAATTTTTGACAGATTTTTTCTTGGAAATTTGATGGTTTCTTTGTTGCTAGCGCTTATTACAACAAGAAAATTTAATATTAAATACTAAAAATATTTCATGTGCCGCCCGTGGGGATCGAACCCGCGTTATCTTAAATGAGAGTCCAACACACTATCCACTAGGGCACAAAGACTTGATAGGAGCGGTTATTAATTCAATATTAATTATAACAAAAGCTATGCTGCAGTAGATTTTCACCATCTATCAATAGAAAAGGATTGTGTATTTGCTATGCTACAACTAACAAAAATTTGCCACAAGGTGTCTCCAGCATCGGTGTGTTTGTATTGTGAATGGTTTGTGGTGTTGATACGAAGAAAATTAGCAATTCCCACAAGTGCGTGATAAATTATTACTAGAGATTGCATCAACTCTGCTAAATCTCTGACATCCCTATAGGAACAAACTAACTTGTTTATAAAAACAACTAATTAAAAAACTAATTTAAAATAAACCAGTATCTGAACTACTTTGAATTATATTAAGGCGGCAACTACTCTGATTTTGACATGTTTTAATTGCAAATTTTTATTAGATTACAAGTTTATATATATTTAACCATGTTATTTCATCAAATATTATTAACTTTAGGCCATCAGTAATAGTTTTCAATTGGCTATTTTAAAGTAATTACAAAAATAATTTAAATATAACTAATTTAACAAGTATTTGCAAATATATGCAGACGAAAGTCAATTGACTTATTTAGCGGACATCACCATACATAATAAGTTAGTTCGTTCTATGGAAAAAAGTCAGAATTTCAACTAGTTGTGGTTGACAAAAAACTACTTTATCAACTACATTTAAATTAGTTGATTTTCCTACAGGGATGTGTTAACAGAGGTTAACAGAGATTTTTTCTTCATGTTTGTAAGTGAAATAACTCTGTTAACACATGCCAGAGATTAGGCAGAGTTGATGCAATCTTTAGATAATAATTTACACTCTGTTTTAAGTGTCAAAAAAAAGATGATATTAAAAAATATGGACTTAACAAACGCATGCATGACATCGGCAAGGTATCTAAAATGTTTGCTAAATTTTGTTTCGTGTGCGTTCTTAAATATATATTTTTATCCTCGTTCTGTGACTTGCTTGGAGTGAAATCTGAAAAATTTTTGACAGATTTTTTCGCTAGGTAGTACGCTGTTGAGGGAAAAAATTTGTTCAGTGCAGCCAAGTTCACAACCATTTGTGGAGAGTTAAAATGGAGAGTCGCTGGCATTATATGCCCGTATATGTTATTGTCGTGGAAATTTTACATTCAATAATAAAAAAATAAGCAGTAAATATGTTTTCTGTATATATGTAATTTATTTTATGTTATTTTAAATTTTTGTGTTTAAACGTTAATTTATTAAAAAGAAAAAATTATTAAGCTATCAAATCTATGTAACTGCGAAAAAGCTTCGCTTCTCTCGTGTGTCCAACGACGCACCTGTGTTTTTTATTCTATAGCTAGAGAATATATTCAGGGAGGCGAAAAAGCATACTCATGCAGGGCTCTAGTGTTGATTTTGTTATTAAACAAATTTATTTTGTTTATGAAGTTCTTCTATAAGTTGTTATTGGCTATATTAGCACACAAACATATAACACAAAAATTTGGGGCCCTATATTTTTTCTATTAAACCTTTATCAAAACAACTTCGTCAATAATCTTAAATATATATTGTGTAGAAAACAAAACTATTCTGCCACGCCCACCTCCCATATGAAATTTTTCACATTATTTGCTTTATAATATTAATTTTCATGAAGCATATCATCAAAAAAAAAAAACGAAATGGACATTTTAGTCCTTGAAAGGAGTTTGACCGAGCTTCTTATGATCAATTGTGTTGTGCGCAGGGACCGCAAACAACGATTATCGCTATCAATCAATCATTTTATAGCAATTATTTTTTGAGCGTTATTTTTTCAATCTGAAATAAAAGTTATTTTTTTAATCGTTATTTTTTCGATCAGAAATAAAAATCATTTTGTAATTCTTATTTTTTCGATCAGAAATCAGAGATCAGAAAGAAAAAAAGTTATTTTTTATCGATATTTTTTAGATCAAAAATAAAAACCGATCATTGATCGATATTTTTCCAATCAGTTTAAAAAAATTATTTCTTGACTTAAATAATATCGATTAGAATTTAAATGAAATAAATATTTATCATCTTATTTGATACAAATTAGAATGTTATTGAGCATATAAAAACTAAAATTCATACTTACCACCCTTCGAACCCACGTTTACTATCATACAAACAAGTTGTCTTGGACAAGGATTTTATCTACGATTATGACAAGGATAAGGACAACATTTTTGACATGGATTTGGTAAAGTATTTGGATAAGTATTTTGTCAGGGACTAGTAAAAGTATTTAAACAAGGATTTGGGCATGAACTTGGACAAGGACTTGCGCAAGGAATTGGATAAGGACTTGGACAAAGATTTGAATAAGGACCAGAGGACAAAGGTTTTAAATAAGGAAAATGTGGAAAATAGTAGTAGCAATCGAAAACGGTAGTATTAAACAGTAGTAGATATTTATGTAGATGGAGGGTTGCTGATTTAGAAAATGCTGTTAGAATTTGAAAAACTTTTTTGACACTAGGGTGGACCCTCAAAACTTTTTTGTTTACTACATATTCCACATGGCAGTATAAGACAGTCGCTGATTTCGAATTTGATGTTAGAATTCAAAAATTTTTTTGACGCTAGGGTGGACCCAAAAAAAAATTTTTTTTCTTACACATAAAAAAATAAACATCAAAAAATTAAATATAAAATTATTTGTTTTATGTTTGGATGACCTGAAGCAAGTTAAAAATAAATCTTATAAATATTTAATGTCTTCAAGTTGTAAACAGCACGGTCGAGTGTATTAAATTTGTGATAATTTAAGTGAAAATATTATAAAAACTTTATAATAAAAACTATAAAATGTGGAAGAAGTGTTAAATTTGCAAAAAAAAAAAACTGGAACAATTTGAACCTAAACTGCAAAACGTGAACATAAGGAAACTCGAGATCATGGTAGAATTATAAGGTAAGGCCAACTCGGAGAGGAATGGAGTGGAAAGCAGAATAAAGCGAGATAATTGTCAAAATCAGCTGTTCATCGCGAATTTCTTTATGCCCACGTTTCGCAGTTGTTTTTAGGTTAAAACTGTTACAGGTTTTTTTTTTGCAATTTTTTATAATATTTCCTCTCAAATTAGCACAAATTTAACACCCGCGACCGCACTGTTTGCAACTTGGAAACATAAAATATTTTCTTCATTTGCAATTTCTACGAAATTCGTCGTTTTGACATATATGTTCCTTCTCATTATCCACTCTTCGTTGACGCGTGAGAGCACTCAGCGAAGCGGCCCTACCTTATCATTGTATCATGCTCGAGATGATCAGCTGATTTTGACAACTAGTTGTATTCTTTCTTCTCCGAGTTGTCTCAACCATATAATTCTGCCATGCTCTAAACCTTTGTTTTGCGAACATGACAAATAAACACTCACGTTACAATATTTGGAGAAGTAAACACAAACCTTATTTTGCCATCTGGCCTACGCCAATGGAATGCATGCTATTATCAAGCATGGTATAAGAACCCAGGTAGACACATTAGAGTTGAGTTCCGAGAAACTGATATCCATGTTCTGTCAAATTCGGAGTTCATATTGCCACCTGTTGAATTTTGTAAAATTTTGTCTGACAAAATTATTTGTCAGATAAAAATAAAAATAATATAGGGTGTTAAATTTTAAGGGCCGATGTTGATTTTGAATAAAACACAAATTATTTAGGAAATTATTGTCATTTCTTTTTATTTTGATAATATTGGTATGGTTCGATTATGTATGGAACAAAATATCGGCCAAATGGCCGCTGCGACCTCGGAGGCACACATCCATCGGATGGTCCAAATTTTCGATGACGCTGAGGCATATGTGAGGTTCTATGCCGTTAATGTGCCGAATTATCTCATCCTTTAGCTCTTGAATTGTTGCTGGCTTATCGACGTACACCTTTTCTTTCAAATAACCCCAAAGAAAGAAGTCCAACGGTGTCAAATCACATGATCTTGGCGGCCAATTGACATCGCCATCACGTGAGATAACACGGCCATTGAATTTGTCGCGCAAAAGAGCCATTGTTTCGTTAGCTGTGTAGCAAGTGGCACCGTCCTGTTGAAACCACATATCGTCCACATTCATATCTTCCAATTCGGGCCATAAAAAGTTCGTTATCATCTCACGAGAGCGAGCACCATTCACAGTAACTGCCTGACCGGCCTCATTTTGGAAAAAATACGGCCCGATGATGCCGCCAGCCCATAAACCGCACCAAACAGTCACTCTTTGTGGGTGCATTGGTTTTTCGACAATCACTCTTGGATTATCATTCTCCCAAATGCGGCAATTCTGCTTATTGACAAATCCATTGAGGTGAAAATGTGCCTCATCACTGAAGATGATTTTCTTCGAAAATTGATCATCCACTGTTGCCATTTCTTGCCACCATTCTGACCATTGACGACGCTTGAAATGGTCAAGAGGCTTTAGTTCTTGAGGCAATTGTACCTTGCAAGCGTGTAAATGCAAGTCTTTATGCATAATGTTCATCAACGACGAGCGTAAGAGATGCAATTGTTGGGCACGACGACGAGTTGAGGTGGACGGCTCTTCAGCCACACTATCGCGAACAGCAGCAATATTTTCTGCAGTATGAGCTGTACGAGCATGCACTGGTGTTTTTACATCTCCTACAGACCCGGTTTGCTCAAATTTTTGCACGATTTTTCCAATTTTAGGCACATTTGGACAATTAAATTGACCGAAAAAATCACGAAGTGCACGATATGCATTTTGATTTGAACGCCCATTTTCATAATAAGCCTGAATAACTTTAGCGCGTTGCTCGATTGTGTATCTTTCCACGGTTCAAATTGAGTTAGTCTGAAATTGAGAAATGTCAAATGAATGCAGAAAAAAACTTGACGTTTAGGTGTGGTTCACATTCAACATCGGCCCTTAAGATTTAACCACCTTTTATGTAAAAATACTTGAGCCTTTGTTTATGTTTAATAATTAAAAACAAAATAATATTTAAAAGTGAATTCAGCTTTTGTTTATGTTTAACTAATTTGCTTTCGAAGACTGTTTTGAGACTGTCAGTAAAGACTAGATTTTTTTTTTAAAGATATGTCAGGACTGTATTTTGACATTATATGGATAAGAATTTTTCGTTCAAATGTGTCTACCTGGGTTCTTATACCATGTTATCAAGTTAGTCGCATGTCGCATGAAGAAGTAGCCAACTGCGCGGAACTGCCGGCAGAATTCTCCTCCGAAGTTTGTGTTCCTTTCACATACCTTAGAATGGAACCAGATTATTTCTTTGAGTTTTAAGTTGCTCCTCTTGTGCATTTCTTTGCTAATTTATGCACTCCATGTGAAATTTTCTATCTATATTTAAAACCAACACGAATAATTGTCAATCACAAAAAAGAGAACACAAACAGGTGAAGTGCATAAATTAGTCATGGAACTTGCATATTTCGATGGCGAATAGAGCAACCCGTCTTGCTAAATGAAATTATTTTTTAGTGACGGAACTTGCATTTTTTGATGGGAAAAAATGCACCCAAGCAGGCTTGCTAAAAGAAATGGTAACATTGCTCATTATTTTAACAGAATTTTGAAGTTAAAATAAGCAATTCGTTATATGAGAGACGATTTTTAAATTTACTTATTGAAACGGTTTTTTTTCTGACTAAAAAAAATTAAATCGAAATGGTGTCACCCCTAATATGGTGGTACCCGGGGCGGGCCGCCCCTCCTCTCCCCTCTAGGAATGCCCAATTAAAATCAAATTCCCAACAATATAATTTACAACCTTCTCGGCTAAACGTCTGACTCGGCAAATCTCAGCTCCGATACGCGAGCGGAGTTTGGCTCGTAAAAAACACTGCCTTAACGTTTGCTGTTAATTTCCAAGAACTTAATAACGATCAATTGCTATTCCTTCAAGTAGTAAGCGTTAAGCCTCAGCACACAATACTCATGAATATTTCTCTCCACACCAGTATGCAGTCAATAGAAAATACCGACAACTTGCTATTTTTAAAAAAAAAGCCCTTCAAAAGTTCGAATGCTTGCAATTCGTTTGCGCTTGCGGCCGTTTAAGCGCTGCTACTGTTGCTCTTGGACTGGGTCATAGGTACTCGTATCTTCATCTGTCTATAAAAACTGCATAACTGACGGAGCGCATAAATCTTTTATGATTCCTCTGCTGGTATGACTCTCTCTAATCGTTTGTTTTAATTGAATTATGGTTTTTTTTTTTTTTGTTTTTGCTTGTTATGAGCAACAAAATGTTTACAAATGATTTGCCTTTTTTGTTGGCTGGCTGTGGCGGTATTTTGATAGCGTACGCAGGTACGCAGACTCAATTCACTCATTTGCAGAAATCAAAGAAAAAATGTCCAACATTTCAGCTGTAGTTTATAAAATAAATGGTAACAAAAAAATTCGGTTCAGTCTATGTTGTTTAGTTTTGACAATTGTTTGCATTTGCAGAGATTACGCCGCTTCCACTTTGTCCGTTAAACGTAAAACGTTATTATTTTAATTATTAGGTTCGACGATGAGCTTTCCGGTATTTGGCAGCTTGTATCAAAAATTGTTGTTTCTCCTACCGTTTACAACTGGTACGTAGAGAGAAGAAGAACTATTGAACTGTGGCGGAAATGAATTACCATGGTTCTGGTAATTGAAGACTTTCGCCCACTGTAATTAAGAATATTTGACTAAAACAAGAAAAGATATCTTAACTTTGTGTGTTTCGTGAAAATGTGTATGAAACTCTAAAATAATCAACATTTATATGCAAGAAAATGTTTTCATATACATACATATATAAGGCTAATGTTTTAAGCAAAGTGTTTTAAATGTTTAAAAAGTTAATTTTTTAATGTGCGTTGAAAGAGCTTCCATTCAACAATTAACCTAATTTAATTATGTGAATAACAACAAACCTAATTCAAAAAATTGATCAATTACTACATTTCGCTGTAGTCAAACATTGTGGTGTAATAATTACAACATTGAAAATTTTAAGCAGACGCTTATGGTACTTAGTGATAGTGTTGATAATTTAAAAAAAAAGCGAACAATGTGTGATATATCTCTGTTGTGCGTGGAGCTGCCAGAATGATGCCCTGTATTTAAAAGGACGTTCCGTATTTTATACTTAATTTCTCTGCCTTATTTGTTTTTAATTTTAGAAAAAAGTAACTTCATATTTATCTATGCAATGGCTGATAGTTTTAGAAAAACAATGAAAACATTTATGTGGTTACAAATGTCTAAAGAAAGATATAATTTAACTGCTCTACCTTGAACTTATTCACCGTGACTAAAATGTCAGTTTTGAAAATAACATTCAAACAATCTGAATCCAAATCTACTAAAGTCAAAATCCTCTTATGTAATAATAATACTTATGCACTTGCATTTTTTTAAAAAAAAAATAAAAAGTCTCAATAATTCATTAAATTTTTTCGAGTATACTTCAGACCTGGGACTATTGCATTAAATGAGTAATATTTAATAATCATTAACTATAACATCTTTAGTGCACTATTTTTTGCATTGCACTAATTTCTGTTCAAAGTACACTCAAAAGAAAGAATCAACAAAAAACTTTTGTTGGACGTATATTGACATAAATTTATCAAATCAACCTAGGTTTTTGTCAATTTGATAAAAATTGTTCATATTGACAAAAACCTAGGTTGATTTGACAAATTTTTATCAATATACGTTCAGCAAAAGTTTTTTGTTGATTTTTTTTTTTTTTTTTTTTTTGAGTGTAATGCATTAACATTTAACTATCACTAAAGTTTAATTAAAACGAATAATGCACTATTATTGCATTATCACAAACAAACTACCCAACCAATTTTGATAAAAAGTATATTCTCAGAGGCGTGCGAATTCATATCTGCTATAAAATATAAAAATAACTTATATTAAGCGGACTCGATTCTTCATTAAATGGACGAATAAATCGGTCTCATGAATGTTCGCTTAGAAGAGGTTTCAATAAAATAGTACGAGTACATTAATAATACACTTCTGACTTCTTCTGCACCATTCGAGCTATTGTTATCTTTTGCTGGCATGGTGAAAACGCCTTGCAGGCTGAGTCTATCAGACTAAAATTTTTAATCATAATTAATAATAAATAAATTGCCTCAAATACCACAGAGTTCGGCATCAGCTGTCCTGATTTGCGAAGAAAGGAAGTTGAATATAAATGCACATAAAGAAGAAAAGAAGATATTTATCACCCTTCGCGATTTGCCTTACTGTATTTTGTAGTACAGCGCACTCTGGGGTTCAAGATATAGCAAAATATATAGCGCCAAAAGACTCACCGCACACGAAAACCACTTATAAAAAGCATACTTATCGGATGAATTGTTTTGAGTTTGTTGCGGTATTTGTACAACAGGGCCCTCCGTTTTTCGAAATAGAATAAAAAATAACGCCAAAGCCCTTTCCATACTCGATAATCAAATCGTATATATCCGATATACAAATTTTTCATCTAAATCGGATGAGCGGTTTTTGAGTGTTTCACGATTTTTTAAGTGATTTGTACTACAGCACCATCTGGTGTTTAAGATAGCGCAGAAAAAAAAGTCCCAGATACCCACCGTATCCGAAAACTTAAATGTAAAAATTTTCCCGCAAATCGGATGTACAGCTAGGAGTTTTTCAACATTTCTAAAACATTTGTACTGCAGTGCCCTCTGGTGTTCAATATAGAACAAAATAGATAAGTCATACAAACTACCGTACCCGAAAACCCCTAAATACAAATTTTCATGTAAATAGGATGAATGGTTTCGGAAACAAGCTGTAATAACAAAATTTATGGAACTCTATCGCAGCGCCACCTACCTGGTCCAATTGCGAATTTGTACCATCCAGGGATCCACTTAAGTACACACAAAAAGTTTCATCAAAATCGGTGCAGCCGTTTAGGAACAGTTTAATAACACACACACGTACAAATTGTACAACAGCGCCCACTACTTTTCAAGACAGAGCAAAAGAGATAACGCCAAAACAGTTGCCGTACACGAAAATTCTTTAATAAAATTTTTCATCCAAATCGGATGAGCGGCTTTCTACTTTTTCACGATTTCTTAAGAGAATTGTACTACAGCGCCCTCTGGTGGTTAAAAAAATAAGTCCCAAACAGTCACCGTATTAGAAAACCCCTATGTACCAATTTTCATGAAAATTGGGTAAACAGCTTAGAAGTTTTTAAAGTATTTGTACACAACGCCCTCTGGTGTTCAAGATAGAACAGAGTAGATAAGTCATAAAAACTCACCATATCCGAAAACCTCTATATACAAATTTTCATGCAAATCAGATGAACGGTTTCGGAGATAACCGCAGCGCCACCTACCGGATCCAATAGTGAATCTGAACCATCTAGGAATCCACTCAAACACACACAAAAAATTTCATCAAAATCAGTGCAGCCGTTAAGGAACAGTTTAATAACATACACACGTACAAATTGGACAACAACGCCCTCTAGTTTCGAGAAAGAGCAAAAAAGATACCACCAGAACCCTTGCCGTACTCAAAAATCGCTATTTACAAATTTTCGTCCAAATCGGATGAGCAGTTTTGGAGTTTTTCACGATTTCCTAATATTTGTACTGAAGCGCCCTCTGGTTTTCAAGATAGCACAAAAAAGATAAGTCCAAAACACTCACCGTATCAGAAAACTCCAATTTTCCTATTTTCATGCAATTCTGATGCACGGCATAGGAGTTTTTCGAGGTTTTTCAAAATATTTGTACTACAGCGCCCTCTGGTGTTCGAGAGAGAAAAGAGTAGATAATCCAAAAAAACTCAGCGTGTCCGAGAACCTCTACATACAAAATTTCATGCAAATCGAATCAACGGTTTTGGGCTTTTTCGACTTTTTAAAAATATTTGTACTCCAGCGCCCTGTAAAAACTCACCGTTTTCGAAAACCTCTATATACCAACTTTCATGCAAATCGTATAAGCGACTTAGGAGTTTTTTGACGTTTTTTAAGATATTTGTACTACAGCGCTCTCTAGTGTTCAAGATAGAGCAGTGTAAATAAGTCATGAAAATTCACCGTGTCCGAAAACCTCTATATACCAATTTTCATGTAAATCGGATGCACGGTTTAGGATTTTTTCGAAGTTTTTTAAAATATTTGTACTACAGCACCCTCTGGTGTCCAAGATAGAACAATGTAGATAAGTCAAAAAAACTCAGCTTGTCCGAGAAACTCAGCATACAAATTTTCATGCAAATCGGATGAACGGTTTCGAAGATAAGCTAAAAAAAGAATGCCAGGAACCCGATCGCAGCGCCCCCTACAGGGTCCAACCGTTTTTGTTGGACAAAAGGTAGCCTATGTTATGACCGTGTATATAGGGAACCTAGATTCCAAATTTCATTTAAATCCATCCAGTGGTTTTCGCGTGATGCTTTAACAGACAGACAGACAGACAGACAAATATTTTGAAAAATGCGATTTTCGGGCTCAGCGTCACTCAAAACGTTCATCGCAAAAGGAATTTAAAAAAAATATTTCATGTACAGATTTTTTTTTTTACAATTTTATATATATATATGTATATAGATATAGATTTGTAAAGTATTTTAATTTTGTTTGTTAAATTGAATTATTTTTGTTAAAGTTTAGCTGTATAAAGTAAACAGCTTTGTTTAAGAATATACAAAGTAAAAAAATGTTGAATGGGTGTATACAAAATTTTGAATTATAAAGAATTGCCTATTTGTACTCGGATACGTTGTGCTGCTGCTGTATAAGATGATATGGTACTGTTTTCCATATAATTTCTAGAATCATTCAATACATTTTCATTGTCTACTTCATTGAAGTGTAATGGTAGATTGACTGGTGCGGCTTTAAAATGCAGGCAAATGTTGTGAAGTGCACAACAAACATTTGTAAGTTTTATAGCTTGTAAAGGGCTCTAGTGCAATTCCCTAGCACCTAACAAGCATCTCCATCTGCTTTCCAGAAGACCATTTGTTCTTTCAATAATATTTCGGCACTGTTTATAAGCATTATTAAACTTGCATTCAGGAGTTCCAAGGCTCAAATGGATACCCAGAATCACCTATTTGAAATAAAATTGCGTGTATATACCCTGTAGGAAAATCGACTAATTTAAAAGTAGTTGAAAAAGTAGTTTTTTGTCAACCCCAACTAGTTGAAATTCTGACTTTTTTCCATAGAACGAACTAACATATTTTGTATGGTGATGTCCGCTAAATAAGTCAATTGACTTTCGTCTGCATATATTTTCAACTACTTGTTAAACTAGTTAAATTTAAATTATTTTTTTAATTACTTTAAAATAACCAATTGAAAACTATTTAATATTCCACTTACTGAAGATGAATTTAAAAGCATAAAAATTTTCTATACATCATTCTATACATCAAAGGGATCATTTATTTGACTGTTTTGAAAAATACATAAATCATGCCAAAAAATCATGCCTGGGCGACACAAATAAATTCTGAATTATAAAATCTGAAAGCAAAATGTAAACAAAGTTGAAAGTGATCAGAGTTTTTTAATGGAAAATTGTGAAATGTCGTTCTTTGTGGTGTTTTAATTGATTTTAAAATAATTCAAAAGTGATTCATGGCAAACTTCATTGCCAGTTCATTCAAAAAAGTACTAGTAATTATATTCAAGGAGCGCAACAGAAGTACGCTGCGATGGTAGATATAATTTCATTATTCCTTTCTTCATTGGACTATTTCTGCTTCCAACAGGTGATAGTTGCAGAAGCTGGAGGAACTCTGCGCTTATATGTGAGCATGCGCACCACGGAAGCAGCTTACAAAAATGGTCACGCCACCGCCTGGGTACATGAGTGAAGATGCCGATCGAATTGATCGGAATTGTATCCACACAATGCATGCGCCTGTTATTTAACACGAGCCAGCTTTTCATTTGAAAATATGAGCTAAACAAGCGTGTCAGCGGGATTTTCCACGCTTTGCAACCATCAATCATTGTCGATGAACACACCGATATTTTGCTTAGTGCTTCTTTTAAGTGTCAATCGCAATGAAGTGATGGAGCAGACTCGACGCTACGTAGGGAAAGGCGTGCGTCTTTACTATTGAAGTGATGAGGTGTTTGCTGAATGGTTAAGCAATGCATCAATTTCCGTACAGAGTCCAAATTGTGCAATGTTTGCTAAACAGTACCAGTTTGTAATTTGAATATCTTAAATAATAAAGAATTTTGAATCGTTTCACAGGGTTTAGAGGCAGTTTATTAGTTTTAAAGTGTGTTTACCACGTCTGTCTTGCAGCTCAATGTCGTAAATAATAAAATATGCCTTTTTGAAACAAAATGTTAGTGAAGCCTAAAGTTAATAATATTTGATGAAATAACATGGTTAAATATTTATAAACTTGTAATCTAATAAAAATTTGCAATTAAAACATGTCCAAGTCAGAGTAGTTGCCGCCTTAATATAATTCAAAGTACTTCATATACTAGTTTATTTTAAGTTACTTTTTTAATTAGTTGTTTTTAAAAACAAGTTAGTTTGTTCCTATAGGGTACTTTACAAATTTAAATACACCGAAACATCTCTTACATGGGCATTTTTCATTACCATTAAATTTTCATTACCATTATCCACGATGCAAATTTAATTTGTATTACCATCAAAATGTAATGGTAATGCGGAAAATAATTGCATTAACATTAATATGTAATGGTAATCTAAGAAAAACTTGCATTACCATTTAAATGTAGTGGTTAATGGCAATGAAAAAATGTTCATTACCACAAAATTTTTATGGTAAAATTTTTATTTTTTTCATTTCATTTTTGATTAATATTTTGGTTGTTCTATGCAAATACCTAAGAGACGTGCATTTTCTTCTCCGAATAAGTATTGAGCTTCCATCCACGATTTAAGCTCATTTACTCTCCATAAAAGAGCGTCGTGGCTTGCCCCAGGGTGCGTTGCGTCAACGTAACGAATTCGCATAGCTTTATCGCAAACCTTTGAATATATTAAATATAACTAAGATCTGAAGCTAGTAAGCACATTAAAAATTCTTACAAGCATCACATTCAAACTATAAAAAGCTTTTGCGGTTATAGTAGAAATGCTAATTTTCCGGAGGACCGATGATCCGAATGTGTGTTCCGTCAATACAGCCGAGCACCCCGGGAATTTTAAATTTGTTGTAAAAGTGCAGTTTAGTGGCACTTTCTTCTTCTACAGTCTTCTGCATTTGTATCCATTTTGGACACAATTTGGGCTCAAATACGCTCAACACTTCAGAGAACATTTCTGAAAAGGATGATTGCGCCAACCCAATGTCAAAGTCTCTGCCCACTCCAGTTTGGTAGCCCCCCTCAGCGAAGAACCTCAACGAATCACATAATTTTATAATTGGTGTTACAGCAAAATTTGTTCATGTTGGCGGCAAAGATTCAGTGAGTGCTTCCAGCAAATATTGGAATGCAGATTTGTTTACACGAAAGTATTTTACAAATCTGAAGCATAGTTGTTTGCATATTTGTTCTGAAATTGTATATGTTATACTTACAGTGTACATGGCAGCTCCAAAGGGTTGGATTTGTCTCAAATTTTCCTTCGCACTAGTCTAACTTATCTTTTTCGCACTGACATTTCTTCTTCAGCCGCTAGAATAACAACTGCGCGCAACATTTTTGAACAATTGTTTAAATTCTTTCTACTTTTCACTGTCAATATGAATTTCGAAAGCTTTATTTTTTCGATCGAAATTCACAATAGAGGAATTCCTTTCGGGGGAGGAGAAATATTTCAATGGAAAAAATTTCCCCAGAAAACGCCGATTGGGCTAATTTATTTCAATTCATTAAATATAAGATTGAATTATATTAATTTTTAACCAACATAAAAATGAACAAGATCAACAAATTCATCAGCAAATATACCATACAAAAAATTCTACATCCACACTAACTATACTATCGAAACTGTGTCTTTTTTTTTTATATTTTTATCAATTTTTACTTATTTTCATTCACAAGAGTAGTTTGCCCTCTATTGTAAATTCTGAATGCTTTGCCATGAAAACTTTATTTTTTTAATATCAAAACAGTTTCTACGGTAGTTAATAAGATGATTTCTGAACCACTCTACTAATAACTTTTTTAGTTAACTTTAATTAATAATGTTTCTTTAGATATTTTTTGTAGATTACTTGGCCTTGAATTCTTTTGGCACATTTAGTGGTAATTTAAGCTCAGTAGCAGAATTTTCAAAAGAAAACAGAATGTATTCTTGCCATTATTGTTATTCTAGAATTAAAACCAGAAGCTTTGCAGCTTTTCATGGATTAGTTTACCTTATAATTAGTTCAGTTAATATGTTCAATTCTCATTAGCAGTTCTTTGTCTGGACTTATTAGTAATAATTATTTATGTGAATGTAAACGGTTATTTCAAGTAAAGGGTAAACTTATCCATGCTTCGTAATTATATAAGTGGAAATAATTGGTAAGCTCTTTTGGGCAAAAAAGGAAGTAATTGTTCATGTATTCAAATACAAACATTTATAGATATTCTTTTTAAAATCAGGGAGCGAAAATAATTGTTATTCTATATTTTACAGCAGAAAAAGTTGTGCAATTTTAACCCATAAAATATACGTTATAAATAACTTTTATTTTTTAAAAAAAAAGTTTTTTTGGTTGCCGCATAACTTTTATTTTTGAGAAATAAATTTAAAGTTTAACTAATAGCAGTTATTTTCTGAAATGAAATTTTTTCGGTTATTAGTGTCGAAAATCATGAAAAAGTTGAGATTTTGTTTTGGGATTCTGCGCTGGCAGAATTAGATGAACGCTGATTTAGAATTTGAATAATTTTTTGACTCTAGGGTGTACCCTGAAATTGTTTTTGCTTACTACATTTTGCACATGGCAGTATTAGACAGTCGCTGATTTCAAATTTGATGTTAGAATTCCATAAATTTTATGTGACACTAGAGTGCACCCTGAAAATGTTTTTTTGTTTTACTCATGTTGTACATGCTGTGGCAGAATAAGAGGGTCACTGATTTATGCCTAAAATAAGAATTTTAAAAATTTTATGTGACACAAGGGTGGACCCTGAAAATGTTTTGGCTTACTACATTTTGCACATGCCAGAATTAGAGGGGCGTTGACTTAGAATCTGATGTTGGAATTTTAAAAATTTTATGTGACACTAGGGTGGATCCTGAAAATGTTTTTTTGTTTTACATATTTTCAACATGCGGTTGCGGAATTAGATAGTCGCTGATTTCAAATTTGATGGTAGAATTTCATAAATTTTATAGTGACACTAGGGTGGACCCTGAAAATGGTTTTTTGTTTTACACATTTTGTACATGCGGTGGCAGAATTAGACAGTCGCTAATTTTGAATTTGCTGTAAATATTTCAGAAACATTTTTGGTGCTAGGTGGACCTCGAAAATGTTTTGTTTTTTAAACATTTTGTACATGCGCTGGCAGAACTAGAGGTTCGCTGATTTAGAACCCGTTGTTACGGTGGACCTGGAAATGTGTTTATGTTTTACATCAAATTTAACAGCAAATTCACAAAAATCACCGACTTTCTAATTCTGCCACCGCATGTAAAAATGTGTAAAACATAAAAACATTTTTAGGGTCCACCCTAGTGTTACACAAAATTTTTAAAATTCCAACATCAGATTCTAAATCAGCGACTCTCTAATCCTGCCACTGCATGTACAAAGTGTGTAATACAAAAAAACATTTTCAGGGTCCACCCTAGTGTCACGTAAAATTTTTAAATTTCAACATCAGATTCTAAATCAGCTATCCTCTAATTCTGCCAGCGCATGTACAAAATGTTTAAAAAACAAAACATTTTCGGGGTCCACCCTAGTGTCAAAAAGTTTTTGAAATTTAAACATCAAATTCAAAATCAACGACTCTCTAATACTGTCATGTGCAAAATGTAGTAAACAAAAACTTTTTCAGGGTACACTCTAGTGTCAAAAAAATTTCAAATTCTAAATCCGCGATCCTCTAATTCTGCCAGCGCACGTATCCCAAAACAAAATGTCAACATTTTTAGAATAATAACCAAATAAATTTAATTTCAGACAATAACTGTTATTAGTCAACCTAAAAATTTATTCCTCAAAAATAAGAGTTATGCGACTACAAAAAAAAATATTTCATAAAAATAACAGTGCAATAAATGCATTTTAACCGATTATAATCATAACTTTTAACCAATTCCAAAAAAGTTGAATAACAGTTATGTGCCTGTTTTAAATACATCCAGTAGTCAAGAGTGTTTAGCAGTGAAAAGCAATAGTGTCTTTAACTCTAAATGAGTGCGAAATGGCACTGCTAAAAATTTTAAACTGTTACTATTTTTATCAATTTGCTCTACAAGAAAATAATTCATGAACAACCAAAGTGTTCATGAATCATGAGCACTTTGAACTTAGATTATGCTTACGATATATCGCAATAAAATTTTAAAAATTTATTTTTTACTAAATATCATACTTGCTATTTTCTCTATAGTCCTTCATCATTACCGCTTGACCATAATGTATCTCTCTCAAATTGACCCCTAGAAGGATCATATATATGAGCAAGGCATTTTTTTTTTAGCCTTCAACATTCTTCAGAACACAGTTAACCCCTATCTGACACCCTTCTGACCACCCTTCTGCCATCCTTCTCTTACAAAAAACTCAAAAAAAGTTCATTACAGTTCATATCTCTCCTAAATTGACCCCTAGATGAGTCAAATATATGAGTTGGTTCTATAATTTTTTGCCCTTCAACATTTCTTCTCAACACACCTAACCTTTATTTGCCATCCTTCTGGAAGTTCACACGCAACAACGTTAACATTGCTGACATTAACAGTGCTGACGCGAATTCATAACTTTTACGCTCACCGAAAAGTGCTCCTAAGTGTGCCTAAAGAAGGTTTCACTACAAACATTTTTAATTCTACTCGTAAAATACACCTTTTTGTTTTAAAAATAATTTTATATTTTGTTACAAAAAAAAAAGTTCACTTTGATACAGAGATGGAAAATAATGATTATTTTTTTAATTTTCAGAAGTAAAAGATATTTGTTATCGTTATTTTTCCCACCGTGAATTAAAGTTATTTTTCAATCGATATTTTTCGATTAAAAATAAGAATCAAAGTCTATATTTTTCTGATCAGAAATAAAAATTATTTCTTGGTCGTTATTATTCCGATCAGAAATAGAAATAGAAATAAAAATGTGATTTGGATAAGGACTTGGGGGTAAGGGTTTGAATAAGGGCTGGGAAAAGTAGTTGAATAAGGAAAAGGTGAAAAAAGTAGTAATAGTCGAAAATAGTAGTATCAAATAGTAGTAGATATGGAAATAGAAATAGTTATAGAAAATAGTAGTAGAAAATAGTGGTGGAAAATAGTAGCACAAAATAATAGATCAAAAATCATTCCTCATCGAAAACATATATTTTTTTTTTGTTTATCAAGAAAAAAATAACGATTAAAAATAACTTCGGAAAAAAACGATTAAAAATTACTTTTATATATGACTGAAAAAATATCAATCCTAAAATAACTTTTATTTTTGATTCAAAAAATAAACATCAAAAAATTATTTTTATATGTGATTGAAAAACATAACGAATAATTTTTATCTTTTATTTCTGATCGAAAAATAACGATCAAAAAATATCCTTTATTTTTGATCCAAAAAAATATTGATCAAAAAATAATTGCAATAATATTGATTGATTGATAGCGATAATCATTATTTGCGGTCCATACTTTGTTAAAATTTCCTTGTCATTAAAATAAGTAAAATTATCTTCAAAATTTAGTAAATTTTTTGTGATTTAAGGATGTTGTTTCTCAGTGCACATTATAATTAAATTTTTTTTTAATAAAATTTATTTATATAAATAACTTAAAATAAATAAAACTTTAATAAGAAAATACATTTGTGTATATATTACATATATTTTTTTTTTTCAACATTCTTATATTTTGAGAAATTTTTGTGCAAAGTGTGTTTTAAATACAAGTTAACATAGATTAAAAATATTTTTGGAATCATTTAACAACTCAAACCTTGACTGTGAAAAGTTTAAGATTTGGAATTTAATGTTAAAAGTTTAAACAAATTTTTATATATATTTGCTCATATACGCAGAAACATGTGCTTATCGCAGCCAAGATTTAAATACAAAACTGCTATAAATACTGAAATCTAAAATTAGTTAACAATAATTTAAGACATCCACAAAGATTACTTAAATAACAGATTAAATGCAGAACCATGTAAATAAATTATGTTCAAACAAAAGTGCATAAATAATACTGATGAAAATAGACTACAAAATATGGCTCTATAAAATTGGACCCCAGGAAATAAGGCCCCAAACTCAAAACGATATGAAAATGAAATCATTTCTAAACAAAACAGAAAATTAATAATAAATGTTTATTTAATTTATTTAATTTTTGAATGTAGGGTTCAATTTTATCATGAAAAAAGAGACCCAAAATTTCAAAACAAAACAAAATCCTCTATTTACGTTGGAGTTTTATTTAATTTTGGCAAATACAAATCCTATACAAATTCAGGGTCATATTTCACTTATTTTTGGGGTGTTATTTTATCGACTTGGGGCTTCAGTTCGTGGGGCCATATTTCATTGTAGGCGATTTCGTTTATTTATTGAGAGCAAAAACTGGCATGCAACTTGTTCGTGCTCATGGTGTAAGAAATCAGGTGGTAGCGAGCTTTACACCACTGTATAATATTCCCCAAGTCTGGCAAAAAATTCTAACAGAGTCCCGATTTATATTGATGGATTAGAGACGCGGACATCAACGTGAGAGAGGATAAGCTTAAAAGGGAATAGCAGAGAATTGACGTCAAGTCTTTATCAATGTAAATCAGCTCAGAGAGAGAGAGAGCAATTGTTGATTAGGGTCCATGGCAGAATTAAAAGGTATGGTCGACTCGGAGAGGAATGGAGTAGAAAGCAGAATAAAGCGAGATTGGTGTCAAAATCAGCTGTTCATTGCGAATTTCTTTATGCTCACGTTTCGCAGTTGTTTTTAGAGTTAAACTGTTACAGGTTTTTTTTGCAATTTTAAGACTTCTTTCACATTTTATAGTTTTTATTACACTTTTTTTTATATTTTCACTCTAATTAGCACAAATTTAACACCCGCGACCACACTGTATGCAACTTGGAAAGTCCCATTTTAGACACGCCGATATTGCAACGATTTTATTCAGCGATTTTCTTTGTTTTTCTTTTGTTGCACTGTTTCGTCGTCCATAGCTTGTAGACATGGCGATTTTGACCGAGCGATTTTTCTTAGTAATTCACTCTTTGTCCATGTGAGTGAACGAGTGAGAGCGATAAATCGCTGGTACGGCCGATGTGTACGTTTCCGCTTTCATCTATCCTCCCGATTCAACGAGCAAAAAATCGGTGAATCGCAATATCGCCGTGTCTAAAATGGGACAAACATAAAAATATTGTCTTCATTTGAAATTTCTACGAAATTCGTCGTTTTGACATATATGTTCCTTCTCATTATCCACTCTTCGTTAACGCGTGAGAGCACTCAGCGAAGCGGCCCTACCTTATCATTGTATCATGTTAGGGTCAAATTATTATTTATTTTTGTGCTGTATGCATGGAGTCAAATAAATATATTGTAACTAAATTGTGCAGTCCCAAAAAATTGATAAAAGTCCTAATGTGTGATAATTTAATAATTAAGTGTTATGTAATTCTACCACAGCGGCATGTGGTGTTAAGGAGAACTAGTTGAAAAGCTTTATTTAGGGAACTAACCGCCGAGTTGGTCATTCAATGGGTGTCGACCTTCAGTTTGTTGCTGTTTTCCGTAGTTTATCTACTTTTATATTAAAAATGTTGTTAAAATTCACAAAAAAGCACACACTTTGTTTTACTCATGAGTTTTGCTAAAAATTGACCATCATCTGTTTTTGACAGATCTGGGGAGAATGTTTATGAGAGGTAAAATATACGCTACAACCAAGAATAATGGAAACAAGATTACGAGATCCGCGACAGAGAGAGAGAGAGAGCATGACGTCACCCAGCGCTATTGTTTATATGCACGCACATATTTATATACTATGGCAGACTTTTCTATGTAATTTTAAAAGATTTACTGCTTTATATTGTTTTTAAAATGAACACATTTAATTATTATTTATTTATTCATAACTTCATTTGTACTAAAAAAGAAACTAATTTTATTTCCTGTGTTTTTTTGATCGTTTAAACAATTTTTTACCACACACTTAATTTTCACTTCATTTTCATTAAAAAATGCTTTTCCAATTAGTTCAATTTGCCTAAGTGATCGCACAGTTGCATTAGTTTTTGTTATGCAAAAGCGCTGGGTGGCGTCATTTAGTCAAATGAGAAAGAGACCACTAAGTAACGGGACTGCGGAACGCCCAATCTTGTTTCTAGCATTCTTGCTCTACAACCTTGTTTCTTACACCATGGTTCGTGCTTTTTAATTTGCTCTGAACTTTAAGAGCAGATAGGTCGAGTTTTTGTTTATACTCGTAGCACAACGAGACTGTTTTCGGTGCTCTACTCTACGTACTCTGTCTCAAGCGATCTGACTTATTTAAAATGAATGAAAGCGTGATATAATAATTATAAGGTAGGAGTGACAGTTCTTTTTTCGACCAGCATGTGTCAAAAACGCATAGATAAAGAGAAAACGAATAAGCAGCAAAACAGATGAAAAAAGTTAAACTTTGAATTGATTTTGACAAGTGTTGGTCGACACTCTGAGAAAAACGCTTGTTGCCAAGGCCATGGCAGAATTATAAGATAGGGCCGAGTCGCTTAGTGCCCTCACGCGTCAACGAATAGTGCAACATGAGAATGACGGCTAGTTGTTAAAACGACGAATTTCACAGAAATTGCAAGCGAAGTAAGTATATAATGTTTCCAAGTTGTAAACTGTGATGTCGCGTGTGTTAAATTTGTGATAATTTGAGTGAAAATGTTATAAAAACAATGCAGAAAAAACTATAAAATGTGAAAGTAGTCTTAAATTTGCAAAAAAACTTGTAGCAATTCTAACCTAAAATCAACTGCAACCTGAACAACCTGAACAACCTGAACACAAAGAAACTCGAGATGAACAGCTGATTTTGACAACTAGCCGGTATTTTCTCTGCTGTCTACTTCATTCTTCTCCGAGTCGGCCCTACCTTATAATTCTGCCATGGTCAAGGCTACCTTCTTTTCATTGTACCATGAATGAAAACAAATATATTCAACAAAAATAAAAGAACCATAAAAGTAATATAAAAATATAAATAAAATAAATCATCTTACAAAAAAAAAAAAATACTCCTAAATGACAACTAAGGCAAGTGCATGACAGAATAAATGTAGGTAATCGCATGGCTGCGAGCCGACTACCATAGCTGTCAAAGAAGAGCAAAAACAGCACTACGTGGAGACTCAGTTTGCCAAGTGACAGAGAATTATTTGTATTGATTTTCACAATAATTGTAGCTGAGAGAGAGAGAGAGTACAATCAGCCGCGATGCTACCTTCTTTTCATTGTACCATTGGAGCTCGGTTTAATATTTTCTAAGATCAGAGCTCTCTCGAAGTACTCTGAGCGCACTATTCTTGAAAAGTTCTCCATATGGTTGAATTGTAAGGTTGTCGCAAGGGTGAGAGCGAGTACCCATAATTGTCAAATCGAAGTTGACAGCTCAAGCAAAAACCTGCAAATGCTCTCTTTTTCAACTGATTTTCTTTCGTACTCATTCGCAAAATTTGCAGATTTTGACAATTATAGGTACTGAGAAGAGAGTACGATCAGCCCAGAGGCAACCTTATAATTCAACGATGGATTTCCACGTGCTCTAGTTCTGAGGCCTGCTCTTCTTTCAACAAATAAACGAAGTCGCTTTATGAAACAAAGCCCTTTTTTTTGGGTCTTATTTCATTTTTGTTTTCAGGTCTTATTTCATAGAGCCTACAATATAATACAATATTAAACATTAAATACATACTAAAAAATAATAAAATTTAACAGCAGACCATTTGTGAAAATTAATTGTGTAAATGCTGGTTAATAGTAAAATTAAATAGTATTAAATAGTTAATTTATCTTTTTTCTGTAAATACTGCATATGAAAAAATAATTTTTTAGTATTTTTAATTGCTAATTGTTCCATACAAATGCTATTCATCCTAAACATAATTTTGTCTATTGCAGTTTTCGTTGAAAAGCTTTTTTGGCTTGAAGCAAATGCATATTATAGTAATTAAATTTAAACTGAACTATTTTGGACCACAACCATTTGTGTCAAGTTCTGTTTTAATTTTTCAGCTTGAATGCACAAACTGTTAGCAATAAGCTCAGATTTAAGTAAAAAAATGGTTTGTAGCTGTTGCCAAATCTATTCAAGTTCAAGTGCAATTTTGTACTTAAACCGTTGCTGAGAGGAGGAATTGCTACCGGTCGATTGTTGCTGCTGTTGACTTGATAGTATCTTCGTTGACGTATTACATTAAAATTTAACGGTCTCATTACAACGTTGTTATTGGCTTGTTGGTGATACTCTCGATTTGATGGTTCTTGGATTGGGGCTTTAAGATTGCACACTTTTTTTTTGGTCATTTGAAAGCTCTGACTGCTTGGCTGCTTGTCTGCAGTTTTGGAAAAATCTTGTCTGCAATATTAAATAAATTAAGTTTAGGTTTCGTACCATGCATTAAAATATTCATGTTGTTCAAATGAGCAATAAATTATAGACCTACATATTAACAATTAGTGCTTTCATGTTATTGTTTTCCTAACTAGCAATATTCGAAAGCATCAAACAATGACGCACAGTTCGTATTGTTTGTTGATGCTTACTTTAATGACGCAAATTTTTCCTACAAAATAAATACTCGTATTTACAAAATGTGAGCCTTAAATGAAAAATAGTTCACATTGAGATGAATTGACTGAAGTTATAAATTAAGCAACAGAATCAGTCATAATGATAATACAACTGAGCATGCGTTATGGTTAACAAATGCTTGCCAAAACATTACAGTGAAGGACTGCTTAATTGTTTGCTTCTTTTGTACAATCTCATTGGTATCGTGTTTTGATCGCAGTATTTTAGAAATTTCAAAAAAGCTTAACTTGAGTCTGTGGCATAGTTACGGTTTGGCAAACAGGAGAGGAGGAAGATAGAGGGGGGAAGGGAATTAAAAAAATGATCGTTTTATTTTATAGTGTATTTTAATTTTGTGGGCTACTGGCGAACAATAAAGTTAGTGTTTGTGTTGAAAAGTTAAATTTAAATATTTTAAAGCACTGTATCAATCAAGCAGCTCAGCAAAAGAAAGCTCATTAGGAACTAAATCTATATCAGAGATCTGCAATTATTCTAACTAGCACAAGAAAGTCAAAATGGATCGAGTGGAGAAAAACTTTCACTCATGTCCACTGATATTCGTTCACGGACAGCACAGTTAGTTATGGCTCATGAGTCATGAGCCATGAGTCATGAGTCTAGCCAATAGTGAGTCAGTAGTTACGATATGGCGATTCTGGCTCAGGAGGCGCGGAGGTGCAAGCCGATGACGTCATGCCCGGCACTCAAGTATGAATGGATTTCTGCTTGTGCTGGTGGACGGACAGACAAAAAACCGCAAGTTGTCTTTGCTTTTAAGCGTTAGTCATAATTTCATACACTACATTATCGGTAGTGGTAGTCAAGCGAGTTCTTATCAGTGTTTGCATGTTTTGTTTTTCTTAACCCTCGAATACCTAATAGCAATGACTCAAATCCTGAGTGACGAGCTTAGCTGAAATGATATGACTTGCTATATGAAAATATATATATTAATATGGATTGAAGCAATTTAGGTACGGCGAAGGTTGAAGGGTTAAAGAATTGTTTATAAATTTATCATAATGGTGCTAAGTATTAGGTGCGAGTATTAGATTTGTATAAGTAGTTTAAGAATTGGATGACAACCATTTGAAACATAGGCGTATATAAATATCCATTCGTCAGCTGGGGGACATCGGGGTAACAAGCCCCCGCGTAATAACCACCGGCCAAGTCACTTACACCCAGCAACTTCTCCGCCGCTGTATTTTATTTTAAGTAAACGAAATACACCGCAACCAAGAAGAGTCAAGAAGTTTCTAGAAGCTTCGAGATGCAGAAACTTCGAGAACATTTTAGAAGCTGACTTATGTCATTGTATGCCGAAGCGAATGGTGTGAGAGAGAAAGGGAGAGAGAGAATTTGATAGTAAGAGAGAGAAAGGGAGATAGCAAATAGCGCGATCCTATACAAATAATACTTCAGAATCAACCTAACCTTAGCCAATGCCAAGAAGAGACAGGAAGTTTCTAGAAGCTTCGAGATGCAGAAACGTCGAGAACATTTTAGAAGTCGACTTATGTTATTGTATGCCGATGACGTCACCCATACCCATCCTGGTACGGATTTTAATTTTATTTAATTTCAATTTCAATACTAATTTCAAGGTTAAAGTGATAAGAGCCAAGCTTCATAGTAAGCGCACTCATAACCCGCAAGTTCAAGATAAGGCAGCAATGTACAAGTTCAAACATGTTTTTTTGTATTACTTCTAAAATAAATAAACAATTTTTGCGGTCAAGTGCAAGGGCAAAAAAAAGAAGATAAGAATTAAAAGTTGATATGTCAAAAACTAAGCTAAGCTAACCTAAGCTAATATAAGCTAAGGCTGCGTTCATAGTGAACGCCCATAATCGACTGCTTTTTTATAATGATTCTTGCTATTGTTGTTCTTACTGATGTTATTGTTGTTGTTGTTGTTGTTGTTCTTGTTCTTGTTCTTGTTGTTCTTACTGTTGTTGTTGTTGTTGTTCTTACTCTTGTTGTTGTTGTGGGTGTTGTTGTTGATGAGGCTGTTTTACTAATAAAAATAGACAATCTAAAGTTACTAAATAAATAGCTAAACTTCTTTAATTACACTACATTTTGAGCCCAATTTGGTCACATCTGTTGATAACTAAGATAAGCTATGGAAGCTACGTCCAATTACGGACCATCTCAAGTCAAATATGTTGAAGAACTATCACCCAACACAACATTTATCTTACGATGACAATGGACGAGACGGTTGCAAGCAGTTTTTTAAAGGTAAACCAATCGGCCAAACGGTTACATGTTAAATTTTGACATATATCAAGGCAAGAACCTACGTTGTACCAATCCATATGATGAACGATTCGGAAAATGTGCAGCACCACTTATAACTATGATCGATGACTTTCAGATGATTTGAAAGGCCTTATTGAATATTTCATTCATATTGAATTATTGTTTGATTGATTATCGATATTGTGATTGATTGATTGATTGATTATCGATCAGTTTAAGCAGGTAGCTGTAGAACAGCACAGATCAGTTTAAGCAGGTAGCTGTAGAACAGCACAGATCAGCTTAAGCCGGTAGCTGTTGAACAGTACAGATCAGTTTAAGCCGGTAGCTGTTGAACAGTACAGACCATTTTAGCTGATAGATGTAGAATAGTACAGACCAGTTTTAGCAGTTGCTGTTGATCAGTACAGACCAGTTTAGCAGATATCTGCTAAAACTGGTCTGTACTGTTCTACAGCTACCGGCTAAAATGGTCTGTACTGTTCTACATCTATCAGCTAAAATGGTCTGTACTGTTCAACAGCTACCGGCTTAAACTGATCTGTACTGTTCAACAGCTACCGGCTTAAGCTGATCTGTGCTGTTCTACAGCTACCTGCTTAAACTGATCTGTGCTGTTCTACAGCTACCTGCTTAAACTGATCGATAATCAATCAATCAATCAATCACAATATCGATAATCAATCAAACAATAATTCAATATGAATGAAATATTCAATAAGGCCTTTCAAATCATCTGAAAGTCATCGATCATAGTTATAAGTGGTGCTGCACATTTTCCGAATCGTTCATCATATGGATTGGTACAACGTAGGTTCTTGCCTTGATATATGTCAAAATTTAACATGTAACCGTTTGGCCGATTGGTTTACCTTTAAAAAACTGCTTGCAACCGTCTCGTCCATTGTCATCGTAAGATAAATGTTGTGTTGGGTGATAGTTCTTCAACATATTTGACTTGAGATGGTCCGTAATTGGACGTAGCTTCCATAGCTTATCTTAGTTATCAACAGATGTGACCAAATTGGGCTCAAAATGTAGTGTAATTAAAGAAGTTTAGCTATTTATTTAGTAACTTTAGATTGTCTATTTTTATTAGTAAAACAGCCTCATCAACAACAACACCCACAACAACAACAAGAGTAAGAACAACAACAACAACAACAGTAAGAACAACAAGAACAAGAACAAGAACAACAACAACAACAACAACAATAACATCAGTAAGAACAACAATAGCAAGAATCATTATAAAAAAGCAGTCGATTATGGGCGTTCACTATGAACGCAGCCTTAGCTTATATTAGCTTAGGTTAGCTTAGCTTAGTTTTTGACATATCAACTTTTAATTCTTATCTTCTTTTTTTTGCCCTTGCACTTGACCGCAAAAATTGTTTATTTATTTTAGAAGTAATACAAAAAAACATGTTTGAACTTGTACATTGCTGCCTTATCTTGAACTTGCGGGTTATGAGTGCGCTTACTATGAAGCTTGGCTCTTATCACTTTAACCTTGAAATTAGTATTGAAATTGAAATTAAATAAAATTAAAATCCGTACCAGGATGGGTATGGGTGACGTCATCGGCATACAATAACATAAGTCGACTTCTAAAATGTTCTCGACGTTTCTGCATCTCGAAGCTTCTAGAAACTTCCTGTCTCTTCTTGGCATTGGCTAAGGTTAGGTTGATTCTGAAATATTATTTGTATGGGATCGCGCTATTTGCTATCTCCCTTTCTCTCTCTTACTATCAAATTCTCTCTCTCCCTTTCTCTCTCACACCATTCGCTTCGGCATACAATGACATAAGTCAGCTTCTAAAATGTTCTCGAAGTTTCTGCATCTCGAAGCTTCTAGAAACTTCTTGACTCTTCTTGGTTGCGGTGTATTTCGTTTACTTAAAATAAAATACAGCGGCGGAGAAGTTGCTGGGTGTAAGTGACTTGGCCGGTGGTTATTACGCGGGGGCTTGTTACCCCGATGTCCCCCAGCTGACGAATGGATATTTATATACGCCTATGTTTCAAATGGTTGTCATCCAATTCTTAAACTACTTATACAAATCTAATACTCGCACCTAATACTTAGCACCATTATGATAAATTTATAAACAATTCTTTAACCCTTCAACCTTCGCCGTACCTAAATTGCTTCAATCCATATTAATATATATATTTTCATATAGCAAGTCATATCATTTCAGCTAAGCTCGTCACTCAGGATTTGAGTCATTGCTATTAGGTATTCGAGGGTTAAGAAAAACAAAACATGCAAACACTGATAAGAACTCGCTTGACTACCACTACCGATAATGTAGTGTATGAAATTATGACTAACGCTTAAAAGCAAAGACAACTTGCGGTTTTTTGTCTGTCCGTCCACCAGCACAAGCAGAAATCCATTCATACTTGAGTGCCGGGCATGACGTCATCGGCTTGCACCTCCGCGCCTCCTGAGCCAGAATCGCCATATCGTAACTACTTGAGTCCACAGTGGTGTTCCACAGGGTTGGCGATAGCACCCCTCTCTAAGGACTTCGTCTGCTTACTCTACCAGTAGTCTTGATTCTCCGAGGCTGGTTCAGTTTTCATTGGGCAGTAGTAATGTGGCGGGACCCAAATCCTGCGCACATTCCATGTTCAAGGTCCACGGAGCGACCCGCCGCTCAAATTAGCCGTCAAACTAACGGATGCCAGTTTGCCGTTGCACAGGGAACACCACGAGGAAGTTTGCGTTGACTTGGGACGATTTCGACCTTTCGGCAGTCAGACACGTTGGCATGTGAAGGTTCACCCCCCTGTTCCCTGACCATGCCTCCGATGGATGGACCAGGCCGAGGAAGTCCTAACCGCACTTGGTGTATCCGATTGGAGAAGGCACGCTCAAAGCAGAGGCGCCTGTCGAGATCTGGGGAGGTCGGCCGAAACTCGAACGCGGGTTGTTATGGCCACCTAAGTTAGTAAGTAAGTCTTGATTCTACCATTCTGCATGTTGACAGCTCTGTGCTTGAGCATATTTTCAACCCAATTTGTTATCATTGGACTTACATTGCGATCTGTCAGGGCTTGCCACAGCCTGCCAAAGCATATTTTGTCAAAAGCACCCTCGATGTCCATAAATGTGGCCATTGCGATGCCTCCTGAAAAAAGCTCCTGTTTAGCCTCTCTTACTAATTCGTGAAGAGCACTCTCCGTAGACCTACCTTCTCTATATGCATGTTGGCATCTACTCAGAGGATTATGCATCAGTGAAGTGCTAACATGATAGTCAACCATCGCTTTTTCCATCGTATTCAAGAGGATAGACGTAAGGCTGATCGGTCTGAACGACTTCGCCTTCGCATAATCCTTTTTTCCGGGCTTCGGAAGAAAGACAACTTTCGCCTCTCTCCAGACTCTCGGAACGCACCCAGTCGCTAGGCAAGCAAAGAATATACCCCGCAGCCTAGGTGCAATGAGATCTTCCCCTCATTGCATCATAGCCGGAAATATACCGTCCATTCCCGATGTTTTGTAAGAAGCAATTGAGCGTATAGCACTCCTCACCCCGTCCATAGTGATCATTCTTTAGGCTTCCCGTCTGTCAACTCTGTGCATCCCTTTCTTCAAGGGTGTCCACAGGTCATCAAACCTAAAAGTTCCAGTAAAATGCGCCTCCATTAGAACTTGCGTCGACTCCTCTAGGTTCTCCGCCATGGTTCCATCCGTTTTTCGGATCAGTCTCACTTTGGAGAAAAGATCATTCGACAACATTCCATCCCTGAGCAGAAGTCTCTCCACGACTGTCTTTTACGACTAAGTATTTGGTGTCGTATGAGGTTCTTCAGTTCTCTTTTCCGTGCCTTGTAGTCTGCTTGTAGTCTGAACTGAAGGCCTTCCTGACCTTCTTCTTCAGAGATTCGAGTTCCGTACACCACCATGGCGTCGAATCACCCTCGTCTACGGAAGATAAAGGACATGCCACCTCGTAAGCTTCGACCATGGCCGAACTAAGATGTTTGCATGGCTTTCCACTTCCACTGTATTCCCTGGTACTTTTATACTTTTTTACTTTCTCATATTTCTGTATTCTTGGGAATCCTGACCTTCCTGCTTCCGCTGGCGTTTGATTCCGTACTTGAATTCAAACTGGATGGATCTATGGTCGGACATAGTTAGCCTATCCACACGACCCTCTGTGGAATTCTGTTTTTTAACTAAATTTAAATAGCACGCATACTTTTTTGTGCTGTGAAAATGATTTTTTTATGTTTTATATAATATTAAAATATGTAATTTTGCATTTGAACCAAGGATTAAATATTTATGTTCTTATGAGTTTTTTTTTTTTGTGTTTGGTGTATTCACTTTTTTTCAAATATAGCAAATTTTCATTTACACGATATTTGTGAGGAGTGGAACAATGTTTTTCATATTGACGAACTCCTAGGTTTAATTGATGAACATTTTGTTAGTTTAAAGTTTACAAAAGTTTCAGTCAAGGTTTTTTTTAGTGTAGTTTTTTGTGTTACTGTATAAAGATTAAACCCTACAAATGATTCATAGAATTCATTCTTTCATCGAATGCCTAAAAAAATCTTCCTTTGAAGAGATTCTGAAAGCACTTCTGGAGAAGGCTAAGTAAAGCACTCTCTTAATACTATGAATATGTTGAAAGAATGCCTTCTGGGTATGAAAGTGGAAGAGGTGCAATTCAAGACTTTCCACTTTACCATCTTTTGGAAGCTCGTTTTTGCTACGTTAATACGATCAAATCTTCTAGAGTGGGAATTTGGTCAGAGAATAAATACGTATACTATACTCAATCATATATAATATCGGATGCCTCGATGGTCTGTACTAAAGTTTGCTTTTTAAATTTTGAAATCTTCTTCAATTTTGAAATTGTGCATGACAATGCAAAATTCATTCAATGAAATGAAATTCATTCATTTGAGATAACGTAACATACAATTATGACTAAATTAATATTGAGCAAACAAACTTGGTATGCTTTTAAGCCAGCCAGTGTACCTCATAGCTTACATTAGCAAATACAATTGCGAAAACTGTACTTAATTTTTGCCAAACAATGCTTAGGTAGGCAATTGAAATAAATTATATCATTATTAAGTTTTTAACTTTCTTGTTAAAGCAGCAAAACTATACGTTTGAAAAAATATGTGAAGCAAGGAAAGCAATAAATAAAAATAATTAATTGTAAAAATCTTTGAACTCAATATTTAATGACAACCTTTACGACTACCCAAACAATTTTGTCCAGCCTCTCATACAACCTTGAAGCTTTTGTGAAACTACAAAAGTTGGAATGGCGATGTACAAATGAAGGAATGATAATGAAGTTGTTAGTACCTTTAGTAAAACATGACCGAGTATAAAAACTTATGCAAATCATTCATATCATTAGAAACACGATATAGAATAACTAGAAACAACTAAATGAAAAAATGATTTTAATTTTATTTTGCACAGTTATAAAAAATATTTTTTTTAACTCAACATTTTTTTGATGAATGCGAAATTAATGAAGATGCAAAGTTTTGACATTTTTTATAGTTGTTTATGCTGGTTTTCTTTGGACTTTTAAATGAAGTTGTTTTATCTAAAATTAACAGAAACTATCTTATGAGTTAAGTTTTAATTGGCAACAACGATCGATCAATAGTGTGAAGAAATCGAAAACCTTCATCAACAAAAGCAATTTTATCGATGCAAAATATGTATTGAAATACAGTTTGAGGGCTTGTGAGTATTACGCCAATAAACAATATAGAGGCAATTGAATTGTATAAAAATATTAGGCATTAGTAAGTCGGACCAGAAACAGAAGCTGAATTAATACTGGTGTTAACAACAAAAGCGTAAACTTAAACATTGACACTACAACTAGGCTCATTCCATAAGATTTAATAATCAGCATCTAGAAAAAATTGTATCCAAATTTTTTTTTTCTTAACCGTGGTTTCTTCAGTGGTACAACTAGAAAAACTCTGGGGCCAACCTAAAATCATGTTTTAAGGGTTTAGGTTTTCCCTCTATATATTTATACCCCAACGCGTACAAAGCAGGCCGGTAGCCAGGATTTGCCTTAGGGGGGGTTTTGATAAAAAATCTATAAGTAGATACCAGTAACAACTGAAAGAAAGGATATGAAAATTTGTAAGTAAATCCGTTTTCTTTTAAGACTATTTGTGAATATGCCTGTTTTTAAATGGTCATAAGATAGATGAGAAGAGTTTATTTAATTTTTTTTTTTACAAATCAATTTTGAGTACTAAGTATTTTGATTTTTGCCTATAGTTTGTTGACAAATGGTCCAAATTGAGAATTTTTAATTTCTTTTAAAAAGTATTTTTCCGAAAATTAGCACAAACAGTAAAAATGTCTGTGACAAAATTTTACTAATTCAACAATATTAATGTGAACGGTAAAAATATGTTAGATTCCTTGCAGTTTATTAAAATCAAAATTAAAATCAGCTATGAAAAATGCAAACATTTTTTAATAAGTCCTGTGTTCACAACTTTTATGGACATTCCATATAAACGGGAGAAAAAAAAATTTTAGTCTTTAGATTTGGTTTAATTTTGGCTATCTTACGCTTTTGTTGATCCCCAGCTTGTGTACAACTATTTGAACCTGTGTGAACCCTAGTTCGAGTTATCGTTAAGGGCTAAAATATTACTGTTCTCGAAAATGATTTCGACAATTTAAATAAATTCAAAAGAAAATATTTGAAGATCTTTAAAAATTTAACAGTTTCATTTTCTCATGATTCGATTCCAATAACAATTACTATATATATTTTTTTTCTTATTAAAATTTTTTGATTAGAGGAATCGACTCCGATAAAGTCACATTTAAATTTCAGACTATTTTTCAAAAATCGTAATTCGAATATTGGTTTTTGCACAGCACCAGTATCTTATACCTAATTTATTATATAAGATATCACATGAAAATAAGTTCATGTAAATATTAAAATAATTACTCTGCTAGATAAATTTTTATAAAAAGAAACAGTAACTTTTTTTGAATATTTAAGAATTTAATCGGCTGTGGATTTATATTTAAATTATTTGCATATTAAAAACACTAAAAACAAAATTTTTTGAACTTCTTAATTGTTTTTTAATTTTTTAATATAATAAAAAGAAACATTTTTAAAATGCTGAAGCTTAAAACACTGTAATTGTTAATTTTTTTATGAAAATTTGGTAACATGATTAAAAATTCATCAAATCACTATAAAATTGGACTGTATAAAATGTTTTACAAAAATTTTTTCATATTTAGATTTAAGGTGATTTTCCGAAACCTGTTATGTGGAAAAGGCTTCGCGCAGGGCTAAATTTTTGTGCCAAGTTGGAAATTTTAGATGTCAAAATTTTTAGTCATTCGTTTTACGTGGAATTTTAATTCGTGGTTCATATATTTTTTACACTTTTAAAAATGAAAAGAAAACCCACTCAAATGAATGCTTTTTCAAAAGTTTTGGGTCTAATAAGCTTACCCAGCAAACCATAGTTGACGACTTTGTCGAAATTCCGACGAATTCATAACTATTTCGAGCTGTCTTAAAGAAATCGTTACAATTTCGTTACACAAATATAGGAACAGTTTCACTTTTTATACGAATTTATAAAGAGTTTCGTTATGCGACTGTTTGTAAAACATATTGAAATACAAACAGAATAAACTTTCTTTCTTTCGAACTGGCTGAACGAAATCGTAACTTTTCCGTAACATTTTCGTTAAGACTCGTTACGAAATCGTTACGAAGTCGTGTCAATCGCTTCATACGATATTCTTTACGATTTCGTAACGAAATCGGATTCCGAAATCGGAAAGATTGTGAAATGTTTGTTACGACTTCGGTTAGAATATTTCGAAATCTTTCCGATTTCAACGAAAATGTTACGAAAAAGTTACGAAAAAGTTACGATTTCGTTCAGGCAGTTCGAAAGAAACAAAATTTTACTCTGTTAGCATTTTAATATGTCGTACAAGCTGTCGCATAACAAAATTTTATATAAATTCGTATAAAAAGTGATACTGTTCCGATATTTGCGTAACGAAATTGTAATGGTTTCTTTAAGATAGCTCAAAATAGTGACGAATTAGTCGGAATTTCGACATAGTCGTCAACTATGGTTTACTGGGTAGATATGGCATAAAAAATGTCAAGCTAATTTTCTTCAATTTACAAAATTGTATTCGTTCTAGGTATAACTTTCATATATATATTTTACTGGATATCAGGGACTTTTTGAGCATTGAAACTGATTTTTAATATACTAACTACTTTAATAGACTAACTACTGATATACATTGAAACTGATTTTTAATATACTAACTCCTTGGAGATGAATTCCAATATAATGATTATGACTCTTATAAGCAAAATTAATCTTTCACTTGGCCAAAAAAATTTTTCATTAATTAAGTGAAGTTTTCAAGAAAATTAACATCATTATCACAGTTTATCCAAAAAAAAAACACTTTAAATTAAATAGTCTCAAAAAAAAAAAAAAAAACGAAATGGCCATTTCAGCCCTTGAAAGGACTTTGACCGAGCTTCTTATGATCAATTGTGTTGTGTGCGATGTCAAATGTTTGCACACAAATGATCGAGAACTGGACCTACATGTTTTACGCCGACTCCGAACGGATTATGTTCTCAAGAAGCTTTTCTTGGCAGTTTTTTACTCTCTGAGGTTTGCCATTGTCTGCAGAGAGGTGACGGCCGAACAGAAAAATTAATTCAATTGAAAAAATTTTCTGTGTCAGATGGAGGGTTCGAACCTGGGTTCTCTGGCGTAAGAGTCACACACTCTACCCACTACGCCACGGCCGCCATTAAATAGTCTCATTTGTGTTAATTCTTTATACTTTCTGCGCCCTAAGGGGGGGTTTGAACACCTAAAACCCCGCCTTGTCTACGGGCCTGGTACAAAGTAAGGGGTATATTAACTTTGTCATTCCGTTTGTAACGCCAAGAAAGAGGCGTGGCAGGTATAGAAAAATATATATATTTTTGATCAGCAACACCTCCTGATTCGATTTCCGTGTGTCCGTCTGTGGACACGATTACAGCCGTAGTTTCAAGGCTATCACGATGAAATTCAAAATATAAGCTTCTTTTTAAAAAATGGAGATCCAAGTTCGAGAATGAGCCAAATCGGATGAAAACCACGCCTACCTCCCATACAAAGTGACTTTATTTTAAAAGTTAAATCTCTTAGAAATCCACAAAAATTAGAGAAATGACTTAAAATTTTGCACTTAAGCTTTGATCGTTAATATAAATCCTGACCATGAAATTTGAAATAAATCGGATGAAAACCACGCCTACCTCCCATACAAAATGACTTTATAAAGGATATAAATAAAGGAAGTTGCGCTCGAAAATATTCGTATGATCGTGTGAAATATAGCTGCCGAGCTTGATATATCGACTAGATCGGCGCACACTATTTTACATGATGTTTTAGGCAAGTGACGGTAATAATAAATTCCCTTCAAAAAGAGTTTCGCAAAACTGTCGCTCAGTTTTAACTATTACTGGTGAAGAGACTTGGGTGTACGAGTCTGACGTCGAAACAGCTCAACAATCTGCAGAGTGGGGCTATCCAAGTGAGCCGAAACCCAAAAAACCACGACAAAGTCGTTCAAAAATTAGGGTGATGTTGATTGTTTTCTTCGATTCTCAAGGTGTAGTACACTCGAAAATCTTTGCTCAAGGTCAATCGGTCAACGCTCAATATTATTTGTATGTTTTAAATCGTTTGCACAAGAATATTCAGCCAAAGAAGCCAGAATTATGTAAGGACTGTTCATGGTTTTTGCACCACGTTAATACACCAGCTCACACATCACTCATTGTACGTGATTATGTGACAAAAAACAATATCAATATCGTTCAACAAGCACCATATACGCCAGATATGACTTCTTCCTATGCCTCAAATTCAAATTGTCGCTTCGTGAAAAACATTCTGAGACGATTGCAGTCATCGAAGAGAATTCACCGAAGGAGTCAAAGGCCAAAAGGCATAAATGCTTTCAAGAATAAAATAAAAGTTGGCACAGATGTATCGCCTGCGATGGTGATTATTTTTAAAGTGATAAAATAAATATTGAAGAATAATTAAGCATTGTTGTTTGATTTGCGCAGTCCGGTTCAATTTTGAGCAGAAGGTGTAATGAACAAGGTAGCTGCAGGGCTGCTTGTGCTCTCTTGTTGTCAACCATAACTATCAAAATCGTTAAAATTTTTTTCAATATAATTACATTGTTTTCTTAATTAATCTATGAGTTTTGACAGTTTTGAGTCTACGCTCTCTCCCTTGCAGGTTATTTTTATCATGTGTATGACAATGGTAGAATAAAAGAAGGTAGATGAATTTCGAAGAGGCAGACTGCCGTAACTGTCAAAACGATTTTGAAAGCTCATAGAAATCTGAAAACGATGACAAAGCTTTAATTGGAAAAATGTAAGCAAAAAAGTGATTTGTATTGATTTTGACAATTGTGGCTATGAGAAAGAGAGCGCAGTCCGAAATGAATCTACCTTCGTTTATTCTACCATACGCAAGGTTGATATATATAGGTTAAGAAAAGCACTCTATTTTCGCCTTTGCTCGAACTGTCAAAGTAGCTGTTAGCTAAAAATTGTACAGTTTCAGGATTTTTTTTTTCTTGATTTCCTTTCATTCATTCTGACAGTTCGACCGAGCTTCTCTCAAGTGACTTAACCTATATTAATCAACCTTGACCATACGTATGACCATCGATATGTGCTTTCTGAGAGGTAAGCAAAGAGAGAGCGAGAGAGAGGGAGAGAGAGAATAAGAAAAATTCTCTCAAACTTCGAATTACACTTGTTTTTATTTGAACAATACTGTTCATCCATGATACAATTATAAGGTAGGCTCACATTTAAATGGCTGCTCAAACAACAAGTTTTGCAACAACAAAGCTGTGAGAGCGCTAAACGTCAACTGATAAAGGCAACCACAACAATAAGAACACTAAAATTCGACCAGCCGATTTTGACATACAGCTTCATTTTTACTCCAACTTGAGCCTACCTTATAATTCTGCCATGCTGTTCATCTAGATAACACTTTATAACAGCACGATATAATAATGTAACGACATTCCTAATTCTCTTTTTCTTTATAGACACCTTTAATTACGATGATCCAAACCAATGGTATATTGATCACCCACAATGCCTAGGCTTGAAGCAGTCTCCTATTTCGATATATAGCCATAAAGTATTATGCCTCGATTTTAAGCCACAAAAAGCTAAAAATAACAGGTTTTTTTTAACATTTTAGACCATAACAGTGAGTCTTCCTCCCATATTTTTCGGGTACTACGACGAATACTTCGAAAATGCTCTAAATGTGCATAACAAAGGACACACAGGTAAAAATCAATCTTAGAAAATTTAATTCCTCATCAAAATCATTTTATTTACCATGTTACTAGCGGAGTTCTCGATACCACAAACAATAGTGGGTGAGAGACCCTTTATTACCGGTGGCTTATTAACTGAATTATATGAAGCACAAGCAGTACATTTTCACTGGGGCTCCGCTGAGCGAAAAGGTTCCGAGCATATAATTAATGAACGTCGCTATGACCTTGAAATGCATATAGTGCACAGAAATATCAATTACGAGACCCTCGAGGAGGCTAGGGAGTACGAGGATGGTATAGCGGTATTGTCCGTACTATTCAAATCAGTCAAGGTGTGTTCAAAGTTATATCAGAGATTATCTTAACCTTTAAATGATTTTGTTATAGTCTTCAAACGTATATTATCCGGGTTTAAATGAAATCTATGATACGCTGGATGATATTGTGCGATTTAATTCCACATCGAGCACGCAAAATTCAATCACATTGGGATCGCTTTTGGCAGATATAAACAGAGAGGATTTCTTTACATATAGAGGTAAGGAAGTATTTATCGATTATTTATCGAGATGTAGCAAGATCTATAAAGATTATTGGTATTCTTAATAAAGGTTCACTAACAACACCGCCTTGTTCGGAAGCTGTAACGTGGATGGTATTTTCTGATGTACTTCCAATTTCATATACAGTGGTATGATTTGTATTGCTATAACTTACCATTAATATTGTATAAATAGTATTAAAATTTGACATTTTTCAATTTTTCTTTTGTAGCTACCAAAGTTTTGGCAACTAATTGATCAGCGAGGTGAATTTATTAAAAATAATTTCAGACCTATACAGGCATTAGAGTATCGAGATATATATCATAGAAAACCTATTATTGAGTATGAATTCTAAGTGTTGTTATTGTTGCTATTGTTAAGGAAATATAACTAAGATTTTAGGTTTATTTATAAATGATAGTTTGTAGTGCGGAGCAAATGTTAAACGTTTATTTTTGAATCAAAACCGAAAAAAAACTTTTGAATTGTTCCATAAATCTTTTAAATTTTACAAATTTTCTGTATACATCTTTTTAAATGAAAGTATATGGTCAAAAATAGTCATCAAATGTTATTGTACAGTATATATCAAATAAAGTCTTTTTTAACCGTTAGCTTGGTGGACGGCCTGGCAAGCCTGGCAAGCCCTATTACATTGACCATGGTATAATGAGACAAGGTAGTGTTAGTAGTTAAAATTCTCTCTTGTGGTGGGTACCGCACCTGTCAAAACCAGGTTTTTACGAATAAAAGCAAAACAAATAAAATTTGTAAATTATAATATTGTATGTGTTTGACTGCTGCTGTACCCGCCGCTCCAAGACGACACTACCTTGTTAAATATACCTTGGCATTGACTATAATTGAATCAGTGCTTTTTTAAACCCATATGTTATATCAACCATATAGTACTTACATAAAACATATGGAATTTTAGAAAAGCACTGATTCAGTTGGTCTATATTTAACTAATTTTAATATTTCAAAATACAAAATACTACCGGATATATTGTCGAAATCAGTCAAGTTTAAGACTGATTCATTTTTAATGTCGGACGCTCCACACTACTAAGCTATGCACCATCTCTACCTGCATAGGGTCATTTTGTAAATATTAATCTCCTTAAATTAAAATTTATGTATGTAAGATACTTTAGTTTACAAATGAAGATAATACAATATTTGAAAGAACGGTAACTTAATATTATTAAAGTTTTACAAAATTATTCATATACATTCTCAATTAAACAAAAAAAAAAAATTGGGGTACCCCATCTTCTACTAAACGCAGCGCACGCTGCTTCATTTTTACGATCGCAAGCAGAGACACTAAAACAAAGGTTCGTCGTTGGACACACGAGAGAAGCGAAGCTTTTTCGCAGTTACATAGATTTGATAGCTTTATAATTTTTTCTTTTTAATAAATTAACTTTTAAACACAAAAATTTAAAATAACATAAAATAAATTACATATATACAGAAAACATATTTACTGCTTATTTTTTTATTGTTGAATGTCAAATTTCCACGCCAATTACATATACGGGCATATAATGCCAGCGACTCTCCATTTTAACTCTCCACACATGGTTGTGAACTTGGCTGCACTGAACAAATTTTTACCTTCAACAGCGTACTACCTAGCTAAAAAATCTGTCGAAAATTTTTCAGATTTCACTCCAAGCAAATCACAGAACAAGAATAAAAATATATATTAAATATATATTAAAGAACGCACACGAAACAAAATTAAACATTTTCGATACCTTGCAGATGTCATGCATGCGTTTGTTAATTCCATATATATTGATATCATCTATTTTTTTGACACTTTAAAACGCACTTGTGGGCATTGCTAATTTTCTTCGTGCCAACAAAACCACAAACGCATTCACAATACAAACACACCGATGCTGGAGACACCTTGTGGCAAATTAAAGCAAATTTTTGTTAGTTGTAGCATAGCAAATACACAATCCTCTATCTATTGATAGATGGTGACGATCTACTGCAGCATAGCTTCTGTTATAATTAATATTGAATTAACAACTGCTTCTATCAAGTCTTTGTGGCTTGGTGGATAGTGTGTTGGACTCTCATTTAAGAGAACGTGGGTCCGATCCCCATGGGCGGGCTAAAAAATATTGTTGTAATAAGCGCTAACAAGAAAGAAACCATTAAATTTCCAAGAAAAAACCGTCAAAAATTTTTCAGATTTCACTCCAAGCAAATCACAGAACGAGGAGTAAAAAGCTTCGCTTCAAAAAAAGGGTATTTGTAAGCAATGGGAGTGCAATTCGCAGTAAATGACCATCGGCAGTCTATAGTTATCATGCTGTTCATACGTAGGTATAAGTAAACAGGAGACAAAATGCAGCAATCGGCAGTGAAGTTCCCTTGGCAAACCAGTTACGTTAGTAAGACAACTTTTTGATGATTTTAAAGAAAAAAAATCTCAATAAAGAAAACATACAAAAGATTATACATATAAAGAAAAAATAAATAAATAATACCTATAAATAAAAATAAATAGATTTTTCATCACCCCGAACTAAACTCTTCGGTTTAGTGATTGAGTTGACCTCAGAGTGACCCTTGACAAATTTTGTGATGCATAAATCTATTTGTTTTTTCTTTTGGAAAAATCTAGTTTTACCCATTCGATACGAGATTCCTTGGACGGACACTGGAATGACTGAGCTTACCTCAATCGAAGATCAAAACTCGTTACAAACTGAGAAATAATATTACAAGATTTGTATCCCACTTAGATTGTAGGCAAATGGTCTCATACCAAAAAACTCTAGCCAAAGTTTAGAGTGACATGCCCACTCGAACAAAAGTGGGCGTGAGATATTTAAAACGATATTGTGTTGATTGTAACACAATCAGAAGCATACATTTTATTATTTGGATTAAAGCAAACAAACGAAGCGTCTAAAATCAATACAGCACGGAAATATTGCACTCCAAAATTAACCGAGAGTACAACTTAAAAATGTATCTTTATATATTTATACGTGAATATCGAAAATTGTCGGAAATTTTTTTTAGTATTTATTTTAAAATAAGGTGAATGAAACGTAAATCAATCGAAAGATACTGTACCTTAGATGAACAGAAAACACAAAAATAGTAATTGTGTTTTTATTGCATTTTTATATATATAGTTGTTTTAGCACCAAAAAAAATGATGGTTTCCTTGATATATTTTGGATTGCTATATGATGGGCATGGATGATTGGTTTTGTATGTTGGGTATGGTATGATGGTGCGGTATGATGGTCTAATGGTATTATAAAATGAATACAGTATAATGGGATTGGTATGATGGGTATTATATATTGGCTTGGTATGATGTATGTCATATGATGATATGGTATGATGTGATTTGATGGTATGGTATGATACGATGGGTATAGTATGATGGTATGTTATCATACTATACCAAACCAGCGTTTGGTATAATGGTAAGGTATGATGGTGCGGTATGGTGATATGATATGATATATATGAATTTGTTATGATAGGTATCATGAATTGGTATGGTATAATGGTATGGTATGATATAATGATGTATTATGATGGTATGATATTAGAGTGTGGTATGATGGTGTGGTATGATGATATGTATGATTAAAAGGTACAACGGTGTGGTATTGATTGATATGAAGTTATGATGATGAAGTTACATCATAGTATGGTGGCGTAATATAATGAATACGGGTTTGTTATGATAGGTGTCGTGAATTAATATGATATAATAGCATGATGGAAAAGAAAAATGGTTTGGTATGATGGTGTTGCAAGATGTTTTGCTATGAAGTTGTGTTATAATGGTGTGTGGTATAATGATATATATGATAAAAAGGTGTGGTACGATGGTATAATTGATGGTATGGTATGATGTTATAGTGTGATGGTATGGTATGATATGATGGGTGTTGTGAGATAGTGATGATATGGTGGGTGTTGTGAGATAGTTTGATATGATGTTACAGTATGATTTTCTGATGATATGATATGTTGAATAGGATAAAATGGGCTTGGTATGATGGATATCATACATTGGCTTAGTATGATGGGTGCCATTCCTTCAGTACTGGCAACCACAATTAGTCTTTTAACGGCCATAATTTCCCACATAATTGGTAGCTAGTGAATTCTAGTACCCGAGTTAATGCAGTAGGTAATGCAAATACATTAGTTTTATTTTACACGTAACGTGAGCAGTAGCTTATGAAATAGGTAGTCAATTGTAATGCAGAGAGTAAGAGAATCGTTATCGGCAAATCATGAGTGAAATGCATTAAGGTTGTTATCAATAACTAGTGAGCTCACTCTTTCGTCACTGGTGAGCCGTACTGGAGGGATATGATGGTATTGTATGATGTTGTGATTTGATGGTATGATATGATGGTATGGTATGATGGGATAGTATGGTACTATTGTATGGTAGATTGTTTAGTATGATGGTAAGGTAGATTGGTGGGGAACAGGGGGCGAACCTTCACATGGCAACGTGTCTGACCGCCTCAACCTGGCGAGGCCAGCATTATCCATATCGAAATCGTCTCAAGCCGACTCAAACCTCCACGTGGTGTTCGCTGGGCAACGGCAAACTGGCATCCGTTAGTTTGACGGCTAATTTGAGCGGCGGGTCACTCCATAGACCTTAAACATGGAATGTGCGCAGGGTTTGGGTCCCGCCACATTACTACTGCCCAATGAAAACTAAACCAGCCTCGGATAAGAACCCCAATTACGTCGACGACCACCGCAAACGAAAAACGGACAATGATTTACGGATATGCACCTGGAATGTCCGGACCCTTTATAGGGAAGGTGCCATTATCGAACTGGCGGAAGCCCTCAAAACAATAAAGGCTGACATCACTGCTATCCAGGAAATGCGATGGAAAGGGCAAGGCTGCTCTAAACAAGCATATCTACTACAGCTGTCATGCGGAGAGGCGCGAATTTGGATGTGGATTCGTTGTTAGCCGGAAACTACGCCACCTTGTTTCCCGGTTCACACCTGTGAACGAAAGATTGGCCACGATCCGCATCAAGGCAAAATTTTTCTCCATCAGCCTTATTTGCGCGCACGCCCCGACGGAGGAAAAGGACGAAGCCATCAAAGACGCTTTCTACGCTAGTCTTGAGGACGTATATGACCACCTTCCGGTCCATGACGTGAAAATAGTCCTCGGCGATTTTAATGCGAAAGTCGGAAGGGAAGGCATCTTTGACCCCACTGTCGGTCAGTTCAGTCTTCACGAGACCTCCACGAACAACGGTCTAAGACTGATCGACTTCGCCGCGGCGCGAAACATGGTAGTTAGTAGCACCAGATATAAGCACCTCGACATCCACAAGGCCACCTGGCTGTCCCCGGATCAAAAAACGCGAAACTAAATTGATCATGACCAAGATCCGCATGCGATTATGCAATGCGAAGAACATACGCACAGGAATACAAAGAAAGCTAAATGTCGCTAAGCTGCAATTACAACGGACTGCCGAAGCCTACTCCGCTCAACTCTCGGTTAAGCTCAACCAACCAACCTCTGGACCCGACGACGCCGGCGGACTTTGGGCGCATATGTCCCACTCCATGCGCACTGCCGCTGAAGAAGTCATTGGTTTCCGGCGCCCGCAACCTCGGAACCAATGGTATGATCAGGAGTGTCGTATCGCGACAGCAGTAAAAAACGCCGCATATATAAAAACGCTGCAGTCAGCTGCAACGCGAGCCGTGCGAGAAAACTACCGCGAAAAGAGGAAGGAAGAGAGGCGCCTTTTCAGACGCAAGAAAAGAGAGCAGGAAAAGCGTGAGCGTGAGGAACTAGAGGTATACCAGGGCAAGAAGGATGCACGAAAATTCTATCAACAGGTCAAGCGTCTAACCCAAGGTTTCAAGCCCGGAGCATCCACTTGTAGAGACGAAAATGGAGATCTGAATACGGATACGCAGTGTGTGCTGAGATTGTGGAGACGGCACTTCTCCAATTTACTTACTGGCGACGATTCCACCAATGCCGCCCATGGAGAGCGCAGTTCAGAGCCACCAATCAACGATGACGGAGTGGAAGTACCACCACCTAGCCATGAAGAGGTTCGAGTTGCTATCCAACGACTCAAAAACAATAAAGCAGCGGGTGCTGATGGCCTGTCAGCTGAATTGTTTAAAACCGGCTTCGATGAATTGATAAGGCGCATGCATCAGCTCATCAGCAAAATATGGCTAGAAGAAGCATGCCCGACGATTAGAACCTCAGTGTACTGTGCCCTATACTTAAGAAAGGAGACCCAACAATCTGCGCAAGTTATAGAGGTATCAGTCTTATTTCCATCGCATATAAGGTTCTCTCAAGCGTACTGTGTGAAAGATTAAAGCCGATTACAAAAACACTGATTGGACCTTATCAGTGTGGCTTTCGACCTGGTAAGTCCACCAGAGACCAGATTTTCACGCTACGACAAATCCTGGAGAAAACCCACGAAAATCAAATTGACACACACCATCTCTTTGTCGATTTTAAAGGTGCGTTCGATAGCCCGAGAAGGGATTGCCTATACGCAACAATGTCTGAGTTCGGTATACCTGCAAAGTTGATCAGACTTTGCAGAATGACGTTGAGCAACACACGAAGCTCCGTCAAGGTAGGAAATGACCTCTCCGAAACCTTCAATACCGAAAGAGGTTTCAGGCAAGGCGATCCACTGTCTTGCGATCTCTTTAACATCATCATGGAGGGGATCGTACGAAAGGCCGGTGTGCATCGTAATGGCACCATTTTCTTCAAATGCGTCCAGCTCCTTGCGTACGCTGATGATATTGATATTGTCGGCAGAACCAAGAGAGATGTTACCGCTGCTTTCGCCGCTATCGAAAAGGAATCAGCCAAAGTGGGTTTGACGATAAATGAGGGCAAAACAAAATATATGCTGTCTACAAACAAGGTAGCGCGGCGTTTAGACTCCCACGTTTCATCCGGCAGCTATAACTTTGAAGTAGTCAAGGAGTTCGTTTACCTTGGCACCGCCATTAATACCAAAAACGAAATCAACCTGGAGATAAAGCGAAGAACAATAATTGCTAATAGGTGCTACTACGGGCTCAGTAAGCAACTAAGTTCCAGAGCCCTCTCTCGATCGACAAAACTAACACTCTGCTTTATGGCACTGAGGCATGGGTAGTTTCGCAAACTGACGCATCCGCTCTGGGGGTGTTCGAGAGAAAAGTTCTTCGCAAAATCTTCGGTCCTGTTCGAGTCGGCGTGACTATCGCATCTGAATGAACCACGAGCTGTATGAGCTCTACGATGACATTGACGTAGTTCGGCGTATAGCTGTGCAGCGACTACGCTGGCTGGGTCATGTCCATCGTATGAACGACGAAGCTCCAGCGAAAAAGGTGCTCGAGGCGAGGATCGCTGGTCAACGACGACGAGGGAGACCATGCCTCCGATGGATGGACCAGGCTGAGGAAGCCCTAACCGCACTTGGTGTATCCGATTGGAGAAGGCGCGCGCAATCGGACACGGGTTGTTACGACCACCTAAGTAAGGTAGATTGGTACGGTATGGTGGCATGATATGATGAATACAGGTTTGTAATGATATGTCGTGGATTGGAATATTATAATGGTATGGTATAATTATATGGTTCGATAAAAAGGGAACATTGTGTGGAATGGCAGCGTGATAAGATTTTATGATAAAAAGGGAAAAATGGTGTGGTATTATTTGATAGTGTGTTATGGTGATATGTATGATTAATGGCATGGTATGATGTTCTGGTGATGTTGGTATAGTACGATGGTATTGTATGATGGAATGGTATAGTGGTATAGTATATATATAATAATGGTATAATATATATAATGGTACAATGGGTAATGTTATGATATAAAGATCTGATAAGTTGATATATCATTAAAAGTTTGGTATGGCAGCTACCATGTATTGACTTGGTATGATGCATGATATCTTAGATAGGATGATGGTATATGGTGTAATGAGTAAAATAAACAAATTAATTGCATCCAAATCAACTCAAAGTAATTATATAGTTTTTTATAAAAATATTCGTTATTTTAAATATTTAAAATTTTCCATTGCATAAAAAAATATGCGTTGTCGCGACAACAAGCTTAATTTATTTTATTTTCAATTTTTTTCAACTCAATGAATTTTAAATAAATAAAATTCCACTTCATTATAACTCAAGTTAAGAGTTTTGAAACTAATCTTTCTTTTGTGAACTAACAATTTTGTCTTGCACCAAAATTTAAGTATCAAAGAAGACACTTAAAAATCAATAAATTAACAAATGCTCTTCTTTCGGTGTTGGTTAAAATTAAAGTGCTGGTTGTTGTTAGCAATTCATTAATCCGTTGTTTACCATTCATAACTTATTTCTTACAGCATTTTTTATATTTTTACCGCTCAATTAAGAGTACAAGATGATCGCACCATCGTTTATGTTTTGCAATTTGTGTGTTTGTATTGTGTGTTGCACAAATTAAGAGTTCAAGTTCAAGATCGTTTAATTAGTTAATAGCTGCTTAAACAAAACGTTTCTTCAACCATAACACAAAGCTTTTGTGTAAGAAATGGCGCAAAATTATACTATTTTTTTTTTTTTTTCCTAATTTTTCAATTGCACACGCGACGAGTTGTAAATTTAGGTGCCTTTTTGTCATAACTGTTGGCAAACACAAATATCAATCCTGATTTTAATATCGCGCTTTTGTATCTCATGATTGCATATAAGTTGCTTGATAGTCGTTGCTTTTTGTTGCATGAATTGTTGAATTTTTTAAATTAACGAGTTTTGTAAATAAACTCAAAGCATTTACCATGTTTTGTCTTTTAATAGTGATTTCCTTTCATGATTAAGTTATTTGTAACGAAATTCATAAATTTGATATAATTGTTGACATGAGCGCAAGAGGAGGAAATTACAATGACAAAATACTGCTTAAGATTTTGAGGTAGAAAAATATTTTATAAAATCCCTTGAGGACTTAGAAAAATACAAAAAAAAGAAATTTTTAAAAAAAAATAATAATTTCAAAAAAGTAAAAGCATGCAAGACATTCTATTCCACCAAAAAATATACAATAACGAGAATTGAAACTAAAATTGTTTTTAAGTTCTTATCTGCTAAATATATAAAGAGTTGTTCAAAATAAAGCTTCTGCGGGCAGCGTACATATGATGCGGGTAGATCAACCCATGTTGCTGAGAGATTAACGTATGCTATGTACCTACCTTAACTTTCAAACTCACTCTTGAACTAAATAAAATACAAACAGTGATGTTGTTTTATTTCTTTTGGGTTTTGTTGATTTCGTTTGCTTTATTTACTGACTGTCATTTGAATAAATCAAAAATATTTTATAATAAAAAAAATTGTTGCTCATATTTAGTTATAAACCCTGTATCTTACTGACTACAATTTAGGTACCTTTAATACGTTATATATTTTGTTTGTTTTTTTTTTCCATAACAAATACAATAATTCTAAAATGATTGCATTCTGGTCAGCTTTGAGACAATACCACCAACTGACCAAACATACATATATATATATATCTTTGAGGTAAAATTATTCAAAATGTTAATTTAAGCGCGAATAGAATTTCTAAAATATATATTTAACTCATTAAAAGTTGTTTCGAATTGTATATGTTTTGGGATAAAATTAATTATAAACTAATTCAAGCGCAAAAAATCACAGATCTTAGTGATAATTAAAAACAATTTTTTTTTTAACCCTACTTAAAATCGTGGAAGCTTTAAAATGGTCTTCTTATAGCTTAATTACATTTGTTGGTGTTTTTTTTTTTATAAACAATTTCTTAACTAAGTTGCTGTAGTTTAGGAGTTGAAAACTTGTTATGATTTATAAACATAACTTTATTTACAGTGATTGTCTGTAAAAAAGAAAAATGCAAAATAGTTAAATATTATTTTTTAAGATAAGCATTTATGAGCGGGGTGTGGGAGAAACATTGCCAACATACCAATAAAAAACAATAAATTTTGCATATACATACATATCTTTAAAGGGAAATATTTCGAATTTAATTTTTTATTCCAATTAAAATGTCAATCTGTGGAAAATAAATATTTAAATTGTTTATCCAATGTTAAAAATGCAATGTATAAATGAAGAAGAAAACAAAACAAAACAAAAACAATACGAAACGAAAAAGTTTTTCAAAACAATAACAACAATAACAACTCCTTAAACTCAGTAAGTCAATGTCCTACAATTTTATTTAATATAAAACTCTGCCATAACTGCCCACTGAACCACAAGCAAAGGTTTGACGAAAAGTGAAGGTTGATTGATATTTTTTCATTTATAAATTGTTGTCTTTGACAAGCTAAAGTTTTCAAGCAATGCAAAAAGTTCTAGAAATTTGTTTTTAATTCCTTTGCGACATTCGTAAGAAACATTTTTTAAGCGAAAATTAAAACTTTTAAATCATAAACAACGCAAGAATCATAAACGTTACCAAACGATTTCCACTTTATTTTAATAGGAACACAACGTAAACAAACGAGACGACGTTAACAGGCATACTTCGCAAACAAACTTATTTTGTCCAAAAAGAAATTTGTAACTAAATCAGAAATTATTCAAAATATATTTCTCAAATGAATCATATACGAGGGTAGGTCCAGAAATTTGAGGAATTAAAAGGTTTTAAATGAAATTAAAATTATCAAATGAGGCATTGAACATTCTTTCATGGCATTTGATATGTTCTTGAAGCAGACGATGTGCTGCTGTGCGACAATTTGCATGCTGGCCAAAGCTTCATGTCGGTGGCACCTGCCATCGCACGTTTTTGATAAAATGGCAAAACCATGCAATGGCAAACTTGGCAAATGGGCGAAGAGAAATGCAATAACTTCTTGCCAACATAGCACGGCACAATTAATTGCATTTACACTTAATTCGCACAATAAACTATAAAAACTAGCAAGGATGGAGCTTCGGCAGGGTACCGAAGCTAAAATACCCATACTTTAGCCACGACATACACCAATGCCGTAGCTAGAAAAATTTTGTTTCTAGAACTAACAAATTTTTTTCAAAATTAGAAAACGGTAAAATAATAATAAAAATGAAAACTTTTAGGGGGGGGATTTTGAGTTAAATTTTTTTCTAAAATTATTTTAAGGGGTGAAATAATTTCGACGTTACATTTTGCTTCAAATTGACAAATCATTGATAATTATGTTTTCCCGAATGTCGACAAAATTTTTTTTATGATTTTACGATGAGTTTAATAGACATAATTTTTGTTGAATGATCACAAAAATAATTATTAAAAAAAATTTAGTTCAAAACCCCCCCCTCCCCCCCCTAAATTTTCCATTTATATTATTATTTTAGTGTTTTCTAGTTGTGAAAAAATTTTGTGAAAGTCTTGCGACCGATATTTCGCTAGCTACGGCCCTGATATACACAATGACATTCAGTTTTATATATTGGGGTTGGAATTAGTTTTAAAGGTTTTCTAAGAGATGGCGTAACTATCAATAGATCGCATCGGGCACACCTGTGACTATATTCATTTCAAAGCACATTGTCTAAGCTTCATTTTTCAGTATGTGTCATTCCACTGAAGTGTAAACAACATATATTTTTTTCTCTGTGAACATGTCGACTTTCGTTCCAACAAAACGCAATTTGCGGGAAGGTTTACTTTTGTGCTTCCATTTGAAGAAAAAAGCGGTTGAAGCACATTTCTACTTGTGAGTACTGGTTCCGTCGGTTCAAAAGTGGTGATTTTGATACGGAAGACAAAGAGCGTCCGGGCCAGCCGAAAAAGTTTGAAGATGAGGAATTGGAGGCTTTGCTCGATGAAGACCCGTGTCAAACCCTTCAAGAATTGTCAGAATCATTGGGAGTCGACTTATCAACGGTCGGCAAACGCCTGAAGGCCATGGGAATGATTCAAAAGCAAGGAAATTGGGTGCCGTACGAGTTGAAGCCGAGAGACGTTGAACGGCGATTTTGCATGTGCGAACAACTGCTTCAACGGCATAAAAGGAAGAGTTTTTTGCATCGTATTGTCACTGGCGATGAAAAGTGGATCCATTACGATAATCCTAAGCGAAAAAAATCGTGGGGACCACCCGGCCATGCATCAACATCGACGGCCAAGCCGAATATTCATGGCGCCAAGCTTATGCTGTGTATTTGGTGGGATCAGAAGGGTGTCGTGTACTATGAGCTGCTAAAACCTAACGAAACCATCACTGGGGAACGCTACCAACAACAATTGATGCAATTGAGCCGAGCATTAAAGGTTAAACGGCCGGAATATGGCAAAAGACACGACAAAGTGGTTTTTCAACATGACAACGCACGGCCACATGTTGCAAGAACCGTCAAGGAAACGTTGGAGGCGCTGAATTGGGATGTGCTACCCCACCCGCCTTATAGCCCAGACATAGCCCCTTCCGACTACCACCTATTCAGATCGATGACGCATGGCTTGGCTGAGCAGCGCTTCACTTCTTACGAGGATACCAAAAAATGGGTCGATTCGTGGATTGCCTCAAAAGACGAGTCGTTCTTCCGGCGCGGAATCCATATGCTGCCAGAAAGATGGGAAAATGTTGTAGCTAACGATGGACAATACTTTGAATAATATACATTGTACCGTTGTTTCTAAATAAATGCTCAAAAACCGAAAAAAAACCTTTAAAATTAATTCCAACCCCCAATATTAACAAGTTTTCCTATTTTAATGACGTCACTATGTATGGGAGGTAGGCGTGGTTTTTATCCACTTTTGCCAAATATAGAGATGGTTTATATTATAATCAAAGGTAATGTGCAAAATTTCAAGACGTTTCAATTTCGTTAAAACGTAAATTTCAATTTGTATGGAAGGTAGGCGTGATTTTCATCCAATTTTGCCAAATATTATAGTGATGGTTTATATTAAATATCAAAGCCTATGCGCAAAATTTCAAGACATTTCTTTAATTTGATCAGATTTTTAAGAGATTTTACTTTAAAAATAAAACCACTTTGTATCGGAGGTAGGCGTGGTTTTCACCCGATTTTCCCAAATTTCATAGCCAGGATTTAAATTGAAGATCAAAGCTTACGTGGCAAATTTCAAGGCATTTCTTTACTTTTTGTGGATTTTAAAGATATTTTAAAGTTAAAATAAAGTCACTTTGTATAGGTATAGGAGGTAGGCGTGGTTTTCATCCGATTTGGCCCACTTTCGAACTTAATCTTAATTTTTTAAAAATAAACGTATATTTTTAATTTCATCGCTATAGCTTTAAAATTACGGCTGTAATCGTCACGACAGACGGCCAGACAGAAGGACACACGGAAATCGACTCGAAGGTGATGTTGATCAAAAATATATATTTTTTCTATAACTGCCACGCCTCCTTCTTGGCGTTACAAACGGAATGACAAAGTTAATATACCCCTAATGCAGTACGCGTTGGGGTATAAATATAACACATCATAACCTAGCAACTCAAGCAAATAATACAATTTGGCAACTATCATCAATTCCGTTCTTTCGCTCACAATTTTTTGACAGAATTATTATCTCCATGTATTATCTCCACCTTATTATTATTCCACCATGTATAGCATAAAATGTGTGTAACAGTATTTATGGGTGGGTTGCTATGAAGTCGAAGGCAATAAAGCCGAATCGACTTTATTTCTCCTTTTCAAGTGGAACTAAGCCGAATTTTTTTTTCGGCTTTATTTCCCGTTCCAGTAAAAAAGCCACGATATGGTTATAAAGCCTTGTCTAATAATATGGCTTGCCTTTGTACGAAATGTTAAAAGCAACATTCCGTTCAAGGGCCTTTTTTCATAGGGCTATATTGCACTAAAAAATTTAAAAATTGAATTCCATGCGTTTTAATATTCATATCTTTTAGAAATGTCAACGTAGTTCGGAAATGACAAATCGAAGCCAAACGGAGCAAAATTAACGAAGTTATGAGCATTTGAGTGTCGGCTACTTCAGACCGATTTTCTATAACTGCAGCGATGAAGGCTCTGTTCTTTATGAACCTGGCATCGAAGACTCTGTGTGTGATTGTGATTTTGTAGTGTGCAAAAATTTAAACTGCTTTTCTGTAACTTGTCATTTTTTAAGTCGGTGTACGCTGTAACTCAAAATCTAGGGCACCGACTCCTTTGAAATTTTGTATACTATTTCTACACAATAATCGCCAGATAATGCTGTCGAGTTTTTTCTGAGAATTATTTTTAATTTAATAAATTCTTCATCGCATTTTCTATTTCCAATTGCTACCGAAAATGAAAAAGTGATTAAAAATAAAAAAACCCGCCCTTTGTTTGTTGTTGGAAGGAAGAACTTGTTCTTGCTTCCTAAAAAGCTCATTCATTGGATTAATATACAATACATTGATTTCAGTGAACAATCTTTATCGATCATAAATTTGTTCTTACATCTAAAGGACGCATTGATTAAATCAAAGAAAAATTCATTGATTTAAAAAACACCTGTGTGTATTTTTCTTTTGTAATTGTTTTGCCGAATGTTGTGTTAAGTAGCTTCTAAAGTTATTTGACTGCAGAAATCGCAGTAAGCTGTTGATGAGTTGGTGCAGCGTATAAAAAATTATTTTTAGAATATCTTTTTCCTTATACAAAAAAAAAAAAAAAATGGGCCCTGAAAATTCTCAAACAGAAAGATCCCTTAAATGTAATTTCAATATTTCAGTTCTAAATATTTAAGAAATGTTTACTTTAATTTCACGTATCAGTTCTTTGGGACAATGATGCCGTCATACTGTCATTCATTGAATAAACTCGTTAAATTTCAGAAATTCTTTAATTCAATGTATCAATCTTTTGCGATAATGAATTTTATTCCTTAGGTCAAAGTATCTGCTCTCTGAGTTTATGCACTCTGTACATTGGTTCAATGAATCTGTTTTTTTTTTAAACTAATAACTATTTCTTTGATTTAAAGAAATGTTTCTTTTGTTTTAAGAAAAAGTTCATATAAATCAATGAATGCTTTTCATTGTTTCAATGAAGAGATCCTTTATTTTAATGAACAGTTCATTGACGTAAGAACTTGTTCTTAAGATTAAGAACAGAGATTCATTGAGTCAGTGAACGTGTACATTGAACAAATTTTAAAAAATTATTCATTGCATCCTTGAACGAAACACATTTATCAGATAGAGCAATTTTTTTCTCCATATAAAAAGAGCAAATTAATTTTAAGAGCCTAGATCTAAAATCAAACCGCCTGTTGTACATTATTTTCTTTCGACAGTATTGATGCCATACTATCACTCATTAGGAATTATGTTGCAGAAACTTATTTTAGTAACTATATAGCACTGGATATGCTTGTAACTCAATTAAAACTAGTTATTTATTTATGACTTCTTAAGCAATGATTTATTAACAAACTACAATAAAAATCGATACTAATACAGCCGAAAATTGTTATCATATTATAATAATAGAAATCTAATCTTCCAAAACATTGTGGACACAAATAATGTGATTAGTTCGACGTTTTGCTGACTAGTATCAATATGATTTAACAAACTTTTTAAGACATTTTCATTTATTTACACAACATGATATGATTTCAAGAATATGTTCATTATCAATAAAGGATTTATATAAAAGCCACATTTTAATGGCTAATTGTAATGGCGAATAATTCATGAATGTTTATTTTTTTTTTTTGTTATTATTTTAAAATGTTTAACAATTAGCAGAAATGTACGTTATTAATATTTGGCCCGAAATGTGTATGTGTAGCTTATGTAGTATGTAGTGGAGGATAATGTTAACTAGTTTCTACTGTGTAACATATTAGAGTTTTGGTGACGGCATTTGGTTGGCCCTACAAAAGAAATTTTTAATGATAAATTATGATAAAATGGTTAAAAACAAAGATTGATTTACTAAGTGATACATAAGATACAAAAGTTGAGGAATTTTGGAGGTTCATAGGTACAACAAACAGCATATAAGGATGGATATAAAGTTATAGTGGAAATGTATTGGTAAGATGAAATCTGTAAGAAAATAATACATTCAGTAGATAACAAAAGACTAACAAACAGTAAAAAAAAAAAATTAAACTAAATAAAGTATATACAAACCTGTGGTAAATAATAAACAATATGTGTACACTTCAAACAGAAATCACAGACAAAAGCAGTATGGCACAAATATAAGTTAGCACCACAATTTTTGATTTATAACTAAACAAAATATGTGCTGCCATATGTGTCAAATGTGTGCTATTATGTGCCGAAGTTGGTGCTTTTACAAGTTGAGGTTAGCTCTGCACTTATATATTTCAAAAATTCAAAAGTTGTGCTATAATGTGCTCAAGTTGTGCTACAGTGTGCTGTAGAGAGTTCAAAACGACTTAATATATTTATGCTTTCGATATTTGATAATTGTGCTGTGATTTGCTTGAGTTGTGCTGCTATAAGTCATAGAAAGATTTGAAAAAATTTTATCTATGCGATTTTTTTTATAAAGTTTTTAGTGAAACTAAATCCTATTATAAGTTTTCAGCGATTAAAACCAGAGATGCAACCAATTATGATATTTATAATATAAATAAAATTGTACCAATTAACTTTTGATCATTATTTTTTCGATCAGAAATAATACTCAATCATTACTCTTAATTTTTTTCGATCAAAAATAAAAATCAATCATCGATCGTCATTTTTTTCGGTCAAAAATAAAAATCAATCTTTGATTGATATTTTTCCCATCAGAAATAACAAGCAATCTTCGATCAATATTTTTCCGATCAAAAATAAAAAGCAATCATTGATCGATATTTTTCCGATCAGAAATAAAAATCAATCATTGATCGTTACTTTTTCGATCAGAAATAAAAATGTTAATTTTTCAATTAAAAATAAAATCAATCGTTGATCGATAACAGAGGATAAAAGAATACCTATTTCCTTCATTAAGATAATTGGCTTGCTGCATTGTTTATTCGATGCCTGCAACACAGGTTAGTGTGAACGGTTAGTGTTAAATTAAATGGGACACTCTAATTTTGCCATTAGTATGACTTCCACCTTTTGCTCAAACAAATAATGACACCAAGCCAAAAAAATTAGTTAAAGTGCAGAAATTGATGTTCCTAGCTTACTAAGCTGCACATCATGACACATAATGGCATCATGAACTATTGTTGTTTTTTCGTTTCTCTATAAATATTAGTTTAACTATATGATGATGATAATAAAACTCCGTTTTGATTTTTATTTTTGATCGAAAAATCAATGATTGTTTTTATTTTGATCGAAAAATAACGATCAATGATTGATTATTTTTTTTTATCGAAAAAATATTGATCAATGGTTGATTTTTCTTTCTGATCTAAAAAGATACGATCAAAATTGATTTTTATTTTTGATTGAAAAAAACGATCAATGATTGATTTTTATTTTTGATCGAAAAAATATCGATCAATAATTGATTTTTATTTTTGATAGAAAAAATATCAATCAATAATTGATTTGTTTTTTTTATCGAAAAAATATAGATCAAATAATGATTTTTATTTTTGATTGAAAAAATAACGATCAAAGATTGATTTTTATTTTTGATCGAAGAAATAACGATCAATGATTGATTTTTATTTTTAATCGCAAAAATAACGATCACAAATGAATTGGTTTGATTTATGTGGTCACAAGGAATAATGACTTAACTCAAAGTATCATAAAAAACGACATTTTAATTGCACTAATTACGACCCTTTTTTCTGAATATATGAACCGTTACAAACGAAATATATGCAGACATGAGTTGTAATCTATTCTGTGCAAAAATGAATTTCTGCATCCTTCCAAAGATTGGCAATAAAGAAAATTCCATATCGCGTTTTTACAATATTTTGAGTTTTGCCATTATTCCTTGTGAACACAGATTTGATTTATATTATAAAAATCATGGCACATAAACTCATGTCAAAAATTAATTCTCCAGCTTATAGGCATCACGTGACTATATTGAAATGTATATAACAATAACTTTTAATATGTGATGTTTTCATTTCAAAATTTATTTAGAGTCCCTGATCAAAACGCATATATCTGTAGTGACGAGTCATAACAGTCTAACTCAAAATATCGTAAATACGGGGCGTTTTATTTTCCTTACATCGTCTGTTTCCCGGAAGTTTACGGAACAATAAGGAGTGCGCACGTAAAATATGTAACATTGAAAAATAAAAAAATTAAGTAAACCATGAAAATATATTAAAAAATAAAAGCAATTTATTAAACTTCATTTCATGCTAATTGTTAATGTAAATACAAAAATTTCAAAAATCTTTATTAAAAGCAAAATTTTTCACTTTTACCGGAACGCCTTCCATCAAGGTCTTTATGGTACATTCAGGAATTTTTTTTGATGCTAAAGTCCACTTTCTTTTAAAATCTTTAAGGTCCTTAGACACTGCTTTTGTCTCCTTCATTCTCCTTTTTATGAGAGCCCAATATCTTTCTACTGGTCTAAGCTGTGGACAGTTTGGTGGATTTGCCTCTCTTGGTACAATATTTATGTTATTTTTTGAGTACCACTCTTGTGCTATTTTTCCATAATGGCATGACGCCAGATCTGGCCAAAAGTAGTTAGACACCTTGTGTTGATTTAGGAATGGTCGCAATCTTTTTTGCAAGCATTCTTTTATATAAATTTCCCCATTTATCGACCCGGATGTCACGAATGGCTGACTTCTTTTGCCACAACTACAAATTGTTTGCCACACAAGAAATTTTTTCGGAAACTTGGTTATTTTTTGGGTCCTGTACGTCTCTGCTACATTTCCCCGGCGGTCTGCTACATAATAGTCCTGACCTGGAAGCTGTGAAAAGTCTGCCAAAACATATGTTTCGTCATCCATGATGCAACATTGAAATTTTTGAATAAAATTTGAATAAAGTTTTCTCGCTCGTTTTTTTGCCTCGGAATTTTTTTTTGCATTCCGATCGGGGACTTTTTGGACCTTATATGATCTTAATCCAGCGGTTGTTTTCACTTTTCGGACAAATGCTTCTGAACAATTCGCGATAAGAGCTGCTTTCCTTCCTGATGTGTTCGGAGCCTTGCTTAAGATTCCTAAGACTTTTTTGGCCTTTTTAACATCTCCAGATCCATATTTTCTGCCAGATCCAGGCTTTCGGTCAGCACTGATGGTTTGCTTAAAGTTTTTTAAGACGCGGGAAACAGTTTGTCGGGAGACTTTAGCTGTTTTTGCTATTTGTTTAAAATTCCAATTGGGATTTTCTTGTGATATTTTAAGTATGGTTTTTCTAACTTCTTTTTGACTATCCATTTTTCACTATTACTGTCACAAAAATGTAGAGAAATGATTTCAATTATAACTAACATTAAATACAATGGTATTGCCATATTTTAATTTTATTTCTCACGTTTGTAAAATAAGTAGTTAGCAAAAACGTATGTTACAATTTTAACGTGCGCACTCCTTAGAACATAGAATTTGTAGATACGGACATAGTTAACGGTACAATGGAACGTGGAACTTGTAGATACATGAATACCCCTTCATTTTGCACAAATACCAGATCGTTTTTCTACAATATTTTGAGTAAGGCTGTTATGACTTGACTTGTGAGCACAGATATAACCCCTTTATTTTTTATCACAAAAAAGCACACTAACGATGAGCAAGACACAAGAAGCAATAGATTTTTTATATGAAAGATATTATTGCTTCCCGTGTCTTGCCTACGTTGGTATGCTTTTTCACGATACAAAATGAAAGCATTAGTCAAAGGTCATCTCGTTATGGCACACTGTAGTACAACTCAGGCCCATCACAGCATAGTTATTAAATTTCGAGGAAACAAATTCAAACGTTGCTGAACACTCGAGCGTACCACAGCACAATTTTAACCCTAGATTACGATCGTGTCGTAAAATTTACGACGCAATTGGTACGATTTCGCAAAAAGTTCAGAAAAGGCTCACAATGTAAACATATGTACAATAGGGTTAATAAAAAAAACCGACATTTTGTTTCTCAAAATCCCCTCTTAAATATATTCAGGGAGGTGAGAAGAGATGACTGTAAAAACCAAAACTCTTAATATTAATATTGAGAGGTAAAAATGATTTTCCAACTTCTGATTTTTATATCTTAAAAACCAATAGATGGATGAAATCACTGAAACGTCAGCAAATTAAACGAAAAAAAAAAACGAAAACGGCCATCTCAGCCCTTGAAAGGACTTTGACCGAGCTTCTTATGATCAATTGTGTTGTGTGTGATGTGAAATGTTTGCACACAAATGATCGAGAGAACTGGCCCTACATGTTTTACGCCGACTCCGATCGGCTTATGTTCTCAAGAAGCTTGTCATGGCAGTTTTTACTCTCTGAGGTTTGCCATTGTCTGCAGAGAGGTGACGGCCGAACAGAAAAATTAATTCAATTGAAAACATTTTCTGTGTCAGATGGAGGATTCGAACCTGGGTTCTCTGGCGTAAGAGTCACACACTCTAGCCACTACTCCACGATCGCCACTTAAAGCAAATTAAACGTTCTACTAAAATGACCCTTATCATTATTTTGATAAATCTACTCGTTCGAAAGTTATTCAAATTCGTAGTTAAATATATTTTATAATTACACTTTTTTCCCCAGTTTCTGGTAAAATCATTGAAATTAACATTATATTTTATAAAATCTTCCTTAGAAATTCTACGAAGTGTGATTTCCTCAAATACTGTTCCTGCTCTGTTTCTCCCTTTTTCTCTTTATCACAGACCTCGTAAATATTATTTAATACAATAAAAAAGCTTTTCCATTAATTCTTCCTAGAAATGGTGGATTTTCTAATCAAGTTATTTTAAAAGAATTGATAAACTTGTCGATTTTGACTTTTTAATGCCTTTTTTTATAATAGGGGTATTCACACCGGACTCGTTAGTTTGTTAGTTGTTACTTTTTTTTTTTTTACATGCACTTCGTTTTTGTAAAATTATCGAACTTTGTTTTTGTAAAATTATCGAACAAAAACAAAGTGCATGTTAGAAAAATAACGACTAACAACTAATAAACTAATGAGTCCGGTGTGAATGCCCTTAATATTTAATGACAACTTTAATGATTTTACCGGAAGCTGGAAAAAAGTGTAATTATAACATACATTTAACTTTGAATAACTTTTGAACGAGTAGATTTATCAAAAAAATGATGAGGGACATTTTTGTAGAACGTTCAATTTCCTATAAAGTACGTTTCAGCCATTTATATCCGTCTATTGGTTTTTAAGATATAAAAATCAGGGGCCGAATCACCACTTCCGTGAACGTACAACTCTTCACGTAATCGTCTTCAGCTCGTCATTGAATTGCATTCAATTCACAGAATTTTACGTGACGAGTTGTACGTTCACGGAAGCGGCGATTCGGCTCCAGAAGTTGAAAAATAATTTCTCCCATGCTATTTATATGTAAAATAGAAAATCGCGATGCGCGAGCTCTAAATGGTAATATTAAGAGTTCCGTTTTTTACAGGCATGTCTTCTGCCCTCCCTAAATCTATTTCGGAGGGGATTTTGAAAAAAAAAAATAGTCGACTATATTTGATGTTCCAAATAAGGAACTAAATTAATTTTTAAGTTTATGTATTCATTGCTACATATTAAGTGAAACTTTATTCACTTGTAATTTTTACGATAGCATCGTAAGCAAGTTGGTGAAAATTAAGCAACGTAATCTACTATTAAAATTCTAGTATTAATTGTTAATCATATCATTTAGATGTATTTTTTTTTTTATTCCAACGAAGTTTTATTTAAGTAATAAACCAAAAAAATGCAGAGCTAACTTGATGCTCATTAATTTTAACGTGCTTAAGAATAAATATAGAAAATAGTAAGTTAAGTAGAGGAACCAGAAAGCTCTAAAATTCTATGATATGTATATAACATAAAATTAGAACTATTCACTCAATTTGTTTTTACTAAAGAATATGTGCATTGAAAGAAAATCTTTATTGTATAAATATATAGACAGGCAGGCCCATATCAAAGCAGCAAAATAAATACTAATAAAACTAATAGTTTAAGAAAATATGAAGCATTTCTTATAATCTACTAATAGATGTGCAAGTTAAATAACAACAACAATGTATGAACTTGATATAAAATTATATGATTTTTGCTTTAAAAGTTTTTTTATTCACTATTGATTCAACTTTATATATATATCAAATTGTGTAACCTAAAAATTAAGGCATAGTTATGTATCTTTAAATCAGTAACAACTTAACTGAACTTATTTAAAAATACACATCAAAACCAAACATTAAACAGCAAATTATTTTACAAGAAGAAGTTTACAAAATAAAAATATATTTAAAAAATATACAAAAAGGAAGTTCAAATAAAAATTTTAAATACTATTTAATTCATGCTAATTACTACAATTAAAACAGGTGACAGAGAGAGATGAAAGTTTACTAATTAAACTAAATATTAAGTATTGAGCCAATTACAATTATCTTTGTTTACTAGTCTTTAACGTTTTTCTTTAAATTACGTTTACAAATTTTAAAAACAATTAACTAAAAGCAAAAAGAGGAAACAGAGAGTTCGGTGTAGAGGTTATCTTTTTTATTACACTCTTTACACCACACAAGTTGCAAAACTTACATGTGCTCAGGATGATGACGTATACAGTCAATCAAATCAAGAGGCTTAAGTACACCGGTGCTGATTTTGTGTATAGCTGTAAACAGTGGAAACCTGCAAGAAAAAAATTAGCAATAAAGTTACGAAATATTTTACAGTTAATTATTTAGGTTACTTCTCTTCTAAGCCCTTAGTTTTCAACATGTAGTTGACCTCCTCAGCGGTGGGTGGACCTTGCAATTTTTGACCGTTCAACATTTCAGCCTCCAATTTTTCAAAAGTTTTGCCAGTTTTCACAAAAGCTTCAGAAACCTTACGATTACGACCACCTGGAAGATATATGAAATAGATTTTAAAAATTTCCTTCATATTATAGTTGCTATAAAAACGCACCATAACAGGTGGTTATCAAATCAGCAACACCACAGCTTTCAAAGAATGTAGATAATTTACAGCCCGGATAGAAGACATCCACAAAACGTATCATTTCCATGAGACCCAAACGAATGACAGCAGCCTTGGTATTATCGCCTAAGGCAAGACCATCGACAAAGCCAGCGCCACAGGCCACGATATTCTACGCAAAATTGTATGGATTGATTACGTATTATAATACTTTTAGTCGTTTTATCAATTACTTTAAGAGCGCCGCAAACTTCAACAGCATCTGCATCATCTACAACAACCACTCTGAAATTTTTAGATTGGAATAAATCGCGCAGAACCCTAGAAAATTTGGAATCACGACAGCCGATTGTTGTCTCACAGAATTGTTCTTCTGCAACTTCATTAGCCAAATTGGCGCCCATGAGCACAGAGCATGAAATCTTAACAACACGATGTGATAAATTAAAGTTTAAAAGCATTCATGAATTGATAACGAGAAACTTTGTGACTTTGAATTACCTTTAGATGGCGGGTGATAATGTGTGAAATCAAATCGATGCCACCACCTTCGGCTTTATCGAAACCCTTGATTAAAGATATTGCTATGGCACTGGTCTTAATTTTACCCAATAGGGTTTTGCAGAAGTTGGGTATGAACTGATGTGGCACAACAAAAATAAGAATGTCGGCATTTTTAGCAGCTTCAACGAGATCAGGAATTGCAACCTGTAAAAGAAGTAGAGCAAGAGAATACAAATTAATAAAAGTAAATTTAAGCAGATTTTGATAGTATAATGAATATATTTGAACATATTTTTTGTCAGATAAAAGCTTACATTTATTACACTTGGACATTGAGCAATAACAAGTTGCTAAAGCCTGCAAGTTTGCAGAGCACTAAATAACTAAATTACATTTATGTATAAATACTTCATGCAATAAACACTTGTCAAAACGCACTTTAATTCGTGTTGTCAACATGTGGATAATTTTATGGCAAAACGCGATTAAATTGATATATAATCAATAACGATAAAAAAAAAATGTTAATCAAACTGCAACTTATCTCTGTTTAAAGTAGAATTGAAGTATTTTATGTGCATTTAGATAAAGGGAAATTGTAAAGATAATAGGATAATAAGCAATATAAAAATAAATCAACAAACCAGTATTAAAAAACGTTAGCATGTGCTTAAAAAAATATGCCAAAATAACCCCCATACAAACCGCGCAGTAAGACGTATTGCTACTTCAAAAAATATCACATAACAACATTGTGGTAGAATTAAAAGGTATTTTTTAAATAGAAAGCATATTTTTTTTACTGTGAAGAAATTTAATACTTTATCGTCTCGTTCTACAGCTTGATTCTAAGAAATTCGTTACACTAATCAACAAAATTTAGCTTTTCTTAATGTTATAGCACGGAAATTTTAAACAACATTTTAAAAAGATGCAGTTTTTAGAAAGAAATGATATTAGATATAAAATAAATTTGGGTAAAGGAAGTTTCAATTATAGTACCCGACCGAAACTGAAATTTTTGCCGAAACAAAACCAAAATTTGGCCTTTTGTGTAATATTTAGCCAAAATTGCAACCGAAATGAGTTTAATATGAACATTTAAATGTTTGTACATACATTTTTTTTTTATAAAAAGTAAGCAGAAAGCATAACATTTCATACATATGTACATGGTAGAATAATCTAGGTAGGAGCACTTTTGACAGTGCTCTCTTTGTTCTGATCATGATTGTCAAAGTCCAAAGCAACATATATGGTAATCGCAAAATGCTCAGTTCTGTTTAAAACGCTAGTTCTGTGTCACACCATCTTGTTATCAGCAGCACAGTAACAAACTCCACCCCTTTCGCACGGTTGTTCCACCCATGACGAACAACTGATACATGTGAGCCCAGTTGAAAGAGAGGAATAATTTCATGAGGAACTAAAACTGGATATGCAACCAGTGCTGGGGGATCGTGGGAAAACCCCCTAATTGGGGGAATTTCGAGCCTCAGAGGGAAAGAGGGAATTTGGTATGATTTTGTGGGATTTTTCGATATCTTCTTACCAAAATTTCAATCACACAGAAATTCCACATTACAGAATCTAGCCGCAAAACCAGTTAAAGCACAATTTTTTAAATGTTTTTATGAAATGGCAACACTTAGAGCTTCGAACAACTCAAAAAAATGCAACACATCCCAACAATAAAAGTGCAACGAGTAACTTCTCTCGCCACAATACTTTTCCATTCCTATCATGATGGGAATGTGATGATTAATTTGCTGCTTTTCAAAATATTAAGGTACTGTGTGTTGAAATTTATCAATTATAATGTTTTTTAAAAAAAGAATTTCAACAGACAACTTCACCATTGAAGAAAATTAAGAAAATCACTTGATGAAATTTGAAGATTGTTAGAGCAGCACACAAATCACATGTCAATATTTCAATATTTTTAATAAACTTTGGATGAAAGTAAGATTTTAGAACAAGGGACAATGGATGACACAGAAGAGAGTTGTGAAGCCCAAAAAAAAAAAGAAAACAAATAAAACATTTCAAACTTCTTGTTTGAAATTGTCTGAATTTAAAGACTGGATATCTAAAAATAAAGCAGATAAAAATAAGGCTTATTGTAAAGTTTGCAATGCAAATCTACATTTTTCCAAACCAGTCCTCATGAATTGGCGGTGAAAAAAGCTGAGTTAAAACTAACCGCATTTTTCTCAGATCATAATATTGCTGCAACAATTGTTGATCATCTTACACAGCTTTTAAAAAATATATTTGCCGACTCAAAGTTTTGCAATGACATTACTTTGTCAAGGCGAAAATGTTCTGCAATTTCTAAAAATGTTTTGTGCAAATCAGAAACTGAAGAGTTATTTAGCATATTAATAGTGAGCTACTTTTCAATACTTGTTGATGAAAGCACGGATATAAGCATGATTTCGTTTTAGTAACACAACTGTTACATATTATTGAACTTGATGCAACAGATGAAGTATTAGAAGAGATCTCTTTTTTTATCAATACAATTGAATAATATATAAAGTTTTATGTTAATTTTGTGTTATGTTGCTATAAAAATAAATGTTTTGAAAAAACTCGCTTATTATGCCATTTGTTTGTGGAAAAAATGATGAGAAATTATTTTTTACAAATTCGAAAAAATTGGAATTTTGATCATAATTTGTGGGATTTACAGGAAAGAACGCCCCCCAGCACTGTATGCAATACCCTTTATTGCCCAAAAATTTCTGTCGTAAAAATGTTAAAAATGTTTCATACGAACGATAAATCATGAAAAATTCATGAAAATTTTTTTTTGTGTGTGTTGTTGGTATGTTTGTATTTTTAAATTTTTATTTGCACAAAAAAAAATAGGCTTAGTGAAAGATTTCTGTCAGTATCGTAATTCAACTCTGTGTTATTAACTCAAACATGTTTTTCTCTATGCACTTAAAGTTTTGCAAGGCCTATAGTAGGCGGTGTGATTGGCCAATGAAAATAGGATATGTCTTTAAACTTGACCTGAGTCGAAGTTAAGGTCTGTGCTATATTTCAAAGTAATAGGTGAAAACATTCCGATGAAACAGATGTGTTACATTTTCCATAAAAAATACAAAATTTCTATACAAAAAAAGCTCTGGGTTTTTGTGATTTTCCAAATTTTTTTTGAATTTCTGTTTTATAAACCATCCGCATACAAATACCAATAAAATAGTAAAAATCCCATGCAAGTCCGTCAAGTCGTTCATGAGTAATACCATTACTAATGAATATCATTTAATTTTAATTAATACTAGTATCGCCTGTGGCCGAAATTTGGTTTTTTCTTTTGATTTTTTTTTTGCTGAGCGCACCAACCCATAGCCTGAACATAATAACAATTATAAATGGCTTTTGCATGTGTTATATGAAGCAAGCAGCAGTTTAACAGTTTTTTTGACGCTGACGCGGTGGCAAATTTATTTTGTTGAGAGAAAAATTAAGAGAAAGCACCAACAACAATAATGGTGCACAGCAGGGATGATATTTGGGGGCTTTTAGGGCTTTTATGAGCCCTTTTTAATAGGCGAAGCTTTTTCGCAGTTACATAGATTTGATAGCTTAATATTTTTTTCTTTTCGATAAATTAACTTTTAAATTCAAAAATTTAAAATAACATAAAATAAATTACATATATACAGAAAACATATTTACTGCTTATATTTTTATTGTTGAATGTCAAGTTTTCACGACAATTACATATACGGGCATATAATGCCAGCGACTCTCCATTTTAACTCTCCACACATGGTTGTGAACTTGGCTGCACTGACTCATGCATGCGTTTGTTGATTCCATATTTATTGATATCTATTTTTTTGACACTTAAAAACGCACTTAACAACGCACTTGTCATAGAGTGTAAATTATTATTTCAGAGTTATTTCACTTAAAAACATGAAGAAAAAAAACTCTGTTAACCTCTGTTAACACATGCCAGAGATTTAGCAGAGTTGATGCAATCTCTAGATAATAATTTATACTCTATGCCAACAGCACCACAAACGCATTCACAATACAAACAAACCGATGCTGGAGACACCTTGTGGAAAATTAAAGCAAATTTTTAATAGTTGTAGCATAGCAAATACACAATCCTCTATCTATTGATAGATGGTGACGATCTACTGCAGCATAGCTTCTGTTATAATTTATATTGAATGAACAACTGCTTAAATCAAGTCTTCGTGGCCTGGTGGATAGTGTGTTGGACTCTCGTTTAAGAGAACGTGGGTTCGATCCCCACGGGCAGGCCAGAAGATATTTTTATTATTTAATATTAAAGTATTAAATTTTCTTGTTGTAATAAGCACTAGCAACAAAGAAACCATCAAATTTCCAAGAAACAATCTGTCGAAAATTTTTCAGATTTCACTCCAAGCAAATCACAGAACGAGGAGTAAAAAGCTTCGCTTCAAAAAATCACCCAATAAAAACGAAAATATGCCCAACATTTTGGAAAATTGCCTAAAATGCAAGCTTGCGGTGTCGGAGTGCTTGACAAGAATTAGTTCTTTTGAATTTATCAAAAAAATTAAAATATCTGGAGAATGAAATAAATATTATTAATTAGTAATTATCAAAAGGTATGACTACAGCAGGACGGGGACCGATTTTAACTAAAAACTTTTCATTTTTTCAAAAACATAATCGAGTGATAGTAATAGTTATAATTACCATTTCACTAGTAGTTAATGTGAACTATCACTCGAAAACAAAAAGTGAAATTTCGTCCTAAAAAATTAGGTGATTTTCGTATGGCAAATAGCCAAACCAAAAAACGTGCAAAATCGCATAATTTTTTTTTGACGGTTTCTAAACGAAAATTATCCGAATTTTGTATGAAAAAATGTTGGGTGATTTTTTTTTAAAGTCTATATTTCTTATCCCCTTTTTAAATGTTCTCATTAATATAAGTTCCGTTATATACAGCTATGGTCACATAAAAAGCATACTTTTTAGTAATCTCAACTACAAATTTAGTTTGTTTTCTCAGTTATATGAAAAGAGCGACCCCTTAAGGCTCCATCGTAGTCCTGACAATGCCTTAATATAGATACAAATTAATCCATTTTCTTATCAATTCAATATCAACGCTAAGAAAATCAGGCCAGTACCATCTCTCTACACCCTGATGAAGTTTTGGTGGCAAATTTCAAACTTATTTCTTGGCGATGGTTTTGTCATCTTATCAAATGTAATTTGACTTAATTTTCTTCTTGCAAAATTCTTTATTCTAAAATTGTGGTCATTTATGAAACTATTTTTTGGTAAATTCAGCCATGCCTCAATATATTTTTTGACAGGAGTGAATTTTTTTCTACTCAATTTTGTCCCGCTTCATTGATTCGTTTTTTTACAAGTCTTAAGCCTGTATGATACTTAATTAAATTGATCATTGAAAATTATAACTCGAGCAGTTCAAATAGCACGAATGCATGGATTCAATTAGTGTGAGTGAGTACGCATATGGTACGAATTGGAGAAAAATTTGTAGGACGGACTGTATTTTCTTTGCACTTTTTTTTGCCGTTTGTTTCAATTCGTTCTTCGTTAAGTTTCGATAAAATATTTACTGTGCTGTAAATAATTAATTTGAGATTTTTAGAGTAAACAAAACTATTTAATATAAATGTATGCTGAATTGGAAGTCATGTGTGTAGCTAATTTTAATTTATTTAATGCAACTGCTCTTAAAAACACCAGATATAAAAAAGAAACAACGTTTATCCTTTTCTTACAAAATATGTCTGTCCTGCCCACGCGCCACTTGTTTTCAGATTTTAAAATTGGACAAAAAAATTAAGTATCATACGGGCATTAACGGAGAAGAGCCTACATTAAATTGCTCATTCATTTCTGACATTCTACGACTATTTAAAGGTCGATATAACCGATTTGTGGTTTTATGTGGAAATGCTTTGCAATTTTTTGCTAAAAATTTTTTTGCAGAAATTGTTTTTGCCATTTTTTGACTTAAAAAAATGTTGACACAAATAATGCATAAAATAAAATATATTTGAAAGAATCACCTTAAACACTATTAAGATGGAGAGTGATTTAATTTAATTATTTAAATTAGAGTGTGCTATTTTTGTGATCAAACAAGAACTTCCTTCCATGTTCGGCTTAAACTGCACAAACGAAATAAAACACGAAAAAGTTAAAGTTTTTTGATTTCCCAAAACTGTTAATTCGAAATTTCGACTATTTTTACCAAAAATAAACAACACTTGTTGACATTATTAAAAAGTGTGCTATTTGTGAGACCATGGCATGACCGTGTGACCAAATAGAAAGTCTTCAATATTGAATTGCAACTTTTTAAGACTAAAAGCCCTATTAACGTCAAATTGACCCAATTTTTGTTTGTATTCTGGACCTTTTCCAACTTAGTCACTATCATCCCTGATGCACAGTTCTTTTGAAGTGTCTGCGACTCTCTCGCATTCTACTCTTGCTCGTGTATGCTACAGAACGATGTTAAATAGAGCAGTACCGCTATGTGTTTTGTTGTTGGTTTCTCATTGTCCCATTGGGAAAAAAGGTTTTTACATTTGTTAGTTTTACCTATCTTAAAGAAAATATATTCGAATAAAAATTTATATTGTGCACATCTATTCGAAAATACATTTCAATCGATATAAGTTTTATGTGAATATGTTGCAGTTAACACAGGCAAAAAGGTATCACAAACTTAATTGTTTGCGTATTAATATATATCTAGATAAATAGATGTCATTGGAGGTAATCGAAAACGCTGCGACTTTACTTATATTTAAATAATAAAAAATGGTTATAAATAATAAATATCTATCAACACCTAAAGCATCTAAAACTATTATTGATTAAGGCACTGCCATGAAGTAATTTAAGAATTGAAGGAGCTTGTTGCTAAGCTTTGCATTACATAGACATGGGTAGCACAGCAAAAAAATTCTGCGCCTTAACTCAAACGCATTAACGCAATTGCACTATGACGTCATTTAAAATGCTATAATTTCTGTATCAACAGAACTATGGTATAATCAACGCAGTTTAATTTTTAATTGGATGCGGGTTTCATTGTGAGGTCAATTTTTTGAGTGTGAAAGTTGGTGAAGTAAAAAATTTCAGTTCAAAGTCCTGTAATATGTTTAATCTAAAGAAAATTATTAACAAAGGAACATTGGTCACAAATTCATTAAAAAGAGCTTTTTCAATAAGAAAAAAATATGAAGTAAGTCTAAACGAAGTGAAGAGCTCAGCATCTATTAAAAATAAACAAACCAGTATTTCAATCATGCCGCCAAACAGTACATCGTTCCATAAAATGTGCTATAAAACATCTAACCGGTCTTCGTGCCATCAAACAGCTACAAGCACGTTTCAGGACTACAAAACAAGTTGCAAGTTTAAAGCTGGATTCAAGTTTGCTTGCAATTTTGAAATAGAATAGGTTGAATAAATAAGGGAAGAAGATTCAGCAAGAAACTATTGAAACTAACTGAACTATTGCGCTTCTTTTCATAAAAAAAGTGTATAACGCAGTAATAACGCTTCAGCTCAATAACGCAACGCAGCGCTGCGTTGTCCATGTCTAGTCAAATAGGTTCGTTAACAGATGTTAACGATTTCAGAAAATAGCAATTAGTTGACAACCGAAATATCCTTATATATCCTTGACAAATAAAATTTACGTGACAGCAAAAAAAAATTTCTCAGAAAAATTGTCCAACAAAAATTATTAAAAATTATCCAAAAATTTCTCAAATTTGTCCAACTTTTTGAGCAATGAAATATTAAATAACAATTGTTTTCAGTTCCTAATTGACAAAAAGCATCAATTCATTTTTCCTTTTTAATTTCTTTTATATATTCTACTACATAACGTCTTTTTAAAAAAAATAAATAGGATATTTATTTGACATAAAAAATTAAGAGCATTTAAAAGTATTAATACAACAATTAATTGATCGTCAATAAACACCAAAAATCTAACTGAAACAAGGATAAAAAATTATTTTGTGATAATGATAGATTAATATTAATTGTAAACTAACATTTCTAAAGCGACTTGATTGCTTATCAATTTCTAAAAATCCTAAAAGTCGCAACCCAAAATATTAAAAAAAATTGTTTAGAGATAATGAAATTACTAAAATTTAACTCTTGACTGCCACACTTTTTTTCGTAATTGAGCTGTCAAACTGGAGAAACTCGTTACCCCAATGGACAGAAAGAAGCTCTCAAAACCAGAGATACAGATATTTTGGCTAATACTATGTTCATTTGCATTATTTTGCATTATTTGCATATATGCATTATTGAAATGCGCATTTAGCTCTCAGTGTGAATGTAGTATTAACAAAACATATCGATACCTTAAAGCACAATAATACCATGCCCACTTTTTCCAATTTTGGTAAATCAAAAAATAAGTTTTTGATTAAGGGTCCCTTTAAAACTAATGGATATTTTTCTAATTGATTTTATCATGTTTTTACTGAAGATCGGACAAAGATCGGACACTTGTGTGCTCTCGATGAGGACATGAATCACAAATCCAATAACACAAAAATTTCCAAATTTGGACAAAAGTGGACATTGAATTACTGGGCTTTGAAGAATCGACATGAACGTTGTTTAATATATGCTTTTAAAATTCTAATGATCCATTAATCCTAACCTTAAATATATCTTTAAAAAAAAACAAACAAAGCCTATAAATTTAAAAAGTTGAATTGACAAAAAGGCTTGGATAACGAACTACCCCATGTGGCAGCTAAGGGTTAAGAACACACAAACAAAAATGTTGATTATATATAGACATCAGATGTACTATTTTTTTTTTAGTACCACTTATCAATAAATAAAAAACGCGTCTAATCAATTGTGAATAAATAACTAAATTTTATTATACACATGCATTTAATATTTCAAATTTAAAATAAACTTTTTATATTAATGATTATAAGCTATATAGTTATTGCCATCAAGATAACAAAGAACCCAAAATACGGGTACTTTCTCTGCAATATATTTTTTTAGAAATCAAGTGAATAGTTTGCAATGTATAGAAATGGTAGAAAATTCGCTTTTAATTATCAAAAAAATTATAAATGCATGAAATGTCTCAAAGAAGAAAATACACACATGAATCTGATCAATGATAAAAATAATTATAAGTTTGAAAAAATTACTGCTTCAATTTGTGCAAAGTAATGCAAAATAATATTGTATACTAAAATGATAATTTGTGAGACGCTGAGTATTGTTTCATGTTCTCAATGTTCATGTTCTCAATTTACACATTCATTCATCACTTCAACTAGTGTTTAGCAGAGCTTAACTGAAGTATTGCAAAATTAAATGGATCCAGTTTGTTTTTTTTTTTTTTATAATAATAAATAAATTGTTATCGATTTACTAAGCTAGGTAAGAAAATGAGTTCAAAAGGTTTATTCAGAAGAAATCAACCAAAACACGGCAGCGACGAATAAAAATAAAACAAAACAAAAACAAATGACAACCAAGAACAGACCTCCTATTTAATATAATTTAAAATTTGTTAATATATGCATTTTTTTAAGCTAGCTACAGTAAAAAATACACAAAAATAAAACGAAAATTTGAAAAGTTGCCAAAAAAAAAAAAAACAAATGGTATTTATATGTTACCCATAAATATATGTTATACATAATACAAATACTTCGACGTCGCAGCAATTGAATGCCAACAATTATAGTGGAATATTTTATAATTTAAGTTTTTATAGGGCCGGTGTGGTGTAACGGCTATTTGAGGGCTTTTATAAACAACAAGTTGCATTCCATGCGAGCATATGTCAGGGCTTATAAATGACAATATGATTGATGAACTTTATGCTCATAACTCAAATGAAAGTCTGAAGTTCAGTAAACTCTTTAACAGTTGTAAAAATTGACTTTAAAGTTTATAGAACACACAGAAAAGGCTAGTTTTATTTAAAATAATAAATAAGTTTAAAAGATCTTTTCACAAAGTAAGCATGCATTTTGGAGGGGCGCACACACGAGGGATTTTTAGGGGTTAAGCTCCTCTCTTCTCAAATGAACGAATAAAAATAAAATAAAACGTATAAAGCAAAAATATTATAAATTATAAAGCATTATTTATATCAGAGTTGTAAAAGAATGCAATAATTTTGTATTGCAATCAGTGACTTTATCGGTGTCGGTCGAAATCCGGACACGGGTTGTTACGACCACCTAAGTAAGTAAGTAAGACTTTATAGCTAATGACTTCATTAAAATCTAAAATCATTTTCATCCTAAAATAATTTCAATGAATGCATTCAAAAAAGTTGAAGTCATTGCTGACTTCATTCAATTTTATATCGCAGTCATGAGTAAAAAACTAAATTGATTACATTCAATAATTCTTTTGAAAAGAATGCAATCCCTGCAATAATAATTGAAATCTTTGAAGTCATTAAAGTCATGTGACTCAATCTTTCAATATAAATGAAATCATTAACGTGAAAAATCATTTAAGCCACGATATATATTTTCTTAGCTTAATCTCTACCGTAAACAATTTCAAAAGCTAGTATGTAACAAAAAACAATTCCGTTAAAAAAAAAAAAAAAATTATGCAAAATCTACCCTAATAAGATAAGGATTTATTAATCTTATGATAGTACTAGGCTTTAAAAAAAATCAAAAGAAAAATGTTTAAAGCACACCATAACAACAAATTTACGATTATTTTAAAGTCGAAATTTCTGCATTAACCCATTTTAGCCCGCTGGTCGATTTTTCGACCACTAACTTCCACATTAATTTCTGGAAAAACTTTTTCATACTCTTTCCGAATATACACGGTTTAATTAAATGGGAATTCAGAAAAAAAATAAATTTTTTAAATATGCTGCTTTAACCTATTCAGGTAAGCGGTTAAAATAAATACCTTTTTTGACAATTTTTAAAAAAATTAAAAAAAAAACTTAAATGTAATGTATAATAAAACTATTTACGTAAGCAGGTAGCCTAAAGCAGGTAGACTAAAATATGAGAATCAGTTGGTTTTGTACAACACAGGTATATTTAACTATGTGTTACCTGTGTGATAAAACACAGATGGTCAATTTTTCGACAAATGGTCTATATACATATATACTTTTGTTATAATATTTTCACATGTCACTTTTAAATATATTTTATTTAATAAAAATAACAATATTTTATTTAAACATTTTTAGTTTTTGTATACAGATTGGGCCATTTTTGGATTTTTCGACCACTTCGTAGCCGAAAAATTGTAAATTTTTTTTTCGGAAAAATCTTAAACTTTAGAATTTTCTTAATTAGATCACTTATAACAAAATCTGAAAATTTCATTACGAAATTTCAACGCGTTCTGGTAGCGGACCATAATGGGTTAAAATTTAAAAATTGCCACCAAAAATGAATTTTTCATCCGATTTTAACAAACAGAATATTATTAGAAAGAGGAGAAGAATCAAAGAAACAATTTCGAAAAAATATTCGCGCTGGCTATGTTATGTTATGTTATGTTATATTTGCCAACATATGTTATGTCATAACAAAAATATTTAAATGTCATCAATTTTTTCAGATTTTTTGTCATTTTAAATTGACTGAACAAATTGAGATAAAATTGAGACGGTACAGACTTTTGTTAAAATATTTTCTTTGTTTACTATTAACAAAAAAAAAAAAAAAAATGAAATGGCCATTTCAGCCCTTGAAAGGACTTTGACCGAGCTTCTTATGATCAATTGTGTTGTGTGTGATGTGAAATGTTTGCACACAAATGATCGAGAACTGGACCTACCAGCTTTATGCCGACTCAGAACGGCTTATGTTCTCAAGAAGCTTTTCATGGCAGTTTTTACTCTCCGAGGTTTGCCATTGTATGCAGAGAGGTGACGGCCGAACAGAAAAATTAATTCAATTGAAAAAATTTTCTGTGTCAGGTGGAATTCGAACCAGGGTTCTCTGTAAAGTAAAACTAATAAACGGTAATGTCAAACGACGACAAGTGAAAAGAGTTATTAATGGGTATGCTTAAGAAAGTCGTTCTGTATGCAAGAGTAAGGGTATCAACTCATTAGTTATTTTGTGTAAATTTAAAAAACTGCGTTAAAATTAAGCACAAAAATAAATCAGAGTTTTAGAAATTGAGCAAATAGTAGTATATTTAAAATTTTGGTAACACAAATGTTTATTAATAGGGCTCCACGAAATGACCCCCAAATGAAATAATCTCAAAAAAATTAAATTAACCCCAAAAAATGTCCATACATTCCATTTCGTATAAAATAAGCCCCAATTTTTGAGGGTTATTTTATCTTTTTTAGGGAATATTTTATTTTTTTTCTTGGGCCAAAAAAAAATACCCATAAATTTTTGGGGGTTATTTTATCTTGTTTGGGGAATACTTTATTTTTTTTTCTTGGGGGTTATTTTATATGAAATATGAATAAATGTTTATTTCATTGTCGTTAGGCTTATGTCGTTTGGAGCTTATTTCATGGGGGTTACTTCATTTGGGAGTTATTTCGTGGAGTCTATTAATAGTAGTTCAATTAAAATTTTAACTGTATAGAAGACATAAGAGTAGCACATGTCCTGATATTGTAATTAATTCTGCAGCAATGGTAAGCATATTTATAGATACGAGAAAACGTCCGTGGCGAAGCCGCTGACCACTGGGTAATGCTTGTTTTTATATATAAGCCTTTATATATCAGATGTACTCGGAATTTCATGAAAAACATGTCTATATCCCGTACAAACTAACGTCATCATAACCTTGGATTTACTTCATCGGCCAAGCCGAAGATAATTCCTTAATTATTTTATTTTATTTGCATCTAAATATATCTTATTTGAAGACTCGAAGTATACCTAAAAAGTAGAACTGAGAGAGAAATGCTTAAAAGTCTAGCTCTGCTAAATGTGCACAGCGATATAGAAGTAAATATTGATGACATTTTGAATACGGTGACCCAAGATAAGAGAAAAATAGACATTGTACTTTAGATTATTTAATGAAAAAAAAAAAATTGTAATAAGTCTATAAATAAAAATATAAGACCCCAAAATTGTGTTTTCTGGGTGCGCCCCTGGCATTTCGTGTTGTTTAGTATATGTGATAAGCTTAAATGCTATAGTTTTATGGATTAGAAAGTGAGCGCAGCTGTTTTGTAGCAAAGTACTTTACATAATACAGATTAAATTAAATAAATTTTTCCTAATGCTGGCAAGCACGATCTCTGTAAAACAGTTAAAAAAATGTATACAAATTAGTATTAAGCAAAAACGGATACTCTACGTCATTAAAACACATTTTATTTTTAAGGCCGGCAATACATTTAGAGGAGACTAAAAAAGAGTGATATTGAGAGTTAAAAAATTTTCAAATTTAGTAAAATATACATTTAAGTTTAAAAAAATATATATTTTTTTTCCCAAAAACAAAGAAGGCTACAACGAAGGTATTTTCATTACGTTTAAAAATTAAAAAATAATTTTCGGGTCAACCTGGGAGCCAGAAGAATGCCCACGGAGCGAAAAGAGGTATTTTGGAGCAATCGTTGTAGCCAGCGCCATCTTTGTTTTTGAAAAAAAAAATGTTTCTTTTACCAAATTTGAAAATTTTAAAACTCTAAGCAAATTTCTTCTAATAAAAACAATCATCTCAATATCACTCTTTTTTATTCTCCTCTATATGTATCGCCGGCCTTAAACTCTATAAAAGTCGCTCTTATCAAGACTTTAAAGTTCAAACAATTCTTATCATTTCAAAATTTCTATCACCAACCAGCAATTGAATCTTTATATTTGTACTTTGGTAAGAAATAACATTTTATAGTTTATCAAAAGAAATTAAAAATATCATATTAAAAAAAAAAGATTCGCGCTCAGTTTAATGAATTTCTAAAAAGAAAATAATAATGTAGTATTTGTACGGAACTAAGCAACTTTTTCAAATGGAATAAGAAAACAAACAAAAGGTTATCTTTAAATTAATTTATATAATAGCACAATTTGCACAAAGCAAATACAACAACTCATCTATTAACAACTGCCGATGCTATAGCGTGACCATATCCTTGACCTACACTATTTAAATTCCTGTGTAGTTGAAATGCAAAAATAAAAGCAAATGTAAAAAAAAAATAAAACAAGCTAAATTTGAGCAAAAGGGAACATAAAGAACACACACGATTCTGCACAGAATATGTGTTAATAAATAAGCGCCAAAACAGCTTCGTGTTGATCTTTAGCAAGAATTGTTGCCATCAAACATGTCATTATCAGCATAAGAGTAGATTGGTGATTAGATAATTTAGCCAAAGTATTTGAAGATTTACGTAAGCTTTCGTTTTGCAATATTCTATGTATAAAAAAATTTTGCAAGCTTTAGCAAAATCAAAGTGTTGGACCTTGAAAAGTTCTAACTGTTTCATGACTCGCGCAAATGCATTAATGTATAAGCAAAAAATTTTTTTAATTGTAAAATCTTGCCTAATTAGTTTTAGATATTTTCAAACATATCTTTAAAGTATTGCAAAAAAACATCAAAAATTAGTTTCAAATCAAACCGCTTGCAAAATGTAAACCGACTTTAAAATAATCTAGTTTTAAAAGAGCGATTATGTTTGTTTATATGTATATACATATTTGAGTTGTTTTCATCTGATGGGTAAACACATGAAAACCGCTTGTTCTGTGTGGGAGGCGGAGATGGCAATTCGTGTTCATGATGCATTTACACTTTAATTTGCATTATTGCTTTTTGTTCATTACATAAGCATGCGTTTTATCAATTCATAAACTGTTTCACATCTCTTTCTTGGATGGAAGTAAAAATCCTACACAAATTTCAATGTCTTGAAATAAATGTTTTATTTTTTTACTTACCACATTTTCGGGCAACTTGTGTCCAGGCAGATATTTGACATTCTCGTGTGTGGTATTGATGATTTCAGTCAATTTTTTACCATTTACAACTTCTTCGTAGACATACATGGTAACACGATCCTCGAATTCTGGCAAAGTTGCTGCATTGACTCCAACAATTTTAGCAATAGCGGATCCCCTGAGATGTATTAGATTATATAATATGCGGTTGTGCAAAAAGATTGCATCAATATGCAAGTTATTACAAAACAAAGTTAATCGCACTCACCAGTTTCCGGAGCCTACAATGCAAACGTTAGTTTTCTCGGCCATTTTTTTTAAACAAAAATTGTTATCAAATGCGTATTTAAAATGTCAACTAAAAATTATTAAAATCGCTGGGCTGACTAGTGGAGCAGTTGTACAGTTGAGACTCTTAAGTAACACGTTTAACACTGACAACGAAGATATGGCAACTGAAAGTATCAAGACCGATTATATGAGCAGCTGGTGCTCCTTCCCAACTTTTGTTCGTTGTTATCGCTCACTCTCTCGATTAAGCGGAGTAGGTTCTTTTAATGAAATTCGTTGGCCAGCGGTGCTGGGGGTATTTTTTGGGGCCAATAAACACAAAAACTTCGCGTTGTTGTTTATGTTAGTTTTCGTAAAGCGCAGCTGCTTAACCTATGGACAGACAACAAATTTTTAATTTTTTCACTTTCAATTTTATTTGATGAATTAGCAGCATTGAATGGCGTCTTCACCGAGACTATTTAAATAAAATTATCTTAAAAGAACTAGCCTTTGGTTTATCTTATTTGACTTCTACTTTATTTTGCAATACTTTATGTAGAAAGATGGGATTTGTTTACTTGACACAATTGCAAAACTTTTATCCATCCAAACAGAAAAATTCTTTTAATTTTCCAATCAGAAAATGTTGACAGTCATTTGACGTTTTACTTAAAGATGCCACCTTCACTAAAATGTTCAATGTTTTGTCAATACTAGACTGGATTCCGATTTTACTCACCGATTTTATGCTCGTCGGATCGGTCGGAGAGATGAAAGCGGAAACGTACACATCGACAAATGATACAATAATTTAAGAGGTTGCCTTGACAACTTCCTTTTTTTCTCTCTCGATCGGGATATTGTCAAATCAATACAAAGTTTAACTTGTCATCTGTTTTGCTGCTTCTTCGTTTTTTTTTCACTGTGTTTTTGACAACTCCAAATCGCCAACAGAACTTTTACTCCTACCTTGTAAATTATTATGCCATGCATCGGCCGTACCAGCGACGTATCGCTCTCACTCTTTCACTCACATGGACAAAGAGTGAATTAGTAAAACAAATCGCTCGATCAAAATCGTCATGTCTACAAGCTATGGACGACGAAACAGTGCAACAAAAGAAAAACTAAGAAAATCGCTGAATTAAATCGATGCAATATCGGTGTGTCTAAAATGGGACTTAAAATTTAACACAAACAGTATGCTCCCTATCTAAACTGTAAATTAGGGCGAACAAAAGTAGATGCTTTTGATAAATCACTTTTTCAATTTCATAAGCTCAATTATTCCAAATGAAAACGAAATGATTTGAAAACTTCTCCGATTGGCATCAGATACGACTCTTGAAATACTGTTAATGTTAAATGTGCGAGTACAATAAATTTTATCTCTTAAAGAGACTTAAAATTAAAGAGAACTTATACACTGAATGGCCACCATATCAATTAAAAAGAATTTGAAGTGGTATTGCCATACGTTGAGGTGTCACATATAGGGTATTTTATCGAAGGAAGCAGCCGTAGATTGAACTGTATGGTTTTTTTAATCATGTAAATGTAGGCACTTTCATAAGAAATTCAAATTTTGGGGTAAAATTGGGTCTTGGAAAAAATCGATATGCCCTTCATCTTTCTATTTGTATGACAAAAGCTTTAGTTGAAATTGCTTATGTGTTGAGAATCTTATTATAAGAAAATAGTCTATATGAACTTCAACCGTTTTAAAAAGCTCTATTTATTTATAAATGTTAAATATAAGTTGAAGCAAAATTTTTTTATTTGGGTTAAATTTTTTGTAGCTTAGGATATAGAAGAATTCTTAGTTCAGCAAATCTTTTGTGCATTTTAAAAACAATATGTGGCACTACTGCTGAGTTGTTAAAAAGAATTAAAAATCAAGGTACTTAATAAATAGTCCGTTTCTTATTATTCAATATAGAAAACGTCATTCTAATGTCCATTTAGAGAATCTCATTAGCGTAGGATAATGTCGAATTTGTTTAGGACAGATTGTTCCACAATTCTTTTTGAAAAAAGTTTGAGGTACTACTGATTTTATATCAAAAATTATTCAAATTCAATGCACTTGATGAAATAGTGTGTCTCCTATCATTCAATTTACAAAACATCATTCCTCTCCAAACAACTCTTCCGCGAACTGTTTTCGAAAAAGTTAAGACAGTTGCAAAACTGAGTTGTGAATATAAAACAAATTGTGAATGTATTACAAAAGTCTTAGCACGAATGTCTAGTGTAAGTGCCTGGTAACAAAAAAATTATAAAAAAATTTCAAATATGCATAAATATGTATAATCAAATTACATTTTAAAATACGTGAAATTAGTTTAATTCTCACAGATTAGAATAAATTGTAGCAAAGTAATTATGTAGTAGAGAAGTAGGACCAATGTTAAATTGTATCGAAAAGTGCAATTATATTGAAAATATCATTCCTGCTTAGCACATACAAACAAAATGGCTGTTTATGTTTGTTCGCGGTTGATGTTCAAGCGGTCTAAACAGCACTCCGCACGAAGATTTTATTTCAATAAATTCTGCAATTAAAATTTCTCAATCTAAATTTAAGTGACACTACTCAACAGTGATTCTGCTTGAAGAGATATAATAACTTTTTCCTTAACTACTTCATTATGCTTACTAAAATTAATATCGAATTCGCTAAGATAAGATCATTTATCAACAACCTTGACAGTCTTATCTGCAACGAAAAAATTCTCCATAGATTTTCAAACTTTTTGGTCAAAGTTTTAAAAAATGTAAGAAAAAGTTTTTCCTCAGTTTGTATAATAATTTAAATCAATATTGGGGATTTCTGAATTATAACAGCATATTTTAAACGAGGTATAATTCCTTCTCTTAGATTGGCTAGAAGCAGTTATAGTAAGAGAGAATAAATATTTTTTAGTTTTATATATTCCTAAAATTGTTTTTAAAAAAAATTTTTTTTTTATCTCTAGCTGGACTTCCAAAAATTTAACGTTAATAATAGTTATCGTTCTCGGTCATTATGCATGCCACTTTCTTTAAAAATTCCGCAACTGGATTCCCAGGCGCCCTAGCGACGATTGTAGCTGTAGTTAACTGGCGAAAACTGTCATTTACTATGAAACTGCGCATGCACAATGACCGATACCGACAACTATAATTATCATTAATTGTTTGGGTATCCTGCTACTGGAAATGAATTCTATTCTTTATTTTGATAAAGTTACCGTACATTAACTATCTTTTGACTGTGTAGTTTTGCTCATGAGGCATGCAACGCAGTCTGGCAAGGCTTAATATTTATACCTTTCAGAACGCTTCCCTGCTGTCAATTTTTCGTATGAAAATCGCGTGCGAGAATGTATCGGCCTATTTACAAATTTTGTTAAAACTAATTTCAAAAGAAACATATTAGTTAATATTACTTTTACCTGACTTTCAATTGCCATGGTTGAGAAAGCAGGTGATAAGCATTGGGATAGTGATCCAAAATCGTGGTCAAAACCCATTAAACCACTCGAAGAAAAGTGGAAGTTAGTGCCAGCATTCCTTCAGGTTAAGGGGCTGGTGAAGCAGCACATTGATTCCTTTAATCATTTCGTTAATGTTGACATCAAAAAAATAGTAGAGGCTAATCAAAAAGTAGTTAGCGATGCGGATCCTATGTTCTACCTTAAATACTTGGATGTGCGTGTGGGTACGCCAGATGTTGAGGACGGCTACAATATAACCAAGATAACTACACCGCACGAATGTCGGTTGCGGGATGTAACCTACTCGGCGCCTATTACTGTGGATATTGAGTATACACGGGGCTCGCAGCGTATTATACGTAACAATCTGCTTATAGGACGAATGCCGGTGATGCTGCGATCCTCAAATTGTGTACTGAGTGGAAAGTCTGAATTCGAACTGGCCAAAATGAATGAGTGTCCCTTGGATCCGGGTGGCTATTTTGTGGTACGTGGTCAGGAAAAAGTTATACTCATACAGGAACAGTTGTCATGGAATAAAATGATTACAGAAGAGTTTAATGGAACGGTGCAGTGTCAGGTTACCAGCTCAACACATGAGAAAAAGTCGCGTACTTTGGTGTTGAGCAAACATGGAAAATATTACTTAAAGCATAACTCAATGGTCGACGACATACCAATAGTGGTCATTTTCAAAGCTATGGGTGTTATTTCTGATCAAGAAATCATGTCACTAATTGGCACAGATACAGAAACGCAGAATCGTTTTGCCACCTCTTTGCTGGAAGCATTTCAATTAAAAGTATTCACACAGCAACGTGCTCTCGAGTATATGGGTGAGTAGATGATGGAAAATAATTCAGAAAAGCCAAACGTAATCTTGCTTCTTAGGTACTAAACTGGTAGTAAAACGCTTCCAAAGTGCAACCACCAAGACACCCGCTGATGAAGCGCGAGAACTGCTAAATACTACAATTCTGGCGCACGTTCCTGTCGAAAATTTCAATTTTCAAATTAAATGCATTTATGTATCGCTTATGGTGCGACGTGTTATGGCCGCGGAACTTGATAGCAGCGCATTCGATGATCGAGATTACTATGGCAATAAGCGTTTAGAATTGGCTGGTTCACTCATATCGTTGATGTTCGAGGACTTGTTCAAGCGCATGAATTGGGAACTGAAAATGATAGCGGACAAAAATATACCCAAAGTAAAGGCTGCACAATTTGATGTTGTAAAACATATGCGTGCTGCACAAATCACTGTCGGCTTGGAATCCGCAATTTCTTCAGGCAATTGGACTATAAAACGTTTCAAGATGGAACGTGCTGGTGTCACCCAGGTGCTTTCACGTCTTAGTTACATATCTGCTTTGGGTATGATGACCCGCGTTAACTCACAGTTCGAGAAGACACGCAAAGTGTCTGGACCACGCTCGCTGCAGCCCAGTCAGTGGGGTATGTTGTGTCCCTCGGACACACCTGAAGGCGAAGCTTGTGGCTTGGTTAAGAATTTGGCGCTTATGACACACATTACCACAGAAGTTGATGAGGCTCCAGTCATACGCCTGGCTTTCAATGCCGGTGTCGAAGATATTCGATTGGTAGGTGGCGATGCCATCAACAACGCAAAAGTCTTTTTAGTGTTTATTAACGGTATGTGAGTTGTATTAATTTCAGTTCATTAAAACTTTAAACACTTTGACAAACTTGATTCAGTTAAATATAATTTTGCAAGTTTTAAAAGAAATTCTCATATAATTCGTAGTTATAGGAACATGTAAATCATGATTAAAACTTATCATATTGAACATATTCAGAGCTCTAAGAATAAGAACATTTAGAGGATAGACATTGCAGCGCACTTCAAAATAGAAAGCATTCACTCCCTCTTGAACATTAAAATTAATAATTTCTAACAGTTTTAAAATATTCTGTATTTTCAAGCCATCTATTATTACTTTATAATTATTTCTTTCAGGTAATATTCTGGGTCTGACCATCAGCTATAAACGACTAGTTGAAGTCTTTCGCATGATGCGTCGTAAGGGTCGCTTGGGACCCTTTGTTTCCATACACACATCTCACACGCAACGTTGTGTATACATACACACCGATGGAGGTCGCTTATGTCGCCCCTACATTATTGTTACCCGTGGCCGACCAGCCGTTGAACAGCACCACATTGACGAAATGAAACGCGGCATACGTAAATTCGAAGACTTCCTCCATGACGGCCTAGTGGAGTATCTTGATGTAAATGAGGAGAATGACTCATATATTTCCTGTCATGAGTGTGATATAAATCCGGATACCACAACGCATTTGGAAATCGAGCCTTTCACCTTACTCGGTGTATGTGCAGGTCTGGTTCCCTATCCGCATCACAATCAAAGTCCGCGTAACACCTATCAATGTGCTATGGGTAAACAGGCGATGGGCGTGATTGGATACAATCAAAAGAATCGCATAGATACACTTATGTATAATCTAGTTTACCCTCAAGCACCTATGGTTAAATCCAAAACCATTGAACTGACAAATTTTGATAAGCTACCAGCAGGTCAAAATGCTACCGTGGCTGTAATGAGCTACTCCGGCTATGATATCGAAGATGCGCTCATTTTGAACAAGGCTTCTATTGACCGTGGCTATGGGCGATGTTTGGTCTATAAGAATTCTAAGTGTACAGTTAAACGTTATGCCAACCAAACGTATGACCGCATCATGGGTCCGGTCAAGGATGCTCTGACCAATAAAGTGATATTGAAGCACGATGCTTTGGATACCGATGGCATTGTAGCGCCTGGTGAAATGGTGGTGAACAAACAAGTTTTGATAAATAAAGAAATGCCCGCAGTGACATCGATTAATCCAATAGAGCAAGCAGGTCAGGCTTCACAGGTAATCAGACAAACTTGTTTATTGAATACCTAAATAATCTACTTGCTCAATTGCTCTTTAGATCGCTTATACAGCTGTGCCGATTTCTTACAAAGGTCCCGAACCCAGTTACATCGAAAAAGTTATGGTTTCTGCTAATGGCGACGAAGATTTTCTCATAAAAATACTGCTGCGTCAAACACGACGTCCAGAAATTGGTGATAAGTTTAGTTCGCGACATGGTCAAAAAGGTGTCACAGGTCTCATTGTCGATCAGGAAGATTTGCCCTTCAATGATTTTGGCATTTGCCCAGACATGATTATGAATCCACATGGTTTCCCCTCTCGTATGACTGTGGGCAAGACACTTGAGCTACTTGGTGGCAAAGCTGGTCTATTGGAGGGTAAATTTCATTACGGCACCGCTTTTGGCGGTTCAAAATGCAAGGACATACAGGATGAACTCTTCAAACATGGTTACAATTATATGGGCAAAGATTATTTCTACTCTGGCATAACGGGTGAATCGTTGGAAGCATACATCTATTCTGGACCCGTTTACTATCAGAAACTGAAGCATATGGTGCAGGATAAAATGCACGCACGTGCTCGCGGCCCCAAGGCGGTGTTAACACGCCAACCCACACAAGGACGTAGTCGTGAGGGTGGCTTACGTTTGGGTGAAATGGAACGAGATTGCTTGATTTCATATGGTGCAAGTATGTTGATTATGGAGCGTCTTATGATATCGTCTGATGCCTTCGATGTGGATGTTTGTAAAACATGTGGACGCTTGGCGTATTGCTCGTGGTGTCACTACTGTCAGTCATCGGCGTATGTTTCAAAAATATCCATGCCCTACGCTTGCAAATTGCTATTCCAGGAATTAACCAGCATGAATGTAGTGCCAAAGCTAAAACTAGTGAATTACTGAATTGCAATCTTCTTTCTTTTTTTTTGTCTAAAATAATTAGTTATAAGAAGCTATTATATTTTTAAAATATAACCTTTTTTAATTAGAGGAGATATATAATAAAAATAAATGCGAAATATTTATAAGAATTTTTTACTATAATTTAGATAACTTGCTTAGAAATACGAAATTAGATTTTGACGAAAAATTATTCCAGCTTACGTTAGAACACCACTAAGTATAGTGCGTCCATTTTTGTAAAAGAAGTGTCCAGCTTGTTTAAAAAAACTTTTTTGAATCTCCTAGGATCTGATTCCAATTTTTATTTGATTTCTGTTGACATGCATCTTGTTAAAACTGTGAAATCTGTAGCCAATAAAAAAAAGGAACTGCTTAAATGTTTTTTTTCGGATAGTATAAATCACAAATTGTAAATTTCAGAATTTGCTATAAATTGTATTTTAAGAATACCCTTTAAATTTTGCCCTTATAAAAAACGTTACTTAATTTCTTTTAGAAAATAGTCAGAAACTGAAGCATATGGTGAAGGATAAAATGCATGCACGTGCTCACTGCCCCAAGGCGGTGTTAACTCGCCAACCCACACAAGGACGTAGTCGTGAGGGTGGCTTACGTTTGGGTGAAATGGAAAGAGATTGCTTGATTTCATATGGTGCAAGTATGTTGATTATGGAGCGTCTTATGATATCGTCTGATGCCTTCGATGTGGATGTTTGTAAAACATGTGGACGCTTGGCGTATTGCTCGTGGTGTCTCTACTGTCAGTCATCGGCGTATGTTTCAAAAATATCCATGCCCTACGCTTGCAAATTGCTATTCCAGGAATTAACCAGCATGAATGTAGTGCCAAAGCTAAAACTAGTGAATTACTGAATTGCAATATTCTTTCTTTTTTTTTGTCTAAAATAATAAGTTATAAGAAGCTATTATATTGTTAAAATGTAACCTTTTTTTAATTAGAGGAGATATATAATAAAAATAAATGCGAAATATTTATAAGAATTTTTTACTATAATTTAGATAACTTGCTTAGAAATACGAAATTAGATTTTGACGAAAAATTATTCCAGCTTACGTTAGAACACCACTAAGTATAGTGCGTCCATTTTTGTAAAAGAAGTGTCCAGCTTGTTTAAAAAAACTTTTTTGAATCTCCTAGGATCTGATTCCAATTTTTATTTGATTTCTGTTGACATGCATCTTGTTAAAACTGTGAAATCTGTAGCCAATAAAAAAAAGGAACTGCTTAAATGTTTTTTTTCGGATAGTATAAATCACAAATTGTAAATTTCAGAATTTGCTATAAATTGTATTTTAAGAATACCCTTTAAATTTTGCCCTTATAAAAAACGTTACTTAATTTCTTTTAGAAAATAGTCAGAAACTGAAGCATATGGTGAAGGATAAAATGCATGCACGTGCTCACGGCCCCAAGGCGGTGTTAACTCGCCAACCCACACAAGGACGTAGTCGTGAGGGTGGCTTACGTTTGGGTGAAATGGAACGAGATTGCTTGATTTCATATGGTGCAAGTATGTTGATTATGGAGCGTCTTATGATATCGTCTGATGCCTTCGATGTGGATGTTTGTAAAACATGTGGACGCTTGGCGTATTGCTCGTGGTGTCACTACTGCCAGTCATCGGCGTATGTTTCAAAAATATCCATGCCCTACGCTTGCAAATTGCTATTCCAGGAATTAACCAGCATGAATGTAGTGCCAAAGCTAAAACTAGTGAATTACTGAATTGCAATCTTCTTTTTTTTTTTTTGTCTAAAATAATTAGATATAAGAAGCTATTATATTGTTAAAATATAACCTTTTTTAATTAGAGGAGATATATAATAAAAATAAATAAAACTATGCGAAATATATCGTAAGAATTTTTAACTATAATTAAGATAACCTGCTTAGAAATACGAAATTAGATTTTAACGAAAAATTATTCCAGCTTACGTTAGAACACCACTAAGTATAGTGCGTCCATTTTTGTAAAAGAAGTGTCGCGCTTGTTTAAAAAACTTTTTTGAAGCTCCTAGGATCTGATTCCAATTTCTATTTGCTTTCTGTTGACATGCATCTTGTTAAAACTGTGAAATCTGTAGCGAATGAAAAAAAGTAACTGCTTAAATGTTTTTTTCGGATAGTATAAATCACAAATTGTAAATTTCAGAATTTGCTATAAATTGTATTTTAAGAATACCCTTTAAATTTTGCCCTTATTAAAAGTCGTTATTTAATTTCTTTTAGAAAATATTTTTACTACTGTGTAGAATAATATAATTTTTAATTATTTGATTTGATTCTGAAAATAACTTAAATACTATTAAAATTTAATTTTATTTATTTATTTATCTAAAAAAACTCTTGTGATTTATTTAATTCAACTCAAATGTGAACCTCAAAAAGTAAAAAAACATCAATTTAAATTGTAAATTTGGCTCAATGAAAACTTTTCTACGGTAAAAATTTGCATTCCCTTGACCGTAACATTTTTTAACTTTTAGGTGTGTTTTTCTGCGTTGCGGCTCAACAATCCTACTTTTAATTAAAAATAAAAGTATTTTGTATGTAAAAATTGTGCATGCAGTTTTTGAAAAATTCGTTTAAATAGTAAGTATTAATTCTCCAACGTAAACTTTTGGGAATGGATTAAGCACATTAAAAATGGAATGAATTATAAACGTGGCAGTTTTGGCTCCATATTGCTTTTCGGCTCCAAGTGCCAAAATGGCACTTTTTGAAAATTTTTTTAATTTTCTTACACACGTTTTTAAAATATGTATTTACATTTAAATACATTTTTGTGCAAACCTTGGCTTTTACTACTTTTTGAGCAATCGATTTTTTCTTAGCTTTGACAGTTCAAACAGCTGCTTTAATTTAATCCATTATTGCAGTTTTGCTTAAGCAACGTGGTTCTTAAATTTTCGAACTAAAAATGACCAAAAAATATTTGCACCGGAGCCGTGCACACTGGGAAAAATCAGGTGTATTAAAATAGGCACTCTTAATTTTACACTTGCAATATGCATAATAAAAGTTGGCAGCCCTGCTGGGGGCTCGTGTGGACAAGCTCAAATATTCGCGTCGCACAATGGAGAAAAACAGCAAAAACCCTCGCATTAGAGCAAATCAAATAGTTGTGGTCAATGATTTTTTTTATGCGTTTTATAATCTACACATATTACTGCTTGTAAAAACATATCTTATACATGAAAAATAAAAATAAGTGGAATTTTTTTTAATTTATATTTAGTTTTTAGCAATTCTTAAAAAAAATAATTTTTAAGAATTGAACTTAGAGCTTTATGCCAAGTAATTTCATGAAGCGCAACAGGTTGCCACAACAACAATGTTCTTTACAGAACAACCACCAGCAGACTAGACAGCTGTTTCACGATTCCATTCTTTGGCACCAACAATTCGTTGGTATTAAACCATAGAAGGCGTGAGAAGTTTTGTTTGAAAAAAAGATGACTCATCTTGTTTTCTGAGGTCGGGCTCGTACCAGTTTATACATGAAAAATAAATTGTGGCATTTTTTTAATTTATATTTAGTTTTTAGCCAAAGAATGAAATCGTGAAAAGAAGTAAACAAAGAGCGCAACAACAAGTCTTTGCAGAATTAATGTAGTCAATTTTTTGAACCTTTGCTTTGTGCTAAGAAGTAGAAAAACATTGCTTTTTAAATTGGAAAGCACACAGCTGCAATTCCGCTTTGGTTTTAGCAGAAGGTGTGCTTATAAGATTTTCAAAGTTAACGGACTGCATGAGCCACAGAAGATAACTGATGAGTTAGTGTAGCGACCAACGAAACAGCTGTCTAGTCTGCTGGTGGTTGTTCTGTAAAGAACATTGTTGTTGTGGCAACCTGTTGCTCCATGAAATTACTTGGCATAAAGCTCTAAGTGCAATTCTTAAAAATTTATGTTTTTAAGAATTGCTAAAAACTAAATATATCTTATACTATGCTTACATTGCAGCCAAATCTGGAGGTTAATTCCAAAAATTAGATTAAGTACTGAAACCGCTTACTAACCTCTAGGATTTCGCATATAAATTCATACCTTGTAAGCTTAGTCCCAATATTGCAACGATTTTATTCAGCGATTTTCTTAGATTTTCTTTTGTTGCACTGTTTCGTCGTCTTTAGCTTGTAGACATGACGATTTTGACCGAGCGATTTTTCTTACTAATTCACTCTTTGTCCATGTGAGTGAAAGAGTGAGAGCGATAAATCGCTGGTACGGCCGATGTGTACGTTTCCGCTTTCATCTCTCCACCCGATCACACGAGCAAGAAATCGGTAAGTAAAATCGTCGCAGCGGGTGCTGACGGCCTGTCAGCTGAATTGTTTAAAACCGGCGGCGATGAATTGATAAGGCGCATGCATCAGCTCATCAGCAAAATATGGCTAGAAGAAAGCATGCCCGACGATTGGAACCTCAGCGTACTGTGCCCTATACTTAAGAAAGGAGACCCAACAATCTGCGCAAGTTATAGAGGTATCAGTCTTATTTCCATCGCATATAAGGTTCTCTCAAGCGTACTGTGTGAAAGATTAAAGCCGATTACAAAAACACTGATTGGACCTTATCAGTGTGGCTTTCGACCTGGTAAGTCCACCATAGACCAGATTTTCACGCTACGACAAATCCTGGAGAAAACCCACGAAAATCAAATTGACACACACCATCTCTTTGTCGATTTTAAAGCTGCGTTCGATAGCCCGAGAAGGGATTGCCTATACGCAACAATGTCTGAGTTCGGTATACCTGCAAAGTTGATTACACTTTGCAAAATGGCGTTGAGCAACACACGCAGCTCCGTCAAGGCAGGAAATGACCTCTCCGAAACCTTCAATACCGAAAGAGGTTTCAGGCAAGGCGATCCGCTGTCTTGCGATCTCTTTAACATCATCATGGAAGGGATCGTACGAAAGGCCGGTGTGCATCGTAATGGCACCATTTTCTACAAAGGCGTCCAGCTCCTTGCGTACGCTGATGATATTGATATTGTCGGCAGAACCAAGAGAGATGTTACCGCTGCTTTCGCCGCTATCGAAAAGGAATCAGCCAAAGTGGGTTTGTCGATAAATGAGGGCAAAACAAAATATATGCTGTCTACAAACAAGGGAGCTCGGCATTTAGACTCCCACGTTTCATCCGGCAGCTATAACTTTGAAGTAGTCAAAGAGTTCGTTTACCTTGGCACCGCCATTAATACCAAAAACGAAATCAGCCTGGAGATAAAGCGAAGAACAATAATTGCTAATAGGTGCTACTACGGGCTCAGTAAGCAACTAAGTTCCATAGCCCTCTCTCGATCGACAAAACTAACACTCTACAAGACGCTCGTTCTACCTGTGCTGCTTTATGGCGCTGAGGCATGGGTAGTTTCGCAAACTGACGCAGCCGCTCTGGGGGTGTTCGAGAGAAAAGTTCTTCGCAAAATCTTCGGTCCTGTTCGAGTCGGCGATGACTAGTCGGTCATGTCCATCGTATGAACGACGAAGCTCCAGCGAAAAAGGTGCTCGAGGCGAGGGTCGCTGGTCAACGACGACGAGGGAGACCATGCCTCCGATGGATGGATCCTGTTACTTTCTCAAATCAATTCAAATTGATGAAATCCTTTAGTAATGAAACAGAGCACCATCAAAGGGTTTTGCATGAATTTGTCCGAAATTAGAATTTGAGTTAATGCTTTTTAGGGTAAATAACTAGTTTGCGTATTTTTTTACTTAAAGTGTATTGGGCTCAAAATGAACAAAATAAAGTGGCTGAATACATTAGGGTCAAGGATTGAATGAGCAAGCAATAAAATTGTATCAACAAAAAAAAAAACCTTGACTTTAAATATTCAAAATTTGTTAAAATAAATCCACTACTAAATTGTTTTGCGCCGTTTTTCCTATTCCATATACTATGTTTTATGCAATTCTTATAGCTGTTTAGCTTAGCTGCCACATAGAGTAATTTGTAAACAAAGTAAAATGCCGCACCCACTTTTCTAGTATAAGGTCTCCACATTTTACCGAAGAATATATGTATAGGTTGGATGAACGACGTGGGCGGAACTTGGGAACATACATACACGATGTCATTCCTTTTTATATATTTACGAAAGTTTTTCAATTTTGTTGACGTCACTTTGTATTGAAGGTAGGCATGGTTTTCATCCGATTTAGCCAAATATTAAAGAGTGGCTTATGTTAAATATCAAAGTTTGTATGCAAAATTTCAAGACATTTCTGTAATTTTTGCAGATTTTTAAACGATTTAACGTTTTCAATAAAGCCACTTTGTATGGGAGGTAGGCGTGGTTTTCATCCGATTTGGCCAAATAGCATAGTGATATTAAAGCCTATGTGCAAAATTCCAAGACATTCTGCAATTTTAGCAGATTTTTAAGGGATTTTACGGTTAATATAAAGCTTCTTTGTATCGGAGGTAGGCGTGGTTTTTATCCGATTTTTCCAAATTTCATTGTCAGGATTAATAATGAAAACCAAAGCTTATATGCTAAATTTCAAGGCATTTCATTAATGTTAGTGGATTTTGAAGAGATGTTACAGTTAAAATAAAGTCATTTTGTATGGGAGGTAGGCATGGTTTTCATCCGATTTTCCAAATTTCATTGCTATGATTTATATTGAATATCAAATCTTACATGGAAAATTTTAAGGCATTTCATTAATTTTTGTGAGTTTTGAAGAGATTTTACTGTTAAAATAAAGTCACTGTGTATGGGAGATAGGCGTGATTTTCATCCGATTTTTCCAAATTTCACAGTGAGGATTAATATTGAATATCAATCCATACTTGCCAAATTTCAAGGCATTTCTTTAATTTTTGTGGATTGTTAAAATAAAGTCACTTTGTATGGGAGGTAGACGTGGTTTTCATCCGATTTGACCCATTTTCGAACTTGATCTTTCTTTTTTAAAAATAAACTTATATTTTGAATTTCATCGCGATAGCTTTAAAATTATGTCTGTAATCGTTTCGACAGACGGACAGACAGACGGACACACGGAAATCAACTCAGGAGGTGATGCTGATCAAGAATATAAATATTTTTCTATACCTGCCACGACTCCTTCTTGGCGTTACAAACGGAATGACAAAGTTAATATACCCCTTACGCAGTACGCGTTGGGGTATTAAAACTGTTATACCATTATTTCAGCATTACGCTTTAAAAAAGAAAGACTCACCTGATATCAGTCAAATTCACCGAAATGAAATAGTGGCAAAGATGCCACAATCACAAAAACTCCCGAGAACATCACGATCAGCAATTATATTAAGTTTGATATAAATTCCTGCAAATACAACATGGTATAGAAGTTAATCTTGTTACTTGTATTGGACTTGTATTCTATTATCTTGAAAAAATATATTTGAACTATTTATTAACTTTTTTGTATTAAAAGGTTTCTAATGGTGTTCATACTAACCTCAAGTAAAATCAGTGGTTATACGGGGCTAGTGTGGACAAATGTAAGCTCTTTTTAAAATAATTTAATAATGCATTTATGAAAATAAACAATTGTAACGATTAATGTAATTATGAAGGTAATAAATATAAGTAACAGCTAAAAACTACTTTATTACAAAAATTATATATTTACATATATAACTTTATAATTATGAAAAAATTGTGCACACTAGCTCCTTTCTTCCCTAGCAGACTTTTAATCTTCCTATAATTTCCTCACAGCAACACTTGCTGCGTATAACACAATCGTGCAGTTTTAGCCTTTGTATAACACTTTGTTTGTCTCTTGTAGCTAAATGCCTTGCGCCTAAAATCAAACTAATTAATATGTCAAACACTGACTGCAGCTCAGTGTTTGTTCTTTCTTCTCTCTTATACGCGTCGTATGTGCTTCTTTGCTACTTGAATAGGAAAAGAAAATATAATTTCTATACTATATATATGAAAAGAAATTGTTTCAACCTCTTGGTGCACATTCATTAAAACAACGAATTAATACGCTAAAAACAAATAAGGAAAAATCAGTTAACGAACAAACAGCACGATAGTGTAAATAAATGAAATATGTTGCCAAAGCGATACAAAAACATCGAATTTTAACGACGATTCGGTCGGTCCATCAATGAAAATATCGAGCCAACTTTTAGGCGTATAGTTACTGTGTTGTTTTTTTTTTTGCGAATTTTGCTACAGCTATGCAATGTATCGCTGATAATAAAACAAACGAATTGTTGTGAAAAAGCGTCTAAAATATAAAAAAAAATAGTTCACATATTAAATGGAATTCAATGCATGTGTGTAGGTATCTATCTTCCAAAGGAAAAGAAATAAATAAAGTGATGAAATGTGAAAAAAGTGATGCGTTTCTAGAGTGCGCTTTAATCAAGCTTGTAATAACAATATTAATAAAATAAAATCTTCGAGTGCAATTAATCAAAGTCAGCGAGTTTTTCAGTCACTATTGGCACTGCTAACTCTGCTAATTCAACCCACTCAAACATACAACCCACTCAAACACCAAACACCACCCATTAATTCAACTGACAGCTTGAAGGCAATCGGTCCTGTCGAGCGCATTTGCTCCCAGTAAGAAAAAAGCATAGACATGAAGTTGTTAATAGTTTAACTATAAAGGGGCAGTCATACGTATGACGACACTAAAGTTTCAATCTTGTTTAATTTTTATATTGAGGAAATTTGGGAAATTTGGCTTCCAAAAATGTTAAGTTTGTCATGAACCAAATTCTCCCGTTATGCAACTTCCAGAAACAAAGATATGCAAATGAGAATTCAATCAAAGCAGCTGTTTTACTGCATTAGACAGCTTGAGTTCTGTAAAATTTTCATCTGTCAAATTTTCCAAATCCTAATTTTTCCAAAAGAGAGCCCAGTAAAAAAGTTTCACCCAAATAGTAACCTTGAACATTGCCTTAAAATGGGAAGGAAAGAAGATTTCTTATTTATTGCTTTTTTTATACATATAAAGGAAACAATATATCGCTTTTTACGCCAAAGGATGTATTAGGAAAACGCTCGTTTTTTAAATTGTAGGGAATATTTAGTTACTTGCTTCGTTGTTTGCTTAACTCCAATATTAAAGATTTTGGAGAACGGGAGGAAATAAGGTATGTTTTTATGATTGGTCTGAATATGTAGGTTTTTTTTTTAAACTAAGCTCATTACAATAGAAAATATATATTTAATGCGTTGACGGATATGAAAACAAATTTCTAAGACATGAAGAGAAAATTGGTTAATAAAATAAAATTGCATGGTTTAAGAGTTGTTTTTATGGAAATTTTATTCAAGGAACACATATGTTATGTTTTGAAGTTTCAATGGTCATTCAGAACAGTAAAGTTTAAGTAGTGAGTAAGTATTGAAGTAATTTAAATAGCTACGAATATTCCTAAAAATGAGAATAATGCTGGAAGTAAAAACAAATACTTAATAGAATGAAATAAATCATGTAGATATGTTGTCTTAAGTACAATTTTTTAACATAATCCCAACAGATTTCAAATGTAATGCATGCCAAAAATTCCTTCTGGGCATGTGTAGGCAACAACTTCCTACCGTAAAGCTTTGTTGACATGTTGAATCTTAATTCTGGTCGTTTATTATGTCATATCTTTCCTCTAAAGAATGTTCTTATTTTTTACCCCAAAAAATTTAAAAAATTTTTCCCAGAATATTTTAATACAAGCATATTATTAAACAAGTTAAAGTACTAGTATAAAATATACTATATATTCAACATATTACACAATTCAACAACCAAAATAATTATAGACTTCGAACATTGGATTCTGGTAGAGGAGACAAAACAAAAAAAAAAAAAATAGCATGTGTATCGGCGTTTGAAAAATTTACGTCTGAGTAATTATTAATATGGATTTTAAGTTAACGCTTATTTAAGTCATTTTCTTACATAAGACTGTTCAAGAACTGCTGAACAAAGAAATAAACTTCAGGACGTGTGTGGTATACTCTGATACATTAATTGTTTATTGCACTGAAAAATTATTAAATTAATATTAAATTGACAATTTTATGGCAGCTTACATTTTGTTTCGCCCTGTCGTTAAATTTAAATCCAAGAATAAAGAACAAAAGAAAAGCGATTGCTTACATATTTCAGAGTTGCATAAAATCAAAAAATATTAAATAATGTTATCGATACTTTCGTAGTTCAGTGTCGCTGTGTATCCGCAACATTCCCCCCTCGTGAAGGTCCTGCTGAACTTCACCCTCCAAACCCAGTATTGCCAACTTCGATATCGGACGTCTCAGTATTCCACTGCTAGTCTTCACGTCGGCAATTCGAATATGCCCATCCTTGGCTGCTATTGTGTTTATCACCCTTCCCCGCCTCCAGCTGCTTCTCGGCATATTTTCGTCGCAAATTAACACGAGATTTTCTTTTTGAATAGGTTTTTGAGGGATGAACCATTTTGTCCTTCTGGTTATCGTCGGTAAATACCCTCTCATCCACCGATGCCAAACTTTGTTTTTTAATTGCTGGCTAATTCTATATTGCTTTCGTGAACAAATCGGTTGGTCGTCTGCTGGCGTTTGAGTTGAATTAGTAGTACCCAGAAGAAAGTGGTTCGGCGTCAAAGGATCCGAATCTTCGCACGCTACTGGTATATGTGTCAGAGGGCGGCTATTAACTATATTTTTAGCCTCAATTAACAAGCTGCGAGGCGTCTCGACTTGTGGGGCTGATTCCTTTAAGGTAACCGCCAATACTCGTTTGGTCGATTGAATGAGACGCTCCCAGCATCCGCCACTGCTAGGATTTGCTGGACAATTAAACCCCCATGCTATGCCCTTGGCCGACAACTCTGTTTGTAAGTAGTTCATGTCTAAAAAAATCATTTACTCTTCTTAGCTCACCATCCGTGCCCACAAAGTTTGTGCCCATGTCTGATCGTATTTTCACTGGGACGCTTACTGGCTTACTGGCAGCTTACATTTTGTTTCGCCCTGTCGTTAAATTTAAATCCAAGAATAAAGAACAAAAGAAAAGCGATTGCTTACATATTTCAGAGTTGCATAAAATCAAAAAATATTAAATAATGTTATCGATACTTTCGTAGTTCAGTGTTGCTGTGTATCCGCAACAAGGGCAATAAAACATCTCAATATGTGACTTTAACATAGTCATTGTGTTAATGGTAAATTTTTGTGAGAATCGTTTTGATGTAATATTTTAAACCTCTAGCGCTCGTTTTTATGGGAACTTTTTTAAACTTTTTAAAAAAATTTTTTAAAAGGTAGCCTAAAAGGAGTCGTAGAGGATTAAGATATTCTACGATAGGGTTTTTTTTTTTAAATTTCACTACAAGTCTATTTGGACTATATTTCTCTACAGCGCATATCTATGAGAAAAAAATTATATAGTACTTAATTTAAAAACTCCCTAAAACAATGTAATAAAAATTTGTTCCGATGGTGTATAGTGAGCATTATATTGATAAAAACTAACTACTTTTTTTAAAGAATAAAGTTAATAGACAAATCTTGTGCAAAAAAACTCACAATGTAAAACTCGTACATTGAGAAGTTTTCTTACCCCTTATGTTAGAAAATTGATAATTTTAGTAATTTTAAGACCCATATCAAAAACTACTCTCACGCAGGTAATTCTCCTCCCCCCATATGATCCGGAAGGTATGAAAAAATAATACAAATGGGCGTTATATTTTTCTTTTTAAGAAAAATTTAGATAATGATGTAAATTTACTTGAAGAAGCAAAAGTTATCATTTTCAATACAAACCTTTTTTTGAGCAAAATGAGTTCAATGTGGAAAAATTATTAGGTGCCCATCTAAGTTCTCACTGGTTTTTTTATTGGAAAGGAACATTATTGCGGAAAAATGGCTAAAAATTAATCATTCAAAGTATTGCCCATTTTTACCATCTTTTTGGCAGAGCTTGAATACCGTTACGGTAAAAGTGCTCATCTTTTGAGACTATCCACGAATTAAACCATTTTTTGATATCTTCATATGAGCGGAGCAGGCAAATCATGGCGATCGAACGAAGCTAGTAATAGTCGAACGACGAAATATCTGGGGAATAGGGCGGGTTGGGTAAGACTTCCTATTTGAGCGTTTCCAGGTGGGTTTTAATGGATTTGGCAACGTGAGGCCAAGAGTTGTCATGCTGTAGAATCATTTTTTCATCAATCATATGCACACGAGCCGACGACGAAGAAGGTATCCATGACTTTTTTTCTTTTTGAGTTGCTGTAATGAATCCATTTTTCATTACCCAGCACGATGCGATGAAGAAAACCCTTCCTTTTTTTCGCTAGAGCAGTTGGTCACAGGCGAAAAACCACTCTCAACGTCCCTCGGCTTTAAAGCATAAGGAACCCAAGTTCCCTGCTTTTGAATTATTCCTAACGGATGCAATTACTTGGAAATGGCCTGGCGGGTAACTTTTAGTGCTGAAGCTTGCTCTTCTTGCGTTTGGCACGGATCCTTATCGAGCAATGCCCTAAATTCAGCGTCTTCGAGGGTTTTTGGGCATTCCTTCATGTGGACGATCGTCAACATCGAAATCACTGTTTTTTCGACGGAACCAATCACGACACGTTGTTGCACTTATACTATGTTCAGATATCTAGTAATATTTCTAGTATTTGCACAAATAGTAGATGTCTGTACAATAACAGCCTTATTCATAATCTAATTTTAGAGGCTGCGTAACATTAAACAACACATTGTTATTCATAGAAGTTTTTCCGGCTTGTTTAAGGTCTGCGTAACTTAAACGCCGAAATTTGTATTTAAAAATTTAACCTAAAATTTGTTCGTCGTCTTTTTGATTAAGGTTGATGTTTAAGATATTTATATCATAGACATTCTCCATATGTGACTTTTGTAGACTTTTTTTCAGTAACAGATTGGCAAATGTACAAGAATTCTTCGTTTTTGTAAAAGATTTTAAATTGCTTACCCAGCGTCCACACTTGCAAGTGCTAGTTCGAAAAACTCAATGCATCCAAACATTTTTACTAACCCGGCTGACATACGTGCAAGTGCAAGTTCGACAAACTCAATACATTCAAACATGTTTACTAACACTACTACTAACACACTACTAACTTGCTACTTGCAAGGAAATTTCAGAGACAGTGAATTTTGTCACTTGCTGCATGTAAATGTCAGAGAGGGGGATAAAATTAATGTTTTTGTTCTGCTTTTGCAGATTTTTCTGGGATTTCCGCCATTTTATACAAGAAGCAACATTAGTTACATGTTTTCCTTGTTTTATAACTTCTTTATTTCAAGCAATACTGCAATTGCAAGGAGAACCTTCGCATGCGACGACATTTTTAAATAAAATTGCACTTGCACGTGTTGTCACTGAAGCAACTTGCAGCTAATTTCGAACTTTTTCGAACACAATATACATTCCCTACTTGCATGTGATTACTTGCACGTATGTCCGCAGGGCTAAAACTCACATTTTCGGACTTGGAGTCTACTTGCAGCGCTACTTGCAAAAAGAATTTCCAAGGAAGTAGATTTTGACACTTGCAGCAAGTAAATGTCAAAGAGGGGGATAAAAGTAATGTTTTTGTTGTGCCTTTTCGGATTTTTCCGCAATATTATGCAAGAAGCAACACTAGTAACATATTTTCCTCGTTTTCTAACTTCTCCATTTTATTTCAAGTTCATTTTTTAAATGAACATTTAAAAAATGAACTTGCACTTGCACATGTGGACACAAAAGCGGCTTGCAGCTAATTTCGAACTTTTTCGAAGACAATATTTATGTTCTACTTGCAAGTGATTAATTGCACGTATGGACGCAGGGTAAGAAACAAACCTTACAAAATTAAGCAATGAATAAAAAAAAAATGTTTATGAATAACAATTTCAGCAAAGTTGCGTAAAGCCTTAAACAGTGCGTAACTAATTAAGAACGATTGCTTAAGAAAATTTATTGAATAAGGCTGCATAAGTCCAAGCTTGGTTCATGGCATTATGGATATGTCAAAAACGACCAGCACTTACTGCTGGAGCCATCTATTGACAAACAGCGGGAATTAAGTTGCGCACCTAAAAAAAAAAGAAAAGCCATATTATTTACTTGAAGTTACTTTAAGTTGTTTAATGTCTAAGATGTTTCATTCAATAGATATTAGTTAACTAATGAAGGAGCTTTGAAAAAATGTTTTAAACTGGTTCCTAACTGTAATACTTCGCAAATTATAGCCCTATAACTGATGACACCTAAGAATGTAATTTTTTCTATAATTCCGCTTATGACTCGAAGCAGGTGGGAGACGGATACCCCTAAGACGCAATTTTTTCACATAACTTTTCACAAGGAATCAACCGGTGCCGGATTGAAACCTTGATCTGGGTCGCCCTGTCTATTGCTTTTCATAATTATTAATCGGTAAACCACTCAGACAGGTTCTATCTTAACATATTAATTGTAATAAGAGCTTCAAGAAGTCATTTTATTGCGTTGTTCAAAAAGAAAGCACTTTTTTTGTGGTTGGCATCAATATTATCGTCAAAGACCTATCATATGTTGACATATATTTAATTTTTTGCGCTCAGCTGTTTGTTTACGTTAAGAACAAATTCAGTTTATCCTGCTATTCTGTGAAAGAAATATTTTAATAATGTTTTAAAAATAGAGAACTTTGATGAGCATATACGTCATATTTTGCTCTTTTACTACAAAAAAGGCAAAAAAGCAACTGAAGCCAGGCAAAAATTAGTGAAAGCTTATAGTGAAGATTTCTTTTGTCCCTTTTCGTAATGGAAATTTTTCATTCATGTATGCTCAGAGGTTGACGATGACCAAATCAAGACGTTAGTAAAGGCAAACAAGCATTCGAGTCAGAAAAATTGCGAGGGCTCTTATCATATTTTGTCCGATGGAAGCGTTCACAATAATTTAAAATGCGCTGGTTTCATCAATAAATTGGATATCTGAGTCTCGCACGAATTGAAAGAAATTCATATAGTTAATCGAGTTGGTATTTACGATTGGCTTATGAAAAGTGAAAAAGCCACCCATATATCAAGCGTGTGATTACGGGTGACGAAAAGTGAATTGTCAATAGCAATGTTAACAGAAAAAAAAGCTGATCCAAGAAAGATGAAGCGCTGGAGAGGCAAACAGAAGCAGACATTAACCAGAAGAAGCTATTCTCACAATCTGGTGGGATTGGAAGGGGCCTCTCTACTACGAGCTACTCCCATAGAAAGGAACGATAAATTCTGAAATCTACTGTGGGTAACTACAGATATTGAGCAATGGCATCCAACAGAAACGTCTTGAGCTGGTCAATCGGAAAAAGGTGATATTCCAATACGATAATGCCAGGCCTCATACGAATTAAGTGGCTCGCCTAACATTTCTCTATTTTGGATGGAATGTTTTGCCCCATCCACTCTATAGTCTAGACCTTGCACCCTCGTATTAACAAATGTTTCGCTCCCTGTAATAGTTCCTTGTCAAATAGCACCTTGAGAGGTTATTTGCAGGGAAAAGTGGATTGTTCTACCTGCGCTGAATAATAAAGCCACCACAAAAATGGCAGAAGATGATCGAACAAACAGCGAATATATAATTGATTCATGTTGATTTGATTTGTAAAATAAATGAGCTTTAGCTGTCAATAAGAAACAGTACTGACTTTTTTAACAACCCAATAATAGTAATGTGTGTAGAATTTTCGAAATCGAACAAAATAATAGAATTGAAATTAGAAAAATTGCACTACCAACTAACGACGCCGTTAGATAACATAATATTCCATATCATTTTAGCTTATTAGAGATACAGCTTTGACGTTTCAATACTATTGAATTAATAATGAGCTTAAACTTCTTCTGTTCTCAATTTAACTGTTATATATAAACCTTTTCCAAGCAACCTTATAATTGATTAAAATAAAACTAATATTTCTACCTTACTTTCCACTCAACGCAATCATGTTTGTAACAGTCGCCTACCTTTACGGTACACCTAATTATTTCAGTGTTTGTTTCCCATGAAGTGTGTCCTCCTACATGATGACATTTACACTAAATTGGCGTGATGGGAAACAGAAGCAGTGCACAAAAGTAAGTAACTCGAAGCCTCGAAGACCAAAGCGCTGCTATAGACGGTCGCAATCCTTAACGATGATATTTATCTCATATTCGCATTTTTGTATTCATTCACTTTAACTAGATTTCGACCGGAAAATAGACATGAAGTGAAAAAATTGCTTTTATTAAATCGTAACTTGTGCTTGACACTTCAATTTTAAATTGCAGTGAAAATAGTTCTTATAAACTGACTTTAACTTAATTGAAATTAAAAAACATAAAAAAGAAATTTCAACCGTGTTGCGCCTAAAAGCACACAAATACAACAGAACAACTAAAATTGCGAAGGTCGGTCGGTTTCCCTTGCTTGTTTATTGGCCAGCGTTAATCCTACGGCTTCAAAATTACGGAACAAAAGAATCAGGTTACCCGCGCCATGCCCGAACAGAGCAACGACTATCGAGTCGTTGTGTTCGGCGCTGGTGGCGTGGGAAAAAGTTCGCTAGTATTGCGCTTCATTAAAGGAACTTTTCGCGAGAGCTATATACCGACCATAGAGGACACGTATCGTCAGGTAAGCACTGCTGCTGCTGCTGCTAGCTCGTAGGCGTAAGTATGACCTACTATGTTTGTAAGTTTATTTGTGAAATCATGCTATTTTGTTTGGTTATTAATAAATTTTTGTATACATTTATGTTTGAGAAAGTGAACATAAGGTCGTAACAGATGCCAATGGGTATAATTTTCTGTTTATTTTGTTTTCTTTACTTGGTAGGCTCTCCAATGATGGAAGATGCTATCTGTTATTAATTTTGTAAGCAAAAATCAATTGATTCAATTTGTATTTTGATGTTAAATATTTTCTCGTTTTGAACTTATTACACTTGGCTTAATCTAGAATGTCATTAACTTGCCACAAGCTTAATGTATATTTATTATAATACTAGTCATTTTTGACATGGGAAATCTACGAATTATTAACTTGAGTAGGTATAAAAATTCAATTAAGATTAAAACTTGAAGTTAAGATTGAATGAGAAGCAAAACTAGTTTGACCTAATTACCCAATATAAAATACCTAATTTAAGAAGTACGAACTAAAATTCTACAGCCCTATTCATCATCTCATTTAAGAGGCTGCGTAACTTTAAGCCAACTTTAAAAAACACATCGTTATTCATAAAGGTTTTTCCGGCTTGTTTAAGAACTGCGTAAGTTAAACGCCGAAATTTGAATTTAAAAGCTGCGTAAATTTAACCCAAAATTTTTTGTCGTCTTTTCGATTAAGGATGATGTTTATTATCATTTATCATAGACATGCTCTAATCCGGAATTTGTAGTAATTTTTTCAGTAACAGATTGGCAAATGTACAAGAATTCTTAATTTTTGTAAAAGATTTTCAATTGCTTAGACACAAGCCCTACAAAATTAAGCAATGAATAAAAAATGTTTATGAATAACAATTTAAGCAATTTTGCGTAGAGGATGCGTAAAGCATTAAACAGTGCGTAACTAAACAATAGTTAAGCGATTGTTTAAAAAAAAAATATATTGAATAAGGCTTTATTTAATATATTAAATAAGGTTTCCGACTGAAACTTAAATTTTGACCGAGGCGGAATCAGAAATTTAGTCCTTTTTGTAATATTTAGGCACAATCGAGACCGAAACCATAGAGTATAAATTATTATCTAGAGATGCATCAACTCTGCTTAATCTCTGGCATGTGTTAACAGAGGTTAACAGAGTTTTTTTTTCTTCATGTTTTTAAGCGAAATAACTCTTTTAACACATGCCAGAGATTTAACAGAGTTGATGCAATCTCTAGATAATAATTTACACTCTATGTCGAAACTAACAGCCTTATTTAATAGATTTTCTTAAACAATCGTTCAACGCTTGTTTAGGTACGCACTGTTTTAAGCTCAGTACGCTGTAGAAACGAAAACAAAATTCCCATTGTGTTTTTTGACAGTGAACAGGCTGCGGAATTTTTTTTTTTGCTAGGTAGTTTTTGCTATTGAAGGAAAAAATTTGTTCAGTATAGCCAAGTTCACAACCATGTGTGGAGAGTTAAAATGTCAGAATTTCGCTGGCATTTATATGCCCGTACATATAATTGCCGCGAAATTTTGACATTCAACAATAAAAAAAGCAGTAAGTATGTCTTGTGTTGAATTTGTTATTAAACAAATTTATTTGGTTTATTAAGTGCTTTTCTCCAAACAAAAATTTTGACTCTACACCAAAATTCCGCGTGTAGATATGCCCAAAAATTTTCGAGGCTGTACGCATCCTCTACGCAACCTTGCTAAAATTGTTATTTATAATATAAGCAATTTTTTATTCATTGCCGAACTTTGTAAGGTTTGTGTCCAAACACTCGAAAATCTTTTACAAAAGTGAAGATTTCTTGTACATTTGCCAATCGGTTACTGAAAAAAGTACTACAAACGTCGCATATGGAGCATGTCTATAATAAAATTATCATAAACATCAACCTTAATCGAGATGACAAAAAATTAAAGGTTAAGTTTAAGCAGGCTTTAAACGCAATTTTCGGCGTTTAAGTTACGCAGATCTTAAACATGCCGGAAAAACCTTTATAAATAAAGATGCGTTGTTCAAAATTCCGGTTTAAAGTGACGCAGCCTCTAGAATGAGTTTATAAATAAGGCTGTGAGTATTTATTTGAAAATTAACATTTTTTTTTTTTTAAAAACTTTTCTATGTCCCCACGCGTATTGCGTAAGAGGCATATAACTTTATCATTCCCTTTGTAAAGCCAACAATGAGGCGTGGCTTTGTAAACATTCTTGAAAATACGAAAATTCCCTTTTTCAATTCGCGGGGAGATTTCATTCAGAATTGACCTGTATATATATTTTTGATCAACATCCCCACCTGAATAGATTTAGCCATATCCGTATGGGATCACATTACATTTACAGCCGTAGTTTTCAACTCTTTAATTTATTTTATGAATCTTACCGCGATAGGTAAAATTCAAAATATAAGCTTTTTTTTTTAAAGTAAAGTTTGGATATGAGCCAAATCGGATGAAAAACACGCTTAACTCCCATACAAAGACTATTTTAGCCGTAAAATCTCTCAATTGGCATTGTCTAATCTCACCCACGTACATTTTGCAAACTCACATTGGGAGGGGCATTTCACTTTAAGTACCATAAGAAGAAGGCTACGAGAACATTATATATATGCCCGCAGTCCTCGTAAGGTTCCTCTCTTAAAGAAAAATCACATGACACGATATTTTCTGTTTGCACAAGAGCATCTGACATGGTCTATAGAAAAGTGGAGGAACATACTCTGGACAGATGAATCTAAAATTGTGCTATATGGCGGCAAAGGGTCTCGCGAGTATGTAAGACGCCCCCTTAATACAGAATATGACCCTCGGGTTCACCACAAAAACGTTAAGGCATGGTGGGTAAAGTATAATGTTGTGGCTGTTTCTCCTACAAAGGTGTAAGTCCGAGTCACAGGATTGGCATCATCATGGACACAGCCGGGTCGAAAAGTATAAATTAAAATTCAATTCCCATTCCTTAGAATTAGGAATTGGAAATCGGACACCTCAATTCCTCAGAAATTTTAATTCGTAATTGAAGATCTCAATTCCTCAGGAATGGGAATGGAAAAAATTGTCAATTCCATTACAGGAATCGTAATTTGTAATTGAACTCAATTCCTCAGGAATGGAATTGAAAAAAATTGTAATTGATTAAAATTCCAATGACTTTTTGCAGGCCCGTAGACAAGGGGAGAGTTTTAGGTGTTCAAACCTCCCCGTTAGGGTCCAGAAAGTATAAAGAAATAACACAAATGAGACTATTAAATTCAAAATGTGATTTTTTTTTTTAGATAAACTGTGATAATGATGTTAATTTTCTTGAAAACTTCGTTTAATTATTGAAAAATTTTTTTGGCCAAGTGAATGATTAATTTTGCTTATAAGAGTCATAATCATTATATTGGAATTCATCTCCAAGGTGATTGTATATTAAAAATCAGTTTCAATGCTCAAAAAGTCCCTGATATCCAGTAAAATATATATATGAAATTATACCTAGAACAAATATAATATTGTAAATTGAAGAAAATTAGCTTGACATTTTTTATGCCATATCTACCCAGCAAACCATAGTTGACGACTATTTTGAAATTCCGACTAATTCGTAACTATCGAGTAAAATTTCCTTTTCTTCGAACTGTCTGAATGAAATCTTAACTTTTCGTAACATTTTCGTTAGGACTCGATACGAAATCGTTACGATATTTCGTTACGAAGTCGTGTCGAAACTGTAACAATGAAAAGGTCGTTGCAATAATGATTTATCCTTTAACTATGTAAACAAAAGACTGAAGTTCTTTGAAGCTAAATCAATGAAACAATCTATGCCGTGAGGATAAAATATTTACTGTAACGATTTAGTTCTTTGTTAACAAGGAATTGAAAAAAGTATTTAAAATCAACAACTTTTCTTTGTTTTTTGAGAGTAAGCTTCATTGTTTCAAAGACAAAGTCTGTTACTTTAAAGAATGTTTTCTTCAAAATCATATTTGTATACGAAGAATAAGAAAATTGTGTGCAAGTGCCGCAGCACATTGAATAGTCCGCCGCAGCAGCGCTAGTTTTTACCCTTGACAACGTATAAGTTTTTCTTTTTATTAGTTGTGAAAAAGTGAATTAATGTGTGAATTAAATAAAAAAATTATATATTAAGAACAATCAAGTGTCTGTTGTATCAAGTGCAGTGTTTTTTTTGTTTTGATATATAGAAGCATTTCCAAGAACTGCAGAGCTAGCAAAGGTTATGCTTACTGAAAAATGCTAACAAACATAACCTCAAATGAAAAAGGATGTAAAAAAAACGTAAATAAAGAAAGTTTGCTCAAATTGTTTTAGTTCCATTTAAAATTTGCAGCGTAGTTTTTTTCTGTAAACAATTTTAATAGCAATTTGAATGTTACAATTAAGAAGTTATGTACTTAAAATCAAGGACCTGAGTCTTTGGTTTGAAGTATATTTTTTTGGGAATCTACCATTCTGCGCCTTTGCCGTAACAAATAAAAGTCTTTGTGTCAAAGTATATTTTCTTTACTTGTACGACTTTTCCATGCTTGTTTAAAGACGTACGTCTTTGCAACAAGTATTTAGGTTTTTGATTTAAAGTATATTGTTCTAGGGAATCTAACAATCTTTGTGTCTTTGCCGTAACGATGTTTTATCTTTTGGCAAAATCTAACCAATAAAAGTCTTTGTTGCAAAGTGCAATTTCTTTAGTTTTATGATTTTTTTCCCTGGGTGTAAGTAGAAGAAACATTATTTTCTGTTATTTTTTTTTTTTTTTTTTTTTTAATAGCTGTTTATGTAACTAACTTTGCTTATCGAAGGTTTTTTGATTGGTGGTTAGTGTATAAAACTATAACGCGTTGGGTTATGATTTTCATACCCATAGAGAAGAAAAAATATTTTTAATATTGCATCCTTTGCTGTAATAGACGCAAGCAAAAAGGAACATAGAAAATAAGGAATAAAATTTAAAGAAAATGCAAATTTTGTTCCCGGATCGAAAAATGCATTCAAATAATGAAATTACACATTTTGACAGAAGTGCCTGTGGAGCCCCTGCCTGCTCGGGGCCGGGGGCTGCAGTCCCTCCTATCCCCCACCTAAATCCGGCCCTGCCTGTATGTAAGCTTTTGTCGCGTTAAGTTTTTTGTATTATTGTAAATTGTTTGTTTTGTTGATAAAAATCAAAGTTCTTGTTCTTTTTTTTTTGTTTGTTACTTATTAGCATCGCTTTTTAAAGTCAGTGCTGTATGTAGACTTTTGCCCTTCACTGTACTTCAATACTGCTTGGGGGAGGTATTTAAGAATCGACATTGTCGAAGCTCCATTCCCTACTAGTTTTAATAAATATTATTATTAATACCAGAACTTTTAAGCATAGATCAAACAATTTTTTTGGTATGTCAAAAAAACTTAATCTCTGATTTTGAGAAATACATTTATTCCCGTGATTTAAAAAACTAAAAATCCATGATAAAAAACCAAATAAAAGATTTGTTATTCCAAAGAAATAAATTTAAGACTGATGTACCAAATATCATAGCTTTACAATTCCTTCTTTTTTCGACTATTGCTTTTATGGAGATAGTTCATAGAGCGATGTCACATAATCATAAAATACATGTTATTATGTTAACTTTATGTTTATTTTAAAATAATGATTTTTAAAAATTTAGGTGCAAGGAATGGAATACAAAATACTCGTATGTGTGTATCTAATAAAAGAATTGAATAGAAAGAGAATAAATTTGTGAAATAGTATTGCCAGAAGGGCTTATATTACAGTGTTGCTGAGAGAACAAAAATAAGTATGAATTAAATTGTTACTCCTAACATATTACTTTCCGAACTATTTGCTGACATTTACTTACTTACTTAGGTGGCCGTAACAACCCGTGTCCGGGTTTCGGACGACCTCATCAGCTCTTGCCAGGCGCCTCTGCTTTGCGCGCGCCTTCTCCAATCTGATACACCAAGTGCGGTTAGGGCTTCCTCAGCCTGGTCCATCCATCGGAGGCATGGTCTCCCTCGTCGTCGTTGACCAGCGACCCTCGCCTCGAGCACCTTTTTCACTGGAGCTTCGTCGTCCATACGATGGACATGGCCCAGCCAGCGTAGTCGCTGCACAGTTATACGCCGAACTACGTCAATGTCTTCGTAGAGCTCATACAGGTCGTGGTTCATTCGGATGCGATAGTCTCGAACACCCCCCGAGCGGCTGCGTCAGTTTGCGAAACTACCCATGCCTCAGCGCCATAAAGCAGAGTGTTAGTTTTGTCGGTGTTAGTAGCTGCCGGATGAAACGTGGGAGTATAAACGCCGAGATCCCTTGTTTGCAGACAGCATATACATTGTTTTACCCTCATTAATCGTCAAACCCACTTTGGCTGATTCCTTTTCGATAGCGGCGAAAGCAGCGGTAACATCTCTCTTGGTTCTGCCGACAATATCAATATCATCAGCGTACGCAAGGAGCTGGATGCCTTTGTAGAAAATAGTGCCATTACGATGCACACAGGCCTTTCGTACGAGCCCCTCCATGATGATGTTAAAGAGATCGCAAGACAGTGGATCGCCTTGCCTGAAACCTCTTTCGGTATTGAAGGTTTCGGAGAGGTCATTTCCTACCTCGACGGAGCTGCGTGTGTTGCTCAACGTCATTCTGCAAAGTCTAATCAACGTTGCAGGTATACCGAACTCAGACATTGTTGCGTATAGGCAATCCCTTCTCGGGCTATCGAACGCAGCTTTAAAATCGACAAAGAGATGGTGTGTGTCAATTTGATTTTCGTGGTTTTTCTCCAGAATTTGTCAGCGTTAAAAAATCTGATCTATAGTGGACTTACCAGGTTGAAAGCCACACTGATAAGGTCCAATCAGTGTCACAGTATGCTTGAGATAACCTTATATGCGATGGAAATAAGACTGATACCTCTGTAACTTGCGCAGATTGTTGGGTCTCCTTTCTTAAGTATAGAGTACACTGAGGTTCCAATCGTCGCTGCTTTATTGTTTTTGAGTCGTTGGATAGCAACTCGAACCTCTTCATAGCTAGGTGGTATTCAGATATTCAGATCTCCATTTTCGTCTCTACAAGTGGATGCTCCGGGCTTGAAACCTTGGGTTAGACGCTTAACCTGTTGATAGAATTTTCGTGCATCCTTCTTGCCCTGGTATACCTCTAGTTCCTCACGCTCACGCTTTTCCTGCTCTCGATGGAGCGTCTGAAAAGGCGCCTCTCTTCCTTCCTCTTTTCGCGGTAGTTTCTCGCACGGCTCGCGTTGCAGCAGACTGCAGCGTTTTTCTCTATGCGGCGTTTTTTGCTGCTGTCGCGATGCGACACTCCTGATCGTACCATTGGTTCCGAGGTTGCGGGCGCCGGAAACCAATGACTTCTTCAGCGGCAGTGCGTATGGAGTGGGATATATGCGCCCAAAGTCCGCCGGCGTCGTCTGGTCCAGAGGTTGGTTGGTTGAGCTTAACCGAGAGTTGAGCAGAGTAGGCTTCAGCAGTCCGTTGTAATTGCAGCTTAGCAACATCTTTGGTTGCATTCCTGTGGGTATGTTCTTTGCATTGCCTAATCGCATGCGGATCTTGGCTGCAACAAGATAATGGTCGGAGTCAATGTTGACCCCCCGAAATGTACGCACATCTAGAACACTAGATGCATGCCTTTCGTCGATTACAACATGATCAATTTGGACAGTCAGGTGGCCTTGTGGATGTCGAGGTGCTTAAATCTGGTGCTACTAACTACCATGTTTCGCGCCGCGGCGAAGTCGATTAGACTTAGACCGTTGTTCATGGAGGTCTCATGAAGACTGAACTGACCGACAGTGGGGCCAAAGATGCCTTCCCTTCCGACTTTCGTATTAAAATCGCCAAGGACTATTTTCACGTCATGGACCGGAAGGTGGTCGTATACGTCCTCAAGACTAGCGTAGAAAGCGTCTTTGACGGCTTCGTCCTTTTCCTCCGTCGTTGCGTGCGCGCAAATAAGGCTGATGGACAAAAATTTTACCTTGATGCGGATCGTGGCCAATCTTTCGTTCACTGTGATCTGTGAATCTTTCGTTCAAGTGTGAACCTGGAAACAAGGTGGCGTAGTTTCCGGCTAACAACGAATCCACATCCAAATTCGCGCCTCTCCGCATGGCAGCTGTAGTAGATATCACAGTGTGCTTGCTTAGAGCAGCCTTGCCCTTTCCATCGCATTCCCTGAATAGCGGTGATGTCAGCTTTTATTGTTTTGAGGGCTTCCGGCAGTTGCATAATGGCACCTTCCCTATAAAGGGTGGTCCGGACATTCCAGGTGCATATCCGTAAATCATTGTCCGTTTTTCGTTTGCGGTGGTCGTCAACGTAATTGGGGTTCTTATCCGAGGCTGGTTTAGTTTTCATTGGGCAGTACTAATGTGGCAGGACCCAAACCTTGCGCACATTCCATGTTAAAGGTCTATGGAGCGAACCACCGCTCAAATTAGCCGTCAAACTGACGGATGCCAGTTTGCCGTTGCACAGGGAACACCACGTGGAGGTTTGAGTCGACTTGAGACGATTTCGGCATGGATAATGCTGACCTCGCCAGGTTGAGGCGGTCAGACACGTTGCCATGTGAAGGTTCGCCCCCTGTTCCCCCTGTTGCTGACATTTACTTATAACAATTATTTATTGTAAAAATTAAATAAAATTACGAATTTTGAATATAATTCAATTTCGTATTTTCTTTAGAAGTATACCCAGTATTCTTCTAAGTAAAGTTATATAGAGCTTTAAAGATCTAATATCTTGGCATTTAATTTTATTTGAATTTTTAGTTTAACATTTCAAAAATTTTGATTGAACTGATAGCATGAAGTATGATTTAATTGCCGTTCTTGAAATTTCCACGAATAATCATCAATGTTTCAACGTTTATTCTTTATCGGCAGGTTATCAGTTGCAATAAAAACATTTGCACATTGCAAATAACGGATACAACAGGATCACATCAATTTCCGGCTATGCAAAGATTGTCCATCACCAAAGGACATGCCTTCATTCTTGTTTATTCGGTTTGTTCAAAGCAGAGCCTTGAAGAACTACGACCAATATGGGGTATAATTAAGGAACTAAAGGTGCAGCCTCCTCCACCCTTTAACATAGACAAAAAAGTTGGCAATAAATGTATAATCTTTCATAAACAGGGTCAAGAGATAACAAATATTCCTGTGATGCTTGTGGGCAATAAATGTGATGAAAGCGCCGAGCTGCGTGAAGTTTCACAAGCTGATGGACAGGCGCAGGCAACAGCATGGAGCATATCATTTATGGAAACTTCGGCAAAGACAAACCATAATGTAACCGAACTATTTCAGGTAATGTGCACATTTGTTTATATTGACATAAATAGAATATAAAATGATTAAATATATAGGAACTATTAAATATGGAGAAAACGCGCAGTGTTTCACTACAATTAGATAGTAAAAAACAAAAGAAGCAAAAAAAGGAAAAGAAATCCAAGGAAGCGAATGGTACCATACCCGAAAATGGTGAGGGAACCAGTGGTGCCAAGGAAAAGTGCCATGTTATGTAAAATAACTGAAACGCATTAATGTGAATGCAACGCATTGACAATTATTGACGTTAACGGTTATACTCTGTTAGACATAAAAAAAAAAAAAAAGCAGAACAACTAATTATAAAAGCAACAAAAATTCACTATACTCCATTATGTTAAGTTCAAGAATGTGTTATATTTGTTAAGAATTATTATTATTATATATAAATTTAATATTTTCTCTTTTACTCTTAACTAGAATTTTGAATGCTGCATAAATGTCTATTATGCGCATTTCTTAAAATATAATCATCATTAATAGCTCTAAGTTCAATTCATACCCAATTGGAAAAAATTTCAAATTAAATACTAAAATAAGCAAACGATTTTTAGTAAAACAATTCTACGCTCTACGCAGCGTAAGAAATATTTTATTAAAACAAGATTAACATTAAAAAAAAAACATGCTTAATTAACACTATATAATCGGTTAGAGTGTAAAAAGAACAGTAGTATAGATATAAGAAGATTGAGAATTGTTTGAAAATATTTTTTTATTCATTTCTTATTTATTATAAAAGTAAAAACAAAGCAATCAGTTTGACCAGCTGAATCGTTAAATCCAAAAATTCATCAAGTCTCCCAAACTTAGCGCTTTATTTTATTCTTAGCTCTTTAACTATTAGATATAGCAATACTGTCCTTGTATTTGACCAAAAAAATATGGTTTATAATATTTATAGATCTATTGAATAAGGTGTAAAACTTGATATTTAGTCATTTATGTTATGTCGGTGATAAATGCGTATAACTTGTCACAAGCCTTTTAGAATATTTTTTGTCATTCTAAAATTCTTAAGTTTTTTACTTTTTAATGTTATTGATTGAGAACAATATTTGAAGACCTATTTCCAATAAGGATTATCAATGTAAAACTGTTGAGAACCTCTATTAGTCGGTTTTTTTTTTTTATAATTCCCTCTTCAGTGAACATTTTGAGAAGAAATAGTAGGGGTATTCATGCAAATATTCATGCAAATGGTATTAATAGTATAGGTTTATCGGGCTTATAACTGAAATGTTTGGAGAAGCTTTTGCACAATCGATCTGGCATACTTATACCAGCAATCAGCTGATTTTATTTTTTTAAAGTTGTTTCTAATCAGAAAGTAAATAATTCGAAATGGCAGAGGTACAAATTCAATAACTCTAGTGAAAGTTATTCAGATATTGCATTTTGTTAATATAATCTCACAAATTTAATTTTTTCGCTTTGTCTGGCCACGCTAAAGGTTGATTTAAGAGTAGTTTATGCAATCTACCTGATAAAAATAACTAATTGCGCAATATATAAGTTTGCTACTTTGCATGAATACCCTTAGTACAAAGATCCGGTGTATTTTTAACCATCAGAATTTTAGTTTTTTTTTTTTTTGCTAGGAATAATTTATCAAAAAATGTTGGCTTATTTTTTACACTGCAATCGTTTTTTAGAGCATTAAAAACACTATAAAATTTTTGTGTAAAAATATACTTATTTTGGTATTAGTTTTTAAAATTTTTGGTGTAAAACAATAATGTTGTTTTGTGTACTTTATACGTTTCCCGTGCTATACTTGCAAAAACTTGTCTTGACTCTACTAGGTGGATCAAAAAGTTTGGAGAAGTTTTTTTTGCCAAATTTGGTTGTATTTTTCAGCATACATTCCTTTTAAGTCAATACGGAGAGTCAAACGATTTTCTAACATTTTTTTATTCCGTCCGAAAATTAGTATTTCGAAAGCTCTCCGAAATTGTCCTTAGTTTCAGCTATGATTTTCCCGTTTGAATAGAATTGCTTAACTGTGCGCCATCTGTTCAGGTTTGGAAGCATGTAGGACTCACTGGGGACCAGGTCTGGCGAATTCATTGGCTGAGGAACCAGTTAATACCCCATTTTGTGGAATTTTACTTGCACAACTAACGATGAATGAGCAGGCGCATTGTCGTGATGATAGAGGAATTTTTCTTCTTCAAATGCGACCATTTTTTTTTTTAAATTATCATTTTCAAACGATCCAGTAAGGGTGAATAAAATGTGTTAATTGGTTTTAACTTTTTCAAGATAGTCTATGAATATTATTCCATTTTCATCCCAAAATATGGAGGCCATAACCTTTCTCGGTTCATTGTAACGTTTTTTGACGCTTCGGAGCACTTTCATCCGGAGAAACCCATTGTTTTGACTGTTGCATGAACTTTTATGTCTAGAACTATATCCATGTTTTATCCATGATTATGTATCGACAGAAAAACTCCGTTGGGCTTTGCGTTAACATTATCAAATTCTGTTGGCTAGTCGTAACACGAATTAACCAAACCAAACCGCAAACCAAAGTTGAAAGAAATCATAGTCTTAAAAAAAATCATTTCAATTTCGTTACAGCAAATTTCGGAACAGTTTCCATTTTTATACGAGCTTATGTATGTAGAATTTCGATACGTATGTGCATGTTTGTACGATGTATTGAAATGCGAACACAGTGAAATTTAATTTTTTTCAAACTGCCTGAACAAATCGCTGCTTTTTCGTATAATTTTCGTTATGATTCGTTACAAAATCGTTACGACATTTCGTTACGAAGTCGTATCAACCCCTTCATACGATATTCTTTACGATTTCGCAACGAAATCGTATTCAGAAATCGGAAAGATTATGAAATATTTGTTCCGATTTCGTTAAGAATATTCCGAAATCTTTTCGATTTCAGAATCAGATTTCGTTGCGAAATCGTAAGGAAAATCGTATGAAAGGGTTTATACGACTTCGTAACGAATAACAACGAAAATGTTCGAATAAGTTACGATTTTATTCAGACAATTTGAAAAAAAATTAAATTTCACTCTGTTCGCATTTCGTATAGAATTTCTATATAAATTCGTATCAAAATTGAAACTGTTCCGAAATTTGCTGTAACGCAATTGTAACGATTTCTTAAAGACAGCTCGAATTAGTTACGAATTATTCGGAATTTCGACAAAGTCGTCTACTTTGGTGTGCTGGGTTCATATCCAAAATATCATGTTTGATATTATACACACTACCACACAAAATCTTCATATCAAATATCATGGATTTTTTTGACTTTATCAGGTATACTAACGTTTTCTGGACAACCAGATCGCTCGGCACCATCGGTGCTTGTACAGCCACAACGAAAGTCAGAAAACCATTTTTGAATCATCTTCATCGACGGTGCAGTATCCTGATAATGCTTATCTAGCTTGACTGTGGTCTCGGCTAAATAGTGCTAACACGAAACTCATGTTTTTCTATTTTTGAAAAACACGAAGAATGGTTACTTCTCTTTGCTGCAACTTGCAAATGCGTTGAGGGAGGTTTTAGGCAAAAGCAGTTAAAATTAAGGCAAAGTTTGGAAGATGTTTTCTAAAAAAGTTTATTATATATACAAAAAATTCTATTTGCATGTTAATTTTACTTCATTAGTATAAGTTAAAAAAAAATGTTTTGTTTGTTAACATATATTTTTCATATATAAAGATGGAGCTAAAGTTGGAATTCTTCAATAAAAGGTGAAAATCGGCCCACATCATAGCGCGACTATAGATTGTCTAAAAAAAAAAAAAAATCAATTCAAAAATAGACACCTGAATGCACATCTTTTGCCAAAATGGAAAATATCGAAAATTAAGAAAATTATGAATCGTAGAAAAAGTTGGAAAATTTACGTTATTTTTGACCATATTTTTGAGTGTAAAAACTAGACGAATTTTTCAAAGACGCTCATTTTGGTAAAAGATGTGTAGAATAACATTACAGATTAAAAAAAAAAAAAATGAAAATTGGTAGTATGGGGCCGTTTTGAAAAAGTATTTTTCGAGAAAAACGCATTTAAAGCTTCAAACTTTAAAAGCATCAAAGCGGTCAAACTTCAAAGCAAATATTTTTTTTTTTTTTTTTTCTCTAAAAGGTATAGTTTATACAGTATATATACATAGAAACATTCCATACATAATCTGTAGGAAAATCAACTAATTTAAAAGTAGTTGAAAAGGTAGTTTTTTGTCAACCACAACTAGTTGAAATTCTGACTTTTTTCCATAGAACGAACTAACATATTTTGCATGGTGATGTCAGCTAAATAAGTCAATTGACTTTCGTCTGCATATATTTTCAACTACTTGTTAAATTAGTTCAATTTTAATTATTTTTTAACTACTTTAAAATAAATCAATTGAAAACTAGTTAATATTTCACTTACTGAAGATGAATATAAAAGCAAAAAAATTTTAAATTTCTACACATCAAAGAGATAATTTATTTGGATGTGTATATATTAAAAATATATACATAAATTCATTACGTGAATGCAGTTTACGGAAGCAGTTTCCAAAAACGGGCATGCCACCGCCTGGGTACATGAGCGAAGGTGCCGATCCAATTGAGCAGAATTGTGTGGATATTGCGCCTGTTATTTAAGACAGCATTTTGATGCTTCATTTCAAAATATAAGGTAAATCATCAATCATGGTCGATGGACACACTGATATTTTGCTTAGTGCTTATTTTAAGTGTCAATCGCAAAGAAGTGATGGAGCAGACTCGACGCTACGTAGGGAAAGGCGTGAGTCTTTACTACTGAAGTGATGAGGTGTTGGCTGAATGGTAAAGCAATGCATCAATTTCCGTACAGAGTCCAAATTGTGCAATGTTTGCTAAACAGTACCAGTTTGTAATTTGATTATCTTAAATAATACAGAATTTTTAATCGTTTCACAGAGTTTAGAGGCAGTTTATTAGTTTTAAATTGTCTTTACCACGTCTGTCTTGCAGCTCAATGTCGTAAATAAAAAAATATGTCTTTTTGAAACAAAATGTTAGTGACGCCTAAAGTTAATAATATTTGATAAAATAACATGGTTAAATACATATAAACTTGTTACCCTATAGGAACAAACTAACTTGTTTTTAAAAACAACTAATTATAAAACTAGTTTAAAATAAACCAGTATATGAACTACTTTAAATTATATTAAGGCGGCATCCACTTCAATTCTAAATAGTTTTTATTGCATAATATATGAAGTAATTGAAATACTACTTAAAAACAAGTGATTGATAAACTACTTTGAATTATGAAAAATTTAATGTGGCATTTTTTAATTTCTATTTTGTTTGTAGCAAGTTTTTCTGAAAAAAAGATGACTCATGTTATTTTCTGAGGTCGGGCTCGTACCAGTTTATACATGAAAAATTTAATGTGGCATTTTTTAATTTCTATTTTGTTTGTAGCAATTCTTTAAAAAATTAATTTTAAAGAATTACATATGTGAGCTTAATGCCAAGTAATTCCATGAAGCAACAGGTTGCCACAACAACAATGTTCTTTACAGAGCAACCACCAGCAGATTAGACAGCTGTTTCGTTGGTCGCTACATCAACTCATCAGTAATCTTCTGTGGCTCATGCAGTCCATTAACTTAGAAAATCTTATAAGCACATCTTCTGCTAAAACCAAAGCGGAATTGCAGCTGTGTGCTTTCCAATTTAAAAAGCAATGTTTTTCTACTTCTTAGCACAAAGCAAAGGTTCAAAAAATTGACTACATTAATTCTGCAAAGACTTGTTGTTGCGCTCTTTGTTTATTAGACGGCAACTACTCTGATTTGACATGTATTAATTGCAAATTTTTATTAGATTACAAGTTTATATATATATAACCATGTTAATTCATCAAATATTATTAACTTTAGGCCATCAGGCAATTGGTTATTTTAAAGTAATTAAAAAAATAATTTAAATATAACTAATTTAACAAGTAGTTGAAAATATATGCAGACGAAAGTCAATTGACTTATTTAGCGGACATCACCATACAAAATATGTTAGTTCGTTCTATGGAAAAAAGTCAGAATTTCAACTAGTTGTGGTTGACAAAAAACTACTTTATCAACTACTTTTAAATTAGTTGATTTTCCTACAGGGTAGTTTGTTCCTATAGGGTAAATACACTCTTACATACACACATACAGCGAACATCACGGCCTTAACAGCTTCTTTGGATTTGATCGGTTGGTACTCTGGCGCACCGGGTATTAATCTGTATTATAAGCAGAATTGATTTGAATTTTTTTTTACACATTCCTGAATAGTTGTACAACAAAAATTTTTTAAAATAAATACATTTGATTTTCAAAAAATTGTTTGCCTAAAACCTCCCTTTACATAAAATGCTGAAATTTTAACAGACGTCTAATGAAAGATGAAGCTTGTTATGAATGGCACTCCTAAAATCTTTATAAATTAACTCTTTTTTGAGTCAAAATTTTAAGGAATTTAGGAGTGTGCATGAGTTATGATCCAGAGTTCCTTTACCGGTGATTAATGCTTTTTTATACAATTTTTGAAGGACATCGTTATTATGCTTTCTATTATTGTAAATTACCCATAATATTTTCTGGGTAGCTTTAATTTTTTTTTTTTTTTTTTGTATTTGCAAACAAGGAAAGCTTGATTACGTTAAATATGTTTTGTTCATTGTATGCACTATCAATACACCAAAAATTTTTCAAAAACAACATTGTATTAAAAAAAGAAATTTTTTAGTAGTAATATTATTCACTAGAAATGGTGTATTTCTATACCATAAAATAGGTCATCTCCAAAACGTAGTGTATAATCAGTCTAAAAAGTGCAAGAAATAAGTCCAAAAAAAGAATAGCGCATTTGTAAACTTAAAGGGGTATATATGATAAAGTAGTGTGTCATTTGTCTAAAAAGTGTTAAAAACATCGAAACAGTAGTGTAGAAAAGCAGTATTTTACGAGTTCAAAATACCGGCTAATTACTTTTATAATACAATACAATTTATATGACTTTTTTTACAATTCATAAATTTTTTGATGATTTTTAAACTCATTTTTCATTTGCTACACACTCCTCTTTGTCTTCCAATTAGAAAAATTTAATCAAAAAAGTGTTAAATTCTTCAAACTGTCATATAACTTTGTTAGCTATATTTTGCTTCTGTGTAAATGCGCATGTTAAGAATCGTTATGACAGAAAAAATTCAATTAAAACTGAGTGGAATTAAAAAAGGTGGCATTAATGTCAAAGTCAACCTTTAGTGGTAATATTTTAATTGTTGTCCTGTGTGCCAGTATCTTCAGAATCGAAATATCTATTATTACGTTGTATTTTTTCAGTTATTTGATTTTTCTATTTTGAGATTTTGAAAATGATTCCTTGTTGCTGTATATTATGGGTCAACAGCAAAGGAGAGCCTAACTTAAAAAGATATCTACTCTAATTTGCCTTTATAGACTCTAATTTCTAATAAAATAATATATTAAAGAGTTTTGGAAAAGAAATATTACATTTTATTTGCTCTAAATATTCATGATAAAATATCAAAAGTTCGTTCATACCAAGCACAAATTTTTTTTTATCTATATACAAAACCAATTTGATGATATTTTCTCTGGAAGCATATACACGCTTCTATATGCGGTACTTCAAGTTATAAGATAGAAATAACAATGTCGCTAGTTTTTTTTGAAATTATACTTTAGCAACACTGTTTAAATTCTCGTCCTATAATGATAGCGGGTATATGTTTGAAAGAGAAACACAACTTCTATTTGACATTCGGTTGCACATAATTTTAAAAATTAGCACACAAAATTTATTTCGCACATTTCAAATTAATAATATTATTTATTCTATCTCTAATCATAAAAATATACTATACACAACATTCCATACTAAAAAGACAATGTATACATATCAAGTTTTATTTTAAAATCAAAAATCACACAATTGTTGGCTATGGCATAGAAAAGATTGAATATAATATAATAAATATATATGTAATCAAGATTTCATATACATAACTGCATATATAACGATGATTAATTACATACTAATATAATACAATTTATACATCTATACATACTCCAATGTATGTCATATATATATATGACACAAGAAATATACACTCCAGTGAAATGAAAATTATGAGTGAAATAAGTAATAATGATGTGTGTATAGAATAGAAAAAAGAAAACGGAAGTATTGAAAAGGAATCCTACAAAAACCATAAGTATAAAATAACATAAAGAAATCTATAATCTTACAAGTACCTAATTATTTTAATACAAAAACTGCTTTTATAACCCATATTCACATGTTTCATATGCTGCTTTTTAACTCGAGAAAAACTCACATAAGTGGAACGAAGAGTTTTTGACACATGTCATTACAATGATATTGAGGAAAATATGACAAATTTTGTGTAATGACCAAAGACAAAATATGAAGAATATCAATAAGTTACAACCTATGTATTCATTTTACGATCATATGAATACGGTCTTCAAAAAGCAAAATTCCGTTCTGTGAAGTGATAAACAAAAATAAAAAACTATTAAAACGTTCATGTTTTTCACTGAGATTTCCATTATTTTTTTTTTTTTATTAATGAAAATTGAAAACACTTTTCAAAAACAAAAATAAAACTTTAAAACCCTATTTTCATTTCATCACTACACAGAACAGGAATTGGACAACATAATAATAGAAACGATAATTTTACAGAGCTAAAACAACATAATAAAATAGCAAAGCAAACAAAATAGTTTTGATCCAAAAATACTGTATTATTAAAAACACAGAGAAAGTCTTATTCAAACGTTGAGCATTTTTAAGTAGGAAAACCATGTTATTTTAGGAAGCATCTTATTGTTTTTGATAAGAAATCTTTTTGAAACCATTATTATCTTATCAAAAATATGTGTTCTTCTTTTTGATTTTAAAAGTTGTGTTCTTTATTTTCAAAAAGGATATCTCATCGATTTAATTTCTTATCTTATTATACTTTTATTAAAAAATGTAACCCTTAAATGCCTGATTTTTTTACTGGCACGAAAAAATATGTATATGTTATGTAACTTTGAATTCTGAACAACTTTTGTTCTGCGACTTTTTTTTACATGTACAGTTTTTTTTTATAAACGTTTTTTTTTTGATAATTTTTTGCAGAAAGTTTATTTATTTATACATTCAATATTTACGTTGGTTACTACCACTGGTTTATACCTAGACGAGAATGTGAGGCAATTTTTAATACATTGTGGGTCCACCTCTAGCCTTAAGGGCCTGCGTTAGTTTTTCGAAGAAAAAAAAAGACACCGTTTTAAAAAATATTTTTTTTGAAGCAGTATTACACTGTTTTATTTTAGACCAAATTTTTTTTTTACATTATTAAAGTGTAACCCTGAAATTTTGGTGTAAAAATATTCGTCGATAAGGAAGAAAAGAAATATCTTTCGATAACTATTTGAGCTGTTGCACGGTTTCTTTTTTTTTCAATAGAAGCATTTTCCCAAAAGATTTGCTTTCTATACGATGCTACACAATTATTATTCGCATTTCTTGTGAGAGGCCTTTTTCTCGCGCCATTGTGAGTCAAACCATGGTATAATGATTTACAAGGTAGGAGTGACAGTTCTGTTGGCGATTTGGAGTTGCCAAAATCACATTGAAAAAGAGAAAACGAAGAAGCAACAAAACAGAGGAAAAGTTACACATTGTATTGATTTGACATCACTCGATCGCCGCTCGTGAGAAAAAAGGTAGTTGTCAGTGCTACCTTGTAAATTATTGTATCATGAGTCAAACTAAGTTAAAACTAATTCAAACTTGACAAATGAGTATGCAACTTTCGTCACAAAAAACAAACATTTGCAGATGGTATTTTACAAAATGGGTTGCTGTGTAGTCAATTGTATACTAACTTTTGACTGCACTTCCCAGATCTTAAAGAAAACTTTACATTTTTATATTTACTTTATGAATAATAAAACTCGATAAAATATAACCTTTAATAATTGAAAAACTATTAGAGTTATATAAACACATAACTTAAAACTTATGAAAGAAGGTCGTAATTAATTTACAAATAAATTCTATGGAGGAGCCCGGCCGTTGAATATGTGATTATTTGTGTGTGTTTACACACAATTAATTAAAAATCTAAGTTTTCAAAAGAAACAAATCTTCATGTCGTCATAGTTTAATATCAGCTAACTGCTGAAGCTAAGATCGACTGTGAAATAGAAGAGCAACAACAACTAGCACAACAAAATCTTTGAGTATTTAGAAAAGCTTTGATCTATCTTCGAATAATAGAACATGCTTTCCCTGAAAGTATGCTTCACAAATTAGAAGAACTTTAAGCTGCTTTCATATCATTTGTATTCTCGTACCGCAATTCAGGGTAATTTACTAATTGCATTCGTGAAACAAGTAGAAAATTAAGAGCTTAGTGGATCACAGCAAGAATCACGAAAAAAGGCTACTGATGAGTTGGTGTAGCGGCCAACGAAACAGCTGTCTAGTCCGCTATATGATTGATACTCTATATAGGGTAATGTTGTTGTTAGTTGTTTTTCCTTCAGTTGTTTTCTTCGGAAAGCAACATTGACCTTGAGCTCGATAAAATATAACCTTTAATAATTGAAAAATTATTGGAGTTATATAAACACATAACTTAAAAAAATAATAAAACACTTTATTATGCCCTTAATTTGTGCACTTAAAATTTTTTGGAATACTTAAAATACATGGACAACGTCCAACTGAACTTGACTTTATACTCTATATACTTATTCTTGAATCTCATAGCATATTCTCACAGCACCCTGAACAACGTAATTCGGCTCTCATTCGCAATTCGAGGCTGAATTATGTTCCGAATTAAGTAATTCGACATACAAACTTTGACAAGCAAATTACCTCATTTGAAGGTAATTCAGTTTGAATTAATATGCGTATTACGTAGAAATCGGTTCCATTTCTAATTTTTATCGAAAATTAATCGAAAACCACAAGCAAAACACAAGAAGAAATTAAAACAATACAAAACAAATAGTCAAATTCTCAAAGTCAGCAGACAAAGTGAGTATCATTGCTTAAAAAAATAAATAATATAATAAACAAATATTTATTTTGCACATTTTTCCCCCATTTTCGTTCTCCACAACAAATCGAATAAACTTAAAATAAAATACACAAAGAACAGCTGTCAAACCGAATTACGATTGCTTCGTGAGAACAGGGTAATTCACATTCGGAATTCATAGGCCGAATTACTTAATTCAGACTGCCGTGAGAACATGCTATCACTGTATTACTCAATTAGTTTCTATCTCTTAATGTAGGGCGATACTTTTGCTAATAATTCCGCGTATACCACTGCAACCACTAATAATAGGTTTTTAAAGTCTTCTGGACAAGTTAATTCCAGTTTTTTCGCTAGAAACACTTAGAATATTTTGCCTTTTTTTCTCCACTCCTTCACCCAAATACGCTTTCTTTTAATAATTTTTTTTCTTCTTCCTCATCTTCTAAAACTCCATTTATTAATATTGCTGCAATCAATACGTTCGCCATCTTAACACAACAAAATAAGTACTGCGCTCTTGATGTTCACTCTTTGAAACCTATAAAATAATGTGTTTAAAGCTATAAAAAAGCGTGACCATAAAGGGGCATTGAAAAAGTCCCGTTATTTTGTCGAACTACATGTCCATCCAACATGTAGTTTCGTCTGGAGGGCCTATTGCTAGATTTATAACTTTTACGTTATTGAAATTCACAGATATCTTATCGAATACACTTTCCAACCAAGACTGAAAACTAAAGCAAAGAAAGCAAGACTACGTAAAACTTTCAGCGGTATTATCTTCTTAAGGGTTGCTTTAATAAGAAAAGCTTATTAAAAAAGATCAATTAGGCAATTCACAAGATGTTGTAAAGTTGTTTGTTGTAACTAAAAGGTTTTCTTATTTTCTCCATTATTAGTAAGGAGATGTTGTTGAAATTTTGGTTGTATTTTTTGTTTATAGTGGTTGTATGATGTGACCAAAATGGGCGCGATCAGACCGGAAGTACACCTACCTCCCATACAAAGTGATGTACAAAAATTTACTTATTACTTTGTTTAGGAGGTGGGCGTAGTTCTGACCTGATCACGCCCATTTTATACACATCATACAACCACTATAAACAAAAACTACAAGCAAAATTTCAACAACAAGAAAGAGTGTTAATAAGATTTCCACATTGTTTCATTCGTTCAATAAAAAATCTTATTTAAAATTCTTTAAACTTTTAATAAAATTTTATCTATGGAATTAAAAAGATTTCTCTATGGAAAATTCTTAGTCATTATTTGGTAGTATTAATAAAAAGGCCCAATTAAATAGCTCCATTAGGTGATCTTATTGATTTTATGTTGTAGTTTTTTGCTCTGTGTGAAAGTCAGTCTTAATTTAATCCAACCATTTATTAAATATTATGTTTTTTATAATGTATGTGTCATAAAAAAAATTCGATACTAAGAAAAAATACTCAAAATGTAAGTAATTATTTCCATTTCGAGCTACAATAATGTGGCAAAACTTATTTGATGTTAGTAACTATAAATTGAGCGCTGGCTTAGTATCTTTCATTGTTATAATTTGTACATAAATACAATACAATATAAGTAAAAAAAAAAAAAAACATTATTTGCTGAATAAAATTTGTAAGTAAAACCGAGAAATGAAAATTATTAAAAATATTTGGTCAATCGACGCCGTTTATTAGCATTAGAGAACTCCATTGATTTTTTGTCAAACTTAAAACAGTAAATTATTGCAAAATTTTATATAAGCATAACTAGATTTAATAATGTTAAATAATTTAATGCATTATTAATTACATGAAGCTTTAATCAATAATATAAGAATTTAATTAAAAACATATATATATAAACATATAATTATTATTATAATTAATTTAATAGAAAAATCATATTTTGAAATAAAATGCCGCTTAAGAAGAAACATCGAAGATTTAAAAAAAAAAAAATACACAAAAATATACACATAAATTGTTTAAATGATAATTAAATAACAAAGTTTTTGCTTTAATAATAGCAAACTTTAAGAAAATAAAAGAAATTAAAGAAAAATTTCAAAACAAATTGGTGCCATTTAAAATGTGACCAATTTATGGATGTCAATGATATTATTGTTTGCTTTGTTAACTTAGAAAAAAAAAATCAACTGAATGGTGAAAAAACAACTTGACACTTTCAAAGCCAAGTGTACCGGAATTTTTCTACTTTTATTCAACCCCTAAGTAAAAAATCAAAAACTAATGTAAATTCTTTTCCATCCAACAATCACGCCTCTAGGGATTATTAATGACAGCTGTTTGCATTTTTCCGCCCCTATTGAAATCGATTATTATAAAATCGAAAAAATTTTAACCAAAAGCGGTACACGTGGTGGCATGAGTGTTAAACTAATTGATTGATATCAATTTCAAAAGTGGACCAATTTGTTCATAAGATTCATATTGTGCTATAATTTTATTGAAAATTGTTTTATTATATTTATTTCGCTTATCATGCATATGTGTATTATAAATGTTTTCACTTTGATATCAAGTGTTGAAACTGCAATTAATATTATTCAATTATTATTACTTTTTTGTATTGAAATAAAAGCGTATCGTGTGACTATAAATTATTACATTTATGTATATATATATATATGTACATGTATATATTTATTATAATCGAATAAAATGTCGGTGCAACAACCAAACTTTATGGCGATTTCTTTGCACGGCAAAAAAATTCTGCCCTCTGAAAGCACAGAGTTTGAAACATTTGACCTAAAGTTAACGTTTTATGTTGTAATAGACTTATTAAAATTTCTTATTCATGTAATAATCTTTAGAGAACAACGCTTATTTTTCTTTTATTTTGGAACAATGAATTTAAAATGTTCTCAATATTCTCAATACTCAATAGTCTTACATCCCTGTGAACATTTAGCAGAACTAGACCATTGAGCTTTTCCCCTCTAGTTTTACTTCTTTGGTATGTTTTGAGTCTTCGTAGCGACGAACATGAGCACGAAGACAATATATATTCTCTACTTGCAAGTTATTACCTGCACGTGTGTTCGCAAGGTTAGTTACGCACTGTTTAAGGTTTTACGCATCCTCTAAGCAACCTTGAAGATATTGTTATTCATAAACATTTTTTTATTCATTGCCTAATTTTGTAAGGTTTATGTCTAAGCAATCGAAAATCTTTTACAAAAAGAAAGAATTCTTGTACATTTACCAATCTGTTACTGAAAAAAGTACTACAAAGGCCGGATATGGAGCATGTCTGTGATAAACTATCACTAACCTAACTAACCTTAATCGAAAAGACGACAAAAAATTTCAGGTTAAATTTACTCAGCCTCTGAACGCAAATTTCTGCGTTTAAATTACGCAATCTTAAACAAGCCGAAAAAACCTTTAATAACGATGTGTTGTTTAAAGATGATTTAAAGTTACGCAGCCTCTAAAATGAGATTATAAATAAGGCTGTATGTATTTTTATCAAGCTCAAGCTTGAATTTGTAAAAAAAAACACAGGTGCGTCGTTGGACACACGAGAGAAGCGAAGCTTTTTCGCACTTACATAGATTTGATAGCTTAATAATTTTTTCTTTTAAATAAATTAACTTTTAAATTCAAAAATTTAAAATAACATAAAATAAATTACGTATATACAGAAAACATATTTACTGCTTATTTTTTTATTGTTGAATGTCAAATTTCCATGCCAATTACATATACGGGCATATAATGCCAGCGACTCTGCATTTTAACTCTCCACACATGGTTGTGAACTTGGCTGCACTGACTCATGCATGCGTTCGTTAATTCCATATTTATTGATATCTATTTTTTTGGACACTTAAAAACGCACTTGTCAACGCACTTGTCATAGAGTATAAATTATTATCTAGAGATTGCATCAACTCTGCTAAATCTCTGGCATGTGCTAACAGAGGTTAACAGAGTTCTTTTTCTTCATGTTTTTAAGTGAAATATCCCTGTAAACACATGCCAGAGATTTAGCAGAGTTGATGCAATCTCTAGATAATAAAATATACTCTATGTTTGTGGTGCTGTTGGCATCTGCTAAATCTCTGGCATGTGTTAACTGAGGTTAACAGAGTTTTTTTTCTTCATGTTTTTAAGTAAAATAACTCTGTTAACACATGCCAGACATTTAGCAGAGTTGATGCAATCTCTAGATAATAATTTGTACTCTATGCCACAAACGCATTCACAATACATACAAACCGATGCTGGAGACACCTTGTGGCAAATAAAAGCAAATTTTTAATAGTTGTAGCATAGCAAATACACAATCCTCTATCTATTGATAGATGGTGACGATCTATTGCAGCATAGCTTCTGTTATAATTAGGATTGAATTAACAACTGTTACTAACAAGTCTTTGTGGCCTAGTGGATTATGCATTGGACTCTTGTTTTAAGAGAACGTGGGTTCGATCCCCACGGGCAGGTTAAAAAATATTTTTAGTATTTAATATTAAAGTACTAAATTTTCTTGTTGTAATAAGCACTAGCAACAAAGAAACAATCAAATTTCCAAGAAAAAGTCTGTCGAAAGTTTTTCAGATTTCACTCCAAGCAAATCACAGAACGAGGAGTAAAAAGCTTCGCTTCAAAAAACACGAACTTTACTGAAATGCTAAAGATAATTTTGAATATTTACCTTGCATGTTTGTAAAAGATTTTCGAGTGTTAAGACACAAACCTTACAAAATTAAGCAATGAATAAAAGAAGCTTATAAATAACTCAAAATCGTTTGTTTACATCATGTTTTCTTATTTCTATCAGCTGTGACAATTTTGAGTCAAGTAGGGTTTTTTTTCGCAAATATTTTCAAGCACATGCAATTGTTTAGATCACTTTTTGGTGTATACCTACAGCCTTTAAGATTCAACAAACAAAGATAAAATGTATGCCAAAATATCAGTTACATGCCGCATGAAACGAATATCTAAGTTTGGATTTTGACACTTCCTTAATAAAGTCACAAATTAGCAAAATCTAAAAACAAAAATTCACATTTTTGTGTGAGAAAAATCATGCATAAATTGTTTTAGCAATTTCTTATGTTTTGTGATGGTTGTTGGTTTGGTTCGTGCCAAAATCACGTGTCATTTGTTGAAACGAATCGTTTCACGAATATTTCTCAGTAACTGCTTGTGTTGTTGTTAATAATGGACGAGTTTTTCCGTAAGACCCTGGTTTTTCTTTCAATTTTTTGCTTTCCCTCAGTTACGATCCACTCGCCGAATAACACAAGATTGACCGCCTTCTATATATTTTGCTTGATTTTGACCGTCAATTCTGGAATTTGCTTCACCTACTATGCTTAAGGAACTATGCTTATACCTGATTTACACTGATCAAGACTTGACTGAAATTCTTTGCTATTCCCTTTTAAATTTACCCTCTCTCACGTTGATGTTCACCTCTCTCATCCACAAATGCAAGACTTGATGGTCAATGTAAAATGGGACTTAGCCTTTATATTTTAAAACACAAGCATGAAATTTTTCGGATAATAAGGGTATTCATGCAATGCCGAAAACAAACCGAATATGCCAAAAATCGGTTTCCATAGTTTCCAGTTTTCCGCACGATTTTGATGCGTAAATAGCGCCGAATACTTTCGGCAACCAGTTGCTGTCACCTTTCAAATATTTTACATATATTTAATACAAATATTAAACAAAAGTTGCCACTTTTTCAATGCAGTTTAAAAGACAGCTGATTGATATACGGCATTCGCCGATAACTAAAAAATTTACCTCATGCAAAAACAGCGAATATTTTCAGATATTCGGTATTGGAAACTATTCGACATTGGATAAATACCCTTAATGTACTTTAATGCGTTAAATGATGAAATTCTAGCAATTTCGTGCGAATCATTATAATCTTAATTCATTTTGACTTTAACATATTTGTTTTGATTTTTATCTAATGCTCTACTTTACATTTTAATTTAAATTATATATATGGTATTTTTGTATGTTTCACTTAACTCATTTGGGCCTCCGGGAGTTAAAAAAAAGGCACTTTACATTTTTTTTTAAGCTGTATTTTTTTTTAGACCAAAATTTTTTTACATTATTAAAGTTTAACTATTCAAGACTATCCCTGGCATTTTGGTCCAAAAATATTCGTCGATAAGGCTTTTCTACCTTGCAATGCCGCGAAAGACCTTAAATTAGCGATGAGCAAGATATCTGGAGACTCTTTCATTGAAAAAGAAAATAAAATAATTTTTTCTGCTTAGTTCTTGGGCGTTTAATCGTTCGACTTTTTTATACATATTTTTTTTTTATTTTTAACCTTAAACGGCCTCAATATTGTGCACAGAAACTAAAATGTTCTTTCCACGCCCGCCATTTTGTCAAAAATTAATATTTTTCAAAAAACAAGAACTTTTTACAAAACCAGTCTCCAGATACCTTGCTAACCGCAAATTTAATGTCTTTCGCGGAATTGCACTTTTCTAGCTTATCGACGAATATTTTTGGACAAAAATGTCAAGGATAAATCTTTAATACTTATACTTTAATAATGTAAAAAAGATTTTGGTCTAATATAAAATACAACTTAAAAAAAAATCTTAAAAAAACTGCCTTTTTTCTTTCGAAAAACTTTCAGAGGCCCTTAATGTCAAAGCTTGATTAATATATTTTAAAATATAAATACTTAGCGCAAAATTTCTTTGCAAATACAACGAAAATATATACAAACATATAAATATTACACATACATTTTATTGAATATGCATAATTATTCAAATGGATAATGACTTAAACAATAATATAAAAAAAAAACAATTTCGAAAGTAGTATGTTTGCCATAATAAATAGTCTTATGCGGGTTACACATCTGCGATCTCGTGTGCCGGCGGCCATTTTCAAACAATTTCGCTTATTAAGAAGCATGTTCGTGAGTGCGACACACATGTTGGATTGTTGGCAAAAATGTTTGAATTTCTTCATCGCGCAAGCTAACCTAGCGTCCACACGTGCAAGTGCCAGTTCGAAAAGCTCAATACATCCAAACATTTTTACTAACACACTCACATTTTCGAACTTGTAGCCTACTTGCAGCGCTACTTGCAAGGAAATTTCAGAGGCAGTGAATTTTGGCACTTGCTGCAAGTTAATGTCAAAAAGGGGGATTAAAGTGATACTTTTTGTGGATTTTTCCGCGATTTCCGCAATTTTATACCAGAAGCAACACTAGTAACATGTTTTCCTCATTTTTTAACTTCCTGATTTCCAGCAATACTTTAATTGCAAGGAGAACCTTCGCATTCGACGACATTTTTAAATGAACTTGCACTTGCACATGTGGACGCTGTAGCAACTTGCAGCTAACTTTGAACTTTTTCCAAGACAATATATATTCCGCACTTGCAAGTGATTACTTGCACGTGTGGACGCAGGGTAAAAAAAACAACAACCTCACGTCTGTGTGACACACTAATTTAAACGCTCGCTGCTTCACACAAATTCAAAACTTGCCGCCGTTGTTATCAATTTTGGGAACATTGACGATTTATCGTTATTTTGACAATTCTTTGCATCAATTATGACGTGACGATTTTCTTTCATTTTGATGCCAAAATTGACGATTTTTAGTTGACTTGTTTTTTTTTAATATGATTTAGAAATTAGCTAATTTTTTAAGTGATTTAGAAGAAGTGAAAATTGAATATTTCTGGAAAACAGTTTCTTCTATTAGAAGGGGGGGGAAAATTCATTTTTAATATTTTGTCCTTGCCTAATTCGTCAGCAAACGTTGAACGCACATTTTCTCAAATAAATTTGAACAAAACAAAAATCAGAAACCATTTGTGCACTGAAACCTTAAAAGGTATATTATATACCAACGATTATTTGAGAATAAACATTTCGTCATATTATGATTTAGAAATAAAATAGAATTAATAGAAAAATACAATTATAAAAATAGAAACTAATGTACCAATGTGGTACTTTAGCTTTGATTTAAATTTTTTTTGATCAAAATCACTAACTGAATCTAATAATTTTTTACCTTTATTAAATTTTATGTTAAATATTATATATTAGTAGTCAATGAATTTTTTAAGATGTTATTTCATTTCTTTATTTAAACCTTTACATATTTGGGTGGGCCAATATTTTTTTTTTTTAATTTTAATACGCAATAGGTATGAAAAGGTGCGTATTGTTGCGCTGATTTAAAATACGCTTGTTATTTTTTAAATGAATATAACTTTTAGCCCTCTACCAGAGCTTTTCTGTCTGAAATTTTTTACAATTTTTATCAGGTTTTTTTTTGTAAAAAAAAATGCACCCATATTTGCAGCCAACTAACAAATTTAAGTCATTAAATTCAATAATCAACATAAAAAACGCAAATTTTGCAGAATTCGATATGTTTTGTTTTCGAAGCGTATGAGTGACTTTTTTCGTATCGAGGTTTATTATGTTTAATTATTTTGTTTATTGTGTTTAATTTTATTATTTTAATTTGTGGCTGCCGTGGCACAGTGGGTAGAGTGCATAGCCCATACGCCAGAGAACCCTGGTTCAATTCCCACCTGACACAGAAAGTTTTTTCTCTGCAGACAATGGCAATTCTCAGAGAGTAAGAAACTGCCATGAAAAGCTTCTTGAGAACAAAAGCCGTTCGGAGTTGGCATAAAACATTTGTTCAAACATTTCACAACATGCACAACACAATTGATCATAAGAAGCTCGGTCAAAGTCCTTTCAAGGGCTGAAATGTCCATTTTCGTTCGTTTTCGTTTTCGTGTTTAATTTTAAGCAAAGATAATTTTAATGATGATTTTCGGACTAAGCAATGTAAAAGTATTAAGAAAAAAGTTCGCAAACAAACAGAACTTTAACATAATTTCTATATTCCTCTGTTATTATGTGGAAAGGCAGTACAAATAAGAGAAATTTCAGTCGTAAAAGCTGTGGTAGAGGGCCAAAAGTTATATGGAATTAAAAGATGGTTAGCTTATTTTGAAACTACGTAAGAATACGCAACTTTTAGTTCATATTAGTGGTATTCAATGAACGACGTATTTGTGATGTAAACTGCGTATGTGTGGTAAGTTGTATGAACTTACGGCACATACGCTATTTACACCACAAATACGACGTTAATTGAATACCACTATTATGTTTTGAAAAAACAAAAAAAAAATTCCATATAACATTGGAACAGCCAAATGTATATTTATATAAATATGCTTTTGAATGACGAAAAATTTATCGTATTGTAATACTGATTTGCAGTGACTGACGATTTTGACGATTTTCATGGTATGAAAAGTACGATTTTTTTTTATCCCAACATTGGTTGTGATGTGTAAACCGTATAAAACACAGCGACCACCGGGCTTACGTTTTTTTTTTTAGATTTTGTGTATGTGTTGATACTACATATAGAAGCCCTGTAGGAAAATCAACTAATTTAAAAGTAGTTGATAAAGTAGTTTTTTGTCAACCACAACTAGTTGAAATTCTGACTTTTTTCCATAGAACGAACTAACTTATTTTGTATGGTGATATCCGCTAAATAAGTCAATTGGCTGTCGTCTGCATATATTTTCAACTACTTGTTAAATTAGTTACATTTAAACTATTTTTTTAATTGCTTTAAAATAACCAATTGAAAACTATTACTGATGGCCAAAAGTTAATAATATTTGATGAAATAACATGGTTAAATATGTATAAGCTTGTAATCTAATAAAAATTTTCAATTAAAACATGCCAACATCAGAGTAGTTGCCGCCTTAATATAATTCAAAGTAGTTTATCAATTACTGGTTTTTAAGTAGTATTTCAATTACTTCATATATTGAAGTGGATGCCGCCTTAATATAATTCAAAGTAGTTCATATACTGGTTTATTTTAAACTAGTTTTTTAATTAGTTGTTTTTAAAAATAAGTTAGTTTGTTCCTATAGGGAGGTAACAACGTTTGGAGGTTATGGATCTTGAGTCGAGGGATCTTTGGTAGGTAGCAGGTTTGAGAAGTAGCAAAAAATGGGTGCCCATTACGTCAAAGCTGAATATTTTATGTTCTCTAACATTTATGGACAACATGTAAAACATAAAAAATCAACTGACGGATGCCTAACAGGATTGGTTCCTCTAGTCAGACAAGCTTAAAGCTTAAAGCTTAAAAAGTTAGTGATGTTTCTGGTAGCGCTACCGTTTGTCTATAGAAAATATTGTATTGATATCGTTTATGCCGTGTAACATGTTTGGTGAGCTTTTTTGTTGTTAGTGTATTACGCATAAAGTGAGAAATAAGCTTTTCTCTCGTACACGTAAAACACTAACAACAAAAAAGCTCACCAAACATGTTTGCCTAGCATAACCACGGCATTAAAGGTAAAATAATTACAGATATTAATATATGTCTGTGTATATTTTTTGTAAGCCAATTACTTTTTCAGATAGAACTATTTAATTTTAGGAATTTTTTCCAATTCAAATAAAGTTTATTTAAAAAATAGATTATTAAAATATTATTTTTAGAAAGCCTTATTGTTGTCTTTAACTCGATGGACAATATGATACACTTATTGATAGAAACAAAAGAAGTAGCTTTTATAATAGAAACTAATTATGGCTTTACATACTGTGAGCACGTGGCCACTTTTTGCACTTTTAAAAGCTGCTAAGTCCCAAAGCTTTCTGTACCCAAAACTCATAAAATCCAAACGTTGCTATCTACTGTAATAGGCACACACACTCACAAAATCTTACCTTTGATAAAATCACGTGTGGGTTTCGCTCACAAAATCTTACCTTTGATAAAATCACGTAAGTGTGGGTTTCACTGGCTCCCAGTCTATAATTACAATGCAATATAAGTAAAATGAAAAAAATGTATATCGCTTGAGTATTGGAACTATAGGAAATAGTATGTAATAGAAAGATTAAATAAAACTCAATATATTATAGCAAAAAAAAAAAAACACAACATAGCATAAACAAGTTTATGACAAATAATCATAAAAACAAACAATAATGATTGTAAAAAATGTGTGTATATTGATCCAAGCAAATAATATAAAATATTTAAAGTTTTTACTTAATAAAATCAATAATTGAAAAATGTTGCATTTGCTAAACATACTTAAAATGATTTTGGTATTAGTTTAATTTTTTTTATTCTACAGATTATTTCTTTTAGCTCTAAAATAATCAATATTGAAATTCAATTATTGTTAAAATATATATTAATGTATAATATATATATACACAATACGTATAATAATATACATGCATAATAAATTTAAAATTAAAAGAGTTGAAAATAAAATTCTACAAAATCATAACAGTTGATATTTATTTGGACATTGATTGGCAGATTCAAAATTTTCAGTACACACCTTCAATTCAGGATACGGAAACTTATTTGTGTACACGCACGTGTACCTTTTATAATGTCTCACTTCCGCGTACGTGAGCCAACTGATTGATGCTCATGAGACCATTCATCGCAATGAATGAAATTGAAGCTCAGAGTAGAGCTCAAAGGTGGATCACAGGAATTTTTATTATCGTAATCTCTCAGAGGATTTCTTGATAATTTCTCAAGAATCTCTCGATAATTTCCCCATAATGAAAATCATTCATTGCCGCGAACGTAAGCTGTCTAATGAGCTTTTCGTGTTCTCGTCCAGAATGAATCTCAGTTTTAAGTCTCATAAAAACGTACGCGTTCGTGGGCGAGAACTATTAAATATTTTCTAGGACACGCATTCGCGAGCGCGTACGATATCTTGTGTACCTTTTTAAATGCTGCCGAGTTTTTTATTACTTGTTCACCTTAAGACTAGCATTTTTTTTCACATAGCTTAAGATTCGGTGCCGTCGAAAAGTTAACTTCTTGCTTATTACCAGCTGGATTCGAGGTACGTACTTGCTTTTTTTCAATGAATGTACGAAAAGATAACACCTTCGCCTCAATTTTATAATAAAACACTTTATTAAGTAAGACAAAATTGCTTTTATCGTTTTTGTCCGTTAACAAGCTCTTCATTAAAGTATCTATGTGATGAGTTCGTTTGAAAATACTCATTACAAAAATCTTTTGTTTTAACAATATCGTATTTATAAAAACAAATTAAAAATCATCTTATTGCTTAATGTTATTTACAGTTTATAGCCATTAATTTAAAAAACATAATATTCGGTTTCTTTTAAAAACTTTCGGTTATAACAAATATACGAAATTTCTTATTTTTTTTTTTAATATACGAAGCATTAAATAAATTAAAAAAAAAAAAACTGTAATACTTTTCTTAACTTCTTTTATAATTATATCGATGGAAATTGGAGGGGAAAAACTATAATTTAATGCTCAACAGCAAGATCTTTAGTATCTTCCAATAAGCTGTTTGCTATCGCAACATCTTTTTCTTTGTTGACGGCATTGTTATTATTTGCCGCAAGTTCAAGAGATTTACTTGGTGAACTTGTTTTTGTCTCAATGTGTTCCAGTACTTCTTGAACACCTGAAACAGCAGGTGTTGACGCACTATTGCCATTTGTAACTAATATATTTGGTGTTTTTATGGCATTAAGTAGTAGTTTTAGGTTTTCACCCGATATGCGATCCTCGTCAATAGCATTTGATGCATTACGTGGCAGTTGTTGCTGCTGTGCATGTGGATGTTGTTGTTGGTTGAGATGCAGTAAGGAGACCCAGGCTCGCGGACTGAGTATGTATTTGTAAGTTAATTTAAGCACATATCCGATCAAGCAGAATAGCAAAACTGGTGCCATCAAGTTGTAGGGAAAGGAGAGATTGCCTGTTTAATAAAATGTGTTGGTATATTAAAACTGATATAAAAATACTTTCATATTAATTAAAATTAACTTGAAAATGAGGACGTTGTAGCTGTAAACTTTTCAATAAGAAATTCGAATTGCTTCATAAACAAGTCATTAATGTACATTATTAGCACAACATCTGGTCGACAAAAACGCATTTTTAAATTTCTAGATTTTCTACAAAGAAATTTGAGATTTTAATTACATTTCAAAAATAGAAAGCTTGATACCCACTTCAACTGCTTGACTTGCACATTTTCATTGCTTTTCCAAAAGAATAATTGCGAATACCAGCGTGGCTCACTTGACGGTTGAGCATCTTCGGTTATGTATTCAATGATTTCATCGATTTCTAGTTTCTAAAATAAAAATCAAGGAATTAATATTAAAGCTATATATATCATCTTAAGTAAGCCAAACCCGATTACATTCCAAGTAAGTGTAAAAAAAGCCAAACAAAAAGAAGCTTATAAAGCCCATGCGAATGTAGCCAATGTTATAACGATTGTGCAAGAACCAGCAAAGTAGAATTGCTGCAGCCACGATCAAAGTAAATTGAATCTGCAAAATAGGTTTTTTTTTAAATTTAAATGTTTTTGAGATTAATGTTAATAAAATAAACTTATAGTTTATATTACAGCTACATTAAGCAATTGTGGATACAATCATATAAGGAACATGCTTACCTCGGATATTTTCAACAGCTCAAAACTATCCTTGGCTATATCCAAAACGATAGCAGTTATTCCCATGCTGCTGTCAACATTGCTTTCGAACATATCTATCGTGCGTGCCGTGGCAATTATTTCCGTTAGCACGCTGTCCAGATCACGTGGATCACTTAGCTGCTCTAGCTTTTCCAACTGAGCAGGTAGCAGTGTAAAGCGTAATGAACGCTGGTACAGCGAATCATCCTCATTAAACTAAACAATTTTTATAAAATAAAGTTGTTTTAATTAGGAAGCAAACATAAACAAAAAAAATGTTTTCATGCGTAGCAAATTCATGCTATGATGTCATCACGACCTACGCGGGCGGCTACATACATTATTTAACTTGCTGTATCATTAAATGGTTCTTACCTGCAACTTTTGGCGTTGGAATAAGTTCGCAATAAACTTTTTGTAATACATCAGTGCAACGCCATCCTCCAATATTGCTCTGTCTGACTCACAGACAGGACAGCTATCTAGCAGGTTGTTTTCTTTCAATACACCTGGAGCTTCTCTGCCCCATGCATTTGGTTCTATCCATGTGTCCTCATCATGTCCACCAACAGTTTTTTTTAAGTTGAATATGGTCAACACCAAAACCAAAAGCAAAACTGTGTAGAATATCCTGTGAAACATTTTATGCCACCAACGACTAATCCGCGCTCAAAATTCGCAACCGGGAAAAAATTCACAACATAAACTGGCAAAATGTTGGAAACGTAAAACGAAATAGACTTGCGAAATAAAAACAAAAAAGAACCGTGCAGAAAGTAAAATCATGATAACTGTCAATTCACAACAAAAAATAAGCTACGTTCAGTATTGGGTGATTGAAGTTTTCCATTCACAATGGTAGCATTCTATCCAAAAGAGCGCTCAGTTGCGGTACTCCCAAACGCCTTAACGACGATTGTCGCTGTCGTTAACTTGCGAAAACTGTAATTTTCTATGAAAGCGGCATGCAAAAGTACCGATAACGAAAACTGTTATTAACATTAACGTATTCACTTCAACGCTGAAGTTTCAGAAATGCTGAAATTTACGAAAACTTCAGTGCAATTGTTGTTGTTTTGGTTTTCCGAAGTTTGCTTAAATTTAATCATTTATTGAGTTGATGAAAAATAATCGTCGGAAATTTGCGAAAAAAGATGTGTTCTGTAATCATAAGCGAATCTGTTTAATGAGTGTGAGTCATTGTGAATATGATAATTTCTATAAGAAGAAGAGCATTTTATCTAATCTCGCCTACATGTTAATGAAATGTCTGCAATTTAGAACGAAATTGCAATTCAATTAGTTTCTTTTAATTTATAAAAATTATAAAAATTATAAAATTTTGATAATTATTATAAAAATTTAAAGTAAATTAAGCTTATAAAAATTATTAAAGTATAAAGTACGTATATTGTATATGTTCATGCGACAAGCAGACTCTTTGTCTGCTGAGATGTATCGCATGACTAACGAAATGAAGCGAAGGCGATTTTAAGGTTGACAGATGCATGTGAATAAAACGAAACATTAAAAACGGTCGCTCACTTCAACTCGTCGGAAATTTCCGAGTTCTGAAATTTCAGCAGTGAAGTGAATACCCTTATTATCTTTTTGGGAATCCAGCTATAGGAAGCGAAATAGCATAAAGTGATTCTTTCTGCTGAATAGGTTTTATGTGCAAAAGTCAAACGGCAGCTGTTCGTCAATTGATGTTTTTTGTCTTAAATTTATTTTTGTTATATTGTGTGTGCATTCGCTTCAAACAGTTTTAATTAAATGCAATATTATAAAATTTAATTAATAAATTAATGGAAAAAATATTTAATAATTGATAAATATAATATTTTAATTGTTATCTGTCAAAATAAAGTGAGCGTAAGCCGCTTAACTGAAGTGGCATAAAATATTGTAGCTCCCTAAGATGGCGACCACTTAGGGAACATGAGCGCTTTATGCTATATACCATTCAGCCCGAAAGTTGTGCAACAGCTACGTAGCATATTTTGTGATGAATGTAACCAATACCTGTAATATTTTACATAACGTTAATAATAAATGTGTACTAATAGTTTCATACTACATTCACATTAAGAGCAAAATGTGCATTTAAAGCATTTACATTAGTCAAAAACATAATATAAAAAGGGCACTATAAAAGTAAGAAACGAAAGATAAAACATTTTTGTCGAAACAAAAAAAAAAACAATATCTCTATTACTAATCGAGTTAATCACGGCTTACACACGTCAGCAGATGACGGTCAACTCTTAAATTCCTGGGTGAACAACTTACGAGCTTTGTTCTTTCGTTGTCCTAACCTTTTGCTTGCAAAGCATGGCAAGAATTGATCGTCAACTCTTGATGTTTGTAAACTGCAGCGACAACTTTAAAAGGGAATGCCAAAAAATTGACCGTCAACTCTTGACCATGGTAGAATTATAAGGTAAGGCCGACTCGGAGAGGAATGGAGTAGAAAGCAGAATAAAGGGAGATAGGTGTCAAAATCAGCTGTTCATCGCGAATTTTCTTATGCTCACGTTTCGCAATTGTTTTTAGGTTAAAATTGTTACAGAATTTTTTGCAATTTTAAGACTTCTTTCACATTTTATAGTTTTTATTACACTTTTTTTATAATATTTTCACTCAAATTATCACAAATTTAACACCCGCATCCGAACTGTTTGCCAGACATAAAATATTGTCTTCATTTGCGAAATCATCTACGAAATTCGTCGTTTTGACATGTAACTACCTTTTCATTATCCCCTCTTCGTTGGCGCGTGAGGGTACTCAACGGCGGCCCTACCTTATTATTGTATCATGCATCTTGACGAGTGTAAGCCGGGACTTATCGATTTTTAAAAGTGATGCTCTTACTGCAATATCAGTTTCAAAAAGTTTCTCAATCTTTGGCATTATACAACCGATCAGAGCAACTAAAGTGTTATATGAAAGTTTTATTTAGTTGTCTTCCATATGAAATGAAATAAAATAGTCACTCTGATTGTAGAAAATGGCAAATAGAAATAGATTATATATACTTAAAAATAAATATTTCATAAAAGGGAATTTATTAATTTTATTGCCTTTTTATACTTTTTAAAATTTTTTTAAGTAACTCATCGTTAGTACCTTAAGCTATCGATAAATCTGTGTTTTCATTAAACACAGCCAATATTAATCACCGCTTGACAAAAATAACTATTGTGAATTAGCAGAGCAAAAATGAAATTATTAAATTGTAAATAAATATCTAATACAAATGGACCAGAACGATAATAAACTTGGAAAACTAACAGAGGAATCGCTCAAACGCAGAGAGCGACTTAAACGCTTACGAGAACAAGCTGAAAAATCGGATAAAACTAATGCCAACCAAGAATTGCTGCCAAAGTCTCGAACATTTACAAAAATGTAAACTAGCACCCATTAAACTTTTTTATCAATTTCAGACCAGTTTTCCGCAGCTATAAGCCACAGGACGAAAACACTTTAGGTGAAGTATTGAGCCAAGAGCCAACGGGCGATATAGAAACCGAGGTATCGGCCCAACTGGAACTACTCAAAACACCCATTGTTATAGATGAAATCGATATTGCAAACTTGGCGCCACGTAAAGCCGACTGGGATCTAAAGCGAGACGTTGCCAAGAAATTGGAAAAACTTGAGCGAAGAACACAGAAAGCAATTGCGGAGCTAATACGCGAAAGGCTCAGAAAGAATCAGGATGACATTTTCCAAGTGGTAAATGTGGGCACAGCGCAGGGAATGACAGGGAGTGCACTAGACGATGAGTAGTTAAAAGAATTTGAGTAGTTTTCTTTGTTAAATTGTTTTTTAAAAATATACTAAGAAAATTTTAATAAGTTAAAAATAACATAAATATACAAAAACATTGCATTGGGGGTGCTAGATTAAAGTTAAATTATAGAGGCTGAAGCTGATCACTTTCGTAGTCGGTTAGAATTAGTGGTACTACGCGCTGGATAATTCTCTTTGCCATTTGCCGCTATTCGGTTTTTTAAAGCTTTAATTTCTAAAATAGTTTAAAGTCCAATAATTACTATTTGGTTTAAATTTTAGTTCAACACTTACGTTCGGTATATTTTAACTCGATTGAGGTGGCAAACTGACGCATCGACTCCAACTGCTGCGGCATTTGCAGACGTAGACTCTCAATAGTCTCCTGCATGCTGCTTATCTGTTTCTCTTGCAGTTGTAGCTGCCGCTCCTTCTCATTGACAGCTTTTTCCTGCTGCAACGCAACTTCCGTGCGCCAACCTAAAGTCTTCTTTAATTTTATCAGTTCATGTGACTGTTTCATTATTATTTCGTTAGCCTTAGAAATCTCTTCAGTCGTCATTTCGAGAGCTTGGCGCTTAGTTTGAGAGATTTTCTTTTCCGCCTCCAGTTCAGCAAAAATGTCTGCCTAAATAGATGCATAAAATGATGGAATGTTAAGCTAGAGAGATGTTTATATAAACAACTCTAGTAAAATACCTTCACTTTGTCGTATTTTTTCAACTTGTCCTGAAGTTCCGTTATATGCTTTCTCATATCACTTAAATGCATATCGTTTTTACGCTCTAGATTTTGTAGCGAAGATATTTCTGCGTGCAGCTTCTCCTTTTGTTCCTTTAAAGCAGCTCTTTCCGTTTTTAACCTTACGATTTCTTCGCTTAGATGTTCGTTGCGTTTCTGTTCTTGGCTGCAAAATGGCAATTGCAATTTTTTTTTAAGGGTAAAAAGTTTCATACAAATCATAAAATTACCACTTTTCTGCCAATGCATTCGACTTTTCCGATATGCTCAACTCTAATTGCAGTTGCAGTCCGTTGATTGTGTTACGATTACGTTCGTTTTCATTATGTCGCTGTTCCGATGCTTTTCTCAGACTCTCTTGCAGCTGATGCATTTCTTCGTTGTGCCGCTGAGTCAAAGCCTTCGAATTGTCAATTAAGTTGTCGCGTAATTTAGAGTTTTCCAACTCGCATCGTTCAATACGTTGCATTAGTGCGTGCAATTCGTTTTGCATGGATTGCATGGTGTGCTCCTGCGCTGCATTTTTTTTCTGCCAGTGCCAAAGGATCGATTAATAAATGATACCAACAAATATCTTTTGAAATACTTACTTGTAATGATTCCATTATGTTGTTCATGTAGAATATCACGACATTGAGAGGAGCCAACCTCATCGGCAGACACAAATGTATAAGATTCTTAAAGGACCGCATTTCATAGAACTGCAATTGGAAATCACTGCCGCCATTTGCACTGGATGCACTGCCATCAAGTGTGTCAAGTGGCTGCAGTTGCACTAAGCTTATTTCCAGCTTCCCTGTCTGACAGTCTTGTAGAATTTTAATGAGATTTTCAATGAAGCCACCAAAAGTTACGTGCAGCGATTGATCCTGTTTGAGTGCATGAAATGAGTTTGTGTCCACCGTTGTGATATACATTCGACGATGGTCGCTCTTTTCTGCAATACGAAGTTGCTGAAAGAATTTAATCATTTCTCACAATTGTTGCACTTTACACTCTTTATTCTGCCAACTTACAATTAATCCTTTGAAATCCATTTTCTCCGCATAAACGTAGCAGGATTTTTTTGCTAGAACGCCATTCAGCCTGAAGTTGATTAATAGCTCACAAGTTGTCAGAATGCATTCAATGTTTTTGTTGTAGTTGATATTGGCGAAATAGTCCTCTTCGCTTTGTGCTGCGAATGGTGAAAACATAATCAAGTTAAAATCAATTTTACAATTGGAATTCAAAAAATTAGAATTCAAAATAAGTTCAAAATGTCAACAAAAATTTAATAGAAAAAAATTGTTATTGAAATAACCAGTACTGCCAAGCTGTCTAATTATTGCACGCTATTGTTGCGATCACACGAGCATTTATTTTTGATAAGCAATCAATAAAACTTTTAATACAAAAATTTTAAATAGCTGGTAAATATACCTGCAAAACTTACAAATAATTGTACTTTTTGTGCTTTGACACTAAAATTTCTGAAGCTTCATATGGCTTAAAAAATTTTTAAGTTTTATTTTTAATAGTTACAATTAACTTTACAGGGTTTTGAACTGTTTCGAACGTTATAAACACAAAAACTCATTACACGAGGGCATTTTGACTTCCCTCTACGTGCTTTGTCACAATCAGCAAAGTACGACTGGGGAATTTTGTATGTTTCTATGACATCATTGAAAAAATAAACGAAAAAAAACTTTTCATAAGTTGGTTTGGTGCGATTTATTTTTATTAGAAAAACAATTTTATTTTATGAATAAAACTAACTCATTTAAAAATGTTCACGCTTATTGAATCTCATATTGTTTGACGGTTGTTTTTGTTTTATCATAAATTGTTTACTTAAATTTTCCTGTGCCGAAAATTTGTTTTTGACATTTTGCTTTGAAGGGTATGGTGACCAATCAGTTTAATTTTCTCAGGGCTAAGTTTAATATTAAATACGGTAAATTTATTTCATTTGCTACTCATTTCGGTGAAATAAGTTGGAAATTTAAATTAGAATTTGTATGGGAAATGAGCAAATTACGCATCTTGTGATTTTTGACCGAAACGAGCAAATTAGCTTTGGCGCAAACGTACTATTAGCCATGCATTGGTGCCAATAATTGGAAGTTGGCAGTTCCTTTAAAAATCAGAGAAGAAAGTTGGAATCAGCCAATTGCATCAAAAACACAACTAGGGTGGGCCCTACAAGGCTGCGACAACAATCACGTTCGCAAATTTCGACTAAACATACACACCTGCAATTGCCAAGAGCAGTAAGACGAGCTACACGAAATGGTGAAGGGATTTTTCAGCATGGAAGCGCCTAAATCTACGCGACTACTATCCGCAGACGATAACCGAGCATTACAAATTTTGGATAGAGCAAGCAGAAAGTCAATGGACGTTATGAAGACGAGCTGATGTGGCGCGATGACAATGTGGTGCTAACAGAAAGCTCATCAAAAGATCAATGTGCCTACACCGAAAAATCGAAACGGTACGCTGAAAAACTTCCCGTTTGGGAATCAACGATGCCAATAAATAACATTTGGTATATACTAATTTTTATAGTCAAGAACCTTAACAAGCCCGGCAAAGTCCAATTAGTTTGGGACACCGCTGCTATATCAAATGGAGCATCCCTTAATGATTTTCTCTTAACCGGCCCGGATCTTCTTAATCCATTAATGGAAGTCTTGCTGGCATTTAGAGTTGGGAGGGTGGCTATATGCAGCGATATTGAAGAGATGTTCCACCGAATTAATGTGAGAGAAAGTGATACGCACGTTCAACGTTTTCTTTGGTGGGACGCAAATGACGATTTGCATCATCAAAGCATCTACGTGATGCGTGCATTGACATTTGGTGTAAGCTGTGCCCCAAGTATTGTACACTTTATTCGTAACAGAAATGCTTAACAAAAGAGCTGGCAAAATGCGTCAAGCAAATCCATGCCGCAGCCGGGTTCGAAATACGTAACTGTTAAATTTTACTAATCTATTACGACAACTCGAAGAAGATCCATCAAAGGTGCAAAATTATAAGGAATGGGGCTCCGCTACAAAGGTCTTAGGTATGTTTTGGGACCCCACTAATGACATGTTTAGGTGGGCGAAATTATCGAGGCTTCAAATGTAACCTAATGGAGATGGGTGCCCTCCAAGATAAATACCGCTGATGCAACGAAAATATCTACGCGAACAAATTCTGAAATTTGGTTTTCAGGACCTGCATTTTTATTATCGGACGCTAGCAGTAGGCCTAAATGCGACACGCTTGAGTCCGACGATGCTGGCGACGCCGAGCTTAAACACCACGTAATAGTCATTAGGAGAGTTGATGCGCTTCTGAAGCCGAACGTAGAATACTTCTCCAATTGGATACGCTTATACCGAGGCGTTGCCACATTCATCATGTACATTGAGAGACTCAAAGAAACTACTACTTCATTCATTAATTTGGGCTATTCACAGTTTAAACGTAAATTAACAAAGCATAACACATTTGTTATTTTTGCAACTTTGAGCACCTCAGTACTTGTTTGCCGTATTCAATGATTATGCAACCCTGTTATATATGCTGTAGATAAAGCATAAAAATACGAGACACAAGAAACACGTCCAAGGGCTACTTTTATTTACTTTTTAGGCTACTGTGAATAGCCTAATTATATCATTTTAAGAGCATTCATGTACATGAGCACAGCATATTGTTTTTTATTGTAGAATATCATCTTTTAAAGAAACAAAAAATATCCTGAGGGCCGGAGGAAGGTGACTGCGGAATATAATTAGCTTCCCTGTCAATCACTTCTTTTATTAGAAGATTTTTAATTGCCCAGTTAACCACATTTTTTTGAGTCGCGATAGTTAAAAGTTCCTCAAATGGCAAGCTGTGTGTCTGACATTTTAAGCGGAACGAAGTGGGTTGCAAAGACACCAGCTATATTGCGGTTTTGATTAAATTCCTAGTTCCATGAACGAATATACTTCATGGTTTCTTGATGATTGTGAGGTTTTTCTTTCAAAGCTTTTGAAAAGTACATATATATCTTATTTGTTACGCAATGTGACAAAATCTTCAACTTTTATAGCAAGTATGCCACATATTCATCTCTCTTATTATAGCAAAATTTTATGTTATGGTAAATTAGAAAATCGTTTATCACAAGGAAAATCAACATAATTGCGAACGTAGTTCACAATAGTTTTCCGAACGTGTGTCAGAACTTTTGACTTCATTGTGTTGGCTGCACTGCCCGAATGTGGATGCCAAGCAGAGCGAAATTAATCGCCATTTTTAATTCTGTGGTAGCGGCAAACATTTTACACTAGCATTGAACTAATTCGCGTTGTAGTGAAAAAATTAAAATTCTATATAATATATAAAATTTATATAGTGTTATATAGACAAAAACTTCACGTGCAAATTAAAGTTTCCAAAAACAAAAAAAATGGTAAGAAAACTATATTCGGTGAATTCGTAAAACGTAACTTAGGAAACCGGTCACGTAATTTTATCACGTTTCTGTATCTAGAATTTATTACACATATACTATAATTTATCAGAAGCGCCTTTATTAAAATGTGCTAATTTTTTTTAGACTACGAAAATTTTTATTGGAAGTTTACCGCCTGGATCAAAACCTGAAGAGCTGCGCCGCCTTTTTGAGAGTTATGGCGTAGTTACAGAATGTGACATAATGAACCGATGCGGCTTTGTGCACATGGAGACTGCGGAAATGGCGGACAATGCTATCAAAGCGTTACACGACACAGAGTTCAATGGCCAAAACATCGTTGTTGAACCAGGACGTCCAAAGGATAAAAAGAAAAGTGGTGGTCCAGGTGGTCCACCTGGTGGTGGCAGAGGTGGTGGTGGTGGCCGTGGCATGGGTGGACCTCGTGGTGGACGTGGAGGTGGGCCAATGGGTGGGCGTGGTGGTCGTGGCGGTGTTTTAGGTAAGTTTAGAATAATAGCGAGTTACAAAGCGTTGTAGGCAAAGTCCTGTCCGTACTTTGAAGGCTTCAGCTAGACTTGCTCGAAATTTTACTTAAGGGGAGATACATTTTTTGTTAATAAAAACTATTAAAATCTCAGAACTGAGCCTACCAGAAAGTTGAGCTTCTTAATATGGAACACTTAAATTAATAGAAAAAAAAAATGCTAATAGTGCCAGTTTATTTCAATTCTTAATTTGGGTCACCTTCACCCATTTTCTCCTCACATTTTCAAGTTGGCTTTTCTGGTAGAATGTCTGATAATTTGAAACAGGCCGCTACAATGGAATTGGCCGGTGCCATTATGCAGATGCTTAAAACAAATTCTACTTCATCAGGTGGCGGCGGAGGCGGTGGCGGGTACCAAGGTGGACCACCACAAAATCGTGGCAACAGCTTTGGCGGTGGTCGCGGTGGTGGTGGAAACTTTGAGCGTAACAATGGCGTTGGACCCATGCGTAACGATAACTTCAGAGGCCAACAGAGAAGTGCGCCGTATTCTAGGGGTGGCGGAGGAGGTCAAGGAGGAGGAGGAGGAGGAGGAGGAAAATTTGGGGGAGGTGGTGATAAATTCGGCGGAGGTGGTGGTTTCGGTGGCGGCGGTGGAGGTGGCAAATTTGGTGGCTCAGGCGGCGGTTTCAACAATGGTGGATTTGCTGGTAGTCCACCACATGATAATTGGCAAAATAATGGGCCCGGTAACCGTAACTTTAACGATAACAGAGGCTTCAACAAAGGTGGAAACAGTGGTGGTGGCTTCGGTGGCGGTAATCAAGCAAATAGCGGCATGGGCAATCAAGATAGAAGAGGCTTCGCTCTACCCGGCGGTGGTCAGCACTTTGGTGGAGAACCAGATGATGCGGGAGAGTCTCCAATGTTCTCGAGAAGAAACAATCCGTCGAACATGTAAGTACAGGGGCCCTACTCTCTATTGGGATGCGACAGAAAAAATTCGCAAAATTGATTTGATTGCACGGATTTGCGAACGCATCGTATTTCATTTTCGCATCGCATTGATTGGCGCATCGCAATACAGAGTAGGGTCCCAGCTGTGTATTTTGTGTAATTTTTACTTTAATTCAACTCTTTCATATGTGCAGGGGTGGTGGTGCAGGTGGTGGTGGTGGCGGAAACTTCGGCAATACGCCACGAGGTGGTGGTAGAGGAGGCTTTGGAGGTGGTCGAGGGGGACCAGCAAGTGGGCGAGGAGGTGGCGGTGGTGGAGGCGGCTTTGGCGGTGGACCACGTGGTGGAGGACAAAATAATGACGGTGGTTTTAATCGCGGAGGGCCAGGAGGTGGTAATCGAGGCATGAACAGCAATGCAAACAATTTTCATGACGATTTCCCACCCTTAGGTGGTGGCGGTGGAGGTGCCGGTGGTGGATTTAACCGGTAAGTTGTGCATAAATATTGGATAACTTTAAAATTCAAACACTAAAAATAAAAAAGATTGCGTAAAACTCGATTCAAGATTCCGTTATAGTGGGAATATTTATGCCTGCGGAAATGCGTTTCCGAGTGCATCTATTTAGATTTTTCTCGGTGTACGAATACCGACACTCAATCACTCAATCGTATAGGCAGTGTTCTAAAGTTAACCACTACATTACGCTCTGCTCCTCAGAACATGCATCGTAGAATTATCACGAATTTTAAATAATTGTAAAGCGTTATTCATAATGTACCCTTGATTATAATGTACCAACATATATATTAACTCAAAATTAATGCAAATATTTTAAAAATTTATATTCTCTCACACAGCAATGCGCCACGCCAAAATATGATGTCGAATCGTCGCTACTAGACAAAAATGCGTTAATCATTCAATCAATTTTTAGCGAATTTTGATTTGAAAACAAGCGAATTGGGGCGAATGTAGCGACCACATTCACGTGAATGAATGACACCTAAGTTATTATTTTAGCTATACTTATTAAGATATTTTACCATTAACAATAAATTCTCCAAATCAACTAAACAAAACCAATGCGAGTTAAATGCGTCTAGAAGAAAGTAGAGCAACTCAATGTTTATTTCAACTAAACACAAAGATGTTATAATAATTAGCACAGTATTTACAAGAAAAGTCAAAACATGCAGACAAATGTGTATGTTCGTTTTTATTTAGTTTTGAAAAGCAATGCGTTTTAATTGTGGTTTAATTTTATACTACTCAAACACACACTGACAACTTATGGCATGTATTAGTATAATAACAACTTGATAATCCAGATTATTTATAACTAAATGGTTTTATCTATACAGAAACATCTTTTAAATAGTTGTAGCGTTATACTTTTTCTATATCAAAAAACCATAAATTAATTCAATATGAATACAATAATTGGAATAAAATGCGTTTGTTTACATCTTAACTACAACCATTCCGTGTGTGAATTTTATTTTTGCAATAAACTAAACTAAAGACACGAAATGTAAATTTTGAAAACTATCGAAGACTCTTTCTAACCTATGCTATGTAACTATAACTATGTATGAAATAAAAGATATAAACCACCTAAATATTAAAAATGCGTATAATTTAAGTGATAGTTTCGAAGGTTTTCAGAGCTGAGAACTCTTAAAAAAGGCGAGTGTAAAAATGGGTTATAATATAATTTGGTGTGTTTAATTATGTAAAACAGAACCAACTTTACATGATGTAAATGAAACATAGTAAATGGCACAGAGTGAGTTGAAACATGGTCAAAAATATTAGTGCTTCGAAATTCAACAATATTGATTGGACCATCTATACTTGTACAAATAATTTAAAAAATTTATGGATTAAATAATAATTTTGGTAACAAAGAAAAACTAATGAAAAATTGTAAAAAATTGTTTTCTTAACGAAATCGTTACGAATATTTTATAATGTAAAGAATATTGTATGAAGGGGTTGACGAGACTTCGAACGAAATGTAACGATTACGTAACGAAAATGTTACGAATATGTTACGATTTTGTTCAGACAGTTCGAAAGAAATTAAATTTTACTCTGTTCGCACTTCAATATCGTACAAACAGGCACATATCGAAATTCTATATAAATTCGTTTAAAAATTGAAACTTCCGATATCTGCTGTACCGAAATTGTAACGATTTCTTTAAGACAGCTTGAAATAGTTACGAATTAGTCGGAATTTCGACAAAGTCGTCAACTTTGGTTTGCTGGGTACTTTCGAGGAATAAAAAAAAAAGTTTCGAAAAGTAAGTGAATAGCGTGAAAGTGAAAGCGTTAAGAATGTGGTAAAAAAAAAGATAAAAAAAAAAAAAAATCAAATAAAGAACAGTAAAAAGTATGAAAAATAGTCCAAAAGAAAATTATTACTAGAGAGATGAAACATATAAAAATTGCACTTTTAAAGCTGACTCTAATAGTTATTTGATTTAAAAAGATGGGTTAAGAATTCCAAAGTCTAATGGTGCTAATGAAGTAGAATCTACTGCTGTTAAGGTAGTTGTGTCAAGGAACAATGAGGTTAGTCGACCGAACAGATTGGGAAAACTGTAAATACTCATAAAGATACACAGGGTAATGAGTGTTAATAAGGTATTCAACCAAACTACAACCGAGAATGTCCTTGCTTCTAGAAGTAATATGGTCAAAACGTTGAATTTTAAAAACATACCTAGCAGCGTTATTAAACGCCACAAGAGTTTATGTTGAGACTGAATCCAGCTTACTGTATTTGGGAGGGCCATTTTTATTTTTAAACCCAAAAATTGGAATACCTCCGAACCTCCTGGTTCACCTTGAATCCTCTTTTTATCTTCCAATCATTCTCCTTTCATATCCAAATTTTACAAAAATAGACTGAATAAATTTAACGCAACAAGCGACGAGCGCCAATTGTCACTTTTAATTAACATGTATTTCTTATGGGACGCATTTTTGGGAGTGACTACAATTCTATTCGTTCATCAAATCGCAACCGGATATGCTTCGTCGGTTCATCAAAATTGAAATATGTGGCCTGCGACGAACAAACAGTTGACGAAGATGAATTTGAGGAAATGCACTTGGTATAAGATATTAACAATATATTTCGTATTTTATTTTCTAATTAAAATTACATTTAAAAATGTTTTTCATCGTCAAAAATTGATCCTCCTTTTATCCTCCTTTTGAAATAGAAAAACCTCCTTTTTGCCAAAATTTAAAAGGAAAATCCTCTTTTTTGACAAAACTGAAATGAGATGGTTATGTTTACATCTGCAAAAGTCATGTGTGCAAGTCTTCAAAGCAATAATCACAAGATGCACGAAAGTAACGCAAGGTACCATAGATTTTACTAACAAATTGCAGTTTATCAGTTTCTATTAATAAAGGCGGAATATCAACAAAGCCAGAATCTTTCCTAACAATTGGCAGTACTTTTGATTGTAGCGGATTAATAAATAGCAAGTTGGTGGCAGCACATTTATTGAGCTTAAATCTTCTAAAAGTCCAGAAGGTCGAGAGAGATAAAGCTGAATATAGTCAGCATAAGCATGAACTGTTGCATATTAACAAACAATAAAAATGTCATGTAAAAAGACAAAAGAAGGGGACAAAATTTACCTTTGTGGAACACTAGTCGCAACTCTTTGCTGAGATGAAAAATTATTTCTAACTCTTACCCGCTGCGTTTTGCCTCCTACGTAATCAGAAAAAAAGCTTAACTGCACTGTTACTAAACTTAAACAAATGTTTGAGCTTGTCACAAAGCAGATTGTGGTTGACCGAATCAAAAGCTTTGCAGAAGTCAATGAGGCAAATAAGGGTTGTAAAAATCTTATAAAAGATATTCTAATGTCATTAATAATTTTCACTGCTGCCGTCGCACAACTATGAGCGGCTCTAAACCCGGCTCGCAAACCTATTGAAGCGGCGATAAATTGTTTACATTTAAGTATTCAGAAATTTGATTGGAGACATTAGTCGTTCAAAAACCTTACCACGTGCTGAAAGTATACCTAGAGCACTATAGGTATGAAATTTTTGGTTCCAGAAGCAGTATTTGATCTAGGAACTCGCATAACAGTGGCTGTTTTCCATAATTCAGGGAACCGAGAACTAGTTAACAAAAAAAAAACCAAATGGCCATCTCAGCCCTTGAAAGGACTTTGACCGAGCTTCTTATGATCAATTGTATTGTGTTTGTTGTGAAATTTTTGAACACAAATGAACGAGAACTGGACCTACATGTTTTACGCCGACTCCTAACGGCTTATGTTCTCAAGAAGCTTTTCATGGCAGTTTTTAATCTCTGAGGTTTGCCATTGTCTGCAGAGAGGTGACAGCCGAACAGAAAAATTAATTCAATTGAAAAAATTTTCTGTGTCAGATGGAGGATTCGAACCTGGGCTCTCTTGACGTAAGAGTCACACACTCTACCCATTACGCCACGGCCGAGAAATAGTTATATAATGATTAAAAAATATGAGTAAGGGGCGCTTATGTGAACTATATTCCCAGCGGGAAAAAGCGCACTCCGAAAGGCATTTTTGAGTGCATGCAAGTCAGCTGAAAGCACTGACACCACTTATGACACACCATTGCAGTTTTAACATTAAATATCCTAGAAAAAAGCACTTCAGTTTAGTTTACTTTGAATTGCTTCAAAAGACCTCTATTGGAAAGCTTTGGTTCAGCGGTTCTTTGCATTCTTTTTGGTTTTGACTGTCTCAAAAAGAGAGCTGCAGAGAAAGAGAAATTATTTGAATACATTAGCGAAAATCTACATTTTAGCTGAAATAATAACTATTGAAATGGTTTCCATTTTCGAAACAATTAAATTTTAATAGTTTTTTTATAAATAAGTACATAAAAAGCTTGCACAACAACAAAACTAAGTGCTGACGTTTTGCTCCTGGAGGAATCTGCTGACATGCCGGCCCGTTGGGTTACTAATTTAATAAATTTAATGGTCAATTCATCAACCCCTACTGCATTCCAACTAATTTTCATAACATATTTAGCAACAAAATTTTCACTTACAGATGAAAACTCAAACGAAGGAAAGGGAAAATAATTCGTTCGTACTGACAACTCATCATACAAATTTCAAAGACATGGTTCTTTGCTGAATACTCGCAATTTCCTTAAATTTTGCCATAATTATTTGAAGCTTTAGCCAGAATTAAGCTTAAAATTAAAAAAGCTTAAATATAATATGCTGCAGTAAAATTAAAAAGGGGAGGGTTGGGTGCTAGGAGCACGAACACTTATCACACAATTTAATCTTTTTGTACCATTTTATTAGAAATAAGTAGTGTGACTGACAATCTCGTTTCAGTTCCCAGCAAACCAAACGATATCGAGATGATATCGCAAAGGCGATAATGTTTTGCGATCATTCAATACAAATATGCAATTTCAAATTTTCCGCTGTCTAATCATAAGAATGCAAGAAAATAATCTGTAAGGGTAAAGGAAAAAAGTTAAAATTTTAGGAATTACTGGTGTAAACACATTCTAAACGACTAACGTTGTGTATCATTAAAATAGTTCCTAAAAAAACTAGTATATTCTGTGAATTTTTAAGTGCATATTGATCAGGAAATTTATTTCTATTGCTCGTTATAAATGGTAAAAGAGAATAAGTCAATTAACAATTACATAATTAAGATGATAAATAAAAGTGAAATTAGAGAAATTAATGAACAGATACGTCAACATATGACAGATTTTGACAATAATAGCGATGCTTACCTAAAAAAGCGTTTTCGTTTTGAACAACCCAATATATCATGTGAGATAAATTTTAAAATATAAATGTTCAGCTAAAGGTATTTTGTATTTGTTGCGCAAATAATAAATTAGATAACAACAAGTAATTAAAAAACTAAATTAAAAAATAGTAACTAAAAAAAAAAAAAATTCAGAAAAGAAACAATATGTAAGTAATTGTAGGATATAATCAACAATTTTGACAAGGTTAACAAGAAATTGACAAGGTCATAACTTAAAGATAATTGGGCCTTAATTGCGACTTCGAAAAAACTTAAAAGAGAGAAGAGAGATAGATAAAAGTTAAAAAAGTAGCTTAAAATCAAATACTTGAAGGCTCTATAGTTGGAAACAACCTTAATGTGATTAGGCAAAGAATTCCACAATCTCATTGCAAATAGTCTGCTGGAGTTTATGTAAAAGAAGGTTGGGATCAAGAGATTCAGACTTCTGCTAGACCTACAGAACTTATGTTTTGTATGATATTATTTTAACAAACTTAATGGATATTCCATCATTACCGGAATCATTCGACCTAACTTTAGCCATACAACGTGAGACATCCAATAAACAAACAGCGTTAAAATTAAACTCAGTGGAAAAATTAGGGACAGATATATTGAAATAATCGATTCTGAATATTCAGCAGAATTCGAGCTCGAAATGAAGTAATCGTTGAGTACATTTGGATCAATTTGAATTATTTTAAAATATTCCATAGCTGTTTTAATGATAAAGATGGACTTAACATAGACAAATAGAATCCTTTTTTGGACCATCTAACGACTGAGATAGCTTCATTCCTAGTAAGTTGTTTGAGTGCTTCCCAGTTCAGTATACTTGGATTGCGCTTCCACCTGCTGTAAGTTTTGCTTCTCTTTTTCAGAGCAATTTTCACAGAGTACGTTAACCAGGGGCAAGATGCGTTGACAAAGGAGAACAAAATTATCAAAAAGGTTCAGATATTTTGCTTTCAATCGAGCTAAAGAACCAACAATCCGTCCAGTTAATTAGAGACAAATCAACAGTGATTCATAATCAATAGATTTGAAGTTGCGAAAGGAAAAAGTGGTATCAGTAGCAACACAAGAGAGATATCCATGTCCAATGTACAAAAAATAAAATCATGATCTGAAACAAATGATAACACTCCGACACAAAAAACACTTGGAAAAATAACGGGATTCCACGGTATAGGTTCGATATTATGATCAAAGGTGAGCAAAATCCTATCTGGGTTTTGAAAGTTGGCCCATTTAATATTGTGGGTTTTAGTGATTTAGACAAAAAATTGTAACATCAGATTTTGTTCAACAGCTCCGTCAGAGATAGATCCAATAGAGATATCGGCTTACTGTCTTGTAGCTAACAAAGTTGTAGCTAACAGCCTAATAAATAAATACAAAAACAAAACATGCTCATAAAATCATTTCTTGCAACATATTTTTTTAATTAAAATCAAAATAAAATTTAATTTTTTTTTGCTTTTTTGAGCATAACTTGAAGGGAATCCAAATTTTTCCAGACTATCATTTCCTATACAAAATTGAAGCAAAAAAAAAACAAAATAACTTCTGTGAACATACTAATGTGATCTGAATTTGCCTACACTACTTAAAAAGCTCAAGAAGATAATTTTTTAGGTGAAAAATATCGATTTTTAGGACTCGGCGATAACTCATAAATTAAGCAAATCTTTAACCAAATATCTTCTGACAAACTGTAATGAAATAGGCAAAAGAATAATGAACAACTCTTGTCGACATATTAATATAATCTCAACAGGTCAACAGTACTTAAAAAGCTCAAAAATATCATGTTTTTTATTTAATACATACTTAAGTGATAAATGATGAAAATGTTATTTTTTGGATCAATCACCTTAACCAGCAAGATCTTGCAAATCTGCGCTGCTCGAAAAATCATCATCAGAGTCTTGCACGTCTTCAAAAAATGTGTCTTCTCCTTTTTCGCCATCTACGTACATGCGCTCAACTGCAGCATCGTGAAACAATTCTGAAATTTTTCTCAACAAGTTTTCTTTTTAAATACGGTAGTCTGTATTGCTTGTTTAAAAAAATTTTTTTTAGATACAAGGAGTTGTTATTTTTTTTTTCAAATTTATACAGCTTATTGTACATAAAAAGTACTTGATAAAAATATTTTTTTTTTTATTAAATAGTTTTCAGGCTTTTATATAGAGGGCGAGGAAAACTACATTAAAAAAAAAAAATACTTTTGTTATTCAAATAAGACCAAAATGCTTTTGGATTACACTTAATGTTCGACTCTAAAGCAAGCACATGATTTTTATACAAAAATTTTTTAAGTGACTCGAATTGTTTTCATGCTTCAATATATTTATGTTTTAAAGCTAAGTTAGTCTTACTCATTTTAAGTTTTTTATCATGATATTCTGAAGGTTTGCAAGGCGACTATTATACCACGTTGGTTTAGTAGCTTTACGAACCCTTTTTAGAGGCACTAATCTCATGAAAGTTTCATTAATAATGTTAATTAAACAATGATGGTTCTGTAATAGATTATCGCCAAAGATTGTGCACCAGTCCACATTATTAAAAGCAAATCCATGTATGTCTTCTCCCAAAAAGGGTATTCTGTAAGGCAACAATATCATAAGTAACTAAAAGAACTTTATGGTGTAAACTATTGTCGGACAATGTGAATTCTGCTTCACTACATACCGTATTGAACTCGTAAGTCAGTGAAAACTTAGTCTAGCAATTTATTTAACTCATTTCTTACAGAATTGATTTGGTAAATTCCAAGGGAGAGAATTGAGTCTAAAAACTCTGCATCGCTTCCAGCACCCAAGTTACTCGGTGTTAATGCAGGCCAAATATCAGATGCAGCTCAGTTCACATTATTTAAATAGAAATCTCCTACAACTAAAGGATATTCATTATCTTTAAGCTTTTCAACTATCTTAAGAATATTAAAAAAATGTAATGAATAAGTTTCAGAAGTTGAGCCTGGTGGAATGTACGAAACAAAAATATAAATACTTATTCGCCTTGAGTTAATAAAAATTCACCAGAAGAAACAGAAATATCTATCTTTACACAGATCTGCTCTAATATTCCAGTTACTTGCATTAGGTTAATCTCTTGACAAGAATAGACAGAACGAACAGCAACCAAAACCCCTGCGCCACGTGTTGAACCTGTGGCTGTTGGACGGCGTTCTCGATGAAAAACTATCTAAAATATCTTTTTGTAGTCAGGGGCCCTACTCTGTATTGCGATGCGCCAATCAATGCGATGCGAAAATGAAATTCGATGCATACGCAAATCCGCACAATCAAATCAATTTTGGGAATTTTTTTGTCGCATCGCAATAGAGAGTAGAGCCCCAGGTCTCCGTCAAGGCAACAACATCATAGCAGCAATCGGATAAAGCAACAGAAAATTTAGATGATTTAGTGTGTAAACCACCAACATTTTGATAATATACAGCTAATTTATTACTTATGACACTATAAGATAAACGAGCATCTAGCTCGCCTGCTGTTGTTATAGCATTCATGTCGGAATCGGAGCATAAGGTTCCGTCTGGTTTTTTAAGTCTTTCTGGAATGGCCTTACCCGTACGCCCAGTGGCCAGAAATTAGAGTTGTAAACCGTTCTTACCAACTGCGGAGAAACCGCTATTTTGATATTTGCAGTGTACGCTGTCATTATTTTTAGCTAATTTAAAAGCAAGCAATTTGTGATGCATCCACATTGGCTTTATTGGCTACATCATTTTTTATTGCTTGTGTATGTTGTAGATGACTTGAAGCTAGAGACTTGAAACCATTTACGATGTATTAACACACCGAGATCATCTGTTTCATTGTTTGCAATACCAGTTATATATCGCATTTTTCTATTTTGTTTTGGAAAAATATGTACAGCATTTTGGGCACTCTGATCTCGACTCCGAATATTAACCTTTTCAGAATTATTTATATTATAAATATTTCTGAGGTTACCACAGCTAATTCAATGTTCTCATTAATTACATCAAGAGAATGGTAAGAAACAACTCGAGCAGCACTTTCAGCAAAGAAAGACACCAGTGGAAACAGCAGCAGCAGCGACAGAAGCATAAGAAGAACGTTGAGCCTCACTCTCTGTGTTAAAGTGAACAGCAACAGTATCTGGAATAGCATTATTAATAGTTTCATAGCTTAGTGAAGAAGATTCTACAGCAGCAGAAACAACAACAGCATTATTTAAAACTTCGCAGCTCACTGAAGAAGTGTTGACGGTAGTAGCTTTCTTAGATTTAGACCGGGTAAGAATAAGACTAGCAGAGTTTATGTCACTCTATTTTGTTTTATTCGATGTTTAAACAACGGGAATAACCAGTGAAGAACGAACCAGAAAGAGATTCTTTAAGTCGTCCAAGCTCTTATGAGCTACGCTTAGTTTATTTAAGAGATCATTAATAGAGCAGTTTTGGCAAGCATCACACTTAAACACTATGTTTTTGTTGTTTTTTTATCAGATTAACGCAGTCTATACCAAGATTTGTGCAAGTATAATGCAATTCGCGAGTACAAATACAATACGAAATAATATCAAGCTCAGACACTGGCAGGCTGCACGAAAAGCAAATCGTCATAGTTTTTACTATATTAAGCGCACTTACAAAACGAAGTGATCACGTTGGCAGTCAAATTAGAATTAACTTATTTAGAATAATTGATTTATTTGGGTTTTCCGTTTACTAAGAAGGAAATCATAATTTCATTATTCCATAACAACAATGATGATTACGTATCATTTATCACTTAAAATAGAAAAACTTAAAAAAAACACTTCAAAAATTATATTTTTTTGGCATTTAATTAAAAAAAAATGTTGCAAATAATAATTTTATGAGTATGTTTTGATTTTGTGTTTGTTTATCAGACTGTTAGCTACAACTTTGCCAAAGACAGTAAACCGATATCTCTATTTCTGACGGAGCTGTTGAACAAAAACCGATGGTACCATTTTTTTGTCAAAATCACTAAACCCACAATATTAGCTACCTACCTATACCGTAGAATCCCGTTATTTTTTTTACTGCTGCTCAGTGTAATTGCAATGGTCAAACAGTAATACAGATGATAAATCGGAGAAAATACATAATACTTGGACATGCATTGTTGGCAAACCGAAGTGTTGAAATTATATTAACAATATTGAGACCCACGCAAGAATTATCATTGGGAATAATATTCAGGTTAAAGGTACCACCCAAAACGTAATGCTGAAAATCTATGGCATAGTTTGAGATTTCTTTTAGTAGAGGTTCTAGGTTGCAGTTACGATTTAGATAATACATGCATGAGAGAAAAACTTGAGGCAAAAGAGAATTGTAAGACAAATATATGTAAAAACGGCGGATATATTTGTATCGAATGTCAAAACTTTGAATTTATGATAATTTTTTCTCAGTCTGAGGTAACGACGGTGTTATATAAAAATGTACATTGAAGATATGTGAATGATTTTGATGGCAAAATAATAAAGGCAGAACCAAGTTATGCATAAGCAAAAAAAAGCAAGAGAGCAAAAGTACGCACTTGTACGGCATTGTATAGAGCCGTCCAAGTTTTGCGTAAGCATTTGTTTCGTTAAGTTTCTCAATTTTCTTGAGAGTGAGAGCGCTCGACTACGTAGTTTGCTAAGCAGAATAGGGTTGCAAACTGAATTCTTACACCGAATTATAAATTTATATCATTGGATTTTTTTGAAAATTTTTTCTTAGGCAATCTTAGCAAAGTTGCGTAAATTTCGCTGTGGAATTCAGCCTTTTTAAAGCCTAATAACGTTATGTACACTCACAACATAATTTTTTAAAAAGTGTTGGCAACTCTTTTCGTTAAAAACGAAATAGTTTTTATTTGTCAATTTATTTGAATTGATTCATGTTGAAATTTTTCTTGGTGCTTACTTAGTTTTTTGTTGAATATATGACAGTATTTTTTCGAGTTTTTCTCTTCTCTCTGATACTTTTGTTTGCTTACTCATAAATTGTTTAAGCCTTAAGTTTTTAAAATTAATTTGACGAAATTAATAAATTAAAAGATCTTTTTTTTTATCATATAAAACGATTTTGCATTGAAAATTCGTTGTACTAAGAATTTTTATATTTTTAAATGTATGGCAGTGTTTTTGATTTTTAAACAATTCTAATTTTTAAAATTTTACTACCCCCTAGAAGAAAAACCAAGATATCTAAGATTCACATATCGTTGGCTTAAGCTCAGTATGCTGTAGAAACGAAAACAAAATTCCCATAAGAAGTACATTGAGTTCTTTGTACGCAGCGCTACGGAAGTACGCTGTTGAAGGAAAAAAAATTTGTTCGGTGTATCCAAGTTTGCAACCATGTGTGGAGAGTTCAAATGTCAGAATTTCGCTGGCATTTATATGCCCGTACATTTAATTGCTGCGGAAATTTGACATTCAACAATAAAAAAAGCAGTAAGTATGGGTTGGGGTTGAATTTCTTATTAAACAAATCTGTTTAGTTTATTAAGTGCTTTTTCTCCACACAAAAAATTTTTACTCTACACCAAAATTTCGCGTGTAGAATAATATGCCTAAAAATTTTCGTTCCTACAGCATACTAAGCTTTAATATAGAAAGGCCCTATCTCAATTTTTTTTGTTACTTTATGGGAGAATAAAAAACTTGATGAAATTCAAGGTTACATCAAAACCATTGTTACATAATCACACCACTTATATTTTTTAATAAAAAAAATGCGTTTACAAAAACCTTGAAACTATAGAAACTCATTTTTTATTTGATTTTTTTTCTTCTTCTATTGAGATAGGGCCTTTCTATATTAAGGCATCAATATGTTTCATAAAAAAATGCCTATTGTAGGGTATCTGTGAAAAGTAAACATGAGAGTAATTGCCTTTTTTTCTCTCATATGGTTAAGCAAATTTTTTTAGCATATTTTTATGAATTTTATATTTATATGTATTTGCATTAATTTAAGGAGAGAGTAATGGGCGTGGTCAAGAATAAACAATCTGAGCAGAATCCGTTTAGCCGCTTAGATTTGTATAAAAGTCAATTAAACAGAAAACGAGTTTTATTAATATAAATTAAAACAAGAAGATTTTCATTTAATTATGTTATTACAGTCGTAGTTTTAAAATATTGGATTGTGCAAGAAATGTTCCAAGTATCTAAGAATATCCGAGTTTGTATGGATTGAATGAAAATAATTTTAAGAGGTGATATAAGTGAATGATAATTTCTTGGTGGCATAATATAAGAGTTGTAAAGACTAAACATAAATTTATAATGAAAATTAAAAAAATGAAAAACAAGTTTCAGAAAAAAAAAAATAAAATCTAGTATAAACGCTCGATTTCATTAATAAGGTTTCAAAGGTTTTGTCCATTGCTTAAATGGAGACAACTCAATATGCGACATAAAAGTTTTTCGGCACAAAACTATTAAGAAAACTTAATGAATAAATAAATCTTCTCCTTATTACTTATGGCAAGCGTTTGGAGAAAGATTTTCGGATTTGAATGTCACACTTGGAGATTTAGCAAAATATAATACATCAGGCACAGAAGGTGGGTGCAGTTCTTTGTTCTGGCGCTTAATAATGGACTCAGGATATAAATAAATGCACGCATTCATTTAATGATAGTTGTTTCTTTTGATATGCTTTTAATGAATATTACACACATATATATATAACGTTTTGTGAAACGCTAAGATCCATCGAGTGTCTTCAAATCACTGATGCACTTTGCTTAATGCTTGCGCACGCTAGTGACCGAACGAGACACTAGAAACTTAAACCGTGGTTAAGGTTTGCGAAAGACTGCAGCGAGTTGACAGCAGCAAAGAAAACATTTGCTAACAAATTTTTCTCCTTCGGATTCTGTTGGGAAATGAATCCAATTAAATAAATCCACAATATAAAGCTCTTAAGCCACGGCCAGCAGTTTAATATATGCGTAAGTACTTGAAATATATACCTACTTATTTAGGATGCAATTGACACGAATGAAACCTATCGAAATAGTTGTATATAAGTAGATAATTACTGCAAGTATAAATAGTTAATCATAAAAGCCAATGAATGAGAGAAATATTACTCAAAGAGCATAGGCGACAACTTTTTAGATTTTCTATTCATACGAAATGAATGCTGTTTGGAATCAATGTGTTATATAATTAACGTTAAATCTATTAAGAACTTTTTTTTAACTGATAAAGCTATTTGAATTTAAAAGTTCATTGAGCGCCTACATTTTAAGACAGCCAAAAAGTTTCTTGACATAAATCCTCAATTTAGGTCCTCGAATTTTTAAGTGATATTATCAGAAGATAAGAATGCTCACCCTTAATTTATGAGAACTTTTAGTGAATGAATTTTTCTAAATATGTTAAATTTACTCAGACATTTCTTTTCCTAGACTTAAAAATACTTTTAAAGCTAGCAAGAATTTTTGTAATAAAAAACTATGTTTTTATGTATCTTAATTGAAGTTCTTTTTCGTATTTGAAACTAACTTTTAACTCTTTACATTTACAGGTCACGTTGGCAATAATAACCACAGTAATGTAGTGTCTACCACGTCAAATGCTTTACACATTCATAAAAGACTGATTTTATAAAAAAAAAATAAAACAGTAGATAGATAAGATGCATTAAGCTTTTACCAAACAATTTAGTAAATTTACATACATCTATATTTTTATTTTTACTCTTAATTTTTTTAAGTTTATTGATTTTTATCAAAAGTTGTTTAAATGACGTTTTTTTAAAAATAAAAAGGAAAAACAATTGATAGAAAATTGTCAATGTGCATTTTATTGTTCAAATATTTAAGAAAATTATGGTAAAGCCTGTATGATACTTAATTAAATTGATCATTGAAAATTATAACTAGAGCAGTTCAAATAGCACGAACGCATGGATTCAACTAGTGTGAGTGAGTACGCATATGGTACGAATTGGAGAAAAATTTGTAGGACGGACTGTATTTTTTTTTGCCGTTTCTTTCAATTCGTTCTTCGTTAAGTTTCGATCAAATATTTACTTTGCTGTTAATAATTAATTTGACTTTTTTAGAGTAAACAAAACTATTTAATATAAATGTATGCTGAATTGGAAGTGATGTGTGTAGCTAATATTAATTTATTTAATGCAGCTGCTCTTAAAAACACCAGATATAAAAAAGTAATAACTTTTATCATTTTCTTATAAAATATGTCTATCCTGCCCACGCGCCACTTGTTTTCAGATTTTAAAATTGGACAAAAAAATTAAGTATACGGGCTTAAGTGAAACGCAATTAATTAAAATAAATTTTAGACATGAAATCAGTTTAACTAAAGACGTATTAGTAAAAAATTAACATGTTCAAAACAAATTTGAATTGTTTTATTTATAAAATTTATATTGAATAAGAAATGAATGATGATGATGTGAACTCAAAATTATATTTTGTATTCATTGAATGCATTTGTGACGGTCGTGGTCGAAAGTAAGTGTGGCGTATATCAAAGAACCGTGATAGACCCGGATTCAAATCCTATCTGACAATGTTTCTTCAATTAAAATAATGATCGGTCGTCACCCCTCTGCAGACAATCGCAAACTTTAAAGAGTAATAGCTTCTTGAGAACATGAATATTAACCGTTTAGAGTTTGCATAAAACTTGTAGGTGCAGTTTTTGATCACTAGTGTAACGCAGTCGCGGCGATTATCAAGCGGCTCCTAAATTCGACGGCCTCATTTTTTTTTTATGAGTATGCGGAGATATGTGAAAACTGATGAAAAAAAATAATAGAAACGGAAAGCACTTTAACATTTCTGACAATGATTTTAAGTTTTCCAGCAAATTATATGCATTTACACCCACTGTGTTGGATAACGGTTCTCCATTTTATTTACGCTTTTGTGCTTAAATCGGCAAAAATATCAATGGCGCCCTTATATCAGTGGACCCTATAGCAGTAAACTCGATTTCGTATTGGAAAAAAAAAAATAAAAACTCATTCTACTTTTGTTAATTATATTGGATATAAAAACGTTAAATAATTTTATTCAAATACCATTTAGAAAGTGTTAAACAAGTACTAAAAAAATTAATTATTCTTGTGCTGTTCTTGTTTTCGCGCCGTTTTTTATTCAGAATGGGACGTATCCAAAAATGAAGATGAAACAATGCGTAAAACTACAGAGTCATAGAATTGTTCAAGAAAAAGTGTATTCTGCTATTAATTTCAAACCAAAGGGAAAAAACCATACAGAAAACGAGCAACCTCTGCAAAGTTTGACCTATTGTTGATTCGATAATCTAAGAAAAATCCATTTCTTTCATCAGAAGACTTAAAAAATGCAATGATAATCTAAGAAAAATCCATTTCTTTCATCGGAAGACTTCAAAAATGCACCACTTGTCGCACATTACGGGATAGATTAATAGAAAATGATTTGAAAGCATATTTCGCAAGAAAAGTAACATACCGAGCAAGTGATTTGTTCGGATCCGATGAAAAGCCTCATATATATATATACATAAGACGCCGTAAAAATACTGCATATAATCCAAAGCACACAATTAAAACCATTAAACATGGTGGTGATAGCATAATGATAGGGGGTTGTTTTTCTTCGTCGGGAGTGGGTCCAATTGTATTAACCCTCTACTGCACCCAAAGCCATATATGGCTTTCGATTTTGAAATTCAAATTTTCAACGGATATTAGCAGCTACGAACAAGAACAATTATTAAAATTCATTAGTAGACGATAATGATTGTGTAAAAATGTTTTTGTAACTTTTTTTTTACACAGCTGCAAAGAAAATCTCAGTTTAGTTTATCAGTGCGTGTTGTCACTTGGGGGCTGGAGATTTCAGAAAATAAAACATTCATTTATTTTAGTTACGTAAGTTTACTTATATATTTTTTTTTTTAAAGAATTTATAGCCTAGTGATTGTTTTTCAATTGTACATGTAAAACTCTTGAAATCACGCATTTCTTCGAACAGCCATATATGAGCTGCTCAGAGCACAAGTGGTGTAAGTCCATTTTTTAGGGAAATTGAGTTAAATACACAGAAGTGAAGAGGAGAATGTAACTTATTTATGAGTCCGGGTTAGAAACTCCTAGCTAACGTAATCTCTGAATAAAATGCAATACTTTGCTATTGTTCTGACAAATGATATACATTTTTCAAAGCACAAGTGGCGTAAGTCCATTCATTTTAAATCTCCCTTAATACTGAAGATAATCACTAAAAAACGTTTTTGACTTTTGGAACTAAGTACTATCATTCCTCATCAAAACATTTTTAAAAATATCTCACACTAGATTTCTACAGCGGAAGTGAGAAATTTCAAAAAAAGTTTAGAGGACAAGTGGAGTAAGTAAATTAATTTTCTATCTCCCTTAATAATGAGATAATCACTAGAAAAATGTTTTGTTTGACATTCTTAAAAATATCTCGCATTAGATTTCTACAGCGGAAATGAGAAATTTCAAAAAATGTTCAGAGGACAAGTGGAGTTTATATCTCCCTTAATAATGAAAATCACTAGAAAAGTTTTGCTCGACTTCTGGAACTAAATGCTATCATTTCTCATTAAAACATTCTTAAAAATATCTCACATTCGATTTCTAAAGTGGAAATAAGAAATTTTAAAAAAATGTTCAGTTTATTATGCAAGATTCTTCATTATTTTTATTATTAAGTTAATTTTTTACGCTCTTTTTATTCTCTTGATCTAGCTTATAAGCAAAACTGAGTTCTTTATACATAGAATTTCTGATAAGAATTTTTCTGAATATTGTATTTGTACAATACAATTTACGATTGTAAATATTGTAATGAAATATTCGTACAATTTTTTCATGTGCCATATTTGGTCATATTTGGAGAATACATGTTCTCAGTTGACACAAAACCCTAACCAAATAGAAGGGTCGACATGCTTCAATGCCAAATACTCCAGCAAATAGGAAAATAGGTTCAGATCTCTGTGCTTCAATTCCGACTTTAAATTATATGCAGCCAAAGAAATCTAAAAAACTATAGCTCGCCATCCAGACTTTCCACTAAATGGAGTCCGACTGGATTCTACCGATCATCTTTCAGAAAGAAATAGTGCTACGCAGCTAGGGGCTGTTTATAAATTACGTAACATATTTTTGGTCAATTTTTGACACCCCTCTTCCCGCCCCTTCTATGTCACACTTCGTCACAAATGCTTGACCTCTTCCTCTCCCCCCTAAGCGTTTCTTTCACGTTTCACTTAAGGGGTTTAATTTCGCTTTTTCTGTTTTTCATTAATAACTTCTATGTAATAAGCATTGAAGTATTTATGTACTTTTTTTTTACGTGTAAATTAATTACGACCCTCTTTCATAAGTTTTAAGTTATGTGTTTATATAACTCCAATAATTCAATTACTAAAGGTTATATTTTGTCGAGCTCAAGGTCAATGTTGCTTTCCGAAGAAAACAACTGAAGGAAAAACAAATAGCAACAACAACACCCCATATAGAGTGTCAATCACATAGCAGACTAGACAGCTGTTTCGTTGGCCGCTACACCAACTCGTCAGTAGCCTTTTTTCGGGATTTTTGCTGTGATCCACTAAGCTCTTAATTTTCTACTTGTTTCACGAATGCAATTAGTAAATTACCCTGAATTGCATGTACTTTTTTTTTTACTTTATATTATAACCTTATATTATTTTATTTACATTTTAAGTAAAATATAAACATATTAACTTAACATTATATATAAAAGGGAAATTATCTTTGCTACATAGAACGGTATATATGGCATTTCTTTTTTAGGTTGAAAAAGCTAGTAGTGAAGCTAGATAAAAATTTGGTTTGTATATCTAAATATTCCATTTGAAATAGAAATTCAACAAAAAAAAAAATTTTTTTCTAGCTGGATCATAATAGGCCGAACACAATGTGCGCGACGAGCGGCAAGCAGCATGTCTCCACTCTGTCGTTGTAGAGAAATGTTGAGCGACTTGATTATAATAAACGCGACAGCAGCAAACTCCAGCTGCTCTTCAACTATTTGTTTATCTAAGTCCATACTGCAATAGAAGAATTATACTACATATTTGCTGTGTTTTTTACCAAGCGAGTAGTCAAAAAACGACTGCTAAGTTGCTTAAGAATGTTTCTTAAAACTTGGAAGCAAGCATTGTCTGATTTGTCAAAAATGTAAACAAAAAATATAAACAAAACAAATCTGAAGTCACAGTTGCCACCCTCATAGAAAAAGTACACAATAATTGAGAAATGACTTGGAAGCACTTTTTTTCGTTTGCTCGCTAAACTTTAAGCCACTATTAGTTTCCTGTGTTATTTAAGGGAGTATTTCTATGATAAGCGGGCGTTTTTTTACAGCTCGCTTGGTAAAAAACACAGCAATTAAATGCTTTATGTTATAATTTATAAACTTACCTTCAAAACTTTAGCTCAAAAAACTTCTTTTACAAAGTAAAAAAAAAGATACGAGCACTTCAACAGCCAAACAATAGTAAACAAAAAACCATGGTTGCATTGAGCCGACTCAACAGTTGCCGTTTAGAATAACAACACTGAGCTAAAAAAGAAATACATTCCATTTCATTTTAATTTATTAAGGAGCTATTTAGTAACCAACATTTATTGTTTTTTCAAAAGAGATTTAAAAAATAAATAAATTTCACAAATTTAAATTTTTAATTTTAAAAATTTGTCGACGTTTCGCAAATTGTTTGTCTGCTTCATCAGGACGTCTTTTATAGTTTTATAGCGCCGTAATAAATTAAAATAATTAAAACGTAAACATAAAATAAAAAAACTGAAATATAATCAAAACGGAAGGCAAGCCGTGCACTATACAATTTAATTTTATTTTCAAAGAAGTGAATGACGAAATAAGAATCCATTCAATGAATGCAAAACTCATTCATAAATAAAAATGTTATTTCACATTAAGTTTTAAAAAATTCATTAATTATTCGTTTTATTTATATCAATTAATGAATAAAGAAATCAATAATGAATAAGAAATTAGTAAAGAATAATAAATTAATAATAAATAACAAACTAATAATGAATAACAAATGAATAATGAACAAAAATGAATAATATATAAAAAATTAATTATTAATATGAAATGAATAGCTAATAAAATATGAATAATGACTAAAAAATTAATAATTGAAAATTTTTAAATTCTTTGTGAAATGCATTCTTTGTGTATAGTATTAAAATGAATAAAATATTTATTCATTATTAATTTTTTATTCATTATTCACTTGTTATTTATTATTAATTTCTTAATCATTATTCATTTTTTAACATTGTCCAATTTTTATTCATTATTCACTTTTTAAAAAAATGATTAATTTTTTATTCATGGCTTCGGTGCAAATTATTAACTTTTTATTCATGGCAATGAATAATTTAATGGTTAATTAATTTTTTTATTCATGGCTTCGGTGCAAATGAATTCAAAATTAATAATGAATTACAAATGAATAGTGAATAAAAATTAATAACGAATAAAAAAGGAATAATTGAAAATTCTGAAATTATTTTGAATTGCATTCTTTGTGAATAGCATTCATATGAATAAAAAATTCATTCATTATGAATAACGAAAATGAATATTTCAAATTAATAACTAATCAATTTTTTAAAATTAAATGTGAATTAAAAATTTTATTTATAAATCAATTTTGCATTCATTATGGATTCTTATGTCGTTATTCAGTTGTACTTAAAATTCTGAAGTTCAAGCAAAACATCCCTCACTCACCATAAATTTTACAACATTACAATTTGCTAAATGCTACCAGTAATAACAAATGTAAACAATGGCAGAAACTTGCTTTTGCTGCCTGTCAAATTAAATTGAAGCTGACGGCAACGGCAGGCGGCAATGTTGCGCGACAAGTCTCCAAAATTCGTCCCATAAGAAATGCATGTAAATGAAAAGTGACAATTGGCGCTTGCCGCTCGTCGCGCGTGTTGTGTTCGGGCTATAATGCGTGCAGTAGAGGGTTAAAGGTAAAATGTGCACGACAGACTATCAGTCCAATTCTGAATGAAATCTCCCCGGGAATTGAAAATGGGAATTTTCGTATTTTTAACAATGTCACAGAATTTTTAAAAAATGTTAATGCAAATATTTGCATTCATAGACAATTTTTAAGACTACAAGAAAAAAAGTCTTTAAAAGCATTTTCCCTAGAAGAACAAGAATAAAATCGCTCTCTCGAGCTCGAAAGCTACTCGAAATGTGCTACGAGCAAAGTGCCAAAAAGCACTATAAATGGTACTTATCAAGGTTGATTTATAAGGTTGTCGCAGGGCTGATCGCACTCTCTTCGCAGTACCCATAATTGTCAAAACCAGCCAATTTTGCGAATGACTACGAAAGAAGAATGGATGATAAAAGAGAGCGCTTGCAGATTTTCTATGAGCTGTCAACTTCGATTTGACAATTATGGGTACTCGCTCTCTCCCTTGCGACAACCTTATAAATCAACCTTGGCACTTATGGTATTTTTCAACGATTGAGGGTAGTGGTAATTCCCATGGTATATTATAAAAATCTCTCGCGTGGGAAAAAAAACACCACATGTGCGATATCTTCCACGCGTGGGAAAAATACCTCAAAATACCACAAAATACCTCAAATATCTTGCCTTCCTCATTCTTCAGCTAATGTGGAATGAATTGACACTATTCTAGCGAATTGTATAAACATTAATTTAATTAAGTTCTGTACATATCAATTTTAACTAATTTATTATGTGAATTTATTTTTATTTAATTAATATTTAAGAAAACGAACTGAACTAATATCCTAATGCTTTTAATAAATAAAAAATAAATAAAGAACTGCATAATTTTTAAAATTAATATTTTTTATTGAATATGGTAAAATCTTGGTAATTATGTCAAGATACCAGAATCAAATTAGTTTTATGGTAATCACTGCATTTTAGTATATTTTGGTAGTTTGAGGTCATTTGAGGTATTTTGCGTGTGGTAATTTATGAGAAAAAGAGAATTTCGGTGGTAATTTCATCTGGCGATTCTGGCTAGAAAAAATTTGTTCCAGCTACATAAAAGGGCCGGGCACATTATCAAATTCTTCATCAAATCATTTGTCAAACAGTTTGACCACGCAAGTGTTCATATTATCAAATTTTTCGTCAAATTTCATTATTGTCTTGCACATCGAAGTGAACACATCAGCAGCCTTCCATATGCTTTATTTTTTAATAATCTTTTTTTATAAATTTCCGATTTAATCTGCCACAGTTATGGATGTAGTCTATAAATTTAAATGAAATCATTACAAAAATCTTCTTCATCGCGCATTTTGAATTGATGTGTTCACGTCGAAATCTTTTTTTAAGTGACGAAATCGCACTAGAAAATTTGACGAGTGTTCACACATCAAATTTTTCATCAAATCGTTGGTCAAACAACCGAAAAATTAAAATATTTTGATTTTCGTCAAACGACAATTTGATGAGTGTCAAATTTTTCGTCAAATTCCATATATATTTCTGTTGGTCAAATTTTTTGATGACTTGAATGAAAAATTTGATAATATGACCGGCCCTAAAAACAAGCATCAAGAAGAACAAGCAAATGCCAATTTGTTGTTTGATTATGTCGTGCGATAAAAAATAAATTTACAAATTTTTTAATATCAATAAATATAAAAACATGTAAATAAATATAAAATATGAAGTTAAAATTGGCGTCGTTTGCGTTTGTAACAAGTTAAAACTGGCGGTGCTTACTTTTGAAAGGCAATCAGCTGTTTTCGTTCTTGAAACTAGTTAGAAGTCGTTTCCGTACTTTTGACATTACTCTAAAATTTAATTTTAATCTCTCATATTGAACTTTACTCAACTTTTACTCGAAGATGTGTACGGAAACAGGCCTTATGTTTATGCATTATAAAGCATTTTACCCAAGAAGAAATTTCTTTAAAATGGAAGCTTATGCTTCCCCAACACTACTCGTAACAGACAAAAAAAATCTTTCCGGGAAAGCAGCACTAATTTTCTAGAATGGCCTTCACAGTCACCAGCCTTAATCTGATTGATCAGCTATGGTGGATCTTTTAGAAGAAAATATTTGGGCTATTCACAGTTTAAACGTTAATAAACAAAGCGTATTTATAGCATTTGTTATTTTTGCAACTGTGAGCATCTCCGTATCAAGGCTTATGCCGCGTTTCCATGTGATCTTTCAGTATTTTATCTTATCCCATATCACAAAACACATGCTATAAAGAGCGAGATGCATATATGTACTTTTTCCTATAAAAATTTGACATTTGCAAAATATGTAAACAAATCCATTTCTGCAAGTTTACTGGTTGCAAGGCGTGCTTATTGAAATAACTTCTTGTCTACGTACACTAAATTGTTTTATATAATTATTATTGTGCAGACAGCATCAGGTGTTACAGGTAATCCAATTCGTGTGCCACAACTGCCGCAGCATCAGTGAAATACACACGACAAAAAAATATAAAAATGGTGAATCTTGGTGAATTTACCAAGCACCAAATAAAAGAAAAAAATCACTGATGCTTTCCATAAATGCGCTTAGGAACTCTCTGGCCAACTCCACATTGCGATGTTTAAAAAAACCAAAAATGTTTATTTATTTTAAATCATACCCCTTGACCTGATTTGATTTTCTTTCTTTTCCAATTTGTATTTGTAATGAACGAATACCAAATCGTAGTGCAACCTTTGTGGGCGCCAATTTGTAGCCCACAGAAAAGTATTTTCTACAAGCATTACCTAACTTCTCCACGTCAATGAAAGACTACATACTTTTCATATATAATTAAATTTTACAACTTTTTAAGTTAAACAAAATGGTTCGCTTGTCTCACAGTTGTCGAATTGTGAAAAATCGTAGCGTGGCGTAGAAATCTATTTTCTACAGAGTTCTGCGCTACGTCCCTCCACGTTACGATTTCGGTAACGACTTGTATACATATATCATTAAACAGATTTCAACGTGACAGTTGGCAACGTAGCGCTACTTTACTTTACGCTTGGGTAATCAGCCCATCACAGTCCATAGGCACTGTTTACACGTCATTCAAATTGAAGGATCATTCAAAATTTGTTGTTGTTTTCCCAGCGAAAAAAAAGATGAACTCTCTGCGAGAGCGGAAATGAACTTTCAATACTTCATCGCATCAATCAAAATTTTGATGGAGCTCAAGACCTGCATCAATCAATCACAGGGTTGCATAATCAACTTTTCTGGCACTTACAACAACACTTTTAGTGGACATCGGACATTCAAAACGAGGGAACAAAAAACGCGATATTCTTCATTCAATTTGAATGACGTATAAACTCTGCCTTAGGAGTGGTGGGCACAGTAGCTGTCAAAGACATAGTAAATTTTGATTTGCAAGTTTTGTATTTGTATTGCTTTATTAGGGCACCCCAAACGATACTACATGTCCATCCGACATGTAGTTCGACAAAATAACGGCCGTTTTTTCGTTGGTCCCAAATGGTCGCACATGGCGGATGGACACATTATTTTATAGTTTTCAAAGAGTGCACATCGAGTGCATTAGATATTTTGTAGCGTTAAAATGACGAACGCATTGATTTTAACAAATATTTTTGTACTCCTTACTTATTCTCTTATTCTTTTAATTCTTTCCAAAATTCAACATTTCTTATGTTAGTCATTTTTTGCGCGAGATGTGCTGTGCTCAAAAATTTTAATCGAATGAGAAAATGCACCAAGTTGGATGGACATGCACACGAACGATACAACATGTCGGATGGACCGACAGAAAAGTCAAAAATGTTTGCCTTTCATCGGACACGTCCATCCAACTTGATTTTTTGGACACACACGATACTAACTGATACAGAAAATGCTTCAATTCAGTTTATACTGTGAGTAACCGAGATCCAATTCAATTGAAAGACTCAATCGACAATTGGATTGCATTGGGTATGGTTCGGATTATCATACCCAAAAAATAAAAATACCCAAGAAATAACAACGTACCAAAAGTAGTACAAAATACGTGCCGCTGCAACTCTGGTTTCTATGCAACTCTGACTGCGCAGAATTGGTAAATAATAAATTTTCAGCGATTAAATATCTATTTCTGTGACCAGTTTGTGTGGTGTTGGTCGCGTTATTTATTTCTGAAAAACTAAAAAAAAAAGATGAGAATAACAGCAAAATTTTAATTCAATACAGTAACCAATACAACAATTATTCGGCAATCGTTTATAAAACAGAAAATTCAAAGGCAGCAGCTGGCACAAACAACTTCAGTGCGCTTGTGAATGCTTGGCAGCAACAGCTGGTGTCTGCTTTATATGGCATTTGTTAGCCTTTGAGTAGCAGTTAAAAGTATATTTCCAAATATTATTACCAATACGTTAAAAAAGGTTTGCTTAAAAATGTTACGTTCGCCATGTGTTTTGTTTTTGTTGACGCTGCTGCTGCTGTCGTTGTGTGCACATAAATTGCAAGCAACTACTTTGCAATCGCCTGGGGACTCAATTCAAGGCAGCAGCAGCAGCAATAGTACCTTGAGTGAAGAAAACGTAGCCTCTGTTGGACTCAAAGGAAAGCTGATTTTCGCACATGTGGTAAGTGCGAGTTATAGTTCTTTTGACTCATGTCTTAACTAACTTGCTTTTCACTGCCATAGCTCTATCGTCATGGTGATCGCACACCAATTGAGCCTTATCCTACGGATCCTTGGAAGAATCTTGATGACTGGCCCACAGGCTGGGGTCAGTTGACGAATGTAAGTATGAAATGTGGATATCTTAAAACAATTAAATATATTTAACTTAGAAGAGTAAGTTTAAGTATTTAAGCAACTAAAAATGTGCACTTAAATAACGTGTTAAAAATAACTCTTCAAAGCACCGTTTTCAAAGTGACTAATATTTTAACTCAAAACCAGTTATGTTCGGTAATATTTAATGAACACTGAAACTCGAAATAATAATAGCAGCTAATTTAAATGTGATAGGTCATATGATCTTGTTTTCGGATGCGCCGGAACTGTTATTTTCCTTTCATGTTTATCTCATATTTTATCGTTTCTATTGTCTTTTTAAAGATAAAGTAAAACCTTAACACAGAGCGTGCAATATGATAAAATACGTGTTTCCGAGGCATAATTGTACTTTAGAGCCCAACCTCAAATATTTTTTTTTTTATTTTTATGAGATGTATATGGGCCTCATAAGCCTAATGGTGCAATAAAATTTGCCCGCTCTCGTATGGCTTACGAGATAAAAATCGTGAAAGTTTGAAAATTCTGTGCAATTTTTTAAGTGTGTGGCAGCTGGAAACTGAAAAACTCACAGCGAAATGGTCAAATTGTTTTTTTTTTACGATAAGATGATTAGCCCTTGTACGAAATGTTCAAAACAACATTTAACAGTGCAAACAATTTTATCACAAAAAAAAAGACTATTTTGGCCATTTCGCTCGATTTTTCTGTTTCCATCTTCCAAACACTTAAAAAATTGCTCTGAATTTTCAAACTTTCACGATTTTTATCTCGTAAACCATACAAGAGCGGGCAAATTTTATTGCAGCGTTAGGCTTAGAAGGCCCATATACATCTAATAAAAATAAAAAAAATATTTGAGCTTGGGCTCTAAAGTACAATTATTCCCAATGTCCCGTAATGGCAAGATTTTATAAAAGTTATTATTACAAAATTTATTTTATTGTTATAGATTTTTTTATTCGAGTCTGGCTAAAATAATTTCAAAACCAGTAATATTTGAAAGTTGCGTAGAAATATTTTTAATTCCAGCTTTCATGTAGTGAGTGCTCAATTGTACACTATTTGAGTGTAGTGGAGATTTAGTCACTACCACCAAATTTAGTTATAGTGTAATAAGATAACACTATCACTAAATTCTCTAAAGTGATGGTGAAGAGATGTTTCACTATCACAAAAAATATAATATAAAAAAATATAATTTCTTTCAATATATTTAGTGCAAGTGAAATGCTTAGAGCACTACCACCAACTCTGATCATCATCATCATCATCATCATCATCATCATCATCATCATCATCATCATCAATGACGTCGTGATCACGTATTGTACATTTCAAGAGTTCTAAAGCTTCTATGGGCAAACCACGTGTGTTTTTTTTTGCAGCTTTCCTTTGCCAGATATCAAATGATCAGAAGTGATCAGGTACCTGTTAAAATTGTCTTCATTGTTCATTTGGCGACTAAATTTACAAATAAAATGCTCTCTAAAGTTTTTAAAATATTTGTTGCGACATTCTTGAGCTTCTTCAGATAATTGAACTTTATATGTACTACTTGACTCCACTGACTCCTAAGAAATAAATTCTAACTACAGCACTGGCACTTTGCACTTTAAAATAAAGACGACAACAAATATATAGCAAATATTTTTGCATTTTTGCACACCTTACTTCGATAACAAACTTTTTGGAATGATTTTTTTTCCAATTACTTATCTTAATTCTTAAAACTAAATTTGTCAATTATTACTGCGACTGTGGGGCTTATTTCATTTTCCATTTGGGTGTTATTTCATTGCGTTTGGGCATTATTTCATATTGAAAATTTGGGGCTTATTTCATTTCCGTTGGTGCTTATTTCATTGGGGCTTATTTCATTGGGGGTTATTTCATTTGGGGGTTATTTCGTGGAGCCGACTCTGTGCTAAGGCATATTTTGTTTGAGTTAAAAATAAAACAAGAGGTTAGTTGTCTAAAGGAAGAGGGAGAGGGGCGGGGGTAAAGCAGCAACTAATTGTTGCTCACGTTTTGATTTGCATTCGGATCAACGTTAATATGAGACATAAACGTTTTTCTCTCGTCTATTTACAGACCAAATAAGATACGAATGTATATTATTATGATTAAATAGTGCGAAACAAATGGTTAAACTATTTAATGTACATTTGAATAACTAGACAAAAGCGAAGTGATAATTTAACTGTGTAGTCGTTATCAACATAGACAGGCACTATTATTAGTTCTCGGTGTTTATCGTAGACTTTTATTATTAGCGGCAGTTTTATAGCAAACTTAGAAGAATACGCTTATCAAACTAAGTAAACAAAACTAAGTAAACAAAAAAGCTACAACAACAAAATTTAATTGTTATTAATGAGTATTATTTATATAAATGTTTAGGTATCCACAAATATTTTCTAAAAAGCTTTCAAATGTAATGTTGAATTTAACACTTATATTTTGTAAAACATCATGTTCTTCGTAAACATTTCGGCTGGTGTGGTTATTAAAATAAAATAAACGGTCAGAAATAATTGTTCTGCAAAAGACTTTGCGGTGAACAGCTAGACCATCGGCGGATCAACTGAAATAAAAAAATGAAGATGTTTTGAGAAGCTAATAAGATTTCCGAGGTGACGCTGTCGAGTTTTTTTTTAATTTTGTTTTATATTTTTGGCAGCACTTGAAGTGCTTTTTTGACCAAAAAAACGACATATTTCTTACTGTAAAATGAAAAATAACAAAGTAAAAATAAAAGCTCGACAGCGTTACCTCATGAATTTAGTCGTGAATGATACGATCGGTTCAGCCGTTTTGGCTGGAGAGTGTTCATCGACTTTAAAAAAAAAAACACGACTTGTGGGAAACTCGCTTTAAAGTTTTGTGCACTGAAAATTCCGAGTTTTTTGTGTTTACTTACATCGAATCATCAATTCATATTTCCGTTAGTTTTACTCGGATCGGCTTAAAATTTGGACACAGTATTCTTGAGATGTTGTGCATTCATATATAAAAATAAAAAAAAATGGTAAAAAAAGTTAAAAACCTTACCCCCCCCCCCTTAATGCATACGTAAGCAATGGAAAAATACAGTCCAGCTTATTTGTGTAGATCTTTTAATAGCTAACATATGTTTCATACATAATTTTTATGTGCCTCAAATGGTTAAAATATATTGAGTGCTATATGATAAATAAACTTTCCTACAGATTGGAAAACAACAGCATCTTCAACTGGGACAATGGCTGCGTAAACGTTACGATTCACTGCTAAGTCGCACATACACAAAAGATGAAATCTACATACGTTCCACTGATGTGGATCGTACATTGATGAGCGCACTCTCCAATCTAGCCGGTCTCTATCCGCCAGAAGATAAACAAATATGGAACTCCGACATTAATTGGCAACCAATACCAGTGCATACAGTTCCAGAAGCTCAAGATAGGGTATGTTTGCTCACATTACGCCTGCATAACAACATTATCATTTTTTCAATACGCATTTTCTAGGAGCTCGCTGGAAAAAAATCTTGCCCTGCTTATGACTATGCCAAATCGAGCTTGATGAATTCGCCAGAATTCCAAAAACTCAACGATCGCTATGCATATCTCTTTAACTATCTGACCAAATATACTGGTGGCTCTGTGGACTCCTTAGAAGCTATTCAGCGTATAAATAACACGCTCTTTATAGAGGGTCTTTACAATAAGACTCTGCCTGAGTGGACCAAAGAAGTTTACCCCAGTGCAGATATGACGTATGTGTCAGCTTTAACTTTTGCCATTAACACCTATACACGTCAAATGGCACGACTTAAAACTGGCCCATTGATTAAGGAGATGCTAGAACGCTTTGATCAAAAACTAAGTCGCAAACTTAATCCAGATCGCAATGTTTGGATCTATAGTGCACACGATACAAGTGTGGCAAATGTCTTAAACACTTTGAAGGTTTATGATGTAAGTTTGAGAGTATTAGGTATCAGTTTTATTACTCATTTTATATAATATTTTCAATGCCAACAGATGCATAGTCCGCCATACATTGCTTGTGTAATGTTGGAACTGCGTTTGAGTGAAAATCAAAAGCCTTTTGTTTCGATTTTCTACAAAAACACAACCGATGAACCTTATTTGATGGATCTGCCAGGCTGTGGCACTGCATGTCCACTTGAAAAAATGAAGTCTTTATATAAGGATATCATTCCGGTCGATTGGGCAGCCGAATGCAAATTGTCCACTCTTATGATGACGTATGAAGAGGCAGACGTTGGCTTGGCAATGGGTAAGTAACTTTTAACAGCATTGGTAATTTTCTCTTTAATAGAGTTGTTGTTATTGCAGTTTTCTGTCTAAAAATTTTAGGTAGAACTCAACTAAAGTAATTTGTATAAACATTTTTCTTAAGATCTATATCCAGCTTTAAAATAATGATTCAGAAAACATTTTGCATGCATTTTGCAAGGCTTTAACAGAGAAGATTAAAAAAAAGCTAGCAAAATTTTGATTTTGAGGATTTATGACATAATTAAGTGAATATTAAAAAAAAGAATTAAAATCCTATTCAACGTAATATAAAATGGGGGCTTCAGTGCAGTTTTTTAAAGCTTTAGCTTCTGGAGCACAAGATATTTTCAATAGATTGGTTACTACAATTTGGGCATTCAATTTTAAAAAACATAGTTTTGTTTTTGATAAAATTGATTTAAATTTATTAACAAAAAGCTTTACTTTTAAACCATTGCAGAACTCATGTGTACTCTTCACTAGGTAATCTATTTGTTATGATAGTTCTACGTTCTATCAGTTAGTTCTACGTTCAAAATAATGGCGTAAAACTTGTCTGAATTCCGTAGTTAAAGAAATAGTTGTGGCAAAAAGGCATTTAAAGTTTTTAAACTGTAAAAAACGCTTCAAGGCGCTTTAGACAAGGAGCTTCCATATGCTAAATATATCAGGTTTAGTAAAAAGAAATCCATTATTTTTGCATGAAATTAAAGGCTTTTTTTAGCATAGTTAGAATCATCCGATTAAGTTCAAATATGCACCGTTTTTTTTTGATAGTTTGTTGCCATTTTTGCTTACTTCAGACGGTTGTAAGTTGAATTGCTGACAGTACAGATTTGAATTAATCTGTTTGGCCGTATGATTCCATGCCAATCCCACCAAACACACTGCAAAATCTTCCTGACCATCAATCCAGGCTTAGCAACCGTTTGCGCCGGCTTACCGCTATTCGACCACAACTGTTTTCGCTTGACGTTGTCGTAAGTGGCCTACTTTTCAACAGCAATCACCATCCACTTCAGTAATGGGTTGCGATTCGCAGATGGAAATTCGGTCTATGACGTTTTTGCGTTAACTCGTGTTGCGTTAACTCGTTGAGCTTCTTTTTGAATCCAGCCCTATTCAAGTGGTTCCAAGTGTTTTTTTGTGCTATGTTTAACATTTTCCATCGACATTTTGTGCTTATCGACATTTTCCACAATAGATCTTCAAGAGCGTGGTGCAATTTTGACATCAAAGTTACCGGAACGGAATCGACGAAACCATAATTGCGCGTTATTTGCTGTTCCAGTATCATCATTCACATTTTCAGCCACCTGGCTTGCGTTTCACCTTTATCGAAGGAAAACTGTAAAATATGGCGTATTTCTCTTTGCTGGTGTCAATCAAAACTGAGTCAAGCAATAACAAAACCGCCTGAGAAACATAACCCGATCGAATAACTAAAACCATCTATTGGAAAAATAATGCATTTCTTTTTAGTACACCTGATATGTGAAAACTGATAATTCCCTTTTTTATATCACAGTAATCAAATGATAACGCTTACAAATATTAAATTATAATCTCGATTTCTTGAGGTTAGAAGGGTTCTTGAGGTGAAGAATCAAAAGTAATCAAAACAAATTATCCGACTACTTTTAGAGATTATTTTAGATAATTTTTGATTACTTTTATAATTTTAGTCTTAAATACAAAAAATTTTGTGAATTTTGTTTTTCAAAAAAACACACATAGATATGTATTTAATTATTAAATAAAGACTAGTGATAACGCTTTGAAAATCGGGTATACTTCCCTATTTCGCTTTGAATATCACAATTTCTCATTCACATTGAAGCGAGTTCGTGTCTAAAGTCTTTTTACCATTTTTTCAAATATAAACGCTCACATCTACTAAACGCTATGCCTTCAAAAATCTAATAATTTTGTGCTTACCTACACCTCAAGACATTTCTAATGATATATCAAATGTTGTAGCAATTGTAGATTTGCTGGAATAAGGGGACCCTTACAGGAATAAATATATAGATAAGAAGATTATCAAAAAACTAGAACGAGAAAAATGCATTACAACATAAACCAAACAAAATAAAACAACTTAAAATTACTATTTGCCTTCATAAGAACTAATTAAAAAAAAAAAAATCAGGCAATGATTACCGTCTTGAACTGTTTACTATGCCGGCAAAAGAAAATAGTCGTTTAAGCTTACTTAAAGTTTTGTACTTTAGGCAAAAATTCTTAAAATAATTAAGAAGAATTAAAACGAATCGATTATTATTCTTTGATTACTTTTGATTCTTTTTGAATATTTTCGTAATCTGAGGTAATGGTGATTATAATTTCACTATTTGCAATCGTAATCAATAACTAATCAGAAATTACCCTCTGAAAGATTATACAATTATTACAATTCTTTTAAAAAAAATAATCTTATTGATTACTAATCGTAATCGCAATTTAACAGCTATGGGTGTCGGATATATTTCAGTAAGACAGTTTTTGAATTATAAACTTACTTTTATTAAAGACAAAAAAATCCATCAAGTTTTATGGAAAAAGCTAATATCAAGTTTTAAATGGTACATTTTTTTTTCTTTCTGCAGGCATACTGGTGGCCATTATTACGGTGTTGCTGTTTGTCTCCTATATCATTATGATTTATTATCGTCGTCGGAGTTACCGCACCTACTCATCATATTCACAGGTGGCGTAAGCAAACATCACATACAGCTCGTTTTCTCGCTTATTTCGATTGGTGCACACAATTGGCAGCTTAGTCTCTTAATTATAAAAAATTAAATATAAATTTAAAACGATCTGTGCAAGCCACACCGTATACAGCATTGAAATTTTTTACATTTGTCACAAAAAAAAAAAAAATTTTATATCAACTGTTGTATTTACTATTCACTTTTAATTTCTTTTTAAATTAATTAAGAAACAATTTCAATGCTTTATATGCTGCATTAGTTTTATTGTGATTAACATTTTTTTAAAAAAAAATCTTTAATCTTGAAGCACTCATTTAAAACTTAAAAAAAAATCATCTTAAAACCTTAAGCTTAATTAACTCAAAAACAAGCATCAAAACATATGTATTTATATTTTTATATTTATATTTAACACACTATTCATAATTAAAACATTTAAACATTTGGGGTGCAACTTCTTAAACAATCTTATCACAAAAAACCCAAACAGTTGCATTACTTTGGTGGTATTTGAGCTCAATATTTTGCAACTAGCCATTTTGTGCTCTCCTATATTTTTCCATAATTTACTCGAGTGCTCTTGAAATATATTTATAATCGTATATATATCAAAGGTGAGAAATCTAATTGAACTATAAAATTTTTATTAAATATATATATAGAGCTGTTATTAAGTATTGTCTTTTTTTTTTGTCTTTTTTTTTGTCTACGTCTAGCATTAAGCAAGTCTCTCCCTCTCTCTTTCCCTCTCAAAAATAATATAAGACTGTTGTTAAATGGATTTTTAAACATTTTATAAAAGAACATACAAAGAATTTAATGATTTTTAAAAAATATATATATATAAATTTGTTCTATAGTTGTAAAGCATTTGCTAAATATTAAGTGATTTAATTAATTTAAAATAAATATTATCATTGAACTATAAACGAATTGAAGTTATTTAACTGACACATATGACTGCAAGCCTTCTAACTTAACGTAACTTAATTTGAAAATTCTCAAACACTAATTCTTTTTTTAACCAATGCGTTTTAGAATGAAAAATACGGTTTTGTAATTCTTATAAAAAGTTTTATTTGCACAATATTTCGGTCTACATTAGCTTCTTTAATAATGTAGATTTTCATAGACTTTAATGCTAAATTGTTTAATGTTTTTATTTTTATAACTTAAGTATTTGATTTTTAAGCATTTTTAATACTTAATATTTATAATGTAAAAATATTGCTATAACTTTTGTATTATTTTAAAGTTTACACAATTACTATGTCTTAAACTATTTACAATATACACGTGTTGCATAATGGTCAAGGGCTGTGTAATTAATCATTAACTTTTCCATGAAAAACTTTGAATACATCTGATTTAAATTAAGATTAAGACAAAAAAATCCTTAAAAGAATCTGTTGTTTATGCGCACATACTCATTTCAATTGTGAAACATTTCAACCCAGCAAATTTTTAATTTGCTCTCATTTTTCCATTATAATACGAGTATAAAAAAACGAAATGACCATTTAAGCCCTTGAAAGGACTTTGACCGAGCTTCTTATGATCAATTGTGTTGTGTGTGTGTGTTGTGAAATGTTTGAACACAAATGATCGAGAACTGGACCTACATGTTTTATGCCGACTCCGAACGGCTTATGTTCTCAAGAAGCTTTTCATGTCAGTTTTTACCTCAGATGTATCAGAGGTGACGGCCGAACAGAAAAATTAATTCAATTGAAAAAACTTTCTGTGTCAGGTGGGATTCGAACCAGGGTTCTCTGACGTATGGGCCACACACTCTACCCATTGCGTGCCACGGCCGCCACGATTATACGAGTATATCATGCCCTTATATATCGGCGCCAAAAACTCCAATGTGCATTTTTATGTTTTTTTGCGATATCGAGTTTAAAAATTCAAATGGCTCAGAAAAGTTAACCTTTTTCAAAATTTTCGGAATTGGATGGTTAATGCCTTCATAACGCACAGTTAAAATTTGGTTCCCGTTGCTCCACAAAAAAAAAAAACATTAAAAAAAATTACTTTTTGTGCAACACAGTTAAAATTTGGTTCCCGTTGCTCCACAAAAAAAAAAACATTCAAAAAAATTACTTTTTGTGCAACCATTTAACGATTCATTTGTTTGCACATTGGCGTTTTTGGCATTAAGGAAACGATATGATTTTGAACATTCGTTTTTCGGCAAAAATAGATTAATCATGAAACATATTTCCCGGAAAAATTATTCATTTACTCACTGGCATTCTCATATTAAAAAATTTCGAAGAAGAAAATATGCATTATTATTATTATGAAAATTTTAAAGTTTGACATTTTAATGTAAAAAAAAAACGATCAATAAAGCAGTCGATTTTTCATTTTTTTGCTACTGGGAATATATAATGAATGAATTTTATACATGGCAGAATGAAAATCTCCCGGGACTGCATAATTTGAATGATTGTTACATGCATCTTCAAAGTTTTGAGATAATTCCCAGAACAGTTTAACAGCTGTTTTGAATTTTGTTCGATTTTTCAATTTAATATCTTTGTTACTGGGTGTATGAAATGGAAGAATTTTGTTCATGAGAGAATGCAAATTATTGTTAACGAAATCTCCAGGGAGTTTTTATGAGAATTTTATAGAACTTTGTTTTGTATATTTTTGTATAATCCATATTTTTGTTTCGTGAGAAATTTGTTTATGGTAAAACCACCATTTTTCAAAGTTGGATCTACTGGGAGTTTTTAGCATTGCATTTGTTCTTTTTTAATTAACTTTTTTAATTTTTTTAATTTTCAATTCGACAAAACAAAAAATCCAATCAATGACTGTCTTCATAACTTATCGATTAATCGCACAGCCCTGATAAAACCGTCAACTTCACGCCTTATTTAAATTCTTAACATATAATTAAATTCTTAACTTATTCAACTTTTGCATAAAAAATTGCAATGATTATAAATTACTTTTGACGTCTCTTGGAAACTCAATCGAAAATTATCGATCTATCGATTTAATTATTTTAGAAATATTTTCGAATTTGTTCGTTGAATACTAAAAAAAAAAACAAAATGTTGCGTAAATGTTACGCAACTGACTTAAATTGCATTTTGTGAACGTTTGTGTCACCGCATGCTCGATGATCACCTCGTATTAACTCTCGCTAATCTTGCGACCTTTACTCATATCAACATCATTCGATTAATGCTCATCTGTACGCTTTGTCGTCCGAATAGATGATGTACGGCTGGTTATTGGACTGTGCTGCATGTTGTTGTTGCTGCGCTCCACCAAAGTACGACATGCGCGACATAGTCGAGTAGGTGGCTTGCGGTTGTTGCTGCGACTGTCGTTGCGACAAATTTTGTTGTGACTGATGCACAGAGGCGGCTTTATGTGGCAATGTGGCATAGTTCTGTGCGGCATACGGTGGCACGGCATATAAGGCAGCAGCTTGTGGCGCACCCTTATAGTTGATGGGCACACTGCCAGGGCCGAGTGGCATCGGTGGCATGCCAATCATAGCGGGCTGGTTGTGGTATTCAACATTACTCATGCGCAACCGCACAATGCATATGATTATGATGAGTATAGCTATAAACGCGACCACGCCTCCAACAATACCTATGATTAGCGTATCATCGTTGCTCATGATGGGCGCCTTCATGAGCGGTGCTTTCGTCTTGATCTTCATGGGTGGCGGCTGGGTTGGTTCCAAGCTCCAGATTATCATGGGTTCCTCGGTAGTAGTGGTGGAGCGCATAAGTAGGCGGGACGATGATTTCAGCATATTTTGTGATGTGGACTGTGGTGTGGTCGAAGTCATACGTCGCGGATCGCACGTAAGCTCATCATCGCCAACCTCAATGAGTTTTTTTCCCGCCAGATAGGCGGGCGATTGGCATTCGATGTCAGTCATGTGCGAGTTGGGCAACCAGCGGCGCAAGGCGCGTGCATTGCAATCACAATGCATCGGATTGCTGCCCAAACCTTTTAGCTGGAAGCTAGAACGACGATCCTCGAGTGCGGCTAGGAATTGAGGCATTAAAACCGTAACCTTTGAACCAGTAATATCCAGCGTCAAGTGCGAGGAGCGTGGCACAGGGAAAAGTAGAGCTGGCGGCAAGCTGGTCAGCGAAGTATTCTGCAGTTTGATGGTTAGATCGCTGCTTTTGAGACCCGCTAGTGTACCTGATGAAATGGACTTCAGGCGATCGCCACGTATGCCAATTGACTTGAGTCGCGGATGCTTTGCCGGCTGAATGTGTTCGGTGCCAATACTAGAGTCTTTGATCTCCAGATCAACCTCCTCTAAGCCAGGCAAAAGTTCCAGAATGCCCTGCATATCCAGATAGCCCAATAGGGGCAAATCATACGCCTCCAAATGAGCCAAATTAATTAGGGGCTTAAAGGCATTCTTCTCGATGCGCGTGCATTTTGCCAGATGCTTCAGCTTCATTTCGCGCAACATACTCAAGTGCTCAAAGTTGGTTTGGGCTATGACATCGAAGCTATTGTTGGACAGATCCAGATACTGCAGCATATGCAGTTTGGGCCAGGCCGATGCCAAATCCGATAGGCTCTCCAGCTGATTGCCAGATAGATCGAGAGTTTCGAGTAGTGTTGAACGCTGGAAGACATCAATGTCCAAAGACATAAGATTGTTGTTGGAAAGATTTAAGTATTGCAAAAAGGGCGTCTCCAAGGCATCGATGTGGCTTATGCCCGTTGCCGCCAAATTAAGTTCGCGCACTGTCTTCGGCTCGTTGAGTATATTGCGTACTGCAACCCCGGATAGAGGATTATAGGACAGATCGAGGTTTTTAATATTTACCATGATACTATCATCCGCGGGTATAGCCTTGATCTTGTTATGACTCAGATCCACCGAGGAAACAAAGAAGTACTGACGCTGCAGCGCATTCAGCGGAGCGATTTCGAATTTGTTGTAAGCCAGATTAATATTCTCCAACATCTGTAGCTTAGAGCGTTCGAAAAGCGTATCGGAAAGTTCGCCCAGCTGATTGCCCTCCAGATTAAGCAGTTCCAAACGTACCAGACCTTCAAATGTGCGATCACCAATGCGATCGAGATGGTTGTGAGACAAATCCAAGACTTGCAGCTGCGTCGAGTTGTGGAACGCCATCTCACTCAGCTGATCGAGCTGATTGTGTGCAACCATTAAGACGCGTAGACGTGGCAAGCGCGCAAAGTCTAGCTCCTCAATGCTCTTGAGCTGGTTCTTGGACAGATCAATGTATTCCAAATATTGCAGAGTCGAAATTAACTCCGCGGGAAAGAAGCTGAATTTATTGTTGGCGGCTCGTATTTCACGCAGGCGTGGATGTATGCGGAAGGAAGACGGGAACAAGTAGCTCAAATGATTGTCGGAAATGTCCAACTCTTCGAGACCTGTGCCGGTGTTGAAGAATTCACCCTTGAAAGCCGACAGCTGATTGCCGTGCAAGTTCAGGCGTTTAATGCTCATAACATTGACGAAAGCACCGGGGCGTATGGAGCTGATCTGATTGTTTGACAAGTCGATGGATGTTATATTCCAGAGGTCAGTAAAGGTGCCATCGTTGAGTTCCTGTATCAGATTATCGTGGATATAAATGTGCTTAAGATCCTGAAGCGTAGAGAATAGATCACCGGACAGCTGCTTAATGGCACAATGGCTGAAATCGACAATCTGGAGTTTAGTCAGCGGTTGTATCAGTGCGGCTGGTACCGGAGCTATATGAGGATTGGTGCTTAGATTCAGATATTGAAGATTCTCCAAGCCCTGGAAAATATTACGTGGTATGTCAGCCAAGTTATTGGCGCTTAAGTCAAGACTACGAAGTTCGGTTAGAGCGAGCGGAACATTGCCCAGTCCAGTTATTCTATTCTGTGATAAACGCAGTTCATTTAATGATGTTTCTAGACCCAGAAAGATGTCGCCACCAATAACGGCAAGCGAATTGCCCGATATGTCGAGGGAACGCAAATTGTTAAACATCTGGAAGCTACCGGCGGGTAGCTCGCGAATAACATTACGCGACAAAGTAAGCGTAGTAATGCCCTCGGCCTGTATTGATCCGAGGATTTCCGAAGACAAGGCCGCAATTCTATTGAAATCCAAATGTAAAGAGCTCAAATTTGGTAGGCGTCCCAAGGCGCTGCCAGGTATAAGCAGAATATTGTTGTCGCGTATAATTAAAGTCTGTAGACTGTTCAAACCCTCCAAAGCGTCGTCCTCGATCTAATAAAGACAAAAAAGGGGCTTTAAAAAGGAAAACATAAACTTCACTAATCACCACTTACAGTGCGCAAAGAGTTCAAACTGATGTCCAGGTACTTAAGCGCTGAGAGTTCGCGGAATGTGCCCGGCGGTATGCTGGTTATGCCATTGCGACTCATGTCCAAGCTCTCCAAATTCTTCACCACTTGCATGTGACTCTGATCCAAGCGCTGTGAGGAATCAAGACGTAGAGTAATTATATGAATTGAGTAGGAAATAAATAAATATTGAGCTCACCTGCAGCATGTTTGATGACAAATTCAAAGACTTTAGATTCGAAATGGAACCCAGCGATACGGTAGGGAATTGTGTTATAAAGTTCTCGGACATATCGAGCTTCTGCAGTGTTGGCACATTTTCAAAGACGTCGCTGTTGAGATTTGTTATACGATTTCCACCTAATTTCACCTCTCGTATCTTTTGCAGACCCTGCAATGCCAGACCCTCAATTGATTTGATTTCGTTGTAGCGTAAATCAATTATCTCCAGTTGGGGTTGCGACTTGAATGCTTCGTAGCGCAATAATGCTGAAATATGGTACGATTTTAAAAAAAATGTTGATATAGCATAGCTGGACTCTTTCAAAATCTTACTAATATGATTGTGACGTAATGATAAATGACGTAGTGCATTAGGACCATTTAGTGACTGCGATGGTATGGCGCTCAGGCTATTGTGATCCATGTAGAATTCCTGAAATGAAATAAAATGATAATGATCAACATACTAGCAATAATTGATGATAGAAACAATCATCAATAAAACCTGAAATGAACTTTGGAGAAGACAGGAAACACATAAAAAAATCTATGATTATTATAAAGATCTTTCAAGAGATATTATTCGTTAAACTTAAATACATAAATTTTCTTAAAAACTTGGTTGATCAAAATACAGGTACAATGAGTTAAATGCGTTCATTATTTATCCCTTGGAATTGATATAAATGCCATGCATCTTTTTGCAAAGGCAAGGGCTGCAGCTCTTGAAATATTTTGTGATAATTTAACATTAATATGAGAACAAAAAATTATCAATTATATATCTTATACAGCGTGGCGCATAAGTAACGTTGTGATTTAATCAGTGAATAAATTATTTGTTTACGTACTTTTTCCGTTTTTTTTTCAGAACTAACTTTGGAATACTTGGGAAATTTATGCTAAAAGGACTCAGCACAGAACAAAGAACCAAAGTTGTTCAATTTTATTTTGAAAGTCAGCATTCGATTATTCAGATACAAAGTTCATATCGAAATTTCTTGCATGTTCGAAATAACCTAATGTTGCCGTTTTCAAGAATTGTGCCTAGAAAGCAACGAGTTAATTCACAAACTCATAATGAGCGATGAGGCCCATAATAATGGTCACGTGAATAAACAATATTGCAAAATATGGGACACACAAAATCCAAGAATATTTGTTGAACATCAGTTGCACCCACTTAGATGAACCGTATGGTTTTTGGCGATCGAATAATATCACGTTTTTCTGATTTTTCCACCGTGTTCGTTTAACTGATTTTTTTATGCCAATAAACCAAAAACCAACCAACAGCTTAAGGGCAATATCCTAGAAGTAAGGGCGCTGGATCCTAAAATACTAAGAAAAGTTATGTAAGTTACACAGTACTTTGATCCAATACAAAAGTTGGACAAAAATAGAAGCAGCGTTCTTTTGGTAATGCAATTTTGTATGCTTGGTTAGCTTAAGCCAATTAAGAAAAATTTTACAATTGATTGAAATCGGTCAGTCCCTAGGGGCACCTCTCTTGGACCTTTATTAATTTTTTACGTGATCTTAACAAAAATTCGTCCGAAATGTAGTCAAATAGAGTAATAGATGTGTAATAAAAATGGTTAAAGTTCGTTAGACCTTAGGGGTACCTCAATTGGACCTATATTAATTTTTTACGTGATTTTGTATGGGAGGTACATACAATGGTTGGCCGATCTTAACAAAAATTTGTCAGAAGGTTAATCAAATAGAGTAATAGATGTATACTGAAAATGGATGAAATCCGTTAGACCCTAGGGATGCCTCCCTTGAACCTATATTAACTTTTTACGTGATTTTGTATGGGAGGTACATACAATGGTTGGCCGATCTTAACAAAAATTCGTCGGAAGGTTAATAAAATAGAGTAATAGATGTGTACTGAAAATGGATGAAATCCGTTAGACCCTAGGGATGCCTCCCTTGAACCTATATTAATTTTTTACTTGATTTTGTATGGGAGGTACATACAATGGTTGGCCGATCTTAACAAAAATTTGTCAGAAGGTTAATCAAATAGAGTAATAGATGTGAACTGAAAATGGATGAAATCCGTTAGACCCTAGGGATGCCTCCCTTGAACCTATATTAATTTTTTACTTGATTTTGTATGGGAGGTGCATACAAAGGTTGGCCGATCTTAACAAAAATTTGTCAGAAGGTTAATCAAATAGAGTATTAGATATGTACTGAAAATGGATGAAATCCGTTAGACCATAGGGATGCTTCCCTTAGACCTATATTCATTTTTTACGTGATTTTGTATGGGAGTTACATACAATGGTTGGCCGATCTTAACAAAAATTCGTCAGAAGGTTAATCCAATAGAGTAATAGATGTGTACTGAAAATGGATGAAATCCGTCAGACCCTAGGGATGCCTCCCTTGAACCTATATTAATTTTTTACTTGATTTTGTATGGGAGGTGCATACAAAGGTTGGCCGATCTTAACAAAAATTTGTCAGAAGGTTAATCAAATAGAGTATTAGATGTGTACTGAAAATGGATGAAATCCGTTAGACCCTAGGGATGCTTCCCTTAGACCTATATTAATTTTTTACTTGATTTTGTATGGGAGGTACATACAATGGTTGGCCGATCTAAACAAAAATTCTTCAGAATAGTATAGTCAAATAGAGTAATGATGTGTACTGAAAATGGATGAAATCCGTTAGACCCTAGGTGTTTCTTCCTTAGACCCACAGTAAAAAATATATTGACAAAGCAAGTAGGAAATAAACGCAAATAGGCGATTAAGACAGTTCGGAAAAATTACATATTTCCAAGAGTCGGACGAAGTTGGAGAAGAGTTTTCATTTTTCTATTAGGTAAGAGTTTAAACTAAATTATTCGAAATAAAATTTTAGTGATTTTTACGTTTTGGCTTTTTTAAATTTCTACGAAAAATGACAATTTTATAGAGCTGTGCGCGAAAAAGCCTCAAATTTGAAGTCACACAAAATTTTTCGGTTTTATTTTATTGTCACAAATTAAAAAACCTCAATTTAGAAAATTTATCATCTTAAAATAAAGGAAACACTTACGATTTCTCTGGAAAATTGTAGTATTATGAATTTTTTTCTTTTACCCCTTCGCCATGATTGAGGCAAAACTCAAAATTCATATAAATATAGTCAACTTTTGGAAGCTCTAGACGTCGCAGATATATTGTTTTTTTAAAAAATTGTTTTAGGTATATTTTAGTAGACGTTTAACCTTTTAAATGATATAAATATTTCTTTTTTTTTTGAAACAACAAATTTTTTTGCGTCAATTCGAAGCAAAGAATGGGTACAATTTGGAAGATATTATCTACAAAACACAATGTGAACATATTTTCAAACTATAATCTAAATTTTGATAAGTGCCAACGTTAAATAAAATCAGAAAGAAAAAAGTTATTAATTCAATAAACCAGATTTTCTGTACCAGACTTTCTCATGTATTTCGCTTCGCTGTCTGGGAAAGTTCTGCGTTTTTATATTTCTTTAAATTAATCTATAAACAATTGTTTCAATTTTGTTCACTTGCTGTTGTTCCATCTCTCAAGCATTACATTTAATGTGACCTTCAACCGCATCACTTTCATGCACACCCCCTTAATTATTTCTATAAAACTTTCTTATTTCATTTTAGGACTCTACAGCCCACAAATATATCCAGTCAGGAGAGAAATCAACGGAGCACAACGCCACTGAAGGAGTTCATCAGCGAAAAGCAGTGAAATTTTGATTTTCATGTCAGGTTACATAGTAGTTTTTTGTTAAAACTAAACGCTTAAGTTAGTAAATTTTTAGTAACATTTTAAAATTATCTTGATTAATCACTGAGAAACGCTTTAGTTGAGTTGAATTGGGTGTGGTTATTAGAAAATATATAGAACAATTTATGCAATTTTAGCTCAAGCTTTTTTAAAATTATATTAAAATTGATCCCGCAAAATATTAAAAATTTTTGTATCTTTTGTCTTTTTTAAGTTTATGTTTAAGATTGAACCTTTTAGTTATGCCATTTTATATGAGAACGTTTACTTTTATTCGATTCTGCCCATCAGGTTGTGTGGAGAACATCAAGTCAACTAATATAACAGTACGTTAAAAAAGTCCATAGGATGACATATAGATGGCGTTACTAGATTTTTTTTCATATGATTTTTTTTTAGTACCAACCTTCAAACGATGCGTATTAAAATTTGACAACAATCTGACAATTGATTCGTGAGTTATAGCATTTTGTGTGCAACTCATGGTGAAATAAATATTAGGTGTTCTCATCCCATGACATTTTTCAATATGTTTTTTGACATGCTGCCTTATTTTGACAAGCATCATACATAGTTTGATGTTTGATTCTATGAAAATGTCAAAATAAGGCAGCTTATTTTTTTCTGATTTTACGGATGAGAACACCTTATATTTATTCCACCATGGTGCAACTATTGTTATTGAAAAAATGAAATAAAGTGAATTTCGAGTTTTGAAAAAGCATTGCCTTTTTATGAAAAAAAATTCAGTGGAAACCAAACAATGGCTTGATAAATATTATCCGGACTCTGCTCCATCGAGACAAATGGTAGAAAAGTGGATTGCTGAATTTAAACGTGGTCGTATCAGCACAAATGATGGTGGCGCAGTGGCGCAGTGGACGCCTAAATCAGACTGTTATTCCACAAAACATCAAAAAAATCCACAAATTGGTTATGAACGATCGCAAATTGAAGGTGCACGAGCTAGCTGACATTGTAAAGATATCAGATGGTAGTGTTTTTACCATTTTACACGAACATTTGGGTATGCGAAAGCTCTGTGCAAAGTGGGTGCCGCGTGAGCTCACAGTCTACCAAAAACAACAACGAATTGATGCTTCAGAGGAGTGTTTGGCGCTGTTAAACCGCAATAAAATCGAATTCTATCTTCGATATGTGACAATGGATGAAACATGGCTTCACTATTACACACCAGAATCTAGAAGGCAGTCAGCTGAGTTGACAGAAGTCGACGAACCGAATCCAAAGCGAGGAAAGACCCAACAGTCGACTTGCAAGGTGATGGTGTCTGTATTTTGGGATGCGAAAGGAATAATATTCATCAACTATCTCCAAAAAGGAACCACCATCAACAGCGACTATTACAGTGCACTTTTGGATCGATTGAAGGCTGAAATCGCCAAAAAACGGCCACATTTGCAAAAGAAAAAAGTGTTGTTTCACCAAGACAATGCACCGTGTTACAAATCGATGAAAACGATGGCAAAATTGAATGAATTGGGCTTCGAATTGCTTACCCACCCATCGTTTTCTCCAGATTTAGCCTCCAGCGACTTTTTCCTGTTTTCAGATCTCAAGAGAATGCTTGCTGGAAAGAAATTCAAGTCCAATGATGGAGTAATCGCTGAAACTGGGGCCTATTTTGACGAGTAAGAGAAATCGTACTATAAAAGTGGCATCGAAATGTGGGAAAATCGCTATACTCGTTGTATTGCTCTCGAAGGCAACTATGTTGAATAATATAATCGAGTTTTATGAAAATTTTGTTTTTTTCTTACTTATCCTACGGACTTATTGAATGACTTGTTATATATCTGTAAAACAGATATTGAGGAGTTTTAATTACGTCACTTTGTAACAGAGGCAGGTCAATTTTCTTGTCGATCTTGCCCACTTTCAAATTAAAGAAGCATATAAATGATCTAAGCTTATCTTTAAATATCATGTTAATAGATGCAATAGATTTTGCATGGGAGATGGGCATGGTTTTTATATAATACTTTATATTTGTAAGCTGGAACCTTTTCTTATGAAAATCATATATAATTGTATTCGCGCCCACAGCCAGAGAATCGGAGATGGCTAAATGAATTCAGGTCATCATGTTGCTGATCAAAAAAAAAAAACTTACCTGTGACGTCTCCTTAATAGCTTTACACATGATTTATATTTACTTCTAGAATATTAAATGATAAAAATTACGAATTGTCAATTTCAGCCCTTATTGTGGAGTTGGGTGCACCGGTCGTAGCATGAAATAAAATTTTTCTAATCGCAAAAACTTGCTCTTAAGCTCAAAACTTAAACCCATAAACACATGTTACAAATAAAAAATTTCTTTATATAACATTGACTGAAAGTACTGGCCCAAGGTTCCGAAAGTTCTAAGTAGTGTAATGTAGCCATGAGTGGAAGAACATCGCCATGAATGGGATAGTGAAAAAATGTATTTATCATATTGGCAACATTAAAATTTCGATTGTCATCGAATATTTTCGTCGTTGCTAGGTCACTTTTAAGTAACTTTCGGGAAGATAAAACATGCTAAGTTAAACTTTAAAACGGTCGATTTTTTTTTTGTTTAAATATCGTGAATAATTTTGAGGTTATAAAAATGAAAATATTTTTCATCAACAACGAAGGATAGTAATGCACTACACCTAGGATTGATTGTATTTTTAGTATGTTAAATGATTTTTAAAATAAACATGAGTGAAAACAATTTAAGCCGAAAAAATGGCGTTTTTTTGTCATGAATGGAACAATTTTTCGTTATGAATGGGACACTTTTCAAAAAAATTTTTACATTTTATTGTATATTAAAATCTTTTGAGTATAAGCATCTCTTGTGGTTGCATGTTAATAAATGGTATTTTTGTCGATACTTTTGTTTTAAATATCCTAAATTTTTTTTTTTTTCTGTACCTACACCATTTAATGTTTTTGGGGGTTTCACTGAAAATTGCCTTTTATGTTACAAGTATAACTATAAATTTATGTTATGTTTTCAATTACGTTAGGGATATAATACAAATTGCTCAATGATTTTTAGATAAAATATCAGAAAATAAATAAAATAGAGTTCATAGAATCCAACACCATGAAACAGCGCTTGAAGCAATCAAAGCAGAGACAATTGACAAAAAACCATTGAAAAAAATTGTTATTCATTTCGGGTACGAGTACTTAAAACAAATGAAAAATTCAAATGATTCACGAATAAACCAACTTTATTCTTTAGATTCCCTTTAAATTAAAGAAATCTTGATGAAATTTTATTAATATGATATTTAATGTAAAATTATGACTTTTGTTGGGAGATTTTTACAGCTGTCCCACTCATAACGACATATTTTTGAGGCTCAAAAGTTCAACAACTTAACGAAAGGCAAATTTTTGAAGCGAAGTTTTTTACGCCTCGCTCTGTGACTTGCTTGACTGAAATCTGAAAAACTTTCGACAGATTTTTTTTCTTAGAATTTTATGGTTTCTTCATTGCTTGCGTTTATTACAACAAGAAAATTTAATACTTTTATTAAATATTAAAAATATTTTTTGGCCCGCCGCACAGTGGGTTGAAGTCCCGAAAAGTGGAGATTAATTCAAAAAATGAGCTCTAGCTTTCACAACCGTATTTGATACCGGGTGAAACTAGATAAAATTCTACATCACTAATTGCAAAAATAACAGTTCTAAGTTGTTTACTTTATTTGCAGTGTGTCTTCAAAGTCAATAATTGTTATTATTTTTGCGCGCATTGGTTATGAGTGAAAATTTTTTATACTTCAAGTGGATATTTTTTTAATTAAGACTTCTAAAAGTGAAAGTTTTATTATGGAGCCGTCTACTTCAGGTATTTGAGCATATGATAAATATTTTTTTGTTAGATAAATGTTTTGGAAATATTGTAAAAAAAAATAAATGAAATTGCTCCAAAATTGGTGTATTTTTGATGTTTGTATTGAGTTTTAAAAATTTCTGGGTGAAATTGGGCGAAACCGCTTATATAGTCTTAAAGTATGAGATTTCAGCTAATAAATCTCAGAAACTTTTCTTGCAAATTTTTTGAGTTATTGAAGTTTTAGTAAAATAACTCCCGTTGCTAAAAATCTATGTGAAAAAAAAACAAACAAAAAATCACGTTGTCTTTATTATCTTTTGTCTTTATATTCCGTTTGGTAGTTGTTATTGTAGCTACTGAGTGTGTAGTTTATTAGTGATGGGTGCGTGAATAATTTTTAATCGATCAATGTATTGATAATTAATTGGTAAGAATTTAATACTTAGGGTATTTAAGATTCAGTACAGCCACGTTCATTTATTTTTTGTATGGGCTGTCAATGATTTGTTTAATGTGATGTTATTTATTGAAAGTGTTGTGTGTTTGTAAAACGAATAGTATTTTGCAAATTTTAAACGATTAAAAATTTTACTAACTGCAGGAACAAGTCCCAAAACAATTTTTATTCCTCGCAATGAGTTACATAACTTTATGAAGAATTCAGAGCCTAAATCACTTGAAGATCGATTTAATCTTCTAAGGTGGGAACTAATCACACGCGTTGACCCTTCAGATATGGTAGATTTCACCAAAAGATTTAATAATTTTTGTAAGACTATAAGACTCGGTGGCTACAATCTCATAGAATGGATACATTTTTTTTAAAAAATAACAAGAATTGGCTTGATACTGCAATTTCCTTTAATGCACCACCAGCACCAACACAAAAAAGAGGTCGGCATGATCTCTCATTTGATGAGTGTACAGAAAAAACTAAAGGAAAGAAATGTAAAGATATAAGAGATAATACTCCATTGTCTATTTTAGCGCACGCTACACAAATGAGCTTTAGAGCTGCTGGAAAAGCAGATGCGTCGAAAATAATTAAGGAATTAATATCATCTCCAACAAGAGCAAAAAAATACAAACAAAGTTTAGAACAGGTATCACCACAGCAATTAAGTGCGGAGGAAGCTCTTTCCGTCTTGATAGAAGCGAAGCTAACTCGACACCAGTATAACATAATTAGAGAAGCCGCTCCAGAGAAATTTCCATCGTATACAATAGTCCAAGCAGCTAAAAAAAAATGTTATCCAGAACGAGACGAAATACAAATTACTGAAACGTTAGCGCAAGTCAATCTACAATCACTATTAGACCATACCACTGAGCGTATTTTTTCGATAAAAAATTTGGATTTTAATTTGTTAGACAATGAAGAACTGTCTAAGATGACTTTATACACTAAGTGGGGCTTTGATGGAAGTTCAGGACATAGTGCATATAAACAAGCCTTTCATGACATTAACGCCTCGGATTCTTCAGTATTTATAACATCGATTGTACCATTGAAATTAGTTTGTGAAAATAAAACAATTTGGCAAAATCCTCGTCCGTCTTCCACTCGTTTTTGTAGGCCCTTGAAAATTGAATTTATGAAAGAAACGATCAACAGTATTAAACTCGAAAAAGAACAAGTGGAGACTGAAATAAAGGCTCTTGTCGATTCCGTAGTAGTAGTTGGAGAGAGAGTAGTGAAAGTTAATCACGAACTAATTCTTGTGATGATTGACGGTAAGGTCTGTAACGCTATTACAGACACAAAGTCCACACAAAAGTGTTATATATGTGGCGCTACAAGCAAAGAGTTCAACAATATTGATGAAATGATTACAAAAGTTGTAAATACAGATGCCATGCAGTTTGGTTTATCTGTCCTTCATGGCTGGATAAGATTTTTTGACTGTCTTATTCAATTGTCATATAAACTTCCGATTAAAAAATGGCAAACTAGATGTGATGATGAAAAAAAAATTATTGCTGATACAAAAAAACGCATTCAAAGGGAATTCAAAGAGAAAATTGGATTGATTGTTGACCAACCAAAACCAGGCTTTGGAAACTCAAACGATGGTAATTCGGCAAGGCGTTTTTTTAAGAATGCTGAAGTATCTGCAGAAATTACAAAAATTGATTTACAGTTGATAAAAAATATGCACACAATATTAATAGTTGTTTCAAGTGGTATTGAGGTCAATATTGAAAAATTTTCAAATTTCGCTAATGACACTGCCAGACTATTTGTTAAAAATTATCCATGGTATTATATGCCTCCAACTCTACATAAATACTTTATTCACGGTCCAGAAATTATAGCGCTTGCACCATTGCCTATTGGTCAGCTAACTGAAGAATCTCAGGAAGCCAGAAATAAAGACTTCAAAAGCTATAGAGAACATTTTTCGCGTAAATCCTGTCGGGAAAGTACAATAGAAGACGTGTTTAATAGATTTCTTTTAAGTTCAGATCCACTTATTTCAAGCAAGAGGAAGAGTTGTAAAAAGAAAATAGAGCAAATGCCGCAGTCTGCATTGGAGTTACTTATTCTTCCCCAAAATGAAAATGATAATGGTGATAATGGTGACAAAGATGATGAAGATGATGAAGATGAAGATTATTTTAACTAATTTTAATTTATGAAGTAAATAATAATTATAACGTTTACGAAATGAAGTAAATAAAAAAAAATTACAATTATATTTTTTTTTCCCATATTAACTTGTTTGTGGTCACGGGTATCCATAACATTGATATTTTCAATGATTACTGGGTAGTGGCTTTAGATGGGTTAATGCTGAGGAAGTGCGATATAGCTGTAGTAGCTGAACTCTATTGTTATTGCATGTAATTAAAAAAAAAATTTTTTGAGTGTCTTCTCCATGTGGCATATAAACTACCACTTAAAAAGTGGCAAGCTAAATCAGATCATGACAAACAAGTTGTTAAAAAAATAAATTTATTACTATGTAACATTTTTATTAATATTTTTCCAAAAAAAAAACAAAATTCCGACAGAGCTGGAGCAATTTTCTAAAAGGGGGCGTGGCACCGCCCTATTCCACCTTGGGTGTAATTCATACTGCACGATCAATATATATACCAAATCCCATCTTCATACCTCTGATAGTTCATGAGATATATCCGTTCTAAGTTTCAGGTTATATGGGCGGTGCCACGCCCCTTTACCCAATCACAATCAAGTATAGGAATATTACCCAGTCAACAGTACCACATTGGGTATGTTTCATGACAATGGGTCTATTATTATGGCCGCCAGAGCGATTTTTAAAAAAGGGGCGTTGCACCGCCCACTTTTCCAAAAAATGTATAGCCTATTTCATTCAGTGATAACTCAGCATTCTCATAGTGAAAGAATTTTCAGAATCGGATAAGCAGTTTAATTAATCTCCACTTTTCGGGATTTCAACCCACTGTGCGCCGTGGGGATTCGAACTCTTACCAAATGGTTAGGAGTTCTATACGCTATCCACCAGGCTGTGTTACAGAGAATTATTGATTCAAAGTTAAGTATAACCGAAGTTATGCTGCAGTAGATCGTCGAAATCTATCAATAGATAGAGGATTACGTATTGGCTTACTACAATTACTAACAAAATTTTCTTCTACTTGCCACAAGATGGCATCGGTGTGTTTTGTTTTTGAAGCGAAGCTTTTTACGCCTCGTTCAGTGATTTGCTTGAGTAAAATATGAAAAACTTTCGACATATTTTTTTCTTGGAAATTTGATGGTTTCTTTGTTGAGTGCGCTTATTAATTTAGAAATGCCCACAAGTGCGTTGACAAGTGCGTTTTTTAAGTTTCAAAAAAATAGATGATATCAATTAATGTGGAATTAACTAACGCAAGCATGACATCGGCAAGGTATCTAAAATGTTTGTTAAATTTTGTTTCGTGTGCGTTCTTTAATATATAAATTAATTTATAATTTTTAATTATTAAATAATTTTTAATTTTTGAATTTTCAAGTTATCAAATCTATGAAACTGTGAAAAAGTTTCGCTTCTCTCGTGTGTTCAACGACGCACCTGTGTTTTTTTTAATCCTAGACTCAATCTATATATTTTATTCTGTATATGAGTTGTATCTAAAGCCTGTATCTTTCCAACGGTATAAAGTTTGTTTAAAAATTCGAAACCTAAAGTGATTTATAAATCAAAAGGCTTACGTGTCTCACTTATGACGTCTCTCCGTATTTGTTCACATTGTCAAATTCTTCGTCAAATCTTTGGTCAAACAGCAGAAAAATCAAAATATTTTTATTTTCATCAAACGTGTGATCACATTCGTCATCATCAAATCATCAAATCCATATATTCCTATTTGTCAAATTTTCAGATTACTCGATTTGATAAGTGAATTGATGAATGTGAACAGTGCTATTGACGCTTATATAAATGATATTAAGTGAAGTGGATAAATGTATGAACAACTTTTTTGGAGCAGAGAAAATGCAAAACAAGATCTCAATTTTTGTTCAGTTGATAAATCAACAAAATTGCACTTCTTTTTAATTATGAGAATTTTTTTTCAAAAAATATTCCACATCAATGAACTCTGCACATGATCATTGTGTGCAAGTGCAGCAGTTAAAAAATTTCAACATGTTTAACTGGCTTAAATAGCGTTTTAACTTTAATAAGGTATACAAACTTATTTAAAAACTTATACATAACAACTTTTTTAAAAAATTAAAAAACAACAAGGAAGGTAAAAACGAAAAAGCAGTCCGAGCTGAGGCTACAACAAGTTAAACTAGATCAAATCTGCTTTTAAAGTAATCTCGTGCGGCCTGTCTATACCTTTGATGGCAGGCAGCTACAACCATCTAGTTGTTGCGCAGGCGCACTTTATGGACACAGCTAAACTTGTCAGGTTTTTTGAAAAAAAATCTCTTGTCAATAACTGCTATTTATAGCTGCAAGGAATTTATTGGCTGAGTTTTTTGTTCCGCAACAAGTAACTTACCTTCAAGTCAACGCATCCTTTCAGAAGACCTTCTTCGATTGATTTGATTTTGTTGCCAGATAAATCGAGAATTCGCAAATTCTTCAACGGATGAAACTCTGCTGTGGAGAAGATGGGATTCAAGCTATCGCCGAGCAAGTTGTTGGACAAACGTAATTCATTTAGTGAGTCGCGTAGACCCAAAAATGATTTTTCCGGAATGCGTCGTATCAGATTGTTGGATAGATCCAGTTCTTCGATAGGCAACTTGAGGGTGCCAAATGTCTGAAAATATTAAAATTTCGTTAATGACGAAAATTTCGATGTAATATAATAACGAAATGAGTAACAAAATTTATTAAAAAAATAAACATTAATGTTAAACACTAACAAGAACTTAAAAAAATTCGCATAAAAAAGGCTTAAAGTTGTTTTACAGCTATATTAACGCTATTATTTTTAAGTACCAAAAATAACGCGTATTTCAAACTAAACACAGTCGCTTGCGGTTTTTAAATAAATAAACCATTCAACTACGTGTACTGCTTACTGTAAAAAAGTAGCTACAATATATTATCAATTTAAGGGGGGACATGACATTGGCAGATTTTTTGAAATCGATAATTTTTTTAATAATTTTGTAGCTTAGTAAATAAGATTCTAAGAAAAAAATTTTATGAAAAAATTCTTACGGGTTCAAAAGTTACAGCCAGATTAGTAAGAGCGCATTTTTAATTTTTGCGCTACCTACGTACGGCAGCTGGTATATACTTGTTTTACTTGCTACCTGACTTTTGGTGGTTGTTATTTCGCACCTACTTGAAGGGTGGGTTTTAGTTATTTGCAAATGTTTCAACTACTTGGTATCACCATAGGAGCTACAGCATTGAATTTTTCCAAAGGAAATGATGAAAATCGTTTGAAATGCGCCAGAGTGAAGGCATATGAAGCTTCAAAAGAAGCCCGAATTGCTAAACGATTGCAAAAAACTATAAGAAACAGCACAACACAAGATAACGAAGGCATACAGTACGAAGCAGGCATGGCAGATTGAAGGTAACATTTTTTTTCTTTGTTCACAAACTTTGAACGCGTTTATCTCGAAACCATGTTTTTCGTACTGGTTGCGGCACTAGCGGAGTCATTTTTTGACGAAATTTTTTTTTTTTTGTATTTTTTTAAACTTGATTCGCTATCGTATGACATGAGCTTTTTTTTTACATTTTTTTTTTTCGATTTTGTATGAATTTTTTAAAGTCAATATTTTTTTCGAAAAAACACACTTTCAAATTTGGAACATCACCAAAAATTAAAAAAAAAATTTAAAAAAAAGCTCGTGTCATACGATAACCAAATTTGTTAAGATTTAAAAAAGTAATTTTTTTTCCAGATCGGACAATTTTTGCAACTTCCAGCGCTGCAACCACGAGGCCCCGTTTTTTTCTCTGCCGCCAGTTTGGAGCTCTATAAAACCATGTTGGAGTGAAAAATATATTTTTTTTGAATTTTTTTTTCTTGTAATTTGTTCAATTCTCTACAATAATAAAAAAATTTTGAAAAAATGTTTGTTTTTGACTGAGTTATGAATTTTGAAAAAAGGTCTGTTTTCTCTGCCGCGAATGTCGTGTCCCTCCTTAATCGTCTTAACTTTCTTCTAATAAAGCAGTTTTATAAACTATCACACCACGTTTTTTTCTTCTTATTTTATTTTAGAAGCCTGACTTAAAAAACTTGCTAAAAAAAAAGAAGAAATCACAAATAAAAAAACCACTTGTTAAATGAAGTGAAAGCGAATTTGCGGTATGCCCATAAAAAAAAAAAAAAAAAATAAAAAAAATAAAAGTCAAAGATGGCAAGATTGTAGGAGTGCGTCTCGGTAAGAGCAAAATTCTACGGATACGTGATTAAGTTCAAACCACACACACGACAGCATTTAATTTTTTTTAAGTTTCGTGTTTTTTTTTTTTTGTTTTTTATTTCAGATGTTAAGATGCTGTTTCTCATATCAATTAACTGAAAATGTTTACAACTTTAGTATATTAAATGTCCGTATTAATATATTCTTTGAAGCTGTTGTGTCACACTTTTACTCTCATCAGATATGTGAATAATGTAGTAAAGAAAGTTTTTAAAATGTTTCACCGGTGCTTGGTTGGCATGTCTATTAAATAGGACTAATTTTATGGCCCTATTTATAGGTCATTGTACGAATTTGAACTATATTTAGTATATTTAGTTGTCCTATTTGAAACATTGGCTCATTTCTACATTATGATCTTAAAAGATTTTAAAGATATTTTTACATCTTGTTAACTTTATCTTAAGTTATCAAAGGTTTTAGACATAACGCCAACCAAGAAACTTACATTGATAGCATTTTATGAAAAAACTTAAAAGAACTTATAGAAGTAAATATATATTTGATGTTATAAGCCAACATAAATAAAGATAATACTTAACAAAAATTATTCCTAATTCCTAATTATTCCTAAAATTTGCTCGAAAAACTAGCACATTAAACAGGGTAAGTCGGATCAATCAATCAAAAATGTCAATCCAAAAGCTGATGATTGCTTGGGTCAAGACAAAAAAAAAATTGTATAGGAGGGGAAGGATCTACTCTCAACCCCTCCTACTTAGCTAGAGGATGTAAATCATCCTAATCATTTTAAATTTTACCCGCCATATTGGATCCGCCATTTTAAATTTTAAAATTTTGCCATAAAATCTGAAGTCAGCAACCACGAATATCGCCTTTTAAGAGCTTTTCAGAATTTTGTTCAGTAAAAGTGATCATTGAGACCTATTTTACAATGTGAGCTTCTCCCAAATCATATGATTTGTTGATCAGAGGCAAAAACTTTATATGAGACAATTTTGGAGAGTAGTTGGGATTAAAGCTCTGCAAAGAACCATCCAAGCATACTAGTTATGTGCATGATACAATTATAAGGTAAGCTCACATTTAAATAGATACTCAAAGATCTAGATTTTGACATACAGCTTCCTTTTTACTCCAACTTGAGCCTAGCTTATAATTCTGCCTTGGTTATGTGTTGATATTTTTTCTTATATCAACTTGTATCGGTTTCGCTCTCTAAGCATTGAGTATGCATGGAATATTTCTCTTTTACATAACGATAGAAAATGTATGAGAGAGTGAAATTATCAAGCATCAAGCATGGCAGAATTATAAGGTAGGGTCGATTTGGAGAGGAATGGAGTAGAAGCAGAATAAAGCTACATTGATGTCAAAATCATCTGTTCACCGCGAATTTCTTTATGCTCACGTTTCGCAGTTGTTTTTAGGTTAAAACTGTTACAGGTTTTTTTTTGCAATTTTAAGACTTCTTTCACATTTTATAGTTTTTATTACACTTTTTATATAATATTTTCACTCAAATTAGCACAAATTTAATACCCGCGACCGCACTGTTTGAAACTTGGAAACATAAAATATTTTCTTCATTTGCAATTTCTACGAAATTCGTCGTTTTGACATTAATGTCGCTTCTCATTATCCACTCTTCGTTGACGCGTGAGAGCACTCAGCGCAGCGGCCCTACCTTATCATTGTATCATGGCATTACAGAGATGATACGCTCTCTGCTCAATTCAAAACATGTAAGCATAAGTTAAGCTCTACTCGTTGTTGTATTTGTATCAATAATATCAAGTTCTTACTTGTTTCATCTGTTTGTACAAGTGCAGATGGCTCTCTGTAGACCTTTAGTTGGGATAATAAATGTGCTGCATTTCGTGCGAATACAATTCGAATTGAATTCATTTTATAAAAAAGCACCTGACAGAAAAATGGCGTTAAAAAATGGCATTAAAAATGGCGGAACATCGTAAAAAACTGATTTCTGTTAGGCTGAGGTCAGACGATGACCGTTTGAATGGCATTCGATGAACTTTTTTTTTACTCTCTTTCGCATTTTGATTGTTGGTCGGTCAGACGGCAGCGAATTGATTAGCGTTCAATTTTTGAAATTTCATAAAATTTCATTCCTCCCTTTTCATTTCGTACTATAAAAAAATTGCTCTTACATGACCAGTTCTGCTTGGAAGGTATTAGTGAGCTCATGCATGATGTAATCAATACGGTAGTAGTTAAGGTGTTCTCATTCGGAAAATCAGAAAAAATAGGCTGCCTAATTTTGACATTTTCATAGAATCATATATCAAACCATGTACGAAACTTGTCAAGATAAGGCATTATATCAAAAAACACAATGAACAATTTCATGGGATGAGAACACTTTATAATAATCCCACCATGGTAGTAGTGACAGTTGGCTCCACAAAATGGCTATCATATTTGCCTGTACATTTTACATTTTATTCTTCTTTTAAATTTTTTTGTTTTCTATTTAGTACCATTTTTGACAACCTATTTTTGCCAAAGGAACTGTCACTACCACCTTGTTAGATGGGTCATGCAATTATATTCACACAAACGGCGACCATAGATGTCATTTGGTTGTATATATAACTTACTTAATTTTTCATTTTCTGCTTTGTATCATTTTTGACATTTTATGATCGCCAAAAGACCGTCACTACCACCTTGTTAGTTCTATCATGCAATAATATTCACACAATCGGCGGCCACTGATTGGCATTTGCTTGTATATTTAATTTTTTTTTTTTACTTGTTTTTATTTTCGACTTTGTACGATTTTTGATAATCTATGAAAAATGTAAACAAAAATAAGAACTTAAATATACAAACAAATGACAAGCAATGGTCGCCGTTTGTGTGAATATTGTTGCATGATAGAACTAACTAGGTGGTAGTGACGGTCTTTTGGTATAGGTATAGGTATTTGTTATTTTGCCAGCTAGAAACACTGTCCTTAACGATGATTGCTGTCATGTGCAGCGTTCAAAAATGAACAAATTTTGGTTGCTCTACAATGTGTTCATCCGTTCTCACTCTCACTGATTTTTGACAGTTTTGCATTGAAAACAACAACAAAACATATCGAACGCCGTTCAAACAATCATCGTCTGACCTCAGCCTTACTTGTCAAAACGATCGATTGACATGCTTATAAAAATTGAAGTGTAACGTGGATGACAGCACGAAATATTTCGGTTTCACATTCAATTTCGTACGAAAGTGAAATGCAGCACATGCCTAAATTGAGAAAATCGCATTATTCACACTAAAATTAAAAAAGAACAGTATTTTTTGATAACAAAAAAATTTTATTTATTTTAATTTTTTTTTGTGAGACTGATTAGTTTTCAAAACAGTTCTTAAATCTTATGTCAATTTAAAGAATAAATTTAAGTCCACTGACCCTGTTGTGGATGCGAAAAGTAGTGGTCGTCCCCGTTGGGATGAAAGCATAGCCATGGCAGCGGTCAGCGTTGATGATGATGACCCAACAACGTCGATTTGTTATATTGGCCAGGAATTGGGCGTTAGCAGGACGCTTACAAGGTTCAGTTGACTCTAAAACTAAAGCCGGCAGACCATGTGCAGCGTCGAATGTTCTCAGATTGGGTGTTGGAACATCAACAAGTTGATCTCGATTTTGAGAATAGAATCATCTTCAGTGATGAAGCTCATTTTGACTGTAGCTCCTAAGAATTGCCTCGTAGAAAGGGTCAAATAAATGAGTTGATGCTAATATTTTTTACCCTTTAACATTTCTTTACAAGACCCCTATTTGCCACCCGTCTGGGGGTCTCGATTAGAGTCCGGCATGAGTATGCTTTTTCGCCTACCTGAATATATTCGTTTGCCATAGAATAAAAGAGTTTACTCTATCGCTTTTCTACTTTGCGCATACCTGCTCTTATACTCTCTTTGCTTTATTCACAAATAAAAAATGAAGAGAATAAGAGCACGATGCTTAACTAACACCAACCAGGGATGATATTTAGGGGCTTTTAGGGATTTTTTGGGCCCTTTTTGGCTAATGTAAAAGACCCCGAGGCCCCTTTTTATTAATTTAAGGCCCTTTTGCGACCTTCTACAGAAAACTAATCGCATTTTTTGGAAAGAAAAGTTCACTGGTGTGCAATTTATAGATTTGTGTAGTATGGCATCGATACAAAAATTTTAATTTTTTATAAAGAGGATTTTAAATTGGCGGTGGAAAAATCACCGAGAAAATAAAATTAAAAATCACCTAAACGAAAAATGACTCAAAAATCAATGTAAAAATTACAAAAAAAAAAATTCCACCCAATTAAAACAAAAAAAATGCCCAAAAAAAAAATTATGGAAAAATGGACCAAAATGCAATCCTGCAGCGTTGAAGTGCTTCGCAAGAATGGGAATGAGATAATAAGAATAAAATTTAACGACCACACACCAGCTATGGTACTGTGAGGAGGGAAATCTGATTTTGTTTGAACTTTGTAATGCTTTGCTATATCGACATTCGTTAATATAGGTTAGGTTAGGTTAGGTTAGGTAGAGGCGGCAGCCGGTGTAAATGAAATATATACACCAGCTCACTTAGACCAGATAGGTCCATTGTGATACCGCTGCACACAGACTTTTATTAATAATGGAACCAACTTCAACTCCTGATGAACCCATGTAGACGCCTGATATCAGTCGTTGACAAGTCGTCAAGCTCATGAAAGAAGAAAGAGCCTTAATATTTGTGCCTTCTTCTAGCTAGCGCAGGACCGGAGCACAGAAGATGAGAGATGGTTTCTTCCTCTTCTTCGTCCCTGCAGCTTCTACAGAAGTCATTTGAGATAACTCCTAACCTGTAGGCATGTCTGCCTATCAAGCAGTGGCCTGTGATGACAGCCACTATTGTGGCCAGTTCTGGTCTTGCCAGCGAGAGGAGGGGTCTCGATCGCCCGAGATCTAGTGTCGGCCAGATAAGCCTTGATGCTCTGCATGTCAAGAGCTCAGCCCACCTAGTGTTGGCTTTCGATATGATATTGTTACTGATTAGCAGCTTGAGAGTCGCTAACGGGATATCCGCCGGGTTCACCATGAATAGTGGAGCTTGTGTCCCATTTCTAGCGTGCTCATCTGCCTTTTCATTACCTTTTATGCCTTTATGCCCAGGTACCCATATTAGGTTGATGCTGAAATAGTTCGACATTTCCCCTAATGAAGCACGGCATTCTTTGGCTACTTTAGAGTTTGTGGCTGCTTGTTCCAACGATTTTATCGCAGCCTGACTATCAGAGAAGATATGAATATCCCGTTTAGAGACAACGTTTTTTGAAAGCCATGATGCAACCTCCCGTATTGCTATCAGTTCGGCTTGAAACACACTACAGTGGTCAGGAAGCCTACGAGCCAGAGATATTCCAAGCTCTTTTGAGTAGACCCCATACCCGACCTTGTCGTCTAATTTTGATCCATCTGTATTAAACGACAATGTCGGGTATGGGGTCTACTCAAAAGTCGTCAATATATATAATGCATAAAAGTTTTTGCTTTCAAATTGAAAATATTATTGTTGGTACAGACAGTTCTGTTTGATTTATTAAATAAAATATCTGGAGAAAGTAAAATATTATTATGAAAAGGTAAGACAAAAGCGGGTTGGGGGGCGCAAGGTCATGGGCGATCTGTAGAAATTTTTTAAAAACATGATGATCGAGTGAAAATAATTAAAAAAAATTATAAATTTCGAAAAAAATGTGAATCCACCTAATATTTTATCATACAAGCTTGGGTGATTTTTCATATGAAATATTAAGAAAAGAATTGGGCAATTTTACATTTTTCTTGGGTGAAATTTGGTTTTTTGTTTTTGGACCATTTTTCCCAAAAATTTTTGGAATTTTTTTTTAGTTTTTGTTAGGCACTTTCGTTTTTTTTTGTTTTTTCTTGTTTTTTTTTTTGCAATTTTTCTTTTGGATGGCATTTCACTGCGCCATAATTACCATTTCACTAGTTAGCAATATGAACTATAACTAAAAAACACAAAATTAAAAATTAACAAATTTGTTAATCAATTTTTCATATGAAAATTAAAACTATTTTGTATGAAGAAATTTTGGATGATTTTCCATTTTATTTTTTTTATTATTTTTTATTATTTCTATATTATTTAAATGCGTTATTTCCTACCGCGTTTTAAACTGTTCTTAGTAAAATAAGTTCTGTTTTATACAGTTATGGGCACACAAATAGCATACTTTTTTAATAATCCCAACAACAAGTTTAGTTTGTTACCCAAGTTAAGTTTTGATGAAAAAAGCGAACCCTAAAGGCTTCATCTTAGACTTGGCAATGCCTTAATATAAAAATTAGTCAATTTTTTCATCAATGCTGATCAAAGGTCAAAGGTCTTCACGCTAAGAAAATGAGGCCAGTACTATGTCTCTACACCCTGATGCAACAGTTTTGGTGGCTTGTTTCAAATTAATTTCTTGGCATTATAGGCAATGGATATATTTTATAATTGAAGGTCATTATGAAATTATTTTTTGTAGAATTCAGACATGCCTCAATATATATTTTTGACAGAAGTGGTTTACTTTTACTCCATTTCATCCTGCTTTATTGTCTGCATTAAATTGTTTAATACAATTTCTGACATTCTACGACTATTTAAAGATGGATGGAAATTGAACTTAACAAGTTAATGTTTTTTTTTATAAACAGTTCTTCGTAGAAATTTGCCATGTATATCTATAGATTATTTTTGGCATATTTTTGGCTTTTGCCGACCATGTGGAAATAAAATCTATTTCATTTTAAGAGATATGACATTATTTAATATAATAATTAAACGGCATCTAGTAAAATAAAAATAAAAATAGAAATAAAAAAACTAAAACCTTAACATTGTTCTTATAGCGCATAAGAAAAAATCAAATCAGAGCGGAAGTCAACTCATAATTAAATTTACAGTTTATATGTATGTAAATGCAACCGGAAGCAGCAATTATAATTAAAAAAAAAAACAATAGAAAAATAAACAACAATTGAAGTAATAAGCCTCGCGAACATGAAATCGGTTATTGCCACTGTAGCTGCCACTTTTAACCTTGGCCACCTTTTTTTGTTTTGAAATTGGCCACAAAAAAAAAAAAATGAAACACTATGAAATCTAGTTTATCAGCTATTCAAAGATCTGGCTTGTTTTGTTATTTTTTTTTTCTGCTTTTATTAAACAATCTTAAAATGTGCATTGTTAGTTATTTCATTGCTTTGGTGCGTTTCCCACAGACCACAATCGACCACAATCAAGCATAATTATGTCTGTAACAAATATTGTGATTCAATCTTCGAGATGAAAGAAAAGAAAAAAAACTTTTATCTTTTATGCTAAGCTTGCTTGAATACAAGCAGCCGTTTTTGTTGTCGACTAACTACTCACCGATGCTGGCAAAACTTGTTGGCCACTAAAACGTTGCGAATATGAGACGATCGGCGCACCATACGGCAATTGCGGAGCTTCTCCATGAAAGACAACACGATCACAGTCCATTGCCACAGCACCAAGTTGTCCCGTCGAGCTAAAGGGTACGACATTGCATCTGCAACAACACAAGTGGGAGGTAAGGAGATAATGTAAACAGCATAATGGTACCGGTTAAATGAGTTTTCACATAATGTGTATAAGTGTGTGTGTGCGTGTGTGTATTGGTTGGTACGTAAAAATGCGGAAATATACAAATCAAGTCAAGTCAATGAAAATAAATATTAGAATTTTATCTGTTGGAGTTAAGAAATTTGATCAGCAGTCTTGGTGTTGATTGATTAATCGTTGGATGCAACGAATGAAGCATGAAGATGTGCAAAGATGGACAAAGCTGTGTTCGACACACACACACACATATACACACACTTACACTTACCTGCAGGGTAATCTTAGAGCTGGACTGAGTTCTGGACATGGTCGCCAGGCTTTAATTTGTGATAAGTACAGAAGCAGCAACAGGAATGTTGAAAGATGTCGTATTCTTGTAATTCGACTTGAGGTGGGCATCATCTGCAAAGAATAAGAAAATTCTATATAATTACTGGTATTTCCTGTGTATGTTTCTAGGAGGAAAATTAATTTTAGCATAGCATTAGTGATGCTAATTTATGTTTTTAGCAAGCAAAGGTAAGAAAAATGCTATGAGCGATTTTTTATTGATAACCTTGAAATCAACAAATAATATACAAGTTATAAATATTAAATTAAAGAATTAAGCACAAACTAAAAGACGGATCGAAAAGTGGCGTAGGAATTGTTAATGTAGAATTTCATAAGCTATAATTTTTTTATTGCTTAGCTAGATCGTATCACTGGTTCGCGAGATATTTCGACCATTTGAGCCAAAATCAGAAAGAATTAATTTGTTTCTTATCTGCGCAAACCAAGCAAAACAATTGAGTACCGTTTACCGTTAGGAGACCGATCAAACCGCCGAATAAAAAATTTCGTTTTATTAAACTTCATACGTAAACGATTAGGGTGACAAAATTTCAGAGCTGGCACAGGTTGTGAACTATTATCAGAGAATAGAACATGATATTATTACTTTGAGACACTCTCTCTTTGAAACACTCACTGCTTTGAGACAAACAATTCTGTGGTAATAAGCCAAGGTTCATTAATATAGGTTAAGTCATGATACAATGTCAACGCGTCAACGAAGAGTGGATAATGAGAAGCAATATTAATGTCAAAACGACGAATTTCGTAGAAATTGCAAATTAAGAAAATATTTTATGTTTCCAAGTTGCAAACAGTGCGGTCGCGGGTGTTAAATTTGTGCTAATTTGAGTGAAAATATTATATAAAAAGTGTAATAAAAACTATAAAATGTGAAAGAAGTCTTAAAATTGCAAAAAAATCTGTATCAGTTTTAACCTAAAAACAACTGCGAAAGGTGAGCAAAAGAAGATTTTGACATCAATGTAGCTTTATTCTGCTTTCTACTCCATTCCTCTCCGAGTCGACCCTACCTTATAATTCTGCCATGGGTTACGTCACTTGAGAGAAAAGCACTCTTTTCCGCCTTTGCTCGAACTGTCAAAGTAGCTGTTAGCTAAAAATTGTACCAAGGTTCATGGTAGAATTATAAGGTAAGGCCGACTCGGAGAGGAATGGAGTAGAAAGCAGAATAATGGGAGATAGATGTCAAAATCAGCTGTTCATCTCGAATTTCTTTATGCTCACGTTTCGCAGTTGTTTTTAGGTCAAAACTGTTACAGGTTTTTTTTTGCAATTTTAAGACTTCTTTCACATTATAGTTTTTATTACACTTTTTTTATAATATTTTCACTCAAATTATCACAAATTTAACACCCGCGACCTCACTGTTTGCAACTTGGAAACATAAAATATTTTCTTCATTTGCAATTTCTACGAAATTCGTCGTTTTGACATATAACTACCTTTTCATTATCCACTCTTCGTTGACGCGTGAGGGCACTCAGCGAAGCGGCCCTACCTTATTATTGTATCATGCCAAGGTAGATTTATAAGGTTGTCGCAAGGGAGAGTACCCATAATTGTTAAATCGAAGCTGACAGCTCATAGAATATCTGCAAGTGCTCTCTATTATCATCCGTTTTTCTTTCGTAGTCATTCGCAGAATTGACTGGTTTTGACAATTATGAGTACTGAGAAGAGAGTGCGATCAGCCCTGCGACAACCTTATAAATCAATCTTGAATTGTACAGATACAGGTTTTTTTTTTTTCTTGATTTCATTTTATCCATTCTGACAGTTCGACCGAGCTTCTCTCAAGTGACTTAACCTATATTAATGAACCTTGGTAATAAGCAACAATCGCTGAAGTCGACTTAAGATAGAGCTGAGCTATTGATGAAGCTTTGTGCTCTGATAATATCTCTATATCAGTGATGGGCACACGCATACATTTTTAACTTGCATTCGTGTGAGGGAGCTTTTAAAACTCTGCACTTAAAAAAATTATTATAGCAAATTCTTAAGTCAACAATCTTTAACAAAGATATTGTGCATTCATGTTTATATTTGTCGACAAATATATCATTTGATCGTGAAATCCTGTTTCTTATAATTTTTCACTATAGTTCTTTTAAGTAAATTTATAGCGCAGCAGAGCGTGAGCTAGTGTGTTTGAAGTAGAATCTTTTGCCGAGAGCTTTTGCCGCATCTTTATATAAGGGGTGTGCAAAAGGCCGCCCACGGGCTTATAGCTTTCACATGCATACGACCTACAGCATTCAAAAAAAGCTTTTGAGTCGAGGTGAGAACGTATTACACTGAATAAAAAGGAAGAAATAAAAACTTTTTAAAAAACACAAAACCGACTACAAAAAATCACTACAAAGTAAAAATATAATTTTAAAATTTTTCTTTTAATTTTTTGGACATATTTGACAATTTATTTAAACATATATTACATTGGAAAACTTATTTGAATTTTTTTCTAATTTGTTTTATTATCATTAAAATATTAATATCTTTATGAATACAAAAGCTTTTAAGGTCGGCGCTAATATAATCAGACTCTTAATCAGAAGCGCCAACTTCAAAGCTTTTTGTATTCATAAAGAAATTAATATTTTTATGATGATAAAACAAATTAGAAAAAAATTCAAATAAGTTTTCCAATGCAATATATGTTTAAATAAATTGTCAGTTATGTCCAAGAAATTAAAAGGAAAATTTTAAAATTATTTCGAACTTTGTAGTGATTTTTTGTAGTCGGTTTTTTTTTTAAAAAAGTTTTTATTTCTTCCTTTTTAGAGAATATGATAAATTTTCGAAAAAAGTGTATAAACTGCACAAATACAATTGTTCTTAAAAAATTTGTTTTATTATATTCTAAAAATTTGTTGGTTATATGAAATATCTGTCCCATAAATTTAAATTAGATGTCACGTGTTTTGAAATAATTATACCCATTCTTGTAACGAGTTTTATTACCCTAGTGTCAATATTATCCGAGATATAGTGTTTTTCTAATATTGCCACGCCCCCTTTGTTAAATAAGCGCCCACTTTCTTGAGCGTTATTTGCAATAATTGTGCCTATCTCGCACTTCATTTCAGTACCCCAGCGTCAATACTAACTGTGATAGTGTTTATCTAGTATTGCCACGCCCATTTGTCGAATAACGCCTTCTTTATTGACCGTAATTTTTAATAGTTCTGCCTACCCCTGTACTACAAGAAATTTCAGTGCCATAGTGTCAATATTATTTGAGATACACTGTTTTTCTAATACTGCCATGGCCAGTAGTCGAATACGGCCCACTTTATTGACCGTAATTTGTACTAATGATGCCTACCCTTATACCAAATTGCAGTACCATAGTATCAATTTTATTCGAGATACTCTCTTTTTCTAATATTGCCACGCCTATTTGTCAAATAATGTCCATTTTCTTGACCGTTAGTTGTATTAACTGTGTGTACCCATACACTAAATTGCACTACACTAGTGCCAATATTATTCGAGATATAGTGTTTTTTAATATTGCCACGCCCAGTAGTCGAATAGCGCCCACTTTATTGACCGTAATTTGTACTAATAATGCCAACCCCTATACCAAATTGCATTACCATAGTGTCAATATTATGCGAGATATACTCTTTTTCTAATATTGCCGCGCCCATTTGTCAAATAACGCCCATTTTTTTAACCGTAATTTGTATTAACTGTTTCTACCGCTACACTAAATTGCAGTACACTAGTGTCTATATTATTCGATAAACAGTGTTTTTCTAATATTGCCACGCCCATTTGTCGAATAACGCCCATTTTCTTGTCGGTAATTTATAATAATTGTGCTTACCCCTACACTAAATTGCAGTACCCTAGTATCAATATTATTCGAGATACTGTAGTATCTATTATTGCGAGATCTAGTATTGCCACGCCCAGTTCTCGAATACCGCCCAATATTTTTCGGGCACCTCCATGCTTGTGATATCTATCTGTTCACCAAAAATTATGGCAATCAGGCATATGGTTTAGGAGTTATCGATGTACATACATTTTAAAAAAAAAAACAGAGAAACCGACGAACTTGAGAACCTCCTTCTTTTTGAAGTCGGTTAAAAATAATAATGATTTATATCAAATATATTGATATGGAAAAAATAAAAAGTGAAATCAGAGTGTAATGAAGTACATTCGTACTAGCATAGTACTAGGATCACTCGCAGGGTGAACTTTATGCCTTTAAGATAAAGAGATCATGTTTTTCAAGGTTATTTCAGATTTCACCTTTTTCAACTCACTTTTTTATACAAAACTCACGAATTGTGTATATGAGTTTGGATGAACCATGTTTTAGAGTAGTTTCTGTGATTAAAACCATTTACACATTTATGGTGAGTTTTGAGGTCTCATATTTGAGGGGAGCTTCTGTGGTTTTTGTGCTTGTATTGAACATTTTGTGTTAGTATTTGACACATTAAGGACATAATTGTTTGTTCATTCAATACGATCAGTCGTTGTACGAACTTCATGCCAGATATAAAGGGATAGGAAACTTCAATTTTGGACTGTGGGAAAGCCTTATGTCCTGCTTATGTCATTTGGAGGTCAATATCAATGCAAAATCATGATACAATAATTACAAGGTAGCCCTAGTTTAGAGATTACAAGGTAGAGATAGGAAAGTTCAATTTTGGACTGTGGGAAAGCCTTATGTCCTGCTTATGTCATTTGGAGGTCAATATCAACGCAAAATTATGATACAATAATTACAAGGTAGCCCTGACCGCTGCCTATTTGCTCACGAGCATCAACCGTCATATATCAAAGCGAAATGAAAATGTATGAATTAAAAAAAAAACATAATAAACATTATGTTGGTAGAAGCACTGCGGCTTCCACGTCCAGCATTTGCACCAACACCATGTTCCGATTTATTACAACTGCCGCGTCCTCGTACTGTTGTGTCATTGGAGGTTTTGCATCATATTCAAGTTGGGAGTGTAGAGACCTTTGTGCTGGCTTGCTGATAATTATAGTATCCTGGCTTTATTCTGGTTGTTCATTTTCTCCCTTCGTTGCATAGACAGCAATTTTTGGCAGAGACGGTTGACAAAAGAACTGTCACAATACTAACACAAAAACCACAGGAAACTCTCTAAAATCATGGCACATCCAAACCCACCACAAATGTGCAAGACTGCAAAATTGCTTGCATATGAAAAACTCACCAATATCATAGGACACCCAATCTCATATACACAATCCGTGAGTTTTTCATAAAAAAGAGAGTTGAAAAAGGTGAAATCTAAAATAAACTTGAAAACATGAAATTACCAATCTCTTTATCTCTGCTTCATGCTGTGAAGTTGCGGCCGCTCGCTTCTACGTTGCCTTTTAGAATACGACAAGCTATCATTCTTGCGTTATGCTGTGATCGTACGAATGAACGAACTCGTGCTTTTCTTTCAGTGCAAACTCTTAAAACAAAAGCTTTGCACAAAAATGTGTATATATAATTTACACCCCTGGCTTATATTCATGTGAACGCACGAAAAGAGCTTTTCCCGCCTGCCAAAGAGCTGCCCGCCTCTGCTTTATATCATTGGTGGGCATTCTAACACTAGCATGCAAAAAGCTTTCTAAGCTGCCATAAGAATTGCATCTCTTAAGGAGAAGTGTTAATCTCATCCTTGGCACATAATCAACAAACAAATCAACAAAAAAAGCAAAAATAATCAAGGCTGTGTCAGAAAGCCGAAGCGGTACACAAAAAAGAGAGGCACTCAAGAACGGGGAATATCCTTGCATGGAAAGAGCTCTTTACAAGTGGGGTGTAAAACAGCGAAAAAAAGAGTCGTACTCAAAGCCAAAGTAAAATTCCACGCTTATTTGCAAGAAAAAGAAGGCGTTAATGACAGTGATGGATGGCTGACTTGCATCAAATCACGTTTGGTGTTCGACTCTTGAAAATATGCGGAGAGAACCATTCAATTTGATCTGACCAAGCAGCTGTTGATCTATTTTAACAATGTTTACGCAACATAAAAAATGAGCTGCAGCTATGCGGAGTGGAAATTTATAACGCAGACGAATTAAGTCTCTTTTAGAAAATGCTGCTTGAAAAAACATACAATGTGCACAACACTGGAAAATCTGCGCCTGGAATTTTGAATTTCACTTAAATACTTCAAGGGACATATTGACTTAGAAGAAGTATAATGACTCTTGAAGTTTTAAAGTAAATAAAGTAAGTAACAGAATACAATTTTCATTAATATTTAAGCTTATAATAAAGTATTAAATTTATAGGAGGGTTTAGAAAACAGTTATCTATCAGATAATCAGATTTATTAGAAAAAGAAACGAAGAGAGAAATTTGAAGAGAGAGAGAGAGAGAGAGAGAGATAGAGAGAGAAAGAGTGAGCTGGTTAGCGTATATTAAGTAGTTATCTAAAAAATTTACAGATAGCTTGCCTAAAGTAAAATTTGATTGCACGCCGTAATCAAATAAAAAAATAACTCTGAATCATAAGTCTTTTGAATCTCAAGATTCTGAAAATTAAGACGGAAGGTATTGATATATAATACAGCACGGCTTAAAATTTAATATTCACCACAGTATCGAATTGATTCCAAGGGTATAAAATATCAAGGGTATATTTCAAATATCTTGTTATATTTGAATTGTATTAAAATGTAATACAATTCAATTGAACACTTTTTGTATGAAAATTCAGTGTATTAAAATTTATTCAAAGATTTTTAATTGTGTACTCGAACATTTATGTGCTGCAGAGCCATCATGAATAGCAGTATCCTACAGTAGCAATTGGTAGGATATCGCCAAAAGCAAACAAAGTGCAACTTTTCTGTTTTTTTTCTTATATTTTTTTTCTATATAATACTATACAAAGAGTGAAATATACAGAAGTTTTTAATAAAAATGCGTTTTATACAGAAAAATGTGAATCTTAATAATATGAAAAATTTGGATTTTGTTAACAGCCGGTACAAAAATTAGTTTACGTTACCCCGAGTCCACTGTACCTTATTATTATGTTTATAGCTTCCCTCATTGTACTAAAATTCGAAAAAAATTGTACAGCTTTTTTTGTTTTGAAAGGACAACTTTTGTATTTTATAGTTTTTGAGGTCGTTTATACTATAATACAATTCAGAATACAATTTTTTTAAGTGTAGAGCTACTTACATTATTGCAATGTATGCACCCAGTAGATCCGTTTTTAAAGAAATCGTAAGACAATCATGCGTGCCTTTTCCGATTCATGGACGAAACATGCTGATTCGGCCATACATTTCACTGACAATAATCTCATATAAATCTTCCAAATTCGTGCAAGAATGCAATACAGAAACATTGAGATTTTTCGTGCACGAATACAACACCAAATCGATGTGGAAGTTTCGAAGAACAAACAAGACAGAAATGTGAAAAAAAAATAGTTTTTCTCTTTTTTTTTGTTTATTCTTTGATTTTATTTTTTCGTACATGTTTTCTTTGTATTTCATTATCTGCAATCTGTAATCTTTGATATATCGGTCATCCAAGTCATTATTATACCACGTTTCAAAATGACATATAACATATTTCAACTTTTAACGAAAAAATTACACCGAAATATAAGCAAAATTAAGCTTTACAGGGAAGACATTAACGAACACAAGACAGAAACGTTGAAGAATTTTTGACAAATTGTTTAATGAACGAACACAAGAGAGACGCGTTAAAGAATATTCCGCAGTAAGTTTTTTTAAGAAATCACCAAAGATTAATTCTTCTATGATGCCCGAGACTGCTGTGCGTGTGCCGATCACTGCTCTTTATACACACAAAATCAAAAAGCTTCCATACAACTGGCGATTGAAAACTTTCAAGCAAGATTTCTCGAAACATAGAAATGATACTAAAGAGATTATTTTTTAACGATACAGAATTTTCAATTGTAATTTTTCTTGAAAAAGCTTTTTTATAAAGCTACGATAAGCACATTTCAGGTTTTATTCAGTTTTTCGCATAGATATAATAGTTTTAGAGGCATTTTTTAAGACGTTTGTGACCGCAAATGAATTTATTTATAATAATTATACAAAATTTAAAAGAAATCATAAAAAAATTATTTTCAAAGTCAACAATTCTTACTATTATTTCTCTTGAAGAGGCTGCTCTTCATAACTTTAACATTATTTTAAGCCGAACCATTCATTAAAAGCTTCATAACTATGTTTTTTTTTCAACCAGAAAACAACGAATAGAACCACAATAAAAACAAAGAAATTTATTAAAATTCCTTTCCAATCTTAAATTTAAAATCAGCAAATAAAAGAACGAGAAATGCTAATAAACAGGTTTGCCTTCTAACTTAATCGATAATATTTAAATAATAGACTTTAAGAAATAAAAAACCAGTTTTAGCAAGCTTTATATACAAGTAAACAAAAAAAAAAATGCATAAATTAAAAAAAAAAAAAACAAAAAAGTGAAGCTCAAGTTAAGCATGCGCCGGAATTCGTATTTATTTGAAAATTAGTTGTTTTTGACAAACTTTAAAGAATTTCCTGTCATTATTTTTTTTTTTTTTTATGAACTTTTTATATGAAACAAGCTAACAAGTGTTTTCGTTCAACAACAGACCTAATCAATATAAGTTTGTATTATAGTGTTGCCTCAAAGAAAAAAAAAAAGCAATATCTTATCTAAATTTGACAGTTAAGTTTCATTTTTATTACCTCATACGTCATAAGATTTACTGTTACAAGACTTGATTTATTGCTGCTTTTTATTCTCGCTGTCGCTTGATAGACGCTGTGCACCGTCATAGCTTGTCTTGGTAAATGTCACGTTTTCACTCATTGTCAGCAGCTTTGTGTTAACCAACGAATACCTTAACGTCACGCTCACTGCACTTCTTTTTTTAATTCATAAATGCATAACAAGACGAATAGGTGGCAACGTTATAGGTTGTAGTTAAGCCGTGATGAGCTTCCAAGAAATCTATGCTCACTGGCTGTGGTAACAGTGCATAATAAATGTCATAAGAATTACATCCATAAGCTTGTAAAAAAGTTCAAAAGAGAATTTCTTCAACAAATAAAAATTTTAAATTTACACAAAATTTTCCAAAGACTTTTCTCTACCTTTGCGGTAGTTGGAATAATTATGAACTATAACGCAATTAAAAAAAAAAATTTAAAAAAAAGGTAAAATTAAAAAAACAGTGCTGACCCTAATAACGATCTTGTCTGCATATCTTCTGATTTGCATGAAGTGGCAACTTTTGAGTTGCTGATTTTTTAAGCTTCACGGCAAAGGTTGTAATTTGAACCCGCAGCAAAATTTGTGCTTGGACGGTTTAGCGCTCTGCAGATTTTTTACTTATTTTAAATTATTATTGATCATAAGTAAAGTATACATGATGATTTAGTGCGCGTTACTTAAGACAAATAAAAACTTAGAGTTTCTTTAAAATAGCTCATTATATAAACTTTTAACAACCCACTGAACCAAATAGGCAAGTTTTTTGAAGCGAAGCTTTTTACTCCTCGTTCTGTGATTTGCTTGGAGTGAAATCTGAAAAATTTTCGACAGATTTTTTCTTGGAAATTTGATGGTTGGTTTCTTTGTTTCTAGCGCTTATTACAACAAGAAAATTTAATACATTAATATTAAATAATAAAAATATCTTCTGTTTCCCGTGGGGATCGAACCCGCGTTCTCTTAAACGAGAGTCCAACACACTATCCACCAGGCCACGAAGACTTGATTTAAGCAGTTGTTCATTCAATATAAATTATAACAGAAGCTATGCTGCAGTTGATCCTCACCATCTATCAATAGATAGAGGATTGTGTATTTGCTATGCTACAACTGACAAAAATTTGCTTTAATTTGCCACAAGGTGTCTCTGGCATCGGTGTGTTTGTATTGTTAATGCGTTTGTGGTGTTGTTGGCACAAAGAAAATTAGCAATGCACACAAGTGCGTTGACAAGTGCGTTTTTAAGTGTCAAAAAAATAGATGATATCAATATACACTCAGTTCTGTTTTTACACGGTAGATACGTTCCCAAAGATCGTGCAAAAAAAAATCGTGCAAAAAAATGCATTGCACTTATGGAAAAGTACAAGATTGGTTCCAAATTTAACAAATCTGTAGAAATAATACAATAAACCATTTTTAAACTCATATTGGTTCGTTATAGCTAATATTTGCGTATATTTTTATTTCATAAACTTATAAAAGAATGCAAAAAAAAAAACAATTTCATAAACTTATAAAAGAATGCAAAAAAAAAAACACTGGTGCGTCGTTGGACACACGAGAGAAGCGAAGCTTTTTCTCAGTTACATAGATTTGATAGCTTAATGATTTTTTCTTTTTAATAACTTAATTTTAACTTCCACACATGGTTGTGAACTTGACTGCACTGAACAAATTTTTTCCTTCAACAGCGTACATAGAGTGTAAATTATAATTTAGAGATTGCATCAACTCTGCTAAAATTCTGGCATGTGTTAACAGAGTTATTTCACTTAAAAACATGAAGAAAAAAAACTCCGTTAACCTCTGTTAACACATGCCAGAGATTTAGCAGAGTTGATGCAATCTCTAGATAATAATTTATACTCTATGCCAACAACACCACAAACGCATTCACAATACAAACACACCGATGCTGCAGACACCTTGTGGCAGCATAGCTCTGTTATAACTAAGATTAAATTAACAATCGTTTCTCAAAAGTCTTTGTGGCCTAGTGGTTAGTGTGCTGGGCTATCACTCAAGAGGACACGGGTTCGATCCACACGGGAACCAAACATATTTTTAATATTTATTATTAAAGTATTAAATTTTCTTGTTGTAATACGCGCTAGCAACAAAGAAACCATCAAAATTCCAAGAAAAAATCTGTCGAAAATTTTTCAGATTTCACTCTAAGCAAATCACAGAACGAGGAGTAAAAAGCTTCGCTTCAAAAAACAATTTCAGAAATTTAGAAAAGAATGCAAAAAAACAATATAGAACACATACAATACAATAGGGACGACTGTTGACTAGTGATGTGACGAGTCGAATACTTTTGAAACTCGAGTTACTCGAGTCTGAACAATTTTGACTCGAGTAGAAACTCGAGTTGGCGAGTCAACAATTCATAGTCGAGTTTGAAATTTTGAAACTCGATGTAAGCAAGAACGTTCCGAAATGATGTTTGTTAAAAATATCAAAATAAAACTAAAGCGTTGTATTGAATGTTTTTTTATATTGATAAAACAAGATAAACAGAAAAATTCAGAAACAATTTATGCTGCATGCGAATAGTATTGAAAAATATCTTTTTATTTATACAATACCAAAAATTTTTAAAGCAAACAAAAACAAAAATTCAATTAAACGTACAAAAAGTAAAAAATAAATAAAAATAAAAAATATGAACTATTCTTATAGTGTTGAACTGCACCAACTATTAAGAAACAAGACTGAGTCAGCTTTTTTAGATGAAAGTCGGTTACGACGTTGATTCATTACCATTCCAGCCTTTGAAAATAGTCGTTCTGATGGAACTGATGTGGCAGGTATACACAAATACTTGCAGGCCATTTTATAAAGCGAAGGAAAAATATTTTTCCTGTCTTCCCAAAACTGAACAGGCTTTTGTGTTCTATCTAAATATGGTAATGCAAGATATTGTCGTACTATAATTGTTGCCGAAGATATTGGGGTCTGCTGCGTCGATGTTTCTAAAATTCGCTTATCTAATTGTTCCCAAAGGTTATCATCTTCATTTTCTCCTAAATTGGCATCAATACTCGCGCTTTGTGGTTGAGTATGAAGTAATAATGGCTGATTTTCCGATAGCTCTTCAATTACCCACTTTTGCGCATTATCTGCATTTAACTCAAGTCCAAAAGCCTTTTTTTTAAATCGAGGATCAAGAAATGTTGCTTTTGACGCTGTTCTGTTGCTTTCATAAACACTTAGACGCTTATCAGTCACCTCCAGTAATGAACTTTGCAAATGCCTACCAACTTCTGTTTTTAAAAATTTATTTTTTACTGTATTTTGCAATCCTCTTGTCAATGGTATTACATAAGACAAAGTGGGATACAGTTCCCCAGAAAGAATGACGGTCATTTTCTCAAAAGGTTTTAAGACAGAAATGCAATCTTCGAGTATTTCCCATTCTGAAGAGTCCAAGTTCGGTGGTGGCGACTGTAAGACTGGAAATGTTGCTGACAAAGGGACTTTTAGCAAAACCAATCTTTCCATCATTAACAAAGTGGAATTCCACCTTGTCGGTACGTCCTGTATTAACTTTAATTCTTCTAGACCCATTTGTTTTTGAATATCTTTTAGTTTGTAAGACGCTTTGCTGCTCAGTTTAAAATGAGTGACTATATTTCGTGATTTAGTAATCAGTTCAATCAACTGACTATTTTTTAAGTAATTACTTTCTGCGTGCTCCTTGTCTTTGAAAGTACAATCTTTCACGACAAGATTGAGTGTGTGCGCAACACAATAATGGTTACGTTTCATCATGTAATGACTAATCGCCTTTTTCATGCTACTGGCATTATCTGTTACAACAGTAACGACTTTCTCATTAATTTTCCACTCTTTGAAAATATCTCGCAGCGCATCAGCAATATTTAAAGACGAGTGTTCCAAAGGCAATTCAGAAGTTGATAAAATTAAAGAATTCAGTTTTGCATCAGAAATGAAGTGGGATGTTGCAGATATATAACTATTATTAGAATCGGATGTCCAAATATCTGTAGTTATTGCAACATGTTCGACTTTTTCCAGTTTTTGCTTTAAAGCTTCTGAGCATAGTTTATATCTTTCGCTTAGCAATTTTTCAGAAAGCAACTTTCTAGACGGAAGTGTATAGTCGGGATTAAGTTTTCGTGTAAATCTTTTAAAGCCCTTATTCTCTACAATTTGTAAAGGCTGATAATCTAAAACGATCATATCAAGTAAGGCTTCATCAGCGGCACTTTGATTTACTTTTGTTGGCGCGACCAATCACATTTGCCTTTGGCGCTTTGGACGTGGTTCAGTTGAAGCAACTAAATCAATTACCTGTGAGCCATAAGAAGAATTAGCAACAGCTCCTGATGATTCATCTGGAATTCTCTGTTCAGCTGTGTTATTTGCAGTATTGTTAACAATTTGTTGTTCGTCGTCGCGCTCTAAATATTGTACTGGATGCTTCCTTTTAAGGTGGGCAATGAGGTTGGATGTATTACCAAAATGCTTATATGAACATGAACATAACTTGCAGTTCACTCTATTATCACTAGATTTATCATAGAATTCCCAAACATTTGATTTTTTATTCTCTCGAGGCATTTTAAATATAAAAAAATTAATACTCCTTTATAAAAGCAGTTCGCTATCAGACAAAAAACAAACACTTTTCATAGCTACAAACAAGGCACTAACAAAAACCACACATATTAAAGTTTGTTGCGCAGTCGTGAAGAATACTCGGAACTGCATTTCAACGCCTACTTTGTTTTTGAATTAACCGTGTTTTCATACAATGTACTCGCCGAGTATTTTGACAACGAGTAACAAACATACGAAATAAAACTCGCAGAAATATTTTTAAAGGTAATGAATGCGATGCGAAATACTCGCTAGTTTTTGACAACTCGAGTTGAAGCGAAAAGTGAATCGAGTTGACTCGAGTTCGAGGTGGACTCGAGTTAACGAGTAAAAAAACTCGACTCGTCACATCACTACTGTTGACATGCATGTTTACACGTGGCAACACGGGAGTATAATAAAAATTAAAAATTTTATAGGTGTGAAAACTGTTAGTACTTTATAACTTTATAACTGTTAGTACTAAAATTTTATAGGTGTGAAAACTGTTAGTACTAAAATTGTTATTTTCAGAATTTGGGTCAATCGTGTTTAATCAAAATAAAGCGTGTAAAAACAAAATAAAGTTTTATTTTTTATTCGTGTTAAATCAATTTCGTGTAAAAAATCGTGTAAAAACAGAACTGAGTGTATATGGAATTAACAAACGCATGCATGACATCGGCAAGGTATCTAAAATGTTTATTTAATTTTGTTTCGTGTGCGTTCTTTAATATATATTTAATATATATGTTTATCCTCGTTCTGTGATTGGCTTGGAGTGAAATCTGAAAAATTTTCGACAGATTTTTTCTCTTCGCTGTTTTCATAGTACGCTGTTGAAGGAAAAAGTTTGTTCAGTGCAGCCAAGTTCACAACCGTGTGTGGAGAGTTAAAATGGAGAGTCGCTGGCATTATATGCCCGCATGGTATAATGATTTACAAGGTAGGAGTGACAGTTCTGTTGGCGATTTGGAGTTGTCATTATAAAGAGAAAACGAAGAAGCAGCAAAACAGATGACAAGTTAAACTTTGTATTGATTTGACAACTCCCGATTGCCGCTCGTGAGAAAAAAGGTAGTTGCCAAGGCTACCTTGTAAATTATTGTATCATGATATGCCCGTACATGTAATTGGCGTGGAAATTTGACATTCAACAATAAAAAAAGAAGCAGTAAATATGTTTTCTGTATATATGTAAGTTATTTTGTTATTTTAAATTTTTGTGTTTAAAAAAAGTTAATTTATTAAAAAGAAAAAATTATATAGCTTATCAAATCTATGTAACTGCGAAAAAGCTTCGTTTCTCTCGTGTGTCCAACGACGCACCTGTGTTTTGAAAAGTGAGAGTTTTGCAAACATTTTGGGGTTTTTTTTTCATAAGTACGTGTTTTTGAACTTGGAGTTTCCTTGTGTTATTGTATAAGATCTCGTTCAAAAAAACAAAACTTCATCAAATGATTTTTACCTCTGAGAAATCGTTAAAAAACCCATATTATGATTTTAGGTGTTTTAACCTCAATATGATTTTACGATACACGAACTAAGTTTTGCACAGCGTCAAAACCTTGTACACAAGATAGAGACCTGTAAAGGTGTTAGATAGCAAAAAGGAAACAAAATCTAAAGAATACAATTTTTTAGTTGTCCTCTTTCTGTGAAATGCCCCATATATGTTTATTCTTGATTTATAATCTCAAGGGGTGAACTGATTTACAAATTTTTTTTAATAATTTATTTTAATTTTAATTTAGATTTTAATAAACTGCAAGTAACCGTAAAAAAGTTTTTATTATAAATTGATTATAAATTTATAAATTAAAATTTAAATATATTTTTAAAAATAGATTCAACCTTTAAAAGTTTTAAAGTTATATTGTTGTATTAGTAAACTTTTTTGAGAGAAACTTTTACTTTTTGTCTTGATTTTTCGCAATTATTTTTTTATAAAGACAATTAAAAATTCTCAATTTGGACCATTTAGGCAATATAATTATTGGAAAAAATAAAAAATGTAGTTCTCAAAAGTAGTTCTTTAAAAAAAATTATATAAAATTATATAATAAATTATATAAAAATAAATTACACATTCAAAAATATTTCAAAAAGTAAACGTTTTTGTTGGAAAAGTTCCTATATTCTTGTTGTTCATATTTGACTGGCAGAAAATTTTGGCTACGTTATTGTTTCTTTGTGTTCAAAAACAAAAAATTATGAAACATTTTTGAATGCAGGAATATTAATATCATTCTGCAAAGTTATGTATTTGTGAATAAAAAAATCTTTAGAATTTTAAAATACTATCACAAGCGAGCTTAGAAATTAATCACATATGATATATTTATGCTTACGCGCAGAGAAAAAATATGTTTATATATGTTTGGTTTCAAAAACAAAATATTCAGAGGGAACCACCTAATGATTAAGAACTTTCCTTCAATAGCATTATTTTTCGATATAAGAAGATATTAGTTGTGTCCAACATTAATATAATTGCCTTAGCTAAAAAACTAACGTCTACATTAATATGCTTGTGACAAAATAAAATTGTGTGTTTCTACCCAATAAAAATATATTTGCATCACTGTCAAACTCAAAACGAACAGAACTGCAAATTTAAAACAAACAGAACTCCTCCCTTTTATGTGTTTCGCCTAGACATACATATATCTGCTTCTTTTGCACTTGCACGAAAAATAGCGGAAACCTTGTTGCTTTATGCGCTTGCTTTTAGCAGTTGCTAAGTCTTGGCGTCATTTTAAGTTGCAAGCAGCCGCGCCAAACGTGTTGAAAAATTTAGCTCCTGTGAAAAGTGTTTCTGAAAATGTTTGTTTAAATTAAAAGTGTTTGTGTTTTCAAATTAATAAAATAAAAAACAAAATGAAAAAAAAAAGTAAGGCGGTTCAGCAGTAAAAATAGGTGAGTTTTGTAGCAACTTTGCTGATAAAGCGGGTCGGATAAACAACATAATATGGTTACTTCTCAAGCATAATTAAATCCGAGAAAAACTTATCTACTGTTTTTTAAATATATTTTGTTTGCTTCAAACCAACAATTACTTCAAAGCAAATAATTTGTAATAACAGTGAAAAACTTTTGGCATTTCTTTTGCTAAAATATGTTTCCAAGTAAATATAGTGTAATCATCGGTAAATATATTATGTTGTTCTTAATTATCGTTTTTAAAATAATTGCTTGACTGCAATTAAATTATGTATTCCCCAATTAATAAATATTTGTCCGTGAATATTTAATGTTATTCTTGACTAAATTATATTTCCAAGCAAACAAATAGTAATAGACTAAAAGTGTTCTCAGTCCATTTATAACTACAATATATTTATATGAAAACATATTTTCTTTAAAACAAATTATATTGTTTTTAAATTCAAACAACAAGTGCTCAGGTACAATTAAATAATGTTAAGATGCAAATATATATATAAAGAAAAATTGCATTAATTAATCATATTATATGTGGAACTAATTATGATTACTTGTTTCCAAGAAACATGCAGAAACATATTATACTTCCAGCAAATTATGTTTGGGATGGGGCCTATTATTTTTTAGCGTGTATAAATGAGCTTGTAACTGAATCAGAAATTATTATATTTGTTTGTTAAAAATAAGTCCAAAAAGTAATCATTACTGAATGGCTTCGTTCATAAATGAATACTCAAGAGATTTATGAATAATTTTGTTTTTTAACACAATTTCTTTATTTTAATAATGAGTATGATGCTATGCAGATTGATTTCAACAATTGAAGTGATCGAATAGTATTATTTACAAGCGAACTTATGACACGAGTCTTGTGTCACAAAGCAGGTTCAATCCCCAGCTACGGAATGCTTTTAAATTTTAAATTTTGTACAGCAATATAGTTATTAGCATTAGCTTCTTATAAAAAATCACGATTTAGGAACAAAGTTCATAATGCTTTCATTTATAACACGTTTGCGAGCAAAAAAATATGACTTTTTGAATGTCACTTAAATAATTCGGTAATGTTGAAACTTAGTACTAAAAAAAAAAAAATACAATTTTTAATTCTTTTACAAAATCGTTCCCGAATAAAATAGGGTTCGTTTTTGAGAGGCATTTTAGCCCGGCGAATGGTTAAGAAATGATTCATTTGCAAGTGCCGAAAACGTACTCTCCTACCCCGAAAAGGTTCATATAAATGAATACAAAAAACTTACTTTTGGTTGACTAGGCTAAAATCTCTTTTTATAGCCAATGACTTTTATGGCTTATGTTGTTGTAACTACTTATGTTGTAAGAGAGTTTTCATAAGCTTTGCATAATTTATAAAAACTGCTCAATAATATTGACTAATTTTAAATATGCTCAAAATATTTAAGGCACGTTAAAGCACACCACATCAAATTGGTTTGGACACACATAAAATTGAAGTTTCTTCATCTTTTATGCATTAAGTTATGGCTGGTCTTTAACTATTGACCTTGATGACTGGTTTTAAATTTACAAAGCGTAGAGCTCTGTTAGATAAAATTAAAATTTTGCTAGATCATCAACAGTTAATTAAGTAAAAGTTAAAAATTATGATAAATTTTAAAGGGAGTTAAAATCAATCTGTAACTATTAACCTTGGTGGTTGCTTTTAAATTTATAAAGTGTATGAGTGTCTTAATTAGAAAAAAAAACAATAAAATTTTATGGGATTTTCATCAATTAATTGCATTTAAGTGAATAGTTACAGATAGAGTTGAAATTTAATTAATTTGATTTAAAGTCATAAAAACCAACAAACTTAAAAAAAATCCGCTAATATTAGCTAAAGAAATCAAACATGCTTCAATTAACTCTTAAATAACATATAATTACTTGAATTTTTAAGCAGAAAAAACGAACGGTTTTTGTATTGTTAACTTAAGTGAAGCAGCCCATTCAACGCCAAGAGCTGAGCTATTAACACCTTCTCATTTGAACAGCTCATTTGAACATTCAAAGTTGAAAAACTAAACCAAGACATAGATATGCATAACGGAGTTTGTGATGCTGCATCTATTATTTGCATTAATTCGGCTATTATTTGAAATTAGTTCAAACCAAGACGGTTAAAAAACTTTGCATAAATATGCGCATTCGTATATTTTTGGAGAAAAACGTTGTAATTTTGAAAAAATTCATCAGGTGTTGCAGTAATGTTGCATATTATAAACTATTTTAACATTTAACAAGTGGCAAATCTGTAAGTGGAAAAAAATTCGTTCTGCGCTCTATACGCATACCAGAGAACCTTTGGCAGAAAATGGGGACTGCGACCGCACATAATCAATCCATTGGATCGATACAACGATAGTGACACACATTCCCACCTGTGGCTCTTTTAATGGTGGACGATAGCGCACAAAAATAACTACCTTAGCTCTCTAACAGAAGTGCAAAGTGCTTCTAAGTATGCAATAGAGTAACAGGAGCCATGAGATCTACACCACAGGAGTGTGTAAATCTTCTTCCCAAATAAGAGCACGTCTATCAAGAGCGCGATTCGCCTTAACGAATCACAAGTCTGGAAAAACAACACCTTCGGACATGCATCTATTCTGTATCACTTTGAAACCGAGGAATCGAAAACAGCAATGGTTTATATCACACCAAGTGCAAGACTCGGTACAAACTACTCCACATCAATCCCCAGCAGACAAGAAGAAGCAGGGAAGAAACAGCGGTAGAATCCTACGTTTTAGTTATGTGTTTTTTAATCCCCATACAAAAACCACAAAAACGGCCGATTATAGTTCATATCTCTGCCTATTATTTATTTTTTAAGCTGGTCCTATTATTTTTTACCCTTCAACATTTCTTCTCAACACCCCTATCTCCCATCCTTATAGGGGGTCCCCATACAAAAACACAAAAACTGTCAACTATAGTTTATATTTCTCCCGAATTGCCAACTAGAGGGGTTAAATATATGACCAGGTCCAATTATTTTTTGGCTTTTAACATTTCTTCTCAATACATCAACTCCCTATCTGCCACCTTTTGGGGGTTTCTTCTAGAAGAAACACAAAAACTGTCGATTATAGTTCATATATCTCCCAAACTAACCCCTTCAGGAGTCAAAGATGTGAGCTGGTCAAATAATTTTTGCTTTACATTTCTTCTGAACACTCCAACCCCCTATCTGGCACTCTTTTGGGGTCCCCATACAAGAAACACAAGAACTGTCTATTAGAGTTTATATCTCTCCCGAATTGAACCCTACAGAGGTCAAATACATCAGTAGGCCCTATTATTTTTTGACCCTCAACATTTCTTCTGAACACACTTACCCATATCTACCAGGTCTCCATACAAAAAACACAAGAACTGCCGTTTATAGTTCATTTCTCTCCCGAATGGACATCTAGAGGGGTTAATTATATGACCAGGTCCAATTATTTTTTGCCTTTCAACATTTCTTCTCAATACACTATCCCTCTATCTGCTACTCTTTTGGGGTTCCCCATAGAATAAACACAAAAACTGTCGATTATAGTTTGATTATGTGGCGGTCGTGACATAGTGGTTAGAGTGTGTGGCCCATGCGCCATAGAACCCTGGTTCAATTCTCACCTGACACAGAAAGTTTTTTCAATTGAATTAATTTTTCTGTTCGGCCGTTACCTTTCTGCAGACAATGGCAAACCTCAGAGATTAAAAACTGCCATGAAAAGCTTCTTGGGAAAATAAGCCGTTTGGAGTCGGCATAAAATTTATCGGCATAGGTCGAGTCGGCATAGGTTCTATTATTTTTTGCGCCTCAACATTTCTTCTCAACACACCTACCACTATCTACCACTATTCTGAGGATTCCCATACAAAAAACACAAAGATTGACGATTATAGTTTATATCTATCCCAAATTTACCCTTAGAGTGGTTAAGTATATGAGCTGGCCCTATTATTTTTACCCTTAATCATTTCTTCCGAAGTCAGTTACCCCCTATCTGTCACAATTTTCGGGGTCCACATACAAAAAACACAAACACGTTGCTATGTTTTATGCTTTGCTGAATCGGGAATGCAGTCATTAACAGTACAAATCTTAACAGTGCTAACATTGCTGACTTTAACATTTCTGACGTTAACATTGCTGACGCTAACATTGTTGACGTTAACAGTGCTGACGCAAAAAGTTTTCACTTCAAAAAAGTGTTTTAAAATGTACAAAATAAAACATATAAAAATTGTATCTTGATAAAAATATAAAGGATGATAACGTAACCAAACCATTCCCTTATTAATTCCCTTTTTTTTAAAGAAATACTTTTTTAAAAGGTTTCATTGAAATAAAAACATGTGAAAGCATATCGATTTGAAAAGAACGGACTGACAAGAAATTGATTCATATTTTACATAAACATTACAGGTGAGAGTGAGGTCAAATCGATGATATAAGTAGGTAGCTGCGATCGTTACAAGTTATAGAAATGACTACTCATCCGAGAAACAGTTTCATATTTTGTGTCCATACACCGGGAAAAAAGCAATAGGTAAATCATCTCAAGCCGGCTTGGGTAAAGAGAATTGTATGGGAATTATAAACTTATGCTTATTCACCTAAGCAATTTATTGTTTAATACATTGCTTTGAAAGCACATACTTCGAATCCTTGCCAAAAACAAATATTTGATTCACCTAAGCCCAAAATCCAAAATTAAAAAAACAGCTAGTATAGATGGCTTAAGCATAGTTTGGAGCTATTTTCTGCAAAAAAAAAACACAGCTGCGTCATTAGACACACGAGAGAAGGATATATTTGATAATTTAATGTTTTTTTTTTTTTTTTTAACAAAACCACTTTTAAATTCAAAAATAACATAAAGTAAATTAAAAACACACGTTAATATTCACACCAGTAAATTTTATTACATTTCATCAACAAAAAGAAAAGAAAAAAAAAAAAATTTCTTTGCCCGCCGTGTGGAATCGAACCTGGAACTATTGGTGCCAGTCCATCGCTCTACCCACTGATCCAAGCTGACATAACTGCAGCTATCTTAACAGATGCTGTATAAACAGATGCAGCATGTCGAAGTATTCTGTTGATAGCCATACAACAAAAATCTTTTAATAGATTATTGTGTTATGCTGCAGCATAGCTTCAGTTGTAATTAATATTGAATAAATCACTCCGCGGAGCGAAGGAGTTTGGCTCAATGCGTAGTGTGTGACTTCATACACAGTGGTATCGGTTGGTTGTGGGTTCGAATTTCAATGGCATGTGAAGGTAAAATTTTTGTATTTGATATTTAATTTAATTTAATTTAATTTAATTCAAGCAGCAAGAAGAGCCGAGAAAATTCATTAATTTCTAAAAAAAAAACGGTGTTGATAAAAGAAATATTTATGTTGTTGCCGATTTCAGTCAAGCAAATCACAGAACGAGAGGCGGCGGCAGCTTCAACAAAAAAGAAAATCAAAAAACCCAAGACCCGAAAAAAAGTTATACTTTTAAAATTAATTTTTTTTTTTAAAAAGAAGTGTTTAAAAAATTACCAAATACTTGGTTAATTTATCACCCAACTAAAAATTGGCAAGTCAACATGTAAAACTTAGGCGTTTTCATGAAGTACTTGGGAGGCTGAGAGGATTTTTTTTCAATTTAACTATCCGATCGGAAAACTAATCGGGCTCTTGTCGGTTTATTGTATCTGAATATCCGAATATTGTATTGGAAATCGAATACTTTTCGGGTACAAGACAGCTAAGATTCAGGCCTGTCACGTTACTAAAAAATAAAATTGTGTCTGATACTCGGGACTTTTGTGCCTGAGTTCTTTGGTACAGACGTGCAATTTGTTTCTTTTTTATAAATTTCGGAGTTTTTTCTTACTCCTCGGAGCTTTTAAAAAATAAAATTGTGTCTGAACTGTGGAAATTTTGTGCCTGAGTTCTTTGCTACAGACACAAATTGTTTCTCGGGTGATCTAAAGAATGAAAATTTAGAAATGGTTTTCATATATGATAAAAAGTAAATTATAAAATAATAACACTTCATATAGCAAGTTACTTTAATTGAAATTTACTTTTAGTGCCGGCTGTGGACACCTAATTTTTTCGGCTGAACGGGTGTGTTAGGCTAACAAACTGGAAGCCTTCAAACCGTGGTCGGAAACCCATGCGAGGCGCCGTTCTCACTTCGCCACCAGTGCTCACTGAATTGAAGGAGAAAGCCGCATAGCGAGCAGCAGTAAACCAAGTAGCTAAGGCAACTAAGGCGACCCATCCAAGTAATTCGCTAAGCGAGCAGCTTCAGCAACACGAGTGAAACCATCTAAATGGTAAACGCGCCAATCCAAAGAAGGCTTCATCATCATTATCTGATGATAATGACGAGTATCGCGATTTTTGTAGCATTTGCGAGAAACTGTTGCACAATCTATTGACCACCCAAAACTCCATCAAATGCAACACGTGCCACCGGTCGGTGCATTTGAGGTGCACTGACATGCATGCCGGCTATTACATCTGCAAATATTGCGATTCTGATGCGGACGATGAATTATTTAATTTTCATGTTCAATTAATTTTTTCTGCTCTGAAGTCTTTTACGCTATTTTTCGTTGCTGTTTGTGTCATTAAAAGCTTTAAAAATTAATAAATTTCCTTTTCTTCATATTTAGTGGCGTTTTACTTCACATTTGCCCATTTTCAAGGTATTTTCCCCAGTTTGCCCACAACCGGTTAAAACAAATTTTTTCTTCAAAATTTATAACTCAATACAAAATTTGATAATTTTTTTCTTTTTGATGGAATCAAATGATTTTTCTCACCAGTAGTTACTTAAGGTTGATTTTATATATGTATACAGGGTGTCCCGCAATTGAGTGCAACTATTTACGGAGCTGAAAGTTTATGTCAAACTGTGATCGTGTAAAGATGAAATCAATCGGTTGAAACTACTCAATTTCAATTTTATTTTGAGTGCAAATTTCTCAGAATTTCGTGTAATGAGTGAATTTTTTTTAAGATCAATTTTGTAATTTATTCAATTTTCTTTTCAATGACACCAAAAACAAGCATATCTTAAAAAATAAAAAAGTTGGCTGTGCTAAAAAAATTATACTTATTAGAAAACAATGATATTATCTACTGCATAACTAATTGTAATGTCATTATTTATCATTATTTTCAAATAGGTATACTTTTTTTAGTACAGCCAACTTTCTTATTTTTAAAGATATGTTTATGTTATTAGTGTCATTGAAAAGAAAATTGAATAAATTACAAAATAGATCTAAAAAAAAATTTCATTTATTACGCAAAATTCTGAGACATTTGCACTCAAAGTTGAAATTTGGTAGTTTCAACCGATTAGTTTCATCTTCGCAAGATCATAGCTAGTTAACGGTTGGTGGGATTTGTTGATATGCCGTTGGAAAGGTGATTTTATTGCCTTTAAAATGAGCTATCAAAATAAGTTTTATGTAAGATAGTTTTTCTGCTAGAAACAATAACGTGAATCAAAGTCGTGAAATATTAATTAACTGTGTAGCTCCTGAGTATGAAAATAGACTCCCCTCCCATACGATTTTTTGCTCAGCTCGACATAACCTTTCAGTTCCGTAAATAGTTGCACTCAGTTGCGGGATACCCTGTATACAGGTTGATTATATTGATATATATATATATCTGCATAAATATTAACTTGGTCAAAAGTTATGGCTGAAATAGCTAACTGTGCCCACAACCGGATAAACTGCCCTACTATTTAAAGTTTCTATTTAAAGCTTGAAATTGTATCAAAAGGATTTTTTAATATAAGCTTTCTTTTATTTTGGTAATTTAATATCGATAGTATTTTGACTATTAGAGAGAATTTTAATTTATTTTTGCAATGCCCAATAATTATTTTAAACATTATATTCCCATAATTAGGAAAGTCTTTGAAACATACAACAAATACAAGCATTGTCAAGTTTCTGTTATGAATTAAATTTATATTGTTAAGAGTATGCGGGAAAAAATGTCTTCATTTGAATGCTTAGTAAATACCATTATTTTAAGTTTTTTTCATGTAATGAGTTCTTAATTATAAAAAAAACCAATTCCCACACTTTTCTCTAATTACTACAATTTTTATGTTAATTATGTGAAAAATTTCAGCTTAACAACTTTTTCTTTATTTTTAAATTGTCAACCGAATGATTAAATCTCAGTCATTTGTAACTTACTCTTACAAAAAGCAAATTAAGAAAATTTCTGAAATGCGAAAGTAGAGGAAAGGTTATAATTTATTGTCTTGACAGCCTGAGAAAAACAATAACATTGTCAAGCACGGGCGTAAAATCTGTTCCAGCCATCAAGTTAAAATATGTTTGTAAAGCAGAGAATAACAACAGAATAAAAATGAAATTATTTAATAACCGCTTTTCTGAACATACATAATTGAGGTTGATTAAAAGCAATTTAATTTTTATTAAAATATTTTTCAAAAGTTTCTCAACAAGAAAGAGCGTAATAGTAAAAACCAGCACAGTAATTGTAGCTACTACAGGATGATAATTATAGAAAAGTGTTTACACTGGCTGGTGGAATGCTTATGCAGAGTTGGTGGTGGTTGGCAAAATTTTGTGCATGTTTTGAAAACTATGTTGCAGTAGCTACTAATAAAATAAGTAGATGTAAATGCAAGTGTAGCATGCGTGAATGGCTGCATAATAGCTCTAGCCTTAAATAAAGCTTGTTTATAAATAATAACCAAAAGAACAATAATAGCTTGCTTATGATTACAACAGTGTTTACCAAATCGCACCCTTACTACAAAAGAGGCACAACTCACAATTTTTAAATTTTCATTAAATGCAAAGACCTTTGTTTTTCATAGAAAACAAAGAGAACGATTTTTTTTTTTTAAATAAAAATCAAAGCAAAAGGGCACACTAGTTTTAAAGTCGTTAGAATTGATATCATTATGATTACTTTTGCATTTAAAAGCCAAAATTTTTTAAATTTTGAGTTGTGTTGCTTTTGTAGTAAGGTTGCGTTATGTTGAACGAATTGATTATTAGTTAAAAAATTAGTTTCAAATTCAGTGAAATCTTGTTTATTGTATATCATGCAATGCTGTTTATGTTTTAATTAAATATACTTGCGTTGCTGGTCATGGTCAAACCGATTTGTTCTAAAACTTAGCCTTCGAATTAATGACTTGAATATTGAAAAATTCCCATTGAAGAAACTGCACTTGCAATGCTCACCTTATGCTTTGGTGGTCATAAACTGGAAATCGAAATTTAGGCACCTTATCTCTATAATTCATCAAAGTCAATTTTTAATAATTTTCTAAAATTACGCGCCTCTACTCCACGCATGAACATTTAACGATCGATTGAATTTTGATGGTCTGCGAGTGCCGTCAAGTTCGTTTCTTAAGTCTTTCGTTATGCTCTTGCTGTAATTATTGAGTTCATTGAAAACTTTGCCATTTAAAAGTTCTAGAAAAAAACTCTTTCTAGAAAAAAATGAGTATTTTTTTTACTAAATGTGTATTAGCTTCATTGCTCTGTTGGTTATTTTTTTTTTTTTTTTTGCTACTATTTCTTGATACTGTTCTTTATGGAAGAAGCATAGCTAAAGAAATCAGTTTATAAATGTCGATGGTAAATGAATAAATAACACACTTTGCTTGTTTAAGAATTCATCATTAAAGGTATCAGTTATATTAGGTAAGCATATAACATAGGCAAGCGATATTATACTTTTTTGTTTAACATTTTATGTGAGATAAAATAAAAAAAAAAAAACATTTTGATACAATTATTTCGTTTTTAGGTATGAAGTATCTTATGTAGCTCTTGTTTCTCACAGCATACTGAAATTTATTTTTACGCAAAATAGACATGTAAATACAGATCTTTGAACACTTTTAGCCCCGAAATTGCCTGTGAGCGACTTCTTTGGTTTGTTGTCCTTTACCAAGTGTTCTAATTCATGTTTCGCTGTAAGATGTGTCTTCAATGTGGTAACGCCTGAACATAAAAATACTCAAAGCAAACAAAATTAAATCAGGCTTGTCGACAAGACAACGAAAAAAATATTCAATAAAATATTATTTTTGAAATTCATCGCATACAATTTTATAATACAATTTTCTTGCATATTGATGTAATTGATTTTTAAATTAATGTGCCAAAACATTTTATGTATATAATTTATATATAAAATTTTCCTAATATGCATTTTTTCGTAATTCCAAGATGTCATTATGAAAAAAAAAAAAAATATAAAATATATTTATTCTTATTTTTGCCTGATTCAGGTGAATGCGCTCTTCTACGTAATGAAAAATGAGGACTAACTTCAAGGAGCTGTACTCGGCGTCATTTTGAACATTTTTTTTTTATGTATATCAACTAATATTATGATATACTACAAATTTTGAACAGTTAAAATTCATTATTTTTACTTGATTTAAAGTAAAAATTAAAGTAAATTTTTTTTTGGATACAAGGAGTTATTATTTTTTTTTTCAAATATATACAGCTTATTGTACATAAAAAGTACTTTATAAAAATAATTTTTTTTTTTCTGAAAAAAGAGGGCGTTGAAAATTACATTAAAAAAAATACATACAAAACGGTTCGATGGATATTGCCTTTCACATGTATCTGAAACAAAAAAAATCAAATGTCATTTTAAAGTACAGACCACTAATTTGGCATCCCCTCCACGCACGACCCCCTGAGAGTTTTTTAAAAATTATGTCGAAAGTTGAAGTAAAAAATTAAAAAAAGGGGTAGACTTTCACGCGCTTTTTTGTCAATAAAAAAAAAAAAAACAAAAAATAGTAGGTACTTGAATTTAAAAGGGATGCTTAAAGGACAAAGTTACAAGCAAAATGCAAAAAGATTCATTGAAATTGAAACAATAGATTTCGAGTTATCTATCGAACCGTTTTAAAAAAACCAGTTTCGAGGAAATCGCATTTAAGGCTTTTGTTTTTCGAAATTTTGGATAATTTTTTTAAAATTATCGGTTGATAAACTTACTATTTTTTAATCTGCAATGTCAGGTATCGTTTTAAAAACGGGTATTTATATTCTAGAAACTATGAGGAACATATTAAGCAAACAAAAAAAAATTCTACCAAACAAAAAAAAACTGATCTACAAAACAAGAATTTTCTTTCCTTATTAATTGGGCTTGCCACCTTAATATCTGTTAACAAAACTAAGCATACACAATTTTTATTTTGTCTTCATGTTAGGGTTAAAGCAAAATGAAATGATTTGGATTATCTGCGTTTTTATTTAACATAAAAAAATTATCTGGTTTGATTAGGGGAGTAGGCAAGGCAGGGGGGATTTGAACTCCCTAAATCACCCTTATCTACGCCGATGCCTCTTATAAAATTTCAGCTTGAAATCGCAAGCGCTCTTTTAAAGTCAACGTATGTACGACGGAAATAGAGCCCTGCATGACTATGCTTTTTCGCCTCTAGATATGCTTGCTAGAATAAAAAAAAATCCTCTATCCCTTTTCTGCTTTGCTCATACCTGCTCATACACTCTTTTCGTTTATTCAGATATATGAAACGAAGAGAATAAGAGCACGATGCTTTACTAATACCAACAGGTAGCAAATAAAGTAATAAAAAATAACAAAAATATCAGTGTTCATACCCTGAATATTTAGCAAATATTTTTTTATTCGTTTGTTCGTAGAAAATAAATGTTTTTTGTATGGGGACCCAAAGAAGGGTGACAGATAGGGCGTAGGTGTGTTGCGAAGAAATGTTGAGGGGCAAAAAGTGATAGGACCTACTCATATATTTGACCCATCTAGGAGTTCAGGTATGGTCGATATAAACTATTTTCGACAGCTTTTGTGTTTTTTGTATGGGGACCCAAAGAAGGGCGACAGATAGGGGGTATGTGCGTTTGGAAGAAATGTTGAAGGACAAAAAATAATAGGACCTATTCATATATTTGACCCTTCTAGGAGTTCAGCTACGGCCGATATAAACTATTTTCGACAGCTTTTGTGTTTTTTGTATGGAGACCCAAAGAAGGGTGACAGATAAGGGGTAGCTGTGTTTGGAAGAAATGTTGAGGGGCAAAAAATAATAGGACCTATTCATATATTTGACCCTTCTAGGAGTTCAGCTACGGCCGATATAAACTATTTTCGACAGTTTTAGTGTTTTTTGTATCGAAGGTAGCGAATAAAGCAACAAAAAATAGCACAAATATGTATTAAGAATAACAAAAGCTTATTGCGGTGAAAACCCAACATATTAACTCTTATTCAGGTCACTGCAGCAGATTCCTGAGTATTCGTATAGTTTCCCAGCGGAAAATTTACGGAGTACTCCAATATTTCCAATATGAAAGGCAGTACACTTGTGTTATGTTATTCATATATGAATTTGTATGTGAAGTTGTATATGAGAAAAGAAAGCTCGACTACTTGTTTGCATACTTTGTAATCGAAAATGTAGCCTGTGTGCTTGACTACTCGTTGGCATATTTTGTAATCGAAAATGTAGCCCGCTAGCCTACAAAGCGGCCATTGTCTTCTAAAAGTAAGTTGAAAGTGGATACGAACATTTGAACATTACTGCCTACGAGTGTATTGCCTTTCATCGATGAAGTGTATAGTCCATTTACCGCTGGGTTTTTAAGTGCTCAGAGAAAAAACTGAAACAACGCGTAGATCGCAAACTCACCTCAGTGCAAGAGTGTATGAAAAGAGAACAGAGAACAAATCAAAAGTTATTCTATTGCGCTACACGATCTGTTGCGGCACGACCTGTTGTTTGCATTTATTCGCTTGCAGCTTTGCTTGCAGTGACTGCTACAGCAGAGGATCAGGGTAAATTCACTTGATGAATATATTAATGCAGAGCTCTAGAAGAAAACGACCTGCAGCAAAAGCTAGCAGAAATTCTTCAATTTCCACACCTACAACACCATTCAGCAGTGTTTCTAGTGGAATTTACTAATAAATAAGCACCAGTATGTAAATAAAAACATAAAGAAAAACTGTGCGGATTTCAATGTTTTATACAGAGTGAGTCGGACAGCGAAGTCAATTCAAAATCTGGTTATTTATATTCTTACCCCTTCTAGTAGGAGGCAAAAGTGTGTAAAAATGTAAAATTTTTGGGTAATGTAATATTTAAGGCAATATCTTTGAAAATACGTTAGCTACACAAGATTTAAGAACAGTTTGAAAAGTTTGAAAAGTTTGAAAATTCATCAGTCTTAATAAAACTGAAAATTCAAATGCAAATACAATCCCTGGATAGATATTTCATGATACAAAAGCATAAATCATTTTTTGGAACCCAAAAAAAAAAAAAAAAGACTTGGCCGAAGAAAGAGTTAAAAGTGTTTATGACAAATAGCACATAATTATAAGAAACAGAATTTTCAGTTACAAAATGGAAAAAAGTTGGGGTCGAAAGTGTTAAAAGTGTTTATGACAAACAGCACAAGTTAATATGAAACAGAAAGTTTAGTTATAAAATGGACAGCACAATCTATATCTATATATATATAAAATTGTAAAAAAAAAAAAAATCTGTACATGAAATATATTTTTGAAATTCCTTTTGCGATGGGCGTTTTGAATGACGCTGAGTCCGAAAATCGCATTTTTAAAATTTTTGTCTGTCTGTCTGTCTGTCTGTCTGTCTGTTAAAGCATCACGCGAAAACCACTGGATGGATTTAAATGAAACTTGAAATCTAGGTTCCTTATATCCCCGGTCATAGCATATGCTACTTTTTATCCAGTAAAAAAGGTTGGACCCGGTAGGGGGCGCTGCGATCGAATTCCATGCATTCGTTTTTTCAGCTTATCTCCGAAACCGTTCATCCGATTTGCATCAAAATTTGTATCGAGAAGTTCTCGGACACGCTGAGTTTTTTGACTTATCTACACCGTTCTATCTCGAACACTAGATGGCGCTGTAGTACAAATATTTTGAAAAACCTCGAAAAACTCCTAAACTCCTAAACTCTAATCCGATTTACATGAAAATTGGTATATAGAGGATTTCGGCTACGGTGAATTTTCATGACTTATCTACTCTGTTCTATCTTGAACACTAGAGGGCGCTATAGTACAAATACTTTAAAAAACGTCAAAAAACACCTAAGTCGCTTATACCATTTGCATGAAAGTTGGTACACAGAGGTTTTCGGAAACGGTGAATTTTTATGACTTATAAACTAGGTTCTATCTTGAACACCAGATGGCGCTGTAGTACAAATATTTTAAATAAGTCGAAAAAGTCCAAAAACGTTCATTCGACTTGCATGCAATTTTGTATGTTGAGGTTCTCGGGCACGCTGAGTTTTTTGACTTATCTACTCTTTCCTCTCTCGAACACCAGAGGGCGCTGTAGTACAAATATTTTGAAAATCCTCGAAAAACTTCTAATCCAAGCCGTGCATCAGAATCGCATGAAAATTGGAAAATAGGGTTTTTCGGACACGGTGAGTGTTTTGAACTTATTTTTTTTGTGCTATCTTGAAAACCAGAGGGCGCTTTAGTACAAATATTAGGAAATCGTAAAAATCGTGAAAACTCCAAAACTGCTCATCCGATTTGCATGAAAATTTGTAAATAGAGATTTTCGAGTACGTCAAGGGTTCTGGTGCTAAGGGTTCTTTTTTGCTTTTTCTCGAAACTAGAGGGCGCTGTTGTCCAATTTGTACGTGTGTATGTTATTAAACTGTTCCTTAACAGTTGCACTGCTTTTGATGAAATTTTTTGCGTGTTTGAGTGGATCCCTGAATGATTCAGGTTCACAATTGGACCCCATAGGTGGCGCTGCGATTGTGTTTCAGACATTTTGTTTTTTTAGATTATCTCCGAAACCGTTCATCCGATTTGCATGAAAATTCATAGATAGAGGTTTTCGGATACGGTGAGTTTTTGTGACTTATGACTCTGTTCTATCTTGAACACCAGAGGGCGCTGTGTACAAATATTTTAAAAAACTTCTAAGCTGTTTATGCGTTTTTCATGAAATTGGTATATAAGGGTTTTCTAATATGGCCACTGTTGTGGACTTATATTTTTTTGTACTATATCGAACACCATAGGGCGCTGTAGTACAACTTTCTTAAGAAATCGTGAAAAAGTAGAAAGCCGCTCATCCGATTTGGATGAAAACTTTTATTGAAGGATTTTCATGTACGGCAACTGTTTTGGCGTAAATTTCTTTTGCTCTGTCTCGAAAAGTAGAGGGCGCTGTTGTACAATTTGTAACTGTGTATGTTATTAAACTGTTCTTAAATGGCTGCACCGATTTTGATGAAATTTTTGTGTGTGTTTAAGTGGATCCCTGGATGGTTCAGATTCTCAATTGGACACAGTAGGTGGCGCTGCGATCGGGTTCCACGAATTTTTTTATTATAGTTTCTCAGTTTTATTATAGGTCTCAGAAACCATTCATCCGATTTAAATGAAAATTTGTATTTAGGGGTTTTCGGGTACGGTAGTTTTTATGACTTATCTATTTTGTTCTATATTGAACACCAGAGGGCACTACAGTGCAAATGTTTTAAAAACTCATAGCTGTACATCCGATTTGCGTGAACATTTGTAATTTGTAATTTGTAATTTATTGATACATGGTATAAGTACATTAAGAACTATGTTCTTTTAAAGTACAAAGGCTTAATAACAGAGCAATTACATTATATAAATAAATAAGAAACAATATATATATTCAAAAATTGTAAATCAAAAATAATTGTAAGTTAAATCACATGAAAAATTGACATTTGAAATTAAAGAAAAGGAACATCAAAGGATTTATTATTATAAGTAAAAATTTTGGAGAATTAAATTAGAAAGAATGAGTTTTGCAAAAAGGAAAAAAAAAATTAAGACGACAAAATTAAGAGAGAATTGAAGAAAGGTATTATTAAAGAGATAGATATAGAGGCAAATAAACTGATTTTTACAATATGCTCTGTGAGAAATGTGCAATTGTGGCATTCTTAAAGCGTTCATATCCGACAATTGATTTTAAGTTTGTTGGTAACGCATTCCATAGCCTGACAGCGTTAATAAAAAATAGCCTTGTAGAGTTTAAGAAGTTAAAATTCGGCAAATTGAGCATATGACTTCTGCGCGACTGACTAAACTGTAATTTATCATATAGGTATGATGGTTTTTTTAATTTGATTAATTTGTGAAGAAAGATGCAATTTCTGGCATTAAGATAACTAATTATATCACAACCAAGTATACTATTCCTGAATTGAGCCAAGTGATCGAATTTCCGTAGTCCATAAACATAACGGGTAGCATGATTAAATGCAATTTCTAATTTAAGCCGAGACCGTGAGTCCAGCTTGCTATATACATGTTCAGAGTACGTGATCACGGGAAGAACTAGTTGAATAACCAGTTTTCTCCTTGTATCAACAGGTGTATACTCAGCCGACATCCAAAACATTGTACATAGGAGTTTTCGGATACGGTGGGTATCTTGGACTTTTTTTTCTGCGCTATCTTAAACACCAGATGGTGCTGTAGTACAAATCACTTAAGAAATAGTGAAACATTTAAAAACCGCTCATCCGATTTAGATAAAAATATGTATATCGGATTTGATTATAGAGTATGGAAAGGGCTTAGGCGTTATTTTTTATTTTATCTCGAAAACCATAGGGCGCTGTTGTACAAATACCGCAAAAAACTCAAAACAACTCATCCGATAAGTATGATTTTTACAAGTGGTTTTCAGGTGCGGTGAGTCTTTTGGCGCTATGTATTTTGCTATATCTTGGACTATAGAGGGCTCTGTACTACAAAATACAGTAAGGCGTAGCAAAGCGCGAAGGGTGATAAATATCTTCTATTCCTCTTTATGTGTATTTATATTCTACTTTCTTTTTTTGCAAATCAGGTCAGCTGATGCCGAATTCTGTGGTATTTGAGTATGCATCAACACATACGCAAGTCAGTTGCGTCGTAAGTTGGCGTTGTTTTGACATTGCAATTTCTATTTTCAATGTTTATTTAATTTTTGTCCAGTTTCCTCGCGAATTGCCAAAAATTCGTTTTGATGATTTTTTTGATTCTTTTTTGAGGATTTTTTAAAAAAATGTTCAATCTATCGAAGACAATATAAAACTTGAAAATATATTTTTGCAAGCGATCGGCGTCAGTTCAGGTCAGTTCAGAATTTCTTGCACACCGTAGGCGCAATCGCAGTTAGCAGAATGCAAACGTAAATTAAACTTAAAAAATTTGGCACAACAGTAGATTAGATAAATGTCAGTCGTCTTGCATTCAGTGGACGCAAACGGAACTGAATAAAATAAAAAATTAAACTTAAATAAGTGTTGATAAGTATAAACAATAACAAGAGAGGCTAGATGAATATTTATATATCAACACTACCATCAACATAAGCACAGGAATCAGAGTTAATTCTGGTAGTACTAAGAAAACTTAAAAATATTTTACTCAGAAAATTTATTTTATAGAATTTGTTAAATTTTTTTTTTTATAGATTAGTAACTTATGCCTACAAAAATTACTACAAAGTTTTGTGAGGAAAAAACCAACGCAGGCCGGTAAAATTATTAATTTATCAATAAGCTAAAAAGATATCTGAAGCAATTTTTTCTACTACTACGTTAACCAGTAATGTAATCATGAACAGTTGTTAACCGTATGTTTTCACTACAATATTGGAAACTTTACAGTAAATATTGTTCTTTTGGGTGCGTTTATATCAATTATATTTGAATATTGTTGCTTTCTATTGTGACAGCTTCGCTGCGTTCAACACACTTGATTTCGCTTTTTGCTGATGCTGTCAACGTTATTTGTCTTTGACAATCAACATTCACAGAAGCGCTAAATGGCTGACATGATTGTCATGACTTCATGTTTATTTTAAGATTTCTGTATATTTTTTTACGTTGAGTACTTTGGTGAGATTTGACCTAAAAAATAAGGAGAGTTCGACAAAGAAGTTGGTTGCTTTTCAATTCTATGTTGATTTTGTTTCATTGATGCTTGATATTGACCCGAGGCAGTATTATATTGATTGGAATCTGAGATGATATTCAATACAAATTTTGTAATTTTTCTTCAAAAGTCAAAATATTTCGTTGCTTATCCATAGATTGTTTGTCTAAAACATTTGAATGAAAATTAATGTATTTGTGAATGAAGACAGAGCGCACATGTTGCTTATTTTGAACTAAGTAATTCAGCTAAATTAAGAAAAAGTATGACATATCAGATTTGAGCAGAAGAGATTTAAGTAAATAAAGCATTTGACCGTTATGTGACTGACGAAAAAAAAACATCTTGATCAGACTGACGAGGTACCCATATAATTTATGTAGAGTAATTTTGTTAATGTTCATCTAGATCGATGTTTCGGGAATTCTACAATTTAAACAATTTAGCTTGGCCCTTTAGTTTGGTTACTAATAATCAAATTCTGTGTTTAAAATTGCAAAAGGTACACGGGTACCTCGTCAGTCACATAACGTTTAAGAGTGCTATGTAATGTTTTGTTAAGGTACAATTTATGTTGATTCTACAAAACTTTGATATTTGTTACCAATCAGCTCTGGAATTGTCTTAAAATTTAAAATATTCAGGCAAAACGTTTAATAAAAGAAGCCTAGAATTTTTCACGCTGCTCTAAAGATGAATAAATGTTATATAAAAATTCACTAAATTATATAACATAATTATACATAATTGTAGTGACTATTGCATTTTTATAGAAAAATAAAAAAAAAATTGCAATTAAAATTAATATTGTAGTGCCAGAGACATGCATTGTTTCCACACATTTTTTAAAAGTCTTATTTAAATTACAAGCAATCAATGCAAATGTCACCTTTACCAACCTAGCGACTGATTAAAATTCCACTCAACAAATACTTTTTTTGCATATTTCTTTTTTTTTTTTTTATTGAAATTGCCGTTTCACCACGTATCAAGGCTACAAATAGCTGCAGAAATGTTGCGCAGTCCTCATAAAGCTAGAGTAAAATATTTATTTTGATATATTTGCCCACAAAACATGCAAAACCAACAAACAGACAAATAAATATACAAGTATGTTTTTACATGTGTCTCCCTTTGCAATGCATGTGAAAGACTTGTTTGGAAGTCTTTTATAGCATCATGTTGGCAGTGCATAATACTCGTACTTCTGTTAAATTTTATGCTAGCAAGCTAATAAATTTAATGTAGTTGCTTAATATATGTTTTGTGTTATTATTGTGTGGTTGTGGTTTCTGTTATTATCGGCTAAAGGGCATGCATTACAACTTTCTAAATATACTTTATGAACAAAAGTTTTCATTCAAGTTGTCTGAAAAAATGATGCTCAAGTGAAACAAGTTTGTGTCTTAAGTCTTTTGATTTGCTTGTCAATAATTTAATGTTGTTATTTTTTTTTTTTAATTTCAATCAATTAATGCACATGCATGAAAATAACTGCTTGCAAAACAAAATTGATAATTGACTGTTGGTAATCTATAAAAACTTTATTTTTAGCCCTTTTTCAAGCGAAAAAATAGCTGGAACAAAGTTGTAGATTGATAAATTGATGTCTGCTTTTTCTCAAGTTTTCATTAAAAGCTATTAAACAAAAAAAAAAACAACAACAACAACAACAACTAATCGCTATGTTTGCCCTTGGATAACAAGTTGATTTAAGTTGTTGTTGTTTTTGTTGTAATTGTTTTGAAATTATAGCACCACGCACTGCCAGCGCAGTGAACAGGTTAAATAGTTAAGCAGATGTTGATGCTGCTTGGAAGTAAGTTTGTTGTTGTTATTATTAGCTGCTAATACATTGGTTACAACAACAAAAACAACAACTACTTATGGAATGCGCGCTGCTGATAGTGGACGCTCCTTAATTGGCCAAAACAACTTTAAAGCGCTGTCTTTTTTCTTTTTGCGGCATAAATCTAGTAAAACATCTTCTGGGGTTAATTTTTGCTGTAGTTTTTTTGTCAATATTTCTTTTGGAGGTTATTTAAACTTTTTCATCATTCAAGCAAGTCTTGCTTAAATATCCATAATTTAAAAAAAAAAAACGTGCTGTCTGCCGTAAGGAAAGTACAAAATTTTTTTTTGCTGTCGACTTAAAGTTTTTGTCTGTAAATATCTGTAAATAAGCAAAATTTGGAGTAGCTGTTTGAATAAAATGGAGGCATAATATATTTAAAATTTTGTAAGGAATGTATCCAAATAAGATTCTATAAGGTTTTGTTTCAACATATTACTACAGTCTTTGGTTTTATTTTTTTATAATACTCAGGGGATACCCCCTATAAATGAGAAAGCATTGTGTTGATTTGGAAGATGGGCCAAAGTTAGTTAGAGGGTGGAAAGATGGAGTAGTGTCGGTGAAGATTTGATTTAAATCCACACAGATTGAAATTGCCGGGAAACACGCTCGCAGGGTTCTTTTGACTTTTCAATAAAATAGCATAAAAGTTTTTGAAAATGTTTTTTAATTCTGATTAATCCACTTGAGCTCAAAAAACAAATAAGAAAAAAATTAAGATAATAAGATTTCATATATAATAATATGTTTAAAGAAATTATCAAATATGACCAAGAAATTAAAAGGAAAAGTATTTTTAAAATTATTTTTTACTTTGTAGTGATTTTGTAGTCGGTTGTTTTTTTTTTTAAAAATTTTTATTTCTTCCTTTTTAGAGAATATGATAAATTTCCGAAAAAAGTGTATAAACTGCATAAATACAATTGTTCTTAAAAAATTTGTTTTATTATATTCTGAAAATTTGTTGGTTATATGAAATATCTGTCCCTTAAATTTAAATTAGATGTCACGTGTTTTGAAATTATTATAGCCATTCTTGTAAAGAGTTTTATTACCCTAGTGTCAATATTATTCGAGATATAGTGTTTTTTAAATATTGCCACGCCCCTTTGTTATATAAGCGCCCACTTTCTGGAGCGTTATTTCCAATAATTGTGCCTACCCCTGTACTTTATTTCAGTACCCCAGCGTCAATATTAACTGCGATAGTGTTTATCTAGCATTTCCACGCCCATTTATCGAATAGCGCCTACTTTATTGACCATAATTTTTAATAATTCTGCCTACCCCTGTACTACAATAAATTTCAGTGCCCTAGTGTCAATATTATCGAGATACACGAGATACACTGTTTTTCTAATATTGCCACGCCCAGTAGTCGAAATCCGCCCACTTTTTTCACCGTAATTTTTACTTATAATGCCTACCTCTATACCAAATTGCAGTACCATAGTATCAATATTATTCGAGATATACTATTTTTCTAATATTGCCACGCCCATTTGTCACATAAAGCCCATTTTGTTGATGGAAATTTGTAATAATTGTGCCTACCACTACACAAAATTTCAGTACTCTAGTGTCCATATTATTCGAGATACAGTGTTTTTATAATATTGCCACGCCCCTTTATAGAATAACGCCCACTTTATTGGCCATAATTTGTAATAGTAATGCCTACCCTTATAGTAAATTGCAGTACTATAGTATCAATATTATTCGAGATATACTCTTTTTCTAATATTGCCACGCCCATTTGTCAAATAACGCCCATTTTCTTGACCGTAATTTGTATTAACTGTGTCTACCCCTACACTAAATTTCAGTACTCTAGTAACCATATTATTCGAGATACAGTTTTTTTCTAATATTGCCACGCCCATTGGTCGAATAACGCCCATTTTCTTGCCCGTAATTTGTAATAATTGTGCCTACCCCTACACTAAATTGCAGTACCCTAGTGTCAATATTATTCGAGATACAGTAGTATCTAGTATTGCGAGATCTATTATTGCCACGCCCAGTTCTCGAATACCGCCCACTTTTGTACGGGCACCTCCATGCTTATGATATTTATCTGTTCCCCAAAAATTATGGCAATCAGGCATATGGTTTAGGAGTTATCGATGTACATACATTTAAAAAAAAAAAACGGAGAAACCGACGAACTTGAGAACCTCCTCCTTTTTGAAGTCGGTTAAAAACTGGCAAAAATAAGTATTTTCGACCGAAACCATGAATGCATAAAAGATACAAACATTACCTTTCGTCACCAATTTCTTAATAACTTTTATATTTTTTGCCTGATTTAGGCAAACTTTGTGCTTAAAGTTTTTGTAATATACTGATATTTTTTAATAAGTCTTCCAAATTCTACCATAAATTAAACATTTTTGTCCAAAAGGTTCATTTAAGCCATAAAAACTACCTGCCATAATTTTAGTGCATCCGATTGACCACATAATCATTAAATTAGCAACGGCTTGAGCTATGTGGATTCCTAAGACATGAATAAATCCTTTTAGATTCTTTGGACAAGATAATTTAAAAGGTTTTCCTCAGCTACAGATTGCCTCATTGGGATTGGGATCTCAGCTTCTAGGTGATTCATTGGACATTTCAAGGGTTTAGTGAACTCTTGGAATATAAGTAGATGATTCTTTATCGAATTGGATGCATTATAATTATCACAGGTTCATGCTTTATGATAATTTACACCTCAAAAACAGCTGCAATGACAGTAAAAATCTATTGAAATCAACTTAGATGCGTGAAAGTCGTGAAAGCGTGAATACTTAAAAACATGTTCAAATGCTCACGTGTATACACGTACACGTGAACTTTTGCAACTTCACGTGTATCGAACGAATCTACCATTCACGTGTAGTTCGAGCTACACGAGCTACAATAAGTGAAACTTTTATAGCCGCGTATACAACATTACGGCGAGCTAGATGGGGGTAAAACCAATGTAATGAAATGGTTCTAATGAAAACAACAACACAGCAATTCGCCGCACTTATTGTATAAAAACGAAAAAATTACTATTTAAATTTAAATTTTTTTATATTTTTGCTTCCACTGAGGATTGAACACAGTGCGATGTGATCCATAGTCGGCTGTTCTAACCATTCGGCCACGTAGACATATTTAGTTGAGTAGCTCATACTTATATTAAATCAACAATCAGTAGTTCTTTCTTTCTTTTATGATTGAATTGAGTCTTACGTTCAATACTCTGAAAAACAGTACGGTCTAAAAATTTGAATTTGAACGTAGCTTTTTTTCAGAACATTAGCATACTTTTAGGCATTTCACAAATTGAGTTTTGTTAAATTCAGATTGATTGCATTGGTTGATTTGGAAACAGCACATGCTGCAATATTAACGAATGCAACTTTGAATCTTAAATTTGTTTTAATCTTAGATCTGTGAATTTCTATATAAATATCGTATTCTTTCATATAATTCAAAGTGTAGTTTTTAACTCACATTTATATAGAAATAAAAAAATATTCGCATGCTGTGTTATTTTAACACACAAAATACTGGTTACAAGTTCTTCCATTACCAACTGAGCTGCCAGATTATGTACGATATGTTGGTCGAAACTAAAATATAAGAAGGATATGTTACTAAAATATTGTGCCGAAAATGAACACTTGTCAATGCATATGGGCATTTCCAGAAAAAAATCCGACGTGACACATAAATTAAAAGTTATTAAAAAATTATTATCTAACGATATTATCTTAGAGAAACATTTAAATTTTATTGATTTTTTATTTTATTGACTTTGATGAACAAATCGTCTGCGTCTATGTTCAGTAAATGTTTCGTAAACGTTTTTGTTTTAGTAAAAATGGAATGCATTAGATAAAAATGATGGAAAATGGTTGAGGCAGAATATATGAAATTTGTGTTTTAATAACTAATTTATATAATTACTTAATTACCTAACTATTCAATTACCCAATTGAATTACAATGGAAATTTAAGTAACGTAACGCCAAAAAGAGTTTTGCAAATTTTGTAATCCAAGTCCAAAAATACTTCTAATCGATTATTGTTATTCTTTTACTTAAATAGTGCTACTTAATTACTATGCTAATATAAAAAAACCTTTTTAAAAATTTTACTTTTTCATTCTCTTTTTTTTAAATGTTATCGTACAAATCGTACGTAACGCCAGTTCCTTTGCAATGAACTTTTATCGAAAAAAAATTTCTTATTTTTCCCTTATTGGCGATCAAAAATCGAAAGTTATTTTATACCAGTGTTATCGCGTCAGTAATAATAAAAGTAATTCTGAAAGTACCAAAGAAGTTATCCTAAAGTATCCACCTTACAGTAAAAAAGTAGAAAATATAATTATCTTCGCATTTGTGTTGAAGAATTAATCGCTTTGGAATTGTAAGCGAATGATTATTCGAAACATAAGTAACGTCCACCAAACGTATCTTTTTCGAATCGTAAACCATATCGAATTCGATTGTTATCATCGCGTAAATTTTTAAATTTTCGATATCGAATTCGGATTATCGAAGTCAGTGATAATGTTGGAGTTCTTCTATATACAGGGTGTCCCAGACTTAGAGTACTATAATGTGGGGGCTGATTCCTCGTGATGAGACGAGCAAAAAACGTATAGGTGGGGGTGGTCGCAAATGCCCCCCTAGGGGGCTAGAAGGGAAAAACAAAAAAATAGGTGTTGTAACGTTTTAATCCATAGCTAACATATCTCTGCAACGATTAAAAAAAAACATAACTTTTTGAAAAGAAAATAAAATTTGCTTTAAATTATTTTTGCAAAATTTTTCCATAAAGTCATAAACAAAAAATGTATAAGCACCTGAAGTCAAAAAATTGGTTTTCTTCTTTAAAAATTCAACTTTCAAGGCAATTTTCTCAGAAAAAAACCAAATGTTTTATTATTTTTTATGACGCAGTTTTTTTCCTTGGTCAATTCTCTAAAAATTTTCTAAAACCGTAACAAAAAATAATGTCTGCGTACTCTGAGTTGGAAAACATTATAACTCTACGATCGGTGAAAGAATGTGTCGATTCAGGCATGTGATGCACTTAATAATGAGAAATTGCTTTTTTTTCTTAATTCCGTTAAATCTAACTGTTTTACTAGTTATTGTAAGCAACAAAAAAACAAAGTCGCCTTGCTTGCATTAAGTACCCCAGTGGGAGGAAAAAGTGGTAGAATCGGAAAATCGATATTATACGAAAAATATTATGTCTGAGGTATAAACAATGTATGGTGGATTTTTAGAGAATTGACCAAGGAAAAAAACTGCGTCATAAAAAATAATAAAACATTTGGTTTTTTCCTGAGAAAATCGCCTTGAAAGTTGAATTTTTAAAGAAAAAAACCTATTTTTTGACTTCAGGTGCTTATACATTTTTTGTTTATGACTTTATGGAAAAATTTTGCAAAAGTAATTTAAAGCAAATTTAATTTTCTTTTCAAAAAAGTATGGTTTTTTTTAATCGTTGCAGAGATATGCTATGGATTAAAACGTAACGACACCTAATTTTTTGTTTTTCCCTCGTAGCCCCCTAGGGGGGCATTTGCGACCACCCCACCCATACAATTTTTTGCTCGTCTCATCACGAGGAATCAGCCCCCACATTATAGTACTCTAAGTCTGGGACACCCTGTATATATACATGCCTACATCATTTAGCATTAAATATCGTCGCAAATGCAACATAAAAATAAATGCAAAATAAAATCCGTTGCATACATAATGAAAAACGCATCAACATTTGTAACTGTGTAGGCACGGTAAAATAAACCCAAACAAGTATGCGCGGTAGCATAAGGTCAGAGCTTCTGACCACGAAGCGATTAATTATATAATCGATTGATGATTATTTTGGAAAAACAATAAATTCTTTTTGGCATCAATTCTATGGAATAAATTGGAAGATGAATATTATTCATGCTTTCAAGTTTGTTCGTATTTTGTTCGCTTTGATGCAAGGGAGGTAATGGTGCAATGATAGCACGTTCAACTTGCAGCCGAATTGTATGCGGTTCGATGCGAGTACAGAAAGGAAAAAGTGCATTATTCCCGCCACAGGTTTTTCGAAAATTTTTTCTTTTTAAAAAATAAAACAGCAAGATCTGTCGTCTGTGCTATGAGGATCGAGCCTGGGATGACTTAAGTCATCAAATTAAAATAAAAAAATCCTCCTGATAACCAACTGTGTCACGAAAGTAATAAAAACTGTGATCTAATTCTGTACGTGAATATTGAACTTTTCAGTAACTTTCCATAAACAAAATGGTCAGTTGATATTTCCCATGATATCACTATGTTGCATATACTAGTTGGTTTTATGAAAAAAGACAGTTCTTGAACTACTACTGGTATGAAGGCAGACTGCTAAAAAGAACCATTTGATTGCACTGAAGGAGGGAATGTTAATAAAATAAATTAGCAATCTTCCCAGAAATTACATTTTTGGGTAAAAGTTTCACTTCTACCGTGCGTGGCGGCCACACACATATTTTTTTATTTACCGTTAGGTTTGTTAATACCGTTAGGGGAACAGGGGGCGAACCTTCACATGGCAACGTGTCTGACTAAATTTAGACGAATGTTTATTTTATTAAAAGATTTATTTAATGTAACTCGGATAAGCCGGTTATATTGGCGCGATATTTTAGTTTTTGAAAACGATCCAATTAGAATACAATAGCCGAACTATAATTTTTAAGTGCTGAATGAATTTTATTTTGGCAGTATCAGCTTTTTTTGTTTATACTCGGTTCGTTTTATTTTGGACAGTGAAAAAGAACATTAATTTTTTATGCCTGAAATTCTGGATCTTATCGTAAACAGGTGAGTTTTAATTATTAAAAAAAAAAAACAGGGATAAAACAAACTCAGCTAAGAGAATCCTTTAAAAAAATATTTGTTAAAAGTGCTTTCATTGCATTTTAATGAAATTTCACATGAAATATGGTTTCAATATAGTGGAAATCGTTCAACGTCCTTCCAAAATGATTAAGCGTTACTAAAAATAGGTGGGCATTTCAAAAAATGTGTTTGGTGGGTAACTTATAATAATTTTTAAGAACACGTTTTGCGCAAAATTATCAAAAAATTAAAAAAAAAAAATTCGGGCTTATCCGACTTAATTCGTGTGTACATTTAAATCATTCGACAGCAGGCGAAGATTCAAATTGAATTTTTTTTTTGGACTCGGGTGTAGTGTGTCAAGTTCATGCTGATATACGTTCATATTACAATGAAGTAGCCCAAAATCTCTTCCCAATCAAAAGATATGCGAATAAATTTTCAACATTTAAGGTCATATTAGAGGATTTACGAACTTTGATTAAACATGAAATGATGATTAAACACGAAATGGTGATTAAACAAGAAATAAGATACAAAGGCAAGACAAATTCCTTAATTTTTAAGCTAACTGTGTGTATGTGAAATATTTGTACATTTGCCAAAGTCTCTTTTATGCTTTAACATTGTTCGAAGATATTGAAAAGAAAGAAAACCTTAAAAAAAATACATAAAGAAATAACAGAGATAAGTCAAGTCTGTGTAAAACTTTTTTTTTTCCAACCAGCATCAACAATAAATGCTGAAAGCGCCTAACACACTTAGCTAACTCTGGTATAAAGCCGCAATTGTTGTTTTTGTGCCGCAAGCGAACTGGTTTTCACAAGCCACAAAAGGAATTTTTATCGATATTGCAGAAAAAGAATAACAAAAAAAAAAAAAACACGTAAAAAAAGGCGCAAGAAAAGTAGAAAACGCTATAAAAAAAATGCTGGAAATAGTCGGTACAGCAAGAAGCATAAAAATAACGCTTTACTGTAAAGCAATTTTATGGAACCCCAAATAAAATATGGCTTACCTTAGCTGTCTTGATTGGTAAAAAGAAGATCTTGATTGATGCAAATATGTGAGTTAGCAGCTATGCTTTATACTTTTCAGTTAACTGTAAAGAAATATTTTCGAAAAATCCTATTAAAATTAGTTTAAACTCAAAGCAAGTTGCTCGCTTAAGTCTTTTGTTTATCTTAAAGCAAGAAGCTTAAGTTTAAAGCTCATTTAAAGTAATTAACACTAGAGTGTGTTTTTTTTTTTAATGGGCGCACTTGTTCAGCAGACCGTCACACAACACATCATAAAAATAAAAAACATTCGTTTCCAAAGAATTTTTTCGCACTGCTCAAAAACCGTTAAGAAAATAACTTCACACTGAATGTAATAAAAAGAAAAATCAGCAAGCTTAAAAAAAAAAATGCGCCGAAACTTCGCACTTGCGTTCGAATGCCACACACAAAAATCCAGACAAACAAGTAAACTTTGAATTTTTTTTTTTGTCTCAAAACAATTTTTATTGGCTAAGCTAAGAGCGCAACAAGAGCAATAAGTTAAAAATAATAAAAAAGCTGTTTGAAAAACCTTTTCAATCGAATTGCTTTAACCGCGGCGACGATCTGAACAGCTCGAACGTTGTCTTAAAACTAAACAAGACTAAAGTCGCAGGTCTAGCAGCAATTTCTGCACAGCTGCTGTTGTGAACTGTTTTATGGCATCTAAGTTTCGCGCGCTGCTTCGTGGTTAAAAAGTGCGTTTTTCGGTTCTTCTAGCTAAGCCGCGTGTGAGCAAGCATCGTTTGTATTCTTAAAAGCTCTCAGTACTAAAAAAAAAAACGTACCATTAGAACAAAAACAATTATTTTAATTTTAGTACAACTTGCAAGCGCAGAGTTATGAATGAGCGACATGCAGCTGTGAAACAGTTCTGTTTTCTTCATCAATTTACTTCAAGCAAGTTGCTCGCTTAAGTCTTTTGTTTTTTTTCTTATTTTTTTTCTGGACTTGATTCCACTGCGTCTGTTATTGTGATTTTTTCGGTCTTTGCCTGATATTACTTTCTATTGTTAATATTATTATTGTTATAATGCTTCTTCGCTCAACATGTTGTTGTTGTTGTTAATATTTTTGATGCATTGCGTGAATATACACATTAATTTTATAACTGATTTAAATTTTAGAGACGTGACTTTGTCTTTTTTTTCTTCCTTGTATTTTCTCATCGTAAATTTTGTTGCATACAAAAAGTTTATCTAGCTGGCTGAACTCATTTGAAATGCATTAATTCAGGTACTTTTTCCGTTAGAGTTTTGCTTGGTTGTTCTTCTATGGAATCTTTCGAGTGTTTGAACTTCAGTTGAAAAATGCTTCGTGTGTTAAAAGATATTGCTTTACAATGAAGTTTAAACGTGACTGAGATGAAAAATCGATGACAAAATACTTACTACCCAATAAATATTGTGCCGAGGGGTGATTCGATAACGAATCGCTTGTGAATCGTTTTTTTTTAAAGTTTTCGAATAGTTTCATACCGACTTCATCAGAGGTTGGTTTGATGATTAAAGAAAGAACCGATTAATATCATGACTTTCCTTAACTCCATTTAAGATGTTTAGAAACAAAAAAAAAAAACAATTTTTTCCGACTTTTCAATACACAAATTTTTGTTTTTATGTTTGTTTTTTTTTGGAAATTTTAAGTGAAAAAAGACATATATAAATTTTCATAAATTTTTATATGAAAAAATTTTGTGAAATATTTTTTCTTCTGTTATGTTATGTTACGTGTTAAGCACGAAATAACGTGCTTATTCTTTATATAAATACTTTCCACTTATAATTTGTTCAAGATTTTCATATGAAGAAGTTCTCGTTAACAAATTGCTTTTTGTTGTTTTGGCGACTCGTTAACAAATTGCTTTTTATATTTTTATATATTACTTTTTATAGTTTTTGGCGACTCGTTAACGAATTGCTTTTTTTAGTTTTGGCGACTCGTTATCGAATTGCTTTTTCATAGTTTTGGCGACTCGTTAACGAATTGCTTTTTTCGGTTTTGACGAATGTATAACGAAGCCGAAAAAAAGTTGGTCAAAAAAATGATAAAAAAAATAATTTCGAACTTTTGAAAAGCCAAATCTTTTTAAAAAATACCTAAATAACAAAAAAAAAAAAAACAACAAAAAAATAAATTTTTTTATTAACAAGCAAATTAAGCAAGATATATTCAGCATCTGAAATAGCTGAGTGGGTAAGGTGCGGGACTAGCTTTCAGGAGACGTGGTTTCGATTCTTGACGTGGTAAGCTTGAAATTAGTTTTAATTTTTTTTTTTACATATTATTTCTTATTTTTTATATGATTTATATGATTCGTTATCGAATTGCTTCTTTAGTTTTGGAAACTCATTAAAGAATTGTTTTTTATAGTTTTGGCGACTCGTTAACGAATTGCTTATAATAGTTTTGGCGACTCGTTAACGAATTGCTTTTTTTGGTTTTGACGATTCATTAACGAAGGAGGAATTTCTCCCGCTCGCGATATTATAAATGAATCGCTACTAATAATTGCTAATGAATGAAATGTACGAGAAAACGATTCGTAAACGATAACATTAGTGAATCATTTTGTTTATTGGCTAAAGAATAAAAACTTTGATTTCAACTTACATTTGTTGTATTTAAGAACATCAATGAAAACATATCTCAATGAGAAACAAATAGATCAACAAGGTTGGTTGGTTGGTTTGAATGGTGATACTAATATATACGAAATTTTTCAAGTAACCTCTTATTTAAACTCTCTTGTTTTGGTGCAGACAAAAAAAAAAAAAAGAGACACTGAATAAAAAATAATTTCAAATGTCGTGTTCAATGAATATTTATTTCCCTTAATTTGTTCATCAATGTAATGTCTTCATTCCTTAAGACATCATCTACATTTCCGTTACACTACAAATGTATTATTTTCTTAAGTGCGTGTATTACGGATATTCACACTGAGCTATGCTATAAACTGATAAGCCTAAAATATGCGCTTTTGTTCAATTTTGCTTGAATAAGCAATATAAATGATAAATATTTAATTTAATTATTATAATAAAAGAAAAACATTTCTATTCAACTGCATCCATGGTAAACCAACCATGAAATATCCTTAGATAACCGTTAGTTGAATTCCAAACTTGCGCAGTACGTGCTTTACAGCTCGGCGCTTATAAATATTAAATTTTCGCATCACACATGTGCAAACAAAGCGCAAAGCTTTACAGTTGATTCATAATACATATCTTATTTTAAATTATTACTAATTATTTTTATTATTATAAAAATCATAATATTCATAGTCATAATATAAATTAATATTGCACATACGTCGTCTATGTTGCAATTCATCTTGCAGATGCTGCGCGCATGCGCTGTTGCGTATAGTTTTAAATTTTTTTTAATTTCAATTGCATTTAATTTTAGCATTTTTTTTTTATTAGTTTAGTTTTAAAACTAGATATTTCGTAGATAAAAGAAAATGGAAAGTAATTTCAGCTGCTGTTTTTTCTATATGGGTTTGCTTTTTTAGTCTTATATATGTATTTAAAATGTAGCTGTTTTATCATTTGTTGTTATGTTTTAATTATTTGTTTGCTTTTTTTTTTTTTTGCAAAAAAATTATGTGCAGCGGATTTCGTGCTGCATGCAATGCATCAAGCAACAATAATAACAACAACAGCCAGAGTTTTTGCCCTGATATGCATTTTGTGCATAGTTGTTGGTTTTGAGTCCTAACATAGAGCATGTGCAGCGAAATTAAAAATCACAACGTGTGCAATATTTTTCATATAATGAGCTAATGAGTAATTTAAGTCAATCACATCGACTACAGATAAGCGCTACACGTATATGTTTTTGTAGAAAATATCTTCGGCTTGTTCTGTTCTTTTGTGCAAAATCAATCTTATTCCCAACTAAGAAAGTTAAAAATAGTTTAAAGATTCTTTAAATTTTTTTTTTTTTAAATTTCGATTTCAATAAAATCATTTCGATTTTAATTCAGTGTATTCATCAGTGCGCTTGACAATATTTTTCTGCTTCTCTTGGGTGAGTACCGCGTTTGGCGTCCATTAAGATCACACACGTCATGCTTTCTTCTGACATAAAAAACGGCATTAATGCTTTTGTTGTTGTTGTTTTTGCTATTACTTGTTGTAGCGACTTTGTAATTAATGAACGAGTTTTCTATTTCAACATGCTATGGTATATTTTTTTAATACACTACATACGCTTCAAAATAATTCATTCAAAATTCAAGCTAAGAAAAAATATTCCTAGACAGTGTAAAGATGAAGTTCAATACAATTCCAACATTTGTCGAATCTAAAATCTAAATCCATTATAGTGCATTGATAACCCCTTGTGACATTTTTGAACAAACTAGAAAATATCCTACTAAATCCTTACTTACCGTATTGATGCCCTTTTAACTTACTGTTGAATCACTGGTACATACCGCACTAACGAAATAATACTCCATCGTACCCAGAGATGGCGCTACTAGTATGTTATTGAACGAAAATCAAGATGCTTTCGCTTAAAAATGAGTTTTTTTTATAAATTGGGAACATTTATTAACCGACTTTAAAAAGGCGGAGATTCTCAAGTTCGTGGGGGTTTTTTTTTTTAATGTAAGTAAAAAAACACTGTATCACAGTAAATACTGACACTAGGGTACAGAATTTCGGTACAAGAGTAGGTAGAATTATAATAAAACACGATCAAGAAAGTAAGCGGAAGTTCCTGAACTAATCGTTGTGATTTTCAAAACTGCTTCCCTCCTCCTAAATTAGTAACGTAGTTTATGAATGACACTTTTTTGGAAAATGTAACATATTCTCTTTAAAGGAAGAAATAAAGACTTTAGCAAAAAAAAAAAAACCGACTTTATAATATAGCTGATCCTGTCAACTACCATCTATTAATTAACTACTGTCAAAATTTCAGCTCGCTGCGACGCTCAGTTTGTGTTTGGCAGTCATTGACAGCAGACGATCTTGTGAATTTTGTGCGAAACTGGAAAAATGGGTATTTCGTGGGTACATCAAGCATTATTTTTTGCGCGAAAAAAAACCATCAGCTAAAGCAAGGAAAGGCTTGAACAATACTATGGAGACTCTGCACCATGGATTGGAATGATTCATAAGTGGTTTACTGAATTCCGATGCGGTCGTACAAGCACAAGTGACGCCGAACGTTCTGGACTCCCAAATGAAGTCACGACACTAGAAAAGGTCACAGAAACTAACGATATCGTGTTGGCCGATCGCAGAGTTAAAGTGCGCAAGATTGTTGAGGCCGTAGGCATCTCAGACGAACAGGTGTGAAACATTTTGCGAAATCATTTGCATATGAAAAAATTATCCGCAAGATGACTGCCGCGTTTGCTCACTCTCGACCATAAACGCGATCGTGTGAGAGATGTATTTGGAGATGTTGAACAATAAGAAGGATTTTTTCCGTCGATTAGTAACCGTGGACGAAACATGGATCGTTCACTGCACACCAGAGACAAGGGAACAGTCGAAACAGTCGACTTCACCAACCGAACATGCTCCGAAGAAGGCGAAGTTAATGCTATCGGCCGGAAACGTTATGGCGACAGTATTTTGGCATGAACGCGATATAATCTATATCGATTACCTTCTACCGAAAAGAACGATCAATGGTGAATACTATGCAGCCGAATTGGACCATTTCAACGACGCTTTGAAAGAGAAACGTCCCCATTTGGTTGCACCCAAGAAAAAGGTGCTCTTCCATCAAGACAATGCGCGCGTTCACACATGCCCAGCTCCCATGACAAAATTTCATGAATAGAAGTTCGAATTGCTTTCTCATCCAGCATTTTCTTCAGATTTGGCCCCCAGCGACTATTTTCTGTTTGCAAGCCTGAAGAAATGGCTGGGTGGAAAGAGATTCACCACCAGAGAGGAGCTCATTATCGAAACAGAGGTCTATTTTGAGGACCTTTCGAAAACGTATTTTTCGGATGGGATCAAAAAATTAGAGGAACGTTAGGCGAAGTGTATCGAGCTAAAAGGAGACTTTATTGAAAAATGAAACGATTTTTTGCTGCAAAAGTCATTCCTTATTTAATTTTTCACTGAATTGTCAAACGGCCCTAGTACCTTTAAAAAAATTTCTCATTTTTTATTAAATCTCCCTATTTGCACATGTTTCTGCCTCAATAAATACATAAATGACAATAAATAAATAGATATAATAGCCATACAGAAATAAAATTCAACATGTGAGTTGTAATTAAGAATAAAAACACCAAGGAAAAAATAAATTTAAATCCACCCCCAACCACGGCTACCTCCCATACATCAAGGTAATTTCAAGCGCCACATTTTCCTACATACTTGACCGATTTAAAAAATAGCTCGACACGGAGATATACAGTGAGAGTCAAAAATTAGTATACAGAGGATAACTACAAATTCATTTGGATGTTGTTCATATATTTTACGTTATAAAAAAAAAATGTAAATGTATAAATGAAGGTCATAACATAGTGTTTAATTATTCATAAAACTTAAATAAGAATTCAAATTTGTTTTGAAGAAATGCCACAGCAATGAGAAAATCGCCTGAAAAGTGCAGTCAAAAGTTAGTATACATTCATTTAAAACTCCATTTCTTTTTACCTAGACGTGAATATAAGGCAAGTTTTAGTACTTTGTGGGTCCACCTCGAGCCTTAATAACTGCTTCCACTCTTCTTGGCATTGAATTAACCAGATTCTGTGTCACTGCTGGTGAAATCTTAGCCCATTCTTCTGCTAATGCCGTTTTAAGATCTTGCTTACAGGATATGGTCCTTTTTCGTATATTTCTGTCTAAAACTGTCCATAAGTGTTCGATTGGGTTAAGATCTGGAGATGTCGGTGGTGAATTAAGCTGTTTAGGGACATTATACAAGAGCCATTCCTTTACTATTAGGGCTGTATGCTTTGGGTCGTTATCCTGTTGGAAGACCCAATGAGTTGTAAGACCCAGCTTTTGTACACTGTCTTTTAAATTTGTTTTTAAAATTTGCAGGTAGTCTCGGCTATTCATTGTGGACTCAATAAATACCAGATTTCCGGTCCCAGCAGCCGACATGCAACCCCAAACCATCACTGAGCCGCCACCGTGCTTAACGGTTGGAATGAGGTTTTGCGAAAGAAGCTCACTGTTAGCTGATCTCCAGATCTTACCTTTTCGTTTAGCTCCAAAAATCTCAAATTTACTTTCATCGCTAAAAATTACGTTGTTCCAAAACGACTGCACGGTAGTTTTATGGGAGTTTGCGTAATTGAGGCGTTTAAGGTGGTTTGCAGCCGAAATGCATGGTTTTTTCCTGGGTATTCTTCCGTGCAATCCGTGCAATAGTTGAGGCACTTACTTCATTACCACGTTCGGTGGCGAGGTTTTGAGCGATTTGTACCGCACTGGACCTTGGTTTTTTCTTCACTTCTCTTACAACTCTTCGAACTTCGCCTTCTGTCAATGCGCTAGGACGTCCGCTTCGCAAGGAATTTTTTATATTTCCACGAATTTTATATCTTTCGATTACTTTTTGAACTGTTGCACGACTTTTTTTTACAATTGAATCAATTTCTCCAAGAGATTTGCCTTCTTCACGGTGCTGCACGATTATTTTTCGCATTTCTTCCGGGAGGTCTCTTCCACGCGCCATTGTAAGTCAAACTGTGTTAAAACTTAAACAAACTTGACAAATGAGTATGCAACTCTCGTCGCAAAAGAAAAAATTTGCAGACCTAACGGTATTTCACAAAATGTGTTGCTGTGTAGTAAATTGTATACTAACTTTTGACTGCACTTTTCAGGTGATTATTTCATTGCTGCGGCATATCTTAAGGATAAATTTAAATTGTTATTTTAATTTTATGAATAATGAAACACTAAGTTATGACCTTAATTTATGCATTTAACATTTTTATGTACTACTTTAATTATATGAACAATATCCAAATGAATTTGTAGTTATCTACTGTATACTAATTTTTGACTCTCACTGTATATATAAGTTTAAAATTGAAAAAGAAATCGGTCACGGCCTCCTCTTACATATTTTGTTTTATTATGTATGGGGTGGACAAATAAAATAAAAATTTGCAATATGTATTTCTAACATCACTGAAACCACGAATCCGAACGTCAAAATCAAACGAACACTTTTATGCTATCGTTGTGGTTGCAGTCGTTAATAGAATGCTTAAAAAATGGAAAATTCTGAACATAAAGGTAAATAAATTATATGTATACAGTACATACAAATATATATATACGTGTCTGCTTCACAGCACTTGAAATACATAAAATATAAATAAAAACTTTAATAGCTGCATACATTTTATTTTGATAAGTCAAAAGCAATCACTCTATCACTAAACACAATAATAATGAAAAACAAATCCGCAAACCACTTAATTGCTCAAAGAATATTTATTGAATACAGAAACCGAACAAAAGCAAAAGCTATGGCAGCGCCACATTTGGCAACTGCTTGTGTATAACAGTTTGAGTGTACATATTAAACAAAAGCTTATTGAATGAGCTAACGATAAGCTTCGTTCGAAATACATATTTCAGTTTGAATTTAACATCGTTCGCATAGCCATCGTTCGTTGAATGCTTCGTTAGGAATACAAAATGAGGCTATAAAAATCTGAAAAAAATACAGAGCAGTTTTTTTAACATTAAGAACCAATCAACAACCATTCATCATTGAAATTTGAAAAAAGGCATATAATGACCATCCTAATGTACATACTATGAGGTGAATTTACACGAAGTTTAAAGGGCTATATCTTCTAAACGAAGCAAATATCAAACTTAGAATTTCAACTGCAAAATAATACTATCATGTATCGTGCCCACCAGAGATATTTGACAACAAATACAGCAAAATTCTTAAAATTCAAATTTTAAAGAGGCTATAAAAAAAAAACTTGATGAGTCAGAATGTTGTTTAAAGTTGCAAGATATCACGTTTTGAATACAAAAATGTAATAATTCTTTCAATATGAAGAAACTATTTCATAAGCATTCGTTATATGTCAGATAAAAGGGCAAAGTGTGCTTAATATTATGGTTTTGAATTCATCATTCTTTGTATGATAGGAGCTGCGAACACAAATGCATATCATATAATGGTAGCAAAGAAAATATGGCCACCTTTTCAAAGAAGAAGAAGAAGAAATTTTTTTTTGAAATCAATTATATGATTCAAATACATTGGACAACTGTAAATAAAAAATATTAACTTTTATAAAAATTGTTGCTTATTTCATTTAGTTCGTTTCTACAAGGAATGTATGCGAAAGAAACGTTGACAGACGATGGTGGTTTTATTTCGAACTGACAAATTGGTGTGTTCAGAAAAAAAACAAAAGAAAAATCGATTTTGATATGGTCGAATTTCGGTCACAGGCGATACTATTGGTGTGCTTTGCATACAAGATCTTACTATGCTTCACCTTAAAAAGTTGTTCATAACAATGACCCACAAAAGTTGTAAAATCAGCTGTCATTGAAGCCACAAATCAAAAGTGTGCAGAACTTATTTCCTAGAACACATTCCAGATTCATGCCAGTGACGGAATCATGAAATACAAATGATTTAGCATATAAAACGATACGCTTCTAGATCAGTTCCAACAACCTGCAAAAGGCGCAGTTTGTTAACGGCAGAAGCTACACTAACACAATTATTTTGGCATAGAGAGCAAAGCAGAATACATAGAGCAGTGTACTGTGTTAATAAATTATTCTAGAGCAGTAAAAATGCTAGTTAGGGAAAACAGCAGAGGCTGAAGTGATTCATGAACTAGAGTAGATTAGGAATAATAAAAGAATAACAACAGGCTATACACAATAGCTACACTCCAAGCATTTTATGTTGAATTTTGCGAGAAATACCATTGGTAAACTGTTTATCGACTAGAAGTGTATTTTTAACACTTTTGAATTGAAATGTAAACACTTTTTTTATATATTTTAACTTTGTATATTAAAACAACTTTGTATTCATTTTTGACAACTAGTGAAAATTCAACAAAATTTTTGGATTAATTTGATAATTAAATTTAACATATATTTTATAGTGTAGCTTTAAATAAAATGAGTAGAATTTTTAATCGAAAGATACAAAAATAAATAAGAAAAAAGTATCACGATAAATTAACTTTATATGGGTGCGGGTGGGCAAGGAGGCGTTCGAAACTTGCTGCTGTGCTGCATAAATAGAAATGAGTGGAACGAATTTTCAGCGTTGATCGCTGCAAATTGTTCACAGCTTATGTAGCGTTTCGAGTTTTTGTTGCGCATGGTAGACGTTGTATTGCGAATAGATGCACGCCGGTAATTTAACGCATATTTAAATAATTTCTTTAGCGGCGGCAATTATCGATACATTTGCTATCAAAACATGCAACGACAATAACAGCAACAACAACATCAATTATAATAGAAACAAGAAGTTAAAACACTTTGAGCCTTGTAGCTCGGACACAATCAGACTTACCCATCAAGGTGGACTTGTTTTTTTGCATGCAATGTATGGTTGTATGTTAGTTATTATTATTGTTATTGTTTTAGACCTGATCTTTTTATAGGTGTTATTTTAGTTTCTGCCATCATAAATATGCAAAAAGAACCTGCAATCATTTTCAAGCATGCGATAATAGAAAATAGTATATTGGCTTAGAAAAAGTTGAATGTTAGGTGTATCTGTGATGTAATTCTTCTCTGCAAAAAAGAAAAAAATTAGTACCATTTAATAAAAAATCTAGCTACACCGAGAAAAAAAAAGAATGGTGCGTGTACTTATTGTCAGCACATGATAGTAAATATTTATACTAGTAATATCTTCCCAAATATCGAGAGGGAGGGGGGCCAGGGGGGAGAGGGGGTGTTGGGTTATATAGTTTGTGGTTTTTAGCATTAGTCTTATAACCGACTATCTGAAATGCCCTTGAGGCCCTATGCTCCGCCTAGGAGCTCGAGGAAATGATGATGATGATGATGATCTGAGATACCCAATATTACTCGGAATTTTATACATATACATAATTTTTGTCATTCAGTCCATGTTTTCATATATTTATGTAATGAAATAGAATAATTAAAATGAAGTTGCATTTGCAAATTTAAAAGTTTGAATTAAAATAACTCTTATTACTTTTAAAATCATTATAGACAATTTTCTGCTGTTTAAGACAGACTGCTAAATATTTTGAACAAAGTAAGCGTTGAAGGTGAAAAGACTCAGTTTCGATAGTATCGTAAGCGTGGACGTAGAACTTTTTGTTTGATATATTCGATGAGGATTTTGTTGTTCTTGTTCATTTTAATGTTGGTGAAAAATAAATATAATTCAATCTTATGTTTAATAAATTGAAATAAATGTATCGGAATAATATGAATTTATTATTTTTCCATTTGTAAAACGATTCCTGATTTATATAATAGTTTGCATGTAGTAGCGCTGCGTTTCTGAAATATCAAATAATGAATAATGAATAATGAACAAAATATCAAGTAATGAACTATGCATGGTTTTTTCGTATTGCAACGTCTTATTTTTTGTGTGTATCAGGCGGAAAAAGCGGCACTTCCCCAACTAATTAGAGTCTGCAGGCAGACTAAAAGCTTTTTAGCAACGCAAACATTTATATACGTATACCATGGTATACATGACGTATGCACTCAAAGAAATATTCTTGGTTAAATTGATAAAAACCTTTTGTTACTCCTTGACAATTCCAAATTAAGCTATCGATTAAATTTTACCATAAATGCTTTATTTGTTTGTCGAAAGACACTTTATTCAGTTGCTTAAAAATATTCTTAAACAGCAACAAAGTGAATGTGTTGATTTGAAAAAAATTTGTTTTATTTGTTTGAAAAACACTTTGCTCAGCTTGATATAAACCAATTCACGCTAACAAAATCGTCAATCAGTCGGAATAAAACTTTTAATTTTTATGAGTAGACTTTGTTGACTTGATAAATAGATATGTTATACTGAAGAAATCTTTTGCAGAATTGATAATCGTTTGAGTCAACTGGACGAAATTTCAATTTCGTAATGCTGAAATGAATTATCAATTTCAAAAACATTTAATCATTACAACAAAAATAGAGGTTTAGTATTTCGGTGGCGTCATCGTTCTTTAGAAGTGTGACAAATTAAATTTTATCAAGTAATAAATTAGCTTAAATAATATCAGTGTTATTAACTAATAGTTAAAAGTTGATGGAGTGTAACTTTAAGTGATGCCATCAAAGACAATATGATATTTATGCAGGGACAAAAGCCCTGAACAATAAAATGTGCCAAGCGGCGAATAGTGTTTCAAGTAATGGCAACGTATTCCGGCAGATATAAACATCCCAGTCGGAAAGATCGTAAGGGGCTTACTAAATAATTCAAGTTTTCCTTTAGCTTACTTAGATGGCCGTGACAACCCGTGTCCCGATTTCGACCGACCTCATCAGCTCTCGCCAGGCGCCTCTGCTTTGCGCGCGCCTTCTCCAATCGGATACACCAAGTGCGGTTAGGGCTTCCTCAGCCTGGTCCATCCATCGGAGGCATGGTCTCCCTCGTCGTCGTTGACCAGCGACCCTCGCCTCGAGCACCTTTTTTCGCTGGAGCTTCGTCGTCCATACGATAGACATGACCCAGCCAGCGTAGTCGCTGCACAGTTATACGCCGAACTACGTCAATGTCTCCGTAGAGCTCATACAGCTCGTGGTTCATTCGGATGCGATAGTCAAAGTCTAATCAACTTTGCAGGTATACCGAACTCAGACATTGTTGCGTATAGGCAATCCCTTCTCGGGCTATCGAACGCAGCTTTAAAATCGACAAAGAGATGGTGTGTGTCAATTTGATTTTCGTGGGTTTTCTCCAGGATTTGTCGTAGCGTGAAAATCTGGTCTATGGTGGACTTACCAGGTCGAAAGCCACACTGATAAGGTCCAATCAGTGTTTTTGTAATCGGCTTTAATCTTTCACACAGTACGCTTGAGAGAACCTTATATGCGATGGAAATAAGACTGATACCTCTATAACTAGCGCAGATTGTAGGGTCTCCTTTCTTAAGTATAGGGCACAGTACACTGAGGTTCCAATCGTCGGGCAAGCTTTCTGCTAGCCATATTTTGCTGATGAGCTGATGCATGCGCCTTATCAATTCATCGCCGCCGGTTTTAAACAATTCAGCTGACAGGCCGTCAGCACCCGCTGCTTTATTGTTTTTGAGTCGTTGGATAGCAACTCGAACCTCTTCATGGCTAGGTGGCGATACTTCCACTCCGTCATCGTCGATTGGTGGCACTGCACTGCGCTCTCGATGGGCGGCATTAGTGGAATCGTCGCCAGTAAGTAAATTGGAGAAGTGCTGTCTCCACAATCTAAGCACACACTGTGTATCCGTATTCAGATCTCCATTTTCGTCTCTGCAAGTGGATGAAAACAGGATCATGCGAAAGTAAGTATGTTGTTTGTTACATTTCGAGCACCTTACGCTTTCGCTTACGATTGCAACTACTACAGAAGGAACGCACGGCTAAGCCGATCATGTCTTCGTGTGATCATTTCGTATGTACTTTTCGTAAAGTAAGAGACATGCAGTGGCATGAAGACATCGGTTTTTGACTAATGTTACGAAGATGTGAAGTGTAGCAAAAACCCAACGAAAAACGAGTAAAGAACAAACGTCTATTGACCGGCGGTATAGTGACATTCATTCTGGCAAATATTTCTTTTAAAAATATTTAACCATCCCGTTTTGGATTTTAATTTCAGGTTTTCAACATCAAAACGTAACTGGTACATAAAAAAACCAATAAAAACATGAAAGAAATTGAAAGGAGAGCGAAAAACTAAGTTCGATCCGTGGCCTTACGTTCACTTTCTTTTGTAAATAAAAACGTAAGCAGTGCTTACAACATCCGTTGTCAAGAAGGTTCAAATCTATTATGTGCACGTCATATATCAATACAGCACGAAAACCTTACGTTTTCATGCATACATCCGACTTATTAAATAAAGTGCATCAGAATGGAAGCACGAACGATTACGATCGTTGGGAGTACATTCCCTGTACTTTATTTTAGTAAAGGTAACGTAAGTACCTATGATGCTTTTTATACTTTACAAGCTTACTAGAGGCGTCCATGCCTTTATAAAAGTAATGGGGTTTCGGAAGGGACAGTTGCATGCCTCGCGGACGAAAAGTAAGTAGGCTATAAAGCATTATAGAACGATGGTTTTTCCCACTGGGATCTTAATAATACACACACCGCCTGAAAGACATGGCGATATCTGTTGTTCATGTGTACGTGCGGGCTGTGTAGAACTATTGACAAGGGTGCAGCAGCGTTTCAAGCCCATATATATATATATATATATACATGAAGGCTATGGCTTCACTTTCAATGGGCGTGCCATCTATGTGAATGGATCTACATGTGCATAAATTTTTTACCAAAAAATCCGCCAATTCCTGTCAATGTGGCATTACCGCAGAATAAAATACATATTTGTATGAAAAAACCATTATCATTTTGTATAAATATTTTTTCATTGGTCATTTTGTTTATAATATAATTTTGTAAAACTGCAAAATATGTATAAAAAATTTTTAAAACAATAAAATTTTTTGTAAGCCCAACAAAATACATTGCTTGAAATAATAAAATATTTTTATCGGAACATATGATTGATGAAAAAAATATGCATTCAACAGAAGACATTTTCCTTTTCAACAAACCATTTTTCAAGCTGAAATATTCTTTATTCGTACTGAGAAATCTTTTTATCAAATTTACAATACAAACGTGAATTCTTGATAAAGGTTTTTATCAACTCGAAAAATTTCTTTATCAATTAAACAAAATAAAATTTTGTCAATACGATTACAACTTTTCATCTTAAACCAAATTGACACAAGCTTTTGTTGACTTTATATTGACAAACAACTTATCAACTCAACCTAGGAATTTGTCAATATGAACAAATATTTCTTTGAGTGTACATTGCTTGAAAAGCTCTGAGATATTCGTAAAACGATATCCTTCAAACAAGACAACTTAGAAAAAATTCTTAAATGTCATAGTCTCTGGCAGAGAAATGTTTTATAAAGTGTATACTTTCCTTTTCCTCTGCTGAGTATCCAAACCTTTGTTATTTAAAACATCAAACAATCCTCTTAACGCACCGACTGGCTCACGAAAGGAACAACAATTTGCGAGGTAATTCCTTATATGAATGTGAATTCTAAGTTATTAAGTTTTGTACTCCCATTCTAGTGAACTCTGTTATAATTTGTATGCATATTTTTGCAGTCTAAATTACTTAAGCTCAAATAAATTCAAGTTATTTGAGCTTTTATAATTTTTTGATGTTGTAATTCTAAAGAATTGACAGTAAAGTGAAAAAACTCGTAGTAATTTATTTTTTTTTTAATTAAATAAAAATTGGCCAAACTTTGAATCGGTTCACTTGATCTTAACCGAAAATTCTCGCCGTGCAGTTGTGAAATAAGAAATTTTTGAAACAGAATTCAATTATTCTGCCGCAATATTTAAGCAAAAAAATCTCTGATTCAAGCTCAACTAAGTTCAAAAATAAATTTGTTCACATTATCTACAAGTAAATGCTGAAAGTGAAATCATTAACAACGTAGAAAATTCATTTGAACCATTTATAATTTCATTAAATAAACCTCAAAACTAAAGCAAAAGCGATTATAATCCAAAGGTTAATAGTTTTGCAAGCATATTAGGCCAACTTTATAAAAAATGGTATAAAATAAATAACATTCACGTATACTGTGAGAATTTCTTGAAAAGCGAAACACATTTAGACATAATCCAAGCAATATACAGAACAACAAAACAAAATAGACAGCATTAACAGAAATACGTTTTTATTTTAATTACATGTTGTGAGTTACTCATATTCAAACACATAATAAATTAAAAAGAAAAACGCAAAGAATGAAATGGTAAAAACTTGCTTCTTAAACTGCAACTAGAAAATGGAAAAAAGTGAAAGTTTTAATTGTTTTTGGCATTTTTTCTTTTAAACTCTGTATATTATATGTTAAAATAACAAAATCTTCAACCTCTACAAAAAAGAAAAAGGAACTTGTACCAGATTCTTACAATTGAACTTGCTGAAAAAATTTGATTTTAAAACTATTCCATGCTGCTGGGTTAAGAAAAATTAATTTGTTGTGTTTAACGTTGACACCTGCCGTGAAGGCTTAATTTAAAGTTGTTCCATAACAATTGGGACCAATACTAAGCGTCGGTCAGCGCCCCTTTGAGGGTTCAAAGGTACCAAATTAGCTCCATGTCGTGACTGGGTTAAGAATAGTAAGAAATAGATGCCTTTGGGTATGACAACCCACCACAGGTTAAATATAATATATATTACTATACTTATATTTAGTCTCTTAGCCCCTATCAGAATACTTATTAATGCACTGATTTAGTTCAGTGTTACTTTTTGAGTCTTTATTTTTTGCATTATTTTTGTTTAGTTATAATCATGGCTCTAAAAGCCCAAGCTTGTAATCATCATGCAAGTTTGTTTTTGTTAAAGCTTTAGCCAATACAAGAACCAGAGTCGTACATGACAGGGTGACATTAAGTTTTATATTTTAACATATTTATTGCAGCTGCTGCTACTAACCGCTGCAGTTACAAGGCTTAACGTTTCGTATGCTCAAAGCTTTATTTGTACTGAACGAATGATTGGGCTAAAAAATTGAACTCAACATATTGCTTTAAGCTCAGCATGCTGTAGAAACGAAAACAAAATTCCCATAAGAAGAATATTGAGTTTTTTGACAGCAGACAACGGATTTTTTTTTCGCTAGGTAGTACGCTGTTGAAGGAAAAAAATTTGTTCAGTATAGCCAAGTTCATAACCATGTGTGGAGAGTTAAAATGTCAAAATTTCGACCCTACATTTAATTGTCGCGGTGTAATTTATATGCCCGTACATTTAATTGTCGCGGAATTTTGACATTCAACAATAAAAAAATAAGCATTAAGTATATGTTGGTGTTGAATTTGTTATTACCCAAATTTATTTGTTTTATTAATGTGTACCCAGTAAACATTGTGGCGACGGGTGATTCGTTAACGAATCGCTTGTGAATCGTTTTTTTTTTAAGTTTTCAAACAGTTTCATACCGACTTCATCAGAGGTTGGCTTGATGCTTAAAGAAAGCACCGGTTGAAATGTTTTTTTCTTAATTTTAAGTGAAAAACAAAATCACTATAAAGTAAAAAATAATTTTAAAAATACTTTTCCTTTTAATTTCTTGGTCATATTTGATAATTCATTTAAACATATTATTATATATGAAATCTTATTATCTTAACTTTTTTCTTATTTGTTTTATTATCATAAATATATTAATTTCTTGATGAATACAAAAGCTTTTAAGGTTGGCGCTAATATAATCAGACTTTTAATCAAAAGCGCCAACTTCAAAGCACCTGTATTCATCATGAAATTAATATATTTATGACAATAAAACAAATAAGAAAAAAATTAAGATATTAAATTTTGTAGTCGGTTGTTTTTTTTTTAAAAAATTTTTATTTCTTCCTTTTTAGAGAAAATGATAAATTTTCGAAAAAAGTGTATAAACAACATAAATAAAATTGTTCCGAAAAAATTTGTTCTTATTATGCCTCTGTATTATTATGCCTCTTAAATTTAAATTAGATGTCAAATGTTTTGAAATTATTATACCCATTCTTGTAACGTGTGTTATTACTCTAGTGTCAATATTATTCGAGATATAGTGTTTTCCAAATATTGCCACGCCCCTTTGTTAAATAAGCGCCCACTTTCTGGAGCGTTATTTCCAATAATTGTGCTTACCCCTGTACTTTATTTCAGTACCCCAGCGTCAATATTAACTGCGATAGTGTTTATCGTCTTGCCATGCCCATTTATCGAATAGATCCTACTTTATTGACCATAATTTTTAATAATTCTGCCTACCCCTGTACTACAATAAATTTCAGTGCCCTAGTGTCAATATTATTCGATATACACTGTTTTTCTAATATTGCCACGCCCAGTAGTCGAAATCCGCCCACTTTCTTCACCGTAATTTTTACTTATAATGCCTACCCCTATACTATACTATTTTTCTAATATTTCCACGCCCATTTGTCAAATAACGCCCATTTTGTTGACGGCAATTTGTAATAATTGTGCCTACCACTACACTAAATTTCAGTACCCTAGTGTCCATATTATTCGAGATACAGTGCTTTTATAATATTGCCACGCCCATTTGTCGAATAACTCCCACTTTATTGGCCATAATTTGTAATAGTAATGCCTACCCTTATACTAAATTGCAGTACTATAGTATCAATATTATTCGAGATATAATCTTTTTCTAGTATTGCCACGCCCATTTGTCAAATAACGACCATTTTCTTGACCGTAATTTGTATTAACTGTGTCTACCCCTACACTAAATTTCAGTACCCTAGTGTCCATATTATTCCAGATACAGTGTTTTTATAATATTGCCACGCCCATTTGTCGAATAAAGCCCACTTTATTGACGATAGTTTGTAATAATAATGCCTACCCCTATACTAAATTGCAGTACTCTAGCCTCAAAATTATTCAAGATACACTGTTTTTCTAATATTGCCACGCCCAGTTCTCGAATACCACCCACTTTTGTACGGGCACCTCCATGCTTATGCTATCTATCTGTTCCCCAAAAATTATGGCAATCAGGCATATGGCTTAGGAGTTGTCGATATACATACATTTAAAAAAATAAAAAATAAAAAAAATAAAAAAAAACCAGAGAAACCGACGAACTTGAGAACCTCCTCCTTTTTGAAGTCGGTTAAAAAGACTTAAATCTAAATTTTCATATATTTTTATATGAAAAAAAATTTTGTGAAATATTTTTTCTTCTGTTATGTTATTTCGTGCTAATTTTCACTTATAATTTGTTCAAGATTTTCATATGAATAAGGTCTCGTTAACAAATTGTTATTTGTTGTTTTGGCGACTCGTTAACTAATTGCTTTTTATAGTTTTGGCGACTCGTTAACGAATTGCTTTTTCATAGTTTTGGCGACTCGTTAACGAATGACTTTTTTTTTGGTTTTGACGAATTTATAACGAAGACGGAAAAAAGTTGGTCAAAAAATGATAAAAAAAAAAATAATTTCGAACTTTTGAAAAGCCAAATCTTTAAAAAATATCTAAATAACAAAAAAAAAAAAAATTTTTTTTTGGAACAAGTTGGGGGTCGAACCCATGTCCGCGAATGCTGGATTTTATTATCAAGCAAATTAAGCAAGATAAATTCAGCGTCTAAAATGGCCGAGTCGGTAAGGTGCCGGACTAGCATTTAGATGACGTAGTTTCAATTCTTGACGTGGCAAGCTTGAAATTATTTTTTTTTTTTATTTTGTATATGATTCGTTATCGGATTGCTTTTTTTAGTTTTGGAGACTCGTTAAAGAATTGCTTGTTATAGTTTTGGCGACTCGATAACGAATTGCTTTTTTCGGTTTTGACGATTCATTAACGAAGGGGGAATTTCTCCCGCTCGCGATATTATAAATGAATCTCTACTAATAATTGCTAATGAATGAAATGTGCGAGAATGCGATTCGTAAACGATAACATTAGTGAATCATTTTGTTTGTTGGGTAGTCTTGCCTTTTATAGGATATAAAATTGCAGCAATAAAAATATGACTCTGTCAACCAGAACAGCTAGTGCTTTTTCTCAACACAAAAATTTTGACTCTACACCAAAATTTCGCGTGTAGAATTATATGCCCAAAAATTTTCGTTCCTACAGCATTCTAAGCTTAAGGCGTAAGCTTAAAGCATTTAAAGCATATTAAGCTTAAAGCTTAAGCTTAAATCCTGGCAATGAAATTTGAAAAAATCGGATAAAAACCACGCCTACCTCTCATATAAAGTGACTTTATTTTAAAAGTAAAATCTCTTAAAAATCTGCTCAAACTGCTTAAATTAAAGGAATGTCTTGAAATTTTGTATATAGGCTTTGATATATAATATAGACCATCACTATGATATTTGGCAAATCGAATGAAAACCACGCCTCCCATAATCTCCCAAAATCTGCAAAAATTAAAGAAATGTTTTAAAATTTTGCACATAAGCTTGATGTTTAATATAAACCATCTGTATGATATAAAGCAAAATCAAATGAAAACCACGCCCACTTCCCATACAAAGTGGCTTTATTTTAAAGGTAAAATCTCTTAAAAATCCACAAAAATTTGAGAAATGTCTGGAAATTTTGCACATTAGCTTTGATATATAATATGAACCATCTCTATGATATATGGCAAAATTTGATCAAAACCACGCCTACCTCCCATACAAAGTGACGTCATCAAAATAGGATAACTTTCGTTAATATATACAACTGAATGTCATCATGTATGCCGTGGCTAAAGTCTTCGAATGTACTTCAATTTAGCTTCGGTACCATGCCGAAGCTCCATCCTTACTTGTTTTTTTTTCAATTCTGCTTCACTCATATCATTGAAAAATATTTAAAAACTCATTTTTTTTACTTTTGATATGTTTCAGATGGATGTTGCAGATGCAATCTTGTACGCGATCAAAAGTAAGGCCTAAATTGAGGATGTCTCAAAATCCGCCATTTTGAAAAAAAATATTTTTAAATTCTGTAACTAATGGAAAAATAAACGCTCAAATTTCAATACTCTAAGTTAACTTTATCTACCTTAAATTTACTAATGAAAAAAAGTATTTTTTTTCGACGAACCGACTTAGGGCCTTAACAATTCAACAGAAACATAGAAAATTTCTATGAAATCCTTAGTTCGAATTCAAAAATAGTTCTGAATATGAAAACAAAATTCACTATCACTATATATTCTTTATTTTGGCATTTTAACGCCACACGGGATGTGTGTGAATATTTTTCTTTTATCTGCTAATTTCCTTACTAGTACTCAACGACCTTCAAGGGTATCATCAAACTAAAACAACTTACCTAAAATAAAACTAACTTTCGCTAATTTTCGCTGCATCTTTATAAACAAGAGCTGCTTCTCAACAAAGTTGACTTCTTATAGCTCAAAATATTTATTCATATTATTAAGTCGCTGTAAGTACCGGTATTTTGCCGAAGGCTTGGTTGAAGTAACTCTCGGTTACTAACCAACACTTACAATGTAATTATTGTTATTTAATTGCGCAGAACTTGTAAAACAATATTAATATTATTAAAGGATATTCTCGCGGCTAATGCTGGTTTTGCCAAAACATCTCCTTATTCTTCCCCTTCTCTTTTATCTGGCGTTAATTTCATTAAGTATTTCAGTAGCTGTTAGTGAATCTGATAGACATACAATTATTGCATCACTTCGGTAACTTTTTAAGCATAACTTTGGGAGTTCCTTGGCGTTAATTGGTTTTTATAAGCTTTTGTGCATAAATTATTTTATACCAATTTGAGTCTGCTGACTCGAATCTTTTAAGTAATTATATTAATTAAGGAATTATTTCAAATGAGGCCATCCAAATTTAAATATCTTATTAGAGCACTAAATATTTGTGAATTTATTTATATTATTTTAGTTTTCGTTTCGTTTAGTAAACCACAAAGAAAAAAAAAAAAAGAAAATAAAAAACTTATATGAGCACGTGCGAAGTCCTGCACGCAAAAACATATTTATGAACTATTTGCGAAAAATTTTACCTTGTGTAACCAATCACTATTCGCCTTGAGCTTTATTAACGAGCTCTTTTTTGCGAATGCAAAACTTTGATGCAAAAACTCATAGCACATGAGTTTCAATTAACTGCAATATTAATTACATTTTATCAGCTTCAAGCCATTTTTGACATCCGTTTGTTGCACGTGCACATGAGTGAAAACTACTACAGGGCAGCCAAATGTTTTGGATAAAAAGAAAAGGAAAAATCAAATTCACTTAAAACTGCTTGCAATATACATACATTCGAACATACATATTTGGCACATACTGTAATAAAGTTTTCTTAGTTTGTTGGTGTCTGCTTGTGGTCGTATTCCTGGATGTGGCACTTCCCTATAGGAACAAACTAACTTGTTTTTAAAAACAGCTAATTAAAAAACTTGTTTAAAATAAACCAGTATATGAACTACTTTGAATTATATTAAGGCGGCAACTACTCTGATTTTGACATGTTTTATTTGCAAATTTTTATTAGATTACAAGCTTATATATATTTAACCATGTTATTTCATCAAATATTATTAACTTTAGGCCATCAGTAATAGTTTTCAAGTGATTTATTTTAAAGTAGTTAATAAATAATTTAAAATTAACTAATTTAACAAGTAGTTGAAAATATATGCAGACGAAAGTCAATTGACTTATTTAGCGGACATCACCATACAAAATATGTTAGTTCGTTCTATGGAAAAAAGTCAGAATTTCAACTAGTTGTGGTTGACATAAAACTACTTTATCAACTACTTTTAAAGTAGTTGATTTTCCCACAGGGTTAGAGGAAGTAAGGTTTGGAGCGTGAGTGCGTATTAGTAAATTTTGTGGCTTGATAAAAAGTTGGTCAAAAGTTGTTGTGGCTACTGTTTAGTTTCATTCTCAGAAAAAACACAGTTTTCACAATACATCGATAGTTGAAAATGCATTTTAATTTTTGTACGTCATCACCGCAGGAGCCTTATAATTGGTATCATATTTTAAGGGAATTATTTGAACGTATCTAATAAAAATATATCCAAATCTCGATTAAAACGGTGAGTGACATATATTTAAAAAAAATCAATGTAAAATTAGTACAAAACTTTTCTACTTTAAAGAACACGTTTAAATTCGGAACTTCCTGACCTTTATCCTGCAGATCCAGTACAAATCAATTGATCCAAAAAAATGATTGTTGTTTGTTCGACCATTTTTCAAAAGGTTAATATTTTTTTTAAAATTTCTTCAATGAATTGACAACTCAGAATTGCTTTAAAAAAGTTTTCTTTGTTCTGCTTTCAAAATAGCAGCCATATGTATCTTGCTACCTTTATAGTAAGCATTTGCGGCCACTTTTTGTTCTCAGCTTCTTTTAGACATAGAATGATAGATCAAGATTCACGATAATAAACACAATTTGGACTTCAATATACTTATAAGGGACATAAATAGTGGGGATTAGTCGAATGTTCGTCTACCAGTGCATAAAAATGTTTGAAGAGACTGAAGATGTTAAAGACCGCCACCGGTCGGGCCGTACACAAACAGTTCGAATGCCGACAATCATTAAGAATTGAGCGAAATCTGCTCTGAAAACAAAGAATTCATCGAGAAATTTCCCGAGAAATGAATGTCACTCAAAATTATATAAGTTGAATTATTAAAAAAGATTTGTAACTTGGGGCTTTCAAACGACGTAACGGACATTTGTTGACTGCAGTTTTGAAAAAAATATGAGATGGAAAAATGCAAACGTCTTTTGCTGAAGCACGCTGATAACTTGTACAGAAAACTCATGCTTATCGATGAATTTAACAAGCAAAATGATAGGGTTTACCTACACGGTCATTTAAGGAAGCTTCTGAACTGATTGCACGGGTCAAAAAGTGTATCAACCAGCTTCAGTCATGGTTTTGTGGGGTGTTTCTTACAATGGGGTCACTGACTTACATTTAAACTAACAAGGAATCAAAACATCGCCAAAAGCGTACCAAGCAGTGACGTAGATAGGGGGTGAAATCAGAGTGGTCCGGACCCCTCCAGAGCCATGAAAACATTACCAAAAATCTCAAGTTATTGCTAATTGATTATATTAAGTTAAGCACGAATCCAAATGTCTATATATTGCAAAAAGTTTTCTTTTTTCCAAGAAAGTTCTCAAAATTTTATTTATTTGAGTGTTTAATTTGTCTAAATTGGTCAACAATAACTAGAGATATACGGTCATGTACAATATATATTTTTATATATATATATATATATAAATGGCCATTTCAACGCTTAAAAGGTTGAAGTCATCAGTCAACCCTTTCACTGAGGTTCTTATGATCAAACATTTCTTATGTTGTGAAATGTTTGAACACAAATGATCGAGTACTGGACCTACAAGTTTTATGCCGACTCCGAACGCCTTATGTTCTCAAGAAGCCTTTCTGCGCAGTTTTTTACTCTCTGAGGTTTGCCATTGTCTGTAGAGAGGTTGTGACGGCCGAACAGAAAAATTAATTCAAGTGAAAGACTTTCTGTGTCAGATGGGAATTAAACCAGGGTTCTTTGGCGTATGGGCCACGTACTCTACCCACTGCTGCCACATGTACAATACAAGAGTTAACATATACAATATATAAGTTAAATTTTGTACTACAATCCAAAAGTATTTTTGATTCATGAACGCGGTAGAAATTAGACATCTGCATGAGTACATTTGTTTTGCCTGCAGCAAAGTGCGTACTTCTTACTGTACCACATTTTATAGTATCTTTCAAACTTGTGTACAGTACTTTCAAATCTAACACAGGCTGAAGCGAGTAGTGTACAACATCCGGTTGGATCTTAACAGAGTTTGTACACAACTCTGGGTTAATTGCATAGCTATTTTCCTGCACACTACTTTGTCTTTTCAAAACATAGCAAGTACACCAAGTACATTTTGCTGTACCGCTCGAAATATATTTGAAGAACAAGTTAAAAAATCATGTCCAAAAAAGTCTACTTTATTTTGAGTTTATTTTATTCACTTTCCTTTGAAAGTATTGAAGTTTAAAAAATTTAATTTTACTCTTTTTAAGGTTTGTATGAATTATTTTCACATTATTTTATTTCTAACTAACTTATATACATGTACATGGTATACGAGCACAAGTACGCGAGGAAATTTCACATTGCAAACATTTCGGTTTTGAGTACAGTCTTGAATGTTTTACTTTTGCTTTGTAGTGTACTCACTCGTAGTTGGTTGTTGACAATGATAGAGTATAATTATACGTGTTTCAAGCAAATGTTTTGAAGAGGTGTTCGAATGTATTCGTGCAGATGCCTAGTAGAAATGATGTGAAAGGTGCTGGTAAGAGAATGAAGATTCTCGAAATTTCAGTTTGATATGTCATAAACTGAGGGAGCTCAAAGCAAAAACAGTTATTTTATGAGATTTTTTTTTAGAGTCTTACGTTTGATTATTTTAAGAATATTTAAATTGATTTTAAATCAGCTTGGTCAACCATTTCGTTGTTAAAAGAATGTTCCCCTACCATCCAAAAAAAAAAAAAAGAAAGACCAATATTAAGAGTTAAAAAATATTGCAATAAAAAACTTTATGAATTATTACCAATAATTAAAATTTGTTACTGATTCAAACAGATTTTTTTTTTACACAAAACTCATCCGATTGTAATTTTTTTTTTTAAAATTAGTTGCATAAACTTTACTAAAACCCTTATCTATTTCCGTTTGCATCATTTGCATTTAGTTCGTTGGATGCGGTAAAAACATAATTGCAAAAAAAAAAAATTTGTGACATTGCATAGCACTGGAAACTGAGAAATAAAATTTAGCAAATTCTAATGTAGCATCCGATTTAATAATAATAATTAGTAAATAATGATAATTTTAATATCCTTTATATAATCAAACGTGAGACTCTAAAAAAAAATCCAACAAAATAACGATTTTTGTTTTGAATTGTCTCAGTTTTTGAGATATTAAACTGAAATTGTGATTCTTCATTCCCTTATCACTGATCAGACACATCATGGATTAGAAACTATTTTCACAGCTTCATGTTAAAGATAGTTGGACTCAATTTTGAATACCTATTCATAAACAATTTTGTATTGCGATTATAATATTAAAGAAAGTCATTTACCGACACTCCGATAGTCCATCTTTTCACCCTCCAACTGACACCCGTCTTCTGAATCAATACAATGCTTTCGCATTTATTGGGGGCATCCCCTGAATATTGGTTAAGTCTAAAAAAAGATGATGTACACTGTTATATGGTGAAGCTGCAGTCACCGTTTTTTTTTAAATTTCAACGCTCATTATAAGCGATTCTAACAAAAAGGTTGATTTGAAAAAGAAAGAAGTGTGTTGCCGCCACGCACGGTAGAAGTCAAACTTGTACTCAAAAATACAATTTCGGGGAGGGTTGCTTATTTATTTTATTAACAATCTTTCGTGCAGTGCAACAAAATAGTTTAAATTGCAGTTTGCCCGCATGCCAGTACTAGTTCAAGATCAGTCTTTTTTCATATTCGACTGGTATTTTTAATATGGCGATACAGAACTAGATCACGAAATATTTTTGCTGTTGTGTTCAGTTGGTTGTTAAAAGGCGTTATTATTTTCATTTGATGATGATTTGAGTAGTACACAGGTTCGATCCTCACAGCACAGACAGATAGATTTTGAGTTGATTTAATTTATTATAATAGTCTATAATCTGCCTTGACTAAATTTTTCTAAGATTCTTTATGAAATTTTTACGGATTCATAAATTTTGAGGAAATCAAAAATTCAATGCTGTGAGTAGACTTTTGTCCCTCACTATACATAGCGTAACCAAAATTCATATTTTTTTTTCCTATCAATTTCATTTATAAACTTGAAAAAAATGTATAAACTTAAAAGTGTGTGCATGTTTATTCTTTCAATTAATACTATATTTTACATCTAATGCTAAGGAGCTAACACTTCCGTCAGCAGCCCTGACGACTTCACTCCGGTTTTTTTTGATCTAAGCCAGTTGCAAGTAAACCACCATCAACCACTTATTTTTCGAATTAAAAATAAAAACACTTAATTTTTAAAAATAGTTTTCGCGGAAAAACCCATTTTTTGTGGGTGTAAAACTTTAATGTTCATTCAAATTATTAAAAAAAAAGGCGCCAAAGCAAGAAGTTTGGAAAATTTTTTCCCAGGGTTAAACGTTGTAAAGTAACGTGGTACACGCAAAGTTCATGAGATATGAATTTTATGTTAAATTATTGTGTATATGAAAAAAAAAATTTTCCACATGAGTTGATGGGAAATCGGTCTTGCCAGTTGCAGCAAAGTTCCCATGGGGCAACTTATTCGCAAAATGTTATCGGGATCAGTAATCAGCAATGGGTTGGCTGTTAAAAAAATTTTTTCATTGAACATTTCTTCGCTTCTAATACTAGGTCGTGACGAAGTCCAATTATTAATATTTCAAAAAATTTTATTAAAATCAATACCATTGGTTTAAATGTAAATAATATTAACAACAATTTCAAAAATTTTATGTGTGTTGCAATATGCCGAATTTAGTAATTTCAATAATTTTGGTTTTTAGTTGTTGGTGTTTTATTTTGTTGTAGGTTTTTTGTTGTATATGCAGAAAATTAATAAGATCAGTTACCGGATGGGTAATGGGTTGACCGATTTTTGAATTTTCTTCACTGAACAGTTCTTCCCTTCTAAAATAAGGTCGTGACAAGCTCCATTTTATTTAACTTAAAAAATTTTACTAAAATCAAATTTTGTAGGTTTCATCGCAATAAAAAATAAACAAAAAAATAAATTTATGCTAATAATATCAATAATATCAAAAAATGGAGGCAATTGCTAACAGTTACTATTACTGAAAATAGTATGGTTGAAATTGGGCATCGGGCAAACATAACGTGTTTCAACATGTCACAACGATTGAATTTAAAATGAGTTCAAGCTCTTTGAGACCGTGTGCAGATTATTTGCACTAAAAAATATTCATAATATAAAGATAAATCATAAAAATATAATCTTCCTCTAAGAAATCAGAAGAATCAGTTTTATTATGAAATAGAAGGACCTTTATAGTCACAGCTACTAAATACACACACGCATATATTTGACAACCAATACTACAAATACACAGCAATAAGCACAAATTTATATGACACAGTCAAATTAAGCCAAAAAGTTTTTTTGAAAATTTGAGTTATAGTTAGTTGAACATTGGCGTTAAACTATACGCATATAAACTCTAACCATAAACAACTTGCAACTATAAATTCCAGAGGGAGTACGTGCCACTGGTACGTAGAACACACCATTAGAATTGAAAGAAAGATAGGGACAGTAAAGAGCAAAATTCTTCCTGCACCCTTGACATTTATGAGAAATTTTTACACTATTCTCAGTGAATAAAAAAAAAAATAAAAATAAAAACTAAAAGTTAAGTTGCAAACTTGAATGCTCGTGCAAAATAACAAACATTGTGTCAGAAGGAGTAGACACACAGACTCGTAGCGGTATTTTAAAATGGGAAAAGACATCATTAAACAAACCCATTATAGACGGTTTTTATCGTGAGCGCATGGGTAGCATTGTGCCAACGATGCTTTATGTCGTTAAGTTATAGTTTTAGTGCCTACATTAGATGATGGTAATAAAAATTAATGTCCCGATTAGTCCCGATAGTCATCGATCAATTCGCAGATTTAAAGGAAATAAAGCTGTACAATATTTTTAGAGTCGGTTATGTTTGCATGATTTTAATACCAGATATATAATGAATATGCAAGTTAGTTAGTTTATAGTTTACAAAAGTTTATTACAATGAATCTATTTTACACGCCCTTGTTTAGTTCTCCAATCTTAATTTTTTTATGGATTTGAGCACTATTTCTGGCTCTGTATTCCATATTTGGGATGGCAATGCCATAACCAAAGTGAAGAAATCTAAGATAACAGATTGCTAAACGTTCACAAAGAATGTGCTCTAGAATTTCTTCCTTCTCTTCGTAGAGTCTGCAGACATCCAGTTAGCACGCAGACAAGCTAAACTTTTGAAATTATATCTGAGAACCAGTAAACTAATTTTTTATTTTAACTTTAATACAAACTTTTAAAGTAGCTTTTTGACTTAGCTCTACGGAGAGTTAAAAATTTCATCTATTGCCTCTGTCAATAAGAGGTCGTTATTCTCCTATTTTGCCATTCCTTCAATCTTTCAGTCCTTTTATTCTTCATGACCTTGTAGGATCAGGGCCGTCGATGCCATAGTGCGAAAGGTGCGTTCGCACTGGGCGACACACCCTAAGGGAGGCATTTTGACATTTAAATGACAATGATTTACTCGATCCAAATGATTTAGAAAAAAAAAATACGAGGGTGGCACTTTGGCATTTAAATAACAATGGATTTTCAAATCAAAATAGTTGAAATTGATAAGGATTGCAGCACACAATTTTTGCGAATGCACCTCTGCGGACGCACACTTGCGGCACTCGCTTTCGAGTCTGGCATTGACAAACTGATTTGTTTAAAAGTGGATTGAACTATTTGAATTTTGTGGAACAGCTTCAGAATGTCGACAATTAAACGAAAAAAAGAATCTGGTTGTTCCTTCCGCAGCAAAAGAAAATACCGCGAAAATTAAAATATTTGATGAAAGTGCAAAGTGAGATAATAGTTATGGAGCGAGTTATTTTGTGTATTTTTTGCGTATTTTAAGTGAAGATGAACACTCTTTGGAGCATGATGAAGAGCTAGAGCTGAAATTTCAAAAGGAGATGTAACATATTCCCTAACTTTAACTTTGGTGGCTTCGAGAGCTGAGAATCAAGTTGAACATCGTCAGAAGAATGACGAAGAGTCAGAAGCTGAAACTCCAACAGCAGACATATCAACGTTTTTCAAAAATCATCAGGAAAATTCTGCTGACAAATTTTTTTAATTTTATAGAGCCTAAGACTACGCCAGCACAAGTTTTTGAATTTATTATATCCAAAAAATTTCTTACCCAAAACGTAGCCATTGCACTTAACTTTCTGTTAATTTTGCCAGAAACCGTTGGCAGTGGTGAGCGTAGTTTTTCAAAGTTAAAACTAATTCAAAATTTTTTGCGATCGACAATGTCACAGAGTCTACAATCGGGCTTAGCTCAATTGAAAATCAATTGAAATTGAATTATGTAAAAGTATCGATTTTACCGATATCTTAAATGACTTTGAAGAGGCTAGAATACGAATATCAAATATGCAGACACTTTGAGCTAGTCAACTATTAATTCTATTTGAACTTACTTACTTACTTAGGTGGCCGTAACAACCCGTGCCCGGGTTTCGCCCGACCTCATCAGCTCTCGCCAGGCGCCTCTGCTTTGCGCGCGCCTTCTCCAATCGGATACACCAAGTGCGGTTAGGGCTTCCTCTGCCTGGTCCATCCATCGGAGGCATGGTCTCCCTCGTCGTCGTTGACCAGCGACCCTCGCCTCGAGCACCTTTTTCGCTGGAGCTTCGTCGTCCATACGATGGACATGACCCAGCCAGCGTAGTCGCTGCACAGTTATACGCCGAACTACGTCAATGTCTTCGTAGAGCTCATACAGCTCGTGGTTCATTCGGATGCGATAGTCATCGCCGACTCGAACAGGACCGAAGATTTTGCGATGAACTTTTCTCTCGAACACCCCCAGAGCGGCTGCGTCAGTTTGCGAAACTACCCATGCCTCAGCGCCATAAAGCAGCACAGGTAGAACGAGCGTCTTGTAGAGTGTAAGTTTTGTCGATCGAGAGAGGGCTCTGGAACTTAGTTGCTTACTGAGCCCGTAGTAGCACCTATTAGCAATTATTGTTCTTCGCTTTATCTCCAGGCTGATTTCGTTGTTGGTATTAATGACGGTGTCAAGGTACACGAACTCCTTGACTACTTCAAAGTTATAGCTGCCGGATGAAACGTGGGAGTCAAAACGCCGCGCTCCCATGTTTGTAGACAGCATATACTTTGTTTTACCCTCATTTATCGCCAAACCCACTTTGGCTGATTCCTTTTCGATAGCGGAGAAAGCAGCGGTAACATCTCTCTTCGTTCTGCCGACAATATCAATATTATGAGTTGAAGTCTAATCAACTTTGCAGGTATACCGAACTCAGACATTGTTGCGTATAGGCAATCCCTTCTCGGGCTATCGAAAGCAGCTTTAAAATCGACAAAGAGATGGTTTGTGTCAATTTGATTTTCGTGGGTTTTCTCCAGGATTTCTGTTAAAAAATTAGTTTTTATGATATTTTCTATTTCAACTTTTGGTTTTTTTTTTGTAATTAAAGTAATTGAACCCAACCAAATATTATGTAGTATAGTTGAACATTTTTTTAGAATCATACATTTTCAAACGTTTATCGTCCAGATGGATGTTTGTTGTTTATAAATAAAATAAAATTTTCATGAGCACGCTTGCGCACATCTAAAATTTTAAGCTTTTTCTAAAGTGCCTTTTCTTCTAAAAATCAAAATCTACAATTAGTTATTGTAGCATTTCATTATAACGCAATATCTGCTTTTTTTTTGTGCAGACAAATTTCTTGAGGCATACTAAATAAAATGCCAAAAGTCCCTTATTATTCTATGTACGAATCAGAAGATATTTGGATCCCAAGTTAAAAAAAAAAAAATTGTAGCCCAGATAGTTCTCGTCAAAAATCACACTTTTTACAAAAGATCAACCGTTTTTATGCTATGGTAATAAATATATGTGCAAAAGCGCATAGCCGCTGACAATTTTTATCTTTATTATTATTATTATTAATTTATTATTTTTGAGCTTCAAATTTTGTTTTGAAATCAAAAAATTACAACAAGCACATAGAAATGTCAAAAATACTGGTTTACTATTGTAAATTTTCAAGAATAGGTCCGTTAATATAGATTTCAGTACAAATGTGAAACTTTGAATTAAATTTTCTCGAAACTAGATAATTGCGACATATCACCTTCATCCATTCATGTCTTCAATCATTAATATAATTTATGTCATATCAAATAATATTATTTGATTTTTAACTCTTATTTATATTTTATACTCTAATATATTCATATAAAAATTTGGTTGTTATAGCAAACTAAATGTTATTTTCTTCCATTAAAAAAAAGGTTTATATTAATTTAAGTTTTTATTTCAAAAAAATTGAAAATACTTTAATAAAACAATACTTTCCATCAACATTGCTCAATTATTTATAGTATTTTATTAATAATGCCAAGCCCCTTAGTCGTATTCCGCCCATTTTTTACATGCTACCTAACCTTATACCAAATTTTAGGAAATTTGGCATACTAGTTCTGGAGTTATTAATTTTCTCCAGCTAGTTTCGTGAATTCTCACACTGTGAAGGGGGAAGACATTTTTTTTTTAATTTGAAGTTTAATTGGTAAAAAGTTTCTTTAAATAAAAAACTTGAATTTGAATTGAAAACACTTAAATTTGAAGTTAAAAACCTGTGTAGTTATAGGTTTCAAAACACATTTTTTTATCAGACACAAAAAGAAAACGAATTGGCCATTTCTTTGACCGAGGACTTTTAAGAACTTTGACAATTTAGTACTTTTTCACTTGTATTGTGCGTGTAATTACATGTTTGCACACACCTCATTGAGAACTGAACCTAAAAGTTTTATCACGGCTCTGAACGGCTCATGTTCTCAAGAAGCTTTAAATGACAGTTCTACTCCCTGAGCTGTGTCATTGTCTGCAGAGAGATGAATTTAATTGCAAAAGCATTCTGTGTCAGTTGGGATTTGAACAGCGGTTCTTTGACATATGGGACACGCACTTTAACCAATATGCCAGGGCTCCCACCAGACAAATGTGTTGTTATAAAATCGCATTTTAATTTTTCTGATTTTCCCCCTCCATGCGCCCATGTCCCCATGTCCCAATGATTTCCATGCATGCCATTCTTTGCAGCATTCATTACAATTGACTGAATCTACAAAGTCAACTCATATTTTTTTAAAAGTTGAGCCATTTTATAAGTTAATAAATAAGCACAGACGATTGAGTAGGATAAAATTCCAGAAAAATCTTGAATCGATATCTTAACTCATAATACAAGCGTTCCATATAACATACATTCATTTATCAGTGCTTTACAATTTTGAAAATTATGGCAATTTTGGATGCATTTCAAATACATAGCTGGTTTTGGTTTACTTGAAACCACAGCGCGTGTAAGTTTTAAGTTTCTCTGCTATCGTCATAAAACGTGTGGCTGCATGAATTCAACGACAAAATTACTTAAATTTCATTATATCTACTTTCAACGGAATGAAATTCGGTAATTTTTATTGACATTCCTATTAAGAGGATTGAAGCATGTTGAAGTGATTCTGTCTCTGGCAGCAGTTTTTCTTTTATGGTAACAGACAAAGTATAGCTAGTGGCATTATTTGGTTTCGTTCTAGGAAATGCAAAAAAAAAAACAAAAAAAAAAATCTTCAATTTCAGCGTATATTTTAAGGTTTTTCTTATGTCGAATTTAATATCGTCGTAATGTCATCATTGTAACTGGCTGAAACGTATTTAATGTGAGCTGATAAAGTATATAAGAAAACAAAAAAATTGAATCATTAGAATTGCACAAAAGGGATTTATTGGCAATTTCTATACGTATATATATCATATATATATTTTAAGTAGAATCTCTGTATGTATGTATTTATGATCTTTATAAAAATATTTATCTTTTAACAGATGTGAATCAAATTTGGTTCAGATATTTTATGGGACCACGCGAGGGTCGCATTACGCAGGGGAAAAATTTTAAATTGACCCTTTTTTGAGCTAATTTTTCTGACCTAGTTATGAATTCATAATAAAATATAAAATTTAATTTTTTATTCTGTTAAAAATTAAACAAGGCGGTATATGTTTCTTCTCCCAGGGGCGGCATCTAGACTTAATACAACCCTGTACAACGCAGCGGTCAATTTATGGGTGATTCAATAAGAGCGCAGATTTTATTTTATAAAAAAGACACACCAAATTTGTCGAAATAATTTTTTTTGATGAAATACATCATGTTCATTATTCTATGTATGAAACACAATATCCGTAAAATGCTCACCATGACTCCTTTGGCAACACAGGATGCGCGTAATAAAATTTTCTATGACTTTTTAGCATAGTTCGGGCTGTATATCATTTATAACGCGTATGGTTTCGTTACTTAGCTCTGAAATCGTCTCGGGCTTTTGGCATATATGAGCCAAAAGTCCATTTTTTAAGGAAATTGTGCTAAGTACATAGAAGTGAAGAGGAAAATGTAACATATTTATGACTCCGGGTTAGAAACTCCTAGCTTATGTTATCTCTGAATAAAATGCAATACTTAGTTATTGTTCGTGGCGGCCGTGGCGTAGTGGGTAGAGTGTGTGACTCTTACGTCAGAGAACCCAGGTTCGAATCCTCCATCTGACACAGAAAATTTTTTCAATTGAATTAAATTTTCTCTTCGGCCGTCACCTCTCTGCAGACAATGGCAAACCTCAGAGAGCAAAAACTGCCATGAAAAGCTTCTTGAGAACATAAGCCGTGGCGTAAAACATGTAGGTCACACACAATACAATTGATCATAAGATGCTCGGTCAAACCTTAATAATGAAGATAATCACTAGTAGGAAGTTTTGTTCGACTTCTGGAACTAAATGCTATCATTCCTTATCAAAATATTCTTAAAAATATCTCGAATTATATTTCTACAGCGGATATGAAAAATTTCAAAAAAAGTTCAGAGGACATGTGGCGTAAGTCCATTAATTTCATGTCTCCCTTAATAATGAAAATAATCACTAGGGGAAAGTTTTGTTTGGCTTCTTGCACGAAATGCTATCATTCCTCATCAAAATATTCTTAAAATATCACACATTAGATTTCTACAGCAGAAATAAGAAATTTCAAAAATATGTTCAATTTAGTATGCAATATTCTTCATTATTTTTTTGTATTATTAAGTTAATTTTTTACGATATGAATAGCTCTTTTTTTATTCTCTTGACATAGCTTGTAAGCAAAACTGAGTTCCTTATATATAGAATTTCTAATAAGAATTTTTCTAAATATTCCATTTTCTCAAAACTGCCACAAGTGGACTTACGCCACTTGTGCTCTGAGCAGCTCATATCATACTTTTCACGTAGCCCCAGAGAAAGAAGTTCAGTGGTATTAAATTGCAAGATATTGGTGATCATTACGTGCGGACTTCGTTCGCAATAGAGCTATTGTCACATGCGCTGTGTGGGTAGTGGCACCATCCTGTTGGAACCACATTTTGTCCAAGTCCATGCCATCTAATTCAGGCCATTACCAGTGTGTTGTCATGTCACAATAACATACACCGTAACGGTGATGACGGTATCATTTTCGAAGAAGTACGAACCCCTAAGACTCTGCCAATCTAAAAACCTTATGAAACAGTGACTCGTAGTGGGTGCATAGTTTTTCTTGAATGTCATTATTGGATTTGTCGCCGCCTAGTCCACAACTAACCGCGACTCAGATTCTTCGAATTTCTGCAGCAAAAGGCTGATTATGAACCTAACTAGTGTTTATATATAATGTTTACAAAAAACGTTTCACTTTTTTGTTACATGTTCATAAACATGTATACGTGTTTTTTGAACTATTTCTCTTAATAAAAATGGTCACATCGCCGCTTAAGAAGTTTCATCTGAAAAATTTTGCTAACAAAAGGATAAGAAATGATTTACAAACTAACATTTTTTACTTTTTCCCCCAGGCCATGCCGGGTACCATTTAGCTAGTTTTAAATAAATTGGTTTTATAATTTTGCCTCTTCAAATCATTGCAGCATTGTTCACAAGAGTATTGTTTGGAAATCAGCTAAAAAGGAAGCTAATAAAACGTGCTTAGCTTGCCAACTCATACAAAATCCACAAAATCCTCAAGAGCCAGAAATGTAGTTGAAAACATTTTTTTGCTTGTATAGAGCTTAAATTCATTGAAGGTAGTTAAATGATGCAGTGTGCTTATTTAATGATGCAGGTTCGCATTCTGACAGATACAATGTGTCTCTCGGTATGTAGTTTTTGTGTTCAATTCATGGTTTTTTTCTTTTTTTTTTTGTTGGCCATACAAATGTCACATATATTTTTATGCGTTTTCTTTTGTAATGTTTTCGCTTTACGATACATTAAAATAAATTCGTTCAATTTGTTTGTCAGCAGCTAAGAGCAACAGTTTTTAAAATTATTTTCTGATATATGTAATCGATTTTGTTGCAAACGAAGAAGACATTTTTGTTGCTTTTATTAGAGACTCTTAATTTTTCAAGTTCAATCAGAAAAGTGCACACGTGCTGTTTAAAAACTACTACGTTACACTTGAATTTACTGGATAGAAAACTTAAACTAAAACTTATTTTCAATTTGAGGACCAGTTTTTTTTCACTTGTCACTACGATACCAATTTCACATAGTTACTAATACCGGGCTAAATTGTATAGGATTTGAATTTGATTACATTAACAAATGCTATTAATAATGTTTAAATTTGAATGCTCACTGCTAGCTAGATGCTTATTGAAAAATTTTTAATTTTTTACATCTCCTTGTTGATGCAGATATTTTTTAAGTGAATTAACGTAAACTTTTGGGCAAGAATTCAGGCCTAGCAGGCATGACGCAGGCCTGACCTTTCCTTAAAAACAGCCCTGATTTTTCCATACATGTATCCGTCTCTTCAGACCTGAAATTTGGTATTATTTTCTTTAAATGTTCATCTATGATTTCTGGTCTGAATATCAATTTTTATTTCAAATTCTTATATGAAGTCTGGCCTGAAATAAAAGAGGACTGATTTTCTTGTTTAATTTCAGGTTAGAAGACAGGTCTGTTAAAGAGAAGCCTGAATTACATTTTAAATGAAGCCTTGAAATCATCCTGAATTCAATCCAGCCGACTATTAGAGACCTGAGCGAGTTTTCTACTGGGTAGTTTTAAAAAAATTGTCACGCTGCTTGTGCATGGCCCTATACACCTATCCACCTCTATGCCAAATATCAATAGCATGGTGTAGATATTTACTGAAATAAAGTTTTAAAATTAAATTGACACGCCCTCTTGTCAAGTCCCGATAAATTTTCTAGTCGATGGCTCATTACACCAATACTATTTGTGAAAAATTTAGTCGTACAAACGGCGTAGAGGGAGATCGACTAAAAATAAAATTGACACGTCCCATTGTATAATTCCTCCAATTTTTCTATATTGCGGACTGTCCAAAATGCAAAAAAATGTCCAAGCTTTGGTTGAAGTCTGTCGGACAAAGAGTATAGAAGGAGTTCGATTAAAATGACACGCCCCATTGCCTTACAAAATATACAGGGTGAATCGGATAGCGAGGTCAATCCGAAAGCTGGTGATTCCTTGGGTCAAGACAAAAAAAAAATTGTATGGAAGAGGGAAGGGGGGATGGGTGATCTATTTTCACTCTCTCCTAGTTATAAGTAGAAGTATGTAAAAAGTCGAATTTTAAGGCAATATCACTTATTACGCAATACTTTAAAAGTATCATAGCTACTGAATTTACCAGTTTGAGTAAAAATGAAAATCAACTTGATCGCTTTAATCAAACTCATAAAATATTTTTTTTTTTCAAAAATTATTACTTCGAGTGCGATTTTCTCGGAATTGTATCTTAAAAAAAATTTATTTTTACTACGTTGTATTATATTCCCAAGAATTCTCTAAAATTTTTTCATAATAAGTTTTTACCTCCGATCAACATATTATCTGATTTTGGAGTTTTAAGTTGTCCTCAAATACCTATGTAAAGCAAAAAAGCTCACATTGATAAGTAAGTAAACAAAAAGAAGCAAGATTTACTATCTTTGTGATGTTTTTGTTGTGCGATCGACAGAATGAGACTGAAATTAAGATACTATAATTACCGTTATAAGCACTAAATTTTTGTTTGATGTTGTACAACTCGTAACTTCTTTCTAGTACATTATCAAGGTAAGACACAATTGGATATTCATAAAACTATGAATTTAAATTAATCAGATACAGAGAGATTTCTCTGGGTCTTGACCCAAGGAATCACCTGCTTTTGGATTGACCTCGCAATCCGATTCATCCTGTATGTGAAAATTTTTGTTAAAGTCGGAAAAACGGTGTAGAAGGAGTTCAAACAAAATCTCCCCTTGTATAATTCGTTTCAAAGCCAAGGATTTTTCATTATACCAAAGAATATATGTGCAAAATTTGGTTAAAGTCGGAGAAATGGTGTAGAAGCAGTTCGATTAGAATTAAATTTCTACGGCTCCTTGACTAGTCCCGCCGATTTTTCTGGGATAAAAACTGCCTATTGTAGTAAAGAATATATGTGCGTATTTGGTTAAAATATGACAAGCGGTGTATAAGGAGTTTGATTAAAACTTGAATGACACGCCCCCTTGTCTAGTTCCGCTAGCTTTTTTTAGACAAACACTTGAATAATTCCTGAATAATCCGGCCCACTTTTCTACGTTCAAAACTACTGATTATAGTAAATAATATTTATGCGAATTTGGTTGAAATTGGACAAACGGTGTAAAAGGAGTTCGATAAAAATTTAAATAACAAGTCCCCTTGTCTAATTCCGCCCTTTTTATAAGACAAAATACTGTTCATTATAAAAAAAAAAAAAGGAAATGGCCATGTCAGCCCTTGAAAGAACTTTGTCCGAGCTTATTATGATCAATTGTGTTGTGCGTGTTGAAAATGTTTGAACACAAATGATCGAGAACTGGCAGTTTTTACTCTAGTGAGGTGACGGCCGAACAGAAAAATTAATTCAATTGCAAAAAAACTTTCTGTGTCAGGTGGAAATTTGACCCAGGATTCTCTGTCGTATGGGCCACACATTCACCCATTACGTCACAGCCGCCACTGTTCATTATACCAAAGAATATATGTGCGAAATTTGGTTGAAGTCGGATAAACGGTGTAGAAGCAGTTGCAGTACATACAGACATGATGATATTTAGCTTTATATATATTCTATGGGCGGTAAAAGTAGGCATGGCAACATTTATATGTTGTATAGTGAGCGCCAATTGAACTCATAGCACCAACACACCAAGTTTAACTTTTCCGGCTGAATTTTCCGAACTTTCTTTTTCGGTAACACAAAAAAAAAATCCCCAAGCAAAGCGGATGCTCTTTTCTCGAGTTATATAATGAGAAACAGATAACACGACTTTGTTTTATATATATAGATAATATTTTCCAGTCAATTTTGAACAATGTACCAAACCCTTAAACAAATTATAGCATTTTTTGACCATCCGCAATTGAATTATGGTGAAATTGAATATTTATCAGGATAAATATAAATTGAAAGAAAACTTGTGGTGACGACTGCCGCATGTACCAGCTAAGGGTTAAATCTAGTTCTATATAGATAGATAGATATTATATATATATATATAAATAAATGGCCATTTCAGCTCTTGAAATGACTTTGACCGAGCTTCTTATGATCATTTGTGTTGTGCGTGTTGTGAAATGTGTGAACACAAATGATCGAGAACTGGACCAACAAGTTTTATGCCGACTCCGAACGGCTTATATTCTCAAGAAGCTTTTCATGGCAATTTTTACTCTCTTAAGGCTTGCCATTGTCTGCAGAGAGGTGACGGCCGAACAGAAAAATTAATTCAATTGGAATAACTTTCTATGTAAAGTGGGCATTGAACCAGGGTTCTATCAGGAGTATGGGCCACACCCTCTACCCACTACGCCACGGCCGCCACAAATCTAGTTCTAATTGCACTAATAATAAACTAGTTGGTCTTTCCAATTAAAGGTTTGCAGAGAACCATCCATTCTACTTGTACAAACAGATAAACTCCGCCAGGTCTAGCTTGCGCCTGCCTGTCCCAAGCCAGGATAAAGGAGGAGGGTTGTTTGTAGGATACGTCCCGCAAACGTAAAAACTGATTGGGCCAACCAAGAGCTCGGGGTGGCGTCCATCTTGGTAGCAGGTCATATTCGGTATATCGATATGAAACAAGCCTGCAAAGGTATAGCAATTGACCTTAAAACTTTTTAGTACGGGGACAGTCTTTACCCGTCGGATGGGGTAGACCCTATCTATCCACCGCATGGAGACCTTAATTGGAGACCGGCTGAAAACAATGGTTGTGAAGTGTTGGCATGCGTGCATAAAAGTGTCAACTCTTTGGCTTTCCGAAGTGTTGCTTGTCAAAGAGTTTGACTCGCACCCTCAAACTGGCACGGCAGTCACTGAGGGAAGTGTTGACAATGGTTATTGTAACTAAGGGTTCTCATACTGAGCACGGCAGTCCCTGAGAACAATGGCCAATACTCTATGTCTGGATGTTGAAATCCGAACGGCCAGAGTAAGAGTGGCAATTGCAAAGGTCCTCCAGAGTAGGTACCGGTCATGCGCAATAATTTCCAGCTGAGTCGGCAACTGCAAATTGTTAGACTAGCCTTTGAGTGCTCATTGAGCACAGTCATGTATAAGAATGCACTTTTTCGTAATTGCATTTGTGTATTCTTGGTCTTTTTGCGGGGGTGTTGTGGTTCCTCATTTGACGGGATCGAGTTGCCCAGATGACTGTCGTGGGCTGGTCCTTCGGGGAGTCTCGTACTGGTTGTGCTTGTGTGAATGCTACATAGGTCTAGATTGACCGGCGGGGTCGCGCAATGGTACGACCGGGCTGGCATATCCGTCTTAATATGCAAGAGATTGGGTAGGTCTCGTCTCCACCAGTAGATGGATGGAAGAACGTCGCTACGCAAGTCTAAATTGGTACTGCTATTACGGGCAGTATGCAATTTATTACATAATGCTCCTAATCAGCAGGGCACTGGGTGATGCTTTGTGTTTGTGAAGCAGCTTCCAAGTTCGTGTTGCCACACCGGATGCCCCGTATGTTTTACTTGTTTTAAAACATAAACGGGTCCGTGTTGTGGTACAACACAAAGTTCATGATTGTCTGTTTCATGAACTATTACTGTAGATTTTGGATAACCCAAGTTGCTTAAGCCTTACGGCAGGTGCACTTGATAATCTTAAAATCGTCTGTACAAACAGATAAAACAAGTAAGAACTTGATATTATTGGTACAAATACAACAACGAGTAAAGCTTAATTTATGCTTACATGTTTTGGATTGAGCAGAGAGCGTATGATCTCTTTCTCTGGCTCTCATTATAGTGTAAGCTTTGTTTTTCTTTATCGGCTCCACTAAGCAGAGTAACTGTTTTAACTCTTTTTTAAATGGATATATCCATTCCAAATGGTTATTCCAGACAGTTCTCTTTGTGTTAATCTCGTGCTTTTACTTTTTCTATGCTACTAAATAAAAGTAATGGTGTAATGGATATGGATTCTGTGAATCAATAGCTTTACATAAGGCAGTTGTGGCACATTTATTAATTTTTAATTTCATTAAGTTGTCGGCAAAAATGCCTTTGTTATGTTTAATTTTGTATGCAATATATTTAAAACTTGAATGCATTGCACTTATATAAAGTGTTTTTTTTTTATTGTTTTATTGAAATAATATGCTCTTTATTCTCTATGATTTTGATGTCATATATCCAGATATTCCAAGTAGAGATAAAAATATTACCGATATATATGTTTGTTGCTTATATTCTCAAACTAGTATTCTTGATGCTTGATAATTTCACTCTTTCATACATGTTCTATCGTTATGTAAAAGAGAAATAATCCATGCATACTCAATGCTTAGAGAGTGAAACCGATACAAGTTGATATAAGAAAAACTAAAAACTTATAACTAGTATGCTTAGATGGTTCTTTGCAGAGCTTTATTTCCAATTGACTCTAAGATAACTGCTGGATAATTTTTTTCAAGTAGAATTTCTTTGAGACAGCGCAAGTTGCAATTTCTCTGCGTGCTGATACAAATAAAGCTAGTCTAAAAAATAATAAAATGAAATTTACTGTAAAACCCATAAAAGCACGTCAAAAGAAACCATGACAGTTCTCATTATGGAATTTAATTTGTTTTCGCACTTCAAGTTCCCCACTTCAAATTCCAAATAGACCCTGAATAAATATAATCAATTACAAATTTTTCCACTTCAAAATGATTGCCACTTTATTGTTATCTGGCAGCACTTCCACGGAATGAGCTCGTGTTGAGAAACAATGAAAGTTGCTGTCGATCCACTTGTAACCACAATGCGCTGGGTAAGCATGCAAATTTAGATTGCTTGCTCATTAATTTGAAATAAATCACTTTTTTTTTTTTTTTTTGGTGAAATATAAGAAAGGATGGCAAAAAATAATACCCAACCATCATTTCAAATAAACAGCTTTCAAATAAAATGCCTAACAATAAAATACGAAAAAGAAGAGGGGAGAGCAAATTTATTTTTCTTTAACACTGTTAGAACTTAACGAACTGCAACATTTTTCAATACTTCCTTAAGAATAAATCATATATAAAGAAGATGTGAAAAAAAACACAACGATATCCACTTGTGAAAAATTGATAAATAAAATTCCAGGATATCACCTATACACTAAGTTTTGTCACCAAGTTTCTTACAAGAAGATTGCATTTATTCCTTCTTTGTTGTAGAGCAGCGGGTGAGTGCGGGTTAGGTGGCAAAAATGAAAAAAATAAAATTACTGCCGAGTTCTTGGTAAACATTTGAAACATTTTGCTTTTAAGAAATTGCTTACCACACAATTTCATTATAAGTCATTAATTTCTATTGACATGCTTGACATATAAAGTGACTTTGGCTTAAATGAAGTGGAACAAGCCAAACAGGCAATTATAACATTCACTTAGCTAACCAACCATAAAGAGTAATGGCTAAATTGAATTAGTTTCTCATCTCATAAATGGACGGACGAAGTAAAAATAACTATCATCCATCATCGTGTTGCCAATTTTAACATAACCATTTAATGAGCAACACTTAGTTAAACATGCTGGTCATCAATACTAATCGTTCAATCAATCTTAGGTTTCACTCAATCGTTTCTTCAACTCCCTCGCCCAGTACGCCCCTTCTCTAGGTATATCAAGTGCAGCAATGTCCTTGCGTACAGCTTGTTTATCATAACATTTTCCGAATATTTATTTTCAATATGTTGTCAGATATTTATTGTTGTCAGTTTCAATATTCCAACTCATACCAGCCAACCAATTGCAACAAAATTTAATATAACTTCAAGATTGATTTTACGCATTATATCTCTCGATTACTCCCCAGTGGATTTTGCTTGGAAATTATTTTGTAGAAAACTTCTTGGCTGCCTGCCTGCTGTTTGCTATCAACATATCAATGTTGTTTTGTCAGAAATTTTTATAGTCTCTATTGTAAATACAAGAATATTTTGTGTTTGCAAATTTCAGTATGTTTGTCTTTCATTGCTAGTATTTTGATGATATTAACGGAAATCAAGATTTGAATAGCAAATATATATAATACTTTACTCTCCCCCCCCCCCCCCCTCCAAATTATGCTTTAAAAAATAGTCCCAAATTTAATTTTAATTCTAGCAGTAAGGTCGTTAATAGTTATGAGGTTTATTTATTTAAAAAAAAAAACACAAATTTATAAATCAAAAACAAATCAATCAGCGCACAGTTGCTTGAGTTTTCAATATTGGTGTGGTTGAAATTGGGAATTGGGAACCCTATCCGCTATCTCTAATTTTTTATTGCTTTATAATTTTTTAATTTTATTTTTTACATTTTAATTTTATTTATATTCATTTTGAAAATTTCTAAATTTATATACGTCCCTAGAACTTACCTATTTACGTACGCTTTTATTATGGTGATGGGTAACCAAGAGAGAGGTTCTTCTGAATCTAGAATATACCTACTATACACATAAGTGACAAATGTCACTGAAATTTTTTTTTTTCTTTTTAGTTCACGTTTTGGTTTTAATTAAAAGCTTATTTTTTAAAAAATTTTTTTTGTATATGTTTTTTATTTTTTACTTTTTAGTCTTACAGTTTTATTATGAACATATTTTATTTTGAAAGCCTTACATATAGCATTTTAAGTTTTTAGACCATTAACCTTAACAGTACATATTAACATGATTTATACCATTTACATTATTTATTGCATAATATACTTTATTATGATATAGCATTTATATTGATTTGTGGGAGGGAATAGGAGGTGTGGCCAAATTTAAACCCCTATCTTCTACTTGATGAAAATGTGCTGCCAAATTTTCAGCTGAATCGGCCTAATATTTTTGGAGATATATCATTTTTATTGATTTATGGGCGGTAAAAGAGGGTGTGGCAACATTTTTTTCAACAGTACGGTCGTTTTGGAGATATATGAATTTGTGGGCGTCAAAAGGGGGTGTGGTGAAATATTTTTCTTAAACCCCATTTTATACTTGAAGGAAATTTACTACCAAAATTTCATCTGAATCGGTCTAGTATTTTTGGAGATATCGCATTTAAATTGATTTGTGGGCGGTAAAAGGGGGTGTGGCAACATTTTTTTTCTAACCCATGCAATACTTGAAGGACATTTACTGCCAAAATTTCAGCTGAAACAGGCCGGTAGTTTTAGAGATATATTCATTTGTGGTAAAAGGGGGTGTGGTGAAAGTTTTTTTTAAACCCCATTTTCTACTTGAAGGAAATTTACTACCAAAATTTTATCTGAATCGGCGTAGTAGTTTTCGAGATACAGCATTTTTATTGATTTGTTGGTGGTAAAAGAGGTGTGGCAAACATTAACGTGGCTTACACATGTATGCGAAATTTCAGCTTAATCGGAGACCCACAAGCTGTCGAAAAATTGTTTGCAAGATTTGCGGACATACATATGTACATACATACATACGAACGAAGCAAGTTAAATAAAAGCTTATAAGAAAAGACAGATCTTGAACTAGTACTGGCATGTAGACTGGTTATATGGTAGTTGGTTACACTTCAGGAGGAAATGTTAATAAAATAATCCAATAAGCATTTATCCTGGGGATGAGATGGAGATCAAGTGGAGATTCAGTCCTCTTGAGAACCTAGCCATTCTTATAGGACGTTATTTCTCCAGTTGAGATAAGGCTGGATCTCCAATTAAATTTCAACACATTTATCCAAGAAATCTTCAACACACTATTTTTATTCTAGAGCTCTGTTTTATTTAAATATTTTTTATTTAAAATCCTTTATCGAAAAATACTTTTCTACGTATGAAGAAATATGCAAACAAGTCTGGAAATAAAAAAAAATTTCTACCACCATATGGTTTATATATACTCTTAGAAAGATATTTTGTTCCAGTTAGACTTTCTTGAATATAAATAATTTTAACTAATAATAATAGCTGTGCTTAAATTATTTTTTTATATAAAAAAAAACTATTAAACAAAACATGTAAAAAAAATTAATTATAACAATACAAAATAATGTGATCATGAAATGAAATAGGCAGAAATAATAAGAAAATTTTATCTATTACACTAGTCTACAAATTCAGGAAAATTTTTTATCCAAAGACCTGAAATACTTTGCTAGAAGAGCTTTTTACGCTGATTCTACATCTATACTCAGTTTTCCCTTAATAGGTCGAACTTTTGAGATACAGGGTGATTTGATAGTTTTTCCATTCTACAAACTAAACTGTTTCATATGAAGCAAAATTGCAACAGCAAAAGAGGCGCATTGAGCACTTTTTGGTAGAGAGCAAAGCTATAGATTCGCGATATCATCACGCTGTTAGCGATATCATCACGCTTTTAGCTGTTCATTTCTGTTGCATTGTACAGCATTGCTTATGCCGTGGTTATGCTATGCGAACATGTTTGGTGAGCTTTGTTTTTTATTACCGAGGCGATTACCAACCGATTATCTATTACCGAAGCGATTACCGACCCATTACCGAACCAAATATCGATTACCAACCCATTACCGAACCAAATATTGATTACCAACCGAAGCGATTACCGAAGCGATTAGAAACCCATTACCGAAGCGATTACCAAGCGATTACCAACAGGTTACCGAAGCTATAACCAACTGATTACCGATTACTGAAGCGATTACCAACCGATTATCGGAGCAATTATCAGCCCATTACCAATTACCGAAGCGATTACTAACCGATTATCAATAACGGAAGCGATTACCAGCCGATTGCCGATCACCGAAGCGATTACCAACCGATTACCGAACCAATTACCGGTAATCGAAGAGATAACCAACCAATTACTGAAGTAATTACCAATTACCGAAGCGATTACCAACCGATTACCAACCGATTACCGAAGCGATTATCAACCGATTACCAATTACCGAGGCGATTACCAACCGATTACCGAGCTAATTACCGATGACCCCACCAAAGTAATTGTGTTACAAATAAATTGTATATAAATATTAAAAATTAGCAGTTTATAATACATTCAATAATGCATAAATTGATAAAAATATATTAAAAAAGTATAACGTGTCTGATTTGCTCACTGTACCTATTTCGAAAATTCATAACATTTATGTTATTTCATAGCTTTAATTCTTCACTTTGGTCTGCAGTCCCCTCACTGCCTATTTTTTTGTAACATTTGAAGAACTTACTAAGTCTGCAAACCTGTCTTCTGATTTTTCAATTTCATTTTCATATTCGTTGAATTCTTGAGTTCGCTAAAATGGTGTCTTAGAAAGTTCACATTAGCCACTGGACACTTTATTAGTTGTGCTTGTGCGTTTTAAATTTCTTCCAAGTTCCTTTTAAGCAATTTCTGTGTTGTTTCATGTTCTGAAATATTCAGAAATTAGTAATTAATTAAATAAAACGTTAAATTATATGATTTACTTCTTTTATAAAGTTTACCTTTATCTTCTAACATACTGTTGGGTTTAAGAAGAAAACATATTGAAAAGTTAGTCGTATTTTTACATATATGTGTTTTAAGTTCCATCAAATGGAACAAAAATCAATCATCAACGCATGGAAAATGTGTATGAGTTGAATTTTATCTCTTTAGGTGACGGGATCGTTTATTGCTGATTCAGATATTGTTACATTTTCAATACAATTCATTAATTCAATACAATTCTTCTTCAATACATTGAAATCCATCTAAATATGAATGATAGGTATGAAAACGGATTGATTAAGCTCAAAAAACCAGTCAAGACAGCCTCAACACCTCACATTTCATCTACTGATGCTTGCTTTGAATTGCATTTTAAAGTTCCAAAATCTAATGGAAGATCACTTCGATGCTGAGCGAATATTTGGAGTAACGCGTTTGTTGCAGCATTTAAGATATTGTTCTGTACAGCCCAGCTAGGCAATTCTGCTCTCAGAGATTGTTTTGGATGTACTTTTGAGCAGCGTTCATACTCCTTAGAGCTGCATTCCACGTCGTCTGTGCTGCATTGATCATATTTTGAGATTTCTACACAACCAACGAGGGATGCAACTTCTTGGAGAACAGATTCTTTCAAAGAAGCAGATTGTCGGTTTTTGGGTAAAAATTTCACTACTGTGAGTGGCGGACATACATGTACTGTGTTTTTATTTGCAAATTCAATAAAAGAAAATTAAATCGAGTAGAAAAATTGCTGGGATTACATGTTAGTAAATTCTGCAAAAACCAAAAAAAAAAAAAAACGAAATCTAAATAATTGCTGCTAATTTTCAGTTACTCCAAATTAGATATTTTTTGCCATAAGCAGCGAAATAAACACAAAATTAATGATTAATTTGATGAGCTTAGTTAACATGAGACAGATGATTTTATTATGTTTGCATAAACAAGAAAAACAAGTAGCATGATATTAAGGGGTTACATGACATTGGCAGTTTTTTGAAATTGATTTTTTTTAATAATTTTGTACTTTAGTAAATATTCTTAAGATTCTAAGAAAATAAATTTCATGGAAAAATTCCTACGGGTTCAAAAGTTACAGCCGGATTAGTGAGAGCGCATTTTTAATTTTTGCGCTACCTACGTACGTACTTGTTACTTGCTACCTGACTTTTGGTGGTTCTTATTTCGTACCTACTTGAACGGTGAAGCCCGAATTGCTAAACGATTGCAAGATAATGAAGGCATACATTACGAAGCAGGCATGGCAGATTGAAGGTAACCTTTTTTTTCTTTGTTCACAAACTTTGAACGAGTTTATCTCGAAACCATGTTTTTCGTACTGGTTGCGGCACTAGCGGGTTCATTTTTTGACGAAATTTTTTTTTTTTTGTATTTTTTTAAACTTGATTCGCTATCGTATGACACGAGCTTTTTTTAAAATTTTTTTTCGATTTCTTATGAATCTTTAAAGTCAATATTTTCTTCGAAAAAACACACTTTCAAATTTGGAACATCACCAAAAATTTAAAAAAAAAAGCTCGTGTCATACGATAACCAATTTTGTTAAGATTTAAAAAAGTAATTTTTTTTTCCAGATCTTACAATTTTTGCAACTTCCAGCGCTGCAACCACGAGGCCCCGTTTTTTTCTCTGCCGCCAGTTTGGAGCTCTATAAAACCATGTTGGAGTGAAAAATATATTTTTTTGAATTTTTTTTCTTGTAATTTGTTCAATTCTCTGCAATATTAAAAAAAATTTTGGAAAAATGTTTGTTTTTGACTGAGTTATGAATTTTTAAAACAAGGTCTGTTTTCTCTGCCGCGAATGTCATGTCCCGCCTTAAGAGAAGTTTTCATCACATCAGTCATATCAAGTTCTTTGCTTGAGACAGCAGATGCAATTATTTGATTTATTTTTTCTTATTTTTGTTATTGTCAGTTTGATAGATGTCAACTCTATTCCTCTCGAGGTTTCTTTAGGATAAATGCTGGAAAACTAACATTGATTTTTTTTTATTTATGCTGAACTTCTTCTCATATTTGTTGCTTTTCTAACTGATGTAAAACTTTTGTCAAACTTTTATCTTGATATTTCCATGAAATTCCGCACCGTTAAGCGTCCAAAACAGACTTTCCTTTGTTAAATTATGGATTTTGTGTTGACTTTTTTAGGAAGCTTAGCAAGCAAGTTTATTATTATATATTATGTATATAAATATGTCTATTATTGTCATAACTCAATTTCTGTTTATCTGAATTGTTAATAGTTATCTGGAGAGCTAGCTTTAGTACTAAGTTTGTAAAACTTCTAAGTTATTAAAATACCCCTCTTCCTAGCGGAACTGTTCAGAACAGAATGTTTTTGAAGAACACTTTAAAATTTAACTATCCAAATTGGTAAAAACACTCAAAAAAAACACTTATGTTTTTGTGATAAAAAATTTCTCTATTTTGGATAGTAACAATTTCTCAATTTAAAATAAAATTTTTGTTCAATAAGAATAAATTTTCACAAATTCGAAGAAATTTATTCTTCACTTGTGGGAAATGAAAATATTTAATGTCTTTAATAATGATAAGTATTTTTCTCGCACAGAAAAAAATTCTCATTTTCAGTGAAAAATATATAGAAAATGAAAAATTTTCTCTATTGTTGATAAACAATTCAATAAAAACAAATTCTTTCTGAAACATATAAATAGTCTTCTTTTCTAAAAACTATATATTTATCTTATATTAAAGTAGGTACGGAAAAAGAAGTAGAAAACGTGAGAGCGAGTGAATGATGTTATGAAAAGCAAGTGTTGCATATTCTACATACTATGACGATTTTTTCTTCAAAGGCATTTTTTTTTATGTAGTTTATAGCCACTGATTCTTTGGACGCATTTATAAAATCGTTTCTAACAAGAAATTTCTGGAATATTGATAAGGGGTCCTGAAAAGTAATGGAACAACAATTATTTTACCTGTACTTCTTAACATATTTTAAACTAATATTTTTACAGCCGAATCATAATACAATATTTATACTTTTACTTTGCGTAGAACTGAGTTAAAGCGAATGTTTCACAAAAAGAAAAAAAAGGAGTGTAGCTTTATTAAATCAGAGATTGTAAATAATAATTATTTTTTAATTTTCAAACCGATATAACATACACTCTAAAAATTAATAGGTCTTCCCAAACATAATTTGCAGGAAGTATAATATGTTTCTGCATGTTTCTTGGAAACAAGTAATCATAATTAGTTCCACATATAATATGATTAATTAATGCAATTTTTCTTTACATATATATTTCCATCTTAACATTATTTAATTGTACTGAACACTTGTTGTTTGAATTTAAAAACCATATAATTTGTTTTAAAGAAAATATGTTTTCATATAAATATATTGTAATTATAAATGGACTGAGAAACCTTTTGGTCTATTACTATTTGTTTGCTTGGAAATATAATTTAGTCAAAAATAACATTAAATATTCACGGACAAATATATATTAATTGGATAATACATTATTTAATTGCAATCAAGCAATTATTTTAAAAACGATAATTAAGAACAACATAATATATTTACCGATGATTACACTATATTTACTTGGAAACATATTTTAGCAAAAGAAATGCCAAAAGTTTTTCACTGTGATTACAAAATATTTGCTTAGAAGTAATTGTTGGTTTGATGCAAACAAAATATATTTAGAAAACAGTAAATAAGTTTTTCTTGAATTTAATTATGTTGAAAAGTAACCATATTATGTTTATCCGACATTAAAATAATTTTTATAAGCACACATTTTCCGCTTAATTAGCAAAGTTGCTTCAAAACTCACCTATTTTTACTGCTGAACCGCCTTATTTTTCTTTTATTTTGTTTTTTATTTTATTAATTTGTAAACATAAACACTTTTAATTTAAACAAACATTTTCAGAAACACTTTTCACAGGAGCTAAATTTTTCAACACGTTTGGCGCGGCTGCTTGAAGCTTAAAAAAAATTTTTTAAAAAAAAACAACCGACTACAAAATCACTACAAAGTAAAAAATAATTTTAAAAATACTTTTCCTTTTAATTTCTTCGTCATATTTTATCAAATGGTCAAATTTATTTAAACATATTATTATATATGAAATCTTATTATCTTAATTTTTTTCTTATTTGTTTTATTATTATATATATATTAATTACTTGATGAATACAAAAGCCTTTAAGGTTGACGCTAATATAATCAGACTTTTAATCAGAAGCGCCAACTTCAAAGCATTTGTATTCATCAAGAAATAAATATATTTATGATAATAAAACAAATAAGAAAAAAAAATAAGATAATAAGATTTCATATATAATAATATGTTTAAATAAATTATCAAATATGACCAAGAAATTAAAAGGAAAAGCATTTTTAAAATTATTTTTTACTTTGTAGTGATTTTGTAGTCGGTTTTTTTTTTTTTTTAAAAAATTTTTATTTCTTCCTTTTTAGAGAATATGATAAATTTTCGAAAAAAGTGTATAAACAACATAAATAAAATTGTTCCGAAAAAATTTGTTCTATTAAAACCTGAAAGTTTGTTGGTTATTTCAAATATCTGCCTCTTAAATTTAAATTATATGTCACATGTTTTGAAATTATTATACCCATTCTTGTAACGAGTTTTATTACCCTAGTGTCAATATTATTCGAGATATAGTGTTTTTCAAATATTGCCACGCCCCTTTGTTAAATAAGCGCCCACTTTCTTGAGCGTTATTTCCAAGAATTGTGCCTACCCCTGTACTTTATTTCAGTACCCCAGCGTCAATATTAACGGCGATAGTGTTTATCTAGTATTGCCACGCCCATTTATCGAATAACGCCTACTTTATTGACCATAATTTTTAATAATTCTGCCTACCCCTGTACTACAATAAATTTCAGTGCCCTAGTGACAATTTTTACTTTGCCCACTTTCTTCACCGTAATTTTTACTAATAATGCCTACCCCTATACCAAATTGCAGTACCATAGTATCAATATTATTCGAGATGTACTCTGTTTCTAATATTGCCACGCCCATTTGTCAAATAACGCCCATTTTGTTGACGTCAATTTGTAATAATTTTGCCTACCACTACACTAAATATCAGTACCCTAGTGTCCATAATATTCGAGATACAGTGTTTTTATAATATTGCTACGCCCATTTGTCGAATAACGCCCACTTTCTTGACCATAATTTGTAATAGTAATGCCTACCTTTATACTAAATTGCAGTACTATAGTATCAATATTATTCGAGATATAATCTTTTTCTAATATTACCACGCCCATTTGTCAAATAACGCCCATTTTCTTGATCGTAATTTGTATTAACTGTGTCTACCCCTACGCTAAATTTCAGTACCCTAGTGTCCATATTATTCGAGATACAGTGTTTTTTATAATACTGCCACGCCCATTTGTCGAATAACGCCCACTTTATTGACGATAATTTGTTATAATAATGCCTACCCCTATACTAAATTACAGTACTCTAGCCTCAAAATTATTCAAGATACACTGTTTTTCTAATATTGTCACGCCCATTTGTCGAATTACCCCCATTTTTTTGCCCGTAATTTGTATTAATTGTGCCTACTCCTACACTAAATTGCAGTACCCTAGTGTCAATATTATTCGAGATACAGTAGTAGCTAGTATTGCGAGATGTATTATTGCGACGCCCAGTTCTCGAATACCGCCCACTATTTTTCGGGCACCTCCATGCTTATGATATCTATCTGTTCCGCAAAAATTATGGCAATCAGGCACATGGTTTAGGAGTTATCGATGTACATACATTTAAAAAAAAAAAAAAAAAAAAAGAACAGAGAAACCGACGAACTTGAGAACCTCCTCCCTTTTGAAGTCGGTTAATGACGCCAAGACTTGGCAACTGTTAAAAGCAAGCGCATAAAGCTACAAGGTTTCCGCTATTTTTCGTGCAAGTGCAATAAAAACAGATATATGCATGTCTAGGCGAAACACATATAAAAGAAAGGAGTTCTGTTTGTTTTAAATTTACAGAGTTCTGTTCTTTTTGAGTTTAACAGTGATGCAAATATATTTTTATTGGGTAGAAACACACAATTCTATGTTGTCACAAGCATATTTATGTAGACGTTAGTTTTTTAGCTAAGGCAATTATATTAATGTTGGACACAACTATTATCTTCTTATATCGAAAAATAATGCTATTGAAGGAAAGTTCTTAATCATTAGGTGGTTCACCCTGAATATTTTGTTTTTGAAACCAAACATATATAAACATATTTTTTCTCTGCGTGTAGTGAAAAATATTGTAGTACTGTTCTTTTGAAGGCATTATTAGAACCTATTTTATTGTAGAATACCAGTTAAATGTTGCCTTTTATTTTTGTCTACAATAAATAGTAAAAAAAAAAATTAACAAAATATTTTAAAATTTTGAAAGTCACAAGATTCTTATTACTATTATTTTTTGATTTTAATTACAAAATGCATACTCGATAAGGTCCCAATACAGATAAAATAAATTTTTAACTGTAGTTCCAGATATACCTCTCTGTTTTAGAGAAGAAATGTATGCAATAAAGAAATATGTTGCACCAATATTAAGAAAATAATGTCTCTTTTGAAGAAAGTGTTCCTTTTTTTGTGAGAAACCATAAACGCAATTTAAGGGGCATATAGGTTACAAATTTTAAAACAAAATTTTTTCGGCAATTTTTTTTCATAGAAGGAAAAAGATATCGTTTTCAAATTTTCGAAAAAATATTTTTTTAAAAAATTTGTAACCTATGTGCCCCTTAAAGAAAATTTTTATTAAAATTAAACAAAAATATTTCTCTATTTTTGGGAAAAATTGACACAATAAAGAAAAACGGTTGAACCTGTTATAAATAAATATTCTTCTGTTAAAGAGAAGGTGTCTATATTGATGAGAAAATATTGCTCTTTTTCATGGAAGCTTTTTACCATTTTTAGGGAATTTTTTGCTATCACATTTAGAGAAAAGCATTCTCTGGAGCAAAGTCATTATCATTTTTCTCTAAATATGATGCTTTTTTTTTCTCATATGTCGAAAAACTTTTTTCTGAGTGTATGGATCAATAATATGAGCAATCTTATATCCACCATCCCATATCAAATCAGACGGTTTTCTTAAATTATTTTATTTATAAATTGTGAGTTGAATAGTATTCAAGAATAAACTTATTTGAGTATAGTTTTATTTTCGTTGTTAAGTTAAACATATAAAAAAATAGAAATTTAAAAAATTGTTATTTTGGCACGATTTAAGAGGATTGTAACATCAAAAGTATTTATTAATTTGTTTCGTATGTTATTTTCAAAAACTTGACAAAAAATTGTACAATGCCAGCTGATTTAGAAATATGCTGATTTAAAATTTGAAAAAATATCTCAACATTGAGAAAAGATAAGAAAAAAGCATGTGAGAGGCTGCCACATAAGGTAGAAGTGAAACTTCTAACCAGAAAAGGAATTTTTGGGATTGCTTGTTTATTTATTAAAATTGTTTTTCAGCCCAGCTTAAAATACAGAAAAAAATGTACAGTAAATTCTACCGATATGGACAGTAAACTGTAGGTTGAAAACGAGCTAAACGATAAAAATTGTTAATTCTACCGTTAAGGAATTGTAACTTGTTGAATAACATTCTTACAGTAGCTCTACCGCATAAGTGGTTTGATAACAATTTTTGCATTGCACTATCTAATAAAAATAGCACTGCGCTACTTATACTGAATTTTAACAGTACACAAAAATTCATTGACTTTGGTGCGATGATAGAGCACTGAATTCCTAACCGTTAGATGACGGGTTCGAATCCTACAGTTTCATCTATTTTTGGTTATTTTTATTTTTATAATTACATTTTAGTTTTATTTAAACATTCATTTTTAAAACATAAATTTAATAAGATTTGAAAAAAATTCACATTTTCTTATTTCCATCGTTGGGACTCGAACTCCGGGGCGTATCGATGTCTGGTTTTCTGCGCGCTCTGCTTAACCTGTTGCACCACCGTCAATTGTATTTTCAGTCGGCTAATATTCGTGTAGTTATACTAACGGCTGACTTTAACTGTTCGAAGCGTTTAAATTTATTGTCAAAATTGTTAAGTTACAATATTTGACCAGCAACTTCAAACGAAAAAAATAGTTGGGTAAATAAGGGAAATCCTTGCTACGGCCCTGATCTCTGGAAACTTGCTGTTTTCGAAATTTTATTTAGAAAAAGGGTGATTTTACAGATGACTGGATTTTAGTTGAATTGATGGCAAAAAAAAAAAAAACAGAAGTTTGTAACATGTGTGACGCTGAAGCTGTTTAACAACTTATGAATTAAAAATTAGAAATTAAAAATAATGTTCTCGGAAATGCACTGAGGTTAATGTTCCTCAGTTCATGTTCCACGCAAACTTTTCCTTATTTTGTGGTGCTTATATTCACTGGCATTTAACTCAATTCCATACAAAGAGATTTTGTCACAAGTTATTAATGTGTATGTGCTCCAAATAATTATTTAGCTTTGTTGTTTCCGTTTCTTGAATGAAAAACTTTACAATCTGTGACAAGTTGTTCCATTATAATGGAGCATAATTTTATTTATTTGCCACATTACAGTGCTTTCATTCTATCTTCATTTAAAATTGCTCCATCTATCTGCATTCAAGAAGATTTTAATGCTACATTATTAGAACTTTTTACGACATGGCAATTTATCATTTTGCCGTTTCGCAGGATATGTAGATGTTGTAATAGATACTTGTATTGAAAAAACTTTATTTATTCAAGCAGAAATTCTTAAATTCAGAAAATAACACAAATAAAAAACAATTATCATAGCACAATGTTTCAAAAAGGCAATCTAGAGGTACAAAAGTCGAAATGGAATTCCAAAAAAATGTTGTATGCCATTTTTTGGCAAATATTTCAATTGACATAAAACACTTGTTTTTATTATACCTGGCAATACTGAGAATGCGAGAGAGCTGCTAAAAAAAAGAGTTATTCTTAAATTATTGAAAAAAAAAAATCAGCAGTCTGTGAATTTCTAAAAAAGTCAAATAAAAGTCTGAAAACAAATCGTTTTGTAAATTTTTTTTGCTGTCCTTATGCAGAACACAACTCAAGGTATTTAACACATATAAATTTAAAAGAAAAACATTAAATTTGTAGTTTTGGCGGGACTATTTGAAGAAAATATTTGTGAAAAAAAACATGTTTTGAAGCTTAGGAGGGTATATTTCTATGAGCGCCGTCGTGGGCCCTCATGGGTTCTTATTTTCTATTTGTGGAATTTAATGTAGATTTCAAAATATATAGTCTTAAGCTTTGCAACGCCTCGCAACTTCTTGTTTTTTCCACTTTTTTATAGATACCTGTTAACGTCTAACTCGGCATGAGTTCCAAGAAATTTGGCTCCTTGGAGTTCCTACAAAATTTAATGTGCGAAATAGTTTGAAGAAACAAAAGAATATTTTTAAGCAAAAAGTAAAGGACTTCTCTCGGAAAATTGAAAAAAAAAAATTACACCTGTGAATGGCAGAAAGGAAAGATTTTTATCCCGGTATGACAACTGGTTAGAAAAGGAAGACGTTACATTTAAGAAGATACAAGGTAATGTACAAGTTGATATAGTATTTAGACCTCACAGTATAGGTTGTTTTTCAATACACTGATATTATTCAGATCCAGATATCTTAAATGAAATTCCTAGTACTTTGGCTACTTTCGTAAAGTTGAAAAACATTAAATTAACCCTTTCAAAATTAACGGTACATATTTCACCTCCCTCTAGAAAAACTTTTTTTTTTTCTTTTACATTACCCCAAAATCTTGATAAAACAGTTTTGTAATATTTTAGACAGTTTTAATTTCTTCTAATCGTCATTTTGAAAGGGAGGTAGGCTTGGTTTTCTTTTGATTTCGCTTATATTCAAACTTGAAATTATTTTTAACTAATAATGTGCAACATAACGTTTCTAGATGCATTATTTCAGTGCTTCATTTTGAAAAGTGGAAAAACATGCAATTATCCCTTTAAGGGCCAGTATCTGGCGAACGGTGCATATCCGACCCCCCTTCCCCCCCACCCTCTAGAACATTTTTTTTTCTTGTTTTGATCCCATATGTCCAAAAAAGTCATAAAATAATTTTGTACAGCTGGTTTGTTCTAATCGAAACACTGTGCATAGGTTGTATGCCTTTCTCTGGGATGAAAAAAAATAATTGAAGAGAATGAGCAAATGTCTGTTGCAAATATCAAAACAGTTTTCGCTATACCAAGAAAAAACTGCAAGAGCTAATAAGCGAAAAGAAAATTAAAAGCATATCACAAGTTTTGAAATTAACTTTTTTTTTAACTAGAATTCGGAGAGGTCCAATATTAATAGTAAAAGATTATAATTTGGAAATACCAAAGCAACAAATGGCGTTGTGTAATTTTTGAGCAGTAGAGACATTTCATTTTTTCTACTTCCATATGGTACGAGTATGAATATGCTTGAATGCTCTAAGTGTAGATATTATGAAATTTTTATGTCTCTTTGAAGTGCTACAATTTAAATATGCGCCTTAAAATTTTCTTGTACTCACACTATTACATGGTAAATGTTAAAATATCATCGTATTATAGTATATGATAGATATCTATGTATACATATATAATGAAGAATGTTTATAGCTACCCTATAGGAACAAACTAACTTGTTTTTAAAAACAACTAATTAAAAAACTAGTTTAAAATAAACCAGTATATGAACTACTTTGAATTATATTAAGGCGGCATCCACTTCAATATATGAAGTAATTGAAATACTACTTAAAAACCAGTGATTGATAAACTACTTTGAATTATATTAAGGCGGCAACTACTCTGATGTTGGAATGTTTTAATTGAAAATTTTTATTAGATTACAAGCTTATATATATTTAACCATGTTATTTCATCAAATATTATTAACTTTAGAAATTTTATTATCTTTTAGTTATTTTAAAGTAATTAAAAAAATAGTTTAAATATAACTAATTTAACAAGTAGTTGAAAATATATGCAGACGAAAGTCAATTGACTTATTTAGCGGACATCACCATACAATATTAAGCAAAATTTTAATAGTAAAAAGTCGACTGCTCTAGTTTTACTAGATGTCGAAAAAGCATTTGACTCAGTTTGGCATAATGGTCTGATCTTTAAACTAATTAATTTAAACTTCCCTTCTTTATCTTATTAAAATAATTCAAAGTTTCTTAACTAACCGATTTTTTTGCGTGTATATAGGAAATGAGCCCTCAAACTTCACTGAAGTTCCAGCAGGCGTCCCACAAGGTTCTGTTTTAGGTCCTCTTCTCTACATAATTTTTTGTTCTGATATGCTCAAATACTTTGATTGCGAAATTGCTACATATGCGGATGACACTGGAGTTTTTTATTGTGACAAAATTACAGTGCGCTTTAAATAACTTAATTACATATTTCGAAAATTGGAAAATTAAACGTAACGCTAGTAAAACACAAGCAATCTTTTTTACTAGAAAAAGAAATCCTTGTTACTTTCCTAGCTCTGAACTTCGAATAAAAGATTTTAATATCCCATGGTCCAACAACGTTAAATACCTTGGTGTCATACTAGAAAAAAAATTATTATTCAGGGATCACATAAACAATAATATCACTAAATTCAATATAGCTAAAAAATTGTTGTACCCCTTATTAAATAGAAAGTCTAAGCTCAGCAATGAAAATAAAATTATTATTGTAAAAGTTATATTTCAGGCTATTTTACTCTACGCCTGCCCTGTATGGGGTTTTTGTGCCAAAATGCATTTAAATAAACTTCAAATTAGTCAAAACAAATTGCTTAAAATAGCACTCAGCTTACCATGGCACTATTCCACAAGAAAACTTCACGTGAAGAACAACGTCAGTCTGATTCAGGATCGTATTGCTATAACAACGAATAGATTTAAATTATTTTGCTCTATGTCCGAAAACAATTTAATACTTAATCTATACTAAGTTAACTATAACATCTTTAGCAAATATATAAAAAGATTTCAAAGTCTGTTTTAAAAATTATTTAATATTTATGTATATTTGTATTCCTATTCATAACTTTGTTCCAAATTAGTATTTTTCTTCAAAATTATGAAATTTAAGTAATTATTAAATTTTATATATAATAAAGTTAGATGTCAGTTAAAATATAATAAATCTTCGGTTCTAGGCATTTTCCACCCTAATTTATCTATTAAGGCATTTATATTATTTTCTTGTAAACTTGTTCATTTATTATTATACATATATGCATACATATATTCTCATCTTTTCTTTTTTTTTTTTTCTTTTTTGCACCTTTAATCGAAGTAATATCAGTAATAGTTTTCAATTGGTTATTTTAAAGCAATTAAAAAAATAATTTAAATGTAACTAATTTAACAAGTAGTTGAAAATATATGCAGACGATAGTCAATTGACTTATTTAGCGGACATCACCATACAAAATAAGTTAGTTCGTTCTATGGAAAAAAGTCAGAATTTCAACTAGTTGTGGTTGACAAAAAACTACTTTATCAACTACTTTTAAATTAGTTGATTTTCCTACAGGGTATGAACCATATGCAGGTATGTATGTATGTATGTATATTCTTTATAAAAATCTTTATATATCAACCGATGTGAATTAAATTTATCACAACTATTTTATGGGATCAAGTGGCGGTTACTGTTTATAAATTAAAAAGAACGACAAAGTTAAATTTTTATGCGAAGTGACTCGCCTTTATTGCTCCTGATCTTTTAATGAATATCACAAAATTTCTAGATCGGCTGCTTCGATCAAGTTAGAGCCAGTGTAATCTTAACGTCTCTCCTATAGATCAAATACGAAAGATCAAACTCTATCTTTTGTTCATTGTTGTTGCGTAGTGAGTTTAGCTCATCACTCTCGCCTCACGATCGATCATAAATACTGGTAATACTGGTGTGAACGGACATATTCGAAACGACTTTTGGTAACGTTAGCTTTACGCATTGTTCTTCGGTCAGTGCAGTCTCTCTCGCTGCACTAGATGACCTCCAAATGCTGTTGCCAAGTGGAGTACTCCAACATACGCATATCGTGAAAGCAAAAACGTTAGATGAGTCAAAATGAAATACAGAGGTTGTATACTGACAGTATGCCAGTATGACAGATGTGCAATTTTACCACGCCTTATTTTGCTGCCTACAAACCAATTAAAAATACTATATATCAGAGGTATTTGATCGTTTAAAACTAAAATTTCATATGGTTACAATTGGTAACTTTACCAAACATGGGCGTGGTTGAATTAAATCTACTCCCACTTTTCATTTAGCACATGAGCTATGATATATAATACGAACCGTCGGATGAAGACCACGCCTACCTCCCATACAAAGTGGCGTCATCAAAATAGGAAAACTTTCGTAAATATATAAAACTGAATGTCATCATGTCTGTCCTGGTTAAAGACTTCAAATATACTTTAATACGGCCGCGGGGGGATATTTTAGCTTCGGTATCCTGCCGAAGCTCCATTCCTTACTAGTTTTATATTGTTTTCTTTTGTTTGAAATAAAAAACATGTGACACAAGTTTTTTTTTTATTATATAAAGTTTTCATTTCAATTCTAATAATATTCTACCATTTTATAGCATTCTATTTTATTATAATGTTTTACTTCTAATGTAATTGTTATAATGGTTGAAAACTTTGCAGGCAATCGTTTTCCCACTGAGCTATTGGCCGCGTTAAGATTTTAGGAATCAAAACGTCTTTATGAATTACGCATGGTTTTGTTGTTGTTTGAAATCGTTTATGAAAGCATGTTTTCTTGAAATATAAGTAAAGCATCTTTGAATGCATTACTATCATCATCAGCGCTGGAATAACTCATAGCGGGGCCTGGGGCTTAAATCGGCACGGAGCCTACTTAAGGACAGAGCATTTAATTCGAATCTTTTAAGGGGTTACATAACATTCGCGGCAGAGAAAACAGACCTTTTTTTAAAAATTTATAACTCAGTCAAAAACAAACATTCTTCCAAAAATTTTTTTTATTATTGTAGAGAATTGAACAAATTACAAGAAAAAATATATTTTTCACTCCAACATGGTTTTATAGAGCTCCAAGCTGGCGGCAGAGAAAAAACGGGGCCTCGTGGTTGCAACGCTGCGAGTTGCAAAAATTGTCCGATCTGGAAAAAAATGACTTTTTTAAATTTTTTTTTTTTAATTTTTTTTCAATTTTTGGTGATGTTCCAAATAAGAAAGTGTGTTTTTTCGAAAAAAATATTGACTTTAAACATTCATAAAAAATCGAAAAAAAATTAAAAAAAAGCTCGTGTCATACGATAGCGAATCAAGTTTAAAAACTTACAAAAAAAAAAAAATTTCGTCAAAAAAAGAACCCGCTAGTGCCGCAACCAGTACGAAAAACATGGCTTCGAGATAAACGCGTTCAAAGTTTGTGAACAAAGAAAAAAAAAAGGTTACCTTCAATCTGCCATGCCTGCTTCGTACTGTATGCCTTCGTTATCTTGTGTTGTGCTGTTTCTTATAGTTTTTTGCAATCGTTTAGCAAATCGGGCTTCTTTTGAAGCTTCATATGCCTTCACTCTGGCGCATTTCAAACGGTTTGCATCATTTCCTTTGGAAAAATTCAATGCTGTAGCTCCTATGGTGATACCAAGTAGTTGAAACATATGCAAATAACTATAAGCGCCGTCATTGTAAGTAGACACTGCCATGCAGCTTGCAATATTAACAATTCTGTTGCTGCCTGGCATACACTTAGGTGCAATGAGCCAAATTTTTGCATTTAAACTTTCATTGGAGTTTTGCGTGAATCCACCCAAGCACTTGTTTAGCAATTCATAGATTTCTTTTCAAATTTTACATTTCCACCACATTTTCGACAAACAAGGCAATCAGCAATGCTCAAAAATATTTCAGCATATTGTAATATGCAGTAGGAAAATGTTTCATCACAACCAACATCCACTGATGCTCCATGAAGTTTTTTAGCAGATGAACTCCACCTCAGATTCCATTTCTTCTGTTGAAATAGGTTTTCTGGGTGTAATGATTTTGCGTAAAAAACCTCTTTTGCCTTTTCGATCTAAAGAACAACGCTTCATTTTTCAATTTTTCAATATTTTTCACAAAAAAACCACGACTTCACGCTGCAAAAGATGCCAAATAACTGAGCATATAAAATAAAAATTCCACTATATGTGTTATAAATATAAAGAAATATAAAGAAATTCAAAAACACAAAAAAAAAACTTACCCTTCAAGTAGGTACGAAATAACAAACACCAAAAGTCAGGTAGCAAGTAAAACAAGTATATACCAGCTGCCGTACGTAGGTAGCGCAATAATTAAAAATGCGCTCTTACTAATCCGGCTGTAACTTTTGAACCCGTAGGAATTTTTTTCTTAGAATCTTAAGAATATTTACTAAAATACAAAATTATTAAAAAAAATCGATTTAAAAAAACTGCTAATGTCATGTCCCCCCTTAATAATTTTTACTCACTTATGTCGCTTTATGTCGTTAATGTTAATTTTTCTTTTCCGTTATGCAAAAGCAAAAACAAAAAAACAAAACTTTAGCATCAACAAAAACACCTTCTTAACAATGCTTATGACCTTATGACAAACAACGTGTATTAAGTAGAAGAAACATTGTTTTCTGCTATTTTTTTTTTTGGGTTTAGATACCTGCTAATGTAACCAACTTTGCTTATCGAAGATTTTTGGATTGGAGATTAGTGTATAAAACTATCAAGCGATAGGGTATGATTTTCATACCCATGGAGGGCAAAAAATTTTTTTTAATATAACATTCTTTTGCTGTAATACACGCAAGCAAAAAGGAACATAAACAATAAGACACAAAATTTAAAGAAAATGCAAATTTTGTTTCTGGATCGAAAAATGCATTATAAAAATCAAATTAAAGATTTTGACGGAAGCGCGTGCGGGGCCCCTGCAGTCCCTCCTAGCCCGCACCTAAATCCGCCCCTGATCATCATGAAATTATATAAGCACTTAATTTAGAAGCCAAAAATTGATTTCGTAGCAAAGCGAACTGATTAATTAAGAGGTCCGCGGTTCAAATCGGGGCTCAGACAATTTTTTTTTTGTTACTTTTATTTAAATGAAAAATATGTGACACAGAGTTTTTTTTTTATGATGGAAAGTATTTCAGGAAAATTCAGGAAATAAACTAATCTTTCAGACTAATCGTCTTATATATTTTTATTCTTATTTATATTTTATTTATTCTAATATACATTTCTTCCTAATTTCATCATTTTGATGATTTGCTGGCCATAATTTATTTGTTTTTATAACAATTTAAATTGCTGTAAAAAATTGACTAAAGAAGTTGTAGAATGTTGTAGCTTGGCTAAGTCTTTTGAGCAGTCAAAAAATTTCAAGCTCAAAAAATTAAAACACACATTGAAGAATGTGATGGCTGCCTCAAGGCAACCTTGCTGGTTAGAGTAACTCTCTTATCCTCATTCATGTAATTTAGCACAATAAATACCACTGAATATTTGAAATTTAAGCTTAATATAAAAACAACTTCCTGAATTAATTTAAGTTTGACGAGCAGACGAAATAAAGCGGAGAGAATAAGAATTTTTAATATATGTCTAAAGATGAAAGTGAAAATTTACACGTGTAAGCTTATTTGAAATTTCTACTAAGAATTTATTAAGAATTAAGTTTTAGGCAATCAAAAAATTCTTTCTTTCAGGAAACTTTGTCTTGGGTTATTGCCCATTCAATGCTGTGTACTTTTTGGCGTGCCAAAATTTGTTCAACCAGATGCTTCAGTTTTATGTTATTGTGCGAAACTTGCTTTGTTTTTCATGTTAACTTGCTCTGTTTTTAATTGTTCAGAAATTCAAACATTCTTTAAATAAATCTTAGTTTAATTTCCATCACAATTTTCCATTTTTTAAAGCATTTGCTATTAAAATACATTCTTGGAAAAACTGAAGAGCTCGTATTTGCACTAATTTAAATTCGATTGATTGGACATTTTTACATTTTTATAATTTGTAGGCTAATAATTGTTAATTCGTAAGAATAAGACAAATTTAAATCGTTTACTCCATTTTTTTATAAACCTTTGTCCAGTCACACGACAATTTGATCAAAAACAACTCGATCGGATAAGAATTGTCTGAAGTAATTTGAATCAGTGCAAATAATAGCTCCTTCGAAACCATTTGTCCGATTTCAACCAAATTTCTTACATATATTCTTTAGTATAATGAGAATTTTTAAGCCTTCAAAAGTGATTGGGATTGGACAAGAGCATTTAAATTTTATTCTAATCGAAGTCTCTCTATACCATTTGTCTGATTTTAAACAAATTTTGCATATAATCTTTACCCTAAAAAGCAGACCGTAGTTTATGAAAGTGGGCAGAAATAGACAAGGGGCGTGATACTTTAATCGATGATACTGAATCACAATTCAAAACGGGTTTGTACTCTACGTTTGTCACAGAAGATATAGTGCCCCGAATCAATATGCCAGAGTTTTTTGGGGCCCCGTTTTAAATATAACAATTGTAACATTTTAAAAGTTAAGCTCTATCTTAGCTTGTTTTGAATTAAACTCTAAAAACTTGTCATTGTCAGATGTTTTTCTCAATTTTTAATTAAAAAGGGTTAAATATTGTGGCGGCCGTGGCATACTGGTTGAGGTGCGTGGCTTGTATGCCATGGAACCTAGGTTGAAATCCCATCTGGAACAGAACTTTTTCCAATTTCATTAATTCTTCTGTTCAGCCGTCACATGTCTGCAGACAATAGCAAACCTCAGAGAGTAAAAACTGCCATGAAAAGCTTCATGAGAATATAAGTTCTCGATTATTTGTGTTCAAACATTTCACTACATGCACAATACAATTGATCATAAGATGCTCGGTCTAAGTCCTTTCAAGGGCTGAAATGGCCATTTAATTTTTTTTTTTTAAATATTGCTTGTAATTATCAACTTTAAAAGTGTATTTTTAGACTCTTGGAAGTTTTTACTTAAATATTTTTTTCGTTTTTTTTTTAATGGAAAATACCTATGAGGTGGTTGAACTCTGAAAAGCCCTCTGGCTACGGACCTGGTAAATATATTTACATACATAAGTCCAACTTATTAAAATGTCATATATGTTATTAAGCAGAATGTCAGTATTTACATTCAGCTTGATAATATAACATTACGTTCAAAAAGTCCATAGGATGACACATAGATGGCGTTACTAGATTTTTTCCATATGATTTTTATGTAGTACCAACCTTCAAACGATACGTATAAAAAAATTTGACTACAATCTGACAATTGATTCGTGAGTTATATCATTTTGTGTGCAACAATTGTTATTGAAAAAAAAAAAGTGGAAAAAAGTGAATTTCGAGTTTTGGGCATTGCTTTTTGATGAAAAAAAAAAAAAATACAGTGGAAACCAAACAATGGCTTGATAAATATTATCCGGACTCTGCTCCATCGAGACATATGGTAGAAAAGTGGATTGCGGAATTTGAACGTGATCGTACCAGCACAAATGATGCAGAGTGCAGTAGACGCCCAAATCAGACTGTTATTCCACAAAACATCAAAAAAATACACAAATTGGTTATGAACGACCGCAAATTGAAGGTGCAGGAGCTAGCTGACACTGTTAAGATATCAGATGGTAGTGTTTTTACCATTTTACACGAACATTTGGGTATGAGAAAGCTCTGTGCAAATTGGGTGCCGCGTGAGCTCACAGTCGACCAAAAACAACAACGAATTGATGCTTCAGAGAAGCGTTTGGTGCTGTTAAACTGCAACAAAATCGAATTCTATCGTCGATATGTGACAATGGATGAAACATGGCTTCACTATTACACACCAGAATCCAAAAGACAGTCAGCTGAGTGGACAGCAGTCGACGAATCGAATCCAAAGCGAGCAAAGACCCAAAAGTCGGTTTGTAAGGTGATGGCGTCTGTATTTTGGGATGCAAAAGGAATAATTTTCATCGACTAAAAGGAACCACCATCAACAGCGACTATTACTGTGCACTTTTGGATCGATTGAAGGCTGAAATCGCCAAGAAACGGCCACATTTGCAAAAGAAAAAAGTGTTGTTTCACCAAGACATTGCACCGTGTCACAAATCGATGTAAACAGTGGCAACATTTAATGAATTGGGCTTCGAATTGCTTACCCATCCACCATAATCTCCAGATTTAGCCCCCAGCGACTTTTTCCTGTTTTTAGATCTCAAGAGAATGGTGGCTGGAAAGAAATTCAAGTTTAATGATGAAGTAATCGCTGAAACTGAGGCCTATTTTGAAGAGAAAGAGAAAGTGTACTATAAAAGTGGTATCGAAAAGTTGGAAATCGCTATGCTCGTTGTATCGCTCTCGAAGGCAACTATGTTGAATAATATAATCAAGTTTTATCATTATTACTTATCCTACGGACTTATTGAATGATCTGTTACATAACACTTTAATACATGTCAGTATTATTTATTTTCATGTAATTTGCCTATTATTACACATAGTGGCTTAAAAATAATAAACTATTATAATCCTCTATAATAAGTCTCATTATGCCTAAAATATTATCAGATATTAATAAAAATATGTATTGTTTAATTACTTGTTACTCATACGCCCCGTTGTTCATTTTGGGGTCTGCATATCAAAGGAAATATTTGTTATAAAAAGCCGCTGTATTTGTAGCAAAATTAATTTTTTTATCTAATAAACTCCTGGCTGATATATTTATATATATGATAAATAAAAAAACAGCCCAATTTCTGACGTCAGCCCATTTAGCATAGACAACAAATCAAACCGGAACAAGTGTTATCTACATATTTTAAACCTAATTGACCAGAAGTGAAGCTCTGTTCAAAGTGATGGATATTTTGAATAGTAAATCATTCAAGCATAGAAACTTAATTAAACGTAAAGCTATTTAAGCCAATTAATCATAACAATGAACAATGAAACACATTGCAAATTTATAGCTGTTGTTGCATTTTCAAAAACAGTTGTTTGCTTAACTTGCATTAAGATGAATTCATAACTATGAAACAAATAAACACGCACACTAATCCAATGATTACTCATGTATAGCTAGTGCAGCAGTTGTTCTCATTGAAGTGTCAGCCTCACTCTACAAAAAGCTTTGTTTTGATGAATTGCATTAGTTGGTGGCAGCACTAAATGCCTTTAGGTAGGATTAAGTTAAAACATTCACATGATATACAGCAGCAGGCTCTAACTTCCATTTGTACGAAGTTTAAGATAATTAATGTAGAAATATATTAGTTATTGCAAACTATAAACAGCAGCAGTAAACATAACAAATTTAATTGAATTAAGACTAACTAATGGACTCGCACAGCTTAAGATACAAGCTCTAACGCATTCAAATAGAATGGAATATATATGTATGTTCACCTATCTAGGCGGTGGCTGTCCTGGCATACTGGTTGAGTTGCGTGGCTTGTATGCGATAGAACCCAGTTTAGAATCCCATCTGATACAGAATGTTTTTTCAATTGAATTAATTTTTCTGTTCGGCCGTCACCCATCTGCAGACAATGGCACACCTCAGAGTGTAAAAACTGCCATGAAAAGCTTTTTGAGAACAAGAGCCGTTCGGAGTCGGCATAAGGCTTGTAGGTCCATTTCTCGATCATTTGTGTTTAAACTTTTCACAACACAATTTATCATAAAAAGCTTGGTCAAAGACTTTTCAAGGGTTTTGGTTAACATTTAAATGAAAAAATGTTATTCTTTTAATGTTGGGATGCTAATATTATAAATAAATCTATAAATATATAAAATAAAAAAAAAAGAAAATCTGTACATGAAATATTTTTTTTTGTTGGACCCGGTAGGGGGCGCAGCGATCGGCTTCCAGGCATTCTTTTTTTGTACCTTATTTCTGAAATCGTTCATCCGATTTGTATGTAAAGGTTTTCGGATATGGTGAGTTTTTATGACTTATCTACTCTGTTCTATCTTGAACACCAGAGGGCGCTGAAGTACAAATATTTTAAAAAACTTCGAAAAACTCCTTAGCCGTGCATCCGAATTGCATGAAAATTGGAAAATAGGGGTTTTCTGATACGGTGAGTCTTTTGGACTTATCTTTTTTGTGCTATCTTGTACACCAGAGGGCGCTTTAGTACAAATCTTAGGAAATCGTACAAAAACTCCAAAACTGCTCATCCGATTGAGTCGGCGAGTACGGCAAGGGTTCTTTCTCGAAACTAGAGGGAGCTGTTGTACAATTTGTGCGTGTGCATGTTATCAAACTGTTCCTAAACGGCTGCACCGATTTTGAAGAAATTTTTTGTGTGTATTTAAGTGGATCCCTGGAAGGTTCAGATTCACAATTGGACCCGGTAGGTGGCGCTGCGATCGGGTTCCACGAATTTTGTTATTATAGCTTATCTCCGAAACCATTCATCAGACTTACATGAAATTTTGTATTTAGGGGTTTTCGGGTACGGTAGTTTTTATGACTTATCTATTTTGTTATCTATTTTGAGGGCAGTGCAGTACAAATGTTTTAAAAATCTCGAAAAACTCCTAGCTGTACATCCGATTTACGTGAAAATTTTTAAATAGGAGTTTTCGGATACGGTGGGTATCTTGGACTTTTTTTCTGCGCTATCTTAAACACCAGATGGGGCTGTAGTACACATATTTTAAGAAATAGTAAAACATTCAAAGTCCGCTTATCCGATTTTGATAAAAATTTGTATATCGGATAAATAGGATTTGATTATCGAGTATGGAAAGGGCTTTAGAGTTTTTTTTTTTATTCTATCTCGAAAACCAGAGGGCGCTGTTGTACAAATACCGCAAAAAACTCAAAACAATTTATCCGATAAGTATGATTTTCATGGCGCTATGTATCATGTTTTGCTGTAAGGCGTAGCAAAGCGCGAAGGGTGATAAATATCTTATTTTCTGCTTTATGTGTATTTATATTCCACTTTCTTTTTTCGCAAATCAGAACAGCTGATGCCGAATTCTGTGGTGTTTGAATACGCATCAACATATGCGCAAGTCAGTTGCGTCGTAAGTTGGCGTTGTTTTGACATTTCAATTTCTATTTTCAATGCTTATTTAATATTTGTTCAGTTTCCTTGCGAATTGCCAAAAATTCGTTTTTGCTCTGATTTCTTTCAAAAATGTGCAATCTTTCGAATACAATATAAAACTTGAAAATATATTTTTGCAAGCGATCGACGGCACGCACACTCAAATAACGATTTCCCTAACTTTTTCTCATAATTTTCAGATGTTGAAGCTACATTTTGCTCTTTCCGCCGAAGTTGCCGGTTTGAAAGAAGCACACAAAATTCCTTCTAAAGTTTGTGAAAAGTTTTTTCAAATCGACGAATGAAATCGAAAATTATTTACATCAACTCCCGAGTTAAGCCGGGTATTCAGCTAGTAAATCAATAAAATTCGATAGGACTAAAATGGCCATTTCGTTTTTTTTTTTTTTTTATCTTTCTATGGTTTGTCATAAGTTTTCTTTAAGGAGGGACACGACATTCGCGGCAGAGAAAACAGAGAATTTTTTTAAAAATTCATAACTCAGTCAAAAACAAACATTTTTCCAAAATTTTTATTGGAACAAATAACAAGAAAAAAAAAATTCAAAAAAATATATTTTTCACTCCAACATGGTTGTAAAAAGCTCCAAACTGGTGGCAGAGAAAAAAACGGGCCCTCGTGGTTGCAGCGCTGGGAGTTGCAAAAATTGTCCGATATGGAAAAAAACTGACTTTTTTAAATTTTAACAAAATTGGTTATCGTATGACACGAGCTTTTTTTTTTAATATTTTTTCAATTTTTGGTGATGTTCCAAATTAAAGTGTGTTTTTTCGAAAAAAATATTGACTTTAAAAATTCATAAAAAATCGAAAAAAAATTTAAAAAAGCTCGTGTCATACGATAGCGAATCAAGTTTAAAAAAAATACAAAAAAAAATTTCGTCAAAAAATGAACCCGCTAGTGCCGCAACCAGTACGAAAAACATGGTTTCGAGATAAACGCGTTCAAAATTTGTGAACAAAGAAAAAGAAGGTTACCTTCAATCTGCCATGCCTGCTTCGTACTGTATGCCTTCGTTATCTCGTGTTGTGCTGTTTCTTATAGTTTTTTGCAATCGTTTAGCAATTCGGGCTTCTTTTGAAGCTTCATATGCCTTCACTCTGGCGCATTTCAAACGATTTGCATCATTTCCTTTGGAAAAATTCAATGCTGTAGATCCTATGGTGATACCAAGTAGTTGAAACATATGCAAATATCTAAAAAAACCCACCCTTCAAGTAGGTACGAAATAACAACCACCAAAAGTCAGGTAGCAAGTAAAACAAGTATATACCATCTGCCGTACGTAGGTAGCGCAAAAATTAAAAATGCGCTCTCACTAATCCGGCTGTAACTTTTGAACCCGTAAGAATTTTTCCATGAAATTTTTTTCTTAGAATCTTAAAAATATTTACTAAAGTACAAAATTATTAAAAAAAGATTTAAATCGATTTCAAAAAAACTGCCAATGTCATGTCCCCCTTAAAAAACTAAGCCTTAAGTTAAAATCACTGCGTCAATCTAGGATTTTCTTCAGTATTGTTTAAAATGTAAACACTTTAGTTAATTAAGTAAAATCATTTATTTCACATTTATAAGTTCCTATTTCGTAGTTGTTCTGTAAATATATTTCAGTTTACATGTTTCATATCTCAACTTATCTGTTGATGCATGTTGCCAGTCCAGCGTTAGCGACTCTTCTCTTTTTTTGTTGTTTTTTCGTTCAGTTTTTCTCGGTGTTTTATTTTAAAAAAATTAAAAAAAAGAACGGTGTTGTCTCGCGCTTTGTAGATACGTTCAGTGTTAATAGTTTCGGCCGCTTCTTGTACGTCCCGACATTTCAATCTCGTCTGTCAGTCCATCATGCTGCAATTCTGTGTTAACAAACCTCATGGGCGAGTACTTTAAATTATGGACATATTTTTGACGACAACTTCACTTCCCAATAAACACTAAATCGTAGATATAGATTTCGAATTCACTATCACGGGCTCGTTTCAACTTTTCCACATGAAATTCTTAAAATAGTTTTAGGTGAATTTAATTGAGGTAAAAAGTAAACAAGAAATAATAAACAAGAAGAATTACAAAATAAAATTTAAGAAAAATCTAGTAAGGAATGGAGCTTCGTCAGGGTACCGGCCGGTAAGCTAAAATACCCCCAGCGGCCGTATTGAAGTATATTCGAACTGTATATTCGAAAGTATATTTTACCGGTCTATAACATGTTTAAGTATAATCTGCAAAATATTTGTTTCATACTTTTAATTTAATTTTACTTTTACTGCGCAACTAGATCATTATTTTTATGTGCGCTTAAGTTGCGCAGTTTTGGTGACGCTAGTCACTAATGCTTTGCATAAATGCATTAAGGAACTCAGCCATATAAAATTTATTTTGTGCATGCATACACAGAAAAACCATTGTGAATTTTAATAGAAACTAAAATATATTTTCCAAAGTTTGTTTGCACAGCGGATTATCAAAATGATCCACAATCAATATTATGACATGTTGAAATTGATTGCAACAAATCAGTGATGTGAAATGCTTCCACGTTCTGTTACCAATTTTATTTTCTATGAAGTTGAATTAAAAATAATTGGTTGTAGTTACAGCAGGTGCTGTATTTCCCGCCTTCGTAGAATGTCTAGAACGTGTTTAATCAGTAGCATATTTCTAATACATTTACACAACCACACCCACAACCATTTACACATATTTACATAGCAAACTTAATATGAGAGTAATCTGTATAGATTTGTTAAAGCTGTTGGTGGACCGGAACCGGTGTGTATGTCAGTTGTACATAAGACTCATTTGTATGCTGCTAACGTGTAATTAACTCTAGTAATAGTGTTGCAATGTATCAAAATTGTTGTGCACAAGTCATGACACAACACTTAATGTGTTAGAACAAATATGAAAGAACTTAATTAGAGCCTTGCAAGAGTGGCAATTGATTGCATCAGCTATGAGCGGTGCTGCCAGAAGAGAAAGAAATAATCTTTAACTTTATGCCACAAATTCATCAGCAAGTATAAATGGACTTAATGAACATTTCGTAACAGTGCACTTGACTTAACTTTTCCCTAAAAAAAAAACCTCTCTAAACTGCAAAAATTTATGCTATACTTATTTTCTCTAATCATGTATTACAGTAGCAATTCAACCGGAAGCACTGCTGTCATTCTTAGATTTCGTGCGCTTAATTTAGCTCTGAAATAAATTGTGGCTTATTATGGACCTCTACGACTTCCTAATTGACTTCTAACTTTTTGCAATGTCACATAAAATGTCAAAAGTGTCAGAGAACAAAATAGTCTCCAGTAAACTTTGAAATATGTAGTCATTGATGCGGTGCTCTACTATGTACTATAAGTTGTCAGCTCGGTGGAACTTGTCGATTATGCTGTCGGTCGATGGTTGACTGTCAGTTCAATAAATAATTCCATTTTATGCACTTAGATGTTGGCACATTTTGCGTTATATTTGACTACGTGTATTTCGTTATTTAGAAGTTTATTGAAGTGGAAAATTATTTTTGTTCACATTTTTTGTGTGATTTTATGACAGTAGGAAATGATATCAATATGTTTGAATTAAATAAAGAAATTAACGTATAATTTTTTTTTTTAATGAGTGATTATGTTAATACCTAAATTTTTTAGGTATTTTAATTCTATAGGCGTTGATTTCAGAAATTCATCAAATATTTTTGTACCAGTTACGGTTTTTTATTTTTTTTTTTATAAATTTTTTTTCTCAATATTCAAAATTCACAATAAGTGCCAGTATATTTTTATAAATTAAGTCTCCAACCAAATTTCAAAAACTCCTTCTATTTTTAAGGGACATAGAATAAATATATTGAGCCACCTCACCTCATAAATTCTGACGTGCACATGAAAAACGATGACACACTTGTATTTTCATTTCCTCCCCTTCTTCCAAAAAGGTATATTTGGTCCATTAGACAGAACAATAGATAATTTTTGTAGCGCAGTGTTATTCACATTACATTTATATAATTAAATCTCTTTTTGTTATATTTCTTATATAAATTATAAATTTATATTTTTTTTTTTGAGCTTTCTGCATTTTCATTTTGTAATTTTTATATCTGGAATTGGAATTTTTTTCTGTGTATTAATGTTACGTGACGTGTTTGTTAATTTTTTTCCGAATTAGAGGTAAGACCCATGGCGTTACCCAAAAACTATTTTTAATATTTATAAAAAAATAATCGAAACCTATATTTGAAATTTCAGCACAATAGCATTTTTAGGACCTTTAAATAGGTTGAAATAAATACCTATCAAGTTTTCGCAATTAGGCACTTAAAGGGCTTAAAGAAGATATAATACTGACTACATAAAAAAAATTTGGCAAAAATGTGAAGTGACCGATTTTCCTTATTTGCCAAAATTATAAAAACTGTGATTATAAATCATAGCAATGAAATTGGAAAAAATCTGATCAAAACCACGCCTACCTCCCATACAATGTGACTTTATTTTAACCGTAACATCTCTTCAAAATCCAATAACATTAATGAAATACCTTGAAATTTAACATATAAGCTTTGGTCTTCAATATAAATCTTGACAATGAAATTTGAAAAGATCGGATAAAAACCACACCTACCTCCCATACAAAGTAGCTTTATGTTAACCGTAAAATCCCTTAAAAATCCGCTCAAATTGCAGAAATGTTTTGGAATTTTGCACATAAGCTTTTATATATAATATAGACTATCACTATGATATTTGGTCAAATCGGATGAAAACCACGCCTACTTCGCATACAAAGAGGCTTTATTGAAAACCTTGAATCGCTTAAAAATCTGCAAAAATTACAGAAATGTCTTGAAATTTTGCATACAAACTTTGATATTTAACATAAGCCACTCTTTGATATTTGGCAAAATCAGATAAAAACCACGCCTTCCTTCAATACAAAGTGACGTCATCATAATTTAAAAACTTTCGTAAATATATAAAACTGAATGACATCGCATCTTTATATACCCTCGCCCAAGTTCCGCCCACGTCGTTTATCCAACCCATATATATATTCTTCGGTAAAATGTCGAGTCTTTATACTAGAAAAGTGGGTGTGGCATTTTACTTTGTTTACAAATTTCTCTATGTGGCACCTTAGGGTAAAATTAAATTAATCGAATGACACAAATATTTTTGCAGATTATACATAAAAATTTTACAGGCTTCTAAAGACTTCGAATATAGTTTAATTCGGCCGCGGGGGGGGGGGGGGGGTATTTTAGCTTCGGAACCCTGCCGAAGCTCCATTCCTTACTAGTTTTAAGTTAAGTTAAAATGTGAATTTATTTTTTAAATTACTTCTTTTGAATTGCTCTATAATTATAAGCTTTAAGTTTTTTTAATGTTTGTTGTTGACAACTCCCTAATAGCTATTGCTCGTTAAGAGTTCATAAAGTCTAAATGCCCACTGTACTAATTTTTCTAATTTAAATAAATATAAAATACAAATACTTTTGATTTTTAAAGTATGTTTTATTACATGAAATAATCTAAAAATACAATGCAAAAATATTTGTATTGTTTATTTTTCTTAATCTTTTGCCTTTTATCTTTTTACCTTAACGTTTATTTCAATTTTTGTATGCAAAAATTTTTTATTTTAAAGCAAAATTAAAGCAACCGTTTCTGTTAAGCAAACCCTCAAAATACTTGCTGAGTTGCATATCGAGACAGTGTTGCCGTTGAACAAAAATACCTTTAGTAGAATTAAAAAGATTGATAATAAGGATTATTTTATAAGCAACTTTTTATGTATTCTGAATTTATTCCGGTATTTTGAAGATTTAAAAATGTCCAGAAACCCGAAATCCCGGATGTGCCAACCCTAGTTCATACCCTGTAATATCAAACAAAAGAAAAAAAAAAAATTGAAAATGCAGAGTTTCCTTAACTATGCACAGTATCTTATAGTTTGTACAGAACCAGCGCAAGATTATTCGTCTTAAAATTATCACTGCAAAGCGACTTATGATGACCACAGTAAAAAATATTTCCAACTGAAAAACAGAGTCTTGAAGAAAGATAGTACCTTAAGATTATATTTTTCAGAACTGGAACATAAGTATCACTTTTATAAAAAAAATTCTCATTGAAGTAGCTAAATTTAAAGTTTTTACGTTATAATTTAATTTAATTGCAGTGAACCCACGCGCTTTGCAAATAATGCTTCACCGAGCTTATTAGATATATTTGTAGTATCAGATGTTTCTACTGTTTTGCTGTTTGATCAATTATCTTTTATATCTGACCAAGATCTAATTTTTTGCACTTTTAATATTAATCTCACATCAGTCAGAACTGAGCAAACTATTTCTTTTCGGGACTATAAATCCATAGATTACGGATCCTTGCTCAGTGACTTGTATTTAATTAATTGGTCTGCATCTTGGTTATACAGTTCTGTTAATGAGAAACTTGGGTTTTTTACGAATAAAATCAGTGCATTATTTGATATACATATTCCATTACGTACTCGTCAAATCTCTAATATGAGTTGTCCATGGTTCACAAATAGTGTTAAATTGGCTCTTAAGAAACGCAACAAAAATTACAATCGATGGAAGAGAAACCCTACAACTGCTAACTGGGAAGTGTACAAAAGAGCTAGAAATGAAGCTAACAACGCCGTTAAATCATCAAAACGTATTTATTTCATGTCAAAGCTAAGTTCAACACAACCATCGAAAAAACTTTGGAATAACCTTAGGCAGGCTAGGGTATGCAATGTTAAAACTGATGATTGCCGGATAGATCCAAATATTTTAAATGAATATTTTATTGCAAGCACAACTTCTTCCGATAGTAGGTTTGATGATAGTTCAGGAGATTTGCCTTATGAGTGTCTGTTTAATTTTGAGTTTGTTGCTGTAGACGAGTGTGATGTTGCTCGTTGTGTAAATAAGATAAAATCGAATGCCATTGTCGAAGATGGAATATCCATAAAATTTATCAAACTCATTTTGCCATTCATCCTTAGCCCGATGACTCATATTATTAATTATTGCTTCACAAGTTCTAGCTTTCCTGATGTTTGGAAAGCAGCGACAATCATTCCTGTAGATAAAAAATCAAGTGCTAGTGAACCATCTGATTATCGACCTATAAGTCTGCTATCTTCATTATCAAAAGTATTTGAGTCTCTAATGGCCTTTCAAATCACGGAGCATATACAAAAGTTTAACCTTATGTCACCACTTCAGTCTGGTTTTCGGCCGGGCCACAGCTGCTCTACGGCTATTGTTAAGATCTTAGATGATATTAGAATCGCATATGATCTGGGGCACATAAGCTTGCTTTGCTTGTTAGATTTTTCCAAGGCGTTTGATTCGGTTGATCATACCATATTGTGCAAAAAACTTAAGATTAACTTTGGTTTTTCAAGCACAGCAGTCCGTCTGTTACATAGTTATTTAAGCCGAAGGTCTCAAAGAATAAGGGTGGGAAATAGTCTGTCTGCTTTTAGTTATTTAACCTGTGGGGTGCCTCAGGGTTCTGTACTTGGTCCCCTTCTCTTTACAATGTTCATTAATGATATCTTCAGCAAATGCTGCCATGTTACAATGCATGCATATGCTGATGATCTTCAGTTGTACTTGTCCAGTACAGAACTATTGGTTCTGTAAATGAATTATGTGTTAAGGTTAATGAAGACTTAAACAAAATATCTAATTGGGCTAAAGCCAATAAACTGCTTCTCAATCCCTTAAAATCATATATCTTGCCGATTTTTAAAGCTAGTTATGATGTTCTTGGTATACCGTCCATCTATCTAAACAGTGTCGAACTGAAGTTTGTTGACCATGTTAAAAATCTTGGTTACTATATTAACTCCAAACTATCTTGTGAAGATCATATAAATTCGGTTGTGTGCAAAACATACTTTGTCCTAAGGAACTTGAGGTGGACTGCATAATTTGTACCTATCGAGACCAGAAGAAGGTTAGTGATCCAGTTTATAGTGCCAATCATTTCTTACTTGATTCAAGATCCAAATTAAAGTTACAACTTGCGTTCAATAATGCTGTCAGATATGTATTTGGTCTAAGGAGGTTTGACCGCATCAGCCAGTTAAGCAACAAAGTACTTGGTTGCAATATATTTAACTACATGGATGCTAGAAACTGCATATTCCTGCACAACTTGGTTTATACACAGACACCTCGATATTTATTCGAAAAACTTCAATTCTGCAGATCGATAAGAAATATGAACCTTATCATTCCAGTGCATAATCTTTTGAACTCCAACAGACTTTTTTTTGTCAATGCCATTAGATTATGGAATTCGCTGCCTTTAAGAATCAAGATGATCTCAAACAAACGCAACTTTAAGCATGAAATTTTCATATATTTCTCCTAGTCTCTAACTATTACCTTATATTTTTTTCTCTGTTCTTTATCTTTTTTAAACTTTAGTATCATACTAAATTAACTCATTTATTAATTGTTTTTATAACTTGTTCTAGTTCTCCAATATATTTCAATAATTAATTTAATTTATATATTTTTTTATTGCTGGTTCTTAAAAATTTAAAATTATCATAATTAATTTTGTTATAATGTTATGTTATATTTAATTGTTGCTTATTACTTGTTGTTATTTTCCAATCAATTCTTACTGCATTTAAAAGACATTGTCTTATATGTGAACATTAATTTTGAAATAAACAAAAAATAAAAAATAAAAAATAAAATAAAAAAAAAACACAGGTGCGTCGTTGGACACACGAGAGAAGCGAAGCTTTTTCGCAGTTACATAGATTTGATAGCTAAATAATTTTTTCTTTTTAATAAATTAACTTTTAAATTCAAAAATTTAAAATAACATAAAATAAATTCCATATATACAGAAAACATATTTACTGCTTATTTTTTATTGTAGAATGTCAAATTTCCACGCCAATTACATATACGGGCATATAATGCCAGAGACTCTCCATTTTAACTCTCCACACATGGTTGTGAACTTGGCTGCACTGAACAAATTTTTTCCTTCAACAGCTCACTACCTAGCGAAAAAATCTGGCGAACATTTTTCAGATTTCACTCCGAGCAAATCACAGAACGAAGAGTAAAAAGTTTCGCTTCAAAAATATATATTAAAGAACGCACACGAAACAAAATTTAACAAACATTCTAGATACCTTGCCGATGTCATGCATACGTTTGTTAATTCCGTAATTATTGATATCATCTATTTTTTTGATACTTAAAAACGCACTTGTCAACGCACTTGTGGGCATTGCTAATTTTCTTAGCACCAACAACACCACAAACACATTCACAATACAAACACACCGATGCGTGAGACACCTTGTGGCAAATAAAAGCAAATTTTTGTAAGTTGTAGCATAGCTAATACACAAGCCTCTATCTATTGATAGATGGTGACGATTTACTGCAGCATAGCTTCTGTTAACATTGGATTAACAAATTAATTGGATTAATAAGCAACATTGGATTAACAACTGTTTCTTACAAGTCTATGTGGCCTGGTGGGTAGTGTATTGGACTATCATTAAAGAGGACACGGATTCGATTCCCACGGGAACCAAAACATATATTTAGTATTTAATATTAAAGTATTAAATTTTATTGTTGTAATTAGCGCTAGCAACAAAGAAACCATAAAATTTCCAAGAAAAAATCTGTCGAAAATTTTTCAGATTTCACTCTAAGCAATTCACAGAACGAGGAGTAAAAAGCTTCGCTTCAAAAATAAATAAAAAATAATTAATAACTAACTAAAAAAAAATACTTTTCGGCTAGCTAAAAAGCTTGTGTGAATTTATTTTCAATATATGAGGTCCCTTACGCCTCCACTGTGTGTTGCTTTTATGTTAACTGAATTGAAACAAAATATGGCCTAGAAGTGTGATTTAATGTTGATAAAATTTGTTATTAGCACTGAAGTGAGTTAGCTGTTTAGTAGATCGCTATTATTGTTGGTGTGGATAATATAAATAAAATTAATGATTGATGTGCAGACGACTCATTTTTTTCGATGCACGTTACGGGATAATTCTTATTAGGATGAAAGATAAGCATATAAGGAGAATCCACCATCAAAGCATGGAAGTGAAAGAAAAATGATTGCGTCAAAATAAAGGAAAGTTTTTTTTTTCAGATTTGATGGCGTTAGTTATGGGCTGATTGCTCTCGGGTAATGTTGCGGCAAATATTTATTTCGGGAGAACTTGAGTTATTTATAGAAAAAGCTCAATATTTGGAAAAAACTCTTATAAAACTCTATATATAAACTCTATAAAACTATAAATAACTCAAGAGTTATTAATAGAAAAAGCGCAATATTGGAAAAAACTCTTTGTTACTGAGATAGAGTAATTATCAAGACATATATTTAGAGACATTTTCCAAAATATGTTAAGAGAAATCTTATTGATCTTGAATTTTTTTGTAGTTTATTAATCACAGCTACGTTGTACGTTTGTTTTCACCAAAATTTTCTTGAAGATAAATGCCGCCAAATCGGATTTACATCCAATCATTATTTGATTTATCTCTTGTTTAACTGTATTGAGTATCGCTCTCAGCTATCATGATTTAATCTTTATGTTTATTGATGGCAACCATTAGCAGAAAGTCAATGCAAATAATTCTTGCAACATTTTGTGGAGTTGGTATCAATGTTAGCAAACATTAGTACACACTCGCACACGCACAGATACTCTTGATGTTGCTTTTGTGCATATAATTTTTACATTTTTTGAGTTTTTAAATGTGTCTCTTTAACTTTTCTTGTATTTTCTTATATTTACGATACGCAATAAAATATTCATCATACTTTATGCACACATAAATTTATTATGTTTGTGTGCCTCACGGTCAGCCTCACGAAGAAAAAAAGAACCAGCTTAAATCAAGCTGCAGTGCTCAGCTGGAGAATTTCAAAAATAACGCTTTAAGCATTTAATTTCGAGTGTTTTAATTTCGTTCAAACCTATTTTTATTCATTTTTTTTTTAAACTGGCCTGATTTTTTTTTTTTTTTTTTGTAACTATTGTTTAATTACTTAAAGGGTAAATCATTTTGGTTGAAATATCTCCGCGTTTAATTAAAAATCTTTTCAAATTACGGATTGCTCGACCAAAAATGCCAATTTGTGGATTTTCGTTGCTGACATTTAATGCATGCTTTAACACGGTTCAACAAACAGCCGCTGCAGCAAACAGATACAGATATAAACGCTGGACTCAATCATAACTTTTCCCTGTAGGAAAATCAACTAGTTTAAAAGTAGTTGATAAAGTAGTTTTTTGTCAACCACAACGAGTTGAAATTCTGACTTTTTTCCATAGAACGAACTAACATATTTTGTATGGTGATGTTCGCTAAATAAGTCAATTGACTTTCGTCTGCATATATTTTTAACTAGTTTTTAAATTAGTTATATTTAAATTATTTTTTTAATTACTTTAAAATAACCAATTGAAAACTATTGCTGATGGCCTAAAGTTAATAATATTTGATGAAATAACATGGTCAAATATATACAAACTTGTAATCTAATAAAAATTTGCAATTAAAACATGTCAAAATCAGAGTAGTTGACGCCTTAATATAATTCAAAGTAGTTTATCAATCACTTGCTTTTAAGTAGTATTTCAATTACTTCATATATAATGCAATAAAAACTATTTAGAATTGAAGTGGGTGCCACCTTAATATAATTCGAAGTAGTTCATATACTAGTTAATTTTCAATTAGTTTTTTAATTAGTTGTTTTTAAAAACAAGTTAGTTTGTTCCTATAGGGTTATTACATTCACTGCAGAATATTTTTAAGTTTTATTCCAGTGAAATTTAAAGGGCTCGCAATAACATTTGCAAGTGATTTATTGAAATAATAAATCAGACAGTGAAATTTTAAAAGCTGTTTTCCATTAACAGTAATGTTCACAAAGGATGACTGTTACAAAAATAGCTCGTCAGCCGTAAGTTATAACTTGTTCACTGTTAATAATTGCACTGTACTACACGAAAACTGTATAAGACAACCAATATATAAATTTCATTAAGTGTATTTTTGTATTACTTCAAATTTTTCGTCAAAGACCGCGAAAAGAGTGACTTAAAATGTTCGTACTTTGCCTTATTTGGCTTATCATAACTTTGCTTCTACTCCAAATTAGAGTAAGACTTGCAGTTTTGTACTCTAATTTCAAAAAGTAGAAATATATCAATCAAATTTCAAAATAAAAAACGCTAAAACATTCAACGTAACAGTACGTTCAAAAAGTCCATAGGATGACACATAGATGGCGTTACTAGATTTTTTCCATATGCTTTTTATTTAGTACCAACCTTCAAACGATACGTATAAAAATTTGAGAACAATCTGACAATTGATTCGTGAGTTATAGCATTTTGTGTGCAAAAGCTATTGTTATTGAAAAAAAAAGAAAAAAAAAAATTGAAAATAGTGAATTAAGAGTTTTGATAAAGCATTGCTTTTTGATGAAAAAAAAAATACAGTGGAAACCAAACAATTTCTTGATAAACATTATCCGGACTCTGCTCCATTGAGACAAATGGTAGAAAAGTGGATTGCTGAATTCAAACGTGGTCGTACCAGCAGCACAAATGATGCAGAGCGCAGTGGACGCCCAAATGTTATTCCACAAAACATCAAAAAAATCCACAAATTGGTTATGAACGACCGCAAATTGAAGGTGCAGGAGCTAGCTGACATTGTTAAGATATCAGATGGTAATGAGAAAGCTCTGTGCAAATTGGGTGCCGCGTGAGCTCACTGTCGACCAAAAGCAACAACGAATGATGCTTCAGAGGAGTGTTTCGCGATTTTAAACCGCAATAAAATCGAATTCTATCGTCGATATCTGACAATGGATGAATAATGGCTTTACTATTACACATCAGAATCCAAAAGACAGTCAGCTGAGTGGACAGCAGTCGACGAACCGAATCCAAAGCGAGCAAAGACCCAACAGTCGGCTTGTAAGGTGATGGCGTCTGAACTTTGGGATGCGATAAGAATAATATTCATTGACTATCTCGAAAAAGGAACCACCATCAACAGCGACTATTACTGTGCACTTTTGGATCGATTGAAGGCTGAAATCGCCAAAAAAACGGCCACATTTGCAAAAGAAAAAAGTGTTGTTTCACCAAGACAATGCACAGTGTCACAAATCGATGAAAACGATGGCAAAATTGATTGAATTGGGCTTCGAATTGCTTACCCACCCACCGTATTCTCCAGATTTTGCTCCCAGCTACTTTTAACTGTTTTCAGATCTCAAGAGAATGCTTGCTGGAAAGAAATTCAAGTCCAATGATGAAGTAATCGCTGAAACTGAGGCCTATTTTGACGAGAAAGAGAAATCGTACTATAAAAGTGGCATCGAAAAGTTGGAAAATCGCTACACTCGTTGTTTCGCTCTCAAAGGCAACTATGTTGAATAAAATAATCGAGTTTTATCAAAATTTTGTTTTTTTCTTACTTATCCTATGGACTTATTGAATGACCTGTTATATTTTTATTTTTTATTTTTACATTTTCTAACGGCAAGAAAACAAAAAAAAAAAAAAAAACTCTACTGACATAATTTTGTTTATTTTTTTATTTTCTGAAGACAAAGGTTTTACTTTTTGAACTCATTCGAAAAAAACTAAATCGGTTAACTAATAATAAAGTTATTAATGAAAACACGATTTCACATATTTTTTGATTTTGTTAAAAAAAATCGATTTAGAAATATTAGATTTAATAGTGATAATATGATTCAAAATTATTTTTTGTTTTTGTGACATGTCTATAGTCCTAAAATATATTTTAATTTACTAGTTTCATGTGTAAACATTTTTCGACGACTTTTTCTCTTACTTAAATAATCGCTGGTTTCGCGTTGAAGAGACTAATATCTCCAATAGCATGGACATTTTGCTTTTTTCTACGTAACTTGTTTTTTTTTGAAATTTTTGAAATTTCCTGGAGGAATCTTTCACCATGCTCGTCACTGAATTGATCTAAGTTTTAATTATGAAGGAATTACTAATCGTATTTTAGGCTATGGAATGCAATATGTTCACAAAAGTAGATTATTTGAATTTTTTTCTTTCCTTTTTTTTTTTTTTTTTTTTTGGAAAGTACATTTGCAAAACACCCACAAAAAAAAAAAAAACTAAATTTCAGCCCTTGAAAGGACTTTGACCGAGCTTTTTATGATCAATTGTGTTGTGTGTGTTGTGATATGTTTGAACACAAATGATCGGGAACTGGACCAACAACTGAAATTAGAGAAATTCCCTACTATTCATGTTATAACCTTTATTTTCCCGTATTGTATTTAAAATGCTTAAATATTTGGGATCCTGCGTGACCCCCGGAATTGTAAACGGTGGTTGCAAATGAAATAATTTGAGCTATAAAAAGTTCAAAAATTGTCGAAAACGGCCCAGTTCTGCTCAAAAATCCGATTTATTTTGGAATTTTTTATATGATATTTTTAAAATAAGAAATTATGCATTTGAGATATGCGGAAAAAAAACACAAACCATATATTTCGATGTTTACCCTCCGATGAGTGACAGTTCTGAACTTCACGGCCGTGTGAAAAGGTCCCTACGGACCTTTTTTGTAAATCATGTTTTTTTCATATAAAAAATTTTTTTTTTTTAATTTTTTTTTGTTTTTATTGTTTATAACTAAATTTGTTGAGCGTGTACTTCTTGTCCCCCGCCCTGTGCGCAAGTGTTGCAGCGATGTAAAAGTGTGCTATGTTCTCCGCAAACAGCGTTGCCGCAGCCGAAGCAGTGTGCCCGCGTTTTCCGCTGCCGCCCGTACTCAGAACGGCAAAGGCGACATGACGGTCTACTTGACCTAGCCGCAAACGACGGTGCATTGCCTTCCATCGGTCTTGGTAATACCTGAAATGAAAAGAAAAATAAAAAACAAATAAATATATATTCTATTCTTGAATTTGAAGATGTTTTTCTTACCTTGACATCGAATGCTTCCATCGCATTGCGTATCCTTGGATATGAGGTTATATGGTTGTTCAGGGCACGTTCTTCGATATTTGGTGTGGCCAATTGTTTCGTTAGCAGTAACAAGAACGACCGCCGTCTGTCACTCCTTTTTATAGGCTTCATTTCGTTGTAAATCGAAAAAGCAGCAAATGCAGCGACGTCCAGCATATTATAAAACATGGCCAACGGCCATCGTTGTGTTGCTCTTTTGCAGCTGTAAGTGCCTAGCATTTGATGCATGGTATCAACGCCGCATTTGTTGGCGTTGTAATCTAATATGGCATAGGGCTTCCGCTTCTCGGTTTGCTCGTCAACGAGGCAGGTGTAGTGCATTGTGGAGAGCACGTTCACCACTTTATTTTTTTTCGGCACGTATGAGCATAACGCTATATCCCCTTCGTTGAACCCAATTAATGTACTATTGATGGTGCGCTTCGGGTTCTTCTTGAACTCCTGTGGAATGAATGTTTTGTTGTAGTGCACTGTACCAACATATGCGGTCTTCCTCCTCAACAAAATACGTGCCAAGTCAAGAGTGGTAAAGAAATTATCCGCGTATATAGTACGGCCAGCATCTAAATATTTTTCCACAAGATCCAGCACTACGTTCTGCCTTTGGTTTATCTCGCGTTGTTGTTGGTTTGGCAGTTTTCCAGAATATACCATTCCCTTCACAGGATAATAACTCTGTGAGTCGCATTGCTAGTAGTATAAAATTAGAATATTGTGCCTTTCCTTGAAAGCAATAAAGTTCATGTCTACGAATTTTTCTTAGAATTTTTTGTTTTTACCATCATCCCTAATGTCTTTGAGTTTAGGTCTTTGTGTTCAGAACAAGTAAATTATGTGTTGAAACAATAAAAAAATTATAATGATGCCCAAAAACATGCATTTATTAGTGAAATTCAGTACAAGGTCCATACGGACCTATTCACACGTCCGCGTACTATTCTCACTAAAACCTCAATAACTCCTAAAGTAATGATCCGATCGGCTTGATTTTTTTTCCAAAAGATGCGCAACAAAATACTCTTGGAATACAGAGTAACTTGGGGGGGGTTGTAGTGGCCGAAGTAGGAGTAATTTCAGTTTGAAAAGGCAAAACGGTCCATAGGAACCTTCTCATTCATCGGAGGGTTAAATTAGGTGAGAAATCTGATACCGGACTTTGAATTACCGAATAATTTAGTCAGGTGCCACCAAACTCACTGAAAAATTGAGATTTTTCGATTATTTTCATACTATTTTTTTTTCGTGCTTACCCATTAGGTCTATTCTGATAATTTTTTTTTTTTGTTTGTTTGTTGTACTTTGACGTGATATGTATCGTCAAAGTACAAAATGTAAGTATTGTTGACTTTTCAACCAAATGCTTCCGTATTAATATGTTCAAAATCATATTTCAGGTAAAATTATTTGCTCTTCAGCAAATTAAAATATGGATCAATTTCGTTGATAAACACCTGCAGCAACACCAACAATTAGGTCGCAAGCACGCAAGCTAAATTTATTGAAAATAAATTATTAGCACTACGTACTCGTACACTGAAATATTGTAAGCACAACACATAGCTTTTTAATAGAAGACATCAAGGATTCGATTTATCCTGCAGCATCCTGAGTTGTCGCAACAACTCAATTTGTTCTCTTCCTCATCGGCAAACAATAAAGTAATTAAATTCCGGCTCCACAACATTTAAATTTTATAAATTTAATGAATTACTATCAAATAACAAACGAATTATAAACGATACCAAATTATCTATCGTGCAATTTAATCGTCTAAACGATAGCATTTGACAGCTGTTATTCATACATGAAGCAAGCAAAACGTTATCGTTATGACGATAATCAAATTTTTAGGTTAAGTGATTGTAAAGTATCGTCAAAACGATATCGTCAAACGATTTTCGTCATACGTGATGAGAGCCCAGTATTACATATGAATAGTAAATATAAACAATGGTTTTTCGTGTTGCATATTTACACAAGCATAGTAAATGCATCTCTGTATATTTTGTTAGTGTAGAGTAAAAATATACTCTACCATTTCACAAATGCTATGCTGGAAGACCATTTGCATCTGGTTGTGAACAGCCCTAATATTTCAGCAATAGAGAGTGTTAAATAATGAGAGTTTTACCGTGGTGATAAGCATTTTAAGGCAAAAACAACTGGCAGTCGGCAATCGCAGTCAATCTCATTGCTTATGTGTATGCATGGGCGTCAGCAGGATTTTGCCTAGGGCAAAAAAGACTTACGTGGAAAGTTCACGTATTTGGTAATTATTTAGGAATGCTCTTTGAAAAAGATGATAACTCAAATTCTGTTTTCTGCGATGTTTGGTGAAAGTTTAGTGAACATTGTCGCAATTTACACCGTGCCACTGTGCAATGATTTAACCGAACTATTAGGACAAAATTCGAAATGTTTGTAATATAATTCACTTGTTCATTGTAAAAAAAAACTTTCAGAAGTTAGTGTATATCTGAAACACTCTTCTTTATGCAGGGTGTTCATAAAATTGGTTATACTGAAAAATACACTCTTAAATATTTAATAAGAGTGTTCAACTTTGAAACACAAAATTATATTTTAAAATCGTGAGGTTTTGTCATTTTGTAGGACGTCGTAGAGTTTTTAAGAAATAAATGTATAATTAAAAATAAAAGTTGCAAAAAGTTACCGTTTAATATAAGTATGTTTTATTAACGGGACTCAAACTTGGTAAAAAATTTCATCTAATTGCGTACATATGTGGTTAAAGTAAATGACATTCTAACAAAATGAAACCTAACTTTTTTTTTATTTTTTGCTTAAATTGCAATACATTATTTTAATATAATACTGAATATTAATATATATGCCTTCGCATGATCAACACGTTTAACACAAAAACTGCTTACTTGAGGCTCAGAAATAATTTAAAAATACACAAAAAGCAGTTATTCGATGCTGTATTTTAGAGAAATAAAAATCCCGCTAGATTGAGACACACTGTGCGTTCGACACATGGTTGCTGACATAAGAACATTCAATATATTTTGAAAGATGGGCTAAAAGGAAAAATTCATCCCAGTTTTCTTGTATCAGTTCAGAAATATTTTTTAACAACATTGGAATTTTTTGCTATGTAATGCTTTTTTATAATTAACCGATTTTTCCTAGAAAATCTACAATTGGAAACCAGTATTTTTCATATTTTTCTATATGTTTGTTGTAAGTTTTTGATTTCAGACAAAATTTGAAGCTAAAAAAAACAAAATTTGTCAATGAAATTGTCAATATACGAAAAGCAGCTGACAATTTTTATCAAAATTTATTATTTTTAAAATTAAAATTTTTTTTTGAAATTAAAAAATTACAACAAACACATAGAAATATGAAAAAATACTGATTTACAATTGTAGATTTTCCAGAATAGGTCTGTAAATGTAAAATTGTATAAATGACTATCAAGCCACCCCATTTTCACAAAAACTGTTGAAAAAAATGCAACAATTTTCCGATTTTAAGCAATATAATTAATGATTTTAAACATATAATAAGGGATTCAGACCAGTATAAGAACATATTTAATGATGTCGTGAATCAGCTACTTCAATGGACTCTGATTAAGCTATTTGTCAGTGGATGCTCGATTTTTTTAAGAAAGCATTCGTGTGATTGGAATATTCTAGAATGTTCAGGTATGGTAAGTATCTAGAGATATGAGGCAAATAGGCTGGAGTGTGCAACTCTAAAAAGTAAAATATTCAGGACTTGTATATTAAAATGAATATTTGACATATAATGAGCCACAAAATATTAAAAATGTCATGATATGATATTTAATTAATTTTTATTTTTAAATAAACTGTATTTTACCATCAATTTTATTTTTAAGCTAATAAATTATTCTGTTCGAAAATATTTTCTTGATTTAATCAAATGCTTAAGAAAGTGTAAAATCACAATGCAATTTCAAAATCTTTCTGACCTGACACAAAAAAATTTTAAATGCACGGGTACAATATTTAAATTAATTATATCACACCTAAGTGCGATTCCTCTTGTGTGCAATGCATTATATATATGAATTTAAATTCTCAATAAGTTGAGTATAGGCAGTTGCTCGGTGATGCAAATTTCACAATTAGCATTTTATATTTTTAATGAAGTTGAAAATTTTAAAAAGAGAAAGTAAAATATACTACAAAAATGTATGTGCTAAGCTTAATTCAACTTATAAAAATTTTTTAACTAAGCAAATGATTTTATTCCGATTATTCTTTTTTATAATCTCTAAGCAAAGTCTTAAAGCTATAGAGTAGTTTTCCTATGAATGTCCCTTGAAGTTAAATCTGTTATTTAATTATAATATTATTATATTTAAAATAATGGAAAGATATTAATGATTTTCACAGAGAATTACGTTTACTTTTGCTCATATTTCTATTTTAAAATCCGGTTTATAAGTTTAGCTAATATCCCAATAAAGTCCAAGTCAGTGACTTCATACTTTTTTATAATTAAAGACATGAATGAATGAAGGTGATATGTCGCAATTATTTAGCTTCGAGAAAATCGAGTTCAAATATAGTAAATTCTAATTCAGTAGATAAGCTTTATGAATTCAATTTTAAAAAAGCTGACTTTTTGAAGTTGAATCAGTTGCTTCATGGTAAACTTAATGCAATTTTAGAATATATAAATGGAAATTGCCTTGATGACTCCATACATTTTTTTTTATATGGAACTCTTTGCTGTGTTTTCTCAATCCGTACCTTATAGTCTCAAATTTGCGAGGAATTCTGCGTACCCGTGGTACACAAAGGATTTAAAGACTCTTCGCAACAACAGGAATGGGGCATGGAAGAAATACGTCTGTAGCTTAGGCTCAAACGACCTAGAAACTTACAAACGTTTGTTTCTGGAATTTGAAAATCGCTCAGCTACATTATATCACGAATATTTAAATAATGTTAAGCTGAGAATATTGACAGATCCAAAGAAATTTTAGGGATTCGTAAACACAAAGAAGAAATCTGATGGATTTCCTTCTTCATTTAGAACTCCTGAGGGATTTACTGACAATCCCGTCAAAATTTGTGGCCTATTCGCCAATCTTTTTAAAGAATCATTCTGTTCAGATTCTTTTAAACCTGATGGAGAGTACTTTGAATATATGAATTCCGAACCCAGAGTATCTTTGGAACATATATCCTTCACTCCAGAGGATATTTTAATGTATATAAGATCGATCAATGAGGAGTTTGGTGCTGGACCTGACGGTGTTCCTGCCGCAGTGTTAACACAATGCGGTTCCGTTTTGAGTCAACCACTGTCTTTATTATTCAATAAATCTATTAACGAAAGTTATTTTCCACTTTTTTGGAAAAAATCATTTATAAGTCCTATTTTTAAAAATGGTTACAGGAACGATGTCAGTAACTATAGACCTATCGCTAAGCTCTCATCGATTCCAAAACTTTTTGAGCGGATGGTGTATGATCGGGTGAAAATTCACTGTGGGGAAGTCATAACTACTCGTCAGCATGGTTTTGTGAATGGCAGATCCACTGTGTCTAATCTTCTCGATTTTACAACATTCTGCTTAAATTCTATTGATTCTGGTAACCAGGTCGATTGTGTTTACACTGACTTTAGTAAGGCATTTGATAAGCTACCACATAATCTAATCTTATTTAAACTTGAGTTAATGTTATTTCCACAATATTTTGTGAACTGGATTAAATCGTATTTGGTGGAGCGATCTTATCAAATACGTTTCCGAGGCGCATTGTCTTCTGAATTTATTGCTGGATCAGGTGTTCCTCAGGGTAGTCACCTTGGTCCTCTTCTGTTTATTTTAGCTATCAATGATGTAACTCACGTCATTGAACACTCTCATCTGCTTATTTATGCCGATGATATGAAAATATACAGAACGATTAATTCTAGAGATAATTCAGATCTACTCCAGTCTGATCTAAAATCCTTTGAAGTTTGGTGCTCTAAAAATAATATATTTTTAAATCCAGATAAATGCCAAACTATGACCTTTTCGCGAAAAAGGAATAATTTTATATTTGATTATAAGATTAAAGATACTGCCTTGAGTCGTGTAGACACCGTCAAAGACCTAGGTATATGCATGGATTCTAAGCTGTCGTTTAACATTCATATTGATAATATTTGTAAAAAAGCATCTTCAATGCTTGGTTTTGTAAAACGCTGGGCCAAAGAATTTAATAGCATGATTACAACTACAACGTTGTATTATGCAATCGTGCGTCCTCACTTAGAGTATGCAAGTCAAGTTTGGTCCCCAACTTACAATGTGAATGTTGATCGAATAGAAAGAATCCAAAAACGTTTTGTTCAGTTTGCTCTAAGGGGCTTAAGTGGAACTGACATATTAGACCTTCCTCCTTATGAGGATCGTTTAAAACTATTAAAAATGCAGTCTTTAGGTGATCGAAGGAAATCGGCAGATATCGTATATTTACACCAGCTCATAACAGGTGTATTTGATTCTCCAGAACTTCTTTCTCACATAAATTTTAACACTAACCGTAGAAGCAGTAGAAACGCTAACAACTTAATTTATTTGGCATTTAGTAGAACAAATTATATATGTTAATTTGTCAAAAGGTCAACTCAAAAGTAGATTAAAATAAGTTGTGTAAATAGATCTATGTATACGCATGGTTAGTTGTTACGTCTTGTGTTGTCCCTGAGCCCAACCCATTTATTGGTGGGTAAATTTTTCCCACATTAACTTGTTTGTGGTCACGGGTATCCATAACATAGATATTTTTCAATGATTACTGGGTAGTGGCTTTAGATGGGTTAATGCTGAGGAAGTGCGATATAGCTGTAGTAGCTGAACTATATTGTTAAAGTTTCACACTTGTACAGAAATTTATATTTAACCCTAGAGTACTAACCTACGTAGAAGTTACGCACTCCTTACGAGTAATATAACGTATAGTGAACGGAAGGTAATTTATTTCTAAAATTTCTAAAACAGTCACAAATATGGTTGTTTTAAGTTTTAAAATAATTTTTATGCACATAAGACCTTCATCCATGCATAGAACATAACCTTCATTCATTCATGTCTTCAATTATGTTATATGTTAAATAAAAGAAAATAATTTTATATTTTTTTACTGAATTCATTCCAAATTCTAAAAAATTTTTTTTTGTGATTATGTACATATCATACATAATATACTAATATAAATTGTTTTGGTTGAGCTCTAGGGAGAGAGGCGGCAACTGACCCACCCTTCCCCCCCTGTAGACGCCCTTGTGTGTATGTGCTCGTGAGTGTAATTTAATATTTCATTATTTAGTAACTGAGGTGTATCATTTTCGTTACACCCTCTTCTTCGTTACAACTTCTTCTGTTCTACTAATCTCAGATATAATTTGAAAATTTTTAAATTAAATTTGAATTAAGTGAAAACAAGAGACTTGTAGCTGACACACTTTACCATGGCTACAACATGGTGGATTTTATTTTGACAAAAATAAAAAAATGCAATAATTTTTTAGAGTGCTGTAAAAGGGAATCGATTTTAAAACAATATTCGTTTATGTATGGTTATAATCATAAAATAAAAACATTATGTAAACACTCATTATTGCGTCAACTTGATGTAGAAAGTCGGAAACCTTTAAACATTACAGTTCTCTGATGTGTTTGAGTTGGATAAGCATCCATGTATGCATATTTAAAAATTGGAAAAAGAAAGAATTTTGTTAGGTTTTATGTTTGGTTTACTGAGGACAAAGCTTCGTTAACGACGCACGTTGGGAAATTTGAGACTAAAACTCTCTCTAAAAAAACGGGTCTGATTTTTTTTTTTCGTATATTTTCGTTATCTACAATATTCAGGGAAAGTAATTTTTTTTATTTAAATAAATTGCTGCTTCTTTCAATAAGCAGCCTTTTAAAGTAAGAATTGCCGAAAATTGTTGATCGGCATATCAGAGAGGGTTGTCTTAGAGACCATCCGCCGCATTCGCAACAATATGCATATCAACCAGGGAAATCCACGACTCATGCTCTTCAGATCCTTACAAACAAGATTGTAAAATCACTGGGGAACAAAGAAGATGCAATCGGGTGCTTCCTAGATTTTGAAGGTGCTTTTGACAACACCGAATATGCTCATATAAGCGAATGCATTCAGCGCAAAGGTGTTGATGGAACAACAAGTGCTTGGGTGCATAACGTGCTGAAAGTCAGGAATATGAAATCAACTTTGGGCACGGTAGAACTAAGAGTACTCGAAGCAAAAGGTTGTCCACAAGGAAGAGTTCTCTCTCCAATACTGTGGTCCATTGTGGTTGATGAACTCTTAGAGCTTCTTAGCTCAAATGGCTTCGATGTGGAGGGTTACGCTGATGACATCGTGATCCTTATCAGAGGAAAATACGAGGATACCTTATCGTATCTCCTCCAGAGAGCACTCAACATAGTAGCTAAATGGTGCAGGGAAACAGGGCTCAACGTCAACCCTAAGGAAACTAACATCATCGTCTTCACCAAGAAAAGAGTCTGGGAAAATCCAACTGAACCCACTCTTCTCGGTGAAACTATAAACTTCTCAAAAGAAGTCAAATACTTAGGTGTGACGCTTGATGATAAACTCACATTGAACCCACACCTAAACAACACCGTAAACAAAGCAAGGGCCTCATTGTGGGTCAGCAGAAGCTTTGTAGGTAAAAACTGGGGCCTAAGTCCTAAACTAGCCATGTGGATGTATACTTCCATCACGAGACCTATCGTCTTATATGCCGCACCAGTATGGTGGAGTAAAACGATCCAAAAAACAGCTCAAGCCAAGCTCAGCAAATTGCAACGACTAGCTTGTGTATGTATCACACGAGCGATGCGTTCTGCTTCAACTGCTGCTTTGGAGATTATGCTTGGTATACCACCATTACATCTGCTTGTTAAGAAAGAAGCTCTGCTCTTCACAGTCAGGCTCATCATTGACAACAATTTGATTATACCAACACTCAAAATAAAAAATCAACAAAAATCTTTTGTTGGACGTATATTGATAAAAATTTGTCAAATTAATCTAGGTTTTTGTCAATATGAACAATTTTTATCAAATTGACAAAAACCTAGGTTGATTTGATAAATTTTTGTCAATATGCGTCCAACAAAAGTTATTTGTTGATTTTTTATTTTGAGTGAAGTAATACTCACTCAGTGCTGTTAGACGAAATAACCAAGGACGAGAATCTAAGGTTATTACCCTGCGATCTCTGCCTTCCAAAATTTAACATCTACAAAAACTTCCAAGTCTCCTTCCCTAACAAAACCACATGGGAAAAAGAGAGAGCACGGTTCACTGGTGACTTTCAAGCCTGGTATACTGACGGCTCAAAGACAGCTGAAGGGGTGGGAGCTGGAGTTTTTGGCTTAAGGCAGGGAAAATCTATATATGCCAGCATGGGCACAGGTAATTCAGTCTTCCAAGCTGAAGTCCACGCCATTGAGATCTGCCTAAGAGAGTATGTAAACAGTCCCACTAGGAACAAAAACATTTACATTCACTCTGATAGTAAAGCAGCTCTACTTGCACTTAGCGCATATAAAATCACGTCCAAACTCGTATGGCATTGCCTACAGCTCCTTATCAAGGTATCTACCCATAACAGAGTTCATCTCATTTGGGTACCAGGTCATAGCGGCCATTTAGGTAACGAAATCGCGGACGAACTAGCCAGGAAAGATGCTGCAAGGTCCTTCATAGGCCCAGAACCATTCTGCGGGATACCATGGGGCACTATGCGCCATAACATTAAAATGTGGCTATACAATTGGCTAAACAATGTGGCTAAAGAACGAAACAATTCCTGACTCTAAGTGGAAGATCTATCAGACTTGTCACAGGTTTCCTAACTGGAGATTGTAAGGTAAATAAACACTTATCAACCATGGGTATAGCCCAGGAAGATCTGTGTAGACTATGTAATGAAGACGAAGAAACAGCAGAGCACATCTTGTGTCACTGTAACGGACAGGGTAATGACAGGGTTGTCCATATTCGAAGCGCCCATTTCAAAAAATCGATTGTAGTGCGGCTTGTGTGTGGTGGCGCGCCGTCTTGTTGACACCAGTAGTGCCTGATACGCTTTCGACGAACGATTGGCATGAAAAAATTGTTTATCATATCGCGATAACGCTCCTGATTGACAGTAACTCTGTGGCCATTATCATCTTCGAAAAAGAACGGCCCAATGAGCATTTTAGCACAAACGCCGCACCAAACAGTGACTTTTGCATCGTGAAGAGGTACCTCTTGAATCTCTTGTGGATTTTCAGTTTCATACAAACGATAAATTGTTTTCTTGGAAGGCGCACTTTTCACTTTATTTATTTTTTTTAAAGCACGTTGAGTTTTCACTATTGACTTGTTTTGTTGAATGTAAATTTCAACAATTTTAGAGCGTTCGCGTGGCGTGTACTGTTCCATTGTAAGCATTTGCTTGGAATGACGCTTCAAACGCGGTATGTCATTAGTCGATTTGGCATCACTGCGGAAAGTTACAGTATTGCCAGATGGGCGCTTCAAATATTGACAACCCGTAATCAGGACCCGTCTTCGTTACTGAGGTGCATTGTACCTAGAACCGCATCGAATAGCGGATAGTTCACCCAAGGACATCGCTCGGTTCCTAACGCACTTAACGATTAAGGATGAACTATGAACTAATAGAGGTTTGTTACAATAGGTCTTTGAGGCCGACGTAACTAGGTGACTTGCTCCCTCCTCACTTAACTAACTAACTAACTAACTAAAGTAAGAATATTTATGAACGGTTTTTTTACAAATTTTGAAAAAGGTGTTTCAGAGCTTCACACAATTTCTGATATGTAGAATTTCCATTTGTTTATAGATTAAAATGAAATCTGCAGAACTGGTACGGGGACATGCAAAGTTGATAGAAAAAATAATCGTAACTGACGCTTGTGTAAAGTTTTCATTTCACTCCCGTTAATAACTTCGCTAAAGTTTTGAAAAAAATTAATGAAAGATAATATCTACATTTTTCATGCATTCATGATTTTTGTGACAAATAAGTCTTTTCGCTTAAGTTTTATCATTTGTGCAAAACGAAATCTTCGTGAATTTGCATCCACCAATAGTCAGTTATAATGTCTTCGTACCAACATCCATAATAAATGCTTTTCAAGTATTGCAATATCCCAGAGGTGGTGTCCTTTGATTTCGAAAAACAAAACGTTCGAACTTGTCACAGCGATAACGGTTATGAGTGACTCTTGTGCGTGGCTCCAAAAATCCATGTTGTTGTAAACGTTAAGCGAATAATAAGGATTTGCCTTTGGATTATGAGCCAACTTTTAAAACAAATCACTTTCTTTTAATTTTGGTCACCTGTAATTCCATTAAATCAAAATCATTTAATACAGCATATAGTTGAAAAGAGGACAAAATTGCCTTTCAAACTGTGTACAATTTCAGAAGTTCGAATGAAAATTTATGGAGATATGGCAGAATAACTCAAAAAAATAAAGGGCGAAAATCAGTTTTTTTAGGATATCTCGAAAACGTTACTTAGAAAAAAATGGTTGGTTTTTTTTGAAATTTATGTACCAAAATTTATAGAAAAAAGTCTATGAGAAAGCAGTTCTCGAAAAAAGACCCTCAAGACAAGGCCCACAATTGTTTATAATTTTAATATTTAAAAGGATTCCCAACACAAAGAAGCCGTACTAGGCGTGGAGAGTAAGTTGAACGGAAAACGGAATCTGTAAGACGTATATTTTTTAATTACATTTTATTTTATTGAAAAAATAAAACAAAATTGAAATTAGCCTCGAAATAAACAAAACGTATCCGAAACAGGTGACTTTATTGATCATAAAGTAACATGAACTAAGAAAAAACTTGTAGTAAATTGAAGTAAAGTTTAAAGTATTAAAGAATAAATCGTTTTGTTTCAAAATTCTTACAATATGTTGACTTGCAAAGAAAAAGCTCATAAAAATAAAATTATACCATCAAACAAGATAAGCATTAGTTTATTAAGCCAAAGTAAGGTAAACAGATGCTCGTTGTAATTAATAGGATAAAAACCTTGCATTATGAGTAAAAATGACGCTTATTTGTTTATAACAAAGCGTTAACTTTTGGCAATTAAAAAGTTTAGCTGACTGCCACAAATAACTGAGATGCTGCGGAATATATTACAATGTCAGAGCATGCTTAATTAAGCAATTTATACAAATATGTACAAAAGGATCAGAAGCTATTTTCTATGTTTGCTTTACTAAAATACTTTCAGATGTTTATGGCCAAAGTTATGAAATTTAAACGATGAAAATGAAATTATAAAATATATGATAGATAGATAGATAGATAGATATGAGATGAGATATGAGCAAAAACAAAGTAATAATTAATGAAACTCTTTAGGATGCAAAGTAAGAAAATGAAAACCAAATAAAAACTACCTTAGAAACAAGAACTGAGAAACGAGGATAAGATACATGATGTTTGATACAAAATACAAGAAACAATATTTGAGAATATAAGAGTATATTATTCAGGAGTAGCAGGAAAGTGAGCGATTAGGTAAGCGAAGTGGTAATCTATAGCTTGCATGCCTATGCATTACCTTACTTACTTACTTAGGTGGCCGTAACAACCCGTGTCCGGATTTCGACCGACCTCGGGCAACGGCAAACTGGCATCCGTCAGTTTGACGGCTGATTTGAGCGGCGGATCGATCCATAGACCTTAAACATGGAATGTGCGCAGGGTTTGGGTACCGCCACATTACTACTGCCCAATGAAAACTACGCATTACCTCCGTCGATGAATTTTAACACGTGGATGTCATAGGAAATGTAATATATCCCTTACTGCATAAGACACAGTTATTGCAGAATTCTTGTATTACTTGGTAATACATCGATGTTTTTTGAAATATCGATGTACATTTCGATGCATCGAATCAAAGAAATACAACGAATTTTACAAGAAACTTCAATTCAACAATTTTTTTTTGTTTCAGATAAGCCAAACTCGAGATATTCTGCACTAAGACTGCCAGTTATGTGTGAAAAATCCCATTTGTGGTAATTTTTAATTATCCTTGGGAACTTTTTTTTTTTTTTGGGTTCCCATGGTTTTTTTTTTAATTCAGCGTGGTATTTTTTAATTGGCGTGGGAGTTCAGAATTCAGCGTGGTATTTTTTATTTGGTGTGGGAGGTTAGTGTGGTATTTTGTAATTGCCTTGGAAATTTGGGAACTTTTTTCTTCAAATGAATTTTTTCACATTTATTAAGCAAAAACTTCATTTGAAATCATTGCCATTATATGCATTGAACGCTCTGTTTACACCTCGATTTTATGTTGTGAGTTGCGTATGTAAAGTCTCTTAAATTTTTGTTATTTTTGTGGTATTTTTTAATGCGTATGGGATTTTTTGGGGATTTTTAAATGCATATTTGATAAATGGAATATTTGGTGGTATTTTTAACAGACTTGATATTTTTGTGGAAATTTTTTAAGATTTTTTAATTGCGGTGGGATTTTACTCTTAATTTTTAATTTTTTTCTTTTTTACTCTTACCATGGTTAATTTGGTGGTATTTAATTAATGGTACTGTGGATAAAAGGTAATTTCCGTGTGAATTGTTTCGAATTTTAACGGGCAACTCTGTCCTACACACCGTGTTTTCTATTTTTTTTACTGCTTCAATAAAAAAATAAAAACATTTTTTTTTATTAATTTTATTACTTATGTCAGACATAAAAAATAAAAATAAAAAAATATTTACTCAAATATCTACACCGTTTTTTCACAATCCTTACTTAACAATCTCCTAAAATTTCGATAAAATTAGGTAAAATGTTCTTAAGTTACATCAAAGGTTATATTTAAATCGACTAATTAGGTCAAAGGCTGCAGTCTCAAAGGTTAGGTCATTTTGTTTTTAAAAACTTCTAGGAGTCTTTTCTGTAACTTTACACAGCTTCGTCAATTTTTAAAATCTTTGCAAAAAGTTTTCTAAAAAAATATGAAAACTTTACCAAATCTCTTTAAAAGCAAACATTTATTTTACAGTTTGCAGAGTAGTGTGTAGCTTTAACATAATTTTTATGATTTCAAATGGAATAACAACAGATTATTCACAAATTGGTGCAAATACTGTTTAGAAATTGAATTCTATTCTATTCTCCTAAAATACAGTTAAAGTTTTCTTTTCTGCTATGATATTTGAAAAATTATTTTATTTTTTTGTCCGACTTTTCCCGCCTCGCCCGATACAATATATAATATAAAACACAGGTGCGTCGTTGGACACACGCGAGAAGCGAACCTTTTCGCAGTTACATAGATTTGATAGCTTCAAATTTTTTCTTTTTAATATATTAACTTTCAAATTCAAAACTTTAAAAAACCATAAAATAAATTACATATATACAGAAAACATATATACTGCTTATTTTTTTATTGTTGAATATCAAATTTCCACGCCAATACATATACGGGCATATAGTGCCAGCGACTCTCCATTTTAACTCTCCACACATGGTTGTGAACTTGGCTGCACTGAACAAATTTTTTCCTTCAACAGCGTACTACCTAGCGAAAAAATCTGTCGAAACTTTTTTCAGATTTCACTCCAAGCAAGTCACAGAACAAGGAGTAAAAAGCTTCGCTTCAAAAATACATATTAAAGAGCGCACACAAAACAAAATTTAAGAAACATTTTATATACCTTGCCGATGTCATGCATGCGTTTGTTAATTCCATATTTATTGATATCATATATTTTTTTGACACTTAAAAACGCACTTGTCAACGCACTTGTGGGCATTGCTAATTTTCTTCGTACCAACAACACCACAAACGCATTCACAATACAAACACACCGATGCTGGAGACACCTTGTGGCAAATTAAAGCAAATTCAAGCAAATTTTTGTTAGTTGTAGCATAGCAAATACACAATCCTCTACCTATTGATAGAAGGTGACGATCTACTACAGCATAGCTTTTGTTATAATTAAGATTGAATTAACAAGTATTTGTAGCAAGTCTTTGTGGCCTGGTGGATAGTGTATTAGACTCTCATTTAAGAAGACACGGGTTCGATCCCCACGGGCGGGCCAAAAATATTTTTAATATTTAATATTAAAGTATTAAATTTTCTTTTTGTAATAAGCGGTAGCAACAAAGAAACCATCAAATTTCCAAGAAAAAATCTGTTGAAAATTTTTCAGATTTCACTCCCACAGAACTCCCAAATCACAGAACGAGGAGTAAAAAGCCTCGCTTCAATAATACTTGAAAAGCGGAAATGTTCTCTTGTGACTTGTCTCTGTACATTTAAACTGTTCTGTTTCGCTCAGTAAGCATTTCAGATTTCATTGGCAGATAACGTAAAATAAACATAATAATCATTATCAATTGCCGCGTAAATTTGAGACCAACCTAATTAATTTTTAATCCTGTTAAAGAGTAAAATATTTAAAACAAGGCCAAGAGCAAAGTTCTCCGTGATGGAAATTATGTGGATTTATTATTGAATATATGAAGCTTGTTTTATGGTCGTGCATCATCGTAACAGCAACAATAACAGAAAATACAACAACATGAAATTTTCAAAATATTATTATGTTGTTTATGTTACTGCCAGCAGCAACGTTGAAATGAAAAAATATTTGTTAATCATGTTGAATAATTAGTGGCTGCTGTGTGAAAACAACCACGGAATAAATTACCACCAAAATTCAATTAAAAAAAAAAAAAGAAATAATGCAAAAACATGCAGCGCCAAAAATATGGTTATATGTTGTTGCAGTGGGTAAAATTATTTTAGAATTTTCCATTAAGATGACACATGCATTTATATCAAGGTTTAAACGCTAGATCAAGGCTTAACTACTCGAGTACTTCAACATATTTTTTTATTTTTTTTTTTTTTTAATGGTTACATTTTGTTATAATTAATGAACGAAATAATAAATGAGGTATCAGAAAAACACATAACAAAAATTTGTAAAAACCTCAAGGGCAATTTTAGCTTGATTTAGATAATATTACAAAAAATATATCATTAGTTTCTTTTAAAAGATACATGCATTGATAATTTTCCGTTAGTTGATGCATTGCTAATGTTCTGAAACACGAGCATAGCGTTTAAGGCCAAAAACATATTTTGCGATGTTGTTGTAGACAATGTTCAGTTTTTGCTTACTAATAGAGTCACAATTGCCAAAAATTTCGAAGCCAAATAGGAGAGCAGGAATGAGATAGGTTTTCGCGATAAGCATTCTTATTTTTTGCGGAGTAAAGTATTGAGAAGGCCAGAGCCCTCAAAGCATTCCATAGACCTTACCAATAACGTTAGTTATTTGCGTGTTCCAAGTAAGAGATTGATTTAAAAAGATACCAAGATATTTGACATTTGACACAAATTCGATGTTGGTGTTTTTTAAGATTATTTTTGGAAAGTTGGCAGTATCAATAATTTTTTTTTAAATCACTAAACACTGTGACTTTCTTGGGTTCAACGCCAAACCATTTCTTTGTGCCCAATCGTTAATTTTTTCTAAGTTTTCCTTAGTATCCATTATAGTGTTGTTTAAGTCACTGTGTAGGAAGAGTACAGTTGAACGTCGTCTGCATACATGTGTATCTCACAGTTACTTAGGACAGAAGGTAAATCATTCTGTTGTCCTATAACATTCATTCATTTATATAACAGTACGTTCAAAAAGTCCATAGGATGACACATAGATGGCGTTACTAGATTTTTTCAATATGATTTTTATTTAGTACCAAAATTCAAACGATACGTATAAAAATTTGGCAACAATCTGACAATTGATTCGTGAGTTATAGCATTTTGTGTGCAACTATTGTTATTGGAAAAAAAAATGGAAACAAGTGAATTTCGAGTTTTGATAAAGCATTACTTTTTGATAAAATAAAGTGGAAAGTGAAATACAGTGAAAGCCAAACAATGCCTTGATAAACATTATCCGGACTCTGCTCCATCGAGACAAATGGTAGAAAAGTGGATTGCTGAACTTAAACGTGGTCGTACCAGCACAAATGATGCAAAGCGCAGTGGACGCCCAAATCAGACTGTTATTCCACAAAACATAATAAAAATTCACAAATTGGTTATGAACGATCGCAAATTGAAGGTGCACGAGCTAGCTGACATTGTAAAGATATCAGATGGTAGTATTTTTACCATTTTACACGAACATTTGGGTATGCGAAAGCTCTGTGCAAAGTGGGTGCCGCGTGAGCTCACAGTCGATCAAAAACAACAACGAATTGATGCTTCAGAGGAGTGTTTGGCGCTGTTAAACCGCAATAAAATCGAATTCTATCGTCGATATGTGACAATGGATAAAACATGGCTTCACTATTACACACCAGAATCCAAAAGACAGTCAGCTGAGTGGACAGCAGTCGACGAACCGAATCTAAGGCGAGCAAAGACCCAACAGTCGGCTTGTAAGGTTATGGTGCCTGTATTTTGGGATGCGAATGGAATAATATTCATCGACTATCTCCAAAAAGGAACCACTATCAACAGCGACTATTACTGTGCACTTTTGGATCGATTGAAGGCTGAAATCGCCAAGAAGTGGCCACATTTGCAAAACAAAAAGTGTTCAAACCGTGTCACAAATCGATGAAAACGATGGCAAAATTTAATGAATTGGTCTTCCAATTGCTTACCCACCCACCGTATTCTCCAGATTTAGCCACCAGCGACTTTTTCCTGTTTTCAGATCTCAAGAGAATGCTTGGTGGAAAGAAATTCAAGTCCAATGATGAAGTATTCGCTGAAACTGAGGCCTTTTCTGACGAGAAAGAGAAATCGTACTATGAAAGTGGTATCGAAAAGTTGGAAAATCGCTATACACGTTGTATCGCTCTCGAAGGCAACTATATTGAATAATATAATCGAGTTTTATCAAAATTTTGCTTTTTTCTTACTTATCCTACGCACTTATTGAATGACGTGGATTGTAATGTATGTATTTATTTAACTGAATGCATTAGAAACATAGACACAGATTCAAATAATTCATAATAGGAAAAATAGTGGCGGCCATAGCATACTGGTAAAGGTGCATGCCTGATATCCCAAAGAACCCAGTATCTAATCACATCTGACACAGACTGTTTTTTTAATTTAATTAAATTTTCTGTTCAGTCGTCACCTCTCTGCAGACAATGGACAAAACCTCAGAGAGTAAAAACTGGCATATAAAAATTCCTGAGAATATTAGCTCGATCATTTGTGTTCAAAAATTTCACAAAACGTACAACATAACTGATCATATGAAGCTCTGAAGAAGTCCTTCAAGACGCTGAAATGCCCAACTCATTTTTTTCGATTGAAATATGAATGATTTGATGCTACAATTAATTTGAAAATTCAAAAACAAAAAATACTCTTATTTTATAGCTATAAGTTTTCACTTCGGACGGCAGTCCCCATTTATATATATAATAGGCAGCCCTGCCTATTTTTTTTTCTTGGGTTTTTTCTGTTTTCATATCTTTAGGCCCTCGAAACCCAACCCTTACTATTTAAATTAATCCATAAACCAAAACATTAAATTCAAGGTCCTCGAATTATGCTTACCTGCGATACGTCTAGCAGGTAAGCGTTCAAATTGTTTTAAATTTGAACTTGTACAGTGCAATTTAAAAAGTGTCAAAATGGATTTCAGTTAAAAAAAATCAAGCTAAAATTATATCTAAACTAACCTTTTATACATCTATCGAATTCTTCAAAGTGCAGCTCATGCAATATTGCAAATGTAGCACTTTCCTTTGTACTGCACTCTGTTATATGAAATAATTGGCAACATTACGCCGTTGCATGTCGTTAAAACATACCTATTTACTTGCATATTCATATAAACAACTGCAACATATAATAACACCTTCCATCAAAGGATAAAAATTCAATTTGCGTTGCCAATGCGACTCCATTAATGCATGTGATGCATGCTTGTCCTGATATAATCATACAAACATTTTTTATATATTTAAACAATTGAAAAAATAAATAACACAATTTTTGGCTAACACAAAAATAATTTATATTAAATAAATATTAAAAAAATAAATTAATAAATAATTAATTAATTAATATTAATATAAATATATTATAATATTATTATAATATTTATTGAATATTAATATAAATATTATTAATATTATTAATATTAATAAAAATTATTAATATTAATAATTATTAATAAATATTGGGCTTCTTTTGAAGCTTCATATGCCTTCACTCTGGCGCATTTCAAACGATTTGCAACATTTCCTTTGGAAAAATTCAATGCTGTAGCTCCTATGGTGATACCAAGTAGTTGAAACATTTGCAAATAACTATAAGCGCCGTCATTGTAAGTAGACACTGCCATGCAGCATGCAATATTAAAAATTCTGTTTCTGCCTGGCATACACTTAGGTGCAATGCGCTCTCACTAATCCGGCTGTAACTTTTGAACCCGTAGGAATTTTTCCATGAAATTTTTTTTCTTAGAATCTTAAGAATATTTACTAAAATACAAAATTATTAAAAAAAACTATTAAGTTATTAAAAATTATTAAAAAAATCGATTTAAAAAAACTGCCAATGTCATGCCCCCCCTTAAGAAAAGTTGTAACGTCTAAACGGTTAAGCGTAAAGTACCAATTTTTGTAATTTTATATAAAAAGCATCAAGAAATAGTTGGCCGTACCTTTGCACTTTTTCGCTTTTTAATTTTAGTACTCTACACTCATAAGTTTAGACTTTTTACAAGCCTCATAGCATGCATAGTCAACATGCTAGTTTTGAAGCCTCAAAATATATTTGAAATACATTTTAAGGAATTATTTTCAAATTGAAAAAAAATCCTCAGTAACCCTCCAAAGCTTTGTTCATTTTGATACAATTTTCTCCTTTTGCAAACAGAAAGAAAATATGAATTGAAAGAACAATGTCATTGTTTTTGTTCGTTTTCGACTCAAGTTCAAATGTGTAAAAATTGTTCTTACTTCCAGAAAAGTTTTTTAACCCTTTAATGCCCAAATAAGAAAATTGTAGACTTTATATTCTAGGCATTGGCTTAAAAAGTAATTCACAGCTAAAATCTATTAAATATGGTAATAAAATTGCACGCTTTCATGTTTACCCATCGCTTCGTAAGGATAAATATCCTGAAAGTTATTTTCAGACATTTATAGAGGTATTTAAAAACATTTATAGAAGTTTTGATATTTTTTAATTCCTTTCAACTATTCCGTTACCTGATTTTTACCCAATTTTAACACTTTAGACACCATATTTTCCAAATACCTTTTTTAGTATCTACGCGTCTACACCACCTAACCAATTTCATGGTTTTTTTGACACGACAAAGTTTTAATGTTTTTTACTACATATATGACAATTTTTTTTTTTAGTTATCTTGAATAAAATCCATTTTAAAGCGTCTTCACTGAAGTTGGCATTTCAGTGGGCGGGTAATATTAATATTAATATTAATATTAATATTAATTGTCATATACAAAACAATGAGCGAAAGAAAAAAAAAAAGAGGGCGAAACTTTTAATTTGACAGACATGTGTCCTAAGTGAGACATGCGGCCTTTCAACAGATTTCCTGCAAATATGACGGGTTCCCTTGGTCCTGGGTACAGCAATTGTTTTTTTACCATTTACTACATTTACCACCCTAATATACACCCAAATATACACCCTAATATACACCCACCTTTCTTAAGCACAACAATATTAATGCTAACTCTTTTAGGATAAAATAAAAAATATGCCATTTTTTTATTTTTTTCCAATTTTCCCAACTTTAACCACCTATAACTTCTAAGCTACTTGAGAGCGGCCTGAAATTTTTTACCATTAATTTTTTTAAGCTCCAAATATACATTTTGAAAAAAATAAAAGAGGCGTGGGCCCCTTAAGAAAAATTATTTCGAATATTCTTTCTAAACTACTTCGGTTGATGGTAGAAAAAGAACGCTTTCGGAATATTCCGTGTGAATAAAGAAACACAAAAAGAATATTCCGGATAAACCAAACTGAAAAAAGAAACAAAAAGTCTTTCCGAACGTCTGGAATGAATAAAGAAATACAGCGAGTTTTTTTTTCAAAAGTTGCAAGTGAAAGTGGATAGGAAAAGCCGATCGTCGATTATTTTCAGTATTGAAAAGTCGAGTACAAAAAGTCGAAACTTGTCAAGCAAAAGTCGATTTTCGACTAAATTCGACTTAGACTGGCACATTCCTAAGCTATCCAGCTCAGTGTGGCTTGCATTACCAAATCGGGTAGCATATCCCAGAGAATGGTAGAGGTTTTAGATAGTCCTCCACCTACACCAAGAGTTGCGAAGTGTCATCACAATATGTATCTAATTTGGTACCTTTGAATCCTCAAAGGGGCGCTGACCAAAGCAATGTTATGGAACAGCGTTGAGTTTCATTAAACACAACATATGTATCTTGTCTCAAGTTTTCTGTTTGGCAAGGTTAAAGGCAAAATTCTTTCTTCTGTTTTCTGCTCAAAACTTGGTTGCTGTTTGTTGTTTTTTGTTTGCTTTAAGCTTCGAACTTTAAACATTATTTGTTGGTTGCTTGGAAGCATTTGGATGAAAGAGAAGCTCGCTCAAATTCCAGTTTTTTCTGTTTCATGCTGTGGAATTTTGTCGGTGTCGAAAGTGGATCATGCACCATAGCGCTACAAAAGCGTTTGCTGTCTCTCTGTTAAAACTGTTAAGAGTAATCTAATAGAGTAAAAACCAGGGATGAAAAATTAAAATTTTAAAATGTACCCAATTTCCCAAAAACTATGTAGATTTTTTGTCACGAATGTACCTAAAATTATTCACCATTGATTTTTTGTTTTTATACAAAAACTGGAATACCCGGCGTCGCTCGGGGGTGGTATAGCGTTCAAGGTGTTTATAATGTATAGAAAGTAATACAACGCACAATGCGAAAGATCCACCTACAACAAGTAAATATAATATGCAGGGCTCGGATTTTGTTGACATGTCAACTGTTTTCTGCTCTAACATAGACATTTTCTGTTGATGCAAACACACCGTTCATAATCCCCAGGTACTGAGGTCAAAATTTTTTAGGGCATTTTTGTTTTTTGCCATTTTTAGTCATTTATGTTTTTTAGGTCATTTTCCGTAGATTTAGGTCATATTTTGAGTAATCTTTATGGATTCTTACATCATTTTTTATCATTTTTAGTGAGTTTAGCGATTGTCAGGGACAGTTAAATATTTCGTAGGTACTTTGGAAAGCTTTGGAATGTCAAAGAAGTTATAGAAGCTCAAACATTGTTTTCCAATTAAAAAAAAAAAAAACAAAAAATAGTATTTTCAATCTACCATATACTACGAGCCATTAGAAACTTGCCAATGCTTGAGAATGCTATTGAGAATGTATTTAGAAATTTTTATCAAGTATTTAATAAAAACTCCGGGCATAAAGGTGAATTATTAAGTGGAAAAAATGGAGCTATGCAACTAAAAGGACATTCGGATGTAAACGATATTTAATCTTTTAAAAATGCGCTCTTGTCTGCGCCAAAGTGGATATATCATAGATGATAGTTTATACTAACCATAGATAGTTGTTTGATTTTGATAATTAAAAATGTACATTGTTATTTATTGCAACATAATGCAAACATTTTAATAAAAACAATCAAAAATATATTCGTTTACATAAATTTTTAGTTTCAAACATTTTAATAAAAACAGTTATAAATATATATTTATTTATTTTAATTTTTAGGCCATTTTGATGGGTTTTTATGGCTTTTTTAGGAAATTAAGTAATTTTTTTTTAGGTCATATGTTTTTAAGGGCATCAAAATCCAAGCCCTTATAATAAGTACCTTGTATCTGAGGAATAAATTTGATAAGCTTACTTAACCATCGCTGTAATATAATGAGGCAGCCAAAGGAAAACCGTGCAAAGGGAAAGAGTTCTTAAGGCTTATATTTTCCCTCCTTTTATATGTACTCATACTATTCAAAATAGTGTGGAATTGAAACCAGAATAGAATTAAAAAAAAACAAACTTTTTGGTCTTAAAGCCAGTAGTTGTTAAGCTAACTACTTGTTGAAGAACAAAAAATAATTTTTAGAACACTTAGTGGAAAATTCATTCAACCAAAGGCGAAATGTACCTAAAATAAAGCGATTGTACCTAATGTACCTTTAAGGCCAAAAACATCGGAGGAAGGTACAATTGTACCTACTATTTTATCCCTGGTAAAAACGCAGAATTAGCGAGAGAAAGAGAAAACAAAAGCATTTAATAAGAAAATGCTTTAATATTGGCAAATTGAAAAAAAACCCCTAGAGTGTTACTTTCTTAAAATCGCCAATATATGCGTTAAATTTTACAACATTTAATATAGTGATTTTTGAAACAGTTTGAAGAGTGTGCGTTAAATTTCATAACATTTTGTGTAGTCGTCTTTCAATCAGTTTTTAGAGTGTCTATATAACAGCTCGTAAAGCCATAAAAGCCATTATTTTCAATTAATTCAACATCAGATTGCTTTGCTTTGTGTACGACATATTGAAGATATAATATTACAAAGTCAAATACTGTTTCCTTTGGTGGTCATGGAATAAATAATGAACACTCAGCCGAATTTCACAGTGGTGCGTGCGATGACATCATGCCTGGGTCCTTGGAGGTGGCCAACACGGTGTTTTTGGTAGACTTTTGTCCCAAGAGAAATTGTTAATCATGGTAATCGCATTATTAATTGATTCAACAAGCTTAATTCCCACATTCATGTTTGAAAAATTGCACCACTGTCGAAAAAATCAGCAACGGATATAAAGCAATATTTTTTTTTCCTGTCCTTGCTGAAAGTAGTATTAAAACAACTTGATGGCGCTTTTGCGATTTAAACTTTTATTTGATTTAAATACGCTGCAGATGGCATGAATAAATTAACCCTTCCTAGGCCGAGGAAATTATAGACATTCGTTTATATTATGGCATGTTTGCGTGTGGCGTGAAGATTTATTGCAACCAATTCATAGAATTTGATAGCAACATTATTGCTTTTTGCCTGCGAAGCTTGATGCTTAATTTTAAGGTGATTAATATTGATGTAAACGCTGGATAAATATTTAAATACTACAAAAAGCAGTCATGTTTTTGGCTAGCTTTTGTCAATATAAAGTTTAAATTATTTTACAAAGTTTTTTATCCGGTTACGGAAAATTTCGGTACGGAAAAAAAAGTAAGCCAAAATTGATTTTTAACAAGAAAAACCATGTTGATGAGTTATGGAGGCAATTTCGGCAAGCGAATTACCAGGAAAATCTTTAAAAAAGTAATTCTGAAACTTTTTGCAAAATAATAACGGTGCTTTAAAGCTATACACAAATCTCTACGTAAACAGAGCTATCATATTTAAATCTCTATCAAAAGAAAAAATTTTAAAGTAATGGCCCAACAGTTTTCACAAATTTCTTTGTTGAGAGTGTACAGATGAACCTTTTAAACTTTTTTAATACAGAATTCAAGTTTCTTTTTTTTCGCCTCTGAAGCAGTTTTCCACCACGAAAAGTTGATTTTCTGCTCTTACAAATCAAAGTTAACTTGTTTGATTATCCTTTCATAATAGCAGCCGGGAGTCAATAAAAGTTTTTAATGAGTTTATTTAAAATGCGCGTCATTGAGAAAAGACAACAAAATTCAAGATGCATGAAAATGCAATTCATTGGAATATCGAATTATTTTTGCGTGAAAAACTTTTTCGTGATCATTTGAATGACTTTTAAGTTTAAAAATTAAATTATTTACCTTAATTTCAGTCGCAAAACAGCTTCAGGTTAGACTGGGAACTTCAACAAAATAATAATATTAATTGTGACTGGGTTGTCTGAGAAAATTAATTTACTAATTTATAACTTTTGTATATTAAAAAGCAACACTTGCAGCATAAGCTGTTAAATTTGTATCAAACAATTTGTATCGGACGCAGATTGGTCGGTACATCTTCGAATCATCGAAAGTTCCCAAAGTCTTTTTATCAAAGAGTTGCTCAACGTTCAAGTTTGTGCTGCATATAATAGGACGGGCATCATTAGTGACTTATATAGCGTGACTTTTGTTTATCGAAAGAAGGATCTGCTTTTTAGTTGCACCTGTTGGCAAGAGAGATATTCTTCGTTTTATTTCTCTACTGATATCGTTGGTGGAGTTAATGCTGGATCCCAGGTAGACGAAGTTCTTTAAAACCTTGAAGGAAGGTGCTGTTGTCAACAGTGACGTGGGTGCCAAGAAGCTGGAAATGCTTGTTTGTGGACACCAGATATTTCGTCTTATCTGCGTTCCCTGCAAGACCCATGCGACTCGACTCTTTTTCTAATTTGAAGAATGCTGCACTGACTTCGCGTGTGTTATGGTCAATTATATCAATATCATCAGCATATGCTAGCAGCATAACACTCTTATAGAATACGGTGCCGCTTTGTCTCACATCAGCAGCTCCAATGATCTTCTCCATAATTTGATTAAAAAAGTCGCACGATAAGGAATCACCTTGTCTGAAACCTCGTTTGGTAACAAATGAGGGGGAAAGGGAGGAGGGGTGCGAAATCCTTCCCGATTTTAATAGCGCTGCTGGTGTTGCTCAGTGTCATCCTGCATAGATAGATTACATTGTTTATGCACTCCATAGTTTATGCACTTTTATATTAAATATTCACAGAAAACACAAATTTTACAAACTTTGTTGTGCTGTAATTAACCATCAGCTGTTTTTGACCGATATAGGGAACTTTTTTGTAAGAGGTGAAAAATATGCTATCACCTTGTTTTCTTACATCAGGACAAAAACCAGCTCATGATGTAAGAACAATGTGAGCGCGAATTTTTCACCTCTCTCAAATAAATGTTCGCTATCTTTGTCACAATGCACTATTCTGCAGCTTATCACTCTCTATCAACATTTTTTGACAAGCTTTGCATAATTTGTAAACGTCAGGTTTATCTTGTTTAATTTCAATATGGCGATAGAACAGTATTGCCAGCAGTTTTTAATCAAAAGTCGCCAACTCGTTAAAAAAATTGAGTAATTTTGACAAAAAAGCATTAAAAATATCAAAATCACGAAATACATAAAACCACATTATAATCGTTATAACTAGACAGCGAATTTTTATGCAGAAAAACTTTTTTCTGACTAAAGGTCTCTGAACTTTTCTAACCTATAAATTCCTATATTATATAGAGTTTCCTAAAGTTCTTTTCAATATGTAAATTATATGCAATATAAGGTATGCGACAAAAAGATAAGGTCAGTCTGTTTTTTCTTTGTGGAGCTCAATTTGAGTGATTACTCTTTGGATCTTGTGGATTTTATTGTTCGATAGAGAGAATGCAACAAATAAATTCTAATACTTATAATGAGTAAACAAAGTCCCGTTAGTTTTAAATACATCAAAAATGAAAAAAAGCTAAATTTTGCTGTGACAAAATGATAAGGTCAGTTGCAATTTTTTACGAAAACAAGTTTTTTAATGTACAGAATAAATTTTTTTAATTAATTTGGCTTCCATTTTTTTGTATTGTCTTAAAAATACGCCCCGGCATCGATCCTACCAGGCTCGCGAATGTTGTTTGCCGAATTTCTCTCCAGGCATTCAGTATGGCCACTTTCAGATCAGCAACAGTGCTAAACTGCCTGTTATCGGCATAAACTTCACGTACAAGAATTCCCCACATGTTCTCCATGGGATTCAGGTCAGGTGAGCGTGCGGGCCAGTCCAAGACTTCCACTGAATTGCCCACAAACCACTCCTTTGTTGACCGACTCACATGGATCGCTGCATTATCTTGCTGAAAAACAAGCGGCGCTTCTCGATTTTCAGCAAGAAAAGGCAGCAAACATGTGGAGAGTACTTCCTGGTATTCAGCACTGTTCATGCGTGTTGACGGAAATGCGAGAGGCAATGTTCCAATAGAGCTGAATGCTCCCCACACCATCAACGAACCACCACCAAAATTTCTTTTTGAAAAATATCGAGGCTCCTTTCTTAAATCCCGCCAATAATAATTTAAACCATCTGGGCCATCAAGATTGAATTTTTTCTCGTCCGAAAAAATCATCTGAAAGAAAAAAAACAGTCATTAAAACCTACAAATGATTTTCTTTTTATTTATTATAAAATTACCTGATGCCAATTGGTTGACATGTTTAATTTACCGAATTCAAGCCTCTTCGCTTTATGGTCAGCATTGAGGCTAGGAATTTTTTTCATTTTGGCTCGCTTCAAATATTCATTTCCGTCGATGGCTCTGAGTACTGTCCTCTTGGATGCAGTAAGCTTAAGCTCTGCCTTAATTTTTGCTGCACTTATGGTAGAATTTGAGGCAATTCGTCCAATGGAGCGCACTGTGGTCGCGGAAAGTACTTTTTTTCGACCAGGACTCTTTTTTTTCCATAATTTTCCTTCAAATAATTTTGTACAACACACAGTGATCTTCCAAGGTCTCTGGCGATTTGTCTCATTCCAACTCCTTCAACAACCTTTCCGTCAATAAATCCTTTCTCGTAAGTAGTGAGACTCTTACCACGACCCATTTCTCTTCAAAAACTGTTTAATAATTTAATTATTAAAATAAATCAAATTTTAATACAAACGGAACACTCACCTGACCAAACAATGCAAAAATTGCAACTGACCTTATCATTTTGTCACAGCAAAATTTAGCTTTTTTTCATTTTTGATGTATTTAAAACTAACGGGACTTTGTTTACTCATTATATTAGAATTTATTTGTTGCATTCTCTCTATCGAACAATAAAATCCACAAGATCCAAAGAGTAATCACTCAAATTGAGCTCCACAAAGAAAAAACAGACTGACCTTATCTTTTTGTCGCATACCTTATATGCAAGTAATATGTAAACAATATGCAAAGAATATGCAAAAAACTTTCAACTTAACAATTTTAAATTTGAGTTTTTATTGCAATCAAGAAATCAAGATAACTTGAAGGTACTTTTTGAATATTTAACTATAGTTACACATATAATTTTTTCGATTTTAAGTTTATTTAAGGATGGTTTATGTTACAATAAACAACAATGGTTTTTTTAAGTCTTCAGGTGAAACATAAACAATTACCTGAAATATAATTTCATAGAACAGTTAAACACTCAAAACCAAACTCTTGGGTCAAAATTGACACCATAATTAAAAAAAAGCCGGTGTTACATATAAAAGCTTTGGTAAAACAAAATAAAGCTTTTTAAGCAATAATATTCCCCAAAAATGTACAAAGTACAAATTGACCCGAAGTAACCAATTCCACACTCAAAAAAAAAAAAAACAAAATTAGGATAATAATACGAATAAGATCTTTGTAGAAATACGAACGTAGACTATTTGTAGAATGTACAAATGCTACGTACATAGTAAAAACGTTTGTAGTGTTTAAAAAAAAAAACAAAAATTTTTGAATTCGTACACTTTGTATATTCCACGAATGCACGTTTGTAAAATCTATAATATATAAATATGGGAAATATACGAATGTTGTTTGAAAATTTTTAAAATTTCGGTTAAAGTGTTTGTATATTCGTACAATATACAAACGTCATTCTTATATAAATATAAAAATTTTTTTTTTCCTAAAACTTTAAATACAATTTTTGCTTTCGTGTGGTACTTTTGGAACACAGTATAGAAGCGGCAGATTAACTCTAAGAAAGTAAAAACACTGAACTAGCGGGAAAAAAAGAAAACTAGAGCAATTAAAAAAATAGCTTTATTTTTTATTTAATAAAAAAAAATTGTAGTGTGGGAAATCTTTAGGAACTTTTTAAATAGCTGTTAATATTTTTATTCTATTTTTTTTTTAATTAAATTGTAAATTATTTGTATTATGCCAGGATATTTCGAATAGTTTCTAATAAAAGATGTTACTGAAACATTAAAATTCAAAGACAAGCAACAATCATACACAGCATTACAGCAGACACTTGTTCAATAATGGCATTTCTATGTAATTTTTTCATTCATGTTATCATCTATTCTGAAAAATAAGTCTATTTCTATTAAGTCCTTCTACTAAAACGACTTTTGCATCACATTAAATAATTCACATTAAATGTAAGCATCTTCTTTTTACTATTTCATGTTACTTGTAAATATAGCATGATGTCATGCGTTATGCATACTTTCCAACATTCTTACTACTAATGTTGAAAAATAGTCAATTCAAAGGTTAGGACACACTTCCTGCACACGGACACACTTTCTTGCTACTCAACAAATGAGCTTAGGTTCATTTAACATATGTAGGCGAATGTTTCGCTCGTGCGAAATTAGTGTGTTCTCTTAATTAGAAACAATAATAAACCGTATAGAGTTTTTGCCTATAATGATTATCATTATTATGATTCTTATCACGTTTTCAATAAACGATATATCAATAAATAATTAGGTTAAGTTCGAACTTATTTTGCACCAAGAAAGTAGATTTATTGTTCTCGTTTATTTTGTTTTATTAAATATTCTCTCATCAATTCATGATATAAATTTGACTTTAATTTGTTGAACAGTATATTTTTTAGCAATACATAAATTTGTTATTATCAATATCTTTCTTGATTTTAGTTTAGCCAACTGGTTGGAACACTTTATGTTAACTCATTAGCTCTATTGAAAGCCTCGCAAGTTAAGTAAACGTAAGAAAGTAAGAACAAGGAGACGTGACAAGCTTCTCTGACACCCGTGGCAAATTCAAAAACTGGTCTTCGCAAAGACCTAATTTTTAGAAAAAGTCGCAAGTCTGAGCCGTAACAATCTTCTCTGGCACTCAAGGCGAAATAAAAAATTGGGCTTCGTCATGATCTAATTTAAGAAGCGAATAACTGTTTAGTGAATAAAACTTTTAAATCGGCCAACCCATTGCTGAGATATGATCATAGAAACATTTTTCAAATGAGGAAGCTTCGCCCCCATTAAATACCAATAAGTTAAAGTTGAGAATTTAGGAAATCTAAGATTATAATTTATCGATTCTATAAGATTGGAAATAAAAATTTTATTCATTCATTCATTAACACTCATTAACATACAAAATCTTAATTACAGAAAAGTCAAGAAGTCGCTTGCCACATCCTAGCTATGCCACTGCTTACTGTATGATTAGAGTCATTAAGGGAAATAAATTTTTGTGACAGCAACTTCGGGTCTTTAAGAATTATTTTTGAGTTTTTTACAGGAATTTCTCAGGAAATATTCAAACATCAGTCTAAGAGGACTTGCAAGCAAATTAAATTTATATTTAAAAACTTTAATACAATATTTTACAAAAAAAAAAAAAAAAAATAAATTTAAATTTAAAAACTTTTTTGCGAGTCCATTCGAAGCAATGTTCTCGATATTTACTGAGAAATTCCGGTAAAAAACTCAAAAATAAGTCCTAAAGATCCGAAGTTGTTGTCACAAATATTTATCACGCTTTATGAACCATAAAAATTAAAATTTGCAGATGAGATACAATTGACAATATTTTTTATATTTCAGAAAGATAAATCGCAATAGGAAGAAGATAACGTAAAATAAGTAATGAAAGGTCGATAGAAATTCCGCCACCAACACATGTATTTCTTGATGTGATGTGTATTTCTTGAGTCCATGCTATTCTTTACGGCTTTCGACATTAACTCAAGCAAGTATAAATTTTAAATGAATGCCAAGCTGCATATAAAACGAATGCACCATGTCTTGGGACTGTTTACAGGTGGTTTCAAAGTTTTCAGACTGGGTATTTTTCTCTGGAGAGCGAGCCAGGGGAGGGTCGGCCAAAATCTTCGACCGATGAGAGAAATGTGGTCCTGTGGTCAAAGCTGGCACAAGAAACAATTGCTGACGATTTTGGCCTAAATTCTGTGTCTGTGTCGCGAATATTGCATAATTACCTGCTAAACACGAAGAAATCTGCTCGATGAGTTCCACAAATTTTAAATGAGGTCCAAAAAGAAGCTCAAGCTTAAAAACGGACGATCTAGCAAATTTCAACAAAATCATATCAAGTAATGAAACTTGGTTTTATAAGTACAACCAGGAAACCAAACAAGAGTTCATGGTATTGAGCTAGGATGAAGCTATTAAAGCAAGACAACAAAAGTCAGCAACAAAAGTGATGATGTCTATTTGCTTCAAAAGATCGAAAATTGTAGCTGCTATTCCCCTATATACTGGACAGAAACTAGACAGACAGCGAAATGTTATACTAAAAGACTATTTACCACAAATTTCCGGAAATTTGTTGGAAAGTCAAAAAAGAAACTTCATTGCTACTTTAAACATCATCATAAGATGCCAGCTCACACTGCTGAAATCACAAATAACTTTATTGCGGGCTCTGGAATCACAGAAATTCGCCTAGCACCACATTCTGCAGATCTGACGCCTTTTTATTGCTGCTTCTTTCCAAAAATTAAAAAAAAAAAATTTTCGAGGAGAAAAACCGTCGAGAAGCTTCAAAAACACGATTTTTAGTTTTAACAAGTGGTTCTTTAAGCTAAAAAATGTATTGAAATTAATGGCGATTATGTAAAAAATAATAATGAGTAAAAAAAAAAAAAAAATAGAAAATTTTTCATATCTTCTTAAAACCATTTGCCTTCCGCATTTTAAAGTCGCAAGTCAAATCTATCCAAAAACATAACTGTTGCTGTAAGAGCCGCAACAAGCTTCTCTACCACCCTAGGCGAAATCAAAATTTGGGCTTTGTCACGACCTTGTTTTAGAAGTGAATAACTCTTTAGTGAACAAAATTTTTAAATCGGCCAACCTATTGCTGAGATATGATCATAGAAACATTTTTGAAATGAGTTTCACTGTGGAATCCTCACTTCAATAAATACCAATAGTCCAATAATAAACACCAATAATAATAAATAATAATTTTTATTTAAATATTATCATATCATATTTATAATTTCAACCTTTAAAATCGCTTTGAATTTTATCTATATATATAAAATAAAGTCGTGAAATGTGTTACTAATTCCATAACTCAAGAACGAAGCGTCTGATTTGCTTGGGTATTTTTTGGTTGTGTTTTTCTTGGCTATTCCATTCTACATACGTCTGATAAACTTTGCCACGCCCTCTTTTACCGCCCGCAAATCGATAAAAATTATATATTTCAGGCAGTTTTGGTCATATGAGACTAAAATTTGGTAATTTAGTTTCTATGGTGACTGTAGGCAACTTTACTAAAAATGGATCTGCATGCCCCTTTTACTGCCCACAAATCCATAACAATGCTATCTTTCAAATGATTTTTGTCTGCACGCCCCTTTTACTGCCCACAAATCCATAACAATGCTATCTTTCAAATGATTTTTGTCGAATTAGACTTTCATTTTGTAATTAAGTTCGTATGGTTATTGTCGGAAACTGTACTTAAAAAGGGCGTGATCAAACTATAGATACACCCATTTTTTCAGAAATCATTAATTTGCTGGGCGGACTGACCTGAAATTTAGGCTGTAGATTTTATTTTTACTTATAGTACGGTGAAAAAAAGCTTAGAAAAAAATTGCTACACCCCTTTTTTTAAATAAAAGATAGTCGCTATAGTTTGACCACGCCCATTTTTGGAACAGTGGCTACAGTAACTATACGAACTAAATTATTAAATTAAAGTCTTATACGACCAACAACATCTGAAATATATAAGTATTATTGATTTGTGGGCGGCGGAAGGGCTTGTGGCATTTTATTGATTTGTGGGCAATTAAAAGCTTACGTTAACAATAATAACACATGATTTCCTGTGCGCAAGTTTAGTAGTCTGAATACATTGCGTGCTACAGAAACATTACAACACGAGATGAATAGAAAGCATGTTTGTATGTGATAATTAGCACAAATGCATGTCAAAAATTGTTTGGCTCTTAGTCTGATTTTTAAGAAATTTTTTCCAAATGTTCAATCTATCGAATAAAAAATAAAATTTGAAAATATTCTTTTGGAAGCTACCGCCACTTTTTCTCATAACCTTCAGATGTTGAAGCTACAAATTGTGAAAAGATTTTTTAAATCGACAAATGGGTTCAAAAATTATTTATATCAACTCCCGAGTAACGCCGGGTATTCAGCTAGTTTAAATTTAAAACAACGAATTGACAGCCAAGAATATGCTTCAACATGGTATCAACATAAATCATAAAGAACACCATCTTAAAAAATCTGGATAACAAAAATGTTTAAATTCTTTCGAAAAAGGATTCTATTATATTGTATTTATTCAGTTTTCAAAAAAGGGTTAAAAAAACGGATGTCACCTCATAATGGATATTATATTTTTTTATTTTACTTGTTGGGATTACATTAGTATATTAATGCTCTCAACGTTATTGCTCTACACAGCTTTAAACTTAATCACATCCTTAAAGTACCCGACATCCATAGTTAATGAAGAGCCATCAATGCTTTATTTCGTAGCCTTTCCCGCGGGACATTAATCCAGGCCAGGCGCAAAATAATGTCAACATTTTTAAAATGTCTGAATGCAGAATGTTCAAGCGTATTTCCGGTATAAGAGCAGCGCTGCTCTTATTCAGCAATTTCCATGCGTCCTAGTCAAATGATAAAAACAAAAAAAACACAAACAACTACGACTGGAATTTATGCCAGAGTGCCTTTGAGATATAATTAAGTAGGTATAAAAAAAATATGCTCATGGCAAGTGAGCACATTAAAAGCCAAACAAAAATAAGGGTTAAAGAGAAATACACGAATGTCCGCAAGACTAGGCTGATGGTTGTGAAATGATTCAGTCGTCGAGTTATATTAAATCCAATGATGATTAATGGCCAGTAGTTGATGATATAAAACTCATCCAAGTGTCTTTAAGGGTCGAAAAATGTAGGTCGATTGCTTCTCAGCTCATTTATAAAAATATATTACAAAGAATTTTAAAAATTTCTAAGGAAAATTTTGTTAAGAGACACACCACGTTTTGAATTATTTTTTTGTTATCTACTAATTATCTACTTGCTCTAAATTTAAACTGAACAGATGTTCTTTAAAAGAAAGAACATATATTTGGCACGCATTGTGTGAACATTTTTAAAAAAAAGTTTATAATTTTGAAGATTTTTCAAAAATATTTGATTAGATTTAGTAGATTTAGATTTACCTAATTGAACTTCGTTCAAACTTTAAGCATCTTAAGAGTTTGAACTGGCTTTTTTTTTTTAACTGAATGCTCACTTAAATTGGTTGGTTGCTCTAGTTCACCAATCGTTTATAAAGGGTGGTTAAATTTTAAGGGCTGATGTTGAATGTGTTTTTCTGCATTTCATTTGACATTTCTCAATTTCAGACTAACTCCATTTGAACCAAGGAAAGATACACAATCGCGCAACGCGTTAAAGTTATTCAGGCTTATTATGAAAATGGGCGTTCAAATCAAAATGCATATAATGCACTTCGTGATTTTTTCGGTCAATTTAATCGTCCAAATGTGTGTACAATCGGAAAAATCGTGCAAAAATTTGAGCAAACCGGGTCTGTAATCTGTAGGAGATGTGCAAACACCAGTGCATGCTCGTACAGCTCGTACTGCAGAAAATATTGCTGCTGTTCGCGAAAGTGTGGCTGAGGCCGGTCAGGCAGTTACTGTGAATGGTGTTCGCTATTGTGAGATGATAACGAACATTTTATGGCCCGAATTGGAAGATATGAATGTGGACGATATGTGGTTTCAACAGGACGGTGCCACTTGCCACACAGCTAACGAAACAATGGCTCTTTTGCGCGACAAATTCAATGGCCGTGTTATCTCACGTGGTGGCGATGTCAATTGGCCGCCAAGATTATGTGATTTGATACCATTTAACTTCTTTCTTTGAGGTTTTTTGAAAGAAAAGGTGTACATCGATAAGCCAGCAACAATTCAAGAGGTAAAGGATGAGATTATTCGGCATATTAACGGCATAGAACCTCACTTATGCCTCAGCGTCATCGAAATGAGGTGAATTTGGACCATCGGATGGAGGTGTGCCGCCGAGATCGCGGTCGTGGATCATCTGATCCATTTATATCTTGTTTCAGAAATTCAAAGAATATTGTACATAGTCTCTTAAGTTTTTATTAATACATTTTTTTTTTAATACATATACAATGTTAAAACAATTCAATAAAACATTCTATACAAAAATGAAACCTTTATACTCGTATGTACAAATTTTTTACTCTTGAATATTTAAAAAAACCAGCATAAAAAAATAGAGAAGGCAAAATAGCAGAAATTATATCAAGTTCTCATACAAAAGGCAAGCACATATTTTATCGTTAAGTTGCAAAGAAAAAAAATTGCTATATATTTACCAGTCTACCTCCCATACAAAGTGGCGTCATCTATATGGTAAAAACTTCATAAATGCCATAGTTTTTGAGATATTGCCTTGAAAGTTAGCACACACACTTTTCTCTACAAAATAAGGAACATATTTAAAAATGATTCAAATCGGATATGAACCACGCCTACAATGCACGTTGTGGGCATAACATATATAAACATTTTCAAGAAACCAACTTTCCACCCAAAAAAAATATAGCAAATGAAATTTCAGTAACTATTTTGATACCTCATATTAAAGGGCTAAGTTTTTCTTTCATATGCCGAAAACTACATTAGAAAAAAATTGCATTAGAAGCTTAGAAGTTACAGATTTTTGACCGCAAAATGTCAAAAACTCACTTTTTGCACCTGTTTGTGCACAACAACAACACTATCAACAACAACAACAACAACACTATCAACAACACTATCAACAACACTATCAACAACACTATCAACAACAACAACAACAACAACAACAACAACAACAACAACAACAACAACAACAACAACAACAACAACAACAACAACAACAACAACAACAACAACAACAACAACAACAACAACAACAACAACAACAACAACAACAACAACAACAACAACAACAACAACAACAACAACAACAACAACAACAACAACAACAACAACAACAACAACAACAACAACAACAACAACAACAACAACAACAACAACAACAACAACAACAACAACAACAACAACAACAACAACAACAACAACAACAACAACAACAACAACAACAACAACAACAACAACAACAACAACAACAACAACAACAACAACAACAACAACAACAACAACAACAACAACAACAACAACAACAACAACAACAACAACAACAACAACAACAACAACAACAACAACAACAACAACAACAACAACAACAACAACAACAACAACAACAACAACAACAACAACAACATCCAACCACCAAACAAACAACCATAACAACAACATAAGTAGCTACTGAATTTTTCTTCTTAGATTTTGCTATTTTGCGATTTTATTAAAGAAGTGTTGAAATATAAAATTCGATATTTGTTTCATAATTGGTATTTCGGCAGATAATTTATCTTCGTACTATGAATATTAAAAACTTGCATGTTGCAAGAAAACGTTGCATGTGTTTGAATAAGTTTGCAAAAAAGATCCCATATAAATCGCGCCGTTAGACGTAAAACCTACATCAAAACAAGTCTACGTGTCAGTAAAAAATAAATAGGAATTCAGGATATGGAGATTTTTTCACATAAAATATTTTAACCCCAAGCTGCCAAATGTGCTAGTTCGTTATACCAGACTGTTCTCTCGATATACTGTGAAGACTCTTTATAAATACTGTGGAGACTCTGCACCATGAATTTCAAGTGGAATTTAGAAATGTATTTGATTTTAAGAACCAGAAGAGTATTTCTGGTTTAATTTTTCATAATTTGTATTTTTGGATTTTCGGGAATACTCAAAGTCGGTATTTCCAAAAAGGTATCAAGTTATCAAACGTAATCGCACAATTTTTTGTATCTGTAATAGGTATAGCTTTAGAAAATATTTCCATGATATTTCACTAAATATTTTTTGAAATTTCGATTTTTGCGATTTTTTTAATACTACAAGGAAAAAAAATTAGATTTTTGCCTAAATCCTATGCATTGAATTTTGACAATTTTGCTGAATTTGGGATCAAATATTTCTGGTGGGCACGAGTTAAAAAATTTTAAATTTATTCACAGCAAAGTACACAAAGTACGAAAAACCCGCCCAAAAATATCAGCATTTTAAAGTACTTAAGCGGTTTGGGTACTTAAGAGGGCAAACATTTATCAATTTTCGTGAAAAATGTCCGAAAATTTTGGGTACTAAAGCGGGTTAGGTAATTAAAGGGGGAGGTACTTAAGCGGGTTTCAGTAGCATTATTTAGCAGTTACAATTCTAAGTTTGATATTTTCTTCGCTTGAAAGATATAGCCCTTCAAACTTTATGAAAATTCACCTCTTAGTATTTTTTAGGGGTGGTCGTTATAAAGGGGTTTTTTTCGAATGGTTGTTGATTGGCTCCAAATGTCGAAAAAACTATTTTGTATTTTTTCAGATTCTTAAGTTGAGCCCTAAGTCTCAACTATTTGCCCATTTATTCGCCCCAGTACAATATTGAAACATGTGTAATACAACCATTATTCTTCTTCTTTTGTTTTGTTGTCTAAATATACTTTCAAGAACTTTTTTCCTTTCGAAGTTAGAAATCTGTTTATTGCTCTAGGAATCGTCATCGGCATAGGTACTAGTTGGTCTTCGGCCAAGAGAAAAACATTAAGTTGGAAACTTTTTTTCAGTTTATTGATCTTTAAAGATCTGCCAATGATCACGAAATTATAGGACTGCCTTTAGAAATGTTTTTAGTAATTTAGATTAAATTAAAAAATTTGACTTATTCGATGGGAAGGCCGGATAAATTGCTTAATTGTTGCTAAACTTTTAACAATTTTGAAACCACTGATTTGGAAAATGCTTAAGTTTTAAGCTTTGATTCCATTATCTCACTCAGTTCGTTTCTCTTTATGCAATGCTAGAGGCTCAAAAAATAAAGTTGAAACGTAAGACTCTTAAAAAAGACCCGACCATTTATTATATCCACTCATGTCTCAATCGGTTTCAGTAAATAAAATTTCACTTAAAATAAGACAAGTGTGTAAGTTTACGGTCTTGGCTATAAGCGGCGCCCGAATTGCTTGCCATCCCATCCCAGCTATTAATTCAGTTACGCTGTACTGTTTCATAACTAGAATAGGCTTCTAGTCGCTTAACAATTTGTAAGAAAATCAATAATTCAAGAAGTTCTGTCAGGATAATCCAGCCACAGGTGAAACATTTTGTGCCATAATTTATTGGAAATTCTAGCGTGTTTCAAACAAATTGTCTTCAATGGAACCTTTTCATAGTAGTTTCAGCACAAAATTTATTGCAAATAGATGTCAAAACTGTGTGCAAACAAAGAACGCCACCGCGATAATGAGGACGCTATGGCCTCGAAGCAATGATACTTGAACTAGTTCAGGTTGAGCTAAAAACTCAATAGAAAGTGGAAAGTTTAACAGGTTTTTGACACCGAGCATGCGATTCCGTTTCAACTGTAAAATAAAGTGTAGCACAAAAGCGAGGGATTTTTTTTCAACACCACAAAAACACACACAGACGTCACATAATGCGAGTAAGACTCATGCTTTTTCCGTTTGTTTTTGTTTGTTGGCATAAAAACAAACACGTACTATCAGGGAGTCGTCTTTGTTGCCATCTTATAAAATTCAATTGAATTCAATATGAAAAGCTCGGCAAATGTTTTTACATATTTCTTCATGTGAAACGATTTCTCTCTTTTTTGTTGCAGACAATTTTCAGTTGGGGTAAAAGAAAAAGTTTTTTCATAATGACTTTTTCATAAATAAATTGTTGACTGCCTCAGACTTTAGGCAGAAAGTTACTATTTATATGCGTTTAAGATATTTTAGTCAGAGTTTGAGACTTTTATAACTTTTCTGAAAATATTATTTGGAAGTTTTATTTATAATTGTGAAACATTTTTCCAAGTCATTTATTTGCATTTTTTTTAAGTTATGCATAATAATAAAAGGAATAGCTTTTTTATAAAATTTTCTTATATTTTGGTTACATTTAACCCTCCGATGAGTGAGAAGGTCCCTAGGGACCTTTTTGCCTTTTCAAACTGAAATTACTCCTACTTCGGCCACTACAACCCCACCCACTCTGTATTCCAAGAGTATTTTGTTGCGCATCTTTTGGAAAAAAAAATCAAGCCGATCGGATCATTACTTTAGGAGTTATTGAGGTTTTAGTGAGAATAGTACGCGGACGTGTGAATAGGTCCGTATGGACCTTGTACTGAATTTCACTAATAAATGCATGTTTTTGGGCATCATTATAATTTTTTTATTGTTTCAACACATAATTTACTTGTTCTGAACACAAAGACCTAAACTCAAAGACATTAGGGATGATGGTAAAAACAAAAAATTCTAAGAAAAATTCGAAGACATGAACTTTATTGCTTTCAAGGAAAGGCACAATATTCTAATTTTATACTACTAGCAATAAACCAGTTCTTAGAATTTTTTGTTCTTAGTATTTTGTTCTTAGTATTTTTTGTTCTTAGTATTTTTGTTCTTAGAAACCAAGGGCAGAACGTAGTGCTGGATCTTGTGGAAAAATATTTAGATGCTGGCCGTACTATATACGCGGATAATTTCTTTACCACTCTTGACTTGGCGCGTATTTTGTTGAGGAGGAAGACCGCATATGTTGGTACAGTGCGCTACAACAAAACATTCATTCCACAGGAGTTCAAGAAGAACCCGAAGCGCACCATCAATAGTACATTATTTGGGTTCAACGAAGGGGATATAGCGTTATGCTCATACGTGCCGAAAAAAAATAAAGTGGTGAACGTGCTCTCCACAATGAACTACACCTGCCTCGTTGACGAGCAAACCGAGAAGCGGAAGCCCTATGCCATATTAGATTACAACGCCAACAAATGCGGCGTTGATACCATGGATCAAATGCTAGGCACTTACAGCTGCAAAAGAGCAACACAACGATGGCCGTTGGCCATGTTTTATAATATGCTGGACGTCGCTGCATTTGCTGCTTTTACGATTTACAACGAAATGAAGCCTATAAAAAGGAGTGACAGACGGCGGTCGTTCTTGTTACTGCTTACGAAACAATTGGCCACACCAAATATCGAAGAACGTGCCCTGAACAACTATATAACCTCATATCCAAGGATACGCAATGCGATGGAAGCATTCGATGTCAGGGTAAGAAAAACATCTTCAAATTCAAGAATAGAATATATATTTATTTGTTTTTTATTTTTCTTTTCATTTCAGGTATTACCAAGACCGATGGAAGGCAATGCACCGTCGTTTGCGGCTAGGTCAAGTAGACCGTCATGTCGCCTTTGCCGTTCTGAGTACGGGCGGCAGCGGAAAACGCGGGCACACTGCTTCGGCTGCGGCAACGCTGTTTGCGGAGAACATAGCACACTTTTACATCGCTGCAACACTTGCGCACAGGGCGGGGGACAAGAATTACACGCTCAACAACAATAATTTTTAAACTTTTTTATAATAGTCTTAAGAAAATTCAAGCAAAAAAAAAAAAAAAAAAATTAAAAAAATTTAAAAAATTATTTTTGTATGTAGAATTTAGTTATAAACAATAAAAACAAAAAAAAATTAAAAAAAAAAATTTTTTATATGAAAAAAACATGATTTACAAAAAAGGTCCGTAGGGACCTTTTCACACGGCCGTGAAGTTTAGAACTGTCACTCATCGGAGGGTTAAGATGATTTTATCATTTGGTTTTTCTTTTATATAATTTTGGTATTCAGTTAGAAAAAAAAATATTTATACTTTAATAAAAATGAATTTCTGATTTCTGTAGTGTATTTATTAAGCTAAGCTAATTATTAAATCCAATATAATTCACCAAATCCTTCACTTTTCGCCTGCATTATAACAAAATTAATTACAAATTAAAATTAAATTAAATTAAAAAAATTAAGGGCATCCATAGCTTGAATCTAATTCCAAATATTAAAGTAAGACTAACAAAAACATTTACAAGCAATATGTTGTGATTATTTAAAATTTAATAATATATACATATATCAAAATTATCCAACTTTTTGATAGTTTTTTTTTGGAAAATTTATTCACAAAGCAAAGTATAGCACATACTTAAATACGGGCAAATCCCAACGTGTCGGACGTTTCATTCGGACGCTTCTTTTGAAAATTTTTCATACTATCCAGGGATATATTTTAGATAGGTATATATTATCGAAAAGCTATCTATTGATATAATAAAAAAAAATAAAACCATTTTTATGCATCTCTATTTTATAGCAAAATTTTTATTTTAAACATGCGTTCGGGCGTTTCACGAAACGAAAGTCATTTTGAGACTTAGTTCATACTATACCTAGATCTGCGAGTTTATCAGCCATATAAAAAAAAGTCAGCAGACAATATTTTTCATAAATTTAACAAGCTTTCAGAAAAGTCATACGCCGTCTTTATTAAGGGTATAGTGAAGTCACAACAAATAGTTTTATTTGTTCGAACGTTTCGTATCGGACGTTTCAGATTTTTCCATTTGGATATATTGGGTAATTAAGTAATCATTTCATTATTATCTTTAGCCAATACTTTCCATTTTTATCAAAACAAAAACATTTACGAAACACTAAATAAACATTTACTAAAAAGAAAAACTATAATATTTGTATAAAACTTTTTTTAGAAGGATTTGAAATAGTACAATTTTATTTTCAAAGTAATGAAATTTAAAAACCCTTTTCTTTTTTTTTTTTTATTGGTTACGTATGAAACGTTACGTGACATGGCGTTACGTGACATTTTTTCCATTGTAATTCATTTGGGTAATTAAGTAATTAGTTAAGTAAGTAATTATGTGATTTAAAAAAAAAACGAAATGGCCATTTGAGCCCTTGAAAGGACTTTGACCGAGCTTCTTATGATCAATTGTGTTGTGTGTGATATGAAATGTTTGCACACAAATGATCGAGAACTGGACCTACATGTTTTACGCCGACTCCGAACGGCTTATGTTCTCAAGAAGCTTTTCATGGCAGTTTTTACTATCTGAGGTTTGCCATTGTCTGCATAGAGGTGACGGCCGAACAGAAAAATTAATTCAATTGAAAAAATTTTCTGTGTCGGATGGAGGATTCGAACCTGGGTTCTCTGGCGTAAGAGTCACACACTCTACCCACTACGCCACGGCCGCCACAAATTATTGTGATTTAGTTATTAAAAAACAAATTTTATATATTCTGCCTCTCCTTGCCTCAACCATTTTTCATTATTTTAGCCAATGCCTTCCATTTTTACTAAAACAAAAACGTTTACGAAAGACTTACAAAACATTAACTAAAAAGAAAAATTACATTTGTGAAACAGTGCAGACGATGTGATCATCATGGTAATTGAATTTATATTTAAATTGCTTAAATAAATTAAATAAAAATGTTTCTCTAAGACAATATTATTAAATAAAAATTATTTAAAAAATTATATTAAAAATCTCGAGGTGGCAACTCGATATTTACATTTTGTTTTTTTATTAAAGCGAAGCTTTTTACTCCTCGTTCTGTGATTTGCTTGGAGTGAAATCTGAACATTTTTCGACAGTTTTTTTCTTGGAAATTTGATGGTTTCTTTGTTGCTAGCGCTTATTACAACAAGAAAATTTAATACTTTAATATTAAATACTAAAAATAGTTAGCCCGCCCATGGGGATAGAACCCACGTTCTCTTAATTGAGAGCCCAACACACTATCCACCAGGCCACAAGGACTTGATAGAAACAGTTGTTAATTCAATATTAATTAAAACAGAAGCTATGCTGCAGTAGACCGTAACCATCTATCAATAGATAGAGGATTGTATATTTGCTATGCTACAACTAACAAACATTTGCTTGAATTTGCCACAAGGTGTCTCTAGCATCGGTGTGTTTGTATTGTGAATGCGTTTGTGGTGTTGTTGGCACGAAGAAAATAAGCAATGCCCACAAGTGCGTTGACAAGTGCGTATTTAAGTGTCAAAAAAATAGATGATATCAATATACACTCAGTTCTGTTTTTACACGGTAGATACGTTCCCAAAGATTTCGTGCAAAAAAAAATCGTGTAAAAAAATGCATTGCACTTATGGAAAAGTAGAAGATTGGTTCCAAATTTAACAAATCTGTAGAAATAATACTATAAACCATTTTTAAACTCATATTGGATCGTTATAGCTAATATTTGCGTATATTTTTATTTCATAAACTTATAAATGAATGCAAAAAAAAACAATTTCATAAACTTATAAAAGAATGCAAAAAAAAACAATTTCAGAAATTTAGAAAAGAATGCAAAAAAACAATATAGTACACATACAATACAATAGGGACGACTGTTGACATGCATGTTTACACGCGGCAGCACGGGAGTATAATAAAAATTAAAAAATTTTATAGGTGTGAAACTGTTAGTACTAAAATTGTTATTTTCAGAATTTGGGTCAATCGTGTTAAATCAAAATACACGATTTATTTTGATTTAACGCGAAAACAAAATAAATATTTATTTTTAATTCGTGTTAAATCAAATTCGTGTAAAAATCGTGTAAAAACAGAACTGAGTCTATATGGAATTAACAAACGCATGCATGATATCGGCAAGGTATCTAAAATGTTTGTTAAATTTTGTTTCGTGTGCGTTCTTTAATATATATTAATATATTAATATATATTTAATACATATTTATATACAACAAAAAAATAAGCAGTAAATATGTTTTCTGTATATATGTAATTTATGTTATATTATTTTAAATTTTTGTGTTTAAAAGTTAATTTATTAAAAAGAAAAAATTTTTAAGCTATCAAATCTATGCATCTGCGAAAAAGCTTCGCTTCTCTCGTGTGTCCAACGACGCACCTGTGTTTTTTTTTTTTTTGACTTTTTTGTTTTCTAAGTTAGACCAAAATAACAATTTTTGAAAAGTTTCATCATTCTAACTCAACGGGAACATGGGTCAGTCCATAATGGGTTAATACAACCATTAATAACGCTACATAAACATCTGAGTTGACTCTTACACATCCAATACGTCTACATCCAATTATTCCAAATATGTAAAGTTATTCTAATAAAGTTATTCTAAAAATGAGCAAGGAAAATTTAATAATTAACAAAAAAACACAGGCGCGTCGTTGGACACACGAGAGAAGCGAAGCTTTTTCGCAGTACATAGATTTGATAGCTTGAAAATTTTTTCTTTTTAATAAATTAACTTTTAAATTCAAAAATTTACAATAACATAAAATAAATTACATATATACAGAAAACATATTTACTGCTTATTTTTTTATTGTTGAATGCCAAATTTCCACGCCAGTTACATATACGGGAATATATGCCAGCGACTCTCCATTTTAACTCTCCACACATGGTTGTGAACTTGGCTGCACTGAAAACATTTTTTCCTTCAACAGCATACTACCTAGCCAAAAAATCTGTCGAAAATTTTTCAGATTTCACTCCAAGCAAGTCACAGAACGAGTAGTAAAAAGCTTCGCTTCAAAAATATATATTAAAGAACGCACACGAAACAAAATTTAACAAACATTCTAGATACCTTGCCGATGTCATGCATGCGTTTGTTAATTCCATATTTATTGATATCATCTATTTTTTGACACTTAAAAACGCACTTGTCAACGCACTTGTGGGCATTGCTAATTTTCTTCGTACCAACAACACCACAAACGTATTCACAATACAAACACACCGATGCTGGAGACACCTTGCAGCAAATTTTTGTTAGTTGTAGCATTGCATATACACAATCCTCTATCTATTGATAGATGGTGACGATCTACTGCAGCAAGCTTTTGTTATAATTAACATGGAATTAACAACCGTTTCTAACAAATCTTTGTGGCCTGGTGGATAGTGTATTGGACTCTCATTTAAGAAGACACGGGATCGATCCCCACGTGCATCTCATAAATATTTTTAGTATTTAATATTAAAGCATTGAATTTTCTTGTTGTAATAAGCGCTAGCAACAAAGAAACCATAAAATTTCCAAGAAAAAATCTGTCGAAAATTTTTCAGATTTCACTTCAAGCAAATCACAGAACGAGGAGTAAAAAGCTTCGCTTCAAAAACGAGTTTTGCTTATACAGATATGGTATGAAAATAGACTTTTAGTAATAACTTCTGATTGGATACGAATATTGGAATATTTTTTTAAATAAATTATTTTTTAGGCTAGACTATTTTGTTAAAAACATAACAAGAACATTTCTAAAAAAATAAATTTCGACAAAAAATCAAATGGGCAACCAGTGTTTTTTAGTGACAGAAAGTTTTAATGACAGTCAGTTAATTTATTTTTGTGTAGTTTTTAATAAGTTTTATTACTTAAATTATTACTTTTACAACAAAACAACTTTTATGTAAATTTTTGAGAAAACATTCAATATCTTGGACCTTGTTTAAAAAAGTTTAACAATATAAATACACAGCAAACGGTATTGCTGAACTAGTTTTTGTCAAGAACTTTTATTGAGCTTTTTGACAAAATCTTTTTGACAAAAAAGAATTGAATGAAATATATTAAAAAAAAAAAAGCGCAGATATTTGCATCGAAAGTCAAATTTTTAAATTTTAAATGAAAGTTCTCATTTCAAGTAAGAAGCACACGTTTGTATGGAAGCCCTATGAATTACTTTTCGGATCAAATATCTACACACACGGAAAGTTCAAGAAAATAGAAAATTTTTGATACCCATAAGAGGTCGTTCATAAACTACGCTACCAATTAAGCGGGGTGATGGTGAGGGGTGGGGAGGGGAGGGGGAGGGAAGGTGTTATTCAAATCACTACGAAAAATAACGCAGGCGTGGGAGGTTTGAAATATTGTAACGATACCAAAAATTTAAAAAATGTCGAAAAAATTCATATTAAAAATACTCCCTCATTTGAAAACATTGTCATCCGTACATCTTCATGTTTGACCGTCTAAGTTGACAGTAACTATTGACGAGTGTAAGCGCGTTTTTTTTCATATGATTCGTAGGTGGGGAGAGGGGGTTAAAAATTGACTACGAAAAGTAACAAAGGGGGAGGCCCTAATCTGGTCTTTACTCGTATCTATATAAAAAATTTCTTTTTAAAAAAGTGCATTTTTAAATAAGGAAAATTTTAATATATAAAGTAAAAAATTAAAAAAAATAACAAGAAAAAAAGGTAAGTTTCAAAATTAAATTAACAAGGTACGGGCTCTTTGTGATATCGACTAAATACTGTTAAAAATTTCCACAACAAAATAAAAATAAAATTTAATTCTTAACATTAGATGCCATCATGTGTGCCTTTTTAATACCTTTCGTTTGATACCAAATAAGTGTATGTCTTTTATGAAAAATAGTGAAGTTATGGCGAAAAAGCGATATATCCACTGATTTTGAAACGCCATTTGAAACCCTAAACCATCAATTGAGCACCTCTATCACATATCCGAAAACCATTCAAATCGGCGAGTGACACCTAGGGACCTTTCCTAGGGATCTAAAAAGGGATCTGATTTGTCATGTATATAGTAGGTATATTCTAGATTCAGAAGAACCTCTCTCTTGGTTACCCATCACCATAATAAAAGCGTACGTAAATAGGTAAGTTCTAGGAACGTATATAAATTCAGAAAATTTCAAAATGTAAAGTATACAAGTTTACTGCACAATATCAGTGGAATTGAATCTTTTAGTAGGCTGACCTGTATATAAACCGCGATCCATTATACAGGTTTACTGCACAATATCAGTGCCCTGAGCATTTAAAATTTAAATGTATTTTACATTTTGAGAATTTCTAAATTTATATACGTCCCTAGAACTTACCTATTTACGGACGCTTTGATTATGATCTACCTATATACATATACGACAAATGTCACTGAAATTTATTTTTCTTTTTAGTTCACGTTTTGGTTTTAAATAAAAGCTTATTTTAAAAAATTTTTTTTTATAATTTTTTATTTTTTACTTTTTAGTCTTAAAGGTTTAAGATGTTCATAATCTTTTATTTTGAAAGCCTTACAAATAGCATTTTAATTTTTTAGACCATTAACCTTAACAGTACATATTAACATTATTAATACCATTTACATTATTTATTGCATTATATACTTTATCATTTTTATTGATTTGTGGGCAGGAAAACTAGGTGTGGCCAAATTTAAACCCCTATCTCCTACTTGATGTTAATGTGTTGCCAAATTTTCATCTGAATCGGCCTAGTAGTTTTGGAGATATATCATTTTTATTGATTTGTGGGCGGTAAAAGAGGGTGTGGCAATATTTGTTTTTTCTAACCCATGCAATACTTGAAGAATATTTACTGCCAAAATTTTAGCTGAAACAGTCCGGTAGTTTTGGAGATATATGAATATGTGGGCGGCAAAAGGGGGTGTGGTGAAATTTTATCTTAAACCCCATTTTTTACTTGTAGGAAATTTACTGCCAAAATTTCATCATAATCGGCCTAGTAGTTTTCGTTCGAGATATAGTATTTTTATTGATTTGTGGGCGGTAAAAGGGGGTATGGCAACATTTTTTTTCCAACCCATGCAATACTTGAAGGATATTTACTGCCAAAATTTCAGCTGAAACAGCCCGGTAGTTTTGAAAATATATTAATTTATGGGCGGTAAAAGGGGGTGTGGTCAAATTTTATTCTTAAACCCCGTTTTCTACTTGAAAGAAATTGACTACCAAAACATCATCTGAATCGGCGTAGTAGTTTTGGAGATATAGCATTTTTATTGATTTTTGGGCGGTAAAAGGGGGTGTGGCAAAACATTTTTCATAATATTGCATTGTAACCGGGCTTACACATGTATGCTAAATTTCAGCTTAATCGGAGACCCACAAGCTGTCGAAAAATTGTTTGCAAGATTTGCGGACATACATATATACATATATAAATATATACATATAGACATATATACATATATACATATATACATATATACATATATACATATATACATATATACATATATACATATATACATATATACATATATACATATATACATATATACATACATACATATATACATATATACATATATACATATATACATATATACATATATACATATATACATATATACATATATACATATATACATATATACATATATACATATATACATATATACATAAATCCATATATACATATATACGAACGAAGCATGCAATAAAAGCTTATAATAACAAACTCAGTTATGAAAATTCTTTAAAAAAATGTTTCTGAAAAGTGTTTTCATCGCATTTCAATTAAATTTCACATGAAATATGCTTGGAAATGTGGAAAGCGTCCAACAAAAAATGTCTACCAAGTAATTTCTTATTATCAACTAATTTAACGTGTTTAATAAAATCCACATTGAAAAAACAATTTTGAATGTAATGGATTTGGCGTAGAAAATGTCCCATATCAATGTTTCATATTTTTTATCAATACCTAATAATTTTTATGATCAAAACTACCCTCAAGCAAAATTCCATTTCTACGGGCCGGCTTGTAGGTTCTTTTGAGTCTTAATCAATTCAAACATAAATCTATTGTATTAGAAGAATACATACATGGGTATATATTGTATTTATACAGTTCGTTAAAAGTTAAACAGAACAAATAAATTCTTTACGATAACTTGACGATAGACAAAGTCTTGCTTTGCCGACGACATATTTTCGAAAACAATAACCTTTGGACTCACACACGTGCCATTTTATCTGCACTTGCTAGGCAGTTAATCAAGGTCTTATCACACATGACTACGTTGTTGTTTAATGACCACAAAAATGCTAAATAAATACCATAAATATACAATAAAAACACTTGTCCATCGAGTGGTTATTACTAGTGTTGGTTAGCAACTTTCTGATGCAACAATAAATTGTTTTGTCTGTTTTGCACTTGATAAATTGGATGATTTTATTTACTTAATATCATCTGTATTAACTAATTATTTTTGGGCCGAACATTTTTTATTTTTCCTTTTCAGCGTGTTTGTGAATATTCTCTAAAAACGGAACTCGAAAAATTTTGAGCCATTCATATCCGACACAGAATTTGCTGAACTTTAAGAATTTGTAAGGGAAAATATGAGCTACACATGGTGCAAACACTTAAAAGGTTTGCATAAAAAGAAATATAAACCCTTGGACAGAGTCAAAAGTTATGTTGCAGAAAAACTAAAGATGCGGAAAATATTTTTCGATGATAACTTTTTAAGAACATACATTTCTTTGCTTGTGAACATTTTTTGGCTCCATACATTTCGTTTCATGCTACTAAACAGCCTCTAATTTTAACGGGAATCATATTTTCTGTACGAGATCAATAGTCAGGTAGAAAGGTACAAACATCCCTTCATGTCACTCCTAATAAAGCGATAAAAACCATTTCCAGCTTTCCGCTGATTTCGAAAAATCATGAAATTGCAAAAATTTTTCAAAGAATTGCTAATTTGAGTTGTATACATATGGAAAAACTTACTTTCTGTCAAAAAATTACCGGAAGTTGATCAATAAAACACATAATATATATTACCAATTCAAATTCATGGTATTGTCTTTAAAATAGAACCCTTTTGAAATAATACACTTATAGTCCAGATATTAAAACATTTTTCAAACAGTTTATTCAGAATCGATATCAGTTCTTGCAGTGAATTCTCTTTTATATCATCTATCGACTGAAAACGGGTGCCACGAAGTAGTTCTTTGAGCCTTGGAAAGAAAAAAAACGTCAGCCGGAGCCATAACAGGTGAATACGGTGGTTGTTCGATGATATTTGTTAAATTTTTGATCCGAAATTCATTCACTATGATATCCTTGTTAGATGGTGCAAAATCCATGAGTCTTTTTTTTCCAAAAACCTGGCTTTTTTTCACGAATTTCCTCACTCAACGCCGCCCAGGTAATCGTTAACCCATTTAATACCACAAAATTTGTAATACATTTTATGAATATGGGGTCGGAATTGACTCGTTCTACAAAATCTTGAGCGGCCTTCACGCGATTGATTTTTTGAAAAAAATTCAGGTCTTGCGGAAGAAGTCGAGCGGCATCGATTGATTGAATTGTTTCATGAAACACAGAAAGTTTAGCGGCTATCTCTCTCAAACTTAAATGACGATTTTCCGTCACCATTTTCTCAACTTTCTTGATATGCACTTCAGGTGAAGACCGAGGCAAATCTTCAAGGCAAAATTCGTAACAAGAAATTTATTGTTATTATTATGATATTATTGTTAAAAACGGAAAGCACACTTGAGATTTTAGAAGAAAAGGAAAGTAAAGAAAAGAATGCTTACAAGCCCTTGAAGCGGGCTTTTTAAATGACTCTTTTCAAGTAGTTTTTAGAATGAATTACAACTTTTTTCATTTGTTTTTAAAATGGTGTTATCAGAAAATAACGCTCTTTTTCTATCGTTACAATAATTTTGCCACTTACCAACACTTCTCAGAATATAAACAACTTCAAAATTACAAGTGAAAAAAACTACAAAAATTAAATTTTCTCAAGAGAACAATCTTGAAGGAAAAGTTTTTGCCGCTTCATTCACTTCTTAGCTTATCCTTATAATGTGCCGTATCTACTTCTACTTTATGAAGGTGGAATTTACGGCCCATTAAGTCACGCTGAACTATTTGTACAGCTATTTAAAATTACGGTTAAATAAAATAAAGTTTTATGAGAAACTTTGAATAAGTAGCAGCAAAGAGCTGAAAAAAAATAATATTTACTTTCTCAATAAAAATTGTTTAATCATAAACTAACGTAAGAAGTGAAGAGAGAGGGGGGCAAATAAAGGTAAGGCAATCCCTGGCTTACCAAACAATTCCAAAGCAAACATGCTGTGTTTTGGAAACTTTTGAATGATTACTGAGATGTTTAAGAAAGAGAACTCAATTTTAATGTTTGGATGACAAATAAAATGATAAATATTAAAAGTATTTAATAATGAGAATTGATCCAATTTTTGATCTGGTGTTGGCTTTCATTTTCTCGTAGACAATAATTGCGTGCTTGGAATTTTCATTTAAGCTTTGCACGATTTCTCAGTTGAGATTGTCTGGAATTGATTGTAGTCTACTGTGCAGACTTGACAAAATCAGAATTCAATGCTGGCCATCGTTTTCATTTTTATTATTTTCCATTTCATTTGCCTGAAGACATAAGTCAAGGTTTAATATCAATGCTAAATCATCGTATACAAGAACCAGATGATGATTTTAAACACTCAGAAAAAAGCGAGTAAAAAATCAAAATAATAGGTTTTTGTTTTGAAAATCCAAAGTTTTATTAATAATAAGGAGTTTTATGTTCAAAACACAAATATTTACATATGTCTCTCTTAAAATTCTCTTTAAAAAATATGCTTTTTTAGCAAGAGAAAAAAGTTAGTTTGAGTTAGATTCTTTGTCTACCCTGTAGGAAAATCAACTAATTTAAAAGTAGTTGATAAAGTAGTTTTTTGTCAACCACAACTAGTTGAAATTGTGACTTTTTTCCATAGAACGAACTAACTTATTTTGTATGGTGATGTCCGCTAAATAAGTCAATTGACTGTCGTCTGCATATATTTTCAACTACTTGTTAAATTAGTTATATTTAAATTATTTTTTTAATTGCTTTGAAATATCCAATTGAAAACTATTACTGATGGCCTAAAGTTAATAATATTTGATGATATAACATGGTTAAATATATATAAGCTTGTAATCTAATAAAAATTTTCAATTAAAACATGCCAACATCAGAGTAGTTGCCGCCTTAATGTAATTCAAAGTAGTTTATCAATCACTGGTTTTTAAGTAGTATTTCAATTACTTCATATATTGAAGTGGATGCCGCCTTAATATAATTCAAAGTAGTTCATATACTGGTTTATTTTAAACTAGTTTTTTAATTAGTTGTTTTTAAAAACAAGTTAGTTTGTTCCTAAAGGGTACTTATAGACAGTAGTTGTATAACCTACACAAAAAAAAAAACATAAACTTAAGACAAATTTACAATAAACTTATGTTAATTTATTCAATGGCTTCGGCAATTTGGTGCCTTCGAAGTTCTTGGATAACACAACCAAGTTTTATTTGTTGATGTATCGAATAATATTTGAATGAGAAATTGTCGATATTTTGTACAATTTAACATATATCCGTTCTATCCAATTCTTTTTATATAATTTTACATAAGTTTAAGTGATGATGAAATCAAATATTATACATAGCCATTGTGTACTTGAACAAGAATTCTCTCAATTTTACAAATTTCAACTTTAATATTTCAAACAATTCATATTTTATCGAAGATATTATCGAAGTTTTAATTTTTACACATAAGTTTTGTCCCTCAGTTGGTACATTTTTCTTTCACAAAAGGCAATTTGAATGTTTTTACTATAGTTTTTTCTCTCGGTGTATAGCGTAGTACGTTAGACCCTCGTAATTGAGGTCGTGAGTTCGAACAAAGTGGAGGCAGAATTTTATTCGTTGTTTTTTTTTAATTTTAATTTTAATGAAAAAAACAACCCCTTATTCGTCGATGCTGTAGTTCTAATAAGTATGAATAAGTGGCGGCCGTGGCGTAGTGGGTAGAGTGTGTGGCCCATACCCCAGAGAATTTAGGTTCGAATACCCCATCTGACACAGAAAGTTTTTTCAATTAAATTAATTTTTCTGTCCGGCCGTCACCTCTCTGCAGACAATGGCAAGCCTCAGAGAGTAAAAACTGCCATAAAAAGCTTCTTGAGAACATAAGCTGTTCGGAGTCGGCATAAAACATGTAGGTCCAGTTCTCGATCATTTGTGTTCAAACATTTCACAACCAAAACAACACCATTGATCAAAAGAAGCTCGGTCAAATTCCTTTCAAGAGCTGAAATGGCCATTTCGTTTTTTTTTTTTTATGTTTAGGAATTAATAAGCATTTGTGCATAATATGAGGTGTATTTTCATATTATTAAATGTTAGAGCAAACGATCTGTCCTATGTTCGTTTTATTTGGGAGTAAATTACGCCACTGTTTTTATGACAACTGAGCTGGTGCGTAGGAAAATCGACAGACTAGTTCCTGAGAGGCCCGGGTTCAATTCCTACTGTGATAACTTATAAATTGAATATACATAATAATTTTTAAACTCTTTGTAGCTTAGGATCCACAAATATGTCAAATTAACAGAAACACAATGCTACTACTGATTTCAACTTCAATACTACCAATACTCGGTGCGCGTTGCTACACCCAACAAATATATTGCAAAATAATAAATATATTCAAAACTTTTATTAGATCCTTTATTTGACATCATTGTTCAATGCCCGTTCCAGTTGCCCAATAGCAGGACATCACCAAATAGTAACTCCGTTCTGAGTTTTAATGTTCTGTGACCTTTACATCCAATTCTATACGATATCAAAAATTTGGCTTGTATGGGCGATGCCATATCCCCTTTTCCAATGCCTGCCCCAAATTTCTTATAGAAGGACATCCACTAAGTGGTAACTGAATTCTGAGTTTTAATATTTTGTAAATTTTACTTCCGAAGCTATTCTTTTTCGAAAATTTGGTTTTTATGGGCGGAGCCACACCTATTTTTCTAATGCCCATGATAGTTTTCCAGTAGAATTACCAGGCCAATTAGTAGCTCCATTCTGAGTCATTGTTATGCGACATTTAGTTCCAAAGTTATGCGATATCAAAAAAATTATTTTTATGGGCTGGGATCGCCCATAACGGTCCCCGGGGACGCTTTGTATAATGCTAGCTCAATTTTTCCAGTCGAAGAACACGACTAATTAGCAAACTTCGTATGGAGTTTCATTGATTTGTGGCTTATAGTTCGAAAGTTAAACCGAAAATTTGGGCTCCTGAAAAAGTGTCACGCCACTCGTCCAACAAATTTAGGTCTAATACCGAATTCTGAGGATGTGCGACCTGTAACTCCAAAACTATTCGATATTGCAAATTTTGCTTATATAGGAGGTGGCCCTCCCCATTGGCCCGATTGGCCCAAAACTTAAAAGCAACACAAGATTGTTGCAGTTTCCTAGAAATTTCATAATAATTGGTTTAGCGGTTTCGAAGTCTACAACAGACTTACACACCCACATGCACGCATCCATTTTTATATACCATATATAGATAGATTATAATCAACAAAAGTCTTTGGTTGGTTGATAGCAATGACCATTCCTTTTATTGAATGCCGCAAAGAAATCTACCTTTGAAAAAATTTTGGAAGCACTTCTTGGGAAGACCAAGAAAAGCATTCCATCCAATGACATGCATATGTTAAGAAAATGCCTTCTGGGAATGAAAGTGGAAGCGGTGGAATTAATATGTTGAGCGAAATGAAACACAGACCTCATAGATTTCGCTGAAATTGGCTCAGCTGTTCTCGTCTTATAGTATTTTTTTTTTAATAAGGTGAGGCAGATCTGGTAAACTGCTTGTAGTTTTATTAATTCAACTGAAATACAGGAATAGTTGATTCATTTTTTTGTTCCAATCGATTCAGCCGTTCTCGTCTTATATTTTTCAATATTATATTTCGTCTCGGTATACCCAAGTAGAAAAGTGGCCCAAATTTGAAATAGTTCTGAACTAGTTCCAAAAAGGACCAGTACTAGTTCCACTACAATACCCTTTAACATTGAACGAACTGACGCTTTTTGCGGGTTGATGTCATAGGAAAGACTATTGTCCCCATAAACACTCCTTTTTCCCCATATATGAACTAGTTGCATTGGGAACATTTCTAAACTTGTTGCTTTCGCAGTAGCCTAAAAGAGGTTCTTTTTGAACTAGTTTAAAAGTGAACATATTAAAAGTCTACAAATTTAGTGTACTGGTGGAGCAAAGGTCCTAAAGACCTTATTTGTGCGATCTTTTCCATCCACAAGATTTATTAAAGAAGAAATTTATCAATTATTTCTTTTTTACTTTATGAACTACAACTTTAATAATTTCACAGTTCAGCAACCGATTCCGTTTTTGATCACAACGCGTTTTCAACTCCAACGCATTTTTTTGCCACAGCGCGTTTTTTACCACAACACGTTTTCTACCACAACGTGTGATCAGATTCAGTTCAATTTCTTTCAGCAATACTTTTGAACACAAAAGCAAAGTAAACTGTTCTACACTGAACGCTTTTTGAACTTTATCAGACCTACTTCGAACTGTGCTAGAAATGAACAAGTTCACCTTTTCAATTTACTCCAAAATAACTCAAGTTCAAATTCAAATCAATTAGGTGTGGCAGGTAGGCGTGGAAAATATTGAAACAATTTGACACCTTTTTTGTTCAAATCAACTAAGCCGTTCACGTTTATTTATGTTTTTTTAATAAAGGGGGCGTGGCAGTTAGGCGTGTTAAATTTCGTGTAACTCTTGTTCCTTTTTTTTTTAAATAGCATCGATTGGTGCTTTTTTCCGTACCTATCTCTTGAGTATTTCTTGCTTTTTTATGTTTTTGGCATTAATTGGGCGTCAAAAGTGGGCGTGGCATATTTAATATAGCCTATGTCCCAACTGGTTACTAAAGTTATCCAATGAAAAATCCTGCCGTTCTCAAGCTTTGCGGTGCCGAACATGCGTGATTAATTTTTTAGTACATAAAAGTGTATATTAAAAAAAAAAAAACAAAATGGCCATTTCAGCCCTTGAAAGGACTTTGACCGAGCTTCTTATAGATCAATTATGTTGTGTGTGTGTTGTGAAATGTTTGAACACAAATGATCGAGAACTAGACTTACATGTTTTATGCCGACTCCGAAGGGCTTATGTTCTCAAGAAGATTTTCATTTAAGTTTTTACTCTCTGAGGCTTGCCATTGTCTGCAAAAAGGTGACGACCGTATAGAAAAATTAATTCAATTGAAAAAACTTTTTGTGTTAGGTGGGATTCGAAGCAGGGTTCTCTGGCGTATGGGCCACACACTCTACCCACGGCGCCACGGCCACCACGTGTATATTATATAAAAAAAAAAACAACCGACTACAAAATCACTACAAAGTAAAAAATAATTTTAAAAATACTTTTCCTTTTAATTTCTTGGTCATATTTGATAATTTATTTAAACATATTATTATATATGAAATCTTATTATCTTAATTTTTTTTCTTATTTGTTTTATTATCATAAATATATTAATTTCTTGATGAATACAAATGCTTTTAAGGTCGGCGCTAATATAATCAGACTGTTAATCAGAAGCGCCAACTTCAAAGCATTTGTATTCATCAAGAAATGAATATATTTATGATAATAAAACAAATAAGAAAAAAAATTTAGATAATAAGATTTCATATATAATAATATGTTTAAATAAATTATCAAATATGACCAAGAAATTAAAAGGAAAAGTATTTTTAAAATTATTTTTTACTTTGTAGTGATTTTGTAGTCGGTTGTTTTTTTTTTTAAATTTTTATTTCTTCCTTTTCAGAGAATATGATAAATTTTCGAAAAAAAGAGTATAAACAACATTGGTACAATTGTTCCGAAAAAATTTGTTCTATTAAATTCTGAAAGTTTGTTGGTTATTTCAAATATCTGCCTCTTAAATTTAAATAAGATGTCACATGTTTTGAAATTATTATACCCATTTTTGTAACGAGTTTTATTACCCTAGTGTCAATATTATTCGAGATATAGTGTTTTTCTAATATTTCCACGCCCCTTTGTTAATTAAGCGCCCACTTTCTTGAGCATTATTTCCAATAATTGTGCCTACCCCTGTACTTTATTTCAGTACCCCAGCGTCAATATTAACTGCGATAGTGTTTATCTAGTATTGCCACGCCCATTTAGCCAATAATGCATACTTTATTGACCATAATTTTTAATAATTCTGCCCACGCCTGTACTACAATAAATTTCAGTGCCCTAGTGTCAATATTATTCAAGATACACTGTTTTTCTAATATTGCCACGCCTATTTGTCGAATAACGCCCACTTTATTGGCCCCAATTTTTAATAGTATTGCCTACCCTTATACTAAATTGCAGTACCATAGTATAAATATTATTCGAGATATACTCTTTTTCTAATATTGCCACGCCCATTTGCCAAATAACGCCCATTTTATTGCTCGTAGTTTGTATTAACTGTGTCTACCCCTACACTAAATTTCCGTACCCTAGTGTCCATATTATTCGAGATACAGTGTTTTTATAATATTGACACGCCCATTTGTCGAATAACGCCCACTTTATTGACCATAATTTGTAATTATAAAAATTATGCCCAATTATGCCCATTTTCTTGCCCGTTATTTGTAATAATTGTGCCTACCCCTACACTAAATTGCAGTACCCTAGTGTCAATATTATTCGAGTATTTATTATTGCGAGATTTATTATTGCCACGCCCAGTCATCGAATACCGCCCACTTTTTTACGGGCACCTCCATGCTTATCATATCTATCTGTTCCCCAAAAATTATGGCAATCAGGCATATGGTTTAGGAGTTATCGATGTACATAAATTAAAAAAAAAAAAAAAAAAAAAAAAAACAGAGAAACCGACGAACTTGACAACCTCCTCCTTTTTGAAGTCGGTTAAAAAGTATATAGTGTATATTACCCTTTTTTATTATAAAAATATAGATATAAACAAAATTTTTTTTATTCTAAACAATTCTTTCTATTTCAAAAATAATTTTATTTTTTCTTTAAAAGAAAAATTTCGTTTTAATATAAAAAAAATTTCTTAGTATAAAAAAGCAAGTAAAATTTTCTTTAAAATTGAGTTTTAATAAAATTACTGAAAAAAAATTAAAATTGCATTTCTTTAACTTTAAGAAATTTTTATTCAGTGTAGGAGAACATAAATTTCAGGAATTCATAAATTTAAAGGACGTTTCAGAACTATTATTTTTCCACTAATATTGCCCTTATAACAAAGATCGATTGGCGACTTAAAAATAGTGTTTCCAATGCAAAAGGGAATATATTAAATTACCACAAATTGCATTTCAACTTTGATGTACATTTATACGACACACACAAGTGTTTTCAAGCACACTCACTAATTTTTCTTAATATTTCAATGTAATGTATTTCAATGTGTATGTATGTATTTAACGAGTAATCCTCTGCAACATAAGACTACTTATAGTATGTGCTTAAAAAAAATGATGAAAATCATAAATTTAAAGCTTCTTTAATAGGATTTACATGTAAATAGTGAATTTGTCGTAAGCTCATCCCGTAATACAAACAAACAAAAACCGTTTTTTATAAATTACTTACTCAAAAATCAATTGATTTTTGTCTCTCATTCTTTCAATCACCAATCCATTTTAATACAATAAATCGAACGAATCAGAATTCAAAATCAAACCCTTATCAAGCAAAAACTGTGCAAATTTCTTATTTCTCCTTTTTTCTTAATAAATCTGTTATAACCAACATCCTTAGGCTCTTCTGAAAAGAAAACAAACAAAATCTTTTTTTTGGCGCTTCCATAAAAATTATTAGCCAAAAAATATTCTCAGCAGTAGCAGTAAAGAAAGGTAAAAAAAAAATGCTGTCAAGCTCAAAGGGTTTAAGTATCCTGCAATGCTGCATATACTTAAAAGACTTAAAAAACTGTTATCGATAAGCCGAAAGAGATTTTTGAAAGCCGAAAGAATGTAAGTTGATTTGGAGTATGCTTAATTTGGAGAGTGAAAGACATAGCAAGTTTGTTTCTTAGCAAGATAATTTGAAGGGTTATTTGAAGAGCAGCAAACATAACATATTTTTATGCAACAATAATAATTTTAGTAAGTTTTTATATGAAAGCTTATCAGTAATGCATAATCTGTAGATTGGTTTCTAAACCATTGGATACCGTGGACCTTTCTATGCTGTGTACAAAACTAATTGAACTGTCCGAAGAAGCTGTTAATTTTATGAAAAAAGCTTAAAATTTTTATTTTTTGCCGATATCGTGCTTAAAAATTTAAGTAAGGTTTATACTCAGTTATTCTAAAAAGTAGAAAACAGAATAGATTCAAAAAATCAAGCGCAGAAACTCTTAGAATATGTTAAGAATAAAATTCATGACATAAGTGAGAAAATCTAGTTTTAAGTACAAGCTTGCAGGTAAGTCAAGTAAAAAATACTTACAATGTGAATTAAGTCTAATTTGACTTGAAGTAATAAGAAGTAATCTTAACTTGAAGTAATAAAATAGAGCGCAAGAAAAATTACTCTCTCAGCTACTCTTAAAATTATTTTTCACTATTCGTTCGCTTTATCGGTTGTTTTGTAGTCTTGTCATGAAGATTTCTGATCATAGGCATGAGTCTGATTTGTGCGTTGAAAGTTGGTTGTTCTATTATCGGTACTATGAGTGATATTGTTGAGGTGGTGCCTCCAGAGGACGATGACTCACCGCTTGCACGGACTTTCCGATTAAATCAATTATTATTCAAACTAAAATCAATTCATACGTTCTACGTGGAAGTACGTATGAACTCATTTCATTCATTTTTTTAAAACTATTTTATTATTTTAAAATAAAAAGAATTATTAAGCATGCTTTAATTTTAAAGTTGGTAAAAATACCATATAATCTCCTTGAACTTGGTGTCATAAGAGTCCTGTATCCGTTGAACCATCCCGTGGACTTAATGAATCTGTCGATTTTCTCCTTCTATTTAGAGCGGGACAGTGGCAGAGAAAGTGTTGTACGGTTTCCTCTTCCTCATCATCCCTGCAGCTTCTGCAGAAGTCGTTGGCTTCACAGCCTAGACGAAGAGCGTGAGCTCCTATCAAGCAGTGTCCGGTGAGTACTCCAACCAGAACAGAGAGATTCGGTCTTCCGAGTCCCAGTAGAGAGGAGGTGCGATTGCTGTCGTAGGAAGGCCAGGTAAGTCTGACCGTGGCACAAGTGACAAGGTTATACCACCGCTCATTGGACTGGCGCAGCGTGTTTCGCCTGCACTGGAGTTTAAATGTGGCCAAGGGTATACCTACCCCATCCTTTTCTGGAAGGATAGCGGCGGTCGTACCCTTTCTAGCCAGTTCGTCTGCTTTACAATTGCCTTCTATGGCTCGGTGCCCAGGCACCCATACAAGATGGATCCTGAATTGCTCAGCCATCTCGTTGAGAGATTTGCGGCATGCAGCAAGAGATTTAGAGTTTTGGGTATAGAAGCATAATGCTTTTAGTGTCGCTTGACTGTCCGAGAAGATATATATAGCCTTCCCTGAGGTGCTCAGCTGGTTGAGTGGCTGTGCTGCTTCCTTGATGGCTTAGGCCTCCGCTTGGTAGACGCTGCAGTAATCGGGTAGCCGAAAGGATGTCTCAATTCCCAGGTCCAAGAAAAAAAATTATTTTTTTAAGGTCATTTCTATCTAAAAAATTATTAAAAAAAAACATAATGTCAAAAACTGTATCTCTGACTCCCTACAGCCATATTACTTCATCCAAAATAATTTTACCATTATTTTTTTATACATGATATTTTGATCTAGAAATGAAAAAATTATCGCTTTTTTTCATCCCAGATTTTAATGGTTAATAATTAAATTTTTTATGGTGAATTCTTATCAACTCTTGTTAATAATTCAGTACCTACTACTATTTAACAAAAATGATCTGAGCCAAGTCCGTAGCAAAGATTATCAAATTAGCAGAATATCAAATTAATTTAAAATAAGCCTTTTTATTAAATAAATTTCTTTTTTAAATAAAAATGTTTAAAGGGTACTTAAATATTTAAGGCAAAACCTTCAAATATAAGACCATTAAAACATTCTTTGATGTTCACATGCTTATTTTGATGTTCACATCATTCAACGAGGGTCGAATTTTCTGAATTATTTCCAAATTAACCCTAGCCAAATTATTCGTTTAATCTTTAAATAATAAATAGCTTTTCTTTTACCAGCATACAACAATCAAATGCAGAATAAAAAAAAAACAAAATAACCAAAAAAAAAAAAAAAATGCGAACCATTCACTCTTCGCTGCGCTTTTACCAGGTATTCATGCGAGCATAAAAAAAATATTGTTGTTCATTTAAGGCAGCTTTTGCCAAAATATTGGTAATCCTTGAATTGCTACCAATGTTGGAAATTTAATAAAAATTACCAACAGAAATTTGTGATTTTAGTCTGCGTTTCAAGCAAATTAAAATTTCTCTAAAAATATTCATTATTCTTAATCTATAGGCAAAAACTGGCCTAACTCCAAGTTGTCAAGATTGTCAGATTTTGACAGCCTTTTTTGAAGACCACAATTTACTTTATGACATTTCTCATTTCCATATATTTCCAATAATTGTTTTCAAATAAGCAATCATTGTCTGTAGTCAGAAATCGTGCATGATTTATCGACTAGCTTTCATAAATTTTTTTCGCACAATTCATGATGAAGTTGTAAAAATAGCAACGCTTCAAGCTACTCACTGGCTTTGTGAATCGGAATTCCAAGCCCAGACGGCTGCTGGCACGTACTACAGTTTAACAAGTTTCTCATCATAATAGTCTCAAACAGAGCCTTAGGCAAGCCTTTGCCTTCTTGTCGCTAGGCCTGGCCAATTATTTTGCTATTCAAAGAAAAAATAAAAAAAGAAGTACTTAAAGGCTTACGCACGAAAGTAAAAGTGGGCAGTTTTGTTTTTGAGGTAAAGAAAAACTGGCTTAATTTATTCAAATTTTGTTGACTAGCAAGAAACTTTTTGTGTCTAAGTCTTAAAAGCAACCTGCGATACGATTTGTTACCTGTGCAACTTGTTGACTGGCGAAAAAGCAATCGCAACCTTATGGTGCTCCACAAAAAGTTAATGTTACATGAACTCGCAGTTTATGGCAGCAGGCGACTCACAGTGTCACGAGGACAATTTGCTGTAAGACCTATTGAGATAAACTTCATCGGTATCTCATTTCGACTAACGTTCAAGTTTCTTGTGCTTAAAATTTACTCACATATTTCAGGACTTATATTTTTGTCTATAAATAAAATCATGGATATATGATGGAAAATCTATATATCTATATATGGTACATAAAAATCTTATGGTGTCCGTATGTGACTCAATCACTTCTGAAGCTTTCCAATGGTGTTGTTTAAATTTTTAAGTTATGTTTGGCCAGTCATGGCACGGGTTTTGAAACTTGTTCATACAACATTGAATGAGCGGCTTTCGAGACATGGCAAAAATAGTGGATCCCCTTTTTCCCATACGATTTCTCATACAAAATCGCTTAAAATCAGTATTCCGTGGAAGTTAAAATCACAGAACATTGAAATTCAGAATGGAGTTACCACTTGGTGATATCCTTTTAATGGAAAACTTGGAAGGGCATTGGACAAGGGGGTGTGGTTCCGCCCATCTTTAGCCCCAGCTTTAGAAGTAGATATCACAGAACATTGAAACTCAGATTGGAGTTACTATTTGGTGATGTGCTGCTACCGGAAAACCGGGCATTGGACAATGAACGAGCTGTCAAACACAGGGTAAAATAAAAGTTTTGAATACATTTATTATTTTATAATATAGTTGCCGAGTGTAGCAACTCACGCCGGATATAAGCTAGTTGTTTATTATATATTGTATTGTATTGTATTGTATATTGTAACATTACTGCGGTGTAAATACTGTAATACTGTAAATTTTACACAAGAAACTGATTGGAGTTAATTTCAGTAGCTAAAATATTTTTAAAAAATTCCCCAAAAAAAAAAAAGAAAGAGGCCTAAAGAACACTCTTTAGCTCGCATAGATTGAATCGAAACTTGTTTGTTGCATAGATTTACTTACATGGGCTAAATATGTTATTTATTTTGATGTATACGAGTATTACAGAAATATTTACACTAAAGTAATGAGTTGGTGGCTCATATAAAGGAAACATTCCTTAGTCAGAGTCTAGCTAAGCTAATTAATTGTAAACATGCATTAAAAAATACCACTTCCTATTATATCCAAACTAGTGATAATGCCCCGAAAATCGGGTGTACTTCCCTACTTCGCTTTGGAAATCACACTTTCTCATTCACATTGCAGCGAGTTCGTGTCTTAAATCTTTTTACCATTTTTTCATTTTTAAACGCTCATATCTTCTAAGCGCTATGACTTCTCAAAAATCTAATAATTTGTGCTTACGTATACCTCAAGACCTTTCTAATGATATATCAAGCGTTGGTGTAGCATGTGTAGATTCGCTAGAATAAGTGGACCCTTACAGGAATAAATATATACTAGAAGATTTTTCTTAAAGATTTATGCAAGGCAACTCTTATTTTAACTCTATTCTAAGTAAGCCGATGAAAGCAACGATTCCAATAGAAGAAAGAGAAAACCTTGAAAAACAGAGCAGTTATGAAAAATTTATGCTGATTGATAGAACAAAGAAACATTGAATGATTTCTCTTGCGAGCTTCTACCTATAATTCGCTCCGAATTATTCAGCGAAAGTGCATACTCTTGCACTCTTCCATGATTATGCCTTTACGTGTGTTTTTAAGAGTGGCTCTCTCTGCTATCAATGAAATAAAATTAAAAAAAGCAATATTTACTTTAAAATTTCCATCATTTTGGTATCACTTATTTCATTTCAATATTTTAAATATTTATTCAAAGTCTATAGTAAAACTTCATTAATATTTTTTAAGAACTGTTACCAAAGTAAAATATAAGATATAAATGAAAAAACTTGATCAAGGTTCATTAATATAGGTTAAGTCACTTGAGAGAAAAGCACTCTTTTCCGCCTTTGCTCGAACTGTCAAAGTAGCTGTTAGTTAAAAATTGTACAGGTTCAGGTTTTTTTTTCTTGATTTCCTTTTATCCATTCTGACAGTTCGACCGAGCTTCTCTCAAGTGACTTAACCTATATTAATGAACCTTGAACTTGATCAAGAAATGGCTAAAAAATTCGCTTTGTCTTAAGTCTTTTTGCCATTTTTCCAACTTTAAACGCTCATATCTGCTCAACGCTACCACTTATCAAAAATCGAATAATTTTCTGCATACCTACAGGGCATGGCCATTCTAATGATATTAGAATGAAGTGTTGTTGTAGCATTTGTAAATTTGCTGGAATAAGGGGACCCTTACAGGAATAAATATTTAGATTTGAAAGTTTTATTTTTCCTTAATTTTTCAAGACTCAACTCTTTTGTACCAGATGGGTGTATATCCTTTTTCACAGTTATTGGGGAAAATTGACTATTAGGGAATTTTGAAAAACGGTCCAAAATGACCCATACGGGTGAGAGCTAGAGGGTTAAATATAAAGGAAAAAAAAAACAATTGAATTTAATTTTAGTTGAAGTATTTTCTATTAATCTATACATTAATACATCTATACAAATCTAATGGTGTCCGTATGTTACTCCAGCACTTCTGAACCGTTCCAATGGTTTTGTTCAAATTTTTAGGGTGTATTTGGCGGGACTCATGGTACGGGACTTAAACTTATTTGTTCAACAACAGAAGAGCGGTTCTCAAAATATTGAATAACCACCACCCCCCCCCCTCCCCCCTTCCTTTTACCCACGCGATGTCTTATATAAAATCGCTAATAACCAGTTTTTCATTCGTTTTTTAAATAAAAATGAGCTACGCACACTTTAAGGGGATAAGCTAGCGCCGGGTATAAGCTAGTATACATTCAAATTTTAGCAAAATTTAAAAATAATTATTTTTGCTGCCTCGTATCACTGTGCGGTCGCAGCAGTCTATATTATATTATTTTTTTTATAAAGATTTGTTCCTGCCAGATGCCAGACAAGACGCAAAATTTTTCACACTTGCTAAAAATTGCTACTATTATTTGCCAAAAGAGAAAAAAAAAACATAAAAAATGCACAAATAAAAGGATCTCGAAATTCATTTCAGCCGCGATTTTTCTTTCTTCTACTATTGTCTTCACTCGAGACAGCTTTTATATATTTATTCTTTTATTTTTACGCTTCGCTGTTTAAATTACGTAAATGAGTGCAAATGAACACTCAGGTCCTTGTTTCTCCTATTATTGTTTGTTATGAGAAAAGAAGAGCAAAAAAAAATTTACATACATACCCAGAAGGAAAGTGTGGAATGCGTGAGGGATGCATAAATTCTCTGTCGAAAAAAGAATAACCAAAGATACATGACCGAGTAAAGTATCTTGGAATACAAAGACAGGCGGCAAAAAAAAAAAGATTCTCATGTTTATGAATCGCTTCACGTCTCTGCCGATTTGTTTGTGCTATGTTGTTGTAGCGTTTCTGACGCTTTGTTTTATTGCTTTGCTAAAAATTAATTGTTTTAAAAGTTTCAAATAGCAAAGCAAGTCAGGAAAGTAGAAATTAAATTGTTTTCAAGAGAACTGTGAATTTGATTAAAATTTTATTACTCTCCATAAACGCTTTTAGCAAATGAATATAATAAATGTAATTTTCTTAAAATATTACCTTTTCATTTCTTCTATAGTCATGACTTGCATGTAAGACAGAGTACACAAATCTTACATAAACTATTTTATGCATTCTTTAGTCATGTAAGAAAAAGTACATCATATTCACACAAATCTTTGAAGCATGGTAACAACATTAGTTATATCATGCATTCTTAAGGAACCTTTAATGGATGCCTGAATTTCGTATGATAGCGCCATGTAAAAAATCATGCATTCTAAAACACATTCCTATGGATGACCTTCTCCTGCTGGGTAGTTAAACTTGTCTTAAAACGATTTTATTTTTTTTTTATATGAAGCAATACTCTTGAGCTCTGAAAAATTATACTATAAAAGAATGAACAATTTAATTAGCCTCAGTTATATAAGAGGAAATCTCTTAAGCACTGTATGAAATCTGACTTTTACAAGGCAGCATTTAAGAAGCACTGAATTATGACCGAAGTGATGAAATTTTTAAAAGGTTGTGTGAAGCAATTTATATCTAATGGCAAATTAAGCTTTCTTTTATGTATTTTTAAACCAAATTTATATTGGAAACAAGATTTTCAATGTTGGTTAATTTTTGTAGTAATCTAAGATGTTGGATTGTTGTTCAAGCAACTCATCCAAAAGTTTGTGAACACAGTGGATTTTATGCATTAGGAGACCTATACTGCTCAAACTGAGTACCAATTTGTTTGTATCAATATAACTGGTGTATCGGATAGCGAGGTCAATCCGAAAGGGGGGGATCTATTCTTACCCCCCTCCTAGTTATAAGTAAAAGTATGTAAAAACGTCGAGTTTTAAGGCAATATCACTTTTAACGCAATAACTTTAAAAGTATGAAAGCTACGTATGATTTAACGCCAGTTTTAGAAACAGAATTTAACAGTTTGAGAGTAAAACTAAAAATCAATTAAAGTTTTCTTGTACGTTAAAGAAATAGGAGTTGATCAAACTCAAAAAATATTTTTTTTTACAAAGTTAATACTTTGGGTGCGATTTTCTCGATATTTTATCAAAAAAAAAAATTTATTTTTATAACGTTGTTTTATACTCTCAAGTGTTCTCTAAAATTTTATTACAATAAGTTTTTACTTCCAAACAACAGATCATCTCATTTTGGAGTTTTAAGTTGTGCTCAAAATACCTAGTAAAGCTAAAAAGCTCACATTGATGTGTAAGTAAAAAAAAAGGAAGTAAGATTTACTATCACTGTGATGTTTTTGTTGTACGATCGACAGAATGAGAGTAAAATTAAGATACTACCCAATAAACATTGTGGCGAGGGGTGACTCGTTAACGAATGGCTTATGAATCGTTTTTTTTCAAGTTTTCGAATAGTTTCATACCGACTTCATTAGAGGTTGGCTTCATGCTTAAAGAAAGCACCGTTTGAAATGATGACTTTCCTAAACTCCATTTAAGATGTTTTGAAACAAAAAAACAATTTTTTCCCGACTTTTCAATATACAAATTTTTATAAGAAAAGTATTTTTTATTAACTTTCTATTGTTAATACGTCATTTAAGCAAATACTTGTTTTTTAAATTTAATGTTTTTTTTTTTAATTTTAAGTGAAAAAAAGACTTAAATATAAATTTTCATAAATTTTTATTGAAAAAAAATTTTGTGAAATACTATTTCTTCTGTTATGTTATTTCGTGCTTTATATAAATTTCTTTCTCTTTATATAAATAGTTTCCACTTATAATTTGTTCAAGATTTTCATATGAATAAGTTCTCGTAAGCAAATTGCTTTTTGTTGTTTTGGCGACTCGTTAACGAATTGCTTTTTATAGTTTTGGTGACTCGTTAAAGATTGCTTTTTATAGTTATTGGTGACTCGTTAACGAATTGCATTTTTTAGTTTTGGCGACTCGCTAACGAATTGCTTTTTCATAGCAGAGAACTGCAAAACTCGCATAAAAATATTCATACGCAATCAACACTGTTAAAATCATGCCTCTGCGTTCAATCGATCAGACTTGCTCGAATGCACACACTCGCTGTTGAGTTAAATTCAATCAAACCATGTGCTTCGTGCTGGCTCTGTGATTTTAATCAACTGTTGTCTTCGGCTACATATTTCATACTTGTTCGTTGGGCTCAACAACGATTATTTTCATCAAGAATGAAACGCAAAAAGCAAAAATCAACACGTATGAGTTTTTTCATGTGCAGACAGAGAGAGAGAGAGAGAAAGAGAGAACAAGAAGAAGAAGGGTGAAGTTTTTATTACGATTGACTGCAAACAACTAAAATTAACTATTTCTTTCATTTCTCATTTACGAAACACATATCCGTATACACTTCAACGCCAATACTCAAACATGTGAATGCAATCCGTCAATCAGCTCACACAAACGACGCCTTCAGCAGCATCATTTTATTTTATTCAACGTCAACACTCGTTCACTGAAACATGTGAGTTCGATCAGACGAAATCAAACTCAAACTGACACAAAAGAATGAGTTGAGTTGAGTAAGAATTCCTGTGAATGATTTAATCAAGCAAAAAGTGAGTTTTGCAGTTCTCTGTTTCATAGTTTTAGCTACTCGTTAACGAGTCGATGGCTTTTTTCGGTTTTGACGAATGTATAATGAAGCCGCGATAAAAAAAATAATTTCGAACTTTTGAAAAGCCAAATCTTAAAAAAAAACAATTTTTTTTTGGACCAAGTCGGGGTTCGAGCCCATGCTCGCGAATGCTAGCTTTTATTATCAAGCAAATTAAGCAAGATATATTCAGCATCTGAAATAGCCGAGTGGGCAAGGTGCCGGACTAGCATTCAGATGACGTGGTTTCAATTCTTGACGTGGTAAGCTTGAAATTAGTTTTGATTTTTTTTTTATTTATTATTGCTTTTTCAGTTTTGACGATTCATTAACGAAGGAAGAATTTCTCCCGCTAGCGATATTATAAATGAATCGCTACTAATAATTGCTAATGAATGAAATGTACGAGAATGCGATTCGTAAACGATAACATTAGTGAATCATTTTGTTTGTTGGGTATAATTGCCGTCATAAATGCTAAATTTCTATTTCATTTTCGGACTTCTTTCTTGTTCATTATCAAGGTAAGGCACAATTCGAAATTTATAAAACTATGAATTTAAATAAATCACCAACAGAACAATTACAATGCAGATTCTGGTTTGAACAATCGCGCAAACGCATTTGTAAATGACGGTCTGCAAGGTGTTCGTTGATTAGAATATCTTCTTTGGTACTACAACTTCGGCATGGAAGAGTTTCCATTGCAGTATCCATATACAAAAATCATGTCTGCGTATTCAGAAATTGTCAAAATCATTTTGTAGAAGCAGTCTATATTCGCTTGGTGAATATATTCATTTAGGACTGCTTAAAGGGTATACTAACCCCTTGTAACCCATGATCAAAAATTTTGAAATAAATAACATTTATAAACTTGTGTTTTGTTTAGAAAATCAATATTTTTATTATACATCTATTACTTACAGAATAATGGGGCTGTGACAGATCTGTAACATTGAGCTTATATTATATATTAATTTTTTTTTGAAATTTATATTTTTTCACGAATTTCGTTGTAATTTGTGTCGTGGTATTCGAACTTTCAAAATAAACTTTCAATAACATAATATTAGCATCGTCTCTGGGTACGATCCCAACGGCATGTCAGCAGCTTTCCCCAGGAACAAAACGTCAGCACTAATTTTTGTTGTTGTGCAAGCATCTTAGAGAGTGCTCAGCAACGGCCCCAAGAATAAAACGAACAAAAGAACAAAGGAAAAGAAAGCGTGTTATGCAAATAATCAGATGTTTAATACAAGTGCACATGGCAAGAAGCATAGGTATGAATTAGGTATTTTTGGTGATGTAATAATTTTTTTTAAAGTTTTTTATGTACTTATTTATAAAAAACTATTAAAGTTTTATTGTTTTAAAAATGGAAACCATTTTTTTAGTTACTATTTCAGGTAAAATGTAGATTTTTGCTGATGTATTGAGCTGAACTGCTGACCCAAAGCTTTCCAAGGGAGGCCTTTTAAAGCACTATCGATGAACGAAATCAAAAATCTCTTTTTCTCTGCAGCTCGCTTTTTGAGGCAGTCATTACCAAAAAGAATGCAACCAATTGCTGACCCAAAACTTTCCAAAAGAGGTATTTTGAAGCAATTCAAAGTAAGCTAAGCTGAAGTGCTTTTACGTAATGTTAGAATTACAATAGGGTCATACGTGGAGTCAGCGCTTTCAAAAAGGCCTTTCAGAGTGCTTTTTTCCCGCTGGGATGGTGAATTATTTTATTGGTGTGGTATGTAGCAGTGATTCAACAATGAGTTCAAAGGGAATCAATACAGTACGTATGGACTTTGTAGGATATTTTTTAGTTTGTTACAGAAATGTCACAAGGGGATACAAGGGGTTAACTTTACCAATCTGTTTTAACAGCCATAAGGAGGCGTGGTAGGTATAGAAAAGTATATATAATTTTGATCAAGCACCTACCACCTAAATCGATTTAACCATGTTCGTCTGTCTGTCCGTCTGTGATCACGATTACGATTTTTAAGCAATCGCGCAGAAATTCGAAATATATGGCAAGCAGCTGTATAAAAAATAAAATAATGTTCGAAAATGAGCCAAATCTGAAGAAAACTACGAGTACCACCCAAACAAAGTGACTTTATTTAAACAGTAAAATATCTCCAAATTCTACAAAAAATAACGAAGTATATTTAAACTTTGCTCTAAGTGTTAATGTTTAATATAAACCCTTTCTATTAAATTTGGTAACATTTATATACATAAAAGTTTGTTCTTATATGAGAGACATAAAAGAAAGCACAATAAAAAAAAAAAGAAAACATCACTTAAAAATGTTATGGGATTGACTCACACAATAGCAATGCAATTTAAACCTAAAAAACATATCCAACTAAAACTTTATTTCAACTTTATTTCAATTACAAATGCAATCCGATTTTATTAGATTGAAGAAATAGTTTTCTCTGCATGAAGTCATGAAAAATCTGCACAAAACTCTCTTTAAATGCATAATTGTAAATACTGAGCAATTAGGCAAACACACAAACATAGTCCTTAATCCCAAAATCCATGCTCAAATTCCAATAACATTTGTAAGCAACAGTTGCAATGTAATCCTAACATGGACAAGTAAAATTTCAAATGCCGCTAGCATTAATTTAAATGCCACAAAAGTGCCAACAGTGCAAACTTGGATGATCAGCTCACTTCAATTATTTTAAGCATAACCCTGCAGGAAAATCAACTAATTTAAAAGTAGTTGATAAAGTAGTTTTTTGTCAACCACAACTAGTTGAAATTCTGACTTTTTTCCATAGAACGAACTAACTTATTTTGTATGGCGATGTCCGCTAAATAAGTCAATTGACTTTCGTCTACATATATTTTCAACTACTTGTTAAATTAGTTACATTTAAATTATTTTTTTAACTGCTTTAAAATAACCAATTGAAAACTATTTCTAATGGCCTTAAGTTAATAATATTTGACGAAATAACATGGTTAAATATATATAAACTTGTAATCTAATAAAAATTTGCAATTATAACATGTCAACATCAGAGTAGTTGCCGCCTTAATATAATTAAAAGTAGTTCATATACTGGTTTATTTTAAATTAGTTTTTTAATTAGTTGTTTTTAAAAACAAGTTCGTTTGTTCCTATAGGGAAGCTAAGCATTTTATACCCACCCACATTCACATCCACAACTACACTCAACCGAAAATTCTCGGTTCGTCTGAATCGTATTTGAAATGTCGCGCTTTATTCCGGCAGCGCTTTATTTAAGAGCAATAAAATGCTAATAAAACAAGAAATTTTAACCACAATAAAAACGATGATTTATGCATGAGTTTCCGGCAGAGAACAAAGTCCTTTTGATTATATTGCGGACATGTACGCAACGGTGCTACTCGTACTTTGCATGTACGTTTATGTGACGTTGTCTGCCACCTGCTACATACTTCCGTTTCCGTTGATGTTGCTGCTCTTTTTTGTTCTTCATGTGTAACAGAACTTGCTGCAATGGGTTTTGTTGTCTCTGTTGTAGTTGTTATTTTTGTTGTTGTGGAATTTCATCATTGTCATTGTCATTGTTGTATTGTGCGACAAAGAAGAATCGTTATCTCAATCGTGCAACATTGGTTATTTGCATGTGGCACGCAATCGAGTTACTGGCGTGAACCTAACAAAATTTTTGTTGTTGTTTGCTATTAATTTTGTTACAAATCATATTGTTTGCTTCAAGGCAACAGTTGCACTTGGAAGAATGTTGAGGGTGAAACTTTTGATTCGATTCGGTATGTTGTGGTGTGTAACAGTTTTAAATTTTTGGCTAATAAAATTCTATCTCTTGCAAAAATTGACTCGATAAAAAAGTGTAATGTTGATGCTGATTATATTTGCAAAATTTATATATATTAAATTGTTTCATTTAATATATTCGTAGGAGTCTGTGTGGCAGCAGCAGTGTTTTATTTAAGCCAAAAATGTTTGCCTTAAGCCGAATTTAATATTTGTGCGGATAAAAATTTATTTGAATGGGCTTATGGCTTAGAGGAAATAAAAAAAAGCAGCATAAAAAATTTTGGAATGCTTTTTTTTTTTGTTGGCGTAGTTCACTTTAACATGGTCAAAATGTTTTAGTCCTTGCTGGTTGCAAAAAAAGTTTTACAAAGTTGTTTCAAGCCGGCACGAGAATTTGTTAATTAAAGTTGGATGTATACCAGAGTTCGGACGAATAATACTAACTTTTTGTGCTTACTTAACCGTGATGTAAATGTAACTTTTATTTGGCACAGAAAAACAAGTTGTAGGAATTTAAATAAAATGTGTGCGTGTAATGTTTCAATTTGTATTTAAAGCTACATAATAGAAACATTTGTGCAGCTGTAAATTTCCTTAGAATGAAGTTGATTAAACATGAAATTTAAAAGTAGGCGAGATTAGAGCTAAAACGGAGATTTATCCGAACTAAGCTGAACATGCCTAATATCTCCGACGTGCGAACACATCGCACAGTGTCGCTATGCATTTGCTAACTGTTACGAGTGGCTAACAATAGAAAACGTTGTCGTAGAGTGTGAACTTTTTATATTTTTAAATTTTTTACAGTAATGGTACGCTGGTTCGAAAATTTATTTTTATTGAGTGATTATGTTAATACTTCACGTATTTTCATAATCCATATGAAAATACCATATAAAAATATGGTGAATGGGGGCACATAGACCCCCCTATTCGCGTGTCTCAAGAATGCTTCCTCCCTTTTCAACCCCCAAAAAATGGTTACTTTTTACCTATTTTGCTACCCTCCCGAGATATGGAACAACAAAAAATTTAAATATATCGAAAAAATCCTCGAAAAATCCTAGAAAAATCCTCGAAAAAGTAGAAAAAGTGCCATATCTCGAAGGGGAAGCAAGATAGGTAAAAAATAACCATTTTTTGGGGATTTATAAGAGGGGTAGCATTCTGAGACGCACAAATAGAGGGGTCTATCATTCCCCCATTTGCTACATTTTTAGGGGGGACACGTCGAAACACGTGTTTAACTGTCCACTGCAAGTCAAATTGTAAGTCAAACACGTGTTTCGGGACCCCCTTAAACATTCGTCAAAATAAAAAATTTTAGGTGGCAACACTATTAACCATCTTAAATTTTAAAATTCGGACATCAGATTCGAAGTCAGCGACCCCTTAACTCTGTTAAATGATATTTAAAACTCTTAAAAATACATTTAGGTAGGTGGCAACACTGTTATAAAAAAATTACACAATTTTGAAATTCTGGCAACGGATTCGGACTCAGCGACCCATTTTTACCTAGTGTTGGCTCTAGCACCGAATTCGTGACAGTAAAAAAATTTTAGGTGGCAACACTAATAATCATCTTAAATTTTAAAATTCTTACATCAGATTCGAAGTCAGCGACCCCTTAACACTGTTAAATGGTGTTTAAAACTCTTAAAAATGCATTTTACTAGGTGGCAACACTATGGAGAAAATTTAGGTGGCAAGCCTATCCTCCATCTTCAATTTTAAAACAGTGATATTAGATTCGAAATCAAATCCGTTGTCAGAAATTCAAAATAACAAGAATTCACAAAAATAATAAAAAAGTCAAGGTGGCAACTCTATTCGCCATCTTGAATTTTAAATTTTTACATCAATTTCAAAATCAGCTACCCCCTAAAACTGCCAACCACGGAGTCCACAGAACCCTTAAAAGTCTTAATACGCTTAAGATTTTCCTAATTTTTTCGGATACTTGCTTTAAATTCAATTAATTGGATACTTGCGAGCTTACAAGCTTTTGCCGAACGTTCCAAGCTTTTCAACTTTCTTACCCGACATAGTAAGCCTCAACAAGCAAGCCAACGAAAAAGCTTGGATATGACTTGTAATTGTTTGCTATTTTTATAAGCAGGTCAAAGCTTGCTTTTCAAGTTTGGATACATACTTGAATTCAAGTACTTGAAAAAGCTTGAATTTCAAGTAGGCTTGTGCAGTTCTCTGGTTCGTACCTACTTGAAGGGTGGCTTTTTTTTTTTTTGTGTTTTTGAATTTCTTTATATTTCTTTATATTTATAACTCACATAGTCGAATTTCTATTTTATATGCTCAGTTATTTGGCATCTTTTGCAGCGTGAAGTCGTGGTTTTTTTGTGAAAAATATTGAAAACTTGAAAAATGAAATTGTTAATATTGCAAGCTGCATGGCAGTGTCTACTTACAATGACGGCGCTTATAGTTTTTTGCATATGTTTCAACTACTTGGTATCACCATAGGAGCTACATCATTGAATTTTTCCAAAGGAAATGATGCAAATCGTTTGAAATGCGCCAGAGTGAAGTCATATGAAGCTTTAAAAGAAGCCCGAATTGCAAGATAACGAAGGCATACAGTACGAAGCAGGCATGGCAGATTGAAGGTAACCTTTTTTTTCTTTGTTCACAAACTTTGAACGCGTTTATCTCGAAACCATGTTTTTCGAACTGGTTGCGGCACTAGCGGGATCATTTTTTGACGAAATTTTTTTTTTTTTTTGTATTTTTTTAAACTTGATTCGCTATCGTATGACACGAGCATTTTTTTAATTTTTTTTTTTCGATTTTTTATGAATTTTTAAAGTCAATATTTTTTTCGAAAAACACACTTTCAAATTTGGAACATCACCAAAAATTGAAAAAAATTTAAAAAAAAGCTCGTGTCATACGATAACCAATTTTGTTAAGATTTAAAAAAGTAATTTTTTTTTCCAGATCGGACAATTTTTGCAACTCCCATCGCTGCAACCACGAGGCCCCGTTTTTTTCTCTGCCGCCGGTTTGGAGCTCTATAAAACCATGTTTGAGTGAAAAATATATTTTTTTTTAATTTTTCTCTTGTAATTAGTTCAATTCTCTACAATAATAAAAAAAATTTTGGAAAAATGTTTGTTTTTGACTGAGTTATGAATTTTTAAAAAGTCTGTTTTCTCTGCCGCAAGTGTCATGTCCCCCCTTAAGCATTCGTCTTCATTGAGAAATAATAAATAATTTGAACTAATATTGACGTCTTATTTTTCCACAATTGCATAAAAATTAAACGAACCCACAGACTACTGAAGTTGAGAAATCGCAGTGGATATACTTAGCCTTTGATTTTTCATAACAAATGAATAGAATACAAGTTAAAATCATTGGAATTTATTAACTAAACTATTAATTCTGATTCACAAATAGTGCTAAAAAGTAATGGTTAATTCTACAAAAATTTTTATTTATTACAAGTTAGTAATTCGTTGAACCTCACTTCGATTTTATTACAGCTTCAATACGCCTGAGCATTGACTTGTATAAATTTTGTATGACATCTAACTCTAATCCATTGAACCAGACATCCAATATTATATCCTCAAAGTTTTTTAATGTTGACGGCTGTTTCTCTCGAATTTTTTCCCCACAACATGCCGCAAGTCTCGATGGGATAAAGGTCTGGGATTTTTCCAGGCCATGGAAGGGATTTTATCCCTAAAATTTCATTATTATTTTTTGCCTAAAATAATATAAATTTAAATTTCAAATCTTAAAACACTTATAACGCTTATAACGCTTTTCGCTCAATGGCAAGGAGCAGAATCATCCTGGAATATCACCTCTTTGGACTCTCCGAATGCTTTTTCGATAATGTGAACAAGACCTTCATTAAGTATTTCTATATATTTATCGCCATTAACTGATAACCTGAGTATAATTACTTTCCCAACTGTAAGTGATGTTATGCATCCCCACACCATAACATATGGGAATGCTTTAATGTGCTAAGTGTCTTGTTTGTACTGTAACGTTCTCCATCCTTCTGCCTTACCCTCAATGTGCCATCTGGACCAAATAAGTTAAATTTGGACTTATCGAAATATATGACCTTTTTTCAGTCATCATTGGTCCAATTTTTATGTTCACCAAGATAACCTACTGGCCTTCATTTTGCTTGGAAGCAGTGGTGTTTTTGCTGTATTTCTCGATTTCAAATCCATTGTATTCAATGCTCTTTGGAGTATACGAACACTGCATTCTACCAATTTCGACTCAACTAGTTCTTTAGGGAGTGTAGTTACCGGTTTAAATGGGATTGCAACACATAAACGCCTCAAAGGACCTGCGTTCCTTTGCGAGAGTACCTTTATTCTTCCGGAACATTTTTTGCGATCGTGGCTACCCATTTTGTCGTGTTTTGCAATAATTTTGTTTACCGAAGTGTGACTTATACCAATTATTCGAGCTATTTTCCTTTTACTAACGTTTTGCTTAAACAGAATCATTATTTCACATTTTTTTTTCTCCAGTGATACGCCTTTAGTTAAACTCATCATTTTTGCCACCTTCACACTGCTCACTCACAATTTTTAACAACTGCTGGAATATTGTTTACCAACCAAAAAAATATCTAAATAACGGTAATCATCATATGGTACACGTTGAGAAGCAGTTATCTGCTAAACTGGTCTGTACTGATCAACAGCAACTGCTAAAACTGGTCTGTACTATTCAACAGCTAACTGCTAAAACTGGTCTGTACTGTTCAACAGCTACCTGCTAAAACTGGTCTGTACTGTTCAACAGCTACCTGCTAAAACTGGTCTGTACTGTTCAACAGCTACCTGCTTAAACTGATCGGTAATCAATCAATCAATCACAATATCGATAATCAATCAAACAATAATTCAATATGAATGAAATATTCAATAAGGCCTTTCAAATCATCTGAAAGTCATCGATCATAGTTATAAGTGGTGCTGCACATTTTCCGAATCGTTCATCATATGGATTGGTACAACGTGGGTTCTTGCCTTGATATATGTCAAAATTTAATATGTAACCGTTTGGCCGATTGGTTTACCTTTAAAAAACTGCTTGCAACCGTGTCGTCCATTGTCATCGTAAGATAAATGTTGTGTTGGGTGATAGTTCTTCAACATATTTGACTTGAGATGGTCCGTAATTGGACGTAGCTTCCATAGCTTATCTTGGTTATCAACAGATGTGACCAAATTGGGCTCAAAATGTAGTGTAATTAATATAAATAATATTTTAATAAAGAAGTTTAGCTATTTATTTAGTAACTTTAGATTGCCTATTTTTATTATTAGTAAAACAGCCTCATCAACAACAACAACCACAACAACAACAAGAGTATATGAACGCAGCCTTAGCTTATATTAGCTTACGTTAGCTTAGCTTAGTTTTTGACATATCAACTTTAAATTCTTATCTTCTTTTTTTGCCCTTGCACTTGACCGCAAAAATTGTTTATTTATTTTAGAAGTAACACAAAAAACATGTTTGAACTTGTACATTGTTGCCTTATCTTGAACTTGCGTGTTATGAGTGCGCTTACTATGAAGCTTGGCTCTTATCACTTTAACCTTGAAATTAGTATTGAAATTGAAATTAAATAAAATTGAAATCAGTACCAGGATGGGTATGGGTGACGTCATCGGCATACAATAACATAAGTCGACTTCTAAAATGTTCTCGACGTTTCTGCATCTCGAAGCTTCTAGAAACTTCCTGACTCTTTTTGGCATTGGCTTAGGTTAGGTTGATTCTGAAGTATTATTTGTATAGGATCGCGCTATTTGCTATCTCCCTTTCTCTCTCTTACTACCAAATTCTCTCTCTCCCTTTCTCTCTCTCACACCATTCGCTTCGGCATACAGTGACATAAGTCGACTTCTAAAATGTCGATGTTTCTGCATCTCGAAGCTTCACAGACTCCTAAATTTACATAAAATATAAGCCAGAGGCGGAGAAGTTGCTGGGTGTAAGTGACTTGGCCGGTGGTTATTACGCGGGGGTTTGTTAGCCCGATGTCCCCCAACTGACGAATTGATATTTATATACGCCTATGTTTTTTTAATGGTTGTCATCTAATATACAATCTACTTACACAAATCTAATACACGCACCTAATACTTACCGACTTTATTAAATTTATAAACATTTCTTTAACCTCTTCAACCTTCGCCGTACCTAAATTGCTTCATTCCAAATAAATATATATATTTTCACAAAGCAAGTTGACCAGCAAAATTTGAGTCTTGCTGTAACTAATGCGAGGGTTAAGAAAAACAAAACATGCAAACACTGATAAGAACTCGCTTGACTACCACTACCGATAATGTAGTGTATAAAATTATGACCAACGCTTAAAGCAAAGAAATACCCCAAACTTGTCAATTTTAAAAAGTTTAAAGCAAAGACATACATCAAACTTGCCAATTTTTAAAAGCTCAAAACAAAGACTCCCACCTAATACTTACCGACTTTATGATCAATTTATAAACATTTCTTTAACCCTTCAACCTTCTCCGTACCTAAATTGCTTCAACCCATATTAATATATATATTTTCATATAGCAAGTCATATCATTTCAGCTAAAGTCATCCAGCCGGATTTGAGTCATTGCTATTAGGTATTTGAGGGTTAAGAAAAAACAAAACATGCAAACACTGATAAGAACTCGCTTGACTACCACTACCGATAATGTAGTGTATAAAATTATGACCAACGCTTAAAAAAGCAAAGACTTACCCCAAACTTGCCAATTTTTAAAAGATTAAAGCAAAGACATACACCAAACTTGCCAATTTTAAAAGCTTAAAGCAAAGACATACACCAACCTTGCCGATTTTTAGCAAAAAAAAAAGCCCCCCACTAGATGGCGCTGGACCGGAGTGACGTCATCGGCTTGCTCCACCGCTCCACCTGCGCCAGAACCCCCATATCGTATCTACTTAATTGAACATGGCATCCGTATTTTCACAATAGTTTCCACTGAAAAATTATTATATCTTAAAAAGAAGCAAGTTGAAGGAGCCAATTCAAATATTTTGGTAATGCATACTTCTCTTAATATACGACAGAAGAAATTGGAGAGGTATCTTTTAGTATATTTTAGATATTCACTGCAGAAGTTTGCTAATTTGCTAATACATTGAAGTTGACAGATAATATATTTATACCCCAACGCGTACTGCGTAAGGGTTATATTAACTTTGTCATTCCGTTTGTAACGCCAAGAAGGAGGCGTGGCAGGTATAGAAAAATATATATATTTTTGATCAGCATCATCTCCTGAGTTGATTTTCGTGTGTCCGTCTGTCTGTCCGTCTGTCGACACGATTACAGCCGCAATTTTAAAGCTATCGCGATAAAATTCAAAATATAAGTTCATTTTTAAAAAAGGAAAATCAAGTTCGAAAATGGGCCAAATTGGATGAAAACCACGCCTACCTCATACAAAGCGACTTTATACTAACCGTAAAATGTCTTTAAAATCCACAAAAATGAAAGAAATGCCTCGAAATTTGGCAGGTGAGCTGAGTCTTACTTTTGGCTATGAAATTTGGAAAAATCGGATGAAAACCACGCCTACCTCCCATACAAATTGGCTTTATTTTAAGCGTTAAATCTCATAAAAATCCACAAAAATTAATGGCATGTCTTGAAATTTTGCACATAAGCTTTGATATATAATATGAACCATCTCTATGATATATGGCAAAATCGGATCAAAACCACGCCTACTTCCCATACAAAGTGACGTCATCAGAATAGGAAAACTTTCGTTAATATATAAAACTGAGTATGGTTTTGTTGTTTTTCCAAGCCGGAAATAGCGAAATATACGTTAGATATGCATTCAATGCACTCACGTCCAACATTTTGCAAAATACTGCCATTATCCACCGATTTATCTTCCTTTTGCAGGTGCAGGTAGCCACCAACTGGTCCATAGTGTCCACGCCACTCTTGGTTTTGTTATAATTCTGAAATAGATTCGGTTTCTTCTCAGCATTTTCACTTATAACGACGGCATTGTGCCATGTACTGAGCAGTGTAACATATCTATAACGCCGGGGCACATACGACAGTAAAATGGCTTGTAATTTGTGGTACAAGAACGCTCGAATACACAGGTTTTTTTTCTCATATCCAACAATACTGGAGGAATTACTCTTCAGTCAGTTCATAAGATGTGAAGAAGTTGTCGCATGTGATATTCCTCTTCGACAGCCCATTTAAAAAAAAAAAAAAACGAAATGGCCATTTCAGCCCTTGTAAGGACTTTGACCGAGCTTCTTATGATCAATTGTGTTGTGTGTGATGTGAAATGTTTGCACACAAATGATCGAGAACTGGACCTACATGTTTTACGCCGACTCCGAACGGCTTATGTTCTCAAGAAGCTTTTAATGGCAGTTTTTACTCTCTGAGGTTTGCCATTGACTGCAGAGAGGTGACGGCCGAACAGAAAAATTAATTCAATTGAAAAAATTTTCTGTGTCAGATGGAGGATTTGAACCTGGGTTCTCTGGCGTAAGAGTCACACACTCTACCCACTACGCCACGGCCGCCACCCCGACAGCCCATTTACCAAATCCAAAACAACATGTCGTCCAATATTGCGCTCTGGAGCGGCGTTGCGATTGCGACCAACATAAATTTGCGTGTTGTAAACATAACAGGAAGCTGAATAGGCCAAAATCCAAATCTTTATGCCATATTTAGCCGGTTTCGACGGTATGTATTGTCGAAACGGACAGCGTCCACGAAATGGAACTAGCTGTTCATCTACTGTAACATTTTTGCCTGGAATGTATGCAACTTGCAAATTATGGTTCCATTTTTCATATATGGTGCGTATCGGTGCCAATTTATCACGGACAGAAGCAGTATCTTTATCGTCAAATCTGATACATCCATGAATTTTTTTGAACATTTTCAGTGACATTGTGTCTCGAAATATTGGTCGACCGGTTTTCTCATTCCAGAGTTGTGTAACACATTCACCATACGAACGATACACACCAGCAAGCAGTAGCAATCCGAAGTACGCATGTAGAGTATCCATATCTATTTGTTCCCATTCTACTTTGTATTTCCGCAAACCATATAAATTCGTCATATTCAAAATAGTATTTTCTATCGGTCGCAGAAACAAATCAAATGCAGACAAAACATCTACAACATGAGCAGCTGCAACTAGTTTTGGTCCTACAACAACAACAAAAAGAAACAAACACTGAATATGAAGCACAAAACAAGAAGGGTAGGTTTTTTACCTGAAACAATATTATCAGCGCGCCTATATGAATTTCTCCAGTTATTTTCAAATGGCTCCGTTGATATTGAATTTTTTTATTTTGTGACAAATTTTTTTTTCTGTCGCATTTCTGGCAATTTCTTCTGCCACATTTTGTTCCAGTGGCTCAACATCGTACTCATCAGAATGCTCACTCATTTCTGCAACGCATTCTTCCTCCATTGTGAAATCATCATCACTATCTACTGGAGATTCTTCTGGTTCACTTCCAGATTCGGAATCCATATCATATTCGTCTCTTTGACGGTTTTCACGTACATAGATTTTTTTTTCCATTTTTTGAAATCAATTGAATGCATGTATAACGCAATGAAAGTATGCGGCAGATAAAAATCACTTCGAAATTCACTAAAATCACTTATCACTTCAAACAAATTCAACTCAATCTTCACTCGTGTGTTTTCAAGAACATACTGAAAACAAAAAAATGAAATAAAACGAGCCTAACCCAAAAACCAACTGCAATAACCATCGGCAGTTGTATTGTAGCAAGTTGGTTCGAGGGACCGATTCGTAACTATTTCGTCTCAGGTAAAACCAGAAACGCCCGAACATTAAAAACTCATTAGCCTGATTCTACAGGCATAATCATGCTATTTTCCCAAAAACCGGTTTTTTCCATCGGGCAGTTTTTTTTTATTCAACTTGAACGACAAATATTGTATCAAATTGATACGGGGAACCGATGAGGGTTAAAAATATACTCTTGCAGTTTTTTCTTGTCAGCAAGCAACTACTAACAGATAAGCATGCAAATCAATAAAATACACAATAAAAAATTAACAAAAAATACTACACGTATTATATAAATAATGATGTTTTAATTCGAAAATTTGGGTAGCGGGAATGTGAAACACCCAAAACTCACCCCATATATGCGGCCCTGCAATAAGAGGTAAAATTATCAAGTAAGGCTAGCAGATAATCTTAAATGCCTGTGCTACGCTTAGTAGCAAAATATTTTATGAGCCAATATGTTAAATCGGACAAATTGACACAACATTAACAGTTGTTAGCATTTGTTACAAAAAATTCTAATCAAAATTCATGACATAAAAGTCATTCATCCAAATTATTATGACCAATCCATTTGTATCAAATAAAATTTCTGAATAAGAAAAGAGACTAAAAAAGAAATGAGAAAAAAGTATTAATATTCACTTAAGCTGTAATACATATTTCAGTAAAAAAAAATAAAAAAACAATCAAGTTGCGCCGAATATTTAGCTTCCACTCAAGCAGAACAAGAGTTCAACAAGGTCCTTTTAGACTGACTACAAAACAAGAAAATAAAATACCAAAGCTATTGTGAAAAAACGTTTTACGAGTGTGTGTGCACTTGGGATTGAATTACGTATTCCTACGCAGAATACATTAAAATGTTGTCACGTACTTAAAAAAATGTTCCGCTGCAACAGATGTTGATAAAGAATAGGAATGGGTTAAAGAAAGTATTGTCTGAATACTCGCATGTATTGAAGCTGTTTTTAAGCTGTCAGCAGTGACCACAAATGAAAAACAAAACAAAACAAAACAAAAGCAACGTGCCAAAAGATAGTTCCAATAAACAGTAGCAGGACAATAAAATAAAGCATGAAGCAGAAAATAAGGTCAAAGCTCTAAGCTATTAATTTTCCTTTCTATGCATTTCAGCTTATATGGTTGAATAGTTTATCTGGCTGTCCTTGTGTGGTGATGTTTTAGTGTGTGCGTGTGGGTGTCTGCAAATCATACTTTAAAATTTATGCTATGAATTTAAAACATGACAAAAAAAAAAAAAACCTAAAGCAGCTTAAATTAATGGATAAAAGTGCTTTCTTCGCAGCATTAAAATTCATGGAACTTGATTTGATCTGGAATAACGCCTCACCGGTTCAAATAAAGGTTAACTGAATGAGATCATTGCATGCCGCAGTTTATCATTTTTTAATCGAAATCTGCCAATAGAAGTGAAAACACCCACATACGACTCGTAAACCGACTATTCACTGGCTTGATTTTATCGCATTGCGTATCCTGAAAATGCTGCAATACCAGTGTTGTTTCTGCTTAAGTCCTTTGTACTTCAATTTGGTGCGTAGATACTTTTTTAGTGTGTTTGTTATTGCCATATAGCTTTTTTTTTTTTTTTTGTACTTGAGGTGTCATTGCGTGTAAAAATTGCTTGAGCGTTAATTTTTCGAATTTTTCCAAAGGATTTTTTTTTTGTTTGCTTTTTTCTTCTTGGTTTTCCGGTTATTTGCATTACTTTTGAAGTTCGTGTTTCGAACAACATTCCGAAAATGTTGTTTGGTTTAGCTTTAGTAATTGAACTTAAGCTATTTATTGGTAATCCGTGATATAATTTGAACTGCTTAACAAAGAAATAACACGATTGTTAAGTTTTGTTTTAATAATAAGGAATATTGAATGGAGGTAATGGTAGAGCATGAGTAAAAAGCGATTAAGGAAATTTATTATTAATCTACTTCGCATTGATTTTATGAATTACAGCATGACACGCTTTATTATTTGAGTAAAGTAAGCATGCAACAACTATATTTCTCAGTATATATTCCCATTAATACTTGATGAAACATTTTCTTGTTTAACATAAATCTTTTGAAAAAAGTAGCAAAAACAGCCACATTGGAAAAAATTAATCCTTTCTAATTTATAGAAAAAGCAAATTATAAATGGTCCACTCTGTACATAAGATACATATGAATGATAGATACAACTATTAGAGTGGAACGAAAAAAAAAAATTTAAAAGTCCACCGCGGAAAATAAAACTGATGTTTTTTTTTTTACTTTCCCATTAATTTCATACTTTGAGATTTTTGCAACCATAAATATTGCAATTGCCGTTCTGTTGCAAAATAACAAAGTACTGCCAAGAGACCATTTCGTCTGTTTTTTATTATAGTCCAAAAACTAAAAAGCGTTTGTTTTATGCTACCTATTATGCTACCTATTATGCTACCTACAAGCTCTCAAAGTTCCAAAAGAGCTTTCAAATGGGAGTTGAATTTTTAAATTTGTTTGGTTACTGACCCACTCTATTATTCATCTTACATCGAAACGATAAGAAGCAGATTTGGTTAAGGTTGTATTCTAGTCTAGAGAGAAAAATTTTGGACGTTTTTTAAATTTAATAAAAAAAAACTAAAAATATTTTTAGTATCCATTTTTTTTATTATATGTTTTTTAATATTTCAATAATAAACAAAAACTAGTAAGGATGGAGCTTCGGCAGGGTACCGAAGCTAAAATACCCTCCCCCCCCCCCCCGCGGCTATATTGAAGTATATTCGAAGTCTTAAGCCAAAACATACACGATGATATTCAGTTTTATATATTAACGAAAGTTTTCCTATTTTGATGACGTCACTTTGTACGGGAGGTAGGCGTAGTTTTGATCCGATTTTGCCATATATCATAGGGATGATTCATATTATATATCAAAGCTAATGTGCAAAATTTCAAGACATTTCATTAATTTTTGTGGATTTTTAAGAGATTTTACGTTTAAAATAAAGCCAGTTTGTATGGGAAGTGGGCGTGATTTTCATCCGATTTTTCCATATATCATACAGATGGTTTATATTAAATATCAAAGCTTATGTGCAAAATTTTAAAACATTTCTTTCATTTTTGCAGATTTTGAAGAGATTTTACGTTTACAATTAAGCCAATTTGTATGGGAGGTAGGCGTGGTTTTCATTCGACTTTGCCAAATATCATAGTGATGGTTTATATTATATATTAAAGCCTATATGCAAAATTTCAAGACATTTCTTTAATTTGAGCAAATTTTTAAGAGATTTTACTTTTAAAATAAAGCCACTTTGTATGGGAGGTAGGCGTGGTTTCGATCCGATTTTTCCAAATTTTATAGCCAGAATTAAGACTGAAGAGCAATGCTTACATGCCAAATTTCGAGGCATTTCTTTAATTTTTGTGGATTTTAAAGACATTTTGTAATCGTGTCGACAGACGGACAGACAGACGGACACACGGAAATCTACTCAGGAGATGATGCTGATCAAAACTATATATATTTTTCTATACCTGCCACGCCTCCTCCTTGGCGTTACAAACGGAAAGACAAAGTAAATATACCCCTTACACAGTACGCGTTGGGGTATAAAAATTGCAAAGCTGGTAGAGTGGGGGAGAGGGTGCTAAAACAAGGGTCTAGACATCTGAAAAAAAAATTCTTAATTAGTAAGAATGTAAGAATATCCCGGACTAGGGAAAGAAAAAAAAATTTTTTGTTGGCAAAATGGTGACTGTTTGAAGAAAAGAAGCCTTTTTTTCAAAGTTTTGAATATTTTAAAAATATGGAAAAACAAAATTATTACATAATTCTAGTCCGAGTCATAGAGGAATATATAAAAAAGGCCCATACCATATTTTAAGTTAATCGGTTCATAAGAACTTGAGATATCATGTCAAAAGTGTTAAAAAAGTAGTTTCGAGAAAAACACGTTTAAAGATTTGAGCAAAGTTACAGGCGGTCAAAGTCATACAAACGGGTGCTATACTCACATTGCGTTAATCGGTGATGTCTGCTTCAAAATAATTATTTTCCGCCGTTTTTTCTGCTAAACGATCAGTTCTAGCTTTCTGAGAAGCATCAGAAGCTCGTGCTTTTGAGCAACGTATCCAATTTTCATCCCGTCTGGCAGCGAATACATGGGCTTTTGAACCAATTTTGATTCGCTTGACATTCATAAATTTAAAATTGGTAGAAAGCCTTCATTAAAAATGCAAACAGCTTAATAGTTCGCAATTTTAATTGGCTTCGCTCCAGAATAAATATGTTTCGGTGCAAAAGTCCAGTTTAATGAATTCAGCGATTGATTATTATTTTGAGTTTTGGAGTCCAAACAACGGTATAATAAATTTTCTTCAGACAAATATTCATATATTGGCTTGACTGTTTCTAATGCGTTGTCATTCAGAGCGAGGTTTTCATGAAGAAAGTAATCTAATCTACTCTCAGTCGCTGGTTTTTACCATTTACATCAGCTTGATGAACCAGGTGGGCAATACATGTGTTTTAGTTTTCGATCAGTTGAACTTTTATGTTAATAAGTTGCCCATATTTCGTTCTTCATATTCTCTATAATAGCCAAGCCATAGCTTTTTACGCACATGTCGTACATGTCGTCATCATCATATGAATTTATGTCGAGAATTATTGGTCTTTGAATCACCATCTCTAATATATTTTATATATTTGATCTCCCAAACATTTTAACCACAGCGTCAACCTCCATTTTTCCGGCACTTCCCGTGGGGCTTATTGTGCACGTTCTTCGTGTTCTTCATATCAAGATTTGTACTCTTCGATATGATCATTTTTTGTTTTCCATATCAAAAACTAAATTTCACCACTGTATCAACAACATTCTTGCAATTTTTGTAGTAACTCCAAAAGTGAATTGTGTCCTCTTTTGTTCCCAGTATCATTTCTAGAAATTGTCAAATGTGTGGGATTAGTGTCGGGATCAGAAGCAGATATTCATTATTTTTCTTCTTCAACAGCTTTTGAAATTATTTGATTATAAGCTGCTGATGCGGCCGAATGTACATTTTCAAGGCAGTAAAGCATTGACAAATAACCATACACTGCAGAATACTTCCTCTTCCGACTCCTAAAAGTCTCATTGATGTTACAATTCTTCGGTTTATTTCACATGCTTAAATAATAAATGGTGAGGATTGAATATACCAAACATCTTCATAACTACATAGCAGTGCAATTTTAAATCCCAGTCTACGAGCAGTAATTTCTTTCTTGCATGTAGTACATAAAAATAAAGCATAAAATTAAGTAAAAAAAGAAAAATTCTAATATACAGTAGCCGAAATTATTTTCAATTATAAGATCTTCCGACTTTTTTTTAATGCGCTAGTGAAACTCGTCTCGTCTTCAACATTATGTCGATTGCCATGGAATCTTCTTTGTTTCTGTCTATCTGGACTCGAAGTGCTTCCTTGATTAGTCTTTTTATCCATTTTACACAAAAAGATGGAGAAAAAAATTCTCAAAATTTATTATTTTTAAACTGCACACAGATTATTTACGTTAACGATGTTCGGAGCAGTACTGTACTCTAAACACGAAAAAATTTAACAAAATATATGACACTGAACTCATGCATTTTTTTTTTAAGAATTCATGGCTTATAAAATATAAAGCAGTTTCTGGGAATTATTCATCCCCAGGTAGTCAGAGAACGTCAGCCGCCTATTGTTAGATTCGCTGCGGCCAAACCTGTTTACTAGCTGCGTCACTAACAGTTATAACTCCGTAAATAATTTAAATTTTAAAATTTTTTTTGCATTCTTAAAGGTCGAGTCTTTGAAAATATGCAAAAAAAAAGTCGAGTTTTTCAAAATTATGCACTAGAATACTGTCTTAAGTAATTTTTTACCAAAACTTTATTATTTACTACGCGCGGATGTTAAAAATTGCAAAAAAAAAAAAAAGAAGAAAAATTATCAAAATTACGTTTAGACCATCCAACAAAGTATTCTATTGCATCAAAGATACGGAATTTCAAAATTTCTGCACTTTTAAACATTTTCATTAGACTTTAAGCCGCCAATGTTTTTGATATATAATCTTCTGTTGATGTTTAAAAAATGTACTTCTTTCTTTAAGATATGCCTACTTTCTTTCAGTTGTTTTAGAAAAAGTCAAAACATTTATTTAAAAACAAAAGTAAAACAATTATTGTATACATGAGACTTCATTTAGATATTTTCCACTTTTTAACTTTTCAAAGAAATTTTTCTTTTTTCAAAAATTAGTAAGTAGAACGAATGTGTATAAATGTGTCAGAGAAACAATGTTTTATCTTTCATTATACGTAACAGCATTCTCCGACCCCTAAGCGTCCCAACCACCAACCACAAAAACTTTGATGAGTAGGTTGGGGCATACTTTAAAAACTTTTAATCTTGATGCGCTATCAATTACCGAGTTTTATTATCTACCTATGTGTGTTTTTCGACAACCTTCACTTTATCTCTTTTTTCAATTATTTTAAGACTCAAACATGTTTCTACTCACCCACAGTATGGCACGTTCTTTCTAAACTTTTTATAAAAATTGTATGGATTCATTTGACATTTTTATTTCCTTCGTTTGAACTGACAATAATATAGCTCTTTACCTTAGTTAGTATGTTGGAAATTTTCTTTACGTGTGTCACAAACTTTTCTCAACTTTGTTTTTATTCTTCATCTGGTAAAACAAAAAGTTTTTCACGAAGCAGAATTATTTCAATAACAGATGGAGAAGAAGTTCAATTTAATGGCTGCTTTATTGTGCTTAGTACTGTAAAAATAAAGAAAATTAATGCATCATGCATTTATATGATCCGATAAATTATTTAACTAACCAAACAGCAAATCTGAGCACAACATAAAACAATCAATAACATAATTTTTTTTTTTTTAAAGAAACTAGGAAAGATGAAATTTAAGGAAAATTTTAAATAATCTATATAAATTACTCGCTGGAATACCCGGCGCCACCCGGGGGTGTGTAGCATTCAGGGCGAGTAAAATGTGTGGAACATGATACGGAATTGTTTGCGATTTGAATTTTAACTAATTTACAAACGATGCTTAAAATGTTTAAAGCATAATCGAACTAAGAATGTTAAAGCTGCTATAATTTGGGCCCGCACCCACTTTTTGCAAAGTGCTTGGAAAACAACCTACTCCCTCTATGGCAAATATCAATACCATGGTGGAAATATTTACTTAAATAAAGTATTAAAACTAAAGTGAATCGCCCCCGAATCGAAAAAATTTGAGTCTTTTCAGTATTTGTACAACAGCGCTCTCTTTGCCTTTCGAGATATTGCAAAAAAGTGAGCGCCAAAACAATTGCCGTGCTCGAAAATAAGCGGTTTTATATTTTCTCACAGTTTTTTTAAGAGATTTTCACTACAATACCATCTGGTGTTCAAGAAAGATCAGAATAGATAAATTCAAAATTCTGACTATATATCCGAAAACCTCCATATACAAATTTTCATAAAATTCGAATGAGCGCTTTATGAGTTTTCGAAATTTTTTTTAAATATTTGTACTACAGCGCCCTCTGGTCTTTAAAATAAAACAGAATAGATAGGTCATCAACACTCACCGTACCCAAAAACCCCTGTATACAAATTTTCATACAAATTGGATGAGCAATTTCGAAAAAAAATTTCCTATAACTCGATCGTAGCGCCACCTACCGGGTCCATTAAAAAGGACATATTTCACACTTGAATTTAAAATACAAACTCTTTTCGCCTGCTACTATTTATGTACGCTAAAATATAGACTTTCAATCGGCCCAGCAGTGAATTTATTGATTTCTGAAAAAATGGGCGTGTCTATAGTCTTACCAAGCTAATTTTTAGTACAGCTGCCGATAATAACCATACGAACTAAATTACAAAATAAAAGTCTAATACGACAAGAATCGTTTGAAATAAACAAGTTTCGTTGATTTGTAGGCGGTTAAAGGGGGTGTGGCAAAATTCACCAAACTAATATAGAATGGGATAGCTAAGAAGAACACAACAAAAAAATCTCCAAGCAATTCAGACGCATCGTTTTTGAGTTATGAAATTAGTACCACATACCACGACATTTTTTTATACATAAAGTAGATATAGAATATTTAGATCTATATAAATTACTAGCAGACCGTTTTTTTTTATTAGTATAGAGCGTAAACACGTTTTTTTCCTCTAACAAAAACTTTTAAACGCCATTCAAAAAATCACCGTGTGACATCAGCCTTTAAGACAATGCATGTTAAACGAAATAAAAACATTGTTTGCGTTTTTTGTTTGTTTTGCAGCTCAGCAGTGCATTTATATGTATCTCTCTTTTCGCCTTGCGCATGGCTCATCTGTTTATTATGTTGTGCTGTGCTGGATGAGCGGAAAAAGAGAAGAGTAGAGAACAACATGGAGTTTATTGATATTCTGGCAACACGAACAAGTGGAAAGAAAACGATCAGGGATTTTCTTTAAAAACTGAACACTTTAATTAAACATACTTTTTATTAAAATTTCGAAATAAAAGTACCCCTATGATGTGATGTAGCACAAAAATGACATTTTAAAACTTATTTCATAAAAATCGACCTAGTACTTTGGAGTTTACCTGGAAACAAAAATGTCCACTTCAATTTTATATAATAGTATAGATATAGATATAGATATAGATATAGATATATAGATATAGATATAGATATAGATATTGATATAGATATAGATATAGATATAGATATAGATATAGATATAGATATAGATATAGATATAGATATAGATATAGATATAGATATAGATATAGATATAGATATAGATAAAGATATAGATATAGATATAGATATAGATATAGATATAGATATAGATATAGATATAGATATAGATATAGATATAGATATAGATATAGATATAGATATAGATATAGATATAGATATAGATATAGATATAGATATAGATATAGATATAGATATAGATATAGATATAGATATAGATATAGATATAGATATATAGATATAGATATAGATATAGATATAGATATAGATATAGATATAGATATAGATATAGATATAGATATAGATATAGATATAGATATAGATATAGATATAGATATAGATATAGATATAGATATAGATATAGATATAGATATAGATATAGATATAGATATAGATATAGATATAGATATAGATATAGATATAGATATAGATATAGATATAGATATAGATATAGATAGATATAGATATAGATATAGATATAGATATAGATATAGATATAGATATAGATATAGATATAGATATAGATATAGATATAGATATAGATATAGATATAGATATAGATATAGATATAGATATAGATATAGATATAGATATAGATATAGATATAGATATAGATATAGATATAGATATAGATATAGATATAGGTATAGATATAGATATAGATAAGATAGATATAGATATAGATATAGATATGATATAGATATAGATATAGATATAGATATAGATATAGATATAGATCTATAGATCTATAGATCTATAGATATAGATATAGATATAGATATAGATATAGATATAGATATAGATATAGATATAGATAATAGATATAGATATAGATATAGATATAGATATAGATATAGATATAGATATAGATATAGATATAGATATAGATATAGATATAGATATAGATATAGATATAGATTAGATAGATATAGATATAGATATAGATATATAGATATAGATATAGATATAGATATAGATATAGATATAGATATAGATATAGATATAGATATAGATATAGATATAGATATAGATATAGATATAGATATAGATGTAGATATAGATATAGATTGTAGATAGATAGATATAGATATTAGATATAGATATAGATATAGATATAGATATAGATATAGATATAGATATAGATATAGATAGTTAGATATAGATATAGATATAGATATAGATATAGATATAGATATAGATATAGATATAGATATAGATATAGATATAGATATAGATATAGATATAGATATAGATATAGATATAGATATAGATATAGATATAGATATAGATATAGATATAGATATAGATATAGATATAGATATAGATATAGATATAGATATAGATATAGATATAGATATAGATATAGATATAGATATAGATATAGATATAGATATAGATATAGATATAGATATAGATATAGATATAGATATAGATATAAGATATAGATATAGATATAGATATAGATATAGATATAGATATAGATATAGATATAGATATAGATATAGATATAGATATAGATATAGATATAGATATAGATATAGATATAGATATAGATATAGATATAGATATAGATAAAGATATAGATATAGATATAGATATAGATATAGATATAGATATAGATATAGATATAGATATAGATAAAGATAAAGATATAGATATAGATATAGATATAGATATAGATATAGATATAGATATAGATATAGATATAGATATAGATATAGATATAGATATAGATATAGATATAGATATAGATATAGATATAGATATAGATATAGATATAGATATAGATATAGATATAGATATAGATATAGATATAGATATAGATATAGATATAGATATAGATATAGATATAGATATAGATATAGATATAGATATAGATATAGATATAGATATAGATATAGATATAGATATAGATATAGATATAGATATAGATATAGATAGATATAGATATAGATATAGATATAGATATAGATATAGATATAGATATAGATATAGATATAGATATAGATATAGATATAGATATAGATATAGATATAGATATAGATATAGATATAGATATAGATATAGATATAGATATAGATATAGATATAGATATAGATATAGACATAGACATAGACATAGACATAGACATAGACATAGACATAGTTATAGACATAGATATAAATATAGCTACAGAATATTTAAAGTAAAGGAATAATTCTGGAAAACGCTGTTCTAGCCTTATCATTTTGTCACAGCAAAATTTAACTTTTTTTCATTTTTGATGTATTTAAAACTAACGGGACTTTGTTTACTCATTATAAGTATTAGAATTTATTTGTTGCATTCTCTCTATCGAACAATAAAATCCACAAGATCCAAAGAGTAATCACTCAAATTGAGCTCCACAAAGAAAAAACAGACTGACCTTATCTTTTTGTCGCATACCATATGTAAAAATGGACTCTACACCTTGCCAGGTCCGTAATTCTACACAAAACTTAAAGCGCGAAATGTTGATGAATCAGTCAGCAAAATATAATTGGTAAAATTTGGTCAGATATTTCTGGTCTGGCAAGATATTTACAGTTGCGGCCTTAAGACATCACCTTTTTTTACAAAAATCACAATAACTGATAAAATTTATCAGAAGGAGTGCCTGGGAAAATTACTATTTCCATTTAACAACCGACATAAATATTCAACAATATCTTGGCCTTACTTGGAAACAGCCCATTACGCAAAGTCAACTATAGTGTTTTTGAATTAAAACGGGGTCAAATTTGTTTATTATTAGGAGAATCCACCAAACTTCCCAAAGTTTCGCCCCCATCGAGCGCTATTGGGCTGAAGAAGAAGAAAACTTGCAGGGGCTTTATTTCATCAAATTAGGACTTAATTTCGCAGAGTGTTATTTTATAATGAATTAAAGCCCGTTTGTTTTTTGGGTCTTATCTCGTTTTTTGGGCTTTATTTCACAGAGCCCACCAGCAGACTAGACAGCTGTTTCCTTGGTCGCTACACCAACTCATCAGTAATATTTTATGGCTTCTGCATCTCACTAACTTTGAAAATCTAATAGGCACAACATCTGCAAAACCTAAACGGAATTGCAATTATGTGCGTTTTGACTCAAAACAATGTTTTTCTACTATTTCTCTACAAATGTAGTTATCTACAAAGGCTCGAAAAAGTGACTATATTAATTGAGCAATGATTATTAAAAAATAATTATTTAAATAAAATTTTCATTTTCACATATCACATCACTCAATTCCGGTTTCGCCCGAAATTTAACCAAGTTATATTTATTATAACTTATAACTATATCAAATGCTTCAACATACGAAATCACAAAAGATATTTAATACTTAAATACATTGATATCTAGATAAGATGAATTTCTTCTGAATCGCTGTCCATGGTAAGTGACAATGTTTTTGAACGTTTCATATCAAAGGAAATCCCTTAACTTTGTCAAAAGCAGAAATGCAATCAGAATCGACCTCTTTTCTCTACAAGCATAATGTAGAGTCCTCCATAAGCATAGTCCTTGAAAATTATTTTTATTATCTACTCTACTTTATTTTAAATTATGTTATTTTTAAGTTCGTATATTAATGTATTGCACTATATTGCTTGATGTTTAAAAGGAAATATTTCTAGTTCAGTAGTTTTTTTATCTATTTTTTTATTCATATATCTTGAATGCATAGTTGTGTCATAATTTTATTATTACAGTTTGAGGGAATGTACAATACACATACACATACACACACTTATTTTGAGAAGCAGCAATTCGCTTATGCAAATAATTTTGATTGCGAGAAATCAAAGCGGAAAACCGCTAAGAATAAAATTTGCAAATTTTATACGAGCATAATTTCAAAGATTTTTATTACTTTTCAGATTTCGCGATCATGAAAAGAGCTGACATAAAAATGTGTTCATATATTCTTCAGCATTGAAACTTTTTTAAAAATATTTTCTTTGCCATTTATTTGCTAGTAAAATATATTTAAAAATATTAATTAAAGATATTAAGATGTGATGTTATATAAAGTACAAGCTGAATTACGGTCAGGTAATAATTAAATCCAGTAACAAAATACTCTTGAGCTCTTCAATTATGAGCTTAAAAATATCTGCTCGATGGCAGATTAAAATTTTATACGATTTTAAAGATGCTTGCAAGATATGAGGTTAATATATGTATGTAGGTAGTAAGGCGAGTTGTGTGTGATAACCACGTGCTGGTTTGTTTACGAATGTGCCGGCAAAGAAATAGGGATAAAGTTAAATTCTGCACACAATTTATACTCTCTCACAATTGTGCTGCGCATGACTAAAATTTAAAAGCAGCAAATGCTACAAACTACTATGGAAGTAACAACACGACAACTCTGTTGCAATATAATTTATCTGCTTTCAATAGAATACAAGAACAAGACGAAGCAGTAGAAGCTGAGGATTGCGTTTTTTAACATTTATGTTCAAATCACTAATGATGCCCGCCCTGTTATATGTAGCGCAAATCTGGACGTTGTACCAGTTCATATGAAGATCGTAAGATCTATGGTCTAATCTGCCGCAATGGCGAGTATCTAATACAATGCAACCACGAGCTGTATGGGCTATGCACCGATATCGACATAATCTAGCGTATAAAAATCTAGCGGCTACGCTGCGCAATAGAGTGTCCCTTAAAAATTAAATTTGTTTTTTTATTGCTTACCCCCTTAATTTATTTTTATGATGTTTACAGAAATGTATATAAAATTTGGTGTAGCTAGTACCGTGCCGAAAAGCATCGGTACATGTCAGTACTTGGTTATATAGGAAAAAAGTGCTGAATTTTCGGATATTAATCTTTGGTTTTCAATGTATTTGCGAAAAGCCCTAATTGCACTTTTGCACCAATCAAATTGATATTGCCCTGATGGAAATAAACTAGATATCAATGGAACAGAATTACTTTTGCCATTATAAAAAAATATTTGGATATTTTTGAAAGTTAACTGCATTTAAAAAAATTTTAATATTCTACATTGTAGGTTTTTATACAGTAACTGCAAAAAGCCCTAATTGATATAAAGCCGGCATTAAATAAAACAATTTTATTTTTTATAGAAAATAAAAATTTTGGTGTTTTTGTAAACTAACTGCATACAAAAAAGTTCAATTTCTACATTGTCGTAAGTTCTCACATGGAGCACCGTCGATAATTCTAAGAAAACATTTCTAATTTTTAGTCAAAACAATTTTCGAATTCCAGGGTTGCCAACATACTATTTTTTCCATTCCGTTTTTTGGGTTGAATTTAGGTATTTTAACGAAAAAGTCACCAAAAGTCGAAAATCATTACATAATTAAGGAATGCTTTGGTTTCTTAAGCGTATTGTATGCTTACCTTTAAATACATATAAATTTGTTTCGTAACACTAACGTATCAGAACCTTAAATTGGCCGCTTTTTATATATTTTTCACAATTTTAAAAACGATGCTTGCAACTTTTCCTAAAATTTGTTTACGACAAAAATTATTCGCTTTCAAGTTCATCAGATGAGCTGTTAAAAAATATATTTCCTAAATCTATCCTACGTAGATTTTCCCTCATATTGATTTCATTTTGATTTCCAATAATAAATTGTTTTATATCAACATCATCGTTGTGATGTTTTCGACTATAAATTTTACGTTTAGAGACTGGCGTTTATGGTTCTGAGGATAGAAGCAGTGCAGCAAGAAGGTCTTTGTTTGAAGTTTCTTTTGATGTTTTGTGGGTATAACTTAGTTGACACTTCCTATATTCTTTATGAGTGGCTTCGAACGCATCTTTGAAAGCAATCCAGTTGGTAAATGATTCATCGAGCAATGTGTTAAATGGCAACGGGTTTATAGTCTTACCGCTAGTTAGGGTGCGCACGATTATATTTAAGTTTCTTATTAATGTTATGTCTACTACTGTAATAGCTGCGAAGAGTTCTACTTCTTCTTCTTCTTCTTCTTATTCTTCTTATGTGGCCATAACAACTTGCATTTGGATTTTGGCCGACCTCATCGGCTCTCCCCAGGCGCCTCTGCTTTGCGCGCACCTTCTCCAATCGGATACACCAAGTGCGGTTAGGGCTTTCTCGGCCTGGTCCATCCATCGGATGCATGGTCTCCCTCGTCGTCGTTAACCAACGACCCTCGCCTCGAACACCTTTTTCGCTGACATGACCCAGCCAGCGTAGTCGCTGCACAGTTATGCGCCGAACTACGTCAATGTCTTTGTAGAGCTCATACAGCTCGTGGTTCATTCGGATGCGACAGTCATCGCCGACTCGAACAGTACCCAAGATTTTGCGAAGAACTTTTCTCTCGAACACTACCAGAGCAGCTGCGTCAGTTTGCGAAACTACCCATGCCTCAGCGCCATAAAGAAGCACAGGTAGAACGAGCGTCTTGTAAAGTGTTAGTTTTGTCGATCCAGAGAGGGCTCTGGAACTTAGTTGCTTACTGAGCCCGTAGTAGCACCTATTAGCAATTATTGTTCTTCGCTTTATCTCCAGGCTGATTTCGTTGTTGTTATTAATGACGGTACCAAGGTATACAAACGCCTTGACTACTTCAAAGTTATAGCTGCCGGATGAAACGTGGGAGTCTAGACGCCGCGTTCCCTTAATCGTAGACAGCATATACTTTGTTTTACCCTCATTTATCGTCAAACCCACTTTGGCTGATTCCTTTTCGATAGCGGTGAAAGCAGCGGTAACATCTCTCTTGGTTCTGCCGACAATATCAATATCATCAGCGTAGAAAATGGTGCCATTACGATGCACACCGGCCTTTCGTACGATCCCCTCCATGATGATGTTAAAGAGATCGCAAGACAGTGGATCGCCTTGTCTGAAAACTCTTTCGGCATTGAAGGTTACTGAGAGGTCATTTCCTACCTTGACGGAGCTGCATGTGTTGCTTAACGTCATCCTGCAAAGTCTAATCAACTTTGCAAGTATACCGAACTCAGGCATTGTTGCGTATGGGCAATCCCTTCTCGGGCTATCAAACGCAGCTTTGTAATTGACAAAGATATGAGGTGTGCCAATTTGATTGTCGTGAGTTTTTTTCCAGCATTTATCGTAGCGTGGAAAACTGGTCTATGGTGGACTTTCCAGGTCGAAAGCCACACTAATAAGGTCCAATCAGTGTTTTTGTAATCGGCTGCGAAGAGTTGACAATTTGAAAAAGCTTTTCTGACTGTGTTGCCATCATTGAATGTTCCATATCCCGTTTTCATTTTAACAAATGACAGTCACATTTGTTGCTTAAGCCCCTTTTGAATTTTTATTTTTGTTTCTTTAAAAATGCTACTGGAACCAGAAACTCACCATCATTTGATTTGCATTCTATATGCAATATTCAGCAAGCACTCAAATTTGTCTGGATGACCTGCCAAGACATTCGTTACAGTCCCATCTACCATCTTAACCCATTAAGTCCGGAATTATTTTCTGCTATAAATAAAAAATTATAAATTATATATAAATAAAAAATTTCAAACATGCCTATACTAATATTTTTGAGGTCATTCTTTCGATTGGTGCAGTCAGATTTGCATAATAATGACTTTAAAAACCAATATGGTGCATTTAAAATAAAAAAATTAACAACATTTTTTACGTTATTTTTTTTTTTTTTTTTGTGAATCTTTTTCGCATCAATAAAGTGACTGAATCAATGTCAAACCACGACTTAAAGTGCATAAAATTTCTAAACTATAACCAGGAAAATTTTTTTTTTGCTTTGAATCAACCGTAGCCTTTCAAAGGTCTATCAAAATCATTCAAATCCTAGACACAATCACTTATAATAATTATTTTTTTATTAAATTTTTTGAGCAGAGCAATCGTCTGCGATAAAAGTCATTTAAATTTAAGATGATTTTACAAAATAGTCTTTGCACAGAAACAATATTTTAACACAAGTTTGTGAGTTAGTTTATTAAAATATGGCTTTTTTTTAAAAACCATTTTTAAATAAATGTGTAAATTTTTATGAAAAGAAAAATGTCAGTCGTGGATTTCAATTTAAATTATTTTTAAAATTACTAATTTAGAAAAAGAACTAAAAATCAATTTCTTTGAACTTCGATATATTTTTAGTTTTTACAACATAAAAGATAATTTTAAAAATGCCGAAAAATTCTTTTAAAAAAATGCAATTGTAAATTTCTCTTATGAAAATTTGGTAACATATTAAAAAAAAAAATCATCAAATCCCCCATAGAATTGGACTGCATAAAATGTTCCAAAATTAATTTTTCTTTTTATTGAAACATCTTTTTTTTTTGCGAAAAAATCTATTTAGATATTAGGTGGTTTTCCGAAGGCTGTAATTTGGAAAGACCTTCTAGATGTAATTTGGAAAGGCGAGTCTAGATGTCTAACATACAAAAAAATCAACAAAATAGAATAGGCAAAATTTTTTAGTTTTCCGCTTCACGTGAAATACCACATAATGTGTTAAATTTCGCGGTTCCTGTATTTTTTGCATTCTACAGCTTTTCAAACATTAAAAAAAAAAAATGAATTCAAACGAATGCTTTCTCAAAGAATTTGGGTCCAATAAGCTAAGAAATTGCATTAAAAAATATCAACATAATTTTCTACAATTAACAAAATTAATTTTGTTCTGGGTATAATTTCAATTTTATATTTTTTCGGATATCAGGGACTTTTTGAGCATCGAAATCCATAACTGAAAATGGTTCCTTAATATACAAACTTCTTGCAGCTAAATTGAAATATAATGGTTGTGACTTTTATAAGCAAACTTGATCTTTCATTTGACCAAACAATTTTTCATTGATTAAGCGAAGTTTCTTAAATTTGTGTTGAAAATGTTGAAACGTTTGCATTTTGACGTAAAATTCAGTTTTTCTAAAAAAAAGATCACGTTTTGATTTTAATAGTCTCATTTGTATTATTTTTTTCATGCTTTCTAAACTCTTTGGGAGGGGAATTTGAACCCCCAAATCAATCTCTTGGCTACGGGCCTATCTCAAGACACAACCAAAATAAACGCTATATAACATTCAAATAAAATACATTTCAATGTTGTTACTTAAAATGAGCAAACGTAACTTATCGAAGCTAAACGAAATAGTTTGGCAATACATTTTGTTCTGTAAGAACCGAACTTTTAGCGTCCCAACTCGTCAGACGTTCGTGAAGTTGTGTCGTCTCACCTGTTTCATCACGTCTATTTTGGTTAGGCCTTCACTTTTTGTGAAGGAATGTAAAAATTAAAAAAATTTCAGAAAAAAAATTGTAATTCTTGGAAACCTGAATAAAAATGGTTATAGTAGAGACGGCTGGAGGAACTTATTTAGAGGTATCTAAAGCAAATATTGTTTTAAGCACCATTAGAAGATGTCCTACGACGGTTTGGAAGCATTAATGCTCAAACTGTAATAATTTTTTTCCATTATTACAGTGCTTTTGCTATTATTACAGTGCTCTCGGAACACATGAAAAGATTCGACCTTTTGTCCCTATATCAGTCTGGTTTTCGACCAGGGCATAGTTGCTCTACAGCTGTAATAAAGATCTTAGATGACATCAGAGTGTCTTATGATTTGGGGCGCATAAACTTGCTTTGTCTCTTAGATTTTTCGAGACATTTGATTCTGTTGATCACTCAATACTGTGTCAAAAACTTGCCGTTAATTTTGGATTCTCTAGCATGGCGGTCCGTCTGTTAAATAGTTACTTGGTGGGAAGGTCTCAAAGAGTTAAGGTGGGAAATAGTCTGTCTGCTTTCTGTTATTTACACTGTGGGGTGCCTAACTCCGCCAGGTTTCGGCCTGCCTGTCCCAAGCCAGGATAAAGGAGGAGGGTTGTTTGTAAGATACGTCCTGCAAACGTAAAAACTGATAAAGCCAACCAAGAGCTTGGGGTGGCGCCCATCTTGGTAGCAGGTCATATTCGGTATATCGGTATGAAACAAGCCTGCGAAGGTATAGCAATTGACCTTAAAACTTGTTAGTACGGGGACAGTCTTTACCCGTCGGATGGGGTTGACCCTATCTATCCACCGCATGGAGACCTTAATTCGGCTGGAAAAACTGGATGTGAAGTGTTGGCATGCGTGCGTCAAAGTGTCAACTCTTCGGCTTTCCGAAGTGTTGCATGTCAAGAGTTTGACTCGCACCCTCAAACTGGCACGGCATTCACTGAGGGAAGTGTTGTTTTTGGTTGTTTAAACTAACGGTTCTCATACTGAGCACGGCAGTACTGGCCTATACTCTGTGTCTGGATGTTGACTTTCCGAACGGCCAGAGTGAGAGTGGCAATTGCAAAGGTCCTCCAAAGTAGGTACCAGTCATGTGCAATAGTTTCCAGCTGAGTCGGCACCTGCAAACTGTTAGACTAGCCTCTAAGTGCTCATTGAGCACAGTCATGCATAAGAAGGAACTTTTTCATAATTGTGTTTGTGTCTTCTTGGTCTTCTTGCGGGGATGTTGTGGATCCTCATCTGACGGGATCGAGTTGCCCAGATGACTGTCGTTGGCTGGCCCTTCGGGGAGTCTCGTACTGGTTGTGGTTGTGTGAATGCTACACAGGTCTAGATTGACTGGCGGGGTCACGCAATGGTACGATCGGGCTGGCATATCTGTCTTAATATGCAAGAGATTGGGTAGGTCTCGTCTCCACCAGTAGATGGATGGAAGTACGTCGCTACGGAAGTCTAAACTGGTACTGCTATTACGGGCAGTATGTAAATTCATAATGCTCCTAATCAGTAGGGCACTGGGTGATGCTTTGTGTTTGTGAAACAGCTTCCAAGTTCGTGTTGCCACACCGGATGCCTCGTACGTTTTACTTGCTAAAAACAAAGTTCATGGTTGTCTGTTTCATGAACTATTACCCTAGGTTTTGGATAACCCAACTTACTTAAGCCTTACGGCAGGTGTAAGTTGTCAATGCTGAAATCGTCTGTGGGGTGCCTAACTCCGCCAGGTCTAGCTTGCGCCTGCCTGTCCCAAGCCAGGATAAAGGAGGAGGGTTGGTTATGGGATACGTACCATACCGTAAAAGGTAGAGCCAACCAAGAGCTCGGGGTGGCGCCCATCTTGGTAGCAGGTCACTATGTAAATCATTGTGAAAAAAGCCTGCGATGGAATAGCAATGGTCCATAAAACTTGTTAGCACGGGGATAGTCAAACCCGTCGAATGAGGTGACCTTATCTATCCACGGCAAGGAGACATGGTCTATTTGGCCAATAAAAGGATAATTGGTGTCTTAGGACACGGGCAAATGGCAAGGTCTTTAACAAGACCTTGTGAGGATCTTCTGCAAGTCAGCTGGTCAAAAATCGTAGGCACTTCGGGTAAGGTATGGTTGGGGTACCATGCCTTGAATAGAAGTGCCAGTCAAATACGAAATAGTGCTATGTGCACAGTCAAAAACAAAAATTCTTTATATATGTATATATGAATTTTTTGTCTCTTTGCTGGGATGTTGTAGACCCCCATTTCGACGGGGCCGAGTTGCCCAGGTGACTATCATGGGTTGGCCCTTCGGGGAGACTCGTGCTGGCTGTGGTTTGTGCACATAGCTTGCACAGGTCTAGATTGACCGGTGGGGTCGCGCACTAGTACGACCGGGCTGGCATACCTGCTTAGTATGCAAGAGATTGGATAGGTCTCGTCTTGACCAGTAGATGGTAATGAAGGTACGCCATCTACCGGTAGCCAAACTGGTACTATTATGGGCAGTATGGAATTCTTATTGCATACTGCTTTTACAGAATAGGGCACAGGGTAATGCTTTTGTGTTCTGAATGTGACATCTAGTATGTGGTTGCTTTTCTAGTGTCACTTGTATAATACAGGTCTGTTAAGAGTATTTCAGGTACACATCCTTTTTGGATGTGCATTTTTTAATACTATATGTTCATTCATGAACTATAACTCCAATGTTTGTGGACCCAGAGGAATTAAGCCTTAACGGAAGGGGTCCTCTATAAACACATAGCGGATTTCTGTGGGGTGCCTAACTCCGCCAGGTCTAGCTTGCGCCTGCCTGTCCCAAGCCAGGATAAAGGAGGAGGGTTGTTTGTAGGATACGTCCTGCAAACTTAAAAACTGATAGGGCCAACCAAGAGCTCGGGGTGGAGCAAATCTTGGTAGCAGGTCATAGTCGGTATATCGATATGAAACAAGCCTGCGAAGGTATAGCAATTGACCTTAAAACTTGTTAGTACGGGGACAGTCTTTACCCGTCGAATGGGGTAGACCCTATCTATCCACCGCACTGAGACCTTAATTCGGCTTTCCGAAGTGTTGCTTATCAAGAGTTTGACTCGCACCCTCAAACTGGCACGGCAGTCACTGAGGGAAGTGTTGAAATGGTTGTTATAACTAAGGGTTCTCATACTGAGCACGGCAGTCCCTGAGAACAATGGCCAATACTCTATGTCTGGATGGTGAAATCCGAACGGCCAGAGTAAGAGTGGCAATTGCAAAGGTCCTCTAGAGTAGGTACCAGTCATGTGCAATAGTTTCCAGCTGAGTCGGCAACTGCAAATTGTTAGCCTAGCCCCTAAGTGCTCAGTGAGTAAGAATGCACTTTTTCGTAGTTGCATTTGTGTGTTCTTGGTCTTTTTGCGGGGGTGTTGTGGTTCCTCATTTGACGGGATCGAGTTGCACAGATGACTGTCGTGGGCTGGCCCTTCGGGGAGTCTCGTACTGGTTGTGGTTGTGTGAATGCTACACAGGTCTAGATTAACCGGCGGGGTCGCGCAGTGGTACGACCGGGCTGGCATATCTGTCTTAATATGCAAGAGATTGGGTAGGTCTCGTCTCCACCAGTAGATGGATGGAAATACGTCGCTACGGAAGTCTAAACTGGTACTGCTATTACGGGCAGTATGTAATTTATTACATAATGCTCCTAATCAGCAGGGCACTAGGTGATGCTTTGTGTTTGTGAAACAGCTTCCATGTTCGTGTTGCCACACCGGATGCCCCATATGTTTTACTTCTTTAAAACATAAACGGGTTCGTGTTGTGGTACAACACAAAGTTCTGGTTGTCTGTTTCATGAACTATTACCCTAGGTTTTAGATAACCCAAGTTGCTTAAGCCTTACGGCAGGTGCAGCTTGCTAATCTTAAAATCGTCTGTGGGGTGTCTCAAGGCTCAGTACTTCATCAACGATATTTTCAGCAGATGTCGACATGTTAGCATGCATGTATATGCTGATGATCTGCAACTGTATTTAGACAGTCCCATAGGTCTTGTTGATAATTTATGTGTTAGGATGAATGAGCATTTATATGAAATAACGAAATGGGCTAGCGGAAATAAACTTAGGCTAAATCCACTTAAATCATTTGTTCAGCCTATTTGCAAAACTAGACATTCTGTTTCCAATATAGCAACTAATTATTTAAACGGTGTTGGGCTGGACTTTGTTGACAAAGTTAAAAATCTAGGCTACATTATTAACTCGTCACTTTCTTGTGAGAATCACATTAATTCTGTTGTTTGTAAGGTCTATTATGTTCTTAGGAACCTGAGGTGGATCGCGTCATTTGTACCTGTCGATACTAGAGAAAACTTAGTGCTCCAGCTTATAGTGCCTCTCATTTCTTACTCAGATATTGTCTATAGCAAACTCGATTCCAGGTCCAAGCTTAAGCTGCAACAAGCTTTTAATAACGCCACAAGATATGTATTTGGCCTTCGAAAATTCGACCGCATCAGCCACTTGAGCAGTAAAATACTCGGTTGCAATATTTTCAACTATCTTGATGCTAGGAACTGCATATTTTTAAATAAATTATTATACACAAAGACACCTAAATACCTTTTTGAGAAGCTACAATTTTGTAGATCAACCAGAAATATGAACCTGATAATACCATTATATAATTTTTTAAACTCCAACAGACTCTTTTTTGTTAACGCCGTCAGAATTTGGAACTCGCTGCCCTTAAGAATAAAATGCATTCAAAATAACCGCAACTTTAAGTATGAAATTTTACAACACTTTTCCTAATACTATCCTTTTTTTCATCTTTTAGAATTAGAATGATTTATAGATAATCTTTTTGATCTCTTATGATTTGATGTTAGGTCACTTGTTGATTATAATATTATGTATTACTTTTTAATTAAATTTTTAATTTGTTAATTCTAAATTACTATTTGTTTTAAGCTATATTTATTTATAAGTTGTTTATAACTCGTTGTTATTATGTTGTTCTTACTGCATTTAAAAGACTCTGTTTTACATGTGAACTTTATTAGTTAATAAATTGAAATTGAAATTGAAATTGACTTACAACATAACATACAGTTCTGAAATATGTTCAGCCTGAAAGTATGCACATACATAAAAGGCAAACATGGCACTGATAAGTATCAATTGAATTTTCTGTGCATACTTTCAGACTGAACATTTTCCAGGACAGTACAAGTTGGGAAGAAACTGTAAACAATTTGAGCGATATTGAGTGCAGAGCATTTTGCTTTGCCTTTTATATATAAAGATACTGAGTTCGTGAACAGTAAAAAAAAAAAAAAAGAGTTGGTCATTTCAGCCCTTGAAAGAACTTTGAACGAGCTTCTTATGATCAATTTTGTTGTGCGTATTGTATAATGTTTGAACACAAATGGTCGAGAACTGGACCTACAAGTTTTATGCTGACTCCAAATGGCTCATGTTTCAATAAGCTTTGCATGTCATTTTTTACTCTCTGAAGATTGTTATTGTCTGCAAATTTTCTATTCAAAAAATTTTCTGTTTCAGATGGGATTTGAACACCCTGGTCTACAGCAGTGCTTTGGCATACGGGCGCTTAGCCCTTCTGCCACAGCCGCTACAGAACAGTCACAGCTCAATACAGTTCTTTAATTTCACTTGATTACTAATTTATACTTTCGAGTTTAAATAATATCAATTCGAGAAATTACCTTCTAATATTGATGTTTCTAAATTAATAGTGTTTGTTAAGTACACCATAAATTATTTCTCTTCATCAGTTAAGGAAGGAATCTACTAAAATATCGTGAAAACATGTTTTAATTAGATTACATTATTGATGAATTTTAGCACTTTAGCATCGAAGACTCCAACTCTGAGGAAATAGATAAAACAACAACAACAGTAATAATAACAATATTAAAAACAATGCTACTTATTTATTTTCAACAAACACACAATAATCAGCATTCCACTACTGTTTTCACTACTATTTCGCAGCAGCAACTTTCATTGTTATTCCTTACGACAACATTTCATATAGCAGCTGCTTCATTTTACTGCTGCAAACAGAAGTGAAGACACTGATTCGCACCGTTATGTGAAAACAGTACGTCGAGGAACTTTCATCGATGCGGTTTAGTGCCAACGAAGCAGCTCGAGCTTAAAATAAAACAGCTCGTTCGCTACGCGGAGCTTATTGCATGAAGTGTGAAAAATAAATAAATCCACTTAAGTAAAAGAAAAATCAAGTGAAATTGTTTATACGTATAACTCGCCTCAAAGTGTTGGTTAAAATAAAAAAAAAAAAACGAAAAATCAAAATCAAATAATTTAAAAAACAAATAAATGCTGTTTATCGATGGCACTTAAAATAATGTTTATCAACAAATTGTGTGTGTGCGAAGCGAGCGAGAGATAGACAAATAAAAATTTTTTAAAAAACAATAACAAACTAATTTTTTTTTTTTGTGCTAAATATAATACAGTGCAATAATGCAAAATTCGCAGACAAAAATCAAATAAAATGCAAGTTAATTCATTTAAACTTGTGTGGCACTTTTGCGTCATGCCGCGAATTGCACTTCAAAACAGTTGCTAGTTCAAATTTTAAACATTTTCGTATAAAGAAAATAAACAACACATAGTGACTTAAAAGATAAATAAATACACAATGAATGTGGAAAAATAAAACTATTACCACGTTGTTTACAATAATTTAAATTTTACAATAAATCTTCTTCCTCTAACTTGAATGTTATAAATGTTTTTGAAAATATTTTGCAACAAAAAAAAAAAAAAAAGTACATGTAAGTTTACAAATTATACAAAATTTGCTTACATATATAATATAGAGTAAGTTCAAGTTTAAGTTTAACGCCAAAATTTATTTTCAAAACAAATTTTTGGCAATAACTTGAAGTAGTAATTTATAAGTTAAGATTGGAATATATTTAATTTTCTAAATATAGTTGTGAATATGCTTTTGCAAAGATATAACTATTAAAAAAATAAATATCTTTGGAAGTCCTTGGAAAAATTGTTATTGAGAACATTTTTTTAGAACATTTTCAAAATAAGTTGATTTTTTTTTTATTCTTTGGTATACAGCACTGATACACAATTTTTCCACTTTGCTTTTTTTGAATACTACATTTAATCTGTTTGTGTACTGGGCGAAAGTAATTCTTTGTTTTTTTTTTTTTATTTATATAATATGCTACACTTATGGCAAAAAATTTCCTATAATTTCTAGGACAGATTCATGCGAGTATTGTATTGAAGCAAACATTTCCGTCAAATATTTTTCAAAAAAGGGTGTGCCAAAAGTCACTGACTTTGGGTTCTTCTGTTTTTATGACAAGCGTAGAGTGCTAAATTCATAATAGCTGTCAACAGCAAGCACGAAGTTTTAGTCATGGAGAAATTTACGCTCGAGCAACGCGTACAAATTGTGAGCATTCACATAACGCACCGTCTCGCAGCACTGTGGTCAATTAAATCAATCAATTTTAGTTCACTGGCTCTGATGTGGACGCGAAAAGGTGTATCCTTCCCATTTCGCCAGCTCGAACGATAACATAACCATGGCAGCGGTCAGTGTTGATGATGACCCAATAATGTCGATTCGTCAGCTCAGTGCAGCATATATTTTACCGAAATATCTGCATCTGCACACTTACAAGATTCAGTTGATCCAAAAACTAAAGCCGGCAGACCAAATTCAGTGTTGGAACATCATCAAGCTAATCAAGATTTTGCGAAGAATTTGTTGTCATATTGAAGGCACAGGACGGTTTTTAGTAGAAATCTTCAGAAACAAATTGGAATTTTGCGCTGTGATGAGCATGATGACACAATAAAAAACTTCATTCCATATTTCATGGAAAATCTCACAAAACTGCTGTACCACAATTTCATTTCTACTCATGAGTCACAGTGTTTTAAACGTTCGAAACAGAATTTAGAAACGAGTCATTTCGTCGTGACTCTGGACTTTGCAAAAAATTATGTGATCGTGGATCAAAATGCAGTTTCAGGGTTTCATTAGAAAAACAACCAGGCAACGGTGCCCCCATTTGTGATTTATTTCAAAAACGATGGATCGAATGAAATTGATTCACTTTATTATGTTGGGGTCTAAGTTTGTCTGAATCATGATACGATTGCAGTGTACATATTTCAGTCCAATCTTGTTGAATTTTTAAAGAAAAACTTAGAAATTGTCAATAAATCAAATATTTTTCTGATGGGGCTCCACAACAATACAAAAATAATAAAATTTTTATCTGTTATTTATCACATCACATTATCGATTTTGGAGTTTCTGCTGTATAGCATATGTTTTTTTGCCACAGCACACAGAAAATGAGCCTATGATGGCGTAAGAGGAACTCTTAAACAAATGGGTAGACGATTTAGTTTGCAAAGCGACACCAGAAATTAAAGAAAAACATATTCAGTAACAAAGCTCATTTTGATCTCAATGGCTAAGGTTTTGAGCTGGCGGTACCATCGGGTCATTCTTCTTCGAAAATGCTGCTGGACCCGCAGACCGCAGTCATTGTGGATGTTGCATTTGGTGTCTACTTGCCACACAGCCAACGGCACAATGGATTTATTGCAAACAAAATTCAAAGGAAAGATTATTTCACGCCGAGGTGATGTTAATTGGCCACCGAGATCATGCGATTTGACGTTCCTTCCGAAGGTCTATGCCAATAAACCCTGAATGATTCAACCCAATCCCAATTGATCCAGAATTATGCCAGAATGTCATGGAAAATTTCATGAAAAGAACTCACGTGTGAATGTAAGGTAGAGGTGGCCATTTGGCCGATATGATTTATGGCAGTGACTTTCAGCGGAATAAGTCAGTTTCTATATATTACAAAGGATGAGTCATGGATACACCATTTCACTCCTAGGTCGAATCGGCAGTCAGCTGAGTGGCGTGCGAACGGCGAAAACTACCCAAAGCGATCGAAAACGCATCAAAGCTGCTTGTTTCTGCAATGCATGTGGTATAATTTTTGTTGATTTTTTTAAACATGGACGGACGGACGATATTGAAGCTTTTGCAGTGGAAAATTTTAAAGAAAAGACCCCATTTGACAAAAAAATTTTTTTTTATTGCACCAAGACAACTCGCTTTGTCACAAATCATTAATAACGATGGCCAAAATAAACGGATTTGGTATCGAATTGCTTCCACACCCTCCGTACTGTCTGTATATGTACCCCAGCGATTACCACCTCTTTGCTGGCTTGAAAAAATGTTCCTCGGTAAGAGATTTGGCTTGGATGAGGAGGTCATCGCTGAAACTGACACCTATTTTGAGGCCAAGGAAAAATCATTCTCAGCAGCGGCATGAAAAAGTTATAGAAATGTTGGAACGATTAAAGGAAACAATTTTAATGAAGAGTCAGTCCAAAGCTGATATTTTTATTAAAAGCTGCCCAATGAATTTGGATCTCAGAACTGCTTTCAATAAAAATTTTTTTGTTCTACTTTCAAAATGGTGGCCATATTTTATTTGGTACATATAGCGATATATTAAATGATGAATTAAAAATCATAACATGAACACTAGAGTGGTCCTTATTCCTATGAAAAATAATTTTTTTCTTTTAATTTCACGGGGCAACACAATATTTGAAAATATACCATCAGAAACTATAAAATTTTTTTTCATAATTTTTTAATGACATTAAGGAGCCGCTACCAAAGCAAATTGGTACCAACGACAGAGAAAAAGTGGCCAAAACTATTGTAGAAGACGACCTCGTATCTACATGAAATCAGGTACTTATAAGTTCTTGCGGTCGATAAACACGAATCTGGAGTAAAAATTTTAAAATTTAAAATGGCGGCTCCAATATGGTGATTATGTGAAAAAACGCACTTATGTGAAATTTTCGGTTCCATTTTGAACCTTTAACCCTGAGTTCCCGCACCTATAAAAAAATACGTGCACCTTAGATTTTTGTTCTCTAACACATATCCGAAGCTCATTCAAATCGGTGAATGACACCAAGGGACGTTTCCTTGTGACAGGGCTAAACTTTGACAGCTGGTAGCGACCTCTAAATTACAACAAAAAATTAAAACAAAAAAATGTCTTTCATATTTAGATGTGTGTTATCGAATAATGACATGTCCCGATGATAATTCAAAAGTCGAAAAATAAGGACCACCCACACATGAACACATTTTGGCCATTAATCTGACACATAAGAGACTCTTATAAAATAATTTTTTCATATTAAAAAAATGATTACATTTTCATCTTCAAAACGTGATATGTTGCAAATTTAAGATTTTTGTTTTTTTTTATTTATAGAAAGCAGTGAATTGCATTCATACATTTTTTTTCTAGAGTACCTTCCAACCTGTTGTTAAAACATTCATTTTTTTAACATTCTGACTCATTAAATTTTTTGTTTACATCGTCCTAAATATTTGAATTTTGAGAAATTTGCTGAATTTTGCTTCATCATTCTATGTATAATAGGAGCTGGGTAATATAAGTTACCACAAACGCCTATATCGTAGCAAAGAAAATATGGCTGGCATTTTGAAAGTCGAGCAAGAAAAATTTTTTTTTGAAAGCAGTTCTGAGTTCTAAATTCGTTGGACAACTTTTAATTATATAATCAACTTTTTTTAAAAAAGATCGAACAACCAACTTCCGTTTTTTTGGATCACTTCATATGGACTGACTCTGAATAAAAAATAGTTTTTTCAGAAAAATTTATTTTTCTTACTTAGGCAATGGAAACAGTTCTTGGGCTAATATTCAATTCTAGCTCTTGCACTATTTCCGTAGAGACTACAAATGCATTTTTTTATTTCGCGAATTATATTTTGGTCATTTGACAATTAGGTTGAATTGCAGGTGTTGAATTGTTACCACATACTTAGGTTGCGAACATTGTGAACGCCGGTTCAGACAGGCAGGCAGATCAGATCAGAAAACACATTATTGCTCCAATGTTAAATCTGCCTGCCTGTCTGAACCGGCGTTCACTATGGTCGCAACCTTAGTCTCATGAAAACGCTTATTAGTGTTATAAGCACTGTTATAAGCACAAAATAAATTTTTAGTTTTTACTTTTATAAATGAATGAATAAACATGTGTGTTGCTAGTTCTTTAATGTTAATAATTGTATATGGCCTACTGCACCATACTGCTTTGAGTTGTTTTAATTTTGCCCACCAGTGCACATAGATATAAGCAAAAAGGTTTTTAAAGTAATCTCTTATTATTATTCTCTTTTTTTTTTGTGGGCAGTCATAGAATCAAGCTACTGATTCAAGCAATGCTATTGTCGTGTTCAAAATTGTTAAATCCAAAATATGCCACATTCTAAAGTTGCTTCCTATCATTTCCCTTTTCTTCTGTATCGACATTGTTTTCACGTTATCTGACACTGTATAACGTCACAAAATTTTCCGTCCTTAAAAATAAATTGTATAATATTTTTATTCACTTTCATTACGCTTTCTGTAATTTAAAATTTAAGTCTAACATTTTTTTGTGCAGAGTATCATCATAAAAGTATTCAACTCACCTGCACAACATAAAATATTTTAGTAAAATATTTGACAAATATTTACTGCTTATAAATGCTTATCATAAAAACTGTTTAGTCTCTGGCAAACACAGCTTAAGAGTACTCAAGAAAATTGCTTCAGCGATATTAATATGAGTGAGTACTCCATTCAACAAAGTAGCGTAAGATTTAAAGTCAACATTATTGCTAGGAGAGTCTTGCACCAGACGGTAGCTTGAGCTTTTATAGTTAATTAAGGGAAGGGAAATAAAAAAAATATTTTTTTAAATTTACATAACTATTCTAAAATATCTCAAAAATGTTCCCTAACATTTTTAAAGCAAAATCTTAATTCGCTTAGAAATGGCAGCATCGTTTCGGTAGGCATGTATGGCACGAATATATCTGTTTTGTGTTAGTAATATTTACAACCTACAAAACCTTACATTTAACCGTAGAATTTCAAACTCATTTTTTTACCTGTGAACTATAAATCGGTATAAATATTTACTCTACGGGTTTTTGGTTCGTAACATGAATTTTTTTAGTTTTTTCTTGCCAAAGAGAATGGGGAAGAGCAAATTTACTTTTATCAAGGTTAATTGGTGAAAAAACTATTTAAATACCTAAAAGTGCTAAAAAAAGGTCAAATCGTCATTTTAAAAACAAAAATTTTTCCAAACTATCGATTTTCAAATTTCAAACGAGATTTTAAAAAAGACTCATAAAAAAAATACCATGATGATGTTTTAGCAAAAAAGTCTATTTATTTAAAACACTCAAAATTAAAAAAATATTGGGTATCTGATATATATAAAGGTCGACTTAATCGGTTTTCAAGAATATATTTCAGTTTCTGTTATGCAAAATGTATACAATAAAGAAATTTCATACACATAAAAAATATTCACAAGTAAAGTCACGATTTAATTTATTCAAAGGCGCCACAATGACTGTAGTAGATTACTCTGTGATTCTCGCAGGTCGGTCGCTTGCACTTTGTGTTTGGGTACTTAAAATATGAAAATCATCGCCGAAAATTATATATCTAATATTTTTTTAAAAAATTTTTTTTAAAAATAAGATTATAATACGTGAATTAAATATATTTTAGCAAGAAAGAGAAAAAGAACTTACCTAAAAAAAAAACCAACGGGAACTACAAACCGGGGTAGATATCAACCCCACACGAGCTTCACGTCTTCACTCCGTCACAGTAAACAAGAAACTGAAGGGTCTCGAGACATCGCCTTATTGTCAGAACATTGAACTAAATTATGGTATAGGTCGTCAGTCGATAATGACACTGAATATCTTAGAAACGTAGTTCAAAGTTTGCCTGGGGTAGATATCTATCCCAGTTTCTAGTTTAAGGATTAATATAAGTAGAATAAAATTTAAAGCAAAATGTTGACGAAAATAAATTACGTTTTAAAAAAAAACGTTAACTAGACTAGGCAAAATTAATTTTTATTATTTAACATATTCTGCTTTTAGCTTGGTACACTTACTTACTCCAGCTATCTTTCAACATATTAATACCTTTTGTATAGTGCGGTTTGTCTAACTCTTCAAAAAACGTATTTAAACGTAGAACGTGGAAACCAATCCAAGTTCTTCATTTGATGTAATTCTTTTTCTTATAAGCCATCTTTTGAGATTTGGAAAAAGATAATAGTCACTGAGGGCTATATCTGAAGAATCAGTGGATGAGGAAGCAATTCAAAGTGTAATTCGTTGAGTTTTCCCATTGCTTTCAATGACTTGTGGGCTGGTGCATTGTCTGGATGAATCACTTGCACTTGGCCCAAACCATTTGCTTGTTGCGCCGATTCTGACTTATAGTGGTGAATAAATGCTTCAACACGGGCCACTAATTGATATCTTAAATCTTTCGGATTACGGTTAAATATGGGTAAACATTGCTCATTATCACGAACTCGTTGTCTTTTATGATCGATTGTTAACACACAGAACACTCATCTTGCAACCAGCTTTTTTATACAGATAATAAAAAAAGGCAAATCAGGTCTTTCCACAAGGGAAATTGCAAAGGTCTTTGAAGTTAGCCAAAGTTCGGTATGTCGAATTTTAAGGAATAGAGTGGAGCCAATCGATCCAAAAAAGAGAAATTGGGTACCTATTCTTATACCTCCAAGAATAACAGAAAGAGATGGGCGTCAAATTGCACGCTTGTTGATGTCTGATCAAATTAGCACGGCAAAAGAAGCGACAGAAACTCTACAAAAAGATGTAAGTGTGTGGACGGTACGTAGAATGTTGCACAAGATTGGTTTGAAGGCAATTGTAAAAAAAAAGAAACCGTTTTTGTCCACCAAAAACATAAAACTGCGGAAAGATTTTGCTGAAAGGCATAAATTTTGGACTGAGTGTGACTGGAAACAGGTAAGAGATAAATTTCTGATTAAAAAAAATCAACGATTTAAATTAATTTCATTTTGCAGGTTATATGGTCTGATGAGACTAAAATCAACCGGTTCCAAACAGACGGACGTTCCTGGCACTGGAATAAGGTTGCACAACCAACACAACCTACCCACGTTCAGCAAACAGTTAAACATGGGGGAGGTTCGATAATGGTTTGGGGGTGTATTACACCTCATGGTGTGGGGCCAATAGTGCGCATAAATGGCATTAAGCGTAAGGAGCAGTACTTAGGAATTTTAAGGACGAATTTGCCAACTGCAATGGATATGATGCTTATAGATCAAAATAAGATTATATTTCAACAGGACAACGACCCAAAGCATACCGCAAAGGTCGTCAAGGATTGGTTGAGAGGTCAAAACTTCCAAGTATTGCAATGGCCACCCCAAAGCCCGGACTTGAACCCAATCGAAAATTTTTGGAGTATAGTAAAACGAGCTTTGGAGTATAGTTGAAGAGGAGTGGTATGCAATATTATGAAAAAACCTTTTTCCTCACCCCCTTTCACCGCCCACAAATCAATAAAAATGCTATATTTCGAAAACTACTAGGCCGATTCAGATAAAATATTGGTAGTAAATTTCCTTCAAGTAGATAATGGGGATAAGGAAAAATTTTTACCACGCCCCCTTTTACCGCCCACAAATTAATATATCTCCAAAGCTACCGGGCTGTTTCAGCTGAAATTTTGGCAGTAAATTTCCTTCAAGTAGAAAATGGGTTAGAAAAAATATGTTGCCACACCCCCTTTTACCGCCCACAAATCAATAAAAATGTAATATATTTCAAAAACTACTAGGCCGATTCAGATGAATTTTGGTAGTAAATTTCCTTCAAGTAAAAAATGGGGTTTAAGAAAAAAATTTAACCACACCCTCTTTTACCGCCCACAAATTAATATATCTCCAAAACTACCGGGCTGTTTCAGCTGAAATTTTGGCAGTAAATGTCCTTCAAGTATTGCATGGGTTAGAAAAAAAATGTTACCACACCTTCTTTTACCGCCACAAATCAATAAAAATGCTATATCATAATAAAGTATATAATGCAATAAATAATGTAAATGGTAATAATGTAGACCATTAAATGTTAAGGTTAATGATCTAAAAAATTAAAATGTTCTATGTAAGGCTTTCAAAATAAAAGATGTTCATAATAAACCTTTAAGACTAAAAAGTAAAAAATAAATAAAAATATAAAAAAATTTTTTTAAAAATAACCTTTTATTTAAAACCAAAACGTGAACTAAAGAGAAAAAATAAATTTCATTGACATTTGTCATATATGTTTACAGTAGGTATATTCTAGATTAAGAAAAACTCTCCCTTGGTTACCCATCATCATAATAAAAGCGTACGTAAATAGGTAAGTTCTAGGGACGTATATAAATTTAGAAATTTTCAAAATGTAATGTGTGTACCACATTTTGAAGTTCCCTTCCCTTAGCTTTTTCAGCATCCACTCACACATTTAGGTAAATTTGCACTTTGCTTACTTTTTTTACCGTTTTACCGTTATTTTAACTCTTTCCTTAGATTTTGAACACTTGATTTTCCATTCTCTTTATTTTTATCGTTGATTTTTGCTTTGAAAATATGATATTTTGGAGAAACTGCCTGCAGCGTAAGCTTTAATTTAAAAAATTTAGAAAACAGAACTTATATTAAATTGAAATATTTTGAAAATAAATCAAATCAAAGAATTTGTATTTAAAAAATTGAAAAAATTTTTTATTTATGAACACGGAAATATTTGCTTACAAAACTAAACGTTTGTGTTGATTGGTATTACAGCCAATTATTGTATTACCATATTAATGTAATACCATATTATTGTAATACCATATTGTAATATCGTATAACATATGACCATAATTAATATTTCACGACTTTGATTCACGTTATTGTTTCTAGCAGAAAACTAACTAACATAAAACTTATTTTGATAGCTCATTTTAAAGGCAATGAATCCACCAACTTAACCGTTACCGAGCTGTGCTCATGTGAACATGAAATAAATCGATTGAAACTACGAAATATCAATATTGAGTGCAAATTTCTCAGAATTTCGCGTAATAAGTGACATTTTTTTTTAGGATCAATTTTGTAATTTATTCAGATTTCTTTTCAATGACACCAAAAACATAAGCATATCATAAAAAATAAAAAAGTTGGCTGTACTAAAAAAATTATACTTATTAGAAAACAATGATATTATCTACTGTATAACTAATTGTAATGTCATTATTTATCATTATAAATTCAAATCAAATTATCAAATTATCAAACTATCAAATTATCACTAAATTCTGAGAAATTTGCACTCAAAGTAGAAATTTGGTAATTTCAACCGATTGATTTCTTCTTCACACGATCACAGCTCGGTAATGGTTAAGTTGGTGGGGTTTGTTGATATACCGTTGGAAAGGTGATGTCAATGCCTTTAAAATATTTCATTGCTATCAAAATAAGTTTTATGTAAGTTATTTTTTCTGCTAGAAACAATAACGTGAATCAAATTCGTCAAATATTAATTAACCCTGTAGCTCCTAAGAATGTGAAAATAGACCCCCCTCCCATACGATTTTTTGCTCAGCTTGACATAAGTTTTTGGTGTTTATCGTCGACAAGCTAAAAAGGCAGTCAACTTAAGAGGAGCAGGTATTGACTCCGACAATAATGTATACCTGCATGAAAGCATATCTGTTGACACAAGGAGAGTACTGCATGCAGCAATTATCTGTAAACGCAATAAAAGCATCTACAATGTGTTTACTCTGCATGGTAATGTTGTTATCAGATTGCAAAAGGGCGGTGAGCGGATACGTGTCAACACCATCGATGAGTTGCAAAGCATTGCGGGTGCTGCTGTCTCTGCAGTTTCTGCTGTCTCAGATTAAAGTATCATTTATTTTTAGTTGTATTGTTTTAATAATCTTATTCTATTGGACCTTGCTATTTTTTCTCTTTTTTGCTCTATTATTTTCTTACTATTTCTTATTTTCATTTTCTTTTTATTTCTCTATCTACTCTTATGCTTATAGTTGTGTTCTTAAATTAGTTTTCCATGGCTGCTGCTGTCTCTGGCAATAGAGATATCCATAAGTCCCTGATTGGCGTTTTATGCAAGCAACACTCTGGCCTTAATATTGTGCATTTCAACGCGAGAAGTCTCAACGACGTTAAGCTTGATTATGTCAGGCACTGTCTTGAAGATTCTGCTGTTGATGTCATTTGTGTTTCTGAAACCTGGTTTCATGAAGACATAAATGACTACTGTTTGGATATTTATAATTTTAAGCTCTGGCGAAATGATCGAAAGAATAAAAAAGGTGGGGGTGTTGCAATATATTGTAAAAATAATCTAAATGTAAAAGTGTTGAGTATGTCAAAGGGTTTTGAGGTAGAATTTCTCAATATTGAGATCTTTAATAATTCAGTCAAAGTTTTCGTGTCGTGTGTTTATAATCCGTATCGTAACTGTTGTCTAGATGAATTGTTTACTTCTTTGTCAAATTGTTCAATTGACTATGATCATTTTGTTATGTGTGGTGATTTAAACATTAATTTGTTATGCAAAGATAATCTTGTTGGTCAATTCCTCGATAGATTAACTGAAGTCGGTCTTCAAACGGTAAATAATAGTATGCCCACGCGATTCGCAAATAATGCCTCCCCGAGTCTTTTAGATGTTTTTGTTGTTTCAGATGTATCTTCTGTTTTGCTGTTTGATCAAATATCTTTCATTTCTGATCATGATCTCCTCTTCTGTTCATTAAATGTTAATCTTTCACCTGTTGTCACTGATAAAACTATAATTTTTCGGGATTTTAAATCTATTGATTATAGGGCTTTGTTTTATGACCTGTCTATTATAAACTGGGCGGAATGTTGGTTTCTTACTTCCGTCAACGAGAAGCTTAACTTTTTTATTAATAAAATTTGTGCGCTTTTTGATGCGCATGTTCCCTTAATTACTCGCCGAGTGTCTAACAGAAGTTGTCCTTGGTATACTAGAACGGTCATGCTTGCCATTAAAACACGTAATAAATCTTACAACCGCTGGAAAAGGAATCCTTCAGAATATAATTGGGAACAGTACAAAAGAGGAAGAAATGATGCTAACACGGCTGTTAAGGAAGCAAAGCGCAATTTTTTCATGAGCAAATTAGACTCAACACTACCTTCTAGAAAGCTTTGGAATAATTTAAGACAGGCAGGGGTATGCAATGTAAAACGCGATGATTGTTGCATTGATCCAGATACCCTAAATGACTTTTTTATTGCTAGCTCAGGTTCTTCTGATAATTCGCAGCCTAATATCTCTAGTTCTGCTTCTTCTGTTAGATTATCTAATTTCGATTTTGTTGCTGTTTGTGAGAGTGATGTCGCTCGTTGTGTTTATAAAACAAAATCAAATGCCGTGGGAGTAGATGGAATATCTATAAAATTTATCAAAATTATATTACCGCACATTCTTAGTCCATTAACACACATTCTAAATCACTGTTTCACTAGCTCTTTTTTCCCTGATGCTTGGAAAGCAGCGACTATAGTTCCTATTGCTAAGAAAGCAAATGCTCGTGATCCGTCTGACTTTCGTCCTGTAAGTTTGCTTTCTTCTTTGTCTAAAGTACTTGAGTCTCTCATGGCAGCGCAAATCTCAGAGCACATTAAAAAATATGACCTCATGGCGCCACTTCAGTCAGGTTTTCGACCTGGCCACAGTTGTGCTACAGCAATTGTAAAAATTTTAGACGATATCAGAGTGACATATGATTTGGGGCACATTAATTTACTTTGTTTACTTGACTTTTCCAAAGCATTTGACTCTGTTGACCATACTTTATTGTGTCAGAAGCTTGTTGACAACTTTAATTTTTCTGATATGGCTGTCCGTCTGTTACACAGTTACTTAAATGGTAGGACTCAAAGAGTAAGGGTGGGTAATAGTCTGTCCGATTTTCGTAATTTAACCTGTGGAGTACCTCAAGGCTCTGTTCTTGGTCCGCTTCTTTTTACAATATTTATTAATGACATTTTTAGCGTATGCCGGTATGTTACCATGCATGCATATGCTGATGATATCCAACTGTACTTGTCCAGACCTAAAAATCTTGTTGATGATTTATGTTTAAAGATGAATGACGACCTAAGAAAAATAACGCAGTGGGCTGAATATAATAAACTTATGCTCAACCCACTTAAATCATATGTTTTGCCGATTTCTAAGTCTAGTTGCTCATTCTCTAATATATCTGTTATCTTTCTCAATGGTGTAGAACTGAATTTTGTTGATAAAGTTAAGAATCTTGGCTACCACATAAACTCCTCACTATCTTGCGAAAGCCATATCAATTCTGTTGTTTGTAAGGTTTACTATGTCCTACGGAACTTGAGGTGGACTGCTTCTTTTGTTCCTATTGAAACAAGAAGAAAGTTAGTCCAGCAGCTCATAATGCCAATCGTATCATATTCCGATGTTGTGTACAGTAAACTTGATTCTAGGTCGAAACTTAAATTACAATACGCTTTTAACAACGCTGTTAGGTATGTTTACGGCCTTCGAAGATTTGACCACATCAGCCACTTGGGCAATCAATTACTTGGTTGCACTATTGTTAACTATTTGGATGCTAGAAACTGCATCTTTTTGCATAACTTGATACATACTAGGACACCTAAGTATCTTTTTGACAAGCTCCGTTATTGTAGATCTAATAGAAATTTTAACCTCCTAATCCCTGTTTATAACTATATGAACTCTAGTAGATTATTCTTTGTAAACGCCATCAGATTATGGAATATGTTGCCTGCAAGGATTAAAAGTATCTCTAATAAACACACCTTTAAGCATGAAGTTTTTCAATTCTTTTATTAATAATGTCAATATCTTTACTGTCTATTACTTTGCCTACATCTTATATTTTTCTCTTATCGTATTTTTATTTTTAATTTTTTGACAAATAATGAGTCTTGTTACTTTGAATTTTTTCGTAATAATTTATATAAATAGTTGCTTATTCAATTTATTTCTCTAAAAACTTCATTTTTGTTTTTATATTTAAATTATATACTCCGTTGTTTATAACTTGTTTGCAATATATTAATACTTTTTGCATTTATAAGACTGTGTCTTGCATGTAAACATTACAATAAATAAATAAATAAATAAAATAAATAAAAAATAAATAACCTTTCAGCTCCATAAATAGTTCCACTCAATTGCGGGACACCCTGTATTTATTACCATGCAATGTATATATATTAAAATTTTTGTTTAAATAACAACAAAAACACAGAAAAAATTTCAAAATTTTTTGAGGAGGTATTAGATGATGTATATTTTACGGATCCAGAGGGTTCTCTGGATGACAAGCTATTTCACATATAAGGAATTCATATAAAATAATTATGGTGATGAAGAAGACATGGGTCAGTAGAGAGTACGTTTTTGAAATAGTAATACTGGATACATGAAGCTAAATACAAAAATTTACAACTTCAAATATATATTACTAACAATTTCCGGATAGGTTAAAATGAATGTATCAAAATCCAAATCAAAAACTTAGAAATAAATACATGGAATAAACTTCATATCATATCCATATGAAATATGGAATATCAAAATCCAAATCAAAAACTTAAAAATAAAAATATGGAATAAACTTTTATTTATTTATTTATTTATTTATTTATTTAATAATATCAGTATAATAAGAACAAAGTTCTTTTAATAAACAAAGCATTTGGATAACAGGTGTTCTGAGATTAAAAATTTAACATAACTTAAAAACTAGATACAATGGTATAATTTGAAATTAAAATATACATTTTAGAGATAGCTGACATTGATGAAAATAAAAATGAATTACAAAAAGGAAAAGAAAGTTAAAAGTATTTTAGAAATGTAAAAATAAAAATACATAAAACATTTTTTATAATTTTTGTAATAAGAAAGAAAGAAAGACCAAATTTTAATAGGGAGCTAAAAAAAAAATAGAAATAGAAATCTGATTATTTTATTTTATATAAAGATATTTGCAATCAAGCAAAATGTTTTAAAACGGCTTGCCTAAAGCTTCTCTCATTTCCAATAGATTTAAGGTGACTGGGTAATGCGTTCCACAATCTGATGGCACTAACGAAAAATAGTCTGGTAGAGTTTAGGGAATTAAAGTTAGGTATTATCATCATATAACTTCTGTTTGACTGACAAAATTGTAATTTTTCAAATAGATACAGTGGCATTTTGAAGTGAATCAATTTATAAAGAAATATGCAATTACGAGCATTTAGATAGCTTATTATATCACAACCAAGTATACTATTCTTGAACTGGGATATGTGATCAAACCTTTGTATATTGTAGACGTACCGCGTCGCATGATTAAACGCAATTCGCAGTTTGTGCTCAGAACGTGAATCTAGTTTACTATAAATAATTTCAGAGTAAGTTATTGCAGGGATTATCATTTGCAACACCAATTTTCGCCTGGTATCAACAGGTGTGAACTGGGCCGACATTCTTAAATTACGCAGGGTATAATAAATGTTTCGGACTACACTATTGATATGATCAGTACAACTCAGCGAAGAATTGATGTGGAAACCAAGACTCTTTACGTTGCTTACTATTTTCAGCTTCCTGTCTCCTATGTACAGGTGCGGAATGTCATCTAAGCAGATTTTGTTTTTCGCAATAGGAAGCACATATGTTTTCAGCGCATTCAGTTGAAGACCATTCCTAACAGCCCATTTATGGACACTATCGAGATCCTCGTTCAACCTGTAGCTTAAATCTTCAAGAAGACACGTTCGGCGGGAAAGATGAAGCTGAACATCATCTGCATAAGCATGCATAGAGGAATATTTACACACGGAAAAAATGTCATTTATAAATACTGAAAATAGAAGCGGCCCGAGAACAGATCCTTGAGGCACTCCACTGCAAACATACTTATATTGAGAGCACTTATTGTCAACATTTACTCTCTGAATCCTGTTCGATAGGTAGCTTCTTACAAGATTAACAGCACTAGTACAAAACCCATAATAATTTTTTAGTTTTTGACAAAGTAAGGAATGATTTACTGTGTCAAATGCCTTAGAGAAATCAATCAAGCAGAGTAGTGTAAGAAGGCCTTCATCATAAGGTGATCGAATATCGTCCAGTACCTTGAGAGTAGCAGTTGCACAGCTATGGCTACTACGAAATCCAGATTGAAATGGGGACAAAAAATTGCTTCGTGTGAGAAAATTCAACATTTGATCAGCCATAATAGCTTCACATACCTTTGACAAGCAAGACAAAATGCTAATAGGCCTGAAATCATTGGGCTCACTTGCTTGGGATTTTTTGGCTACCGGTATGACCTTTGCAATTTTCCAGGAATTAGGAAAAGAAGAGGAAGTGAAGCAATGATTGATTATATGCGTTAGTGGGCTTACAATGAAAGGCAATATGAGTTTTATAAATTTGATCGCAATTCCATCCTCACCAACCGCATTCGATTTAATTTTCATTATATGTTTAACAACATCATTTTCACAAACTCCAGCAAACTGAAAGTTGGATTCAACAAGGACATCTATCAACTCTTCATGATTACAAGGGCTTACATTATTATTTATGAAAAAATCATTCATGATATCTGGGTTAACACAGCAACTAATTGTAGGCTTGCTGCCAACTCCAATGTTTCTTAGATTTTTCCATAGCTCTTTAGAAGGAAGCGACGTTTTCAGCTTATTCGAATAAAATCTTAACTTGGACTGCCTGCAAATAAGAATTGAAGCATTCCTTGCCACTCTATACTCTTCCCAATTTTCCGACGATGGATTTCTTTTCCACCGCTTGTGCATTTTATTTCGGTTTTTTATTGCATTCTGCACACTGGACGTGTACCAAGGACAAGATACATTTTTTATAACAATTGTACGCGTAGGAACATGGGTTTCAAAAAGATGGCTAATATTTTGAGTTAAGGCATCTACTTTTTCACTTACATTTGAAAAAAGCCAGATGCCATTCCATGGAGTACAACATGCATCATTGTTTAAAGCCGGAAGATCAATACATTTAAAGTCTTTGTAGGTAATGGTATTGGACGTAGTGGTGCGAGATAGCGATATATCAAGTGTACAAAAAATTAAATCATGATCGGAAAGAAAATATATTTGATCAAACAATAGAACAGACGTGACATCAGAGACAATAAAGTAATCCAGAAGGCTTGGAGTATCATTATTAGAAAATCGTGTGGGCATAGTTTCATTAACAATTGACAGACCGACAGACGAAACATTATCATAGATAGATTTTGTTGAATTGTCATGACACAATAAATTAACATTAAAGTCACCACAAATAACAAAGTAACTAAAATCAATTGATAAATCAGAAAGTTCAGAAAAATAACAGTTCAGATTATTAAATTTACAAGGGTTGTAAACACAAGATATACAAATTTTAACATTATTATCAGTTACACAAAGATTTAAATATTCAACAGGACTATTAGTAGATTTTTTTATGACTTTTGCACTCAAGCTTTTGTGACAGTACATCGCTACTCCACCCCCTCTTCTGTCCAATCTATCATTCCTAAATAAGTTAAAATTATTTAACACATACGCAGAGTCGTTGACCTCTGGACAAAACCACGTTTCGGATACACAAATCACATCAATAGAAGAGTCTTCAAACACATATTTTAAATAATCAAGTTTACTAGAGTTAAGACTTCGAGCATTAAAATGAGCAATTTTAAGACCGGAGAATTGCCTACACAAAACATTCACAAGAACCTTACTAGTTTCGTTAGTACCATTAGATAAATTGTTAGGACCAATCATTAGAGTATAAATAGAGCGCAGAACCTTTAGACATACCGCATAAAATTAATGAGTGAAATTTAGGAATATCAAACTCATTACTGATCCGTAAAACTAATAACCAGATTACTTTACAAAAATAGTTAATAAAGTTGTTGAAAAAAGATACAGATAAATTCATATAAAAATAAAGCAATATAAAAGTAGGAGTAAAAAAGAAATCAATAGGAAAGAAGAGAAATAGAATAACTATCAGAAGAGAAAAATAAGTCAAAACAGCACTATGTATTATTGTTATCATTCTCATCATTGTTTATCAGCTCACCCTCGGCGATAGCAGCAAGTTGGTATGAGTCATTTACTAAGAAGCTTTCACCACCTTCATGTTTTTTTTGTTTTGAAAATAGTTTTAGGTTCTATATTCTGATTTAAAGAATGAAAATTTCAAATGTTACCTACAATATGCATTATGATGCTGTGATGTGGTACTTAACTGCTTTTTGTTTAAAATTAAATGAAAAAATTAACTAAATATAAAATCAAAAATATCTGTGTACTTTAAAGTACTACTTTTAAAAGTAAAAAATACTCTCCAAAATCACAAATTTAGTTACTATTAAATAATGGCAAGTGGTAGCCTCGCCACTGTTGCTTCTATTACATTCTTAACGTGTTTTTTTTTTTTTTTTTTTGCTGTTTACATTGTTTTGTTGATCATAGGCTTGCCTCCTTTCTAGGCTTTCAGTATCATGTGTTGTACATATTATGTGCCACGAAAAACTCATTCTTTCTAGAATGTGATGATAACACGAATTCATTATGTTCAGATGATGGATGGCTGCTCCTAATTCAATTTAATCTGAGTTTGCATTTTTTTTTTTTTTAATGTTAATGCCTGACCAACTTTTCTAACTAGTTGGCTATTTGAATTGCTTACATAGAAGGAATTTGGCCTTTAACATAATATCTTTTTCGCGTTTCTCAATACTATTCAGCAAAAAAAAACGAGTTTGGTTTCTTTTTTAAGGAAAAATTATTTTATGACTATATATTTACTTTGAATACATTAGTGGCGACCGTGATGCAGTGGGTAGAGTGTGTGGCTCATACGCCAGAGAACCCAGGTACGAATCCTAGCTGACACAAAGTTTTTTTCAATTGAATTAATTTTTCTGTTCGGGCTTCACCTCTCTGCAGACAATGGCAAACCTCAGAGAATAAAAGCTGCCATGAAAAGCTTCTTCAGAACATAAGCTGTTCGGAGTCGGTATAAAACATGTAGGTCCAGTTCTTAATCATTTGTGTTCAAACATTTTACAACACATACAACAAAATTGAACATAAGAAGCTCGGACAAGGTCCATTCAAGTGCTGAAATGACCATTTCGTTTTTTTTTCGTTTACTTTAAATACTTTGTTAATTTGTTTTTTCAGCTTTAAGTATCTTACGTAAGTAAACTATATTTTATGGATAAATAGATTTTTGATAATATTGACATTTTAATTTTTAAATATAAGAAGCATTTTATTTACTGCATGAGTCTCAGTTCTTATTAACCAACGTGAAATCTTGATAACGTATGCGGCATGAAATAGGGACAAATTAAAAAACTGTATTAAAAAAAACGAAAGTATATAATTTGATAAATTTTATTTTAAATAAAACTTATAAATTTATAGTTAATGCAGAAAAAAATTGCGTCCAATGCGTGCGGTCTTGCGACAATTTAGAGACACCTTTGCCATTGGATCTGTAAATACCGATGTTGGCAATTTGATAAGCTCCGTTTTTATTTTGGCTATCAAATTTTTCGTAGTTTTGGGCCAAAATTTATTGGCATATATTCTCCAATTAAGATTAGATTAGCCCAAAAGCTTCGATTGGACGAAGTTGCGGCAAGTTGGTTATGTAGATAAGATATCGGAGCCTATCCATAGCTTTTAAGCTCTGTTGACAGTAATGGCTTGATGCAAGACCAGGCCAAAACACTATATTTTTATTGTTGTATTTGCTTCTTTTAGAGACAGCTACTTTTAGCAAACAGAAGTTGACATACCGTTCACCATTGACGGCTAAGCCCGACTCAAAAAGAACTGGCTCAGATTTACCCAAAGCACTTATTGCGAGTCACAATAAGACTTTTTTTGGTAACTTACAATGTTCCAAATATTTCACATTATCTTTTACTTGCTTGTTGCGGTCAAAAAAGTGCTGTCCTTGCCATTCATTACTTTCGAATGTGAAATAGTACTCGTCATCCATAATGCAATAAATATTTTTAACTAAATTTGCCAAACGTACTTTTTGGACAAATTTTTGAACTTCCGACACCATTGGCTTACTTTTTCGTGACCTTTTTTAGATTCCCATTGATAGAAGATACTTCTTCACTACTTTGCCATCACATTGAAATTTTTTCTTCAACTCTCTGTACGATTTTGCCACTCTTCCATCAGTTATTCGCCTCAGCTTAGACCTTGTCGCAGAATCATTTAATGTGATTCTTTTACCAGAGCCAGCTTTTTTCCATGTGGTCTTTCTGAAAGCATACGTTGCCAAGATGTTGTAGATGGTTCGGCGATTGATTCTTTCTTCAACAATATGAGGAAAAAAGTATCCGCTTTTGTCCAATCAAAATAAGATTAAAAAAAAAATACAAATTCTCTCGCGACGTTGCTTTTCTTTATTCGACATTTTGAATACACCTAAGAAGTTACCAGCATAAAATTTTAACTGTTTGTCAATATCACATTGGTCTCTCATATAGTTATCGATAAATACATCATTACAATCATTTCAGTTATTGATGATTTTACAAGGTGCAAAAAGTTGTCCAGATTTTATTCCGCATACGTTAAAAAAACCACTTTTTAATTTACTCTATGAAAAGTTTTTTTAAATATGTTCTGCTTCAAAATGTATATCGTCTGGGACATTTTAACAGTTCCTTGCATATTTCTGCTCCAAATTGAATACCAGCAATACGTGTGCTTCATGTTTAATGTGCTTCATATGTGTGCTTCAAATTTGACCAAAAAGCAATCTTATCAACATCTTTTATGATTCTTTTATAAGGTAGATCAACCTTGTTCTAGATATTTAAAATAGCTTTTGAACTGAGGGTTTCATACTTAAGAAATCGAGAACGATGCTATGGATCAAAAAAAACTTTTTAGTTTGTAGCGTGATAAAATCGTGGATATTTAGTTAATTTATAACCTTTTTCTACTGGGAAAGTTCACAGCTTCTACCATCAGTTTTTTCGTCCGGCCACTGATGCTAGTGTCGAAAAATGCCAACACAACTAATATCTCATTGAGAGATTGAATGCAATACTGAAACTTTCGATGTTCTTATATCTGCGGATTTTCTTCAACACTCTTAGGTTATACATGGGGGCGCGGGGTGAGGATATATTAGTATAAACTTCAACCTGCAAAATAAAGTTCGAAACTGAAGAACAGTATATAAAAACCTCCTATATAATCCTATACAATCTCTGTAAGCTCCATAAAAATTAATAAAATTACTTTTGAGATTTCGCAAATAAGCATCGATTTTTAATATCCATTTAGAATTAAGAATTTGGCAAAATCGAATCGAAGCCAAAAATAAAGCATCTTTATTTGTATGGAAATTAATTTCATTGCTTATATAGACTCCGACTATATTTGCAATTTGTAAAAATTTAATCAACACCACGCCTACTTCTCTACGATGTTTAAAATAGGGGTTTATTTTAAAATTCTACAAAAGTAACTTACTGATTTGAAATGCAGCATATAAGCATGGATTTAAAATATGAACTCTGACTATGAAATTTGGCAAAATCTAATGAAAACTACGCATACAAAGGAAAAATCTACTAAAATTACACAGAAGTGAAGTTCCATAACAATAACCGCCCCCTATTTTTTCAGTGTAAAGACAGTTTAAAAAGGAATTGAAAAAATGGGAAATGAAAGAGATTGAAAAATATTATTTAGAAAAAAAAAGTATGTAATTTGAATGGTGCATAACAACACTCAAAGAAGTATTTGTTCACATTGACCAATTCCTAGGTCAAGTTGATAAATTTTTTGTCAATATAGAGTCAACAAAAGCGTTTGTCAATTGGATTGAAGGTGAGAGTTTGTAATCATATTAACACAATTTATTGATAAACGGCTTATTTGATAAACGGATATTTTGATTTGATAAAAGCCTTTATCAAGAATGTCGCGTTTGCATTGCACATTTGATAAAAGAGTTTGTCAAAATGAATAAACAATATTTCCATCTGAAAAAATGGTTTGTTGAATATAAAAATGATTTTATGTTGAAAATATATTTTTTTATCAATCATACAAAAATTATTTGTTGTTTTGATAAAATATTTTATTATTTCAAGCAATCATAAATATTTCAAAATCAAATTTATGCCCTTATTATGATTTATAACTCAGCTATGCTGACTATGTAGATTTAACTCAATTTTTTTCGTGTAGCGTTTACATACATTTCAGTTGAACCATGTAGTTTGAAAATTCTTAAAAGATTAAGGCAAACTATGTACATCGCTCAGCTGAAATATATGTAATACGTTACACGAAAAAAATTAAGTTAAATCTACATAGTCAAATAATTGAGTTGCAATTCATAATAGGGACCTTAGAAATGTATCACTAAGAATATAATTATTAATATTCTATTAATTTCCTATTCTATTAATATTCTAATTCTAAAACTAATATTTACATTAGTTTTCAAAGAAAATAATTCAAATCTATAACATTATACGTTGCAAACTCCTTACTTTCACTGAATTGTTCTGGAAATAATTTTTCTCAAAATTTATTAAATTTAACAAATAAAATAAATAGTAGACAACTCACAAAACTTCTTTTTATAATGTCTGCGAACAACAAATAACGCCACCGAAATGCCAGACATCATTTTTTGTTGTAATGATTGAACGTTTTTAGATTTGATAATTCATTTCATCATTACGAAACTAAAATTTTATCCGCTTGACTCAGGCGATTATCAATTTTGTAAAAGATGATTTCTTCAGCACAACAAACCTATTTATCAACCCAACGAAGTATGTTTGTTAACTCTATTTACAAAAATTATAAAATTTTATTCCGACTGACTGACGATTTTGTTATTGTGGATAAGTTTCTATCAAGTTGATAAAAGCATTTTCCAAAAAAATAAAACACATTTTTCAAATTAACACTTTCAGTTAGTTTCTTTCGAATTGATAAAAAAATTAACCATTTATTATAAAATTTAATCGAGTGCACAATTCGGTTTTGTTAAAGATTAACAAAAGTTATTTATCAATTTTACCAAGAATTTTTCGTTGAGTGTATAAACGCGTGTTGTTGTCATTCATTGCGACAATATCTTTTGTAGGTAAAGAATCAAACACGTATTATTTTTTGGAGGCAGACAAGTGAGTCGGTGCAATGCTACGGGGAAAATACCTTTCCGACTTTGAAAAAGGAAAAATTTCTGAATTTTTTGCTGAGGGAGTGTCGAAAAAGGCGATCGGTAAAAAATTGGTCGTTCAGATCGAGTGGTGCGGAATTTTTTAAACAACACTGTCTGTTATGGACAAAATAAGCGAGGAGGACCAAAACCCAATCTCTCTGAACAGGACAAAAGGCGATTAATTGTAGAAGCAAGTAACACAACGAAAAGTGCTGTTGAACTAGGTCGCGAATGTGGCATAAATGTGCCGCTTTGGACAATAAATCGGGCCCTTGATGAATCAGAATATCTGAGAAGACAACAATTAAAGCAGGCTCCTAGGTTACTGCATCGTCACAAAAAGGATTGTGTGGAATTTAGTAAAAAAGCATGCCCACTGACTGGAAAAAGGTACACAGAGAAAATCTTCACAAAACCAATATATTCTTTTTTGCAACTTTTTGTCTTCAGATTATTTTTTCGGACGAAAAAAAGTTTAATTTAGATGGTCCTGATGGATTGAACACTAATTGGAGAGACATCCGTAAAGAACAGCACCTTTTTATCTAAGAGGAACTTTGGATGTAGCACTCTCATGGTTTGGGGAGCATTTTGTTTTGATGGGTCTTTAGAGTTAGCCTTTCCAAGCACTCGTATGTTCTCAGCTGAGTACATCCAGCTTTTATCAATGGACTTACTACCATTTTTGCACAGAGCCAGAGGTAAAAAGTGGGTGTTTCAATAGGGCAATGCTTCGGTGCAAAAAGTAGGGAGACACAGTCTTGGCTTCAGGGGGAAAAAATTGCAACTTTAGATTGGACTGCCTGCTCTCCTGACATGAATCCGATAGAGAATGTTTGGGAACTCCTTGTACGTGAAATTTATGCAGAAAATAAGCAATTTATTGATGTGTTGTAGCTTAAAGCTGCTGTGATTGAGGCATGGGAGTAGCTATCAACTGAAGGGCTTCAAAACTTAATAATCACTATGCCAATTCGAGTTTTATAACTAATCAACAATAGTGGAGGAGCTACACACTATTAGCGGTATTTTTAATTTTTTTTTCTTTTTTTGTTTTGCGGATATGACGATTTCACTGTGTAATATAGGGCGCGTTTATAGTTATGCACCACTCAAATCATACACTTTTCAGTAAAACTGGAGCAAATCAAATGATGTTGTTGTTGTTTTTTTCTAAATATTATTTTTCAATCTTCTTTCATTTCCCATCCACACATTTTTTTCAATTCCCTTTTAAACCGCCTGTACACTGTAAAAATAGGGGGCGGTTATAGTTATGCACCATAGTGTATAAGCCTTGATTTAGAATTGAACTCTGACTGTAAAATTTGGCAAATTCAGATGGGATCCACGACAATTTTTCACTCTAAATTCGAAATTTGGCAAAATTGAATAAAGGCCAAAGGTAAAGCCTTTCAAAATTGCACAAAAAGTAATTTGATTTTTAATATAACGCCCATTTCACATTGAAATGTAATATCAGTTCATTGCTAAGAAAACCAAACCCGGAGCTTGAGATTTTTTTTGCGGACCCAGTCATGCGAATGCCAAAATAGGGTCTATTTTGAGACAACGTAGCTCCGTCAATTAAAATGCGATCTTCTTAAATATGATATCATTGGAAGAGGTCTTTTTAAAGGAAAAAATATAAAACTTTTGGTAAAATTCCAGTATATTGACCCATTCCTAATTTCCAAGTTTCATACCGTGCCAGCAACAGACGCTCTCATTTTTTTTGTTTAAATTTTTTTCGTTTTTTTTTTACATTTCATTACCTTTCTTACAATATAGAATTAAGGTATGCTCTTAAATGGTCCAGGTGGTATGGCGCAAAACGTGTAGTAGTAATGAACTTTCAATACAAATTCAACTAGCTATCGACTTTTTTTATTTTTGTTTTGTTAAAAATAAAAAAATGTATGAAAATTTAATGCAAGTTGAATTTGTATTGAAAATTCATTACTACTACACGTATTAAGCTATATTTTCTGAACCCTTCAAGAGCACACCTTGATTTTATATCGTTGGAAAGGTAATGGAACGTAAAAAAATAAAGAAAATTAAAATAAAAAAAAAAAAAAATTAGAGCATTTGTTGCTGGCATGGTATTAAACTTTGAAATTCGGAATGGGTAAACTTAGTTGATATTTTTACGTTAAAATAGACGAAATAATCTCTCCAATGATACCCGATTTAAGAATACCGCATTTAAATTGATGAAGCTACAATGTCTCAAAATAAACCTTATATTGGCCGCGAAAAACGATTCTAAAAATTTATAACGTCGGATTTGGTTTTCTAATTAATAAAGCAACCAACAAAAAAAAAATTTTTGAGCCAAATCGGAGATGGTCAGTGCAACTGATATTACACTTCAATGTGAAATGGACGATAAACCCTGACTATGTTATTTGGAAATATGATCAAAACCACTCCAAACTCTCATTCAATTTGTAAAACGTGGAAGAACTCTTAAAATTCCACAAAAGTCAATTTACTGACTTGAAATTTAACGTATAAGTCTCGATTTTAAATATGAACTTTGACTATAAAACTTGGCACAATCAAATAAAAACTGCACTTACCTTCCATTCAAAGTCGACATGGGTAACGCAGCGCTGCTTAGCGTTATTGAGTTGAAGCACTTAACTGCGTTATTGTGTTGATACAGTTTTTTATTAAAAGAAACGCAGTAGCGCAGTAACGCTCTTTGTTTATTCGAACGTATTCAATTTCAAAAGTCCAAGCAAACTGGAATCCAACTTTCAACTTCTTTTGCAAGCCTGAAAATTTTATGTACCTGTTTAAATGCTATATCACCTTGAACGAAGTACTGTTTGGCTGCATGCTTGAAATTAAGGTTGGCTTATTTTTGGTAAATGATGAACTCTGTACTTCGTTTTGTCTTAATCCGTATGTCGATGAAATAGTAAATATTAGTTCCAGTATAAAAAGCTTCTTTAGATGAAACGTATTGGCTTTGATTTGATTTGTTGTATTTTTAGAAATGAGGCTACACTGCACTAACTTCACCAAAAATTTCTATACACTACCCAGCTGACCACACTCAAAAAATTTACCTCATAACGCAGCGCGCTAAGTACCGCGCATAAATTCTGCTGAAACAGAAGTCAAAACATTTCAAACTACGTCATAGCGCAATTGCGTTAACGCATTTCGCTGATACAGTAAACTGCGCTTGAGTTGTAGTATCAGCGAAGAATTTGTTCTTCTGTGTTACTCATGTCTAGTTTAAAGTAGAAAACCATAAGAAAACGATAAGATTTCTTAAAATTCTATAAAAATTTGTTTGCACATAAACAATTTATAGACTGCTAAAGACTTCGAATACCCTTAAATATGGAAGTGTGGTATTTTAACTTCAACTCAGTCTAAGATTCATACCTTTAGTTTCTTTTTTCATTTAATTTTTATGTGCTTTTTCAGCAAAAATTTATTTTGCACATCCATATACTTCATGTACATTTTCTAGAAACGTAATTGATATAAAATTTGTTACCTACGTTGTAAAGTAAAAGTTTGGTGCCTCTTGTTTTCAAGTGAATTTGAAAGGTTTAAGTTTAATTAATGCCTCTAGCATCTTAAACAGAGTTGAGAAAATTTCACAAACTTTTATAAATAAAATAAAAATATACTTAAAGCTATTGAAATATTGAGATGAGTTGAAATACGATAGTTTTTTTTAGGCATTTTTTTACATATGTATGTATTAAGGTATGTTTAGATTTTTGATAGCTCGAGACGTCAATATACATTTTATCATCAAAATCAGGCTGCCAAAACGCATCAATGCAAGCCCAGAAGCAAAACAAAACAACTCGTTACAAGCACACAACCAAACAAGTTAAACATAAATTTAAAGACCACAAAAAAGAAGAACAAACAGTAATGGTTTATTTACAGCTAAAGTTATTTAACTAGAAACAGCTTATTGTCAAATGAAAAGTTGAAGTTGTGCCAACAAAAGATACTTTGTTAACTTTTACTTAGATGAATCGAGAGAACAAAAGTTCGTAGCAAAAAACGTTTCCCACAATTGTTTTGAAACATTTCATTAACATAGAAACGCTTTTCAAATAATTGCAAAAACCTTTCAAGTTCAGGATTATTTTAAAATTAAAGTCGGAAAATTGCTTTTTTCTTTTAAGCAGATTAGGTTTTTATAGAGCGTATTCTAATTTAATTTAAAAATATATTTGATGAATATATTTCAATTTATTATAATTTATGCGCAAATGTTTTCCTTGCACACACACATCCACATTCGTCTTTAAGTTGGTTTGTTTTTTCATGCGTAGCAAATATTTAGATAATACGTCAATCTTCTGAATTTATGTATGTATGCTCAATATGATATATGGAGATATGTTAAACTAACCTTAGGGATGCCAAAATAATCATTCATTATAGCAAATAAAGTGTTTAAAGTGAACTTACATCAAATCATATTAAAAAGCCTGCCCTAGATACATGCGCTTAATGAAATCGTTCAGCTGTAACCACATTCGTTGAAATGTCGAAATTTCTTTTGCCAAGTCTTAAAGATATTCCATTAGATTTATTCAAATAACCTGGAGAAAAAACAAATCTTCCATCTGAAGATTTTTGCCATCGATAATTGTCGATTTTGGCATACAACGCAGTCACCTCGATGTTTGAAAAATAAAACAAATAATCAAAATTGAGTTCTTCGCGCATATTTTAATATTTAGATGAACAAATAAGATTGCAAATTAGCTGAAAGCAGTCAAAATAATAATACTCATTTATTTAGAAAAAACAACACATTTACTTGAAAAATTATTCACAAGCTCAAAGTTAATTTAAAACAGTTTCTAACACGAGTAGGAGTTGAATTTTAATGACAGTGAGTGAAATTCTTATAAAAAGTATTTCTAAGATTCACCATGGTTAAACTATGCTAAGTATTTAATGTGCCATTAAATGGGTCATTATTAACACGTCAACTCATTCTGAGTTCTACTTAACGCAGCTTTTGTGATAAGAAAGTTAGTAAACAAATCGTGAAAAGCTATTAACTTTAAACCAAGTAAATATTTGCGGTTGCCTTGTGGTTAGGTCACCAAAGTGTGACTTAGTGTTTCTAAGCCTTTTTTTAATTCAAAAAAAGTGAAGGTTTGGAAAAGGAAAATAAATCCTTAGTTTGTAGGAAAAAAAACATTCTTTATGAAACTTGTCCAAACAAACTGGCTGAAATACAGACATTACATTAGTAGAAATTTAGAGCTCAAACCCACATATAAAAGTGGATGAATGAGATTGACTCTACCATTAAGAACTTCAGTAATACTTTAATCTCAGCGGCTGAATATAAAACTCTTGTGACCCAAACAACTTAAGCACCAAATCTCTCAAAAGCAGGGATCGAAAATAATTGTTATTCTTTATTTCAGAGCACAAAAATTCGGACAATCCTAACCCATATGAACATTCATTATGAGTAACATTTATTTTTGAGAAAATTTTTTTTTTTGGTTGCCGCATAACTTTTCTTTTTGAGGAATACATTTTTAGGTTGACTAACATTTATTTTCTGAAATGAAGTTTTTTCGGTTATTAGTGTAGAAAAGCATAGCGATCTTACTGCAGATCGTTGGACGGAAACTTCAATTCCCAGTTTCCCAATTAATGAGTCATTAAACCTAAGCACTACATCTTTGGAAATGGAAGGATCTTTGGATAAAGATGTAGATGATGATACGAGTAGAAAGGTGAAGGCTGCGTATGTGTACTGAAATTGATAATCTCCTCGAATATTGAAGTAACCAAAAATATGTATCACCCATCACAATGGCAACAAGCTTGCATTGTCCATGCAACAACAGCAACTCAAGTTACTGTAGAGCGATCTTTATCAGCTTTAAAGTGATCTCCAATGCAATATTTTAGAAGAGATTTCGAAACAAATAATGTTTGTAAAATTGAATTGAAACATAAATAATTTAAAAATATCATAAAAAATCTAACGTCGAAACTTTTTATTCATATTTTACTCAAATTCACAAAAATAACTGTTTTAGTCAATTTCTCAAAAATATAATTTATGCGGCAATAAAAAAAAAATGTTCTTAAAAATAACTGTTATTTATAACTAAAATGCATTTTAACCGATTTTAACTAATTCCCAAAAAGTTGCATAACACTTATGTCCCTGTTTAAAAGAAATTGAAGATCTCTACATTCTAATCAAAAGATCCTTTCTGCTATCAGGCGACTTAAAAAATTATTAAATACATACTGAGTTAGAACAATATTTAAAGCTAGATTCGCAACAGTTTACTCTAACAGAAGCAACCAACTACATTAGAGACTCACAAAAGTTAACCTGTTTGTTTTTGGATCTGTCAACTTTTGTGAATTGTTAACTTTTTAAGGAAAATAGTGCAATATATATATATATACAAACATACATTAAATAAGAAAAAAAGCAGTATTTCTCCAAACATATTATGTATGTATATTTTATTGATATTTCAGACTTTTTCATATGAATTTAATACAATAGCTTATTAAATACAAGAAATAGTTATAAAAAATTTATTTGGATGACACTTAACTAGTCTGTGCACTAGTGAAATAATCTGTAACTTTTTTTTGACTGAACCGTTTGTCATAATGCGATTTTACTATATCCGATCGTAGTTCGAGATGCTGTGAAACATGTCTATTTGAGTAATGCTCATTGTACTCATTCCATTTGATCAGTGTATTTACCGCACATATTGCATCGTTATATGAAACATACTCTGGGTTGGAATCGGCTAAAGTGATAATTGATAGTTGACAATCAAAATCATCCATTTTGCTCCAGGTATGGTCACATTTTTCCTATTGATTTCATGTGACAGCTTTTGAGGTATCGTTTTCGAAAACGACAATCATAACAGCGAATGTCAACTATCACCTTGGCCGATTTCACCCCTAGATTTTTAGTAACATTGCCATCAGCTGAATCATCAGTGGTCAATCATTTTTGTAACTATGTTCATCATAACGGTGAATCCCGATTGTTTTTGCGTTTTACTCTTTCTTGCGAATACTCAGAGAGTGACAATTGACACAAAATCAATTGATGCTAGATAAAAAAAAATAAACAAAAAATTGAAAAAAGAACTCGGAAACGTTAAAGCTAAAGTTAACTTTTTATGGTCTCCTGTGGTGGCAGAAGCCTGGTTAACTTTTCCATGGAATTAACTTTTGCGAGTCTTAACTTTTGTGAGTCTCTACTGTATTCCCTATGGAAGGGCGAATAAAAATATTAAGATTCTAAAAAAATGCGGTGCGCCTTTGAGAGCAAAAAATTAAAAAAAGTGCGAGTAGTGATGAGGAAAATCCTTTGGTTCTGCTGAACACTTAAAATTATCGTATTTACCTAGTTCCATGAAGTGAGGGAAGGCGAATTAGAATTGACAGTCGAGGATATTGACAGAATTATTAAAACACAACTTAACATCAGGTGTAGTAGAAAGAAATTCATTATTTTTGCATACAATTTAAGGCTCTATTATTTAAGGCTCTAGCCTTATCATAGCACATAGAACTTTCTTTTCTATTGCCAAAAAACTGTGGCAGTCAATCTTCATAAGATTCTCTTGAGGCGAATGTTTTACCAGTAAAATCATTCGCCCTAGAATGGCGGTGATCACTTGGTATTAGTTCCGGACTATAAAGTGGACGCATAAAAACTTTCCAGCCAAGCAACCTGAGCTTCTGACAAGTGACTGTCGATGTGTTTGACCTGGCGTTGTCCTGATGGAACATAATTCCTCTCCTATTGACCAAATCTGGCCGCTTCTAGGCGATTGCTTGATACAGAAGGCCGTATGGGAGCAGCTCATAGTAGATGATTCCATGGCAATCCCACCAAATGAACAGCAAAACCTTCCTGACCGTTAATCCTGGCTTGGCCATCGTTTGCGCCAACGATTCGACTACGGCCGCTTTCGCTTCACGACGTCGTAAGTGACTCACTTTTCACCACCAATCACCAGACCCATTTCAGATCATCTGCTTCAGAAATGGGTCGATTTTGTGGATATTTAACATAGAGTCACTCAGATGGAAAATCGGTCCATAAGGTTTTATGCGTTAGCTCGTACGGCAAGCATACATCGAGTTTCTTTTTATATCCAGCCTTATTCAAGTGGCTCCAAACAGTTTTTGTGCAATGTTTATCTCCAAGGCGATCGAAACGGTGTTTTGAAGAAATATTGAAGGGTAAAACTAATAGGATCAGCTCATATATTGAACACTTCCCGGGGTCAATTCGGGAGAAATATAAACTATAATCGACTCTTTTGTACTTTTTGTATGGGAACCCCAGAAGGGTGGTAGATAGGGGGATAGCTGTGTCCAGAAGTAATGCTAAAGGGGGAAAAAATATAATCAGCTCATATATTTAATTACTCTAGAGATTAATGCCGGAGATATGTGAGCTATGAACGAAAGTTTTTTTTTTTGTTTTTTGTGTGGAGACCTCCAGAGAGGTGACATATAGGGGGTTGGTGTGTTCAGAAGAAAGCTGAAGAGGGAAAAATAGGACCAGCCCATATATTTAATCTCTCTAGGGTCGATTCGGGAGATATATGAACTATAATCGATATTTTTTGGTGAATATATTCCGAAGATATTATGAAGAGTAAAAAATAATAGAAGCTTATACATTGGATTCCTCTAAGGGTCAATTCGAAGGAGATTTTTTTTATACGCAAATCTTATGATTTATTCAAAAGCTTTTTTGATTTATTTTATGATTTATTCTAAAATACTCGAATAAAGATTTAATGAAAAATATGGCTATGTACCAGAGAACTGCAAAACTCACATAAAAATATTCATACGTAATCAACACTGTAAAATCATGCCTCTGCGTTCAATCGATCAGACTTGCTCGAATGCATACACTCGCTGTTGAGTTAAATTCAATCAAACCATGTGCTTCGTGTTGGCTCAGTGATTTTAATCAACGGACGTTTTCGGATACATATTTCATGCTTGCTCGTTGGGCTCAACAACGATTATTTTCATCAAGAATGAAACGCAAAAAGCAAAAATCAACTCGTATGAGTTTGTTCGTGTGCAGACGGAGATAGAGAGAAAAAGAGAACAAAAAGAAGAAGGGTGAAGTTTTTATAACGATTAACTGCAAACAACTAAATTTAACTATTTCTTTGAGTTCTCATTTGCGAAACACATATCCGTATACACTTCAACGCCAACACTCAAACATGTGAATTTAATCCGTCAATCAGCTCACACAAACGACGCCTTCAGCAGCATCATTTTATTTTATTCAACGTCCAACACTCGTTCCCTCAAACATGTGAGTTCGATCAGACGAACTCAAACTCAAACTGACACAAAAGACGCGTTCGCCAGTAGTGTGCTGATTTTATTCAACGCTGAACTTTGTTGAATGAGTTGAGTTGAGTAAGAATTCCAGTGAATGATTTAATCAAGCAAAAAGTGAGTTTTGCAGTTCTCTGCTATGTACCTATAGTAGTAATTGGAGACTTCAATATCTACTTTGCAGATGATACAAATCGACCATTATTTGAATTTTTGAATGAAGCATTAGGTTTAACTATATCTGATGATCAAAAACTCAATCCTTTTAAATATAAAATGACAAAAATTCCAATCAAGCCTTTTTGGTTTCATGCTTTAGTGTCCATAAGCCTATTGTTTCCTTTTTGAAATATAATGACATGATTGGTATATGAATGATTTTATACTACATATAATCAATTTCATAGCTTTAAGATTTTCATAGCTTTAAGTTTTAACTTAAATCTTATATCTGACAGTGCGGTTTATATGGAGTTTTCTTCGAAAACTTTTTCAAGCACATGTAACGTTTTTGCTCACTTTTTGGCGTATACCTACTGCCTTTAATATTCATAATACAACAATAAAATATATTCCAAAATATCAGTTACATGCCGAATAAAACGAATATCTATAAAACTTTGGATTTTGTCACTTCTTTTGTCACAAAATTGCTAAAACTTAGAAGAAAAATTCGTATGAGCAGAATTATGCATAAAATGCTGCAGTTATGGTTGTTGGCTTGGCTCGTGCAAAGATCACGAATGCAACATAGTGTCGTTTGTTGAAACGAATCGTTTTATGAATATTTCCCTGAAAATGCTTGTGTTGTTGTTGTTGCTGTTGTTGGTGTTTTTGTTGTTGTTGTTGGTGTTGTTGTTGTTATGAATGTATTTTTGTAAAATTTTGCATATATAGGAGCATTCCATGATAAATCACCGAGTTTTTACTTCGACTTTCTTCGATTTCGCACATTTTTTGCAACTTGCCAGTTATCAGCCTTATTATCGAAACCGTTATTGAGTAAACGATTTTTTTAAATTTTTTCAAAAAAATTTTGACTTAATGACAGGCTAGTAATAAATATCAATACCAATAAAAAGTAGGGTATCACTTTTTTTGTCTTTAAATGTAGTTTCTTAACGTTCTATCTTTCTTCTTCAGTTTCTTAAGTTCTTAACGTTTAACGATTAAAATCGACGTTTTCACGATTTTCACGACGTTGGAAGTAACATATTAAATTTTAAAATTGATTAGAAGTTATGTCTTAATGACTTTCTTTTTCACCTTCACTCGCTCTAGGTTGCCAAGCGGGTCGTGTCATAATCTCGCTTATGAATTGACTTTCCGCCTATTGACAAAAGCGTCCGATTTGACATGGAGTAACCGATACTCAAAATTTGCTTTTTTGTGTTTTTATTTTCAGGCGCTGTATAACAATTCATGAACTTTAAGTAAAATTAAATATATAAAAACTAAAGAAAATTTGCAATGTGAAAGTGCGCTGGATAGCAAGAAGGCATAAAAAAAAATAAATTGCAAAGCACAGCAAAATGAAAAATATTGCGCCCTAAACTAATAATACTTAAGAAACTGTTTTACATTTTTCTGACATTATTAAATTCGTCTGTAGCCTTATGTTACCATCTGCACTAAGAAAGAGATAAGTAAAAGAGAGAAAAGAAAACATTTGATTCTTAACATCTTTTATTTGTATTGAACTAAAAAAAAAAAAGAAAAGCAACTTGGTAGAAAATGCTAAAGATATTCAAAAGAGAAAACGAACTTTGTTGAATGTGGCAAAGTAGGTCGAAATAACAAAAACGAAAACATTCAATGAATATCAATAGGACAATGCGGGGAAAAATATCCTTATTATGCTCGAGTGGCTAGATAAGATTATTTTCGTTCTAGTCGAAAACATAATGAAAAACTTGTCATTCTTTTTAAAGAGCATGCCATGTTAATCATTTTACACAAGTTGAATTTTCTTTAAATTTCTCAAATATTCTGCAAGTTGTCTTGCCAAAGCCCAGCATTGTGCATGAATGCACACAATATCAGATACAATTGCAAGGCAGTCCTGTTGTGTGCTTCTTTTACTGACAAGCATGGCATTTCCCTGTAACGGATGAATTGATGGGCGGACAACTGTTGCTCAAATTCAATTTCAACTGATGAACGTCAGTGCTGCGGACTAGTGAAGAGTAAAGCGCTGTTTTGAAGTCAACAGGACTGGCTGAAACCCATCAGAAAACCAGAAAGGTAATGAGATTTATAAAGGTAAATAATTTTGAGGCTTAATAGCTGGCGGTGGAGTGGATGATTGAAGTATTGCCAATTGATGTTGAACGTTTTTTTTAGTGTTATTTCTTTGCAGACACTTAAGTTGAGTGTATTTTTCGTATAAAATTTAAAAGGTTCTTGAAAATATTCAGCATCACTTCTTCGAAATAAGCTAAGTTATGTTAATATGATTACTTTTAAGATATATCTAATAAAAAGATTCTAAAGAAAATATTGCTTTAAAATAGGTATTTATTTAAAAAATATAAAAAGTCAAGCAATAAACTTAACAAATTTATATTTATCAAGAATTCAATTGTATTTATTTTGTGGTATAGGAAAACTTTTACGATTAAATTCTTGATTATTTTCAACAAAAACTGTTTGGCGAAATGTGCAAACACGGTTTGTTTGTGAAATAAATAACATAAAATGCATATTTTTATGCTTCTATTTTGCCGGAAGGTAGCTTATATTGGCTAAAGAAAAAAATACATTATGTGTGTGTATGTGTGTGTGTACTGATGTTGTTGATTTTGTTAAAAAAATACTGCGCAGGCAATAAAAATGTCTTTGCTGTCATAACAAACGTCATGATTGGGAAAATTTTTCCGTTGCGGTAAGTCGGTAATTTTATCAATTTATTGTGATAGAAAGGTTCTTAAGAAGTTTATTTTAATCATCTTTTCATCTCAATAAAAATTGTATTTTGATTAAAAAAAATACAGTTTTTTTGCACAATCTAATAATATAATTATTGAAAAGAGCAAAAATTTCTACTGAAAAAAAAATAAAATAAACCTATTTGCTTGACGAATAAATTGATGATATTAAAAAAATATACGTAAAAGACAGTTTCTATAGTATCGTTTGTGTAGACGTAAAATTTTTTTGTCTGATATATTTAGTGATAAATTTGTTGTTTTGGTTCATTTACATGTTGTTTAAAAATAAATGTAATTCAATGTTATGTTTAATAAATGGAAATAAATATTTCGGAAAAATCCGGTGTGCAGTCATCATGACTACGGACAGATTTAAAATTATATATAATATTAATTGAAAGAATAAACAAGCACATAATTTTAAGTTTTTAATTTTTTTCTTCAAGTTTTTTAATTAAATTGATAGCAAAAATCAAATACATACTCACTGATTATCAGTTTTGTTTACAAATATCTTTTTGGTTCATTTGCCCTCAATTATAGTCAGTCAGCACATGGTTTGAGAATTCGCTACAAAAACGCTTGTTGACTTAGTGGATAAACGTAAATTCTATCTGGCGCTTGTTAAATTTTCATTTTACTCTCAGCGCGTATATATAACTTTGCTTAAGAAGCTCACGCTTCAAAAAGTGACTTTACAGCAACACAAATGAATGGATGGAAGTGAAGTTTATCTGACGTTTTGTAACTGACGTTTGTAAGCTTTTAATTTTACTCCCGTTTAACATAAATAGTTTCGTTGAAGAAGCTAACGCTTCAAAATATGACTTTATTACTTATAACTTATATATATTTTATATATAACAAACAATTTAAATTTTAGCAAACAAAATATATTTGTAAATAGACAACAACATAAGCAGTTACTGGTAAATATTTGTAAAGCGATTCATTACAAAAAACCAAAACTATGTTGCGTTCGTGATTTTGGCACGAACAACACCAACAACCTTTGCTATTTTGTGACTTTATTACAGAAGTTAAGTATACGTTTTATTCGTCATTTAACTGATATTTTAGCATGCATATTATTTTTGTACGATGAATATTAAAGGCTGTAGGAATACCCCAAAAAGTGATGCAAGACGCTGCGAAAAATACCTTCATACAAACCGCGTTGTTAGACATAATTTCACGTCAAAAACCATTACGATAATGCACATCAAAAATATAATTTTTTAGAAAAATAAAGTAACTCCAAAAAACTAATCGTTGGGAGTTATTTTTTATCTGAAATTTGGGAGTTGTTTCATTATGAATTACATCTGCGGTCATGCACATCTTAACACTGTTTCGTTTGTATGCATGTTTGAAGATATTTAATAACGGTACATTTTGCGGTATCGCAGTTTTATGCCTTACTTTGTGTAAGCAGCTGTAAATTAAAAATAAATACAGAGTTTAGCTAAAGAAAAATTATTTATACGTATAAACCAGAAATATAAACCAAAACGGTCTTTTTTTACACTTGAGATAGAATAAATAGGCTTTAGTAATCAAACAATGATAAATTTGTTGAAATGAAGAGCCAATACAACTGTCTGGAGAACACCAGCATGAAAAAGCAGTCAGTGAATAAAGACATTTGACCGAACTAATACCGTTATACACCGAATGGACCTGAAGAGATCTCAAGCACGAGCAACAAGTTAGCATTAATGTGTAAATGGTCCGCTGACGACTCTGGTAAATTTGACTTCATGGCATTAGACCAGCATAAAAACCCCTCCTGTCACAGAAAATGAGAGCAAAACTGTTGGAGTGGGCCAGAATACATCACAATTAGACTCTCGACCAATGACGAAACATTATATGGTCCGATGAGAGCCAGTTTGGCTTTCACTGTGCCAACAATCTTCCGTACGTGCGACGTTTTCCTGGAGAAAGATTTAAGGATTCGTGTGTAATTAGAACGGTCAAGCATGCTCCGAGTTAAATGGTCTGGAAATGTTTTTCTTATTATGTACCGGGTTTTTTTTATCGATGGAATTATGAACGATTTAAAATATTATGAAGTCAACGGATTTTGTTGTGCCTTTTATGGAGGAGCAATACGGGCATTCTAGTGGGGCTATCTTTCAGGATGACACCACACCATGTCACCCCGCAAAATCGGTATTTTTTTTTTTTAAATACAATATAATTTAAACCGCTCGTTTGTAGCTAAAAATAATAAAATCATCGCTTAAATCTTTTTTACAGGTGCAGCAGATATTCAAGGACCTTGGTATTCAACACATGGATTGGGCTGGAAACTCACCGGATTTAAATCCAATCGAGCATTTATGACAATTGATGAAAACTAAAGTGCCTCAACATAAGCCACAGTGTAAACTGGACCTGAGAAGATTTTTGGAAAAAGTCTGGGAAAATGAAGTTACAAACAGGGAATAGCAAAAACTTGTTGAGCTAATGCCTGCCCGAATCGATGCTTTTATAGCCTCCAAAATGGGCTCGACATCTTTTTAGACTTAAGGTTACAATATTATTTATTTATTGTTCAAAAAATAAAATGTTTCCATTTATTTATTTCATATGCGGAAAAACACACTTTTGATAACAAAAAAATTTTGTGAATTTAAATACATATTCAAAAAATGTTTGCGGGTGTAACTTTCAAAAAACAAAATTAAAAAAGTTCCGAAACGAATGAGACAAGACCCAACGCCATAGGAGTTATTTCAAACAAATTTTAAACAAATTTAAAAAAAATGTCAAAATTCTTATATACATCTTATATACATCTTATATATATATAAATATAGAGGTGAAAGTTCTACCCCATAAGAACAAAACCGTAGTGGGGTTTTGAAAGGATAGGCACGGAATATATTTCTTTGGACACATTTAATTTGGGTGAACAGAGGATTTTTCTATAATTCAGTTTTTGCTCTCTTACTTTCCTGTTTTAAGCGAAAGCTGCTTAGTATTAAATTTTTAGGGTTTACTTCTGCAAAATTTTAGCTAGACCAATTATAGAACAATTTTTGAAAACAACAAATTCAGTAATGGAAACTTTTAATGGGAAAAATAACGTTTTACTTCAAAGAACTTATAAGTTGATTAGATAATAAGAGACTATTTTAAAAATGTTTAAGCATTTTAATAAATGTGAGTGTGACCATTCTTTATTCGTTGCAGTGGTCCTGGTAGCTCGTCTGGGTTCATCATCAGAATCTTCATCGTCAGAGCTGTCAATTTTTCAATGTCTTTGCAAAATGCAAGATTTTTTCTTTACAAGTTAAAAGCTGTTGAAAACTTAACTGACGATTCCTATAAGCTGTTACTTTGATCTCGGATGCCAAAATATTTTTGGAATTGAGAAATTAATGCCCCTATCACCGTCAGCGAATCGAATTTTCTACTCGATTCGACTCAGTTGGCGAACTTTCAATTCTGCCGTATCATGGTTTGCGACTTTACTTGTTCGCCGCAGATTCAATGCTGCCAAAGCATAAAAACATAAAAGTAAACAAAGTTACGTCAAAAAATTAAATTTCGAAGAAAACAAATTCAATTACACCTTCGAGTAATTTTTGAATTAATTTGGTAGACGCCAACAGTTAAATCAAGTGAACTTGAATTTTTAAAATATTTTTGATGGAACATTTATTTCCTGCTCCAATAGCATCTGCACTTTTTCATGTAGCTGCTGAGTGTTAGTGTTTTTTATAACGTGTATATTAGTGTAAAATTATAAAGATTAGGTTAAAAATAAATGCATTTAATGTGGAAATGATAATAAAAAAAGATAAAAAGAACTTTCATTGGAATAAAAGAAATAAATTGCAAGCAAATCCCGCATTCGCCGGCTACTCACAAAGTTTTTTCATTCGCCAGCTTTTGACGTTTAGGTCGAATGATATCTGGAAAGATCGCACACTGTGATGCCGCGCCCGCGAATTCGACTAGTTTTTATTCGACTCGCTGACGGTGATAGGGGCATAAACGAATGTTTTAAATTTCCGTAGAGACAATACCAGTTTTGAAATAATGATATTGAGTTCATGTTGTGTCACACTTGGTTCATTTTAGTTAGAAAGTCATGGAACGCAATTGTAACAACTATCTGCTGCATTACCCGTTTTGGGCAGTGTCAGTGATTGTAACTCAAGTCAAGATGTGGATTGGTAAATACTTGCATTGGAATGTACTCTGCGTGAGGCAATGGCAAACGAGCACTACGAATGACAATGTAAAATTTTGACTTCGCTTTTTTGCTGATCATTCCGTGAACTGTATTTAGACATGCATAATAGTTTGCTGCATCATGAATTCCCAGATCAGTCCCTATCATTGGGATTCCAAAAGTCATAGATACACGCTTATTTTGTATACAGTTCATTAGACCATTTTAGAATGTGACACAAACTGAGTCTGGTTCCCAATTTGCACCTCAAATAACAGACTGCAGAAAATATGCTTCATATGCTATTTTCAAATCTTTACTAACGACTCCTTTAATATTTTTTTTTGGTGATTTATGTTACGCCAATGTTATATATATCTCCTGTTATATATATTGATATATATACATGTTATATATATCAACTCACGGTATGATAAAAAAATTTTTCGTTTTTGTTACAAACTTTATTAAAACAATTTAAGGTCAAAGTGCACACAAGCAACATTGCAACCTTGTTAAAAAGAAACCCAAACTAAAGATGGGCACTTGACTGCTTTTGGCTCACTGGACAAGTTGAAAACGACAAAACTGATGCATTGAAAAACAGAAAAATCTACTGTTAAACTAAATTAAATGTGACAAAAAAAGATTTTCCGCTCCCAACTTTGCAAAACCCTGCTATGTAAGGTTTTGCTTTTATGAGGTAGTAGTTTCACAACTTTATAGTGGTATATAAGAATTATATTCAGTGTCTCACTGTGTTATGAAATATATACTTTAGGAGTTATTTTATTTATTCTGTTTTTTACTTATCGATGATTCCATATCAATTCGAATAATCTTGAGCGAAATCCGACCTTTGTGATTCCGATTTTTTTTAAACTTTGTAGGTTCGTAGTGCTTGTGCAAATAACTTAAACTGGGTTTTTTGTTTTTGCAAAAACAGTTTCTTTTTTTAGTTATACACTGTAAAAAATTGGAAAATATCTCCAAAAATACAATTAGTGCATGTATTCAAACAGCTGTAACTTCGAAACCGTAAGTCGTACAGAAAAAAAAACTTGCATATATTTAAAAGACCTTGCATGAGTCTTTCTAGTCGTATCCTTTTTTTGGACTGTTTTTATGAAATTTTTTAAAATTTCTTAAGACTGAAGTTATTTGTCAAGTTTTTTGTAATGTTCGCAGTAAATTTTTCACCTTTTGAACATAGTATCGTTATAATACATCAATTCTTAAGGCTCACACAAAATTTTAGCTTGGGATACCAACGATTGTTATTTTTAACAGATTTTTTAAAAAATGCCTACAAAAGATTTCTCACTTTTATACCGAAAATTCCATATCTTTATATATAAAATTCTTCTGTACATTATTTTGTCACTGAACTCCTCCTGAATGACTTTACCGATTTTGATCAAATTTGGCGTGTGTGTGCGGCTAGGTCTGTGGATATTTTAGGTTTAAAGTTTGACCCGGTAGGTGGCGCTGTAGTTACTGTGGTAGTGTTTAATGGGGTATTTGAAAGTATAACTCACAAACGAATTGAAAAATTGTCATGATTCTTTCCCTACACTATTATTTTTTATGTAAACAAAATTTCAAAAATTCAAAATGAATAACAATAAACAAGAAAAAAACTTAAATTTTTGATTTTTCGATTTATAAAACGTTTTTAAATTTTTACGAGGGAAACTTTAAACACACCCTACATTTATTCATACCATATGAAAGACTATTAAAAAAGCCATTTTTGAGTTTGAATATTTTTCCAACAGCAAATATTTTTACCAAACTTTTATGCGAAATAAAGCAATTCGTTAAGGTTTTTTTGGAAAATTATAGAATTATTTTTTTGAAAAAATTATTTTATTTTTTGATGAAATAGAAAAAAAACTCAATTAAAAATTAAAGTGATGGTTTGAAAGTGAACAACTCGGTCATGTTACAAAGGATTGCATACATTTTTTTTTAGATTCTGATCAATTGTCCGTCCAATCGTGTTTCAGCCTTTTTCACATTCATTTCCCTTCTAATATTTATAATTTTCTAATATAAACAACAGCAACAACAACTGCGAACATTACAAAAACGTGACAAATAACTTCAGTCTAAAAAAACAGTCCAAAAAAAGGACAACACAAGAAAGCCCCATTCAAGGTCTCTTAAATATATGCAGCTTTTTTTCTGTACGACTTACAGTTTCGAAGTTACAGCTGTTTGAATACATGCACTAATTGCATTTTTGGAGATATTTTCCAATTTTTTACAGTGTATATCTTTTAAAAAGAAATAAAAATAAAAAAAAAGAAGTATGCAGATATAATACGTTTCAGGAGAACTATCAACCCAGAGAGTTTAAAAATTTTCAAAAATAGTGATGTCAAAAACGTGGGCGTTTTGATATGGAATCGCCGTTATTTCAATTGGGAGTTATTTTACTAAAAAACGTTGTTATATGTTCAAAGCCCGATATAGATTGTCAGTTGAGTTTTCATTCGTTTACAACTTAAAATTAAAATTTTTCTAAAAATCGACATCATCCTCTGTAGGCTACAGAGACAGTTCTTCCACCGAACCCTCACTATCACTGTCTCTTCCGCTTACAGTCAAATTTTCTGATTCAGTACAATAACGCTCAGAATTATTGTTCTCTGTAAGAAAGCCTGCTGTAAAAATATCATTGCCCAGCTCATTTTAATCGTCAAGTGTAGCACTGGAAGTTATATTATTCAAACTTTGCGAGGTTTCATAATCATTTTCCATCAAGTTTCGAACATTAACAATTCCATTGAAGAAAATTAAAACTGCAACTTATGGAAATTCTATAATGCCGTGGTTATGCTAGTAGGTGTTCATACATCAGTCAAATGATTGAATCAATCAAAATTTGTTGTTGCTTTCCTATGTAAAAAAAAATTAACTTTATCTCAGAGCGAAAATGAACTCCAAAATCTTCTCTCGTCAGTCAAAATTTTGATTGAGCTCCAGACCTGCATCAATCAGTCAAAGGGTTGCATTATTTTACTTGTCTGCTTTTTAGTAGGCAATTATATCAAGAAAAGTAGTTAACTGAAAACAAAGGAAGTTTTTTGAAGTGAAAAAGAGGTGTTGTTTCTTTAGTTCCTGCCATAATTTCATTAATTCTTTTGTTTTTTTATGACATGCATGCGATGGTCATTCAAATAGGTATAATTTCCGGCGTATTGATTTCCTAATGTGATCAGTTTTAATCCTAAAAGATCAACTATATTTCCGCTATTGTTTTCCATTTTGTAAAATTATTATGCACACAAAACAACTTAATAAAAGAAACACCCAAATAAAGTAATGCACACAGCACGATATGAATTCACAAAATAGTAGGTAGCAGAAAAGTAACAAATGCCTGCGTCGGAGCTTCAATCAAAAAATCGTGTGTGAGCAAGCGTCAATCAATATTTTCAGAGAGAGTTAAAGAGAGTAAAAAATCGCGATATACTTCAATCATTTGACTGATGTATGAACACCTACCTAGCCAAACAAGATTGCCGAACATTTTTTGTTGTTATTGTTTCTCGTGTAAAGTGAGAAATGAACTTTTTCTCAAATTCATTCTCTCGCTCTCAGACCGAACATTTTTGATTGCTGATTGAAACAGCAAACATGCCGAACTTTCCGGTGTTGCCTGCAGTCATTTTCTATAAAAACATCAAAAAAGTAGCAAAAAGTAGTAAACATTTAAATAAGTTATAAAGCAACTTATTTTAAATACCAAGCAACCTTAAAAACAAAGAACAGACATTGAGAAAAAGTCGAACAACATGTGTTGAGCAAAAATTTTCAGTATTTATTGTCGCTCCAAATAAACACTAACAATTTTGTGCCTTCACAAGTTTACTACAAAGAATAGTCTTAAATCAAATTGCAGATAAATTTTCATCAATTCTTATTGTTGTGTTGTATTTAATTTCATATATTTTATGTAGGAATGGTATTTACTTGGAGTCGCAGTTTGACCGAAGTGTAAAAAGTGTATTAAAAAGTGTATACATAAAAATTAGGGTTGTTGTTTCATTTGTGTTTTGGAATATTATAACATTGATGCAACTGTGCAGTAAACAGAAGCATAACCACCAAACAAACATTACAGCGAAGAGAATAAATAAACGAAAATGAACACCAAATGTTCGGCAATAATGTTTGGCTAGCATAACCACGGCATAAGAAATTCGAGTTATGGAAGTTTGAGTTAAGGAAGAAAAGTTTTATACAATTTGCTACAGCCACTGGATTTTGTTCGTGTTCGAACAAGAAAATTCGAGATATCTAGTTATTAACGTTTGACTGTAACTTTAAAAAATTGAGAATTATATCATTTTTCATTTGGGTGTTATTTAATTTATTTATGTGAACCTCTTTCATTCACTGATTTGGAAATTATTTCATAATTTTTATTTTCTTTACTTACTATTTCATTTGAGACTTATTTTACTGCACTCAAAAAAATCAACTTGTTCTTACTTGATGTACTCTTATTAAATAACCAAAACGTTAATTAAGGGGTCTTCTCATTGAGGAACTTTTTTTCGACTTTTTTTGCATTTATTTATAGCTTGGGTAGTTGTGAATATGCCCCTAAAAGGATTTTTAGAAATTCGAAATACTTTAGAAGATACAGCCTTTTTTGTGAAGCAAGGTCTTCGTCAAAATGAGCTATTTTTTTCGACTCATTTTCGAACGAAGCGGCATAAAGTAACCACCGAATTCCGTTGAAAATGTTTATTGTTAGGTAAAAACGTGTTTGCACACATATTCATACAAACATACGAATACACATTTCTGCTTATTTTAGGGGTTGAAGCATTTTTTGAGTCCAGGTGTTCAACTGAAAGCATCATTTAGTTTAGTTTGTATCGAGTTGAGCAACAGACGCGTGCGCTTCAGTGAACGGAAAAGTAAATTTTTCATAAATTTATTGTGATTTTTGTAAAATGGATCGGAAAAGTAATAAAAAAAAAAAAAACGCCCAAGTGAGCGTCAGAATCGTGCTAAAAAACGCGGGTTTAGTGGAAATCAGCATCTTAGACCAGAGGATTCTGAATATACCAGTACATCGGCCAAGAAATTCAAGAATAACGAAGACGACGAAGTATCAATCATAAACAATTTGAAGTATTGCATTCTCGAGTTCTGTTCTGTGTTTACCACGTTGTCAGCGTTTGTAATTTGTGCCTCATGCAAGCAAAAAATTGAGTTCTCAGAAGCCTCACCAAATGGAGTTGGATTTAAAATCGCTTTGAACTGCGCCTGCCCACGCACAACATATATTCCTTCGTCACCTATGATCGGAAAATCATATGAAATTAATCGACGCTTGGTTGTTGCCATGCCGCTTTTAGGGATTGGGCCAAAAGGTATAACCATGTTTTGTGGCCTCATGGACCTCGGACAAAGTTTGTCCAACAATCTGTACTATACTATCCTACAAAATTTGTACGTTGCTGGAAAAGCCATGTACGAACATGTCATTTCAAAAGCTATTGGAGAAGAAAAAGAGGCTATGATCGAAGCGAATCCAGAGTGCGATCCCACTTTATTTACTGTGTCGGGGGATGGGACTTGGAAGAAGCATGGCTTTGCTTCCCTTTATGGTGTCACAACTTTGATTGCCAAGCATACCAAAAAAATTGTTGACACTGTCGTAAAATCTCGTCTGTGTAACAGCTGCAAATATTGGGAAGCCAAGAAGGAAGAAGAGCCAGAGGCTTACCAAATTTGGCTTGATACTCATGACGAAGAATGCACCATAAACCATGAAGGAAGCTCTGGGAAAATGGAGGTGGACGCTGTAATAGAGATGTTCTCCAGGTCGTTTGAAACACACGGCATAAAATATGTAAAGTATATCGGCGATGGTGATTCGCAGACCTTCAAAGGTGTATTAGATGTCGACCCCTATGACGGTGACCCTATAGTGGAAAAGAAAGAATGCATTAGGCATGTGCAGAAGCGAATGGGCACGCGACTTCGAAAAATAAAAAAAGAAAATAAGGGCATTGGAGGCAAAGGTGCGGGCAAGCTCACCGACAAATTAATATCCGAGTTGACCACATATTATGGCCTTGCGATCCGCCGTCATCCTGACTCCGTGGAGGATATGAAAAAGGAAATTTGGGCCACTTTTTACCATAAGTGCTCCACCGATGATAAACCGAAACACCAAAATTGCCCCACCGGTGCGTCAAGCTGGTGCGCATGGCAGAAAGCAGCTGCTGAAGGTACGTTAGATAGCTTTCACCACACGTATGCACCTCTCGACAAGAAGGTGATGGAGGTAATAAAACCAGCTTACGAAGCGCTGTCGGCAGATAATTTGCTTGAAAGATGCCTTGGATCTGAAACTCAGAATTCCAATGAGTCCTACAATTCTGTTCTTTGGTCACTTTCGCCCAAACACATCAACTCAGGCGCACGCACCATCGAAGTGGCCAATTTCATTGCAACGTGCCTCTTCAACGACGGTTTTATACCCATACTTAAAATTATGGGTTTGATGGGTATTGCGATTGGCAAAAACGCATACGAATACGCACTATCTTGCAATGAAGACAGATTGAACCGATCAGAGACTCGAGCTGCGGCATCATCAAAAGCTGGCAGAACGGCTCGCAGAGCAGAGAGGGCAGCAGAAAGCAGTTTCTACGAAAAAGAGGAAGGTGGCCTGTATGGAGCTGGCATCGCCGACTAATATTTGTAAGTAAAAATTGTCAGCTCTTTAAAACTGCATTTAAACATTTTTGATTTTTTTTTTTTTCCCCCAAAAAAATTACTTCAAACTTTAAACGCGTTTATCTCGAACCCACGTTTTTCGAACTGGCGGCCATGATATCTCCAGTTCAACTGAACCGATTTTCATGAAACAAAGTGGAATCGACGCAGAATTGTCACCATTCTCGGGTGAACCTCGACCATAATTTTAAAAAATTTTTTACTATTTTTTTTTTACACTAAACTAAAAAAAAAAAACCCGAAATTGAAATTTTTTTTTTGAATGGCCGCCATTTTGTCAAAAAAAATCACAAAATTAAGCTTGAGGTTCACCCGAGAATTACATCTATACTGATTATAACCCCGTTTTTTTTTCATTTCAGACGCTCCGGAGACCCGGAATCGTGGCCGCCGTGACGACACCTTTTTTTTCACCACCAACTTTGAAGTCTCATTACTTTTTGAACAGCCCACGTATCAAGGCAAAAAAAATTTTTTATTTACTTTGAACCTTTTGTAATACAATAAATAAAAAAAGTTTTCAATTATTCTTTGCGTTTTCAAATAAGAATTTTTTTAAAAAGGGTCAAAAAAACGGGTTTTGAATGAGAAGACCGCCTTAATGGAATCCATTAATGCTTATTATTATATGTATTTGTTTATGAAACAAATAACATATTTTATTCATAACATAGCTGTTTGCAAAATAAAACAAACCTTAATGCACCTAAAAATCACAGTAAATAACCATTAAACAGACAAGTAATTAATTAATTATTCCTTATCCTTCGGGATCACATGTTTATATGCACTTCAACAGAATGGCGTGAAGCTTTTAATAAACATGCGTTAACTTAATTTGTACAAAGTAACACATATATCTGTATATTGCACTGAGTATATCAATGATTCCGTTGTCACTGTTGGACGGATAAGGATTAAAACTGCACTGTTCACACGAACAAGCAACAGATATGTGAGTTGAGTGTGTGTGCTTCACATGGTTGACATTAATATGGACATGTTTGAAAAAACGGAAGAGAAAAAGCAAAACTATATTGAAAACAACTCTTTGCGGGGGAATTGTTTTTAATAAAAGTGCTCGTAATTCGAGGTAAAAGGCAAGTGAGCGGCAAGTGGCAGCAATTGTAGAGCAAAATTGCAATTTTACTATTGTGGTTTTTGAAAAAAGGCAAGTAACTTGAGAAACAAAGCAACAAAAGAATCGCTTTTGTAAAGCATTAAATTACCAAAATGTTCAACGCAGCATTCAATATTCCGTCAGGTAGCATTTAATAAATGAATGGTTAATAGTGTTTTTATTAATACCAAGCTGAATTAAAACAGCTTGAATTTCTTTTAGCGATTTCTTAGGGTAAATTTAACTGCAAGTAGATTTGTATAGTATATAAAAGGTGCTTCTTTTAGAAGTATAAAATTTCCTAGACGGATAGCTATCTAACCAGTCATCAAAGTAAACACATGTTTTTGACATTTATATTCAGTCAGTGTTGTCACTTGGAAATTTTATATAATGGTAGACTGAATGGTAGACTAAAATGAGTGGTAGATTTAGAAAAACTGTGGTAGAATTTTCTCCTGGAAAAAAAATTCGATTCAAATCATGTAGCAAGACATAAAAAAAATTTATTAGAAGTATACCATAAAGATATTTTTCACGTTTAGTTAGTTTAATGTTTAAAAAACAGTTCTGCATCCTCTTAAATACTCCAAGAATTGAAATAATAGCACAGGTAGTTCGTAAAGTCTTCGACCGTGCAGTCTTGGGCCAGAGAAGACGATAGTAGTTCTGTGTGTATTTTTGTGCTCTGAGTTCAAATCCGTAGTCCATTTTTATATCAGGCCAAGTTTTGGAGATATAGACAAAAATGTGAAAACGGTTCTTTTTCTGTTAATTATACCGTATCCTTTTAACGCATCCGTCGGAGTTATTGGAGCTATTATGCATTCATTTTTGTATAAAAATCATAAATTAAGTCTGAGATAAAAAGTGATAGATTTTGGAAAAATACAACTAGTGGGTGGTAAAAGTGGTAAAAGCTAAAAAAGTCCAAAAAAGTGGTAGATCTACCACAATTGTGGTAAAGTGACAACACTGTATTCAGTATACTTTGTAATACTATTTTATTTATTATTTTATACAATATTTTTCTAAAATTTCAGTAAAATTTTAGAATATGCAGCGTGCTTATACCATAACGGATACTTTACTGATAGCCATTGCCTCTTTGTCCAATAGAACATCGCATTACCGAGATAGCTCGTTATTCAGTCGCTCAGTAAAATTGTGGAACAATCTCCCTGCGTGCGTGTTTCCCAGCAGTTTCAATCTGTGTAAGCTTTAAATCAAATCTTCACCGACACTACTCCACCTTTCCACCAACTATCATCCGTCTTCCGAACCAACACAATGCTTTCGCATTTATAGGGGGCATCCCCTAAGTGCTGATTCAGTCTAACAAAAAAAAGTTTAAGTCAATACATATATCCATAATTAAGTGCATCAAGTCGACTTGAGAAGTTCTTACTCAACCAAAAACCTTAAAAAATCCAAAAAAGCAAAAATCTATAATTGGACGTTTTCGAACTCTTTGAAACAATATTCTACTTTTTGCAAAATATTTTTAATTTAAAAACTTTTTTGTCCCCAGTCAATCCTCGTGCACTTAATTATGGGTATTATTTACTTTTTATGAGGATATTTGTGTTTTCCAAAAACCCAGTCCTGTTTTTTTTTTTCTTTGCCGTCGATATACGTTTTTAAGTACCTGTATAAATATTTTGAGCGTTGATTTCCAAATTCGGTTTTAAAAACCCGGTTTTTATAACATTGAGATATATATTTTTTAAACACATACAAATTTTTGGCGTTTTTCACCTTCAACTTTTATCAAAAAATTAAATTTTGTTTAATTCTACTAAATCTATATATATATATATAAATCTAATGGTGTCCATTGTTACTCCATCACTTCTGAATGGTGTTGTTAGGGTGTGTTTGGTCAGTCATGGCACGGGTTTTAAAACTTATTTGTACAAAATCGGAAATGGAATGCCTTTCACCTATATGATTTCTCATATAAAATTACAAAAAATAATTTTTTTCGTCTTTTTCTTAAATAAAAATGAGCTACGCCCACTTTTTGGGGATAAGCGCCGGGTATAAGCTAGTTATAGTCTATAAAAACAACTGTTTTGGAAAACCGGTAACCGATTCAAAAAAAAAAAAACGAATGCGGTCCTGAAATCAACGCTTAAAATATTTATGTATTTAAAAATATAACTCGATGATACTGAAAAAAACCGGCTATTTGGAAAACCAGTTACCGGTTTAAAAATCGAATACATTCTTGAAATTAACGCTTAAAATATTTATGTACTCAAAAATATATATTTTGATAGTAAAGCAAAAAACTGTGTTTTTGGAAGACCGATAATGCTTGAAATATTTAGGTAAAATAGAGCAAAATTCGATGACAAGGCAAAAAATCCGGGTTCTTGGAAAACGATTAGCTAGTTTCAAAAAAACAAAATTACTTTTAGAAATTAAGTTTTATCATATTCGAACAACTGTTTTTGGCCGGAGCCCATGCGAGGGGCTTACGACACTGCAAAACGTTGACACGCCAATACGGTCGAACTTTCGAACCCCTCTGAAAATAGTTTAAAATCATGGAATTCATTAATTAGACCTATTTAAAAAATATTAAATCAATTTTAGGCTAAACAGATACACTCAACTCTCCTTTACACTACTTAAACTTCTTTTTGAAAGTTCTGATTTGGCACAAAATAGTCTTTAGGCTATCTTTTGGTGATGTTTCTCGTTTTACATAATTTTTGTCCATTTTTGAGGATTTTTATACCCCAACGCGTACTGCGTAAGGGGTATATTAACTTTGTCATTCCGTTTGTAACGCCAATAAGGAGGCGTGGCAGGTATAGAAAAGTATATATATTTTTGATCAGCATCACGTCCTGAGTCGATTTCCGTGTGTCTGTCTGTCTGTCCGTCTGTCGACATGATTACAGCCGTAATTTTAAAGCTATCACAATGAAATTCAAAATATAAGCTTCTTTTTAAAAAAGGAAGATCAAGTTCGAGAATGAGCCAAGTCGGATGAAAATCACGCCTACCTCCCATACAAAGCGACTTTATTTTAACCGTAAAATCTCTTCAAAATCCACAATATTAATGAAGTGCCTTGAAATTTTGCATATAAGCTTTGATCTTCAATATAAATCCTGACAATGAAATTTTGAAAAATCGGATAAAAACCACGCCTACCTCCAATACAAAGAAGCTTTACATTAACCGTAAAATCCCTTAAAGCTCTGCTCAAATTGCAGAAATATCTTGAAATTTTGCACATGGCTTTTATATATAATATAGACTATCCCTATAATATTTGTCAAAATCTAATGAAAACCATGCCTACCTCCCATTCAAAGTGGCTTTATTGAAAACGTTAAATCGCTTAAAAATCTGCAAAAATTACAGAAATTCTTTGAAATTTTGCATACAAACTTTGATATTTAACATAAACCACTCTTTGATATTTGACAAAATTGGATGAAAACCACTCCTACCTTCAATACAAAGTGACGTCATCAAAATTGAAAAACTTTCGTAAATACATAAAACTGAATGACATCGCGTCTTTATGTACCCTAGTTCCGCCCACGTCGTTTATCCAACCCATGCATATATTCTTCGGTAAAATGTGGAGTCTTTATACTAGAAAAGTGGGTGTGGCATTTTACTTTGTTTACAAATTACCCTATGTGGCAGCTAAGGGTAAAATTAAATTAAGCGAATGACACAAATATTTTTGCAGATTACACATACAAATATTATAGGCGTCGAAAGTCTTCGGTTTTACTTCAGTACGGCCGCGGGGGGGAGGGGGGGTTGTTTATTTTAGCTTCGGTACCCTGCCGAAGCTCCATTTCTTACTAGTTTGAAGTGAAGTTAGAAGTTTTTTGAACTTCTTTAGGCGCGTTGAGAACTTTTTGATAGAGAGCAAAACTATAGATTCGCGATATCATGACGCTGTTAGCAATATCATCACGCTTTTAGCTGTTCATTTCTGTTGCTGTTCACTGATTACCGAACCGGTTACCGATTACCAAAGTGATTACCAACCAATAACCGAACCAACTACCGCTTACTGAAGCGATTACCAACCAATTACCGATTACCGAAGCGACTACCAACCGATTACCGGACCAATTACTGACTACCGAAGCGATTAACAACCGATTTCCGAAGGGATTACCAATTGCCGTAGCGATAACCAACCCGATAACCGGAGCGATAACCAACTGATTACCGATTACCGAAGAAATTACCAACCCATTAGATATTATCGAAGCGATTTCCAACCAGTTACAGTAGCGATTACCAACCAATAACCAATTACCGCAGCGATAACCAACCGATTACCGAAGCGATTACCAACTGATTACTGATTATTAACCGATTACCGAAGAAATAACCAACCCATTATACAGGGTTGTCAATATTCGAAGCGCCCATCTGGCAACACTGTAACTTTCCGCAGTGATGCCAAATCGACTAATGACATACCGCGTTTGAAGCGTCATTCCAAGCAAATGTTTGCAATGGAACAGTACACGCCACGCCAACGCCTTAAAATTGTTGAAATTTACATTCAACAAAACAAGTCAATAGTGAAAACTCAACGTGCATGAGCGATGAAGCTCATTTTCAGTTGAACGGAACGGTAAACAAACAAAATTGCCGTATTTATGCCACTGAAAATCCACAAGAGATTCAAGAGGTACCTCTCCACGATGCAAAAGTCACTGTTTGGTGCGGCGTTTGTGCTAAAATGCGCATTGGGCCGTTCTTTTTCGAAGATGATAATGGCCACAGAGTTACTGTCAATCAGGAGCGTTATGGCGATATGATAAACAATTTTGTCATGCCAATCGTTCGTCGAAAGCGTATCAGGCACTTCAATCGACAGCCTTTTTTTAATGTTTTGGGTACAAAGGTGAAGTAGAAGGTAGATAAAGTGTATCCGTTAAGCCTTAAATTGACTAAGTATTGTTAAATAGATCTAATAATGCTTTTAACATTTTTAACATTTCAACAAACCACTTTCAAAAGGTACCGAAAACCGGTCATATTGAAACTTTTCATTTACAAAAATTGTTTAATAAAGAGCTTTCCGATAGAAGTAGCCTCAAAGACTAAGTCATGCAATTTAGTTGGACAGACATTATTGAAAATTTAATCTCCAACAATCACCAACAACCAGACATGTCTAAGAGCTATTATAAATTGAATGTAAAGCATGGTTGGTTGTTTGACCACTGCAGCAAAACTTATTTAATTATTTTCCAGCTTAAGTCGGTGAACTCAACCACTTTACTATGGAATTTGCAAATTTATAATAAAGTAACTTAATTGCATAACAAAAGCTTTTTCCAGGAACACTCAAGTCAATTAATCAAGCCGCTTATGTTAAAGATTTAAAAAAAAAAGTGTAGACATTTTCAATTTATTTGAATTGTCTGAAAATTCAACCTAGAGGCAAAAGAGAGGCCAAAGACAGAGAGTAATTTAAATGTAAATTTAACAGGGTGAATCTAAGCAGAGTAAGCAATTTTGAAATAATAAGATGCTTAAAAATGAGCACTACTTTAAATATATACCTTTTATTTTGCATGCTTTGCTAAACTTAAGCATGACTTGAATTGAACATTTCTATTCAGCTGACTGTCGTTACATCACCAGTCACAAGCACGTAACCATCTATAGATTCCAATTCCAACTAATTGCAAGGGTACTGCACTGTTTAAATGGCATGAATAGTCAATACTTTCAATATTGTGCAAACAGTTTGCAAAGGGTTGACACGACACCAAATGTCTTTTATTTACTTTTTATAGCGTACGAGTATGCTTAGAAACTTCATGCAAATGTGGCATCATTTGTGTGGAATGTTGTGTGTTCTCCTGAACACATTTTAATATGTAACTAGCTTGCTGCGACATTCACATTTTTTTTTTTAAATGAAAAATATTTTCTTAACATTACACAGTCTCAACTTTTTGTTATATGTAAGTATATTATCAAGGCTAAATTTTGTAACCTCAATACATTTCAAGTGTTATATTATGTTATGTTGCTTTGAAACCTCTGTAACAAATTGATATATTTTACATGTAAGTTTAACCCAGTTCAACTCTTAGAAACCTCAAAAAACATTCATGTCTTTTATTTATTTCTTTTGTTTTTATATTTTGTCTGGCTCAACAAAATATCTGGGGCAGTCAATCGTCTAGCATTTTATGGTAAATTCTAAACTGATAAATCATCAGAGCTTTGTTGCGCAACTTAACACGTTACGTTTAAGTGAATCTTATAATAACTGTTAACCGAGTCGAAGCGAACCCAAAAGTCTGAGAGACGCATTATCAGTAAGTGGACTAAAAATTTGGAAGTGTAAGGCAAATTGGTCTAAGCCACAGATCTATTAAAATTTGGGTCAGCTGAATAATCGTTAGAGGTGTGCTAAAAATGTGCCTTTGTACAGTCAGCGCAATTTGCTTAACCGCATTTAAGAAATAACCAAAAGAGTAATATTTTCTGCAATTACTCACTGCATAGTATCACGTTTAATGTTAAATCTGAATGCTACATGCCTCATTTAGGACACTTGTCTGTCAAATTTTGGAAGTTTCACTATAAAGTTTCATTATATTGTCCACGGTATGCTAGACTTAGCTTAAAGCTTGGTAAGGCTGTTCAGTTTTAGACCGTTAACATAATTTGTCGGTTATATAGAATTTGAGAAAGAAGCTCTCTCAAAATTACAGTTTTTCTTTAACGATACCGAAATGGAAATGTGTACACTGTACATTAGACCGTATCGAAAAAACAAGTACGCCGCGCACCATCTAACCGGAAGCATTTTTTAAGGAAAATATTGAAAAAAAAAAAAATTGTTCCTGACCGAATGTAGGAGTCTCTCATTTGAGTTGTACTTCATATCTTTCGCACTTAAAGTCTGATCGTAAAAATTGATTTATCAATGTTTTGTTTTTTGAGAAGCCCAAGTTTTTCTCTCCAAAGGTCATTGGGGTCAAGCACCCCGTTCTAGTACTTACCCACTAGATCCTAGTTTCTACAATCTTTTTTTTTAACAAAACCAACGCTCAGGGGATACCTCCTTTAAGTGCGAAAGCATTGTGTTGCTTAGGAAGATGGATGCTAGTTAGATGGAGGGCAGAAAGATGAAGTAGTTTCGGTAAAGATTTGCCTTTAACTAATACAGTTCAAAACTACAGGGGAACACGCTCACAGGGAGATTATTCCACAATTTTATTGTGCGACTAAAAAACGAACTATCTCGTTAATACGAGGTTCTATTGGGCACCGATGCAATAGTAAAGGGATGGGCTTAAAAAGCTGCCAGTGTGGGCCTAGAAAACACACGAAGTGACGTCAGGCCATGTAGCTCCCTTGAACACTTCCCATGATAGAACCTATACAAAAGCTCAAGAGAACATAGAGGAGATGAAATGTTTTTATATCCTATCAAATATATTGCACGTCGTTGAATTCAGTCCAGAAGTTTCAAATACGATCTCGAAGCTCTACGTTATATATGAGGAATAGAACATTCGAAGATCAGATGGAAAGAAGTATCTCTTGCACCGTTTTAAGAAACCTAAGCACTTGGCCGCTTCTTTCGACACATGGAAAATGTGATCATTTATGTATCAATCTAAGGTCATAAAATGAAAGCTCGCAAACAATCATTAAACTCTTCCGAAAAAGTATACCAAGCATCCCAGTAAAACTAAATATTGTACTAAATTTTTAGCCGAACGTAGCGTTTCTTCTTTTAAATTTTTCGTCTTATCTTCGACTGATTGTTTTCAACTGATATTTGCATATATTTCAATGTGCATTTGAAAAGTAGCCTAATGAAATAATTAAAGTGAGTTTTTTAGCAAAAGTTTTCCCCAGTATAAAAGTTCTGTGCTTTATTTAAATAATAAAAAAATGCCTTCGAGATATTTGGACAATGTCTCAAAAACACTTTATTTGATTTGACTCTTGTTTTTGTAATTTATGTTTTTGTAATTCATGTAGAAAATGATATCGGGTAAGTGCTAAAACGGGGTCCTTGATCCCAATGAGCTTTAGAGCCAAAAAGTATTGCTGTCGGGGGACCGCATACAAAAAACAACTTTGTATGGGAGGTAGGCGTACTTGCAGTCCGATCACGCCAATTTTATACACATCGTAATACCAAAGCCTTGCACGAACGTTCGTTCGTTTGTTTGTAGAGAAAAAAAATATTTTTTTCGTTCGTTCGTAGAAAAACAAATTAAATATTTTTGTTCGTTCGTTCGTTCGCAGAAAACAGATGTTCGTTCGTTCGTTGGTTGAAAATTAATGTTCGTTTGTTCGTTCGTTCGTAAAAAATAGATGTTCGTTCGCTCGTTCGTAAAAAATAGAAATTAAAATTTTTCTTTTTTAAATTAATGAGAAAGACTTACATTTTTTTATAAAATGTGATAAGATGTGAGCGGAATGTTTATCCGCTATCTCTTTTTCTTTTTTGTAGCGTAACAAAATAAGTATTTTGTTGAAGGAACGAACTCCTTCGTTCGTACAAAATTGATGTTTATTCGTTCGTTTGTAGAAAATAGTTGTTCGTTCGTAGAAAATAGGTGTTCGTTCGCAGAAAATAGTTTTTCTACGTGCCAGTACAGTTCAACATTGAGGTTATCTAATATAAAGGAGACACAGAGAGAGAGAGAGAGAGAGAGAGAGTTTCGCACTCTGCTGCGCTCTCGTCTGCTCGTTTGTAGTCTGCTCGATAATCTCACGCATACACACACAGCATACATCACATAGTTACGTGACGATTTCTACCAAGTCACTCAACCCGCAAGCCGCGTCAAAAAACTTCGCTCCAAAAATTTGATCTCCTCGAAACAAAAATATTTATATATATATAAATATTATCTATATTATATACTTTAAGATCGGACTGCAAGTGCCGAAGATAAGTTCGGTAAAAAAAAAATATCTTTTTTATCAAAATTGTCTTTTAAAAATGCTTCAGATTAGGTGATGGACGGGATACTTTTTTTTCATGTAATCTGATACGGTCTACTATACATGCAATTCACATAATTGACGTATAATTTGCTTACCCGCAGTCGAGTTTTAAGCGTTGTAATTCTGTGTTCTTTTTTCTGTTAAAGGTTTTTAGTGAATATATTTAAATTTAATTTTTTTCAAATATTTTAGGTGATTAATGTCATTTTGGAAGGTATCATTTTAAAATGGCAAACAAAAGTTTCTTTAAGGCCGGCAATACATTAAGATTAGAGTAAAAAAGAATGATATTGAGGTGATAGAGTTTTGAAATTTTCATAATTGGTAAAATATACATTTATGTTTAAAAAAAAATGTTTTGTTTTTTTCAAAAACAAAAATGGTGCTGGCTACAACGATTGTTGTAAAAGACCTCTTGTCGCACTGCGGGCATTATGCGTCTCCTAACAGGTCATTCAATAAGTCCGTAGGATAAGTAAGAAAAATACAAAATTTTGATAAGGCTCGATTATATTATTCAACATAGTTGCCTTCTAGAGCGATACAACTAATATAGCGATTTTGCAAATTTTTCGATACCACTTTTATAGTACGATTTCTCTTTCTCGTCAAAATAGGCCTCAGTCTCAGCGATTACTTCATCTTTGGACTTGAATTTCTTTTCAGCAAGCATTCTCTTGAGATCTGAAAACAGGAAAAAGTCGCTGGGGGCTAAATCTGGAGAATACGGTGGGTGGGTAAGCAATTCAAAGCCCAATTCATTCAATTTTGCCATCGTTTTCATCGATTTGATGCAACACATATTTCTTTTGCAAATGTGGCCGTTTCTTGGCGATTTCAGCCTTCAATCGATTCAGAAGTGCACAGTAATAGTCTATGTTGATGGTGGTTCCTTTTTGGAGATAGTCGATAAATATTATTGCATTCGCATCCCAAATACAGACGCCATCACCTTACAAGCCGACTATTGGGTCTTTGCTCGCTTTTGATTCGATTCGTCGACTTCCGTCCACTCACCTGACTGTCGTTTGGATTGTGGTGTGTAATAGTGAAGCCATGTTTCATTCATAGCCACATATCGACGATAGAATTCGATTTTATTGTGGTTTAACAACGCCAAACACTCCTCTGAAGCATCAACTCGTTGTTGTTTTTGATCGACTGTGAGCACACGCGACTTTGCACAGAGCTTTCGCATACCAAAATGTTCGTGTAAAATGGTAAAAACACTACCATCTGATATCTTTACAATGTCAGCTAGCTCTTGCACCTTCAATTTGCGATCGTTCATAAATAATTTGTGGATTATTTTGAAGGTTTTGTGGAATAACAGTCTGATTTGGGCGTCCACTGCGCTCTGCATCATTTGTGCTGGTACGACCACGTTTAAATTCAGTAATCCACTTATCTACCATTTGTCTCGATGGAGCAGAGTCCGGATAATATTTATCAAGCCATTGTTTAGTTTCCACTGTATTTTTTTCATAAAAAAAGCAATGCTTTTTCAAAACTCGAAATTCACTTTTTCCATTTTTTTTTTTTTCAATAGTTGCACACAAAATGCTATAACTCACAAATCAATTGTCCGATTGTTGTCAAATTTTTATACGTATCGCTTGAAGGTTGGTACTAAATAAAAATCATATGGAAAAAATCTAGTAACGCCATCTATGTGATATCCTATGGACTTTTTGAACGTACTGTTAGACTAAACTATGCTTTATATCAACAAAAATTAATTCCACAAAGTATTTGGAAGAAAACTCTGATATTGGTTTAATATTTTAACTTCATAATATTTCATATTCACTTTTCGCACTTGTCAAAGGATCGACCAAAGTGAAGTGCTCAATTTTGCGAAGTTTATCTCAAGAGCTTTTGTTGTTTAATTAAGATACTTTCTTGTATTTTTGTGTAGCCTACAGGCAGATCCCAAGAGTTCAATGACTACATCTTAATCAGTGAATCATCTCTTAAATGTATTACTATAAAACTCAAAAGCTGCTGTATTTTACAAGCATGTACTTTTGACTCTTGCTGTGTTTTGTATCCAATTTTGTCTTTTTCTTTATTCTTTTGATTTATTCATTGTTATTATGTTAGCGTTATTATTTCTTATTGCCTTCTCTCGTTGAAAATATTTTTTAAAAATGTCTATTCTTTCATTATTATGACTTAATTTATTAGAACGCGTTGGTTGATTTACTGCGGTTTATTTTTATGCGGAGCGAGACTTTAGTCTTTCTTATTTCACAGCAAGAGTGTGAAATTTTATATTTTGTTCTTGGCTAAGCCGGCAAGGTTGAGGGTATGTTAAGATATAGAAATTTCTTTCATGGACTTTAAGACGGGACATGACATTCGCGGCAGAGAAAACAGACTTTGTTTTAAAAATTCATAACTCAGTCAAAAACAAACATTTTTCCAAAATTTTTTATTATTGTAGATTATTATTGTAGAGAATTGAACAATTTACAAGAAAAAAAATTCAAAAAATATATTTTTCACTACAACATGGTTTTATAGAGCTCCAAACTGGCAGCAGAGAAAAAAACCGGGCCTCGTGGTTGCAGCGCTGGGAGTTGCAAAAATTGTCCGATCTGGAAAAAAAGTACTTTTTTAAATCTTAACAAAATTGGTTAGCGTATGACACGAACTTTTTTTTTTAATTTTTTTTCAATTTTTGGTGATGTTCCAAATATGAAAGTGTGTTTTCTCGAAAAAAATGTTGACTTTAAAAATTTATAAAAAATCGAAAAAAAATGTATAAAAAAAGCTCGTGTCATACGATAGAGAATCAAGTTTAAAAAAATACAAAAAAAAAAAAATTTCGTCAAAAAATGAACCCGCTAGTGCCGCAACCAGTACGAAAAACATGGTTTCGAGATAAACGCGTTCAAAGTTTGTGAACAAAGAAAAAAAAGGTTACCTTCAATCTGCCATGCCTGCTTCGAACTGTATGCCTTCGTTATCTTGTGTTGTGCTGTTTCTTGTTTTAGCAATTCGGGCTTCACCCTTCAAATAGGTACAAAATAAGAACCACCAAAAGTCAGGTAGCAAGTAAAACAAGTATATACCAGCTGCCGTACGTAGGTAGTGCAAAAATTAAAAATGCGCTCTCACTAATCCGGCTGTAAGTTTTGAACCCGTAGGAATTTTTTCATGAAATTTTTTTTCTTAGAATCTTAAGAATATTTACTAAACTACAAAATTATTAAAAAAAGTCGTTTTCAAAAAACTGCCAATGTCATGTCCCCCCTTAAGCTGATTGTATTGCATTAAAAATATGTGAATTCTCAATTTAATATATATGTATTAATTTTTTCTAATTAATACATACGTATATTTTGTTGCACTTGTATAAAGTTCAATATCAGCAATTACATGCAATAACAATAGAGTTCAGCTACTACAGCTTTTTCGCACTTCCTTAGATTTCATGGATATGGAATCTAATGTATATTCTATTATACCCAAAAGGATTCATGCAAGTGTTCGAATTTCACATCAATAATTTAATCAATCCACAAGTGAATCATTAGATTTATACCTGAATATTGAAAACTGTCTTTAGACCTTTTTAGTATTTAATGAAAAAGAAGGAAAATAAAACCCATATTATTCGAATGGTATAGTTTCATAGATGGGGAGAAAGAAAACCAAATATATGTGTTTATTGCATTTGTTTCTTTTATAAAGACGAATGCTTTGACCACCTTCAACATGTTCAACAAGTTTTTTAAGTGAAACTTTTACAACCACGTATTCAATGATACGGTGAATGATTTGTGGGATAAAACTAATGTAACAAAAAATGGTTCATATACAAACAACAACAGCGATTAGCCGCACTGGCAATCTTAAAACAAAGAAATTGTTATTTTTAAAATGTTTATATATAATCCTGTGTCTAACGAGATTCGAACTCACTGCCACATAATCCTCAGTTGGATGTTCTACCCACTGTTCTATTCACCTGGGTAAAACGTAACCATGTTAAGCTCATGTTAAATTAAGTATTAGTTCATCTTTTCTTGTGTGATGACGTTGGTTTGTGTCTTGGCTATATTAATAGTAATACACAAACCACAAAGATTACTTAAAATTTTCTACAACAGATGACTGATATTTTCCAGAAAACATCTGATATTTATTCCTGTTCGCTTTTTTTGGTTTTATTTTGTTATAAGGTTTTAATTAACATTATTATAAAATTTCAAACATTAAAAAAATTAAAAATAAAAAAAAGAAGTTATATTATTAATAAATTAAATTTGTTGAATAATAAAAGATTAAGATAGAGAAAAAAATTACTAGAACAAAGAAAAAAAAAGAAAAAATAAAAATAGGTGATGAAAACAGTAAATTACATGGAAGAAAGATAATCTGACAGGATAGATTTGAACAAAGTTGCATTGCAAGTACGCTGAATGTGGGGAGGTAGCTAGTTTCAAAAACGTATGGAATCGACGAAAAACTGTCGTACGGACGATAAACAGAAAAGTGTGGGTATTACTTACTTACTTAGGTGGCCGTGACAACCCGTGTCCGGATTTCGACCGACCTCATCAGCTCTCGCCAGGCGCCTCTGCTTTGCGCGCGCCTTCTCCAATCGGATACACCAAGTGCGGTTAGGGCTTCCTCAGCCTGGTCCATCCATCGGAGGCATGGTCTCCCTCGTCGTCGTTGACCAGCGACCCTCGCTTCGAGCACCTTTTTCGCTGGAGCTTCGTCGTCCATACGATGGACATGACCCAGCCAGCGTAGTCGCTGCACAGTTATACGCCGAACTACGTCAATGTCTCCGTAGAGCTCATACAGCTCGTGGTTCATTCGGATGCGATAGTCATCGCCGACTCGAACAGGACCGAAGATTTTGCGAAGAACTTTTCTCTCGAACACCCCCAGAGCGGCTGCGTCAGTTTGCGAAACTACCCATGCCTCAGCGCCATAAAGCAGCACAGGTAGAACGAGCGTCTTGTAGAGTGTTAGTTTTGTCGATCGAGAGAGGGCTCTGGAACTTAGTTGCTTACTGAGCCCGTAGTAGCACCTATTAGCAATTATTGTTCTTCGCTTTATCTCCAGGCTGATTTCGTTGTTAGTATTAATGGCGGTGCCAAGGTATACAAACTCCTTGACTACTTCAAAGTTATAGCTGCCGGATGAAACGTGGGAGTCTAAACGCCGAGCTCCCTTGTTTGTAGACAGCATATACTTTGTTTTACCCTCATTTATCGTCAAACCCACTTTTGCTGATTCCTTTTCGATAGCGGCGAAAGCAGCGGTAACATCTCTCTTGGTTCTGCCAACAATATCAATATCATCAGCGTAAGCAAGGAGCTGGACACCTTTATAGAAAATGGTGCCATTACGATGCACACCGGCCTTTCGTACGATCCCCTCCATGATGATGTTGAAGAGATCGCAAGACAGTGGATCGCCTTGCCTGAAACCTCTTTCGGTATTGAAGGTTTCGGAGAGGTCATTTCCTACCTTGACGGAGCTGCGTGTGTTGCTCAACGTCATTCTGCAAAGTCTAATCAACTTTGCAGGTATACCGAACTCAGACATTGTTGCGTATAGGCAATCCCTTCTCGGGCTATCGAACGCAGCTTTAAAGTCGACAAAGAGATGGTGTGTGTCAATTTGATTTTCGTGGGTTTTCTCCAGGATTTGTCGTAGCGTGAAAATCTGGTCTATGGTGGACTTACCAGGTCGAAAGCCACACTGATAAGGTCCAATCAGTGTTTTTGTAATTGGCTTTAATCTTTCACACAGTACGCTTGAGAGAACCTTATATGCGATGGAAATAAGACTGATACCTCTATAACTTGCGCAGATTATAGGGTCTCCTTTCTTAAGTATAGGGCACAGTACACTGAGGTTCCAATCGTCGGGCATGCTTTCTGCTAGCCATATTTTGCTGATGAGCTGATGCATGCGCCTTATCAATTCATCGCCGCCGGTTTTAAACAATTCAGCTGACAGGCCGTCAGCACCCGCTGCTTTATTGTTTTTGAGTCGTTGGATAGCAACTCGAACCTCTTCATGGCTAGGTGGTGATACTTCCACTCCGTCATCGTCGATTGGTGGCACTGCACTGTGCTCTCGATGGGCGGCATTGGTGGAATCGTCGCCATTAAGTAAATTGGAGAAGTGCTGTCTCCACAATCTAAGCACACACTGTGTATCCGCATTCAGATCTCCATTTTCGTCTCTACAAGTGGATGCTCCGGGCTTGAAACCTTGGGTTAGACGCTTAACCTGTTGATAGAATTTTCGTGCATCCTTCTTGCCCTGGTATACCTCTAGTTCCTCACGCTCACGCTTTTCCTGCTCTCTTTTCTTGCGTCTGAAAAGGCGCCTCTCTTCCTTCCTCTTTTCGCGGTAGTTTTCTCGCACGGCTCGCGTTGCAGCTGACTGCAGCGTTTTTCTATAAGCGGCGTTTTTTACTGCAGTCGCAATGCGACACTCCTGATCATACCATTGGTTCCGAGGTTGCGGGCGCCGGAAACCAATGACTTCTTCAGCGGCAGCGCGCATGGAGTGGGATATATGCGCCCAAAGTCCGCCGGCGTCGTCGAGTCCAGAGGTTGGTTGGTTGAGCTTAACCGAGAGTTGAGCGGAGTAGGCTTCGGCAGTCCGTTGTAATTGCAGCTTAGCGACATCTAGCTTTCGTTGCATTCCTGTGCGTATGTTCTTGGCATTGCATAATCGCATGCGGATCTTGGCTGCAACAAGATAATGGTCGGAGTCAATGTTGACCCCCCGAAATGTACGCACATCTAGAACACTAGAGGCATGCCTTCCGTCGATTACAACGTGATCAATTTGGTTTCGCGTTTTTTGATCCGGGGACAGCCAGGTGGCCTTGTGGATGTCGAGGTGCTTAAATCTGGTGCTACTAACTACCATGTTTCGTGCCGCGGCGAAGTCGATCAGTCTTAGACCGTTGTTTGTGGAGGTCTCGTGAAGACTGAACTGACCGACAGTGGGGCCAAAGATGCCTTCCCTTCCGACTTTCGCATTAAAATCGCCGAGGACTATTTTCACGTCATGGACCGGAAGGTGGTCATATACGTCCTCAAGACTAGCGTAGAAAGCATCCTTGACGGCTTCGTCCTTTTCCTCCGTCGGGGCGTGCGCGCAAATAAGGCTTATGTAGAAAAATTTTGCCTTGATGCGGATCGTGGCCAATCTTTCGTTCACAGGTGTGAACCGGGAAACAAGGTGGCGTAGTTTCCGGCTAACGACGAATCCACATCCGAATTCGCGCTTCTCCGCATGGCAGCTGTAGTAGATATCGCAGTGTGCTTGTTTAGAGCAGCCTTGCCCTTTCCATCGCATTTCCTGGATGGCGGTGATGTCAGATTGTATTGTTTTGAGGGATTCCGCCAGTTGGATAATGGCACCTTCCCTATAAAGGGTCCGGACATTCCAGGTGCATATCCGTAAATCATTGTCCGTTTTTCGTTTGCGGTGGTCGTCAACGTAATTGGGGTTCTTATCCGAGGCTGGTTTAGTTTTCATTGGGCAGTAGTAATGTGGCGGGACCCAAACCCTGCGCACATTCCATGTTTAAGGTCTATGGATCGACCCGCCGCTCAAATTAGCCGTCAAACTAACGGATGCCAGTTTGCCGTTGCCCAGGGAACACCACTTGGAGGTTTGAGTCGACTGAGTCGAAAGTGTGGGTATAATTAAGTTATTTCCACGTTGAGCTCTTAAAAATTGTAGTTTCTGATACAGATATGGTGGTTCCTTTGTAAAAATTATTTTGTGCAAAGAGACTGTCAAAAGTCAAGCCAAAGATCTGTTTTGCATGCTGTGTTACATGATCTGTTCGTTTTAACCAAAAGACATAACGTGCGATATTGTTATATGCTACATTCAGTTTCCGTTTACTTGTGGCATCACAGAATGCAAAAACTTCACATCCGTACAATAAAGTGGGAACGAGATACGTTTTGGCCAGTAGCATTCTGATATTAAAGGGGGTAAAGTACCGCGTAGCCCACAGATTGCGGGCCATGCCATAAATTTTTGCTACAGTGATGTTGACGTGACGTACGCTGATGATATTGATATTGTCGGCAGAACCAAGAGAGATGTTCCCGCTGCTTTCGCCGCTATCGAAAAGGAATCAGCCAAAGTGGGTTTGACGATAAATGAGGGCAAAACAAAATATATGCTGTCTACAAACAAGGGAGCTCGGCGTTTAGACTCCCACGTTTCATCCGGCAGCTATAACTTTAAGTAGTCAAGGAGTTCGTTTACCTTGGCACCGCCATTAATACCAAAAACGAAATCAGCCTGGAGATAAAGCGAAGAACAATACGAGTAATTGCTAATAGGTGCTACTACGGGCTCAGTAAGCAACTAAGTTCCAGAGCCCTCTCTCGATCGACAAAACTAACACTCTACAAGACGCTCGTTCTACCTGTGCTGCTTTATGGCGCTGAGGCATGGGTAGTTTCGCAAACTGACGCAGCCGCTCTGGGGGTGTTCGAGAGAAAAGTTCTTCGCAAAATCTTCGGTCCTGTTCGAGTCGGCGATGACTATCGCATCCGAATGAACCACGAGCTGTATGAGCTCTACGATGACATTGACGTAGTTCGGCGTATAACTGTGCAGCGACTACGCTGGCTGGGTCATGTCCATCGTATGAACGACGAAGCTCCAGCGAAAAAGGTGCTCGAGGCGAGGGTCGCTGGTCAACGACGACGAGGGAGACTATGCCTCCGATGGATGGACCAGGCTGAGGAAGCCCTAACCGCACTTGGTGTATCCGATTGGAGAAGGCGCGCGCAAAGCAGAGGCGCCTGGCGAGAGCTGATGAGGTCGGTTGAAACCCGGACACAGGTTGTTACGACCACCTAAGTAAGTAAGTAAGTAGATGTTGACGTGATTCATCCAATCCAAGTTACTATTAAAGGTAATGCCAAGGTTTTTTGCAGAGTTAACGACCTCAATAAGTTATGATATATACGAATACGAGGATGACTTCCGAAAACAAAAGTGGCCCTTGTACACCGAGATAAATGCTTATGTAAAATTAAAAAAAAATCTAGTATAATTTATAAGTTGGGTTTGGCAGTTTTCAGCCACCCAAGTACTTTATCAAAACGCTTAAGTTTTACATGTTGACTTGTCAATTTTTATTGGGTGATAAATTAACCAAGTATTTGGTAATTTTTTATACACTACTTTAAAAAAAAATTGCATTTCAAATATATCACTTTCCTCGGGTTTTGGTTTTTTTATTTTCCTTTTTTTTTTGAAGCTGCCGCCTCTCGTTCTCTGTTTTGCTTAACTGAAATCGGCAACTACACAAAATTATTCTTCGAAATTAGTGACTTCTCGACTTTTCTTGCTGCTTGACGTATATTATAACAAGAATTATAAATTAAATTAAATTAAATATCAAATACAAAAATGTTACCTTTGCATGCATGCCGCTGTGATTCGAACTCACACCAACCGATACCACTGTGTATGAAGTAACTACACTACGCATTGAGCCAAACTCCTTCGTTACGCTGAGTGATTTATTCAATATTAATTACAACTGAAGCTATGCTGCAGCTATTAACAGAATACTGCGCCATACTGCATCTGTTAATACAGCATCTGTTAACATCTGTGAATCAAATATTTTTTTTGGCAGGGTATCGAAGTATGTGCTTTCAAAGCAATGTATTAAACAATAAATGGCTTAGGTGAATTAACGTAGCTGCAGTTATGTCAACAAAGAGCAAGCAAGGCTGCTCGGATCAGTTGGTAGAGCGATGGACTGGCATCAAAAGTTCCAGGGTTCGATTCCGCACGGCGTGCAAAACAATTTTTGTTTTCTTCTTGTTGATGAAATATAATAAAACTTACTGGTGTGAATATTAACGTGTGTTTTTTCAGTTACTTTATGTTATTTTTGAATTTAAAAGTGGTTTTATTATAAAAAAAAAACCATTAAATTATCAAATCTATCCTTCTCTCGTGTGTCTAATGACGCAGCTGTGCTTTTTTTTTGCAGAAAATAGCTCAAAACTATGCTTAAGCCATCCATGCTAGTTGTTTTTAATTTTGTATTTTTGGATTTTGGGCTTAGGTGAATCAAATATTTTTTTTTGGCAAGGTCGAATCGAAGGATGTGTTTTCAAAGCAATGTATTAAACAATAAATTGCTTAGGTGAATAAGCATAAGTTTATAATTCCCATACAATTCTCTTTACCCAAGCCGACTTAGGTGATTTACCTATTGTTTTTTTTTCTCGGTGTATGGAGCCCTGAGGCACACCACGTGCCACTGACAAAAAGTTTGAAGTCACACAGCCAATATTTACTGCTTGGGATCTTTGGGTGAGGTACAAGCTCATGAAACGAGTTGCAGCAGTGAAAAAATTAAATATATGTTTTGATACTTTTGAGCAAAGAATTTCATGATCGACTGTGTCAAAGGCTTTTGAGTAGTCAAGCAGTACCAGAAAAGTAAATTCATTGCCTGTCTGTAAGAAGTGAGTTCTCGAGAAGAAAATTATTTATTTGTTTCTGCATCAGTGATTCAAAAACTTTTGAAAGAAATGGCAGAATAGCAATAGGGCAGTACTCATTTCCAATTTTGGGTACAGGAATTTTTTTGGCTTTTTTCCAAATAGCGGGGAAATAGGATTTAGTATTAATTGCGTTGAAAATATGCGTTATGTAAGGAAGTAGTACTGGGAGAAAAGCTTTAAAAAATTTGGAATGCATTCCATCGAAACCAACGGCATTCGATTTGATTGCTACGCTACTTCGCAGAACTTCAACAGCTTCAACGCATTGAGAACTAAAAGCAGAGTTCGGGCTAGTATTACTCTGATAATGACCATATGCGTTTTTATTTGTCACAAGCATGAGAAAATCTATGAATTTCCTGTTTAAATCTTCAATGCCCACGTTCGTTGGGGGCAAAATGTTTCTTCCTCCTCCAATTTGCCGTATAATTCTCCACTTCAGCTTACTTGCAACTTGGCAACCTTTACAGCTCTTACTACATATTTTCTAGAAGTACTGAAAAATTTGTAGAGTTCCGGTATTTTGAAACGTTTCCAATTCTTATAAATCCTATCACGTTTTCCAATCAAAGCTTTTATATTACCTGAAAACCAGGGCGGTTGACTTTGTTTAATATTTGCAGTTTTGAGTGTTTTGACGTTTTTATCAAATAATGCGTTTACATTTTGTTGTAAGAATTGCAGCTGATCGTTTACAGAAAGCATATAAAAAATAAGCGTCCAGTCTACGAGTTGCAGTTCTGACCGAAGAGAATCGAAATCGTTGTTTTTAAAGTCGCGATACGTTATTTTTCCCTGTGGTATTTGTAGCTGAAAATCATAGCAAAGAAAGATCAGGTCGTGCCTGGAAAAGACGGAAGCTGACAACTGGTCAGACAGTAAGATTTTTTCACTATCAGCGACAAAAAAAAAGGTCTAACAAAGGTTTTGCGATATTTGGAGAAATGAGTAGGAGTAGTGCGGTTTACACACGTTAGACCTAAAGCACACATGTCCTCATTTAAATGAGTTTCAACCAGCAAATTACTGTTGAAATCACCGGAAAATAATCACATCGAAATAAAAACTTGTCAACGATTCAAATTTCCGCATAAAATTATCAGTATTAAGGGGGTCCTCTGGTAATCTATGCCAAATTTTAGCCTTTTTTCAAAATATTGTGGAAAGAGAACGAGTAAAGATATTTTAGTTCCGTTTTTTGATTTGGGTAGCTTAATTTATTGAAAAAAATACAAAATTTTGAAAAAGTGAATTTATGGACCGTTCAGAAAGTTCTCGGCCTGGTAACGAGGTTCTCCGGAAAAAAGGTGGGTCCAAATTGCGCACGATTCCAAGTGTAAACATCGTCTGAAAAAAAAAAAAAAAATATTCAGTTACTTAGAATGAATGTCCCTATAGCCCCTACCTCGGAAACAAAAATCGAAATTTTTTTAGGGGGGGAGCCGCCACTTTGAAAAAAAATCGAATTTCGACCTTTTTTTTTGTAGTCTAGTGTAGAAAAAAAATAGTAAACATTATTTTTTCATGCCTCATATATCAAAATCGGTCAAAAACTGTTTGAGTTATCGTGCGCAAAGTTTTGAAAAACATGGTTTCGAGAAAAACGCGTTTAAAGTTTTGACTTCAATTTTGAGGCACACAAATGACATTAACACATATTTTTTTAATACAATACTTACGAATATTAATCGGCAATTCCAGCCCCATAAAGTGTGCCTTCCTCCATCTCATAAAACGAGTTTTCCATGGCTTTTTGGGCTCTGCGGGCTGTGCGACCCTCTTTCGATGATGCGTACGTTTTTAGCTCTGAGCGTTGAAGTCGTTTTCCGTCGCGAGATTCAGCATACATCTCGGCTTGTGGGCCGATGACAATACCCATTGTTGACATTATTTTTAAAATACTTGTGAAGCCTTTGTTGAAAATGCAAGTTGCCAGAAAATTTGCGATTTCGACTGTGGTAGCACCACAGTGGATATGTTTCGGCGCAAAGGTCCACAAAAGCGAGTTGAACGATTCGTTACAATTTTGCGTTTCACCTCCAGTGCATCGGTTGAGTAGATCGTCGGATGATAACGCTTCGTATATGGGCTTCATTACTTGCAGAACCTTTCCATCAAGTGGGGCGTACGTGTGGTGAAATGAGGCTAATGAGCCTTCTGCTGCTGACTTTTGATAGGCGCACCAGCTGGACTCACCAGGTGGGCAATACATATGTTGTGGATTACTATCACTTGAACTTTTGTGATAATATGTTGACCATATTTCTTTTCTCATGTTTTCCACAGAGTCCTTATTACGTCGAATAGCAAGTCCATAGTAAGTAGTCAGCTCGCTTATGACTTTGTCTGTCAGTTTGCCAGTGCCTTTTCCACCGATGCCTTTGTTATCTTTTTTGGCCTTGCGCAGCCGTGTGCCCATGCGTTTTTGCACGTGAGCGATGCACTCCTTTTTTGTGACAACGGGGTCGCCGTTATACGGATCAAGGTCTATAATGGCCTTGAAGGTTTTGCTGTCGCCATCGCCAATATATTTTTCATATTCTATGCCATATTTTTCGATCGATGAGGCAAACATTTCCTTCACGGCATCTACCTCCATCTTGCCCGCACTCCCACTGTGGTTGTTTGTGCATGTTTTCTGGTGCGATTCGTACCATTCTTCGAAGTCTGCAGAGTCATTTTTTTTCCCCACATTTTGCATGCCTGGCAAAGGCTTGATTTGACAACGGAGTCAACCACTTTTTTGGTATGTTTACCGACGAGCGTAGTGACACCAAAAAGAGACGAGAATCCCCGTTTTTTCCAGGTGCCATCCCCTGAAACGGTCAGCAATGAGGAGTCACAGTCAGGATTTTTTTCTTTCTGCTGTTCCTGCTCTTCTTTAACCGCATTCAACAGGCACTGCTTGTAAACTGCTTTAGCAGACACATGCATGTTTTTCAAGGTGCCATAGTACGCATCAAGGCACAATCCTTGGCATATGTCCATTAATCCGCAGAACATATTAATACCTTCTCTCCCTATTCCAAGCAATCTCACGGCAAATATCAACCGGCGATTTACAACAAAAGATTTACCGACCACCGGCGAAGAATTAATATACTGTGTAGCTTTACATTGGCACTGCAGACTCACTTTGAAGCCGACTCCACGCATACATGTTTTTCCAAATCGAATTTTTTGTTTACATTGGGCGCAGATAACCAGAGCAGCAAGCGTTTGGAAAAATGAAAAAAATTCCAAGAAACAGAACTGGAGGTTGTTTTCGATGATGACTTCATTGTCTTGCGTTTTCTTCAATTTTTTGGCCGATGTGCTGGCAAAGTCGATGTCCTCTACTTGGGAGTGCTGGTTTCCACGGAAATGCCTCTTTTTTGTTCGATACGCGTACTTACGCGGCGCGTTTGGGTGGCTTTTTTTATCCATAGCACAAAAAAAAAACACAAAACGATTTTTCTTTTATTTTACAACAGCATTTATCGCGCACGCGTAGCTTTCAGCGTTCGAAAATAAACTGAATCTCGTTCGTTTGCTTCTTTCATGTGAACACCTGGGCTCAAAATCATTTCAACCCCTAAATCAAAACATGCATGTATACATACTGCATGTATACATACTGTGTGTGTATATTTTGTAATATCAATACATATTTTGGAAGAATTCCACAGAATTTTCGACTAATGACTGCAGGCAAATAAACAACTTTGCTGATGCGTTATTTTGACGAAAACATACCTACACAAAAATGCCTGCATCTCCTAAACTATTTCGAATTTTGAAAAATCCTTTTGGGAAAATGTTTTTGAGTATCTGAGCAATAGAAATATGAAAAAAAAAAATCGAAAAAATTTTCGGATTACCAGAGGACCCCCTTAATGTTACACGGTATGGCCTATAGACATTACCAACAAGCAGTTTTTTGGAATCATAGATTATATCAATAAAAAGGAATTCAGCATTATATTTAAGACAGATTTACTGATCAAGTAGCGGGTAATTCCGTTTCTGACAAATATTGCAACACCACCGGCATGCGACTCTCGATACGCGCGGAAAGTTTTGTAAACATTTATCCGGAAGACACTATCTTGAACAGAGGTTTATGTCTGTTTGAGTTTTGGAGATATGTATAGGGCAAAATTGTAAAAAGCGGTTCTTTCTTTGTTAATTCGACCATATCTTTTTAACGCATTGGCCGATTTCAATTGGTTTGTATCAGTAATATGAGGCTTAATCATTTCTGTTTATTTCAGTTCATTATCTTTTGTAGTTTTTAAAATATTGGCCTTCTAAGTTCAAAATAATAAAAAATTTTGCATTATATTCATATATGTAGTCATGAACATTTTTATACCCCAACGCGTACTGCGTAAGGGGTTTTTAACTTTGCCATTCCGTTTGTAACGCCAAGAAGAAGGCGTGGCAGGTATAGAAAAATATATATATTTTTGATAATCATCATCTCCTGAGTCGATTTCCGTGTGTCCGTCCGTCTGTCCGTCTGTCGACACGATTACAGCCGCAATTTTAAAGCTATCGCGATGAAATTCAAAATACTAGTTTATTTTTAAAAAAGGAAGATCAAGTTCGAAAATGGGCCAAATCGGATGAGAACCACGCCTACCTCCCATACAAAGTGACTTGATATTACCCGTAAAATGTCATTAAAATCCACAAAAACTAAAGAAATGCCTTGAAATTTGGCATGTAAGCTTTGCTCTTCAGTCTTAATCCTGGCTATGAAATTTGGAAAAATCGAATGAAAACCACGCCTAACTTCCATACAAAGTAGCTTTATTTTAAACGTGAAATCTCTTAAAAATCCACTTAAATTAAAGAAATATCTTAAAATTTTGCACATAAGCTTTGATATTTAATATAAGCCATTTCCAGGATATATGGCAAAATCGGATGAAAACCACGCCTACTTCCTACACAAAGTGACTTCATCAAAATAAGAAAACTTTCGTTAATATATAAAACTGAATGTCATCGTGAATATACTTCAATATAGCCGCGGGGGGTATTTTAGCTTCAGTACCCTGCCGAAGCTCCATACTTACTATTTTATGTTTCCATACAATTTAAACAATTTTTTGTTGATTGGACAATCTCTGGAACTTAGGTAAGGAGCTTACTTTTTGCCAATGCCATTGATAGGTTAAGAGTTATTTTAAAAAAAAAAAAGCGAATTTGAAACTTACTTACCCAGAATGAAACTTATGTTTCCGCCGTTAGATTTTCTTTAGTACTCCTTACTTAAATTCCAGAGATTGTTCATCCAACAAAAAAAAAATTTAAATTACATGGAATGATAAAAAAAGTTCCATGGCTGCAAATATTCATATAGTGTAAAATTTTAAAATTTTTTATCTTGAAAGGTCAATACTTTGAAAACTACAAAGCAGAAATGGTTATGTCTAATATTACTTATTCAAACGTTTCAATGAACAGAAGAAAAAGAATCGTTTTCACATTTTTGCCTATATTTCCAAAACTTGACTTGATAAAAAAAACGGACTAAGTATTTGAACTCAGCTCAAAAAAATACATATGGAACTACTTTTGTCTTCTCTGGTCCAAGACCGTGCAAACCTGTGTTATGCCAACATTTTTTGTTTTTGATAAAAAAATTGAAGAAAATTAAAAAAAATATAATGATGAAAGTTAAAATGCATGCATGATAAAATAAATTCAATGAAAAGTGCGCGGTAGCATAAGGGTAGAGCTTCCTGACACATAGCAAAATTTCGGTAGTCCTCAAAGCGTTTGAAATTTCGTGTTTTTTTTTTAATTAAATATTTTTTTACAACTATGCCGACTTTTTTTTGTTTTTGATAAAAAAGTTAAGGAAATTAAAAAATATATTGGCCCAAGTTAAAATCGATTCATGACTATTTTGGGTTAGCAATGGTTTTTTTGTAAGCAATTCTTTTCAATAAATTGAACGATGTATATAATGCTTGCTTTCGGGTTTTTTTGTATTGTCGTGGCGGCGACCACACACTAACTTTTTATTTATAGCAATATAAAGAATATATCCTTAAGTTTTAACCTTATCAAAAAAACGAACTTTCAACTCTGATGGAAAGCTACTTTTTCCTAAACTTACAGTCAGCATGTGCTTAAGTATCATTCTACAATAAAAAAAAAAAAAACAAAAAATAAATCACGTGCCATAAACGGATTGCCATTCTGACTTATTGTATTTGTACTTTATTTTTATATGAAATGAACGACTATGCAGTAAAAACTACAACTAAAACGAGGAAATTATTTCCTAGGATTGCCAACATATGTGGCTTATTTTACTTTTGTTGAGAAAAAAAAAAGCTTTGATGCTTAAGCAAGTTTAAGCGATACGCAGCTGTACACGTTGTGCACAACAAGTATGAAGGATTTATAATCCTTTTGCAAATGCTGCTTGCTGCGTACCAACAGTTATGAGCAGACAAAAATTAAATTTGTGATGGAGAATTCCGAAGAAACTTGATTTAAGGCTAAAACGAAATTGCAAAAAATAAACCCCTTAAGCTGGCTAACAACAGTTTATTTTTGCAAAGCATAAAAATAAAAGTTTTCAAAGTTAACAAATTTAACGTTGGCAAAAAAAAAATCTAAAAAAAAAAAAAAACCCAAGACACATAATGTACGCCAACTGGCATTGTAATTGAATTCTAGCAAAAATTCAACAACAGCAAATAACTGTCAATAAATTAAAACTAGAGTTGGTCAATAAAGCGCTGTGCTCCAACGTATAAGAGGCGACAATTTGAGTTAATATTGACAGACGGTAAATATTAGCAGGCAACAATAATACTAAGGCAGAAATAGAAATATAAGATGACAAAATGCACTGAGAGAAAAAATATGCATAACAAATAAAAATGCATTCTTGACAGCAGAAAGTTCAACACTTCATCAGTTAGACAAACAAAAGTAATATATATCCAGGACCGGTTGAAGGATGTCTCTATGTACCTGTAGTATTTTGTACTCAGCTGCATGAATGAATAAATAATTATTTAAATCTTGTAGTGTTGCTGTAATCAGGCAAACTTCTTGGTATACGAAAGAATCTTTTGGATGCTTGAAGCATTGACAAGGGGGAGGCCAGTTGGAGGCAATCAGCTGCACTCTGACTGCGTTGTGCTATAGTTGTGCTGTGTTATACAATTCATAAATTGCTTGAATGAAATAGTTTTTTTTATTTTTTTTATTTTATATTCTCAAGTTCCGACAAGTGGATGACTATGTGTGCCAGAGCTAGATGCAGAAACATGCACAAAACTTATTATTCACTTGCATTTGGCTTGTGTTGTTGATGTGCAACTTATTTGCTTAGTTGGCAACGCGGAAGTAAGTTAAACAAGCAGAGAAGTCAGAGCGGCAAGTCTTGCCTAACATTGCCGTTGTACGTGTTGGAGAATTTTCTTCTTTTATTTTCTACTCTGGCAAGGCCGAGACCTGCGCATCTTTTTTGCTAACTTCTTTTTGATGTCGCGTCTTCCCGCCTGCTTGTTGTAAATTAAAGCAAATGAGAATTTTTTTAGTTTCATTCAAAGCACGTTTTTAGGCACTTTTCTAGATTTTTTTCAAGTTAAGTTCTCTTTTTAATTTTCTGCATTTTTCTGCATATTTTAAGTGCTTTGTTCAAAAACTTCTAAATACTTTAATACTTTGTGTACAAAATGTTACTTTATCCTTTGCCCCCATTTTTCAGTGCTTTAGTGAAAAAAAATAAAACTAAATTTCTGAATGAAATTTGTAAGAGAAATAACAATTTTTTTATTATTTCTTTTTATTATTATACCTAATATTTGACTTTTTTATTACTGTACCTGTCATCAATTTTCTTCTAAAATTTTTTTCGAAAAAGGTGGTGATATTTTGATATATGTTATAGTATCGTTTAAACACTAACGGAGTAGCCCTGGCTTGATAGACATCTTAATATATAAAAGGCAAGCTCTGGCAATGCTCTGCAGCTAATATCGCTCAAACTGTAATTATTTTTTGCGATTGTTACAGTTTCTTCCCAACATCTACTATCCTGAAAAATGTTCAGCCTGAAAGTATACACAGAAAATTCTTTTAATACTTATCAGTGACATGCTTGCCTTATATGTATGTGCATACTTTCAGGCTGAACATTTTTCAGAACAGTATGTTGTAAAAGCACTGTAATAATGGCAAAAAATAATTACAGTTTGAGAGTTAATGCTTTCAACTTGTCGAAGGACGGGCTATTATACTAGTAATTAATATTGCAATAAAACATAACGAACATAACGAAAATATATCGAACAAAAGCTCTTAACTCTACCCACGCATTCGATTTGATTATATGAAAGTAACCACCAGGCCCGTAGACAAGGGGGGAGTTTTAGGTGTTCAAACCCCCTCCCCCCCTTGGGGTCCAGAAAATATAAAGAAATAACACAAATGAGACTATTAAATTCAAAACTTGATTTTTTTTTTAGATAAACTGTGACAATGATGTTAATTTTCTTACAAACTTCGCTTAATTATTGAAAACTGTTTTTGGCCAAGTGAATGATTAATTTATTAAATTCATCTCCAAGGAGATTGTATATTAAAAATCAGTTTCAATGCTCAAAAAGTAAATCGTAACTATTCGAGTAAAATTTCCTTTTTTTCGAACTGTCTGAACGAAATCGTAACTTTTTCGTAACATTTTCGTTAGGATTCGTTACGAAATCGTTACGATATTTCGTTACGAAGTGGTGTCAACCCCTTCATACGATTTTCGTTACGATTTCGCAATATTTTTAACGCAAAATATTTGTAACGAAATCGTTACAAACAATTCGCAATCTTTCCGATTTCGGAATCCGATTGCGTTACGAAATCGTAAAGAATATCATATGAAGCGGTTGACACGACTTTGTAACGAAATGTCGTAACGATGTCATAACGAGTCTTAACGAAAACGTTACGAAGAAGTTACGATTTCGTTCAGACAGTTCAAAAGAAAGGAAAGTTTGCATTTGCATATGTTTGCATATGTTTTACAAACAGTCGCATAACGAAACTCTTTATAAATTCGTATAAAAAGTGAAACTGTTCCGATATTTGCATACAGCTCGATATAGTTATGAATTCGTCCGAATTTCGACAAAGTCGTCAACTATGGTTTACTGGGTAAGCTTATTAGACCCACAATTTTTGAAAAAGTATTCATTTGAGTGGGTTTTTTTTCATTTTTAAAAGAATAAAGTGACATGAACCACAAAATTTAACACATTATGGGGTATTCCACGTAAAGCGGATGACTAAAAAGTTTGACTATTTTATTTTGTTGTTTTCTTGGTATATAAGACATCTATAATTTCCAACTTGGCACAAAAATTTAGCCCTGTGCGAAGCCTTTTCCAAATAACAGGTTTCGGAAATTCACGTTAAATCTAAATATGCTTTTTTTCGAAAAAAAAATTCTCAATAGAAAAAGTTTTTGTAAAACATTTTATACAGTCCAATTCTATAGTTATTTGATGATTTTTTAATCATGTTACCAAATTTTCATAAAAAAATTAACAATTACAGTTCTTAAGCTTTTTTATTTAAGTTTTTTTTTTAATTTACGTTTTTTTAAAATTAATTTTATTGTATTAAAAAATTACAAAACAATTTGGAAGTTAAAAAATTTTGTTTTTAGTATTTTTAATATGCAAATAATTTAAATATAAATTCACAACCGGTTAAATTCTTAAATATACAAAAAAAATTACTGTTTCTTTTTATAAAAATGTATCTAGCGGAGTAATTATTTTAATGTTAACATGAACTTACTTTCATGTGATATATTATATAATACATTGGGTATAAGATACTGGTACTGTGCAAAAACCAGTATTCGAATTATGGTTTTTGAAAAATAGTCTGAAATTTAAATATGACTTTATCGGAGTCGATACCTCTGCTCAAAAAATTTTATTAAAAAAAAACTATATATAGTAATTGTTATTGGAATTGAATCATGAGAAAATGAAACTGTTAAATTTTTAAAGATCTTAAAATATATTCGTATTAATTTATTTAAATTGTCGAAATCGTTTTCGAGAACAGTAATATTTTAGCCCTTAACGAAAACTCGAACTAGGGTTCACACAGATTCAAATAGTTGTACACAAGCTGGGGATCAATAAAAGCGTAAGATAGCCAAAAAGAAACCAAATCTAAAGACTAAAATTTTTTTTTCTACCGTTTATATGAAATGTCCATAAAAGTTGTGAATACAGCTTCACCAGCTGAACTTATTACAAAATGTTTGCATTTTTCATAGCTGATTTTAATTTTGATTTTAATAAGCTGCAAGAAATCTAACCTATTTTAACCGTTCACATTAATATTATTGAATTAGTAAAATTTCGTCCCAAACATTTATATTTTTTGTGCTAATTTTCGGAATAATACTTTTTTAAAGAAATTCAGAATTCTCAATTTGGACCATTTTTCAACAAACCATAGGCAAAAATCAAAAAAGTTAGTACTCAAAATTGATTTGTAAAAAAAAATCTCATCTCTCTTTTGGTCATTTAAAAACAGGCATATTCACAAATAGTCTTAAAAGAAAACGGATTTGCCTAAAAATGTAAAAGAAAGAAAGGATATCTTTCAGTTATTACTGGTATCTACTTATAGATTTTTTATCAAAACCCCCCCCCCCCCCCCTAAGGTAAATCCTGGCTACGGGCCTGGTAACCACTCTTTTTTTTATAATTTAACCTAAGGTTCGTAACACTATTATAACCTACTTGCCAGGTTTACATGTTTAAAAAAAAAAAATTCGGTTTTTTCTAGTTGCTTAGCTTAAGCCAAAAAATACGTCTCGAAGGACGACCCAACCCGTTCAGCACATTAAGGGAGCGGCAAGAGTTCACAATAAATAAAAATAATAAAATATCAGACTTTTGTCGCACCTACAATTAAGACCGATCAAAATAAGCACGGAGCTTTTTAATCCTTATTCTGTGACGCAACGAAAATTTCATAGTAAGCTGAAGGTAATTTTATAAGACTGAAATGAAAATAGCCTTGATCACATTATTAATTTCTTTTATATTGAACTTTTTGCTATATTTTTTTCAGCCTGTACCATCATATAGCCTCAAGTATAGCCTTAAAAATTCTGTGAGCCCCTGGTACATAAAGGTTTTAAAGACTCTTTGCAACAAGTATTCCACTTGTTCCACTGGGCATGGAAGCTAGCTTAGGCTCGTATGACCTAAAGACTTACAAGTGTTTGTTTCTGGAAAATCACTCAGCTATATTATATCACGAATATTTAAATAATACAACGCTGTAAATATTGTCTGACCAAAGAAAATTTTTGTCCGTCGTTATTTGTGGCCTATTTGCGAATCTTTTTAAAGAATCATTCTGCTCAGATTCTATTAATTTTTATGAAGAGTACTTTGAATATATAAACTACGTACCCAGAGTCTCTTTGAAATATATATCCATCACTTCAGAGGATATTTTAAAGTATATTGTATCGATCGATGAGAAATTCTTTGGCGCTGAAGCCGACGAAATTCCTGGCGTAGTGTTAACACAATGCGGTTCTGTCTCAACCACTTCTTTTATTATTCAATAAAGCAATGAACAAAAAAAAATCATTTATTAGTCTTATTTATAAAAAAGGTTGCAGGAAGCATGTCAACAACTATAAGCCTAGCACTAAGCTCTAATCGATTCCAAAACTTTTGAGCGGATAATATATGGATAAAAATGTATTGTAGTGATGTCCTAACAACTTCGCAGCATGGTTTTGTTAACGGCAGATGCACTGTATCTAATCTTCTCGATTTTACAACATTCTGCTTTACTTCGATTGATTCTGGTAAACGAATTCATGAATTCATGAAACAATGAATTCATGTAACGAAAAAATGCCACTGAATGCCAAAAAAATGGTTTGAGTTCAGCAATCATTTTGAAGTCATAACATCGAAATCAATTTGTAAAAATTTTTGTTAAAGTCTTTTGACTCATTCACTACGATTGAAGTCACTGAAATCAATTGAAATCAATTTGAAGGCAATAAAATCATCTGAAGTCATTTGAAACTACGTTTTAAATGAACACCTCTGCTAGGTGGACTACGTTTACGCTGACTTTAGTACAACATTTAATAAACTACCACACAACCTAAAAAAAAAAAAAAAAACGAAATGACGATCTCAGCTCTTTAAAGGACTTTGACCGAGCTTCTTATGATCAATTGTGTTGGGTGTGAAATGTGAAATGTTTGCACACAAATGATCGAGAACTGAACCTACAATATTTTACGCCGACTCCGAACGACTTATGTTCTCAAGAAGCTTTTCATAGCAGTTTTTACTCTCTGAGGTTTACCATTGTCTGCAGAGAGGAGAGGGCCGAACAGAAAAATTAATTTAATTGAAAAAACTTTCTGTTCAGATGAAGGATTCGAACCTGGGTTCTCTGGCGTTAGAGTCACACACTCTACCCACTACGCCACGGCCGCCACTTACCACACAACCTAATCTTATTAAAACTCAAGTTAATGGGAATTCCTCAATATATATTTTGTGAAATTAAATTATTTTTAATGAAGCGATCTTATCAAATACGTTTCCGAGGCTTATCGTCTTCTCAATTTATTGCTAAATCAGGTGTCCCTCATGGTAGCCACCTGGGTCTTCTTCAGTTTATTTTAGCAATCAATATTGTAACTCACATCATGAAATACTCTAAAAATCTGCAATTTGACACAATGGCTTGCCTTAGCTACGCCACACTTTGAAATTGGTGATTTTTATCATAAGAGTTCCCCAAAATTCTCTACCCCATTGACATGGCGGGAGCAGGCGGGTCAATCAATAGTTTCAACAGAACATCTCGTTAAGAAAGCTTGTGTTCCGGCGTTGGTGTGAATACGGGCAATTATATTGCTGGAACAAGAAAAGTATCTCTCTGTATGCTCTTTCAAAAATTGGTGTTAAGGCTTCTCTCCAGCATAAAAACATAATCCGAACTTTTCATTTTGGAAGATGCAAACATCAATTGTAATGTGCCACGGCTAGTAAATGCATTCCACACCATTACAGATCCGCCACCGAAATTTCCTTTTGAAAAGTACAGTGGCTGCTTATGTAGGTCATGCAAATATTGACGGAAATTCATCGGGACCATCCAAATTGAATTTTTTTTTTCGTTCGGAAAAATTACCTGTTATGATAATATACCGTTTAATAAAATGTAGAAGTGACAATTGTTATCTTTTTATGGATTTCATGAGTTTCTTAGCAGAATCTAGGTGCGCATGAACACCTTTTAAGCTCTCGGAAATTGTGATCTTACAGTCCTTGTTCACAACATACGATGTCAATGTGATGCAAGACGCAGTAAAATTGCTGGCTTTTTGAAAAATTAATCTACTTTCGCGGTCAATTATCAATTTATTCCGAAGCGCCTCTTGAGGGGACTTATATCCATTTTTGTGAAAAAATTTAGGTGTGTTTTTTTGAGAAGATTTCAAAATAAATGTTAAAGATATTGATTTAAAAATGTTTGCAAATTTTTTATTTAATTAATGTATTTAATTTTTAGACAAAAACCATTTTTTTGTGACGTCATTTATTCGTAAAAATAAAACTCCTCAAGTACCAAGAAAAAATGGTATCTTTTGGCGTGCAGAATCTCGTATATGGAAAATCTGAAAAAAACAAAAAAAAAACCTGTTAGGGTACATACTTAGGGCTACAAATTGACATCGAGTTTTTAAAAACTTTTTTGATTTATATAAAAATGGTGACTCAGGAAAGTTAAAATTTCAAGAAAAGACTATAATTTGAAGGTAAATGTAGGTGTATACAATTTTGTTCACCTTTAAAAAAAAAACAAGATGTCAATCCCTGAATAATAAGTTGCTTAAGGTACAAAAAATTTCAAGTCAATCAGCCGACTAGTTTTTGAGTAATCTTGCCCACCGGTTTTTTTTCTTTGTGCTTCAGGGATTTTATTATTACAAAGAAATGAAGCCACAAAAAAAAGTTTTTTTTAAAATAAAGACTTCTTTAAAAATATACAAAAATTTTTAAATCACACACCTAATTAAACACACGTAAATTTTTCACAAAAAATTAATATGAGTCCCATTAACACAATACTTTTCAGGATAATCCAAAATTTTTTTCACAACTTCTACCAATATTTTTTGGATATCTCGCTTATGTTAAGCTCACTGTCAATATATGCCAACATTTCGTAAGTGACCCATTTTTCATCACCAGTCACCATGCGCTTCAGAAATGGGTCGATTTTGTTGCAATTCAGTAGCAACTCAGCAACAGTGGTTCCAAGCGGTTTTTTTGAAGAATTTTTAGCTCTTGGACAATCGAAACAGTGCCAATATGGTATCAGACTCGACAATTACGATGATTTCGTATCGACATTTTCGACAATTTTCGGCCTTCCAGAGCGTTTTGCATCTTTAACACCAATATTACCGAAACGGAATCGACGAAACCAAAATGCCACGTGATTAGCTGTTACAGTATCAAAACCATTAACACAGTTCATTTTTTACCCTGGAAAACATTAAAATATAGCGTATTATGCTGGTGTCCATCTTTGACGCGCTCTCAAACAAAACTGAGTCAAGCAATGACAAAACCGACTGACAAGTTCTTTTAGTATAAAATCTTAACTAACGCCATCTAGCGCAAAGCGATCGCAGTGATACTAAGCAATATAAAAATTACTAAAATAATTATCTTATTTTTACTACACCTCATATGCTACGTATAGAATTCAACAAAATATGCTGTAAAAAGTTAACAGTGTCTTAGCATCAATAAGTATAAACTAGGAAAGTATAACAAAAATTAAGATCGCCTTGACTCATACTTCCCTCAGGTAGTACCCTCTATTTTACTGTGTTGTTGAAAGTTGAATTTTTTTCCTTTTTCTTAAAACATGCAATGCTGTTGTTCGTGGGTTATAATTATGTTACGAAACTTATTACATATAGAATTTATGATATATTTATTTAAATCAGAATTTCTTCATTGGTTCTACACAGGTTTACAAAAGCTAAAATAAACACCTTCATATATATTATACACCTTCTTCTACTCGACAGTGCGTAGTTGCTATAGCACCATGATAGTGTTTTTTAGATTTATGATACCATAAAATTGGCATTACTGAATGAAATCTGAGTTGAATGGAGGCACAAGTGTTTTATTGTTATAACATTTATTTGCTATTGGCAATAAAGTGATGAAAATATGGCTCAATAAACCAAGAGCAAAACATGTAGAAAAAGCAAAAAAATGTAGAGAGAAGTCGTCATTAGGAATGTTTATTTGAGCAATGTTTTAAATTTAAATTTTAGATTTCTTTTTGAATAAACATTTTAAAATGGCAAAAACAAAAAGACTCTTCAAAATATATTGAATGGATTCCACGTACAGACAAAACTATTTACGAGTATTTAGTGGCAATTTTCAGAGTATGCTATTTATAAACTTTCACTCACGAAAATGTATCCAGACAAATTTATATTGCCATCACTCAAATATACAATCTATGCTAACAATGCTGTGAAACAAGTGTGAAAATTTACTCGCACGCAAATTCTTAGGAAGTACCTGCTTATTTTGAGAAGAAATTAAATGTTTAAATCATGTGTTTGCCATTAGATGCTTCATTATGTGGCTGTATTAAGATTTATTTGGAGAATAAGTGAAATATGTACGTGCCTTAGTGAATGACGAATGCGTTTATTTGCAAGCAATTAGCTAAGTGGTAGAGTGGTAAACACACATAATGTGTGTGTGAACGTGCGTTCGAGTTTTACGCACGAAAAGATAGTACAAGATGTGTCTAGACGTTTATGTGATTCGTCAAAGTGAAGTGGTTAGAGCGTATAAAACTAGCAATGAACGCATATTAAGACAAAAAAAAAACGAATTGAAAGAATAATCCAATTAGTATTCGGCAAATAAACAAAATAGCAATAAAAATCCCCGTATAGGAAAGTAATATATAAAAGATAATAAACTTTTGCCATAAAATTGCGTTCATTAAGTTTGAAAAGTTCTGTCAAATCATATATCTTTAAAAAATTATGCTTAATGTTATAACATTTCAGTAATTTTTCTTTTATTTTTATAGCAGAGAATTTTTTAGAAATTGCACACTTCTACAATTAAATCTAAGATTTTTTTTTTAGAAATTTAATTTTTCTAATTTTGGTAATGAATTCCTTAAATTATATTAATAGTTACATATTATAATTATATTAATAGTTACTATATACACAAAAATGGTTTAAATGTCTAAGTCCTTTCAAGGGCTGAAATGGCCAATTAGATTTTTTTACATAATTTCTGTCCTGAACTGAAAAAAAAAAATTAAATTTATTTGTAGAAATATATGTAATCTATATACTATATAATCTATAATACGCAAACAAAAACGTTTGTGATCCCTTTTTGCCTGTATTAGCTTTAACATATTTAGATAAATCTTATATCGATGGAAAGATATTTTCGAGTAGATGTGCACAATATAATTTTTATTCGAAGATTTTGTCATTAATATAGGTAAAAATAAGCAAATGTAAAACCCTTTTTTCTCCAATAGCGGCACAGCTCTATTAAACATCGTTGCTGTACAGTGTTACCGTTGACAAATTTTAAAAGGTAGCAAAAATGAGGGGATTTTAAAAGTAAAAGAGAGAAAATGAATTAAATAACAAAATTTTTCTTAAGTCAAAAAGGAAATTAATATTAATAATGAACAAAAAAAAAACAAACAAGTAAATATATAAAAAATTTAATTCACTTAAATTTATTCATATAAATTCAAATTAAAAATATATAAAGAATATGGAGCAAAAAAAAATTGGGAAAGTTTAAGGTACACTACTCGATTCGTTAAAAAATGTATAAGTTGTTTTACTTAAAACTCGTTTCTATTAAGCAATGTGCACCAGAATTGGCGCATAACATCGTGGGTGCTGATTGTCCGTAATAGGGCAAGTACAAAATTGTGTGGGTTGGAGTGTAACATATGGGCGTCATTTCGTTTAACTCCAAATATCAATTATTTAATAGCTTTTTGAAAAATGAGTTACATTTTTTAATATAAAATCACAACTGAAAAAGTTATGGGGACCTCTAAAGACGAAATTAATGATTTTTTTTTTATTTTAAACATATATTTTCCACCCCCAAAACATTCAATTTTTTACTCGCCTCGTCAAGAGCAAGCACTGAATTTTGTGTTTTATTTTTGGAAAGGGGAAAAAAGCCGCACTCTGTTACGAAAAGTGGCAAATAAATACAATTTTGAAAAAGTCGTCTCTTTTTGCCACTTTAGTCGGCCAACGTTAACGCTGTCATGGCAGAATTATAAGGTAGGGTCAACTCGGAGAGGAATGGAATAGAAAGCAGAATAAAGCTAGATTGGTGTCAAAATCAGCTGTTCATCGCGAATTTCTTTATGCTCACCTTTCGCAGTTGTTTTAAAGGTTAAAACTGTTACAGGTTTTATATTTTAATACTTCTTTTACATTTGATAGTTTTTATTACACTTTTTTATAATATTTTCGCTCAAATTAGCACAAATTTAACAACCGCGACCGCACTGTTTGCAACTTGGAAACATAAAATATTTCCTTCATTTGCAATTTCTACGAAATTCGTCGTTTTGACATATATGTTGCTTCTCATTATCCACTCTTCGTTGACGCGTGAGAGCATTCAGCGAAACGGCCCTACCTTATCATTGTATCATGCACGCTGTTGCTGTAGCATACACGAGCAAGAGTAGATTTCGAGAGAGTCGCAGACACTTCAAAAGAGCTGTACATCATTATTGTTGTTGGTGCTTTCTCTTAATGTCTCTCTCAACAAAATAAACTTGCCACCGCGTCAGCCGCGTTATGGTTAACCATATGGTTATGGTTATGGTTATGGTTATGGTTATGGTTATGGTTATGGTTATGGTTATGGTTATGGTTATGGTTATGGTTATGGTTATGGTTATGGTTATGGTTATGGTTATGGTTATGGTTATGGTTATGGTTATGGTTATGGTTATGGTTATGGTTATGGTTATGGTTATGGTTATGGTTATGGTTATGGTTATGGTTATGGTTATGGTTATGGTTATGGTTATGGTTATGGTTATGGTTATGGTTATGGTTATGGTTATGGTTATGGTTATGGTTATGGTTATGGTTATGGTTATGGTTATGGTTATGGTTATGGTTATGGTTATGGTTATGGTTATGGTTATGGTTATGGTTATGGTTATGGTTATGGTTATGGTTATGGTTATGGTTATGGTTATGGTTATGGTTATGGTTATGGTTATGGTTATGGTTATGGTTATGGTTATGGTTATGGTTATGGTTATGGTTATGGTTATGGTTATGGTTATGGTTATGGTTATGGTTATGGTTATGGTTATGGTTATGGTTATGGTTATGGTTATGGTTATGGTTATGGTTATGGTTATGGTTATGGTTATGGTTATGGTTATGGTTATGGTTATGGTTATGGTTATGGTTATGGTTATGGTTATGGTTATGGTTATGGTTATGGTTATGGTTATGGTTATGGTTATGGTTATGGTTATGGTTATGGTTATGGTTATGGTTATGGTTATGGTTATGGTTATGGTTATGGTTATGGTTATGGTTATGGTTATGGTTATGGTTATGGTTATGGTTATGGTTATGGTTATGGTTATGGTTATGGTTATGGTTATGGTTATGGTTATGGTTATGGTTATGGTTATGGTTATGGTTATGGTTATGGTTATGGTTATGGTTATGGTTATGGTTATGGTTATGGTTATGGTTATGGTTATGGTTATGGTTATGGTTATGGTTATGGTTATGGTTATGGTTATGGTTATGGTTATGGTTATGGTTATGGTTATGGTTATGGTTATGGTTATGGTTATGGTTATGGTTATGGTTATGGTTATGGTTATGGTTATGGTTACGGTTATGGTTACGGTTATGGTTATGTATTTGAAAATATGTCAAAATTTTTGAAACTTAAAAAAATTATGCTAAAATGTATACATTATATAAGGCATGTTCTCTTCAGAGTTTGCCAGTAATTCAGGCATTTTTTAAAGAACTTGATACTATTTTTTTCCCACACGCATGTTTAAAATCTTACTATAGTTATAATGCGGCATATGCAAACAAAACTTTATATAAATTCCAGTCAAACTGTATTGGAAACATAACGTTATTTAAATGTTTTCATTAATATTAAGCACATAAAGCTTAAATCCAATATTTGAGTAAAATATGATGAGCTTAACTAAAAGCACCATTTTTAATTAAAAATATAATAAGTATGGCTTGCTATAAATTTTTTCAGATTCAAAATTTCATAATGCGGTGACAGTTGCAGCTTATCTCAACTTGTTGTTTAAAACGAAAAAAAACATGTTGACAGCTGACTCCAAACTGAACAGTTGACTCCCGTATGTTCTAAATACATGTTCACCCTTAAACTTATTTTCCATGCATATTTAAGTAATACGCACATTCACATAATATCGGATGTCAACACTTTTGACTTAGTCTCTCCGGCGATTTTGCAAACAACAACAAAATAACGTGAACTGGATGGAGCGTTCACAAGCTGTCACAAGCTGTTACCGAACGCAGACGGATGCATGCGTTTGGGTTGAAGTATTATTTAATTTTCATTTATGTTTTAATGGTTCCAACAGGCAGTTCAGCTACAAGAGTGTGGTTAACATACATATATGCTTCAAAATCCTTTATAAAATAATCCAAATACTTGAATTTGATATGCAAACAAGTGGTGAAACAAAAACATCATGATCAAATTTAATAAAAATACATTATTCAAGTTACATGCTTTTATAAATGCTTCCTTCACTTTGCCTTTTCTCTTTTTACATATATATAATCACTTTTTCTTGTTTTGCAGCTACACACAATACAAAAATATGTAAAAATGTGAAAAATATGTGATGGAAGATTAGTTGTAACAACAAAAGTAACAACAAAAAGCATAGAAAAACAATACACATCATAATGTGAGGCGACGTTGAAAGGAACACAAAGTCTTATCACAATAACAACAACAGCTACAACATATCACTGCTTCAAATATTTCCTTCATAGCACAAAGAAAAGAATAACGAATTGCAAATCGTTTAAAAATGATCGAAGTAAACATTCCAACCACAACAACAACAGCGACAGCAGCACTTCAGTCATATAAAAACCTTTACAGCAACAACAGCAATATCAGTGTGGCCAGTGCAATCAGTACGCTTGCGTCTATTACAACAACAATAACATCATCAGCAGCCATAACAGCTACCACGTTATACAGTCTTTGCAATCAATCAGAAACGTGGGAGCCAACTTTTGAGGACTGTTCCGACACCAACAACAACAACAACAACGACACTTCAACGTAAGTTTAATACGATTTGAGAATTTTAAATCAACTCAAGTGGAATGTGGTACAAATTTAAGAGAGGGAAAAAGTCACTTGCAATAAATTTAAACATGTTTAGCTTTAAATTGACTTAATTTCTTTTTGCTCTCTTTCTTCTTCATTTTTATTTTGAATAAATTGTTGCTGTCTTAAAGGCTTGCTTTAGTTACTTGTATTTCAAATAAAGTTTAAGTTACGAGCGCGGTTGCTACTGTGGTACAAATGTACCAAAATTGGTAAATTTTTTTAGTTGGCCAACCGCTACACTATTTTGTGATTTGATGCATTTTTGTTAAACAAAGAAAATATGCAAACACTCCATGAGCGTAGCTACACACAATACAAAAGTACGGAATGGGAGAAGTGGGGGGAACAACTGCCATCCTAGATATCAGAAAAACTATAATTGATAACACTGACTTAAGATATTACATAAGAAAAACTATAACTATAACACAGTTTTTAAATTCAAGTTTTTTTTACTTCAAATTCAACTTTTTCCAGTTAAAGATTAATTTAGAAACCGTTCGAAAGAAAAGGAACCGCACTTTTTAATGGTCTAAAACTTAAAGTTGCCTAATTATATATAAATTATATTAAAATAGTTTAAATAGTTTAAATAGTTTAAAGCATATAAAATATTTCAAAAATGATAATTTCTTTCGCATTTCTTATTTTATTGCTTCTTAACATTATTAACTTACATAATTATATTAAAAAATGAGTGTAAATAATTGCTACTTTGCAGTTACTACACTTTTATCAACTTTAGGACGCTCTAAAATGCACATTTTGAAAATCTAAATTTTTATTATATTTTTAGTCCTAGTATAATTTTCAATACACTGTTTCGGAAAGTATTTTTTGCCTTACTTTTTTAAAATTGACTTTCTTAAATTGTGTTTTAAATAAATTATATTAAATTATATGATTTTCATGACCCTTTATAACATAAAAATTTTAGAATTTAATATGAACATAAACAAACTTATTTTGAACGCACTAGTAAAGTTTTAAAATGATATTTTTAATTTTAACATAGAATTACTTCTTATAACTCGGTTTGTATGAGGATCTTTTTTGCAATTTTTTCAAGCACATGCAACGTTTTTGGTCACTTTTTGAAGTATACCTACTGTCTTTAATATTTATCGTACAACTATGAAATATATGGCAAAATATCAGGTACATCACCAAGTACTGACATGTATCGATGCAAGTCGGCACGGGTTCCCACGGTCCTAGGTACAGTAAATTTTGTTTACATTTATTTCAACATCATACGAAAAAACTAAGAGATACCACTTCAAATTTTTTTGCGACACCCTAATACATATATAGCACATATCAGTTGCTTTAATTTTTTTCGTTTGCTAATGTTTATGTTAATCTTCAGCAAGATTAATGCAATAAATAATACAGATGTATGTAGCTACAACAAGAAGTTACTGAGAAATATTCGAAAAATTTTTTTGTAACGATGATGTAACGAGTTAAATATGCGTTGTATTCGTCATGTAACTGATATTTTGGCATACATCTTATCTTTGTACGATAAATATTAAATGTTTGTACGTATAACTCAAAAAGTGGCCAAAAACGTTACATTTTAACATATGCATAGACTGTGCGTTCACATTATGCTATGAAAACTCCATTTATTTCTTAAATATCATATAAAATTCGAAATATTTATTATATATATATATTTATTCCATATTAAAAATATATTTTGTTTGCTAAAATTTAAATTTTCAATTAAATTTAATATGCAGGGTATCTCAGACTTAAAAGACAATAATGCGGGGGCTGGTTTCTCGTGATGAGACGAGCAAAAAATCGTATAGGTGGGGGTGGTCGCAAATGCCTGCCTGATTATGAAAAAATAAATACATTTTTTAAAAAAAAAATCCGTTATATCTAACTGCTTTACTAGATATTGTACTAAAAATAAACAAAGTCGCAGTGATTGCATTTAAAACTCCAATAAGGAAAAAAGTGGTTACATCCGAAACTCGTTTTTTTTACAAAAAATTACTGCTCTGAGAATAAAACAATGTAAAACGGATTAATAGAGAATTGATTAAGGAAAAAATCAGCATCATAAAATATACTTAAAACTTTGGTTGTTTTTCGAGAAAATTGCCTTTCAATTTGAATTTTTTAAGAAAAAAACGAATTTTTCAACTTTAGGTGCTCATAACTTTTTTAGTTGTGACTTTATGGCAAAACTTTGTGCTTATAACTTGAAGGCAATTTAAATTCCTTTTTAGAATGTTATTAATTTTGGTAATCGGTGTGGAAGTATGTTACTTATGCATTAAAACGTAATGACACCTATTATTTTTGTTTTTCCCTCTTACCTCCCTAGGAAGGCATTTGCGACCACCCTTACTCACACGATTTTTTGCTCATCTCATCTCGAGAAATCACACACCGCATTATTGTCCTATAAGACTGGGACACCCTGTATATATAAGCTCTTTACTGCAGGAAAAATAAGAAATTCATATTTTTCTGATAAAATTTGTCAAGTCATAAAACATAAAAATGAAGAAGAACAACAAATTAATCCGCAAATATATCCAACAAAAAGTTCTACGTCTTCACTTACAATACCAGGAGTATCGAAACTGTGTATTTTTTTTTATAACTATAATGTTTTTAAAAGTATATCAAAAACAGCTTATTTAAAAGTTTTGAAAATCGGTCTAAATGTTAATGCTACTATTCTGCTGTCATTAGAAAGAGCGCGGCATCTACATTTTCCAAAAATCCAAGCAAAACGCCAAAAAAAAGGGATGAAATAATTATAAAAATTTTGCTCGACAGGAACGAGAAGCCCAATACAATATTAATGATAAGTTTTTTGAAAGAATTAACCAATAATATCAGGTTAGCAACTAAGTAATTGCGGATTTTTTTTAAAAAATAAGAGACTTTTTTTTTTCATGGAACGAAATAACTGTATTCTGTAATGTTTTGCCTATTTTGAGCAATGACCTTTTGCCATCTTTAAGGCAGCATCATAATTCCACGTTCATAAAACTTCTGGTTTTTATCAGCAAAAAACTGAACCCGGTACGATTTGACATCATCATTATTATTGAAATATTTTGAAATATTTACTATTCAAGGAGATTTGCAAAGATCGAAATAAAAAGTAATTAGCTGGTGCAAGGTCAGGACTATATGGTGGATATGTGGCAAAACAGCCCAAACAAGCTCCAATAACTTTTGCCGAGTGACCAAAGATATGTGTGGCCTTGCATTGTCATGGTGGAATACAACACCTTTTCGATTTGTCAATTCGGGCCTCTTTTCTTCAAATGCATTGTTCAATTTTGTTAGTTGTTCAATGTAGACATCTGAATTGATCGTTCGGTTGGGTGGTAAAAGTTCAAAGTAGACAATTCCTTTGTAATCCCACCAAACTGATAACATAACTTTCTTTTGATGGATATCAGCTTTTGATGTTGTTTGAGCTGGTTCACCTGGCTTGCTCCACGATCTTTTCCGATTGACATTGTTGTAAACAACCTATTTTTCATCAGCAGTTATCAATCGTTTTAAAAATGAATCATTTTCATTGCGTTTCTTTAACAAATCGCAGATGTTAATGCGTTGTGTTAAATGATTTTCTTTCAGTTCATGTGGAACCCATATATCGAGTTTTCGTACATAGCAAAGTTGTTTTAAGCGATTTTCAATGCATGTATGTGATACATGAAGCTTCTCTGCAATCTCACGTGTTGTACTGTGACGATCCGAATCGATTATTGCTTTGATTTGGTCGTCATCAACTTCAACTGGACGACCAGAGCGTTTTTCATCTTTGAGTGAAAAATCACCAGAACGAAATTTGGCAAACTAATTTTGACACCGCCGTTCTCTTAAAGCTTCGTCATCATAAACAGCACATAACTTTTTGTGAGCTTGCGATGCGTTTTTTCCTTTCCGGAAATAAAAAAGAGAAAAGGTTCGTTTTGATTTTCCATTTTTCAACAGACGCCAAACAAAAACTACACAACCGATCAAAAAAATTTTTTTACTGATTGACAGTTGAAGTGCCAACTATCAAATAACAAAATGTGTTTGACATTTCGATTACGTCAGCAAACCTAAAAATTCAACTAAAGCCATCTATGAGTGAAATCCGCAATTACTTAGTTGCCAACCCAATACAAAAACTGTGGCATAAAACACTGTACGTACCGCTTTTTTTTTGTTAGTTCTCCGATTTCTTTAAATTAAAAACATTGATAAAAGCCGTATCTACTTCATTTTTCGCATCTATAAAGAAAATAATTTGCTTATTAACCGACTTCAAAATGGAGGAGGTTCTCAAGTTCGTCGGTTTCTCTGTTTTTTTTCTTTTTTTTTTTTTAAATGTATGTACATCGATAACTCCTAAACCATATGCCTGATTGCCATAATTTTTGGGGAACAGATAGATATGATAAGCATGGAGGTGCCCGTAAAAAAGTGGGCGGTATTCGATAACTGGGCGTGGCAATAATAGATCTCGCAATATTCAATAGTACTGTATCTCGAATAATATTGACACTAGGGTACTGCAATTAAGTGTAGGGGTAAGCACAATTATTACAAATAACGGGCAAGAAAATGGGCGTAATTCGGCAAATGGGCGTGGCAATATTAGAAAAACAGTGTATCTTGAATAATTTTGAGACTAGAGTACTGCAATTTAGTATAGGGGTAGGCATTATTATTACAAATTATGGTCAATAAAGTGGGCGTTATTCGACAAATGGGAGTGTCAATATTATAAAAACACTGTATCTCGAATAATATGGACACTAGGGTACTGAAATTTAGTGTAGAGGTAGACACAGTTAATGCAAATTACGGGCAAGAAAATGGGCGTTATTCACAAATGGGCGTGGCAATATTAGAAAACGAGTATATCTCGAATAATATTGATACTATAGTCTGCAATTTAGTATAAGGGTAGGCATTACTATTAGAAATCATGGCCAATAAAGTGGGCGTTATTCGACAAATGGGCGTGGCAATATTATAAAAACACTGTATCTCGAATAATATGCACACTAGGGTACTGAAATTTAGTGTAGTGGTATGCACAATTATTACAAATTTCCGTCAAGAAAATGGGCGTTATTTGAGAAATGGGCGTGGCAATATTAGAAAAAGAGTATATCTCAAATAGTATTGATACTATGGTACTGCAGTTTGGTATAGGGGTAGTTATTATTAGTAAAAATTACGGTGAAGAAAGTGGGCGGCTTTCGACTACTGGGCGTGGCAATATTAGAAAAACAGTGTATCTTGAATAATATTGACACTAGGGCACTGAAATTTATTGTAGTACAGGGGTAGGCAGAATTATTAAAAATTATGGTCAATAAAGTATGAGTTATTCGATAAATGGGTGTGGCAATACCAGATAAACACTATCGCAGTTAATATTGACGCTGGGCTACTGAAATAAAGTACAGGAGTAGGCACAATTATTGGAAATAACGCTCCAGAAAGTGGGCGCTTATTTAACAAAGGGGCGTGGCAATATTTGAAAAACACTATATCTCGAATAATATTGACACTAGGGTAATAAAACTCGTTACAAGAATGGGTATAATAATTTCAAAACATGTGACATCTCATTTAAATTTAAGAGGCAGATATTTGAAATAACCAACAAACTTTCAGAATTTAATAGAACAATTTTTTTCGGAACAATTGTACTAATGTTGTTTATACTCTTTTTTCGAAAATTTATCATATTCTCTAAAAAGGAAGAAATAAAAATTAAAAAAAAAAAAAACAACTGACTACAAAATCACTACAAAGTAAAAAATAATTTTAACAAAAATATTTTTGCTTTCAATTTCTTGGTCATATTTGATAATTTATTCAAACATATTATTATATATGAAATTTTATTATCTTAATTTTTTTCTTATTTGTTTTATTATCATAAATATATTAATTTTTTGATGAATACAAATGCTCTGAAGTTGGCGCTTCTGATTAAAAGTCTGATTATAGTAGCGCCGATATGCTGATATGATTTAAATTCTTTTTTTTATGACTGAAAAAAAAAAAGTGTGTGTATAAAAAAGTAAAAAAAAACAAAGGCAAAGTGCGGCATCTCCATCTAGATACTGCATTTTTTACTATGTTTATGTAGATACTACGTTTTCTCTTGGAATAATATCTAAATTTAGGTAAAAATATTTAAGTTTGATTTGATTTTCATGCTAGATGTCGCACTCTTTCTTATGACGGCAGTATTGTAAATAGGATCTATAAATTTGAAGAAGTATTTTTATTCGTTTTGGAAATATTAGTTTTTTTAAAATAGTGTCATTACAGAAACTTTGAGAAAATGAATGCATATCGGTGCCTATTTGCCACAAAAGGTGTCTTGAAGATTTAAAAAAAAAATAGTAAGATATATTTATTATATAAAAAACATATAATATATATATATATATATTTTTTTTCAATTTGGTACATTTTTTTGAGGTTGAAAATTTGGTACAAAAAAAAAATAATAGACAAATTGCAACCGTAGTTACAACACCTAAAAGTTATTTCATAACTTTAACAAGTTTAATCTTTTGATTAATGCCCAAAATATATATATTTGTTATAACAACACAAAACAAAAACTTTTAAGAACCACAAATTTAACCACAACTCTACAATTCGGAATTAAGTTTTTCGCTCATTTAAAGGCATAAAATATAATGTCTATCATATAGACAATATATTTCTTTTATTTCATTCATTCTCTGTTGTTCTTCTTTGTCGAAACTTTTTAAGCATACACCTCCATTCAAGTGGGAGTTGGTTCAATCGTTAAATATAATGATGTCACATTCTTTGTAGACAACCCAGCCATGATTTTATTTTCATCTATAAAAAGATTTTGGGCATTTAGATTGCAAAATCACTTTTTAACCTGTAAAACATTGAATCACGAATACCTTTTACTGGTCACAGAACCTTGAACTTGACCTTTGCATAAAGTTCTCTGTTGTTATGGAATTTCTATGTTATTAGAAAATAGCACAAAGCATGAAGAATTTACCGAGTTTTTAGAAAACTACACTTGAGCGTGTAATTTTGCTAGTTTTTTTTTCGTTCGTTCTCCTTTTGTCTGTTGCTTTTATTGTTTGCCTACTGTGCAGTGAAATATTTTCAATGGTAGAAAATATTTACCATCCAACGATGAATGAAAAAACGAAAAATATTCTTTTATTTTTGTGTTTTTGTTTGCTTTTTTTTTTTTTGTATTGTTGAGTTTATGAGTTTTGTATTGAGAGTTATTAAAAAACGCTTTCCATGTCATATAAAAAACATAGATTTTTTGTATAAAAATTAATATGCAATAAATAATGCAGTGATTTTATGCAAGTGGAGCTCTTTATGAAATTCTATTCATTGAATATTGAAATTGTTCAGAGAATTCATGTTAGTTACACATAAATGAAGTTAAAAAAAAAACTCAATATTGGTAATATTTTTTAATTGACTGAAACTAATTGGCTAATCAGTTGATTCAAACTCATATTATTTTTTTCTTTTAATATATATCGATAACTTAATCAATTTTTGTTTCGAATTTTAAGAGAATTTTTTTAGGTAAATATACGTAATATTCGTGTAAATTTAAAAAAAAAATTTTTTTTTTTTTTTTTTTAATGTCGATGGTTGACTGCATTTTCCAACTCGTCAAGTTATAAAACTTGATTGGACCTTATTAGTGTGGCTTTCGACCTGGAAAGTCCACCATAGATCAGATTTTCACGCTACGACAAATCCTGGAGAAAACCCACGAAAATCAAATGGACACACACCTATCTCTTTGTCGATTTTAAAACTGCGTTCGATAGCCCGAGAAGGGATTGCCTATACGCAACAATGTCTGAGTTCGGTATACCTGCAAAGTTGATTAGACTTTGCAGAATGATGTTGAGCAACACACGCAGCTCCGTCAAGGTAGGAAATGACCTCTCCGAAACCTTCAATACCGAAAGAGGTTTCAGGCAAGGCGATCCACTGTCATGCGATCTCTTCAACATCATCATGGAGGGGATCGTACGAAAGGCCGGTGTGCATCGTAATGGCACCATTTTCTACAAAGGTGTCCAGCTCCTTGCATACGCTGATGATATTGATATTGTCGGCAGAACCAAGAGAGATGTTACCGTTACTTTCGCCGCTATAGAAAAGGAATCAGCCAAAGTGAGTTTGACGATAAATGAGGGTAAAACAAAGTATATGATATCTACAAACAAGGGAGGGCGGCGTTTAGACTCCCATGTTTCATCCGGCAGCTATACCTTTGAAGTAGTCAAGGAGTTTGTATACCTTGGTACCGCCATTAATAACAACAACGAAGTCAGCCTGGAGATAAAGCGAAGAACAATAATTGCTAATAGGTGCTACCACGGGCTCAGTAAGCAACTAAGTTCCAGAGCCCTCTCCCGATCGACAAAACTAACACTCTACAAGACGCTCGTCCTACCTGTGCTACTTTATGGCGCTGAGGCATGGGTAGTTTCGTAAACTATGCCATGCATGAGAGAAAAGTTCTTCGGAAAATTTTCGGTCCTGTTCGAGTCGGCGATGACTATCGCATCCGAATGAACCACGAGCTGTATGAGCTCTACGAAGACATTGACGTAGTTTGGCGTATAACTGTGCAGCGACTACGCTGGTTGGGTCATGTCCATCGTATGGACGACGAAGCTCCAGCGAAAAATATGCTCGAGGCGAGGGATGGACTAGGCTGAGGAAGCCCTAAGCGCACTTGGTGTATCCGATTGGAGAAGGCGCGTGCAAAGCAGAGGCGCCTGGCGAGAGCTGATGAGGTCGGCCGAAACCCGGACACGGGTTGTTACGACCACCTAAGTAAGTAAGTAAGTAAGTTATAATCTGGTTGTGTAAAATTATATTAAGTGAAATCTCATTAGAAGATGATCAGTACAAGGCTAAAATATTTGTTTTGTACCTAAATGTTTGAAATTCAAAAACAAAATCAGCGTTGCTGAAAATTTTAAATTTATCACTAAGCATTTTTTTGAGCTGAGCCATCGATGTGTTCTTTATAGTTTCTTGAACATACATACATGTTTTTAAATCGGTACCTGGCATTGCAGATTAAGTAATAGTAAGTTTTATCAACCGATAATTTTGAAATATATGCAAAATTTCGAAAAAATAAAATCTTTAAGGGGGTCTTCTCATTCAGCAACTTTTTTTTATAGCTTGGGTAGTTGTGAATATGCCCCTAAAAGTATTTTTAGAAATTCGAAATACTTTAGAAGATACAGCCTTTTTTGTGAAGCAAGGTCTGATGGACAAGAAGGTGATGGAGGTAATAAAACCAGCTTACGAAGCGCTGTCGGCAGATAATTTGCTTGAAAGATGCCTTGGATCTGAAACTCAGAATTCCAATGAGTCCTACAATTCTGTTCTTTGGTCACTTTCGCCCAAACACATCAACTCAGGCGCACGCACCATCGAAGTGGCCAATTTCATTGCAACGTGCCTCTTCAACGACGGTTTTATACCCATACTTAAAATTATGGGTTTGATGGTTATTGCGATTGGCAAAAACGCATACGAATACGCACTATCTCGCAATGAAGACAGATTGAACCGATCAGAGACTCGAGCTGCGGCATCATCAAAAGCTGGCAGAACGGCTCGCAGAGCAGAGAGGGCAGCAGAAAGCAGTTTCTACGAAAAAGAGGAAGGTGGCCTGTATGGAGCTGGCATCGCCGACTAATATTTGTAAGTAAAAATTGTCAGCTCTTTAAAACTGCATTTAAACATTTTTGATTTTTTTTTTTTTTTTCCCACAAAAATTACTTCAAACTTTAAACGCGTTTATCTCGAACCCACGTTTTTCGAACTGGCGGCCATGATATCTCCAGTTCAACTGAACCGATTTTCATGAAACAAAATGGAATCGACGCAGAATGATCACCATTCTCGGGTCAACCTCGACCATAATTTCAAAAAATTTTTTACTATTTTTTTTTTTACACTAAACTACAAAAAAAAAACCCGAAATTGAAATTTTTTTTTTGATTGGCCGCCATTTTGTCAAAAAAAATCACAAAATTAAGCTTGAGGTTCACCCGAGAATTACATCTATACTGATTATAACCCCGTTTTTTTTTCATTTCAGACGCTCCGGAGACCCGGAATCGTGGCCGCCGTGACGACACCTTTTTTTTCACCACCAACTTTGAAGTCTCATTACTTTTTGAACAGCCCACGTATCGAGGCAAAAAAAATTTTTTTATTTACTTTGAACCTTTTGTAATACAATAAATAAAAAAAGTTCTCAATTATTCTTTGCGTTTTCAAATAAGAATTTTTTTAAAAAGGGTCCAAAAAACGGGTTTTGAATGAGAAGACCGCCTTAAACGCGATTTCCTCGAAACTAGTTTTTTTAGAACGGTTCGATAGATAACTCGATATTTATTGCTTTCAATGAATTTTAGTGCATTTTGTTCGTAATCTTGTCTTTTAAGCAGCCCCCCCTTAATTCAAGTACCTACTTTTATTTAGACAAAAAACGCGCAAAAATGTATCTCTTTTTTAACTTTTTACTCGAATTTTCGCCATATTTTAAAAAAGCCCCCTGGATCGTGCGTAATGGGGGATCCCGAATTAATGGTCTATACTTGAAAATGATATCTGATTTTTTGTTTCAGATATATGGGAAAGCCCATATCCACCGAACCATTTTGGATATCTTTTTTCAATGTCATTTTCAGCGCCCTCTTTATAAAAGCCAGAAAATTATTTTCAAAAAAAAAAAAATTTTATAAAGTACCTGTATAAATTAAGAAAAAAATAATAACTTCTTATATCTAAAATAATGTTTAAAAAGCTACTTTTTGTTGTAACACGTATATTATACCTTACTAAAATTTTTAAAAAAGTTTTGGCAAGTCTAAGAAAAGCATATAATAGATCAAGCCTAACATTTGATTTTTATATACCACAAGGTATATAAATAATATAGACAATACTTTTCAAGGTTAAAAAATCACATCGCGCACTATACTTATATGATGGAATTGGAGCGTTAAAATTTAGAGATCGTAGCGGAAACCGCAAAAAAGACGAACTCTGAACTCGTTCTAGACGTAAGACTTACATGCATTGATAGGATTCCAAATCATGGATACATATTCCAGTTTCGAACATACTACATATGTACAGAAGTAATGTAAGTAATGTAAGTAAGTAATGTACAGAGCATAAAGTGCATAAAGAACATAAAGTACAGAGCGATTTAAAAGTATGAGGATCGGTGAGGGCGAGTTTATAGTGTAAACGCTTATGCCGAAGATTATTGCTGAAGCTGAAAAACGCTTTATGTATAATCACATGAAAGAAGTTGAAAGTGTCCATAGTGCAAGCTTATTCCGAACTTTAAGCGACCAATCAAGAGATTTTCGGCGCTTCTATTTCACTCCGTACGCTCACACAGTTTGCATTTTTGCTTCATTTTGTTGTTTATGTTTTTGCCGTTGTGCTGTTTTTCAGACGATTTTCCGCGCTTATTTCTTCAATTTCGCTTGTTTACATTATTTTCGTTGTTTTTGTTTTATTTCTTTGATATTTTTTGTGCTGAGCTGTCAAAAGTTGTTGCATTGTTTTTCTTGTTTTTTTTTTTTTTTTGTGGTGCTTCTGAAAATAGTTTTCTGCACTTGTGTCTTCTATCTCGCTTGTTAAGATAGCTTTCGTTGTTTTTCCGTGTAGCAATCAGTTGAATATTTTTTCTGGTGAACTTTCGGCCGTTGTATGCTTTGTGTTTTGAAGTTTCTTTGAATGTCGCATGTCTCACTTGAGATACTTGTCTGTCAAAATTTGGTAGTTTCGCCATATTTTTTTCTCTCGCTCATTGTTTTGTCCACGGTATGCTACACATAGTTTTCTGTTTGACAAGGCTGAAGGCAACATTTTTTTTTTTGTATTTTCTGGTCAAAACCTGTTTCTGCCAGTTGTCCAAATTGCCGCATGCCACACATCAGATACTAGTCTGTCAAATTTTGGAATTTTTTCAAAATCATCTTTTTTTTTCTCGCTCATTGTTTTTTCCACAGTACGCTACACATAGTTTTGTGAAGGCAAAATTTACTACGTTTTTGCTACCATTTCGTGCAGGCAATGTTTCTTTATGCAATCGATTCAATAAAACGGCTACCCTTTTAGGTTATTTATAAGTGGTTTTATTTGCATTTAAAATAGATTACAATCGCCGTAATTTTTAACAAAAAATTTTCATGAATTACACTGTGCGACAATTTGAGGATTGTTAGAAATAACTATAAAAAATTCTATGGTTTTTATGGCCATTGTCCAAGAAATTTTTCTGGGCTAGCTCAAATAATCAATTTTTTCAAGATCACATTTTATACTTTGGGGCTGCAGTTGGATTCCTTTATCTCCTAAACTACGTAATATTTTGATATAAGACCTTCAGTAAAATTGTTGCAAATATAATTTCCTTTCAAATAAAGGAACATTGTTGCCCCCAATACTATTCGCACAAGGGGTCAAAACCCCCTTAAACTAAAAAAAGTAGTATATATATCAAAAATTTTAATTTTTTAGAATTAATAGTTTATATATTATACATCTAATACGAGTCAAACACACATACATACAAAATACATAATGTTCGTAAGTTTTTATTTCAAAACTAATTTATTTTAAGATAAAATTCAAAGTAATAATATATATAAATATTAAAGTATGTAGTAATAAAATTTAATTATAAGTTGAAAAATTTAAAAAAATTGTATTATTAGGTTATAGCATCGTTCATTTGAGTGTTCTCTCATCATCAGCGCTGAATACTTTTTGGCACCAACAGCAAATGTCCGCACCCAACGCAAGGCATGGCAAATTGGTGGAACCTTTCCCCGTTCTCGTCGGACTCTGATGTCAACTGATTTGTGAAATACTTCAGATGATGATTCCTAATTTTGTTTAAAATATGTAAGCATGTTGCCCACCAGCTCTGTGCATTTTTCCGAGCAATAGTTTCCTAGAAAGTATGTAGTTACCAGTTTTGTTCCAAGCAGTCAGATAGTCTTTATTTAAAATTGCATCAAAAGGTGAGGTTTGCATAATTTTGAAGTATATCAGGTCAATATCAATAACGAAACTTCAATTAATACTTCTGCATACTTGCTATCTTTTAAACTTGGCCTCACTGAGTCTTAGATTTTTTTTTCTTAAGCATTCGAAAACTGTGGACTTTTTTATTTAAACTTTTATTTAGTTTTTCTTTTATTAAGAGGCATCAAAATTGTGTCCATTTCCACAATAGGTGAGTGAATAGCATTAAGTTTTCTTTGGAATTGCTACTTCTTGGTAGCTTATCATGCTTTTCGCATTCATTAGCTTTAAACCTAGTGTCCCAAAGGCAAAGAAAGTAAATTTTAGTTTTAAACTTATAACATATTTCAAAATAAAACTTATGTTCAAGTTTTGCCGAATCGAATTTAGTAAAATGATTACCTCCCGTATTGTTTCTTTTATTGGGGTATATCTAATAAGTAACAACAAAATAATTTTGTAGATCAAATCAAAGTACTGACTCTTGGGGAGAGGAGTAACTTTAGGAGGAAGGTTTCTATGACGATTTTTGATAGAAGGGCAGGTTTTTCTGTATTTTGATGTTCTGCGAAGTTCTGCGAAGTAGAAGTAATAAAAATAATATCGCCCAGAGTTTCCGAGATAAACTACATTTTTAATTTAAGGGGACTTTTAACCACCTGTGCAATATAAGGGAGCGATAATGTTTCCTTATTTAAAAGGACATTAAATTTTCAACTATTTCACTGACGGTTTTCAATCAAAATTTTACTTAGTTTAGAAGTTAAAGCAAACTAACTACAGCTTCATAGTATAAAATGTGACCTTGAAAGATTTGGTTATTTGAGCTAACTTAGAAAAGCCCCTTGGACGATATGTTCTAAAATCCCAATATCTATCAGAAACCATTCGAGTACTGCAAAGACTCGATTTTTTGGTGTCGCACAGTGTAATCGGAATTCTTTGCTTCTTTCATCTTTTCCTTCTCTACACTCTTTCCACTTTAAAATTTTCACCAATAAAATCAATAATTAGTTGTAAGCAATAAGCGTCTACTATGGACATAATAAGCTCAAACTTCAGCACTGTTAACGTCAGCAATGTTATACCGTTGCCACTGTTAATGTCATCACTGTTAACGTTAGCACTGTTAATGCCTGCATTTCTGATTCAGCTACCAGACAAGCAATAACCATCACGTTTTTGAGTTTTTTGTATGGGGACCCCAGAAGAGTGGCAGATAGGAAGTAGGTGTGTTGAGAAGAAATGTGAAAGGGCAAAACATAATAAGTTAAGCGCATATATATGACCCCACTAGAGACTCCATATACAGACCCCCTCAATTCGGGAAGGATATGAACTATAACCGATAATTTTTGTATTAATTGTGTGTTGACCCCCAGAAGAGTGGAAGATAAGGGGCAGGTGTGTTGAAAATAAATGTTGAAGGGTAAAAATAAATGGAGCTTATTTTTAACCCTTATATTAAACCCTTCTGGCGGTCAATACGGACGAGATATGAACTATAATTCACAGTTTTTGTGTTTTTTGTATGGGGACAAAAACCACCCTGAAGGGTGGAAGATAATGGGTAGATGTGTTGAGAAGAAATCTTGAAAACCAAAAACTAGTGGAGCCAACTGATATATCTGACCCCTCTAGGAGTCAATTTGAGAGATAAGAACTATAATCCACAGTTTTTGTATCATTTGTATGGGGACCACCTAGCTTCAAAGGCAAACAATAATAGATCCCGCTGCAATATTTTACCCCCCCCCCCCCCCTAAGGGTCAATTTGAGGAGATATGAACTATAATCCAGAGTTAGTGTTTTTTGTATGGCACCGTTTCGAAATCGGTGGGGTGATGTGTAACACCAATAAAATGTTGGTTTAAAAACCAAGAACTTTAATTTTTCCTGTTTATTTTGACTTTTTATGTTTAGTAAAAGTATTATGATAAGTACTTAATAAAATAATAACAAATCTCATAAATCTATCTGATTCTCAAAGCGCACACATACACACACACACATACGTTGAATGTAAGAAACTGATCGTTAACTTCAATAGAATATATGAATAGCTTTATTACTTGCAAAAAAAAATACATTTCAAATGTAAAATAATTATTCATTCAAATTATCCTCATCGAAGTGGCAATTCTCACATATAAAATGGTTCACAAAAAATAAAAAAGGCGCTGCATTTGTTGCATTCAAGTGAACTTTTGTGATTTCAATCTTTTGGGAAAAAATCGCAACTAATCTTGCAAAAATCTTCATCTTCTTCGATTGACGACGATTGCGGTCGAGCACCTGCATCTTTCTTTGTTTCTTGTTTGGTTTTCTTTTTCATATTTTTTTTTTTTTTTTTTGCTACCTCCTGCAACTGTAAGCGTTTCTGTGGCGTTGTTAGAACACAGCCTTTCATTGAATTTCTACCACGATTGGATTTTGGTCTGGGCTGAATAGTATGAACTGGGACGATCTCTTTTAATGCCGTTGATATGATTGCATTTCAGAGTTTGACGTTTTTGTATCTTTAATGGCAATTATAATGCTTAAGATGTGTTACACATCATCCCACCGGAAGTGTAGCACATCACCACAATGTAAGTCACTTTTTCTCATTGATGGAATTTTACCACAACGTGAAGAAATGTAAAATCATTTGTTATTTTTAAAGATATTAATTTTCACGTGAAAATTTTGAGGAGTCTATTGAAATGTATGTCTGCCTACTTCCAACACCTATGAAAAATATAAATGCTGTCAAAAGAAACATATCACAGTTTTTCATTCTCTCATATGTGCACATTTTGTACGAAAAATCGCCGTGTTACACATTACCCTATGGTACACATCACCCCACCTCATTCTCTATAGGGAGTAGGTGAATACTGACGAAATGTTGAAAGGCAAAAAATAATAGGAGCAGGCCATATATTTAACCCCTTTTGGCGTCAATTCAAGAGAGATTTTATTTATTCGAAAATTCGATTATTTATTCAAAAGAAGGTTCGAATTAGTAAAAAAAAAAATTACCGAAAAATTTGATGATGATACTAAGTGGGGACTTCAATAAAAATCTTCTAGATGTTAAAAATTTATCTCTTATTGAATTTTTTAATGAAGCATTAGGTTTGACTATGTCCAATGATCGACAATTCAGTACTACGAAATATAAAATGGCGATCGATGCACTTTTTAAGCGATACTTACAGAAATTCCAAGCGAATATTTTTGAATCGTACTTTAGTTACATGAGGCCATCATTGTATGTTTTTTTGAAATTTAATGAAATGATTGAAGTAGAAACGATTTGATGCTACAATTAATTTAAGTCTTTCATAGCTTTATGTTTTCACTTCGTTCGTCAGTCTGTCTATCTTTTTTTTTTTTGTGAATTGCTTAGCAACACTGATATTTTGTCCTTAAGGTTTGATTAGAAAATATATTAACACTTAGTTGTTGTTCAAGGTAAATAATATCGTCAAATACTACTCTGAAGTAATTTGATATTTTAAGCAATTTGAGTTGCTTAAAAGTATTGGCAACACTGATACTGGGTCCTTAAGGTTTAATATAAAATTAAATAGATACTTATTTTTAACTTATTTTGTCAGTCCCCCCACTGCCTATTTTTGTTTTTTTTTTTGTGAGTTGTTTGAAAATTTAGTTTAAAAATGTTGACAACACTGATATAATGTCCTTATTTAGACATTTATTTAGACAGAAATAGAAACTTAGTTTTATTGTTCAAGGCAAATAATTTCGCAAAATAATGCACACAAATAGAAATTTTTCTCTTTTGTTCTCATTTATGTAAGTGTTTGCAATGATGTTATTCAAAAGTATTTTCCTTCGTACATATCTTTAAGTTCTAAAATGAAAATAAACTTATTCTTTCAGTTTCTTTCTTTTTTTTTAATATTCTTGAAATTCAAAATCTATTCCTTTATTAAAACTTTATTTTACCTGAATTCATGTTTCTATAATCCTGGAATAATGATGAATTTGAAACTGAGAATGTGTTAAAAAAGAATATATTCTATTTTTAAAACATTTTTGCCGTGATGCATAAATATCAAAGAAACATGTTGCTAACCTGTAATTGTAAACTAAAGAATTCTCTAATGTGACGACCGGAAAAACACTTAATTACAAATATGTATTCATTTAGTCTTCATGTCGTCGTAATTAGTTGAAATATATAACGTACACCATGGCGTATGAGTGATTTAATAAATTTTTATCTTTTTGGTTGCTTGATTTGTGTTGGAACTTAATTGGAAATATAGACTTTAGGTGCATTACCGGCATATTTTCGAATGCCGTTACAAGATTTTAACTGACTGCAATAAAGTTTTGAGGAGAAAATAAAAATATAAACAAATTTTTCACATTAAAGTTGCTCATACGTCATGATGAACGCAAGTGATTTTTTTTTTAGATGTAAAACTAAATACACACACAGTGCTATAAATAAATTGAAGATAATTTATAACACTTGGATTTTTTGGTTTTTTATACAGAAGAATAATGGTATTTAAAGTATTTTTAGTTCTATTTTAAGAACTCCTATTTATAGTATAAATCTTCATACGAGTAGATGTATTAGATGTACATATTAAATTTTTCCTAGCAAATCCTCTTAGGTTTTCTTTTTAAAATTTCTTAGAATTACTTTATTATTTGCTTCTCCGTACGGTCTTTAGCGCTGCTGTAACTTTGGGAATTGCTACTGTTACAGCTTATTTAAAGATAACGTTTACGCACTCTAAAGTTCATTAAACCTGCCGAGATGCTATCTCACATAACGCACTCAAAAACATGCTGACAGTATTATTTCAGAAAAATAAAACCAACAACAAAAAGAAGCATGAAATATTTGCATAGTCAAAAATTCAGAGTAAGACTTTAAATAAACAGTTGATATAGCGTTATTATTGTCTTATATATATATGTAAGTACACATCCAAATTGTTGCTTCTGTTGCTATCGTTGATGTTGTTGACATAAAAGGCCAACAACAGGCGAAACGAATACAACAACAATAATTTGTTTTACCTTTTTTTATGTTTCTATTTGCAAGAGACGCACTCATTCAGAAACATAAACAAACGAAACAGTCAAAAGCACGCATAGGACGGCTGGTACACGCATAAAGTCTCAGGCACAGATTTAAATGCACACACAACCATGCACACACGACCACACATACACATCAACGAACAAACAAAGTAACACACAGAAACTTGCACAATTACATAAACTAAATAGCTCAACTTTAATTTCAAAATGCTGTCTGCAATGGGCGCAAACAGTTCACGCTCACTTACATTGTCTCTGTTTCTCTCTGCCTCTCGAATTTTGTACTACTTTTTACCTACACCTTTTGCTTCTTTAAGCTTGTATACGCTTATACCTACTGTTTCACTCTCACACACGCGCACTATTTGACTCTTTACTCTTTTCTTCTTTTTAGCAACGATGATGTTTCATTTATCCTGCCCTGGTGGCGTCAAGTTCTATGGAGCATCCTTTTCGGTGGCATGGTGATCGTGGCAACGGGTGGAAATTTAATTGTTGTTTGGATTGTACTCGCACACAAACGTATGCGCACTGTAACTAATTATTTTATAGGTGAGTGTAGAGCTGAAATAAATTGAGTATTTTTTTTTATTTTTCTTTTTGTTGTTTTTTATTGCGTTTTGTTTTATTTTCTTTGTCGCATTGCCAGAATAAATATTTCATTTTTCAGAATATTTAATTTGTCATTGTTCGTGACCGTTCCATTGAAACAAAGTTTGGGCAATTTTATTATTTTTGAGGGGTCGAATGAATCAACAGGATTGTTAAGTAAATGCTTAGAAAAATTAAAACAGCTTAAAAGCTTAAACATTTTACTACTGTTATTCAGAGTAGCACCTGAAATGTTTAAAAACTTATTATGTAAACAGACAAAATATTAACGTAGTCTGTGCTACAAAATAACTTAAATGTATTTGTGTACTATGTCGCTCTGTTTTATTTAAAATTTAAAATATGTTTATAAGAAACAAAAATGTGTAAATAAAAACATTTTTAGAGAAGATGTAGTCACTATATTGTTCGAAAAAAGATTAAAATGCATCTGATTAGATTTGCTCGATAGCTTATTTTATTAAAAAATCAAATTACATATAACAAAAAAAAATATTTTTCAGTTCGTCCATCTCAAGAATTTACCACAATAATATTATAGTTTTCTTCGACTTCTCAAAAAACACCAAATCGTAGTCGGATTCATTTTTAATTCCGAACAAATGCAAGATCTAGAATTTACTCTAGTGGAATCGTTTCGAATTCAAATGCATATTAGCGAAACCTAGAATTTCCATATGAAAAACTTCTTGCGTGAAAAAATTTTGCGTGAAACTTAGTGGCATAGAAAACAAACACGAAACATTTTAAAAGAGAAAAAACATTCAGCATAACTTTTTTTACAAATTAATAAAAGTTATTAAAATTAATAAAAAAAAATTGTGTTTTTTCATATAAAATTTAAATATTCACTTAAATGACAACAGTATTAAGAACAGCAAGTTAATGAAAAATTACTTTCTTTATTGATTTCGTGAATATTTTGCGTAAATTTTTTCATATGAAAGTCTTTCATATTTCATATGAAAAACAAACAGAAATCAATATTAAAGCAGAAAAAAATTTCATCAACATTTGTTTCAGAAAAATCTGATTTCATAATAAAAAAGAACCGTCAAATTTCTATATAAATCACTATCTTTAATACTTTGTTAAAAAAATTGTTTTATCCGAAATAGTAATTACGAAAAATTCCTATTTCATTTTCGTCAATTCTGTTGAAGCCCATAACTGGACAAATAAGGCTCATGAAAAAAATTTTGTGTGATAATATTCACACCTTCCAGAAGTACAACAAGGCCGATTGTGAATAAATTCCAGAACAAACATTTTTTTCGTTGTCCGCTTCACATGAAATGCCCCGTATGTAACGAAGTCAACTATTTTATATGAAAATTTTTTTAAAAAAAGTAACGCGCTATTTATATGTCATTTATATGAATATTTTGTTTTTGTCATGAATTTCATCTAAAGAAATTAAAAAATATAGAAAGAAAATGAAAAAAATAGAAAATAAAAAAAAGTTGGTGAAATTGTATTTGTATTGTATTGAGTTATTTTGTTAATACATAAATACTTTATGCTGTGAGTTCAGAAATGTATTCAGTTTTTTTGTACCGTCAGTTTACAAATTAAGATTATTGAGTACACTAAATTCGGCGAATTACAGCACACATAATACTTTTTAAGTTGTTAATATTATTTTCATTTAAGCCTATGAATTTGATTTTATTTAAATTTTTTAAATTAATAAAGACTCGGTTTCGTCATGACCTACTTTTAAAAATGAAGAACCATTCAGTGAAAAATATTTTCAATTTGGCCATCCCATTGCTGAGATATGACCACGATAACATTTTCCGAATAAGTTTCCCCAAAGGAACTTTGCTTGCTCTGTTCAATTTGTTGTTGTTCTCATCACAATTTCAACTTCGACATAAGTCATTCGATCTATATGCGTTAGATTTTCATTCTTCCATATCTACTATATGCTATAATGAAAAAAACTTCAAAACTTTCGAAAATACTATCCCACTCCATACATACATTTTTCCATACATTTCCATACATTTTTTTTTTTAATTAATTTAACATGTCGCAATACAAACATTTTATTATATTAATAAAAATAAATTTAATGGTATACGTATTGCTTTTGTAATATGCGTGTTTATTCGTTTAACGCATATATTTTAACTTTAACCACTTTAATTCAATCAAATCAAAATCTAAACATACAAATTCTAAGCAATTTATAACGAAAGCCTTCATTCAACAAGAAAAAATTTAAACGTTTAAACTTTAACAACACCCAAGGCGAGAAAATATCCTTGCCATTGCCAACACCCCCTGGTTGTTGCACAAGTTTGTTTGAATGTACGTGTATGCACAACATTTACGTCAAGAACATATTTACATATTTATAACGTACAGAAAATCAGCATATCAAGAACTCGTAAAAACTATTAGCGGCAGCTTAGCATAAAAAAAAAAAACATGTGCTATGCTGTTGTTAACTTTCGAATGAATAATATTGAATTAAATTCTGAAGCGATTAAATTAGTTGCCAACTTTTATTGGTTTAGCGCAGTGAAAATATAATGCTTTATAAATCAATTACAATTAAATGTAAAAAAAAAAGTTCGCAAAGAAGCTATAATAAAGAATTTGCTCTGTGAGGAATGTAATTGTTTTAGAGAGAAAAAAGTTGATATACTGCGTGTAGAGTTTGTACCGCTATGTTCATGGTTAAATTTGATTAAAGTGTTGATCCCCAAACCGGCTGTTATAATGCCCATTTACCTGGAAAGATCTCTCCTCGTCATAAGTATAAGCTTCCTTGTACGTTTTTCATTAAAAATAGGCCACAACTGCCTAGTTATATTGCAGGTAATGATGTTGTTCCAACTAGAGTTGCTGCAGCTCGCACTTCGCAAGTGGGATGCCTAAAAACGCGTTCATAGTGCCGGCTGGTTGCTGTGCTGAGCCGAACCGAGAAGGAAAGCTTAAAAACGCTGCACATACAATCATATGAAATAAGCTCAAAGTGTGTATAGTGCCAGCCAAGCAGGCAGCTTAAAACGACTGGCTGCACATACAATGAAATGAAATAAGCTCAAAGGCCGTATCGTGCCAACAGAGCAGGCAGCTTAAAGCGTCTGGCTGCATAAGCAATCATATGAAATAAGCTCAAAGTGTGCATAGTGCCAGCCAAGCAGCGACTGGCTGCACATACAACCATATGAAATAAGCACAAATTACGTATAGTGCCAGCCAACCAGGCAACTTAAAGCGACTGGCTGCACATACAATCATATGAAATAAGCTCAAAGTGCGTATAGTGTCAGCCAAGCAGGTAGCTTAAAACAACTAGCTGCTCATACAAATATATGAAATAAGCTCGAAGTGCTTATTAGCCCAGTCGCATTAAGCCTAGTCGCTTTAGGCAGCCTGCTCGGCTGGCACTATATGCACTTTGAGCTTATTTTATATGATTGTGTGTGCAGTTTTTTCAGCTTTCCTTCTCGGTTCGGCTCGGCACAGCAACCAGCCGACACTATAAACGCGCCCTTAGTGCTTTTAGTGTACCTTTATAAGCTAGCTCATCCACTCTACAGTTGTCAAGAATATCCTCATGCCTGGTACCAAAACGAAATAAATGTCGAACTTATCAGAGATCTCGTTAAGAGACGAGCTGAATTTGAGGGCTGCTGAAGATGTTACCTCACTTGAACACTTCTTCAAGGGATTTTATTACTACTCGGATGTCTGTGAAAGTGTAGATATCCCGAGTCAATACATCATAATACCTCTTATTCGCTATTCAACAGCTTCATAAATAGTCATTATCTCTGCCTTTCAGACATTGCAAATATCTGGTAGTCTAAAAGAGGTTATAATATCTACAACCGTAGAAGAGAAGCGTCTCTCGGTCTTGTCGTCAAGTTTTGAGCCATTTGGTCAAATGTGAGCACCAATTTGGTTTATCGGTGGCCTGTCCCATTCCTCTTTGCTAGACATCAAGAAATGAAAACCTTTCTCAACAATTGGAGTGGCGACTACGTAATCGGTGTTGTTAGTAACTGATCCAACAGGATCGAGGATTGACGAGTGTTAAGCCACTGCGAGGTAGTTCTAAGGCAGATGGCATTACATTTTTTTTCCATGATATCAAGGGTTACAAAGTGAAGAACCGCATTCAGTGCATGATTGCTCCACTGATGCATACGGAGGCAGCTCTGTGCACTTTCCCCAGCATCTAACTATTTGACTGTAATTCAAGTGCTTACCAACACACACATACACCGCAAGGTGAGATAGGCCTCACTATAGCTACTTACAATTGCCATCGTACAATATTTGGGCTCAAGCCACATGTTTTGCTAATAGCTTTTAATACAGGCATTTGTTTCTAGCTTAACTTTCTATCCAATATAAGTCCTAAGTACTTTGCTGTCTTTACGTAGAAAAGCAGAGTGTCATCTATATAATCTTTAATTTCTTCACAAAGGGCTTAGCCCTAGTCCACAGCTTTTGGCGCAGACTGTGAAATCGGAGAGCGTTGACTCCACGGCTCCGAGAGAGTGTTTGGATATTTTTCCTTTACAGCAATAGCAGCGTCCTTCGCATAGGCATTCACCCTGCAACATACCAATTCTAACTTTCTCAGTATTTCATTGAACACAAAGTTCCATAACAAAGTATATAGAACAGCCTCTAAGGGGTGCCCCTTTTCACAAATCTACTAGCTTTTGCGTAATTGAGAGATCACTGATAACACTACTGGTCAGCAGATTGACCCGTAGCTTTATGAGTGCATTAATGGTTGCTATCGAGAGAACGTTGTTGATGGCACCGTCGATACCAAATTGACCATACTACTTATATTCTCTAAAGCTTTCCGGAAAGTGCAAAGCATAAAGCAGATTGGAGTCAATAGTATATGAATGTCTATCAATCTTTCTATAAACTATATGATAATAGGTCTAAGGTTCCTTACAAATAAAGACAGCCTAATTCTCCTTCCATTTAGATGGAATTTATGTTATATCAAGGCATCATCTGAAAATGATAAGAAGCCAAGGAAGGATAATGAACGCCGTCTGCTGTAGAATCACAGCAATACTGCCATCCGGCCCAGCAGACTTATTCGACTTGAAACTATATAGGGCCCAATTTATTCTATTCCCCAATGCAATATCAACTAGATTACTAATAGTTGGGACCCCTTCTCACCTAATGTGAGTCGGCTCTAACAATGACAGGTCTTCATACAACCTGCCTGTCCAAAGCCAGAAAGAAAAAGAAGGATGGTTTCAGATAAGTTCAGATAAGAGAAAAATCAAGGACGCCAACATGAACAAGTTTTTTTTTATCTATGTAAAAGAAGGGTCTACCTTGGAACCCGGTGTTCACCTTGCCTTGGAGTGAGGAGACCTAATATATAGCTGGCATAAAAAACGTAAAGAAAAAGGCTTTTCTGTATTACTAATGAGGCATAATAATACTTAATCCATCAAAACCCGACGGGTACCTTGGATTATACGCTTCTAAGTTTTCAGTGTAGGGATTTTTGAATCATAAACAAATAAGATGCAGCTTGCACTTTGCAAGTGGCATGCCTAAAGCTGCCTAAAGTTGAAAAACACTATACATACAATCATATGAAATAAGCTCAAAGTACGTATAGTGCCCGCAGAAGTCATTTAATGCTCAAACTGAAAAATATTGGCTCATTTTAACTTTTATTTGCTCTTTGAGTCCGCGATGTTGAAGAGCTTTATCTGGTGGAACTCTTGCCCGGGTGGCTTCATGGGCGACCCTTTAAGGAGACCGCTGCTGGTTATGTGCATCACTTGCACAGGTCTATAGTTACCGGTGGGAATCGCACTTAGTACGACCGGGCTGGTAAATGCTGAATTAGAGAGCAGGCTCTAAATATACCAGTGGTATAAAAAATGTCTCAAGGTACTCAACTACTGGATGTTGGCTGGTACTATTGAATTCAATATTGAAGCGTTCATATTTGGTACAAATGAAAATTTTTATTTTATCCAATTAAATTGACATTCCAATTCACATTTGGTTCTAAAATAGAGTGCTGGCATGAAGTTAAAACCCAGTCTGTTTGCTTTTCTGAGTGTCATAAATGCATAACTCATTTATACGAGTCTTGTGTATCATAGGTATTTTATTTTTGCACCAAGAATGTGTTAGTAAAGTGCTGTCTGCTGCTTCATGAACCCGAGGCTCCTTAGCCAAGGGGCTGAGTAGAATTAAGCCATAAAGGCAGGGGTCTACTATAAGCACAAAAGGCTTTCTTTGAGTTGATTCTGCAGAGCAATCGATATGTTCATAGTAAACGTTGAAAATCGAACATGCACAATACGCCGTTTTAAGTATTTTTTTTTTTTCTCTATTGATTAAAATTGTTACGCTTTGTAAAGTTTTCCTGGTTGTATTGTTTAAGTGGCACTTCCAACTTTTTAACCATTTTCGAATGGAAAAAATAGTTATTCAATAGTGCAGTTTTTTTTTTTTTTTTTTTTTTGTAATATGCAAATCTAAGAAAACCGTGAAGCATCAAAATATTGCGCTGGTAAAACTTATGGCTTATGTTTTTCAAGAGCTGTTTTCAACTTTTCATAGTCTTAATAGAGCGCACCAACATATGCAGAAAAAAACAGCTCTCACATACGCTGAAGTGTTGTTGTTTTTTGTTGTCAAAAGCATACCCCTCCCCCATTTTATTCGAAACCATTTATAACACGCTGCCAGGTAGCATTAATTAAAGAAAAACCGGATCCGTTATAATGTATGTTACAATACATTTACATGTAAATTGCATTCATCAACATCAAAATGCATTCTAAGTTAATAAAAATGAAACAGCAATTTTTACTTGCTGCCATATTTCAGATATTATGTAAGGTTAAAAAAGAATAAAGCAATTAATACAAACACTATGTTAAAAGCAATTTGTAAATGGTAACAGTTAAGTATTTAACCATTAACTCAAGTACACGTGTGGTTAAATGCAGAGCGAACAATTATGTGGGTTAAAAATTTCGACATAAAAATTAATACTAAGAATTGTTGAATACAAATTCAAAACGAACATTATTCTGAGGTTGAGCAAGTTAAATGTAAAAGTTTCAGTTCTGTTTATTTGCAAAATATATTTTTTTTAATGGCAGCTACATTAAGTTTTTTAAAATCCAGTAAATAAATGGTTATAAATTAAAATACACTGACAAAAGTACAGTTTTATGCATATAAACTACAGATTGGAAGCACAACTTAACAAAAAATTGAGGGTGAAAACAAGGCCTTTTAAGACAAGGTAATTTTTCCAACCACTCTAAAAGCAAAGTATTATAAAAAGAACCATAGTCAGAAATATATTTTCACAAAAAGTGGCTTTTTTTTACTTATTTCGATAAAAAATTTGTGTGAGATGATTTTGCCAAAGGCTGAGATAGATTTTGCAAGAAAACAATTTTTGAATAGTGAATTTTTCTCAAAGCAAGACATTAGTGGTATTCAATGAATGCTGTATTGGTGATGTAAGCACCGCATGTGCGGTAAGTTTACTGAGGCGTATTTTGCAACAACAAAATTGTACGTGAGTAAATATACTGAGCTTACCGCATAAAATCTGTGGTGCAAACAGCACGTATAATTCGTTAATGCAACCGTGGCCTTATGTGGCATTTTAAGTAATTTTGCGCTAGCGAAAAAATTCTAAAAATTCGTAAATTATTGCCATATGTCAAAAATGTCAATATGGATTGAAAAAAAAAAATTTGTGATCGCAACTTGTTTTCTATACAATTGCACAGTTGAAATAATATTTATTCAGGGTGGGGTCGTGGAAACGCGCAGCGTAAACTTATAGTTTTACGCTTCAGTGTATATACCACATTCATTGAATACCATTAATATAAATTTATTAAAATTTTTTTTTTAAGTTATCAATAAGTTTATTTGTGCAATAAAAATTTTATATTTCGATAGAGTTTTGACAAATTTATAATTTTTCATTGCTCATATGCATTTTTCTCAAATCCAAAAAAATTATTTTAATATCTGTGTTTCATGCAATAAAATATTATCAAACATTATGATAAATTGCAAAGTGAAAAGTGCTTGGTACAATAGGACTCGGGTCTTATATAAAATTCAGATGTAATAACAATAATTTGAGTTCGCTAACTCCTTTAACATGTTCGATTTATTAGAGATTGACTATTAAGGCCGGCAATACATTTAGAAGCATCCCCCAGAATAGAATTTTTTTTTCATTTTAAATGACTTATAAACATCTAAAAATTATGTTAAAAAATTTATAAAGATATCTTAAATATTAAGAAAGTTATAAGCTTGAAAAGAGACCCGAGCATGAGTTCGATATATGTAATATAAAAATCAATTTCTACAGCTGATATTTTATTATATCACTAGCTGAATACCCGGCTTAACTCGGGAGTTGATATAAATAATTTTCGATTTCATTCGTCGATTTGAAAAACTTTTCACAAACTTAAGAATGAACTTTGTGTGCATCTTTCAAACCGGTAACTTCGTCGAAATGAGCAAAATGTAGCTTCAATATCTGAAAATTATGAAAAAAAGTTAGGGAAATCGTGATTCATGTGTGCATGCCGCCGATCGCTTGCAAAAATATATTTTCAAGTTTTATATTGTATTCGATACATTGCACATTTTTGAAAAAATCAGAGCAAAAACGAATTTTTGGGAATTCGCGAGGAAACTGCACAAAAGTTAAATAAGCATTGAAAATAGAAATTGAAATGTCAAAACAATGCCAACTTACTAATGCAGAATTCGGCATCAGCTATCCTGATTTGCGAAAAAAGAAAGTGGTATATAAATACACATAAAGAGGAAAGGAAGATATTTATCACTCTTTGCGCTTTGCTACTCCTTACTGTATTTTGTAGAACAGCGCCCTCTGGGGTTCAGAATAAAGCAAAATAAATAGCGCCAAAAGGCTCAACGCACCCGAAAACCACTTATAAAAATCATACTTACCGGATGAGTTGTTTTGAGATTTTTTCTGTATTTGTACAATAGCGCCCTCTGGTTTTAGAGATAGAATAAAAAAATAACGCAAAAGCCCTTTCCATACTCTATAATCAAATCTTATATATCCGATATACAAATTTTTATATAAATCGAATGAGCGGTTTTTGAGTGTTTCACGATTTCTTAAGTGATTTGTACTACAGCACCATCTGGTGTTTAAGATACCTCAGAAAAAAAAAGTCCAAGATACCCACCGTATCCGAAAACTCCTATATACAAATTTTCACGCAAATCGGATATACAGCTAGGAATTTTTCGACATTTTTAAACCATTTGTACTGCAGTGCCCTCTGATGTTCTTTATAGAAAAAATTAAAAAAAAACTACCGTACCCGAAAACCCCAAAATACAAATTTTCATGTAAATCGGATGAATGGTTTCGGAGATAACCTATAATAACAAAATTCGTGGATTCCGATCGCAGCGCCACCTACCGAGTTCAATTGCGAATCTGAACCATCCAGGGATGGTTAAACACACACACAAAATTTCATCAAAATCGGTGCAGCCATTTAAGAACATTTTAATAACATACACACGTACAAATTGTACAACAGCGCCCTCTAGTTTTCAAAACAGAGCAAAAGAGATAACGCCAAAACAGTTGCCATACACTAAAATCCTTTAATAAAATTTTTCATCCAAATCGGATGAGCGGCTTTCTAGTTTTTCACGATTTCTTAAGAGATTTGTACTACAGCGCCTTCTGGTGGTCGATATAGTACAAAAAAGATAAGTCCAAAAGAGTCACCATATTAGAAAACCCCTATATACCAATTTTCAGGAAAATCGGATAAGCAGCTTAGAAGTTTTTTAAAATATTTGTACACAGCGCCCTCTGGTGTTCAAGATAGAACAGAGTAGATAAATCATGAAAATTCACCGCATCCGAAAACGTCTATATACCAATTTGCATGTAATTCGGATGCACGGTTTAGGAGTTTTTCGAGATTTTTCAAAATATTTGTACTACAGCGCCCTCTGGTGTTCGAGATAGAACAGTGTAGATAAGTCAAAAAAACTCAGCGTACCCGAGAACCTCTACATACAAATTTTCATGCAAATCGTATAACGGTTTCGGAGATAAGCTAAAAAAATAATGCCTGGAACCCGATCGCAGCGCCCCCTACCGGGTTCAACCTTTTTTCCTGGATAAAAAGTAGCCTATATGAACCTAGATGTCAAGTTTCATTTAAATCCATCCAGTGGTTTTCGCGTGATGCTTTAACAGACAGACAGACAGACAGACAGACAGACAGACAGACAGACAGACAGACAGACAGACAGACAGACAGACAGACAGACAGACAGACTGACAGACAGACAGGCAGACAGACAGACAAAAATTTTAAAAATACGATTTTTGGACTCAGCGTCATCCAAAACGTCCATCGCAAAAATAATTTCAAATAAATATTTAATGTACAGATTTTTTTTTTTTACAATTTTATATATACATATATAGATTTATTTTATCTGCTCAAACCGGTATATTTGAGCAGGGGAACATTCCAAAGAATGTTTCCAATAATTATTTTATGTATATATATATTGATTTAATTAAGTGCTGAACACTAATATCTGCGTATTATTTGTTTCGTATAACTTCAAAGTCATTTTTGTCAAAACTACGTTTTTCAAAACTGCGGGCAACCTAGCTCAAGAACTACTTGACCGATCCTAACAATATTTGGAAGGACATTTTTTAATAACATTTTAACCAATCTGAGTGAAACTGATTTTTAAAAAAGCCTTTTAAAATCATTTTATTAGAAATTGAAAACAAAAAATAAGTAAAAAATTCCATTTTTTTTCAAGTGCGCATAAATTCTTAAAAAAGACTTTTTTAAAATCCTGTCTCATTCAGATAGAAGATATTTTCATTACGTTTTCAAATTAAAAAATTTTTTTCGGGTCAATCTAGGAGCCAGAAAAAAAGTCTTTTACAGCAATCATTGTAGCCAGCGCCATCATTGTTTATGTATATACTACCTTGTTCAAAAAGAAAGGTTAATTTATTGAAAAAAATTAAAAAATCAAATCATTATTGTCGCCTTCAAAGTAGTCCCCGTCGGCTGCAACGTACTTATGCCAGCACATGCCAGCGCTTGATCCATTCACGGAAACCTTTCTGGAACACGGTTTTTGGTATGTCCTTCAGAGCGTTCACCGATTTTTCCATGACCTCTTCTTTTCTGGTGAAACGCGTTCCTCGAAGCGATTTTTTGACTCGATCGAACAGGAAAAAATTACACGGAGCCAGGATAGGTGAATTTGCCGACTGCTGGATGGTTATCGTGTTGTTTTTGGCCAAAAAATCACGAATAAGATGAGCATTGTGCGATGGTGCATTATCGTGGTGCAAAATCCATGAATTGTTTTGCCACAACTGCGGTCTTTTTTGGCGAATTGCTTCACGTAAACGTCTCATAACGCCCAAATAATTCGGTTTATTGACCGTTTGACCATCTGGCAAAAATTGATGGTAAACTACACCACTGTAGTCCATGAAAACAGTGAGCATCGCCTTCTTTTTTGACTGAAAACGAAGTGGTTTCTTCGGTCTCAGTTCGTCTGTCGACCGCCATTCACTCGCCTGATGCCTGATTTGCGTGTCATACTCGTATACCCATGTCTCATCACCAGTAATGATGGATTCGATGAATGATTCGTCGTTTTCGACCATTTCCAGCATGTCTTTCGCGATAGCAACTCGGTTTTTTTTTTGCATGAAATTGAGTTCTTTCGGTACCAAGTTCGCAGCGACACGTCTCAAGCCCAATTCATTCTTCAAAATGTTCTGAACGGATCTAATTGAAATGCCGACGTCCTCAGCTATCTCCCTAATCGTCAACTTACGATTTTTGACTAACATTTCTTTGATTTTTTCAACGTTTTCTTCGGTAGTCGAACACGATGGCCGCCCGGTACGAGGGTCGTCTTCTACTTCGTCTTGGCCACTCACAAATCGGTTAAACCACTTGTTTGCCTTCTGATACGATAAAGCAGAGTCACCGTAACATTTCACCAACATTTTACGCGTATCGGCGCAGTTGAAACCATTTTTCACACAAAATTTGATACAAACTCGTTGCTCAATTTTTTCTTCCATCGTAAAAATCAAAGACACGAAAAAAGTTGTTGTAAACAAATCACTGTCACTTTACCAAATGTCAACGAGAGACGCTGATATTTGGCAGCCTTGTCATAGACACATGTGGCAACCTTTTACACAAAAAGTTTTCGAATCGAACAGTTAAGCCCGGTTTACAGTCTGAGTGAACCTTTCTTTTTGAACAAGGTGGTATAATCTATATATATAATGTATATTTTACCAAATTTTAAAATTTTAAAACTCTAAACAAATTTATTCTAATAAAAATCATCACCGTATATATATACCATATCAATCATCATATATTGCCGGCCTTAAACCACTTCAGCTTTTCTTACTGTTGTACTGTGTAAGCTACACTAACATTTAATATATCAACAAAAAAAAAAGGCACATTTGGGTATTATAATTTTTAATACCCGTAGGCGCAATAGCTTCATATGTGTGTCAAAAACAAAAAAAAAACCCTTCCAGAAGAAAACAGGCAGCAGCTTAATGCTAAGTTACATGGGGAAAAATCTGTATTTTTATGACAGGTTTGTTTCCTTTCAACATATTTGACTGGGAAATAAAACCAAAAATGTACGTGTATTAGCGCTTTATTGATAGTACAGTCTACGTTAATATTTTTTTTTTGGCTTACATAATAATAGAACATTTTAAATACATATATCTATATGAAAAATATTTTTGAAGTCAAGGCTACTAATTGAAACCATACCGAAACTAAATAACTTTTTTTTTTTAATAATATTGAGCAGAAAACATAAAATTTTATACATACATGAAAAGAGAAAGCTTTATATAAAAAAACTTTCATTTGAATATTCAAATTCAACTATAATATAAAAAATAAAGAGATAATTTTATTTAACACTCATCACTAAGATATACTAGTTTATATTTCATATCCAACAAAAGTAGCCGCATTTCGACTGGATTTTCCCGAATAGTTCCCACAATTATCATTTTTTGTTTTTACAATTTCGACGGCCAAACCGAACGAAGTGCGCTCAGGTATGCAATTCCGATCTTTTCCAATATAAGTTTGAGAGTTTTAGTTTTTCATTATTGTTTTTGGAATCACAGGTATACCAAATTTTTATTCCATATATTGCTGATCTTAAGGAATTGAATCAATTGTTTGAAGAGCACTTTCTGCGATATGGAACTAATTGCTCGTCAATAGTCATGCATTTACCAGGCTTATATTGCGTTTTTAGATCGGAGTTCCATTCATCGGTGCCAATTTGTCTCTCGCGCGTAGTCCAACACTATCGCTTTTGTCATCAAACCAAACGTAACTTTGTATCAATTTGAATGTCGGCCATTGTTTACGTCCCACAATTGTGTAAAATACTCTCTATATGAGCGATATACGCCAGCGAGCAGACACAAACCAAAATATGCACGCATTGTATCCACATCAATATTTGTCCAATTTCGATTGTGTTTTCGCACGCCATATAAATTTGTCGAGACAGTTGTTAAAAATAAAAATAGCCCAACAAACAAAATGATTCACTAATGTTATCGTTTACGAATCGCATTCTCGTACTTTTCATTCATAAGCAATTATTAGTAGCGATTTATTTATAATATCGCGAGCGGGAGAAATTCCTCCTTCATTAATGAATCGTCAAAACCGGGAAAAGCAAATTCGTTAGCGAGTCGCCAAAACTATAAAAAGGAATTCGTTAACGAGTCGCCAAAACTATAAAAAGCAATTCTTTAACGAGTTTCCAAAACTAAAAAAGCAATTCGATAACAAATCATATTAATCATATAAAAACAAAAAAAAAAATAATAATAAAAACTAATTTCAAGCTTACCACGTCCTCTGAAACCACGTCATCTGAATGCTAGTCCGGCCCCTTACCCACTCGGCTATTTGCTTAATTTGCTTGATAATAAAAGCCAGCATTCGCGGACATGGGTTCGAACCCCAACTAGGTAGAAAAAAAATTTTTTTTGTTTGTTTTTTGTTATTTAGGTATTTTTTTTTTAAGATTTGGCTTTTCAAAAGTTCGAAATTATTTTTTTTATCATTTTTTGACCAACTTTTTTCGGCTTCGTTATACATTCGTCAAAACCGAAAAAAGCCATTTGTTAACGAGTCGCCAAAACAATGAAAAAGCAATTCGTTAACGAGTCGCCAAAACTAAAAAAAGCAATTCGTTAACGAGATCTTATTCATAAGAAAATCTTGAACAAATTATAAGTGAAAATTATTATATAAAGAATAAGCACGAAATAACATAACAGAAGAAAAAATATTCCACAAAATTTTTACATGTAAAAATTTATGAAAATTTATATTTAAGTCTTTTTCACTTAAAATTAAAAAAAAACCTTAAATTTAAAAACAAATATTGACTCAAATGACGTATTAACAATAGAAAGATAATAAAAAATACTTTTCTTAAAAAAATTTGTATATTGAAAAGTCGGAAAAAATTGTTTTTTTTTGTTTCAAAACATCTTAAATGGAGTTTAGGAAAGTCATGATTTCCATCGGTGCTTTCTCCAAGCATCAAGCCAACCTCTGATGAAGTCGGTATGAAACTATAAGAAAACTTTAAAAAAACGATTCACAAGCGATTCGTTAACGAATCACCCTCGCCACAATGTTTATTGGGAATGGACTTAACACTGCAACACATGCATTTGCTCTTGCACCCGATTCGATGGTTATTGTGTTTCGTCTGTAAGAATACCGTCGGTTGATTTCGAACGTCTCTTGCAAATATTAAATTTGTTTATTTTTAGATAACAAAGCAATTTCTGTGCGAACAATCATCTCTTCGCTCGAACCACTGTTATTCTCTTCAGCACTAACGTTCTCATTTGGCACAAAATCAGCATGGGCATCACTACCGTCAGACGAATAATCACAATCGTCACTGCTACTATCATTGATCATTGACTCTGAATTGATTTCGTATATGAAGTCGTTTCATTTTTTGAAACGAAAATCAAGAAAATCCAAAAAAAAATGTACTGAAAATGAACAGAACATTAGCGTGTAACTAGTGATGCAGATGCGCTTGCATGATAGAAGAACTCAGAGAACATTGACAATTGCTTATTTTTTCATGCTAGTGTCAAATGTATGCTTTAGTAATGGATGCGCTTGAAACAGAAGTAAATGAAATCGATATTTTTTCTTAATAATAGATAAAAATGATAAAAAGTGATCTATCTCAGTTGGCATTGGCAGGTGTTCGAAGCACTACTAGCAGACCTTGGAATGGATGTCGGAGGTCTATCCTACTTTTACTTTTTTATATGATATGGGAACATTTTTCATGCCTTCCGCTCTCCCTGCTTTAGAGAGGCCTGCTAGAAGCACTCCTTTTAAATGCCTAATGAAGAGGTTAACCAAACAAACTGAAAAAAAAAAATGTTTTATTTCTTTTTATATAACGAGGGCTTATATTCAAAATTGTCTATTTACAAAAACACAATTTTTCAGGAGAGCGAAAAAACTGTTTATTCGCTAATTTGCAACAATTTTGATGAACTTATCTTCTACAATATTACAAAAAGTGTATATTAAATGCTACAACTAAAATGTTTCTTATATTTCGCGTTATTTTAGCTGCTATGGTAGAAAGGCAGTTTTGCATTGAAAATTAAATCTTTCTGTATGATAAAATGTGCAGATAGCCACTTTTGCACGAAAACGAAATGAAAACAAAAGGGCCATTTCAGCCCTTGAAAGGATTTTCACCGAGCTTCATATGATCTATTGTGTTGTGCGTGTTGTGAAATGTTTGAACACAAATGATCGAGAACTGGACCTACCAGCTTTATGCCGACTCCAAACGGCTTATGTTCTCAAGAAGCTTCTCATGGCAGCTTTTACTCTCTGAGGTTTGCCATTGTTTGCAGAGATGTGACGGTCGAACAGAAAATTAATTCAATTGAAAAAACTTTCCGTGTCAGATGGGATTCGAACCTGGGTTCTGTGGCGTATGAGCCCCATACATTCTACCACTACGTCACGGCCGCCCCACTTTAGCACTATATAAAAAAAAAAGCTTTTTTAAGAACAAATGTATACTTTAAATCATTTTTAAAAGATCATTGGAAGCAAGGGATAATTGAAGTATTCCAGAACTTTAACTTTGCCTGGCTTAGATTATCGTAAAAGTAATGATACTCAGGTAAAATTACCGCCTTCATATCTTTTAAATATTTCCCTTTGTTTTGCTGGATTGGATGTCGTTCGGCTCGCAAGAGCTTTGGATCTATGTGACCTGAATATTGCTTAATTCTAGTAGGTAGTTCAGCGTTATCATGATCAAAATCCGGTTTAAATGTAATGCTACCACTTGGTAAATATAAAAGAGATTTAAGTTGGGAAACTGTTGGATCGGCTTTTGCTCGACCAGGTGTAATACTCGAAAATCGAGTATAGTTCTTTAAAAAAATCATAACTCAGAAATAATGTATCAAATGGCTTTTTAATAATTTTTTTGTTAATTTCTGCTGTTTTTTGGACATCTATGGTTACCCTGACATAGTTGTATGGCAAATATATAGTCTGGTTTTTCAACTTTGCCTCTATCTTTGCATGAGCACTGAACCACTTCATTTGTGTGTGTCCTTTCTCTAAGTATTTTTGTTCTATGATTTTATTGTTTTCTATTACTTTCTAGCAGTAGCTTGAAATTAAAAAAAATGTATGCATATACCTGCATTAATGATACCACCGACTAAAAATTAACTTTGGTTAATTTTTTGACGATGATACCCGCCAGTGAGCTAAGCCATTGCATTCGTAAATAAGTATCTTTGTAGATAGGAATATGATAAAAAACAAGATATATAGGACTAAAAATGGGTTTTTTTGTAGCTGGGGTACATTATTTACTGTAGTTGTAGCTGGGGTCAGCGATTAATTTGGCAAAAAAAAAAAAAAAAAATCGTCAAAATGTAGATAGACATTATTAAATGTAAGCCCTGGATATATATTATTTGATTTTATTTTATTTTATATGTTTTTGATAGCAGTCATTATGTCGATTATTCAAAATTTTTGAATAAATACATATTTTAACTTTTAACGAAAAAGTTACCATGAATTATAAGTAAAACCAGTTTTTGTAGGAAAATATATATGTTGTACCGCAATGGTTAGCAAAAAATCAGGCCTTATTGAAGCGCTCGCCGGAGCAGAGAGGATGACATCTGTCTTGCCACCAGAAGTAGCAGTAAATTCATGCCTTCATTCAAAGAAACCTAGCCTTATTGCCTACACCGAGAAAAAAAAAACAATAAGTAAATCACCTAAGTCGTCTTGGGTAAAGAGAATTGTATGGGAATTATAAACTTATGCTTATTCACCTAAGCAATTTATTGTTTAGTACATTGCTTTGAAAGCACATACTTCGATACCCTGCCAACAAAAAAAATATTTGATTCACAGATGTTAACAGATGCTGTATTGACAGATGCAGTATGTCGCAGTATTCTGTTGATAGCTGCAGCATAGCTTCAGTTGTAATTAATATTGCATAAATCACTCCGCGAAACGAAGGAGTTTGACTCAATGCGTAGCGTAGTGTCTTCATACACAGTGGTATCGGGTTGGTGTGGGTTCGAATCACAACGGCATGCGAAGGTAAAATTTTTGTATTTGATATTTAATTTAATTTAAGTTAATTTAATGTTCTTGTTATAATAGACGTCAATCAGCAAGAAAAGCCGAGAAGTCATTAATTTCTAAGTAAAAAACGCTGTTGATAAAAAAAAAATTTGTATTGTTGCCGATTTCAGTCAAGCAAATCACAGAACAAGGAGCGGCAGCTTCAAAAAAAGGAAAATAAAAAAAACCAAAACCCGGAAAAAAATTATATATTTGAAATTCAATTTTTTTTTTAAGTAGTGTATAAAAAATTGCCAAATACTTGGTTAATTTATCACCCAATGAAAATTGACAAGTCAACATGTAAAACTTAAGCGTTTTGATAAACTACTTGGGTGGCTGAAAACTGCCAAAGCCATCTTATAAATTATACTAGGTTTTTTTCAATCTAACATAAGCTTTTTTCTCGGTGTATTGGGGTTAGAGGATTAATGTAAATAATTATAGTTAGTTATGCTAAATTTTCCAATAGCCTTGCACTCATTTTTCGTATAAATATCTCTAAAATGATTTTTAAAAAATCCTATAACTCAAACCCGATTCTTTCTGACTTAAGATGCTTTAACATAAACCTTTCACCTTTCAATAAATAATTCAATCAATCACTAAACAATCTCACTCTCTCATTCTCTTTTCAATTGCAGTTAATCTCTCAATTGCCGACGCCATGGTATCCAGTCTCAATGTCACATTCAACTATATCTATATGTTGGACGTTGATTGGCCATTTGGCCAGATTTATTGTAAAATATCACAATTTATAGCTACACTCAGCATATGTGCGTCGGTGTTTACGCTGATGGCCATTTCGATAGATCGGTACGTTATTTTTCAATGCACACAACAAGGGCGAAAGCTGAAGCTTATAACAGATGGCAAGCCTTGAATACATATAAAAAATTGTTATGAAAAAAGAGAAGAAATAAAGCATTTCATATAAAAAAAAACAACAAAAGCTCAAATACTCAAAACCAAAAAAAAAAAAAGAAAATAAAAAAGAAAAAAAAACTTAAGTGCATTAAAGTACTGCTTAATCCATTTATCCTGTTGACATGCTTTTGTGTTTGTGCAATTTCTTTTTATCATTATTTTTTTTCCTATGAATTTTGCTCTTATATATTTATATTTTGTTTTTTTTTTTTCTTGCTCTTCTATTTTTCTTTTTCTTTCTTGGCCAAATGCAGCTATGTGGCCATTATTAAACCGTTACAACCGCGAATGGGTAAACGCAATACTCTAACAGTAGCTGCTGTAATATGGATATGCTCGATTGTATTGTCCTCCCCCATGTTGATGTTCTTTACCACAGATCAAATTTCATCAAAGGATGGTATTCGCACTGTTTGCTATTCAGAGTGGCCAGATGGTTTGACGAATCATTCGCATCAGGAATATATGTAAGTAAAAGCTATTCATGTGCACGCGCACAGACAATGTTTAACCATTGTGGTTTAATTGGCTTCATTTTCAATGGAAAAACATGTATATCGACAGTTTATTAATTTTAGATTGGAATGAATAAACCTCAAAGTTGAACAAATATTATGTTTTGCTCTGTAGTTAATATTGAACGGAATTTTGTTATGGATTTAGTGCTACGGATATTCAAAGAATCAAAAACATAACGTAAGGAGCAGATAAGCTAATTTTCAAGTTTCAAAATAATTTTCCAGAAATTAATTTTAAATTATATAAATACACTGAACTAATTACACAGGCTAGCGATGGTTTCCCCTCTAAAAGTTGTGAACTGTTTTTGAACAAAAATTTCTCAATGAGATTTCGCATTCCTGAAGTTTTATTTTTTTTGCATAACGTCTAGCTTTTGAGATACTGGGTATTTTAAATTTTTTATGTTTTTGAAGTTGTTTTAACCTATAAAGTCATAAGCTTGTAATGTTTGATAACTCATTTTTAAGCTAAATTTATAAGCTTTTGAATGCAGTATTAACTAAAACTCTGCAAACAACAATATAAGCAGACTAGTTGTATGTTGTTATTTTTTCTTATATCTACTTGTATCTGTAGAGAGAGTAACTCTCTGCATTGAGTATGCATGGAATATTCCTTTTTAGATAACGATAGAATAGGTATGAGAGAGTGAAATATACAAGCCTCAAAAATACGAGTTTGATAACATAAGCAACAAGCAGATATATCGGTAATATTATTTTCTTTACTTGGAACATCTGGAGTATGTGACGTCACAAGCATAAAAAATAAAAAGTGCATTATTTCAATAAAACAATAAAAAAAGCATTTATATCAGTGCAATGCATTTAAGTTTTCTATTTATTTCATAAGAAAAAATAAGCATAACAATGGCGTTATTAGATAACTTAATGAAATTAAAAGTTAATAAATTAAAAATAAATAATAGTGTCACAAGTACCTAACACAAAGCTTTCCACTGATAGAAAGAGCGTATCAAGAGTAGGGAAGAGGGACAGTTGCCCCCCTAAGCATTAGAGAAATAAAATTTGATGCTCATAATTAAAAGCATAGAATTTGTTAATATTAATTAAATCTTAATTTATTGCTTATTACAAAAATACGGCTGATAAATTTTTTTTTTTTTATTTATTTATCAGTCACATGCAAAAACTAATTTGCCCTCTCTGAACAAAATCCTGGCTACTCCCATGGATATATCCATTTAAAAAAGAGTAACAACAGTTACTTTACTTAGTGAAATAGATAAAGAGAAAAAAAGCTTCGACTACAATGAGAGCCAGAGCAAGAGATGATAAGCTCTCTGCTCAAACCAAAACATATTGACATAAGCTTAGTTCTACTCGTTGTTTTATTTTTACCAATTAGTTCAGGTTCTTGCTTTTAATATCTGTTTGTACAAGTTCAATGGATGGTGCGCAGCAGATCTTTAGTATCAACCGCTTCCGTATCTGTTCCAGTTTTTGAGACACAGGCTTTGAAGCTGAAAACTGTCACTTCCTTTTTAAACCCCCATACGAGGGCGTGGCAGGTGTAGAAATTATCCTTATAAAGGGTCCGCCAAATAACTTTTTTTTTTTTAAATGCAAAAATTAATTATCGGTCCAATTTTTAAGCACATTATCGATTGTGTGCAGCTGTATTTCACCAATGGCTTCACGAATATTGTCCTTTAAAGCGTCAATTGTCTCTGGCTTGTCGGCGTAACACTTATCTTTGAGGGCACCCCACAAATAATAGTCCAACGGTGTCAAATCGCAGCTCCGAGATGGCCAAACGACATCAGCTCTGCGGCTGATAATGCGATCTTCAAAAACACGGCGCAAAATATCGAGTGTAGCTTCGGCTGTGTGGCACGTAGCGCCGTCCTGTTGAAACCAAATGTTGCCAATATCCTCCTCTTCAATTTTTGTAAACAAAAATTCGTTCAACATGGCCCGATAACGATGGCCATTGACTGTAACGGCCACTCCTTGCTCATTTTCGAAGAAAAATGGCCCAATTGTGCCTCTGGACCAAAATCCGCACCAAACAGTGACTCGTTTTGGGTGCATCGGGGCTTTTCAATGTATGCGTGCGGGTTTTCTGTGCCCCAAATGCGACAATTTTGCTTGTTTACATACCCGCCAAGATCAAAATGAGCTTCATCTAAAAAGATGATTTTTTGGCAAAATCGGCATCTTCTGTAAGTCGATCGCAGGCGATATTTCCCAGCGTATAACAACCATATTCGTTCAGCGGGAGGATAAAACTAATTATCTGTCAAATCAGACATGTTCTAAGTGTTACCATTCACGAAATAAGCACTAGTTGAAAAAAAAAAACGTTAGATGGCGGACCCTTTATATAAAAGGCAAGCAAGCTGCTCTGCACTCGATATCGCTCAAACTGTAATTATGCCCAGAAAATTGATTTGATACTTATCAGTGACATGCTTGCCTTTTATGTATGTGCATACTTTCAGGCTGAACATTTTCAGAACAGTATGTTGTAAAAGCACTGTAATAATGGCAAAAAATAATTACAGTTTAACGTTAATGCTGCTTCCAACCCGTCGTAGGACGGGCTTTTATACTAGTATATATATATATATATATATATATATTTGATTAGAATCACCACTTGAGTCAATTTAGCCATGTTCGTCTGTCCGTCTGTGATCACGATTACAGCCATAATTTTAAAGCTATAGCGATCAAATTCAAAATATAAGCTTTTATCTAAAAATAAAGACCAAGTTTGAGAATTAGCCTAATCGGACGAAAGCAACGCCAACCTCCCATGCAAAGTGACTTTATTTTAAGCGTAGTCTCTTGAAAATCCGCAAAAATTAAAGAAATTTCTTGAAATTTTGCACATAGGCTTTAATATTTAATATAAGTCCTCACTATTAAATTTGACATAATCTTGTGAAACCACGCCTACCTTCCATGCAAAATGAAGACATCCAAACCTTAAAATCTTTTCAAATTCAGCAAAAGTATATTAACTGACTATGAAATTCACCCTGACTATGAAATTTGGCAAAATAAGACGAAAAACACGCCTATCTCACATACAAAAATATACTGTATTTTAACCGTCTTTTAAAAATTCACAAAAACTTAAGAAATGTCTTCAATTTTGCACATTTGACCCTAGAGGGGTCATATGAGCTGATCCTTTCAACATTTCTTCTAATCACACCTACCGCCTATCTGCCACCTTTCTGGAGGTCCCCATACAAAAACACAAAAGCGTTGCTTTTTTTCTGCTTGCCTGGCAGCTGAATCAGCAACGCCGAATTTAACAGTATAAGCCTTAACCGTGCTAACATTAACAATGGTGACACTAACTGTGGTGACAAATAACATTGCTGACGTTAACATTGCTGACGTTAACAGTACTGAATTGAATTCACAAATTGTATCCCTACCAAACAGTTATCAAAGCGCATGAAGGAGTTTTCACATCAAATATCATTTATGAATATTTCAAAGTACTCTTCACTAGATTTTTTTACGCTTATTTTTTTTTATTCTCTGTGTTGAACCTATCGGCCGCGAAATTTCGGTCAACATTTCTGTTGCGTTTCTGTGCACTGTATGAAAATATAAACAATACAAAATGAGAAGTGATGCTATCTACGGTACACTTAAATAACGTACTGGTAAATTTCGTTCGAAGAACGCAGAAGAAAGACTTAAATATAAATCATAAAACTTTTTTATAATCACAATGAATAGTTTCTCAATCTGGACTCATTTTTATGAATAATTCGTTGGGAAAAATAGCTTTTTCTATGACTTTAAGTACACTTTTGATTCAGTGTAAAAATTTTGGGGCATTTATTTAAATTTACAACAGCGTTTTTTTTTTTATACAAATAAAAGACTTAAAATATTCTCTAAACTTTCATCTCTTTATAGCTATAATATTCTTTTTATGATCCTGACATATTTCCTTCCGATCATTTCGATGACTGTCACTTACTCCAGAGTTGGCATTGAACTCTGGGGTTCAAAGGCTATTGGCGAATACACGCCACGTCAAGTGGAGAATGTAAAAAGTAAACGTAGGGTATGTCCATCAAATAATATATGCATGAATAAAAAAAAAGAAAAACTTTTTCATTCACATCCATACAAAAAAAAAAAACTCATCATTAGCTTTGCTCGAAATTGGATTAAGTTAATGTACATTGTATATTGATTATTTTTAAGTGGAAACTTTTAAGCTTTTAAATAGTTTGTAAAATTTTAATTACAACAATTAAGTGTAAAAATAGAAGAATAATAAAAGGATTTAAAATCAACGTGCACCAATGTTGAGCACGTAACAACAAAAAAAGGTTTACAGCGTGTTGTAAATAAAATTAAATATTTTACGCCACTCGCTGGCAATATTTGGAAATGCATGCACATGTTCAAACACACACACATATGTTCATATATATTTTGCTGTCCTTTTTCCCCTCGTTTTTTATACTCTTTTTTTATTTTTTGTCGGTTTTTATTTGCAGGTTGTCAAAATGATGATGGTCGTGGTTTTGATTTTTGCCGTTTGTTGGTTGCCGTTCCAGATATATTTTATTGTGACCTCGTGCTATCCTGCGGTTAATGATATGCCAAATATACAGGAAGTATATTTAGCCATTTACTGGTTGGCCATGAGTAATTCAATGTATAATCCTATAATTTACTGTTGGATGAATTCCAGGTGAGCTAAAGTTTTGAAGAAAAAAAAAAAAAACATTTTAAATTTAAGACTATTTATGTCCGTGTATAGTAGCTTATTATTTTAGGATTCTTTAAATACTATTATAATTTATCATTACCAATTTACAATTTATCATCGTCGTTTAGTAATTTTCTGGCCTAACATAAAACTACAAATTTATGTTGAAGAAAATATTATAAAGATTTTTGCATCTATGTATTACTGTGCATCCCTGAAAGTATCAGCTGTTTTTGCTGTCATTTGCAATTTTGACAATTTTAATATGATTTAATTAGCTCACTTTTCTCATTCCACGTTTATCAGGCACGTTACAATTATCTTACATCGCATTCTCAAAAGCGATTGTAGAAGCGTTTTGAATATTTGACATTTAAAATTAGCTGTTTGATTGTTTGTTGAAAGTTTGTGTAATTTATAGGATAGCATTTTCACGATCTTACTGTCCCTCCAAAAACTTCGTGACTTAGCACATTGTTTTTAAATTTTTTTATTTTAAAGAAACTAAATTTAATATTTATTCAATGCACGCTCTCTATAAAGTTTGACAATGGCCGCATTCCGCTCAACAGTTGGCAACAGTTGTGTAAAAATTCGCTCCCATAAATGGCACAATTATGGGAGCTCTCGCTAAAACTGATCAAGTAGCGGACGCCATTTAATCGAGCAAAAAAATTTTATGCTACATTTACACAACTATTGAGTGCTTTAACCCTTAACTGGTACACCACAAAAAATGTAGTTTCAACAAGTTAATGTTTTTTTCAAAGAACTTCCTAAATAACAACACGACTGATCAATGCGAAAGCATGCACACACCTGAAAACTTGAATTGTACTAAGCATTGGAGAATGAACGGTGAAATAATGAGAGACAACATAATCTTTTATTTTTTTAAGAAAAGTTAAGGGTTAAACTATGACTCTAAACTTTGACAACTTTTCTTAGAGTACCAACAGATTTAGATAAAAACATCGCTCACTAAGGTATCGCTAATATCGCCCATAATAGTTGACAACAGTTGACTTCGCTGAATGCGGCCAATGAAAGCAAAACAGCTGAGTTTCGAAACGGTTTAAAAATATATTCTTGTTTATAGGCACTTTCTAAGCAACTTGAAAATTTAAGAACCGATTTGAAATGGGGTTTTATTAAATTGCTTTGAAATTTTTAAGACGGTTTGAAGTTCAGTTTATGCAACGGCTTGAATCAAATCGATTTTGTTCAAATCAACTTGAACTGTCGGATAAACGTGGTATCATATGAATCAAGTTCAATGATTTCAACAAAATGAACAAAGTGAAATATTGCGCTGTGATAGAATTTAGTATTTAAAAAACATTTAGCCGTCACAAATTAAAAATGAATTAAAGACGGAACAGAATCAAAGCTATTGGCTTGGATTGGCGATATTTTCAAGCAATAAAATGCATGAAAACGGAAAACGTATGAACACGTCCGAAATGAAATCGCTGATTGTAGGTCGTGATGAACATTCGCCACATTAGATTCTATTCTATTTTTTTTCTGGCGACCTAGCGATTCTCTCTTTGGGTACTGTCAAACATGATAAGTATTGCCATATTTTCCTCGATAGATAGAAGTTTTATTATCTGCTGACATTTGTTATCGGTGTCTATGTCTTCTGCATGCCAATTGAAAAGAATCTTTTGACATTTATTATCTGTGTTAATGTTTTCTGCATGTCAGTTGAAAGCAAAATATTAAAGAGAAATGCACATTATTTTTATTATTATCAAAATTGACTCGAATTATTCTTACATATTTAACTTCACTTCAATATCATTTTCTATTATAATAAAAACTGAAACAAAACACAAAACTGTTTTATTCCAAAAACACAAGTGACAAGAGAAAAATACAAATGATGAATATATAAGGGCAATTCACAATCTTGAGTATTTGACACTGCAAATTTGTGCAATTGTAAAATTTTGCCATCAATCGTGAGCGGTCTTTTTCAGTTTACTTGGCATTACTTTTTGCTAGCATAAAATTTGATCCACTTTGGTTCGTTTTTTTATTTACTTATTTTTCATATCTTTGTTTTTAGCGACATTATTTTTTGTATAATCAGCTGTCAGCTTAGAGTTCAGTATTGCAAATGTAGAGTAAATATAAACTATGAGTTTTTAGTGTTGCATACTTACACAAGCGTAGTATTTTGTTAGTATAGAGTAAAAATATACTCTACCATTTTGCAAACGCTATGATGCAAGACCATTTGCACCTGATTATGAACAGCCCTATTGTTTTCATTATTTTGACAGTTCATTCTGAATAGTTTGACAACCGCTAATTTTGCTTTCTTTCTGGACGTGTTCTCAGTGATTGGCGAGAAGAGAGAATCGCCAATCGCTTTGATTCTATCCGGGCTCTTAGATGAAATTTATTAGGACTCTGCACCACATACTCCACCGTAAAATGTGGGTGAATGAGTTTAAGCGTGGTCATACCAGCTTAATTAATGAAGATCGTTCGGGATGGCCAAAATTTTCAACCACGGACGAAAACATTGAAAAAGTGCACCAAATGGTTTTGGATAATTGCCGAATCAAAGTCGATAGTCAGCTATTGCTGTCTACTGCGTAAAATTTAACAGTCGAAGCCACAGTTCACGAAGAACTGTCATAGACGATATTCGACTGCTGCTGGCTGCTTCGTAAAATTTAACTGTCGAATCAACAGTTCACGACGAGCTGTCGCAGTCGGTAGTCGGCTACTGCTGTCTGCTTCGCAAAATTCAATAGTTGAAGCAACAGTTTACGAAGCGCTGTCGCAGTCGATTGTCGGTTATTGCTGTGGCAGTCGTAGCAGTGGTTGTCGCAGTCAACTTAGACATTTTTGCTCAGAGCAGAGGATTTGTTTTTGTTAAAATGGTAGAAAAAGGTTGATATCGTACTCGTACATCTTGCACTCAGCTCGTCGGATTTGTGAAACTCTGAAAAACAACAATAACGTTGGTTTTGCTTTAAGTAAATAAACGAAAAATGTTGTTGTTTTTGGACAGCAAAACCTACCAAAATCTAAGATTATGTATGGAAAAATTTTATTTTTGAAGTCATATATAACCTGCTTTACTAAAAAAACTAAATGCAAAAATCTGATCTATTTTTGGTGAAATCGTATGCATTTTGGACAAATATCGTATTCAATACTGAAAATCGTAACAAATCCGGTGTATCGAACCAAATGACAAGACTGCTTGACGACTGATACAGTAATAGCTGACAATCGACTACGACAGCTAGTCGTGAACTGCTGCTTCCACTGTTCAATTTTACGAAGCAGGCAGCAGCAGCAATATCGACTACGACAGTTCGTCTTGCTAGCGATATCATCACGCTTTTAGTTGTTCATTTCTGTTGCTTTGTACAGCATTGCTTATGCCGTGGCTATGCCAACCTATTACTTAACCAATTACCGAAGCGATTACCAACCAATTACCGAACCAATTACCGAAATGATTGCCAACTGATAATCGAACCAATTACCGATTACCGAACCAATGACCAACCTATTACCAAAGCAATTATCAACCGATTATCAACTACCGAAGCGATTACCAACCGATTACCGTAGCAAAAACCAACCGATTACCGCAGCGATTACCAACCGAATACTGATTGCCGAAGTGATTACCAACTGATTACCAATTACAAGCCAATTACCGAAGCGATTACCAATCCATTACCGTTTTGAAAAGCGATTACTGAAGCGATTACCAACCGGTTACCGATAACCGAAGCGATAACCAAGCGATTAACAACCGATTACCAAAGCGATTACCAATTACCCAAGCGATTACCAACCGATTACCGAGCCAATTACCGATTTCCCAACCAAAGTAATTGTGTTACAAATATATTAAAGGTATATAAACATTAAAAAATAGCAGCTTATACATTCAATAACGCATAAATTGATAAAAGAAGTTATGAAAGTAGAACGCGTTTGATTTGCCGACTCTAGCTACTTTGGAAATTTATAACAGCTATGTTGTTTCGTAGTGACGGCCATGGCGCAGTGGGTAGCGTGTATGGCCCATACGCCAGAGAACTCTAGTTCGATTCCCACCTGACACAGAAAGGTTTTTCAATTGAACTAATTTTTCTGTTCGGCCGTCACCTCTCTGCAGACAATGGCAAACCTCAGAGAAAAAAAACTGCCTTAAAAAGCTTCTTGAGAACATAAACCGTTCGGAGTCAGCATAAAACTTGGCGGTCCAGTTCTCGATCATTTGTTTTCGAACATTTCACAACACGCACAACACAATTGATCATAAAAAGCTCGGTCGAAGTCCTTTCAAGGGCTGAAATTGCCATTTCGTTTTTTTGTATGTTATTTCGTAGTTTTAAGTTTTCACTTCGGTCGGCAGTCCCCCCACTGCGTACTATTTTTATAAATAAAAACGATAACTGGATAAAACACTTGGAGTTACCCGAGTGGAACCCGTTAAGGAAACCCTTATTTATCTACTGATATGATCCGGATATGATATGGATAGCCCTTTTAAGGAAACCTTATCAATATCTAATCAGGTGGATATAAGGTTTTATTGAAGCTATCCTTACTTAAGCAGTCATTATCAAAGTCGGATCCGGTTATTACCAGGATGAGGTGACCTGATCAGAATGAATACAAAAAAGTGCGTTACGTTTAAAATCAGATTCTTATCAAAATTGCGGTTTTCTGATAATTTTCTGATTTAATCCTTAAGAAATTGATTTCGGGTAGATCGTATATGTCAGCTAATAAATGCATTAAATTTTTAATATTTTTTGCTCTTTTATTTTCACCAATATTCCCTTAATAAAAAAAAAAAAAACGAAATGGCCATTTCAGACCTTGAAAGGACTTTGACCTAGCTTGTTATGATCAATTGTGTTGTGCGTGTTGTGATATGTTTGAACACAAATGATCGAGAATTGGTCCTACCAGCCCTATGCCGATTCCGAACTGCTTATGTTCTCAAGAAACTTCTCATGGCAGCTTTTACTCTCTGAGGTTTGCCATTGTCTGCAGAGGTGACGGCCGAACATAATAATTATTTCAATTGAAAAAACTTTCTGTGTCAGGAACCAGGGTTCTCTAACGTATGGGCCACACACTCCACCCACTGCGCTACGGCCGCCACTTCCCTTAATAGTTATTATTAATTTCATTGAATTATAATCCTTGAAATCCTCTTTTTAGCTCCCATTCTTTATTGTATGCATTAAATTAATTTAGCTCAGTTTATTGATATTTCTGTATCTGAGATTATTTCTATGATTTATGCATCGACAATTTAAGATAATCTATAAATCTGTGGTCACAAGCAATAATGACTTAACTCAAAATATCATAAAAAAAAGCGATATGGCATTTTCTTTATTGCCAATCTTTGAAACGATGCAGAAATCCATTTTTTGCACAAGATAGATTACCACTTATGTCTGCACATATTTCTTTTGTAACGATTCATATATTTCAGAATAAAAGGTCGTAGTTAGTGCAATTAAAATATCGTTTTATACAATACTCTACGTGAAAATCCTTTTACGATATTACACAAAAGCACTCTGAAAAAAAAATCCAAGACTTTTTAATGCTTTGTATAAGCGACAATAGTTAATACACACACAATAATAACTGCTACTTTATCCACATGTCTACAACAAGTGATGATTTATTGCACACTTGATAAGTTTCTACTATTGTATTGAAGTGAGTGTGCTTTTCTTTCTTTCTAGATTTCGTCGTGGCTTCAAGCAGTTCTTCCGCTGGTGTCCCTTCGTACACTTAGGTGCTGAGACCTTGAATCGACGCGATAACATGACTTCACGTTATTCCTGCTCCGGTTCACCAGATCATCATCGCATTATACGAAATGGTAAGTAGTTAATGTACCGGAAGTCGCAACAATAAATTGTCCTTAATTTTTTATGTTTACGACATCCACTTATGAATATAATGTTCGATTTTATGGCAAAATTGCTCTTTTTATTGTTAGATACGGAACGTTCTTTTCTGTACACATGTCCTGGTTCACCAAAAAGTCGTCGCATATCACATTGCGGTAAGTTCAGATTAGGAAATAATTGAACAAAACTATGATTTTTCGAATAGCTTTAAGGGGTTACATGACATTCGCGCCAGAGAAAACTGACCTTTTTTTAAAAATTCATAACTCAGTCAAAAACAAACATTTTTCCAATATTTTTTTTTATTATTGAAGAGAATTGAACAAATTACAAGAAAAAATAATTAAAAAAAAATATATTTTTCACTCCAACATGGTTTTATAGAGCTCCAAGCGGGCGGCAGAGAAAAAAACGGAGCCTCGTGGTTGCAGCGCTGGGAGTTGCAAAAATTGTCCGATCTGGAAAAAAAATGACTTTTTTAAATCTTAACAAAATTGGTTATCAAATTATATTAAATTTTTTTTTCAGTTTTTGGTGATGTCCTAAATTTGAAAGTGTGTTTTTTCGAAAAAAATATTAACTTTAAAAGTTCATAAAAAATCGAAAAAAAAATTTTAAAAAAAGCTCGTGTCATACGATAGCGTATCAAGTTTAAAAAAATACAAAAAAAAAAATTTCGTCAAAAAATGAACCCGCTAGTGCCGCAACCAGTACGAAAAACATGGTTTCGAGATAAACGCGTTCAAAGTTTGTGAACAAAGAAAAAAAGGTTACCTTTAATCTGCCATGCCTGCTTCGTACTGTATGCCTTCGTTATCTTGTGTTGTGCTGTTTCTTATAGTTTTTTGCAATCGTTTAGCAATTTGGTCTTCTTTTGAAGCTTCATATGCCTTCACTCTGGCGCATTTCAAACGATTTGCATCATTTCCTTTGGAAAAATTCAATGCTGTAGCTCCTATGGTGATACCAAGTAGTTGAAACATTTGCAAATAACTACATATAAGCGCCGTCATTGTAAGTAGACACTGCCATGCAGCTTGCAATATTAACAATTCTGTTGCTGCCTGGCATACACTTAGGTGCAATGAGCCAAATTTTTGCATTCAAACTTCATTGGAGTTTTGCGTGAATCCACCCAAGCACTTGTTTAGCAATTCATAGATTTCTTTTCAAATTTTACATTTCCACCACATTTTCGACAAACAAGGCAATCAGCAATGCCCAAAAATATTTCAGCATATTGTAATATGCAGTAGGAAAATGTTTCAACACAACCAACATCCACATGAAGTTTTTTAGCAGATGTACTAGTGAACTCCACCTCAGGTTCCATTTTTTCTGTTGAAATAGGATTTCTTGGTGTAATGATTTTGTGTAAAAAACCTCTTTTGCCTTTTCGATCTAAAGAACGACGCTTCATTTTTCAATTTTTCAATATTTTTCACAAAAAAACCACGACTTCACGATGCAAAAGATGCCAAATAACTGAGCATATAAAATAAAAATTCCACTATATGAGTTATAAATATAAAGAAATGTAAAGAAATTCAAAAATCGATTTCAAAAAACTGCCAATGTCATGTCCCCCCTTAACGTCAATACACTTGGTCAATATATTCGATATTACTTCAGCTTTAAATGTTTGATTTTTAATCTTTGCAGGTATTCTACGTAACTCAAACAACGTGATACAACGCGACCCCACGCGTCACTCAACACCGGCCGGTGCACTTGGTTCTGTCAGCGCACACCACAACAACAAAAACAATTTCTCAACCAGTAGCTATCACCAACGACATGGAGTCAACAATAGTTGCAACAATCATGAGCTATCCACCATGACTAACCTGAGCAGCAGCAAGGACTACATGAAAGTCGCGGCACGTAACAATTCCTTGCAGTGCAGACAAAAATGGCCAACGGCAATGGCACCCATTATAGCAGCTGCAACCTCTTGTGATAGCACAGAGGAGGCAATGTCGACGACTGTCTCATCAACACAAGAAGCTGCAGCATCAGCAACAACGCCGACAACAACAACAACAACAACAGCAGCAGCAGCAGCAGCAGAAGCAACAGTATTTATGCAAGGAGATGGACTGAGTGCGACTCTTTCCTGACACAGCAACGATACAAATGTCATTTATAACAAAAACAACAACAACTCCAATATGGTAAGCAAACACGGAACTGGAAGCAAACTCGTGAACAGTACAGTTAACGGAAAAGCTGCTGCTACACAACATATGGCCAACCATGGCAAACACGTGCTGGCACAAAAGACGACAACGTTTCAGCTGCAGCACGATATCTTTAACACAGTGGACAAGACGTGGCTGTAAGCTAGACGAACTTGTGGATATCTAATTGGCAGCCAAGCAAAGCGTAAGAAAGTGTAGCAAGTTTGAATTGTAAATATACTCGTATAAATGAAGACACTTGAAAATGTTCATCGATGAAGATTTATGGCTGCAGCAGCTGCTGTTGTTGTATAAGAACAAGAAACAACAGAAATTGTTGTCAGAAACTCATCTGCTTCGCCAATTTACATATTTTGCTTTGCATAGCTAGAATTAAATAAAATTAAGTAAAATTAAAACTTATTTAAATTAAATGAAAAAACAAAAACAAAAGAATACTGATGTTTGCGATTAAGAAATGTCGTCATAAGTTGACAAAAAATACTATCAAACTTAATGTGCATATAAAATGACTGTTGAACCTTAAATAAGAATAAAAAAATATAAACAATAAACATTAAAAATACTAAATGTAATGCAATATGCACACATACACATCAGAGATCTGCAATGAGTTCTAGTAAAATTAGTATACTTAAGTCTTGAGCCATAACTACCCTGCAGGAAAATCAACTAATATAAAAGTAGTTGATAAAGTAGTTTTTTGTCAACCACAACTAGTTGGAATTCTGACTTTTTTCCATAGAACAAACTAACTTTTTTTGTATGGCGATGTCCGCTAAATAAGTCAATTGACTTTCGTCTGCATATATTTTCAACTACTTGTTAAATTAGTTATATTTAAATTATTTTTTTAATTGCTTTGAAATAACCAATTGAAAACTATTACTGATGGCCTAAAGTTAATAATAGTTGATGAAATAACATGGTTAAATATGTATAAACTTGTAATCTAATAAAAATTTGCAATTAAAACATGTCATGTAATTCAAAGTAGTTTATCAACCACTTGTTTTTAAGTAGTATTTCAATTACTTCATATATAATGCAATCTAAACTATTTAGAATTGAAGGGGATGCCGCCTTAATATAATTCAAAGTAGTTCATATACTAATTTATTTTAAACTAGTTTTTTAATTAGTTGATTTTAAAAACAAGTTAGTTTGTTCCTATAGGGTATTGCTGCAAATGTGCACTCATACCCATTCAAGAAAATGCTTTGACTTATTCCCACTAAAAATAAAAAAAAAAATTATAATACTCCTACCAAAAATTCGTATCGGCAAAATTAATGACGCTATTAGTTAAGAAGCTGATGAACAAGGCTCACTCCTTGATGTGAGATGAAATTAAGTATGAGTGAGTTGAGTATTATTTTGTGTTAAACCTTTGGCACTGGATATCTGAAATGCGTGAAAGAGCATGAGTGGAAATGAATGGAAGTTATTTTTTGACTTAAATCCACTCCAATACTCTTTCTTGTGTTAGTCAACAAATGACTCAAAAATGAGAATAATTGCAGATCTCTTATTCAAACACACTCCCATGCAACCATGCTGAAATATTAATTGATATTATAACTGAAATATTAATTGTATGTAAACAAAAACATTAAGTAAAACTATTCTTTTTATACTCTATGCTAAATCTTTGTTTGTATGAATGTCAAATTGAGCTGTTAAATTAATGTCTAATAAAAAGAAAATTATTTATTAACTGTTAGTTATCTCATAAAAAAAATCAATTTACTGTTGCTCTGTTATCAAATAAATAAATAAAAAAAAAGCTAAAAAAAGAATCATCAATGGATAGAATGTATTTTGAATTTAATTCTTTTTCTACACAAAATTGTTTTTTTTCACAAAAATTGGGCCTTTAGGGGTAATTCAATATTAAAGACTTTCTATTTGAATATACAGTAGGGCGGGTTAATTTTAAAAATCGCTCAATGCTCTGTGAAAATCGTATTCTAGGGATCAAAATAAGAAACTTTGCCGAAGGAACCATACCTCTAAAACGAATTCTGATGTCCCCCAATTTGGGTCGAACTTTTGGGTAGGGGCAAATTTTAAAAAATCCCACTTTGACCCATTTAGAGCTCTCCAATCGAGTCCAAATGTATGAGGCTTGACCCACCCATGCCAGTGGCACACCCCCTGAAACCCCCCTGTGGGGTTCCCCATACAAACATTTCAAAAAACCACCAGTTTTGGCACTTTACATGAAAAAATCAGCGAAATGGCTATGTTTATTCTTTATTTTTATTTATTTACTAGCTTATACCCGGCGCGCTTCGCTGCGCTCAGCGCTTATCCCCTAAAAGAGGGCGTAGCTTTAGTGAAGCCATGCTTTTAAAGTAAGTTCTTACCGAGTTTTATTAATGTGTGACTTATTTCGAAAGCTATACCGAAAATTTTGGGTGCGGAAAAAGTACCACGCCCCTCGTCCAACACCCATAAAATGTTACCTGTGCAACGGCATGTGTAAATTGAGGTCGAATACTGAATTCCGAGGCTTTGCGACCTATAATTACAAAACTGTTCGAAATCGAAAATTTTAGGTGTATTTACGATCGGCAACAGACTTCACAGGAACCCTCTCAACGCTTTGGTATAAAAATTGGCTTAGCGGTTTCGAAGCCTTTACGTGATATACACATATACCCACATACGTATATACATTAAGTCGCCTCACGCTCTTTAGATAAAAATTTGTTCAGTCTCGTTCTTCAAAATAATCCATGGCTTATGTTTTGATGATCCACAAAATATTGCGACTAAAAATATTGGCTGGTATGGCAGTTAGAAAAAAACAAACGGTCAGAAATAAGAGTAATGGAAAAAATTTTGCATCAAAAAATCTTATATATCCGTTGGACCAAAGATAATGCGGATTTTTTGGATTGTTTTAACTTTTTTCATATTATTTTCACTAAAATTCAAACGAATCTTTTCCTAAACTAATTTTAGTCAAATAAATTGTACAATGTAAAAAATGTGTACATTTTTTTGTAATTTCATTCAATTTAGCAATTCACCTTACACTTTATTTTATCATCCATAGATAATTTATTTGACTGAAAGTAAAATGGCAAAACAAAAAAAAAATTTAATTTGCATTTTAGTGAAAATAATACAAAAAAAAAAAGTTGAAAAATTTAAATTTATAGAGTAGAGTAAAATTTTAAAATTTATTAGTGCAGATTGGAAGAACTTTTTAATTACTATTATTTCTGAACGTTTGTTATTTTTAACTACCGCGCCAGTAAATATTTTTATAAAAAACTCGATTTTTACAGAATATTTCAAACCATTCCGTGGCATACTGGTTGACGTGCGAGGCTTGTATACCATAGAACCCAGGTTCGAATTCTATCTGACACAGAAAGTTTTTTCAATTGAATTAATTTTTCTGTTCGGCCGCCATCTCTATGCAGACAATGGCAAACCTCAGAGAGTAAAAACTGGCATGAAAAGCTTCTTGAGAACATAAGCCGTTCGGAGTCGGCATAAGCCTTGTAGATCCAGTTCTCGATCATTTGTGTTCAAACATTTCACAACACGCACGCATAAGAAGCTCGGTCAAAGTCTGAAATGGCCATTTCCTTTTTGTTGGCTTTTCCTCACGGATGACTATCGCTACAGTCGAAATATTTGGGGAATCATCATAACATAAAGCATTATTTTGAGGAACCGACCCGAACACCTTTTTTTTGTGAGCAGCCTTAGTATACATACATACATTTTTTACAGATAGATAGATGAGCAGAAAAAGTAGGTATGGCAACATTTATATAAAGGGTGATTTTTTAAGAGCTTGATAACTTTTTTTTTAAAAAAAACGCATAAAATTTGCAAAATCTCATCGGTTCTTTATTTGAAACGTTAGATTGGTCCATGACATTTACTTTTTGAAGATAATTTCATTTAAATGTTGACCGCGGCTGCGTCTTAGGTGGTCCATTCGGAAAGTCCAATTTTGGGCAACTTTTTCGAGCATTTCGGCCGGAATAGCCCGAATTTCTTCGGAAATGTTGTCTTCCAAAGCTGGAATAGTTGCTGGCTTATTTCTGTAGACTTTAGACTTGACGTATCCCCACAAAAAATAGTCTAAAGGCGTCAAATCGCATGATCTTGGTGGCCAACTTACCGGTCCATTTCTTGAGATTAATTGTTCTCCGAAGTTTTCCCTCAAAATGGCCATAGAATCGCGAGCTGTGTGGCATGTAGCGCCATCTTGTTGAAACCACATGTCAACCAAGTTCAGTTCTTCCATTTTTGGCAACAAAAAAAATGCTCGAAAAAGTTGCCCAAAATTGGACTTTCCGAATGGACCACCTAAGACGCAGCCGCGGTCAACATTTAAATGAAATTATCTTCAAAAAGTAAATGTCATTTTTTTTTAAAAAAAAAGTTATCAAGCTCTTAAAAAATCACCCTTTATAAAGTGACCGCCACTTGGTCCCATTGCACCTATATACCAAGTTCCACTATCAAAACGCGTACAGCTCAGAAATTACAATGATTTTTGAAAAGTCGTCTTAAATAAAGTGTGACACGCCCATTTTTTAAGAGTTCTGGCAGTATCCATATGAACTAATCTACCAAGTTTTAGTCTTTTACTGTAAAAAAAGTCTGATATATATCCTTTTTATGGATTTGTGGGCATTGAAAGTAGGCGTGGCAACATTTATATATAAAGTGAACGCCAATTTGACCCATAGCACCTACATACCAAGTTTGTCTATCAAAACGTTCACATCTCAGGAATTAAAATTATTTCTAACCGATAGCCCAGGCAGCTAACTTAGTTATAATTTTTAAATTGTAATGAACTATAGTACATTAATACATAAGTAAATAAATAAATTAAATAAAATTATTTCTGAAAAGTGGGCACAGATATAGTCCTACCATGCACAATTTTTGCAAAGCTGTCGAGAGTAAGCGTATGAAATTAATAACCATATTTAAGTATTTAACGATGAGAATCGTCTGATTTATAGAAGTTCTATTAATTTGTGGGTAAAAAGAAACCAAGTGGCGGCCGTGGCGTAGCGGGTAGAGTGTGTGGCCCATACGCGAGGGAACCCTGGTCCGAATCCCACCTGACACGGAAAGTTTTTCGATTGAATTAATTTTCCTGTTCGGCCGTCATCTCTCTGCAGACAATGGCAAACCTCAGAGAATAAAAACTGCCATGAAAAGCTTCTTGAGAACGTAAGCCGTTCGGAGTCGGCATAAAACATGTAGGTCCAGTTCTCGATCAATTGTGTTCAAACATTCCACAACACTCACAACACAATTGATCATAAGAAGATCGGTCAAAGTACTTTCAAGGACTGAAATTGGCCATTTCGTTTTGTTTTTTTTGTGGGTGGTACAAGTGGGCGTGGCAAATTTTATATATATATATTGACTGCCACTTAGAGCACCTGCATATCAAGTGTTACTATCAAACGTGTGCAACTCAGGAATAAGCATGATTTCGAAAAAGTTGGCGTAGATATGGTGCGACTACGCCCATTTTTAAACAGTTGCCGACAGTGACCATATGAACTAAATTACCAAATCTTAGTCTTCTACGGCAAAAGCCGTCTGATATAAAGCATTTTTACTGATTTGTGGGCGGTAAAAGTAGGCGTGACAACGTTTATATTTACAAAGTGACTGCCACTTGCACCCTTAGCACCTGCATACGAAGATTGGCTATGCAGGCTAAAGTGGGCGTAGATATAGTGCGGCCATGCCCATTTTTTATACATTGACCGACAGTAACCATATGAACTAAATTACCAAATCCTAGTCATCTACGGCAAGAGCCGTCTGATATAAACCATTTTTACTGATTTGTGGGCGGTAAAAGGGGGCGTGACAACATTTTTATTTACATAATGACTGCCAGTTGCACCCAGAGCACCTGCATACCAAGATTGGCTATGAAAACGTGTATCGTACAACTCAGGAATAAGCATGATTTCGATAAAGTGGGCGTAGATATAGTGCGGCCATGCCCATTTTTTATACATTGGCCGACAGTAACCATACGATCTAAATTACCAAATCGTAGTCTTCTACGGCAAAATCCGTCTGATATAAAGCATTTTTACTGATTTGTGGGCGGCAAAAGTGGGCGTGACAACGTTTATATTTACATAGTGACTGCCACTTAGATCCATAGCACTTGCATACTAAGATTCACTATCAAAACGTGTACATCTCAAGAATAAGCATGATTCCGATAAAGTGGGCGTAGATATAGTTCGGCCACGCCCATTTTTTGTATATTGGCGGATAGTAATCATATAAACTAAATTATCAAATCTTAGCCTTCTATGGCAAAAACCGTCTGATATAAAGCATTTTTACTTATTTGTGGGCGGTAAAAGTGGGCGTTACAACGTTTATATTTACATAGTGACTGCCACTTGTATGCATAGCACCTGCATATCAAGATTCACTATCAAAACTTGAACATTTTAGGAATTAAAATAATTGCTGAAAAGTGGGCGTAGATATAGTGTGACCACGCCCATTTCTTGTACAGTCACCGAAAGTAACCATCTGAACAAAATAACCAAATTTAAGTTTTATATGATTAAAACCGTCTGATATATAGCAATTTTTTTGATTTGTGGGCGATAGAGCCAATTTGGGTTGTATGGGAGGTACCACGCCCCCTTGCCCAATCAACACCAAACTTCACAGGAACACTTCCCGAATGTTGCTTCAGTATCCCTCAAAATTTCATAGAGTTTGGTTCGGTGGTTTTGGAGTCTATACGTGATATACACACATATCCACATACCCACATACCCACATACCCACATACCCACATACCCACATACATACATTCATTTTTATATATATAGATTTATAATAATATTTATTATTTATTTATAATAATATCTATTTTTTCTCTTTTGAAATTTATTTAGTCAGAACATATGTAAATGAAAAAATTAATTTAAGTTAGTTATAGAAAAGAAACTAAAAAAATTATTGTTTGAAGTCTTTTTTACTTTCAAGTCTGGGCAATTTCGCACGGCTCTCTAATGTCGTCGCCATAACAGCCTCTACATTTTCCGGTATCACCCGTTTGGAAACGCTAGCTAGCAATTGAACATGTCGTTCCGTTCCTTGTATGTGTGATGCAATTTTTGGATCATTAAACGGTGGATCATCTTGATTTAAATATTCTTTCAATGTATCGTACGGAATGCTTCGCGTGAATAGTGGTTCAAATACGTTATTTATGTCATTCATATTGATCATTTCCGTGTAACTTGTGCAATTAAACTTTATATCTGGTTTTTTATAAGCTCTAAGTTGCGTTGGGTCCTCAACATCTGTTCGATAGCGTAGAATTATGTTGATAGCACAGTCGCGCTTTTCTTTGCTATCATCAAACAACATTGATAACAAGATATTTTCCGAATGCGCATAATATGAATTATCTGTAATTACTTGATTGACAATTTTGCGTAAACGAGGTTCTAGAAATCGTGACCAACCAATGAAGTTGAAAAATAATGCACTGCCGTACACGACGGCACATAACATTTAATTATAAATTCAACCAGAATTCTTAAATTTGCATCTGGATTTTCCGTTGTCACATATAATCGTAATAATCTAGCGGCCTTGGTGAGCCACCGAGAATGTACAATTGTCCCTGGTTTGATGTTAGCCAGATCCACCGAAACCACGTCGCTAGAAATTGCATGGGCCATGTCGTATAAGTACTTTGAATCGGTGGAAAATTCAATTTTTTTCTGGAGCGGGGGCATATTTTGCAACTCAATTTTCTGGAAGCCGTCCACCACCTGAAAATATATAATAATAAAATAATTAAAAATGGTTGACAATTATAATAAATGAGTGATAGCAATAACTTACCGGAAGAGTTTCACAAGTTTCGATTTAACGGCTCAGTTTTCCAGTTGCCGATCTTGGTCCAGTGCTGGTTGACTTATCCAAAGCTTCAAACAAATGCCGAAACGGAAGTTCGTTGAAGTGTAGAAGGCAAATGAACCAATGCAATGGTATTTTTAACAGCAATTCGAATCGTCGTATAATTCCACCGTGTGGGCCAGTGTTTGTTGGCTCACCGTCAGTGCATATTCCAATTAATGCATCCAGTGATACATTTTTATCGTTGAAAAAATCATTTAATTTGGTTGTTTTGTATTCAGCGGTTTCATGTTCCAGTCTTACGTAACCAATCAATTCAGAATTGGGTTCTCTCAAAATAACAAGATGAGGTTCTCTTACCATCCTAGTATGATACTTCTCATCAACTTTAGCTGTCGTTAAAGTATCATCTTTCTGCCATCGAATGAAAACGCTAACAAATTGGTATGATCTAACCGTTTGCGAATCACTTCTTGTCTGCATTTCTCTTTTTCTCTGCGAACTTTCGATTTATCCATGATGAGAGGTTTGCCACGCTTATCTTTCATTTTAAAATCTTGTAAAAGAGCGGTTCCCAATGCCGATGCTACTCTATCAGGCACACCAAATCTGTCACATACCAAGGCAAAGTTAAAACTATCGTATCTCTTTGAGTATTGTGAACTTGTACTTCTATCCATATCTTCTTGAACCGGTGGCGGTGCGTATGTTGAATCATCGGGATCTTGGTATGTTGGCATTGATGACATAGACGTTGCTCCTTGCTCTTCAGTTTCCAGCACAACTGCATCCATTGTTAGTCTTCTCTGATTATGTTGATCGTGAATGAACTCTTTGAGGCGTTCGGGAACCCAGCCGCATGCACATGGAGTTGCCTTCAAATCGCATTTACATGTTCCAATGTAAAAAATTGTTTCCAGAGATTTTACATACTCTGTAAATTGTTGTGTTTTGTTTCTTCTCTTGATTTGCTCTTGATACTTGTCAAGCAATTTATTCAATTTATTAAATACACTTTTTTTCAGCATTATTTCCATACCAAGTTTTTCCCAAATTCCATTCAACTTATCTTGTACTTGAATAGTGAATGATTTATGGAAAAACTTTTTTTGTTCTGTTTTAGCACGTTCGCTTAAGTAAAAATAATATCTCAAGATATCCAGATGGGTTGGTAAATTAAGATCAGTCAAATCAGTAGACACACCAAAAACAGTAACATCGTGCTTGGGTATATGACTCATTGGGTTTTCGATAGTTGTTGTTGTTGCTTCATCTTGCGGTGTAGAGGATGGTGGATTCATTGTAAACTTTTAGATTTGGAATGGTCAACTTCACTTATTATTTTTTTTTTTTAATATTTTTTTATCTGAAATTAGCACTTCACACTTTGAGTTCTTCACAACGACTTAATGCATTCACAAAAACTGTTGCGTTATATATGGTCTACGAGACGAGGTAATAAGAATGAAATGGTAATTTCAATTCTACCTGCTCCGTCTTGTGGTGGCTTAAAAACGCACACAAGCAATTTTAGGATCTGCAATTGTGTCACAGTGATGCCTTAATTTTTTAAAAGGGTTGCGGTACATTCCAGTGATACCTTAATTGTTAAAATGGTTGCATAAAACGCGCATTTCTTAAGAAGGTGCCATAAAATACCCACAAAAAGGGTTGTAAAAACAACCTTCATTTCTTAAGTAGGTGCTATAAAAAAACTACACAAGTAAGTTTACGACATGCAGCTGTGTCTTGTGGTGCCTTAAAAAACGCACACAAGCAATTTTCCGATTTGCAATTGTGTCACAGTGATACCTTCATTTTTAAAAAGGGTTGAATAAATTTCTAAAGAGAAAAAAAACTCCAAAAAGAAAAAAAACATAGGCATTTCGCTGATTTTTTCATGTAAAGTGCCAAAACTGGCGATTTTTTGAAATTTTTGTATGGGGAACCCCTAGGGGGGTTCCAGGGGGTGTGCCACTGGCATGGGTGGGTCGGGCCTCCAAAGTTAGTGGGGGTCGGCCATATATTTGGACTCGATTGGAGCACTCTAAATGGGTCAAAGTGGGATTTTTCAAAATTTGCCCCTACCCAAAAGTTCGACCCAAATTGGGGGACATCAGAATTCGTTTTAGAGGTATGGTTCCTTCGGCAAAGTTTCTTATTTTGATCCCTAGAATACGATTTTCACAGAGCAATGGGCGATTTTTTTGCCTCCCCACAAATCGACCCGGCCTAATATACAGCCATGACCACAAATATCCAAATAGATTTCGAATTAACTGTTTCGAGAAATCAAAACAATTTAAAGTCCATGTTTTTTTTTCACTTTCACTGTTTTAACCATGGTAAAATAAGAGAAGGTAAATGTATTTCAGAGCGGCAGACTGACGTAACTGTCATAACGAATTTGATAACTCATAGAAAATCTGAAAGCGATGAGAAAGCTTTAATTGGAAAATGTAAACAAGTATGTGATTTGTATTGATTTTAACAATTTTGGCTATGAGAAAGAGAGCGCAGTCCGAAATGCATATACCTTCTTTTATTCTACTATGGTTTTAACCTAAGCAGGGAAGTTTTTTTATTTGTCACAAAAATAGCACACTATAGTTTAAGCGATCGTTCTCAGAATCAAAAATTGTGGGTCAAGTGTGGGTCAATATAGCTTTTACATATAGACATAGGTCCTATTGCACTTTAGAAAAAAGGCTTCACCATTGAGTGCAAAAAGTAAAAAGTATGCCAAAAAATATTCCATATTGTTAACTTCTCCAAAAAATTTTTAACAAAGCCATTAATTAACAAGTTAATAATACAAATACATATACTTAAGCATTTCCATAGAAAACCACAAACCGGATCGACATATTTATCGTTAGAGAGTCTTAGGAGTATTCTTTCGAGTCCTTGGTTATACATATACATAAGAATGTCGGAAAGATATTAGAAAAGATATGCGTTAAGACTTGCAAGAAGACAAATCAATGATGCGGACGAAATGGACATAATACCAGAATAAAAGCAGTTCTACAAAAAAATATATTCAGGAATGGCTAAATTTAATAAAAAATAATTTCAAAAATGTTCAACAATTTTGTAATATAGAGCTTTGCACAACAAAATTAGTTAAATCACATCGAATAAGGTGACAAAAGATGTTCCATCGCAGTTTCCGCAGTCTTCATTTTTTTGAAAAAGCTTATAGTTTTCAAGTTAAAACAATATGAAATTGAAAAATTTTCATTTCGGGTGCTATGCTTCATTTAGGACTGATATGCTGAATTTTTTTAAAAACCCTATATGTATTAAAATTTATGACTCGAAAACACTTTTCTATTCGGAAAAGAGTGTGTTTAATACCGATTTCATTTTTAGATTTACATTTTTTTTTTTTGTTTTTAGGTGTAAAAAATCGCATTTTTATGCAAATAGTTGTTTATTACTTCTTAAGCAATTATCTGAAAGAGGGTAAAGTTTTATATAGGATATTATACGTCGGAATTTATTTTTAGTACAGATAAAATGGATAAAAATTCATTGAAAATTAACAACATTAAATACTTAATCGGTTAAGGCTACTTAAGACTTCGATGGAGTCTTTTTTATGGGTTCGCTTCGACGCATTCAATTCTTAAACCTATAGAATTACCAGCAAAAAAATCGCTCAGGCCTCTTATATTCAGACTGAAACTCTGCACTGAGTTTCGAAGCATAAGTTTTTCATTATTCAGTTCAGACTTCAAGGCTGACATTAAAATATTATTCAGGGTTCCTTTTACAGACCTGTATTCTAACCTGAAATTAAACATTAAACTCTAGAATTCCTCTATTATTTCCGGCCAGATTTTATATCTGGATTTCAAATCATAAATACTAATACTTCAAGGCCAAAAGGTCCACAAAAGGTCAGGCCTTGGTCACGGCTGTCAGGACTGAATTCTAGGCTGGTCAGGCATTACATTTTCTGCTAGGATTAAACACAAATTTTTACTTTTGAACACAAATTATAATTTTGTTTTTATTTCAATGATAAACAAATTAAATGAATTTGTTGAATACATTGATAGTTGTCATTATAAAGTATTCTGATAACATTCTTGTCAGTAGCGTTTATTACCGCCTCTAGTTTTTACAACAGCACCCCCTCGATTGGGCACACTTTCAATCTAAGCCTTAATATATAATTTTATTACTGAAGAATTTCTCTAAACATCAATGATATTTTCGTTCAAAATAGTTATGGAATTATTATTCCGAAGCTGTTTAAGGGTTCCGAATGGTGTTTAAGGGTGTGCTAGACATTTTCGATCGGATTTTATTCTAGAGAATCGCCCGATCAAGGGAGTGTGGAGATTTTCATAGATGAAACGAAGTTTTTTACAAATTTGTAGCATGGTCCTGCATAAAGGCCAAGGGACTGCTACTTATCCATTCATACTCAATATAAGGCAATCTTGCCTCATTGTTTCCTCTCCAAAATAGAGGGGACATGGGCCTTCTGAGTTTATTGCACCATCAACCATTAGTGATGGGGGATGTTTTATTTGAGATTTTATGCAGCATTCTAGCAGATTTATACCTGGTTTTCTGCTCCACCGAAACTGGCGCCCTTCATGAGAACATAAGGCATACATTCATCCGTAAAGTAAACCTGAAAAAATATGAAAGTCATAGCAAAGAAATAGTGTAGGAAGGAAGTGTTGCATCATGGTTTAAATATAACAGCTTAAGAATTGCATTGTTGCAAAAGGTAATTTGTTTATTTATGTATGCATTCACAAAGTTTAAGTAGGATAGTTTCATCCTTTTGATAAGGAGTGGCTTCTTAATCGGACGATACACTTTCACTTTGTATTGCTTTAGCCTTCTTTGTAACGAGCCCATGAATAAGTTGATTCCGTCAGCTTGAACAGACTTCAAATGTGCACGAAGTGGTTGGGAGCGATTTTCCAAAACTTTCCGGATAATTAAACGATCAGTGCGTTCAACTGTTTTCCTGCAACTTCAACTTGAGAAGAGCCTCCATTTATTCTCAGGTTACCTTCATTCAACTTTTTGGCAATTCTTGAGACTGTGAGTTGACTTACACCTAATCCGAACATTTGGCCAATTTCTTAAAAATTATGACGTTCTTCTCTTAGAAGTGCCAAAATACTATTTTTCCTTGCTGAAGATATGTCTTTTTTGCGTCCTATTGTCGAAAATTTAAAGGATTTTGGTTAAAATAATTGAATGCCACAGGTATCAATATCTTAGAAATCTAAATATATTTATAATTTGGAACAGTACCAAGCTCCTGGAGCAACTAACAAACAATGTGAAAAATAATCTTAAAAAGCTCCCACTAGATTTTACTATGGAATTCTTTAACAAAATGTTGGTGAAAAAATTGTTCCAATTCATCCACTGGTTCAAAAATTACATACTTGGAAGAGTCAAAATTTGGTTTTAGAAAATACGCTTTCTATCAGCTTGACCATCTACTGTAAACATTTATGATTTACACAGAAATTACACAGCCACAGAAACTTTTAATATCAAGGTTAGGAAATGTGATGTGAACTAAAAACTATCTGTGAATTATAAGGCCAAGATGGCTTTGAATGTAAATGTTTTATTTTTAGGCTTTATATCGAAGTCTAAGTTCAACACATGAATGCAAAACTTTGTATGGGACAAAAATAGCTACTTTTCGAAGGAAAACTTCTAATGGATCTAATGTTCTAGTTCAGAAAAGAAAAAAGTATCGAGGTAAAATAAGATTTCTGCTCACAAGTTCAGATTGGATACTCGTTAAGGTGATTTCAGGAGCGAAGACTTGCCTTCACAAGTACTGTCGAATTTTTAACGTGGTAAAAAATGTTTAGCCAGGAGTCGAATTAGGAGTCCGTGATCTAGTGGTTAAAGTTAACTTAATGTCAATGATCTACTTTTTTTCTAATACTCTTCTTTCTAACACATATTTTCCAAACATTGCTTAAGGTTATTGCACCGTCATATTTTAATATTGAGTCAGTCCAAATGAACTGATCCAAACAAACGAAAGTTGGTTGCACGACCGATTTTAAAAAAGTTGATATTTTTATTAACAGTTGCCCAATATATTTGAATCTCAAAACTATTTTCAAAAAAAAATTTCTTCTTTTTTTTTCAAAATGGCGGCCATATCTTCTTTGCTACCTAAAGCTGTCTCCTATTGTACACAGAATGATGAATTAAAAACCATAATATTAAGTACACTTTAGCCTTTAATCTAACATATACGAGATGCATATAAATAATTTCTTCATGTTAACAAAAATTATTACATTTTTGTATTCAAAACGTGATATCTTGCAACTTTCAGTGGATATCTTGGATCAGTGGACTGACTCCAAATGACTATTAATAAAGACTCTATTTTCAGATTTCACATAAAAAATGCGTATTTGTGGCTTATTCTTGACTAAATTTGAATTGCCCTGCTTAGTTATCCGATAAAACCCTACCATTTTTAATTTTTTAAGTTTTCGATGTAACCACTTTAAACCCCAAAACAAATGAATATTTCTAAAATAAAAAAACTATAACTGCCTCAGTGTCCCCTACAAATGCGAAAATAATAGAAAGTTTTTTGGTCGCTATTTTTTTTTATATTTAGAATTAAAATCTTTTCATAAATATGCTTAGATAACGCATGAATTTTGTTTATATAAAATATTTGAGGTGGAAAATATGAAGCATTGTACAAGCTATGTCCATGGCCAGTTGCATTGAACATTATGAAATATTTGCATACATTCTGCCTTCGGTTCGCTATTGTTTAAGGCTATTATAAATGAATTTTTTTTTTGTTTTTGCTTCCTATTCTACTGAGACTCATTTTTTTTTTTTTTGCCATGGCCAAAAACATGGTTTTGTTCACAAAAAGGCAGCCCATTACAATCCTAGTGGCAAAATAATGAACGCTTCTAAAATAGCACATTTTATGTGCAGTTTTGGTATGTTTAACGGATGCACACTCTATACGATTTAAAATAAGTTCCGTACGTGTGTGAAGTTTTATTTAATGGTTATAAAGTGAAATATTTTTCACTTCACAGGTAAATAATACTTAATTATAACTAAATTACGAGTACAAAATACTATATTACAATGAATTTTCAATGTTAAATTACGGTTTATTTATTATCTTCTACGATTTACTTAGAAGCGACAATGAAACGCTTGCATAAATAATGAAATCAACTTAAAACTTAACTGTCTATAATGTTAGCATGCTAACGTAGCGGGAAACTGAGATAAAGAGAGAGAGAGAGAGAGACTATAATTTTCGATGCGAGCTGCGTCTTCCACACTTCCTCTGTATGCAATAAAGATGCGCCTACTTTTGCGGACATGGAGTACAAAGAATACAACAAGGTTTCATCAAAAAAGATGCGAATAAAGCTTCACAAATGTATAAAGTGTATAAAGCACTACTGAACAATGCGGTGCACAGTGGTTAAAGCCCATACAATATGTGTCAATAAATAGAAGTCAAACCTCCTAAATATAAGATGCAATAAAAAAGACTATGTTATGCCACGCCCACCTCCCATCCGAAAAGTTTGACAGAACGTGATTTTTACAATTGTAACTCTCATGAGTCATAGCATTTTAACTACTGAATTTGATGGCATATTTCAGAGAACTGCATGAGTGCCCTATAGGAACAAACTAACTTGTTTTTAAAAACAACTAATTAAAAAACTAATTTAAAATAAACTAGTATATAAACAACTTTGAATTATATTAAGGCGACATCCACTTCAATTCTAAAAAATTTTATTGCATTATTTATGAAGTAATTAAAATACTACTTAAAAACAAGTGGTTGATAAACTACTTTGAATTATATTAAGGCGACAACTACTCTGATTTTGGCATGTCTTAATTACAAATTTTTATTAGATTACATGTTTATATGTATTTAACAATGTTATTTCATCAAATATTATTAACTTTAGGCTTCACTAACATTTTGTTTCAAAAAGACATCTTTTTTTATTTACGACATTGAGCTGCAAGACAGACGTGGTAAACACACTTTAAAACTGATAGACTGCCTCAAAACCCTGTGAAACGATTAAAAATTCTTTATAATTTAAGATATTCAAATTAGAAACTGGTAGTGTTTAGCAAACATTGCACAATTTGGACTCTGTACGGAAATTGATTGCTTAACCATTCAGCAAACACCTCATCACTTCAGTAGTAAAGATACACGCCTTTCCCTACGTAGCATCGAGTCTGCTCTATCACTTCATTGCGATTGACGCTTAAAATAAGCACTAAGCAAAATATCGGTGTGTCCATCGGCCATGATTGATGGTTTACCTCATATTTTGAAATGAAGCATCAAAATGCTGTCTTGTACTAAATAACAGGCGCAGTATCCACACAATTCCGATGAATTGGATCGGAATCTTCGCTCATGTACCCAGGCGGTGGCGTGCCCGTTTACGGAAACTGCTTCCGTAAAATGCATTCACGTAATGAATTTATGTATATATTTTTAATACATACACAGCCAAATAAATTATCTCTTTGATGTATAGAAATTTAAAATTTTTGTGCTTTTATATTCATCTTCAGTAAGTGAAATATTAACTAGTTTTCAAATGATTTATTTTAAAGTAATTAAAAAATAATTAAAATTTAACTAATTTAACAAGTAGTTGAAAATATATGCAGACGAAAGTCAATTGACTTATTTAGCGGACATCACCATACAAAATATGTTAGTTCGTTCTATGGAAAAAAGTCAGAATTTCAACTAGTTGTGGTTGACAAAAAACTACTTTTTCAACTACTTTTAAATTAGTGGATTTTCCTACAGGGTGGCTTCACGAATACATATGAGCACTCTTTGAAAATGGGAGTAGAGAGCGTGAATCGTAGTCTCTATCAACGAATTAACAAAATGCGCACTCGCTCAAGAAGTAAACTTCGCTAAGCTTGCTATTCGCTATTGCAGTGCTTAAGAGACTCGCTGTAACGAATAGAGAAAGCCGAAAACACTCAGCCTCTCAATGATCCTCACTTGCCCTATTCGCTAAAAGTTGATCAACTATTCGCATCGCTCTCAATGATTTAGCGAATTGCAGCGAGTTATCTACGCAGTTTGCTACTGCGTTAATTTTAACTACGCTGATGATTATCGTGCACAAGAAATAAAAAGGAAATGATTGCAAGAGAATACTATTGTTAAGTTTAAATGTTGTGTGTTATTTAGGTTGCATTAACAGCAAGTTCATTGCTTTAATATAAAATTTATGAATATATTACATATTTTTATAAAAATTCATCAAGAAACTATGGTAATTATTCATCAAAAAACCATAATAGGTATTTAAAAAAAAGTATTTCAATTTCAATTTGTTGTTTGTCTGCCGTTATATTTTCAAATGTGCTTGCTAAACGGCAACAAACAATGTCTTTTATAATACGTATAGTTTCATATCCTTTTTTGATTTCACTAAAAACTTTCCAAACATCACTTTTAGCGTTCCTCTTGTTTTTTAGTTGATAATATCCACTGGATATATATTTAATTATTTCTTGGTAGTCCATTTTTATCAAAAACAAAAAAAATGGCGCAGAAAACAATTAATGTTGACAAATTCAGTTATATTCATTGAATGTCGCCGAATACAATTACGAAGGTCATAAACATTATATAAAAAGATTTAGCCGCACATGATCGGTTTTTCCAATTTTTTCCCCATTAAAACATGCGGCGACAATGGAATGCAGAGCAACATGCAAATTTTGTTCGTTGACTCGTAAAACTCTCAGCCAAGGTTGATTTATAAGGTTGTCGCAGGGCTGATCGCACTCTCTTCTCAGTACCCATAATTGTCAAAACCAGCCAATTTTGCGAATGACTACGAAAGAAGAACGGATGATAATAGAGAGCACGTGTAGATTTTCTATGAGCTGTCAACTTCGATTTGACAATTATGGGTACTCGCTCTCTCCCTTGCGACAACCTTATAAATCAACCTTGCTCTCAGCTGAATAGCGAAGCAGGTAAAATTTTCACTATATTCGCTATGTTTGTTCGTTGAGTCGCACAACTCTCAACATGAGGATCGAAGCAAGCGAATTTTGTAGATCAGTGAGTGAGAGAATAGATCGCAATCAATATATAAAAAGCGAGCGAGTCAATAAGAAGCAAACACAATTTTTGAGGAATGCGAATGATTGTAAAAACATAACGAAGTAGTAAAGAATAAGAGTGCATTATGAAACGGAGCACTTTTTGCAGATCTCTGGCATATTTTATTCATAGATATTATTGGTTTGGAAAGTAACACTTTCGTGTGAAGTGTTTGGTATGATCCTCACTCGCCCTATTCGCTGAGAGTTGATCAACTATTCGCATCAAGCAATGTCTAATAGTATGTATGGATGTATTCCCTACTCTGCGCCTCTCTCTTTTCCACTCTTTCTCTATCTCTCACTCTCTCGCACCGTCTCCACACTATAAATTATTTTTAATTTCGCATTGTGGATGAAGATGAGATTAAATAGAGTTAATTTTTTATATTTTTATTTAATTTAATAATTTTTTCTGAATTCTGTATTGTTATAAATAATAAGTTAATCAATTAGTTGGGTAAAATAATAAATTTCACTTTCGCATATTTTTAATTGCATGCTATTCTTTGCGAATTTTGTTCGTCCACATTCAATGATTTAAAAAAAAAATCATTATAAAGAAATTTGGTTCAAACCGTCTGATTAATAAAATCCCACCGAATAATCATCAGATTATGGATCAGCACGACCACGACATAATGCTGAACCGTTTGTAGTCTTTTCAATGGTAGCTTCGTTCGGGTTCACTTAACATCCTCTCTGAATATCTGACGCGCTCGAGTACATTTTTTTCGCTAAATTTAACCCTTCCGTACGGCCAACCGGCAGATTAAATAATTACTAAATACTACTTAAATAATTATTTTGAACTATTAAATTTATTCCCAGTGAGAAAGATAGGTTTTTAGATTGTTTAAAATTGAAAAATTTAACTAACAAGATCCTTATTTTGATTTTCCAATAGCTTACTAAGCACATTATACAAAGTGTAAAACCTAAGAGTTGTCAAGAGTTCGGCTCTTAGATAGAAGCCACCAAAAATGATACGTTACGTGACAAAAAATAGAAGTGGTTTTTGACTTGGATCACAAAATTAGTAAGATTCTGTAAATTGGCGAGAGTTTTTGTATAAAACTCTTTTAGAAGGATTTGAAATAGTATAAGTTTATTTTCAAAGTAATCGAATTTAAAAACCTTTTCTCGTTTTTTTTTTTTATTGAGCTTAGTATGAAACGTTACGTGACATGGCGTTACGTGACATTTTTTCCATTGTAATTCATTTGGGTAATTAAGTAATTAGGTAATTAAGTAATTATGTGATTTGGTTATTAAAAAACAAATTTAATATATGCTGCCTCTCCTTGCCTCAACCAATTTTCATTATTTTTACTAAAACAAAAACTTTACGAAACATTTACAAAACATTAACTAAAAAGAAAAATTACATTTGTGAAACAGCGCAGACGATTTCATCATCATGGTAAATGAATTTAAATTGCTTAAATCAATAAAGTAAAAATATTTCTTTAAGATAATATAATTAAATAATAAGTTTTTAATAACTTTTAATTTTCGTGTCACGGTGGACTTTTCGACGGAAATGCCCATATATGAATTATCTTTTTTTTATATCAAACAAAATTGAAAATTAACTGCTTATTATTGAAATTTAGTAATGAAATAAAAATAAAAAAATTTTTCTTAAGATATTTAGGTATAAGAACAAGACAATTACGTTATATATTCAAGGTTCACAAAAAAATTGTAAACTAAATAATTATAGTATCCAAAAGTTGAAAAATTATTCATGCGCTGTGGCAGCGTGCTAGCATGCCGATTGTGGTGTGTGATAAAGAATCCACTCGAGGTCAGCTTTAAAATAGGGGGTGGTTTTTTCAAACTTTTGTCAATTTTGTTTTTCCATCACATTTTTTATCACATAAATTGTTAGCCATAACTATTTAAAAAAAAATTAACATTTTTTTACATTTTTTAATTAAATATGGCATTATTCATTTAGAAACGAAATTTCATTCAATTCTGACCACTCCGTCTATTTTTGTAAACCGTTTGTATGGAGACGCCACTGTATGCGCTGGGAAGATACTCACGCATATTTTTGCAATTTATTTTCCCCAAAATTTTGCTTACACGTTTTTTTGTATCCATAAACATAACTCAAACTTGCTAGTATCAACGTTCTTGATGCTTATCAAAATTTATGGAATTTCTGCAAATTAGTTAAACTTTTGTATAATCTTAAAACGCGAACCCTTCACTCACTTGTCTGAGAAAAGGTTCAAAATCATGTCGTGTTGATTGTATATAAAATGTTAAAACTAAGCAAATATTTTATAACCAGATAAAAATAACAAAAGAAACCTTTTAGAAAAACTTTTAGTTATGAATTTTATTAAATAGCAAGCTGACACCTATTCAGACACATTTTCTGTGTGTGTGCACTCACACACATACACACAGAGACGCACAAAAAGCCATGCTATAAAAGTGCTTCTTCTGCTGCCGCCTAATATATGCAACTTTTTCACAGGAAGACAAGGTTGAAATACCAGCCAGTATTAAAGTAGTGTGGCAACTCTGCTAATGAGCTGTCAGATTTGTTAATGAGTTGCTTTGAAACGTGACTCTGTCTAATCAAATTCATAGTCAAAGCAGCTTTATAGCTTTAAATATTAAACGAAAAATACATGTCTATTAATAATTAAATTCAACCATGTCCTCGTAAACTGTGTCAATTTTTAGTAATCCAGTTAAGTGGAACGCGGTTTCTGTTGTGTTTTTTTAAATTGATTTTTTTTTTTTAATTTATAAATAAGCACACTGGTTGAATGGCCAATAAGTAGTCATTCCCAAATCCCACGTTGGAATTTTCAAACATAAACATTTACATGTACCAATAATTATTTAGCATAAAAACATTGATATTCCTTAAGTTACAAACAAATCCCAAGAATAAATTAGTACCTACTCCAGACTTTAAACAGAATGATATCAGTTAATAATGCAAATTTATACAGTTTTCTTACTGGTAATACAATGCCGGTATAGTCAGTCAGAACATTTATAATAAATGTGTAAATTAGCAATAACAGCTTAAGTCCCATTTCAATGTTTAGAGAAAACTTGCTTGAAAGTTTTAAATCGCCATATAAGTTCTACGAAAGTTTCTTTGATTTTTGTGTCATTATTCTGGCTAGGATAGAGCTATACACACACTCCAGATTTAGGGCCGTATTGTTCACCTCTGTATATCCAACGCTATCTAGACGATAACTTATCCATGGCTTTAAATTTAGCCAGAGGTTAAAACCTCTGGATAAAAATTGGTATTGTTCACCTCTGGATAGCAACTTAACAGGTCTGGATATCTTAACGGCTGTTTAGTGATTTCCCGGTTTTTTTGCAGCCAAACGTCAAAGTTATCCCGAGTTTTTGACAGTCTGTCATATATTTTAATAAGACTCTGTGCCATTCGAAAAATGTTCTCTCGCGACATGTAACAATGAAGAATATTTACTGCTGCTTTTGTAAATTTGCAGCTTATTGCTTTTTTCTTTGCATAAAATTGGCAACATTATTTTTCTGCCGCCCAAAAAATATATCAGCAGTATTCTTCTGCAATAGACAATAACCTTTTCTTACTCGAAAAATGTTTTGCGATTTCCTTAAAAATCAGAAAATTAGTAGCTGCGCGGTAATTTATACATTTTTGTTGTCTGCAACACAAAATTCGTACGCTCACTACAAAATACCAATCACAAAAAATTTTCTGCCAACTACAAAAAACAAGTCAACAATACGAAATATGTCAAAACGCATGATAAACCTCTGGATATATCAGTTAACCAGCCAAATTCAACTGGTTAACTTTTTCTTTGGATATCTTTATCAGCTGGTTATCTTTTGACATAAGCTCGGGATAAATGCGCTATCCAGAAGTGAACAATACGAAACTACTGGAAAACTTGGAAATATCAGCTGGTTAATGATATCCAGATCTGAACAATATGGCCTCTTAGTGTATAAATAGTTATATATATCCCTAAAATACAACAACATCAATAACTCATTTCTATCTAAAGTCGACTTAAGCGATTATTGCTCTTTGACACAGTGTTGTATACGCAAGAAAGGAATAAGATCAACATAAAACTTACATTAGACTTAAATGTGCATAACAAGCATCACAGTGAAAGGGAGAGTTAAGCGGGTCATATTCAACACCTTTTCAATTATGACAAAATTATGCACAAACTTTGCCATAATTTTTCACAAATAAGATTTTAATGAATTAGTTGAAGCTGAAGTTTTGAGCAATACTTCATCAAGAAGTTAGATAAAGGGTGTTTTTAATTGGTCAGATCTGGCAATACTATTGTCATTTTTAATCAGTTTGCTTTGCAAATTTATTTCGGAAATCATGGTTTTCTTCGGAAATCATGGTTTTTATAAGCTTTTATTTAACTTGCTTCGTTTGTATGTATGTATGTATGTCCGCAAATCTTGCATACAATTTTTCGACAGCTTGTGGGTCTCCGATTAAAAAAATTTAGCATACATGTGTAAGCCCGGTGACAATGCAATATTATGAAAATGAAAAATTTTGCCACACCCCCTTTTACCGCCCACAAATCAATAAAAATGCCATCTCTCGAAAACTACTAGGCCGATTTAGATGAATTTTTGGTAGTAAATTTACTTCAAGTAGAAAATGGAGTTTAAGAAAAAATTTGATCACACCCCCTTTTACCGCCCACAAATTAATATATCTCAAAAACTACCGGGCTGTTTCAGCTGAAATTTTGGAGGTAAATGTTCTTCAAGTATTGCATGGGTTAGAAAAAAAATGTTGCCACACCTCCTTTTACCGCCCACAAATCAATAATAATGCTATATTTCCGAAACTAATGGGCCGATTCAGATGAAATTTTGGTAGTAAATTTCCTTCAAGAAGAAATTGGGGTTTTCACCACACCCCCTTTTGCCGCCCACGAATTCATATATCACCAAAACTACCAGGCTGCTTCAGCTAAAATTTTGGCAGTAAATGCCCTTCAAGTATTGCATGGGCTAGAAAAAAAATGTTGCCACACCCTCTTTTACCGCCCACAAATCAATAAAAATTATATATCTTCAAAACTACTAGGCCGATTCAGCTGAAAATTTGGCAGCACACTTACATCAAGTAGGAGATAGGGGTTAAAATTTGGCCACACCTCCTATTAGCGCACACATATCAATAAAAATGCTATATCATAACAAAGTATATAATGCAATAAATAATGTAAATGGTATAAATAATGTTAATATGTACTGTTAAGGTTGATGGTCTAAAAAATTAAAATGCTATATGTAAGGCTTTCAAAATAAAAGATGTTCATAATAAACCTTTAAGACTAAAAAGTAAAAAATAAAAAAATACATAAAAAAAAATTTTTTAAAAATAAGCTTTTATTTAAAACCAAAACGTGAACTAAACAGAAAAAAATAAATTTCAGTGACATTTGTCATATATGTTTATAGTAGCTATATTCTAGATTCAGAAGAACATCTCTCTTGGTTACCCATCATCATAATAAAAGCGTACGTAAATAGGTAAGTTCTAGGGATGTATATAAATTTAGAAACTTCCAAAATGTAAAATACATTTATATTTTAAAAGCTTAAGGCGCTGATATTGTACAGTAAGCCTGCATAATGGATCGCAGTTTATATACAGATAAGCCTACTAAAAGATTCAATTCCACTGATATTGTGTAGTAAACTTGTATTTCTGGTATATTTTTACCAGGAACCATAAAATCAAAAATCTGACTGACTAATCACAACACAATAGCCGCTACAGTTACGTTTTTTTTTATAAGTCCGACATATTATAAACCTTCCCCCAAAAAAACAATTCTGGTTGCGCCCCTGTATATGCTACATATCTAATTATAAAAAAATTTTAGAATTTGGAATGAATTCAGTAAAAAAAACATAAAATGATTTTCTTTTATTTTACACGCAATATGTAGCATAATTATAAAAAAGTATGAAATTACTGACTTGTACGTTATTGGGATGTTTCTCTCATTCAAAACCCGTTTTTTTGACCCTTTTTAAAAAAATTCTTATTTGAAAACGCAAAGAATAATTGAAAACTTTTTTTATTTATTGTATTACAAAAGGTTCAAAGTAAATAAAAAAATTGTTTTTTGCCTCGATACGTGGGCTGTTCAAAAAGTAATGAGACTTCAAAGTTGGAGGTGAAAAAAAAAGGTGTCGTCACGGCGGCCACGATTCCGGGTCTCCGGAGCGTCTGAAATGAAAAAAAAAACGGGGTTATAATCAGTATAGATGTAATTCTCGGGTGAACCTCAAGCTTAATTTTGTGATTTTTTTTGACAAAATGGCGGCCATTCAAAAAAAAATTTCAATTTCGGGTTTTTTTTTTGTAGTTTAGTGTAAAAAAAAAATAGTAAAAAATTTTTTAAAATTATGGTCGAGGTTCACCCGAGAATGGTGACAATTCTGCGTCGATTCCATTTTGTTTCATGAAAATCGGTTCAGTTGAACTGGAGATATCATGGCCGCCAGTTCGAAAAACGTGGGTTCGAGATAAACGCGTTTAAAGTTTGAAGTAATTTTTTTGGGAAAAAAAAAAAAAAAATCAAAAATGTTTAAATGCAGTTTTAAAGAGCTGACAATTTTTACTTACAAATATTAGTCGGCGATGCCAGCTCCATACAGGCCACCTTCCTCTTTTTCGTAGAAACTGCTTTCTGCTGCCCTCTCTGCTCTGCCGTTCTGCCGTTCTGCCAGCTTTTGATGATGCCGCAGCTCGAGTCTCTGATCGGTTCAATCTGTCTTCATTGCGAGATAGTGCGTATTCGTATGCGTTTTTGCCAATCGCAATACCCATCAAACCCATAATTTTAAGTATGGGTATAAAACCGTCGTTGAAGAGGCACGTTGCAATGAAATTGGCCACTTCGATAGTGCGTGTGCCTGAGTTGATGTGTTTGGGCGAAAGTGACCAAAGAACAGAATTGTAGGTCTCATTGAAATTCTGAGTTTCAGATCCAAGGCATCTTTCAAGCAAATTATCTGCCGACAGCGCTTCGTAAGCTGGTTTTATTACCTCCATCACCTTCTTGTCCATCAGACCTTGCTTCACAAAAAAGGCTGTATCTTCTAAAGTATTTCGAATTTCTAAAAATCCTTTTAGGGGCATATTCACAACTACCCAAGCTATAAATAAATGCAAAAAAAAAAAGTTGACAAAAAAAGTTGCTCAATGAGAAGACCCCCTTAACTTATAAACTGGATTTTAAAATGAAAGTATGAGCAAAAGTATACTAAATTCTCTGGGATGAATTTTTCAGCCCAGTTGATGAAAAGAAGCAGTTTTTGTGTTAAATAATCAATATAATATAATCAGTGGCGGCCGTGGCGTAATGGGTAGAGTGTGTGACTCTTAAGCCAGAGAACCCAAGTTCGAATCCTCCATCTGACCCAGAAAATTTTTTCAATTGAATTAATTTTTCTGTTCGGCCGTCACCTCTTTGCAGACAATGGCAAACCTCAGAGAGTAAAAACTGCCATGAAAAGCTTCTTGAGAACATAAGCCGTTCGGAGTCGGCGTAAAAAACATGTAGGTCCAGTTCTCGATCATTTGTATGCAAACATTTTCACATCACACACAACACAATTGTTCATTAGAAGCTCGGTCAAAATCATTTCAAGGGCTGCGATGGTCATTTCGTTTTTTTTTTTTTTTTTTTTTTAATCAATATAATAAGTAGCTTAATAAGCCAAATTTATATTAAAATTATCTATTGGAATTAAAGCAAACAATAAAAATAAAATTACATAGAACTGCAAGTTTTTGCAATTTTTATTCTAAATTGTACTTTTTTTTCTTAAAAACTCTACGATATCCTCACGATCTTAAAGCATAATTTTGAGTTTCAAGATTGATCTTTCAAAAACATGATTAAATATATAATCATAATATTATATGGAAATAGAAAAGAATATCGAAAATTATAGGCCTATTTCAAAATTGTCAACAGTCAGTAAACTTTTTGAACATGTTGTCAAAGATAAAATTGTGTTTGCCTTAAAAAGTTTTATTTCGCCTTATCAAAACGGTTTTGTGCGTGGACACTCAACTGTAACAAACTTTTCTTTGTTTTTTGAATATTGTATACCAGCATTTAAAGAAGGAAATCAAGTTGATGTTAATTAACAAAGATTTCGCCAAAGCATTTGATAAAGTTGCACATTCTATTCTATTAATAAAGCTAGCAAATTTTGGTTTTCACTCAACTTTACTTGAATGGTTTAGATCTTATCTTTTAAATAGAATTAGCTATGTAAAAATCGATGATATTGGTGTACCACAAGGTTGTATCCTTGGCCCGCTATTATTTTTTTATCTTCATATACACTATATCTTGTTCAATAACACAATCCCAGTGTTTACTATTTGCTGACGATTTGAAAATATATCTTAAAATGCTTAATGAATCAGATGTTCAAAAATTAGTGTTCAAAACTATATCGTGATAAGTGTGTCGTTAACACTTATTCTAAATTCGTTTATAATATTAATAGTACGTATCTTCTAAATAATGTACCGCTTAATCGAGTAAATATTGTAAAGGACCTTGGAGTGACATATGACATTTATCAGCCACATAAATTATATTATACCTAAAGCTTACCAAATCTCAGTTTTTGTCCTCATAAATAGTCAGAAATTTACAGATATTAATGTGCTCAAATCTCTGTATATCTCCTTAGTCCGTTCAAAATTGAAATGTGCTTCAATTATTATTTGGAATCCTTTTTATGCTTCGCACAACATTCGCCTTGAACGAGTGCAAAAATCGTTTGTTAGGTGTGCATTGCGCTCTTTAAATTTTGAGGAACCCATTCCTTCATATTGTGCTAGATGTAAACTTTTACACATAGAAACGTTACAAAAAAGACGAACTTTATTTTCCTTGTTATTTATTTATGATGTTATTGTTGGCTCAATTGACTATCCTAATCTCTTAGAATTAATCAATTTTAATGTTCCTAGTAGAATTTTACGTCATTCTGATATGTTTTATTTAGGCACTTGCCGAACAAACAATGCTTTTAACTCGCCTGTTTATAGGGTGCTTCATGAATTTAATTCTCTATCAGTGAGTCATGATATTGACTTTTCTATCTCTAAAGAATCTTTTAAAAATTTCCCAATAAGCCACAAAACGAACTCGGGTCAGTTTCGAATTAGTAACGAAACCGAGAACTCGGGTCAGATATCTCTTATTCGATTCGAATTCGAGATGAATCCGAGAATTTTTAAAATAGCAAATACATTTTAATATAAAATTCTTAAAGTAAAAATTAAAACTACTTTCTAACTGAGATGCTTGAAAAGAGAATTACCAGTCCAATATTAATAGTCACCAATATTAATTTGGTTATAATTTTTTTTTTTAGTGTTCCACATACATATGCTTTGCTCTACTTGCCTACCATAAATTTGAGTACAAAATTATATTTTTTTTTTTTTTTTACTTACGCTTAATTTCATGTAAGAAATTTTCATATATAAATGCACTGAATTTATTTAATGTTCCAATATTTCGAGCATCGTCAGCCAAATGTTGCAAGCAATGCATATAGTAGATAAAAACCTTCATAATGATCGATTTAGGTAGTAATGCAAATTTAAAAAATTTTATTTAAAAAACGAATCGCTAAAACTATTCGAAAACGATTTGCTAATTTTTAAATTCTCGTTTCGTAAGTGATTCGATTATATTGAAAATTTCGTTTCGAGAATGAAGTGTGCATTTCTCCCGCTCTCGGATTCAATAGCAAATTGAGAACGAACTTGGTGTCGAAATGAATATCCGAGATCTATGTTTTACCTCGAATTCGAAACGAATTCGTTTGGTTATTGGGTTGTTACAAAATGTCATTAGTTAAACTATATTGTACCATAGTCAGTAAGAATTTAATGTTCATGGACTGGAATAGATGATTGAATAAAAATATTTAAGAGCGTATTTTTCAGTGTAGCCAATTTTATGAAGACCCTGCATAAAGAAGAGTGTTTCAGATATACCCTTACTTCCGAACATTTTTTTTAAGAATGATAGTATAATTTTGTCCTGATAGTTCGGTCAAATCTCAAACAGTGAAACGTTGTAAATTGCAACAATGTTCACTCTATTTTCGTCAAACATATGTATCAGAAAACAGAATTTCAATGGTCATCTTATTCAAGGAGCATTCCTGAATAATTACCAAATACGTGAACTTAAGCCTTTTTTCCACGTAAGCCTTTTTCCACCTAGGAAAAATCCTGCGGACGCTCATGTCTGTACGCATCCGCTTTACGGAAAATGAGAGAATTTCACTTACAATATATAACGGCCTTAGGGCCCATTTCTAATTGAATACGCTACCGTTTAAAAAAATTTTGTTCCAGGCAAATTTTCAAAGTGCTAAGAAATAATTTCATATCATATTAATTCCACACTACTAATGACGGATGTCATCAACGGAACACAACCAGATTTGTGGAGTTTTTTTTTCTCATTTCATTACTGTTCTGAAATGTTGACAGTGTATGTACGCCTTTGAAACATACAGATTAAATGGCACCGAAACAAATTATAGCACTTAATTCAACACAGAAAATTTCGTCACTATGACACATGGAAGAGTAAAGCAGAAACGCCCAAATAACAAACAATTTCACGCCATCCTTTCAGGCGCGCAACCAGAAATTTTTGTTTTGGGGTGAGTTTTAAAATAGGTCAGAATTACATATAAAAAAAAACGTTACTACAGCGACTATTGTGTACTGGTTAGTGAGTCCGTTTTTTGCACTAATAGTTCCTGGCAAAAATCTAAGCCAGGGCAAGCAACATCTTACTTGTTCAACTTCTTTACCTCCAGTGGCGGACTGACCGTACTGGAGAAGGGCCGGTGCCCTCAAATTGCACCGGCCCTTCAGTTGCAATATAGCACATAAACAAATGATCCCAACAGTTTTAACTATCAAAATTTGGTTTTTGTTCCACATATGCATTTAATTCATATCTTTCAAATAGTAAATATTTTAAAGCACATTTATTAATATAAGAGTACGTTAAAAAAGTCCATAGGATGACACATAGATGGCGTTACTAGATTTTTTCCATATGATTTTTTTTCTTTTTTTGTACCAACTTTCAAACAATACGTATAAAAATTTGACAACAATCTGACAATTGATTCGTGAGTTATAGCATTTTGTGTACTCGTACAACTATTATTATTGAAAAAAAAAATGGAAAAAAGTAACTTCGAGTTTTGATAAAGCATTGCTTTTTGATGAAAAAAAAATACATTGGGCACCAAACAATGACTTGATAAACATTATCCGGACTCTGCTCCATCGAGACAAATGGTAGAAAAGTAGATTGCTGAATTTAAGCGTGGTCGTACTAGCACAAATGTTTTCAGACTATTATTCCACAAAACATCAAAAGAATTCACAAATTGGTTATAAACGATCGCAAACTGAAGGTGCACGAGCTAGCTGGTATTGTAGAGATATCAGATGGTAGTGTTTTTACCATTTTACATGAACATTTGGGTATGCGAAAGCTCTGTGCAAAGTGGGTGCCGCGTGAGCTTACAGTCGACCAAAAACAACAACGAATTGATGCTTCAGAAGAGTGTTTGGCGCTGTTTAACCGCAATAAAATCGAATTCTATCGTCGATATGTGACAATGGATGAAGCATGGCTTAACTATTACACACCAGAATCCAAAAGACTGTCAGCTGTGTGGACAGCAGTCGACGAACCGAATCCAAAGCGAGCAAAGACCCAACAGTCGGCTTGTAAGGTGATGGCGTCTGTATTTTGGGATGCAAAAGGCATAATATTCATCGACTATCTCCAAAAAGGAACCACCATCAACAGCGACTATTACTGTGTACTTTTGGATCGATTGAAGGCTGAAATCGCCAAAAAACGGCCACATTTGCAAAAGAAAAAAGTGTTGTTTCACCAAGACAATGCACCGTGTCACAAATCGATGAAAACGATGGCAAAATTTAATGAATTGGGCTTCGAATTGCTTACCCACCCACCGTATTCTCCAGACTTAGCCCCCAGCTACTTTTAACTGTTTTCAGATCTCAAGAGAATGCTTGCTGGCAAGAAATTCAAGTCCAATGATGAAGTAATCGCTGAAACTGAGGCCTATTTTGACGAGAAAGAGAAATCGTACTATAAAAGTGGTATCGAAAAGTTGGAAAATCGCTATACTCGTTGTATCGCTCTCGAAGGCAACTATGTTGAATAATATAATAGAGTTTTATCAAAATTTTGTTTTTTTCTTACTTATTCTACGTACTTATTTAATGACCTGTTACATATCAAATGAAAACAATTTTCCAAACAAACTTATAATAAAATTTTATAAAAACTTAATTACATAGTATTTGCTAGTATTCTTGATACTTTTTTATGGAAGGGTGGATCATAGAGCTCTTAGAAATAATATAATAAACTTTTTATAGAAATGTCTTCACTAAAAAAACAAATTTAAAGAAGTTACGAGAAAATATGGCTAAAAATGCAACAAAATCGTTAAGAAATAACCAAAAAGCATCGAAAGAAGATGAAAGTGATAAAATTGCTACTGTATTAATTTTAAAATCTAAAGAAGAAATAGTTTAATGGAAGAGCATGAAAAAACTTCTTGACATTTAAACTCTTTTAAAGCTTATTTATATTTTACACCAACATTGAAAACTTGGTGTATTGAAAACTTAAGTTGCATCAATCAAATATCTGAAGTAAAGTCTTTGTCTCAAGTAAATACAAATAGGCAGGAACGCCGAGAGGTGGGGGGGACGGGGTGAACACATGTATTCTGAACGAATAAATCCATGCTTTATTTAGTTTAAAAGATAACGGTTCAATGACAATAGATTTGAAATTTATATTTTGGGTTTTCATTCTTTTGATATAAACTTGTGATTACTTTTCGTCTGAGTCACTTTGATTGTGTCCTATTTCTCTCTCTGCTACGATTATTTTGTGGGAAGAGGGGTTTAAACCCTAAAATTCCCCTTTGGTTGCGCTACTGCATCCTTTCATGTGTGCTTTGATTTCGACATCATATGGATGGATGAACATAGCTTGTTCCTTATTACTTGGCTCAAATGGCTTGTATATAAGTATATAAAGCATACTCGCACCATAATAATTTTGATGTGTTGACCAACACTCACTGATAATTAATAACACTATGAATAAACTTCCTGTTCTTAGTTGGCATAAAACAAAGGCCAACTAATTGAGTCTTGTTTGGCCCAAAAACAAACTTTGACAATAACTACTCAACACCAAATGAACACAGAATATAATTTAATAACGGGTAACTATGTTAAAATTACAGAGAAGCTTTTCGTATGTTGCAAAAGATAAACTAATTTAAGGATTTATTAATGCCATTTTGACTACATTAATACACTTGTGGCGACTTTGACACTCGACATTTCCGGTCTCTGCTCTGCTTCTGACAAAAATAATTGAAAACGTAAGCATTATAAAGATTCTGTGATTTAAAGAATTCGCCTTAATTTAATATTACACTTTACAAAGTAAACTTATCGAAAATAATTCTTGAACTTTCTATTAAAAAACGTTTATGCTCTTTTTTCGCTTGTAAAATAATGAAATGATTTTTTTATTACAAATCGTTGTCAAGGAAGTACCTACTTTTTGATCCTTTTTTTTAGCAATCTAGTGTAGTCGATGTCTGGTATGTGATCTGGTATGTTTGTATGTGCGTATTAACTGAAGCATACCTTAATAGGACACGTACTTCGATGTCTTTAATTAAAATTTTACGCTTTACTGACTAAAACTATTTTAATAGGATTTTCAGCAACTAGCAGCTAAATGAAATGGACATCAATTAAAACATTGAAAACTGAAGCATGTGTTGTGTCACGTTCGCTTATGTCCATTTATGGTTAATTTGTAGCGTTTGAAAAGTTGTTTTTTAACATCAATTCCAAAAATTAGAAATTATCAGTTATATGGATTTAAGTTAGACAATTTTGCTTGAGCTGTTTTTACGATGTAAAGTTCATGGTTTATTTCAGAGAAAACCTAATTTTTCTTTTTTTTTTTTTTTTTTTTGCAAATTCTCCAAATCCAAATCAAATTCTCCAATCATTTGTATGTACATATCTACCAATTAACGTAAACTTATATATTGTCATCAATGTATGAAATTTTCAAGCGCAAAAGCTCTGAACTCAAATTAAATATTCTGTCAAATCATGGTTATATTCATAGCTCTGGGCAAATTAAAAGAATTTGGTCATTATTTTTTTAGACAAGCCGGCCTGCGTTGCTAGGCTTCGCAATATATAAAAAACTTAACAAAAAAAAAAGCCGACTACAAAATCACTACAAAGCAAAAAATAATTTTAAAATTGTCCTTTTAATATCTTGGTCATATTTGACAATCTATTTAAACATATTATTAAATTAGAAAACTTATAATTTTAATTTTTTCCTAATTTGTTTTATTATCATAAATATATTAACTTCTTTATGAATACAAAAGCTTTTAAAGTCGGCGCTAATATAATCATAATTTTAATCAGAAGCGCCAACTTCAAAGCTTTTGTATTCATAAAGAAATTAATACTTTTATGATAATAAAACAAATTAGAAAAAAATTAAAATAGTAAATTTTCCAATGTAATAATATGTTTAAATAGATTGTCAAATATGACCAAGATATTAAAAGGAAAATTTTAAAATTATTTTTTACTTTGTAGTGATTTTTTAGTAGGTTTTTTTTTAAAAAAAATTTTTTATTTCTTCCTTTTTAGAGAATATGATGAATTTTCGAATAAAGTGTATAAACTACATAAATACAATTGTTCTTAAAAAATTAATTCTATTAAATTCTGAAAGTTTGTTGGTTATTTCAAATATCTGTCTCTTAAAATTAAATTAGAAGTCACGTGTTTTGAAATAATTATACACATTCTTGTAACTAGTTTTATTACCCTAGTGTCAATATTATTCGAGATATAGTACTTTTCTAATATTGCCACGCCCCTTTGTTAAATAAGCGCCCACTTTCTTGGCCATTATTTGTGATAATTGTGCCTATCTCGTACTTCATTTATGTACCCCCGCAACAATATTAACTGAGATAGTGTTTATCTAGTATTGCCCCGCCCATTTGACGAATAACGCCTACTTTATTGGCCGTAATTTTTAATAATTCTGCCTATCCCTGTACTACAACAAAGTTCAGTGCCCTAGTGTCAATATTATTCGAGATACACTGTTTTTCTAATATTGACACGCCCAGTAGTTGAATACCGCCCATTTTTTTGAGAGTAATTTTAACTAATAACACCTACTCCTGTACCAAATTGCAGTACCATAGTATCAATATTATTCGAGACACACTCTTTTTCTAATATTGCCACGCCCATTTGTCAAATAACGCCCATTTCTTGACTGTAATTTGTATTAATTGTGTCTACCCTTATATTAAATTGCAGTACACTAGTGTCAATATTATTCGAGATACAGTGTTTTTCTAATATTTCTACGCCCATTTGTCGTATAACGCCCACGTTATTGACCATCATTTGTAATAATAATGCCTACTCCTATACTCAATTGCAGTACTCTAGTCTCAAAATTATTCAAGCTACACTGTTTTTCTAATATTGCTACGCCCATTTGTCGAATAACGCCCATTTTCTTGACGGTAATTTTTAATAATTGTGCCTACCCCTACACTAAATTGCAGTACCCTAGTGTCAATATTATTCGAGATACAGTAGTATCTAGTATTGCAAGGTCTAGTATTGCAACGCCCAGTTCTCGAATACCGCCCACTTTTTTACGGGCACCTTCGTGCTTATGATATCTATCTGTTCACCAAAAATTATGGCAATCAGGCATATGGTTTAGGAGTTATCGATGCACATATATTTAAAAAATAAAAAAATAAAAAAAAAAAAACTGAGAAACCGACGAACTTGAGAACCTCCTCCATTTTAAAGTCGTTTAAAAATTAATAACGTTTTAGCAGTAGGATGTATAGTATGTACCCTTAATATGCATAGGGCACATAAAAGATAGGAAAACAGCAGCAGAAAAGCAATATTGATATCGATGAAGATATCGAAAATTTTGCATCTTTGAAAGCAAGAAAGAAGAATATTAAATCCTGATGGCACCTTAAAGTTTGATTTGATGAATATCACTGAATAATTTTTTTTATATTTTTTGAAACATCAAAACTGATGTTTTAAAAAGTGCAAAAGTTAAATATACTCGATGCATCTTAACAACATGATTATTACAATAAAAAATTTTCAACGTAAACAGTATATTCACAAACTTTAATTTTCTGTATAAAACTTTTAGATATTGATAAGGATTAAGCTCCCTCTGTGGGTCCAAAATCTATTTCTCCCCCGGGTGCCAGCAAACCTAGCTAGGCCACTGGCTCAGTGTGCCATTTGTTGAATTTTTAAGACAAGTGTCCAATTTTTATGAAAAGAGACTTACCACTGAATATTATGCTATAAAAAGTTTGCTTTTACAGACTTTGAAATTTTTTTATTTACTATTTTTTTAAGCGCGACACAGCATGCATAATTTCTTTTCTGCACTTAATACACTTTTTATCTATTAATTCGCTTATTTATTATTTCGAATTTTTTAAAATTGCACTTCCCTTGTGTTTATTAATTTGCTAGTTAAAAGCTGTGTTCAATATGCATTTAAGTCCAGCTTTTCACACTAAGCCTTGATCAATGGCAACTTTTCATGAAAGAAGAAAACAAAAAAAACATTAAAACAAAAATGAAAAAGTAACGGTTTTAAACACCAGCTTAGTAGCACTTACATATCAGCGAACTTGTGTGCCACTCAATATGGCGACTACCTATGTGAAGCAGTGAGCGTTCGAATTGTAGAACCTGTGTGTTTTTTTTTTCGCCATCATTCTGTTTGAGATGTTAGGAGCACAACGTGGGTGATAAAGAAAAAACTTGCGTGTTTATTATTACAGCTCTTTAACCCTTTTAGTACTGCCATGAGTTTTTGAGACTCATATTGACTTTGCGCTGTTTTCTTGGCGAAAAAATTGTGTTTAAACAATTGAAGTTTCTTGTATTTCAAACTGCAGAAGTTCTTAAAAGAATTACGATAAAAAAATGTATATGTTATTGTGGCTTTTCTTCACACAAAATGTATGTGAATCCAAAAAACTCACTTCAATACTTTCTGTTCAAAACTTCACCTAATAATAATAGGGTTAAATATGCATGCAATAAAACTTTCAGCGAAATCTTTTTCTCCATCCATATTAAAATTTTTCATTGTTTAAAATGGCCACCCACAGTCGAACAGCACACTTTCCACTGAGACGTTGCTACTTTGACATTTTAGCATGCATTGTTGTTGCTTCAATGGCAGAGTTTACACGTCGTTTATATCGTCATCATGGTAGAAGAAAAGAAGGTAGCATTGTGGCTGTTCATGCTGTCTTTCTCAGCTACCATAATTGTCAAAGTCAATGCAAATAATTTTCTGTCAATTGGCTCAGTTTCTCCACTCAGTATTGTTTTTGCGTTTTTTTGGCAGTTATTGGCACTGTTTACACGTCATTCAAATTGAAGGATCATTCAAAATTTGTTTTTGTTTTCCCATCGAAAAAAAAAGATGAACTGTCTGCGAGAGCGGAAATGAATATTCAATACTTCATCGCATCAATCAAAATTTTGATGGAGCTCAAGACCTTCATCAATCAATCACAGGGTTGCGTAATCAACTTTTCTGCTACTTACAACAACACTTTTAGTCGGCATCGGCCATTCAATCAAATATCTCGAAGAGAGTAAAAGAGAACCAAAAATGGGATATTCTTCATTCAATTTGAATGACGTATAAACTCTGCCATTGGGGCCAGCTTTCAGCTATGCATCTACCTTGTCTAATTATACCATGAATGCGTTTCTTGTTCTCTTACTCTCTGCGACGTTTGATTGAATAGCTGTTCACACGGGATATTTTGATTGAATTACCGATGCCGAGTAAAAGTACTGCTGTTAGTAGCAGAATAGTTTGAAGCTTAATAAAAATTGTAATTAACACCATGGTAGAATAAATGAAGGTAGTCGCACGGCTGAGAGCCAACTACCACGACTGTCAAAAAAAAAGCAAAAACAACATTATGCGGAGACTCAGTTGGACTCAGTTTACCAAGTGACAGAAAATTTTGACAATTATGGTAGCTGAGAAAGATAGTACAATCCGCCGCGATGCTACCTTCTTTTCATTGTACCATGATTGATACAATGAAATGTTGAAAGTTAATTTTCGCTCTCGCAGAGAATTAAACTTTTTTTTTTATCTGGGTAAATAACACATTTTGAATGATTCTTAAATTTGAATGACGTGTAAGCTATGATACAATGATGCAGTAATAGTTCGTTTAGCGAACATAATTTGTCTAAAATAATAAAAAGTAGAGAAAAGTAGAGAAAGTAAAATATGCAATCATATGGCAAACTATGATCGCCGTTTTTAAGAAAATAGCCTGTTGTCACTATTACCTTGATAATTATATCCCTTTGTAAGCAAGAGCAATGTAAATTGAAAAATTGATAGAGAGAGCAAATTTTTTAATAAAACCATGGTCAGCAAATGATTTGACTGCCGAAACCAAATCACTGGATCAAAACATGGCCGCCGTGTGCCACACAGGTTCGCTGATGTGTAAGCTGCATGCTATTGTATGCACATTTCAATGTTATGATATTATCATTTGATCTGAGATGAAAAATGTAGCTATTATTACTTTAACTGAATCATTTAAGCCTGAATGTTATTTTACTTTTTCTTTCTTATATTGTATTGAATTTTTGAAATTTTGTATTTCAATTGTAGCTGTATGCTAGGAAAAACTTTCAAATTTAAATAGCTCTAAGCGATATGATAACTTTTTCTGACTCATTTGGGACTTAAAATGTGTGTAAATGTCCAATCTGGTAAAAATTTATTTCACTATTTCTTAAAAATTTGAATACTGCAATCTATATTTGTATTATTATTCCGACGATGTACACAAAATTCCTTCTTTGTATAGGGCAAACTTATTCAAATCTCTGATTTAGGTCAGAAGCTTCAGACGCTAAAGTGAGATAACTTTTTATTTATAATGATGAATGCGTGCAAAAATTTAAAAATAAAACTTCAACTAACCTTAAACTTAGCTTCATACAAACACATTAATCGTAGTTACACCTAATTAAGTTGCTATTGAATTACAAAACCTATCGTTTCGATTAAATATGCGTATCATGCTACTGTAGCTATTGTAAACGAAGCGGAAACGGAAATTACTCGCCACAATCGTTACTTCATGGAATGAGTTGGAATTCTAATGGACATCATTTCACATTCTGCTCATTTCATGCTTTCCAACCTTTAAGTGTCCATGTTGTAGATGGTGCAATAACTGTTGCTAGCAACTTGCAAACGTTTCCTGCTCTGACTAGTTTTCTCTTGCATCTGGCACCCATTCGCGCACAGCAATCAATTGCCACAGTTTAATTAAATCTTTTGTATGTTCATTTAGATCCCATTTGTTCCTCTTCATTGCACAATTGCAAATGCAAGTGCAAGCCAACACTTCATACTCAGAGGGTTTTCTGTGGTTAATGAGCTTCAATAGCAGTAGCAACAACATTGCCTGTTGTTTGTATTTCATGCAGTCGAGCATGAAACTTTTATGCCTAGTATATCAATCTTTGCCCTCTGAACTGATAAGACATGCAATTCCACAAGTTGAAGTTGTAGATTTTTGTGTTGTCGAAGTTGCATTTGACATTTTTTTACTGCAACAATATAATTTATTTATCGTGCTAATGGTCGTAACGTAATTAATTTATTTGAAATCTTTATTTTACGTAGCATGAAATTATCTGGGTTATTTTTCTTTTTTTTTTAAGTTTTGAACCAAGGATTTCAGATGTTACACATTTCCAAATCTACCTTAATTCGAAATTTGGATGAAACATGTATAAGAGGATCTAAGTATGGCTGAAAGCTGTAGAAATTTGGGCTGTTCAAAAAGTCAGTACGGTTTTTTATTTATAGTTTAGGCTCCTTTATTTTATAAATCAGATCAAATTTTAAACAATTCTATATTCACCGTTTTATTAGATAACCTTCACCCATCTCTGTGGAAGCTTTATTTTACCTCGCAGGAAGAAATATTCTTTTTTCTGTGGAAAGAACCTCTTAAGATAAAGCCCTGATTATCAAAGGTTTTACCACTTAGTGAGTTTTGTAGGGAGCAAAACACATGGTAATGCGAGGGCGCAAGGTCTGGACTATAGGGTGAATGGAGCAAATCATTCAATCCAAACTTGAGCAATTTTTTGCGTTACCAAAATCGTATAAGGCCTGACTTTATCGTGGTTGAAGACCACCCCCTTTCGATTGACTACTTCAGTAGGTTTTTGCGAATGATATCGCTCAATTTCTAAAGTTAACCAGGCGTTATGAAAAATCGCCCAAAAAAAAAATTAAAAATCAGCAAGTGAAAAATGTCCCAAAAATTAATGAATTAATTTTGCTGGGCCCAACGAAATTAGAAAAATGGCTCAAGAACAAAAAAACGAAAATTCGCCCAAATAAAATGCAAAATCGCCCCATTTTTTGCATTGTTCAAACGAGAACAAGTTCGCCTTGTACGAAATGTGCAGAGTTTTCATGGCCCATTTTTTTAATTTTTTCAAGGCCAATTTTAATTCCATGAATCATGCTCAAAAATATATAAAAAAAATTCGTAGGAGCAATTGTCTTTTAGCTAAAATGTTGTTTTTTATTTTTATACCCCAACGCGTACTGCGTAAGGGGTATATTAACTTTGTCATTCCGTTTGTAACGCCAAGAAGGAGGCGTGGCAGGCATAGAAAAATATATATATTTTTGATCAGCATCACCTCCTGAGTCGATTTTCGTGTGTCCGTCTGTCCGTCTGTCAATACGATTACAGCCGCAATTTTAAAGCTATCGCGATGGAATTGAAAACATTAGTTTATTTTTAAAAAAGGAAGGTCATGTTTGAAAATGGGCCAAATCGGATGAAAACCACGCCTACCTCTCATACAAAGTGGCTTTATTTTAAAAGTAAAATCTCTTAAAAATCAGCTCAAATTAAAGAAATGTCTTGAAAGTTTGCATATAGGTTTTGATATATAACATAGACCACCACTATAATATTTGGCAAAATCGAATGAAAACCACGCCTACCTCCTATACAAATTGGCTTTATTTTAAACGTAGAATCTCTTAAAAATCCACAAAAATTAATGAAATGTCTTGAAATTTTGCACTTTAGCTTTAATATATAATATAAACCAAATCTATGATATATGGCCAAATCGGATCAAACCACGCCTTCTTCCCATACAAAGTGACGTCATCAAAATAGGAAAACTTTCGTTAATATATAAAACTGAATGTCATCGTGTGTGTTGTGGTTAAAAACTTCGAATTTACTTCAATATAGCCGCGGGGAGGTATTTTAGCTTCGGTACCCTGCCGAAGCTTCACCCTTACTAGTTTCTTTTTCAAAATGTATATATGGAGTTAAAGATATTTGGTTATAGTTGATGGAAAATTGTGATTTATTTTTTAGTTTTCATATTAAAGTAAGCGTAGTGTTCGTTATTTAACGAGCCATTAACCATAAACCAATTCATCGATTAATTTTGAAGGTATAACGGTTTTGTACTCAGAACATTTGAGGTATTACCAATTTTTTATATACCTTTGAAATATTTGTTGTTCCCTTTGAATTTTTTGGTTTGGCTAAAAACCAAAAAACTTCATGGTTCGGTTATTTTGTAAAAGGGCTTATCGCCCACAAAAGCAAAAATTTTAATAAAAAGAGAGACTCTTTCGTAAAAGAGTACACCGTTAAAAAAGCGCGGCAGACGAAAAATTTTATGAAAAATCGCGCGATTCGCACATCGAACGCAATTTCTTTTTGAAGAACCCAATAGTAAGAGTCTTATAAAAAAACATGAAAATGAATGAAAGCGTACAAAATTTTTATAAATAACATGTTTTGTCACCTAGTAAATAAACTTTAAAAATTTTCGACTAATATATTTTTGCACACAATTCACTAATTTTCTGATTACGATCACTTACTTTTTCCATTTTTTTATCTTTTGCTATGTCACCATTATATCACATCATAAAGTTATATCACCGTTGTATGTGAACTATTAAATATTCGAAACGTCTACAACTGGGAATCAATTCTCATTTTTTAAAGTGATATTTTCAATTTGATCGCTCTTATTCGATAACTTCACAAATTGAGTATAAGATTAAAGATTTAGTTATTTAGATATACGAGTTTATTCTTGTTTCACATTACATAATATTTCATTCACACATACGTTTCAAAACTGATTTTCAGTTTGGAATTTAATTCATTTTCAAGTCATGTTCAATGAAAATAAGTATTGAATTAACAGATTTTAAAAAGCAACTATTTTTTTTTAAAACATTTCATGTATATTTCTAGTTTTCACTGCACAACATTCGTTTATAAGTTCCTTGACGTTACATAAGTATTTTATATAATAATAGCCCAAAACATTAGGGTTAACATTTTGATGATATATCCATGCAGAAAGTTATATCTATTTGTAAAAAAAAGAACATCATCTAAAGCGGGGTTCACAAAAGCCTTAACGACGATTGTCGCTGTCGTTAACTAACAAAAACTGTCAATTTCTATGGACGTGACATACACAATGACCGATAACGACAATGATTATAATCATTAACTTTTTGGGAATCCGCCTAATGAACTGGAACGTAACTTGGTAAAAGAAAGTTAACACGAGATTTGGAATAAAACCTTAGATTTATTTATTGTACGCAATCTTATAAAAAACAATTTTATTTTTGACGCTTTCCGATAGTAAAATATAATATATATACTGCAAATTTCTTCTGCGGATTTAATTGTATGTTTATAAAAGAAAATAATTATGTAATTTCACACTACAGTCATTTGATCGAAATGTCAGCTGTGTCAGCTGTTTCTGCTTGATGTAAAAATAGGTCTATTTCTGCACTCACTTCAAGTAATTTGAAGTTACTCGAAGGCGTTCCTTTACACATTTTTCCAGCACGAGTGAGAAGAAGAACAAGCAAAATGTCACTCTCAATTACTATAACTTTACTAGAACAAACGAGAACAGCTGATTCAAAAATGAACGATTACGTAACAGCAGTGCAAATTTGGCTTATTAATCTAGTATAATTTTTTTTATTTTTAGCATCAAAAAAAATATTAAAATCGAGCAATATTTAATGCAAGATGGTCGCGTATTTTCCTCCGCTTGACTTAAATTGCTTGCTCCTCTTAATCACTATCCGATTCTTTATCAAAATTGTAATAACTATTGAAGAAAACATTATTATTATAAATTTTCACAATACTTCACGTAATTTCCAAGCGTAAAATAAATTAACAATATATAACAAATAAATTATCATATGTTAATGTTGAAAAAACAAAAGAAACTTGACTGATGCCAGTTCTACTACCAGCATTAAAACTTTTGCCAATGTGTAAACATATAAAGAAAATGTCTAACTTTTATAACCTGGTAGTGCTGCATTTGACAAATGTTTGCATTCGCAGAATTTTTAGTAACTTAAGAAATGTTAGACGTGATTAACACTGATCAAGACTTGACGCCAATTCTTTACTATTCCCTTTTAAATTCACCCTCTCTCACGTTGATGTCCGCGTCTCTCATGCACAAATGCAAGACTTGATCGTCAATTCTTGACCAACGTAAAACGGGACTTAAAGAGAACGATGAAGCAAAGACAAAAAAAACAAAAAAAAAAAAGTGAACGGCATCGTTTGCAAACGAACAGAAGTATTCCAGAATTATTAAAAAAAGTAAGGAATGGCGAGAGCAATATATTTATGAGCATATATGGTACAATATATTAAAATTTTTAAATTTCTAATTATTTAAACAATATTAGTTTTAGTATTCCTTGGATGAATACAGCTTGAAAATAATTTTGAAACATACTTAATTATCTTATTGAAAAAAATTAATAACAGTGATATCCATTTATTAGCTTCTTCTGTAATGTTATAACATATCTTCACTACGGCAAACAAAAACACACACAATACTCTAACAGAACCACCCTGTGTGAGTAGCACAATAGCTCTTAGAGTACACTATGAACATCTTGACGCACGTTTGCAAAAACTAGTTTGACGTTTCACTTGACAAAAACAACAAAGGAGAAACCAAAAGAATTGAAAGAAAAAAAAAATTTTGAGAAAAATATAAAGATCTGTGCGTGTGAAAAACTAAACAGAAAGTTTATTTTTCTTTTTCCCCCATAAAAATTCACTTTTAAAATCACAATTTTACAACAAGTGCAGCAACTTCAATTAGAACTCATAGCTTGAGTAAAAATCTAAAGAAAATGTGTACAAGACACATTTGTGAGGGGCCAGTGAAAAATATAATAGAATTCTCGGAAAGTAGCTGTGACTGTGCAAACGACAGACGACCAACGATTTCCAAGCCTTAAGTCGAAACAGAGAAAAGCCCTGTGCGGACCACTGCTGCTGTCTACGGGAGTGTGTCTACTTCAAAGTCGAGGCAACAGTGATCCAACGAAACTCCAAATAAAATATAGTGCAGTTAAAAACAAATAATACGCCAAAGTAAAGCAACGTTGACGTTGCGTTTACACACCGCGCAGATTTCCACCCGAAAGTGCAGAGTTCAATCAAATTGCGAAATACTACGAAAAAATTAAAAACATCCGCCTGCGCCCTGTCTGCGTCAGCTTGTGTGTGTAAGATAAAAACAGTGTAATCGAAAAAAGGAAAATCCGAGAAACATAACAAAGCGGTTGCGGGGTAAAGCAACAACTTACTACAACGCAAAGGAACAACAACAGCAAAAACAACAAACGGAATATCAATAACAACTTAGTTATGGCTCCATCGGCTTGTGCGGGGTTCTCCATTGATTTCTGGAAAAATGACCCACCAGATCTGGTGGAGCTGACGTGCCTGATGCCAAACGGTATATTGCTGATATTAACGATGCCACCAACTGCCACAATACGAGAGATCAAGAATGTGAGTTTGCAACTTTGGGGCGTGGCTCTGAAGTTTGCTTGGGTACCTATCACTGTTATATTTTTATTTATTTTTTATTTGCTTCTTGCTGTCAATTGCAGCAAAGCATACGTTGTTTTATTATTTCTGTATGCATTAAATGAGAGAAAAAGCGCCAAAATAATAGCATCCAGCCAGCCATATTTCTTACGTGCTAGCGACATGTAATCAACTACCTCATGGCTGCATGTATGTAGGTCGTTGCACTCAAAAATTCCAACAAACAAAAATCTAATAACTTTGGTAATATATTTTTTTTATTTCCTTTTCTATTTCTTTGATTTGCCAACGCCATAAAATTGATTACACATGATGTTGATTTTTGGCTAATAAAAGTGAAACCCACAATTATTGTGCTCAATAACAGGAAAGAAAATCCATTGTGAGTGACGCATAGGTCGAGCAAACTAATATTTAACAGAGGCAAAAACTTAAATTATATAAGAGCCAAGTTCGACTAAAAAAAAAAAATTATATATAAATTATAGCGTCTAAGACTTAAAAGAGCTCAAAACACAATTCTAAATAATTTCTTTTTTTTTAGAAATTTCAGCGAAAATAATTTCAAATAAAGGCCAATACTGAATTCATATAAAATAAATAGATAACTTTTTTAATTTCCAAATTATCTTTAACAAGAGTTACAAGATCATAATATGTGTCACGACTAGTAGCTAATAATGATTTCTATAGGAAACTTTTAAGAAACACTTTCAGAAGTTGTCTATGAGCCTAAATAGTCTTAAAAAATATATTAATTCCTACTTTCGAAAATAGGAACACTGTAGAGCACGATAATAGGTGTTCCAAGTGAAGCTTTACGAAGCTTAGTGAAACATTCAAAATCAACATAGTTCCTTGTCATAATCAATCAATACTTGTGCCTTTGTTCAAAATTTGTTAACTATTTAAAATATACAATTTTTCACATTTCAATTGTTTACTGCTACGCCCAAAGAAAAATAAACCTGAAAACTTAAAAAATAATCAGTAGGGCGGGTCAAATTTTTTATTGTTTTTATCGTGTATTTATTTTAAGTTATATTCCACCCAGTAGTAGTTTGAATACTTTTAATGAACATATTTTTAATATTAATCACGTTGTTGGCTCTTTAAATGCTAATCAAACTCCGTGCGTGCGCGGTGATTTTAACTTGAGCCATATTGAATGGAATTATTGCTCTGAAGAAAAAATTTTATTGCCTTTTGGTTTAAAGACCACAACTGAACACACCCTTTGTGATGCGCTATATGCTTTAAATCTGTTTCAGATAACGTTAAAAATTACCTTATGAGAATTTTAGATCTCGTTTTTATTAATGATGATTTTTAATATGAACTTTTTAAATGTAACATGTCGCAAACAAACGACTCGGTTCATAACAAGGCGATTGTTTTGAATGTAGATTTTTATTCATTTAGAGAAGACTAAAGAGTTGGGAGTTGGGCGTAGTCTATCATACAACTTAGAGAATGCCAATTTTCTCGGACTTAACGCATTTTTTGGGTCTGTTGATTGGAAATGGATGTTTCGGCACACTGATGTTCAATACATGTATTTTAAATTCAAGTGTATCATAAACGAAGGGCTAGAGCGGTACTTTCCAGTTAATAAACAAATATCTTCCTTCAAGCATCCATGGTTTAATAAAAGGTTAGTTAATCTAAAAAATCTAAGGAATAAAGCTCATTTACGGTTCAAAAAATCCGGTCTGTCAACTGACAAAGCAATTTTTGTTTTACGTAGGCGAGTGTTTGACTTTTTAGCGAACTTTTTATATAAAAAATATATAGACTCCATTGAGAGAGGCCTTAGGTCAAATCCGAAATCTTTCTGGGTATTTGTAAATAATAAAAGAAAATCTTCTGGTTTCCTACGTCAATGGAATATAAAGGGGAGTTATCTTCTAACTATGATAGGATAACCGAACTTTTTGCTGATTTTTTTGGAACAGTCTTCAATCAATCGAATTCTCCCAGTGACGCGTATAGATTTTCCGATCTGCCGCAACTATTGAACATTGGTTATTTAGAAATACTGGATATTGAGATATTAGAGACTTCAATAAGTCTTGACTGCTCCAAAAGTGCTGGTTACGATTTGATTCCTCCAGTGTTTTTAAAAAGTTGTGCGCGAACTCTGTTCGTGGCATTGGGCTTGATCTTCAACAAATCCCTTTCTAGTGGTGTTTTCCCAAATGAGTGGAAAACTGCCTGTGTAACACCCATATTTAAGTCTGGGCAAAAGTGTTTGTGTATCGTATAGCTATCGATTATCCCTAAAGTCCTCCATGAAATTGTTAACAAGCTCCATTTTGTGAAAGTACGTAGTCTTATAGCTTGGTAACAGCTTGGTTTCTTTAAGGGTAGATCCACTACTACCAACTTAGGCATTTTTACCAATTTTGCTATTAATAGAAAAAGGTTCGCAGGTGAATGTATTATACACGGATTTTTCAAAGGCCTTTGATAGCGTTAAACATCCTGTTTTGTTAAGAAAACTTGAAATGCTCACAATTTTTAAAATGTATTCACTCGTATCTATCTGATAGAACTCTAACTGTCAAGATTGGTGAAAATTATTCAAGGCCCATTAAGATTACATCAGGTGTTCCTCAGGGGAGTCACTTGGGTCCTTTACTATTTAATTATTCGTTAATGATGTTACTAAGTCTTTTAAATTTAGCAAGAATCTCTTAAATGCCAAGGATTTGAAGATCTTTTCAGAAGTCAACGATTGTTCGGATTGCGTCAAACTCCAGGATGATATTTCACCGTTTTTGCAATGGTGTAACATTAACCAGCTTAACCTTAATTTTGGAAAATGTAAAGTCCTCACATTTGCTTCGAAATTAAATCCCATTATGTATGAGTATAAGTATGACTCCAATGAAGAATTTTGCAGAGTGAATAAATTTAAAGACCTTGGTGTCATTTTTAATCATAAACTTACTTTTGATACTCACTTGGAATATATTGTTGCAAAAGCTAACTCCCAATTTGGATTTCTGAAAATGAATTCCAGGGAATTTTTTGATCCTTTAACACCAAGAACAATCTTTTTTAGTCTGGTAAGATCTCTACTAGAGTATGCATCGGTTGTGTGGGACCCCTTTTATGGTGTATCGATTACGCATATTGAAAATATCCAAAAACGATTTACAAGATTTGCTTTGAGAAGACAATACACTTGGGAGACAATGCATACTTATCGGGTACGTTGCCGCATGCTAGGCCTCAGTAGTTTATCTGATAGACGAACTTTTAATAATATTATGTTCATTAAGGATATAACTGATGGTAAAATTGGTTCTTCTGAATTGTAAGCATTAATTCCATTTAATGTCCCGGCGCGTAATTGGAGAGAGTTAAATTTATTCTATACTTCTTGCCATAGAACTAATTATGGTTCCAATGAACCCCTATCTCGTTGCCTTTCAAATTGCAATGCAATTGCGAATCAATTAGATTTAATCGTGTGTAGAAATATTTTCATTAAACACCTTAAAGAAATTATTGTGTGCTTTCCACAATCGAATTAAGATACCTGTGATGTTAACCTAGTTTTAAGTATTGTTCTAAGTAATCTGTAAAGCGTAGGTCTAAAATCAATCCCAATATCGCGCATAGCGAGATCAAAATTTGTATATGGGTTTAAAAAAAAACCTATAGGTTTCATATAAAAATACTGTGGAATAGTCCAAGAAAGGCAGCGTATATCATTGATTTTGGGCTTGTTATAAAGGAATTTTTTAAAGCTCTCTGAATCTGATTTAATTTTAAAAATATTTTGGCTTTTAAATCAAATTTTGCCAACCTAATATTTGAATATTGTCAAAATAAAAACGATTTAAATTTACAAAAAATATTTTATTCAATCAGTACAATGTAAAAATTTAGACTTTAAAGTCTTATTTGCTCTCAATGCGGGGTATTTTAGTTGGACTTTTTTTAGCTACTGCCATAACATCTTCTCATTTTTTTTTCAATTACGCGTCGCGAAACACTTGAAAGTAACTGAACAAATCGCTCAGTTCCCTAAATATGCAATGGAATTTTAGGTCTGGCAGCGGCGAATCTTTAAACTCTAGATAACTTAGCTTGTGCTCGTATGAAATGTTTGCGGTGAATGGAGGATCGGATAAGATGCTGTCATCATCTAGGTTTATCAAATCCTTATAGACTGAGCATTCAAAACTAATGCTATATTATTGGAAAACTGTCAAAAATGCTTATACTAAATATAAAGTCGCTTTTATTTTGTTTATGATTATGGGCTATTGTGTTGAAAATTTACAAGGACGTGCAAACTTATTTCTTACTCGAAAAATCTATAATCGTCCCAGTAGTCGGTTTGCCGACTGTAACCACGCGAACTAAATTACCAAAATTAAGTCTAATATGACCAACACCGTCTAAAATATAGCATTTTTATTGATTTGTCAAAACTAAAATTTGTGGGTAAAAGAGGGAAGGTAAAAGGTCTGCTAGCTGGTGAACAGTGCATATCCAAACTCCCTTCTAGAACAATTTTTTTATTGTTTTAACCCTATAAGTAAAGCAACGTCAGAAAATAATTTTGTCCATTTAGCTTGTTCTAGACCCAACATCTTACCACAGCTGCAATGCATTGGCATTTTCCGATATAAAAAAGCCCATTTATTGTGTTTAAGAAAGGGACAATCACATTGGGTCTAGATTTATATTTGATTTTATTTTTGTAATTATTGATTAAGGTATTAAGCCTTTTTGCGACACTTTTTTGATTAATAATTGCAATATTAAGACTTGTTTGGTAAAAATTATATAAGGAAAGTGTTTGCCATTTTCTCTCTCACTTACTAACTTAGATGGCGCCTACAACCGTAAGTCACCGTAAGCCTGGTGAAAGAAATTGCGACAGCCATTTCTGTTTTGCGCTTGCTGGCGCCAGTTGGAAGCTCCCAAGTTTCGTCAGGTCTCCTGCGATGACCGCCGCGTCGTCTTCCATCCGCTCAACATGGCGTAGCCAGCGAAGCCGCTCGATTTATATGCGCTTTACTATGTCGATGTCGGCGTATGGCTCATACAGCTCATCGTTCCATCGTATTCGGTACTCGCAATTGACGCAGATTGGTCCGTAGATTTTAGAAAGATCTTTCTCTCGAACGCCCCCAAAGTCTTTTCATTAGAGCTGCTCAACGTCCAGGTTTGTGCTGCATATAACATGACGGGCATGATTAGTGACTTATGGAGCGTGACTTTTGTTTGTCGAGAGAAGGCTCTGCTACTCAATTGCCTACTGAGCCCAAAGTAACACCTGTTGGCAAGAGTTATCCTTCGTTTTATCTCTCTACTGATATTGTTGGTGAAGTTAATCCGAGGATCCGAGGTAGACGAAGTCCTTCACAACCTCGAACGAGATGTTGTCAACAGTGACGTGGGTGCCAATACGCTGGGACTGTTTGTTTGTTGACACCAGATATTTCGTCTTATCTGCGTTTACTGCAAGACTGATGCGACTCGACTCTTTTTCTAGTTTGGAGAATGCTGCACTGACTTCGCGTGTGCTATGTTCAATGATATCATTGTTATCAGCATACACTAGCAGCATAACACTCTTATAGAATTTTGTGCCGCTTTGTCTCAGATCAGCAGCTCGAATGATCTTCTCCATAATTAGATAAAAAAAAGTCGCACGATAAAGAATCACCATGTCTGATCTATTTTGCAGGTATACCGAATTCAGATATATATACCGAAGGCGGCTTTGTAGTCGACAAAAAGATGGTGGGTGTCGATTTGTTTTTCTAGGGTTTTTTCCAAAATTTGTCGTAGCGTGAATATCTGGTCGATGGTAGATTTTTCAGGTCTGAAGCCACACTGATAAGGCCCAATCAGTTGGTTTACGATGTGCGATTAGTCTTTCACATAATGCGCTGGACATGACCTTATATGTGATATTTAGAAGACTTATCCCACGGTAGTTGGCACAAATAGTGGGATCGCCTTTCTTGTAGATTAGGCAGAGTACACTGAGGTTCCAATCGCTTGGAATGCATTCTTCCGATCATATTTCATTTCTGCATAGAAGCTCCTGAATGCATTTAAAAAAAACTTCGCCTCCGTTCTTAAACAGCTTAGCAGGTAAACCATCGGCTCCCGCAGCTGGGATGGGGTGGCTTTGTAGGCGGCGTTTTTCTCTGCAGTGGCGTCGCGACACTCTTGGCCGTGCCACTGGCTTCGGCGGGGGCGGTGGTAGCCAATAACCTCTTCAGCAGCCGCACGCATAGAGTGAGAAATGTGTGCCCACCGCTCGCATATATCGTCGATCGGAGGAGTGCTTTCTTGAAGCAGGAGTGAGAGTCGAGTGGCGAAGACTTCGACTGTCCGTTTTGATTGCAGCTTGTCGACGTCTAGCTTTCTCTGTGTAGGGTTGCGCGCATTCTTTGCAGCGCGCAGACGTGTACGGATCTTAGCTGCGACAAAATAATGATCCGAGTCTATGTTAGCACCACGGATCGTGCGTACATCTAATACACTGGAAGAGTGCCTTTCGTCAATCAAAACGTGATCATTTGGTTACGCGTTTTTTGATAAGGGGACAACTAGTTGACCTTATGCATATTGAGATGCTTGAATCTAGTGCTACTTACGACCATGTTTCGTGCTGCGGCGAAGTCAATCAGCCTTATTCCGTTATCGGATGTGTTGTCGTGTAGGTTGAACTTTTCGACTGTTGGACTAAAATGCCAACTACAAATCCGCACCCAAACTCGTGCTTTTCCGCATGGCTGCTGTAGTAGATATCACAGAATGCTTGCCGAAAGCAACCCTGTCCCTTCCATCGCATTTCTTGGGATTTGGGGATAATTTTTCTCATATTTTTTATGTAACTTTTCATTGAAATGGTTTTTTTACGCGGTGGGCTTAAAACCCGACGCACAACCTATTAAAGACTAGGTAGCCCGCCGCTCAAATTAGCCGTCAAACTGACGGATGCCACTTTGTCGTTGCCCAGGTAACACCACGTGGAGGTTTGAGACGACTTGGGACGATTTCGACATGGATAATGCTGGCCTCGCCAGGTTGAGGCAGTCAGACACGTTGCCATGTGAAGGTTCGCCCACTGTTCTCTCTCACGTTGAATTTAAAAGAAATATTACTTTTAAATAACGCGATTACTTGGCAAATTAATTTCACTAAATTTGCTTGGAGAACCAAAATCATTGATTTTGGTTTTTATGCGGCAAATAACTTGACTTTGAAAAAAATTGATAATGAAAAAATTTTAATTTCTTTCGCGAAATTCTGAGAAATTTGCACTCAAAGTTGAAATTAAGTTGTTGGCACAGTTCGGTAACAGTAAAATCGATGGGTTTTGTTGATATACCGTTAAAGAGGTTATTTCATTGCCTTACATTGACTTACTTCTGTAAGTTAGTTTTTCTGCTGGAAACCAAAATCGTGAAATATTAACTAACCCTGTTGCTCCTAAGACTGTGAAAATTGACTCCACTCCCCCTCCAATGCGGTTTTTTGCTCAACTTGACATCACCTTTCACCTCCGTTACTAGTTGCACTCAATCGCGTAAATATTTGCACTTAGTAACATGAAAGGCGTACGAACGTTACGTGCGCCACCTTGATAATGCCCACATGTAAAATAGCACATAAATGTAAAATAGTAAAATAGTTAATAGATAGATTTTTGTGATCTGCTTTAAGATAGCTTTAGTTACACTCAATATTGAATCAACAACTCTACGTAACAAAGGTTTTTGGATTGGTGGGTAGTGTATAGAACTCTCAAACGATGGGTTACGAGTTCGATACCCACATCGGATCAATGAAATATTTGTAATATATTAATATAACATTTTCCTGTTGCAATAGACGCAAGCGAAAAAGAACCATCAAAAATTCTAAAGAAAACTATGTCGGAAAAAAGTTCCGTTTTTGATATTTCACTCAAGCAAATCACAAAACGAGGCGTAAAAAGCTTCGCTTCAAAAATTACATCCCTACTGTAAACAAACTAAATGACAGATCGCGTTCAAACTTTACATCAGTATAGAGAACAATTGTACCAACTTAGCGACAAAAACAATTTTTTACAAGCCCTATAAGCGGCCTTTTGGAATTATCATTTCCCGGTACTTTTTTGACGGAATGTATTTCACACTATGTAAGTCGCAATTCTCCAACCCCGTCCATGTTTTAAAAAATTAGTTTGTTTTGATTTAAAGCACCTACATACCGAGATAAAGTTACCAACTTAATTAAAATTATCTATCAAATTTTAGTCTTATACGATCAAAAACTTCGGATATATACAGCCCTATTGTGAATAAAATTTCATCTAGAATTGAAAAAGGGAGCTTTAATTTCTTAAACAGGGGCTAATGCTTTTAAAGTTTTTTCTTGTGATCTAAAAAATTGACGATAAATGCAAATATTTGTGTTCAAATTTTTCAAAAATTCCGTGAACTTTGTAAATAATACGAAAATTCTCTTTTTTAATTCCGGGCGAAATTTTATTCACAATAGGGCTGATAGTATTTTTATTAATTTCTGAACGGTAAAAGTAGTCGTAGATTTTTATACACAGTGGCCGTCGTTTTGTTGTGCCAAATTTGGTTCACATCGGTTGAAAGATAAAGATTTGTATAAAAAGCTTTTTTAGAAGGAACAGACACTCTTCTTTATACATACCATATATACAGTGTCCCAACCCTTGGTGGTGGTGGAGGCCTATCTAAAACCTTTTCCATACTAAAGGGTATAGCGCCCGGTTTGAGAGTGCAAACCGCACCGAGCTGGATAGCTCTGTCCGCGATATGGGTAGTAAACCACAGCCACCACGAAAAGCTCTCCGAAGGGCCAGCCCATTCCAGTCAGCCCAGTATATACCAGCAGAAGCCAGACATACACCGGGGTCCGCTGACTGCCCGTGATACCAGTTTTAAAGTCCTTGGTCAGACCTCGTAGCACTAAGCCCCGGCTACTCCCAGTTTTAGCCCATCGCAGCTCGAGACTGGTCAATCAGAAGTTATTTAGAATTGGTTGTGTTTACCGTGAAGGCTTAATTCAACATTGTTCCATAACAATTGGGACCGATACAAAGCGTCGGTCAGCGCCCCTTTGAGGGTTCAAAGGTACCAAATTAGCTCCATGTTGTGATGACACTTCGCAACCCTTGGTGAGGGTGGAGGCCTATCTAAAACTTCTTCCATACTAAAGAGTATGGCGCCCGGTTTGAGAGTGCAAACCACACCGAGCTAGATAGCTCTGCCCGCGATATGGGTGGTAAACTACAGCCACCACGAAAAGCTCCACGAAGGGCCAGCCCATTCCAGTCAGCCCAGTATATGCCAGCAGAAGCCAGACATACACCGGGGGCCGCTAACTGCCCGTGGTACCAGTTTTAAAGTCCTTGGTCAGACCTCGTAGCACTAGCCCCGGCTACTCGCAGTTTTAGCCCATCACAGCTCTGAACTGGTTACCAATCAAAACACAAAAGCTCACAAAAAGGTGAGCCCCGCCCCACACTCACAAGACATTCACACTCTGGACCATAGCTCCACACACATGCACACATTCACACAGCGAATATCATAACTTATATCTGCCGTAGGCGCCACCTCTCAAACACACCACATGCATACTGATTCAACCTGAAAACTTGCTCACGAGTTGCAAGCTCATTTCCAAGATTGAAATCCCCATTCACACTGACTTGCTCACGAGTTGCAAGCTCATTTCCAAGATTGAAATTCCCATTCACACTGACAATCCCCATTGCACGCAAATCGCGAATATCCTCATAAAGAGGACAATCGCGAAGTTCGTGCAACCAATTCTCACAGACTGCCCCACACTCACAACACTCATTCACACTCAGGTTCCTCTCATACAAAAATGCATTTAAGGAACCATGTCCAGTCAACAGGAAACCCAGGCTCAAGCCGAAGCTAAAATCTGGGCAACCCGCCACAAACATAACATCACGTATAAAATTATACTTGACCCGCCCTAACAGAAGTTATATACAATTTTCCCAAAAGAATTCATTTTTTGTTTGACACATAAGTTTAGCACCCACAAAGTATATTTTCAATATTTTGTAGAAAGCCAACAATTTTTAATAATATATTGACACAGCTTAGACATAGATGTATTTAGTTATCAATAGTGTATTGTGAATTATTGCCTAGTCACCTGCTTAATTTTTTGTTTGGGTAGGCAAAAAATTGGGTAGGCCAATGTAAAACTTAAATTTTTTGTCCTTCTAACCAGTTTCTGCATAGCTTATGCTTGGGTTCATTGTCGTGTTGAAACCTCCACCTGAAGGGCATTTCTTGCTGAAAGTGTGGCAGCACTACTTCTTGCAATATATCATGGTACACAAATCAATCCATAAAACCATTAATTGTATTAATTGGTCCAATTCCGTTGCCGGAAAAGCACCTTACGCCTTTGGTTTTATGGATCGTTGGTAAAATTAATGGTTTTATGGATGGATTTATGTACCGTGAAATATTGCAAGGAATGTTGTCACACACTGAGGAAGAAATTCCTCTAAGGTAGATGTTAGGGCTTATTTACCTCCAAAAAATGTACGTTCACGGCACTGGGGCGCTTCACTCTACCCAAACTACACTGAATTAAGATGGTCCACGCAGAACAAATAAAATGGACAAAAATTGGATATTTTCTAGCTCAAAAAAAGCTTTTCATCTTACACTTATGTTGATTTAGCTTTACGTGTGGATTTGCGTAAATCCACCTTAAATTTTTCTGTGCCCTTGATTTGTATGTAAAAATACACAAAATTCCTTTTAATAATGCTTCCATTCTTATAAAACATTCTTCAAAAAGTGTAGAGTAGAGTGAACTTTGAGAAAATGTTAAAAAACCCAAAGGTAGGAGGTAGTTAGGTAATGTGTACCATGGGGTGATGTGTAACACGGCGATTTTTCGTACAAAATGTTGACATATGAGTGAATGAACAACTGTGATATGTTTCTTTTGACAGCATCTACTTTTTCGTAAATGTTGGAAGTATGCAGACATACATTTTGTTAGAGTTCTTGAAAAGCTTGAAAAATTTTTGTCAAAAATTTTTTTCTAAATTTGCCAAAAATTACGTTTGGGAAAAAAATGTTCATTAGATTTTAAAAGTCAATAGGTGCATAATATGCTATTGTTTAATATCTTTAAATATAATGAAAGATTTGGAATTTTTTACATTGTCATTGTGATACCATTGATCAAAAGAAAGTGGCTTACATTGGGGTGATGTCTAACACAGCTTACACTTTATAATTGGTATTGAAGAGGCAAGAACGTTCAACTCTGAAATGCCATCCACATCAAAGTATCTGTTCATGCAATATTAATAGAGATCGGCCCAGTTCATACTATTCAGCCCAGACCAAAATCGTGGTAGGAAGTCAATGAAAAGTCGTCATCCTAAGAAGATCGAGATTTTTGCATGAGTTTTTGCGATTTTTTGCCAAAACATTTAAATCATAAAAATTCACTTTTACACCCTTTTTTATGTTTTGCGAGCCATTTTCTTTGGGAGAATCCGATATGGATGTCACTCCGATATGAATTTTCCCGACAATTTTCATTTTACACTACAAATTTAATTTTTTTAAATTCGCATATTCTAACTATTGAAGTTATCATCGATCAGTTTTTTTTTTATTTTATCGTATGTATGTCTGTGTGCATAGATTAAGTTTTTGTCATAATATTTTTACTAAACATAAAAAGTCAAAATAAACATAAATACTTAAAATTCCTGACCTTTAAACCAACATTTTGTTGGTGTTACACATCACCCCTCCGATTTGAAAAAGACAAAAAAAGCCATAATTGAAATTTTTTTATACTTCATCCATTTCTCAAAATATTCAAAATAATGTATATAAAATAAATACAATATAAAATTAAATTTATTGATGAAAATAAAAGCGTGTTACACATCACCCCACTTCTGCGTATTATTTTATTAACATTTTCATACTACCTCTCCACCTAACTATGCTTTAAATTTAGTACCGACTTATTAAATTACTTTTTTATTTTTAGGAAATGATCGAACAGGCGAAGCATTTTCCGCTAAATCATCTCATTAAAGATGCTTGCGACTATGAAATCAGCGGAATATCAGCTTTTGCAAACGTTGAGCCCTTTAACGAAACCAAACGACTCTCCGATCTTCAGCCCTATTTCTGTCTATTGCGTCTGGGTGAGCGTAGTGAAACAACCGAAATATCTAGTGACTATGAACTCTCAAAACTGGTGAGCAACATGATAGGTAAGTCATTCGAAGAATACAGCGCTGTGCGCTGTCCCGAAATCGATGACTTTCGTTTGAAAATGTCACAACTATGCGAGGAAATCGAATTGGAACGTTCGAAGTACACATGGGCAGAGAAGTTACTCTATCAACATCCAGTGCGTTTGGCTACAACACCTGTTATGCCAGAGATTATAAAGCAACGTTTGCGTAACTCGTATTTTCTCATTGTTGTCAAGTTGGAGAATGATGAGACTTCATTTACCATATCGGTCAATGAACATGATACGGCGAAGACGTTAATCGATTCAGCACTGGCCAAAATGTCACGTTGTATTAAAGTTAGCGAACGATCCTCGGACTTTATATTGAAAGTGCGCGGACGTGATGAGTATTTGTTTGGCGATAACCCGCTCATACAATTCATATTCATACAGGTAGGTTTGTTTTGTTGTTGTTATAGTTAATTTTTTTTTTTTTTCTTAATCAATTACAAATTCACATGAAAAATTTTACATAAACAAGTGATGCATGTAAAATGTGCATCTCGCTAATTGGTTTTATTAAATTATAAAGCTGATTAGAAGTATTTTGTTTTTCTCTATTATTGTTTACAATGTTTACTTAATTTTCATTCGATTTTAATTCGTTTTAGGAAAGTGTTTCTAGTTCAGAGGTGCCACATGTGGTACTCAAGCCTATACACACACTCGAAGCCTACATTACTCACAAACAAGAGATACTCGCTGCACCCAAACGTCCGCCAAAGCCGGTAAGCCTGCGTGCGGCACCAACGATTGCCAATTTGCGTAAATTACATAAGCACACCTGCTCCTGGGATGTCAAGGAACCATTTCGACTGACATTGCATACCATAGCGAATGTGAATTGCGATCTTGTGCGTGCCGTCAAGGTTGGTGTGCATCTGGGACTCTATCACGGCGAACGCAAGCTTTGCGCCCAGCATTCTACCGATGTACTGATCAGCAATAATCGCACCATCACTTTCGAGCGTGACATTTCATTCGATATACAAATGCAGAATCTGCCACGTATGACACGCCTTTGCATGGTCATCTACGAGGTAACAAAAGGTTCACGCTCCAAGAAATCATCGAACACCAGCAAAGAAAAGGATACCAATATATATAAGGATGCAAATATGAATTTCAATATAAATCCACTCGCCTGGGTGAACACAACAGTTTTCGATTATAAACATCAATTGCGTAGCGGTAGTTTGTCGCTATTTACGTGGACATACGCCGATGATATACAGTCCGATGAGATATTTCACCCGTTGGGTACGATAGAGCCGAACCCACGAAAGGATGAGTGTGCGGTGGTACAAATGACATTCCACAGGTGAGTAAAATAACACTTTAAAAGCTTTTTAAGATATCAAAAACAAATCTTTGTTTAAAAAAAATCCATTTCCTGACTGTTTTTCTAACCGCTATACATATCTAATTGTTGAAACTTGATGTGTATTGACCCATTTAAGCCCGCTGGTCGATTTTGCGAACACTAACTTTTAAATTAACTTCTGGAAAAAATATCCAAGATTTTTCAAAGTTTTTCAGAATATTGACGATTTGCTTAAATGTTAATTCAGAAGAAAAATATATTTTTCGAATTTCCTAATTTTATCTATTTAGGTGAGCGCTACTAGAAAATACCTTTTTTGGACCATTTTTGAAAAAATCGAAAAGAGATACATGTTAAATATAATAAAATTATTTACGTGGGCATGTAGCCAAAAGATTATACCATATATGAGAATTAGTTGATTTTGGACAACTCAGCTAAATTAAACTATTATTACCTGCATACTAAAATTGATGGTCGTTTTTGCGACCAATGGCCCGATTTTGATGGTCGATTTTTATATCTTATCGATCTTGGTCGATAGCGGGTGCTCCGCTAACTTTTTGAATTTACTTCTAACTTATTTTGAACTTATTATAATAAATATATGCTGCAATGTGCCCGAAGTGTGCTATCATGTGCGGCATTGGAAAAAGTTACGAGGTTATAAGTTATGAGTTTTATGAAGTGGTTTTAACATAATGGTAGATTGTGGTGTGATGTGCTCAAGCTGTGCTATCTATTCACGGTGTTAAGAGCGTAAAAGTCTCGCTGCGACGCTTAGTTTGTGTTTGGCAGACGATCTTGTGAATTTTGGTGCAAATGGAAAAAAGTAAATTTCTTGTGCTCATCAAGCATTATTTTTTGCGCAAAAAAACCATCTGCCAAACCATCAGTTAATCGTAAACGTACCGCTTTTGCGACGCCTTGGCATAGAGCCAATACACTCAAATTACTACTTTTTTTGTCTAATTCTTTTATTCCAAACTACGTATACGGCACGTTTTCGTATCGCAAAACCGTTTCGTTTTTGCAGTCTTATATGAGAAAACTACTTCACCTGCGCTACGCTTGCGTGACGTTTTTCTTAAAGGGTAGGAGCTAAATTTTTTTAAACTGCTGAGTTTTCCGTGAGCGACTCGTGAGCTGTCTAATGAGCCGCTCATTTTCGTTCTCGTCCACGAGTGCTTACGTTTTGGTAGGTACTCGGAATGAGATCTCAAAGACTCACCAAAACGTACACGTTCGTGGACGAGAGCATTAAAATATTTTCTAGGGTGCACGTCAGAGAGTGCGTACGATTTCTTGTTTACCTTTTTAAATGGTTCGCTCACAAAGGTCCGATCTTTCCGTACCCTGAAAAATACCCCAAAAGTAGTGTAAAAATAGAAGTGCATTACGAGCTGAAAATACCGGCTGAGTAGTTTTAATTGTAAACACCAAGAACTGTATAAATTTTTATCCGTTTTGTTGTAGCACGTGTGGAATATTACAACTGTTATCGATTGTTTAAAAATAGATTATTCAAAGTTTTTAAAAAAATGAAAACGGGGCTGTATGTCGAATATTTTTCATATCAAATTCCGAGTAAAACCGGATATATAAATTAGAAGAGAATTAATGTATTTCTAAGATATATGTTTCTTAAATTTCTAGTTACGATTATGAGAACATTTTATATCCAACTGAGGAATACGTGCTGCAGCATGCTGTCGACCTGACACGCTGTGAAACATTAAGTCGCGGCAAATCGCAAGATGCCTCAAAGACTGTCAACAGGGTGCTGTCACAATATTTGCGCAGCGACAAACTCTATGAAATGCATGACCAAGATCGCAATGCCATCTGGTCAAAGAGGTGCGTCGATGCTACATTGAGTTAATCTATGCTTTTCATAAATTACATTTTTTTTATCTATTATTTACTCAAACAGATTGGATATCAAAAATGAGGCGCCCGAGGAGCTATCCATACTCTTGCACTGCGTCAATTGGAATGAGCGCGACGAAGTTGCCGAAATGTGGAATTTGCTTAAACAGTGGAAAACAGTCTCCGTTGAGCGCTCACTTGAACTACTCGACTACGCATATCCTGACCCTGCAGTGCGACACTTTGCAATACGCTGTTTACGTCGTTTGAAGTAAGACGAGGGCTTTTTTTAAATGCATTAGCTTTTACCTATATTTAAACAATTCACTTTCCTTCACAGAGATGAGGAGCTGCTGCTCTATTTGCTGCAGCTGGTGCAGGCTATCAAACATGAATCTTATCTTGATTGTGATTTGGTTTCATTTGTGCTTGAACGTGCCTTGCGCAATCAACGCATTGGTCACTATTTCTTCTGGCATTTACGCTCAGAAATGCAAACACCTTCGATGCAAACACGCTTTGGTTTGCTATTGGAAGCCTATCTCAAAGGTTGTAAACCGCATGTACCACTGCTGCGTAAACAACTGCAGTGCCTGGAAAAACTAAAGCTCGGCTCAGAACTAGCCAAGCGCGGTAGCAAGGAAAAGGTGCGCGTTTTGCTGAATGATTTTTTATCGAATCAACGCAACAGCGGCGTTTTCCAGGGCATACACAGTCCTCTGAATCCTAGTTTTCGCTGTAATGGCGTTAAACCAGACAAATGCAAAGTGATGGACTCGAAAATGCGTCCGCTGTGGATTGTTTTCGAAAATGCGGACAATAACTCGAATGATATTTATATCATTTTCAAAAATGGTGACGATCTGCGTCAAGATATGCTCACACTGCAGATGTTACGTGTAATGGATCAATTGTGGAAAAATGAAGGGTTGGTTTTTGCGATGCCTAAATTTTCAATCTTAAAAGCAATCCTAACCCCAATAATTTTAATATTTTTAGTATGGATTTCCGCATGAACATCTACAATTGCATCAGCATGGAACGTCGTCTGGGCATGATCGAAGTGGTGCTAAACGCAGAGACTATTGCAAATATACAGAAGGAGAAGGGTATGTTTTCGGCTACGTCGCCCTTTAAGAAAGGATCCCTCTTCAGCTGGCTCAAGGAGCATAACAAGACCGAAGATGAAATGAATAAGGCGATCAATGAATTTACTCTAAGTTGTGCGGGCTATTGTGTGGCTACGTATGTGCTGGGTGTAGCTGACCGACATTCAGATAACATAATGGTGAAGAAAAATGGACAGGTATGTTTGCTGAAAAGAAAAATCATAAAAACTACGCCTGTTTCTAATCCTAAACTTCATACTTTTTAGCTTTTTCACATTGATTTCGGTCACATACTCGGGCATTTTAAGGAGAAATTCGGCGTGCGCCGTGAAAGAGTTCCTTTTGTGTTAACACACGATTTCGTCTATGTCATTAATAAGGGACGCGCGGACAGAGAAGCAGATGAGTTTCGATATTTTCAAAATATGTGCGAGCGGGTTAGTAAAAATAAATAAACCAAAATTTTTTTTATTCCAACAACCTATCTTGGTTTTGTTTTTTTTTTATCATAGGCATTTCTAGTTCTACGCAAACATGGCTGCCTTATTTTATCATTGTTTTCAATGATGATATCTACTGGATTGCCAGAACTATCCTCAGAAAAGGATCTAAATTACTTAAAAGAAACTTTGGTGTGTTTCAACCCAACTACTTTGTTTAAAATCCATCATCAAGTTTTACTTCTCACTCTCCCTCTAGGTGCTGGAATATACTGAAGAGAAAGCACGCGAACATTTCCGTTCGAAATTCAGTGAAGCTCTCGCCAACTCTTGGAAAACTTCTTTAAACTGGGCCTCACACAATTTCTCCAAGAATAACAAACAATAATGAAATTTTTAATATGCATTAATAGTGAAATTTAAAAAAATTATATATATATTTTGATGAAAATTTGTGTTCAACACATTTAGAGCAAATCAACAGACAGGAAGAAAACCTACAAAAAGAAAATCGAAACTAAACTTCATCAAACGCAACATTAACATTTATATATAAATATAAATATAAGACTTTTTTTTGTTTTTTATTTGTATTGCATTTTTCAAATTCATATACATATTTTTAGGTTTTGCATTTAATTTAAGCATGAATTTATGTATATTTTTTGTCATTATTTCTTTTTAAAAAAATTATTATTGTTACAGTCGATCTACTACTACTTCTCATTTTAATTTTTTTTTTTTCTAAACTTAAGTAGAGCGTTAATTAAGAGCTTTATGTTAAAAAAATTTTTAAATAACATTATAATAATAATTAAATTCTGTTTGTAAATTATAATCATCGTAATAATGAACAATTTATAATATGCAATAATCATTAACCGCCTCATGTATATCGAAAACGCAAACCAACGACAAGCAAGAAACGAGAAGCAATAGAATTTTGTATACAAAAAAGTATTGCTTCTTGTGTCTTACTTATCGTTGGTTTGCATTTCCGATATACAAAATAAAGCAGTAAATGTAAATGTTTGTCATTTGTTTGTAGTTCCAATTTTATAGGCACATATATATATTAGAGCAGAATAATTTATATGTGAAGACATTTTGTCTGTTGAAAATTTTACATTTTTTTCTGATTCTAGGTTTAACTCTAAGCAAAAAAGTCCATTCACAATAGGTCTACGTTGAATTACGACTCGCCCCATTTTTGATTTTGGCTTGTTTGTGTCAACGCATTGTACATTGGAAATCTTAAAATGGCACATGCAATATTGTGCTTGGTTTCACTATGTTAATTTCAACGGTCAATTTTTTTCTATGTTTGACAATGAAGGAAAATTGAGCTATAAGTATTGAGCTATACAAAAATATATAGAATAATTTTATTTAGGTGATATTTTAATTGATTAAGTTTTATGTCGTCATACAACTGACATAAAGAAAACAGGGCTTTAAGTATAAAAATGGGACCCGTGTGTAGTAGACTTTTTTGCTTAGAATTGCACGTGGAATCCGAAAGAAAATTTTCTTTAAGTTGTAAAAAAAAATTACTCTGCTCTAACATATACATATAAATCATTATTTTGTAAAAATAAGTATAACTTTATAATCAAAATAACATTGTGTTATATATATATATATATTATAATTATTTTTCTTTAATCCTAAACGTTTTTTAAATAGACTGTATTAAAATGTTTTTTTTTTCACTAAACAAATTTAATAAAGGTAAAATTTAATCAAAAAACAAAATAAGTGGTAGAGTTATTTGGATTTTTTAAGATAATTTGATGATAAATCTGTAAGTTAAAAGATAATCCATGACCGATTTCTGGATAACATGCTAGCGAAGTTTTTGCTGGGAAGACTATCAAAATTTTGCATATGAAATTTTGCGCTAATTTTTACAAGATTTTCCATTTTTTTATTTTATGGTTTTAAAAATATGTATATTGAAAAGTTGAGTTGTTGAAACATATTAAAAAAATAAACTTACAATTTGAGCAACATTTGTAAAGAAAAAGGATATACATACGAATTGATTTTGGAAGGTTTGGAGTGTAGGGTGTTAATGTAGGGTGTTAAAAAAGCTCACCCACCCGGCACACAATCCGACTTCGATATCGATAATTAAAAAATTTACAAATAATTCGCAATGGTAACTATCGAATTCGATATCGATTACGGTTCGAAAAAGATTCGTTGGCGGACGCAACGGTTAAATGCGAAGAAAATTTTATTTTTTACTGCAAGGTCGATACTTTCGAATATATTTTTTGGCACTTTCAGACTTACTTTTGTTATAACTGAAGCGGTAACACTGGTATGAAATAACTTTGGATTTTTGATCGCCATCATGGAAAAAATACGATATTTTTCTTCGATAGAATTTCGTTCGTAACGAACACGATAAAAGTTCGTTAACTTTCGCTGTAAACGAGATACGCGCCGGCTGGGCAGCCAAACTCAAAAAAGTATATATATTTTGTTGTCTTTCGGGCTCAAGGTCAATTTATTAATATAAAACAATATATTTGTTTGTTTTTATTAACTTATTTATTTTGTCCAATATTTCGAACTCCGCCGGAGCCCGAACTTGACTTTGAGCCCGAAAAACAACAAAATATAAATTTTTTTTTTTAGACTTAACCAGCACTCAGGGGATGCCCCCTATAAATGCGAAAGCATTGTGTTGATTCGGAAGACGGGTGATAGTTAGTTGGAGGGTGGAAAGATGGAGTAGAGTCGATGAAGATTTGATTAAAATTTACACAGATTGAAACTGTCGGGAAACATGCTCGCAGGGAGATTGTTCCACAATTTTACTGAGCGACCGAAGAATTTAGAGGTAGAAGAAATATCATATTAAAAGTATATATTTTAAAAAGTTGAAATTCTCTTAAGGCAGTTTTCTAGTCTAGAGGGAAACATCTTGGGCGATTTTTATAATTCAATAAAAAAAAAGTAAAAATATTTTTAGTACCCAAAAAAAATTGAAAAAAATGTTTAAATTGAAAAAATTACTGGCTGGGGGATGCTAAAAAAAGGGTGCCTCTATCTTGACAACTTCAACCCTTCAAGTCACCTATAAAAGAGAAAGATTCTTATTTAGTAATAATATCCTGGGGAACAGGGTGCGAACCTTCCATGGCAACGTGGCTGACTGCCTCAACCTGGTAGGCCAGCATTATCCATGTCTAAATCGTCCCAAGCCGACGCAAACCTCCTCGTGGTGTTCCTTGGGCAACGGCAAACCGGCATCCGTTAGTTTGACGGCTAATTTGAGCGGCGGGTTGCTCCGTGGACCTTAAACATGGAATGTGCGCAGGGTTTGGGTCCCGCCACATTACTACTACCCAATGAAAACTAAACCAGCCTCGGATAAGAACCCCCAATTATGTTGACGACCACCGCAAACGAGAAACTGACAATGATTTACGGATATGCACCTGGAATGTCCGGACCCTTTATAGGGAAGGTGCCATTATCCAACTGGCGGAAGCCCTCATAAAAATAAAGGCAAACATCACCGCCATTCAGTAAATGTGATGGAGAGGGCAAGGCTGCTCTAAATCATCAGTCTGTGATATCTACTACAGCTGCCATGCGAATTCGGATGTGGATTCGTCGCAAGACAGAAATAACGCCACCTTCATCGTCGTTTCACGTTGACGTCAATGTCAATGTTGCTTAGCCAATACAAAAAAGTGTCAATACTTATCAATAGTTATCAATATTGACAACGCCAATACTAATTCGTCAACGTCAATATTAATTTTGTTAACATTGACAAGTTTTGTTGATTCAAGCCAATAGTTTTGTTATTCTAAATATTTGAAGAAATCTTTCCATTTGATTAAACTTTGAACTTACTTACTTACTTAGGTAGTCGTAACAACCCGTGTCCGTGGGTTTCAACCGACCTCATCAGCTTTCGCCAGGCGCCTCTGCTTTGCGCGCGCCTTCTCCAATCGGATACACCAAGTGCGGTTAGGGCTACCTCAGCCTGGTCCATCCATCGGAGGCATGGTCTCCCTGGTCGTCGTTGACCAGCGACCCTCGCCTCGAGCACCTTTTTCGCTGGAGCTTCGTCGTCCATACGATGGACATGACCCAGCCAGCGTAGTCGCTGCACAGTTATACGTCGAACAACGTCAATGTCTTTGTAGAGCTCATACAGCTCGTGGTTCATTCGGATGCGATAGTCATCGCCGACTCGAACAGGACCGAAGATTTTGCGAAGAACTTTTCTCTCGAACACCCCCAGAGCGGCTGCGTCAATTTGCGAAACTACCCATGCCTCAGCGCCATAAAGCAGCACAGGTAGAACGAGCGTCTTGTAGAGTGTTAGTTTTTTCGATCGAGAGAGGGCTCTGGAACTTAGTTGCTTACTGAGCCCCTAGTAGCACCTATTAGCAATTATTGTTCTTCGCTTTATCTCCAGGCTGATTTCGTTTTTGATATTAATGGCGGTGCCAAGGTAAACGAACTCTTTGACTACTTCAAAGTTATAGCTGCCGGATGAAACGTGGGAGTCTAAACGCCGAGCTCCCTTGTTTGTAGACAGCATATATTTTGTTTTGCCCTCATTTATCGTCAAACCCATTTTGACTGATTCCTTTTCGATAGCGGCGAAAGCAGCGTACGCAAGGAGCTGGACGCCTTTGTAGAAAATGGTGCCATTACGATGCACACCGGCCTTTCGTACGATCCCCTCCATGATGATGTTAAAGAGATCGCAAGACAGTGGATCGCCTTGCCTGTAACCTCTTTCGGTATTGAAGGTTTCGGAGAGGTCATTTCCTAATTTGACGGAGCTGCGTGTGTTGCTCAACGTCATTCTGCAAAGTCTGATCAACTTTGCAGGTATACCGAACTCAGACATTGTTGCGTATAGGCAATCCCTTCTCGGGCTATCGAACGCAGCTTTAAAATCGACAAAGAGATGGTGTGTGTCAATTTGATTTTCGTGGGTTTTCTCCAGGATTTGTCGTAGGGTGAAAATCTGGTCTATGGTGGACTTACCAGGTCGAAAGCCACACTGATAAGGTCCAATCAGTGTTTTTGTAATCGGCTTTAATCTTTCACACAGTACGCTTGAGAGAACCTTATATGCGATGGTAATAAGACTGATACCTCTATAACTTGCGCAGATTGTTGGGTCTCCTTTCTTAAGTATAGGGCACACTACGCTGAGGTTCCAATCGTCGGGCATGCTGTCTTCTAGCCATATTTTGCTGATGAGGGTTTTAAACAATTCAGCTGACAGGCCGTCAGCACCCGCTGCTTTGTTGTTTTTGAGTCGTTGAATAGCAACTCGAACCTCTTCATGGCTAGGTGGTGGTACTTCCACTCCGTCATTGTTGATTGGTAGCTCTGAACTGCGCTCTCCATGGGCGGCATTGGTGGAATCGTCGCCAGTAAGTAAATTGGAGAAGTGCCGTCTCCACAATCTCAGCACACACTGCGTATCCGTATTCAGATCTCCATTTTCGTCTCTACAGTGGATGCTACAAGTGGAAACTTTGAACAGTCAGTCTTAAAGTAGTGCTGGGAGAAGTGTTCTTTTCGAAAAACCGAAATACCTAACAGGCATGCTACACAGGCCAGTATGCTGCCCTGTAGGAAAATCAACTAATTTAAAAGTAGTTGAAAAAGTAGTTTTTTGTCAACCACAACTAGTTGAAATTCTGACTTTTTTCCATAGAACGAACTAACATATTTTATATAGTGATGTCCGCTAAATAAGTCAATTGACTTTCGTCTGCATATATTTTCAACTACTTGTTAAATTAGTTTTATTTAAACTATTTTTTAATTACTTTAAAATAGTCCACATACTGAAGATAAATTTAAAAGCATAAAAATTTTAAATTTCTATGCATCAAAGAGATCATTTATTTGACTGTTTTGAAAAATACATAAATACATAAATCATGATGTGATGAGGTGTTTGCTGAATGGTTAAGCAATGCATCAATTTCCGTACAAAGTCCAAATTGTGCAATGTTTGCTAAACACTACCAGTTTGTAATTTGAATATCTTAAATAATAAAGAATTTTTAATTGTTTCACAGGGTTTTGAGGCTTTTCACAGGCGTTTCACCGGGGTTTGATCAGTTTTAAAGTGTGTTTACCAAGTCTGTCTGCAGTTCAATGTCGTAAATAAAAAAATATGTCTTTTTGAAACAAAATGTTAGTGAAGCCTAAAGTTAATAATATTTGATGAAAAAACATGGTTAAATATATATAAACTTGTAATCTAATAAAAATTTGCAAATAAAACATGTCAAAATCAGAGTAGTTGCCGCCTTAATATAACTCAAAGTAGTTTATCAACCACTTGTTTTTAAGTAGTATTTCAATTACTTCATATATAATGCAATAAAAACTATTTAGAATTGAAGTGGATGCCGCCTTAATATAATTCAAAGTAGTTCATATACTAGTTTATTTAAAATTAGTTTTTTAGTTAGTTGTTCTTAAAAACAAGTTAGTTTGTTCCTATAGGGTGGCTCTGTAGTTCGAAAAACTCAATACACTCACACTTTTTTACAAATGCACTCACACTGGATTCACTTTCACGCCACTTTCATCGCTACTAGCAACGAAATTTCAGAGCCAGTGGATTTTGACAGCAGCGGCTAGTGTATGTCAAAAAAGAGGATATCAATGTTCTTTTTAACTACTTTTGGTGGATTTATTTCGGGTTTTCCTCGATTTCGTACTTTATTTCGGGTTTTTTCTCGATTTAGTACGTGAAGCAACACTGATAGCTTGTTTACAATTAAAAGCAAATGAAACAAATGTGAAAAGTTGCAAATATGTTAAATGTGAAAAATGTACAATTAAAGTAATGGAAAGAAAATTGAAAATGGAAAGCGGCTATCACCTTTGCATACGTGTATACAGTTTTGAAAACAAACACAAATTTGAAATAAAGCTTAAATAAACTTTCACTTGCACGTGTAGCACCTCTTACTATGAAAGTTCGAAATTTTTGGAATCATTCGAACCAGTACACGTATTCTTTCGAACTTTCACTGTCACTGGCCTGTGTAACCGGCCTGTAAATGGAAAATAGAACATAAAAACTACAAAATAATCTTAATATATAAAAGGCAAGCACAATGCTCTGCACCTAATATCGCTCAAACTGTGTACTTATTTTTTGCGATTATTACAGTTTCTTTTTTTAAGGTACAGTTCAGCCTGAAAGTATGCACAGAATATTCATTTCATACTTATCAGTGACATGCTTGCCTTTTATGTATGTGCATACTTTCAGGCTGAATATTTTCAGAACACAGTATGTTGCAAAAGCACCGTAATGATGGCAAAAATAATTACAGTTTGACAATAAACACACACTTACCTTTAATCAAAATTTCGCTTTAATTTAAAATCAAAGATATGAGAATGCATATTTCTTGTACAATATATTTTTATATATTTTAAATATTTTTAATTTTACAGCAATAATAATATAATATTTATTAGGTATATAATAAAATATATAATATTGTAGTTATGAAATATGTTTTTGATGCTTAAAGATAATTATATTATTTTACATACAATAGTTAATATTCATAAACATAAAAATAATAATATTAATAGATTTGTAGAGTATCGTAACCATAAAATATATATGTATGTAAATGAATGTATGTATATACTTTCAATACATTAATATATTATATATATGTACCGATGATACCTGGGAGCATACGTTATAGTAATAATACATCTAATTATTTTTTTTACACTTTTTAAAATTGTAAAAAAAAACAGCAAGAACACTTAATAAAAATTGACAAAAATATCAGAGATAAATTTAAAAACAAAATGGGTGGTATTTCAAGGGAGAAAGTGTAGACTCAAAACTGTCAAAGCTCATAGAAAATAAGACCATAGAATGTAAACAAACTAAAAAAATTTTTTTATTAATTTTGACAGTTATGGTTGACAAAAAGAGAGCACAAGCAGCTACCTGGTTAATTGTATCATGTTTTTGTACTTAAAATATGTTACTATGGAAATTAAATTTAATATTTATTTTTAAAATATATGATTTTAGCGTTAGAAAAAGTGTTATAAAAGGTAAAATAAATTAAGCGCTCTTGCTGAGTTTTCGTAACTTTTTTTAATAATTCGAATAATAAAGTTCTGCTTCAAGTTCTGTGCTCAAAAGGTTTCACTATATATATATATATATATGTTTGTATGTGTGAACTAGGTAAAGTTTGTTTGTTTGCATGCATAAGAATATACATATTTATTAGTAATGTTAAGAATAAACTTTTACATTGAATAAACTTATATTTATAAATGTTTTAATTAAAATTACGGAATTTGCATGGAAATGATTTTATTTTTTTGTTTTTGTTTTTTCATTTTCTTTACTAACAAGTTAAAAAAATATATATTTATTTATATTTTATTTATGTTACATAATTTTTTTTTTTTTAGTTGACGTGTTTTATCTTATTTCAGTTGCTCTCCAGTTCTGTAGAAGTAAATAATCGAAACAAAAACATATTTAAACCACACATTTTTATATTAATCATTACTTTGATTATAAAAAATAGTTTTATTATTCATTGTGCGATTTTGGGTTTCTGTTCAATATGGAATATATTATATATGTATGAAAAGTAAATTTTTTTAAATTCTTTTTTTTTTGTTATTTTTTTTTCTTTAAGATTTTTGTAAAATATGCATATGAAAATATGTATGTTTGTATGTTTTTTTTTCTTATAACAGCTGTTCGTTCAACTCGTTTGACATCTGCACAAAATATTGTACAGTTGTTTAGAAAAGTGTAAAATGTTTAAAACTTTCTTAACGACTAAATGTTGGGCTTTTTTGTTTTGAAACCTTTGTAAAAATAGCTCTCCTCTTCTTTGTTTTTTGTTATTGTTTTAAAAAAATATTAGTTTTGAATTTGATTTGCTTTGCTTTATTTTAACTACATTGTAGAATAATAAATCTGTTTAAGTAAAAAAAAGCGCCGAATTATTATATTACTAAATGTTTTGAATTTTTTTTTTTTTAAATCATATCTTTTAAGCATTTTGTTTTAATATTTTAGTTATAAAGACAAGTTTAGAACCAAGGTTTCTGTTACAAGCAACAATTTTTATTTTTTTTTTTTTTTCTTTCTAGGGCGGCGGCAATTCTTGTTGTGTGAAATAATAAAATGAAAAAGTTTTATAAAGTTTGTCATGTTATCATGATAACATTTACAACTTTATAAAATTTTTTTCATTTTATCACTTCACATAACGGAGTTAATCGATGCCCGGTTGTAAATTTTTGTTTGTTCTTTTTAATATTTCTTTGCGATAAATAGGAATTTTCCGCTTATTTTGGCCAACTAGCTTAGCTAATAGCCATTTATACAGGAATTCTTGTTTATTCATTAGTTCATATGAAAGATATTGAATTTTAATTTTCTTATTTTTCTTTCACATTCTTGACACATTTTTGTTTTTTCTTTCTTTTATATGTTTGTTTGGTTGTTTGAAGGTACATTTATTCAAAATAATTTTCTGTTTATAACTCTGCGAATTTTGTACATTTTCAAGGGTTTTTTTTTAAGTATTCAGGAAATATCAAGGTAAAATGTAAGTCATAAGATTGTTGTTGTTTTAATGTTTGTTGTTTGCTGTTTAAATTGTTGTTGTATTTGTGCAATTTTTGAAACAAGATCGATTTAAATTTTTATTTGTGAGCTTTTCTTCCCCAGTGTAGTCGTATAAGTTACGAGCTAAAAATGCACGCTGAGAAGAATATTTATTGTTGAGAATACACTCAGCGGGTATTTTAAGCTTTACTGTTACGACATTTTATACACAACTTTTAAGATAACTGAGTCTTTCTTTTCTCTTTCTTAGAATGTGTACAAATTCTACACATCAGTTGATATTACCTTGATTTTATTTAAAAACTTAAAAATTAGAATATAAAAAGTTTTTTGATTACAACTTTATACATTGCAATTTTTTTAAAATAAATGAACAAGATTACTTTTGAAAAATTATGAGTGGTGCATATTTATTTTTTACGAATATAATCAAATTCATAAACAAATACGCATCACTGAGAATTTTTTTCATGCATTGAATTGTTGTATTAATAATGTATGACCAAAAATTTATTTCAAATTTTTTTAGACACTTAAAATCGAAAATTGTTTCAAAAATATTGCATTGCGCCTGCGCTTGTTTTCAGTATTCACAACAAAAGATTTATTTGTAATCCGAACTGTTCGTTTGTTTGCTTTTCCTATATAAGCAATAAATATTTTTGGTCTGTTTTATAATTTTAAAATGTTTCAAAAGGCACGTATTTGTGTAAAGTTTGTTCAAAATTTATTAAATTTTAAGTTTTATTATTTATTAGCAGTCAATGTGTGTATATGTTTTTTTTTAGCATGCATACAAAAGAAAAATAAAAAAATTAAAATTACAAAATGTTTCAATGTAAAATATTCGGTATTCAGCTTTTTGCAAATTTTTTACTTTTTCAGTCTATTTGAAAAAAAACTGTAATACGTATGAGATTCTTTTTTTTTAAAAAAAAAAAATTCTTTTTTATTTTTTAAGCAAATCGTGGGCGGTGTTTGTTCCAACTCTATTCAGTTACTTGTATATCTTTATTGTTGAATTTTTCCAAACTTGACATTAGTTTTGTAGAGAAACACTATTATTTATGTAAAATTTTGAGTTTTTTTTTTTTTATTTTAAGTTGAACATTGTTTTTATTTTTGTTTAATTTTCATTCTTGCATCCAGTTCTGTTGATTTTTTTTTTCTTTTCTTTTTTCAATATGCATAAATATAACTTCATAAAAGTTAAATTATTGTTCTTAAAAACTTAATATTAACATCTACCATATAAAGTAATAAAACTAAATTAAAAACTATAAATTAACACTTACGAAACTACGAAATGAATGTCAACCAAATTCAATGTTTAGATAAGTTTAAGGGAACGTCTGCAAAGAGAAAAAAAAAATATATAAAAATTAGTATAGTCAAAAAAATATTTTCCGAATTGTTTGAGTAAAGAGTACACAAAATACTACCACAAGTAATAACCATATTTTTTAGCAAAAATATTTGGAAATCATAAGCTAGTAAAACATATTCTGTGCTACTCGTGTATACAATGTGTTTGTCGGAAAAGTTATCGGTAAATCATACACAATTTAAAAAGGTTCATTCTGTTTGGCATTGAAAGGATTTCAATGAATTGTTATTCTTTTTATAAGCATATGCAATGGCCATATAATTAATTTGCGACTGTATCAACGTTTGAAATACCCCGTTTCCCCTTCAGTCATCCAGTTTCCTCTTCAGTTTTTATAAAATACCAACAGCTGTAGCTATTTTCCTCTTCAACTCATCAACACGCAAATCCCATGCTGAGCTTAGCTACTCTGCACAATAGCTCCCAGATATTTAACTGAGAGTGAGTCTCCTCTATGAACTTTTCATTGATAAAAACGTCAAAAATCATGATTTAGGCTAACCTAATGAGGGCGAAATCGAACTATTTGATCTTATTAGGGTTAAGCAATAACCAGGGATGGAAAATAACAATTATTTTTGAATTTTTAGATCGAAAAATCATGTATAAAAAGTTCTTGTAAAATAATTTAAAATGTAGCAGTAGCAGAGATCCCATTTTTGATATGATTTTTAAGATAGAAATCACCTTAAACCAACTACAGTGGTGGCCATACAATTAGAAACGATGACTTCAATCTTATATTTCTTTTCACAACTTTTTCGTAATGAGTCTCTCTTTATTGCAGGTACCGTTATATACTCACTCCAGTGTAATATGTTGTTAGATGTGTAAATATCAGCAAATACTTTAGACAATTTCTCACAATCGCAAAAACAGTAGCAACACGTGTTTATGAGCGTGGACACATAATTAGAAACGCGTACCTTAATTTTGGAAATTTTTTATATTTTCAACGTAAGTTGTTGTTTTTTTATTTCTTTAATTTAGGGTTAACTAATTTTTATTATAATATAGTGTAAATATGTGTAAAAACAACTCGTGCACGCCAGAACTTCGTAAATTAACTGTGCGCTGCTATCAAGACGAAAAACAATCAATGTCAGCCATAGCAAAAAGATTTTGCTGTTCTAAAAAATGGTTTTTGGAGCAATAAGGCAATTTAAGAAGACTGGAAGTTTTGAGAACCCAAAAAGAATTCAAATGCCAAGAAAAACCACTCCATATGATGATAGAATTATTTGTAGAACCAGTAAAGCCAACCCATTTTTGACCTCAACTGAAATTAATGCCATTGTAATGCCTCAAATATCGCAGAATATCTCATGTAGAACCATTAGGCGTCGATTACAAGAAGCTGGTCTACATGGATGCATTGCACGGAAAAAACCGCACGTCTCAAAAAAAAATATGACGAAGCGTTTACAATTTGCCAAAGAGCACCTGCAAAAACCTCTTACATTTTGGAAAAAGATCCTCTGGAGTGACGAATCGACGTTTAATTTATTTGGATCAGACGGTAAATCTTATGTAAGACCAGTGAACAAATCTTTGGATCCCAGATACACTATCAAGACTATCAAACACGGTGGAGGAAATGTGATGGTATGGGGTGCATTCAGTTGGTTTGGCGTTGGCCCGATACATCGCATAGATGGACGAATGGACCAACACCAATATAAAAATATACTGGAAACTGTAATGGAACCACTTTCGTTTGAAAATATGCCACTTACGTATATTTTCCAGCAGGATAACGATCCTAAGCATACTTCCCGAGTTGTGAAGCAATGGTTTATGGATACGAATACTAATGTTTTGTCGTGGCCACCGCAAAGTCCAGATTTAAACCCAATTGACAATTTATGGGCAGATGTCGAAAGAGGTTTAAAAACAAAAATACCCAAAAATAATGACGAACATTTTCGAAATATAAAAGAAGTTTGGGAATCGATACCATCCTCAAGATGCCGAAGTTTGGTTGAGAGTTTGCCAAGGAGATTGACAGAAGTTATAAAAAATAAGGGTTATCCTACGAAGTACTAAGTTGTTTTTCCATTATTTTATAATACATTTTTAAAAAAGATAGAATTAAATATTACTTTTGTTATCGTTTCTAATTCCGTGACCAATGCGTTTTTTGAGTTCAATAAGAAAATCTAGTTTGCACCTTTCACAAATATTCCTACATTTCGAAATATATCTAGGATATACAGTAATAAATGAGCCTTATAACATATGATATCTATTTTCTAAATTTTCGTTGTAAGGAAGTAGTGATGATATAAAATTAAAATGCTAAGTGGGTGTTTCTAATTGTATGGCCACCACTGTATTTCTGAACGATTTTTTTACGATCAAATAAAACATTTATTTTTGCTGGTTATTTTTTCGATCAGAAAAAAAAATTATTTTGTGATCGTTATTTTTTCGATTAGAAATACTACTTCGATACCATAATACCAACTCAAAAATCTAGTAATGAGTTTAGATCAATAGCGATACTTCCATACTTATAGAAATTGTTTGAGATAGTTCTGAAAAAGCAAATAAGTATATTTCTAAGAAACGAAAACGTATTAACTGAATTTCAGTCTGGATACAGGCCAAATAGAAGTTGCGTCACCGCTTTGTTAAATGTATCAGAAGAAATCCGCTCTAAATTAGATAACAACAAAGTTGCATTATTAATTCTGCTGGACCACTCAAAGGCGTTCGACTGCGTGAACCACCGCATTCTTTGCACCAAATTACAAAAAATGTACAACTCTTCTTCTCATACTTCTACAAAGCTAATTTTTACTTATTTAGATGGAAAAACACAGGCAGTTAGCACCAAAAACTCACAATCCAGACACCTTCCACTCACACGCGGCGTCCCACAAGGATCTGTTCTTGGGCCACTTCTATTTTCAATTTACATTAATGACCTCCATACAGTTCTAAAATACTCTGCAATTCACTTGTATGCAGATGACGTTCAGCTTTATGCTAGTGCTCCGTTAAGCGAAATTGCGCAGTGTATACAAAAAACAAATATTTATTTAGAAAACATCTCTAATTGGGCATTGAAAACTGGTTTGTTCCTGAATCAAAGTCAGGTCACAGCTGCTCTACTGCTATTACTAAGATTTTAGATGACATCAGAGTATCATTGGATGTGGGATGCATAAGCCTTCTTTGTCTCTTAGACTTTTCGAATGCATTCGATTCCGTTGATCATTCAATACTGTGTCGTAAATTAGATGTTAAATTTGGTTTTTCTAGCATGTCGGTCCGTTTGTTCTATAGTTACCTAGTTGGTAGGAAGTTGGTTGGTTACGGTTTTAAAAAATATCGGCATTCAACTCTCTTTTATTGTTGTTTACTATAATAGTAGCGTTAGTTTTAAAATCAACTGAAAATTTTACAACAAAAACATTACACTGCAAAGTAAATTTTTGTTTTTTCTATTGTTTACATATCAATGTAAGCTTTTGTAATTTACATAGGTATTTTAAGCACAAATTAAAACTCAAAAAACAGATGACCTGTTGACCTGAGGTAAAAACTTTGTATTCGGAAGTTTTAGAGAACACTTAAGAGAACATAAATACGTAATAAACTGAATTTTTTTTTTAGATAAACTTTAGAGAAAATCGCATTCGTACTAATTTTTTTTGTGAAAAAAATTATTTTTTGAGTTTGGTCAGCTTAATTGTTTTTACCAAACGAGTTAACTTTAATTTGTTTATTTTTTTATTAGACCTGTTTAATTGTGTTTCCAAAACTGCACTTAAATCTTACGAAGCTATCATACTTTCAAAGTTATTGCGCTAAAAGTGATATTACCTTAAAATTCAACTTTTTTACATTATTTTACTCCTATCTCGGAGGGGGGACCCCCCCCTCCCATACAATTTTTTTCTTGTATTGACCCAAGGAACCTCCGGTTTTCGGATTGACCTCTCTAACAGACTCACCCTGTATATAGTGACCACCACTTGGACCCATAGCACCTGCATACCAAGTTTCACCATCAAAACATGAGCAACTCTGGATTTAAAATGATTTGTGAAAAGTCGGCGTAGATATAGTACGACCACGCCCATTTTTTGTACAATTGCCGACAGTAACCATCTGAACAAAATTACTAAATTTTTTGTACGATTAAAACCGTCCGATACATAGCATTTTTTTTTTGGCTTGTGGGCAATAGCGCAAGCTTCGGTTTTGTGGAAGGTACTACGCCCCCTTGGGCAATCAATATCAAACTTCACAGGAACATTTTCAAGATGTTACTTCAGTTTCCTTGAAAATTTCATAAGGATCAGATTGGCGGTTTTTGGAGTCTATACATGATATTCTAATATCTAATATATAAAAATCTCGTGTCACGATGTTTGTGGTCGAATTCCTCCGGGACGACTCGACCGATTTTAATGAAATTTTTTGTATATTTGGTAGGCATGAAAATAGTTTGTAAAGTACTTTTACCCTCCTATGCAAAACGTCAAGTCAAAACTATGACAGTAAAAGCCACAGAACATTGAAATTCAGATTGGAGTTACCACTTGGTGATGGCTTTCAAATAGAAAACTTGGACCGACATAGGCCAAGGTCGAATAGCTTTGGAAAGAAAAAGCACAAAGCATTAATATTTGGGTGATATGGCAACAATGTTTGCGGTGGTGATGAATATTTGAGGCGGTGTTCGTGTTGATTTCGTTGTTCGTGGAAGGATCATAGGTGGCACCGCTTATCCGAAGTTCAAACACCGCAGAGTGTTTGACATTCGTGTGATCGACTAACGCAACTTCAATCTGTGTTCTGAGTCAAAACGTTGATTATTTTAAGCGGTGTCCGTACATGCCTGCATTGCTGTTGTTATGATTAGATTGTAAGTCAAACAAAAAAAAAATTGCGATACAATGCTGCATATCTCTGGTCTATATATACCCACGGTCGAAACATTGCTTCGGTATAGGTACGATCTTGCGGATCTTAAGATCATCAGGTTACGCAGACGAATTTATAATTTTATAAAAAAATCACCATCAGACTTGGTGCTATCTCATCAATGCATTCTCTAACCAACTTAGAAGAAAAGTTGTCAGTGCCAGAACTTCTACCAATATTCATATTTATTATTATATTTTTGATAAGCTTCAACACAATATTATCAATTTTAAAGCGATGTCTCGACTGAGAAAGCGTGCAAAAAATGTTAATGTCTCCCAGATGACGGGACACCCATTTGGCGTTTCAAATCCAACATCGAAGGAATAAAGTAATTATAAAGAGTATTTGCCTTTGTCAGTCAGATTAGAATTCTCTTGCTCATTTAGAGAATCTCTATGTTTGACTCCATTAGACTTCATTCTACCTTGCGTTTTTTTAATAAATTTCCGCGATTTTTTATCATTTTATCATTATTTTTTTTTAATCATTCCCTACTTTGCGCAATCTTTCTTCATAACAGCTACTCCTACAAGCTTTGACAGCAAATCTAATAACTCTACATATTCTTTTCAGACTTTCGTTAATATTCTGTTTATCTCTAGATCAACGTTTTCTCCTGAGCAATTTTTCTTTCAGCAAAATTAGCGTCTCAAGGTCTTGCCAATCCATTGCTGCATTTCAAAATTAATTTCCTTTTGGTCTTTAGTTACGACTGTAAACTAACTATTACCTCGTCCGTCAAAACAACAGCAGTAAACGGGAAACAATAAACAGGCAGCACTTCACGTAAAATTTGCCTAGCTTTGAAGTCACAATAAACTCTCCGTATCAAAATACCTTCGAATAAAAGTTGATGTTCCCACCTTACAACATAGCATGTTATGGTCTGAAAGAGTGCACTCTGAAAATTTCAACAGTAAATCGAATCTCTCTATTAATATACAACGAAGTGCCACCATATCAATATATTTATTATCAGGTGTTCCTTGGACCTAACTGCCGTTTGTGTCGTGCAACAACAGTTTCACTGTCAGGGGACAATTTCACTGTCACGAGAGCAACTTCAGAATGTACGATGGATTAAATAATAAAAATTTGTGTGTCGTGGAATATGAGGAATAGTCCATCCGGTACTCACCTGAACTATGTTCATCTTTAATACTACTCGGATATATAGATGGTGCAGTAGTTTGTTTTGTTATATTGGTAGAATTCTCATCAGTCAATTTTGGCGAATGTATCGCACCCCCAACATATGCACCAGCGGCATGATGATGAATTGCACTTGGCGCCGACATTTGATGTGTTAATCCAACTTGCGACAAATGCGATTGAGGAATTGGTCCACCGAAAGCAGACGCAGCAGCTGCAGCAGCGGCAACTGCCGCAACTCCTACGCCATTATATGGAAAGTTATGAAATGGTGACGATAAACGTGACGCCGCCTGAGATGAAACCGGATTATGTGGTGACATAACTCCAGGCGTCGTTCCCGGATAATGATGCATCCACATAGGATTGTGTCGCAATGCAGCCAATGTGGATATATAAGGGTGATAGTAGGATGGTGGTATCACCGTTGGAATGTAAGCTCCAGCTGCAGCCGCAGCAGCTGCATTCGCTTGTGCCGCTGCTGCTGATGTACTGCCAGCGGATGTGGATCCAACGACATTTGAACTGGACGTTCCCGCAGTATTTGGTGCGTACATGTAATAATGCAAAGGTGAGGCGGCGGCGGCAGCAGCCGACATATGTGCAGCATGAGGATTGGGCGAAGCGCGTTGGTAGCTGTGCTGATGATGTGTTGACCCAGTTGAATTTGTGGTAAGATGCGCCTTGCGTTCCTGCTGCTGCTGCTGCTCATCAGCCCGCTCATTCGGCGATGCCGCATTATTGGGTGACGCAAATTGTCGACGTATGGATGCAGTCTTTTTTGGTACAGTACGAGGCGTAGATTCACGCGGCGAAGCCGTTGCAGAGCGTGGTGGTGAAAGCTCACGCGTTGGAATGCTGTTTGCTGATGCTGATGCAGTTGTTGAAGATGGAATGTGTGCACTGAAGGCAGACGAATGACGTGGTGAGCGTGGCGCATTCGAATTGTTTATGGAATTTGGTGACATGGATGTTTGTGGTGCAGGCACATATTTTGGTGACATCATGTATGGTGAGTAGAAGCTTTGCTGTTGCACATGCTGCTGCTGCTGCTGCTGCAACTGACTGACTGATGATGATGATGCAGCTGTTAGGTGATCGCCAGCAAAGCGAATTTTGTAATTGGATTCGGGCGGTGTAGCACGTGGAGAGCGGCGTCCATAGTCGTTAATGATGTGTGTTGAAACGGTGGGACTGCGTGAATGATTATCATATAACGGCGATGAATATGGAGGAGATCTTTTTTTGTTTGTCGAATTGGAGGAAGGAGATTTACCACCAGCACCGTTATTTTCTGGTGATTGAGGTGATGCCAGCATCGCGCGCAGATATGACGGATCCGCAAAATTATGTTGTTGTTGTTGTTGCTGTTGTTGCTGCTGTTGCTGGTGCTGCTGTTGCTGATAGTTGATGTTGCTTATAATTGCCTGTTTGCCAGAAGTAGCAGCTGAAGCGTTGGAAGTTGATGAATTTCCACCACCCAGCAGGGAATGTATACTGTAGGAGCTGTATAAACGCGTTGGTGTAGAACTTGTTGGTGGTGCTGGTGCTGGTGTAGCAGACTTTGAAGCATTCTTGTTTAAGCCACCATTTGTGGATGTCGCAGTTGCAGCTGTGCTTGTGTTTGTGCTTGTGGTAGTCAATACGGCGCAACCCATAGATTGCACGCGTTGTGGAGAAGACTTGGCCACACTCATGGATGTATTACCACCTTTGGCCCGACTACGTTTACCACCAACTGCTGTCGGACCCGTATCTTCTAGCGAAACCTTTTCAAATTCTCGGAGTATTCGTTTGCGTGGCGACACATGTTGCTGATGGTATTGAAGTTCGACTAGACGCGAAGTTGCAGCAGAGGATGTAGATGAAGATGGCGGTGATATCTAAATTATATTTTATAATTTAAATTATTTGATTTTGAAGACATTTATTTTAAGAAAAATTTAGTTACCTTGTGCATCGTAGAGTTACTGTGATTAAAAGTGGCTCCGCCACTGTTACCACTCATCATCAAGTGTTGTGGTGTTTTTGACAAGTATGAGTGAACCGCTTTTGGGACTCCATCGATTAATTTTTGTATAATAGTGATGAGCTTGGCTCGTGCTTTAAGTTTTTTAAGTCTTTTTTCTCCTGCTCCTGCGTTTGGTGTTGCAACTTCTGTTATCGTCGCAACTTTCCCCAGTGATAACGACGATGGCGATGGTGTCAACAAAACTTTATCTGCTTGATCATCACCATTATAAAATTTTTTGCTTGATGGATCTTCTTCTTCCTCCTCCGTTGATATTGACATTGATACATCCCCAACGCGCTCTTCTTCACTGGTATTCATACGTTCCACTGGCGTTTGTTTGCTGCAGTCACTCACAGAATTTAAATTTTCGTTGTTCATACCGCTCTTACTCATGTCCAACTCTCTTTTTATTGACTCCACTGGCATTGACTCCTCTGGCAATGGCTCCACCGGTGCTGAATTTGTTTTTGATGTCTTTTTTGTTGTAACAACACCATCGATGCAGTCCGTGCCTGTTAGCGTGCTTGTCGATGAAGTCGAACAGGTATCATCTTCAGAGTAATTTTCAGTGTCACTTTTTTGAGCTTTAGATGCCGTTTCTAGCTTGATACCTTGGTCTTGGCTGGATGATTTTTCTTTTGATTGAACATGCACAGATAGGCTTTTATTTTTACGGTCAGGCGGTGTGAATAAGGTTTCCCAACTTGATGTTAACGTATTGTCAAAGGGTCTTCGTCGCTTTTTACGCGATGCCTGTAGTCCAATTGTAGATAATGTCAATTGTTTGGATCGCTGATAGTAGAGCGACATCTCCTTCGATATGCCATAACGAGGTGCAGATTGCTTCCAGCAATGATCGCGTTGCCATGGTGATGATTGTATGGAGCTGTTGTCATCAGAAACTGAAAAAAGCACACAGAAATTAATTTCAATATTCTCATGTGATGGGTTTAAAATTTACAGCTTAACGATGTCGAGCTTTCATTCTTTGGATACGTTGTCGAAGTTGTCGACGTTGGTGTTATGGTAGACGATGTGGCAGATAATGGTGCGCGAAACAGTTTGCGCGGCACTGATACCCAACCGCCTTTTTCGCCATCTTTAGAACGTGCCAGTTCGAGTATGAATTTGCCATCTACAACAACAAACAGTTTTAAGGTTATAAATTTAAATTTACTGCTGGAGTTAATGCACGTACCTTTGAAGAATTGCAATCGTCCACCAAAACTTTGTCCGGTCGACGATATCGGATGCCTGCCAATATCGTTGGTGCTGGAATTTTTTAACTTGCTACTGTTGCTGGACGCTGTCAAATTCAAAGTGTTTGGCGTATTGTTTGTGTTAACGGTGTAGTCAATGACTCCACCGTTGTCAATTTTTATACCATCGTTTTCGCCGCCACTACCTGCATTAGCCGAGGGCGGTGTTCCACTATTGAGTCGTTCTGTTGTTGTTAGGAATTCATTTGTTGTTGATGTAGCGGTGGCTGCAGACATTGCCTTTTTTGATTTTGTTGTTGCTGATGAACGTTGCTGCGGATTTGAGCCTGCTGATGTGGTGCCCAAAGCTTTCGACGACTGTCCATTGTTTATTGAACAACCAACAATGGATGTGGCGGCTACAACTGCAGTTGTTTGCGTAGGAAATAAAGCTGATAGTGGATTTGTAGATTTGGATATTGTTGACGTTGGCGGTGGCGGCGGAGGAGGTGGCAGATTGATGGTTGTTGCTGCCGCTGCTGTTAATAGTGTAGCAGCTGCTGCTGTGGTTGCACCGATTAGACCATTTTTCAGCAAGATTTTTGCGGCTTCAACAATGCGATTGTTATTGTTTTTGTTGTTATTGTTGTTGTTATGATTGTTGTTGTTGCGCTCATCAGTCATTTTAGTAGTGGTTGTTGTCGATGTTTTTGTTGCTGTTGCAGCAGCTGTGCTTTTGCTGGTGTCATTTTCGTTGTTGTTATTGTTGTAGAAAGTTGTACTTGCAGTCTGTTGATGTTGCAGTTGATGTTCCTGTGATTTTAATGTTGCAGTTTCGCAATTGTTTGCTTCAATTTTCATATCAGCATTTTTTTTTCTTCTATTTTGGTTACTCTTGGAATAGTATGCTCATTTTTGTTTTGCTGTTGTAAAATTATAAAAATCTTTTTTCAAAGCTTATTCTTTCCATTCACTAATCGAAATATGCACTTTATCTACGTTACTTTCAATCATGGCATAAATTTCTCGCTTAATAACTTTACATTTTCATTTACTTATTTGTATTGTTACAAGTTTCCATCTGCCTTTCTTTTCCGCCAGTCTCTGTGCCTATTTCTTCATGCACCAATCTTTTCATGTGGGGAAATTTTAATCGACCTCACTCACTTCACTGCTTCTTTTTGCTCCACTCCTCAAATCAATGCTTCTTCTTCAGACCGCTCGCTCACTCAAATGCAATTCCTTCAATTATTCCGGTCCGATTTCGTAAGCATTCCACAAACTGTCAAATGTTTTAATTCTCAACTGTTCCGCTGAGGGCTGCACGAGTAGAAGAGCCTAGTTCATTCACACCCAAGTGCCAGCAACAGCAACGATAGCAGGAGACCACGAAAACTTCTGCTCAATTCAACTGCCATTTTGTTTTACGGCATACGTTTTTTAGTTAAATTAACTCGAGTTTGAATGTTGTGTTTATTGTTGTTTTTGGCTCTGCTGATGATCTTGATGGTGTGGGGGGCTTCTTTGCACTCCAGTGTGGTGAAGTTCTCCTAAAATGTTAAAAACAAACGAATTAGTTTCTTAGTTTAAGCTAACTTGCCAGATTGTTACTAAAACTCTTTTGGTTGGTCGGAAAAATGGAAATTATGTTTGAAATACAAGAAATTGATCATCTTAAGTTTCTTCTTTTAGGAATTGGTAAATCAAACAATCTCGATTAGTTATCATATTACAGATTGTTGTTTAGTTATCATATTATAGAAAGAATGGGTAGTTGCATAAGTTGCATTTTAAAAGTAAAATAATTGCATGTTTTGATTTGTACACTGTTAAAATCGTTTTTTTCGCCTCCAAAGCCTCTTTACTAATATGCAATAAAATATATTTTACAGCAAAAGTTTACAAATTTAACTTTTTAGGTGATATATTACTTTTCTCAAGATATTTAAAAATGTATCCTAAATCATATGTAAATTTCACTCTACCTACTGAAAATAAGGATAAAAATATTTAGTTATTTTTCATAGTAGAAATTTGCCAAATGCGGGAAAAGATTATGAATCTTATTGCTTTATTTTTGTATGAGTTAAATATAAAATATTTCTTTGAATTATGAAATTATTTCAACAGTTTATTAACAAAATAAAAGATTACATATTAAATTTTAACTTTTTAGGTGATATATTACTTTTCTCAAGATATCCGAAACCATGGTCAAAACAATAAACAAGTGCCTTACAACAGGAGACTTCCCAAATTGCCTTAAAAAAGCTATTGTAACGCCCATACACAAAAAAGGGAGAAAAGACAATTGTGAGAACTACAGGCCAATTTCTGTACTAAGTGCAGTCAGTAAAGTGTTCGAGAAGGTCATTGATAGTCGAATAGAAACTTCATAAGCTCTACAATCCGGTTCGATAGCAATCAATTCGGGTTCCTAGCTAGAAGTGGAACGGAGTCAGCAATCACGGCCTCTATGGAACAAATAAACGATGCGCTGGATGAAAAAAAATTAGTTGCTGCAACATTTATCGACTTATCAAAAGCTTTTGACCTTGTTGAACATGTAAAACTGTTAAACATGATGAATGACATGGGCATACGAGGAGTAGCAAACGAGCTTATACGAACGTATCTAAGTAACAGGTCCCATGTTGTAAAAATTGATGGCGTACACAGCAGCGAGCTCATAAGCAAAATCGGCGTACCGCAGGGCTCAATACTTGGACCACGACTGTACTTACTATACATAAACAAAATACAGAACTGCACATTCAAATCAGTATACAATATATACGCTGATGACACAAATTTTCTAACAATGGCAAGTACTGCAGAGGAACTAGAGGAAAACATCAACCACGACATGAAAATCTACTACGAATGGGCATGCGGAAATGGACTGAGCATCAACATTAAAAAAACAAACTACATAATATTCCGACCACGTAGCAATATAGATGTAAACATCAAAATAAAAATCAACAACACAGACTTACAAAGGGTTCACCACACAAAATATCTTGGGATGATTATAGACGAAAGGCTCGATTATGAGAACCACATCAAAGAAATCAAAAATGCAATTACACCATTGATACGAGCAGTTAGAAGAATTGGAACAATACAGGAGAAAGCAGCTAAACTAATTTACACAGGACATATTCTTTCCAAAATACGATACAATATATGCAGCTGGAGCCAGTGTACCAAATTTCAAATCGAACAGATCGGAAGGTTTATGAATAAATCACTACGAGTCCTATTCAACAAAGACACAACAATATCAACAAAAGACCTATACAAAGAAACTAAACAGATGGACGTAAACCAACTAAAATACGCAGAAAAATTCAAATACATTTACAAAATCAAGAACAACCTTATGAAAACAAAAATGGTCCTCACTACAAGAAACACAATACACCAACACAACACGCGACAGAAGCACAACTTTGATGTACCGAAGGCCAGAACCACAAAACAACTACATAGTCTAAAACACAGCGCAATAAGACAGTATTTTTAAACAAAAACTAAATACATATATTAAGAACTTAAGATAGGGTAATTTACATATGATCTCACTAATATGATATTTTTTAAAATATAGGAAATTGTTTATTTATTAGTTTTTAAGAATATTTTCTATCCTCTTACACACCGTTACTCCGTCTGAGGATTTTAGTAACAAATTTACAAAATTAGGTCATAAAATATAAAAAACCTAGGATGTCAAACATTTGAATTGAAACAAAACAAAAAAATAATGCAATTTTGAATAAAGTTACTAATGAAAAAAAAAAAAAAAAAAAAAAAACTAAGAATTTGTTATAATTTTTTACTGTGTAATAAAAAAAATGCATAAAAAACATCTTTTAAACTTCATAAGTAATTATAAAATATATCGTTAGCAATATAATTTAAAAAATTTCAATCAAAACCTCACATTGTAGCTAGGCATCGTTTTAAAAAGAGCATTTAAAAAAAACAACGGTTGTCTACATACAAAACAAAAAATACTTTTTTACAGATTATTTTTAAAATATAAAGTACATATATCATTCCATTAAACGTTTTTTAAAAGCCGATTTTATATTCTTATAAATTGAATATCATTTGAATTAAAGAAATGAAATCAATTCTTATTTTTACCAGATTTTATTAACAAGAAAGTGTTTTTAAAGCTAGATAACTCGAGAGAGAAGAAATCAATATATCGATATATCCTTTGGTCATAAAAAAACCAAAAAAAAAACCAAATGGCCAAGCTTCTTATTATAAATTGTGTCTACAATCAAACGAACGAGAACCGAACCTATAAGTTATTATGCCGACTTCAAACGACTTAAACCACCATTTTTTACTCTCTGAGGTTTGTCATTATCTGCAGAAAGCCCGGGTCTACCGCGGTTCTTTGGTTCATTCCTACTTTTTTTTAAGATTTTCAGATACAAAATCAACAAATTTAAAGTTTTCATCCTACGCGAACTATGCCAGACCAGAGAGATATTGACTTTTAATTAATACTTCTATTAATTACAGAAACAAATTGTTTCAAAAATCACTAAGTTCGTTTTAATATTCCCAGAAATCTTCTCAAGGATTGTTATTATGGTGATTCAAAATATTTGACTATGTTTTTTTTCAAATTCCCCTCTAAAATAGATTCAGAGAAGTGAGAAGAGATGATTGTAAAAACCGGAACTCTAAATATTAATATTAATATGAGTAATATGCGCGACCTCTAAGCATCTCGATTTGTTATTTTCCATATAAATAACATGGGAAAAATTATTTTCCAACTTCTGATTTTTATACCTTTAAAACCAAAAGACTGATGTAAATTACTGAAAAGTTTCTTATAGAAAATTGAACTTTCTACAAAAATGTCCCTTATAATTTTTTTTTTTTTTTGTTGATAAATCTAATTGTTGAAAAGTTATTCAAATTCAAAGTTAAATGTATGTTATAATTACACTTTTTTCTCCAGTTTCCAGTAAATCATTAAAGTTGTAGAACGATCAATTTATTGCAAGATACGTTTTAGTCTTTACACTCGTCTATTGGTTTAAAAGATATAAAAATCAGAATTTGAAAAAGAATTTTCCCAATGTTATTTATATGGAAAATAGAAAATTGCGATGCGCGACCTCTAAATATTAATTTTAAGATTTCTGGTTTTTATAGGCATTTCTTCTTAACTCCCTAAATCTATTTCAGAGCGCATATTGAAAAAAAATAGTCGCCTTTTTTGAATCACCGTAATGGTTATGTAAACTTTCGATCATCATTTCTATGAGCCGTTTCCAAAAATTACTATAAAATAAAAACTGAAAACTTGTTTTATGATCATAACAAATTTTTAAATTGAATATGAGTATTGAACAAAGGAAAGGTTTGACATATAATGCAATTTTAATGTGTTATATTTGTCAAAAATTGTTAAAAATTATATAAAGTTTTTGGAATTTTTTCATTCAAGTCTTATATCCATAGGAGTTTTTTATAAGGGGAGGAAGTAAAATGTAATGAATTTTTTAGGATTGATTCATTTGAGATTTTAAATCTGTCTACAGTATAGAAAACATTGAAAGTAGGTACTATATGCATCTTTATCAAACTTCAAATTTTATAGATTTAAAACAAATTATATTAGAAATGTTTTCATTTTCGTAATTTTAAATACGAAATGTCAAATATTTATCTTTATTACGTTGACTTTATCTATTTTTTTCATTCCGTGTGTAAGTTGTACTGAAACATATAGTGTTTGAGCTCTTTTAGCTCGGAAAAATCTAAATTCCGAGATCCCGAGACTAATTTGGAATCTCGGTTATTCTAATTAAGATTGTCTCGGGATCTTAATAATAGCAATAGTTATTGTTTTAATAGTAATAAAAAAATAATTTTTTTTCAAAGAACTTATTTATAATAAATTAATAACTTGTGTTCAATGTATCGGAGAATGTTGATTCGCAGGCTCTATATTTTTTTGTCGAGCATTTTAATCAATATCCTGGCAGTTTCGAACTTTCGAGCTTAATAGTTGAGAATGTTTTTTAATTTTTATATTTAAGTGAATCTTGTGTGCCACTTGTGTTGAAGTATAAGTATATTACACAAATCATTTTGGACATAAAATTTTAAAGTGTAACAAACAAACAAACAGGCATTTAAAAAAATTGGTATTCTCGTACTATTAAAATTTAAAATTATTATTATATATTCCTGAATGTGCCTTTTTTTAAATAGCTTTTATTAAATAAAAAGAGAGAACACCAGTGTTCATTGATTTTTTTAATAGAATATAGTTTGAGAACAAAATTTTTGATTTGTGTCTATTATTTTTTTGATTTGTCTTTTATTTGAATTGTCTTTTCAAAAATACTAGTAATCCCGTGTGGCGTTAAAACGCAAAAGTAAAAAATATCTAGTGATAGGTAATTTTGTTTTTGTATTAAGAATTTTTTTTACATTTGAACCATGAATTTCATAGGAATTTTCTATGTTTCTGTTGAATTATTATGAAGCCCAGTTATTTCTTATCATAGCATTATAATAAAAATCTATCACATACTTTTAGGTAATCACAAATAAATTTCGTTGTTTCATAGGGAATTGTTTCAGCTCTTTTAAAAAAAAAAAAACAATATTTTTGAAAAAATAAGACCTTATTGACATCTCAGAGCAAGACCTTCCAACTCTTACCCTATTTATGAAAATCGCGTCTGCAGTATAGATTGGATAGTCATCACAAAAAATGCGCTTGCGTAATAATAATATAGATAGATAGAGATAGATAGATTACTGCAAAAATTTGCACAAAAAGTAAAAACTTTCCTGACAAAATTTCACTTATGCAACAATACAAAATTTATTTATCTTTAAATAAATATTAAAATACTTCCGCCTAATAAAAAAATTCAAATAAAAACTTTTTAACGCTCTGACTGTTTATTTATATCAAAATTGTAGTTAAATATTTTGAATCAGTTCAACTTTGAAGTTATGAATCAAGCATGTACATTTATGAGACATTTCACATGAAGAGGAAAACCAAAAAAATTGTATCATTTAGATGTTGTTTCTTTTTGCCTATCGTACACGTCTATTATTGCAAGATTTTGGATCGAAAGTTAAAATATGATTTTTTCGAAAACGATTTCATGGATTTAATTTATATTCGAAATAAAAAATTTTGAAATAAATAAAAATTGAATTTTTGGTTTTTCCAAATAATCAAAAATAATTTTAAAAATATCAAAGTTCAAGCAAATTTACTGAAAAAATCATCCAATTCTCCAAAAGAATTTTATATTTTTTAATAAATTTTTTTTTTCAATAAAAGTAATTTTACAAAACCTATATTCCTTTGCACAGAACTTATATTTTATACACAAATTTGTGTGTTATAAAGGTAAAATCACCTAAAATCAAGGAAAGACTTAAACAAAAAAAACGATTTCGCAGCTGAATAAATTTTTCATATAAAGAAATAAACAGTAATTTTTATTGGAAATTTGATAACTTCTGCAGTCATGGATTCAAATTTGAAATTATTATCAAAATAAAAAATTATAAAATTAATTGTTTTTTTAAATTGTATTTTTTATTTTATAAATTTGTAAAATTTTTAACTTATATAAAGGTATTTTAAAAATGTCGAAATTTGAATAACTTTATAAATTTTTGCTATTTCTGCTCTTTGATACCATGGCAAAAAAAATCATCCAATTACCCATAGAATGAAATCACTGTATAATGGTTTTTAAAGTATATTTTTAACTGGAAATCTTTAAATCCGAAGGCCATAGTTCGGATACTAGACTTCGCACAGACCAAATTTTTGTACACAAGTTGATGAGTTAAGAGATCTAACATATCAAAAAAAACTATTTTCGAATGAATAAAATTTTCAGTAGTCCGCTTCATATGAAATACCCGACATTTTTTTTAATTTCGTGGAATTACATATTTTCTGGATTATACAACTTTTTATAATTTAAAAAAAAAATCGTTTCAAACTGATATTTTTTCAACGGATTGGTTTCCTACAAGCTTGTAAATTGCATAAAGTTGTCAACCTAATAATCTACAAATTATAAAAATTCAATATTTTCTATAATTTCTAATATATTTTTAAAATGGAACATCATACAACACAGCAAATTAACCAAAATTCGCCACACTAAGCAGTATAAAAACGACAAAAATGTTATTTTAAGAGTATTTTGTTCACAGTGCGAATCTAACCTACTACCCTCTCGATCATGATAGAATAATTTACAAGGTTGCCTTGATAATTACCTTTTTTCTCACGAGCGGCGATCGGGAGTTGTCAAATCAATACAAAGTTTAACTTGTCATCTGTTTTGCTGCTTCTATGTTTTCTCTTTTTCAATGTGTTTTTGACAACTCCAAATCGCCAACAGAACTGTCACTTCTACTTTGTAAATAATTATACCTTTCTTTATATCTGCATTCGGATATTCTACCCTCTGATGTCAAGTACTCATGTCAAGGCAAGTTGCTAATTAACTTTCGTATAAATTATTAGTTTCTATTTTCTTCCTTATCTAAAGCATAAACCACAAATTCTACATAAAATTCCCGAAAATGTACTAAAACGTATTTTCATTTAATACTTATAATTAGGGCACGGATTAACATGTAATAAAAACTCACAAATATGCGCATATTGCGCAGACTTAAAATTCAAAATATGCAATAAAAATATTTTTTTTTATATATTTTATTTTCAGAAAATAAGAACAATAAATATTGTATAAATATTGTGTGGAATTCAAGTAACAAAGTATTAAAAAACTAATCAACTTTGGATACAAGCAAAAACTATAAAAAAACAAGAACATTAAAATTATCGTAAAAAAATTACTTCAATTATCGCAATTATGAGATCAACCTTGAGTTATCGCCCTATTGGCATAAACGATAAAATTTTGTTTAAAGTTTTTGAATATAAGTATTCCCGATTGGGTCTTAAAAAATTGTATGCATTGAAAATTATCGTTCTATATTACAGGTGAAATAGGAGCATATTTGAATGAAATCAGTATAATCACAGAATAGTTTGGAAAACAATTATCTTTAGTTTAGTCCATATTGCTTGAAATGTTACTCATTTCCGGGAAGCCTTCGTTTTTTCAAGAATACAGTTTAATTTTTCTACATTTTCTATCCACCTGGAATGTTCTATCTACCAATAGATGTCGTATCAAATATTAAAAAGAAATTGCAAATTTTTGAATGGATTTCAGATGAAGAAATTAACGAAACTTTTGAATATATTAAAAAAATGTTTAAAATATGCATTTTAAGTAATTAGTTGCCAAATATGCAAAAACCATTTTGAAACCATCTTGAAAACCATCTTAAATGTCATTTTCAGGAAAACCTCATGTTTCGCACAGATTATTTAACTATTTCACTTTTAAGATATTCAATAAAAACATGCATTTGCATGGAAATCTGTGCCCTACTTATAATATAGAATGGACGCCGCAAACATTCAATACTACACTGATCTAATATCGTGACAATATATTTGAATATAAACAATGTTTAGAACAGGTTCATGAACATAGTTCAAAATAATCCCAAAAACCCAGAATTTTTAAAGATAAGGAATTTAAGACCCCCTTCCCCTATGTCACACTTCGTCACGGTCTTTACTAACAGTCCCCCTCCCCCGGAATGTAACTTAACACTTTTATTCTTTTAAATTTTTCGGGTTTTTTTATAATTTGGCAGTTATGAAAAAAGCATAGAACAAGTTATATTTATTAAAAGTTTTATTATTATGGAAATTGCATAGATATTTCACGTGTTTGACCAACAATTGATGAAAAATTTGACCATATGAACAAAGTTAAACATAAATTAAAGCTTTTCTGACGTTAAGTAGAACACAAACCAGTGGCGATACTTTATAACTTCGATGTTCGACAATTGTGAAAACTTTTATATTTTGTAGATTTTTTATAACAGTTTATAACATTTTGTTGTTCGCTTTGAATGTGAATTTATAACAGCTGTTTACGATGTAAGTGAAATCCCACTTCAGTTCAGCAAAAAAAAAAAAGTTACTTTAATTCCGTTTGCTGCTTTAATTGCTCTTGATCTTCGTTTTTTAAAGCTGCTACACTTTTTGGAAGTGTTTCAAATGCCTTTTATAAATTTGATCGGTTTAAACATAATTATAGCTGTCTTTTTTTCGGTTTGTGATCCGTAAAAAATTAAAGCAATATTTACAATAAAATTTAAAGTTTTTAAAACTAAATTAAAAACTTTTGTTTTGACCCCCGACATTCCCCCCTCCCATGCCGCACTTCGTCCAAAATGTTCGATCTCCTTCCCCTAAATGTGTTACGTAATTTATGAACAGCCTCTTAGTTGAAAAAAAAATTAGCTGAATTTTTCGAGAAGTAAAAATTTAAATATCAAGTTTGATGTTAAAAGTCTTATTTGTATTATTTGTTTATACTCTCTGGACACTATGGTAGGTTTAAATCCCGATAACTCTAGGTTAATGGTATTAATTTTCTTTAATTAAGTGTCAAGAAATGTTTGGCAAGATATAAATAAGGCAGATGTTAATAATATGATTAAATACATATTTTAAAAACTTCCGATCTATATCAATTGACAATTTTTTTTTTTTTTTAATCAAAAAGATTGTTTAAATTCCAAAGAGAAGCAAATGGTAAGAAAAGCTCTTTTGGTGCTACAATGTTCATTCAGCGTCAACCCAACACAGATGACCGGATGCTGCAAACACTGTGAAAAAGCACAATCAGGACAAATTCACACAATCAAAGATGCTGTGATTTTATAAACCAGAGCATTTATATTGCAGTAGCCTGTCGTCATCCATGCAAACCTTTTTCATCGGAGCCCACATCCTGTAGATGCCTTATTTATCCTTCAACATGACGTCACTACAATAAATATGAGAAATCTTTCATACAACAACAACGACAGTAATAAAAACAACACCACATTGTGCATACCTTGTCAAAAATGTTTTTAATTGCTCCCTTTTGCTGTGCGCTGCTATCAATGCAGCCGGAGGAGCAGAAGCACCGTCAGCAGCAACAGCAAAAGCAACAACAATATCTTCAAAACAATGTGTGCGAAAGAGACACTACAGGGGAAATATTATGTGTGTGAAATATATAATGAGAGCGAATGCATAAACACCCCTTCCTTCCGCCTTGAGTTATTTTTTACGATTTCCTGTCAGTTTCTTGATCTGTCCGTCAGCCGTCTATTTTCCTGTCTATGGTCTGTGTCTGTCCCTCCTATTCAATAAACAAGACATTCATTAATGTAACGTATTTTTGTACTTTTGGTCAATTTTCATAACAATCAAAGTAGGTGAAGGTGTGTGCTTTGGAACACCATAAGCTTAACGTTAGCTCCAAAATGTGCATTCGACTTGGTTTTTGGAAAATAAAACTGGACAAATATAACGAACCATGTAATTTGCAGCGCGATCTGTGTAAACTTTTCAATGCAACGCGCCGATTCCAATAACGACACATTGGCAGAAATCCAAGTGCAGCGTCGTTTCCTCCAGCAAAAAAATCAAAGTTCTTTTAACTATGCAATCAACTTCGAGCACTTCCAAAGCTTATGCTTTTTGAAATTCTTTTAATGTAAAGCAAGAATTACTGTTGAATTTTCCTAAATTGCTTGATTGAGTTTCTTTATTTTTCCGTATTCCAATTACTTTATTGGTTTAATTTTTTTATTCTTCATAGTTGGCCTCTGCGACGGGGCCAGCACTCTAAAAAAAAAATCAGAAAATTCACACCAGAAGCCCGAAAGACGACGACAATGAAGTTGATGAAGAAAACGTTGTGTGGAAGAGAAGTAAAGAAAAAAATTTTTTATTCACCAATTTAACAGGAATGTTTTTCACATATTAATCCACTGTACGCACACAAATTCACTTGGATGATGCCCAATAATGTTGGTCACAGTTGATGGAAATGTTTTCCAATTGTTTATAATCAATAAAAATGCAAATAAATTGTTTCAATCGAAATAAAATAAATTATTAATGAATAAAAATGCAGAGCGCAGCGCAAAGCACACACAATGGTGGAGACACGAACACAACGAACGAAACAAACGAACGAACGAGCAGCAGGCAGCGAACAAAATGGAACGAAACGCTTCAACGAACGACGTACACTTCACTCATTCACTCACTCCCCTGCGAGAACCGACTAAAGCACAACGTTCATTGTTCCATTTGCCAACTCGTTCACTTTGATTATTACCGTTTCGTTATCATTGCATTCCATTTTCCCATTGAAGAAAGTTTTTTTTTCGTTTTTTGTTTTTTTTTTCTTATTTTAACGAGCGGCGTTCGTGTGAATTCTGCACGCATGTGCTGCCGACGTTAGCAGTGCTGCATACGGCCTGCTGCCATGCGATTAGTACGGGCATCTGTTGTTTGAATGAGTGTGTGTGCGAGCAAGCGAACGGACGATACAAAGTCGTTAAACACACAACAACAATAGTGAATCAGTCAGTATACATTGACGCATGGGAAATTTTGTGTTGTTGGTATTACGTGCGCTTCGTGTGTGCTGCCTGCTGCCCGCCGACCTACGCCGTGGGAAAATTCCTTTAAGCGTGGGAAAATTGGGATTTTCTCACGAGAATCTTCTGAGTTGGCTTATATAAAAGAGGGAAATTTAGCAAACGCAGGGAAATTTACAACATTTGAGCTGCTGAAGAATAAAAATCAGGGACGTTGTTTGTAAAACTAAAATATTTCTTAAAAATAATGCTTTTGATTAGAGGAGCGTGGGAAAAAAATTTATCGATTAGAATTGTACAATTGCATTTAAATTAAAAATTATTTTCAAATTTATTTGGTGCTTTTTAATTAAGTAAATAACCATATAAAAATCAAATATCGACCCACAAATCACTCTCTCTACATTAAATATTAAAGTGTGTCAAAAAGATAAATCCAAATTTATAACATTGAAAAGATTTTTATAAAAACATTGAAATTTTTATTCTATATTACGACCAAAGCCTACATAAGTTTAAAATAACAAAAGAAACCCGACAACTGATTATATTTAATTATTCGATATTACTTTAAAAGAACGTATGTGTATTGCCAGTGCCGCGTTACGCAGGGAAAAAAGCTGGGAACTGCCTCCGAGCAACAAAATTTTAGGGACGAAAAAAATTTCCTGGATGCATTTTGTAAAAACCAAATTACATTTTTCAAATGATTTAACTCGAAAATTTCAGCGTAGCCATTTTGTATTTTAATAATAATGCTGAAAATCTTTTACAACATCTATAACAAAATTTTCTTGGATAATCGCTTAACGGCCAGGTGCATATAACGGGAAACTGATAGTTGTACGTCAACTTATCAGTTAACTGAGATTTGAGTTGTTAAAACAATAAGTATATTCATGCAATGCCGAATATTTTCCGATGCCATACATCGAACAAAAATCATTAAAATTTTATCTTTAATTTTTTAATTATTAAATGTCATACATCTATAGACCGCGCGACCAATCATGTCACATTTATTTACGCGACAACTGTAGAGTTAATTGGCCATATAAGATCTTTCTGTAAAATTAACGGTCTTGGAGTTGTTTGACTAAAAAGCGGAAAAATTAACTTAAACGTGGACGTCCATCGAAGCCCAATAGGTAGAATGAGACAAAACTCAAATTCCTTTTTTAAAGTCAGAATGAAGCGATTAGAACGATTGTCAGCTTTTTCTAGCATTCTTGGATAAACTCTGAACCAATTTTATGATTTTCTATAAAAAATTTAAAAAAACCCATATTTTCGACTTTTAATCATAGAATACTAAACATACATTTTTACCCTTAAATACTAATCTTCGCCTGTGAAGCTACTTTTATAAAAAACAGTTTTTTTTCTAAAAAGTTTATTTACTGAAACAAAAAATACAGACCCTTTTAATTAAATGTTGGTTATTAAAAAAACACATATAAACCTATTTAAAATTTTTTAAATATATATTTATTATATATAAGTATCACATTTTTCATTCAGTGGCATTCATGTTTTTTAAGCAAAACAAAAATTTTGAGTTCAATATTTTTTTTTTTTAACTTATACAACTTAAAAATAATTGTTTAAAGCAGGGACTGCAAATTACGATTATCGCTATCAATCAATCATTTTATAGCAATTATTTTTTTGATCTATATTTTTTCGATCAGAAATAAAAGTTATTTTTTGATCGTTATTTTTTCGATCAGAAATAAAAATTATTTTTAATCGTTATTTTTGCAATCAGTAACAAAAGTTATTTTTTAATCGTTATTTTTCCGGTCAAAAATAAAAATCCTTTTGTGATTGTTATTTTTTCGGCCAGAAATAAAAGCTATTTTTTGATTGATATTTTTTAAATCAGAAAAAAAGTTATTTTTTAATCGTTATTTTTTGATCAGAAATAAAATTATTTTTGATCGTTATTTTTGCAATCAAAAATAAAAGTTATTTAAAGAATTTATAAAAGTTAAAATTAGAAAGTTATTGAGCATATAAACAATAAAATTCATACTTACCACCCTCCGAACCCACGTTTACTATCATACAAACAAGTTGTCTTGGACAAGGATTTTATCTACGATTTTGACAAGGATAACGACAAGATTTTTGACATGGATTTGGAAAATTATTTTTTCAAGGCTTAGTAAAAGTATTTGAACAAGAATTTGGGCATAGACTTGGACAAGGACTTGCGCAAGGATTTGAATAAGGCCCAGACCAAGGTTTCAAATAAGGAAAATGTGGTATTAAACAGTAGTAGATATGGAAGTAGATAGAGGGTTGCTGATTTAGAATATGATGTTAGAATTTGAAAAACTTTTTTGACGCTAGGGTGGAACCGAAAAATTTTTTTTTTTTTCTTGTTTTACACATTGTGTGCATGTACTGGTGGAATTAGAGAGTTACTGAGTTTAAATTTGATATTAGAATTTCATAAATTGTGTGTGATATTAGGGTAGACCCCAAAATTTTTTTTATTTTTTACACATTTTGTACATCATATAAATATTGTCAAATATAATTTTTAAAATCCTAATCACAGACTCTAAATCAGCGATCCCTAATACTGCCAGCGTATGCACAAAATGTGTAAAGCATTTTGAGGGTCCACCATAGTGTCAAAAAAGTTTTTGAAATTATAACAAATAACTTTTAATTCTGATCGAAAAAAAACGCTCAAAAATAATTGGTTTAAAGTGATTTTTATCTTAAAAATCATGAAAAAAAATCATGTCAAAAACGGGATCTCTGACTCCCTAGCATCATATTGCGACATTTAAAATTATTTTACAATGACTTTTTGTGCATGATCTTTTGGCCTGAAAATAAAAAAATAATCGTTATTTTCCATCCCTGGTTTAAAGTTAAATATAAAAAAAAAAATTAGGGGATTACCTCTTATGCAAAAACATACACACTAAATTAAATTCAAACTTGCTTTAGCTACTATTTTTTGTTACATAGTAACAAAATGGTGGCCTAAGTAAGTTTTTTGTATTGAGAACAGTAATACGATACAACTTTAGTTGACAAAACGCGAAGTTCCCCTATTCTGGTGGGAGATGGACTTGCTTGCCTTGAGCTCAATATTTTCTTTAAAGCGAATAAGTACCCCATCCATCAAATTTTATGTAAAAATATTTTCGTAGCATTCCAACTGTTCTATTAGACCTTTAGCTTCTTTCTTTGGTTCTGGCAAAATATGGGCTATGTTTCTTCAAGCAGTTCTGTTTGAAACTTTGTTTGGCGAGGACGGCTTAGAAGACCAAATATAATTGTTCTTACCACTTATAACCAATGTCGATGGTGTTATTACTAAATGCTCACAATCCGCTTGTCCTCTATATTGCAACGTGCCTGCCGTTACAACTTCTTGGAACGTGGTCGAGGTGGATTGAAGGTTGACATCGTCAATTGTTTAGTAACAACTATATTTTGTGTCATCGTCAGTCTCATCAAACATAGGCGGGGTCGGCTGCACTATCATCCGAATCGAAATCTTCTTGCAAGTTGATCTCAACTTCACTTTCATTTAGCGATATCTCTTACCGCTATTTTATTATTTGCTCATCAGAAATTACTTACTTACTTAGGTGGCCGTAACAACCCGTGTTCGGGTTTCGGCCTACCTCATCAGCCAATCGGATACACCAAGTGCAGTTAGGAGGTTAGGCTTCCTTAGCCTGGTCCATCCATCGGAGGCATGGTCTCCCTCGTCGTCGTTGACCAGCGATCCTCGCCTCGAGCACCTTTTTCGCTGGAGCTTCTTCGTCCATACGATGGGCATGACCCAGCCAGCGTAGTCGCTGCACAGTTATACGCCGAACTACGTCAATGTCTTCGTAGAGCTCATACAGCTCGTGGTTCATTCGGATGCGACAGTTATCGCCGACTCGAACAGGACCGAAGATTTTGCGAAAAATTTTTCTCTCGTACACACCCAGAGCGGCTGCGTCAGTTCGCGAAACTACCTATGCTTTAGCGCCATAAGACAGCACAGATAGAACGAGCGTCTTGTAGAGTGTTAGTTTTGTCGATCGAGAGAGGGCTCTGGAACTTGGTTGCTTACTGAGCCCGTAGTAGCACCTATTAGCAATTATTGTTCTTCGCTTTATCTCCAAGCTGATTTCATTGTTGGTATTAATGGCGGAGCCAAGGTAAACAAACTCCTGGACTACTTCAAAGTTATAGCTGCCGGATGAAACGTGGGAGTCTAAACGCCGCGCTCCCTTGTTTGTAGACAGCATATACTTTGTTTTACCCTCATTTATCGTCAAACCCACTTTGGCTGATTCCTTTTCGATAGCGGCGAAAGCAGCGGTAACATCTCTCTTGGTTCTGCCGACAATATCAATATCATCAGCGTACGCAAGGAGCTGGACGCCTTTGTAGAAAATAGTGCCATTACGATGCACACCGGCCTTTCGTACGATCCCCTCCTTGCCTGAAACCTCTTTCGGTATTGAAGGTTTCGGAGAGGTCATTTCCTACCTTGACGGAGCTGCGTGTGTTGCTCAACGTCATTCTGCAAAGTCTAATCAACTTTGCAGGTATACCGAACTCAGACATTGTTGCGTATAGGCAATACCTTCTCGGGCTATCGAACGCAGCTTTAAAATCGACAAAGAGATGGTGTGTGTCAATTTGATTTTCGTGGGTTTTCTCCAGGATTTGTCGTAGCGTGAAAATCTGGTTTATGGTGGACTTACCAGGTCGAAAGCCACACTGATAAGGTCCAATCAGTGTTTTTGTAATCGGTTTTAATCTTTTACACAGTACGCTTGAGAGAACCTTATATGCGATGGAAATAAGACTGATACCTCTATAACCGGCGCAGATTGTTGGGTTTCCTTTTCTTTAGTATAGGGCACAGTACGCTGAGGTTCCAATCGTCGGACATGCTTTCTGCTAGCTATATTTTGCTGATGAGCTGATGCATGCGCCTTATGAATCCATCGCCGCCGGTTTTAAGCAATTCAGCTGAAAATAGTCCTCGGCGATTTTAATGTGAAAGTCGGAAGGGAAGGCATCTTTGGCCCCACTGTCGGTCAGTTCAGTCTTCATGAGACCTCCACGAACAACGGTCTAAGACTGATCGACTTCGCCACTGCGCGAAACATGCTAGTTAGTAGCACCAGATATAAGCACCTCGACATCGACAAGGCCACCTGGCTGTCTCCGGATCAAAAAACGCGAAACCAAATTGATCATGTTGTAATCGACGGAATGTATGCCTCTAGTGTTCTAGATGTGCGTATCTTTCGGGGATCAACATTGACTCCGACCATTAGCTGCTTATTTGCTTTATTGTTTTTGAGTCGTTAGATAGCAACTCGAACTCCTTCATGGCTAGGTGGTGATACTTCCACTCCGTCTTCGTTGATTGGTGGCACTGAGCTGCGCTCTCCATCGGCGGCATTGGTGGAATCGCCGCCAGTAAGTAAATTGGAGAAGTACACAATCTCAGCCCACACTGTGTATCCGTATTCAGATCTCCATTTTTAGACTCTACAAGTGGATGCTCCGTGCTTGAAACCGTGCGTGAATAATAATAAAAAAAGAGTGGCATATTTTTCCTTGCCAAGGGGCGGCATCTTGTCTTAATATGGCCCTGTGTGTTGACGTCACGCACTGTAGAAGTGGGGTGAAACTTCAAGAAAGGAATTTCTAGGATTGCTAATTTATTTTATTAGCACTGTTTTTCGGCCCAGCCTAATACACACAAAGTATTTCTTAAAAAACAATATAAGTATTAAATTGAAATATAATTAACTAGGGAACTTCGAAAAAAGAAACAAACAAATAAAACACTTAAATCGACATTAGAAGAATCATTTCACCATCCAATAGCAAAAAGTGTTTTTTGTCATACCCATAAACAATCTCAGCGATTGATTCAGCCTGTGAGTTATGTGAGTTTGTTTTAAATATTTAATTTTTTAGTTAAATATTAATAATTTCATGAAAACTTTAATGTGGAATTTTTTAATTTCTATTTTGTTTGTAGCAATTCTTAAAAAAATTAATTTTTAAGAATTACATATGTGAGCTTTATGCCAAGTAATTCCATGAAGCAACAGGTTACCACAAAAACAATGTTCTTTACAGAACAACCACCAGCAGATTAGACAGCTGTTTCGTTGGTCGCTACACCAACTCATCAGTAATCTTCTGTGGCTCATGCAGTCCATTAACTTAGAAAATCTTATAAGCACACCTTCTGCTAAAACCAAAGCGGAATTGCAATTGTGTGCTTTCCAATTTAAAAAGCAATGTTTTTCTACTTCTTAGCACAAAGCAAAGGTTCAAAAAATTTACTACATTTATTCTGCAAAGACTTGTTGTTGCGCTCTTTGTTTACTTCTTTTCACGATTCCATTCTTTGGCACCAACAATTCGTTGATATTAAACCATAGAAGGCGTGAGAAGTTTTTTTTAAAAAAAGATGACTCATCTTATTTTCTGAGGATTTCAATTCAATTGGGAGTGTGAGACAAGCACTTTTAATTTATGAGTTATAGCACGTTTATTGAAATTATTTCCATGAAGGGGATTTAAGGCTGATTTAAGATTGATTGCATACAAATAAACATAGTTATACAAATAAAAATGTTAAAGAAATAATAATAAAAAACAAAAATAATGAAAAAATATATATAAAAAAAAAGAAAATATAACAAAAAATATAACAACCAACCAATAGGCTGTAATAATTCACTGAAAACAAAGCTTTAAAATCACAAAACAGCGATTTATTTCATTATAAATATCTTTGTTGTAATATATCCTATTTATACTACAAATAATTTTCTTTCTATTATTTGTCCCATGGAGGTGAATTTTTCTTACAAATTATCTTATAAACACCCTACAATGATAGCTATGAAAACGACGTTATGGATTTAAACCAGCTACGAACATAATTAGCTCGAGAGCTAAGAGCTTTTCCAGAAATGTATACGTATATAAATTCTTCCGCTGCAAGAAAGCTTTCAGTCTGCAGCAGGACCGTAGCTAGCGAAATATTGGTCGAAAGACCAACAAATTTTTTTCAAAATTAGAAAGCACTAAAATAATAATAAAAATGGAAACTTTAAGGGGGATCTTGAACTAAATTTTTTTTTTTAAATTGTTTTTGTGATCATTCAACAACTCATCGTAAAATCATAAAAGAAATTTTGTCGACGTTCGGAAAAGCATATTCATCAATAATTTGCCAATTTGCAAAACGCATCGTCGAAATCATTCATAAAAAAAAATGTGTTTTTAAAATTTTTAAAATTACCCAAATTCATCCATTAAAATAATTTAAAAAAAAATGTAACTCAAAATCTCTCCCCCCCCCCCCTTCCCCCCCTAAAAGTTTTAATTTTTATTATCATTTCACCGTTTTCTAATTTTGAAAAAAATTTGTTAGTTCTGAATGCACAATTTTTCTAGCTTCGGCCCTAGTCTGCAGGCAGGCTCGAAACAGGTGGGGTTATGCCACTTTGTTCACTTGATTTCAATATGATTACGTAGTGTTTGTACACCGAAAAGAATAAGATAAATAAGCGATGCATAGTTCTGTTATATTTATCTACATTTAATACTCTAAAAATGAAGCGCTTTTTATTCAAATAAACACTCATTGTTTGAAAGTTTAATATAGTTTATTTTATATTTATTTTGCTCTTAATTATTCGCGGTATCACGTATTCTGCTTTTTACGTATACATAATATAGATAATAATACATATAATAATAAACACAATTATAATATATACTATAAAAATAATCTTCTCTAATGTGCTTTCATCATTTTTTTCTATTCGCGTTTATTTGTTATTGTTTTTGTACATAAAGCTTTCAGAAAGCTTTCAAAATGCTTTAACGTTCCATTTCTTTCAGTGATAACCCAACCGGCCATCTAGAAAGCGAACCGCAATTGTACTTGAGAACAAGCGTAATGTAAACTGCAAGTTTTACGCTGTTTTTAATATCACTTTTAACAAGTGAGATCCCAATAAAATCTCAATCGTGCTTGAGAAACGCTTGATATAGATAACTGAATCTAATATATGCCAAATCAATACTTATAATAACAATTGCACGAAAAAGCTTATAAAAATCTTGCATGAGTAATATTATCACAAGAGTCCCACAAGGTTTTGCATTTTTCTACAATTGCTGCGATAGTCTTTTTCAATAGTTTCTCAAGATTTTTTAATGCTTATGGCATATGTGGTTAAGCTTTTTATAATATTATTCTAAAGCATTTTGGCCGGTTGTAAAGCTTTAAACGTTGCACATACATACAAGCCGTTTAAGAAGTGTGCGTCTGGCCATCACTGATTTAAACTAATGATCCATAATATATCATATTTAACCACCGAAATAGGTATAGTGCAATATTGTTTATAAAAAAATTTGTGAATTACCACAGAGGTGAACAAACCAAATGGTACTCACCAGTAATTCTCCATAAAAATGCTAAAAAACACTTAAAAATTGCCTTTGAACTGATAACTTTCATATGTAATGTGGAACTATTTTAATTTCAATTTAAAATTTTGTTTCATGGAACTAGCTCCGGGTCCAGTAATAGAAAATAGGGACTTATTCTAAATGACGCATTACTTTAAACTGGAGAGAGGAACAAAAATTTCCCGGACAAAATTCTTTTGAAAATACGATGTTTTTTTGTCGTTCCACATGCATCAACAGTGCCGTTATATATGCTTTGCAAATGTGTTTATCGTATTCTAATTAGAATAATCTTTGTTGCTGGATAATTTTTGTAGTTTATAAACCTCGAAGCGGGAACAGCCATGGAGGTGATTTTTTATATGCAATTATCAATTTTTCGATGATAAAACAGTTTTTAACTAACTGTTTTATGCATTTTTTTAGTATTTTTTAAGCATTTATTAAGCTATAATCAACATGATCAAAATAATTTGTTTGCATTGACTAGTTTTTAATTTTTACTCAAAAATATACCTCGGAACTTAGAATTAAAGAAAAAAAAAGAATGGCCCGTATATGTATACTAGTATAAAAGCCCATCCTACGACGGGCTGAAAGCATTGCTGATAGATATCAAAAGTTTTTTCCCTCAAACTTTTAATTCAATTTACTCAAAATGTAAGCGTAACAGAAATTATTGCTGTACAGCAATCCGTTTGAGGGATTCCCTAGCATCGACAAAGCCGAAGGCCGAAGCTATTAACGAACCGATTACCAGGCCGATTACCGAAGCGATTACCAACCGATAACAGAACCAATTACCGAACCAATTAACAAGCGATTACCAATTACCGAAGCAATTACCAACCGATTACCGAAGTAATTACCAACAGAATACCAATTACCGAAGCAATTACCAACTGATTATCGAAGCGATTACCAACCGATTACCAACCAATTACCGAAGCGATTAATAACCGATTACTAACCCATTACCGAAGCGATTACCAACTGATTTCCGATTACCAAACGATTATTGAAGCGAAAACCAACCGATTGCCGATTACAAAAGCGATTACCAACCGATAATCGAACCAATTACCGAAACAATTACCAACCGATTACTGAGACAATTACCGATTACCCAACCAAAGTAATTATGTTGCAAATATATATAAGCATTAAAAAAATAACAGTTTATACATTCAATAACACATAAATTGATAAAAAAAAAAAAAAGAGTTAAAAAAGTAGAACGCGTCTGATTTGCCAACTCTAGCTACTTCGGAAATTCATAACAGCTATGTTATTTCATAACTTTAAGTTTCCACTTCGGTCGGCAGTCCCCCCACTGCCTACTTTTATAAGTAGTATTGAATTTGTCAAAATTAATTTAAACAGAAAAAAAAAAAAATTTCTAGAACTTATACTTGGTGATGACAACCACACATTTCTGTATAACTTTTACTTATTTATAATTAAATATATTTTCTAGTAAAAAATTATTTTTGTTAACTCACTTCGAGTTATAGAAAAGTTCTTTTTTATGATTTTCATATCATTAAATCCTTTAAAAGTTCTCATGCTTGAAAAATAAACCTTTGAATTTTATAAAGCAACATTTATATAATTTTGTTTATTTTTTAAATTTTTTACAATAACGTCTTAAAGTAAAATAATTAAAAATAACTAAGACGTTTCTTAGACTCTAAAACAGTTTGAAGTTGATTTAATTTGGTAGCTATTTTTGTTTTTTTTTTTTAAATTTTGTTATTTACATAAATCACTAACTGTTGCGTAAAGTATGTATGTTTTGTACATGCTTTTATATTAATTTAATTAGGTTTAGTTTTTTTTTTTTTTTTGCTAATAGCAGCTTATTCCAGTGACTACTTTACTAAAGCAAAATTACAAAATATAACTCGAAACTATTTTCACACATTGCTGCAGTAAAATAGTCAATAAATAAGCAAAGTTATGTAATCCTTAAAACTGCGCTGCTTCTATACATTAGAGAAAACCTTTAAGCAGCGAAATTTTAATTCATAACATAATACTTCTTACTTTAGCGAAAGTAATATTTAAGGGTGACCAACTATTTATGCTATTTTAAACAAATTGTTCTTGACTATTCGCTGAGATTTCCATCAGCCGCCAAGCAGCCTTTGGATTTAGTTCGTTGGGATCTCGACATAGTACCCAGACATAATTAACGCGCATGATCTTTTCGGGATCGCCTTCGACCACTTTACTAGATTGATCACGAACGCACATAATTTGTTGAGCTTGAAAGGTAACAATGAGCACCGGGCCCTGTTCCATGACTTTTCCCATGGCTAGATCGATATTTTCTATATCAAGAATTTTGGAATCCATGAAGAGACCTTTTTTTAATGCCTGTGATATGGGTGTAGCGATTATGTTGTATGTGCTTTCGAAGCACCAGTCCTTAAGTATTTCTAAATCACCGCGTAACATGGCCTCTAGTATGTTAGGTATAATATCTGTTTCGCAGTCACGTAGGAACTGTTTCTGATCGAAACCGGGATCGATTTTACAAAGCTCTGTCAGTGTTTCCGAGAGTTCGGTTTTCGAGAAAAGACCGCCCATGACATCAGAAACTTTGTCGGTTAGCAGGCGAGAAGCACGTATCACAGGATTTTCAGATTCTTCATACTTCATCTTCCAATCGAGGACTTTATTAACGTAGGCATTGTTGTTTTTGAAATTTTCCCAAGACTGATAGAATTTCGAGTCCTTGTGAAGTTCCACACCTGTAAGTAACAGTAACAAAGATTTAGATATAAGAACAGTAGAAGAGACACCAGTGTTTACAACTTTTATAAAAAATTGTTAATAACGTCAGAGAAGCAAAAACTTAGATTCATCAACAGCCGCTGTCTATTCTACTTTTTTTTTTTAAATTAGGGGGTGTCCATTAATTACGCGAGGCGTTTAGGGGGACGTTAAGCCGAATCTTTCTCACTCTCACGTGGGAAAGAAGGAGATTCTCGCAAAGATTACGTAATTTTTCATCCGCAAGAAACAATGTAGAATTATGAGATAACTGGGTTAAATTGAGTAAAACGTGGTTCTCTACTAAAATATGGCTAAATTTTACACAATAATATTTATTGCAAAAACTGTACAAGAGCTGTAAATAAAAATAATTAAATAAATTAGGTTTTTTTTTAATAAATCCAATACGATTAACATTTTACTGAAAACACGCATTTTGAACAATCTCGCGTGAGATTAGTGGATGGAGAAGGGGATCGTGGCAAATCTCACGATATCTGGGGGAGAAAGGGTCAAAAAATCGTAATAATCACCTCACGTTATTAGTGGATGCCCCCTTATTATCGTTCCAGTTATCGGTCATAGGGGCCAGCTTTATATTTTATAACTATCGCGTCTACAAATATACTTGACCTTAGATCCTTTAAGTTATACCTGTGGCATCACTATTGGGTTCTACAATCCGCTCATCTGCACCAACCTGCACTTCAACGCGTCTTCGCAACTTAATCGGCGCTCGGTATACCCGTGAGTTTATACTCTGCGAATCAATCTCTTGTTGTATCATTTTTGTTGTATCCGAGATAGCTTTGTAGGCGGTTGTTTTTCCAATCTGTTCACCTGTTTCCGATATTGTTTCACCCATGCCCTTTGCTGTTTTTGAGATACCTTCGGTGATTTTTGAAGCCTTCTTTGCAATTTCCGTTTTACCAGCTTCGTCTAACGCATCACTGACTCTATCCTTGATTGTGCCCAATTGCTCTTTGAGTATGCTGGAGGATTTCTGAGCTTCCGATTCGACAATATTAAATTTTTGGCGCGCCGATTGCAAAGCTTCCGATTGTTCCAATTTTTGTGCTTCTTCTCGAAACTTTTTTATATTGTCTTTCATCTCTTTATTCCGCTCCATTTCATTTCTAATATTAACCAGAAACTGAGAGAAGAATCCTGGTCGTCGCGAATCTTGAGCATACAAGCGCTGGTGTGAAAAATTAAATGTAATTTTATTCATTCCTAAAAACCATCAATTAAGCTCACCTTGTTCTGTATTCGCTGCAGATAGCATTGACTGCTCGCCATGCTAATGGGGCCCCGCGTAAGTGCCAGAAATTTATACTGAAATTGGTAAACTTTAATTAAGAATATCTGTGTAGCTTAAACATTTCGGTTGAAAATTAATTCAATCCATGTTCCATGTTGAATAACCTCCAATTATTTTTTTTGATTCTCATGTATTTCAATATCTTTTTACCGGCTCAAACTCACCATCTTTTAAATTTTTTATCCAACAGTTAGTGTTTCTTAAATTTAAATGAAATTTTGTTGTAAAACCTCGACAAATTTATGTAATTTTCTTGTTACGAGTGGGGGACAAAAAGGATTCTGTCGCGCTATCGAATCATGCTGTTCAAATGTCAAAAATTTTCAGTTTAAACTACATTGACAGCTAGTGGCAGCTGTAGTTTCCGTAACATTCAGAGTTTAACTATGTAAATTTAAAGAGTAGATACTAGATGATTTAAAATTATATTAATGCTGCGGTTTTATTTCGATCACGATAAGGATTTCCGAAGCACCTTGCTTAGCACCAAAAAACCAACTCACCAAATATTTCGACTAGTTTTACCACATTTTCTCAGTTACGGCTGTTCGGCAGAGACCGAAACTTCAAATGTCATGATATATCATATATTGTACGACTCAAAACAAACAATTTTTTAGAAAATTGTATTCATTTTAGTTCTCAATTAATTTTTTATGAAATGTTATGTTTGTGCATACTCTTAATAAAAAAAATTTCAAAATATATTAATTTGCATACATATATTTATATATTCAGTTCCGGCTATAACCGAATTAAACAAGGGAACCAAAAATTCGGACACAAATTTTAATATAATTGCATTATCGTTTTTAAAAATACAATTTCTGTTAAATTTTAAATGTTACATAAAAATCGCCTACAAGCAATTCTTATATCATTGCTATTATACAGCTTACACATCGGCAAACTAGTGTACCACACAATATACGGCCCTATATTAATTCTTTTTCTTCATCCATATTGTAATTTTAATTTGTTGAAAATGGCCGCCCATGTATTGTTCGAACGCATATCGGTCCGACTCAATGCATTTTGCATTTTATCAAAATCTTCCGCTAGAAACAACAACAAAGTGGAAAAAAGAATGAAGAAAAATATGACAAGCATTTCATGAACTGCGTTTTGGATAGAATTTATTTAAATTTATAAAAGTTTCTTGAAATATTAAAAAAATAACGAAATGGTCATTTCAGCCCTTGAAAGGACTTTGACCGAGCTTCTTATGATCAATTGTGTTGTGTGTGTTGTGAAATGTTTGAACACAAATGATCGAGAACTGGACCTACCAGCTTTATGCCGACTCCGAACGGCTTATGTTCTCAAGAACCTTTTCATGGCAGTTTTTTACTCTCTGAGGCTTGCCATTGTCTGCAGAGAGGTGACGGCAGAACAGAAAAATTAATTCAATTGAAAAAACTTTCTGTGTCAGATGAGGGATTCGAACCTGGGTTCTCTGGCGTATGAGCCACACACTCTACCCACTACGCCACGGCCGCCACTTTCTTGAAATATAGAAAATTAAAATTGAAACATACAAAAATAGTGTAAAAATTTTGGTGAATTATAAGAGAAGCCAATACGCTGAAGTGTTCTGCATGAGTCTGAAAAAATTATGTCGTCACACATTTGGTCCTTTTGTTAACATTTGTTCCGCTACTCCCATTTATTTCTATTTGGTCTCTTTTATGAAAATCTGTAAGTATATAACTTATAAAAATGTTCAATGTTTCCTAACGCCAGGAAAAATTTTTTTACTAAAGTTAATACTGTCAACAAAAAGTAGTCTTACGCTGCAGCCACACGTGCTAGTACTGGCATGCTAATAAAGAATATGTATTTACTTCGAAAATATTCCGAAATAATCAACAAATTTCGCTGCGGCCACACGTGATAGTAAATTTTCATTTGAAAAATGTCGTCAAAGCCAAAGGTTCGACCACTTTTTTATTCCGTTTGCTTTTATTCAGTGATGCTTTATATGCCAACACAGCACCAAACTTAAATGGGATAAAAATGGGGGACTAATTATGTTGTAAAATGTGTTTATCAACATTTTTCAAAATGAAATGCAACTTATTCATATGATATTTTATTTGTCAAATGAAGGCAATTCAAATAATTGCATATATTTCACTACAAGACATGAAAGAAAAGTGCATATTTAAAGTTCGAATATTTTAGGGAGAAAATACAACACTGTTTTCTTACTTCGATTTCGCACTGGCTGTGGTTGTCGAAATTCACTGTCTCAGTAAAAGTTGTTGCCAGTGGACTGCCAGTGATGTCAAGGTGTGAGTGTATTAGTGAAAAGTGAGAGTGTATTGAGTTTTTCGAACTGTTACTGTCTTCGGACTGGCACGTGTGGCTAGGGGGTTATGCATAACGACTTTGTAAAGCGTAATGATTGTCTGGAAAATTTTAATTTACCCGAAAAAACGAAGTATGTTCAAGCAAAAAATATTTTTATAGGGATTAGAGGAGAAAACTTTTTCAAAAGAGATAATTTTTGGATTCGGAATGAACCACAATCAAAACAAATATTTTAAACTTTTACATTCAATTTTTTAAAAACATTCAGCAACGCTTTGACTTCGAAAGAACTCATTAAAAAAATGTATGCATAATTACTCCTTTACTCCTTTTAGGTTTTATCGGAAACAGAAACATCAATAATATCTCTAATTAGATACTTTTTTTCATTTTATTAAATGTTATATTGACATTATTATAACACAATGAAAGCTATAAAGATTTTTTAATAGTAATCTCAAACCTGATATGGATGTTTGCGTATTTTGGGAAAAAGATTGTTTATATAAAAATGGTATGGATGAGAAATGTTTTGAAGAATTAACTGATTTTATATATGACTTAATATGTCTTCTACAAAGCTTGGCGGCAGCAGGAACTCTTTTTTAACTATCTCTTATTAAAACCAAACTGAGAAACAAACTTGACTTAAATTCAATTAACAATATAATGTTATTATAAGAACTTTGTAAACAAAATTCAGGGCCTCATTTGGAGGCTTTTCAGGGACATTTGGGATATTTTACTTGAAGATAGCCATAAATGACTTACTTTATATAATTTTTGGCGAAAAACTTAATATAAATTACTATAACAATTTATTATGGAGTCATGTTTTATACAAACACGTTCTAATATATCTATTTATGTGTAAAAATGTATGTTTGAATTGTGATAAATTTTATTCTAATTTTGTTTTATGTGCAGTTTGAACTCAAGCACTTTTTGTTATGCTTTGGAAACCAATCTTTACATTCTATGTTTATGCATGCTTGTAAAAAAAGAAATAAATAAAACATTGCAAGCAATATTTTTATGCCAATGAAAATCAGAAAAATTGGTCCCATTTTTTGATTTTGGTCCTTTTTTGCTGAATTTTGGTTCTGAAAAAAATTTTAGAGTGGCAACTGTAATTGTGTGAAAGCTCAACAAAATTGTGCCCTTAGTTTGTCTTCGGACATAGTAGTCCGACATTTTAGACCGTGCGCAACCCCCACTAATCGACGTGTCGACAATATACTATCCAAATATGATAAAAGAATAGATTACGACTTTGCGTCAGTTTTGCCTACATCACAAAATATCCAATATTCATTGCAGCTGTTTTTTCTCTTCTCCCATGAACGTAAGATCGATGAAAGAAACTGAGAGCTCTTGGAATTTTGTGACGTGGATGTGCACATGATAGAAGAAACAAAATAGCCCAGACAATTCTTTTGGCGATCATAGCTTCCCAAAAAGAGTATAAAGTTGCTACATGAGAATTTTGGGCATTATCTGTTATGTCCAAAAAATTCTGCGCTCTGACCGAGCGTTTCCAGTAGGCGATCGAACAAAAATTCCCTCTTTCGTTCAGGAAGTGGAAAAATTTTGGACGGAACTAAATGCCCAATAAAAATAGACAATAGACGAAAAAGATCGATTAAATGCATTGAAATGTTTTTGCCCAAAATGAACAAAGGTAATTTAAGGAAACTGAACGAAAAATAGGGGCCACACACTCAAGCCTGCGTAAAAAGAGAGAATTTGAGCAAGAGTGTCACTCATCATCATAATGTGTACCCCGCTTAAGCGTCTCAACTCGTCAAGTTTCTATCGTCTAGGCAGAGTTTATACGTCAATTAAATTAAGAATATCGCATTTTTTGTTCTCTTTTACTCCCTTCGAGATATTTGATTGAATAGCTGCTCACACGTGATTTTTTGATTGGATGACCGATGCCGACTAAAAGTATTGTTGTAAGTACCAGAAAAGTTGATTATGCAACCCTGTGATTGATTGATGCAGGTCTTAAGCTCCATCAATATTTTGATTGATGCGATGAAGTGTTGAAAGTTAGTTTCCGCTCTTACAGAGAGTTCATCTTTTTTTCGCTGGGAAAACAACAACAAATATTAAATGATCCTTCAATTTGAATGACGTGTATGCAGTGCCCAACTCAGTCTAACTGCCAGAATGGATGAAAGGAAATCAAGTAAAAAAGCCTGAATCACACAATTTTTAGCTAACAGCTACTTTGAAAGTTCAAACAAAGGCGAAAAAGAGTTTCTTTTTCTCTTAAGTGACTCAATCTATATTACCCAACCTTGCCTTTAGGCAAATGGCAATGGTTGGGTCGAACGAAGAAGTCATCGTTACGTTTTGTTCGTGATCGTTTGGGCAGTTGAAACGCTTGGTGAAAGAGAATTTTTTACTGAATTGGCAGATTACTTAATTGTTTGGCTGTACTGCCATGGTAGAATAAATGAAGATAGTCCTAAAAATTCGTCTGTCCTACTCTGATTCATTTAAAAAACTCATCAACATCGGTTAAGAAACACAGGAGAAAATGGTCCTAAACTGTTTTGCCATCGCCTATTTATACATACATATTTATATCGTCAAAGCTAATGCATGGATTTTAATGGTTAATAATTGAATAGGTAATAGCATAACGTTTCTTTTGATACCAATAACGCTTACTTTTGTAAGAAAAACTAAAAAAAAAATCACACGTTTTTACGTCTATTTTCCCCAACTGTAATCGCCTATAACTTCTAAACTACTTGTGAGCGGGCCAAAATTGTTTCACCATTAAATTTTTTAGCTCAAAATACACATTGAAAAAAGCGATTTTAGCTAAAAGTAAAGTGCTCCAAAAGCTTAAACAACACTACGCGGAGACTCAGTTTGCCAAGTGACACAATATTATTTGCATTGATTTTGACAATTATGATAGCCGAGAAATAGAGTGCAATCAGCCACGATACTACCTTATTTTCATTGTACCATGCCTACTGCATTGTTCCTTTTGTAATGCAACCCTGACATCATCTTTGGAAACCGTTACAAAAATGCTCACGAAATGACAGAAAAAAAATAAAATTCTCGGAATTCAAAAACCAACCATTTTGGCAAAATAGAAACTAATTGGACTTTTTTAACAAAACACCTCGTTCGTATCGCGTAGTATTGGCTTGTTAAAATAAATTAAAATTACAACAAATAATTGTATATTTTTAGTTTAATATATTGTGGGGTTAATAACAAAAAAAAAAGTAGATTTTGTTGTGAATTTTAGGGAAAATTGTGAAATAGTAAATGAAATTTATGAATTTATCCAAGTGCAAAGGAATTTTTGCAGAAAGAAATAACGGAGTTATTTATTAATACTTGTGGTGTTGTTGGTGAAGGAAGGTGTAGGTAGGTGTTCGATGAACGGCAATATCATGTACCAGGCGAACCACACAGACTCGCAGAAGGTTCGTAATCTAACAGTTATTACTCGGATGCTTGACCTTCATGTCTCCAATTTTAGGAATGTCTTCAAAATTTTTTGGGCCTCAACATTAAGTCCTTTCAGGAGACGTACTTGGCTTCAATGAGTACGCAAAACTCACCGAGTGTTTCACCGACGACATCGTCGTCGAGTGCTGGTTCGCTGTCGCCATCAACTGATATGTCCTATTCCCAAATGACTGATGCAGCCAAACAACATCAGGCAGTAGGTGGATCTATGACTGTAACAGCAGCAGCAGCTGCATGTAATGCAATACAAATTCAAGCAGCAACAATGAATGCCGTGTCTAACATGCAACAGCAGCAGCACCACCAAAATTATCATCATCACCACCATCAGCATCATCATCATTATCACCAGCAACAACAATATCAGCAGCAACAATTGCTTCAACAACAGCAATTGACAGCTGCTGCAGTTGCACAGCATCAACTGGCGCTGGCTGCTGCCGCTAGTAACAACCAGCAACAGGATGAAATATCAAAGTCATTAAAAATGTTTGCCATGTTGACGGCTTACAAGACCGGATCTGGTGAGTGTTCATCTAATTTTATTGTTGAAAATTACGTGTTAGCTTTTCTCGCTACCAAATATCCGTTTCCTGTATAACAGCGCCTTGCTGCATAGTTCTTAGAAATCTGCAAAACGAATTCCAAGAAATTCTGCAGCGTCGCAGCTGTTTTCATTTTTAGAGATGCCAACTTACTATGTATTTTTACTCGGCAACAAAAGTGAATGTTTTTACTGCATGTTTATGTAATCCGAAAGGAGCACCCTTGTTCACACAGGGCACAATAAGCAATACTTTTTTATACCAAAAAGTATTGTTGCTCGTTTTTGTCACGTACGAGAGTGCTAATTACATAAACATGCGTTTAGAATTTCGAAAGGTTTCTTTTCAATCTTTTTTTAAAGTAATTTGACTATTTACGTCGCTGCGCCTTTAAAATCAGCTATGTCTTTTTTCAGAATTTTTAGGGATAGCAAGAAATGAATATATATTGTGCATGTGCGAAATTAATTCAATGTCAATTTTGTATCTTTTGCTATGTAATTATTGAAATGTTACTTAATATCCGCTTCCTGTGTAACAGCGCCTTGATGCATAGTTTTTAGAAATCTGCAAAACAAATTCCAAGAAATTCTGCAGCGTCACAGCTGTGGTCATTTTGGGAGTTGCCAATTTTCTATCTAAGCAAAGTGTTTGTTGTTGTTTTCAATGTGAAACTGCCGAAAAACAGTGAAAATAAGAGCGGGCGAACACTTTGAAGACCGAGCAGAATAATAAAATGGAGTGTACATTTTTTAATAGGAATGTTTTGTTGCTTTTCACTTTCGCAATGGTTTGACTACCTCTATTTCTCTTTACAAAACTAATTTAACTCTTTCCGGGCCATTATAAGTAATCGGTCAAAATTACACAATTTTGATTTGTTTTTATTTATTTTTGTTAACCATTGCAAAAAACGTAGAAAAACAAAAATTATCCTTGTAGGATCTTGCGTAAGGACGTGGTAGAATAATCATACCACTGCGTATAAGTTACAAGTTTTATTTTTGAAATTCATTGAAACAGGATTTCGATTTGCTGAGACAAAGTGGCACATTCCAAGTAGAGCACATCCACTGAGTTCTTCTTTGGTGTTTCGCCGTGCTGCAGTGGGCACATCTTTTTTTGTGGTTGTGACTGGTTGGTGAGATGATGAGGCTTGTGTATTTGTCGGTGGAAATATGATTGACATAGGGTTGAAATTAGTTTGAAGTCCTTTAGTTGTAATTGGTACCCTATATTTTTGGAAATAAGAAAAACATTCACGACTGCCACATTAATAAAGCGGAAAAATATACGATGCCACCATTTGCGGCTTTTCCTATTCAGTTCGTAGTATTCCTCTAGCAGATCTAATTTGTCAACATTATTTACGTGCATGTTGTAGTCGTGTATCTTGTGAATTAAGAGTTCCATTACATTTTGGTTCATTGTTTTCATCAATACGCCTTGCTTCCTCATTTTTGCCCTCAATGATGTAATTAAAAACTTCCTGAATATGGTTTTCATCATCGGAAACCTCACCGTAATCGATAATTAAATCAGTGTCTGATGGAGTCTCTGCTAAATCAAGTTCATTGTCGATCGTTTCCACTATAAAGCAAATATCACTGTCTTTAAGATTTTTAACATGTTTAAATAAGTGGTATAGTTTTCATACCAGCAGCCCGGAAAGAGTTTAATAATTTATTACTAAATCGACAAGTGATAAAAAAATAAAGTATAAACTAAATAAAAAATAAAAACAAAATAAAAACTAAATAAAAAAATACAAAAATACAAAACAAAATAAAAAATAACAAAAAAAAATAAAAGAAAATAAAATTAAGAAAATTAAATTAAAAAAAATATAATTAAAAAATAAAACTAAAAAAAATATAAAATAAAAAAAAAATAAAATTGAAATAATATTAAAATTTAAACTAAAAAAAATTTAAAAATAAAATAAAAAAGCTAAAATAAAAAAAAATGAAATTAAAAACTAAATAAAATTTAAAACAAAAAATCATTTTATCATGTAAATACCAAAAGAAATACAAGAAAGATATGTGGTCTGCCTTAATTTTTTGTTCACAAAAATGTGAACATGAAAACGTGATAATAATTCACCCAAAATTTTACTTTTGTTTCGAGATTTTAATTTTCGTTTCAAATGTAAATTTGTTGAAGTAATAAATAGTCTTTAAGAGATCATTAAAAATAAATTAAAAGTATTATTAATATTAAAAGTATTAGAAATGGACATTTATAAAAGTTCACTCTATTATTTTTATATTATAAAAAAAAAGACTGCTTCATAAAAATTAGTTATCTGTGCAATTTAAACATTAATTAAAATTTATACATTTAAAATAATGCAGGGCAACCCATATATAAACATACTACTAAATAAAAAACTGCACTACATGCCGATCTTGAATTTGGGGAAACAGCTGACTGTGACAAGCACGTCAATTCACAAGAACAGAAGAACAAAATTTAAATTCTGACAACCGCTCCTCTATCAGGCCTATCTAATAATATAATCATGCATTTGCACGCTGTGCACAAGCATCAAGTGGTTAAAAGCATGGTAGAATAATCTAGGTAGGAGCAATAAGGAGAGTCGCTGACCGCTAATGCCAAATGCAGCGTTAGTTCATGGTTCACAAAATACGACTAACACCAAGCATAATTTATTTGCTTTAGACTTTGACAATCATGGTCAGAGCAAAGAGAGCACTGTCAAAATTGCTCCTACCTAGATTATTCTACCATGGTTACAAGTATTGATAGGAATATCTTGGGTATGGAAGCCACTCGTTGCAGGCATCTGATCCGCATCCTCAAGTAAGTCTACTTACAGATCCGCATTCGCAAAATGACATACCTAATTTATTCATAACTTTTTATGCATGTTTTCGAATTTTGATCTGAAATGTTGGTATTATTAGATCTGTTCCCGTACTCTAATGTTTTAGTCCAATTTACCAGTTTTGCAGATTTTAGTCCGAGAAGCGTTACCGTACTCGAAAAAATGGGAAAAGAGAGTGCAATCGAGAGAGTAAAAACTTTCCCCTCACTGTCAAAAGTTGCAAGTTTTAGTCCTAGAAATTTTTTCTGGCAAATCTAGTAAAAGTGTGGAACTGCTTAAAATCACCTGTTCATAAATAACTAAATATTTATAGCAAAAAATCAAAAGTTCTTTGAAATAAATAAAAACTATTGGAATGGAAACATTGTAGGTGGAAGAATGGTAAATTGTGAACTAAATAGAAAGTACTTTCAGGCTGAACATTTTTCAGGACAGTATATGTGGTTAAAACACTGTAGTAATGGCAAAAAATAATTACAGTTTGAGCGCCTTTTATGTTTTAAGATAATAGCATGTCCTCACTGACGGTTTTAGTTATCGAAGTTTTATAAACCATCTTACTAAAACTAGGCTGTCCACACTTATGCAAAATTTTATTTTGTAGCTCGTTTTAGATATAACGCTATAAACGAATTTATAGATTTGTGAACAAACTGGCCGTAGTGTTTTGTAATTTATGTTATTAAACAGTCGGATAAAACTATGTTTTTAAATATTCATGTTTGTATTTAAGTAATATTCGGTATCGAAACAGAATTTTAATAAACCATAAGCCACATGGAAAACAAAAATCGAAAATATCCATAAAAGAATGTATTTCAATGGACAATCCGCCGACGTACATTGCTCCTTATTGATTTAACTAACTCTTTTAATAGAATTAATAAAGTAACGATTAAAAAATTATTTCGATAAAATATAAAAAATTTTTAAAAAGTTTAAAGAATAAAAAAAAAACAACATTCATTTCAGAGCCAACTCATCCTTCGGCTCCAGTTGATGCTATAATGCAAGATTTCGCTTGTAATGGTTACATATGCGATGAATTGAGTCGTTACCAGCAATTTCAGGCAGCAATGCACAATAATAACGCTATACAAAATCAGTATGGCAACAACAACATTAATAATAATAATACACATCACCCACCACAGCACTTCAATTTAAATTACAAAGATGTGCGCAACAATTTGTGGAACATGTTGCCAACGCATGTGCAACAAACACATGCTGCTGCGGCGGCCGCTGCAGCTGCTGCTGCTAACTACGATTACAACAATAAGAGGCAACAGCAATCAAAACGTTTCAACGGCCCTAAAACAGAAAAATATGTAAGTTAATTTACTTTCAAATGCTGAATTTTCTGACTCAATACTTGAGTTTAAAGCATTAAAAAATTATTATAAATTTTATTTTATAGACCCCGGCAAAGCATTGCGTTTTCTGTGAAAACAATAATGAACCCGAAGCCGTTGTTAAAAGTCACGCTGTACGCGATACGCTCGGTAGAGTGCTCTGCCCCAAGTTAAGAACGTATATATGTCCAATTTGTAAAGCGTCTGGCGATATGGCGCACACAGTCAAGTACTGTCCACAGAAACCCATCATTACAATGGAAGATGCCATTAAAGCGGAATCATTCCGCTTAGCCAAAGGCACCTACTATAAACAGCAAATGAAAGTCTAATTAAATACATTTACTCTTTGTAAGATTTACGCGCTTGAGGCGCAATCGTATTAAGTTCACTTTATTTTTTTCCGAACTCTTGTACATGTTGATAATGTACAATAACGTTAAAATTTTTTAAACTAAAACTAATGAGAAATCATTTTGATTTTTTATGTTTAAAACAAAAAAAAATAAAACTTATCAATGTTATCAATTAATAGCCAAATTGATGGCTTTTACTTTTAATATTATGTACTCATCATTATATATGCTTTTATAATGAGATCATTGAATATTTCCTTTCGTTGAAATATCTTTATTAATTATTTTAATTGAAAGTTACATTTTTTTTATAATTAATAAAATTTGTAAAATTCTCATGTAGATCATTGGGAATAGTAAAACTTTAATTGAATTTAAATAATAAATTCTATGTTAAGTTATATCGAATTATTTTAAATGATTGACCTAAAAAACAAATTACGTTTTATGTGCCTTAATGCATAAATATATACACACAATTACTCTATAGAATTGCTATTAAATGCACTTTCGATTTAACATAATTTTGTATCTGAAAAAAAATCAATTTTAAATCCGACAAATATCTATCGTGTTCTGTTAACAACAATCAAACGTATACTATTAATATAAAAATTAATACATTTTAATTTATTTTAACCAAATCAATTCGAATTACCAAACCATTGTATTTCCAAAAGAATTATGTAAATGCAATTCAATCGCTGTTTAAAAGTAGTATTTTATATATTAATGTGAAACTGAATTGAAATTTAACGTACACAAATTTTCTAACGAAATAAATGTATTTATATTAAAAAGATTGCTATTTCTTTTACTATACTAATTCTATTAAATTAAAAGTCTTTTAGAAAAAAAAAATTCTGAAGAAAATTGTTACACATCAATAGAATATTGATAAAGAAGAATTATACAGCATTTATTTAGCTAGAATCTAATTGGGAAATGTCACGAACTTTTAGTGACAAATTTTCTTGACATTCTTGAAATCAATTGAATATGGAGAACTTTGAATATTTGAAGGAAATAACCAATAAACTGTTTTAACACAAAATAATGATAAATTCAAAGTGAAACAGTTGCTAAAGTTTTAAAGTGGGTATTTTAGATTTTAAAAAGGGACTCAAAATAACAATTATTTTCTCTAAGGAAGGCAAAAAAGTTGCAAAATTTAAGATTTATTATTAAAAAAATCGCATAATTATGTTAAGAATATTTTTTTGGTTGTCCATAACAGTTATCGCAACCAAAACGTTTTTTTTTTTTTTTTCCATAACCATTACAGCAACCTAAATTTTATTTTGGTTGCCCATAGCCATTATCGCAATAGAATTTATTTTTATCCATCAACATAATTGAAACTAAAAACCTACTTATTCCAAATGAGTTTCATGAAAATACGAACAGATTTTAAAATTTTGGTCGCCATATTGGATCCAATATATCAAATTATTAATCCAAAAAAACATTTTGGTTGCGATAATGGTTATGGGCAACCAATATCAAAGATGGTTGATAGATTACAATTTATCTGGAGTTTTTTTTCGCAATTGGTCATAACTGTTATGTCTCTGATTCTAACCATTGGGAATCTTACAATCCTTTCGAAATTGAATAAAAAATTAGAATTAAGTTGGTAAAATTTACAACTTATAAAAATATACTCGTTGGACAAATTAATTTTTAAACATTAAATCGTCAGCTTGATAACATCCGCGAATATTACTTTTTAATATCCGCACAGGCTACCTATAGATCCGCATACGTAAAATGACATCCGTCATGTACATCCGTCACAGAGTCAGAAAGTAGTTTATGTCAAGTCAAAATTTTTATATATAATAATTTAAATTTGTTTTTGGACCAAATTATTAAATATGGACTATATTTTGCTTTTTTTTCTATTTCATAAAAAAAATACATGAAGAAAACAGAAAAAACTGCAATTTTAGACATAAGTGGTTCTGATGAACTGAATTTTTTTCGATTTGTATTTTTTTAATTTTTAAAAGAAAAACTTACGTCGACAAAAGCGTCAGTTAAATCCAAACAAAATTTTAACAAAGTATCTTATGTCAACATAAGTTTACGCTACGGGAGCCAAATAAAATAAACAATTTTCGATACTTAATACTACATAAGAATTTTTGTTGAAAGTTAAAATATAATTTAGGAGGACTTTGGAAAATATCTTCACATAAGCCTAACCGGCCAAAATGCTTTAGAATAATATTATAACAAGCTTAACAACATAAGTCTTAAGCTAGAAAAAATCTTGAGAATCTATTGGAAAGACTATCGCAACATTTGTAGAAAAATTGAAACGGAACCCTCGTGATATTACTCATACAAGATTATTTTAAGCAATTTCGTGCAAATGTTATTATAAGTATTTATTAAGCATCCTTTAGATTCAGTTATCTATATCAAGCGTTTCTCAAGCACGATTGAGATTTTATTGGGATCCACTTCTAAGCAAGCTTGTTAAAAGTTATATTAACCCGCCGTTAGTGTGGTGGAGAAAGTTACGCCATTAGTGTGGTGGGTATGACATACCCCAAAAGTAAAGTCGTATAAATACCACAAAAAAAGAATTATCGAAAAAGTTCAGATCGTTTCTGATCCTCCATTTATTTGAAGGTTTGTCCATCTGTTTGAAGGAATTTAGGTCTCTGGGGTATGTCATACCCCACCACACTAACGGTGGGTTAAGAAAAGCTTCAAGTCTACAGTTTATGTTGAGCTTGTTCTCAAGTACAATTGCGGTTCGCTTTCTAGATGGCCGGTTGGGAGCTTTTCTGTCAAATGTATTGTGTAGTCATTCAAAAATCAGCGGTTATAAATCCTGCAATATTTCCGTACAGGAGATTGGTTTTGAAATGAGGATAAGACAGAAATGAAGATCGCAAATTGTTAACGGCTACTAATTTAAAAACTGAAAAATCGCTTATATCGACTTAAGCTACTTTGTCATATTGCCACAGATATATTCATTACTTTTTTATCTTCGAATTTTGATCTGAAATGTTGGTAATATATTATTGGGATAATTTCAAACCAGGGACCGTACTACCGGTTATGGTTTTTATCAAAAAAGTCAGATATTAACAGTTATCTTTTAACTTTTATTTTTCCCCACAAAAATACTTGTGATTTTGTGCCTTTTATTTTATCGGGCGAAAATAACGGTTACTTTTGACTTTTATAGGTCAAAATAAAAGCTATTTTGTGCCTTTTATTTTTCGGTCAAAAATATCAGGCAATTTGTATTATTTTTAAAAGCCACTTGACCGACTAAAAAACAATACCATTATTTTCGTCTTATTAGCGCGCACATTATGAGCTATACAATAGCTGAGACGAAAATAATGGTATCAATAGTTTTTCAGTCGATAAAGTGCCTTGGGAAAATTCAAATTGTTTGATATTTTTGACTGAAAAAATAAAAGGCACAAAATACAGTGTTGGGGGAAAAGAAAACGAACTAGGAGATAGGAAGCTTTCCAGTGATCGTGAAATTTTTAAAATTTTTAGTTCAATAAAGCTAAAGGTTAAAATCTATTCCATCTTCTATTGAAGCGCTATTGCTGCTACAGATATCAATTTTTTTTTATTTCGAAATTTTTGATAAAAAAATAAATTAACTGATTTTGACTGATAAAATAAAAGTAAAACTAGTAATTGTGGAGCTTTGGCAGGGTACCGAAGCTAAAGTACCCCTCCGCGGCCGTATTGAAGTATATTCGAAGTCTTTAGCCACGACATACACGATGACATTCAGTTTTATATATTAACGAAAGTTTTCCTATTTTGATGACGTCACTTTGTATGGGAAGTAGGCATGGTTATCATCCGATTTTGCCATATATCAGATATGGTTCATATTATATATCAAAGCTAAAGTGCAAAATTTCAAGATTTTTCATTAATTTTTGTGGATTTTTAAGAGATTTAACGTTTAAAATATAGCCCATTTGTATAGGAGGTAGGCGTGGTTCTCATTCGATTTTGCCAAATATCATAGTGGTGGTCTATGTTATATATCAAAGCCTTTATGCAATATTTCAAGACATTTCTTTAATTTGAGCAGATTTTTAAGAGATTTTACTTTAAAAATAAAGTTACTTTTTATGGGAGGTTGGCGTGGTTTTCATCCGATTCGGCCCATTTTCGATATTGATCTTCCTTTTTTAAAAATAAACATATTTTGAATTTCATCGCGATACCTTTAAAATTGCGGCTGTAATCGTGTCGACAGACAGACGGACACACGGAAATCGACTCAGGAGATGATGTTGATCAAAAATATATATATTTTTCTATACCTGCCACGCCTCCCTCTTGGCGTTACAAACGGAATGACAAAGTTAATATACCCCTTACGCAGTACGCGTTGGGGTATAAAAATAGTTATTTTTGGCCGAAATAATAAAAGGCACAAAAGAACAGTTCATTTTAACTTTTATAGTAAAAGACGAAAATGTAAAAGGCGTTTAATATTCGTGAAGCTGAGGCCATTAGGATCATAATTGTATATTTGAAGAAGTCCATCAGCAACTTTTTCAGTTGAAAATTGTAAAATAACAGTTATTTTCGGTCCCTGTTTCAAACACAAAAATTAAAAAAGTATCGTAACTTAAAAAAAATCGAAACATACTCATCAAAGAACGTATTTAAATTTTCAAGTCACCGACGTAAATTGTTCCATATTGATTTAATTCTGACAAATTGAAAATTTCAAGAAACTGTCCCACACAGAATATTTTTTTTTGTTGAAATTAATATTTATTAAAGCCGTCACCTCCCTGCAGCCAATCGCAAACCTCAGATAGTAGAAACTGCCATGTAGAGCTTCTTGAGAACATAAGCCGTTCGGCTTTGGCATTTACAAGTTTTATGACCATCAATAAGCTGTACATTGAAAACAAGTTATCAAAAAATATGATTTTAAAAACTATGATTATCGGCCTTAATAGAAATTTTTAAGCGAAATGACTAAACGACTGAGAACCTACTTTTAAGGTTGAACAGAATGGTTTTAATCTGTTAAACTCTTAGTCATCAGGTTAATTTATTGTTATTAACAAGAGCCCAAAAATATCCACTTTACTTTATAGCAATATAATTCTCATAATTTTATAACGAAATTAAAAAAAAAGGAACATTATATTAGTCCTTAGAAACGCACCTTATCATTAGAACCTAAAAAACCATTCAAAATATATTAAAGATGCGTCTCTTACAGCTATCTACAGTACAATTAGTAAAAAATATCAATACTAAAGCCCTTAGTGCTCAAATTACAGAGCAGAGAGTGAGGGTTATTAAAAATTTCATTGAAAGCTAAGTTTAACCGTCTTTAAAGTAAATTTTATTCATTTCATATATAAAAATTATAAACTTAAATGTACGTGAAAAGTACATCCAATAAATTCAATCATCGCCTAAATTAGCTTCGGAATCACGCCTCTTCTCAAAAATTGCAATAAAGATGCCATCCGAAAAGTCTTCTTCTGGACTGGTATAAATGCAATTCTTGCCAATTTTTTTAAATTCTGGATTACCAACGCGCGTCCACTTGTTGCGCAAAGCTTTTTTACCACTCAAAAGTTTAAATTGTGAATTCAGCTCCAAGCAGCGTTGAACAACCTGTTCGTTTTCTTCCTCATACAGCGAGCAAGTTGAATAGGCGATGCGTTTAACAGCGGGAAAAGCTGTCATTGCATGCGAAAGCATTTTAATTTGCAAGCCAGCTAGTTTCTTCAAACGTTCCGGATCCTTTTCGTCGGGATCGAGAGACATGCGATTCTGCATACCAGATCCAGAACATGAGGGATCAACTAGTACGTATTCGACATCGGGGCAACGCGTTTCATCTATAGAGAAATGAGAATTTTTGTTTATATGAGAACACACACATGCATTTAAATAAATTTAGTTTACCTATGGTTAGAGCATCTGCATTGATGGGCTTTATAATTTTACAGCCCGCCGCATCTGTCATACTGCAGAGCAAACGATAGCGCTCTAGATTCTGTTCAATAGCATAAATTATGCCCTTGTTTTGCATGACATTCGAAACGTGTATGGTTTTCATACCAGGAGCAGCACACATATCTAGAACCACAGCGCCCGGTGGGGGATGCAATAATTCAGCAACTAGACAGGTAGCCTAAAATTTGCAATTTTGAGATTATGGTAACCGTGAACTATATTCGAAAATTATACTTTATCCTGCAACATGAATTTCTTCTCCTCCACAAACTGATGACATGCCCAGTAGTGTTTTTGTTTGGCATGGAATATTAATAAATCATCCAAATGCATGTCAACCATAAATTCATCTTCTTCCAGAGTGGTAAGCTCTTTCAAATAATCTGCATATGAATCAAAAGCAGGACAAATTTTCTTACGCCAGCATTCAGATGCCAACATTTCAAGCGTTTCCGGCATGCTGAGCAAATTGCTATTGATGCGCACATAGCGTGGTTTAACATCTGCAAATATGAATTTTTTTATAAAAATAATTTCAGCTCTGCAAAGTATTGATTTTTATTTTTGAATGCACAAAATTGAATTTATTCACCAATACAATAAAATACTAAAAACTAAGATTATACAATTTTGATGAAGTGATTTAATTACTCTTGCGATGATGCCTTGAAGGGCCTTCGCGGAATGCTTTGAATACAAATAAGCATATTATGAAATTAACAACAAGCACAGAGGCTAGCACTGAATAGCAGTTCGTGTGGAATGCGGATATTTCAAAGGCTTCATCCAACCACGAGCGAACACCGTAGAATGTAACAAAGGGAAACGTAAACATCATCACACTAAAGACAAGCAGCCACAAAAAAGCCGCAGTGCTGCCATCCTCTTCCTGCTCTGTAGGTGCATGCTGTTCAACAACTTCGTCAATGGATTCACTCAGTGATACTTGCACAGAGGGTGTCTTTGCATTTAATTTACTCTTGGTCATTTTTTGTTTAGTCTTTTTAGAAATGTCCATAATGTAAATGCAAACTTATTGTATAGCCAAAATGCTTGCCTTTTTTCTTGGACACTATCGAATTTTCACCACCGAGCGCTTCAACTAGCTTCTCACGATAGTTGCGCACTGTTTCTACTGGTTTACTTTCGCCGTTTAACTGCTTTCTACCGTATATTAGCTCTGTCACAAGTATTTTGCATAAAGCAGGACAAAGTCTTGGATTCTCCTCGAGAATTTTTGTCTTCTCAATAGCGCTATCGATGGCTCCGCGATTGTCGATGTATTGTTTTAGAACTGCTTGCATTCCGCGCATACGCTGCATTTACATTACATGAAAAAAAAGATGACTTAACTTTTGACATTTCCTAGGTTTCGATTAAAAAACACATTTTCAAGTGCATTGCCTAAGCTTACCGCATGTTTTTCCTCAAAAATTAAGGACTTTAAGGACTTCTTGCGTTCAAGAGCAGTTTTTAAGACGGAAGCAATTCGTCTGTATTGTGTGGGCACCTTCACGGAGTGATTAAATACCATATTTTTCTTTTTTTGTACGAAGCTACGGAGAAAACACAAATATCACAAATTTAATCTGCACGTGACCGTTTGACAACTAAAACAGCGTTGCATTTCAGGTTGATCGCGATGCCAACTGCCTTGGATTTGCATACTGATATAATTTTAATTTGCTGTAAATATTAAATATCTTCTTTTCAAATTTTACAAGAATTTAAAAAATGTTGATTCGAACATGTCAAAAAAAAAGTCATGCGTATTCCATGATTGAATAGGGCCGGTCACATTATCAAATTTTTCATCCAAGAAGTCATCAAAAAATTTGACAAACAGAATATATATGGAATTTGACGAAAAATTTGACATGTGAACACTCATCAAATTGTTGGTCAAATCGTTTGACGAAAATCAAAATATTTTGATTCATCAACGATTTGATGAAAAATTTGACTTGTGAACACTCGTCAAATTTTCTGGTGGGGTTTCGTCACTTAAAAAAAGATTTCAACGTGAACACATCAATTCAAAATGCACGATGAAGAAGATTTTTGTAATGATTTTATTGAAATTTATAGACTACATCCATAACTGTGGCAGATTAAATCGGAAATTTATAAAAAAAGGTTATTAAAAAATAAAGCATATGGAGTGCTGCTGATGTGTTCACTTCGGTGTGCAAGATAATAATGAAATTTGATAATATGAGCACTTGCGTGGTCAAACTGTTTGACGAATAGTTTGATGAAGAATTTGATAATGTGACCGGACCTAATAAAACAGATAGTTATATGGTTGCAAAATCCTGTCTCGTTAAGTTAAAACTGTAGAAAAAATGGTAGAATAAAATCTTGATACAATATCAAGGTCAGACTCATTTAAAAATTGCTCCTCAAACGACAAGTTTGCAACAACAATGCTGTAAGGGCCATAAACGTTTAATTATTAAAGCAAAACAAAAATTTTAAAAACAAAAACTGAAACAGCTGATTAGTCCCACTTGTCAAGAAATGACGGTCAACCCTTGTGTTCGTTGGCGATCTGATCGTAACAGACGGAAAGAAAAAAATTGACAGTTGGTTAAATTTTTTTTGACAATTCGCTTCTGTTCTTTCGTTGTCCCGTTATTTTTTCATGCAAAGCATGGCAAGAATTCTGTGGCGAAAAGGAATAACGACTAAACTCAAAATACCGTAAAAAACGATATTTTAATAGCACTAACTACGACCTTTTCTCGGAAATATATGAACCGTTAAACCAACGAAATAGGTGCATACATAAGTTGTTATCTATTCTGTACCAAAAATGAATTTCTGAATCCTTTCAAAGATTGGCAAAAAAGGAAATGCCATATCGCTTTTTTACGATATTTTGAGTTTAGTCGTTATTCCTTGTCGCCACAGAATTGATCGTCAACTTTTGATGTGTGTAAATGTCAGCATCATATTTAAAAGGTAATCCAAGAAATTTGAAAATTGACAAATGTAAACTAGGACGTACATCTCGCTCCCTTTTATTTCAATAGCGGGATTGACTATACCACATGTTGTCGGACCTTGTGTGATGGCCTTGAAATCAAAAAATTTTGATATAAATTTAGTATGTTATCAGTCTGCTGTTTCGAGCGTTCAAACGGTCAAATTCCGGGCTTGCCAAGGTGTATGCTAACACAGACATTATTTTTTCGTTGGTAAAAGAAAAAAACTGGAAATTGAGAAGACTTTTCTTTCATCCAAATACTTCCAGGCAGCCGAAAATTTATTCTTACGGTCTGATGCTGCAAACAATTTCAAAAACAGGCAGAAACAGCTTCTGAACAGAAAAAAATTCTGACTTTAGCCTTGACAAACAGTAAATTAAGTGTAGTATACCAGGAACAAGTCAATGAAAAACTTTTTCCTAAAAATTTTTTTTAAAAATTATCTTAAAATTATTAAAAAAATATGATTGCTAACAATTGACATATAAGCGTGCCAACTAAACTTTATTATGTGCAAATTAAGTATTTGACAGAAATTGAGCTGGCTGTCCGTTGGATTTTGATAGTAGCTGCAGCCAGCTCGAGCCTATTATGTTTGGGTCACGAGAATATGTAAAATATTTTTTTTAATATTTTCGATTGTTTCCATTTTTTGCTAATTTTTTGACAATATCGAAGCAAAAACTATAGCTGCATTCCCGTCGCAATGGATCAGATCAAATCTCAGTGGAACAGTTTTAGTTCAATTTTATTACAATTCGGCATTACTGGCTACGAAGTACCTAAATAGGAACGCAAGCAGTGAGACGAAAACTTGAATAACAGTAATTCAGATTTGCCAATTATATTCGTTTTGAAAAAAGTGCTTTAAACTTGGCAGCATTTTAAGATCAGAAATACAGCCAGGAAAAGAGCTGGTTCTAATATTGCGAGTAAAAAAGAGCCACGCTCTAGATCAACGACCACGGAAATGCAGCTACTATGTAATATAAAAATGATCCATGTAAAAAAAAAACAAATTTCTGATATTTTCTTCCTCTAAAAGAGCTATTTGTTTTAATCGTCTGATTTAGCTTTAAAGGCCAAACCAAAATAGACGAGTTGCTCCGTAACGAGTAGAGACAAAAATGTTCGCTTTAATGTTGTTGCCCAAAATGAACAAACGTAATTTAACGAAACTGAACGAAACAGTTCATGCGTTTTGTTCCGTAAGAACCGAACTGCTAGCGTCTCAACTCGTCAGACGTTCGGAAAGTTGCAATCGTCTCGTTTCGTTTATTTTGGTTAAGGCCCAACCAAAATAGACAAGTTACTAAGTAACGAGCAGAAACGAAAATGTTCGCTTTTCAATTCAATTCAATTTTGTTGCCCAAAATGAACAAACGTAATTTAACGAAGCTGAACGAAACAGTTTGTCCATACGTTTTGTTCTGTGAGAACCGAACTGCTGGCGTCTCAATTCGTCAGACGTTCGGCAAATTGCAATCGTCTCGTTTCGTCTATTTTGTTTAGGCCTTTAGGCTTTAAGTGTGGGCGTAAATCCACTTTGAATTTGTTTGTCCCCTTGCTTTGTATGGCAGTGGCGCATCTTTATATTATACATAAGGTGTAAGTATTTTTTTATTTCATTCTATTTTCCAGTGATGTGCGGTGTAGACTTCATGAGGTAGACTTAAATATTGTCGGCAATTTCTATTAATGCTTGATAAAAATCATAGTTATCTTAAAGCAAAATTTCTTCGAAGCACATAAAATATATTTTTTTTTTTGTGTTTTTTATTTCCCTATTGAGAAAAACAAAAGTTTTGTTCGTTTAAAAAAAATCTTTTAAATTACTTTTTATATAAGTATTTTATAGTACATAACATGAATACAGTCACAAACCAGAATATATCATTTAGAGTAATTGAGAAAGTAAGTCCCTCAGATTTATTGTCTAGTTATGCATCTTGCGTGATGGAAACATTATATGTGTGATGTTAAATTTTTGTATATTTTTCATTATCAATAAATGATATTTAATGTTAATTTGATGAAACGTTTCTTGAATTACTTTTGATGACACATGAAATTTATTTCTTTAATTTTATTCAAAACACTCAAAACTTAAATCAAACATGATTTTAACTGTGTTACTCTAATTGCTTAAAAGATCATTACAATTTATCCTATGTATGCATGAATATTTAGTGGCATAATTAAAATATACTGCAGTTTTTTTGTTCATAATTTTTCTATGTCAAGAAATTCAGACTATGCAATTTTGTTGAAATGGGCCGCGATGAGGATGAATGAGTCTGAGATATGCTTGGTAGTGGAGTTTTTGCCGATGATGATGATGATGGCAATATTAATGAAGCCGCTTTACTAGGCACTGCATGGCTTGAATAACCCGTTTTGGGCTGAATGCCCAATTGAGTTGGTCTCTCGGTTGATAGAAATTCCTTTATTGGTGGTGGTGTTTCACCACGGAATGGACCGAATTGGGGTGTGTATCGTATAAGTTCTTCAATTTTGGATAGACCAGGATTATGACTTCGTGAATTGGATGAACCACGTGTTTCAAATTTAGGCAGCTGAACAAGTGATGTATCCACTACAGTTTTGCCATCATAGGCAACTACGGTACCACTAGGCAAAGTAGAGGGTTGCATTTTCCGATTATCAGGTGGCAAGTAATAAGTTTCAATGCGCTCTGCAGCTTGTGCCTCTCGATCATCATCATCATCATCATCATCGTCATTATCGTCAGTTTCGTTAACATTATCGATATCGTCTACGAACATATCGTTGTTCAAGTGCTCCTTTTCAAATTCAAAGTCATATTTATTCTTCTCATCCTCAATCTCGTTACTGCTTGGCAAATTTCTTGTGGTCACTTCATCGTAAGTCAGTAGATCTTCTTCATTATTCTGCTCTTGTGAATCGTTTAGGAAATCCTCAGGATTTGGTTTTCGCAATTTAGCTGCAGCAGGTTTATCATTTAAGCTGGAAGATATCAATGGCAAAACTGCTGTCAACACTGGGGGAGAGGCTATAATTTTGCGTATGATTGTGACGTTCGTGCTATCAGGAGGAGATGGAATAAACATTGGTTCAAAGTTAAGACTTTGTGAATCCTTTTGTGCTGTAAGGAATAGTGTGTCAGTTTCCATAACTTCGTCGATTTCGCTGCCCGGATCTTCACGACGATGTGCAATCTGTTGACCAGATTCTAGATCTGCTAACGGATCAGGTTGGTGACGAATAATAGGACGAAATCCACTCTCCACTACTACGGAGTCTGGCTTGAAACCATCGTTAATTGCTGGTTTCATGGTGGCAATATCCAGAGAAGACGGTTCCTCTCTAACTTCATGTATATCAAACGGTTTTTTGAATACCGGAGCTGGTACGGTTGCCGTAGGGTTTATTAGCAAAGGTCTGACTTTGTCTGAAGATGGTGGTGGTGGCGACGTGGGTCTATGAGACGTTAGTTTAGTTGGATAGATGGGTCCATTATCCTTTTTGTTATTGTTGTTGTTGTTGCTGCCGTATGAATGAAATGTATTGTGCTTAATGCTATCTTGTGGAAGCGAATCTCCATACGGCACTGGAATAACCGGTTTTGGCTTTGAAAGCAATACTGCATCAGACTTCCGCTGGTTCCCTAACTCTGTAGGTTGCCCCAGAAGAAGCACCGAGGCGGCTATTGGCTGTATTGGGAAGGAAGGCTCTTTTACGAATGGTTTCAAAAGGCCTGACACTGGTTTGCGATAGTGACTGACTATGACGGAAGGCTGTGGTATGGCAGCAGCAGCTTGTTGCAGACCTGGATGCCGATGAAGCTGCTGCGGCAGCACAGGCTTCGATTGGGGAGTTTTCTTTATCGGCCCAGGAAATGGACGTCGACCGGGCAATTTCACTGGACGAAAGAGTGGAGCATTTTGTGGGGGACGTAAATATTCTGAGAGACCTATTGTTTTTTGAGATTGTGCTGGAAGATTAGTAAAATTTTTTGTATGTAAATGATGTTTGTAATGATGTGGAAAATGATGTTGATGCATTGGTGATTGAAGCGAATGTGTATGAGTTGGTGATGGTATGTGTAAATTTATTTGTTGTTTTTGCATTTCAAAATTTTGCTGATGTGCATGAGTTTCACCATGCAAAACTTCTGGCACTGGTGCAATACCGATAGGCAGCCTTTGAGGTGGTATTGCATTCGGGGCCACTGATGGTACTTTCGTAAGTTGTTGCTTCTGAGAGGTCTGACTGAAGTGGGATGGAGTTTGTTTGTTTTGACTGGCCAGGGCACCCGAATAGTCGCTCGTCTGCTTGCTCCTCAGTATGCTCTCCTCGAGAGCTTCAGCAGCGCGGATTCCATCTGAAATCAGTTTAGTTATTTCCGTTGATTTCGTTATTTCAAAAGTCAATTTAGGCGGTGTTCCATTCATATTGTGATTCTTAATCAAATCTGTTTGGTGCTTCAATAAAAAATTATCGTTGGGGCTGACCTTTGTTTCATGTCGAATCGAAGACTCAGCGGCAATATCGTCCTCATATGCACCAACAAGGGGAACCTTAACTTCGTGTTTCTCGGAGGCAGCATAGGGAACATCATCGCATTTGTCGTGAACGTGTATCTTCCAGCCGAGGTAACGGTGTGTGAAGCAATGATAATAGACTGTATCGGGCGTATTGCTATCAGGTTTCCACGTGATGACGCCAGGCTCACCCGGATCGCACTTGAGTGTTAGTGTGCGCTGATAGGCACCGAAAGATTGGAAATCATCGGCGGGTGGACCATCGATATCAGGCGTCCAATTGCAAAGACGACCAACACCCATTGGTGTTATTTTGCCAGTTCTGGAGCGTGTTACACCGGCAAATATGCGCACAGACTGTAAATAGAAGATATATAAAACAGTTTCGAGAGGGATGCTAATGTCAGTTAAACCCCGGGAAAAGTGAAACTTACTTGTTTTTCCTCGTCCCGTTTGTGTTCATAGCCACCAATTGGATCGTCAGTTATATAGAAGGGATGGTATTTTGCAGGTATGTCAGGGTTGTTGCCTCCTTCGACCACAAAGGTATACGTCTTGCCGCGCACAACATGGATCTCGGGAATGAGCAAGCCATTGATGTACCAAGAAATTCCCCAACCAACGTGACCTAAATCAGAATTGCATGTGTAGACATCTTCGTTTTATGCTCTACAAAAAGCAGTATTGATACCTGTTATAGCAGGGTAGCCATGTTTTCCTCCGGTTGGTCCCATTTGCGCATAGAACACACCATCTTCAGGTTCGTAACATTGTATGGCGGGGATATCCCAGGCATCTTTCGTATTGGTGGGTTTTGGTGTTGCTATTGCCTGGGGGCGCTGAGCTGTTACCTCAGGACGCCTATTTTGCTGGCGTCTATTTTGCTGTAAGGCTTGAGCACGATTGTCATAGAACTCTTCCTCAGGTTCGTCATTTCTCGACGTTGAGGGACTCGGAAAACTTGACTCGGTATAAGCTTGGCTGTTATCGGCGAGCTGTTCAGTGCTATCATTAGAGTCGTCACTACCTTCAGGCATTGGGCAGTTCCATGTGGGCTGACGACCAAAATCAATCAAATGTGTGCTTTTCGCATAGTGCGTGTGGAATGAGGCTTCTTTGCGCTCGTTCAATGGACCAATGGCCCAGACTATTGCTTGAGAGGTGTTGACCGGAATGGGCAAATCATACTTATCAGTGGCTTGTAATGAACGTTGATAGGTTACAATGGAATATCCATTGACCATGGCAGCATTGAGCAGGCGAATGGAGTTTGTATTTACCTAAATTTTGCCGATAATTGAGAAATCGATTGAAATAAATAAATAATATTTAGGTGGCTTAGTTGTCGCTATGAATATTACCTGAATATTGACATCTGGGCAAGTGCCACGTTTACCAGAACATTGAGACTTGTCCTCTAGAAAATAGTCCTGAGCAAAACCATTTCCAGTTTGTTGATCGACCCAAGCAACAACAACATCAGATCCAATCATCTGACTTCGTTCTTTTGATGATGATATACCGAAGGACATGTACTCATTATTGGCTGAAAAAATAAGATCAATATGACAACAAAAAGACTTAATCAAGTTGCTTGAATCAATGAAAGTCTAAGAAACTCTTCATGTTCATGTTTACAAACAACGTTTAACTCAACAACATTTTTCACAGCCTAGTGCAGTGTTATACGGTGTTGGTATACATTAAATTCTTTACACATATATATATTTTTGTTGTTTTTATTAAACTATAACAAGATATCAGCAGCATCAACATTCCAAACCATATGAAGAACAGGAAATTTTTTTCTCCGTTAATTGAACCGTTTTTGTCTGTAGAGCACAAATAACTTCCACTTGCATATTCTTCCCCACAGAGGCAACACGCGAAATGGTCAAAAACCAGTAGCTGATCGATTCAACGCTTCATTCTTTATTGATATGTTAAAAATATCAATATCTTGCGCACTTTCCGAATAAAGTGAAGGCACGCGTTCATTCGGCAACAGTAGCAGCAATATTAGCACCAACAACAGCAACAAAAATAACACGAACGGCAAGAACTACTTTAGTATATGAGATGATTTATTCATTCAAAGCACGCATCACATCTACACCGTGAAAAATATTAATGATTACTCGTAAAGTCGTTTATATTTCAAATATTAAGTCCGAGTTAAGAAGAATTGACGATGATCTTGCATTAGTGGATGAGAAACGCGGACATTAACGTGAGAAAGAGTAAAGGGCTTACTATAATATACACATGCTGGCATACGCTAATGACAAAATTGAACGAAAAGTCAGCTGGCTGTTGTCAAAATCAAAAAATAACATAATCGATTTAAATCGCTCTACAAAAAGCCAATAAAAGTTAACGAAACTTAACGACGCAATTCCAATTATGGATATTCCCATACATTTATATGTGCTCGCTTTAATTTTGACAGTTCCGTCTGCCAGCGTGTGGCTATTATAATCAGGCCTTAAGCTTAAAAGAGAAAAGCGAAAAATTGACGTCAAGTCTGGATCAGTGTCAATCAGGTCTAAATGTACGTTTACGTATGAGGATTTAGAGAAACAAGATAATACTTTTGTGATCGAGATAAACTTTGACATTTCATTGCTTTGTTTTGTTTTAAGTATTTACTTTCTCTCATATTTATTAAAATCAATTTTTTACTTCAGACACTACATTTATTTTTTTACATTACATTAACAAATTTTACAAAAATTTATAAGTGCATTTGTAATTGTTTACTTAGTGCCTTAACCAGTTGTAAGCAATTATTTGACATTTCATTTTATTATTTCTTTACAGCGTTGCATTTTTAAGAATTATCGATATTTGCACGGTTGCAAAAATTTTTTGGGATCTAATCTCATTCCGAAAAGATTATCTTTTGTATAGCTAATCTTGTAAAAATCAACAAGATTAGCGAGTTAATGTCCTCAAAAGGCTTAATCTCGATGTGTAAACGTACTTAAGACTCCTAGAGTTAGGCACTTCAAGTGCAAATATATAGCGTTTGAGTTTTTGGAGTTGTATGGAAGTTTTTACAATAAAAGCTACACTTGTTTTTTATGAAATTCATACATTTTCTCATGTGTTTATTTTTGAAGAATATTATATTTTGGTTTAATACTTCATATTGTCATATGAAATCAAAAAAGCCGTAAGTTACATTTAAAAAATTTTACAGGAGAAGCAAAAAACTTTTTAAGTATCATATCATCAATTATGGATCTATGACTGTTTTATTGATTCTCAGTTATGTTTTTTGCTTCGTATGGTACACAAGTGCTACACATATCATTCCTTGGTTTAAATAAGGGCAAATAATACGACAAATTACATAAAATAATATAAAATGTGCACTTAGGGCTTTTAGAATTTTGTTAATAAAAACGCCGTTCTTAGCTTTAGGAGTGTTAAAATTTTGCAGGAACATGTATTTTGGTACGGTGCATCATAGTCAATCGAAAAGTCGATTTTGAATTTTTGACAACTTACGGCTTTTTTGATTTCATATGACGATATGTAAAGATTATAAAAAGAATACAAATTTGTCAACGGATACATGCTAAACCAACAGGTATTTTTACAAATATGGATTTAGAAATTGGAACATGAAATAGTGAGAAATAAGCAGGAAAATCATTGGAAATCAAGTCTGTTTTAAGAAATCTATCCAGGAGTGTTATTAGGCGTAAAAGCTCAAATTGGCGGTTTCGTAGACACTATCGATTTACTCACATAGCTAGGGGGCGTTTCTAAGTAAAAACTTATAAAAACCTATCTGTGATCTACAATGACTACCTTCCGTCTACGGTATCTTGTCGTATTATCTATAGCATAACAATTAAACAATGAAATATATTTGAAAAATATAGTTTTAAGAAAAAATTACCTAATTAAAAAAAAATTTATATTAGAGTAGGTCGGTTTTCAAAAAAAAAAGTTTAAAAAATCTACGCTATACATTAAAATCCTCCGAAATGATATTTGATCAAAGATTGTCAAGATCCGATTTCCAATACATGGTTGGAAGATCTCAAATAGTGGAATTTTTTATTATCTGGTTTCATTGTTCTCCGAGGTTAGTTTTTGCACTAGACCTCTTAAATTTAAACATTATTTTTGCACAAAATTCAAGCAATAAAAATCAGGACAACTTTTGTGAAGAAAGTAACCTTTTTTATTCGTTAACAAAAAAGTTAGAGGTTCAAAAGTTTCAATTAAGGGCAGTTGTACTGGAGCTTTCATTCGAAAAAATACGAAATGGCCATTTCAATCCTTGAAGAGGGTTATAAAGAAATTTTTTATGCAGAGAGAAGTGGCAATTCGAGGAGCCGTGTCTGCCTATTTGGGCTTTTAGAAAATTTTGTCGCGGCATATTATAATATATTCACATTGAACACTAAATGCTCATTTAGAGCAGGGAACGAAAATATACTCTAAACGTAGCTTATGTAAGGTTACTGTAGCGTTCACTTAGAGAACAGTACGTATCGCATTGTGTAGCGTTGGTGACTTCACTTATTATTCTGTAGCGGTATAGTTTGGTGCTTGAACGCAAACACAAACAATATACTACGAATGCTTAAAAATAAGTATAATTATTATCACTCCGTCGTGTATTTACCACGAAAACTGTAAAAACACTCAAAATAGTTTATATCTCCCACAACTGGACTCCTAGAGGGGTCAAATATATGAACTGGTCCTATTATTTTTTGCCTCCCAGCATTCTTCTGAACACACCTATTTCCTATCTGCCACCCTTCTCCCCATACAAAAAAGACAAAACTGCAAATGCTGTCGAACATAGTTTATATCTTTCGCAACTAGACTCCTAGAGGGGTCAAATATATATAAGCTGGTCCTATTATTTTTGCACCTCAACATTTCTTCCGAACATACTACCCCTATATGCCACCCTTCTTGGATCTCAATAGTAGAACTTTTATGTAATTATGTTTTAAGTAATATTTGTCATCTTAATTCAATTGATTATGATGATAGCTCTACTAATTTTTTACATACTGCCTTCTTAACAGCTCCTTAATCAATAAAAAGCTGTTATAACTTAAATATTCTACACAGTGCAGCATATCGTAGAAAATCATAATGATTGTCTGAGGTCGTACAGTAGCGGACATAGTACAATGAGTCAGAAATTTTTAGTGAGTAATTCTTAAGAATTACTTTCGTTTCTTTTCTCGGATCTTTTTACATTTTGACCTGAATCAGCGATATTTCCATATCAAAAGTATAAAAGTTTGTCTTTGGAAATTTTTTGAGAGGAAGCAAATCTCGTCATTAATCCGCTCCTGATTTCGCTTCCCCATACCAATACAAGACAAGCGATGTGGTTGAACTTACCGGTTTCTTTCGATTTCTTTTTTGTTTATAAATCTTTTTTTTTCGTATAATGAATGGCCAGATGATATTGTTTGAGGTTCGTTGAATAAGATAAAAAGACAGATGGAAAAGAAAAAGAAGTAGAAAAATATATTGCAAATTAATTCGAAACTTGTTGCTATAGCTTTTGGTTGAAACCATTGTTTAATGATGCTGCTGTTGTGGTTGTTGTTGTTGCTACCAATGATGATGATGATGCCAACGCTGATTATGCAATAACTTGTCGCAACGTGTGACTTGTAATTCTTCGAACACGCCGAAGATTTCGCTAACAACTTGATTTTCGGCTCAAATTTGCAAGTGCGCAAATTTAAATTTTTGTTATTATGTGTTTTTTATGAATTGATTTATGCTCATATTGATTATAAATTTAATTATTGTGTGCGGTTTAGATAGAAAACTTCTTAAACACACTTATTTAGCTTATTCGTTTCTTTCTTTGCATTTATTTCTTAGTTATTTTTTAAATTATTAAGCAGCGAACTTTAAATGTTTTGCCAACAATAAAAAATATTTAATAGTTTAAAATATTGAGTGGTTAGACTTGAATCTAAACGTGTCAGTCATTGTTTTTATTCAGATGTTGATCGAGTCCATCACAGTGTCTGGCATTAAAACCAGAATTTTTATAGCGTTAAGTTTTTGGTTTTACTATATTATGTTTCCGATTTTTTTTAATTGTTAGCTTAATGATGTGCTTTTAAATCGTTTATAAAGAATAAAATAAATGTCAGTAAAATAATGTTATTTATGTGACTGTTTTCTATTTTTCCTTAACTTTTTTTTTTTTTTGTTTGGGTGTGTTTGAAATGTAAATTATTAATTAATTTGTTTATTTTTCTAGTTTTATTTTGCAGGAAACTTACCTAGTTTGGCAACAAGTTGCACGACGATACTTTCACCAGCCACAGCCCAGCGCACTTCAAAGGCTAAATCATCGTAGAGAACTTCACAATTTAATTTTGACTGCAATGTGAGGGTGTAAATGTGGGCATTAAGAAAAAAAATTTAAATCAAAATCATATACTTCATTAAATCAACCTTGGTTTGGATTATAAGTGCTGGTAAAAGTGAAGAAATGTGCATAAAAACAATATTTTTTTTATTAATAATTTTTGTGTAGTAATGTAATTTCCTTTTTTTTAGTTTTTAATTAACGCATATTAAAGAACAAATACAGTTTAATTAAATTAAAAAGTTAAAGTTTTTATGAGTGAAAAGCATAAAATTTTAAAAAACGCTGTAATGTCGTTATATGCAAAAGGAGTTGGCAACGCTGTTCAGATAGTTTGAAAATTTGTTAATCGGAAGCAGCCTGTAATTGTTTCAGTGTAGCAGCAACTGCTGTTTCTATTTAACGCATTTGTTATATTAATTTGAATATGCGAGAATATTGTCAGAATTTAAAAAATTTTTTAAGAGATTTGGCATGCTCGAATGTAACGGTAAGCTGTTAAAAATAAGTAGTGTTTGAGTTGACGGTTATGTCACAACGATCGATTGATGAGAGAAATCGCAGTAATATCGGCACGTCTAAAATGATTTAAGCATGATTTTTGTTACGTATTGTCATAAGGGTAGAGCTTATTCGTTGAATGTTTTTTATGACGCAATTTAATAAAAACTTTTTTATTGCATTAGGGACATAATAAGTGTCTGGCCGAATATTCGGTTTCGGCCCATTGCTGCCCTTTTTGTCAGTAACTACCGTTCGGCCTGTTTATAGCCACAACCAAAACTTTTTATAAAATTTGCTTGCATCAGCCATTTAAATTAAAGATAAATAAAGAACAAATACTGAAATTCTTCAATTGATTAAATTGAATTTGTTTGATCGTGTGTGTTGGGCCTAAGCATGAAGTATGAAATTTTGTGGTTTGTGTTTACTCTTTAAAAAAAAAAAATTTCAAAAAGAAACTTGAATTTTCATATAAATAGTTTCGTATAAAGCAGTTTCGGTTTCAACCTAATATTACAAATTGGTCCAAATTTCGGTTTCGGTCAAAACTTCAGTTTCGGTTGGCCACTAGACATATCACACAAAAAGGCAAATTAACTATACAGGGTGTCCCGCAATTGAGTGCAACTATTTAGGGAGGTAAAAGGTTAAGTTGAGCTGAGCCAAAAATCGTACGGGAGGAGGGGGATCTATTTTCAAATTCTTATGAGCTACAGGGTTAATTAATATTTCACGACTTTGATTCACGTTATTGTTTTTAGCAGAAAACTAACTTATAGAAAACTTATTTTGATAGCTCATTGCAAAGGCAATGAAATCATCTTTTCAGAAGTATATCAACCAGCTTAACTGTTACTCAGCTCGTGTGAGTATGAAATCAATCGGTTCAAACTACCTAATTTTAACTTTGAGTGCAAGTTTCTCAGAATTTCGCGTAATAAATGAAATTTTTTTTTCGGACCAATTTTGTAGTTTATTCAATTTTCTTTTCAATGACATGAAAAACATTAACATATCTCAAGAAATAAAAAAGTTGACTGTACTAAAAAAATTATACTTATTAGAAAACAATGATATTATCTACTGCTTAACTAATAATAATGTAATCATTATTTTCTAATAAGTATACTTTTTTTAGTACAGCCAACTTTTTTATTTTTAAAGAATGTTTTTGGTGTCTTTAAAAAAAGAATTGAATAAATTACAAAATTTATCAAAAAAAAAATTTCATTTATTACGCAAAGTTCTGAGAAATTTGCACAATGTGTAGCTCCTAAGAATGTGAAAATAGATCCCCCTCCCATACAATTTTTTGCTCAGCTCAACATAACCATTCACTTCCGTAAAAAGTTGAACTCAATTGCGGGACACCCTGTATAACAATTTTTTATTAGAAACAAATCGAAAAATTACCTGAGGGTTATGTGTGTGTGTGTGCGGTTATGTATGCCAAATATTGAATATTATGCAGCAACTCTCCCTTCGTTTTTTTAAGTCAAAGTGCTCATATTGAGAAAAGCATTAAAAAGATTATTACATGAGCGTTCCTATAATAATTTCATTCGACTAACTTATGTAGGGCCATTTTTCTTATTGCGGCTCAAGTTATTGTTTTTTTTTTTTAACAAGTAGTGGAAACTCTAAAGAATTCAATTTATAGCAATTAGAAGGGCTTAGACGATAGCATGCTGTCAAGCCGTGCATTATGGCAGCATAATTGTAGCTTCGCGACTATACTATCGCACATGTTGTCAAATCCCTATAGGAACAAACTAACTTGTTTTTAAAAACAACTAATTTAAAATAAACTAGTATATGAACTACTTTGAATTATATTAAGGCGGCATCCACATCAATTCTAAATAGTTTTTATTGCATTATATATGAAATAATTGAAATACTACTTAAAAACAAATGGTTTATAAACTACTTTGAATTATATTAAGGCGGCAACTACTCTGATTTTGACATGTTTTAATTGCAAATTTTTATTAGATTACAAGTTTATATATATTTAACCATGTTATTTCATCAACTATTATTAACTTTAGGCCATCAGTAATAGTTTTCAATTGGTTATTTTATAGTAATTAAAAAAATAATTTAAATATAACTAATTTAACAAGTAGTTGAAAATATATGCAGACGAAAGTCAATTGACTTATTTAGCGGACATCATCATACAAAATATATTAGTTCGTTCTATGGAATAAAGTCAGAATTTCAACTAGTTGTGGTTGACAAAAAACTACTTTATCAACTACTTTTAAATTAGTTGATTTTCGTACAGGGATCTCATTAATCTTTAAATAACACACTACACCTGAGTTACCTTTAATGAGACACTGGTGTGAATTTGCACAAATTGGTTTTGATTGCCTATAACATTGCAACAATAAAAGAAAAAAATTAAATTCCTGTTCAAAAAAGGTAATTTGAAAAAAATTTTGTTATCAATTAACGCTGGCCATAAATATAAACCTTAATACACAGAGTTTGTCGTTAAGAAAGTGTGATTATGGAAAAATTTAGATAAATAAAAAAAATAAATTTAAAACTTTTTCGGTTTGCTATTTTCATTGCTTTTCTGCTAGCTGATCTTTGGAAGCTCGTAGAACGGCATTTTATAGTTGAAGGGTGACGTTCTTAAATTAGACCTCTAAAGGAAATAAAAAAATAAAGAAACTTCAACAGCTTAAAACTTTTTTCAGTCCGAATCCACGCTAGTGTGTCCTTTACGGGTTGAGAAAAATATTTTCAAGCTTTAAGAATTATTATCTTTGATTGCAGCTTATATTATAAAAAATATTTTATGATTTTTTACAATTATCTTCATAAGAATATAGCTTTTTGGTTTTTTTTTTGGTTTTAGGTTTTGCGAACAAATATTAACTTCTTTAGACCTATTTTTTAATCCCTTCCATTGATATTGCCTAATCGTGATATAAAAAATTTAATGTTTGTCGAACACATACATTGCAGGTGTGATGGCTCTCTATCAAAAGTTGAAACCAAGATTTGTATTGCAATGAAACTAACTGCATGAAAATGCCATAAGTGATAAGGGGGGTTCAGCTTGCTGTCAAACCCTGCCGTACGGCACCATAGAAACTAAAATGTAGGATCGTTCGAACGCTCGATGCAACAGACTGACAACATGCTAACTTGCAATAAAATTTTTTTCAAATTTCAAGGCCATCACGCATGGTTTGACAATATGCTGTATCTTCTAAACACCCCTATAGTGAGAAGCTGGTGAGAAATGAATATAGCAGGGGAATGAAAAAAGTGTCTCAGGCCGCAATTTTCATGCAACTTTTTTACGTTGCTTTTTTCATATTTTCGTTGTTGTTTGTTGGTGAATTATCTTGAAGTTATTCTTTTATACAGGCTTTAATGTTTTATAAAATGTCCTTAATAACCAATAATTAAAAAATGAAAGTTAAAGCTAAAGCAACAAAAATTATTGGGAAAACATAAAATCTCTTCCTCATTTTGAAGTGATCGTATAGTCTGAAGATACTACCTAAAAAGAGTATTAAAGAAAGTCTCACGCGACTTGCCTTCTTAAATAAATTACATCTTGACAGTCTGCTGTTTCGAGCGTGCGAACGATCAAAAACGAGATTTGTCCTTTTGTGCCGTACGGCATGCAGTATCGTCTGAACCCCCTTTTAACGAGATGGCTGTGTTGCTTATTCACAGGATGTTTCAGAGCAGTTAAAAAATGATGCAAAATATAATTTTTAAAAACTATTGGCTTGTACTACTGTATGGGTTTTATATAAGGAACATTATAGAAATTTTCTAAATAACAATAAAATATTAATAAGCGTTATCAAAGCATACTGTGTTTTTTTCCAGAAAATTTAAAAGCAAAACTACTTTTAGGCTATGAATGCCAAAGTTAAAGTTGAGTTTTTGCCTATTGTACCTGTTATGTAGTAGCAGCGTTTCTTATTATATTTCTATGGATGAATATACAAAATGAAAAAAATGTTTTTATATATTTTCTGTTGTTATTGTTGTTGTTTTGAAACTTAAGCCAATGTTTTTGTTAGTGAGCTGTTTTAAAGATAGTAAATATACCCAAAAAGAATACCAATAGCGAAGGCATAAGCGTAGGCGTTTGTGAAGTACACTTTTTCTTTTTATGAAGTTTTTCATTCCATTCATACAATTTCAATAAAAGTATTCAAATAATAAAAACTCATTATTTCATTTTGTATAATCCAAAAAATATAATAATTTATTCAATCAATTATGATTTGCACTATAATATTTTTATATTGTATAATTGACATTTAACATTATGTTTGGAGCAATGTGTATACCATAAAATTTAAAAAATACATTTTTAAATTCGTAAATTTTGCCTATTTAAAAAATTTAGATACCAAACTTCTAATTCTTATTTCAACTTATTTGATGAGCTTATATATATTATTTGAGTTTGCTTTTGCAATAAATATTAAAGTAATAAAAAGTTGCAAATAATTAAAAAAAAAACATATAAACTATAACTAAAAACTTACATTAAAATATTTTACGTTTTTACATTAACATCCACAAATGCATAGAAGTAAGTCTTTTTGATGTTTACATAAATGCAGATGTGTGCGTTGTTGTGTATGTGTGTGTTGTGCAATAATCTTAAGCTCTGTTCAAATCATTTATTATATCATTTAACGGCTTTTTTACCTGTGGACTTATACCGAGCATTTTCAGCGATGGCGGCACATTGAGTCCCTCCGGTATGCGAACATGTCCAAAATCGACGGTAAACGCCTCGCACCAAACACCAAAGTGCCCAATGTCGAAAATTGTCAAGTCACCGGGCAGCGTCAATACAATTGTCTTTCTGTCATAGCGACGCAAAGGATTCTCGGTACCATTCTCATCAGGAATTCGCAAACCTTGTGCTGTTGGACGCTGACCACGGCCTACCCAGAATTTAGCATCTGTGGCATGAAAAAATAAGAGAGAGAGAAAGAAAGAGAAGGAAGACGTAATAATGAAACAAGTGTATATTTTTAGATTTTGATATTATACCTGGCGCTTCGCCATCGTAGCTAAAGTTTGGCACCAACAGTGTCTGTGCATCTACAATGACAATTTGGTCCGAAGATACGCCGTGCACTCCTTTGAGCAAGTTTATTTTCTGTGGTCGTGGATAGTCCAAATTACTGGGTATTGCCACGTCCCCAAAGTTTACTGCAAACTCATCACACCACACGGAGAACCACTTTATGTTGTTTAGTGTTTTGCCATCTGGCAATGAAAGAGTGATGTCCTTGTTGCGATAGCGGCGCGTAAGCGATTTTGTGCCTCCTTTTTCATCGCGTAGACGTGACGCACCCTCATTACTGGGCTTATTGGTGTTGCCCACATAGAAGTAAGCCGCTGGTGCCTCACCATCATAGTTGAAATTCTTGATGAATATTGTACGCGAGTCCACGGCATACACGTCACCAGAAACACCGTGATGCAGACGCTTTAGAGATCCGATTTTACTGCCATAGTAAGGAAATGAGGCACTTGTGTGAGTTAGAACTGTAGATGAAAGATAAGGTAATTCCTAAAAATTAGCCAGTTCTATTATTTTATTGATTCAAAAAGAAATACTTAAACACAAAGTGTAAGAAAAGGGAAAGGCGAATACAAATTAAACACACATTTCATATATCATGTCAATCTTTTAGATATATCTCAGACCTTTACTCTTTTTATTTATTTAACATTAGTAATTGGTTTAACATCGAGAACAAATTAGTATTTCCCTATGTGTTCCATCTAAGATAATGATTAGATGATGATTAAAAATTGCAGACAAACAACTAGAGAGGGCTCTCAACCTGATGCAAGGTCAAAGTTAAAAGTAATGTCATAATGTGAATGTTCCGTAATTTTTGCAAATGACGTCAAATGTCATTGTGCTCTGACTTACTGCCTTTTTATGTTTAACGAAGCAAATATTGAATATCGTGCGAGACACAGTAACCAATACATTTTTTTCAAATTAAAAAATATTGTTACTTGCAAGGTTGATTTATAAGGTTGTCGCAAGGGAGAGAGCGAGTACCCATAATTGTCAAATCGAAGTTGACAGCTCATAGAAAATCTGCAAGTGCTCTCTTTTATCATCCTTTTATCTTTTGTAGTCATTTGCAAAATTGGCTGGTTTTGACAATTATGGGTACTGAGAAGAGTATGCGATCAGCCCTGCGACAACCTTATAAATCAACCTTGGTTACTTGTTTTCTTCATGGCTTCTACCTTCAACAAAAAGATGCAGTTAGTTGACAACAAGCAACGGAGCGATACACACGTGAAGAACGCGAAATTATTGTAACTGCTTATTTGACCAATTTCCGGTCTGTTTTTTTAACGCAGCGTGTATTTCGACGACGTTTTCCTCTTCTTTCTGCGGCATGTTCCCGAAAAATTAAGCGTTTTGGCTTAACGTCTCGTGCAAACTGGGTCCATCAGAGATATTGTAAGAAGTTACCGACACCGTGTTGCCTGTTTGATCGAGAATATCTCTGCTGTGTCTGAGCACGTTCAAGCATCGACAAAACCAGGATGCACACAATTAAGCATCAGCAGACTTTCGTTGCGATGAATTTTGGTGAAAAACCTAAAGATGTTCCCGCATAAAATGCCATCCTGCTACCTGTTGACCGTCAAGTGAGATTAACTTGAATACACCATAGTTCAGCGCATGGTAAAAGAAAGGAAGGTGGCATCGTGACTGATCATGCTCTCTATCTCATGGCCAGCACACACGGGACTGTTTGATTGGCAATCAATTAACTTTTCTTACGCTCTTTTAAGTTTTGATTGTTGGTAGATTGTTGGTAGCTCACACGACACGCCAATCTGGGTTTGACATTTCTTAGAAATACTCTACTTTTTCTCCTCCACTTTATTTCGTAATATAAAAACATTTGGTATTAATTTAGCATGATTGCTTATCTGAAATTGCTTGAATGTTCCCTTGTTCTTTAAATAGTTTTTTTGTTACTAACGCATTTATTGTGTTATTTAAACTGTTCCGCAAAAATTGAATATCGATCGATTAATTCAATAAATCAAATGCCGGTGTACATCACTACTCATCAGTATCACACAGATTAAAGTTTTTGCATAAAGTTGCACAAATAAAATTGTTAAGAATAAGGCCTTTTCCACACTTGGTCAACGCAACTTCAACGCAACAGCGAAAAAGTTAAAAAGCAATGCAACTATAAACCGAATGCTTTCAGACTTGCTTCAAAAGTCGTGCAACATGTGTAATTATATAATAATTCATATTTTTCGACTTCTTATACTAATTTAATATTAAACACTTGCTCATTTATGCTGCAGACTATTTCTTCTCCTTCTAGATTCTATTAATGAAAAAAAGAACAAATTATTTAACTTATTCACCTTGATTAATATAAAGCGTACTGCACTACAAATAATTGAATTCACAAAACAAACAAACTGATGCAACAAGTCGCCGATGAAATTGCGGAAAGCCGCGGTTCGTTGCACAAGTTGAGAACGTGTCGAGAACTTGTTGCGTGCAAGTTGCTTAATCTGAAGGTTTTGGTATAAATACACAGGCTAGCAACTTAAGTTGGAGTTGCGTTGACCAAGTGAGGAAAAGACCTAAGGGTTTCATGCAACTATTTTCCCAATATGTTATTGTAAAAAGTACTACGTTTCTTCAACAAAACACCTTTTTAGGTACTTAAACTCAGCAAAAATATTATTTCGCCATCCAGCAACACTATTCAGATTGCTGATTGCTGCCATGTACAGCAATCAAAAAATGAACAAATTTGATTGCTGCAATCTGTGCTCATCAACTTTCGCTCTCAGTGCTTTTGATATATTCTCTTTGAAAGTACCATAGTTGTCACAACCATAGTGGATGTGGCAACCATAGTTGTCAAAATTAACGCAAATAATTTTTTGGGTGAATGCTCTATTAACGACCCCAACAAAATTTGGTATTGTTTTCGCTGGTAAAAGAAAAAGCTGGAATTTGTGAGAGCTTCTTTTCATCCAAACATTTACAACCGACAAATAATGTTTACAGTCCGAAGCTGAAAATAATTTGGACAACAGGCAAAAAACAGGGTTTGAACAGAAAACTGAAGAAATAATTTTTGCCTTCAGCCTTGCCAAATAGAAAACTAAGTGTAGCATACCGTGAACAAAACAATGAGTGTGAGAAAAAAAGATGGCAAAAATCCTAAAATTTGACAGACAAGTGTCCTAAATGAGACATGCGACTTAACTTGCAAACTGAGTCTCCGCTCAATGTTGTATTTGCGTTTTTCAGCCATGGATATACTTTGTCTTATACATGATACAATGATAAGGTAGGGCCGTTTCGCTGAGTGCTCTCACGCGTCAACGAAGAGTGGATAATGAGAAGCAACATATATGTCAAAACGACGAATTTCGTAGAAATTGCAAATGAAGAAAATATTTTATGTTTCCAATTTGCAAACAGTGCGGTCGCGGGTGTTAAATTTGTGCTAATTTGAGTGAAAATATTATAAAAAAAGTGTAATAAAAACTATAAAATGTGAAAGAAGTCTTAAAATTGCAAAAAAAACCTGTAACAGTTTTAACCTAAAAACAACTCTGAACGTGAGTATAAGGAAATTCGCGATGAACAGCTGATTTTGACATCAATGTAGCTTTATTCTGCTTTCTACTCCATTCCTCTCCGAGTCGACCCTACCTTATAATTCTGCCATGGTCTTATACATGTTCAAGGTATATTTAACAAGGTAGTGTCGTCTCGGAGCGGTGGGTACCGCAGCTGTCAAACACATATAATATTGTAATTTGCAAATTGTGTTATTTTGTTTGCTTTTATTCGTAAAAACCTGTTATTGACATGTGCGGTACCCAACACAAGAGAGAATTTTAACTACTAATACTACCTTGTCTTATTCTACTATGATACATGTCTGCCATGATACAATGAAACAGATAGATGGAAAGGAAAGAGCGTAGACCTCAAAACTGTCATAGCTCATACAAAATAAGAGAACAGAATGTAAGCAAACAGAAAAAATTTTGAACAATTTTGACAATTATGGCTGACAAAAAGAGAGCACAAGCAGCCCTGCAGCTACCATGTTCATTTTATCATGTATTATGACATGGTCTAGTTTTTAAAATTTTGTATGTACATTCATATATACAAGTAAAGTGTCTTTACTTCAATGATATCCGCCATGATCTCAGTCCAGTGTTTGGCAAACCGTATGCTTGCGGGCATTTTGCTTTTGTGTTTGCATAGTCAACCGAAAGAGGGAATGAGACAAATGCTATTGCAGTGGCTATATTTGGGTTAATCTACAGCACCATCTTTAGGCTATAATTTAATAAAAATACAAAGTAAACGTTCTAATTAACTTATTTATATGTAAGGACTTTAATTGTTCTAAAATAAACATGTTCCGTTGTAATGCAACGAAAACCTTATGTTTTTTCCCACAACTGCATGGCTAGGGGTCAGAAATTGTTAGCAATGTTAGAACTTTTCAAAACAACATTCATTTGTAAGACAACCTTGTCATGACAAATGTGCAATTCTCACAAATGCCATTTAAGGTGCTGACAGAATAAGCAATTCACAATATGAACCACAGGTATGTGTGATGTAAAAACAATAACAACTACCAATTGTTGTAACAACAAATCAATTTAAGATGTAAACCTGCGTCTGAACAAGAGTTCGCAAAAAGAAAAAAAATGTATTTACTTTACCTACTCACATAATTATATTTTTTGGTAATTTCTTAATATGTTTTAACTACACAAAAAAAAAAAGTATAATTTGACATATATTTGTAATAACAGATGGACTTCGGCATGCTTTTGTTTGCGGTTATTGTTTAATTTTATAATTTTTTACTCACAATGGGAAAAGCAAATATTTTGACTGGAGGCTTCGCCTTGTATAGCAGTTAATTAACAAAAGTAACAACACTAATTTACCGCATATAATATTATGTTTAATGATGTGATAATTTGACTTTAGCAGCTTTACAGTTATCTGTCATTAGACAATTGCTTGTGTTGAATTTTGACACATAACTTAATGCTAAAAACGATGCTAAGGCCACAATGAAGGAAATTGACTAACAACACCAAATGCAAAGATTTGTTTGAGTCATTATAATTAGTTGTGACCTTAGCCGGTTTTTCTTTAATTGTGATTAATTTTTCTCTTTCTTTGTTGTTGTTATTTTCCTACCTTTTTAAATTTGCTATTTTTTATTAAATCGTTTTTGAAGTTTTCATGTTCTCGCAGTTAAGTTCAAAAACAACTGTTTTTGTTTCGAATGTTGATGGTATTATACTCTTTGAACTTAACGATTTTACGCTTCGCAATGATATACTTCTTCCTGTGGTAACTTTGATTTATACATTTTTTTTTTATTACGAGTATCTATTTGAATTATTATCATTAAAAAAAGACAATCTATTCCAGTTCATCATCATTATCAACTCTTTGTTAAGCGTTATTGTTTGGCATTGAAAAATCAAAATAAATACAACTGTCTGCTCTTTTTAATTCTAACAAAGGCACATAAATTGCATTATGTAAGTCATCAAATAACTCACTTGTTTGTTATTTTCAAAAAATTTATCGCCACAAAATAACAAAATCAACTCAATTCTAGTCAAAATTTTTGAAGCGTAAATAAATCCAACCTACTACTATTGTCTGAAACAATAACAAAAATGTAATTAACAATAAAAAAGACAAGCAAATTCTAAATAACAATAAGTTATTTAAAATTACAGCAAAAAGGTATTTTGTGGCAACTTTTATAAAAACAAATATACTGAAATGTATGTCAATACATTATTTATAACTGTTTATAAATAAAAAAAAAAAAACAAAAGCAAAGTCAAAACACATAAAAATGCAGCAACATAACGCCCGCCTGACAACCTTTACCTTGCAGTTGTTTTTTTTTCAAAAATTGTTCCAGTTTTGCCTTGATTAAGATCGAAATAATGCCACTTTTTTGCAATGTGGTGAAAACATGTCTCTAGTTGCTCGTGTTAATAATTGCAAGTTTTGGTGTTTAACAAATTCAGTTCACATACAAACGATAGCCAGCCGGTCGCAAGAGCGACAAATAATCCGATCGATATCGGCCAAATGTACAAAGTAAAATGCAATTCGTACACTCAAAAAAATATTATTGGTAAAATTAATAAATAAGTTTTGTTCATCCTTAACAAAAAAAGTTTGTACAATCGATTAAATTTTATCATAAATATTTTATTTATTTTTTTTTTTTTTGTCATTTTATCATTTCGAAAGAAACGTTATCCATTTCATTAAAAACATAATAAAACAACAGTAACAGATGGAATGTATTGATGTGAAAAAATGTATTTTATTTTTTTAAAAAATACTTTTGTCAACTTGATATAAACTTATTCACGCCAATAAAATTGTCAATCAGACGGAATAAAATTTAATCATTTTTATAACAAAAATTAAACAAACTTACTTTGTTGGCTTGAGGAATAGATACATACTTTGTACTGAAAAAATCATTTATGGAATTGATAATCGTTTGAGTCAAGTAAACATATCATCATAACAAAAATACAGGAAATTGTTTGAAACTCTAGTTCAAATGCTAAATGATGCTCTAGAAATGGTAAAAAGGAGTGCTAGTCAGGGTCGGATCAAGGTAAATTTTGCTTGCAGGCGAACTTGTTTTTGGCGCGCCGCTCCTTCCCTCTCACCCTTAACGCACAATTTAAAATTCTGAAACATAACTATTTATCAATGGTACATTTTAATTTCAGTAATTCTTCTAGCATCTCCCTGAGAACTTCTAGATGGCAACATGGGCGATAAAATTAAAAGTTTTTTATTTAAATCTTGGCATTTTTTGCAGGTTGAAACACTTGTTACGAAGATTTTTCTTGTCGCAGTTAGCCAAATTGTGGATGCCATATAAAACACCAAAATTTTGGCAAAATTTTGGCCCCGAATCTTTCTTCCAGGGATTTGATCGCGATGTCCAAAACGACGTAAAAGAAACTCACCTTGAAAGATGTTATTCCTGATGCGACAGGTTCATCGCTACTTTCGTAATCAAATTGCTTCCTTTGTTTCTTGAACGAAGAGTTGTTTCATTCTCGAATTCTGGATTAGAACCAAGTTGACCTGCTAATTCTTTCCTATCAGTTAAAATAAAAAGACCGTCTGATCTGTTTCATAGTTTCATAGCACTTTTCAAATCAACTGATATTCTTGCAGCAACTGGATACACGGTACCAGAACCAGTAGCTCGTTCCTGTAACAAAATCGGTAAGTTACCGATTTGTGTGACGTTATGCGCTATCGATCTCTAGTTACCGATTTCGTGACAACTAATGTTTCTGTACGTTTAAATCGGTAAAAATTCGGACCGTGATGAAAAAGAACACACATCGAGAGAAACGCTGAGAAATTGAGTCAAATGACAAGCAGCTGTTTAAGGGTAATAAATAGGTATTCAAAAGTGGTTTAGTGAACAGTGAAGTGAGTTAGAAGTATTAGGAAATCAATTATTTAATGGATTGTTTCTTTCCGACGTGCCGGTGCTGCTTCATTAAGTCCAACAGCCTACGTCGCTGCAGTTTCAAAACTCGTCCGGCCTTTATTTGCTTTTCAAATAAATTTTATTAGTTATATATATGTTAGTAATATATAAAAATATAAAAAATTCAACTTAAATGAAAGCAATCATTTTTAAAGGAATATTTCGAGTATTTATGACTCAATAATACATAACATTACTGACATTAGATAAATCGGTAGAATTCTCACTTGCCGCAAAGCCAGTGAGAAAAGTGACACATTTTTATCGATTCACACTTTTTTTAAAGGTTCCATTGAAATGAAATCGGAACAGGTGACAGCTTATCGATTTGAAACGACCGAATTGAACAGAAATCGATACAGATTCGTACAGAAACATTGCAGGTGAGTGTGACGTCAGAGTGACGTCAAATCGGTAATATGAGTCTGTAACTCTGATCGGTATAAGTTACAGGAACGAGCTACCGGAGTCAGTCGACTGTATTAATTTTTGAATTTAAACATAAAATAGCACAGTATTTATTTTATTGTATTTTTTTATGTTGGTTTTATTATTTTTATGACACACACTTCACATTTGCAATACTTACGTTATTTAAATGAAATGCTACAACACGCGCGGATGACAGTCGAAAGCACGGCTATTGCTTAAAACGCTATCTCGTTTGACGTATAGCAAATACGTTAGATACGTGCATATAAAATAAACAAAACACGATGGCAAAGGCGCTCGCCCGTTAAGACTATCCGATTACGCAATTATGTTTTACGGGAATTGATGGTTGTGTTGCTTACTTCAGCGTCAGATAGATGGACACATTCCAAAATCATCATAGATTGAATAAAAATCTGTAACAAAATCACACGAAAGTACTCATATATCAGATGTATCCGTGATTTCAGCATAGAGTCATGGAAACGACAAAGAGGCGCACTCGAATGTTAATATATCTGAAAAGTATCTGACGCTGTAGTAAAAAAAAGATAATTCTTTACGTGTCGTATACTATTGCCCCGGATTAAGAATTGACGATCAAGTCTTGTGTTTGGTGGTGCGGAAATCGTAACAAAAGAGAACGAATAAAATTGGCCATACCGTCAATTCTTGGGCAATTCGATTTGTGTTCGATTTCGGCGTCATCAGTGCAAACTTGAGAAGGAACAGGGAGGAGTGAAAGAAACAATTGACCGTCAACTCTTGAAGAGTGTAAATTGAATCGTCAAGTTTAAAAGGGAATATGCAAAACTTGAACGTCAATTCTTGACAAGTATAAGCCGGGACATTGTACGATAGCTCGGTGGTGGAGAATTTAATACACAATGTACTATTTCAATTTTGCCACCCTTTCAATTTTTTCGCTCCCTCCATTTTTAACTCTTAATTTTTTCGCTCTTCCAATTTTTGTTTCTTCTCATTTTTTCGCTCTTCTAATTTTTTCTTGTAATTTTTTCCCCTTAAGTAGATACTTAATTGTTTGGTTCTTAATTTTTTTGCCCCTCGAAGTTCGGCGCTCTAGGCGACCGCCTGATTCGTCTGCGCCTTAATCCGGCCCTGGTGCTAGCGTTTGGTAATATTATGGCAAGACATGAAATTAATGTAGCAAAAGAACTGCATGTTTGCCGAGCGGTGGAAGATAAAGAAACTACCTCCTCTACCTGCTGTAAAATATTATATTGCTTTGTGTGATTAATAAAAACAGAAAAGCATTTTTTTATTCAACACACCATTTCCTCATGTTGAAATATTTTGTCATCATATTGACAAATTCTTTTTATCAAATTTACAATGCAAACGCGACATTCTTGATATAGGCTTTTATCTATATAAATAAAAATTAATTGCAGTGCGTTAGTCCCGCTAAAACTCAAAAATGGCTCGACCGATTTGGCTGGGATTTTTTTTATTTTGCTTGTAATAGTTCAGTGATGGTTTTAAAGAAGAGATAAATTGGAAAACTTTGATGGAAAAATCTGGAAAATCGTGAAAACGAAAAGATGCGTTTTTGTATGGAAATTTTGTATTTTGAATGAAAAATGTCACATATCTTCGGAAGTTCTTCACCATATTTTTTGAAATTTAGCAGATAGGTAAACTATCACTCAGGTCAGGTTTACGTTGCAATTGTTTCACTATATGTTGAAAAACATATTTGAGTTTATAACTCAGAATTAAAACTCGAAAACGACTAGGCTGATTGAGTTCAAATTTTGGCAGCAAATATGTACACTATACAAGATGTCTCAGAAGTAATGAAAGATATATAAGATAATGGGGCTTAGCACCTCACATACAAACCAAACACCAAACGTGATACCTTTTTGGCCGATATCAAGCTTATTTGCATAAAGTTTTCTATACAGAGGTTTAAGGATACGGTAAGTGCTTAAGAGCTATATATTTGGCTTTATCTCGAACACCAGATGGCGCTGTAGTAGAAATTGTGTTAATATACGCTAAAGCCTCATAAGCCGCTCATCCGATTAACATAAAAATTTGTATGCAGTGGCTTTGAAGTACGGAGAGTATTATTAAAAACTCCTAAAGCGTATGAATGTAAGGATTTTCGAAGAATCTGAGTTCTTTGGACATGTTAAACTTTATTTTTAAACGTTAGGCAACGCGTGCACTCCAAGAGCTGCCAATCGAAGAACCAACAAACCTGGCAAACGAAAAAAACTGCATGAAGAGTCATTACAAAAAAAAAATTTAATAACAGGTTGCCGAAAAAATCAATTTTAGCAACAACCACTTATTAAAACGTGATAAGAGGCAACTAAAATAGACAAAAAAACAAATATTTTCAATCCTTCTACGCCGTTTGTTCGACATCAATCAGATTTTGTACATATCGCACACTAAATACAAAACAGTCACAACTCAAGATTTTTAAATTTCTAAGTGAAGCAAAAAACAGTTTTATTTTTGAAGGACCTCCATAGAAAGCAATGAGAGAAAACTTTTTTTAAAATTATCTGATCACTACGAATAGTTTTACATTAAAAAGTAAAAATTTGTAAATTTTGAGTTGTTACTGTTTTGTATTAAGTGTGCGATATATTCTTTGGTTCAATGAGCAGTCCGAAGATCAGTGTGAGCGAGATTAGACAAGGGGGACGAGTCCTTTTAATTAAAATACTTTATCTCAGTAAATATCTGCATCATGATATTGATATTTGGTATAGGGATAGGAAAAGTGGGCGTGTGCCTTGATTATATCAGGTTTAAAATTCATAATTCGACTATGCTTTAAACATTTTAAGCATTAAATCTAATAGGGGCTTTCGCATGGTCCAACATATTGTACCAACATGGCATGTGTTGGATGACAAGTAGTACCGTGCGTAAGCTAAAAACGACAGTCGGTCCAACATGTTGGATGAAAATCAAAAATTTTTGATTTTTCTGGCGATCGTCCAACAAATTGGACCATGCGAAAGCATGTTGATCCAACTCGCTGCATTTTTTCATTCTGTTTTGGTCGTCGCACGATGAACATCGCACCGGTTATTCCAAAAACTGAATTTTGGATAGAATTTATTAAATTAGGTAAAAGTTTTCCTGAAATATGGAAAGAAAAAATTGAAGCAAACGAAAATAAAGTAAAAATATTGGTCAGTTATAAAAACAGCCAAAAATATTTTTTTCATTCCGCCGAAGTGCTCTGCTTGAGAGCTTACAAATAATGATGTTGTTACATAAGTTGGATCGTTCGAACGCCCAATCAAATTTTTCCATCCAACTTATCGTTCAACATGTCATCCAATATGTTGGACTATGCGAAAGCCCCTAATAGTATTCGAATTGCAGACAAAAAAAAGGGTTATTTCACAATTTGATTGATATGATTAAAATTCTCTTTTTAATAAAGACAAGCTTTAGTCCTAAAAATTAGAAATTTTATTACTGACAAACAAATTTATGGTTGAGATTGGATCCATTGATCGTTGTGCCTGTTGGTTTTATCACGTACCACACATTTTACACCCTGAATTCTACATAACCTCCGGGCGGCGCCCGGTATTCCAGCTAGTTAAGTCAAAAAAAAAAAATCTATTTATCGAAATAAATAAAATTAAATTTTGTCAAAACGATTATAACCATTTATCTTAAAACAATTGACAAAAGCTTTTGTTACTAGCAAAAAATGTATCAAATCTAACTAGCAATTTGTTAATATGAAGAAATATTTTTTTGAATGTAGTAATAATGTATTTACATTTTATGTTTGTGAAGTTGACAAAAATTAAAGCATGGTAATATTTCACAGGCAACAGTACATCTACTGACAACGAACTGGATATTTTTTTAATTTGTATTGAATGAATTAATTCAATTCAAATTCAATTCGAATTTGCATTTATTTCAGTATCTGAAATGCAAAATTTTTAATAAATGTTTCTATTTTTAACTCGTTTATTTAAACAACTCTCTCTTTTTGATTAGGTTTCGAGGAGTTTAAGCAGACGTTATTTTATTATTACATATTTATTATGGACCTCAGCTTTTTTAACTACACTCTAACAAAAAGTTGTGAAAACTAACTGGCAACAGATTTCCTACATTTAAAAAAAAAATAAACGAAATGGCCATTGGAGCCCTTGAAAGGACTTTGACCGTGCTTCTTATGATCAATTATGTTGTGCGTGTTGGGAAATGTTTAAACACAAATGAACTCGACCTACAAGCTTTATGCCGACTACGACGACGACTTTTCATGGCAGTTTTTACTCTCTGAGGCTTGCCATTGTCTGCAGAGAGGTGACGGCCGAACAGAAGAATAGAATTAATTGAAAAAACTTTCTGTGTCAGATGGAACTCGAACCTGGGTTCTATCGCATACAAGGCACGCACCTTAAGCAGTATACCACAGCCGCTACGATTTCTTACATTTATTGTGTTTAAATTTCAAGTCAATCGGAGCAGAATGAATGGATTTATGAGCATTTGAGCGTCCGATTTCTTTACCTGTCCGGCAGTGGTATCTTAACTTTTGTGGAAATTTGTGAAAAAAGAAATTTCACTAACTTAATTTTACTGTAATTTTAGCGTGAAAGTGAAATCAAACCATTATAAATTCGATATTTGGTGTTCTACATAACACTTCATACATTTTAATTTATTTTTTTTTTCAATTCATATTTTCATTCTTGTTCGAAAAAAAAATAAAATAAAACGTATAAAGTTATATGTAGAACACAAAATATCGAATTCATAGTGTTGTGATTTAACACGGAATTGAAATACAGGACCTGCCTTTACGTATTGTTTTTTTATTTTTTTTTTAATTGTAGAGATAAAAACTGGAGTTTTAGAGCGAGGTATCAATATCCATGATGAAATGAACCAGGTTGATGCAAGGGAGACAGCGTAGACTCAAAACTGCCAAAGCTCATAGAAAATAAGAAAACAGAATGTTAACAAACTGAACAAATTTTGAAGGCTTTTGACAGTTATGGTTGACAAAAAAAGAGCACAAGCAGCCCTGCAGCTATTTTGTTTATTATATTATGCCATTACGATGGTAGAATAAAAGAAAATATATGCATACCTAATAATGCTCTGTTTCTCAGTGTTAGAATTTTCAAAACCAATGTAATTAATTATCTGTCATAAGACAAACTGAGTCTTTGCTCAGTGTTGTTTTGCATTTTTTGATAGATTCGACATCTACCTTCTTTAATTCTACTATGATCATTACCTTTTTAATGTGCTCCTGCAAGGGGCTTACTTCGCTGTGTTGCTCAAGCACTTGAAAAAGGAATTCTATCCCTCTCTAAAATTGTTGCTTTCATAAATTCTTTTTTTTTTGTTTTTTAATAGATTTATTATCTTATTGCCTTGGTGCATTTCGCATATAATTTTTGTTTTAGTTCCTGATAAATAACCTGATTTAATGATAAAATTCGATTGGAAAATAGACTCCCATGAAACTCGAACTCGAATCGTTTATTAGGCTTAGCTCTTGAACTATAGGCAATGGGCCATGAAAACTCGATACGAGGCCACCATTCACTTACATCATCTTGAAAAAGGGGGTGTGGCACCTCCAATACAACCCGAATCGTTTTTATGACTAAGCTTTTGCATTTTTTGCGATAAAGAATAGAAAGCAATTGGTATGGAGCCAACATAATCTCACTGAAAAATAATTATGAACATTGCAAAAAGAGGCGTGGCATCTTTTATACAACTGCTATCGTACAGTTTGTTGAATTTTTTAACTACATATATAAGATACATCATGGAAGCTCAGTACGAAGTCTTAAGGGCAGGTTCTCATCTAGAGTTCGAAAAACACCTGATTTGATGTTCCTGATATTTTTTTTTATAGAAGGAAGTAAATGAACAACTTGAGTTTTTTGGCAATCACGTTGAAAAAAAAGGTACCCAAACGATCTCCATCCCACTGCACGATCATGTCATCAAAAATAAAAAAATAAAAAAATTTTATGAAGTATATTATATTTACTGGAGCTTATATCTATAATATCAATAAAAACATAGTTGAAAATTACAAAAATGGCGGACATCTGAATTATAAGTACCGTTTTATTTAAATTGTTTGCTCTTTAAAATTCTCAAAAAAATAGAAAAAAAGGCCAATATTAATTGAATTTAGGTATAGGATCAAATAAATTTTATCTATGTTGAAATAAAAAAAAAACCCAACTCGATTTATAAATTAGTTCTTGAGATTAGTTCCAGGGGCGGATCCAGAGAAGAATTTTGGGGGGGGAAATTTTTTAATAATTTTCACATAGATATATTTTTTTAAAACTTTTATTTGAAGTCAAATAATGCATATATTCTATTATTTTTAACATCAATTTAGATATGATTTAATTCATATTTAAAAATAATTATAACTTATTAATTATTTGTTAAAATTTATAGTAAAATTCTATGTTTACCAATTTTGGAAAATCTTTCGACTACATCCTCTGGATTCAAAACTATGTCGTAGTGAATATGAAGCAACGCTAAACCAACTAATCTTTTTTCAAGCATTGTAGTTCGGAGCCAGGTTTTGATGCATCGTAATGATGAAAAAGAACGTTCAGCGCTTGAATTGGTCACTGGTAATGTGCAGAAAATTTGGAGGAGCTTCTGTATTGTTGGATAAATGTCCTTATCACAGCATTGGAGAGCTTCAAAAGCAGAACCAGGTAGTTTACCAGCACCAGATAATATTAGATCCTTCCATTTTTGTTGCCAATGACAAAGCTCACCTTTTAATCTCAAAACCAGCATTTCTCTTTTTTCTCCGAGCAAGTTAGCAAATCTTCCAATAATATCTTCTATTAATTGTTTCAATTGACCAGCATCTACACTAATTATTTTTTCAGGAAGCAGTGATGTTAATTTGAAATGTTTGAAGACGAAAGAGTAAAGAGGACAATAATGATTCAACTTAAGCCAGAACCACAGTCAGCAAGCTAAAAACACAACTAGCAATTCTAAAGGCTATTGCGCACGGGTAGATTAAGCCTTAAACGTACCATTTGATTTTGCTTTATCTTGGTTACACATGCATATTTCAGTTTTTTGATGAAATTTATGAGATTTTGGGGGGGGAAATTTCACCCTTTTCCCCCCCCGTGGATCCGCGCCTGTTAGTTCTGAGCGTTTTAAGATTTGGCACACGATTTTTTCGAGTTATTAGCTTTCCGTTATTTCAACGCCACAGTGCATCTAGTGACATCTGGTGGTGCCTGAGGTAACTATTCTTACAGTATGGTAGGGAATACAGGCGTGCATTTCAAAAATATTGATGTGAGAAACTCATTTTTTGTGGGATACTCTTGATCAGATACTCAAAGTTTTCGTGAAAAAGATGGGTTCCTTTCTTATGCGATAACTTTTTTATGCAATCGTTGTCGGCCAAACCGCTTTGGAAACATATGCTTCATATCATAAACTATCGAAAAATGGAAAGAAAACAGTTGAATCTCGACATTTCTTGGTCGAGTTTCATGAGAATCTCCCCTTAATGAAAAAATTTATGGATTTTTAAAAAGGTGACAGTGTCGCTTTGATAAATCTCGAATCGTTTATATGACTTGACTTTTGAACTCTTCGCTATAGTGCACGGAAATTTGGTATCGAGTTGAGATTGACGAATATAATCTCACTGAAAAATAATTGTGGATATTGGAAAAAGGTGAGTGGCAACTCCCAAGCATTTAAGTTTTTAAGATTTAGCTTTTGATCTATAAACGATAGGGCATAAAACCTTGGTATGGAACGAGAATTCGCCATCGTTATTTGACTGAAAAACAATTGTAGAAAATGTGAAAGGGGCTGAAATTTGTGTATGGAACAACCTTCTGTTCAAAATTGAACCGGACTGTACGAATGAAACAACAACAGTTGTCATAAAGCTAATAAGTTTGAAAACTGGTAACATTGTTATAGGCTTGGGCGCTAATTTTTAGCGCGATCTGTAGCGTAGTTTCTATCTTATTGCTTTGTAAACAAGCCTCGAGCTGACCTGCGACTTTTAGGTTAATAGTATGCTTAAAATTGTGTTTTACCAACGGAATTTCTTATCCGGATGCATTGAAAATGCTGCAGAAAATTTATGGGCAGTCTGCTCTATCACGTACGCAAGCGTTTGAATGGTACAAATTGTTTAAAGAGGGTCGTACACCAGTTGACAACTTGCCTCACCATTCTCATACAGCAACATTAATAAACGATGAAAATGCCAAACAAGTAAAGGAAATTATGCTCGAAAATCGACGTGTGACCGTGAGAGATATAGCTGGCGAGCTTAATATATCATATATTATATACATAATCTTTTAGGAATGCGAAGGGTTGCAGTGCGACTTGTGACAAAATTGCTAAATTTCCAAAAAAAAAAAATGTTTCGCAAAACTGTCTCTCAGGAGATGCTCTTAATGGACGATACGGACAACATTACTGGCGACGAGTCTTGGATGTACAAGTATGAAATCGAAACAGCTCAACAATCTGCAGAGTGGCTTTCCAGATAAGCCGAAACCCATAAAACCACGACAAAGTCGTTCAAAAATTAAGGTGATGTTGACTGTTTTCTTCGATTCCTAAGGTGTTGTGTACTCGGAATTTCTTCCATAAGGTCAACAAGGTCAATTGGTCAACGCTCAACATTATTTAAGTGTTTTAAAGCGTTTGCGCTAGAATATTCGGCGAAAGAGGCCAGAATTATGGAAGAACAATTCATGATTTTTGCACCACGTTAATGCACCAGCTCACACATCACTCATTATTTTACCAAACACAATGTCAATACCGTTCAACAAGCACCATTTTCGCCAGATATGGCCACGTGTGACTCTTCCTATTCCCAAAATTTCAATTGTCGCTTCGTGAAAAACATTTTGAGACGATTGAAATCATCAAAGAGAATTCGCAGAGGCTAAAGGCCAAAAGGCCATTCTGAAATAGCCCTACCAAAAATACTTATAAGAATGAAAAAAACGTTGGCATATGTGTTTCGCCTCCGCCGATGGTGATTATTAGAAGGTAATAAAATAAATATTGAAGAATAATTTACGTTGCTGTTTTATTTGCACAACCTGGTTTAATTTTGCATAGCATAGAAATTATGTATGGAGCTAGAAGTTGACTTACATAATGACGTTGAGAGAAAAATTGGGAGTCGTTGGTAGAGAGCAATCCGATCAACATCGGGTACCTGCTGATACTTTTATATTTGTTTAATTTCAAGAGTAGCATAATTTGCGTTTCAAGTATGTCAAAATTATTTTATATAAGGAAAATATCTTTGTTTCAAAGACGCACTTTTGATGTAAAGGTTTTTTTTTTGTGGGGATAAAAACGTTGAAGTAACAATTTCTTTTTTCTTAAAATTGGAGAATATCTTTAAAACTGAATTTAAAATTAAGGCGAAAATTGTCAAACCAAAAAATTACTAGACAACAGCGTGGGCTTAAAAACGCTTAACCTCACTTAAATCTTTGGCAACACATGTTTGGCTAATAACACAAATACTGCAGAACACACTTGAGTACAATTTATGCACACTCATAAAATAACATTCAACTGAATTGAGTTTCAAAATTATACGCAAAACATATAGCTTTATAGTATATCTGTCAAATACTAATGTTTGGAGTTATCTCTTTTTTTAAAGAGAACGCTGCCTATGTAACAGTAAAAAAAAAAAATTAACAGAGACCAGCTTATTTGCAGTTGGCTCTAAAAACGACAAAAACCAAAACATACAAATATACTTTTAGTTAAAACCACTTGAGCAGAGGCAAAGCGGGTTTTTATTATTTGAATCTGGTCTTACTTAACCAACAATAAAAAAATAACGATGTATGTGCACAGTTTTAACTTTAAGTTTAGACCATGGCTTATATATTAGGCTAAATGAAAGAAGAAAAAAAAATCAATATTTTTTTTAATCACTTCTAATGACCACATTTGTCGAAGACGTCGTTTGAGCGACCCACATCAAGATGAAATCAAAGAAATATTTTAATTAAGCAACTTTTAATTTTTTTTGTTGGACTTAAATGAGACTATTTCGAAAAGCTATTGGCAATATTTTCATTAAAAGTGTATTTTTTGTAGACGAAGACAAGTTGTAAGACATCTCTAAGAAATATAAAATTATAAGCAGCTTCGATTATGTTAATCTATGTTAATGGTAAAGGGAAGCTATTTTTAGCTTTCTAGAAGTTGACGTTAAAGGAAAAAAAAGAAACCGAGAAATTGATTGCAGGTAACCCAAATAAAAAAAAAAAAATCAAATATATAGAATTATTGGACACTAAATAACTATTTTTTGTTAAATTTATTATAAAATATTTCAAAATGTTCCGTTTTACCGTTATGAATAAATTCCATTCTTTGCATATTGGAGCACATTGACCTAATACTATCTATTAGTAGAATGTGATTAAAAGCAATGCAATATAACTTAGACAAAAATTTTGAAGCATTTTTGCAATATTCCGATGTTTCAAAGTTCAAAAAATTTCCATTTTTCGAAAACTTCGAAAAAAAGATTTGCATATCTGAGATAAATAAAGTGCATTTTTCTGGTAGGCATCACTGTTATCGTCAAAGATCTGTCATATGCACTGTTGTCAAATCAGCGTCATTTAGCGGGATACATTTTCAAAAAACCGCTTGTCCTATTGTTTATTAAATTTTGCTTAATTAAGCTTTTCTTTCAGTTGTAACTTCAGTTGTAGTGGTGTTTTTATTAGAAAGTGTTAAAAATATTTAATTTTAAAAATGGCATTTTCTGTATGGTGAAAAATAATCACCTCAAAAATGTAGCCTTGTGTATGCGGCTTAATTGTCAACTCTATGTTCGAATTCGAAAATCGATTCTATTTTATAATTAACTGCCATCATTGTTAAGAATTTTGTTTGATGCGAAAAAAAGAATTGTTGTTGTTTTTATAAATATAGTAACAGTGCACTTTGTCAACAATAAAATAATGTTTTATTTACAGTTATAACATTAATTTTTTGAGGGTTATTTTTTGTGCAGTAAAAATCAACCTATTTTTGCAGCTTTGGATTTAGGCGCTCCAAATACACATTTAGGAAAAGGAGCGCAAAGTAAAATTTTTACAATTATTTTATTATTTTGTTTTTTATTATATTAACAAAATTAAAAAAAAAATATTTAGCGATTTCTAGTGGATTTTTTTTTTTTTTTTTTGTCAAATTTTTCGGATTTTGTTCAGCAGTAGCTAGCAGCACATGTTAACGTAGTTGTCATTTTTTGAAATCAGCTGTTTATTTACATAAAAAAACAAATGAATTTATTCAGTTTTTCAAGCTTTTCTTTGAAAGTAGTGTTTTAATAATGTTTCAAAAAATGAAGAACTTTGTTGACCATTTACTTTAATAAAAGCCAAAGCTTTACTGAAGTCAAACAAAAATTAGTTGAAGTTTATGGCGAAGATCTGGTTAAAGAAAGACAATGTCGGAAGTGGTTTGCCCATTTTCGTGATGGAAATTTTTAAATCATGAATACTGCTCGTTCTGGTAGGCCCTCGGAGGATGACGACGACCAAATCAAGACGCTAGTGGAAACAAACAAGCATTAGACAATCAGAAAAATAGTGAGTGCTCTAAATTTGTCCGTTGGACGCGTTCAAAGTCATGTAAAGTCCGCCGGTTGACGTATGATTGTGTATAACGTATGATTACGGGTGACGAAAAGTGGTTTATCTACAATGTCAACTGGAAAAGAAGCTGGTTCAAGAAAGACGAAGCTCCGCAGAGGCTAGCAAAAGCAGACATTCACCAGAAGAAAGTTTTGCTTTCCATCTGGTGTGATTTGAAGGGGCCACTTGTCTACTATGAGCTACTACCACAAATGAAGCCTGCTGTGGGCAACTATAGAAATTGTGTGATGCCATCTAACAGCAACGTCCTGATCTAATCAATACGAGGAGGGTGGTCTCCCACCACTATAACGCTTGGTCTCATACGAATCTAGTGACTCGCCAAAAGTTGCTTAACACTGCATTCGCAATACACGTAAATTTTACTCCGCATAAGAAGTATACGTAGGGTAAAACTGTCTTACGATTCTAGGGTTAATGCAAAGTTTTGCCCCATCCACCCTACAGTCCAGACGTTGTGCCCTCGGCTTAACATATGTTTCGCTTCTTTGCAGATAAAAGTAGAAACTTCTACCTGAGCGGAATTTTCTCACAGAGTTGGGAGAAGGTGATCGAACGAAACGGCGAATATATAATTTGTATTTATTTAAATTAAAAGATTAGTACAGTGATATACTTAAGAACTCTTGACGTACAACGGCCATTAAGGAATTGTCAACAGAGTCAAGGAGGATTGACTCATGTTGATTTGATTTATTAAATAAATGAGCCTAAACTGTAAATAAAAAACCGTACTGACTTTTTGAACAACCCAAAACATACTTTAATGCACAATAAGTTTTATTTTATAATATATAAATCTCTTTAAAAATTCCAAAAACATGTATTTTTTACTCTTTCCAACGGAAGATTTAAGATTGACTGATTTGGTCAAAGTTAATACAAATGGAAAGCCAAAATGTGAGTTTTCAAAAAGCTGGTTTTAAAATGAGACCAAATTCAAGCACTGTTTCGGAGAAGATCCACACAGAAGATCCACAAATAAATCCAGCTAGTAATATAAACAGTCAGACAGATTTACGTTTAACTTTTTTCTTTGTACATTACTTTCGATAAGAGTAATGGTTGTTTTTTATGTTCAAGTGGGGCTTGGTACAAACAGTTCTAAATAATGAATTGAAAAAAAATCTAACACAAAAAACTAGAGGAATTTTAGTAATAACATTTTTTTGTGTTAAAAGATATTGCGAATTTTTCGATCAAAAGCAAATTGAGTAAAATTTCACAAAAAATTAAACCATTATATTAATTTGGGTCAATAAATCGATTGCTCCATTACGTATATAAAATATGATAAAAGTCTGATGGCAACAACAACAAAAGCGCATACTTACAGGTCAGTACTAAAATTCCGAAAAAGACAAGTTTTAATATTTCCTGAGATTTCGCCATATTGAAGTGTATCTTCATTTTTTTGTTGTAAAACGGTATATTTCTTTTGGTCGTTCGACCGTATATCCTGCTCGTGTGTGCTCAACGGCTTGAAAATGTGTAACGGAAACGCGCACTATTACAAAGGATCTGAAAATTCAAAATTTTTAATGCAAATCATAGTGCATAGAGAGAAAAAAAAATATTTTTATATATAAAAATTTTCACTTATAAAAACAAAATTTCGTTTAAACTTTACGTATTTTAACTATTTTTTTAAAAAAGTTTTAAATTAACGTATATTTTTTAGTTTCTTCACCGCTTATCTTACTTTATAAAACAAAAAATCTATGAATATAATAAATTCGTTCACTTTTTTTGTTTTTTTTTCAGCTTTTATTAAGTGTTTTTAAAAATGGCAACTTTTTACAAAAATCCAACCGAACACTGCTAACACCCAAACCGAACTGTTTGCTAGCCAGCAGTAAAGACTTACTTAACTTGGCTTAGAGTTTGTGTGAGGCCGCTGTTTTAGCCAAACGCGTTCAGTAACAACAACAACAACAACAACAATTTAACTCCTCAGCATCGCAGCAGGCAGCAGCATACATAGGTTATGGTAGTAGTTGTTGCTGCACGTTGAATGTTTTTTTAAAATTTTTTTTTTTCCAACTTTTATGAAGTTGGCTAAAAAGCTTTCGCGTTGTTGTTGTTGTGGTGGTGTTATTAGTATTATATTTTTGGTCTTGCTGATGATGTTGTTGATGAGACAACTTGTTGATGTTGATACAATAGAAATGTTGTTTTATTTTTACTGTTGTTGTTGTTGTTGTGGTTGCTGCTAATTATACGATAGTTGATGATCTGATGTTGTAGTAGAGATTGACTTGGATTGGCTAACTTCCACTTTTGACAAAATGAAAAATAAAAAATTTAAATGAAGGCAACTTTAGACAAGCAGATGAAAGGATCGACGATTGCATAGAGTAGCAATATTTGGTTGAAATAAATGTAACAAAACCAACAACAATAAACAAAGCTGGCGATCAGGTGCAGCTTATGGTGGTAATTGATTTATGCTGCTGCCACAACTGCAGCCGACTACAACGCCAAGTATAATTTTTCAATGAGTTTTCGCTTAGACATATAGCCAAGATAAAAATTGTGCAGCAAAAACATGCAAGCAGCTTGTACAGCAACATAGCTAGATGTCATGGTTGTGGCTAATGTAATCCAGTCATGACCGTACCACACACAACTTATTTCCACCTGAAATAGTTGCTTCTGTTTGTGCTTAGGTCTTAAAACAATCCAACACCAACGTCGCAAAAAAAAAAAAAAACCACCAAAGCCAACACAAAAATATTAATTTGAATTTAGCAGTTATAAAAATTTTCCCTGCAGCGTTAATTGGCATATTTTTCATTGCTTTTTCTAGCTAAAAATTTACCACGGCATTTTTTTTTAGCATTTTTTTTTTGTGTCCTTCTACATTCTGCATTGATGTATATACAATGCATAGTTTATAGAAATGAAATTACAATTTATAGCTATTTTATATGTTACTTTATTTTAACATTACAAAGATACCAATAAAATTCTAACTACAGTACTAAATAACCTAGTAAAACAGACAGAAAAAACCAAAAAAATGCGCAAATAAATAAAACATTAAAAAACCAAACCCATTTTTACAAATTAGCATTAACTTTTCTTAAATTTCTGTTAACTTAATGGCGTAATATGAAAGTTATTTAATTCATGTTAAGAAACGGGCATGCACGCTATTCCCACGACAAGTCGCAATGTCGTTGAAATTCAGAATAATTGTTGCAACTAAAATAGAGCTGAGATTTTTACCAAAAATAAACACAAACAAACCTTATTTACTGGTGCACAAGCACAGACAACAACTATTATATGAAAGAAGTTACACAAACATTACACTGTGCACCAAAAAGACACTTATTTTGTGTAATGGGAACTTTACACGGTCAATCATTTGACATCAAGCATGTGCACGTGTGAATTGATACTATTCCTTAAGGGCCCTATAGACGAACAACTAATCGCAAAACTGATAGAAAAACTGGTTGATGGGTTTCCAGTTCCAGTACTAACATTTTTTTTATCTCGAAACCATCGTGCTTAGTATATTGAACATGAATGCAATACAATATTTTAACTATGAGTCTGAGCCTGAGTCACATTACCAGTTGAAGAACTGGTTGATGTCAAATCGCAAAAAATCGAAGTTTTTTATTTTTACCAACTGATGGATAAGCTGGTTGAACAACTGAAAATAACACCTCAACTCATATACACACGACTTATTTTCAACAACCAGCAACCAGTTTATCAACTAGTTTTGCGATTAGTTGCTCGTCTATAGAGCGCTATACACAGATTAATTGTTGCCAGATCAGCAGACTTCTCGCGAAATATGCGGATTTTGATGTATTTGGCGGGATAAATTTTCAAAAATCCGCTGGGGGAATTTTAAGCGAATTTTTTGAGTCATTGCTTATTAAATTTGGATTAATTAGGTTTTTTCTTATTTGTTGATTTAGTATAATGTTTTTATTAGTAAGTGTTAAAATAAAAATATTACATTTTAAAAATTTGTTTGGGGCTTCATTGTCATCTCTATGTTTGAATTCGAAGATCGATTCTATTTCATAACCCGGCGGACACTCCCCACCTGGCACATATCACGTTTACAGCGAAAGTTCGTTTGTTCTTCGAACTTTTATCGAAGAAAAATATCGTATTTTTTCCTAAATGGCGATCAAAAATTTAAAGTTATTTCATATATCGGTGTTGCCGCTTCAGTTATAATAAAAGTAAGTCTGTAAGTGCCAAAAAATGTATCCGAAAGTATCCACGTTAGAGTAAACTAGTAAGGAAAGGAGCTTCGGCAGGGTACCGAAGCTAAAATTCCTCCCGCGGCCGAATTCAAGTATATTCGAAGTCTTTAGCCACGATAGACATGATGACATTCAGTTTTATATATTTACGAAAGTTTTCTTACTTCGATGACGTCAATTTGTATGGGAGGTAGGCGTGGTTTTCATTCGATTTTGCCGAATATCACAGATATGGTTCATATTATATACCAAAGCTCACGTGCAAAATTTCAAGACATTTCTTTAACTTTTGTGGATTTCTAAGAGATTTTAGTTTAAAATAAAGCCACTTTGTATGAGAAGTAGGCGTGGTTTTCATTAGTTTTTGGCAAATATTATAGAGATTGTTTATATTAATAATAAAAGCTCATATGCCAAACTTCAAGACATTTGCAAAATTTTTGTGGATTTTTAAGAGATTTTACGTAAAAAAAGCCCACAAGGTTTTCTTTCTATTTTTTAAAATTTTATAGTCAGAATTGACATTGAAGATCAAAGCTTATGTGCAAAATTTGAAGGCATTTCCTTATTTTTTGTGGATTTTTAAGAGATTTTACTGTAAAACTACAGTCACTCTATATGGCAGGTAGGCATGGATGGTTTTCATCCAATTTGGCTCATTTTCGAACTTGATCTTAATTTTTTTAAAAAAAGCGTATATTTTGAATTTTATCGCTGTAGCTTTAAAATTACGGCTGTTATCGTGTCGACATACAGACAGACGGACACACGGAAATCGATTCAGGAGGTGATGCTGATCAAAAATATATATATTCTTTTCTATACCTGCCACGCCTCCTTATTGGCGTTACAAACGGAATGACAAAAGTTAATATATCGCTCTGGTTTCGTTCTGGTACCTTCGCTTACGAATAACCTAGCATTCGCCAAACGTATCTTTTTGAAATCGTAATCGATATCGAATTCGATAGTTATCATCGCGAACTATTCGTAAGTTTTTTCAATTTTCGATATCGAAGTCGGATTTTGCGCCGGGTATACGTGCAAGTGCAAGTCCGAAAAACTATATACATTCAAACATTTTTACTAACACACTCACAATTTCGAACTTGCAGCGCTACTTGCAAGGAAATTTCAGAGACAGTGAATTTTGTCATTTGTCGCAAGTAAATATCAGAAAGGGGCATAAAAGTGATGTTTTTGTTGTGTTTTTATGGTTTTTTCCGGGATTTCCGCAATTTTATACAAGAAGCAACATTAGTTACATGTTTTCCTTGTTTTCTAACTTTTTCATTTCAAGCAAAACTGCAATTGCAGGGAGAACCTTCGCATTCGACGACATTTTTAAAGATCTTGCACTTGCACATGTGGACACTGTAGCTACTTATAGCTAATTTCAAACTTTTTCGAAGACAATATGTACTCGTATTCGCGTTCTTGTTTTTTGACAATCTTTGCTTAGTAATTACGTACACATTTGTGTGTGTTTTTTTTTTTTTTTAATTACATTAAAGAATAAATTATTTGACCTTTTAAAAAAATTATCTTATTACTAATATTTGGCTTTTCCTGCTTTTAATTTATCCTCAAAGGTTTTCTATGAGAGCAAGTTCCGGTGATTGACTTGGCCAGCTTAATACCTAGTATATCGCATTAATCAAACGACGATTAGAGCAGTAATATTGGAGCTATTGTTATAAATTTATTGTATAAAATAAGAATTAATTTAAAATATAAAGATCAAGTTCGAAAATTCTGGGTCCGTCCCTGGTTTTAACACTGTTTAACTTTTTTAATTATGTCAGAAAACTTATAATATTAACTTTTATTACTTGCAAGTTTTTTTTAATAAAATGTACAGAACTATCTTCCAGATGTTCATTATTCAACGGTACGTCCGGTATTTTGTGTTAAGATTTAAAAATTTTATTTGTTTACGATTTGAAAAAGTGTGCTTTTATAAAAGTATTCTATTGTATAAAAGTAAAAGTATGACATGAATTTTAGGTTTCAAGGAATGCTGACGGATAAAATAAATACTTTTATCTGTTTTCTTCATCAATATGATTATCATTAGTGCGAAGAAGGTGATAAAAAATTATTAATAGGTATCTATATTTTAAATATTGGAAACAATTACAACAAAAACGTTGCTTTTAATTATGAACACCATAAAACACTATAAGCACCAGAAAAAATAATTAGAAAATTTGAACTTTGCCAGCAGGAAATCTTAAATATTGCCAGAGGTCACTAATGATGTATTCGTCAACATCTCGCTATGTGGCTATCAAACAGTGTCACTATCCATTGGGGGCAATCCACGCAACACAATTTCTACGAAAGTGCAAGTTAAAACATAAAAATCAACTTAATGAATCTTTCATAATAACAGAAAAAAATAATGTAAAATTTAACCACCTTTTTATGACTGCAGTCGGGTCATAGAAAGCACAAATTATGTAAAGTCATTGTACTCTATTCCAAACAAATGAAAACAGTTAACAAAATCTGAACATAAATGCAGCCATTAACATAAACTAAAAAGATAAGTTTTGTTTTAAATGAGAGCAGTTTCTTTTCGTTAAAAACATTGTATTTGTTAATAAAACTAAAATAATAATAAAAAATTAATACTAACATATTTTGAAGAGTAATTGAAACTCTCAGTACACCCCTTCTAATCTCTCCCATATAAAATTATTGTATTTGGCTTTATTGAAAAACTTTATTAAATTATTTTACAAACTTGATCCAAATCTTGATCCAAATCCAAAATATGATTAATATGCAAAATTCTAATCTTATGTAGGAGTTGCTTTAATGTTTCCATTTTAAAATGGCTACATATTCAAACCGATCCATGTATGTTATACTCAGGAAGAAAAATCTCGGCTATTAAAGTTTGGCTTTTGCTGTTCTCAATTCTTCCCAAAGGTTTTCTATGGCACTGTTTACACGTCATTCAAATTGAAGGATCATTCAAAATTTGTTGTTGTTTTTTTAGCGAAAAAAGGATGAACTCACTACAAGAGCGGAAATGAACTTTCGACACTTCATCGCATCAATCAAAATTTTGATGGAGCTCCAGACCTGCATCAATCAATCAAAGGGTTGCATTATCAATTTTTCTGGTACTTACAACAACACTTTTAGTCGGCATCAGCCATTCAATCAAAAAATGTGTGAGCAGCTTTTCAATCAAATATCTCGAAGAGATTTAGGGGGAAAAAAAACGCGATATTCTTCATTCAATTTGAATGACGTATAAACTCTGCTTATGAGAAGAAGTTTCGGTGATTGACTTGTCATGTTTGATTGACTTGCCATGGACATGTTTTCCAGCATAAGGTAAAATGTGCTCTCCAATAGTTGTTTATACATAAATCGGTCCATGGTGTTGCCATTATATTGCCTCCTCCATGCTTAACGGTTTTTTTTTTTGGTAAAGCCGACTTTAAATTACTTTCCTTAAGGGCGACGAACACTCCTTCCCATATTATTAGAAATAAGTTTATTTTTGTTTCGTCGCTCCATAAAATAATTTTTCACTTTTTAGCGCCTTCAGGTCCTGACCAGTTTGAATGAACTTTTGCAAATTGCAACCTAATTGCCAATTTTTTTATTGAAGCAAGGAATTTTTTCTAACAATTATTCCAGGTAGATTCAGTAATTATAACCTCCTACGAAAAGTTCTGGAGGACAACACATTGCCGATATCTGCCGCAATCACTATTGATTATGAAAATGGGTTCTTTTTCGGTACGACCGACAATATGACTTTCTGTTGATTGGGATGTTTTTTTTTCTGCCACGAGTTCCCGTTATAGATTTTAATTTGAGAGCATTTCCAACAAAATTTATCAAAATTGCAATATTTCGGCCCATCTTATAAATACTAATGTATTTTGCAAGACATGTGCCAAACGGCGGTCATTTTCACACTTGGTCAAAGCAACTCCAACGCAACTTTAACGCAACAGCGAAAAAGTGAAAAAGCAATGCAACTATAAGCCGAATGCTTTCAGACTTACTTCAAAAGTCATACAACATGTGTAATTATATAATAATTCATGTTTTTCGACTTCTGATACTAATTTAATATGTAACACTTGCTCATTTATACTGCAAACTATTTTTTCTTCTTCTAGATTCTATTAATGAAAAAAGGAACTAATTAATTAATTTATTCACCTTTATTAATATATAGCGTATATTAATACACTACAAATAATTGAGTTTACTAAACAAACAAACTGATGCAACAAGCCGCCGATGAAAATTGCGGAAAGCCGCGTTGCGTTGAATAAGTTGAGAACTTGTTGCGTGCAATTTGCTTAATCTGAAGGTTCCGGTATAAATACATAGGCTAGCAACTTGAGTTGGAGTTGCGTTGACAAAGTGTAGAAAAGGCCTGAGTATGTAACGCAGAGTTGTGGTTGTTGTTGCTTTTTTTTTATGTGACTGAGAAAGTAAAAAATGTTTGCCAACAAGTCAACATGTGTGTCACACTCGCGAACATGACTCTTAATTAGCAAACTTGTGTGAAAATGGCCGCCGTTTGGCACTCGAGATCGCAGATGTGTAACTCGCATAAACCTAATTTAGAGTGCAAAATTTTTTTCAAAAATCACAACGTTATTCTTATGTTTGAAGTGTTGCCACAACCATTTTATAGTGGCAAGCATCAAATATTTATGATAGGGTGTTTTACAAAACAAAAAATATTTGAAAATTAAAATATGGCATTTTTTATTTGCTATTTTGTTTTTTGTAATTCTTAAAAATATAAATTTTTAAGAATAACATATGAGAGCTATATGCCAAATAATTCATGAAGCAACAGGTTGCCACAACAACAATGTTCTTTACAGAACAACCACCAGCAGACTAGACAGCTGTTTCCTTGGTCGCTACACCAACTCATCAGTAATCTTCTGTGGGTTATGCAGTCCATTTACTTTGAAAATCTTATAAGCACAGCTTCTGCTAAAACCAAAGCGGAATTACAGTTGTGTGCTTTCCAATTTAAGAAGCAATGTTTTTCTACTTCTAAGCACAAAGCAAAGGTTCAAAAAATTGACTACATTAATTCTGCAAAGACTTGTTGTTGACAATATTATTTTTACCATGTATGGCGGAGTTTACACGTCATTTAAACTGAATGAAAAATATCGCCTTTTCTGTTCTCTTTTACTCTCTTTGAGATATTTGATTGAGTATTTTATTCACACGTGATTTTTTGATTGCATGGCCGATGCCAAGTAAAATTGTTGTTATTTGTACCAGAAAAGTTATTTATACAACCCTGTGACTGATTGATGCAGGTCCGAAAAACTCAATACATTCAAACAATTTTACTAACAAACTCACATTTTCGAACTTGCAGCCTACTTGCAAAGCTTTTTTCAAGGAAATTTAAAAGGCAGTGAATTTTAACACTTGCTGCAAGTAAATGTCAGAAAAATCATTCGACGACATTTTTAAATGAACTTGCACTTTCACATGTGGACGCTGAAGCAACTTGCAGCTAATTTCAAACTTTTTCGAAGACAATATATATTCTCTACTTGCAAGTGATTACTTGCACGTGTGTCCGCTGGGTCATGATATAATAATTTTAAGGTAGGATTGATAGTTCTTTCGATCAACATTTGTCAAAAACGCATGGAAAAAGAGAAAACGAAAAAGCAGCAAAACAGATGAAAAATTAAACTTTATATTGATTTTGACAAGTGTTGGTCGACGCTCTAAGAAAATAGCCAGTTGTCACGGCTACCTTATTTTCATTGTACCATGCGCAGGGTCAATCAAAATCCTTGATTGATACGATCATTTCCGCTCTCGCAGAGAGTTCATTTGTTTTTTTTTTCGCTTGGAAAACAACATAAGAATTTTGAATGAGCCTTCAATTTGAATGTCGTGTAAACAGTGCCTATGTTTGTTAAATCATGGTATAATTATTTACAAGTTAGGAGTGACAGTTCTGTTGGCGATTTGGAGTTGTCAAAAACACATTGAAAAGAGAAAACGAAGAAACAGCAAAACAGATGAAAAGTTAAACTTTGTATTGATTTGACAACTCCCGATCGCCGCTCGTGAGATAAAAGATAGTTGTTAAGGCTACCTTGTAAATTATTGTATCATGTGTTAAATTAGAGCTGTTGTGAATCTCACAACAAAGACTTTAGCAGCATCAATGAAGATTTTCACATTATCCACAACCACAGGCAGCAAGCGAAGTACTTTTAGTAATTGAAAATATAAATAAATTCATACTTTTAACCAAGGTTGATTTATAAGGTTGTCGCAGGGCTGATCGCACTCTCTACTCAGTACCCATAATTGTCAAAATCAGCCAATTTTGCGAATGACTACGAAAGAAAAACGGATGATAAAAGGGAGCACTTGCAGATTTTCTATGAACTGTCAACTTCGATTTGACAATTATGGGTACTCGCTCTCTCCCTTGCGACAAACTTATAAATCAACCTTGTTTTTAACAATATCAGATTTCGAATAAAATTACCTTGGTATCCCAATACAAACATATTCGACAATGCCAACATACCACAGATTCAGATACTCGCATCTTTTCGAAGTGTTTTTTATTAATTTTAAGGTCAAACTCTGTGTTTTTTCTATTTTCATGCATTAATTGTGAAACGGAAGTTACGATTAACACAAAAGGTGTGAAAGCACCTTACTGACATAAAACGTACAAACATTTATCGGCATGCAAAATTTATGATTTATTTATATTGGTATGCATGTCAGATGGGTTTAGCTTAAGCGAATAGAATGTTTTTTAGAGGCATAATGATTTTTAATTAGTATTAACAATACACACATAATTTATCAACATTTGTTCCAATCGTTCCCTATTTGGTGTACATTATTTTTTATTAATTTGAGACAGAACGGATCAGAATAGATTTAATTTTATATCTAAACAAAAGTTGGACGAGGTCGACTTGCACTTGTAAATAAAATTTCTAATGCAATATAGAACGAAATTGAGTCGATATGATAATATTGGTTTTTGTTTTTTTTTGTTATTAATGTTTGAAAATAATAATAACTTTCTTTTTTAATTTGAATTTAGCAACATTAACACATTTCTCTCAATTCTTGGTTTAAAATCTGTAATTTGCTTAACTCATTTTTTGTAATTTGTGTTACTCAAGTAAAAACTTCTTAAGTTGCGTTGAGCACTTTTTGGTAGCAGTAAAAGTTATGAAAGTGTGTCGGCACTGTTAACGTCAGCAATGTAACGTCAGCAATGTTATATCGTCGACACTGCTTATTTCATCACTGTTAACGTTAGCAATGTCCTTGCCCAGTTAATGCCTGTATTTCAGATTCAGCTACCAGGCAAGCAGAAAACATAGCAACGTTTTTGATTATTTTTTTTATTGCGTCCCCCAAAAAGGTGACAGCTAAGGGGTAGATGTGCTCAGAAGAAATGTAAAAAAACCTAAAATGAAAGGGCCTGTTCATATATTGCACCCCTCTAGGGATCAATTAGGGAGATATATAAACTATAATCGGCAGTTTTCCGATGTGTTCTGAAGAAATTTTGAAAGACAAAAAAATAATAGAGCCAGCTCATACTATATTTCATTCCTCTAGGGATCAATTCGGGAGAGATATGAACTATAATCGACAGTTTTTGTGTTTTTTTTTAATGACAATTTACGCGTTGTCACTTGACTAGTTCCAAAGATCTCAATTTTTTTCAAAAACTCAATCGCGTTAAACGCAAAAAGTCAACAAATATCATCGAACAATCACCGAATTACTTGATATGGCTCCGGCTAACTTTTTTTCCAGCTAACCCGTTTTAAGTTGAAAAACTACATGAAAGAGAATTTCCGACGAGAATTGAAGTCAATTCCGGAAAACGCGTTTGATAAATGTTTTGATGATTGAATTATTCGTTGACATACATAAGTATTTTATTTCGGAAGACGCCTACTGTGAAGGCTATACAATAAATTTGAAGGAATATTAAATATTTTGAGTTTTGTTAACCAATTTCCGGTACTTTTTGCAATTAAGCGAATCCGAGAATTTTTCGGGTAGACTTTTTATGAAAATCTTTAAATAATTATGCGCGAAAATGATTGATAAAAATGATCGTTAACGAATAAATTGTCCGAAAATGCAAATGAGAATTCGAAACAAGTCCGTTTGGCTTATTAGCTACATACATACATAACTAGCTGGTTAAATTAGTGTTTTGATAGTTGGAAAGTTTCAATTCGTTTTGCATAAAATAACTAATTTGCATACCTGCGAATGCAACAACTTTGGATATTTAGCATAATGTAAAAGGTCATCACAAACGGCTGACAACGACCGTTTGTAGTGAATATAAAGCTTGCAAGTCGTCGGCTGTTGATGTTGGTGACTTTGTTTATTGGTTAAAATATATTTATATATGTGCATGAAAATATTTCGCTTTGTCGGTGTAAGATAGGGAAATAAATAAATTTTCAAACTACCATCGTAAAAAATTAACAATAATATTTCAATAACAAATTTTAATTATTGAACAAATTTGACGCATATCGATTGAGTGCAAAATTGAATGCGGAATTTTCAAAAAAAAAAAAAAAAAATTAAAAACTTAAAAGTTTGCACAAGTTTCTGAATGTTAGTAGATACATTTGAAATTTTTTTTAATTCAGTGCGTAATTGCTCGATAAGCAAAAAAACTAGCATTATTGATACAGATTTATTTTCACGCTTTATTATTTTTTTAAGTATGTTTTAAATATTGCTGATTACAATAAATATATTCCAATGATCTCTTGATCTGACTTGTGGTACATGAAATGGAAGAGGTTTTGAAAATAATTTGGAATCAGCAGCTATTTTGTTGCTAGCTCTTATGTAGCTATGCATGTTTGTTTGCTTTGGTGCCGCATTATCAGCGTGTCTCAGAAAGTACAATCAATTTTAATAACGCAGTTTATCAAACATAGAATAAAAATAATTTGTTTGACCTTGAAGAAGCGAAGAGAAGTGCTGACTACGAGACCGAAGGTTAAATGAATGGAACATTTGGTTCCCATTGGTATAGTTATTTATAATTCTGCAGTACTGTCTTGTGTGTAGTTGAGCTTTTTTTTTTTTTGTTGTTAAATTTCGGCCAAAGTTCTTTTGGTTTTTTATTTATATATTTATTTAATTTTATTCGAAGCTAAACAAACAAGTTAACTTAATTAACTTCAATTTTTTTCTTAGAATTGTAAACAATAAAAATTTTATGAAAGGGGACAGGAAGTTAATAGACTGTATAACTCCAGTGGCGATTCGAAAAACTGCTCGTGGAAGGGAGGCTGAATTATAAGAATTGAATTCATACATTTTTGTCTGAATATCTGACAAATATCTGAATGAGATATTTTTTTTATCACCTGCATTAGAAACAGTGCTTTGGGAGTACTTTCAAATGTCATTTAATACTCGTTTTTAGGGAACACAAATATTCGTACCGAAAGTGCCGTTCGGACGTTACAAAAAACGGAAGTCGGTTTGGAGGTTAAAGTGCATTTGCAAAAAGTGAATTTTTCATAGTTATCAAAAAAAAAACTCACTTACATAAAAGAAAGAGAAATATTTAAGGATATTAAAATAGCTGTAATCAGCATTATAAGTTTCTGGGTTCATTACAAAAATTTTAAATTTGTCTGTGGCGGACGTTACATGACGGTCGTTACACTTTTTCTATTGCGATTTAATTGGGTAATTAAGTAATTAAGTAACTAAGTATTTAAGTTATTTTAATAAAATTATGTAAATTTACAAATTTATCATACCAAAGCAAATTATGAAATTTTCTAAGAAAAAAACAAAAAACAAATTTCTTTGTGATGCCTAAGAGTATGTGATAGAGTTTGATTATTATGCTATGATAAGTAATAACTGAGCTACATAACAATTCTACAGAAGCATAGAAAGTTTCTATGAAATCCTTGGTTCAAAGGTCCTTATCCTTATCCTTAATATAAAAACAAAATTACCCATTACTACATATTTTTTATTTTGGCGTTTTAACGCCACATAGGTTTACTAGTTATTTTATATTTTTCGATGTCAAATATTAAAAATAAATTTAACTTCCGCATGGGATTAAATTGTAATGTACGCTTGTATTAAAATATTTTACACAAAAACTAAAAATAATAAAATCTGCGGGACTCAAACCCACAACGTTAAGATTACCAGTTCATTGCTCTAACAACTGATCTATTCAGACACTTCTATTAAAAAAAAAAAACACAGTTGCGTCGTTGGACACACGAGAGAAGCGAAGCTTTTTCGCAGTTACGTAGATTTGATAGCTTAATAATTTTTTCTTTTTAATAAATTAACTTTTAAATTCAAAAATTTAAAATAACATAAAATAAATTACATATATACAGAAAACATATTTACTGCTCATTTTTTTATTGTTGAATGTCAAATTTCCACGCCAATTACATATACGGGCATATAATGCCAGCGACTCTCCATTTTAACTCTCCACACATGGTTGTGAACTTGGCTGCACTGACTCATGCATGCGTTTGTTGATTCCATATTTATTGACATCTATTTTTTTGACACTTAAAAACGCACTTGTCATAGAGTGTAAATTATTATTTCAGAGTTATTTCACTTAAAAACATGAAGGAAAAAAAACTCTGTTAACCTCTGTTAACACATGCCAGAGATTTAGCAGAGTTGATGCAATCTCTAGATAATAATTTACACTCTATGCCAACAGCACCACAAACGCATTCCTTTGCACATACCACACACCTTGTGGCAAATAAAAGCAAATTTTTGATAGTTGTAGCTTAGCAAATACACAATCCTCTATCTATTGATAGATGATGACGTTCTACTGCAGCATAGCTTCTGTTTTAATTAGGATTGAATTAACAACTCTTTGTAAAAAGTCTTTGTGGCCTAGTGGATAGTGCATTGGACTCTCGTGTACGAGGATGTGGGTTCGATCCCTACGGGCAGGCCAATAATTATTTTTAGTATTTAATATTAAAGTATTAAATTTACTTGTTGTAATAAGCACTAGCAACAAAGAAACCATCAAATTTCCAAGAAAAAATCTGTCGAAAATTTTTCAGATTTCACTCCAAGCAAATCACAGAACGAGGAGTAAAAAGCTTCGCTTCAAAAAAAATTATAACATACCTACATAAGAACCAAACGCTGCATTCATAGAGTATTCTAACGTGTATTACATTTTATTCGACGTTTTATTAAGAAAAATTTTGATATTTTATTGAGTTAATTCTAATAAGAAAATTTTCGAAAATGCATGATTCCAACGATTGTCTAAGATTTTTCTCTGTCACCTTGGTCACTTGCTATTTGTCTTAATAATAACCGTTGTCAATGATTTCGGCTTACACAAATGTTTCTATTTATGCTGATAATATGAAAATCTATCAACGCATACATTCCAACGCGGGCTCGTGCCGTGTAGCCTTGAAGATGGCTTAGGTCCCTATTATGTCCCTATTATGTAAGCTGAACTTATACTGAAGTTGACACGATTGAAGTAAATATTTTTCGTATAACGTATTACATACATTTGAATTGAACCATCTAGCTTGTGTTAATCTTCTAAGAATTTTCAAGCTTCATGGTTCAACTGAAATGTCTGCTATTTGTCATACGAAAAAAGTTAAGTTAAAGCGAGTCAACTAAAGTTGACTTACTCTACACAATAGGGGCCTTAATCAGTTTCTCCACTTGGTGTCAAAAAACTTTCTGGAACGTAACATCACCAAATGTCAAGCAATCACATATTCGAGAAAGAAACTTCAGCCTTCCTCAAAAACTTGTCACATATGTGTTGAACTAGTTCCCTCAGTAAGTTCTTTGCGAGACTTGGGTATGAGATGCGATAAGGAACTTAACTTTCGGTTTTAAGAAACATTGGTCAAGGGAGTTCTCCAACACATATGTTACAAAATCCCTCTGTCTAACCTTTGTGAGACCCTTACTCGAATATGCTAGCCAAGTTTAGTTACCTCTCTATGTCTTCATTCGATTCGCTTTATGAGGCGTTCTCGGTTCCGACATTATCAATTTACTTCCCTATGCTGATCGTTTGATGTTGACTAACATGTAAACTCTTGAAAAACGCAGATTAGCTCCCAATGTCTTCTCTTTATGCATCATATTATTAATAGCCCTATACTGCTCCATTTGATAGCCATTAACACGAATCCACGCAACCTCAGGTCTGTGACTCTCTTCCATCTCAACTATCATCGCAGCGACAATGATTTCAATTTCTATTTAAGCAGATTCGAACTCCAGATCTGAAGCAGATCCGAACTCCTTCATACCTCCAATGTTTACGTAAACTTATTTTTTAAATTATTGTACATTGTTTTTGTTCTGCCGTTACAAGAACTTCCCAACATTATTACAAGGTCAATTGTAGAATGGTCGATCGGGTCCTTCAAGCCCTACAAATCTGCGGGGCCAGATGGAATCCAACAGGCCATGATGCAACATGCCCTTCCTAGCATCATGCCCTGGCTTATAGCAATCTTCACCGGCTGCCTCAAGACAGGATATGTTCCAAAAATTTGGAGAGAAATGCGAGTTGTTTTCATTCCTAAAGCTGGGAAACCGATACACTCAGCACCAAAGGATTATAGGCCTATTAGTCTTTCATCGTTCTTGATGAAAACGCTAGAGAGAATAATAGATCTTCACATAAGAGAATCTGTGAACGATAAAAATCTCTGTAGTGCACAACATGCCTACCTTAAGGGCAAATCGGTAGAAACGGCACTGCATGAGGTGGTTTCGGTCATAGAGAGAACCCTTCATCACAAATAATATACTTTGCAACGTTTTTAGATATCGAAGGCGCATTTAACAATGTAAATACAGATTCTATAAGAAATGCTTTAGTAGACAAAGGAGTTAACAGTAAAATAACCCAGTGGATTTACAAAATGCTCAATAGCAGACGTATAAGCTCACAAATGAGCATGAGCGTGGTGGGGAAAGAAGTCACAAGAGGCACACCGTAAGGAGGAGTTATATCCCCCTTCTCTGGCTGATTGTGGTTGACAAAATTCTCACTACACTCAAAACTGGAGGAACAACAGTGGTAGCCTAAGCCGATGACGTTGCCATCCTAATATGCGATCAATGTCTGGGGCTTTGAATGAGCTATTGCGGTGGGCAAAATCGAATGGACTTGGTGTAAACACAATAAAGACCGAACTCGTTCACTTCACGAGACGAACAAAAATAGAAAGTTTCACATTACCGAAACTGAACAAAGTAACTCGGAAGCTTTCCACGGAAGCTAAATACCTTGGAATTATTCTTGATAACAAGCTGAGCTGAAAACGCAACACAGAGGAAAGAAGGAAAAAGCACTGTGCGCTCTATACGTATGTCAGAGAACATTTGGCAGAAAATAGGGACTGCGACCGCACATAATCCACTGAATGTATACAGCGATCGTGAGATTCATTTTTACCTACGGCTCTCTCGTATGGTGAACGATAACGCATAAAATGAGCTACCTTAGCTCCCTAACAGAAGTTCAAAGGTTAACGTCCATACAGGAGCCATGAGATCTACGCCACAGGCGGGTCTGGATATGATGCTAAATCTTCTTTCCATAGAAGAGTTCCTTAAATGTTCGGTGACCAAAAGCGCGATTCGCCTCAATGAATCACGAGTCTGAAAAAAACAACACATTCGGACATGCATCTATTCTAAATCTCTTAGGAATCGAGGAATCATAAAGAGCAACCGACTATATCATACCCAGTTTGAGATTCGGTACAGAATACACCACATCCATCCCCAGCAGACAGGAATGGAAAGAAACGGCTGTAGAATCCTACCGCAATCTCCATTTATATACTGATGGTTCCAAAATGGAAAACAGAACTGGATTGGGTGTATACTGTGAAACACTGCAAATCAAAGAGTGTAACAAACTCCCTGATTACTGTAGCGAATATATGCTATTGAAAAAGCTGCACAAGCCATTTACAGGAAAAATTTTACCCCCACAAGGGTAGCAATTTTTGTGGATAGCCAAGGTTCCCGGACATAGCAATATCGAAGGGAACGACGCAGCGGATGAACTGGCGATATGTGGAGTAACAGCAAGTACAAACAGAGCTGATACAGATGTGCACATTCCAATAGGCGTCTTCAAAAGGAGTATAGATCTAAAAGCCAGAGATATTGCTAACACAAACTGGGCTTCCAGAGATGAATGCAACATATCTCGAAGGCTTTGGCCGGAGCTAAATGAGAAAAGAACTAAAAGCCTTCTGCTTTTGGTCAAACGGGAAATCCGGATTCTCTTTGGAGTTTTAACAGGTCATTGCCCCATAGGGGTTAAGGCCAATAGAATGGGCATAACAGCGCCAGACTTCTGTCGGAGCTGCAAAGATCCGGAGGAAACAGAAACAATAACTCACCTACTATGCGAATGTCCAAGTCTACAGAATCGTCGACTCCGACATATGGGGAACAGATTTTTCAAAAACTTGGAAGAGTTAGTGAATACACCACTACTAGACATCTGGAGGTTCATAAAAAGCCCAGGATGGTTTGAGAAATAAATCGGAACAATGGTTTAACATGGTACCACAAATATAAAAAGGGATTCGCAATGGACCAATAGGCCCGCGCGGAAGCGCCGGTAACGGTGCACGACCTTACATACCTAACCTAAACTTTTGTTCTACAACATATCTACGGCGCATATTAAACACTCTCTTACTACAAAAATAACATTTTTTTTTTTTGGATAACGAAAGTTTATTAAGTTGCAGTACAAATCAATCGAATTTAATAAAATATCTCTATAAGCGAATTTTTTGCACGAAATTTATATCACAAATGACTGTAACGTCAGTTAAAATTTTGAAAAAAGCAAAGAACTAAGATTCTTTTATCAAAATGAAAAGTGTATCAGCTGTTTTTACTGAGCACTGTTGCATACTCGAACTTTTACTCAGTGTTGCAGTTGAACGAAAAGGCATTTGGACACTTTAAAAAAAAAGTGATAATGGACTTATTTAATAATCAACTTTCTATTTTACGTTTTACAAAAAAAAGTTGTTAATTAATATCGGAATTCACATCCACTAATTCCGGAATTGCCATCCCTAGTACCTACAGACACATCTTTATACCCCAACGCGTACTGCGTAAGGGGTATATTAACTTTGTCATTCCGTTTGTAACGCCAAGAAGGAGGCGTGGCAGGTATAGAAAAATATATATATTTTTGATCAGCATCACCTCCTGAGCCGATGTCCGTCTGCCGACACGATTTTAAAGCTATCGCGATGAAATTCAAAATGCAATTTTATTTTAAAAAAAGGAAGATCAAGTTCGAAAATGGGCCAAATCGGATGAAAACCACGCTAACCTCTCATAGAAAGTGACTTTATATTAACAATAAAATGTCTCTAAAATCTACAAAAATTAAAGAAATGCCTTGAAATTTAGCACGTTAGCTTTGATCTTCAATCTCAATACTCGCTATGAAATTGGAAAAATCGGATGAAAGTCACGCCTACCTCCCATACAAAGTGGCTTTATTTTAAACGTAAAATCTCTTAAAAATCTGCAAAAATTAAAGAAATGTTTTAAAATTTTGCACATAAGCTTTGATATTTAATATCAACCATCTGTATGATATATGGCAAAATCGAATGAAAATCACGCCCACTTCCCATACAAAGTGGCTTTATTTGAAACGTGAAACCTCTTAAAAATCCACAAAATTAAGGAAATGTCTTGAAATTTTGCACATTAACTTTGATATATAATATGAACCATCTACATGACATTTGGCAAAATTGAATCAAAACCACGCCTACCTCCCATACAAAATGACGTCATCAAAATAGGAAAACTTTCGTTAATATATAAAACTGAAGGTCATCGTGTATGTCGTGGTTAAAGACTTCGAATTTACTCCAATATGGCCGCGGAGGGGTATTTTAGCTTCGGTACCCTGTTACAATACTGTTTTTATTATTATTTATTCCAAATAATTTAAATTGAGAAACAAAAAATTTAATTAATTAATTTTAATTGCTAAAGTCTAATCTCATAAATAATTGCTTGCTACATATATCATAATTTAATAAAATGTACATTGTTCCATGTATGAATAATAAATATGTATGTAAATATAACGAAACGTAAAATACTTGTAATTAAAAATGCAAATTTCGTCAACTAACTTAAATAATGTTAATTTTACGGCGAGATAATTTTTGAAACCATGTTATAAAAGATTAAAAGAGAGATAGAGATAGAGAGAAAATTATAAAATTAATACACTGTAAAAAAAATTATTAACGAGACTTGTTATTAATTAAATCGAAGTACGGTTCTTTAAGATTTTGAGTTTGTTTCAAATAGAATGTTTTACTTGCGAGTTTTAAACTCGCTTAAGACAAAATTATAAAATATTTCATTTTAAGTCTTACATATAAAAAAGTTTGTTTTTTATAGACTTTTTTGCAAAAGCATACAAAATCAATTATTGTTGCAAATAAAAAAGGCTTTTCTGAAGTAGCTCCAGTGCAAAAGTAGTCGAAAACAATTCAGAAGCTAAGAAAATTTTGGGACAGTTTTCACTTTCAGATACATATTTTCCGAAGATAAAGGGCTCCAGTGCAAAATAAGCTGAAAATATTGAAAGTAATCGTTTTTTTAACTTCTTTTCTGACACTCCTGTAAGCGTTACGATTTCTTTAAAAATTTACATGCATAAGTTGCTTGCATGTGGCCATGGCGCAGTGGGTAGAGTGTGTGGCACACACACACACATAAAACTTGTAAGTCCAGTTCGCGATCATTTGTGTTCAAACATATCACAACACGCACAACAAAATTGATCATAAGAAGCTCGGTCAAAGTTCTTCAAAATATTAAAATATACTCTGAACGGCTTATGTTCTCAAGAGCTTTTCATGGCAGTTTGCTCTCTGAGGTTTGCCATTTTCTGCGAAGAGGTGACGGCCAAACAGAAAAATTCATTCAATTGAAAAACATTTTCTGTGTCAGGTGGGAATTGAATTAAAGTTTTTAACTAAGTTTATGATGCATTCAAAAACTAAAGCGAGTATAAAACTAGACAAAAAATACTTACAAAAATTAATAGGAAGCGATGGATTAAGGAATAACCCAAAACAAAGCAGCCGCCCCTATAAGTAATGTAGGCCGAATCAAGTATACAATGTTTAATATTGCATATACCGTTTAAGCGGGTATCGCACTATCCTACATGTAGGACGGCAGAATAACGGGAAAGTCTGTTTGAGCTTTCAAATTTCAGCGTTCAAGAAGATAGCATCGTGCAATTTCTTGCTGCTCTTATAATTAATTAAGTTTTGGGAAGAGGAAGAGGAAGAGGAAATAGAACAAAACAAAGGAAAAAAACAGAGTAGGCGAAACAGCTGTAAAGCACGCAGTTTTTTTTAATGAAAAAACGTATGAAGTCGAATGAACGTGTGTTCACACTTATTACATGTAGGACGGACCAACAGAAAAAATCAAAACTTTTTGATTTTTATCCTGCATGTCGGACGGAATGCAGTATTTGATTTTACACATCCTACATGTCCATCCGGCCTGTCAACTTTTTTATATAAAATTCTATTGCTTCTCGTGTTTTGCTTGTCGTTGCTTTGCGTTTTCGATGTACAAAAAGAGGCGGTAAAAGTGGATTCTATGCGGCTCCATTTATCTGACGACATAAAGGACGGCATGAGATGATAGTATGGTATAATATAATGGTATGATGAGCATTGAATGGTGGTATGATGGTGATGAAATGATGGAAAGGAACTCTTGCTTTGAATTTATGTAGCTGTGTGGCAATTGGTTTTTAATATTTTAATTTATTAAATGATAATTTGTGTTGTTTACTTTTTTGCTACCCGAAAATTCTAAAAAGCTTGCAGTCTCGCTCACAAAATTACTTCAACACACGTACGCTGTATTTTTTCACTTCTACTATACGTGACAGTCACACACATATTTTTCTAAGTGTACTTAGCTATGAATACAAATTGTTTAACATAGCACATGTGTTTTTCTATTTTCAATTTGAAATTAACAGTCAATGTAAACTTTAAGAGAGTCGAAACACACATATACACATACTCACAAATACAGCTTTTGTTATGAAAACAAAACGAGCAACAATTGTGGAATTAACACACGCTGGTTTTAATTTTGCTGTGCACAATTTTCATTATTCCGAGAACATAGAGAACATTTTACCAAATTTTATAGTTCAGTTTTAATTTGAATGTGCAACTGTAACATCGAGCTAAAAAGATTACAGAAACAACAAGCAAATAAAACTAAACAGCATTTTTTGATAGCAAAAATAAAAATAACGAATTTTTAAACGCTACAATAATAAAAGAAGTGAATTATTAAAATCTAGTGAAGACAAATAATAAACTATTAAAATAATATAATAAGCAAAGACAAAGTAATAAACTATACAACAAAAATGCACAGCACACTGTTGGACGAGGTTTGTAGAAACATTTAAAACTATGAAACTTAACTGCTCTTCAAAAAATTAAAATTCTATTAAATTTTGAAAACATTCAGTTAGATTTTGGCAGAAGACGGGAAAGAATTAAGATGACTCTTTTAATTTTCCTCAGCAAAAAACGCTCTTGATGCAAACAGATCTATCGAAGATTCCAAGCAAGAGGTTTTCACCTATCACTGCATGTCTCCCTCTTGCTGATCACGGGGTTATTTTAAATGTTTATCTTATTTATGATTGGTAAACTGCTAAATTTAGCCTGCGACTAATTGCTGTGGTGCTTCATCTGTTCTTCTATATTTGTTTTTTCTTTCTTAAGTTTTCTTTAATTCTTTTAGTTTGTATTATTCCAAAATGATGCCGCTTGTTTGTACGCGTTGGTTTGGTTGTCATCTTTTATTTAACAGCATCAACACTCAGCATGGCATGGCATCTATGGAAAAATATGACAGCACACACACGTACGCTCATTTAACTGAAATGCTATTAAAGAGAAATATTTTTCTTTTCAAAATTTCAATTTTAATTACCAGCTGAGACATGTATATTGTACTCGTAGGCACGATTGCCACTTTCCTATTTTTTTACCAAATTTTTCAAAGAAATGTACAAAATTAAAAAAAAAAATTACCAAATTACAACCAAAAAAATTGTGGTAGCTATTGTGGACAAAACTTCAGAGTCAGAGAAGTAATATTGTTGCGAATTTATTGTATGTTAAAAATTACACTCTCACAATAATATTGTTGAAATTCAATAATTGGGAATATTAAAAATTTAAAAAATCGACAATTTTGACTGTTCAATTTATTGTTGCTTTTTTTTTTTGTATTAGACAATCCGATTGTTAATTATTTGCACTTCAAATAAAATTTTTTTTTATTGTACTGGAGCCTGCAACGCTTTTCTTTTTTTTTGACGTTTCGATTTTGACATACATTTCTGACGTCTAATTTTGACGTTAAGAAGTTCTTGTTATTTTTATTTTAATACATATTTTGGCATTTATAAATGACAACTTAGTATTCTAACCATCAAAATAACGCTTCAAAAAATGACATTTCGAAAAATTAACAATTCCGATTGTTATTTATAACAAGAAATCAACCATTGCCTATTGTTTATGCTATTTTAACCAAGATTATTGCCATTTTTGTTAAAATTTACAATTTTTTCTGATAGTGTACGTTTTCTTATTCTACCATGCATTTCGAAAACTTCGAATCAACTGTTTTGGTGCCAGCTTTTGTTTTGTGTTATTGAAGTTTCTACTGAACACACCCTAGTAATAAACTTTATGCAATCGAAGTTTCCACTGAACATACCTTGATAATAATAAATATTCACAATAACGCTACTAAGTTTTAATTTTTATGAATAGTTCAAAATTCCTTTATTTAAAAAAAAAAGATTAAAAAAGCAGAAAATAATGTACCAATGAACACAATTAAAAAAAACGTAACAATTTTGGCACATTTGTACGAAAGTGGCAACCATGCCTGCAAGTGAAAGAAAAAAAAAACATTTACCCATCAAAGAAAAACGCTATTTTTGGTAAAATGCGGAAATTCTGTTGTCTTTGAGACTAAATCTTACGCACGGTGGCAAATGATAAAAACAAATAAAAAAATTTTAATGGTGGAAATATTTAAAATTAGCCATTGCAACAACCTTCAAGATGTCTTTTCCGCTTCCTTAACTACTATCCAAACAAATTTGGCATTTAAAATTTATTTAATCCGAACGTCAATGAAAATTAAGACTCCCGCGGAGATCATGAATACAGAGTTAATAGTGCACACTTAGGTTGCGAATATAGTGAACGCCGGTTCAGACAGGCAGGCAGATCAGATGAGATTTTCACATTGGTGCAATAAAGAAAAAAAGTCACCCATCTCTTTTGCTCTAATGTATTTTTTGATCTGATCTGCCTGCCTGTCTGAATCGGTGGTCACTAAGTTCGCAACCTTAGAATGAGTATGTCTATAGTTTCAAATCCCACCCAACATAAAATCCGACTTCGAAATCGAAAATTGAAAAATTTACGAATAATTCGCGAGGATAACTATCGAATTCAATATCGATTACGATTCGAAAAAATACGTTTGGCGCTCTTAACGGTTGCTTGATAAGCAAAGGTTTGCTTAGGTTTGGAAAAAGTATTCGTTTACGATTCCAGTTGCGAGATTCCCAAACGCTTTAACGACGATTATAGCTATAGTTAACTTGCGAAAACTGTCATTTACTATCAAACTGTGCATGCACAATGACCGATAACGACAACTATGATTATCGTTAACTGTTTAGGAATCCTGCTACAGAGCGATTAATACTTCGAAAAAAACGCGAAGAAAATTATATTTTTTACTGTAGGGTAGATACTTTCGTATACATTTTTTTTTGCACTTTAAGACTAACTTTTATTGTAACTGAAGTGCTAACAATGGTATGAAATAACTTTCGATTTTTTAACACCATTTAGGAAAAAATACGATATTTTTCTTCGTTTGCAATGAACTTTTGCAGTTAACGAGATCTGTGCTGAGTGGGATGTTTCTTAAATTTCCAGTTTCACTTTGTGTTTCCTAAAAGTAAAGCTAAATCGATAAAACTAGGAATATAATGAAAATTAATGGAACGTTTTTCAGCAAATAAGTGCGACATGTTCAAAAAAAAACTATCAGAGAAAATGATTTCTAGGCATTCCTTGAACCATCTCTGAGTTAAATTTGTACAACATCAATAAACCACTTCAAACTACCTTCAAGTTTTTAACTTAAAACTATCTGATATGAAAAGTTTTGTTTTTATTTTTGTCTATTGTTAAGGCTTAGTCCAATCCATAAACGTCTTTGTTTTATGCTTCGACCTGCAAGATTATCAGGCATGTTCTGAAATCCGATTCACATCGGAATCGGATTTAATTTCAATGGAATGTCAATGGAATAAAATCCGATTTCGACGTGAATCGATCTCATTTTACCAGGTGAAGGCTTTGACATTGCACAAACTGTTATGTCATTCGTCGCTCTACAACTGGTTTTTTCGAATGTGCGATAGTGTATTGAACAGTTGCAGCTATTAAATTTATTATTTAATTCATATCGCGATTAAGTGAATTCCAATGTGGATTTTACAGTTTGTCCAGAAAAGTGGGCGGTATAATACAAGGGAGAGTGGCATTTAAATTTTAAACTCGCGATTTTAATCAAATTTCGCACATATATTCTTTAGTATAATGAGCAGTTTCTAGCCTCATACTAGTGTGCGGTATTATACAAGGGGCGTGACACTTTAAACTAATCGAAATTTTCCAAAAGGGACGTGACAATTTATTGAAAAACTACATATCAGCTTAAAAATTCATAATTCGAATGACAGTACAGCTTAAAAGCTTAAGGCAAATAAACATATTTTTTTAAACATTCCTGGCTAATGATAAAGCTTTACGTAAATTCATGTAAAAATATAACTGCAACAATAAGAAGATGTAGACAGTTAAAAACTTTTCAGCAAGCATCTACCTTGCCATGCGTATTGAAATTTAAACATTTTAAACATGGTTTATAAATGTGATAAAATTCAAATCATAAATAATATGAAACTTTGTGAAATTGCTATCTAACACTACGTTTACATTGCAGCTTAAACTCGAGAATTGGCTGAAAAAGTTTTCGTAACTTCTAAACTGTTTACACTGTCTGTTGGGAGGTTAAGTCTGACTTTTCCAAAGCCAACTTGCGACATTTTCTAATTTCGAAATTTTTTAATTGGACATTCCCTTTTGGTGTTTACGAAAAAAAACATAAACACAGTGTTGCATTACAAAATTTGAAGATTTCGATAGTGATTTCGATGAAACCTCTAAGCTTACATGGTTTGAATTAATATGCGGAACCCTAGAGGTTAGTAAGCGGTTTCAGACCTTAATCTCATTTTTGGACTTAACTTCCAGATTTGGCTGCAATGTAAACGTAGTATAAATGGTCAATGACAAAAAAATATTTATTTGATAATTTTCACGGGATTGAGACAATTTTTATAAAGACTGTAATATGAAGCTTAAGTCCGTTTGGAAATTGGAAATTTTATTGCCAGAAATAATTAAAATAAAAATATGAGAATGAAAAAATGTGGTTGTATTACGTTCCATACATTATACATACCCTGAATGCTACACCACCCCCGGCTGGAACCGGGTATTCCTGCTAATTTATTTATATATTCTTTATTTAAAAAATTTAAAAAAAAAATAAGTTGACTATGCCATAAATAGTATATTTTATAGAAATTTTTACAATTTTATTTTTCATGTTCTCGATGATTTAAATAATGTTTCTCTGCTTTAATATCCAAGCCCACAAATTTAAATAAGTATAGGTCATTAAACTCTCCAACTTATACATATATTTATTACCACGTTGTGGAAGTACGTTTTCAAGTGGAATAAATTTACGATACATTAAAAAGAATAATTAATATATATATAAAAGGTTTTGGCCTGTGATTTTTAAGCATTTTATTATCGTCGAAATGCTTCAAATTGAATTCAAACGTAAATCAGGTGATGAAGAAAGTTTTTGTTTGCTCACATGCTGAAATGTGCACAGAATTATTTTAAGGTAGAAACATTTGATTAACCATAGAAGATTAGATATTGATTAAAGAAATAATTTTTGAAATGTCACTCATCGATAACGATTTTGCTTATCGTAAAGTGGAGCATATATACAGCAAGTCATTTTGGTTGTTTTTAGTTCATAAATTGAATAATCCATTATTTATACTCAATTAAGCTGTGATAAGAAACTCCATTCACCATGCCTAATTGAACAGCTGATGACTTGCTGTTATTTGTTTACATTTATCTAAACTTAAAGTACTTTTAATGCTTTTAAAAAACTTTGAGCTATATTTATCAACGATAGCAAATTCTAAATTTTCCGCACTCTCCCGTTTGCTGACGTTAATATTGTCGAATTTATTTTGTCGCAGTCTATCTATCTGTCTGTCCGTGCAGGTGTTTAGTCACGTCGACTATTTTTATATTTATTTATTTTACTTAAAAATCTACCACAGTCGATTACATGCAATTCCTGATATTTTCTATTTCTCATTTATTTGGATTTTTTTTTTTAACGAGTGAATGTGACATTCGCTAATAATGTCGATTGCTTTCGCTTTTCTTTGTCGTTTTCTGCTTAAAATATTTATTTAGAACTATTTCAAAAATATACTTAATGTTAACATTTAAAAATATGTAAATAATTGGCTGTGAACTTACTGAAGCGTAATAAATATCTATCAAACAATAAACTGTTTGGAATACTAAATGATAAATGATTTTATGAAAATTCATAAAATTTGTTTAATTCTTCTGGTTTATAGAATTAGAAGTTGAGTTAAATACATTCTTCGTCATATTATTTGAATGCAAATTAAAATTATTGACATTCTCATTGTGCACCACAACACTATTTTGAGAAACATTTGCCAAAGCAATAATAAATTCTAATTGAGGAAACGGAAACGTCAAAAATTGTATTACATATATCTAAAGAGAGTACTATGAGTTTTGTTTATTATCGTAATAATGACTAATCATCTTTTCTGAATTAAATAAAGCTTTATATATCGCAACATTTTTCATTTCTGAGTACAACTAATGGAGGTGTTCATACGTCAGTCAAATGATTGAATCAATCAAAATTTGTTGTTGCTTTCCTATGTTAAGAAAAAATGAACTTTATCTCAGAGCGAAAATGAACTCCAAAATCTTCTCTCGTCAGTCAAAATTTTGATTGAGCTCCAGACCTGCATCAATCAGTCAAAGGGTTGCATTATTTTACTTGTCTGCTTTTTAGTAGGCAATTATATCAAGAAAAGTAGTTAACTGAAATCAAAGGTAGTTTTTTGAAGTGAAAAAGAGGTGTAGTTTCTTTAGCTCGTGCCATAATTTCATTAATTCTTTTGTTTTTTTATGACTTGCATGCGATGGTCATTCAAATAGGTATAATTTCCGGCGTATTGATTTCCTAATGTGATCAGTTTTAATCCTAAAAGATCAACAGTATTTCCGCTATTGTTTTCCATTTTGTAAAATTATTATGCACACAAAACAACTTAATAAAAGAAACGCCCAAATAAAGTAATGCACACAGCACGATATGAATTCACAAAATAGTAGGTAGCAGAAAAGTAACAAATGCCTGCGTCGGAGCTTCAATCAAAAAATCGTGTGTGAGCAAGCGTCAATTAATATTTTCAGAGAGTGTTAAAGAGAGCAAAAAATTACGATATACTTCAATCATTTGACTGATGTATGAACACCTACAATGCAGGGATGATATTTGGGGGCTTTTAGGGCTTTTTTGGGCCCTTATCAATTTAAAAAGCCCCGAGGCCCTTTCTATTCATTTTAGGCCCTTTTATAAAATTCTACTGAAAAATAATCAACATTTTTTAAAAGAAACATAAAAAAGAAAAAAATGTACATACACAATAAAGACTAAAAAAATGTCCAAAAAATTTTGAAAAAATTTCCCAAAATGTAGTCCAGCGGTACTGGAAATGAATAATATTAAGCAACCAATATCCGTCGTCAAAAAGGGGTTTGCTTCTAAATTGAAAATATTGTTGCTGGTGTAGACGACGACTGAGAAATAATTGTAAGGCTCCCAGAACTTACGACCGAAAAGAAATGTCAAAAAAGCCGGAAGTTTTTGAAGCATTAAATGTTGGAAAAACGCCTAAATTTGAAACGGCAATCAAGCCTGATAGAACGATATAACCCCGAATAGTTTGGAAATAAAGCCCGAAAGAAAATGGGAATTACGCCCGAAATTTGCAGCAGTTTTTCGGGCTGTATTTCCTCATTTTTCGGGCATAATATCCTTTATCCAGATTCAATGTAAGATAATCAAAGTATGAAAACACAGATTTATGTAGTAAATCAATGTGGCCCTGTGAAAATATCTGCAAAGATTTCCTTAATTCTATTTGCTTTTTGATGTTATTCCATGACATTATGTCCGGATAAGGTTCAAATGGTGTTTTTTCAATGATAAAATGTGTTGCCCTTTTATGGAATATAGTTTTTTATCTCACGTATAACGGCAAACCATTTTATCGTAACTAATTTGAAATTTCTTATCTTTCCGGTAAACAAAAATTCGGACATTTTTTCATATTTTGATTTGCTAAAAATGCCCGAGTTTTGTCTGTTTTTTTGGTGAAATTTCGTTAAAAAATGTGCAAAACAATTTTTCCACTGATGTTTCATTTGAAAACTACCCCAATTTTGTATGGAAAAATGTTAGGTGATTTTTTATTTTTCAAAACGAGAGCTGGTATATATAGTCATGGTCCCATAAATAGCATACTTTTTAGTAATTTCAACAACAAGTTTAGTTTGTTTCTCAAGTTTGTTTAGATGAAAAGAGCGAACCCCTTAAAACTCCATCGTAGTCTTGACAATGCCTTATAATACAAATTAATTCTGATCAGTTGTCAAAATCCACACTAAGAAAAGAGGACAGTAACATCTCTCTACACCCTGATTAACAGTTTTGGTGGCGTATTTCGTAAGAAGTGCATCGAATAGTTTTAAAAAGAATGCTAGCTGGAATACCCTGCGTCGCTCGGAGGTGGAATGACGAAATGGTCGAATTTCGACCACTGGCGTAATCTAGTCCATATAGAATGTCTTCAATATTGAGTTACCACTTTTTAAATCTAAAAGTCCTACTAATGCCAAATTGGCCCTATTTTTATATGAATTTTGACCCTTTTACAGTAAAGCCAATATCAACCCTGCTACAATGCCGTGGTTATGCTAGCCAAACAAGATTGCCGAACATTTTTTGTTGTTATTGTTTCTCGTGTAAAGTGAGAAATGAACTTTTTCTCAAATTTATTCTCTCGCTCTCAGACCGAACATTTTTGATTGCTGATTGAAACAGCAAACAATCCGAACTTTCAGGTGTTGCCTGCAGTCATTTTCCATAAAAGCATCAAAAAAGTAGCAAAAAGTAGTAAAAATTTAAATAAGTTATAAAGCAACTTATTTTAAATATCAAGCAACTTTAAAAACAAAGAAAAGACTTTAAGAAAAGTAGAACAACATGTGTTGAGCAAAAATTTTCAGTATTTATTGTCGCTCCAAATAAACACTAACAATTTTGTGCCTTCACAAGTTTACTACAAAAAAATAGTCTTAAATCAAATTGCAGATTAATTTCCATCAATTCTTATTGTTGTGTTGTATTTAACTTAATATATTTTATGTAAGAATGGTATTTACTTGGAGTCGCTGTTTGACCGAAGTGTAAAAAAGTGTATTAAAAAGTGTATACTTAAAAATTAGGGTTGTTGTTTAATTTGTGTTTTGGAATATTATAACATTAATGCAACTGTGCAGCAAACAGAAGCATAACCACCAAACAAACATTTCAGCGATGAGAATAAATAAACGAAAATGAACACCAAATGTTCGGCAATCATGTTTGGCTAGCATAACCACGGCATAAGGAAATCTTAGAGGCTTGTCAAATAAAGATTAAGCATCGAATAGTTTTTAGTGAGTTTGATTATCAGAATATTCAAACCAAAAAAATCAAACTAAAATATGCATAACCTAGCTAAGAGGCAATTCTACTTCAAATATAACATCAAACACATCAGACTGTTTTTCGCTTTTATTACAGCCCAAACAAAATAAAGTGACTTTTTGTAATTTACTCTTAATAGTTTTCGCACTGAAAATTTCCATTAATTGAAATCTCAGAATTGCTTGGTTCGCACGCGCCTCAAAGGGCAAATATCACCCACATACACTGTTACCAGATCAGTGGATGTGCGAATTTTAATGTCATTTGGTGGAATAAATTTCCAAAAAAACTCCTGGCGGAATTTTCGGCGGGCTTTTTTAATTACTGTTAATTAAATTTAACTTAGTCGAGCTTTTTTTAGTTGTAATTATAGTTGTAGTTGTAGGTGCAATATTTTTATTAGAAAAAAAAAAAACGAAATGGCCATTTCAGCCCTTCAAAGGACTTTGACCGAGCTTCTTATGATCAATTGTGTTGTGCGTGCAATGAAATGTTTGTACACAAATTATCGAGGACTGGGCCTACAAGTTTTATGCCTACTCCGAACGGCTTATGTTCTCAAGAAGCTTTTTATGACAGTTTTTACTCTCTAAAGGAGGTTTGCCATTGCCTGCAGAGAGGTGACTGCAGAATAGAAAAATTTAATTCATTGAAAAACTTTTCTGCGTCAGGTGGTATTTGAACCAAGATTCTCTGGCGTATGGGCCACACACTCTTCACACTGCGCCCCGGCCGCCGCTTAGTATGTTTATTAGTAAAAGTTAAAAATATTTAATTTTAAAATGGCATCTTGTATATGGTGCAAAATAATCATCTCAAAAATGTAACTTGTGTATTCTTTTGTGTATATCTCTATGTTCGAATTCGAAGATCGATGCTATTTCATAATTAACTGCCATCATTGTTAACAATTTTGTTTGATGCGAAGAAAGGGATTGTGTGGTTATTGTAAATAAAGTAATAGTGCAAATTATTTACAATAAAATACATTTTATAAACAGTTTAACATTAAATTGGTTGTTAAATTCTTATTTTTACTTACTTTTGACGCTGACAGTATGTCTTTAAAAAGTAAATTGATAATAATCATTTCAATTTTCAACATACGGCTTAAGAAGGCACAAGATTACAATATATTGTCACGATTCCGATGCTGCCAAGATTACAATAAACCCCGATCATATCTAATGCTAATTAGGTCCAGTGCAGTCTATGCCAACAAGAACATTAATGAAGAATGAATGAGTTAAATAAGTACTTATTGAAACTTGAATTGATATAAAATAAAGTGATAATTTAATACCTTATTTTTCTAACATTGATCTTATTATCATCATACCTTTATATTAACAAAATTAATAACAAAATTAAAAAGAAGTAGCGGATTTCTTTTTGGCAAATTTTGCGGATTTTGATCAGCAGTCCCACAGATCAGCTGCCCACTTATCAATGAATGACCATTTGAACAGCTCTAGACACAAAGCAATGACAGCAACAATGCGATGATATTCACCGATTGACTATCTGATTAAACTAAAGTCCGTTGCGCAATAAATTGAGCACACTTTGATTGATAACAATTTTGAAGGGTCACCAAAGCAATTTTAATAGCGGCATATGTACAAAAGTAATTAAGTCATTTATTATTATACTTTTTTTCCTCTACTTACAGCTGGACCAGAATGGTTACATTGTCATTGAGGATTTTCTCACACCCGAGGAAACGGAGGAGCTGTACAAGGCGGGACGTGCTCTTTGTATGGAAGCGCCACAGGCAAATCGCAAAATTTTCAGTACCGTCAATTGTAAAGATTCGCATAGCAAGGAAACCTATTTTTTAGAATCTGGCGATAAGGTGCGTTATTTTTTCGAAGAAGGCGCTATTGGCGAAAATGGTGAACTGGTGGTAGATCCAATGACTGCTCTGAATAAAGTGGGGCATGCTTTGCATGTGGAAAATCCAATTTTCGAGAAGATTGCATTTAGCAATCGCATTAAAGAAATATGCTGGCAGCTAAATTTTAACAAGCCTGCCGTCTGCCAAAGTATGTATATTTATAAGAATCCCGGTATTGGTGGTGAAGTTATACCACATCAGGATTCATGGTTTTTGCATACGGAGCCTAATTCAGCCATTGGGTTTTGGTTCGCCCTCGAGGACTGCACCCTACAAAATGGTTGCCTGCAGTTCATCAAAGGTTCACACAAAAGTGGCGTGCACAGACGCTATCTCAGAAATCCCGACAAGAACGCTAAAGAGTTGATGATATACGACAGACCTGGACCCATATATCCACAATCAAGTTTTACACCATTGACCGTTAGCAAAGGTTAGACACGATGTTGCTTAAATAGAATATTGGATATATCACTTCATTTTTTTTATAGGAACCTGCATTGTTATACACGGAAATGTAGTACATAAGAGTGAACCCAACCGATCGTCCAAGAGTCGCCATGCTTACACGTTCCACGTAATCGAGACTGAAAATAATGTTAAATATTCGGAAGAAAATTGGCTGCAACCAGCTAAGGACAAACCGTTTCCCATATTGTTCGAGAGAAAAAATTAAACTTCACTGAAATTTCGTTATAGTTTTGGAGCAAAATTCTTCCTAATTATTTTTAAAATTTAAGTTTTGAACTCATGTATTATATTTTGAATTGTAGAGACCAACAAATAAAGTAATATATATTTAAATGCATAAAATAACTTTTTTGAGTTAATTGAAAATTGATCCAAAGCTTTTAAAAATGAAATCTTTTACAAAAATATATTCTTTTATAAAGACTTCCGAAAACTAATTTGAGTGTGGTTAACCAAGGCAACGTATAACTAAAGATATACAAGGTTTAAGATTGAAAGGATATCTTTAATTTTTGTTATGCGGCTGTTATCTTTTAAACTATCCACCATTTCTAAAAGTAGTCGGCACAGTAAATGCACTTAACGCCACAACACTGATCGTTAAACTGTTCTTGGAGTTGCCAACTTTTTGTTTTACCTCAACTTGTTATCGATTTTTTAAAAATTTTTTTTTTCCTTGCTACAAGATCTGTTAAAAAAAACTATAATCTGCCAATGTTATTTTATATATTGAGCGAGACCACGTTCGTCTCGCCTGGCGTTTGAGCTGCTCAGAGCACAAGTGGCGTAAGTCCATTTTTTAATGAAATTGAGTTAAGTACATAGAAGTAAAGAGGAAAATGTAACCTATTTATATGTCCGGGTTAGAAACTCCTAGCTTACGTAATCTCTGAATAAAATGCAAAACTGTGTTATTGTTCTTGCAAATTATATAATTTTTTCAGAGCATAAGTGGTGGCGTAAGTCCATTCATTTCATATATCCCTTAATAATGAAGATAATCACTAGGGGAAAGTTTTGTTCGACTGCTTGAACTAAATGATATCATTCCTCATCAAAACATTCTTAAAAATATCTTACATTAGATTTCTACAAAGGAAATAAGAAATTTCAAAAATATGTTAAGTTTAGTATGCAAGATTGTTCATTATTTTTTTGTATTATTAAGTTAATTTTTTACGATATTCTCTTGATCTAGCCTATAAGCACAACTGAGTTCTTTATACATAGAATTTCTAATAAGAATTTTTCTAAATATTCCTTTTTCTCAAAACTACTACAAGTGAACTTACGCCACTTGTGCTCTGAGCAGCTCATATGCCGGTTTGACGGCGTACGACTAGATTTGCATGTGTGAGCTGTGCTCTAATCCATATTTATATAAATATACAGACCTCGTCTGTCTTGCCTAGCACATGTATGAGCTCGACCTCGTCCGTGTTACCTGGCATATGAGAGCACCGCTCTTATAATCATTCTATTTACTACTAAGAAGCTAACCGGATTGCAACTGTATATCCTAAAAGCCTGACAATTTTACATTTTTATAAAAATTTAATTGTACTTAAATAAATTGTATTTATTTTGTCTAATATTAATTGCTATAAAGCCATATGTGCTTAGCATTCAAATAAATAATAACACTGTCGATAATGTCTAATGAATCTCAAGTATTGACGCGTTATTTGAAAGAGAATTCAATTATCTTTTAGAAAAAATACAAATTAAGTATATTTTAGCAATATATTGAACTTTATTAGCAATTTAATATTATATTTTCTATAAATTGCTGATAAAACCGTTAATTTCTCAAAAATTTGCGGTGCTAAAGTGCTTAAAATCTTTTTTGTTTTCAAAGCATGAAAACTTTTATTTAATATACAAAAACTTATACTTTATTTTAAGTCAACACTACATTTGCTCTATTTTTTTTATATATATATATATAATATATACAAAACTATTTCTGAATAATAGCACTTTAAGTGGCAAGCCCTAATATTTTTTTTAAATTTTTTTTTTATGTATTTGGACCTAATAAGCCCAAATATCATTATAAAAAAGGCCGCTTGGAAGTGGTTTAAGTGATAAAATTCGTTAAAGTTTTAAAAAATTACCATTTCAAGTTTGTTTTGAACATTCCGTACAGAATTTGATATTTTATAATCCATTTTTTATGGGGCATACATAGTTGTCTACTGTAACCCGGCGGACATACGTACAAGTGCAAGTCCGAAAAGCACAATACATTCAAACATTTTTACTAACAGACATGCTAGTAAAAAAAAACTCAATACACTCACACTTTTTTACAAATGCACTCACACTGGATTCACTTTCACGCCACTTTCATCGTTACTAGCAACGAAATTTCAGAGCCAGTGAATTTTGACAGCAGCGGCTAGTGTATGTCAAAAAAGGGGATATCAGTGTTGTTTTTAATAAATTTTGGTGGATTTATTACAGCAGCGAGCACCTTCGCATACGATGAAATTTTTTTAATGAACTTTCACTTGCATGTGTTGAGCCTCTTGCTACTAGCATGAAAGTTCGAAATTTTTCAAATCATTCGAACAGTACACTTATTCTTTCACACTTTCACTGTCAGTGGCCTGTGTAACCGGCCTGTTACACATTCACATTTTCGAAATTGCAGCGCTACTTGCACGGAAATTTCAGAGACAATAGATTTTGTCACTTACTGTAAGTAATGTCAGAAAAGGGGATAAAAGTGATGTTTTGTTGTGTTTTTGTGGATTTTTCCAGGATTTTATACAAGAAGCAACATTAGTTACATGTTTTCCTTGTTTTCTAACTTCTTCATACCAAGCAATTCTGCAATTGCAGGGAGAAACTTCACATTTGGCGACATTTTAGAATTAACTTGCTCATATGGTCGCCGAAGCAACTTGCAGCTAATTTCGAACTTTTTCGAAGGCAATATATAGTCACTATCTGCAAGTGATTACTTGCACATGTGTCCGCAGGGTAATGGTGATATAAGAAATATGGAATAAGAAAGCAGAACAACTAAGGTAAATATGCTTGAAGTAACAACATTCCGTACATCAGTTCATCTTAAAGAAAACACCATAAAAATCAAAAAATGTATCTATAAAAAAAACGGAATAGCCATTTCAGCTCTTGAAAGAACTTTGACCGAGCTTCTTAACGCTGCAGCCACACGTGATAGTACTGGCATGCTATTAAAGAATATGTATTTACTTCGAAAATATTCCGAAATAATCAACAAGTTATGCTGCGGCCACACGTGATAGTAAATGTTCATTTGCAAAATGTCGTCAAAGCCAAAGGTTCGACAACTTTATTATTCCGTTTGTTTTTACTCAGTGATGCTTTATATGCCAACACAGCACCAAACTTAAATGGGATAAAAATGGAGAACTAATTATGTTGTAAAATGTGTTTATCAATCTTTTCCAAAATGCAATGCAACTTTTTCATATGATATTTTATGTGCGAAATAAGGGAAATTAAAATAATTGTATATATTTCACTACAAGACATGAAAGAAAAGTGCATATATAAAATTTGAATATTTTAGGGAGAAAATACAAAACTGCTTCCTTACTTCGATTTCGCACTGGCTGTGCTTGTCAAAATTCACTGGCTAAGGAAAAGTTGTTGTTGGTGTGAGTGTATTAGTGAAAAGTGAGAGTGTATTGAGTTTTTCGAACTGTTACTGTCTTCGAACTGGCACGTGTGGCTAGGGGGTATCCCAGCGTCCACACGTGAAAGTGCAAGTTTGAAAAACTCAATCCATGCAAACATTTTTACTAACACACTCACATTTTCGGATTTGCAGCCTACTTACAGCGCTAATTGCAAGGAAATTTCCTAAATTTTTTCACTTGCTGCAAGTGTCAGAAAAGGGGATAAAAGTAATGTTTTTGTGCTTTTGTGGATTTTTCCGGGATTTCCCCAAGTTTATACAAGAAGTAACATTATACCATGTTCTCACTATCGTAATTTACGGCTCATTCTTGATTTATTCGAAAATCATGTTCAAATTAAGTAACTTCGCCACGGGAAGTCTCTCAATGAAATTATTTTGAAATTTATTAATTTATCATAAATTAACAATCAAATTAAGATCCAATCAGTACCAGCACTAATTTTTTCGATAAATAATCGGAGAAATTGTACCACAAGGTGTCATTTCTGTAAGCAAAAAATTTTATATGGAAAAAACCAATTATAAGACACATTTGTTTTTAAAATAAACAATAGAAAGAAAAACAAAACAAAAAAAAATATAGCAACAAAAATAAAATAAATTACAAGCATCCAGTCTGAAAGTAGTTAATTTCAGGTAAGACATTTATGACAAATTAAGTAATTTAAGCCGTAATATGAACATTTAAGATTTATGCCGAAGAAGCTTTTCATGGCATTTTTTACTTTCTGAGGTTTGCCAGAAAGAGGGGTTTGTCCCCATGGCAGAGAGGTGACGGCCGAACAGAAAAATTAATTTTAATTAAAAAAACTTTCTGTGTCAGGTGGGAGTTGAACCAGGGTTCTCTGGCGTATGGACCATGCACTTAACCCACTGCGCCACAGCCGCCACCATCATCTACATTATATACCAAATGAAAGATAAATTTTCAGGCTAATAAAATTTTCATAGTAATATCGGTAATTTTTGTGAAATTTACGGTTTTATGTATGCAAATATTTTACTTTTACATGCAAGCAGCTATAAAATTGTAAATACTAAACGGATTTGCTTGTATTTCAATATTTTCTGAAGTTTTATTATATTATCTATAAAATATTACCATAACCATCAAAATCGATTGTATACTAAAAAAAATAAAGGCTATTTTCTTAGAAAATCTTATTAAAAGGATATTATCTGAAAAAGTCATAGCTCGAAAACAAATCGATAAATCGATTTTTCCGAAAACAAATCGATAAATCGATTTTTCCGAAAACAAATCGATAAATCGATTTTTCCTTTGGCCATCCTTTTTTTAAGTATTCTACGAATCCACCGAAACCCTCTTTAGTTGCTCAAATCGGCGGCATTTTGGCATTGATATACATTTTTTTCTGAACATATCCTGTAGCAAGGAAGTCAATTATAAAAATCGTCCATATATCGATTATATTTGAGCATTTTCAACCCAGAAAGCCGTAGTCGTCCCAAACAACAATTCGATAATTTTCTTTTTAGAAATGATAAAAAAAGAGATGGCAACTCTTTTATTGCAGTTTATTCTCTGATTTTTTCACGTATAACCGCAGATGTTTTTTATTTATGTTTTTCTTATCATATCTTCACCCCTTATCAACTGAATTATATCCCGGTCGGTGGTTTTATATCTGTTTTGTTTTTTTTTTATTTGCATTTAATTCCATTTTTTGCTGATATGAATAAAGTGCCTAATTGTAAGTATTATAAATTCATTCAAACTCATTCCAACAATATTCAAGCAACTAATCACTCATCAACATCCTCGTTCCAGTTATGCGTCTCGCGTTGCTGCAACTCAAAGGTTGCAAAGATAAAATAGCAAATGTGGAGAATGCTGCAGCAAAAATAAAGCAGGCTGTTATCGAAAGCCAGCCACGTTTGATAGCGCTACCCGAATGCTTTAATTGTCCCTACAGCACCAAGTACTTTCGTGAGTACTCTGAAACCATACCCGATGGCTACACCTCAAAGGCATTATCGCAGCTAGCCAAGGACAATGGCATATATTTAGTTGGTGGAACTATACCCGAATTGGGTGAGAACGATGCTATCTATAACACATGCACTGTTTGGGATCCCAACGGCGACTTGATAGCCAAGCACCGCAAGATGCATTTATTCGATATTGATGTTAAGGGCGGCATACGTTTCAAGGAATCGGATACACTGAGTGCTGGCAATGAGTTCACTACCATTGAGGTTGATGGTCACAAGATTGGTATTGGAATTTGCTATGATATTCGTTTCGAGGAAATGGCAAGAATTTACAGAAATGAGGGTGAGTTGGCGGTAATAACTTTGAACTTAGTTAATATTTTTGTGATACAGGCTGCAAGATGATTATCTATCCTGCCGCCTTCAATATGACCACCGGGCCTTTGCACTGGGAACTGCTACAACGTAGTCGTGCTAATGATAATCAGCTATATGTGGTAACAATTTCTCCGGCACGTGATGAAAGTGCGGAATATGTTGCATACGGACATTCAATGGTCGTAGATCCATGGGCTAAGGTCCTAAAGAGTGCGGCAGCAGGCGAAGAAGTTGTTATTGCTGATATTGGTATGTGGCAAATGATATATTATGTTTGGCATTCATTTTCAAGAGATTTACTTTTTTAGACTTTTCCCTGGTGGAACAAGTGCGGCAGCAAATTCCAACATCATTCCAACGACGCACCGAGTTGTATGGAACCGAACGAAAATGCTAGACATTTCACATTCACATAATAATAACTGTAATCTCCGGTAAGGTGAAAGCGAAAAGTGGCTAACTTTCATCGTTTTCATTAGCCAGGCATATTATAATATAAATTGAAAAATTTGGTAAACAAACTTTATTTTATTACTATTGTATAGAAGAAACAACAATTTTTTAAAACATTTTTGCTTTTTTTGCAAACTATTGCATAATGGTGCACAAACTAACCTAGAAACACGTCAAAAACTCAGCGATCTAAAATAAATTTATTTTAAAGCAATAATTTTTGGCATTTATTCGCTTATCGCATTGAATAGTATTATTTTCACAAGATTTTTTTAACCCATTTATTAACCCAGTTAAAAATTATTTTAATTCTTATATATCAAAAGCCAGTTGTTAAGGCGCAACTTCAGTAACGTTTTTATTTGGTGGTGCAATTGCATCGCCGACATTTGGCGCCACATAAGAGCGTTGAGCTTGTCCAAAAAGTGCGCGCATAGCTTCATCGGTAGCCATTAAAGGTTGACTAATAAACTCTAACGCCTGAATAATTTGAATGCGTCACTTGGTTTATTCAACATTTAAAAATCAAATATTCACTCACCTGTACTGCATACTTTTCTGCTTCACAAAGTGGGTTTGTGCTAGCGCTTGATATATTTAAATTCTCTGGCATACCTACACCGGAGTGAAGCACCATCTGCTGCACGATATTTAAATTTTCAGCACTCAAGTTAACCACATCTGTTGCGGGTAAATTTAAATAACGTATTTTTGCCAAAAATTTTAGATTCTTTAAAACTTCCAGCTGCATATCTCGGATTTGATGAGTTGCATGTAGCATTCGCTTATTCGATTCTGTCAACATTTGATTTTTCTGAGTGAGGTCTGCTTTCCAGCGTGCCAATTCTTCAACCATAACACTACTGGCTAAAAATTTCGAACGCCATACCTCACACTGACCAGCAAGGAACTCAATTTGTTCCTTTAGAAAATATATAATAAAGAGTTCACCAAAATCGAAATTTTTTAAAAGTTTTGTATGCTGTAACCAAATATTACCGTGTGAGTTGTTAGATTGTTTGCTGTGTCCAGTAGTGCTCGTGCCAACTGCAGCTTGTCTTCCGTCAATACATTGACGCGCGTTTGTAAATCTTCACCCACCGAAGCAACCAATAGATTCTTTAGTTCAGTATTAACTTTGGTTTGAAATTTAAACTGACTCTTAAAGTAGTCACGTTCTTCTTGCACTGCCTTCAATTCATTCTTAAGCTTGTGCAAAGCTTCTTCACTAACACTTTCAGCTGCTTGATTCTTTTCGTTGTATTCATCTAGCTCCTGTGTGCGCATATTCGACATTTGACTGACTAGCACTGCGATATCTAGATTATTTTTATTTATTTTATAACCAGCATTGGGCGTTGTCATTCCACTGTTTTTCAATTTGCCTAGTATAGGGTTCACCGCTCCTGGATATGGTTCATATGGTATGAATTTCGGTGGTTTTGTTTTTTTGTGCTCCGGCAGTGAGGCAGCTGCATTAACTAGCCGCGGTTTCATTGGCACTAATTCACCTCTTGGTATTATTGGAGCCAGACTGCGCGAAAAAACCTCTGGACGTCGATAGAGGGTGTGTAAACCAGGCAGAGGCAATGTGTTGGCTGCACTTGCATTTGAGGCGGTTGCAACGCGAGCATGTATATTTTCCTGTAACGTTGAATTATCTTTTCGGTGCAGAGATGGACGTCGCTGTTTTGATTTGATAATATTTTTCGATGTCACCACTTGCTTGTCTCCTTCTTGCGGTAACACTACTTCATCATGTTCCATGCCATCCCCGCTGGTACGACCTATTTGCACGAATAGTTTCAGTTCGAAATAGATTCTGTAGAACCGACTTGACTTTACCTTTTTCCATATCAATGGTTGATGCATTCATTACTGTGTTGAAACTCTGAAGATTTTGGTTTATTGTTTTGTGGAGTAAATTCCACTTTTTCGCCCAGAGTATTTAGAATATTGAATTAAAGGTAAACAAATATGAAAACAACTGCTGACGTTGTATTATGGGGCCTGCCACATAATTGGGTAAATTTTTGTTTTAAGCCTTTAGGCACACGTTCAAGTTATCACTTGCAAGTAGAGAATATATATTGTCTTCGATTAAGTTCGAAATTAGCTGCAAGTTGCCTAAGCGGCCACATGTGTGTGTTCATTTAAAAATGTCGTCGAATGCGAAGGTTCTCCCTGCAATTGCAGTATTGCTTGAAATGAAAAAGTTAGAAAACAAGGAAAAAATGTAACTAATGTTGCTCCTGGTATAAAATTTCGGAAATCCCGGAAAAATCCACAGAAGCACATCAAAACCATAATTTTATCTCCCTTTCTAAAATTTACTTGCAGCAAATGAAAAAATTCACTGTCTCTGCAATTTCCTTGCAAGTAGCATTGCAAGTAGGCTGCAATTTCGAAAATGTGAGTGTGTTAGTAAAAACGTTTGAATGTGTTGAAATAATCGGACTTGCATTTGCACGTGAGTCCGCCGGGTAAGTTTTCATGAAAAGTTAAGTCACAAAATGCAGTGATTTTTAGCGTTTTCATTAGCCCAGCATCCACCCTTGCAAGTGCAAGTTCGAAAAACTCAACACATCCAAACGGTTTTACTAAAATACTCACATTTTCGGACTTGCAGCGTAATTGCAGCGCTACTTGCAAGGAAAGTGAAGAGGCAGTGAATTTTGGCACTTGCTGCAAGTAAATGTCAAAAAGGGAGATTAAAGTGATGCTTTTTGTGGATTTTCCCGGGATTTTCGCAATTTTATACAAGAAGCAACACTGGTACATGTTTCCTCGTTTTTTAACTTCTTCATATCAAGCAATACTTCAATTGCAGGGAGAACCTTCGCATTCGACGACATTTTTAAATTAACTTGCACTTGCACATTTGGACGCATCATCATCAGCTAATTTCGAACTTTTTCGAAGACAATATATATTCCCTACTTGCAAGTGATTACTTGTACGTGTGGATGCAGGGTTAAGCCCAATAGCCACTTAAAATGATCCAACATGTCGGTCAAGCATATCGGTCAAACATGGAAGCAAAAACGACTGTCGGTGCAACAAGCCGTATGAATATCAAACATTTCTGATATTTTCTGCCGGTCCGTCCAACATGATAGACACGTGAACGCAGTCGGTTCAACTTGGTGCATTTTTTTCATATTTTTTCGAAATCATCGCACAGTGAACATCGGCATGTCATTTCCAACACTGAATTTTCTGCAGAGTAATGGCATTATTTTGACACTAGGTATCTGTCAGGTGTTCTTACTACCGTCTTATTTAAGACCGCCTTATTTTGACGTCTGAAAATAGTCAATTGATTCTGTTGTTAGATTTCGCAAAATTCGACACTTTGTAAGTTTAAAATAAAACAGCAACGAGAAAAAAACAAAGCAAAATTTATTCGAGCCAAAACACAAGAGAAACAAACCGGAAAATGACAAACAATGAAACTTCAAAGTAACAAACGTCAAAATGAGTCGAAAAATTTTTAAAAATGCTGCCTCACGTGACATGTCACCTTCCCACTTCCCACCTTACCTATATACGTCAACATTAATCCGATGCGCCGCCTAACGTAACAGTATAACCTAAATAGGTGCGTTTGCGTCTGTTAACTGTCACAATTGGTTCATGCACATACATTTTATATGAATCCTACTCAAATACGCAACGCACTAACGTAACTTGATTCGAATTTCCAGTTTTGACAATGCGTTCGGTAGTAAAGTTGACTGTAAAGAACAAAACGAAAAAAAAAAAAACACAAATGCAACGATTTTTTAAGTTCACGCAGCGTTTTGTTTGGGTAACGCTCATGCAAAATTTTCGTGGCGATTGGAAACGCAACGCAACTCGCACCTATTTTGGTTGGACTGTAAGGCGCGTGAGAACAGACTCATGGTGTCCTCTACTTCCCAGCAGGCATTCTAGCTCAAAATGAGCTCAATGTGAACTATTTTCGATTTGCAAATTTTTTGTATAAAGCCATAAATAGTTATTTATAGGACACATATGAGGTAATAGTTAGTTCATTGGCGCACGTTTTTGAACTAAGTATGAGGTCAATGTGAGTTAGGTCGTGAACTCAAAATGTTTTCATAATGAGCTCATATTGAGCTTTTTGGTATAATATTTATCAATGGCCTCTACAAGAAGTTCTGAAAATGTTAAAAACTGTTTTTAACTATTAACTTTTTTTATTCTGTTTTTTATTTGGTCAAGAATTTTATTAATTTTATTTTATTAAATTATTTCATATTTAAAATTTTTCACAATTCCTCTTCCGAGATTTGTACCTGTGATCATTGTAGTAGAAGCCGATCCTCTACCAACTATGCTTTTTTCCACTACCATTACATATTATTGGTAATGCATTTTTTTCCATTACCATTACATATGTATTTTAGTGACATTTTTGCATCCATTACCATTACATATTAATGGAAATGTAGTTTCAATTTGCATTACCCCTAGGTGGATACTGGTTATGAAAATTTAATGGCATTGGAAATACCCATGTATGGTTAGCCGTAGCTGATGCGCGTGCTAGTGGACTAGTTGCTGCTGCAAAATCGATGGTTAGTACGGAAGGAAGAGAAGCATCTTCATTTGTTCCAGGAGAACAATTCATTAGTGTATTCGAAATATTGGCAAAGACCAACAATGCAATGATTTTACCGTCGAACGCTTCAGACATTTCTGTCTTTATGGCTCAAGCTCTGGGAGTTACAAAACAGTTTTGAAAACAAGTAATGTTGGCGAGATGAGTAATGTATTCACTCACAACTAAGCCAAAGAAAGCCAAGTGCTTAAAACCAAAACAATATCGGAACCTACGAAACAATTTGTACGTGTCCTCAAGATATATCAGAAAGTGTTAGCTTAAACTGTGGGTACTTTACACTATTGATTTAACTTCTTGGGCTGATGGCTGTCGCGGAATATAAAAATAAAAACTTTGAATTCATAAATAAAACAATTTCGGAAAAAAAACAAAATTATCAAATACTATCATGTTTGAGGTTTCATTTAACTTCCTGGTTGACCAACTATGGCCCTGACCAAAACAAACGAGACGATAGCAACTTCACGAACATCAGAAGATTTGAGAAGATTAAGGTTCGGTTCTTACAGAACAAAACTTGCTGTCAAACTCTTTCACGCAACTCCGATAAGCTTGAGAGGTAATTTTTCGTGAAAAATTATCGCTCTTATCTGCCTTAAAAGTAATATGGACCCCTATAATTTTTTGAATTTCAAAACAGCTGTTTTTGACATTATACCTCGGAGAGAATGTGTTTCAAATGCACCTACCTTATAATTGTATCATGGTCGCATCCAGATGTCATGTCATAAGTTTGTCGATTTGTGTGTAAAGTTTTTTTGTATAAGTATGGCAATCATATCTCATTATAAGTAAATACCGCAAAAAGGAAAACAAAAAAGACAGAGGACATTGACAGATCGAAAACGTTTCGTGAAAATTTTTTTAATAATAAACAAATGATTAAATCAATAAAATATTAGAAAAAGGTTTGAAAATTTGAAAACAACCTCGCTGAAATACGTTTTTTGAAAAATAAAAGCATAAGTTTTGTAGTTCCTGTGTGTATGTGTACATTGCAATATGTTACAAAACATTCTTATTGAATTTGGAGTTACGCTGACACATCGATAGTTCTAGTGCCAGCAAAGTGTCACCCAGGCAAGGGTTCAAATGGCATCATAAATCAATTTGAAACTTAAAATAAACGCCCCTAAAAATTGTTAAACTTTCCAGAAAACTGCATCATTGATCTCTATTATGTCTCTTGCGGAAGTTCATAAAAACAACGAAAAAATCGATTTAATTGAACCAACAACAGGCAAATTATTCTTCGAACACAAAACTGAGCTTATTTTCTGCAAACCGCATCTCGTACCACTTAAGTCACAAGCTCTGGAACGTATGGAGGACATGCAACGCGAGGCTGCACGTCAACTACAAAAGAATAGAGCAAAGATAGCCGCTACTGCGTCGCAAAATATAAACTCTGACTAAGACGCGCCATCATAGCACGACGTTTAGAGAAAAAAAAGCCATTTGCACCTAAACACTGTTTGTTACTTATATATTACATAAACACCCCTTCCACAGCACAACATGGCTTATTTATTACCCTTTGCGGTTTGCTTAGCGCTTCTACTAGCAGGAATATCGCTCTATCGCTACGGCAACATACAACATCAACACATAATAGTAACACTTTCCGTATTGACTGCCTGGTGTTTTTCATTTTTGATAGTTTTTACCATTCCACTGGATGTTACGTCGGTGAGTTGTCATATGTATATATAACATGCTTGTTTTCTTACTGTTCGCTTCTTGCTTTCCACAAATGATAAGTCCTTCCTAATGAAATTATTCATTTTACTAGCTATTAATAGGCATGCTACATTTTATTTTCAATAAAAATACTTTTATTTGCAGACACTTTACCGTCAATGTGTGCAAGAACACAATGAGTCCTCAGTTCCTGTAGGAAATTTAACGCTAGAAACTCCTTTGGAAAATCGGCACTTAGGTTTAAGCAGAACCACGGAGTGTCAAAAGCCTTGGGGCTGGATTCCAGATGAGGTCTTTCCAAATCTATGGCGCATTATATATTGGACCTCGCAATTCCTAACATGGTTAATAATGCCACTTATGCAATCATACTTGAAAGCGGGTGACTTTACTATTAAGGGAAAGCTGAAATCAGCATTAATAGAAAATGCCATTTACTATGGTTCATATCTATTCATTTGCGGTATCTTACTGATATACATTGCCGCCAAAGGTGTCTCATTGGATTGGCAAAAGTTGAAAGCAATCGCTTCATCGGCATCGAATACTTGGGGCTTATTTCTGCTTGTGTTGCTATTAGGTAAGAAAAATTAACTCACAACTTTCTAATTGGAATAATTTATTTATTTTTTTTTTTGCTTTGAACAATATACATATCTTATAAAGTAAATAGTATTTGATTAATTAATCCCAAAACTTGATTATTTCTCTTTATTCATTGTAGAAATTAAATGTTTTTATTTTATTTATTAGCTTAATTGTTGACAAATAAAATTGACTCTTAAGTGCCACATTGACAGCGGTATTACAACATGTGTCATAAATAACAACATTAGCATACAAGATAAGCTCTTTTAAATGCAACGATTTAGATTTTTCTAAACATAAAGTTAAAGCCACAATTGGGATAACAACACTTTAAAAATAATGATTAAGGCAAATATTATTCAAAAATAAGAAATAAGTTAAAGATACATCTAATAATTTGTGAAGCTTTAATTAGAGACTAGATGAATATACAGAATATTAATAATTTAAAAGATGGGTAACCGTTGTATTGTAAAAATTGTATTGTTTAGATTAGGAGTTTAATTGAGAAGATAGATTTTAAAGAAGTGTTTAGAGAAATGTATTAATGGCGGTGCCAAGGTAAACGAACTCCTTGACTACTTCAAAGTTATTGCTGCCGGATGAAACGTGGGAGTCTAAACGCCGAGCTCCCTTGTTTGTAGACAGCATATATTTTGTTTTGCCCTCATTTATCGTCAAACCCACTTTGGCTGATTCCTTTTCGATAGCGGCGAAAGCAGCGGTAACATCTCTCTTGGTTCTGCCGACAATATCAATATCATCAGCGTACGCAAGGAGCTGGACGCCTTTGTAGAAAATGGTGCCATTACGATGCACACCGGCCTTTCGTACGATCCCCTCCATGATGATGTTAAAGAGATCGCAAGACAGTGGATCGCCTTGCCTGAAACCTCTTTCGGTATTGAAGGTTTCGGAGAGGTCATTTCCTACCTTGACGGAGCTGCGTGTGTTGCTCAACGTCATTCTGCAAAGTCTGATCAACTTTGCAGGTATACCGAACTCAGACATTGTTGCGTATAGGCAATCCCTTCTCGGGCTATCGAACGCAGCTTTAAAATCGACAAAGAGATGGTGTGTGTCAATTTGGTTTTCGTGGGTTTTCTCCAGGATTTGTCGTAGCGTGAAAATCTGGTCTATGGTGGACTTACCAGGTCGAAAGCCACACTGATAAGGTCCAATCAGTGTTTTTGTAATCGGCTTTAATCTTTCACACAGTACGCTTGAGAGAACCTTATATGCGATGGAAATAAGACTGATACCTCTATAACTTGCGCAGATTGTTGGGTCTCCTTTCTTAAGTATAGGGCACAGTACGCTGAGGTTCCAATCGTCGGGCATGCTTTCTTCTAGCCATATTTTGCTGATGAGCTGATGCATGCTCCTTATCAATTCATCGCCGCCGGTTTTAAACAATTCAGCTGACAGGCCGTCAGCACCCGCTGCTTTGTTGTTTTTGAGTCGTTGGATAGCAACTCGAACCTCATCATGGCTAGGTGGTGGTACTTCCACTCCGTCATTGTTGATTGGTAGCTCTGCACTGTGCTCTCCATGGGCGGCATTGGTGAAATCGTCGCCAGTAAGTAAATTGGAGAAGTGCCGTCTCCACAATCTCAGCACACACTGCGTATCCGTATTCAGATCTCCATTTTTGTCTCTACAAGTGGATGCTCCGGGCTTGAAACCTTGGGTTAGACGCTTAACCTGTTGATAGAATTTTCGTGCATCCTTCTTGTCCTGGTACACCTCTAGTTCCTCACGCTCACGCTTTTCCTGCTCTCTTTTCTTGCGTCTGAAAAGGCGCCTCTCTTCCTTCCTCTTTTCGCGGTAGTTTTCTCGCACGGCTCGCGTTGCAGCTGACTGCAGCATTTTTCTATAAGCGGCGTTTTTTACTGCAGTCGCAATGCGACACTCCTGATCATACCATTGGTTCCGAGGTTGCGGGCGCCGGAAACCAATGACTTCTTCAGCGGCAGCACGCATGGAGTGGGATATATGCGCCCAAAGTCCGCCGGCGTCGTCGGGTTCAGAGGTTGGTTGGTTGAGCTTAACCGAGAGTTGAGCGGAGTAGGCTTCGGCAGTCCGTTGTAATTGCAGCTTAGCGACATCTAGCTTTCGTTGCATTCCTGTGCGTATGTTCTTTGCATTGCATAATCGCATGCGGATCTTGGCTGCAACAAGATAATGGTCGGAGTCAATGTTGACCCCCCGAAATGTACGCACATCTAGAACACTAGAGGCATGCCTTCCGTCGATTACAACATGATCAATTTGGTTTTGCGTTTTTTGATCCGGGGACAGCCAGGTGGCCTTGTGGATGTCGAGGTGCTTAAATCTGGTGCTACTTACTACCATGTTTCGCGCCGCGGCGAAGTCGATCAGTCTTAGACCGTTGTTCGTGGAGGTCTCATGAAGACTGAACTGACCGACAGTGGGGCCAAAGATGCCTTCCCTTCCGACTTTCGCATTAAAATCGCCGAGGACTATTTTCACGTCATGGACCGGAAGGTGGTCGTATACGTCCTCAAGACTAGCGTAGAAAGCGTCTTTGACGGCTTCGTCCTTTTCCTCCGTCGGGGCGTGCGCGCAAATAAGGCTGATGGAGAAAAATTTTGCCTTGATGCGGATCGTGGCCAATCTTTCGTTGACAGGTGTGAACCGGGAAACAAGGTGGCGTAGTTTCCGGCTAACAACGAATCCACATCCAAATTCGCGCCTCTCCGCATGGCAGCTGTAGTAGATATCACAGTGTGCTTGTTTAGAGCAGCCTTGCCCTTTCCATCGCATTTCCTGGATGGCGGTGATGTCAGCCTTTATCGTTTTGAGGGCTTCCGCCAGTTGGATAATGGCACCTTCCCTATAAAGGGTTCGGACATTCCAGGTGCATATCCGTAAATCATTTTCCGTTTTTCGTTTGCGGTGGTCGTCAACGTAATTGGGGTTCTTATCCGAGGCTGGTTTAGTTTTCATTGGGCAGTAGTAATGTGGCGGGACCCAAACCCTGCGCACATTCCATGTTTAAGGTCTATGGAGTGACCCGCCGCTCAAATTAGCCGTCAAACTGACGGATGCCAGTTTGCCGTTGCCCAGGGAACACCACGTGGAGGTTTGAGTCGACTTGAGACGATTTCGACATGGATAATGCTGGCCTCGCCAGGTTGAGGCGGTCAGACACGTTGCCATGTGAAGGTTCGCCCCCTGTTCCATTAATACCAAAAACGAAATCAGCCTGGAGATAAAGCGAAGAACAATAATTGCTAATAGGTGCTACTACGGGCTCAGTAAGCAACTAAGTTCCAGAGCCCTCTCTCGATCGACAAAACTAACACTCTACAAGACGCTCGTTCTACCTGTGCTGCTTTATGGCGCTGAGGCATGGGTAGTTTCGCAAACTGACGCAGCCGCTCTGGGGGTGTTCGAGAGAAAAGTTCTTCGCAAAATCTTCGGTCCTGTTCGAGTCGGCGATGACTATCGCATCCGAATGAACCACGAGCTGTATGAGCTCTACGATGACATTGACGTAGTTCGGCGTATAACTGTGCAGCGACTACGCTGGCTGGGTCATGTCCATCGTATGAACGACGAAGCTCCAGCGAAAAAGGTGCTCGAGGCGAGGGTCGCTGGTCAACGACGACGAGGGAGACCATGCCTCCGATGGATGGACCAGGCTGAGGAAGCCCTAACCGCAATTGGTGTATCCGATTGGAGAAGGCGCGCGTAAAGCAGAGGCGCCTGGCGAGAGCTGATGAGGTCGGTTGAAACCCGGACACGGGTTGTTACGACCAACTAAGTAAGTAAGTAAGTAAGTTTAGAGAAATGTTCATAGATTAAGTGCTTAAATTTCGTTATGTTGATACGTTTTATAAGATTTGGTAGGGAATTCCAAAGTCTTATTGCACTAATGAAAAACAGTCTACTAAATTCGTTGTATATATAATGGGAAACAAAAAAAAAATAAATTTCTAGTGGATCTGCAGAATTGAAGTTTTTCAAACAAATAATTTTAACTTTTTAAAGATATAAGTCTGTGCAGAAAATTACAGTTTCTTACATTAAGATAATGTATGATATTGCGACCGTGTATGCAATTGCTAATGCTGATATATGGTCAAACTTTCATATACGGTACACATATTGGGCTGCATTTTTATATGCCACTAAAAGTATATGTGATGACCTTGAGTCGAGCTTACTATAGACAACTTGCAGTTATCAACAAGTTATCAGAGGAACAATTAATTGTATCACCAATTTAGGCCTAGTTTCTGTGGGAACAAACGAAGGATTTTTTTCTAAGATTTCTTAGGGCATAATAAACTTTTCTAACCACACTATTAACATGGTCGTCACACGTAAGTTACTCTGTTTACAAAGTCAAGCTTAGTACCAAGCTTATGAAAATAGAAGGTAGATTATTAAATGGATATCTGGATTTCACTGCTGCCAATACATGTGATCTGCTTATTGCAGCCAAGTTTTCATAAATCCTTACACATAGATCTTCAATGAGGAATGTGGGATGAGACAGATAGAGTTGCAGGTCATCCGTTTATGGATGCATTGTGACATTCTTTCATAAACAAATTAAGGAACATTGTAAACAAAACCGGTCCAAGTACTGAGCCTTGGGGCACCCCACTGGCAATACTGTAGCTTGAGTATACAGCCATGGACACATAAATAGCACAAATGTCAACTTATTTTTTAAACGTTTCGTTTGAACCTAATAATGCATATATTAACTGTAGTTATTATTTTTTGAGACTCCAGTGTGACGTTGTTTAAAACTCCGAAAGAGATGTACGGTTACTTACTTTTATTTGCTCAGGCCACCTCTTTCTGTATAGGCATGTACGATCTGCTGTGGTCATATAAATAGCACACATGTAAGATGGTGAATAAAAGTTAAAAATATCGGGTGTTTGTAAAAATTGTTTTTATTCTTTTTATTCGGTTATAATTGTTTTATTGAGTTTTATTCGGTTAATTTCGCCGATTCTAAATAAAATGGGTCGTGGCAAACATTGCACTCCGGAAAAAAGGGTCTATAATTAACGAACTAAGTGAATAAGCAAAAAACTATCTGAAATCGCGGATATTCTCAAAATTTCGCCAATAATGGTCTATAATGCACTCAAGCTGGTTACATCAAATGGTTAAAATAATTTTGAGAATAAGCCGCGCAATCCTAGACGTAAAACCAGCGCATCCACTGATTTATTGTTCTGAATGACTTTAGTTCGCAAAAGTAAGGCTGATCCTTTTAAGACAGCAAAGCAAATTATGAGGGAAATAAATGAAGAAAAGAACCACAATGTTGCAAGAAAACTAGTATCTAGGAGACTACATGAAGCTAATCTTTATAGACGCATTAGCCGAAGAAAGCCGCTCTTAACCAAAAAAAATTTAAAGGATCGGTTAGCGTTTGCAAGGGTCCATGTGAATAAAGAAGACCAATTTTTTAAAAACGTGCTCTGGACTGACAAAACTAAATTTAATAGGGTTGAACCAGATGGAAAAACTTTTGTTCGGCGCCCCAAACGCCAAGAGTTGAATCTGAAGTATACAAAAAAATCCTTAAAGCATGGATGAGGAAATTTAATGACTTGGGGAGCTTTTTCCTGGCACGGCGTTGGGCCAATTTTTCGTATACCAGGAATAATGGACAAAAATATGTATTTAGATATTCTTAATAATCAGATGGAACCATTTGCATTTGAGAACAAGCGTATTAGGTGAATTTTTATGCACTCTAATGATCCAAAACACACAGCAAAGGTTGTGATTGATTGGCTAAAAAAGGAAAAAATAAATATTTTGAATTGGCCGGCTCAAAGCCCAGACCTCAATCCCATAGAAAATTTATGGAATGATGTGAAGGTCAGCATAAGCAACCAAAATTTCGAAATTAAGATGAGTTATGGAGTGGAATTGAGAAGGCTTGGTACTTTATTCCGAAGGATTGGGTCAGGAAGCTTGTGGAGAGTATGGGACGAAGAAGTCGGGTTGTTTTGGACAATTCGGGATACAGTACCAAGTACTAGTAAACATATTCGTAAGCTCATTGTAAAATAAAAATAAATTACTATGTCTTCTTTTCAATATCCAAATTGTGCTATTTATATGTCCACTTCAGCTAAGGAACAATTTCAGATTTTTCATTAATTTTCTAATTTTTAATTCGTAGTTACAAAGTTACTACTGATTTTAAGTAAATAATGTTTAAACTCAAATACCATGAAATAAATTCTTGTGAAAACACCATGAACACCATTCTTACCATGAAAACACCTTACATGTATTTTTGTGCTATTTATGTGTCCACGGCTGTATATGACCTACCTTGACCTTATTTTTTCGGCAAGACCGAATCCGAGAAGATGAAGCAGATTTCCAACTTTTTGCAGAGCATATGGTAACTATCGAACGCTTTGGAGAAGTCCAAGAGACAGACTAGGGTAAGATGACCTTTGTCGAAAGCTGTCTTGATATCGTCCAGAATTTTTACTATAGCAGTGGAACATGTCCAGGGCTAAAACCGGTCTGAAGAGGAGAGGAGATCTGCTCAGCCATAAGGGAATCGAGCACTTTTGATAAAGGCGAGAGAAGACTTATTGGGCGGAAATCACTAGGTTCAACTGCCTTAGGCTTTTTGGTATTATCGTGCCGATTTTCCAAATTGAAGTAGAACTTGTTAATCAGTGCCTGAATATGTGAGCGGGAGGGCTAATATAGGGTAGAATGAGCTTAATAAATTTAATATCAATTCCGTCGTCGCCAATAGCATTTGATTTTATCCTCAAGATACATCTCACTACATCTGACTTATTTACAGTAGAAAACTGGAACTTCTGAAACGAATTGGGGGTAGAATTATTAATGTTGGTGTATGAGTTAAGATTAGAGGTTTCGGACATCTGGATCTACTAGACAATCTTGAACATTATTGTTTTTCCTATTACAATTTCCTTCAAGTTATTCCATAGTTTTTTCGGCGGCAGTGACGTACTTAGTTTCGACAATCTAGTATTAGTATCTAGTATAGGTGTGATTTTTTTATTTAAAGCTTGTTTATGTAATTCGTGAACTATGGGCATGTGCTGTTATTAGTTCAAGATGAATGCAGAGGGGCGTGAATGTCGAACATAACCGAAATTTTTTTGCTTAAGAAAAAGTTTAATTTATTATCAACATTATGAAGGTACCAGCAATTCATCCAATTAATTCTATATAGATCAATAAAAAGAGCGTAAAAAAATGATAAATAAAAAAAAACGAAATGGCCATTTCAGCCCTTGAAAGGTCTTCGACCGAGCCTCTTATGATCAATTGTGTTGTGTGTGTTTGAACACAAATGATCGAGAACTGGACCGACATGGTTTATGCCGACTCCGAACGGCTTATGCTCTCAAGAAGCCTTTCATGGCAGTTTTTTTACTCTCTGAAGCTTGCCATTGTTTGCAGAGAGGTGACGGCCGAACAGAAAAATTGATTCAATTGAAAAAATTTTCTGTTTCAGATGGAGGACACTCTGCCTACTACGCCACTGCCGCCACCACAAAAATGATTAATAGAAAATAATTTTACAAAAAGTATTTTAAAAAAATCCTTCAAATCGGGGTTAAAGAAAAACCTTATTTATTAGAAATTGAGATATTCAAATCCAAAGCCTTTAAAATAGGTTAACTTCCAGCAAAGCTTGTATAAAACAATTCTTAATGAAAATGATAGAATTTTTTCAGCCTCCTAGCAACAACATGAAAATTAATTATTCCCAACATTTTTGTACTATCCAATATGACAGATATGATATCATGAACAAAAAAAAGGAGTCAACATATTTTTCTTTACACTTTTAAATGGACATAACTATTCACAGTCAACTCGTAGGGAAAATCTACGAAAAATAGGCTTCTTCAATACCTACATAATAAATTTAAACTACATAATAAAGTTTAGAAAAATTCTGCACATTTTCATCTAAATAAGTTAATATTGCCTGAAAGGTATTTATCCAGAATATAATGTTCCCCTGTATAGTGGCTACATATGAAAAAATTAAAATTACTGTTTTTAAGTACACGAAAGTACCAAAAATATTTTTTTTTTTTTTGTATTTTATTCATGGATTATTATTATTTTAAAACATAGTGCCCTATATTGAACAATTTTGATGTTATAAAATGTTTTGTTTGCCACCTCAAATTGTTGTTGAAATATTCACTCAAATTTGAATATTTTCTTTTCACATTGATAGGCTATGCGCTCGTTGAGGTGCCACGATCTTTGTGGAACAATGCCAAGCCTGGTTTTACCCTTCAGTATGCTTACTTTAAAGCAGCCAAACTTAGCTCCGATAAAGCTGAAGCTGAGGAAAATGTCGACGATGTTTTGGAGTCGCTTCAGGGCATTAGTCGCGCTGTCCCTAACAATCACGAACTTCGACCTTGTGTTGAGACAATACTGCGCAAGGTACCTACTGAACTGCAGGAACGCGCTAATCGTAACTATACCCGTGGCGGCGGCAACGGTGGCACATCAACCATTGTGCCCTCTGAAAAAGCTTTGGTTCGGCTACACAAACAAGTTATTAAATCTTTGCAGACATTGCAGCGAACAGAGGCTTTGTGGGGTGTGCAAGTTAGCACGGTTTTACATTTGGAGGATGTGGCAAAGAATATGCATTCAGCAGAACGCCGCTTCAAATCGGAATTTCCAAAAAGTTTAACGAGTATGGAACGTGTTTTATACAATCCTACCATGCACTGGTACTGGGAGTGCTTATTAAAAGCACCATTTCTAAAAGCGCTCTGTGTGCTGACTACCGTCATGTCATTCATGGTAGTTTGGAGCGAGCTGACATTCTTCAATCGTCGCCCGGTGCTCTCAATATTCGCAAATGTTATAATTGTAGCAAAACATGATAATGATTTCCTTACTATTGAGCTATTTTCTATGATTGTGCTCTGCTATTTGTTCTACTGCACCTACTCCACAATACTGCGCATACGTTTTTTGAATCTTTACTACTTGGCACCACATCATCAGACAAATGAGCATAGCTTAATTTTTAGTGGCATGTTGTTGTGTCGTCTGACACCTCCGATGTGCTTGAATTTCTTGGGATTGATACACATGGATTCACATATTATAAAAGAGGTAAATAAAACGGCATTGCTGTGTCTCCAATAATATTTGTTAAAATTCTTATTTTCTCTACTACAGCGTATTATGGAAACGTTCTACACTCAAATCATGGGTCACATGGATGTGATCGGCATTATATCCAATGGATTCAATATTTACTTTCCCATGTGCATGCTTGCCTTCTGTCTAGCTACTTGGTTTAGTTTAGGCAGTCGTTTCCTCAATGCAATGGGTTTCCAACAATTTCTGCATAACGAAACAATAGCAACCGAATTGGTGCAGGAGGGTAAAGATCTCATAGCACGTGAAAAGCGTCGTCGTCAACGTGCTGAAGAGGCCATGTCACGACGTCGGGATTTTCCTCGTGACGATGCGTTTGCCACAAATGAGTATGTGGCAAAATATCGCAATTTTGGTAACAGAAACCAACAACCACAGCAGCAGCTGAATATTACCCGCACGCCAAATGATGGTCTTCTGCGCGATGGTGAGAACTTTGATTATGCTGCGGTATCATCATCTGCAGCTGGTGTACCACGCAGTCTCTCGGATGAGATAAATGAGCGTTTCGGTGTTAGCACTAAGGTTGAAATCGGTTTTAAGGGTACACAACTAGGCGAATTTGATGATTATGACGATGAGGCACAACGAAGAAAAACTGGACCACCTCGCGATTTGTTTGATGATGTTTAAAATATGTTATTGAAATGATAGAAAAAAATAGAATTTGGCATAACTTGTGAAAAAAACGATGCCAACCAACACAGTGCAATTGTTCGGGCAGTTTAAATTATAATTTTGTCTCAATTTAGTTAAGTTTTGTATTAAGCAGTTGATTGTGAAGCGAAAATACTTCAGAAATGGTAAATTTGTACATTTATATAACCACAGCATACATATAAATATCCTTGTTTATCAACAAATAATTATATATAACTTGCCAATATAACTGTCTATGTTGTCTTTTAAATACAATTTTAGAAGACATTTAAATGTTGATGATTTTTGGTGTTATCATAGAAACATTTTGAGTTAACGATCTACAAAAGATTTATTTTTTTAAACCGGACACAAATTTTGAATGTGAGAAATTTGCCTCCAGTGCTTATAACAGTATATCAGTGCGTTAGTGCAAAATACAAATACAAAAAAGAATACAAAATATTTTCTGTGTCAGCTGAAATCCGAAAACGGAATCTAAACTCAAAGGTAACCGTATTTATTCGTGAACTGTGAAAAAGTGAAAGTTATATTTCGTGAATAAATGATTCGCATGATTAATTCATTTGCAATGTACCTATAGACCCCCGTGGTATCACCGTTAAAGATGCACTACCTTTCTTACCTTACTCAAGTTACGAAGAAATCAAGGTATTTACCGATAGAAACTATCGATGATTTCTAAAGTTGTAGTCAATATTTCGAAAGTGCTTAAATATAGCTTTTTATTGTTTTCATTATTTAGTAAAAACAAAAGCAATGCCCGTGCAATGGGCACTTAGAGAAAATAAGTAATTTAGTAAATGACTGTCGGATGGGTTGATTCGGGCTTTTGATTTGCTCTGCCTGTCTGTCTGAACCGGCGTTCACTATGTTCGCAACCTAAGAGAGACACCGTGGCTTGCAGTTTTAGGGTTCGTTGGTTTCGAATTTGAATTCAGGATTTTAAAATTCAAAAAGGCGTATACATTGCCACCTTGATTTTTTGTCTTTTTGCGAATCCTTGAACTGATTTGATTTCGAACCTGATATCACAGTTATAAAATTCAAGATGTTGGGTAGTATTGCCACCTTAATTTTTATGAATTCGGTGCTGGGGTAAATACTAGGTAAGGATGGCACGCTGAATCCAAATCCGTTAGAATTTGAAAATTAAGTAGTTTTTTTACAACAGGACTGCCACCTAATAAAATGTAATTTTAAGTTTTAAGCATCATCTAACAGTTTTATAGAGTCGCTGAGTTTAAAACTAATGTCAGCATTTTAAAATTCAATATAGCGACTAGGATTGCCACCTAGTTTTTTTGCATTTTTGCGAATTCTTGTAATTATAAAATTGTGACAACGGATTTGATTTCGAATCTGATAACACAATTAAAAATTCAATATGGCGGATAGGATTGCCACTTAAATTTTTTTTATTTTTATGAATTTTTATAATTTAAAATTATTAATAATCTGACAACGGATTCGTATTCTACTGGAACTAGAGTTTGCCCCAGCACTGAATTCCTAAAATAAACAAAAATTTAGATGGCAATCCTATCCGCCATCTTTAGTTTTTTACTTCATACATCGTTCCTTAATGGTTTAGAATCAAACAGGTGTTGATGTTCTTGATAGAAGCGAAGATAATTGGTAATCATTGGATGTTTTATATATACTACTATAGAAAATTGAAGTACTGGATTTTTTATAGCACCATTAGAATCCTCTCAGTTTGTAGAAAATGGTTTTCTATTGGTTTTGAAAATTTTGCTTAAAGTTTTGACCAAAAAAACTGATTATTTTTGATTTTTATTTTTTTAAAACAAAAATAAAAAGAAAAATTTGCCCGATATTTTTTGAGCACAAAATAATCGGTAATTTTTTATTTTTAAGGCAAAAATAAAAAGCACAATTTGCACGATTTTTTTTGAGCACATAATAGCTGGTAATTTTTAATTTGTGTTTTTTTTAAGGCAAAAATAAATAGCAGAATTTGCCCGAGCACACAATAACTGGTAAATTTGAAATTTTTTTCGTAAAATCAAAATTTAAAATTTTAGAATCATTTCATTTATTGTAGTGTCTGTGAAGGACATATTATAAGGACATATGGGATACGTCCCATTCCGTAAAAAGTTTGGGGCCAACCAAGAGCTTGGGGTGGCGCCCATCTTGGGAGCAGGTAATATTCGGTATATCGAATGTGGAAAAAGCCTGCGAAGGTATAGCAATTGACCTAAAAACTTGCTAGCACAGGGATAGTCTTATTCGTCAAAGGGGACGACCCTATCTATCCACGGCGAGGAAACAACTGAAGGTTGTATAAATTGGGTGAATGAATTGCGGTGTCGAAGTGACAGACACGGAATATTCGATGTGTTGTTGTGTTGTGTAAACATAGTGAATAGGCACTTCTTCTATGGCAATTGAATTTAAGATTCATGATTGAAGTTGCCGGTCAAGCACGATTAAGTGCTCTAACTATGCACGGCAAGTTGCAAAAACTCATGCGTGCATGAATTTTTTGTCTCGTTGCTGGTATGTTGTGGAGCGTCTTTGGCGGGACCGAGTTGCCCAGGTGACTATCATGGCTGTGGTTGTGTTTATGCTACACAGGTCTAGATTGACCGGCGGGGTCGCACAGTGGTACGACCGGGCTGGCATACCTGCTTAGTATGCAAGAGAATGGGTAGGTTTCGTCTTCACCAGTAGATGACAATACGTCCCTACTGGTAGTTAAACTGGTACTGCTATTGGGAGCAGTGCGGTTCCATGGTTATACAATTGTATGATATGTTGGAGTCGTAATGTTTTCAATGGTAGGGCATTGGGTAGTGCTTTATGTTTATGGAACGGCTTCCAGTTCGTGTTAGCTCTGCCGGATGACTGTGTGTTCTTGCATTGCAAGCCACAAACGGATCCGCTGATGGAGTGTACACCCTCGATCCATAGATCCAAATACTTAGGTGTAAAAGGCAGGTGTATTTGTAAAACTGGAATTCATCTGTTACATCATGACACTACTTATAGTTTTTAATAAAAAAAAAGCGTTAACAAAAAATTCGAAGCTATAAAATTTTATTATTTTTATTAAGTTTTTCATTCTCCTATTGAGATATGGCCTTTTTTATATTAAGGTATCAATATATATGTTTTAAATTTGATGTAATTGATACGAACGCATTGTAGGTGTTTACACGTCAGTCAAATTAAACTCTCTTTAACTCTCTGAAAATTTTGATTGACGCTTGCTCACACACGATTTTTGATTGAAGCTCCGACGCAGGCATCACTTTATTTGGTCTTCATGATGACTGGTAAATACGAACTTAAAAATAATTGTGAAAAATGTACAAAAATTCATTGCTTCTCCTTAAAAAAAAATGTAATTTGTAAATGTAAATTCTTAAAAAGAACAGGATGAATTAGTGATAAAATAAAAACTAAAATTGAAAAAGAAAAATAGAAACGTTGTGTTACATTTCATTTTGTTCGCAAGGGTTTCAGATTACCTCTTTTTCTCTTAAAAAAACTACCTTTGTTTCTACTAAAAAACAGACAAGTAAAATAATTCAATCCTTTGACTGATTGATGCAGGTCTGGAGCTCAATCAAAATTTTGACTGACGAGAAAAGATTTTGGAGTTAATTTTCGCTCTGAGATAAAGTTAATTTTTTTACATAGGAAAGCAACAAAAAATTTTGATTGATTCAATCATTTGACTGACGTGTGAAAACCTTCAGCCTTACAAAAAAACTGATATTTAATTTTAGCGTCAGCTTTTTAATTTAGTAGCAGCCGTAGACTCTGCTAAGCTTATGACACTAATTACAGCCAGCACTAAATTATTTTTTTGATAAGGCTGCTTCATTGTAAGGAATGCCTTGCACCCTTTGGCATTTGCAATGTAAAAGTGCAGTCAACATAATAAGTTCAATCATAGATAGGCTGAAGTGGGGCGACGTGAAACACGTTTTTATTTGCTTCAATAAAAGTGTTATGAGATTGGCAGAGTTTATACGCCATTCAAATTGAATGAAGAATATCGCATTGTTTGTTCTCTTTTACTCTCTTCGAGATATTTGATTGAATAGCTGTTCATACGTGATTATTTGATTGAATGGCCGATGCCGACTAAAAGTGCTGTTGTAAGTACCAGAAAAGTTGATTATGCAACCCTGTGGTTGGTTGATGCAGGTCTTGAGCTCCATCAAAATTTTGATTGATGCGATGAAGTGTTGAAAGTTCATTTCCGCTCTCGCATAGAGTTCATCTTTTTTTTTGCTGGGAAAACAACAACAAATTTTGAATAATCCTCAATTTGAAAGACGTGTAAACAGTGCCATTGAATTTTTGATGGTTTAAAGGCCTATCCCCTGCAGAAGAACCAATTTGAAGTGAGTGGTTGAGAAATGAATGAAGTAAAAAAAAAAGGATTTTAAATATGGCTTTTTTGGTCTTTTTCAAATCGGTGGGGTGATGTGTAATACCAACAAAATTATAGTTTAAAGACCAGGAACTTTCATTTTTTAAGTTTTTTTTGACTTCTTTGTTAAGTAACAGTATTATGATAAAAACTTAATGAAATAATAGCAATATTTAGTAAATCTGTCTGATTTTCAATGCACACACACATACGTTAATATTAAAAAAGAATTATCGTTAACTTTATTGGAATATGTGAATGGTTTGTTAATTGCGAAAATAATTACATTTTAAATGTAAAATGATTATTTATCGGAAATATCCACGTCAGAGTGACAATTCTCACAAATAAAATGGCTCATAAAAAATAAAAAAGGTGCGTGCATTTGTTACATTCAAACGAATTTGTGTAATTTAAATGTTTTGGAAAAAAATATTAACAAATATCTTGATCTTGAAGACGAAGAGCGCCTGTTTTGCAGCCAAGCACCTACAGCTTTCTTTGTCGTTTGTTTGGTTTTCTTTCCATATTTTTATACCCCAACGGGTACTACGTAAGGAGTATATTAATTTTGTCCTTCCCTTTGTAACGCCAATAAGGAGGCGTGGCAGGTATAGAAAAGTATATATATTTTTGATCAGCATCACCAACTGAGTCGTTTTTCGTGTCAGTCTGTCTGCCCTTCTGTCGACACGATTACAGCCGTAATTGAAAAGCTATCGCGATGAAATTCAATATATAAGCTTCTTTTTAAAAAACGAAGATCAAATTCTGAAATGAGCCAAATCGGTCATTCAAGTCAATCGGCCAGTCTTAAAATTTTGCACATAAGCTTTGATATTCAATATGGACCATCACTATGATGTTTGCCAAAATCGGATGAAAACTTCGCCTACCTCCCAAGCAAATTGGCTCTATTTTAAAAGTAAAATCTGTTAAAATCTGCAAAAATTAAAGAAATGTCTTTGAATTTTACACGTAAGCGTCGATATTTAATATAAAACATCTCTATAATATTTGGCAAAATCGGGCAAAACGGACGCCCCTTCCCATACACATTGACTATATTTTAAATGTAAAATCTCTTAAAAATCCGCAAAAATTAAAGAAAGAAAAATTTTGCACATTAGCCTTGATATATAATATGAACCATTTCTACTATATTTGGCAAAATCGTGAATATGTATATAAAACCGAATGTCGTCGCGTCTGTCGTGGCTAATGTGTTCGAATATGCTTCAATACGGCCGCGGGGGGTATTTTAGCTTCGGTACACATTTCTGTGGTGTTGTTATAACACAGCTTTTCATTGACTTCCTACCACGATTGGATTTTTATCTGGGCTGAATAATATGAATCGGGCCAATCTCTTTTAATGCCAATGATGTGATTGCATTTCAGAGTTTAACGTTGTTACCTCGTTAATGGCAATTATAATGTGTGAGATGTGTTACACATCACGCCACCTTGAGTGTTGCACATCACCCCAATGCAAGTCACTTTTTTCTCATTGATAGAATTTTACCGCAACGTGAGAAAATGTAAAAGCGTTTGTTATATTTTTAATGATATTAAACAATACCACATTTTACATCTGCTTACTTTTAAATTCTGAAGAGAATTCTATCCGAAACGCTACTTTTTTAAATTTAAAAAAAAACTTTCAACAAACACTTTTCACGCTTTTTAAAAACTCTAATGAAATGTGTGTATGCCTAGAAAATAAACATATCACAGTTGTTCATTCACTCTTAATTTTATACGAAAAATTACCGTGTTACACATCTCCCCATGGTACACAATTACAGATTACCTGGGGCGTACCGCTGCCCAGTCCCCCCTTGCTACGCTACTAGTTAATGGATACACTTTTGTAGTTTTTTTTCCAGAAAGTTAGTCTTGTCGTTTTTTTTATTGATAAAGAATGATTAAAAAAAAAGTGGACATGTAAAATACAATTATAAAAATTGTTAAATGGTTGAGGAAAAATAATAAAAATAATTACATTAGAATTTTTGTTTTCTACTCAAATGCTGCTTAAAAATTTAGCAAAATTAAACTCCTGCTATTCAAATTAGAAAAATAATTTCATTATATCCCTCATAGATTAGTTTCTTTTTTTTTATTCATCGCCACCGCCCTCTTCATCCTCGTCGAATTCGCCCTCCTCATCCGCGGTAGCCTCTTGATATTGCTGATACTCGGACACTAGATCGTTCATGTTACTTTCAGCCTCAGTGAATTCCATTTCGTCCATACCCTCGCCGGTGTACCAATGCAAGAAGGCCTTACGACGGAACATGGCTGTGAACTGTTCCGATACACGTTTGAAGAGCTCTTGAATTGCGGTTGAGTTGCCAATAAATGTGGCGGACATTTTTAGGCCTCTAGGCGGTATGTCACAAACAGCTGTTTTACAGTTGTTCGGTATCCACTCAACGAAGAAACTGCTGTTCTTGTTCTGTATATTAAGCATTTGTTCATCGACCTCTTTCATGGACATGCGACCTCGAAATATAGCTGCCACTGTTAGATAACGTCCGTGACGAGGGTCACAGGCGGCCATCATATTTTTCGCATCGAACATTTGTTGTGTCAGCTCGGGCACGGTAAGAGCGCGATACTGTTGTGAGCCACGTGATGTGAGCGGTGCAAATCCGGGCATAAAAAAGTGCAAACGCGGAAATGGTACCATATTAACGGCCAGCTTTCGAAGATCGGCATTCAGTTGACCGGGAAATCGCAGACATGTTGTTACGCCAGACATTGTGGCTGAGACAAGGTGATTCAGATCACCGTACGTGGGTGTCGTTAACTTGAGCGTACGAAAGCAAATGTCGTAGAGCGCCTCATTGTCGATGCAGTAAGTTTCATCTGTGTTTTCGACCAGTTGATGCACACTCAGTGTGGCATTGTAAGGTTCGACGACAGTGTCCGACACCTTAGGCGATGGTACAACGGAGAATGTGTTCATGATGCGGTCGGGGTATTCTTCACGAATTTTGGAAATGAGCAAGGTGCCCATGCCGGACCCAGTGCCGCCACCTAAGGAATGTGTCAACTGGAAGCCCTATAATAGAGAAAATAAATTAAAAAATTGATTCAACAAATTTTAAGCTTAATAAACTTTAAAACTTGTACGAGAAACAGTCAGAGTGAAGAAACATTTTCGGCTCTACGAAATAACCCTCAAATGAAATACCCCCCCAAACTAATAAAAGAAAATAATGACCAAATGCTATGGAATAACATCGAAATGGAAAATGAAATAAGCCCCAAAAAACTAAACAAGCCCTTAAAAAAAAGTTTAAACTCAAAATTAAATTATCCACAAAACAATTGAAATACCCCAAATGAATAGTCACTACTGTAATGCAGTTGTGCACTTGATAATTTTGTGAAAAACTTAACATTTTGTAAATTTTGATAATTTCTAGCATTGTTTTCTGCATGTAGCTGCGCCTTTTACAAACTATTCATTCTATAAAAGGCGCATATAAACCAATTTCACCTGTTCGATAACTTAAATTGAAGAAAATTAAATAACACCCAAATAATAAAATGAAATAACCCCCAAACTAATGGAATGAAATAAGCCCCAAGCCGAATAAAATAATCCCAAAAAAAAACCAAAATGAAAAAGCTCCAAATAAAATTTGATTGGAAGTTATTTCATTGGGTGTTATTTCATATGAACTAACTTCCAAGAAAAACAAGAAATATCCGCCAAAAAAAATTTTAATAAACCCCAACAATATGAAAGAAGTCCCAAAATTGTGTAATGTGGGGGATATTTCGTAGAGCCAAAATTTTCTTTTAAAAAGTTTTAAAATTTTCCAAACTTGTATTTGAATTGAGTATCAAAAAAATGGTAATTAGTTTTTACTTGTCCAAAAAATTCAAATAAAAAATGTTTCAATAAAATTTTAACTGGGATTAAAGAAACAAAGCAATACTTACTTGTAGGCAATCACATCCTTCCGACTCCTTGCGCACAACATCCAAAACCGAGTCCACCAATTCGGCGCCCTCCGTGTAATGACCCTTCGCCCAGTTGTTACCCGCACCCGATTGTCCAAACACAAAGTTATCCGGTCGAAATATCTGTCCGAAAGCACCCGATCTCACTGAATCCATGGTGCCTGGTTCCAAATCGACCAATATCGCACGTGGCACATATTTCGCCCCCGTCGCCTCATTGTAATACACATTGATGCGTTCCAACTGCAAATCGCTGTCGCCATAATAGGTTCCGGTAGCATCGATGCAGTGCTCATCCGAAATAACCTCCCAGAACTTGCCACCGATTTGATTACCACATTGGCCAGCTTGTATATGCACGATTTCACGCATTTTATCGCTTCTTTTCGCTTTTTAGTTCTACAGACCACAGAGTTAATTGGTAAAGAAGTGTTGTTTGTTGAAACTTTTTGTTTAGACTGACGAAAACGTTGCAAATTTTTGACCGTTGGCTGGTGACCTTTACAAATTTTTGTAATTACTGAGTGGTGTTCTTCTGCAATTTTAAATACCAATTTGAACACGCCTTCCTTCCTTCCGTCGGTCTGTCTAAAACCTTTTCGAAATATGTTTTATATATGTGAAAATTTTCTTGAATGAAATTTTTCTGATATTTTCAATCGATGCCTATTCAATCAATATTAAATAAAATCAACAAACTGTTCAAAGTTTGTTGGAGCAAAGTAAATTGTGCGCCTTGCCCCAAAATGACAAAAAAAGAAAATCAAAAAGTTACTGCGATTGCCTTCAATTTTCGCATAGAGTTAAAAGCTAAGATTAATAATATCATACAAGTAACGAACTTTCGTAGTTTTAATATTTCCTTTTTTCTAAAAAAATATATTTTTCATTTCAAGGCATTACCAGCGCGGTGGGCTTGTCTAAAAAATTGCACACTTCAAATTAATTTTTTACTGGTCAAAACACTTGTTAAAAAGTTAAATATGAATTGTAAAAAGTTGAATTTGAAGTGTAACAGCTTGATTACAAAAGCGTAACATGTGGTGGCGTAGCGGGGCGTAACGTAGAGGGACGTTGCCTCGAGGATGAACGATAACCGAAATCGTAGTGCAACGCAGTGACTTGTCGCCCGCTTAGATCATCTGAAAGAAACTTTGTTCTTTCGCGACTATTTAATAGCCCGGTGTAGAGAGTAACTGCATCGTGTTGTGTAACGAAACGAATACTTTCGTTAGTGCGAAACTCGGTAAGCACCATGGCAGAATTATAAGGTAGGCTCAAATTGGAGTAAAAAGGAAGCCGTATGTCAAAATCAGTTGGTCGAATTTTAGTTTTCTTATTGTTGTTGTTGCCTTTATCATTTGACGTTTAGCGCTCCCACAGTTTTGTTGTTGCGAAACTTGTTGTTTGAGCAGCCATTTAAATGTGAGCCTACCTTATAATTGTATCATGAGTAAGCACTACATTTCTTCGTACCAAATTATATTGTCGCTCGTTTCTTCGTTTGTTATATCATAGATCTTCGCTTTAATATACAGCAAGATACAGTAAATTAGGGCGAACGAACGAAAATTCTTTCATTTGGAGTGTTCGGCCCAAGGTAGAAGAAAAGAAGGTAGCATCGCGGCTGATCATGATCTCTTTGTCAGCTACCATAATTTTCAAATTCAATGCAAATAATTATCTGTCACTTGGCAAACTGAGTCTTCGCGTGGTTTTGGTTTTGCTTTTTTGAAGCGAAACTTTTTACGGCTCGTACTGTGATTTGCTTGAGTGAAATCTGAAAAACTTTCCACAGATTTTTTTCTTGGAAATTTGATGGTTTCTTTGTTGCTAGCGCTTATTACAACAAGAACATTTAATACTTTAATATTAAGTATTAAAAATATTTTTGACCTGCCGTGAGGAATTGAACCCACACGCACTGATTAAGAGTTCAATGCATTATCCACCAGGCCACAAAGCCTTGTTAGAAAGAGTTGTTAATTCAATGTTAACTATAACAGATACTATGCTGCAGTATCTACCACAAACAATTTGTCACCAGCATCGGTGTGTTTGCGTTATGAATGCGTTTGTGGTGTTGTTGGTACAAGGAAATATTAGCAATGCCCACAAGTGCGTTCACAAGTGCGTTTTTTAAGTGTCAAAAAAAATAAATTATATCAATTAATATGGAATTAACTAACGCATGCATGACATCGGCAAGGTATCAAAAATGTTTGTTTAATTTTGTTTCGTGTGTGTTCTTTAATATACAATTTAATTTATTTTATGTATTTTAGAATTTAAGTTGTCAAATCTAAGAAACTGAAAAAAGCTTCGCTTCTCTCGTGTGTCCAACGACGCACCTGTGTTTTTTGACAGTTATAACGGTCGGCTCTCAGCCGTGCGAATACCTTCATTTATTCTACCATGGTTCGGCCTTTGTTAGATTTTTTTTGGGCAAATCCAACTTTGCGCTGTTTTTAAAAATATAAAAAAGAGTAGCTTAAAAGAAGAAATCATGAAAGTACCAAAAGACGTAGTTACTTTAATTCCAAAACAACGCAACGCAATACTGTCAACGTATATTCATATCTTTGTTTTTTTAAAGTGTTCCGTTAGCTTTCGTGTTAAGTTAAATATTAAATACTAAATAATAAAATATTAAATAATCTCTCATCTCTCATCTCTCCTCCCGATTCAACGAGCAAAAAATCGGTGAGTAAAATCGTCGCAATATCGCCGTGTCTAAAATGGGACATAATGAGGCAGTAAAAAAATAGTTAAAAACTGTTTGCAGGATATCTCGAGTTTGACTTATCAGAAAAAAAAAAAAAATTGTAAGAGCTTAAGCCTAATGTGAGGGGCTGACTAAGAGTTTTTTCAAATAAATTAATTAGAAATAAAATGGCGGCAATGCAATGTTAAAATTCAAAAAATGCCTTAAATTTTAGGACAAAAGTAGCTGTAAAAATTTGTTGAGGACTTTTAAAAAGAAAAACTCGAAATCAGCCCCTCAATAATATATTTTTTCAATTACTCAGCTATTATGTAGTAAATAGTTATTAAAGTTATTGCGCAATCTTGCACACCGATTTTAAAAAACTTGTTTTGAGAAAAACGCGTTTAAAGTTTCAAAAGAAGTTTTTTGGTACATCTAATGATAAAATTAATATTTTTTTTTTTGTTCGAAGGAATTCATAACAAAATATTGTAGACCATAAACATAAAAATCGGTCAAGTGTTTTTGCAGAAATGTTAAGTAGAAAGAGTAGGTTTTTTTTTGATTAAAATTAAAAACTATTTTTTTTTTAACTTACCAGTCGTCTGCGTTCCCAGGTGCAAACAGTAAGCCTTCTGCTTGCACCTGGCTTTTTTATTTTTACTGGTCCGATCTTCTTATTTTGGCCAATTCAGTACTGCGACGTTTGGCGATGTTCAGTCGTATACAAATTATATGAGTACTCAATAATATAATGCATAATAAATACAATATAATCTATTTGAAATAGCTAGGAGAGAGGCGCGAGAATATTTAAGCCATCTGTTAAATTTTGAAAAAAAAATCACGCTTGCGGTGCTCGCAAAACAGGCTAAAAAGTATAGTTAGAGAATAAATTTAAAAAAAATTTTTTTTTAAATGTTCTTGAAACATATATAAAGTGATTTATGAAAGAAAAAAATTCGATTCTCAAAAAAAAAAAATAAATAAAATGTCTCTTAATTTACATTTAATGCAAATTATTTGCTATTAATTATGAATTGCTTTACACTTTTTATAAATTGACATATTTAGAGGAGGTTTTAGGCAAAAGCGGTTAAAATTAAGGCAAAATTTGGAAGATGTTTTCTAAAAAAGTTTTTTATATACACAAAAAATTTTATTTGCATGTTATTTGACATCATCAGTAGAAGAAAAAAAAATGTTTTTGTTTTCTTATTATATATTTTTTATATAATATAAGGATGGCACTGAAGTTGGTGTTCTTCAAAAAAGGCTAAAAGCGGGTCACATCATAGCGCGGCACCAGAACGTCTGAAAAAAATATGCATTCGAAAATAGATCCCTGAATGCACATCTTTTACTAAAAATAAAATTAAAATATCGAAAATTTTTAAAATTATGAAGCGTAAAAAAAAAGTCCAAAAATTTAAGTTATTTTTTAACATATTGTTGCGTGTAAAAACTAGACAAATTTTCCAAAGACGCTCATTTTGGTAAAAGATTTGTAGAATTACAAACAAATAAAAAAAAAATTAAAATCGGTCGATTGGTTTGTTTGCAGTAGTGTTTAAAGCATTAAAGTTTAAACGCATTTAAAGCTCCAAAGTTAAGGAGCATCAAAGCGGCCAAACTCCAAAACCAAACTGAAACAATCACAGATGGGGGTAGTGCACTAAATTTTCAGTTCCAGCTAGTATGTACTGATAGCGTAAAATTATTCACTACTTCTATTGATCTTTGATGAATTCTATTGATGAATTGAAAAATGTATGCCTCACTATATATTAGTGATAGTGATACTGAAAAAATTTTCACTAAAATTCAAACAAAAATAGTGGGGGAAAAAAGACACAGTTTCGATAGTATCGTAAGTGTGGATGTAGAATTTTTGTTTGATATATTTGTTGATGAATTGGTTGTTCTTATTCAGTTTTATGTTTGCGCTGTGTTTTTTAAACATCAAATACACTCAGTTCTGTTTTTACACGGTAGATACGTTCCCAAAGATTTCGTGCAAAAAAAAATCGTGTAAAAAAATGCATTGCACTTATGGAAAAGTAGAAGATTGGTTCCAAATTTAACAAATCTGTAGAAATAATACAATAAACCATTTTTAAACTCATATTGGAGCGTTATAGCTAATATTTGCGTATATTTTTATTTCATAAACTTATAAAAGAATGCAAAAAAAAAAACAATTTCAGAAACATAGAAAAGAATGCAAAAAAAAACAATATAGTACACATACAATACAATAGGGACGACTGTTGACATGCATGTTTACACGCGGCAACACGGGAGTATAGTAAAAACTAAAAATTTTATAGCGGTGAAAACTGTTAGTACTAAAATTGTTATTTTCAGAATTTGGGTCAATCGTGTTAAATGAAAATAAAGCGTGTAAAAACAAAATAAAGATTTATTTTTAAGTCATGTTAAATCAAATTCGTGTAAAAAAAAGTGGTGTAAAAACAGAACTGAGTGTACAAACTAATATAATGAACTAGGCATCACTTCTTTATATTGCGACGTCTTATTTTCTCAGGCATCAGGCGGACAAAGCGACGCTTCCATAACTGATTGGAGTCTGCCAGCAGACTGAAAGCCCCTTATCGGCGCAAGCATTTATATACGTATGCATCAGGGATGATATTTGGGGGCTTTCAGGGCTTTCTGAGCCCTTTTTCATTTCATAAGCCCCGAAGCCCTTTCGATTCATTTTAGGCCCTTTTGAAAAATTCTTCTCAAAAAATTTCATCTAAGTAGTACGTCACATCGACCAAGGAATAATTCTCCTCAATTTTGTTATTTTTTTTCAAACTATATTTAAGTTTTATTTAAGCTATATAAGCCTACGCAGGTACGTTTTTGATAGACTACAGAAATAGTACACTTGTGAAAATCTATTAAAACTGAAGAAAATCTTTGAAAAACTGATGTTCTTATATTTTATACAAAGCCACCATGTTAGTATTATGCTGAAGAACCACTATTTTGTATTATTGATTGACATCTACAGGAAAATTCCTTACAAACATTTGGTTTCTACTAGAATGGAGGAAGTATGAAGATTTCTGCACTCCCTCCAAAAGAATGTCTAAATTTTCGAATCGATTTTACTTATAATAGTATCCCAAAGTAATTCTATAGATGTAAGAATGGAATTTTGAGGTGGACACCTTCAAGCACGATACATTCCTTACAGCATTTTATCATGCTGAACGAACATAGCCTTAAACGATTAAGTATTTAATGTCGTAAATTTTTAATGAACTTTCAGCCATTTTTTTTATTTTATCTGTGCCAAAAATAATTTCCGATGTATGATATCCTATATGGGCATTTCCACAGAAAAGTCCACTGTGCCCAAAAAATAAAAACTTATTAAAAACTTATTATTTTATGTTATTATTTTAGAGAAACCTTTAAATTTTATTCATTTAAGCGATTCATACATAAATTCATTTACCATGATGATCAAATCGTCTGTTTAACAAATGTAGTTTTTATTTTTAGTAAAAATGGAAGATATTCGCTAAATATAATGACAAATGGTTGAGGTAAGGTGCGTAAAATATAGTTAAATAGAAAATACTCAGATTATGATTAAAAAATAAAAAAGTACTGAAGATATTTGAATCAAACAAAATACATTATAATGTAACATTATTTCATAAGAAGAATCTTCAACTAGTTGCACCAAAAAACTGTGACAGATTTCGCTGAATTCTGATTTTCTATATATAGACACGAAAACTACTTTCTTTTTTGTTTATTTTTTGAACCAACCAGGACTATGACTACTATAAACTTTGGCACTAATTAAAGTGCTACCTATGAGCTTCAATGTAAACTAAAAAGAAAATGAAAATATGTTTTACTCTGCCTTTTTTTCACTTTAAATGTGTGCGACGGTCACGTTTGACATTATGGAAATGCCCATATAAAACTTCACGCTCTTTCAGATTATGGCGTCAGAATTTAATTAAATAAATTCTTAAAAATTCTTAAATTCTTTAGTTAGATTTGAATAAACTAATTTTGTTGCTCAAGGCTCTATATTCCAAAATTGTATAACATTTATGAAATTATTCTTTATTAAATTCCGCCATTCCTTAATATGTTTTCGTGGTAGAACTGTTTAACTGTTTCAATCATATCTTTCTGACATTCTTATTTATATAACCAAGGACTCGAAAGAATACTCCGAAGACTCTTTATCGGAGAATATATCGATCCAATTTGCAGTTTTCTGTGGGAATGCTTTGTTATTTTTATTTGTATTATTAATTTATTAAGTAAATGGCTTTGTTTCAAATTTTTTTTTGAGAAATTAACCATATAGATTACTTTTTGACATATTTTTGACTTTTCCAATTAGAAATTAATTATATATGTAGATGACTTTTTGAAATATTTTTGACGTTTGCAATAAATGCACAAGCCTTTTTTTTTCTAAAATGCAATGGGACTTCTATATATGAAATCAAATATATTTAAAAGAAAGACTTAAGTAATATTACTCTGACCCACAATTTCTGATTCTGAAAGTTGATCGTGTACACTAAAATGTGCTATTTTTGTGACAAATAATTAAACTTCCCTGCTTAGGTTAAAATAGTGAAATTAAAAATAAATAAAAAAAAAAAATCTGAAAACTTTGAAAACAATTGATTCGAAATCTATTTGGATATATGTGGTTATGGCAGAATATTCAAATAAAAATTCTTTAATGAAAAATTCCCTATTTTTGTATAAATTTTGGCCCTTTACAACTAAGCCAATATCATCCCTGGTATGCATTACTTGTAAAGCTCTGAGAAATTCACAAAACGATTCTATTCAACAAACAACACGATGTTGCGTTCGAGATTTCGGCACGAATCAATACATTTTTCTCATACAAAAATGTGAATTTTTCTTCTTTTCTTTTGATATTGCGTGGCTTTATTAAAGAAGTGACAAAATCCAAAGTTAGATATTCCTTTTATGCACAAAACAACTGATATTTTGGCATAAATTTTATCTTCGTGCGATGAATATTCAAGGCTGTATAAAGCCCTAAAGTGCCCCCAAAAAACGTTAGCATGACCTTGAAAAATTTGTGAAAATACCCCGTACAAACCGTTTTGTAAGACGTTATTCTACGTCAAAAAAGAAAATCAAAATATGCTAAAATATGCTAATATGCTAAGATTCCTTAACTGCTAATAAATGAGTTTATCATTCCCGTTTTGTTCAAAATTTGTTTGGTTAGCTTACCCAGTGAACCAAAACTACCGTTTTTGAATTCATTTATGAACCTTTTCGGGTAGAAACGTTCATTTTCGGCACTCATAAATGAACCCTTTTTATATCATTCGTCGGACTAAAATGCCTCTCAAAAACGAACCTTGTTTTGTTCGCAAATGAGTTAAAAAAAGAACCATCAATTACCCTCTTTTTTGTTCGGAAGTGAGTTAAAAAAAGAACCATAAAAGTTGTTTTTCGGCACTCGGAAATTACCCCCTTTTTGAATCAATCGCCGGACGAAAATGCCTCTCAGAAACAAACTGAAACAAATTCTTCGGAAATGAGTTCAAAAATTAACCATACAAAAGTTCTTTTGTAAAAAACCGAAACGAAATTGAACCCTTTTTGTATCAATCTTTGGACTGAATTGCCTCTCAAAAACAAAAATTTTTTTGTTCAATAATGAGTTAAAAAAAAGAACCTTTTTGAATTATAAATTTTATTATTGCATAATACTATTTATAATTACATATCGACATTTTGTTAAAGAAGAAATGATTATTACTAAAATTAGAGATCGTATTAATCATTGGGTTAATAGGATTAATATACCTGGGCTGGAATTCACGCATTGTGTTGTTCATGATATTGATGTTTCAAAGGGGAAAAGGCGTGATTGTTTTCCAATTTGACAAACTTCCAAATTATATATGAAATATCAAAATAGTTAAGTTATTAATTGGGGAATTTATTTGATTACATTTTTGCATGGAATGTTTTCGTGGTTTTCATTCTATTTGGGCTTGATTTTAATTTTTGATAGAAATGTTGAAATGTTGAAAATTAATTAAATGTTGAAATGCATACGTGTAGGAATACATCCATCTCGCACTGGTAAAAAAGTTCATATGACGTTTGTACGAAGGTTAACATTTTCATTTTAAGTTCCTTTATTTACCTGATTTTAGAATATAAAAAGTAACATTTATGATTCATTTGTGAACTCATTTATGAACAAAAAATGGTTCGTTTATGAGAAATTGTTTCCTACTGATATGATAAAAAAAATTATTCTTTTTTGAACTCATTTCAGAAAGCAAAAAAGAAACATAAATGATTCATTTCCGAACTCATTTATGAACAAAAAATGGTTCATTTATAAGGAAGTCTTATCTACTGAAATGATACAAAAATGATTCATTTTCGACTCAAAATAAGTTTTTAATGAATTTCGCAAAATATGCACAATTTTTCTTTATGGGAAAAGCTTTCACGAATTTAATCTTTTATAACAAGCACTTTTAAAATAAAAAAGAAAAGATTAAAAAAAAAAAATTCTAACCAAAAACGTTCGCAAAACTCTCACCTTACTCAAAACCTTCGCTTATGGTTCAGTGGGTAGGGCTAATGCAATCAACATCAAACTTTTTAGTGTTGTAACATTTATGTGTTGTAATAACACAATTGATAATAAGAAGCTTGGCCAAAGTCCTTTCAAGGGCTGTAATGGCCATTTCGTTTTTTTTTTTTAACTACAAAAACAGATCACTCAGCACATGTTAACTTATTGACGTTTTTTGATGAGCAAAAACGAATAGGAGAAAAACGCATTCTTACCAACAGATGTTTGTCATAATTTCTTTTTCTTTTGTGCAGACAGAGCTTTTATTATTATTATATTATTTATAATAGACATAAGATAAATGTATAAAATTTGTATTCAAAGATTTTTAATCGTTTTCCTTTAAAATATGTTTGGAAGGTATATCAGTGTTATTATTATATTGAATTACATTGAGTTATCATTATATTGAATAACACATTTAGAAAATTCTATTTTATTATAAAAAATTTTTTTATTCGATTCTGGCTAAAATAATTTCAAAACCAATAATATTTCATGTAGTGCTTTCATGTAGTGACTGCTCAAATTTTGCACTATTTGAGTGTCGTGAAGATTTAATCACTACCACTTAATTTTTTTATAGTGCAACAAAACAACATTATCACTAAAGTTTCTAGAGTGATAGTGGAGAGATGTTTCACTAACACTAAGCTGGTATAAATATAGTGAAAAATATAATTTCTTTCATTATAAAGGGTCCGCCAAATAACTTTTTTTTGTTTGTTTGAAAATGCAAAAATGCAAAAATGAATATTTTCTCAAATTTCTTATTTTATTTGAATGTACAATCCTTCCGGTTAATAATGGAAAATAATTTCATTCAAATGTCTGCCTCGGCTGGTCATGCAGTAGCCTACACGATCGGTTCAATTTTTAAGCACATTATCGATTGTGTGCAGCTGTATTTCACCAATGGCTTAACGAATATTGTCCTTTAAAGCGTCAATTGTCTCTGGCTTGTCGGCGTAACACTTATCTTTGAGGGCACCCCACAAATAATAGTTCAACGGTGTCAAATCGCAGCTCCGAGGTGGCCAAACACCATCAGCTGTGGGGCTGATAATGCGATCTTCAAAAACAGTGCGCAAAACATCGAGTGTAGCTTCGGCTGTGTGGCACGTAGCGCCGTCCTGTTGAAACCAAATGTTGCCAATATCCTCCTCTTCAATTTTTGTGAACAAAAATTCGTTAAACGTGGCCCGATAACGATGGTCATTGACTGTAACGGCCACTCCTTGCTCATTTTCGAAGAAAAATGGCCCAATTATGCCTCTGGACCAAAATCCGCACCAAACAGTGACTCGTTTTGGGTGCATCGGCTTTTCAATGTATGCGTGCGGGTTTTCTGTGCCCCAAATGCGACAATTTTGCTTGTTTACATACCCGCCAAGATCAAAATGAGCTTCGTGTGAAAAGATGATTTTTTTTGGCAAAATCTGCATCTTCTGTAAGTCGATCGCAGGCAATATTGCCCAGCGTTGTTCAAGCGTATACACAACCATATTCGTTCAGCGGAAGGGTAAAACAAATTATCTGTCAAATCAGACATTTCCATGTTACCATTCACGAAAAAAGCACTAGTTGAAAAAAAAAAACGTAAGATGGCGGACCCTGTATTTAGTGCTAGTGAAATGCTTAGTGCACTCAGCATTTAGTGCACTACCCCAACTTTGGTAACAATTAAATATTTTTTTTTTCTACAAGGTATAGTTTCATGGTAGAATAAGACAAGGTAGTGTTAGTAGTTAAAATTGTCTCTTGTGTTGGGTACCGCACATGTCAATAACAGGTTTTTACGAATAAAAGCAAACAAAATAACACAATTTGCCAATTATAATATTATATGTGTTTGACAGCTGCGGTACCCACCGCTCCGAGACGACACTACCTTGTTAAATATACCTTGGTATAGTTTATATCATGGCAGAATTATAAGGTAGGGCCGCTATGCTTAGTGTCCTCACGCGTCAACGAAGAGTGGATATTGAAAAGGTTGGTTAGTTGTCAAAAAGACGAATTTCGTAGAAATTGCACATAAAGAAAATATTTTATGTTTCCAAGTAGCAAACAGTGCGGTCGCTGGTGTTAAATTTGTGATAATTTGAGTGAAAATATTATAAAAAAAGTGTAATAAAAACTATAAAATGTCAAAGAAGTCTTAAAATTGCAAAAAAAAAACCTGTAACAGTTTTAACCTAAAAACAACTGCGAAACGTGAGCATAAAGAAATTCGCGATGAACAGCTGATTTTGACATCTATCCCGCTTTATTCTGCTTTCTACTCCATTCCTCTCCGAGTCGGCCCTACCTTATAATTCTTCTTAACGGCTTGTTAAACGACTGTTAAACGGGTAATCAAGCCCTAAAAAGTTGATTTTATTTGTTTTCAATATTGAATTGGAAATAAAAAAGCCAGCAACTGAGCAACAAATAAAATTTTAACTCCACGTAAGACATTATTAATTTAATAAAATAATTATTATTTTATTATACTCATTAAGTTTTAAATACAAGAACCTTTTTTTTACATTTAGTTCATAAAATGGTAGATCGGTAATTATTACATGATGCGTCGTCAGGTTATCTGGTGAGTTCGTTGAAACGTTTAAATTTCATCGGTGGTTTTCTACAATCTAGGTATACTGTGGAATTTTTATTCTGTGTATATATAAAGGGTATTATTGACAAGATTTTTTTGGTGAAACATGTAAAAATACTTTAAGTTTGAATACATCTACTAAGAACATGTTTACATAAGAACTTTTTTGTTTATCAAGAGAAATAGACATAAAAGATGTGTTCGACACTTAAGTCATTAGAATATGACAGGATTGTTAAGACTAGTAAAGAAAACTTTTAAAAAATTATAAGATGTTTACTTATATCGGGCTCAATTCTCGTTCTGTGAAATGAGTAAAAGAGAAATGTTTTAAATGTTAACATGAAGTATAAACATTGTCATTTTATTACCGCACAGAACGGGCATTGACTTCTCCATATAGTTTGACTACTTTTTGTATGCTTTCTCAGAACTGTAACTGATGTACTGTTTCGTACAGAATAAATTTAAAAAAAGTTTCAAAACTTATTTTTTAAAACTGTATCAAACTGAAGCACGTTTTAAACTCTGAGTGCTTGATATTATATCTGTGGGCCTAAAATCCGGGTCTGTGAAGGTCTCATGATTCAAGCAACGTGTACCACCAAGACAGGTGCAAGAACAAATCGAAGCAGTTTCATCGAATTCGGTGCAGTAATTAGAGTTGCCCAACAGCTTACCATGCACATTATACGAGGATGTGTCACCATCAAATGTAAGCGGTTGATTAGAAGATGCTAAATTTTGAGCATCCTGCTCATCACGTTTGGCATCCTCGGCTTGCCTGTGGGGACAAAAAAAAAGTTTTATAGAAATAAAAGACTATTTTAGACATTTATTTCAATTCGTGAAAGTTTAAGTGACAATGATATTAATTCAAAAGTACTCATTGTGGAGTCTTGAGTCACATTTCTCGAAATAATTTCCATTGTTTAAATCAGTTCCTAGAGTAGCTCTTAAATTATGGTCAACCAAAATCCTTCTGTTTTTTGAGTAAATAATGAATTCTTAACCATACTAACCATCCAATGCATCAAAATAGAAGTAGATTTTTAGAAGTAACAAAAAGAAACAATAATGTAATTAAAATTAACTGATGCGGATATTACAAGGTATTCGATGCAGATATCATCTTAATTCTTGTTAGACTACTAAACTTGGTTTGAACTATTTATTAACTACTAAATAAAAAAATACTGAATAAAACATATGCAATACATTACATTGTCATGAAGCGCAGCACAAGCAAATTGATACTTGCAGCCACAACCGCCAATCCGAAAAGTATGAATACCAAGCTAAGTGCAACGTAGCCAGGCTTGTTCATCAGTGCCTGATCATTTTGCAATGCTACATAATCTCCAAAGCCAATTGTTGTGAGCGTGACGAAGCAATAATAGAAGCTATCAAAATAGCTCCAACCTTCATAGCGTGAAAAAACCGCAGCGCCTGTTGTTATAATGATCGAAGACAGCATTCCAGTGGCCAGCATCAAATTCATTTCCGTCGCTTCTGTATGATTGCATTGAAGGTAACGTTTTGCCCGTCGTATTATTACCGAAGCGAATTTATTCAAACGCTCACCGATACTCTGGAACATTACCAGTCCCAGCGGAATTCCAACCTATGAGTGATGGAAGTTATATATAAAGTTTAAATATTTATACACAACACAGAAAATTTCTTAGTATGGTTGCGTTGGGGATCCTTTACCATTGCGTAAGCCATGCAAAATGCTTTGCCACCGATTGTAACGGGTGTGGAGTGTCCATAGCCAATCATGGCTAGAACCACTGTGGCAAAGTAAAATGCTCCGGCAAACTTCCACTGTGGTCCTGCTTTATGTGGTTTATTCTCGATAATCACTATTTCCATCATGCGGTAGTCTTCGGCGGTGACATTGTATTTCTTCACAAAGTTACTTTTCACCGCTGATAATACGATAATGGCCAATTTTTTTGATGATGAATGTCCGAATTAGATATACGAATAAAGTGTAAAAATTTCAATTTGATTAATTTTTTAAGGAAATGTGTTTTTTTTTGTCATTAAAAGGAGTATTGCTCTCCCTAAAATTTACAGATAATCAAAGTTGCTCAAATTAGGTTAACATTTTCTGAGTAGTGACACAAATTCGCGTAAATATTCTCAATAAAAAAAAAAACCCCAAATCATATAAATCGTTACCTTAATATAGAAAGGCCCTAACTCATTTTTTTTTTACATTATAGGAGAAGAAAAAAACTTGATATAAAACAAAGTTCTGCAATTTCTACAGTAAAAAGAATTGTAACATCGCTACATCACTTATAGTTTTTAACAAAAAAATTGATTTACAAAAAATTCGAAACTACAGAATTTAATTTTTTATTAAGTTTTCTCCTTCTCCTATTGACTTAGGGCCTTTTGAGATAGGGCCTTTCTATATTAAGGTAGCGAAATGCACATATATATGCTTTTTTGATGTTGTTACAAAAGTACGTGTACACTGGAGTGGCCCTTGCAGGAAAGATTTGTGCAAAATTTGAGCTTAATCGGATAATTCTAAGGCCACCCCTAATCTAGCATATATATTTCAATTATTTGACCGAAGTCATTTTTCAAAAAATCCTTCCAAAAAAGGTGTCACCGTGAATCAGAGTACTTTATTGATAAGGAAATAATTGAGTGGATACTCAGTTTGTTTATAATATTCTGTTCTGTGAAACTGTTGCGCATACGGAAATTTGAATGAAAAAACTGGTCATACGTCAAAAAACTGAAGTGGCCAAAAAGCCACCTTGGAATTGTTATTCTTCGAATTAGATAACCTGGCATTAAGGGAAATCCTCTCCAATATTGTTACTTGAAGCATTGCTCGTCGGAATTCGCGCTTTAAGTTAAAAAATAAAGCCCACTCTCATGAGCACGGACTCATGCGTTCACATTTTAACCACTTTCACGCATCAATATTAACTCCAATAAATTTTTAGTGACATTGGAAATGGTCTTGAGTACAACTTACACTACTCCACAAAATTACGACAACTTTCACCACAACGAATGCCCATAACATTTTTAACTGACTTCAAAAAGGAGGAGGTTCTCAAGTTCGTCGGTTTCTCTGGTTTTTTTTTTTCTTTTTAAATGTATGTACATCGATAACTCCTAAACCATATGCCTGATTGCTATAATTTTTGGGGAACAGATAGATATCATAAGCATTTAGGTGCCCGTACAAAAGTGGGTGGTATTCAAGAACTGGACTTGGCAATAATAGATCTCGCAATACTAGATACTACTGTATCTCGAATAATATTGACACTAGGGTACTGACATTTAGTGTAGGGGTAGGCACAATTATTACAAATTACGGGCAAGAAAATAGGCGTAATTCGTCAAATGGGCGTGGCAATATTAGAAAAACAGTGTATCTTGAATAATTTTGAGGCTAGAGTACTGCAATTTAGTATAGGGGTAGACATTATTATTACAAATTATCGTCAATAAAGTGGGCGTTATTTGACAAATGGGCGTGTCAATATTAGAAAAAGAGTATATCTCGAATAATATTGATACTATAGTACTGCAATTTGGTATAGGGGTAGGCATTATTAGTACAAATTACGGTCGATAAAGTGGGCGAAATTCGGCTACTGGGCGTGAAAATATTAGAAAAACAGTGTATCTCGAATAATATTGACACTAGGGCACTGAAATTTATTGTAGTACAGGGGTAGGCAGAATTATTAAATATTAGGGTCAATAAAGTTAGCGTTATTTGACAAATGGGCGTGGCAATACTAGATCTCGCAATACTAGATACTACTGTATCTCGGATAATATGGACACTAGCGTACTGAAATTTAGTATAGGAGTAGGCACAATTAAGTATTAAAAATTACCGTCAATAAAATGGGCGTTATTCGACAAATAAGCGTGGCAATATTAGAAAAAGAATATATCTCGAATAATATTGATACTATGGTACTGCAAGTTGGTATAGGGTAGGCATCATTAGTATAAATTACGGTCAAGAAAGTGGGCGAAATTCGGCTACTGGGCGTGAAAATATTAGAAAAACAGTGTATCTCATATAATATTGACACTAGGGCACTGAAATTTATTGTAGTACAGGGGTTGGCAGAATTATTAAAAAAATTACGGTCAATAAAGTAGGCGGTATTCGATAAATGGGCGTGGCAATACTAGATAAACACTATCTCAGTTAATATTGACGCTGGGGTACTGAAATAAAGTACAGGGGTAGGCACAATTATTGGGAATAACGCTCAGGAAAGTGGGCGCTTATTTAAAAAATGGGCGTGGTAATATAAGAAAAACAATATTTCTCAAATTATATTGACACCAGGATAATAAAACTCGTTACAAGAATGGGTATAATAATTTCAAAACACTTGACATTTAATTTAAATTTAAGAGACAGATATTTGAAATAACCAACAAACTTTCAGAATTTAATAGGACACATTTTTTCAGAACAATTGTATTTATGTTGTTTATACACTTTTTTCGAAAATTTATCATATTCTCTAAAAAGGAAGAAATAAAAAATTTAAAAAAAAAAAAATCAACCGACTACAAAATCACTACAAAGTAAAAAATAATTTTAAAAAATAATTTTCCTTTTAATTTCTTGGTCATATTTGATAATTTATTAAAACATATTATTATATATGAAATCTTATTATTTGAATTTTTTCTTATTTGTTTTATTATCATAAATATATTAATTTCTTGATGAATACAAATGCTTTGAAGTTGGCGCTACTGATAAAAAGTCTGATTATATTAGCTCCAACCTTAAAAGCTTTTGTTTTCATCAAGAAATGAATATATTTATGATAATAAAACAAATAAGAAAAAAAATTAAGATAATAAGATTTCATATATAATAATAAGTTTAAATAAATTATCAAATATGACCAAGAAATTAAAAGGAAAAGTATTTTTAAAATTATTTTTTACTTTGTAGTGATTTTGTAGTCGGTTGTTTTTTTTTTTAAATTTTTTAAAGATTTATAAGTTGAGATTTATAACGAATAGAAATCACTACATAATAAAATTCCTTCATGTGTGTTGTTTTCGTATTAAAAAAAATTACCGACATTTTGCATCAAAGCTAAATCAACTCCTACCCTTCCTTTTGTTAAATTTCGTTTAATGTGATGTTTTTACCTTGTAGAAAATCCCAGCGCTTTGCTTCCGTGTGAGATTCTAGAGCGTCGAAGACTGCCGCACCGATGAGCAAATATGTGAATGTACAGACGACCAACGAAAGTGTTCGAACATTTTGTCGCTTCATTATGCAATGGACAACCAATTCGAGAAGAGTATCTCTTTGGGATTTAATTAGCATCTAGTGTATTCAAGCTACACTCTCAACTGCAGAATGCATTCGAATTTTGCTTCAATATTTGGGTTTAGGTACCACGTTATTTATTCTAAAAATTTCAAGATTTTACTATTTTTTGCTATATATTTGACTTCTACAACCAAAAAACTACTAAGTGCTTAGGAACAAAAAATTAACACTTTATCATAGTAGTTTCCAAATTCTAACGATTGTTTGAAATCGATATGTTGTATCCTTTGACAGGATACCGCACTGCGCACAATCGAAGTTGCTTTTGAGTTAAGGCATGGTTGTGTAATAACTAAGGTTAACCCACGACTAAAAGCCGTGAACCACAAATGTCAAAATATAGCTAACTTACTAGCTATATATATAGAAATAGCTTACTTTTTATGAATTTTGAAAGTTTATTACTCCAGGTTTTATGTTAAGGGTATCTTTCTATTTTTGTTAGTTGAAATAGAAAGTTATTATATAGTTTTGAACTTTGAAAAACTACTTTGTTGAATGCTTCACATTCGACACTTGTTTTAAACTTTGGAAATTTCCCCATCTTTTTTCTGCTATTCATTATTTTGTTTATGGTATGTTACACTAAATTTCCTGACACGTAATACGTTGCAGATCTCTGAAACACATATGCGAAATACCACCAACATCACGGTCGTATGTTATATGAGCATGATAATATGTACAGCGCATTTAGCTTAATCCATTTTTGTCCAGCGCTGCGTATACGCAACGGTATACTTTTTTTAACCTGAAGGTGATACAGTGAAAGATTTTGATGATCACCGAAAAGAATATACAATTTTAGGAAATTTATCTAATCGACCTGTTTTCGCTCAAAGCTGAAAAATTACGTTTACTTGCATTTTCAAGCTTTTGGAATTTAGGAATGTTCCATTTTTTTAATCTTTAATTTTAAACCTCTAAATATTTTTTTTTTTTATTTATTTATTTATTTAATACATTAGTACAATAAGAATAACTTCTTTTTGTTGTACAAAGGCGGTTTTCATAGCATTTAACAATTCGAAGCTGTACGATATTTAATATTACAATAAAAATTAAAATAACATAATACCTAATCATTAAAAGATAATATTATGAGATCGAATTAAAAGAAATTTAATTTATTAAAATTTTTTTTTTCGATAAATCAGAAAATGAAGAAGAAAAAGAAAAGAAAGAAAACATTATAAAAGTTCAAATAGAAATCTGGTTTTTGATTTGTTTATAATTTTAATATTTAAGAAAAGTGATTTAAAACGGCCTGCCTAAAGCCACCCTTGCTATCCCTACATTTAATTACGCTTGGTAAACTATTCCATAATCTAATGGCATTAATGAAAAAAAGCCTGGTAGAGTTGAGGTAATTCCAATTTGGTATTATGATCATATTGCGGCACAGTGAAATCACTCCCAAATGAAATAAGTCCCAATGAAATAAGTCCCAATGAAATAAGTCCCAAAAAAAATGAAATAACTCCCAACCGGAAAATGAAATAAGTTCCAATTACTTGGGAGTTATTTCATTATGAAATAACTCCCAACGTGAAAAATGAAATAAATCCCCATGAAATACGTCCACAAAAAATGAAATAAATCCCAATCGATGTAGTAAATTTTTGTATATTTATTCATTTAGTCTTAAAAAAAAACAAAAATTGATTTCAAAATTATTTCAAAATGTAAGAAAAACAAAAAAAAATATTTCAAAATTATTTCAAAATATAAAAATGTATGAATAATTAGGATTTAAAAAAAACTTGCATAGAGTCATCCACTCTTTGACGGCAAATTGGGCAGTTAATTTGTTGTTGACCTAGGCTTTGGGCCTGCAACTTAAGGATGCACGCACTGCATATTTTTAAATGTCTGCATGGAATCAATAAGACATTAGGCGCTACTTTAAAGCAAACCACGCATAACAACTGGGATGATGACATTGGCTCATTAGGCTCAACGACTTTCTCCTCATCATCCTCTTCTTCTTCTTCCAAAAACTCCATTTCTTCGAAGACATCCTCATCCGGATCCATATCTGTAACAATGTAATTTTTTGGAAATACCAAGCTCTTCGCCGGCTTTCTCAATAAATTGGGATTTATCAACGAATTTTTTCTTTGTCTTTTCTTTGCCCATAGCTCCACCACTGTTTGCCAGCAACTCAAATTCTCTAGATTTAGAAAATTCTTCCTTTTGAAGAGTTCTTACAAATTTAAAAAAATTACCCTGCTTGGGTATTATTTTTCCAAGATATCCATTATATGCTTCTACTGCTGAGGTTGTACGAGTTGCTGTTCCGTAAACTGATATTCCATTTGCTCCGATCTGTTATGAATTAGAAAAACAAGACAATAAATAAGTTAAAAATTACATATAAATTCATTTATCTCTTTTTTTTTTGTTCATAAAACTTACCTTCGTTAACCATTGATTTTGAAAATACTCCAAAAATGAAAAAAATTTGTAATGATGATCGAAAGTTTTTATATCGTTCTTAATTATTTGAAACGATGTTGGAATATGAGCGGCAGGCAACAAAGGAATTGCCAAAAGCTTATGGTACTCCAGATATGCTTTTTTATTTTGTCGAATAAACGCTGCTAGTTCTTTATGCTTTCTTTGTATCTGGCGTTGTACCGCTTGGCAAAAGTGAAACCAACATCCATTAAGTGTTGAATTTTCAAATACTGTTTTCACTGCCTTGCGAAGACTCGCTTCATAGTCGGTTATGAAGGTTGCACCATTTAAACTTAACAAATTCGAATTTATGTAACTGAAGCAGTGTGCGTAACATTTTGTTGACTTTTTATTCATTAAAATAAAAAATACTGGGAAAACCTATAAAAAATTTAATAAAATTAGTGCCCGCATTATAAAGAACTTAAGCAAGAACTTAAGCAAAAGAAGTAATGTGGTGGCGCGAGAGCGGGGGGAGGGGGCGGTCGCACGCCGCCGGGTCAACAGAACGCGTTCCAGGCGCGACGCCGCTGGATTGACGGGACTCGTTCCGATCGCGCCGGGCGCGACGCCGCCACCGCGTCTTGACACATCAAAACAAATTGTTTATTTTGATAATAACGACGGTAGCTTATCTTCTCATAAAACTCGATGTGAATTAATACCAATTGCTTGAAACATCCACTCGGTACTACGGCAAATGTTCCATCTATTAAAATTTTTCGGGTGCTGCTATTTGGAATATCTTCCTTGATGTGAATTATTGTTTTTTCCGAGGCAAAAATGCAGTAAGCGAAATCTTTATCGTCGTGACAAATTTTAAAAAAAGCAGTACTTGGATCACGGTTCTCGTTTAGAGAAATTCCGAAATTATTAAAGATTTCTTCTCGTTGAAACGCACTTATCACATCTACTGGAGTCTTCGAAGAAACATAAAAAACATTTGCAGTCAAATACTGCAAGCCTCGTTTAATTTTTGCAAAATCCAAATTACTTGTATCTTCCTGATTTCTAAATAAAAAATATATTTGGCTCATATTATGAATTGAAAAAAAATTTATTATTGGCTTTCTTACCGCGTACAAATATTTTGAAATGTTTCTCTAATTCCACTAACAGAATTTGCAGCACTCGATATATTGCCGGAATTTAGGCAATCTTTTTTTATTTCGTTTAAGGCTTTGAGTTCCTCATATAATCTGAGGTTATTGCCATGATTATGTTCAACAAAATTAGATATTTTTTTACACTCTCCGTTTTGAATAATTAATCGAGATTTGCAATTTTTCTCGTAGCAAACGTAATATTGGGTTCCATTCGAGTGAGATTTGTGTATAAAAAAAAATTGTTCAGCGTACAGAAGCTTGCTGTTTCTTCTTTTACCACTAACAATTTCATATGGGACACTTGCCATATTAATTATTTTTTTTTTCTTTTTGTTCTTCGATATGCACTCTTCACAACTCAAATAGCAACTGCAATTTTATGAATAATTCTCAATAAAACGTTGTCAATAATGTGTTGCAATAATACCCGTTACAATAATACTGTTACGGTTATACTACAAATGCCGAAAAATCATATTTTAGAGCAATGAAATAACTCCCAAAAAAAATTAAATAAGTCCCAAACTATTGCAATAATGAAATAACTCCCAAAAAATTTATCGTTGGGAGTTATTTCATTTCCGAATTTTGGGAATTATTTCATAATGAAATAACTCCCAAAACAAAAAAAGAAACAATTCCCAAAATAAATGAAATAACTTCCAAAAATTGGGAGTTATTTCATAATGAAATAACTCCTAAAAATGTATGGAAATTTTTTGGGAGTTATTTCATTTTTTTTTTTGGGACTTATTTCATTTGGGAGTTATTTCACTGCGCCTCATATTGCTTCTGGTTGACTGGCAAAATTGCAGTTTATCAAAGAGATACCAAGGAGTTTTTGAATAAATAAGTTTGTGTAAAAATATACAATTACGAGCATTAAGATAACTTATAATGTCACAACCAAGAATACTTTTCTTGAATTGTGTTATGTGATCAAATTTGAGAAGGTTATAGACATAACGAGTAGCATGGTTAAACGAAACTTGCAGTTTGTGTTCGGATCTCGAGTCTAGCTTACTATAAACGAGCTCAGAGTAAGTTATGATAGGAACGATAAGCTGTAAAACGAGCTTGCGTTTGGTTTCCACAGGAGTGAACTCTGCCGTCATTTTAAGATTACGCAAAACATAGTAGATGCTTCGTACTATGCTATTTATGTGATCTGTGCATGTTAGGGACGAATTAATATAAAAACCAAGGCTTTTCACATTGCTAACAAATTTAAGTGTCTCACCTCCTATAAACAAGCCAGGAATATCCTCAAAGAAAATTTTGTTTTTACTAATAGGTAGCACATATGACTTGCCTGCGTTCAATTTAAGACCATTTTTTAAGGACCATTCACTTATGCTATTTAAATCTTCATTTAGCCTGCAACTTAAGTCCTCCAGGAGACCAGTTCTGCGAGAAAGGTGCAGTTGCACATCATCTGCATAGGCGTGCATAGAGGCGTGTTTGCAAATGGAAAAAATATCATTTATGAATATTGAAAAGAGTAAAGGGCCAAGAACTGAGCCTTGTGGCACTCCACTGCATACCGACTTAAGTTGAGAACACCTGTCGCCAACATACACTTTCTGTGTTCTGTTTGACAGATAGCATCTTAAGAGATTAACAGAATTTTCACAAAAACGATACATGCATCTAAGTTTTTGACAAAGTAGGGAATGGTTTACGGAGTCAAATGCCTTGGAGAAATCCAGCAGGCAGAGTAGTGTGATTAAGCCTTCATCATAGGGAGTTCGGATATCATCTAAAACTTTTAAGGTAGCAGTTGAGCAACTATGTCCGCGACGAAAGCCAGATTGCAGTGGAGATAAGAGATTATTAGCAGTTAAAACGTCAGTGATCTGGTCCGCCATAATAGCTTCACATACGTATACCTTCGATAGAGATGACAAGATACTTATAGGTCTAAAGTCATTGGGTTCGCACGCAGATGATTTTTTTGCGACAGGCATTACTTTTGATATTTTCCAGAGCTGAGGAAAAGATGACGTTGTGAAACAATGGTTCACAATGTGCGTAAGCGGGCTTGCTACGTGGGTTAAAATTAGTTTGATAAACTTAATCGAGATACCATCGTCACCAATGGCATTCGATTTTATCTTCATTACTTGCTTACAGACCTCATGTTCAGAAACATTGGAAAACTGAAAGTTTTGTTGAACAGATACATTAGACAACTCATTAGAGCTACATACATTCAGACTATTATTTAGGAAAAAATCATTGAGAACATCAGGGTCTAGACTACATTCAGCTTCTGGATTGTTACCGATTCCAAGATTTTTGAGGTTTCTCCAGAGTACTTTAGATGGTAGGGAAGCTTTCAATTTATTAGAGTAATGCTTTATTTTGGATTGCCTAGCTACTAGGACTGAGGCATTTCGTGCTGTCCTGTAGTTTTCCCATTTTTCAGGAGTAGGATTATTCTACCAGATCCTGTGCAGTCTATTTCGTCGTTTAATTGCATTTTGGACACAAGATGTATACCAAGGAAATGAGACATTTTTGATAACAACCGTTCTAGTGGGAACATATCTTGCAAAAAGGTTGTTGAGGTTGTTATAGAAGGATGCCAATTTTTCGTCGACACTCGCGCAGTACCAAATTTCATTCCAAGGGGTGAGACATGCATCATAGTTCAGGGCTTGAACGTCTATGGATTTGAAATCAGAGTAGGATATTGTTTTTGTGATAGCTACTTGTGATAGTTTTATGTCAAAGGTGCAAAAAATTAGGTCATGGTCGGACAAAAAGTATATTTGATCAAACAAGAGCAGAGATGTGCTATCTTTCTTATTCTAAGGGCCGTTTCTCAATGTCCGATTATCCACTCTTCGTTGACGCGTGAGAGCACTTAGTATCATGGGCCTACCTTATCATTGTATCATGCCCTGACCTTATAAATCAACCTTGGTTTCTTTATAATTTGAGTGTCAATCAGAATAGAGGAAGACTAGTACGATAATAAATTTATCAGAAGATTCCGTAAAGAAGAAGAATAATCCGGGCGTGTTCCTCTGCCATTGAAATAAGGGACGTCTCCTTGTAGGATGTGTAATTTGGCAGTCTGTTGCGTTCTTCCATTTTTTTTGCGGCACAAAATAAAATAATTAGATAATAATAAGCAAATGACAGCTGATATGCATTTTTTATGTATTCACAATTGAAAAATTCACAATTAATGATTTAACAGGAGGTTACTTAATCAGCACTTGGTTTTCCATAAATTCAAGCTTTTTCAAGTACTTCAATTCTAGTATGTATCAAAACTTGAAAAAGCAAGCTTTGGCCTGCTTAGAAAAATACCAAACAATTACAAGTCATCTCCAAGCTTTTTCGTTGGCTTGGCTTGTTGAGGCTTACTATGTCGGGTAAAAAAGTTGAAAAGCTTGAAACGATCGGCAAAAGCTTGTAAGCTCGCAAGTATCCAATTAATTGAATTAAAAGCAAATATCCGAAAAAATTCAATTAGCTTGTTTAGGAAAATCTTAACGTATTAAGACTTTTAAGGGTTCTGTGGACTCCGTGGTTGGCAGTTTTAGGGGGTAGCTGATTTCTGAATTGATGTCAAAATTTAAAATTCAACATGGTGAATAGAGTTGCCACCTTGACATTTTTTTTTATTTTTGCGAATTCTTGTTATTTTGAATTTCTGACAACGGATTTGATTTCGAATCTAATATCGCAGTTTTAAAATTTAAGATGCAGGAAAGGCTTGCCACCTAAATTTTCGCCATAGTGTTGCCACCTAGTAAAATGTATTTTTAAGAGCTTTAAACACCATTTAACAGTGTTAGGAGATCGTTGACTTCGAATCTGATGTCAGAATTTTAAAATTCAAGATGGTTATTAGTGTTGCCACCTAAAAATTTTTTATTTTCACGAATTCAGTGCTGGAGCAAACACTAGATAAAAATGGGTCGCTGAGTCCGAATCCGTTGCCAGAATTTCTAAATTGTGTAATTTTTTTATAACAGTATTGCCACCTACCACAATGTATTTTTATGAGTTTTAAACACCATTTAACAGTGTTAAGGGGTCATTGAATTCGAATCTGATGTCAAAATTTTTAAATTTAAGATGGTTAATAGTGTTGCCACCTAAAAATGTTTTATTTTTACGAATTTCCTACACAAGCTAATTAAATTTTTTGGATACTTGATTTTATATTGGATACTTGCCTTCAATTTTAACCTTTTCAAGCTTTTTGCCGAAGGCATCAATTTTTCCTTTACTTGGGACTTCGTGCCGTTCGCTTGTAAGCTAGCATACTTGCAAGTCGCAAGCTGTCGTAGGCTTATTTATTTTCAATCACAAGTCAGACTTGATTGAAAATTATCAAGCTCAAGCTAGCTTGAACTTGTATTTTAAGCAAGTACTTGAAATCGATTTCAAGTAGGCTTGATGGACGCGAGGCGGCTTAAAATAATACAATAGCACGACTTACAAAATGCACCTTTCCCGTTTTTTTCTTGGCACAGCCAACTTTTAAAAGCATCGAATCGCTCCCAAGGCGATAGGCTTGGTCGTAACTGTTATTGCGTTTCCATGGCGAGTTTACTCGGGGTTAGGGTTTTCGTTGAGTTGGCAAAATGGCGTTGCTAACTCGATAGCGTTTCCATGCACAACATCGAGTCGAGTTGAACTCGCCAATAGCCGCATTCAGCGGAGTGAGCGATGTTTTTCTCTGAATGTGTTGTTACTCTAAGCGTCAAAAAAGTTGTCAAAGTTTAGAGTTTAAAGTCAAAGTTTAACCATTAACTGGTACACTTGGGCTGTGGGACTATGCTAAAAAAAGAAAAAAGAATATAAAGAAAAGAAAAGAATATATTTCTCTCATTATTTCATCATTTATTCATTAACGCTCAGTACATTTCAAGCCTTTAGGTATGTGCATGCTTTCGCATTGATCAGTCGTGCTGTTATTTAAGGCATTCTTTGGAAAAAAAAAACATAAGCTTGTAACTACATTTTTGACTTGTACCAGTTAAGGGTTAAAGCACTTGTGCTCATGTAGCATTGAATTTTATTGGTCGATTAAATGGCGTCCGCTACCTGTTGTGGGATTCCCAAACGCCTTAACGACGATTGTCGTTGTAGTTAACTAGCGAAAACTGTCATTTACTATGAAACTGTGCATGCACAATGACCGTAAACGACAAATATTATTATCGTTAGCTTTTTGGGAATTCTGCTACTGATCAGTTTAAGTGAGCGCTTGCTTAATTGTATCATTTAGCAAATTTTTCAACAACTGTTGCAAACGGTTGACTCCGCTGAATGCGGCCAATTTATTTTTGGCATTTGTGTCTTCCCCTCGCCATTTTTTCTTAATACAAATGAATGCAATTCACTTTGACAGATACAACCCAGTTAAATCTCACAAGTTTCGTGGAGCTTATGTGGATTTAACTCAACTCAACTCGCGTTTACATAACGAGTTAACCCCGAGTAAACTCGCTATGGAAACGCAGTATGTAGTTTGCTTCAGATTAATTATTCACAACAGCTTGTAAGGGCTACCAAATGTTGTTGTAGTACACAATGTTGCAACAGTGAAGAAAGAAGTGAAAAAATATCACACGATGCAAATCTTAAGAAAAACTACCAAGACTACTAAATCTGAAAAACTACTAAAAAAATACCAAAGCCATTAAATAAAATCAAAAACTACAAATCTAGTAGTAAAACTACTATAATTGGTCACTCTGCCCAGTAGCTAGATTCCCAAAAAGTTAACGTTAGTAATAATCATTGTCGGTCATTGTGCATACCACATTCATAGAAAATTACTTTTCGCTAGTTAACGACAGTGACAATCGTCGTAAAGGCGTTAGGAAATTCCGCTGCAGGTATAACTCTCAGTATGGAGAGAATCCTTGAGGTAGGATACCTATCGTATTCATTCCGGTCATTTATGTACTTCTGCGACTATTAAACATATTTGGTATTACTTTTTTTCGTAATTGGTATTAATTTGATATTGTTAACAAATTCTGAAGTTTATTCTCTCTCCCGACGCAATGAGAAAGTAACAAGATCATAAATACACAACTGCAACAATAACAGCAATAAAGCAAAAAAAACAACAGATGAAAGAACAAATCATACCAAAAATTAACTATCACAAAATGGCGGAGGTAGTTAAAAATGAAATTAACAAAAGAATTGTGACGGAAATAGAAGAATTAACAGAAATTATTCAAGAAGCGAAAAATGTGTGTACCAAGTATATCAAAATAAGATCGCGAGGAAACAATTGGATCACTGCTGAACTTAAGAAAAAATTAAAACTCCGACAACACTTATACAAAAACTGGAAATCTTCTCCAGATGATCAAAATAAAATGCTGGAATACAAAAAAGTTAAAAAAGATGTTGAGCAATTAATAAAAAACAACAAAGAGAAACATATAAACGAACAAATAGAAAAATCTGGAAATAACGCAAGAAAATTATGGAACATTATTAACACAACAATAAGAAATAAGGAGGAGGCAACGACCACCTTAACGAGTAACAAAGAGCAGTCAACAATAAACAAAACCAAGATTGCAAACGATTTTAATAAATATTTTAATGAAATGGCGTCAAATATAACAAAGAAAAACAAACCAACAAATACAATTATATCGAATGCGGTCAATTCAAAATCGATATTTCTCAAACCTATAACGCAACATGAAATACAACTTATTATTGCAAACCTTAATAGTAATGCAGCGAAAGGAGTAGACGAAGTATCGGTTAAGGATTTGAAGTTACTTTCGCCAATAATTTCTCAACTTTTAGCTGATATGGTTAACAAGTGTCTTATAACAGGCAATTTTCCAAACTGTCTTAAAAAAGCCATTATATCGCCTATATATAAAAAAGGAAAAAAAGAATTGTGTGAAAACTACAGGCCCATTTCAGTTCTGAATGCAGTCAGCAAAGTTTTTGAAAAGGCAATAGATATTAGAATTGAGAACTTCATCGACAGTACAATTGGATTTGATGTCAACCAGTTTGGTTTCCTAGCGAGAAGCGGTACGGAGTCAGCAATATCAGCAACAATGGAAAAAATATACGATGCATTAGATGAAAAAAAATTAGTGGCAACGACATTTATAGACCTATCAAAAGCTTTCGATCTTGTTGACCACGTAAAACTTCTTAATATATTAAATGATATAGGCATACGAGGAGTGGCAAACAAATTAATAGAAACGTATTTAAAAAACAGACCTCATGTTGTAAGAATGGATGGCGTATACAGCGAAGAACTAATAAGTACTATAGGTGTACCTCAAGGATCGATTCTTGGACCAAGACTCTATCTACTATACATTAATAATATTAAAAACTGCAGATTTAAATCTACTTATAACATTTACGCTGATGATACAAACTTTATAACGACAGCTAAAACCGAAAAGGAATTAGAAGACACCATAAATCATGATATGAGGATTTACTATGAATGGGCATGCGGAAATGGACTGAGTATAAATATACAAAAAACAAATTACATTATATTCCGACCACATAGCAACATGGAAATTAATATTAAAGTAAAAATCAACAACACAGAAATACAAAGACTTCAACATACAAAATATCTAGGAATGGTCATAGACGAAAAACTTAATTACGAATACCACATCAAAGAAATAAAAAATTCCATATTACCAATAATACATTCAATAAAAAGGCTCGGCAAAATACAAGAAAAAGCAGCCAAATTAATATATACAGGACATATCCTCTCTAAAATTAGATACAACATTTGCAGCTGGAGTCAATGCAACAAATTTCATGTTGAGCAAATTGGAAGACTAATGAACAAATCCATCAGGGTCCTATTTAATAAAAGTTTAGCGATCTCTACAAGAGACCTGTACCAAACCACCAAACAAATGGACATCAATCAACTAATATATGCAGAAAAATGTAAATACATCTACAAAGTTAAAAACAACATTCTCAAAACAAAAATGACTCTAAAATCAAGAAACGCAATTCATCAACATAATACGCGACAGAAACGCAACTTAGAAGTACCACAAGCCAGAACAACAAAACAACTAAATAGCCTAAAACATAGCGCAATAAAGCAATACAATACTCTTCCTGAAGAAATTAAAAATTCCAGTAATATAAATATATTTAAAAATAAACTAAAGCTTTATATAATTAATTTAAGATAAATTTTTCTTTTGATCTCATTAATGTGATATTTAAATAGCTTTTGCAAAACAAATTTAATTGATTATTTATAACTTTTTCCTTCTTCAACTTTACTTCCTATTTCCTCTTATACACGGAACTTAAATCCGTCTGAGGAAACTTGTAACTTCACATATAATGTAGTAATTTTGAATGAATAATTGTAAATTATTTTTAATTTATTTAAACATAAAAATTATGAATAAAGTTACATTCAATTAAAAAAAAAAAAAAAAAAAAAAAAAAAAAAAAAATTTGCTGCACGCTATTTGACTTAATTAACTTTATTTTTATTTTCACAAATAAACTTTCTGAAGGTGGTAAGTGAATAAATTGCAAAATGACATTATATTCTGCGCTTCAAAAATGTCACGGACGTGTGTTTTAGGCTTAACTTTGCTAGCGTAGTAGCAGTCTTTGATTCTCCGCCGTTGTCAAGTTGTATATACAAATTTCATCAACACAAGAGAAACGTCAGCAACGTTGCTGTGTGTCTGTACGTCGACGCCACATTTTGTGTTTGTATACATGTTAACTTTGGTTGGAAGCAGAAGCAGAGACGACATTTTTGATTTCTTTTGTTGCTCGTATACATAAAATGTTCATTTCCTCTATGGAAACTAAAAATTTTACATCATAAGTTTTGAATGGAAAAAAGTTGTACCGAAGTGTTGGTTTCTATAATTTTTTAAAATTTTCATATAATCAGACAGATAGTTAAGTTATAAAGTGATATTAAAAGCTATGGTGTGTCCAGCATAGCAGACAACAAGCAACATTGTTTCACTAGTAAAATTTCCCTGAAGTGCGTGCAGAGCAAATCTTTGTAAAACCAACTGCTGTGAGCTTCGATTTTGGGCGCTTCAATTAACCACTTAAAAAACTAGAAAGGTAGCGTTACTGACACCACCGACATCACGTCGTCCACCGAAATGGAATGGACCAGAGACAAGACGCTTGCTCTTATTAATGAATACCGCAAGCGTCGCGGTCTCTGGGACATGACCCACGATGACTATCGGAAAAAAGAAATGAAGCAAAAGTTGCTAGTTGAGGTGGCAGCTAGCTTGGGTGATAGTATACCAGTGGTCGAAATTGAGAAAAAATTCCATACGTTACGCACACAATATCATCGCGAGATCAATCGCATGAAGCGCAAGGAACCCTACAATTCCAAGTGGTTCGGTTTCAAAAATCTACAATTTCTAAGCTCTCCCAAGGCATGTCGGATGGGTAAGGGACGCATGAAGTCTGAAATTACACAGGAAGGCACAGTGACAACCTATATAATACGCGAGTCATCATCTGTACCAACCCAGAGCCATGACAACAGTGGCGGATCGAACAGCAATATGAACGAAGAATTTGTTGCACTAGATAATAAGCCAACAACCACCATAACTTATGAGACTACCTCAAGCTCAGATGTAGCAGCTGCTTCGGCGTCACGTTCACGTGAATTGGAGAAACTTATCGAGGAGACAACAAAGGATGTAGACGAAATTGAGGAAGCCAAACCGAAGATGCAATGCATTTCCAAAGAAATTCACACCTTGCCGTTAGAGCATCACAGCTACAGTGCCACGGTAAGTAACAATGGCGAAATGTCTGTCAACGAGCACCATCATCCTATACATCAGCAACACCATCACGAGCCCCAGCATCACATTGAAGGGAAACAACACGTTGAAACGATTGACATACAGACGGCCGGCGAAGAGATAACTTATCAACCAACTACTTCACCTGTCGGAGGTGGTGCTCATCACCAGGCGATACATCATCAGGCGATTCCAGCTCGAATTATTAAGATACAACGTCGCGATACCTGCACTGAAGAGGAGTTCTATGATGAAGAAGAGCAACAGCATCAGCACCATCAGGGTCATGCCAATGGCACTGCAAAACATCGTATTTATTATGAGCCCAATGGTCCACAACATACGACAACAATTCTAGCCACGCCCACCTGTTCTACGATTCCCAATGCCAACTCCACTTTGCTCGGACACACCACATTAAAATTGCAGCGAAATAGCAGCAATGGGTCCCAACAAATGCAGCAGCTGCAAACGCAACAACAGCAACAATGTCGCGATGATTTCAGCACATATGGTGAATATGTTGCAAACGAAATGCGCGGCATTTCAAGTCGCGAGATTTTGATCGCTCTGAAACATAAAATAAATACGGCCCTATTTGAAGCCAACATGGCTGAACTGCAAAAGTAGAGCTGCCAAGTTTGTACATATAAACATAGTAATATGGCAGGAAATAAAACCAAAACTTAAAAGGATATAATAATAAATTGTAATTATTGCCTAAAATATTATATACATTAAAAAAAAGCGGAATTTTTTAACATTGAATTGCTTTATTGTCAAGAGTAAAATATCTTAAAATCAATCCAGTTGTTGCCGCAACAATATAAACATAAATGTTTGACTCTAAACTTTCTTTTGCAAAAAAATTAAAAAAATAATATATATAAAAAAGTAAACAAAAACGTATTCACCATGGGTGTATTTGCTCTTGTATCCAGTTAAGATAAATTTAATATGTGAATCTTTTTAAAAGTTTTAAATACCAACCTATTTTCTATTTCTATTTTAAAACTTATTTCTATTATTAAGATGCCTCACGCTCTTTCTAAAAGTAGTATAGCTGCATCTCTATGTATAAGGCCCCAACTAAATTTTTTTTACTTTATAGGAGGAAAAAAAAAACTTGTTTAAAAAGCAAAGTTCTACAATTTCTGCAGTAAAAAAATTGTATCATTACATCACTTGTAGTTTTTCATAAAAAATTTCGTTTCCTTCCTATGAAACTACAGAACTTTATTTTTATAAAGTTGTTTCCTTCTCCTATTGAGTTAAGGCCTTTGCTGGGGATATTTTTGTTGTGTTCTTCTAGGCTATACCATTCATTGTACATTCGCTTGTTAAATTTGCCACACCTCCTTTCACCGCCCACAAATATCAATGAAAATGTTATATTTCAAACGATTTTTGTCGTATAAGATTTTGATTTTTTAATTTAATTGGTATGGTTATTGTCGGAAACTAATAAAAAACTTTTTAAAAATCATTAATTGTCCTCAACCGATTGTCCTGAAATTTTGGAAGAAAATTTTACTAGAGTACGGAATAGTTTAAAAAAAAATTGCCACACAACTTTTACTAAAAAAGCGGACGTAGCTATAGTTTGATCACGACCATTTTTGGAACACTTACCGATAGTAACCATACGAACTTAATCATCAAATTGAAGTCTAAAACGACCAAAACCATCTGAAGTACATCATTTTTATTCATTTGTGCGGTGGAAGAGGTTGTGGCATTTTATTGATTTGTGAGCAATCATCAAGAAATTATAATTTTTGATAACACAAAGTTTACGTCAACAATAAGAACACATGAACTAGTGTGCACAAGTTTATTAGCCTAAATACATTGGACGTTACATCAACATTACGACATGTGGTTAAAAGGGTGCATTAATGCATGAGAAATCGACGAATGAGTTCAAAAATACTTATTCCAACTCCCGAGTAACGTCGTTTATTCGGCTAATGTGAATCTAATAATTTTTTCAATCATGTTCCTTTTTTGAAGAAAACAAACAACAGCCTGAATTGAGTATTTATCACACAGCAGACTAGCCAGCTGTTGCGTTGGCCGCTAGACCAACTCATCGGTAGTCTTGCGTGATTATCGCTGTGATCCACTAAAGGCCTAACCAAAATAGACGAAACGAGACGATTGCAACTTGCCGAACGTCTGACGAGTTGAGACGCTAGCAGTTCGGTTCTTACGGAACAAAACGTATGGACAAGCTGTTTCGTTCAGCTTTTTTAAATTACGTTTGCTCATTTTGGGCAACAACATTGAATTGCATTAAAGCGAACATTTTCGTTTTTTTAGGGAGAGATGCTTTTAGGGCACTTGCATTGTAATTATAATTCCAAAAAAAAAATTGAAAACTTAGATGCAACAGCAAGCCCGAGTGTCGCCGGGTATATCAGCAATACCCGGTTATAACAACAATCCCAGCAGAAAGCTCGCTCAGGCGTCTAATAGCCAGACTGAAATTCAGGAATGAATTTCTAAACGTAATCATGCCTCCATTATTCAGTTCAGATTTCAAGGCTGAAATTTAAATATAGTTCAAGCTTTCTTTTTACAAACCTGTATTCTAAACTGAAATTAAACAAAAAATCAGCCCTTTTTAATTTTGAGCCAGACTTTATATCTGAATTTGTAATAAAAATTTGATATTCAGAACAGAAATCATAGATGAATATTTAAAAAAAAAAAATGAGTAATACACAATTTCAGGTCTGAAGAGGCAGACACTTGTATGAAAAAATCAGTGCAGTTTTGAAGGAAAGGTCAGGCCTGAATTGCAGCCTGATCAGGCATGAAATTTTCTGCTAGAAATATAAAGTGTTAGGAAAAAAAATCTAGTGTAATGAAACTGCTTAAATTTGAAAGTCCTTTGGCACTAGCATTTTTTAGGTAGATTATTTGGATAGCATTTTTTACGTAGATTATAATGGTGTTGAAAAAATGGATGCTCTACCCCGCCCCCCTTGGCTTAAACAACTTAGATATTTAAGGACTTTCATATTTAACTATATTTATGACTAAAGTTATTCCGATGTTTACAAAAAGTAACTCTTTATTTTGTTTGGAGTCTTGTTTTTGACCAAAAGTAGTCTCAGGAAAAAGTTTCTCATACAAAATACGATTTTTTGAGGTTTTATATAAAGGGAAATATTTTAGGTTTAATCACAATTAACAAATTAGTTTGAGACACCAACCCTAAGAAATTTTTCGTAAGCTCATTTTTTTAACTACACTATATATTTTTAGTATACAAAATAATTTATTTTATTCCTACCAATATATTTAAAAACATGCATACATAAAAGATACAAAGACTTGTATATTGTTTTAAAATATATAAAAATAGACCACATCGTGAATGCGCCTACAAATGTAGTAAAATCAAGTTTAAAAAAACGAAATAAAATTATTAGAAAAAACATTAGCAATTTTTCTCTTTGTATATTGTGCATTTATTAAAATTTTCATATGATTAGGTGTTACGGAAAAGTTTTTATATACAATTATTTTTTCAGATTTCACCGTGCATATCGCTCTGATCGCAACATAAATGTTTTAATCAATTAAATAAGTTGCTGGGCCTATTAAGCGATATTTTTTATTAAACTATATAACATATTCTAACTCCGTGCTTTATATATAAGCAGGTTTTAAAGAAGTATTAAGTTGGAGCATTTCATTAAACTATGAATTATTTTGCAATTGCTTAACCTAGATGTAGATAATAAAAATTCTCTGCTCTGTCGCAAATCTTAAATTGAGATTATATAAAAACTGTTAAATGATGTCCTAGTTAAAATTTTAAAAATAATGCACACCGTTTTAACTAACAATATAAGATGTATATGCATATAATATAAATATATTTATTTAGACGTATTTATGTATTTTAAATAATTATGCTTTACACACTCGGGCATATTTAAAGCTATTTAAATAAAACTAATTTATGTTTATGAAGTATTTTGTGTTTCAATGGTTTTTATTTTCCCTTGAAGATGAACCTTTTTCATATGCTCACGAAGATAACGACTCTGTTTCATTTTTGCACCGCAAATGTGGCATACAAAATCTCCATTTGTCAGGTCGTGAATTTTTTTGTGTTTTCTCAAATTATCCAAAGCAGCAAAACGCTTATGACAAAAATCGCATTCCCAAGATTTCACATTTGGCTCGTTATGTTGAACCACATGACTCGTGAGATGATGTTTCAGACGAAAACTCTTATCACAATGCAAGCACTCAAATGGCTTTGAATTCTTGTGCAGTTTTATGTGAGTAAACAGTGTAGAGTCCGTTTTAAAGGCTTTTCCACACTCGGTGCAAGCGTATTGACGTTTATTTCTATTATGATTGCTGCGTTTATGATTCAAAAGAACACGTTTGGATGTAAAACTTCTGCTGCAAATTTCGCAATCGTATTTTTTGAGCTTTAAATGCTTTGAATTCATATGATACTTAATACCACTAAAGCTGCGAAATATTCTATGACATTTATCACATTTAAAGCTGTTCTTTGCCGATAAAGATTCATTGTTGACTACATGGGTTGACTTATTTACATGTCCTGTCATGTGGGCCATTAGCTGCTGTCGTGGCAAGTACTTATTACAAACATCACAACAAAAAATCATCTCAGAATGCTCGTTAACTAAATGTTCGCTAAACTCTTCAGCAACTGAATACACCGAATCGCAGAAATAGCAGATTGTTTCCTCGTGTATCTTGGCAAATTGTTTGCTGAGTGTATCGAAACGTTATGAGCGCTTGGTAGAGATATATACATATAAATGAGTTATACTTACAGTGATGAAGCCATATTTGGGTTTTCTTGAAATACGTTTTCATCCTCGTCCTAAAAACGCAAGTATAAAATTAATTGGCAAGCTTTTTATTAAGCAAGATCTGGCAGTCCTATTTACCTCTACAATCTTTGTTGATGCAGAAACCAGATCACGCCCACTGCTCTTATTCGCAACATCCTCATCGCATGTGTTGCTGAGGCTTTGCAGTAATGTTTCTGCCTTGCTTTGCTTTTCTTTACAATGTTTGTAAAATTTATCCCAGTCACAAATCATCTTGGCACAATATTCGCAACATTTTGCAGTCTCAGCATTGCAGGACTCAAGCTGCAAATAAACAATATTTTTCTTTAAGCATGCTGCATGGCACACAGAAAGCAATAATATTTATACCTGGATAGGCAGGTACTCGGTGATCTTCTTCAGCAATTCGAAATTGTTTTCACAAATGCAAGTAAATTTCTTCGCCTTTCTTTTTGTGCAAATCAAACAACTATTTAGTTTTTCAATATTCATTTTCAATAAATAATTTCGCGTTGTAAAGCCAAGAGAGTTACGTGTCTGTCAATAACTTCATGATGTAGAATTAAGATGTTGGGAGGGTTGTGTTGCCAAGACTCTCTACGCATTCCACTCTACTGTGGAACCACAGCAAAGAGAATAAGGATTCACTGCCAGATAGCAAAATGACATTTAACCTTGTAGTAGTTTTGACAGTTATGGTTCTGCAGAAAAGAAAAATTTGCCCAGGGTTTGGCTTGAAATTGACGGGATGGCCTTTTTTGAACGGCTAATTAAAGCAAGCATTAGTATTTAAGCAAACATTAGCACTTTCCGATCGAACTCGTCAAGTCAAAAATGCTATGTAGAAGTTTTGTTGATTTTGCAACACTTCTAGAAATAAAAGAATACCACGAACCAGGCATTTTAATAGCAAGTAGTTTGCGCATTTTTAAAATTTAAGTTTGAAGCCACTTTGAATTTATAAAGATTTTTTTTGATTTTGAAATTTATAAAAACATCAAATTTTATATTTTTTTGAAAAAAGAAAAATTTTTATTATATATTAAAAAATTTAACATAGATTTGGATAAAAATATATTGAAAATAAAAATGTCTAGAATGGAATCAGTTCTAACTACTTGTGAGCCAAATAACAGCTTGCCACAGTACGTTGACATCGATGATTTGCGTAAACTCAACGAACCATATCGAGCGGCAGTCGAGCAAGATCTTAAAACAATGGACGTCAAACAAACATATTCAGATATTCAAACTGATTACAACGTGCTGCCGACATTTAATCGAAGATATGATTATCTTAATTCAATATTGTCTTTAAAGGAAAACAAGTATTTATCGTGCAAGTGGTATCAGTTTTTGGAAAAGGTACCTGAGAGTTTTATTACAGTAAAACTCTATTCGGACTTATTCAAAACGTAGATATTCAAAACTCGAGTTTGTGTATAGAATAAATTATCACTTCTGTTTTGTATCTTCACAGTAAACAGAAATCAAGAAGATTAAGCCTGAATGGACAATTTTATGGCGTTGATAACAAGTTGGCACCATTACCAATTGGACCGGATACTAGAAAATATAAACATGAGCATTTAGCTTTTGGTCGCAAAGAATGTCCTGTAGCTAAAAAGAATTACATATCAAATAAATAATTTTTTACTAGAAACAACGTAAAATTATAGCATTTTGTGGTGAATCGCTTAGAAGAATTAAATGTTTTTTAGAATCTCCTTTTCACCAATGTTTGATTGTACCAACTATCATAAATCTATTCTAATTGAATTTTTAGCTTATCAATACCAAAATCAGTTCTCAAATGAGAACTTCTTTTTCAATTTTAAAAATTCGAATTTTGATGCAATCAATGACTTATTCAGCCTTATTTTGAATAAAATTTTGCCGGAATTAAAAAAAGGGAATTTTTCGTACTTTTAACAATGTACACGGAATTTTTGAAAAATTTTAACAAAATATTTGCATCGTCAAATTTTTAGTACCGCAAGAATAAAATCCTTAAAAGCATTGCCTGCAATCATTTGGAAGACGATTGGAAGAGAAGCTGGTTTTGCGATTTCTTAGTTTCTTCTAAGAAAGACTTCGGTATTCTTTTCGACAGTCGCATGAATTTTAAGGACCATATTAATCACATCTAACTGTATGTTGGCTTTTTTAATCAAAAACGCAAAAGACACCTCAAAATTTTTTTTATATTTCTCTTGTTCGGCCTCATTTAGATTGTTGCTCTATTATTTGGAATCTTTGCTCGTCAACTCAAGTTCTGAGAATTGAAAGTTTTTCAAAAAATTTCCAATTAAACTGTCACCTTCCAGAACCCCTTCATTACAGAAAAATATTTGCCCTGATTAATATTAGTTCCTTGTATTCCTGACACCGATTGCAATCAACAATTTTTATATGGTGGTCCAGGCATCATATTACGCTTATGACTATGCTTTATCATCGAGATCAATCAATTCGTTCCATTCATTGATATCTTTAACTTTACATCAAAATATTGATTTAAATCGAATCTCCTTCTTCTTCTTCCATTATTTTATTCTTGTTAATTATACAAATTTTTTCGACCTAGTATTGTTAACTGTATTTTTTATGTAATTTTTAATTAGTTTGATAAAATAAATAAATAAATAAAATGTAGGAATTCTGAATATATGTTGGGAGGTTTTTTTAAGGAATTACACTGAGCAATTTAACAATTGAAAAAACAATTTTCTGGAAAGTTTTGAAAATGTTTGAGCAGAAGTGGCACTTAATAGAGCATGTAGATTAAAATAGTGCATTTAAATATTTGGGCCAAAGTGTTAACTATTATGCCCTTAAAAAATTATTCCATAAGATGAAAACCACTGTGCAATGGCCTTAAAATCGCTTTTGTTAATATCTCTGAGAGGATTTGCCCAAAAATAAGTCTACACAATGTATATTAAATGTATACGCAGCTATGTTTATATGCAACTAAAAATAAACATGCTTACATACAAGTTGCAGCGCATCTATGTAGCTAAACATCACACCCTCTCGCATACCAAGGCAGTTTGCTGATCACAACAAAAGTGAAAAAATTTGACATTCTGCCTTCATCATATTTTCTATTTTGAATGAGTTTTTTATACACCCACTTCACTACATATTCAATGACACGAAACAACAAAACAATAAACCAATTCATAAAGAGTAAGCCGATAAAAACACGCACGCTCAAAAACTACAGAAGGATTCAAGAAATATGAGTGAAAGGATAGTAGAAAAAAATTGTGGACGCAAATTTTTCACCAGATATTAACTTCGTTTAAATGCAGACAAAATAAGATATTAAAAAAAAAACGATATTATAGCATTTAACAAAGCATTCCATAAATAAATATGGCAACTTTACCGCCACGCAAGAATCCAACACCAACTCGTATATCGAAGCAACATTTAACACCGTTGCAGACGCTTCTTCAAATGGGCTTCCAAAAACACAGAGCGTAAGTTATTTACACCAATTTACAAATTATTGATGAATTCTTCAGCGTCTTAAATGCCGACTCTTCGAAAGGATTTTCTTGCAGTAAACTAAATTGCTGCACATATTGATTTTTTTTTAACTCTTACTTTGGTTTTTTTATATCTTCTAATATTCAATAACTTCAAGTGAAAAAGCACTGGCTTCCACGGGGAATCGTGGAGTACAAATCGCCTCGGATTGGCTGCTAGCACACGTCAATGATGCCACCCTAGACGAGTGCACACCACGCGAGTATATTCTATACGCCTGTCCGACTGGGCCGTTCCTGCAACAGTTAGAGGACTTTTGGACCAGGTCACGCATCATGTGTGGCTGGAATGGTGCTCACAACTATGTACCGCACATTACATTGGTTTCATTTTTTAAGGTGTAAAAACTAAATTACAATCGCATCATGGTCACTCTGAAACCTTCCCTCTTATCTATACATATATAGGCGCCCGACGAATGCTCTTTACAGCTCTCGAAAGCTCTCAAGCAAGTTGTGGACATGACGGGTGCCTTACTTGAACGTCCCATCAAATTGGAACTGTACATGAGCCCAAATTTCATGGGTTTCTTTGTTGCCGAAGACGATGCCAACTATTTGAAACGCTTGGCTCTACAATATGTCAAGGAAGTTTCTAACTCAAGTATGATGTTTTTATTGATTGGTATTGCTTTGTTTTTTGGTTACGTCCTTCTTCTCTGGTTATGGGAAAGGGTTTCTTATATATTTTTTGGTCTCATCTCTTTTACTGCAAACTTTGCTCTGGATAATATGCTTAAACTAAAAAAAAACTTTCCTTTAATTCTGCTGCCGCTACTAACGCAGTCATAAGCGATACTTATGAGCAGCTGGATGCTATTGTGGCGTGCTTTCCTTGGTGTGGCGCTGTTTCATCTGGAAATCGCTGCATACCGCGTAGCAGCCGATGTAAGAAGTTGTATTTAATAAATGTAGTTTATATGTTTTATTTTTTAATTATTTTGCACTCAATTATAAAACATTTTTAAATCAAAAATTAATAACAAAAAAAAAAAAAAACAATGATTGGGAGCAACTGTTATTTTTTTGTTTGTTACCGATATGTTTTTTAAATAGAACTTCTCAAAATTACAACTAAGAAATATGATACGATAAGGGCGAAGAAAGGTCGACAGTAATTTTGATTGATATTTTAAAAATCCATTTTCCGATTTTCCTTGTACTTAATTCTTTTAAGAAACTGAGCTGTTATTGTGAATTAATTAAGGTGGTGATATCGGTATACATTTTATTCTTTAACTCTCAATGAAAACAATGATCAATGATCTCAATTTTCATTGATGGCGGTTTTAAAAATCTATCTTCTTATTACAGTAGCGAGAATAAAAAACACAATGATCATATTATTACAAGTTATATAATTATAATAAAAACTCAGTTGTTTTGAGTTTATACCCTGCAAGCATTTGGAAGACGGTTGGAAGAGAAGCTGTTTTTGCGATGCACTTGCGATTCGCAAAAGGGTTCTTTAGAAGATTGATCGCCCAAGCGATTAATGCGCGATTCAAGAAAAATGTTCAGAATCTTACATCGCTCATTCCAGCGATAGTTGGAAGATAGGTCGCTTTTCGATCGCCCAAGCGATTAATGAGCGATTCAAGAAACATTTTCAAAATCTTGCTTCACTCATTCCGACGATCGTTGGAAGATGGATCGCTTTTCGATCGCCCAAGCGATTATTGCGCGATTAAAGAAAAATTTTCAAAATCTTCCATCGCTGATTCCAACGATCGTTGGAAGATGGCTCTTTTTTCGATCGGCTAAGCGATTAATGCGCGATTCATGCTAAATTTAAAAATCTTTCATTGCTTGAATCGAAAAAAAAATCGACGGTCGTTGGATCGCTTTTGAAACTTGTGTGAAAAGTGTCAAAAGTTTTCTTATCGTTCAGAAGCAACGACGCGTTTTAATTTTTTAAAATAAAACAATTTTTCACGCTCAACAACGATGGATCGCAACTTATCGCTAAGGACCCGTTTTGCCGAATCGTTTGACCCTTTTTAGGACTTCTCTTGGTGATTCCTTTGCGGCTCTCCCAGCGAATCACTTAAGATCTCTTTCGGCGATTTTTTCGCGGCTCATCTGTTTGCGAATCGCTAAGATCTCTTCTTGGCTTTTATGGCCTCAGTTGCTTACGTTCGGCGATACCCGGATGACTCTTAAATGAGCTCGCCGGCGATTATCTCATCTTCCAAGCGATTCTCTGGCGATTCTGAGGCGATAGAATATGTTTGCAGGGTTACGTTTAAAGTAAAGGTTATGCAACAAAAAATAAAAGATCAATATAAGCAAGTGTTCAAAATTGAAATTTTCAAAATCAAAAACAACTAAATTGTAATGAGTATTTTCGACCCAGCTCTGTCAATAACTACATCCGGTTATTTTTTTTAAAGTCATTGTCGTTCTTATGTTGGTGATTATAATAAAATTATTAAAAAATCCTTAAAAGCAAAACAAATAAAAGGGTATTTTCCTAGTGAATGATTATTAAGGTCAATATCTTAAATTGGCATCATTTTTTTATTGCAATTTAGAGTTAATTTTAAGACATAAGTACTAAAAATATGATCTTCAATAATGCAAGCGCAGAAGAGTTATTTTAACTTATTTTTGTTATAGATTTACTTCATTTAAACACTTCTCTACTTTTATATATTTTTTGTTTTTTTCTTCATTTTTAGCAATTTCATTGGAACCGCACGTTAAATCACTTCATCTGACTTTAGCATATCAGTTTCCGCAGAGCCAATTTAATGCATTAAAAACATTAGTGGAATCATTAGATCCTTCATGTGCATCCAGTTGGGAACTGCGTTTGTATTCACGTGATCCTAGACTAGCTACTAAACAAGTATATGTTTTATTTTTTTTCATTCAATGCACTATACTCATCTGATAGTACTGTTACTTTCACTTGCTTGCTTTATTTAGGTGCACAAAGTTGTCTATCCACACAGTCCACATGAAATAGATGAGCTGGAGCTACGCATTGGCGACTTTATCTACTTGAATAGTGATGCTGTGGATAATTCGTGTGATGGCTGGTCGGAAGGTATATCTTGGCTAACGGGCAGTGCTGGTCATTTGCCAGTTAATTACACAGAACGCATTGCCGAGTCGGATGCATGGACTATGCATAGAGTTGTACAGCTATCAAAATCCATAACACCCTCGTTGACATCAGCTGAAGAGATTGATATGGTTGATGGTCGCAGCATTTCAATGGAACACGAAGAACGTCACAAAGATTTACATCACAGTGAGTGCTCAAAAGAACACAGGTGGATGCGTCAAATTCGAATGTTGTTTTTTATGATAGAAAATAAATTTTTTAATTCATTAAGTCGAGGCCATTTATGGCACACGTGATTGAAATTAGATTCGTGCCTAAGTTTGTTGGCAGGTATCGATTTTCGTGATTCAAAAAGCAATAATTTGAGACACTTGCTACAATTCGGTCTCAGTTGGAATTTAAACGTATAACTGTGAACGACAGTTGGCAATCTTCTTTCACTGTTTCATGGGTTTTATTGAAAAAAACTCTTCCATATCTTTACCAAAACTTTGTAAAAGCAAAAAAAAAGAGGCACTTTTAATTTTTGATATTTGTAACTTTGATATAAGAAGGCACTTAAATATCGGAAGTTAAGGTGATCTCAAGTTTCGTGAAAATTTTTATTATTTGTATTAGTTTTTTTGCATGTTTGTGTAGATAACAAAATATTGATGTGATTAAATATTCACACAAATATATTGTAGCTATGGCAAAAGTGTCATTGACAATTCCCTCTTTGACTTGCTTGCATTGCCAGTCTAATTTTATTTATTTTTTTATTTATAAAATAAAAAAAATTTCATTATCTTATCAAAATTAGCTGAAAATTCAAAAAGATTATCTTAAGTTTTGGTCCTATTGTTATTAGTGCTTTTTTAACAGTACTTCGAAAATTAACATTTTTATCTATATTTATGACAAATTGCAGTAGGATTGCATGCCGAATTAACTGAAGGTACCTCTATAACTGAAGAATCTGAACAATCCGTTGAACGGTTTCTACGCAAAACTTTACAACCTTGCTTGGATGCCATACCATCAACTACGCATACACACTATAATCAATATCAACAACAAGCAACTCCAACAATTGAAATAACAAGCAGCAATAACATGCATTCCATGACAAAACAGCAAAAGCCCGATATCATGATAGAACCGTTACTTTCAACTGTTCCCAAAGCAGATGACACGCTAAGCGTAGGTTCGGATAAATCGCATGCATCAACAACGCACTCGAATAATCGAAAAGTCCTTATTATGCGCCATGGAGAACGTGTGGATTTTACATTTGGCACCTGGATACCATATTGTTTTGATGAATTCAATAATTATGTGCGCAAGGATTTAAATATGCCAAAATCGCTGCCAAGAAGGTTTGCAATTACTTCGTTTTAAGCTATTAAAAAAGTGTCTATAATATTTGTTAAACGTAGAAAGAACTGTCCGGAAGGTTGGCTAAACGACTCACCGCTAACCAATATTGGGCTCTACCAGGCAAAACTTATCGGTGAGGCGCTTTTTGATTCAGGTGTACGAATCGATCATGTATTTTGCTCGCCTTCCTATCGTTGTGTGCAGACTTGCACAAGCGCCTTAGAAGGTAAAACTTTCAAGAGTTTTTATTGAAAAAATGTTTTGACAAATGCTCAACTTCTTTTAGGTCTTGGCCTCAAAGACGACTCTCACAAACTCAAACTTGAGCCGGGTCTCTTTGAATGGATGGCGTGGTATCCCGATGGTGTACCTGACTGGTGTTCAAGTGTTGAGCTACTCAATGCTGACTACAATATAGATATGAACTATCAGCCTTTCATAAATGTCAGCAATCTAAATGCATGTGTCAAAGAAACAGCTGAAGAATTTTATACACGCAATTATGAAGTGATGCGGCGCATTATTGAGTCAACAAGTAAGTCTGTCATCTTATATAGAATAATTAAGATACAAATTTAGTTTAAGAAATATAGTTAATCCGACCCGTTATGAATTCCGAAACAAATTCGATTAAAAATTAGAAATGAGGAAGAAATAAAACTTGTAATAATATTTTGCATTCGGATGCCAAGTTTAAAACAATTATATCTGATTTGAGGTAAGCTAATTAAGTACGGTAAACGTCTAGTATAACGAATCTTTTAGTCTTTTTTGTGAATAAGCTTGAGTTACATTTTATAATCAGCAGTTATATTTCAGAATAAAAAAAAATGCTGGTTTATTACTATAATGATTAAGACCTAGTCCAAAAATAAACGGCACACTCCTCATTTCCGAAATCTCACACGAAATATCTAGGAGTAGCCTTGGACAGCAAACTGACATGGAGAATCAATGAAGACGAAGAGTGAGAAAAGAGTGGAAATGCGCATCAGTACTGTGCATATATCTCCCTTGAACACTTCCCATGGTATTACTTGTACAGAAGGCTTAAGCAACCAACGTTGCATCGATGCTCAAGAGAGTTGAGAGAAGATGAAATATTTTTATCTCCTATTAAATATATCGCACGACATTGAATTCGATTCAGAAGCTCCAAATATGATCCCCGCCCAAATGTGCGAATTGTACTCAATTTTCGGCCTTATGTATGAGGAATATATGAGGAACATATGCACAGGAATGAAAAGAAAGCTAGATGTCGCTAAGCTGCAATTACAACGGACTGCCGAAGCCTACTCTGCTCAACTCTCGGTTAAGCTCAACCAACCAACCTCTGGACCCGACGACGCCGGCGGACTTTAAGCGCATATATCCCACTCCATGCGCGCTGCCGCTGGAGAAGTCATTGGTTTCCGGCGCCCGCAACCTCGGAACCAATGGTACGATCAGGAGTGTCGCATCGCGACAGCAGTAAAAAACGCCGCATACAGAAAAACGCTGCAACGCGAGCCGTGCGAGAAAACTACCGTGAAAACAGGAAGAAAGAGAGACGCCTTTTCAGACGCAAGAAAAGAGAGCAGGAAAGCGTGAGGAACTAGAGGTATACCAGGGCAAGAAGGATGCACGAAAATTCTATCCACAGGTTAAGCGTCTAACCTAAGGTTTCAAGCCCGGAGCATCCACTTATAGAGACGAAAATGGAGATCTGAATACGGATACACAGTGTGTGTTGAGATTGTGGAGACGGCACTTCTACAATTTACTTACTGGCGACGATTCCACCAATGCCGCCCATGAGAGCGCAGTTCAGAGCCACCAATCAACGATGACGGAGTGGAAGTACCACCACCTAGCCATGAAGAGGTTCGAGTTGCTATCCAACGACTCAAAAACAATAAAGCAGCGGGTGCTGACGGCCTGTCAGCTGAATTGTTTAAAATCGGCGGCGATGAATTGATAAGGCGCATGCATCAGCTAATCAGCAAAATATGGCTAGCAGAAAGCATGTCCGACGATTGGAACCTCAGCGTACTGTGCCCTATACTTGATTGGTGACCAGTCCAGAGCTGTGATGGGCTAAAACTGGGAGTAGCTAGGGTGTAAGCTACGAGGTCTGACCAAGGACTTAAAAACTGGTACCACGGGCAGTCAGCAGCACCCGGTGTATGTCTGGCTTCTGCTGGCATATACTGGGCTGACTGGATTGGGCTGGCCCTTCGGGGAGTCTTCGTGGTGGCTGTGGTTTACTACCCATTTCGCGGGCAGAGCTATCTAGCTCGGTGTGGTTTGCACTCTCAAACCGGGCGCCATACCCCTTAGTATGGAAGAGGTTTTAGATAGGCCTCCACCCTCACCAAGGATTGCGAAGTGTCATCACAACATGGAGCTAATTTGGTACCTTTGAATCCTCAAAGGGGCGCTGACCGACGCTTTGTATCGGCCCCAATTGTTATGGAACAACGTTGAATTAAGCCTTCACGGCAGGTGTCAACGTTAAACACAACAAATCTATTGTGCCCTATACTTAAGAAAGGAGACCCAACAATCTGCGCCAGTTATAGAGGTATCAGTCTTATTTCCATCGCATATAAGGTTCTCTCAAGCGTACTGTGTGAAAGATTAAAGCTGATTACAAAAACACTGGTAAGTCCACCGTAGACCAAATTTTCACGCTACGACAAATCCTGGAGAAAACCCACGAAAATCAAATTGACACACACCATCTCTTTGTCGATTTTAAAGCTGCGTTCGATAGCCCGAGAAGGGATTGCCTATACGCAACAATGTCTGAGTTCGGTATACCTGCAAAGCTGATTAGACTTTGCAGAATGACGTTGAGCAACACACGCAGCTCCGTCAAGGTAGGAAATGACATCTCCGAAACCTTCAATACCGAAAGAGGTTTCAGGTAAGGCGATCCACTGTCTTGCGATCTCTTCAACATCATCATGGAGGGAATCGTACGAAAGGCCGGTGTGCATCGTAATGGCACCATTTTCTATAAAGGTGTCCAGCTCTTTGCGTACACTGATGATATTGATATTGTCGGCAGAACCAAGAGAGATGTTACTGCTGCTTTCGCCGCTATCGAAAAGGAATCAGCCAAAGTGGGTTTGACGATAAATGAGGGTAAAACAAAGTATATGCTGTCTACAAACAAGGGAGCGTGGCGTTTAGACTCCCATGTTTCATCCGGCAGCTATACCAACAACGAAATCAGCCTGGAGATAAAGCGAAGAACAATAATTGCTAATAGGTGCTACTACGGGCTCAGTAAGCAACTAAGTTCCAGAGCCCTCTCTCGATCGACAAAACTAACACTCTACAATACGCTCGTTCTACCTGTGCTGCTTTATGGCGCTGAGGCATGGGTAGTTTCGCAAACTGACGCAGCCGCTCTGGGGGTGTTCGAGAGAAAAGTTCTTCGCAAAATCTTCAGTCCCGTTCGAGTCGGCGATGACTATCGCATCCGAATGAACCACGAGCTGTATGAGCTCTACGAAGACATTGACGTAGTTCGGCGTATAACTGTGCAGCGACTACGCTGGCTGAGTCATGTCCATCGTATGGACAACGAAGCTCCAGCGAAAAAAGTGATCGAGGCGAGGGTCGCTGGTCAACGACGACGAGGGAGACCATGCCTCCGATGGATGGACCAGGCTGAGGAAGCCCTAACCGCACTTGGTGTATCCGATTGGAGAAGGCGCGCGCAAAGCAGAGGCGCCTGGCGGGAGCTGATGATGTCGGCCGAAACCCGGACACGGGTTGTTACGGCCACCTAAGTAAGTAAGTGTATGAGGAATAGACAACCATCCCATCTCAATTTTGTCAAAAAGGAGGATTTACCTTACAAATTTTGCCATGAAGGAGATTTTTTTATTTCTAAAGGAGGATAAAAGGTGGATCAATATTTACCGATGAAAAACACTTTTAAATGTAATTTTAGTTAGAGAACTGAATACGAAATACGCATTTCCTCAAATTCATCATCGTCAACTTTTTGTTCGTCGTTGGTCACATTATATTTCAGTTTGGATGAGATTTGGCAAATTATATCGGGCTGCGATTTGATGAACGCATAGAATTTTAGGCACGAAAGTCTCCAAAAATGCATCCCATAAGAAATACATGTAAATTAAAAATGACAATTGGCGCTCGTCGCTTGTTGCGCTCAATGTGATCGGGCTTACTTACTTAGGTGGTCGTAACAACCCGTGTCCGGGTTTCAGCCGACCTCATCATCTCTCGCCAGGCGCCTCTGCTTTGCGCGCGCCTTCTCCAATCGAATACACCAAGTGCGGTTAGGGCTTCCTCGGCCTGGTCCATTCATTGGAGGCCATGTGTTCGGGCTATTATCGTTAAAAAAATTTGTGTTATAATTTGGATATGAAAGGGGGATGATTGGAGGATAAAAGGAGGATTCAAGGCGAAAAAGGAGGCTCGGAGGTTTTCGAAATTTTTGGTATAAAAAGGAGGATTTTGGTATAAGATGGAGTGACGTATTTCTTGCACCGTTTAAGACCAAAGCACTTGGCCGCTTCTTTTGACACACTAAAAATGTTATCATTGCAACAAAGATCATCGATCGAAAAGCCCAGAACGTCAAGGGCATCTGACTCTACAAAAGCCATATCGTTCATTTTCAGGGGTGCTAAGGGACAATTCATTCGCTTGTGGGTTAACAGACAGCACTGGGTCTTGCTTGCATTAAACTCTACTTTATTAGCAAGACTCCACTCAGAGATTTTTGACTCAGGTCATTAGAAGGGTATCATTCATATATTGCCTCTACCTCTCAATCTCCACAGAGCCCGGGCGTTTTTTGAAAGAATATGAATGTCAAATGCTGCTGTCATCCGCAAACGAATGAATTGGGTTGTAAGTCAACGACAGAAGGTCGTTGATAAAAACCAAAAGTAAAGCTGACGACAATATGAAAACATATTTCATATGTCTTTTTTTATAGTTTTTCGACGTTTAAACAAAATAAGGCTGTGAAACATGACATTTGGTGTCACAAAACACTCAGGCAATTAGGTATTCAAAAGAAAATTTTTTATGATTCTATTTTTTTAGAATCTGCCCAGAATCAAAAGCTATCTATCTACGCCACTGCTATTTTATATTAATTTTGTCGAAAATTTTATAATTATTTATTTTCTTCTCTACCCATCCCCCTAGATGGTAACATATTGGTTGTTGCGCATGCCACAACCTTGGACACATGTACGCGTCAGCTTATTGGCGAAGCGCCACGTACAACCAATGAACTTCGTCAAGTCATACACAAAATACCCTACTGCAGCTTGGCTACAGTGGAGCTTATCAACGGAACATGGCAGTTGACTGAACCGGAGTGTTTGCCGGTTACACATTCAAAAAATCCACGTTTTGAGTGGAATGCTTTGACTGCTACATAGTGTTCGTGCTTTAACAGGCTATTGGAGGATAATTTTTAAGTAGAAATATCAATTAAAAAAAATATAAATAACATTAAAAAAAGAGGAAATAAAAACAAACAAAACGCACACACAAACACGCATTCAATATCTCAATACGTACAACACTAAATTCTTAATGAATTAATATAAATAGCAGAAATTAAATTTTACAAGCAATTTCAGCAACACCGCATAGTTATATTGCACATTATGAATATAATTTGAAAAGTTGCTATTTTAAAAGCACGCATAATTATAATTTATGAACTATTAAGTAATGAATATTTAATGAAAATTTGCACAATTCTTTCTACTTGGCTAACTCAAATCCAACTTAAATTTCATAAAACAGCATAAGAATAATCAAACAATGTGTAAGAAAATAAATTTATTTTGGTAATTGAATACGATATAAGCAAGCCAGCTAAAACACAAAAATTTTTATAATTATAAAGCTTCAATTAAAGTTGTTAGCAAAATTTATAGTTTGCAAATTTTTTATAAGCCTCAATTAAATTTTACTATATATTTCAATATGGTACTTAACGCTCTGCTTGTTATTAAAATAACAAGCTTATTTAAAAAAAAAAACAATGTATACACTATATAATGCTTAACAATCAGTTAATATATTAGCGTTTGCATAGCATAGTTTAATGCTTGATTTTGTTTATATTACTCAATAAAATTATTTGAAATCATATGCATTTATGTTAAATGTTGTACTTAAATCTTCACAGCAATTTTAAATTAAAATTATTATTTCAGCCTCTTGTATAACACAATAAAGCGCCTGGCATTATTTTCCCAACAGATCCATTGAAATTCGGATCAAAGGACTACTTCGAGACAAACAAAAAGGGAAGTTTATTTATTTTTTTTTTATTGATTAAATTTAAAATATTTATTACAAAACTTATTAAATTGTGTTTTTATAAATTTTTTATTAAATAACAACGAATACTAAGATGATTTTAAACATTAATTTTACAATTCTTATCCTGCATATAAGTTTTTTAAATTTAAAACTGTATGTATACATGAGACTTGTTGCACCGCAAAATATAATTTTACTTAAAATATAGTAGACAATTATCCACAACTCTATGTTTTAAATGGTTTTTTTCGTTTACGAAAATCTGCAAGTGAAAGTGAATGTATTTCAAAATAAAGCCGATCATTTTAATTTTGATTCACGCAAAACAGCTGTTCAGGAAATAACACATTAACACTCTACAAAAGCATGCCTAGGGCATGTACAAAAGTGGCAAAATTGAACACACCGGTTTAACTCTTTCAGGGGCACTTTTAAATGTGCACTAGTATACCATTTTTATAAATACTTTTGTTTATGTCTCATTTATTGTAAAAAGCATATAAAAAAAATTGGGACAGAAGACTTTTGAGGAATTATATGGTTACCTACGTTAACCAGAGCGGCTTTAGGACAAAACATTTTCATCAAAAATCTAAAATATGGGCATTTCCGTGGTGGCGCACGTGACGATCGTACGACTTTAATTAGTGAAAAAATATGAATGAAAAATTTAACTTAAAAGCTCCTTATTTTAATTTTCCAATAGCTTACTAAGCACACTATACAAGGTGTAAAACCTAAGAGTTGTCAAAAGTTCGGCTCTTAGATAGAAGCCACCAAAAATGATACGTTACGTGACAAAAAATAGAAGTGGTTTTTGACTTGGATCACAAAATTACTAAAATTCTGTAAATTGGCAAGAGTTTTTGTATAAAACTTTTTTAGAAGGATTTGAAATAGTATAAGTTTATTTTCAAAGTAATCAAATTTAAAAACCTTTTCTCGTTTTTTTTTTATTGGACTTAGTATGAAACGTTACGTGACATGGCGTTATGTGCTATTTTTTCCCATTGTAATTCATTTGGGTAGTTAAGTAATTAGGTAATTATGTGATTTAGTTATTAAAAAACAAATTTAATATATTCTGCCTCTCCTTGCCTCAACCATTTTTCATTATTTTTAGCCAATGCCTTCCATTTCTACTAAAACAAAAACTTTACGAAGCATTTACAAAACATTAACAAAAAAGAAATTTTACATTTGTGAAACAGTGCTGTTGCAGTTTAAAGGCCTGACTGCTCGAGAAAATCACTCAAAGAAAAAATATGTTTGTAATTTCATTGTTATGTAAGCTAATTGTTATGTTTCTAATTACACTCAGTATCTTCTTTAAGCACGGTATCTGCCATTTGTATTAGTAAGAGTCTTGATTTATTTGTTTGTTATACCGTATCTGTTAGTTCGTATTAGTAAGAAATCTTTAAGTATATAAAAAAATTATGTATAATTATTATTGATGTCAATGTATTTGTATTTTAAGTTTGGCTGTTAGGACTTTGCTAAATGTTGTGCAAATTCTTTTAAATCCAGCAGCCAAGGAAACGAGTAAGATTTTACACTTTATAAATTTATTATACTATCTATTATATTTATATCTTAATTAATTACCCTTTAACAGAGAATAAACTTCTAGTTTCAAACATTGTAAAGAATATGTTTTTTACTGCCACTTGCCTGTGTTTGAATTAAGTTTTACCAGAAAGTTTATTTGCCGGTTGTTGGGTACAAAAGCAACAAGTGCAGACAATTTGATCATGATAAATGAATTTATATTTAAATTGCTTAAATCAATAAAATAAAAATGTTTCTCTAAGATAATATCATAATATCATTAAATAATAAGTTTTTAATAACTTTTAATTTTCGTGTCACTGTGGACTTTTCGGCGGAAATGCCCATATATTTTATGAGAACACTTTTATCATGAGAAATATGTGCACGTATGTCGACTAATATAGATAAATAATATACAAATAAAACTAATAAAATACACTTTTTACATAATTTTTTTATCTGTAGCATGGAAAAAAGACGATCACCCGCAATCTTTGAATTAGTGATAAATTGACAGATAAAAGACACACTAGCGCCAATAATGCTTTTACCTTGTCTTAGACGATTTGTTATGTCGTAGTAGTTAGCAACATGATCACTAAGTGGCGTTTAAAAATAATACAGAAAATATTCAATTTATGGTTAGTGTAGCTAACCACTAACCCTGAAAGAGTTAACTTGTGTTTACATGCAAAACAAAAAATTAACAGGCAAAATAGCAAATTTCAGAATTAGCACATTAAATCTTAATTAGCATGAACTGTGAATTGCTCAAATGATTTTATTCAATGCTCAAAACTAGACTGCTTAATTTCTGTGCTATTTCAACCTCCATTTACCCAAAATCGTTCTCTGAAGAGAAACCTTTTAGAAGTTTTCGTATACATACATACATTAATAATACAACTTAACTTAAACTTACAAAAACAAAAAACATTTATAATATGCCAAGCAATAAAATACAATTAGGTTTACAAATATTACAACATGTTCATTGCTGGTATCATCTGCTCATACATAACTAATTATTATAACTTGAAGTAATTGGTGGCGTTGAAAGTCCATCTTCTGACTGTGGATGATGTTGATTGACTAAACGTTGACGTTCCAAATACATGGATACCTTAATGTTGCGCACTTGATGGTTGTTGATCAGTTTAAGCAGCGCTATGACACCTACACCAACAGAAATAGCAAAAGAGCCCCATGCTCCAAACTGAAGTAGTGAATTCCAAGTGTTATTTTATCACCCAATTTTTCTATTCTCTTTATATTACCTGCGCTGTTCCCATTTCAATATAGAATCCTGAACTGTCAATCTGTTCCTTGTCACCATGTATGATATTCTGCCCAGCAGAAGTTTCACACGAAGGAAAACGTTCGGTCATAGCATCACACCACACAATAAAGCCCAAGGTAATTATTATAGCCGATAGTATCGACATGGCTAGCATAAAGATACCAAGCACCACATCTATAAACAGTGATAGAAACGAGGCTTCCTCCTTCACTCGCGCGTAACTTGTTTCAATTATAAAGTTAATAAAACAGTCATAAAATAAAATGTATTAAGTATACCGATATATTTGTACACTTGAAACCAAGAACAGAAAGATTCCCGTGACCAGTGGGAAGTTACAAAAGCCTGGCGAGGCCCAGTTTACATCGAATAAACCATCTTCCTCGCGCCACTTTCCGGTGGTAAATAGAATACAGTGTCCACTGCTCGCATTAAAACAATTAATTAGTCATTGCTCGGAGAAAGCTTTAATTCAATTGCGTTTTACCTGAATTCATGAAGATATAGGCCCAGCGGAACGATGATGCACAGCGAAAGGATCATAATAATAACATGTCCAGCTATTTGGCTAAGCATTAAAACATTTGCCAATGCCATTTTCACTAATTTTCCTAATTTTACACAAAGAATTAGATATTTGTAATAATACAAAGAACATTTGCATTCAATAATAAACACAGATATAAAATTGTGCAGTGCAGTGTTGTATATGAAAAATATTAGAGGCTGGTGTTGTTAAAGTGTTGTAGGTTTCGTAGTGAGAAAAAAAGTACTTAGCTGAAGCAGGTCTGCCAGTCTTGCACGATAAATCGTGCTTTCGGTCTTTTTTTGTGCTCTAGCCATTTATCAAGGCTACCTGGTATAATTATATCAGGCTACGGTATAAGATAAAAATCAGAGGTAAAAAGATAAGATGTCCTGATTGAGTCAAATGGAAGTCAATGCTATCAATAAATTTCAAACACAAGCACAAAAACTACAGAAACTTCCCTCAAACATGGGATATCCAAACTCACCATAAATGTGTAAAAGGTGTCTACCACGAAAACTCACCAATACCATAGGACATCCAATCTTAAATACACAGTTCGTGAGTTTTGCATAAAAAAGAGAGTTGAAAAAGGTGAAAACCTAAACCCTGAAAAACATGAAGTTTCCTATCTCTTTATCTCTGGTAAAAACCTTCGCTTTATTTCAGAAAAAGTCACGTAGGAAAATTTTTCAGCACAAGTGCGTTATTATCACTAGAGGGGGAAGAAGTACAACAAATTACCACAAACTACCAAAATGAGATTTCTCCCTTCTAAGGGGACTCAAGTCACTACGTAGGTTTGAGTATTGCGCACTCTGTGTATATTGAATTTACATGAGCGCACCAATAAATTTTGCTTAAGTTACCACAGTAGCTTAAAAGTTCTTCAACATTATAGTTGTCACTTTTATTTCATTCTCTGCTCTCAGTTTTAAAATATAACACGTCCTAAAACTATAAACGTCTTTCTCCTATTTGAATTAATTATTTAAAACTTAAAACTTAAACTTAAAAAATTAATTACTTAAAACTTAAAACAGACAATGATGATGAGGGCGAAATAAGAGGCTCAGTTCTCAAAACTCGAAATAACGTTTGTACTGTTCTTCCAAATTTACACGAAAACTGACTTAAGATTATAGTACGAATGAAATGGTACAATTTTCTTTTATATTAAATTTAATCAAATGCGATTGAGTTTTTAGCAAAATGAACCATTGGAGACTAATTTCGGTGAAATGAGATAGAAATTCAATTAGAATTTGTATGGAAAATGAGCTAAATACGCATCTCATTTATGATTTTTTACCGAAATGAGCAAATTAGCTTAGGTGTGAACGAACTATTAGATGTGAATGTACTATAAGACTCGATCAAAATGCTTATCGTCAAAATTTTCTATTACTCAAAAAATTTGATTTTAAGTTCAAGCATATGGACTCGTTTTTTTTCGTGTATATTTCTGTATTTTATTTGATTTTTAATTTAAAAAAAACACACATAAAACTGAACTGTACCCAAAAAAAAAAATATCATGTCCTTAGGATGGACATTTTTTGAGTACGTGTGGAGTACAAAATAGACTTTTCCTCGTACGCTCCCCATTAGCGGAACTCCTTCCAAACGCCTTAACGACGATTGTCGCTGTCGTTAACTATTGAATATGGGAATTTTTATGAACGTGGCACGCATAATAACCGACAACTATTATTATCGTTAACTTTGGGAAAAGGGCTCGAACAACACGTTAAAGTAAGTTGCATGTACCTACTATGAGTAACTACGGATACAGGCTTTATATTTATTTACTAGCAGGACCCAGTGGTTCGCGTCTTCGCCACGGACGTATACTTTTTTATTTGTGGACGGTGAAAAGGGGTGTGATAAACATTTTTTCCGGTAAACCATCTTGTGCTCGAAAACAATCTACTGCCAAAACTTCAGTGCAAACAGCATAGAAGTTTTGGAGTCTTTATGATTTCTTAAAAGAGGGTGTAATTATAAATCCACCACGCCTATTTTTAGTACAGTTGCCGACGGTAAATATACAAGCTTTATTATCAAATTTTAGTCTTATAGGGCCAAACCTGTCTGAAATATAGCATTTTCATTGACTTGTGGGCGGAAAAAGAGGGCGTGAAAGCCCATTTTTGGTACAATTGCCGAGAGTAACCGTACAAACTAAATTACCAAATTTAAGTCATATACAATTGAAACAGCCGGAATATTGCATTTTTATTTATTTGTAGGCGGAAAAAGGGGGGCGTGAATAAAACTAAGTATGCAATAACCTAACCTAGGACGCAAGTAATACACGTTTTAAGTTTGAGCGAAATCCGTTTCGCAGTTTAGATTTGTATAAAAGTCAAATAAACAAACAAGCAAACAGAAAATGATTTTTATTACTATAGATAAAATGCCAGTAGACAAGAAATCAAATCGCCAATTTTAAGAATATGTAAAAGAAACCTATTTACGCTACTTCTCATACGATTTTTGGATTTAGCATTGAAAATATAAATGAAAAGTAAGTAAGTTAGTAATAAGTAACTGAAAGCTAACTTGGTAGAATTTAGTTGAATGGAACAAGAAAATTTCATGGTCAATGATTGTCTCCTCTTATGATTTTTTTGACGGCTGGTTGCCAACAGAAACAGCTTTTCTAACTGGTTTATTGTTCTTCAAAGCTTTTATCAAACTTACCTTTTCAGAGGAGAATATATATTAAATTTCAAAATATGTCTTAAAAATTCTTCGTGAAACGAGCAGTTTTCCCAGAATATATTGATAGATCCAGTGTTGTTCCAGGCAAAAAAAAAAAATATTGTCTGCCGTCTTATTAAACAGTAAACTACGTGCGTAAAAGATGCCGAAACTACTAAAATGCATGTGTCCTAAATTTGACATGTGATAATATTTTGTTTTGGGCGACCACCTGTAGTTTTAAAAAGAAAATGTTCACTATAAAAGAAATTTAATCTAATTTTTTTAATTTAATTTAATAAAGAAAATAATGGGAAATGATGACCTATTATCATAAGCAAAATAAAAGCCGATTTTTCATTTTGTATAGCATTTTTAACAATTTTTAAGTTTAATTTGTTTTCAAATAGCTTGCACTAAATTTATATTTGATGGAACTAACAAGGTGGTAGTGACAGCCTGTACATTTTATTTTTTCGATTTTTATTAACTTTTTTTTTCATTTTCTACGTTGTGCCATCAACATACGTTCGGAAAAAAAACTGTCACTACCACCTTGTTAATTGATTCATTAATGGACCTACTAAGTTATTCACAGTTTAAACGTAAATTAACAAAGCGTATTTATAGCATTTGTTATATTTGCAACTATAAGCACTTCAGTATGTGTTTGCCGTATTCAATGATTTAGCAACCCTGTTATACAGGGTGTCCCGCAATTGAGTGCAACTATTTACGGAGCTGAAAGGTTATGTCGAGCTGAGCAAAAAATCGTATGGGAGGAGGGGGGGTCTATTTTCACATTCTTAGGAGCTACAGGGTTAATTAATGTTTCACGACTTTGGTTTACGTTTTTGTTTCTAGCAGAAAAACTAACTTACATAAAACTTATTTTGATATCTCATTATAAAGGCAATAAAATCACCTCTCTAACGGCATATCAACAAACCCCACCAACTTAACCGCTAACGAGCTGTGCTCGTGTAAAGATAAAATCAATAGATTGAAACTACCAAATCTCAATTTTGTGTACCAAATTTCTCAGAATTTCGCTTAATAAAAGAATTTTGTTTTTAGGATCAGTTTTGTAATTAATTCAATTTTCTTTTCAATGACACCAAATAAAAGAATATCTTAAGAAATAAAAAAGTTGGCTGTACTAAAAAACTTATACTTATTAGAAAACAATGATATTATCTACTGCATAACTAATTGTAAAGTCATTATTTATCATTATTTTCAAATAAGTATAATTTTTCTAGTGAGGCCAACTTTTTTATTTTTAAAGATATGCTTATGTTTTTCATGTCATTGAAAAGAAAATTAAATAAATTACAAAACAGATTGAAAAAAAATGTTATTTCTTAGGCGAAATTCTGAGAAATTTGCACTCAAAGTTGAATTTTGGTAGTTTCAATCGATTGATTTTATCTTCACACGATCACAGCTCGGTACCGGCTAAGCGGGTAGGGGTTTGTTGATATACCGTTGAAAAGGTTAAAGGTCATTGCCTTTAAAATGAGTTATCAAAATAAGTTTTATGTATGTTAGTTTTTCTACTAGAAACAATAACGTGAATCAAGTCGTGAAATATTAATTAATCGTGTAACTCGTAGGAGTGTGAAAATAGACTCCTCCTCCCTTACGATTTTTTGCTCAGGTCAGCATAACCTTTCAGCTAGATACATAGTTGCACTCAATTGCGGGACACCCTGTATATGCTGTAGTTAAGGCTAAAACATACGAGACACAAAAAACACGTCCAAGGGCTACTTTTATTTAAGCGTGTTTGAATTTGCATGCAAAACAACAACAAAGAAAAATACGCTTACGTAAGTTGGTGTAAAATAAAAAATCGTAAATTAAACAGGCCTGCGTACTTAAACTGTGAATAGCCCAAATATTTTTATTTCAGAAATACTTTTGTACTAAAGCATACACAACCCTGTTGTACCATATGATAAAAAGGCTGTGTTCATTATACTTAGTGATAGTTTATCAGGGCTGCATTGAAATATTTGATTAATTTAATTGGGCTATTCACAGCTAACCAAACAACGAACGACAATTTGACATTTGCTTGTTCTTCTTGATGATTGTTTTTATGTAGCTGGAACACATTTCTTCTTGCACACTCCGAGCAACTTCGAGCTCGGTTTTATGTTTGTTCTTCTAGCTAGAAAAAGTACGGAAACACGTTCTAGCACATTGGAAGTTACTATATACAATCGAGTACGGAAACAGACCTATTGTTTTTGGTATTCATCTGACCCGGGTGACTTAATTTTTAATTTTTTAATTTTTAATTTTTTTTAATTTTTAGCGCACGGAGTGAGCAATCTTGATATCTATCATTATTGAGTCAAAAAACAACGCAACATCAACAAATGGTGCTAACCCATGTAAGTATACCGAAAGCTTCAGATGAAGCAACTTTTTCGCAACTAGTTGGCAGAACGTTTGCGATAAGTTTTATGCAACACAGCTTGCTGCAATTTATATCAGCGACTTGCGTTTTAATTGATAATCTAAAAAAATAGTCTGGTACTTGAAAGCAAGAATATTATACATTAAATTCAGAAAAATTGTATTTTATGTTTTTTTTTATTGTATACAGGAAGCAACAATGAACGAGCAGTTAACAAATATAAATCTTGTACAAGAAGTAGAGAAATATACCTGCTTATATAATTATAAACTGCAATAAGAGATCAGTGTTGCGTTGTGCAGAACTTGCTCATCTTCTGAAAGCGTAGGTTGCAATAATGTTTAGAATTACAGTGGCTTGCAGCTTTTTAAGCAATCGTGTTGCAGTTGATTACTTTTCAGTTTTTCCATGTGGAAAAGGCCTTACATGGGCTAGCAACATTCGTTGATGATGCGTTGTTTTTCAATTGCTCCGTGAGGAAAAAGCCTTAATTAAGGTTTATATCAAACTTACCTTTGCAGAAAAGAATAAATATTAAATTTCAAAAGATATCTTAAGAATTCTCCGTAAAAAGAGCATTTTATCCCAGAATCATTTCTACCAAATAAAAGTTCAAAACACAAGTTTTTTCTTCTTTGTTATCAGTTATATTTATTTTATTTTCTGTTTAATTACTTTTTGTCTTCTATTTTCATAAGATGTAGTTTAGCAGATGAAGTGTTTAAATTTGGATCTTAAGTAGCTATTTGTTTAATGCTGAATATATACATAAATATTTATATGTACATATTAATATGGCATATTAAATATATACATATAAGTATCTATATTTTGTATATAGAATTTTACTGTTTACAGTGGATGTATGATGATTTTAGAACTTATTAGTTGGTGTTTGTTGTATATTTTTTTTTTTTGTAATGTTGTTATTAAGCTGTGTTAGTAAAATTTTCATGGGTTTTTTTTACAAATACACATAAATGTATGTATATATATATATATATTTTAAGTTTGTGTGGAGTGTGTTATATATTGCAACTTACAGTATTTTTCCTGCTATTTTTGTCAATTAAATCGTTAGTATTTCTTAGTTAGTTTAATTTAAATATATTTCCAGTGTTGTTAACTGAAGAGCGTGCTTGAAAAATGAAATGTTTTCACAACAGTTGTTTTTTTTTTTTTTGTCAAGCTATGCTGTCTGCATGGTTAAGCTCAGAATTTCATTTATGTTTTATGTTTTTGTTCAAGGTAATTTTATTAATATCAAGAATGTGGCTTAAATGGTTTGTTTAAATGTTTTTGCGCATATATCGAGGTTTTGGAATGATGCACTACTTGTTATCGTGAAAATTAGTATAAACAATTGTTTCTAATATAGTTTTAGCCGCATAAAATACATACAGTTAATTTTACTATGCTTTGGTTTGCTTTATTTCAATTTGCTAGGTTCTGTGAGTTTTTATTGTAGTTCTTGTAGTTTTTTAAAATTTGAGAAAAAAAAATAGTATTGGTTTTGATTTAGTTTTTTATTACAGGGTTTATTTTTGTTTTTCTTCTTTTTTTATTTTGTTTACTTATATATATGTATATATTTAGTTGTATTTGTTGTTTTGGTTTAGTTTTGTTTGTTTTTTAACTAAATATATATTCCTCAGTTTACTTTCATACATATTTTTAAATATTCTTTAATCAAAACAATAATTCAATTTATATTTAGTTTTGTTTTAGTGTTTTTTGTTTGTTTTTATTTTTTATTTTCATTTTAAGCATATGTTTCCAATGGATTTCTTCAAATATTTGCTTACATATATTAACAGTTTTAAGACTTAGTTGCTAAGAGTTTTAATATTTGTTTTTGTTTGTTTTTATTTTGGTTTTTGTAAAATCGCCATTCAGCTTTTGATTTAGTGCGAAAAATGAATATGCGTCTGACAGATCACAACCCACAATCAGCTATACCAACTATAAAGGCAAAATGCTACACAAACCGGCAAAAAGTTACAATATTGTTGCACTCAAAGTTTGTAAAGCAAGTTGCAATAGCAAGATAACCGACACTGTTTTCGGTTGGATGTGCCATAATCACGGAATGTGACCGATTCACCTTTTACACCGAGCCCCTATCAATAGCTGTATGAGGAGTTATTTGGCTGAAAGAAATAAATAAAATACTCAAATTTTACTTAAATCTTTGATGCCGTAAAAATCAACAAAAAATGCATTCCGTGCAGCATTATTTGCTGATTTTAAAATTTACACATTAAAATATATTTGTAATTGCATTAACCACAAATATATATGGAATATGTTTGTATGAGTTTGTTTACACCGAATACCAACGCTATTAATGCCGTCATGGAATGTTCGTCTTGAATTTATCAAAACAGTTGAAAATTTCCACAATCCTCGACGACAATCCGAGCTGTGATAATCGGTGATATTTTTTAAGGTTTTGGTTAAAAAATTTAGAATTTTTCAAAATAATTAAATAGTTCAGATTGCGTTTTGCCGATTTAGTACTGGCTTATTGTTTTACTAATAGTAGAAATAACGCATAGCTAACAATAACTACCATTAGTTTTGTTATTATAGAGATGTTTCTACCATTAATAAAAACATTACGCATTTTTAATTTTAATTTTTTCAATGTATAAATGGAAATCATAATGGTTTTATTTTTTCCGTTTTCATTTCAGCTTATACAGCAATGGAGAAAATGCATACCAACTGCATAATCAAAGCTACTACTTAAATATTTTACATACGATACACACATTACTCTGTTTTTTTTTTGTCTAGTCCTTATTTTGCATTTTCACTATATTTTCAATATCATTTTTTGGTTTTTTTGTGCTCTTTACATCAATTAATTATTTTTAAGGCTAGCGCTTTTACTATGTTCAAGTTTTCATTTTCATTTTAGTTTATTTTAGGTTTATTTAAGTAGCAGCACAAGACTATGCAATATTTTTTCGTCAACTATTGCGAAGGGTTACGAATTTTCACGCATTTGCTGTACGATATTGTTTGGAATTATTATAGCCTTGGTTTGGTAAATTTGGACCAAATTCTTGCAAATTCTTGGTTTTTCTTCTTTAAGTCTGTTAAAGCGTCTCATAAGGAGTGTTTTTCACACTATTTCATTTTGTATTTATATCCATAGATAATTCAAAATTTCTTAGGGTTGTAAAGAAATCCACATATAAATGTTGATAATTCAACATAGAGAAGTGGTATTAACGTTTTTATGTTTATTAACAGCCGTTTTGGACCCATTTTGTGGTCTCTAAATGATTTTATCGAAATTTCTTCCACGTTCTCAAATAAAAAACTTGAAAAAACGATCGAGTTTAATTGCTGGATTTTGAATACTTCTGATTGTATTTTGCTTATCGTCCTTTAAATCAAATCTTTATCAAAATATTATCAAATTTACCATTATGAATTTAACTTTTGTGGTTGTTATTATATTCAGTAGAACGAGCAATTTTTTCACTCAACTTATGAGGGCTTTAATGATCATATTTACAGACATTTGTTTTTTTACAGTGTTGGTTAAAATTTTTTTCGTTTTTTTTTTTATTCCTGTGTTAAAGTTCATTTCTTTTGGTTTTTTTTTTATTTTTCAAACATGAGCAACTGCCTTTTCTTTAACGTACTAATTTCAAAATTAAGTTAACAACACTGTTTTCTTATAACAGGTTTGTCAACGGGCGTTGCACTTGAAATATATTGAACACTGTTTTACAAATAACAATACATATTGTGCTTTAGTTTACGGTTATTTTGATTTGGTTTTGCTACAAACTTAAAGTTAAGACTTGTAACATACCTAGTTGTACAATCGGAAAAAATACAATTTTAATTTGAAATCATTTTCAACTTCGAATTGTTGAAAATATTTTTCGTTAGCAAGAAAGTCAAATTTGAACCGGCAAACATATATATCACACATATATTTTGAAAAACTTAAAGCACGAGTTATTAGTTAGAAAGATATTAGAAAAATATAATTATTAAATTTTGTTGTCTTATTTTTAATTTATTAATATTTTGTGAAGTTTTATTAGCACGTTAAATCAATCGCTCGCTATACCATATTCAGAAATCCGTATTGTTTGACGCATTATCCGCTGAACTATCGCCACCAACAGCACCTTCTAAGGGTGGCGGTTGCAGCGCTAGAGACATTTGAGGGCCTGATATAGACCCGGCTACCAGCATTGTTGGTTCTGTATTGCGACGCTTCATTTTAAGTTTGTTTTTCTTTAACATTGTGGCCTAAGATTAATTTATTGTGAGCAACAATTTAAAAATTTACACGATAAAAGTTTGTCGTTGTCACAAACACGTCCGATCCAAGTGGCAATTTAATGTTGCATAAATTTTAAATTTTGTTTTGTTTTTTTTAGTGTATAATATTGTTGATTGTTTATGTTGATGTTGTTGTTTGTTGGTGATCGATGATTTCGTGTATGACATGATTTATAATAGTTTATTTGAATGTATTTTTGTGTATACACAGAGAGAGCGAGAGAAAGAGAAAGAGAGAAAGAGAAAAAGATTTTTATATAATAAAAAAAAATTTCAAACAATATATGTTTCTTTGAAATATATTATTTTTGCTTAATTCATAACGTCAATGTAAATTTTCTTTAATTTTGTGTATAAATATAAAAAATTAGTTATAAAAAAAAGGCAGCAGAAAAATTACTTGATATACAGTAAAAATCTAATAACGACGTTATTAAGCCTAAGCTGAGAAAAAGATTGACCGAAGATTGAAATGAGAGACTGTTAACTCCAATGTTTTCAAAGTCACATTTGTTGTATATACAACAATCCAGTAAAGATATTTTACAAAAGCTTTGTTAAAATCGGATAAGATTCATTTCAATAAAGATTTTTTGTTTTTGTTCTATTTTTGCTGTTTTACATCTGTTATGTTAATAGCTACATTGTCAGCATGACAATTTTATGGAACCTTTTACGCTAATGAATAAGCAATGTAAAGAAAAAAGATTTGTCTCAGTTTACACGTCATTTAAATAGATGGATCAATAACAAATTTTTTGTAATGTTATTTTTAATTTACAATCAATAACAATTTTTTGTAATGTCATTTTTAATTTACATTATTCAAAGTGTAAATTTAAAATTTGATAGATGATTCGATGTTGAATGTCAAAATTTATTCGTTGGTTAATTTATTTTATTGACGTTTAAAAAAATAACAGCAATGCCGTCTAAAATAATAAAAAACGGAATTAAAATAATAGTTTTAGGATTGTTGCAAGAACTACAAAAAGAAATGGAAAAAACATAAGTACGATTAGCTTTCACTTTCGTCAAAAGCAGGAAATACTTCTACTTCTTTCACTGTTCAATGCGAATGAAGATGATTGTATCTTCATTTTAAAAATGAAACTCAATTAACACTTTTCAAATCGGATGATTCATCCAAAGTGAACAATGATAGTGAATCGTGCAAATTCGCCTTAAGAGCAGATAAACACTGTAGATCAAGCAATCATCGGTGAAAACAGTGTTGCGTGATAAAAAGCATATAAAAATGTCAAACGTTACGCGGCGGTCACATCGTTGTCGTGTAACCTAGCAACGACCAATATGTGAAAGAGAGTTCATTGCTCGCCGAGCAACATCGTGCTACTTGTGCTATTTAGTTTTCCTAGCAAAAAACAAAATGAACTTTCAACGAAATCGAAAATTTAACTTTCAACACTTCACCGTATCAATCAAAATTTTGATTGAGCTCCATACCTATATCAATCAGTCACAGGGTTGCATAAATAACTTCTCTGGTACTAATAACAACACTTTTGCTAAGCTTCGCTCATTCAATCAAAACATCATGTTTTCAATCAATCAATCAAATATCTCAGAGAAAAGTGATATTCCTTATTCAAAACACAAAAATGCGGTATTCTTCATACATTTGCATGACGTGTAAGCTTTCCCTTTATAAATTGCTCTAAATTTTTTTTTTTTCGAAAGGTTACTTGCTAGTTTTGAACTGTGTCAAAGCTTTAAATAATCGTTGTAATAGACTTTTACTGTATATGATATACATATTAAAACTTATAGATTAACAGAGAACTGATAGTAATTAATAAGCATAATATTTGTAAAAAAAGCGAGAAATTTAGCAAAAAATTGTATAAATTAAAAAAATTAACAAATTTGAATGCACTAGAAAATAAAGAAGTAGTTTTTTATATATTATATATAAAATATGCTAACTAAAAAATAAACATAACTTGGCTTTTACAATTATTAAGTTAAAATTTTGGGCGGTATTCATATCTATGAATAAAGAGTGTTTGAGGTCCTAGTCTTAGTTAAAAATACGCGTGTAGAAAAAAAATCGCACAAGATTTTTAATATGGTTGAGCCAAAAAATTTTTGAAAGTTTGCTCTGATAGTGAAACGGTGAAAATGATGTCATGAGAATTAATTTGCTCTATGGTTCAAATTTAATTCATATCAAATGTCTTGTTACAATCAAATTTTAATCAAATCACTCATGCTCAAATTCTCTCTTTTAACGAAGGTTCGCCTGTGTGGCCACTCTTTTTCATCAGTCAACCACAAAATTATTTGTGGTTGAGTGACAGTCAGCGGCTATATTTGTTGAACCTTCGAGTGTCGCCCATGATCGCCAATGTGTAGGTACCCCGCTTTACTCATAATTGTACTTCTTAACATACAGAGAAAAAAAAAAATACTGATTTGGGGACAATTGTCTTTCCGTATGCCATCAACTCGTGGAAAGTTTCAGTTGAAGTAATTATAATTATGCTTGTGCTGTTAATTTTTATAACTATTTGAATATTTTTATATATGATGAACTACTTGAATATTGAGCTAATTTTTGACTAAAGGTAAGTCAACTGAAAATATTCAAATTATCTTTTTATTGTGGATTGATCTTGGTTGAATGTATTTATACAAGAAGACTATTTGCAGGAGATTTTCTTATATTCTGTTTTCAATTTGCATTTTCAAATAACATGACAAAACATATGAAACAGTTTGAGACTTTTGCTTTGACTTTAAATGGCTATGTGCCAATCGCAAACTTTTGACCCGTATGAAATTTATGTTGTTTGCATTTTTGATAGCAAAAAGTCAAAAAAGCTTGCTACGCTGTATGTGAGGGAAATACAATTTCATTAAATTTGACTTGTATGATTTTCTTTCGTACCACGAGTGAAAAGTTTCCGATGGGCGAAACAAAAATATAAAAAGAAGAAAGTCAAAAATGTTCTTGAAAATTGAAAACCAAGAGATTTTTTCATTCTCTTTCCATCTCGATCATCACTTATGACAAGGCAACAAGTTTCATTCTATAAAACTTCTCTAATATAAGAATGAGACGTCTTTCAAATAAATGTTCAAAGTGTCAGATGACCCATAATTATCGTCGAAAGTGCTTACCACGATGAACATACTTTTACGAATGTAAGAACCACTTCATTCATGCACTTATCAAATACCAAATTTATTCAAATTGAATAAAAAATATTTTCACATGGATTTTTTTTTTATTAGAACCAAATTGGGTTCAAGTTATATGTCAATGACTTTAAATTCTCTAGCTTAATCTCTTAAAATAGCTGTTGTTTCCCTACTTCTTTTAAGACGAAAACGAACAGTTTGAAAAACACGTTCGAGTTTAAATCAATAAAACTGGTAAACCAACTGTTTAAACCTTTTTTCTTACAGAAACACACCTAAAACTCTAGATTTTTCATTCTTTATAACTTCATTTCAATCCCAAATTTTCAAAGATGTCTTCGATATGAATACTACCTTTTTGTAATATAGCAAGGAGATTTTGAATATTGAGCAACTATTAGAAACAATTTTAAAATGACAGTATCTGAAGTATTTCATTTTGGTCACAAGCTTTACAAGGAAATCTAAAAATAAACATAGCCGCAATAAATGACTATACAAGTTAGTGGAAAAAATAGTTCAGTATAAAATATCGATTAAAAGCAATTACTGAGAAAATGCATGTTACCTAAATAATTTTTATATTTTAAAATTCAGTAATTACACAAAATATTTACGTGTAAATTTTTATTAGAAGGTGGTGAGATTTGCAACTATTTTATTTTACAAAAGTATTCGCTATATACTATTTCATTACTGTTGATTTGCCAAACTAAAGGTAAATCAGTTAAAACTGACAGTTATATATTAAATACTTTCTCTGTCTAAGCTTGATAAAATCTGGAAATATTTTTAACTTAAAGAATATATAAGTAAATAGAATATAAATGCAAAAGAAGTAATAAAAACGCATGTTGTTAAAATAGTATATAATATAGGAGACGCAGGGAGACTGAGTCGCATGCAACTGTCATATTATATGATGAGAATTTAAAAATTCCCCTCGGTTCAAGGTTCATTAATATAGGTTAAGTCACTAGAGAGAAAAGCACTCTTTTTCCCCTTTGCTTGAACTGTCAAAGTAGCTGTTAGCTAAAAATTGTACAGATTCAGGTTTTTTTTTTTCTTGATTTCCTTTTATCCATTCTGACAGTTCGACCGAGCTTCTCTCAAGTGACTTAACCTATATTAATGAACCTTGCCTCGGTTTTCATTTCTCACCAGCTTCTCTCTATCCATCACGTATGACAGCTGTATAAGACTCAGTCTCCCTTTGAAAAGCCTCTCCATAGCTTAAGTGATATAAATAGAATGAAGAGGGGTAGAGAAAGAGAGCAAGTGACGACATTACTGTATTAAGTTAAATGATTTTAAATTAAAAATATGTGTAGCAAAATAGCAGTGAGTACAAAGATGGAGTTGCAGCAGTGTTTATTATTGGATATTATGTGTCTAAATGTGATCATGTATTTAAATTTTGGTTACTACAATACTCTCAATCTGCACTTAAATGGTGGAAATGTAAATTTTTTACTTAATGTTAATTTTAACGTATTGCATTAAGTAGTCTTGAGCTTCAAAAAGTTTTAAAATTATTATTATATGTATATATTCTTCAGTTTTTGTTATTTTTTTTTTCTTCCATATGATGGCATCACAAAAATTCTGACTTTTGCTTGTTTATTTTTCAGTGTAGTTGGTTGATAAAAATATTTCTGTTTAGTATTTTGAGCGCAAAGTATGTATTTTGTGAATTTTGTTTTTATTCCATAATTTTTTTAAAAATATATATATATATTTTTTCTATAAGAAACAAGAAAACAGAAAACTTGGACCGGACGGACGTGATTTCTATGTGCCGACTGGCTCCTTGTCGCGTTCTCCGTTTTCCGATGCTGCTTGTGTGATGCTCGGTGTGCCGCCCTGCACAGAAGCACCGGATGCAGTGGAAGAAGTTGACAACGTCATGACGGCAGGCGATATATGCGGTTCCGTAAGACGACGTTTACTCTTGGTTTTCTTCAACATCGTTGCCTGTATTAATGGTAGTAGGAAGGGAGCTATATTTTTTCTACACATTTTAAACTAATTTTTTTGTTTGGTTCTTCATTGTTAAAATGTTATTAATTGCATTAGTTCTGACATACATTTAATTATTTTTTTTTTAGTTTCAGGAAGTACACAGCTGGTTCATGTCAAACGATTCGCTGCAGTTTTCTTACAAACGTTAATTTTTTAACAAATTTATGGTCTCAATAGAAAGTGTTTAGTGTTAGCCAGGGCGGTATTTTTTTTTTATTGCAACATGAAAAATGGAATATTTTTAATATTGCTGAATTTTTTTCAAATATAAAATTGTCAATTTAAATTACTTTCATCGAGAAATCTTATAAATCATAAACTTTTTATCTTTATTCTCTAAACCACCTTGTTAACCGCAAAACAAAGAACTTTGCTTCGTTGTTAACGTCTTAGCAATTTTAAGGAATTTTTAACTCGACGCTCCTTTAACAAGAAGTAGGAAACGTATTGAATTGAATAGGGGGTTTCAGACGATACTACATGCTGTCAAGCTAGATGTGATGACCTTGAAATCAGAAAAATATGATTACAAGTTAACATGCCAGTCTGCTGTTTCGATCGTTCGAACGGTCAAATAACTGGATTGCACTACCATTATTGACAGCATGTAGTATCATCTGAACCCCCTTATAGTTTTTAGAATTGGCTATGTTCGGAAATGCAACTAATTCAGCAACACTGCGTAAAAAGAGCTGGCTACACTAACCTTAATAAGCTGATTTCCTTTGGCATTTGTAGTGAGGCCAGTGTGGACAGCTCTTTTTGCGCAATGTTGTTGAATTGCGACCTAAGCACATTGATTGCGGCTGCAACGACAAACTGTCAAATTAGGAACGATTCTATATCGACGACAAAGCCGCAGCGGCAAGGGCAAGGGACATGTAAAAAATGCTGACAGATGCCACACGGCCGCAGCCGCAGTCAATGTGTCTAGGCTATTAGTTGCATTTCAACAATTCTTTCGACGTTGTTAACATGAGTTCATAGTAAATAAAACATATAATCACACCAATTTGCTATTCTAACCCATATTAATGGTGGCTATAGAAATCTAATAAGAATGACAATCTATCTGAGAAAAAGATGGCGAAGGTTATTTTCTATTCGCCGTCTGATGCACACAATTTGTTTAATTCCATCTACGTCAAAAAAAGCCAAGAAAAGGTAAAAATCAAGTGTCACTGGAAAATGCTGCCACGTGAAAAACAAATTCGCTATCAGGGGTAAATTTGGATGGCTTAAAAATAATTTGTGTGCCAGATGCCTTTATTTAGCGATTGGAATATTTTAGTGGAACATAAAAATTACAAGTGAAATATTTTGGAATATTAAATAATAAACATTTCTCAATAATCGTCTGGGCATACTTAAGGTGATGTGTCAAACGTCACACATATGCTGAAATATTGGAAGCGTGCCATCTCAGTGCTTTTTCTCTCTTTGAACCGTGTACAAAATTTGCATCATACTGAATACTTGGATGGGATTTATAAATGGGGCATAAGCCCATTGTCCCCAAAGTCATTGTCCCATGGCTGAATACTTGGATGTGACAAGTTAAATGAGATGTTCTTCAATTAGGCCCGTTCACATTATCAAATTTTTCAAAAAATTTTTGGTCAAACACAATAGAACAACGTGGGAATTCCATGGTTGTTTTATTGTGTTTGACCAACAATTTGACAAACAATTTTAAGTGAACGGTCCTATTCGCCTTTTAACGATTTATTTTCAAATTTCGCGATAAGTCTGTGTGGAAGAAGAGTTTAGGCCCAACCAAAATAGACGAGTTGCTCCGCAACGAGTAGAGACGGAAATGTTCGCTTTAATGCAATTCAATGTTGTTGCCCAAAATGAACAAACGTAATTTAACGAAGCTGAACGAAGCAACTTGTCCATACATTTTGTTCTGTAAGAACCGAACTGCTAGCGTCTCAACTCGTCAGATGTTCGGCAAGTTACAATCGTCTCGTCTCGTCTATTTTGGTTAGGCCTTTTGCTTTGACTTTATATGGCTGCGTGCCTATTGAAAATTTTTTACTCGGGTGAAATTTGCGTTGTTTAAAATATTTGATAGCCGGAACTTCAAAAATCTTACTTTCTCGCTGCAAAAGTGCTTTAGCATGTGTAAGCTGTATGTGACAGAAGCACCCATGAAACAATCACAGGGTACTATAAATAGCGACTGGGCTGCCAATAATGAGGGATGAAGTGTCAAATTCAATTAGTGTCAGCATAAGAAAAAGAAAAACAAATGTATTTTCTCTAGTTTGAAATAAAGTATTTTTTACCCTTACATTTTATTTAAACATATTTTGGGCATATTTTTTTCAAGAAAGTAAAACTCTCGGCAAAATTGTCAACAGTATTTAAGTAATAAAATGTTAATGCATATATTAAACAAAATATGTTTCTTCTTTTCCTTTCTAACAATACAAGAAGCGTTATTATTGTTAGGATTTTGACATTTGATGCTTTACATGACAGTTCAGCCCTCGCGATTAATAGTACCTGAAATAATTATACCATAAGAAGAGGAATTTCTTAGATGAGAACAAATGTTTGATGTGTTACATACCCCCAAGGTAATATTTATTCAAAACAACAAAGCACTTTACTGAAGTTTGGATCAACAGGGTGTTTCTACAGTAAAATTTATCTATTCTCTTAATTGTACTGAACAAATGTAATACGACTCATTTAAAATGGGTGTTTAATTTTAAATTTTAATGAACTGTTAACAAAATTAAGTACATAAAAGCCTGAACAGAACGAACGGCATTAGCGGCCAGCGAAAAAAAAAAATGAATCCGCTCGCTGCCAACCGCTGAAATGGATTCTATATATTTAGCTAACCGCTCTCATTACGTTCTATTCTTAGTGATAACACTGGTGGCGAATTCATTAGAAATGTTAAAGCATTGCAAAGTTTTTATAAAAAGGATACATTATTTACACGCTATTTGTGAAGATTTTATATTTAAATTTCCAAACATTACATAAGTTTAAAGAAAACGCCAAGAGTTTAACAGGAAAAATATTGAATCATTGAATATTTTATAAGTTTTGGTTGTATATTGGATATTTATGAATAAAAACTTATTAATGAAGGCGACTCTATTTGGAGCTGTCGCCGTGTTAGAAAGTGCCGCTGGACGCTGCCGCCGTTCATTCTAAAAAGTTTTGGTTGTGAGAAAGAATTTTTAAAAAAGTTTTTTAATGAATCGTGTTTTTTAGCTCGATTTTGTGTAAAAAAGTTTTTTCGATGAACTGATTTTTCAATTTAAATTTATTTGTTTCTGTAAAAGTTATAGCATGAAAGAAACCATATAACTTTTAAGGTGTAATAATTTAGTAATTTAAGTAATTAAAAATATGTAAAATAAATTTATGTTTACCAAAAAATGTTTGGTTGATCGTGCTGTTTCGGGTGGAGATTAAAATGGTAATTTCAATTGAGATATTTAATTTTATAATAATTTAAGAGCCCTTCATTGTTAGTAAGAGAACCGATTTGAACCGTTTTAACAAAAACCAATTTAATGAACGGTACCTTTAGTGCTTGGAAACATTTATATTAACATTTATTGTAAATATGTTAACTTTGTTAATTGCACACAAAGAAAAATAGTATAAATAAACTCAAAAGCCTTGGGTTTTTGGGGTTTGGGGGTTTAAAAGGTTGGCAAATTAAAACTAGGGTGTGCTCTATTTAACACAATGTATATAATGTCTTAAAGGTTTCGCAAAGAAGATTTCTATTTGAATTTTTTGTTAAATGTATTATATGAGCTTGGAAATCACTTTGATTTGGTGTGTGTGGATATTGTGAAAACAAGACGCATTTCTGAAGCGAAATTCCCAAAAAGATAACGATTATTATCTATTATGAGTGCCAATATATATAAAAAGTTTTGAATCAGATGATCATATCAAGCAATTTTGACAGTAAGAACTCTTAGAGACTAAGCAAGCATAGAATTTTACGTAAAAAGAAACTTAAAGGGGCTCCTGAGCATATAACCCCCAAGGGAACAAGGTATAGTGACTACTTCTACAAAAACGATGAGGGTGGGGCCATTCATTTATCACGAGTCATTGGCACAACTTTCCACACATCGGGTTACAGGTAATGTTATGCCGACTAATACCATCGTTGGTCAATATTTAACCATTTTTACATAATATTTAGTTCAAACTGTTTTATGTGACTTTTGTAATTAATTTAACATTTGTTTAGTAAACAAATTGGTCTTTTGATTTTTATAAAGAAAAGTGTACATAATTGTGATATTAAAATGTGGTTTAGAAAATCTACTTTACCACAGTGAGACTCAAATGTGAATTCCTTAAAACATATACTTTTATGGTACAGATTTTTATTAAACTCTGTTTTTAAGAAATGCGTCTAGTTTTCTTATATGTATGTGCACAAAAAAAATTAACATAAACATTTAAAGGAGTGGTGTGATAGCCCGCAGACATGCCCATTTTTATTGTAGGTGGTGGGTAAGTAAATTTTTTAACGTGTTAGTGAATAAAATTTCTAAAACTTGCGACAAGAATTTTTTTTTTTTATACAGACTGTTCAAAAACAAATCACTTAATTATGAATTAAATTCTAACTCAACATTATATATTAACATTTTTGAACACCCTGTGATAAAAGCAAACTTAAATTTTTAGAACAACTTAAACAGACTGTTTTAGAGATGTTTTATTTGGCATTGGTATTCTTGCAGTGTAAAATTTAAGGTGACAGAGTTTAGGACAGTAATAAGTGTTTCATATGATGGGTTTGATGAAATGAGAAATTTTGGAAAAAATATACAGGAAGCTTAAACAAATTTTTGATAGTAGTTTGGTGGTCAAAATACCGAAATTGTTTGACATATTTAAGAAGCTTGGGTATTAAGACAATATACTGTTAATTAAACCATGCATATAAACTTGGAAGCACAAATATGAGGCAAGGACAAAAAGCAACATAATATGGTAAAATAGCAAAACAAATTATCAAAACTACCAGAACAAAAATAAGTTATTTATTAATTTACTTTCAAAGTTCATGACATTAGAAAAATATATTGAGATTTATTAAAAAAGTACTAACCTTTAGAGCAGATTTCAAGACGACAACATCACCAGGACTTTGCACCCAAGGTTCGCCATCGACTTGCACTGGCATATCAGAGTACAAATGTATTTTAATATGGCCACCCTGAAGAAAATAAATAAAGTTTCATTATAATAAAACATATGTATGCAGAACAAAAGTTTTTAAAAAGTAGTTTTTAAAATAGACAAAAAGAAAATTTAACCAAATACTAAAGCACCGAAGGCCTAGTGCAAATTCACAAAAATTAGCCCATTCATTTACGTTTACTTCTAACTCACAGTTCTGAAAAAATTATATTTCTTACCTGTGCTATTCGCATTGCGGTACGAATGCCAGACTGAATTTGTCCTAAGTGCACAACACCAGTCACACCAACAATCTCCAAAACACCATCATAATGATTGGGCGTAGAGAATTGATCATCTTTATCTGGTCCCCAGGGATTGGCACCAGAGCCCCAACTGAATATTAAAAAAAAAAAAATAAAATAAATTACTTTGGATCCAAAAAGCAGATCCAAAAGATTTGGATCGCCTTAAAAGGGGGGCTTGCTTGAAAGCACAACTCACCTCAGTATGTTCAATATTATAATGCCTTCAACAGGTGGTAATTCTACAACTTTACCATCAACCTCCAAACGTAATTCCTTGTGTAGATCCTTGACAGTCTTGCGTCCGACTATCTTGCGCAGTCCCATTTTAACATAATAGCCTTTGTTATGCAATCGGGAATTGAATTTATTTGGATTCTCTTCGCGTGCATTGTGGAAGTCCAAGCAAAGATCCGCATCGATTCCAATGCCAAAATAGTTGTTCATAACAAAGATTTGCGAATTGTCCTCATTTTGTGCTCCACCACCTAAGGATGAAAATTTATTTATAAAAAATTAGGCTTATTATCAAAGCTTAAAAGAGGTTATTATATTTTTTTATTTTAATAAATGATAGAAAACATTTATCAAGCATTTTACAACATTTAAGTACCTCTTTTTAATACTGGTGTTTTATTCAATTTATTTAAGACAGCAGTTCAGATAAGTATATTTTTTTTACACAAAGAAAAACTATTCTATACTGAAGTTTTCTATAACAATGCAAATAACAAACTAAATTGATTTAATTTTTGAAAAATCCAGAAATAAATTTTCTTTAAAAAAATCCATTTTTACAACTTTTTCGTTTCGACTGTACTATTTTACGAAAGAGTACTATTTTACTCTGACAAAAGTTCTTCAAAATTTCGATAAATTTTGTGTAAAATTCAAAGCCTTTTTTTTAAAACTCAAGTCAAGAAGTACAAATTCAAGACAATATAAAAATTTTTCTAACAGTGAATACCGGTGTTTATTTGCCACCATTATATACTCTAAAAAAATTATTTTTTCTATATCATGTCTCGAATCTGTTTTAAAAAGTTTGAAATGTACATTACTAAGGTGTCTTACTAGTCAAATATGACTTTGAAAGTACAAACGCTCTGAAGAGAAAATGTAGTATTTGTAAAGCATTTTTACAATACATTGTTTTTAAAAATGGATCTGTTATGCTTAAGTTATAGAAAAAAGGCCATTTCGGCTGTTTTCCGGTGGTCAAAAATAAACTTTTTTTTTAAATTTTTTTTTCTTTTCTTCCTTTCTTTTTTGAAATAGCTTTGAAATAGGGAGTGGTTTTTTCAAACTTTTTTTGCAACCCACTATAATGTACATACATATACTTTGTTGTTAATTACTTTTTATGTTTGTAGAGATTTTCAACAAAAATTTTAGTCTTAAAAAAATAGATATTCAAAACATTATTTGGAACTACTTCATTAATATTGGCTTAATGTAAAGCTTTACGGGGAGGTTCCCATGAACTCAACTAAAAAACTCAATTCTTTGTTTTTCTATTAAGTTTATGATACGCAGCAAATGTTCCCAAAGCGGCTTAGCCGACACGGATTGCAGGAAAAAGTTATCGCATAAGAAAGGAACCCATCTTATTAACAAAAATTATGAAAAATGAGTTTGCGTGGTAATGAGTATCACACATCAATCTTTTTGAAAATGCACGCCTGTGTACCCTACCATAATAAGAATAAGAATAGCTACCTCAAGCACCACCAGATGTCGCTAGATGCGATCCAAAAAATCGTTAACCAAAACTTTAAAACGCATTTTCTGAAAACCCATTTTTTCTAAGCTGGTCTCCACAATATCTCAAAAACTTCGCTATGAATTGAAGTGTTTTTTTTTTAATTTAAAGTAGATAAAATTTATTGGATCCTATACCTAAATTCAGATAAGATTTTCAACTGTTTGTTGAAATTATAGGTATAAGCTCCAATAAATATAATATAATTTATAAAATTTTTTGGTTTTTTTTAATTTACGATGACATGGCCGTGCTGTGCGATGGAGACCATTTGGGTAGCTTATTTTCAACGTGATGTTTGACGACGTGTTGACACTTCACATTACACATTTTTTTACCAAAACTCAATTCTTTAAGAATCAGTTAATAACTGCCAAGCAACTCAAGGTGTTCATTTACTTCCTTCTAAAAAAAAAAGCAAGAGCATCACCGTGTTTTTTGGCCTATAGAATAGAACCTCTCCTAAGTTAATGTCAAGAGATAGGAAAATAATATTTTAATATATAAAGTACATCATTCCATTGTGAGTCAGGAAAAATATATGAAAAATACATTTTTATAGCATTAGTTTACAAAACGTTATTTGTCGAGTAAAAATGAGTAAATTATATTTATTTGTAAGATATAGGAAGATTACATTATAAAACTAAAAGATGTTTAGACTAGAGGCTTAATTTAATATTTTCCATATTTACAATAAATCGTAAAATTCTTACCGACAATTCTTGAACTAGTTTATCGAAATAGTCGGAATACTAAATGTGACACAAGTTCGAAAAAACATTTCCCAGGAAAATTATTGAGACCTCTTTAAATGCATGCTTGTAGGAACAAAATTAAAAAAAAAATATTTATTGTAATATTAAAGCTGCTTGTACGATTTCAACGATAAGGATAAATGTGAAACGTCAAACAACAATTGATGAGCCCCAAGATGCTACGTTATCACGAATGTTTACAGCAAGATATAGCTGTAAATGTACGAAAACGTAATGAGTGTTTCAAATTCATAGAAAGATTTTTGAAAAGTCGTTGAAAGGTGGTCACAATTGAAAAGATTTGTCTATCAAACTCTTTAAATATGTTTTTTAAGTTTAACCATTTTATAATGAAGCACTGCAATATTGCGCTGATTTTATAATGAAGCATTAAATAACTCTGTTGTGTGCACTTTGTTTAACTGGTGCAATTTGTTCCTACTTCAAATATTTTAAAAAATAAACATTTTAACTGGTCATCAACATTTTGCGATTTAACGCCTTTAAGGGGCTTCTACACGATACAACGGCTGTATCAATATCGGTACATATCGGTTGTTGTTTGATGGTTGTGTGCGATTATTGTATTGTTTGGATGCAAACATGCGACGAGTTGGTTGCAATATTACACGGTCGAATAGTTGAAACTGCCAGCTGCTGTGAGATAAGCGATTGTACAGCCGTTGTATCGTGTAAATCCCCTTTTAGACTTATTTCTGCTCAACCCTCTTTAGTTTCATTCACAGTTTCAATAATTCCAGAACTGAATAAAAACACAATTCTATGTACAAAGGGATAGAAAAATTGACACATCGAATTCACGGCACCAAGCAAAGCTATTTCGAACATATTTGGAAAATTTTTTTTTTTGTTGACCTTAAAAAATCAATTGCGCAGTTTGAAACACCCTATATTTCAATGCACAGCAGCAAATAGGGATTTTATCATGGTTGAATTATAAGGTTGTCGCAGGGCTGATCGGACTCTCTTCTCAGTACCCATAATTGCCAAAATCAGCCAATTTTGCAAATGAACACGAAAAAAAAAAATTGGGGGAAAAAAGAGCACATTTGCAGATTTCATACAAGCTGTCAACTTCCATTAGACAATTATGGCTACTCGCTCTCACCCTTGCGACAACCTTATAATTCAACCATCGGTTTCATACATAACAGTTGAATTGCAAGAGTTGTAACAATGAAAAACATAACACCATAATGGGATAAAAATTAAACAAACTAAAATTGCTGAAACCAAGATATATTCAACATGATAGTAATGGTTTAAAATTCTCTCTTGTGGTGGGTACAGCACCTGTCAAAATCAGGTTTTTACGAATAAAATCAAAACAAATAACAAAACTTGCAAATTTTAATATACCATGTGTTTGACAGCTGACCCACCGCCCCGAGACGAATCTACCATGTTGAATCTAACATGGCTGAAACTACATTTACTCTTCTTATTTTTTTTATAAAATTAGTAAAAATAGTGCTTTGTGGAGCTATTCAAACGAATTTTAAATAAATTTTCAAGCATTAGCTGAAAAATTGCGTTGCAGGCAAGCTTTGAGCAGCACAGACGTTCGCTTCTGGGCTCCTCAGCAAGAGCATAAACTGTTTGACTAAAAATTATTGCACAACACGCACTTGATTTTTTTGTAATTTTAGTTAATAATTCACAAAACAGAACATCTCAAAAAATATCCAACTGATGTTATTCAATATTTACTTGATTTTTGTTATCTTTCGCAAAATAACTGACTTTGACAATTTTGACACTAGGAAAGAGAGCCAAGACTTACCATGCATCTGCCTTTTCATTGTATCATGCATGATATTGTGTGAAGAGACTGATTTTACAATTCCTTTTATTGCTATTGCTTTGAATTCCGTTTTTCAATTATTGTGTGTCGCGGACATTTTAAAAAGCATCAGCAAATGAAATAAATATTTTATAAAACATTTTGTAACAAAACGTCAGCAGGAGTTACACAAGCTGAATGAATAACAGTTAGCTTAACAATACCACCTGCATTTTCTCAATTTATAAAAAGTTGGCAACAACGAAAATATGAAAAGAGGGACGTCAAAAAGTTGCATGCAAATAACGGCCATACAATTAACTGCACTGGACTTTTCTTATTTAACAGTTTGAAATTGTAAAAAAAACAAATAAAGTTACAATTTTTTTTTTGCAAAACATTAAACAATTTAATTTTTTCAATAGTGGTATTCAATGAACGCCATATTGGTGATATAAGCAGCCTATGTGCGGTAAGTTTACTGAAGCGTGTGTTGCAACAACAAAATTCTAAGCGATTAGACATACGCAGCTTACCCAGTGAACACATGAGACAATTTGTCCTTGCAATTTCAATACATTGAAACTTTTTTCACCGAAACTCTCACACTTTTTCAATTGCCAGCTCAATTGCTTGGTACAATCAGGCTGCAAGTTGGCAGGCAAAGACTTGATGTTTGTTTGTGAAAGTGACAAAAACTTTTTTCATTTTTCTTTTTTTCATAATGATTTTTTAATTTCAGTTGTCAAACAATCAAAATAATTTTTTATTTTCAAACAAATGTCGTTTTTTGCTATGCAATTGTTATGCCACCTATGTCACTATCGGCAATTGGCTTGGTGAAGGCAATAATTTGAAAATTATGACAAATTTTCACGACTGTCCTCAGCGTTACAACACAAAATCATGGTGTAATGTTGGTTTTGACAAGCAGTGCTTGAATTTAATTTAACGATGAATTTGGTAAATAAGCTCGCAAATATTTGTTTATTAACAAAATTAAAAAATAATTTGTGCTTAGAATGATTAAGAAAGTAAGTAAGGGTATGTTATAAAATTAACTTAATTCAAATAATTATTAACGAAACAAAAATATGTCAGTTGATGTATATCAGTAAACTTTGTGCTGATATGTAAAAAATGTTTATATAGTTTCAAACAATTTTGGGCTGGCAGTTGCTTTTAAATACAATTACCCAATTTGGATGTGTGTCAATAGGAAACTTTCCACTATTGGTAGGAAAGGAAATAGCAAGTTGAATTAAATTTGTGTGTGTTGAAATAAATTTGTCTTTTTGCTGTGTCAAATGGACGATGAAATTTTGACAATTACAAATTTTGACGTTTTACATTTCGGTCGTGCTTTAGCGCTGAATGAACAGAATTTTACAGCAGGCACAGCTATCAAAATGACGAACAAACAAACACTAGGTTGTAAAAATGAAGTCAAAAATAATGATGCTGCTTTGTGTTGCCAACGGAATCCCAATCACTCGCTCCTGTTAGCACTAAGACAAAACACACTGTACATTTTAATTATTCACAAGTAAATTAACAAGCACTCGAAGTAAATATGGCGCGGAAATTAACGTCTTGTTTTTTTTATCAATTTTTGGATGTGTCAAAAATACATTTTGGAACAAGTGTAGTTTAATGAATCCGCTTAAATTTCAAAAAGTTGCTTAGTACAAGGCATGGCAGAGTTATAATTGTTTCATGCGGTATTGAAAAATGGCCACTATCCCCCCTGTGGCCCAAGCAACCCCTTGAAATTCAGGTTCAATTAAGTAGACTTAAAAGGGCCTAAACATGAGCGAACCTGTTTGTCGAACCTGTTTATCGAACCAGTTTATCGAACCAGTTTATCGAACTTCGAAGTGGCGAAGCCAATCTGTTGAGAAAAGCTAGCGTTCAAATTAAACCAACCTGTGCGTCAAACAACCCATTAATTTTTGTTGCTTTTCGCTATAATTTTGTTATGGACATTAGTAGCGCAGCAACATAAACGATAAGAATTTATGCTGGTCATGTTGTCTCTACGGAATTTGATAAGGTATAAAGTTTACCTTCGAATAATAATAAAACCCGTTCGACAGCAACTCTTGTTCGACGTAGAAAATCAAAAGATTTTGCTAACAGGGCCAACAGGTTCGTCAAGCTGTCAAACCAGCATCTTAATTATCGAACTGGTTCGAAAATGGCCACCGTTTGACGAACGGGTTCGCTAATGTGTAACCCCTTAAGGCCTTCGTTTTCGATTGTCAAAATTTGTAGTAGCCCCTGGGGCCATGCTACAATAATTTACAAGGTAGCCTTGACAACTACCTTTTTTCTCACGAGCGGCGATCGGGAGTTGTCAAATCAATACAAAGTTTAAGTTTTCATCTGTTCTGCTGCTTCTTCGTTTTCTCTTTTTCAATATGTTTTTGACAACTCCAAATCGCCAACAGAACTGTCACTCCTACCTTGTAAATCATTATACCATGACTGGGGCTAGCACAAATTTTGACAATTATATTCACGTCACATATATCAAAAATTGCTCTACCAAATGTTAAAATTTGATGATCTGAGTGAAAAGTTTCCGATTGATACACACCCTTTAATCGCCTTTTATTCAGGTTACGTTCGTAGAAACGCTTAGCGTTAACGTATAGTTATACGTTTTCATTACAAATACGTCAATCATTGAATACCATTAATATTTTTCATAAAAAGGATGCTCTTAACCATGGTATAATGAAACAAGGTAGTGTTAGTAGTTAAAATTCTCTGTTGTGGTGGGTACCGCACCTGTCAAAACCAGGTTTTTACGAATAAAAGCAAAACAAATGACAAAATTTGCAAATTATAATATTGTATGTGTTTGACAGCTGCGGTACCCGACGCTCCGAGACGACACTACCTTGTTAAATATACCTTGCTCTTAACACTTTGAGTGAAGCAAGCAGTTTTAATGATCATGGTTCCTGAGGCCACGGTGGTTTGTAAAAGTTGAAAGGAGAACGTCCGAAAAAATGTCAGATTTCAAACACAAATTTCAAATTGATGCAATTGACCGATTAAGACATATGTAGGCTTGTTGGAAAGGTCATCCCAACAAAGACATCTCAAAAACTTAACGTTATATATACTTTGCACGAAGCCACAGCCTTTTTTTGTTAAAAATGTGTGGGAAGCTGTGGAAGAGTGTGTTTCAGTAGTTTAATGAACTATTCCCTTCTTTTTCTGTTTACTATATATGAACTTGTAACGGTTTTTATATACGTATGTCGTATGATTTTGTACGACATGGCACTGTACGCCTGAATTACTTATACTAAATACTACTAAATACTATCGAAATTGTCGCTGCTATAGGAAATTATACACTAATTATAGGGTTGCCAGATGGCGTTATTTTTCCCTTTACGTGGTATTTTTTAACTAAAATTGACTGCCAGGGGAAAAAAACTCCGTCAGGTTCGCATCAGAATGATGCAAGCCTCTGCCTGTCTAAAGTAGTAAAGGAGGAGGGTTATGGATAAGATACATAGAGACGAAACATGTTTGCCAGCATGTACTAGTCTTGTCTTATCCATGTAAAAGAGGGCCTACGTTGGAGCCTGGCATTGGCGGCCATTCTTGGAGCAGGTAAGGAAAATGAGTATATCATTTTAACCGCGCCTGTGAAAAGATGAGGAGACCTGATCAATCTTTGACAAAGAGACCAAATCAAAGGGTTTAATGTAATAACAAATGAGATATATACTCCTTGATCCAAACTTTAGCATACAGTTTGGTGATGTAAAATATTCCTTGTTTTCCGTGGTGGATTTATTATCCATACCCGATAATTAGGAGAATACCAGCCATGCCCAATTTTGTGTATAAACTGTAGACGGACAGTTTTAAAAGTTCATATTTGAACTGACATAAGTTTGGTCTCATTGTTGCGATGTTGAAGAGACTCTTCTGGCGGGACCCTTGCCCAGGGTAACTATCATGAGTGGACCTTCAGGGAGTCTCGTGCTGGTTGTGGTTTGTGTTAAGTCGTTTGCACGGGTCTAGATTAGTATTGCCAGATGTCCTGTATTGTATTAAATTTTGAATGTCCCACTGGGACAAAACTTGTCCCATATTTTCAAAAATTTTATTTGTCTATGATTTTTTAAAAAGTATCCATATATGTGTAGTATGTGGTATATTTTGTATGATGCGTTTAGAAAAATAGTGACAATATTTGTGTAATTTAAAGTTGTCGGAAGAAATAAATGTTTTATAAAATTTTGCTCCTTCCCACAAATATATTCTCCCTGACTAAAATGACAGTTTAGGGAAAAAAATGTTTTGTTTAAATAATTTTCAGATATATAAAATATGATCGAAATTAAAAGTATTGTTACTCTCGAGTTTTTTTTTTTTATTAAGATACTTAATTCAACAAAGTCAAAAAGTAAATTTTAGTATTTAGTAATTTTTAGTATAGTATGTCCCTAGGTATACGGCTTAACTCCTCAAACACTACTTCTGGTGACAATTTATCTTCATGCAATTCGATTTCTTCGGCTTAAAAGTGTGATAAGAGAAACTTTTTCTTTGAATTAACCAGATTCTTTGAATAACATTTTAATATACTACTACAAATTTAAACTTTAACATTAAACTGATATTGAGAATTTAAAAGAAAATTTTTAAAAGTTTCCAAATTTTTTTACAATTCAGTGTTTCCACTGAATTTCTTAGATAAACCGCAAAACAAGATTAAATTTGTAAAAGCATTGGGTTTACAGCTATTAGAATACGTTAACAATACAAATTACCAATACAGATGAACCAAGATAAATCTAGTTTTGCAGTGATTGAATTAAATCGATTTTCTAACACTTAATTTTGTAAATTTTTTTATTCAAAAAACAAAAACTGTATATTTGAGTTTTTTTATAAATGCCAACGTTCTTTAATTTGAAAATAACTACTTTCCAGATGCAAGCGTTATCAATTATATCAAAAGAGGGATCCTCTAAGAAATGATTTATTTCAAATTAGGAGGTATTGTATTATTTCTACTGACTTTATAATATATATATCTATATCTACTAGTTTTCTAAAACACAATTATTTCGTATATATAATTTCATTTTAGCTTGTAAAGATTATGGTACTCAGAAATTCTATTTTACTTTTAGGGTTAGGGTTGCTTTTTTTAATGTCATAAATGCTTTACTCGTTTGCTTTTACTAGTATTGCCCAACAGGTCTGTGTATCATGAGTATTTCATTTCCATAGCTTAGATGGGGGTATGTGAAGTACAGGTTGACAAGTTAATGAGCTATCGACTCCAAAGTCATGGTGGCCTGGAGGAACTAAGCCTTAATGGCAGGGGGTCTTCTTTAAATACAAACATGGGCTTTCTGTCGGGGAAAAGTCATAAAAACGGGGAAAATGGAAAGGTATTAAGAAGACTTTTTCTAAAATTGTACCAATTTTTTTTTATATTGTTTGAACCTTTCCTAACACATTGCTAATTATATCATGCAACGTAGCATTCAATAAGTTAAAGAATAATCCAGAAGATGGGATACATTTTTGCCATTTTTTCGATTACGGGAACACTTTTTGGACTTAAACCTGCAAAACTGGTAAATTGAACTAAATCTATAGAGTACGGGAACAGACCTTATGTTTTAATTTAATATTTACTTTGGTTTTTAGAAAAATTTTGTGTCTTTAGGCTGGTCCGAAAAATAATTTTAATAAGATAAATTAGCAATACTAGATATTTCTATTTTGGGAAGAAGTTTCACAAACTTTTTTTTTTATTAACATCAATCGCTTTAAGTGAAAAATGTGAATTTTTCGGGATCATAGAATTTGCTTTTAATATTTCAATACATTTCAACGCAAAACACTAATTTTAACTTTGTACTGTACAGAGCTGTAAAAGAATGCATTCAATTTGATTTTATTTACAAAAATTTGAATCAGTGAATAACGAAAGAAGAATATCAGTCAATCAATGCTGAATTGATTCATACATAAGATTTTTAATTCACATTCAATTTTCAAAAATTGATTAATTATTTATTTGAATTATTCATTTTCGTTATTTAGAATAATGAATCAGTTTTTTATTCATATGAATGCTATTCACAAAGAATTTCATACTTTTCAATTATTCTTTTTTTATTCATTATTTATTTTTTAATCATTATTCATTTTTTATTCATTATTCATTTTTTATTCATGGCTTCGGTGCAAATGATTTATTTTTCTTCTCATGACTTCGCTGCAAATGATAATTTTTTATTCATGGCTTCGGTGCAAATGAATAAAAAATGAATAATGAATAACAAATGAATAATGAATAAAAAAAGAATAATTGACAATTCGGAAATTCTTTGTGAATTGCATTCTTTGTGAATAACATTCATATGAATAAAAAAATTGATTCATAATTCTTAATAACGAAATTGAATAATTCTGTGGCGACAAGGAATAACGACTAAACTCAAAATATCGTAAAAAAGCGAAGTACTGAGAAGTCTATTTTTTGCATAGAATAGATAACCACTTATGTCTGCACCTATTTCGTTGGTTTAACGGTTCATATATTTCCGAAAAAAGGTCGTAGTAAGTACTATTAAAATATCGTTTTTTACGCTCGTAGTTAGTACTATTAAAATATCGTTTTTACGATATTTTTTCGACCTTTTTCGGAAATATATGAACCGTTAAGCCAACGAAATATGTGCAGACATAAGTGGTTATCTATGCTGTGCAACAAAATGGATTTCTGAATCCTTCCAAAGATTGGCAAAAAAGGAAATGCCATATCGCTTTTTTACGATATTTTGAGTTTAGTCATTATTCCTTGTCGCCACAGAATTAATCAATTTTTGGAAATTGAATGTGAATTAAAAATCTTATTTATGAATCAATTCTGTGTTGATTGAATGATATTCTTGTGTTGTTATTCAGTCGTACTTAAAATTCTGAATATGAATTCCTATTTTACAGCTCTGGTACTGTAGCTAATTTGTTTTTTTAATACTTTTTACTCAATTAAGGCTACCGTTTAACAGATTGTGATAAATTTGTGACCTAATAGTTCACGATAAAAATTATCTAATATATATTTGAAGGTACACAGTCTCAAAAAATTAAGTGCTCCCAATCAATCTTACCTTTGATGTTAAAATTGGCACTTACGATATAACGTTGAGTAGTTACCATTTAAAAGTAATAGCAACAGTTTGACGGATTGATATCACAACAGTAAAAATGACATGTAACACCAAATACTTGTTTACAAAATGATACTTAAAATAATAATAATAAAAAAAAAAACATATAAATAAATGTTTGTATACATTATTTACATGCAATTCAATATTTTTTTTTAATTTAGAGATCAAAACATCTGTTTTCACATTTAAACTTGCAGCATTATCAGATACCAATTTATAACCATTCAAACGAATCGAGTTTATTAAGGTAAATAAATCAAGTTTAAATGAAAATTAATTTAACTCTTTTATTTTAATGTTGGAAAACTTGTGTATTTTTTAAGAAAAAAAGAAATTTTTAAGCATTTTTGTAAAATTTTGAATGTAATGGACAACTAGACATAAATAACGCCAAATCAAAGAGCGAATTACAAGGTACACGTTAAGCAGTAAAGCTAACCACTCTTATTCTTGAACCCGCGTCGTGTAAATATGAATCGTAGTCAAACATCATTTCGGCGGAAAGTTTCACTTCCGGTGTCTTAATTTCACCCTATTATTGAAAACTCGCTACCAAACTACTTTATCGGTAGGCACTCTCAATTCTCTGTGGGTCGGTAATAAAAATTCAAAATATATTTATTATTATGCTAAATGGGTCTATGAAATATGTCCCCAGAAAATAAGGCCACAAGCATTTGTATACAGAACAACAACACTAATAATTGGGGTGTTATTTCCTGTTTTCGGGCTTTATTTTTGTATTTTTAAATAGGGTATTATTTCATAATGAAATAAGGCCGCAAAAGTAAAATTGAGTAACCGCATGTTTATAGGTATGTTCGCGTACTTTTCAGTAAAAACTTGCCAGTAACAATTTTTTGAGTAAGAAAAAAAATTCTCTCGCAAAACAATGAAAAAATATAAAAAGTACTCGAACAGAAAATTTGTTAAAATTTGCAATGTATGTCGATCTGTCAGAAAGCTGAAGAGAAAATAGCAAGAAAAACAAAAAAGAAAAACACGACTTTTAGCTAATAGCTAATTTTTAAAATTTGAGAAAAAGTGAAAAAGTTTTGCGCATGACAAATTCCACAAATTTCACGTGTGTTCATGGTACATATGTTAGAAATATGTAAAAAAAATAATAAATTTATTTGCTTAACCATTTTTTATTTATTTTGTGCATTTAAAACATCTGTTTTAGACGTTTTTTATTTTTTTATTTCATGAAAATTCTTGCAAGTAGAAAATCAGCCAGTCAAAAATCAAAAATCGTACTCTCTTATTTTCTTTCTCACTTGCAAGTTTTTTTTGGTTAACGAACGAATTTCTTGTAACAATTTGTAAAATTTGTACAAATTTTTAAAATCTTTTGTGTACGCGAACAGACCTTATGTATTCCAAAAAGAGCACTTTCGTTCGGGTGGGACACAATAAGCAATACATTTTTCCATATCGAAAAGTATTGCTGGTCGTTTCTTTCACAAACGAGAGAGCTCAATTCGGGTTACATAATCATGCGGTAAGTCTCAAAAATTTTTTTTTTAACATATTAAATAATAGCTTGAATATTTGGGATATTATTTCGTTTTTGGGGTGAAATTGCTTAGAAAAAATTTCAAAACTCATAAATTTTTCGTTGTTATATGAAAGTAATTATGTCACCTATAAAAAGATATAAAATAAAATTATTCAAAACAAGATCCTTTCTCTTACATTGCATGAAAGTTCATGTAATCTTTGATGGTTGGCCAAGCTTAAAAAATTTTTAAAATCACAGGATCTGTTAAGAATAGTCAGAGGAATCGATAAAACATATTATTAAGTTCGGGAATGAGTATACTATCAGGAATTTATCAAAATTGGTCCAAAAAAGGGTGCAAGGACTGACCACTTGAAAAAAGAATACTAAGCTAGATAAAAAGGAATTCATGCTAATCCATTCGCGATTCGGCCGAAAAAACCAAATCTAAGTTTATCATATAGAAATATTAGAAAAGACATATAAGAAACAAAAATGCTCGAAAAAATCTGAAAAATAAATTGCCACGTGCAAAACCAGGCTACGTAATAAGCTGTACGAGCGAAGTCAACTCTAGAGGTTGACTTGAATCAGGGTTTGACCCTGAATCAAGAGGGGTTAAAATTTGTTAGCAAAAAGAGGAGAATTCACCAAATTCTCCAGAGCTTCCCCCATCGAGCGCTATTGGGCTAAATGTAAGAAGAAGTTTAGAAAAACCGGCAGGGCATTCCTTATTGGGGCTTTATTTCGTAGGGTGGTATTTAATAATGCAATAAAGTTCCATTTTTGGGGTCTTATTACGTTTTTGTTTTGGAGCCTAAATTCCTGGGGCCTCATTTCACAGAGCCCATTCTATGGAATTATAGAACAAACAAGCTCGTTTGTCAGGGCACGAAAAACGGCGATTTCCAGGTTTGAGAATTCGTATTGATGACATGTTGCAAACCTTTTTTCGTATGGAAGGGGTGAGGTGTCTTTGGAACTTGGTTGAAAATACCAACCAGCGCTACTCGCGAAGTGGTTATTAAACCACAACTACCACAATACTCCCAGTGGGGCCATATCAATCATCCAGCATGGTGATGGTATGGTACAGTAGAAGTGTTAATTTATGGTCGATCTGAAATGCGATTTGCAAGATTATATTTAATTTTAAGTCAGCTCTGGCCATCACCTATGCCCGTGAATGATTTACCTTCATTGATTGTTTGCTTGGGTTAGTTTGCTTTGGGTTTTTACTGCAAATGAGTTTTTATTTTACTGAGCAATGTTTAGTATACACAAAACGTGTATTATAGAATTGACCACCACTGTTATAGTTCGATTTTAATTTCTCAATGCGGGTTATACACCTGCGATCTCGTGTGCTACACGGCGGCCATTTTCACATGAGTTTGCTTATTAAGAAGCATTGTTGCATGGCGAGTTTACTCGGGGTTAGGGTTTTCGTTGACAAAATGGCGTAGCTAGTTCGATAGCGTTTCCATGCACAACATCGAGTCGAGTTGAACTCGTCAATAGCCGCATTCAGCGGAGTCAACTGTTGTGAACTATTATGATAGCGATACCATCGTGAGCGATATTTTTCTCTGAATGTGTTGTTACTCTAAGCGTCAGAAAAGTTGTCAAAGCTTAGAGTTTTTAGAGTTTAGAGTCAAAGTTTAACCCTTAACTGATACACAGAGGCTGTGGGACCATGCTAAAAAAAGAAAAGAATATTTCTAGAATTTCTTTCAATATGTCACCATTCAATCTTTAAGGCTCCGTACACTTCAAGCCTTCAGGTGTGAGCATGCTTCGCATTGATTAGTCGTGTTGTTTTTTAAGGCGTTCTTTGAAAAAGAAACATAAACTTGTAACTACATTTTTTGAGGTGTACCAGTTAAGGGTTAAAACACTCAATAGTTGTGTTCATGTATCATAGAATTATTTTGCTCGATTCAATGGCGTCCGCTACCTGATCAGTTTAAGTGAGCGCTTGCATAATTGTACCATTGAGCGAATTTTTACACAACTGTTTCCAACCGACTCCGCTGAATGCGGCCAATTTCTTATTATTTCTTATTATTTTTTATTATAAATGAATCCAATTCACTGACAGATATAACCCAGTTAGATCTTACATGTTTCGTGGATTTAACGAAACTCAACTCATCTCACGTTTCCTGAATTTCCCATCGCGTCGCTGTATCCTGAACTATCGTATGTGAGCTTTAACCTGTAGCCTACAATAATTCATGTGAAACTTATAGAAAAATAATTCTTGCACAATTCTTTTTCCAACTTTGTACTTTCAACCAAAACTTTGTATTTTTGTTTGACGACGTTTTTTCAATAATCGAGTGAAAAACACTTTCAATAAAAATGTTTGTTCGGCGTCAAAATTTAAATTTCAGAATGGGAAATATTTATATCGACACCTTTTGGATTCAAGAATAGGTGTGAACAAATTTCCCAACTTTTTTTTTTGTCAAGTCGAAGTTTTTAAATAGTTTGTATATGGTACAATTATTGTATGTACAACATATTTAACGGATTATTATTAAAATATTGTTTTGAATTATTAATTAAATAGTTAATTAATTAAGTACAAAAGAACGCAAAATTTTAACTAATATTGTTAGAGTTAAAACAACATAAATAAAAATAATATTGTGGAGTATGTAAGAAAATAAAAAATTTGTCAGGTACTAAAAGAAAAGAGTACAAATTTTGGACATCAAATGACCTGATATATCACTCGATGTAATGGCCGGTAATTGATGATGCTGATTTGTTTGTTGCGATAGATGTGCTTGATGAGCCTTCTTCTTCTTACCGGTTGTATTTGAGGGCGCCTTAAGCGCTGGCTCTTCCGGCTTATCTTCCGGATGGAATACCACGGTCCAGCGATCTAAGCGGATCTCCTCCGCCTCAATGACGTCACGTAGCAAATTCAAAGGATCCTCGCCACCAGTATAACCGGAACCCCAGCAGAGTACTCGTGCCAGATCATTGCCTGAGCATAACGGAATTGTTAACGTAAAGCAAGAGGGAAATAACGTTGTATTAAAAAACTTACCAGTGCCAAGTGGTACAATGGCACAAGGTGGACTGGAACATTCCGAATCTTGTCCCACGTTGTCCAGGCATTGTAGTACCCAGCCAATGGTGCCGTCACCACCACAAACCAAGATTTTATAGTTGTTTATTTGGCGAAATACATATAAGCTAAAAGCATGGTAACGCAATGGCAAAAATTGTGTATTATTTGACCGAAAAACAGTACACAAAAGCTTGAAAACTTACCCTGGTAGTGGACCACCATTGTCCAGATCGAAGACTTGATAAGGATTTAAGAGTTTTCTAAAGCTTGAAATTAATTCCAGACCCTGACAACCCCCAGATTTTACATTGACGAATACCAGCAAGGGTCTAGTGTCCGAGGGCACCATCTCCGGTTCGATATTCGGCAAAAGCATTACCAGCAGTTTTTTATCCTCAATAATGGTTTCACGCAGATTGTAAAAAGCGCGCACCTGCAAAAAAAAAACAATTAATTTCCAAGAAAATAAATGGGGTCAAAATTATGATCTACCGCTTTATGAGCATCCTCAAAAGTTAGAACAACTGAACCGTACTCATAGTATATGGGACCAATGCTTATGAATTTGTTCTCATCGGTAACATATTTATTGAGAATTTGTTCGTAGTTGCGTTGCGACAGACCCGGTGGTAGATTACCGACGAATAGAGCGATATTGGGACCATGTGGATCCTGTTTGTGCTGCATATAAAAACGCATGAGTTCCATTTGTCGTATCGAATCTTTCCCCAACTGTTTCATAATATCCCATGGACGTTCGTTCCAGGAAAGAATACGTTCTGTTACACCGCGATCCAGTAGAACTTCGGAACATCTAGGAAAAATATGATTTATATGTGTTACAATAGACATGTACATAAAGTTGGCTCCGCCATTTTTAAATTTTTCACATAAAAAAAAGTAATTAGTACTGTTCTGTGTGCAATCCTACAAGGCATTGGGAAAATATAGTGCTGTTTTTAATGTGAAGTTAGTTTGACCCTTAATTTTTTTCAGAAATTCAGATGTTGTGCTGTAACGTTTTCCAGTTTTACTACAGTGTGCCGAAAAGATATGTTAGCGTATTGTTTTCATAAGTTTGCAAATTTTTAATTTTTTTAATGTACATTTTAGCACGACAGCTATATTCACATAAAAAAAATTGTACACCTCACAAATCCATATATGTAACTTTTTTTTCCAACACGTTACATGATAACACACACCGGGAACATTGCAGCGCATTTTTTTAAACTAGTAAGCCAAAAATTACTTAACTAACTTTTTGCACATTAATGCCAGTATTGTTCATCTCTCTAAATCTCTAATGCCAATTAATGTCAGATTTCCAGTTGTTTCAGATACCAGCAGACCAGAAAATAACCACTGGTTAAAGATATCCAGAGGTGAACAATACGGCCCTACACGCAATCAACTCTTAAGACATTTAAGTATATAACTGTATTTATATGACTATATTCGTTAGCATTCACCTATAATCCTGTATTTGATTATCTGGTAGTCCAAATTTATCTAATGCATCACGTATCAAATCCTTAATAACAGTTGTATTATCTACAGGAACACTAACGTAAGGATCTTCCAACGAGCATTGCAACTTGCCCGGATAGACCCGCACAAATCCTTTATCCCTATCGAGAAACCTGAGATATATTGCTGGTCGTTTTCCTTCTATGTGCGTCAAACTAAGCACCGGATTTGGATCCTGCAATGGTGAGTCTTCCATGCCAGCTGGAGCATACAGGTCAGTTAAGTAGAACGCCTGTTAACAGTACGGTTATGTTAATGATTTATGTAGGGTGTAATTCGATTATTCGGTTACTCACATTCGGATCTCGTGTTATGTGAAATGCACGCAATGAAGTTGTTAAAAGTTCCTCCAAGGTATATGTTCGTGGTACAATGATAACGCGGTATAGTTGTCGCCTTAGTGAATTGTTACCATCGAAAACTTTAATCATTTCTATAATTGACAAATAAGTTTGCATAAGGTTTTTCCATCTCTGTTATGTCTAGCATATGTACCAATATCTTTTTCTTCTCTTTCTTTTTCCTTCTTCTCTTTGTCCTTGTCGGATTTATCAGATTTATGTCCGGATGATTCTGGACGATAGTGTGAGGAGCCGCCGCTACTGCAGCCCGCACCACTTCCGCCGGGTATGGATTCTGCTTTACCGCAGGATTCTTCATCTTTGAAACGCGGTGCATCCCCGCTACTAAATTCCTCGGATATACTGCGAGCTATGGTAATGCAAAATATTTATAAAATAAAGAAAGAACCGACTTAGTTGCATGAACAGATCATGGTTTGAATCAAATTTTATTTAAAAATGCGCAAATTGTATTCTTTCCACCGAGCTATTTAGTAGTTATTTGGATAAGTTATAGATTTTTTTTTTCTAAATTCTTCAATAATTGTGTTAATGAGTTAGTGTTAATTATGATTTCATTTTCAACGCAGATTAAGAGTATAAAACATTGAAAGCATGCAAAATAAATAGAAGTAACAGTTTTATATAATACAATTTATGTTTTAACAAAAATACGATTTGGCATTCACAAAATGTTTTCTAAAAATTTACTAAATTTTTGCTTCAGAAGAACGAGTTTCTTTTTATGGAATTTATTCTTAAATTCTTTGGGCGGTAACGTAATTATCAAGCACCATTTCCCTAAATAATAGCGATTTATTCTAAAGAAAAAATGTTATGAAAAATATCTCCTTTATTGATATCTTGTAGGCAATTTTTGGTTATGAGGCATATTTTTCAAGATATATGCTTAGTTTTCATAGCATCATTTGTTTGAAGACTGTGGTGAACCAGGAACATTAACAGAATTTCTTCGTATTACCCAATTTTGCAGAAGAATGCATGTCAGGCGTATCATTTAAAAAAAAAAATCTTTGTCTGAAGCTTATAGGCTCTAATTTAAACTTATTTTTTCTTTGTGTTGACGTCAGAGATGTGTAAGATTGCAATCATTTCACGCTTCAAGTCTTTTAATTTTGTTGAAATTGATTGCAATACTTGATTTTTTGTCGGTACTTCTGACTTGAACATTTGAAATTCGCAATCATTTGACATAATTTGATTGCCGTCTCGCATTCATTTACATGGCAATTGATTGCATTCAAGTCAGCTGAGACTTCAAATCCCTTGATTGAAATCTTTTTTTGAATTCATTACTTCAATGATTGAGAAAAATGCAAAAAAATTGCAGCCATGTATTTGCCAGACCTAGTGAAACGCAGAGTTTATATCGAAATTATTTGTATTGATGATCCCATCCAAAAAAACGAAAAAAAAAACATATGCGTCGTTGGCCACACGAGAGAAACAAAGCTATTTTACTCCCATATTTAAGTTAATATCTGGGAAACTGGGCGTGGTGGAACGAAACGGAAACTGGATTCAGAATCAGTACAAAATTTTACTTAAGCATATTGCGTAAAAACTTTTACTTTTTAATTTGTGTTACTTGAATGCATTCACAAGTCAAAACACAATTGATGAACAAAATGATTTATGAATCAAAATTATCAAAATGATTGGTGACCTAATTTTTTCACGTCTTATTCATGAAATAAAATAAATACTGCAATAAAAAATTTTACTCATTGATTGCGACTTCAAAGAATGCAGCTCAATCTTACACAGCTCTGGTTGACATATACTCCGCTTAAGCGTTATTAAGTTTCATTTATGGCTTAGTTCCAAGTGAAATATTTGAATTTATTACTTATTTGGTCCCCTTATATTATAAAAACAACCGTTCTATTATTAACAGGGATGGAAAATAACGATTATTTTTTAATTTTTAGATTAGTATTAGTGTAATAAGTCATTGCAAAATAATTTTATTATGAATCTAGGGAGTTAGAGATCCCGTTTTTGACATGATTTTTGTAATGATTTTTTTCCGATCAAATATAACAATTCTTTTTTGATCGTTATTATTTCGATCAGAAATAAAAACTATTTTGTGATCGTTATTTTTTCGATAAAAAAAAGTTATTTTGTAATAGTTATTTTTTTTCGATCAGAAATAAAAGTTATCGTAATTTTTTCGTTTCCGAGTTTCTTTTTTTTTTAAGTTACCAAGTTACTGAAACTGAAGGGTGGTTAAATTTTAAGAGCCGATGTTGAATGTGACCCACACCTAAACGTCGAGTTTTTTTCTGCATTTCATTTGACATTTCTCAATTTCAGACTAACTCAATTTGAACCATGAAAAGATACACAATCGAGCAACGCGTTAAAGTTATTCAGGCTTATTATGAAAATGGGCGTTCAAACCAAAATGCATATCGTGCACTTCGTGATTTTTTCGGTCAATTTAATCGTCCAAGTGTGCGTACAATCGAAAAAATTGTGCAAAAATTTGAGCAAATCGGGTCTGTAGGAGATGTGAAAACACCAGTGCATGCTCGTACAGCTCGTACTGCAGAAATATTGCTGCTGTTCGCGGTAGTGTGGCTGTGAAGAGCCGTCCACCTCAACTCGTCGTCGTGCCCAACAATTGCACTTCTCACGCTCGTCGTTGATGAACATTATGCATTAAGACTTGCATTTACACGCTTACAAGGTGCAATTGGCTCAAGAACTAAAGCCTCTTGACCATTTCAAGCGTCGTCAATGGTCAGAATGGTGGCAAGAAATGGCAACAGTGGATGATCAATTTTCGAAAAAAATCATCTTCAGTGATGAGGCACATTTTCACCTCAGTGGATTCGTCAATAAGCAGAATTGCCGCATTTGGGCGAATGATTATCCAAGAGTGATTGTCGAAAAAACAATGCACCCACAAAGAGTGACTGTTTGGTGCGGTTTATGTGCTGGCGGCATCATCGGGCCATATTTTTCCCAAAATGAGGCCAGTCAGGCAGTTACTGTGAATGGTGTTCGCTTTCGTGAGATGATAACGAATTGGCCCGAATTGGAAGATATGAATGTGGACGATATGTGGTTTCAACAGGACGGTGCCACTTGCCACACATCTAACGAAGCAATGGCTCTTTTGCGCGATAAATTCAATGGCCGTGCTATCTCACGTGGTGGAGATGTCAATTGGCCGCCAAGATCATGATCATCATGATTTGACACCGTTGGACTTCTTTCTTTGCAGTTATTTGAAAAAAAAGGTGTACGTCGATAAGCCAGCAACAATTCAAGTGCTAAAGGATGAGATAATTCGGATGAGATAATTAACGGCATAGAACCTCACTTTTGCCTCAGCGTCATCGAAAATTTAGACCATCGGATGAAGGTGTTCCGCCGAGGTCGCGGCGGCCATTTGCCCGATGTTTTGTTCCATACATAATTGAACCATACCAATATTATCATAATAAAAATAAATGACAATGATTTCCTAAATAATATGTGTTTTATTCAAAATCAACATCGGCCCTAAAAATGTAACCACCCTTTATTACATTTAAACTGAATTAAAGAAACTCCATAATAGCCTAAACACATTGACGATGGCTGCAGCCGTGCAGCATCTGTCAAAATGTTGTACATGTATTTTTTATGGAGAGGAACTGGTGTAATGCCGCCCTTGCTGCAGCGGCTTTGTCGTCGATATAGAATCATTCCTAATTTGACAGCTTGTCAGCGTTGCAGCCGCAATCATGGTTGAATTATAAGGTTGTCGCAGGGCTGATCGCACTCTCTTCGCAGTACCCATAATTGTCAAAATCAACCAATTTTGCAAATGAATACGAAAGAAGAACGGGTGAAAAAAGAGAGCGTTTGCAGATTTTCTATGAGCTATCAACTTAGATTTGACAATTATGGGCACTCGCTGTCTCCCTTGCGACAACCTTATAATTCAACCATGGCCACAATCAATGTGTTTAGGCCGTAAGAAATTTGACAGATGTATGTAAAAAATTTTGAGAGATGCCGTCAATGTGCTTAGGCTATCACTCGGCACGATATGATTGAAAAAAACTACTTTATCATTTTAATGGCAAGAAGATTTGAAACTTGCAATGTTGCATTTTTTCCATAGCAGTGCAGTGATCTTAAGGGTGCTTAAGCACTTTTTGTTACTATTGTCTGTCAGAAAACAAAAACGAAAAATATTGATTGTAATTATCACATTCAAATTTTTATTATTAAAAATGTTTCGTACATATTTTAAAATATACTAAAGAAACTACTAAGGGCTTAAAAAAATCTACTAATCATCTAGTAGTGAATCAGCTAAAAACCGATCATCCTGTTTAACGTTTCAGCGATCACTTTTAATTGTAATAACATGCATAACTTAAAGTAAAAATATTAAATCTACATAAAAGGCGTATTTTCAAAAATTTTTTTGCATTATGTTATTATTACCATTGATGATGGGCAGTTAGTAAATGTAATGATTTGATGATGATTGTTAGTTTTTTGTTATATTTGATGAATATAACTACATTTCTATTTACAACGAAAGAAGTCAAAAAAATTATATTAGAAAACAGAGAATCCTATAAATAAAAATACACAAAAAGACAAACTCAAATGTTGACATTTTGTTAACAAGTACAAAAGAAAATTTTAATGCTGTAAGTTATGTTAGAAGAAAATTTTTAAATTCAAAATGATAAAGAGGTTAGAAAAAAAGCAATGGCAGTATTTAAAAAAACAAAAACATTTGAAATTATAAAAACGGGACAAAAAATGACCTAACATTCACCTCTACGCTTGTTATAACGTGGTTTCCGCCAGCCCAAGGATAAACGCCGCATGCGCTTCATAATACGCCTAAAAACGTGCTCGTTGTTGCTGGTGCGCAATCGACTCTGGCTGCTGCCACCATCACTGATGTCTCCGCCAACATCATCGCTCAGTCCACAGCTATGCGATCGCGGATGCTTATCCAAATACTGTTGAAAATTGCCATCGCGCAGATGACGCACGCATGCATCGATATTGTCATCTTCATCTTCATCATCGATATCCGCATCGGTGTGCTGACCAGCACGTGCCTGCGCACAGCTCAACGTTAGAAAGTTGTCATCGTATGGTTGATAGTTTCCATCCTCGTCCTGTATGGTTATTTCGATGGCCTGCGAAATGTTGTCCAGGCTGTAGTTACTCTTGAAATTGTTGGCACCACCGCTCTTTGTGGTGCCCTCCGAGTTGGAGCGTTTCGAACGACGCCGCGTAAAGAAACGCGTATACTTCTTATGACGCGAGGATGACGACGGAGTGTTTGTCTTCGTAATGGCACTAGACTCCTGCAAGGATTTGCTTCGCGTCACTGGCGAAAGTGGGCGCTGCATTGGCTGCGGCTTAGGTTTGGGCAATACCTGCTGGGTCGGTGGCACTGGCGAAGCCGACGAGCAGTCACTTGAGTTCGGCGAACTCAGTGAACCGGCTTTGGACACCTTGGAAGATGGACAAAGAATGTCGCGTGGGCTTGATTCGCTGATCGGACGCATCTTTGATGCACTTGTCATCAACTGAATGTTGTGAGCATTTCTTCGCTTATCTACCGCCGTGTGGCGGTTCTCTATCGATGTATTACTATTACTACTATTATAGCTTAAATTACTAGTTACGTTCGTGCTAGAGTCAATATCAATGTCATCGGTGGTGGTCAGTTCACCACCAGTATCTGAAGTTTCATAGAAACTCGAATGCGGCCCCGCCTCACCCTCGGCATCGCCATGATAGTCGACATCGCTGATGCAACGGCCGCGACCGCCGGTCGCCTTCTTTCTACTGCGTCTCAGTTCAATATCGCAGTGATCGTAATCGTCACTGATATTACCACTAATATCACACAAACCGTCATCTTCCTCCAAGTCCACATCACCATCTTCATCGTCCGTTTTCGAGGTGGCTGGCTTGTGTTCGATGCCACATCCGCTACCACTGCTTCTGCCACTGCCGCTGCCACTATGTTTGTCCTGGATTTTACGAAATATATTCGAATATATTAAATGCATGGACGATGAGGTCGATGGCGATTTTTGAAGCTGCTTCTCAAACTTGTGTATGTTGGGCGGGATGGCTGCTGCATTCAGTCTTTCATCTTCATTTGGCGCATGCGACGCCTCTTCATTTTCTTTTTTACTGCTTTCTGCCGCTGGTACTGTTGTTGCCAGTGTCGTCTGTGTTGTGTCATCTGTTGTTTCGACTGTTGATGGAGGAGTTGGTGAAATAGATGCATTAGATGAGGTCGTTGATGAAAATAAAAAATTTTGCTTGATTTTTGCACGCCGCTTTCGTTCAAGCACCAAGATTTCTCTTAATGTCAGCTCAGGACTATAGCTACTGACCGATACTACCTGTTCATAGCAATCGATCGCTCTTAATTCAGCTTAATTATTTCAAAATCGTTTGTTGTTGTTGTAGTACGATGTACAATATTAAGTGAAAAAATAAAAAAACACAAAAAAAAAATAAATACAAAAATCATGTAAGAAAGAAAACGTTCAAAGTGGGGGAGCCACTGTATTGTAAAGGAAGAATATGAATATGAAATAAAGTAAATTTAAAACTAATTAAAATAAGATAAACTTAATAAAAATATGTATGTACATTAACAAGGCGGGAAGGATAAGTTTTACCAAAAATATTAAAAATTATTGTGAAAATATCCATTCGTTTTTCGGAGAGAGAAGTTATAAATATATTAAGATATTTTTTACTTGCATTGAAATTCTTAAAACCAATTTGAACCATGTAACGATAATACCATATTTATGCTAGCAAAACATGTTTGTTAAATATTGTTTGTTGTTATTGTTTCACATATAAAATGGGAAATTAACTTTTTCTCATATTCATTCTTTCGCTCTCAAACCGAACATTTTTGATTGCTGATTGAAAATGCAAACATGCCGAATTTTCCGGTGTCCCCATTTGCTCCAAAAAAGTAGCAAAAAGTATTAAAAAGTTACATTAATTGTGTGCCCAAGACACCCTCAACACCAACAGCAAGCATTTCAGAAAATTTCTTTGTTCAACAAATTTTAATAAACGAAAAATCGTGTTAATTTGAACTAATGAACGAGTAATAATATTTTTAAAGGAAAATAACAAATTCGTTCAATTCTTATCTCATATCTATTGATGATATCTTTTATATCTATGAAATATTTAAAATGTGATTGATGTGAAAGGGCAAAATGGCATCTCAAATGTGTTTGAAATTAAATAGGAATATATTTTAGATTTATTACGTGGTTAAAAAAAAAACCTTCAGTACTTGTAAAATCCAAGTCCAAAACAACTTCAACAACAAAAAATATTTACATGTATTCATAAAGGAACTAGTTCAGATATAGAGAAAATGGGAACAATTATGGGGACAATTGTTATTTCCTATGACAACAAACCGTAAAAAGCGTTAGATCCATCACTGCAAAAAAGTATTGTAGAGGAGCCAGTACTGGCCCTTTTTTGAACTAGTTCGGCACTTTTTTAAACTACGTCAATTTTTCTGCATAGTTGCTACTATATAATCTATATACATAAAAATGAATGTATGTATGTGGGTATGTGGATATGTGTGTATATCACGTATAGACTCCAAAACCACCGAACCAAACTTTACGAAATTTTTAGGGATACTGAAGCAACATTCTGGAAGTGTTCCTGTGAAGTTTATTGTTGATTGGACAAGGGGGCGTGGTACCTCCCATACAACCCAAATTTGCTCTACCGCCCACAAACCAAAAAAAATGCTATATACGAGTATCAGACGGTTTTAATCATATAAAACTAAGATTTGGTAATTTTGTTCAGATAGTTACTTTCGGTGACTGTACAAAAAATGGGCGTGGTCACACTATATCTACGCCCACTTTTCAGCAATCATTTTAATTCCTGAGATGTTCAAGTTTTGATAGTGAATCTTGGTACGCAGGTGCTATGGATACAAGTGGCAGTCACTATGTAAATATAAACGTTGTCACGCCCACTTTTACCGCCCACAAATCAGTAAAAATGCTTTATATCAGACGGCTTTTGTCGTAGAAGACTTAGATTTGATAATTTAGTTTATATGATAACTCTCGGCCAATGTACAAAAAATGGGCATGGCCGCACTATATCCACGCCCACTTTATCGAAATCTTGCTTATTCCTGAGTTGTACACGATTTCATAGTGAATATTGGTATGCAGGTGCTATAAGCCCAAGTGGCAGTCAAATTTTGTCACGCCCACTTTCAACGCCCACAAATCATTAAAAATGCTTTATATCAGACGGCTTTTGCCGTAGAAGACTAAGAGTTGGTAATTTAGTTTAAATGATTACTGTCAGCTAAGTGTACAAGAAATGGGCATGGCCGCACTATATCTACGCCCATATTATCGAAATCATGCTTATTCCTGAGCTGTACACGTTTTGATAGTGAATCTTAGTGTGCAGGTACTATGGGTCCAAGTGGCAGTCAAATGTTGTCACGCCCACTTTCAACGCCCACAAATCAGTAAAAATGCTTTATATAAGACGGATTTTGCCGTAGAAGACTAGGATTTGGTAATTTAGTTTATTTGATTACTGTCGGCCAATGCACAAAAAAGGGGCATGGCCGCACTATATCTACGCCCACTTTCTCGAAATCATTCTTTTTCCTGAATTGTAAACGTTTTGATAGGGAATCTTAGTATGCAGGTGCTATGGATCCAAGTGACAGTCACTATGTATACACAAATATTGTCACGTCGACTTTTAACGCCCACAAATCAGTAAAAATGCTTTATATTGGACGGCTTTTACCGTAGAAGACTAAGAATTGGTAATTTTTTATATAAGGTCAGTGTCGGCAACTCTTAAAAAATGGGCGTGGCCGCACCATATATACGCCCACTTTTTCGAATCATGCTTATTCCTGCGTTGTACGCGTTTTTATAGTAACACTTCATATGCAGGTGCTCTAAGTAGCGGTCAATATATATGAAATTTGCCACGCCAACTTGTACCACAAGCAAATAAAAAAAAAACAACGCGAAATGGCCAATTTCAGCCCTTGATAGAACTTTGACCAAGCTTCTTATGTTCTTAATAGCAAACGGTCAGACTTAATAGTTATCTGCACCAATCAGTTTTTAATTTTTTCAGTCGGATCAGAGGTAATGCGGATTTTCATTAATTTTTTAACTTTTTTTTTTTATGATTTTCACTAAAATTCAAATTCAATTTTTTTTTTTTTGTTTTGCCATGTTACTTTTGGTCAGATAAATTATCTATTGATGATAAAATATAGTGTAAAGTGAAGAATTAAATTGAATGAAATTACAAAAAAATTTAGGCATTTTTTACATTTTACAATTTATTTGAATTTTAGTGAAAATAATATGAAAAAAGTTAAAACAATTCATAAAAATCTGCATTATCTTTGGTCCAACGGAAAAAATTTAAGATTTTTTGATGCAAAAGAACTTTTTCATTACTCTTATTTCTGTTTTTTTTTTAACTACCATATCAGCCAATATTTTTAGTCGAAATTTTTGGGGATCATCGTAACATAAGCCATGGATTATTTTGAAGAACCGGACTAAGCAACTTTTTTTTCTAAGGAGCGTGAGGCGACTTAATGTAAATACGTATGTGGGTATATGTGTATATCACGTAAAGACTCCGAAATCGCTAGCCAATTTTGATACCAAAGCCTTTAGAGGGTTCCTATGATTTCTGGTGCCGATCGTAAAAGGCACCTTAAATACACCTAAAATTTTCGATATCGAACAGTTTTGGTTTTTTTTTTTGTAGGTCGCACAACCTCGGAATTCAGTATTCGACCTCAATTTACACATGCCGGGCCACTGGTAACATTTTATGGGCGTTGGACGAGGGGCGTGGTACTTTTCAGCACCCCAAATATTCGGTATAGTTTTCGAAATAAGTCACACATCAATAAAACTCGGTACGAACTTACTATAAAAGTATGGCTTCACTAAAGCTACATCGTCTTTTAGGGGATAATCGCTGAGCGCAGCGAAGCGCGCCGGGTATAAGCTAGTATATTATAAAAAAGGAGGTACAACAATTACTAAAGAGTAATACTCTTCAATATTTCAGAAGTTAAATGAAGCCATCAAGGGGTATGTTGCTTTTGCAAACCTTAGGGGTTTAAACTTTTTTAGCTCACTCACGCTACAGTCAAAACTTAGCTCCTAGCCACAATTTTTTGTTTCCAAACACAAAAAAACAGTTAAGGAGGAGAACATTTCAGATGATACTTAGATCTAGCAACAATTTCGACCCAATTTGAGAGCCAAGACAAAAAATTTCTTTCGATGGCCAAAGGAAGTGTTTCACTTAAGGGTGATTATATTGCAAAATAAAAATTATATTTTTCGTTTGATTTGATTTACAATCTTTTCATTGCGCGAACTTTTGGACCACCACTAGTGGGTACCTCACTTTTTCATATATATGCAAAAGTGTCAATTCTTAGATAGAGTATCACTTCTAAGATAGAATATCAATTGCTTGCATCAATTCAAAGGATTAAAATATGTTAGTTGTTAATTTTTTTTAAATTATGAGTAGAGTTTTTAGACTGACGCCAAGGCTTATACCCAATTATAAAATTTCATAATTCAAGTTATTTGTCTGGGTTAAGACCTCATTATTTAAAAATAATCGCTTTGAAATAAATTTACGTTTAAGGGTTTATTTAAGGGCGCTTAATCCAAATCTGGGTTCAGAAATTTACAAGTATAAAATACAGTTCACGAATATAGACCCATTTGACTCTTGCCGTGGTATCTTCTTTCTTTAAATGAATTTTAAACTTTAATACTTAAGTTCAAGGAGAAATAAGTAAAACTAATAAAAAATAATAAACGAAAAGAAAAAAATATAATTAAATTTCAAGAGCCAACATATCACCATTATATCTCTGTAATTTTAAAATTTTTCAAATTAGATAAACTCAAATTATGTGTCAGTAATTTATAAAAAAACTAGCAGGACCCATTGGTGCACGACTACGCTACGGACGTTCCAGCAACCATACTTTTTTATCTGAGGGCGGTTAAAAGGGGTGTGGCAAACATTTCTTCCCGTAAACCATATTTCGTGCTCGAAAACAATCTACTGACAAAATTTCAGCGAAATCGGGATAGAAATTTTGAAGTCTTAATGATTTCTTAAAAGTGGGCGTCATTAACGTACCATTACGCCCATTTTTAGTACAGTTGCCGACGGTAAGCATACAAACTTAATTACCAATTTTGGTCTTATACGACTAAAACCGTGTGAAATATAGCATTTTCATTGATTTGTGGGCGGTTCAATAGGGCATGGAAACCCATTTTTGATACAATTGCCGAAAGTAACCATACAAACTAAATTACTAAATTTTATTATTATACACAGAGCCAAAACAACCCATTAAAATAGAACAAAATAAAGATGATTTCTCTATGGTTTTCATCCAAAAATACTGTCTTATTGAAACCGTTTCTCTACGGTTATCTTATTAAAACGCTGTCATTTTTTATTATGAAAATCCCATAGTTTTAATAAGAATCTTCTTGCTTTTTAAAAGCAAACTTTATAAACTATAAGAATTTAAAGGGGGCATCCCCTGAGTGTTGGTTTAGTCTAAAAAAAAAAAAAAAAAAAAAAAAAAAAGTCTTCTCAAAAATATGAGATTTTATTTTAAGCGTTATCTTCTCGATATTTAAATAGGAAATCTTATTTATTTATTTATTTATTATAGGAAATATAGAAAATAAGAAAATAAAAATAGAAATTTGACAAAATTTTTTTGCATATGAATTTCTCAACAAAACATTTTAATTTCAATTTCATGCATACATAAATAAATGGCTAAGATTTTCTTCTTAGTTTTAAGTGGTCTATTCTTAAAGTTAAATGAGATGAGTGAGTGAGATGACAATAGTATTTAAAATATTTCCACATCATTTCCTTCATTCATTCATTCATTCATTCATTTCCTTCTTATGAATTTCATTGAATCTTATGAGGCAATGTTAAATAATATTTAATAAGATTTTCTCTATAGAAATAAGAAGATTTCTGTATGGAAAATTCTTCCTATTTGGTACTATTAAGAAGAAAACCTCATAAAGTAGCTCAATAAGGGGATCTTCTTGATTTTACGTGGTAGTTTTTTGCTCTGTGTACAATCGAAACAGTCGGAAATATTGCATTTTTATTGATTTGTGGGCGGTAAAAGGAGGCGTGGTTAAAACTAAGTGTATGATAACCTAATCTAGGACGCAAGTTATGCACGTTTTAAGTTTGAGCGAAATCCGTTCAGCCATTTAGATTTGTATAAAAGTCAAACAAACAAACAAAAAATGATTTTTATTAATATAGATCAGACATGCTCATCCAGTAGCTCATCTTGCTCGCGTTACCCGCCATACAAATTTTTTCAATGATAGACTTTGTCTTTGCATTTATTCGAAAGCAAAACCACTTATAAAAAAAAACCAACAACATATGCATGCAAATTATACCGTTGCTTGTTTGTTAACGCACACAGGATTTTTTTTTTGTTTTTTATTTTTGTTTTTTTTTTCATTGCCAAAAGTTACGATGCTCAATATCTTGTGTTTTATTTTGTTTTTTAAAAATCATTTGCTCTTTTGTAAAATTTCGCGAGCTCCACTGATATAGATGATAAAATTAAAAAATTTGTATGGTCTTGACTCATTCATTTTAAGTACTAAATTTTTAGTTTTTGCCTATAATTTTTTGGTTCAACTTGAGAATATTTAATTTTCTTTTAAAAAATATAATTGCGAAAATTAAAACTTTCTTTGGAAGTTTACTCACACATTTTTATTATTATTATAACAAATAACTACTAAACTATGTTAATAACTAATACAAGTTATACAATATTTATTTATTTCTTAACAAATAAATTTTTCAAGCTATTAAAAAATATGATATAGTAAAAACTTTGTATATGTATTGAAAGGAATAATGACGTATATAAGATTTTTTTGATCAGTTAACCGGTTGAAGCTATCAATCAAGAATAAGGATTATATATTATAGGAAATTTCACATGAAGAGAACAACAAAAAAAAAAAAAAAATTGCATCACTTAAGATTCTTTTTTTTTTTTGCTATCTTACTTCACTATTGGTCCTTTCACTATTGGAACACATAGTTCAAGATTTTAGGCCCTGTGCGAAGCCTGGTTCGGGTTTCATAAAATCGTCAAAAAACTTTTTTAAAAAAAAAACAACCGACTACAAAATCACTACAAAGTAAAAAATAATTTTAAAAATGATTTTCCTTTTAATTTCTTGGTCATATTTGAAAATTTATTTAAACATATTATTATATATGAATCTTATTATTTGCATTTTTTCTTATTTGTTTTATTAACATAAATATATTAATTTCTTGATGAATACAAAAGTTTTTGAGGTCGGCGCTAATATAATCAGACTTTTTATCAGAAGCGCCAACTTCAAAGCATTTGTATTCATCAAGAAATTAATATATTTATGATAATAAAACAAATAAGAAAAAATTCAAATAATAAGATTTAATATATAATAATATGTTTAAATAAATTATCAAATATGACCAAGAAATTAAAAGGAAAAGTATTTTTAAAAAGTTTTTATTCCTTCCTTTTTAGAGAATATGATAAATTTTCGAAAAAAGTGTATAAACAACATAAATACAATTGTTCTGAAAAAATTTGTTCTATTAAATTCTGAAAGTTTGTGGGTTATTTCATATATCTGTCTCTTAAATTTAAATTAGATGTCAAGTGTTTTGAAATTATTATACCCATTCTTGTAACGAGTTTTATTATCCTGGTGCCAATATAATTCGAGATATAGTGTTTTTCTTATATTGCCACGCCCATTTTTTAAAGAAGCGCCCACTTTCTTGAGCGTTATTCCCAATAATTGTGCCTACCCCTGTACTTTATTTCAGTAGCCCAGCGTCAATATTAACTGAGATAGTGTTTATCTAGTATTGCCACGCCCATTTATCGAATAACGCCTACTTTATTGACCGTAATTGTTAATAATTCTGCCAACCCCTGTACTACAATAAATTTCAGTGCCCTAGTGTCAATATTATTCGAGATACACTGTTTTTCTAATATTTCCACGCGCAGTAGTCGAATTCCGCCCACTTTCTTGACCGTAATTTATACTAATGATGCCTACCCTATACCAAATTGCAGTACCATAGTATCAATATTATTCGAGATATACTCTTTTTCTAAAATGGCCACGCCCATTTGTCGAATAACGCCCATTTTATTGACGTTAATTTGTAATAATTGTGCCTACCCCTACACTAAATTTCAGTGCCCTAGTGTCCATATTATTGGAGATACAGTAGTATCTAGTATTGCGAGATCTAGTATTGCCACGCCCATTTGTCAAATAACGCTAACTTTATTGACCTTAATTTTTAATAATTCTGCCTACCCCTGTACTACAATAAATATCAGTGCCCTAGTGTCAATATTATTCGAGATACACTGTTTTTCTAATATTGCCACGCCCAGGAGTCGAATACCGCCCACTTTATCGACCGTAATTTGTACTAATAATGCCTACCCCTATACCAAATTGCAGTACTATAGTATCAATATTATTTCCAGATATACTCTTTTTCTAATATTACCACGCCCATTTGTCAAATAACGCCCATTTCTTGATCGTAATTTGTATTAACTGTGTCTACCCCTACACTAAATTTCAGTACCCTAGTGTTATTCGAGATGCAGTGTTTTTATAATACTGCCACGCCCATTTGTCGAATAACGCCCACTTTATTGACGATAATTTGTAATAATAATGTCTACCCCTATACTAAATTGCAGTAGTCTAGCCTCAAAATTATTAAAGATTTTTCTAATATTGCCACGCCCATTTGTCGAATTACGCCCATTTTCTTGCCCGTAATTTTTAATAATTGTGCCTACCCCTACACTAAATTGCAGTACCCTAGTGTCAATATTATTCGAGATACAGTAGTATCTAGTATTGCGAGATCTATTATTGACACGCCCAGTTCTCGAATACCGCCCACTTTTGTACGGGCACCTCCATGCTTATGATATCTATCTGTTCCCCAAAAATTATGGCAATAAGGCATATGGTTTAGGAGTTATCGATGTACATATATTTAAAAAAAAAAAAAAAAAAAAAAACAGAGAAACCGACGAACTTTTTGAAGTCAGTTAAAAAGTGACATTTTTCAAAAACGATTTCGTCTTTTCAAATTGTACTCAAAAGAAAAAACTTGAAAATAATTAAGAATTAAACATGGATATTTTTCAAATCATTTTAATATCTTGAAATATTTAAAAAATGTAAAATGCAAAAAAAAAAATCTATACTATTAATAAATCTGTAGTTCACTCATCACGTTTAAACGACAACTCAGATTTTTATAAAATTTTGTACACATATTTATAGGTCAGCAGAGAGTGCAATAGGATACTTTATTTTAACCCATTAACAACCAATGTTACTATATGGAAACATATGCGTCTCGAATTTTCATTAAATACTGCATAATATTTAAAAAGTTTTAGTGCCAGTTTTTTAAAAAAAGTAAAATTAGCATGCAATAATAACTTATTTCTGCTCAATGGCATACATAGTTTTCACCAAAATGTTGCTTCAAGTCTAAAAATGTCTGTTTTTTATTGTTTTCTTTCGGCCCTAATGGATTAAATTGCACTTCGGTTAAACGAGAACAAAATCAATAAACGCTTTTAAATTTCCTTCAATTTGATACCAAAATCATGTATGTAGTTTGAAAACTGTGAAAAATTTTAGTACCAGATCTTTTTAGTATTAATTATAAGCTGAGAATGAGAGAAAAACGACTTGAAATTCACACTTTTAGCTTTGAAGGCAAATATTTCAGTCAGTTTGCAATGGATTTCAATAATTTTTTTTGAAAAATGTTGTTTGTTAAAATATCCTTCAAACATAAGTTGAAATTTTTACTAAACCAAAGTATTAATATTTTTAAAAATTTTTTTAAAAAATGTTCAAAAATTTTTAATTTAAGCCAAAAAATTGGATAAAAGTTGTTTTTGTTGTAAAAAAAATTAAATCCAAAATTTAGGTTTTCGATTTCCTATCAGATGATATAACAATCTTAAGGTTAATAATTTGTAGTATTACTTAAACAATAAAAAATCGTTTTGGTAGCGAAAAATCAAGTCTACCCACTATCAATTTTTGAATGAAAACTTTTTGAAAACCCGGCGAAGCGGCGGATTTAAGCTAGTTAAAAATAAAAATTTCATAAATTTTCATCGTCAATTTTAAAAATTTTTGCCTTCAAAAGAGGCAAGTTTTTATTTGTTGGATGCACTGGTTCTATGGCAAGGTTAATTCATATTTTCATTGCAAGTAAAAGACAACCTATATATTCCGAAAAATTTAATTGTTTTGTTAACTAAATGAATGGTGGTGGTTGTTGTTGTTGTTGCTCATGATTTATGTTTATTTAGAAATTTTGTCCAATTGATTGAGGTGACGTGGCAATGATATGATTTTAAAATTTTTTATGAATTGCGCAAATATCAACAGCTAAACAATTACTAAAAATTTAATGTAAACAGCTACAAATTAAAAAGAATTTTTATAAAACGTTCAATTATTTTTTATATCTAAATTTGGAACTTTTTGGTTTCGTTTGATTGGATTTTTTTTTTTTAACATGAAAACTTGCATTTCTAGTATTGTTGATACAACATTTAAATAAACACAGCATAGGCGATGCAAGAATGGATAAATGCATGTGTGTAAAAGTGTGTGTGTGTGGATGTAAGTATGCACGAAATAGGAACCAATTTTGCAAATAAGAAAGTTATGTGCATGTGTGTGTGCGAAGTTAAAAAATAAGCAGTGTGAATACTGCACAAAATATTATCCATTGATGATGACATCATTTAACAACACTTAAACGCAGAGCTACAACAATTACAATGATGTTAATTTGGTTTTTTTTTTCGCTCCACAGTTTGATTTTAAAAGTTAATTTTTTTCAGCGTATGCTCACTTAAGGATGTAGTTTTTGATTTCAAGTTTTTTTGTTTTTAGTTTGTACTTACGACACGAATAGTCTCTGACAAGTGTTGTTTTTGACTTGACTTGCACACCAATAATTGCCTCGATTGGCACCTCGGTACGTGGTATTGAAACAGAATGCGGAGGTAAATAAATAGGTTGCAATATACCAAAATTACATTCAGCTGACAGGTACATACGACAGCCACCATGTGTTGTCATTCCACACCATTCACAACGATAGCCTTGATGAAAGAAAGAATTTAAAATTGTCACTCATGTCAACATCATATAGTTAGTTATCAAGTTCTGGAACCCTCTTTTAATACAGTTCCTACTATTTAAGCAGGAATCAGAGTATAGTTAAATCTCTAGCTTGTGTTAACAGAGTTATTTCCGTCTAAGAACGCGAAGGAAGAAAACTCTGTTAACCTCTGTTAACACATGCCAGAAATTTAGCAGAGTTGAAAGGGATTATCATTTCTACTCTCTAATTCCTACTTTAATTTTAATTGTTGTGTTAATGCTGATTTTGTTTGGTAAAATTTTTGATAAAAATCAAAATAGACCGTTTCATACTTCTTAAAAATTACCTGTTAGACACTCTGAGGACCAACAAGTCTTCTTGCAGTAGGCGCATTTAGATGTTTGTGGTAGATTGCCCTCTCGCCAGTGATGCTAAGCATGAGAAAGTCAATAAATTTTATATAAAAAATTGTTCCAATCAACTTACCTGATGTTTAACATTTTGTAGCTCTTTGCCGGGAACGTAGGTTGCATTTTCTGTACAATCGGGAACGGCAAAATCTTGGCACTCTAGATGAGCGAAATATTCGCAAACTGAAAAATTGAATAAAATCAAAAAGAAGAAGAAGAAAAAAAATCTGAATCTGCACAATTTTTAACTAACAGCTTACTTTGACAGTTCGAATAAAGGCGAAAAAGAGTGGTTTTCTCTAAAATGACTTAACCCAAGGTTGATTAATATAGGTTAAGTCACTTGAGAGCAGCTCGGTCGAACTGTCAGAATGGATGAAAGGAAATCAAGGAAAAAAAAACCTGAATCTGTACAATTTTTAGCTAACAGCTATTTTGACCGTTCGAGCAAAGGCGGAAAAAGAGTGCTTTTCTCTCAAGTGACTTGACATATATTAATCAACCTTGACTTAACCTATATTTATCAACCTTAATTTCAAATACCAAAACAAATAAGATCACAACACAATTATTACGAGTTCAAAATAGTTTGCACTGGTAATGCTTACCTAAACAGTGAACAGCAGGCGTCTCATCCAAACGTTTCCGGCATACAGTGCAAAATTTCTTCTTGTGGTGTGTGGGTTCGGACCAACAGTGAGCGATGGGATTCTAGAGCAAGGCAAAATATGTATATAAAGTTTTTTCAGGACGAAGTTCCATGCAATAACAAACCTTTATAATACACGGAGCGATTCCTGAACAAGGCGTTACCACGCTGAGCACACATCTTTCATGTATGATGAAATTACATACTGAAAGAAAATAAATTTGCAAGATAAGTATTAAATTTTGTTTAAAATTGTTGATTAATGTTGTCAAAGATGGTTTCAAAATTGTAAAAATTGACTAAATTATGCAGACATTTCACTTTTGTTATACTCTGATCTACATTATATATAGTTTTGGAGCTAATATGTCTTAAATTCCGCGTGCACATTGAGAACTTTTTTCAATCAAGCGGAACACATTTCAATAAAATATTTGCAGAAAACAAAATTTTGTTTTCTCTAAAATACATATTAGCAAAGAAGTACCGTGAATTGATCAATAAAACACAAAATATTTACTATTTATTCAAATTTATTGCATCGCCTTCAAAGTAGGCCCCTTCCAAAATAATACAACTTATGCCAACCATAGTCTAATATTCAATTTCTCTTTTCTCAATTTCTCTTTAATGTTTTCTATCGACAGAAAACGGGTGCCTCGAAGTGCTAATTTGAGCTGTGGAAAGTGAAAAAAAAAAACAGCCGGAGCCATGTCAACTAAATCCGGTTGTTACAAACTCCGCTACTTTATCTACTACCTTTTATGCTTCATGTATTTCATTTTTGTTTGATTTAATCAGATTGTGTAAACATACCTTTGGTTTCCCAGTTTTGGCGGTTGAAGAAAAAAGTGGCAACACTTTTTTTATGTATCTATTTTATCACGAATAGTTTGCTTAAATTTGAAATATTAAATTAATTTTACTCTTTTATTAACTGTATTGTTATAGTTTTTGATTACTTATCGTGCGACTTTTATGATCTCTAATTACGGAGAAGAACATTCGAGCTGCTGATATGAGGCAAAGTGACACCATATTCTATAAGAGCGTTATGCTGATAGCATATGCTGATGATATTTATATCATTGGCCATAATACACGCGAAGTCAGTGCATCATTCTCAAAATTAGAAAAAGAGTCGAGACGCATGGGTTTTGCAGTGAACGCAGAAAAGACGAAATACCTAGTGTCAACAAACAAACAGTCCCAGCGTCTTGGAACCCACGTAACTCCTTCTTCAAAGTTATGAAGGACTTCGTATGTTTGGGATCCAACATAAGCTCCATCAACGATGTCAGAACTGAGATGAAACGAAGAATAACTCTTGCCAACAGGTGTTTCTATGGACTCAATAAGCAATTGAGAAGCAGAGTCCTCTCTTAATTGGTAATTGGTAATTCAATTTTTTAATTCCTCAGGAATGGAATTGCAAAAAAATGGTCAATTCCATTATGGAATTGTAGTTGGTAATTGAACATCTCAATTCCTCAGGAATTGGTAAATAAAATTTTCAATTCCATTACAGGAATTGTAATTGGAGGTTAGAGTAATCGAATCACAACTGTAATTGAGGCACTAGTAATTGAGGTTACTGTAATCCAATTAAAATTGTAATTGAGATAACTGTAATTAAATTACATTTATAGTAACCTCCAATTACAATTCCTGTAGTTGAATTGAAAATTTAAATTCCTGAGGAATTGAGGTGTTCCATTAACCATCACAATTCCGTAATGGAATTGACCATTTTTTTTCAATTCAATTCCTGAGGAATTGAAAAATTCAATTACCAATTACAATTCCGTAGTTGAATTGACTATTTTTTCCAATTACATTCCTGAGGAATTGAAAAATTCAAATACCAATTACAATTCCTGGAATGGAATTGACGAATTTTTTCCAATTCCATTCTTGAGGAATTGAGATGACCAATTCCAAATTTCAAGGAATTGGAATTGAAAAGCAGTGAATACTTTTTGACCGAGCTCTGAACATGCAGCACAAGCCTGGACGATGAGCAGCTCTGATGAAAAAACTGGGAGCTTTCGAGAGAAAGATCTACGGAGATCTAAAGATATAAGATCTACGGAGATCTAAAGATATAAGATCTACGGACCAATCTGCTTCAATGGCGAGTACCGAATACGATGGAACGATGAGCTGTATGAGCTCTAAGCCGACATCGATATACGACATCGATTCTGCGGTCAACTCAGAAGAGGACGAACGCATCTCCGTTGGAAGCCCCAAGTGGAGGATAACCTGAAGAAACTTGGAGCTTCCAACTGGATCGTACCTTATTTTTTATGTCCTGCTATAAGCATACATTTTTTTTTATTATGCCAAAAAATTTTAAGGGGGAAGCGGGGGTAAGCCATATCCCGTACCCCACAGGCCTCAATTTGTCTCTCTGCGAGCCTATTTTTCCATAATATTTCTATAATATTTTGGCATTATTCAATTAGAATCAACAGATTGTGAACAACATGACCTGGTTTAATTTCAGTTTCCGTGACCCCAATGGGAACAAAAATTTGACGTCACTAACTCATTTGTGCATATACTTACAAATATACTTATAGTAAAAAAATGTTCACTACAATTTTTCCACAATTTTCGAGAAAATTATTTTTGAAATATATTCTCGAAAGTCTCTCGAACGTTCATGGATTTCTGGAGACTAATAAGTTAACATTTTCAAAGAATTCCAAAAATAGCACTAGAATAATATTTTTAGTGGCTGCACATCCTGTTACAGCGGCAAGCCGCAGCAATGCATCAAGCAGTATGTCATTGAAGTCATGACGACACATAAAAGAGCAGCACTTTCATTCAGTAAATAAAGGTAACAGAAAAATCTGCTAAGCTTTTATGCATTCACAAATGCACACATGCACAATTATGTGCATATATGTATATGTTTTTTGTATGTGTGTTTAAGAATACATACATACATACATGCGTACAGAGCTTGTAAGCTAGAGAAATGGGTAATTTTTTTTTTTTTTGTTTTTCTTCAGGGTCTTTATATTGAATTTTTTCCAGCGAAACTCAGAGACTAAAACCACCTTGTTTCCCTTAAAGTTTTTCTATGAGCTACAAATTATGTGCCGAGATGTAGTTTATTGTATACATTGGGGTGTTTAATGCAGAGAGCGAGTGTTTGATGATTTTATGGACTGCTCTTAGCTCTTGGCACCTACAAAAACAGTTACATCCTTTCATTGAGAAATGCAACTCATTGAACAACCAGCGAAGCAGCATCTGTAGTTTGTCATCAGCAATGAAGCTGTTGCAAGCGACTTTTGCAATACACTCGAGGCATCATTGGTGAGGCAGCATCATAACTGAAAGTTGAGTGGCTGGTGGGCGGTCGGCAATATGAAACAACAATGCGGAGTAACCAACACCATACAGCAACAGTCTGTGCAGCGGTATGCAGCAACTTGAGATATGTCGCTGCTATTGTTGGTGTTGCTGGTGATGCTTCACACACACACACACACACACACACCCACACACACACACACACACACCCTTGCAAACTTATTTTTAAACTTTTATTTTTAACTAAGTACATACATACATACTTGCAACTTATTATATACATATGTATGTATGTTTGCTTAGTTTTTATATGCATGTTCATAATTGTGTATAAATATATACATACATATGCATGCATGCATATATGCATGTGCTGCTATTTGTGTGTAGTGTGTGTGTGTGCAACTGAAACTAGGCCGCTGACCTGACACTTCGCTCTGACGTCATGATTGAACTCATTCATTAAGTTGTCAGGTGTACGAACACGAAACGGAAACACCAGCCGTTTCACAACATAGCGCGCCATAGTTCGTTCCGTTGAAATGTTTGTACTTCTCAAGTAATTCGAACGTGCTAGTTTTATATCAAATTGAAACAAGAATACAGAGCTCATTGTGATGACACCAGCATCAGTAGCTAGAACCAAAAAGTCAATGTTTTATCGATATTCCAGTAGCAAAGATTTTTCAACTTTAACTTTACGATTTACACACAATTACATGATTGACCTTAAAATAAAAAAAAGGGATAAAATTACTAGTACTAAGGTGCGTTGCATATGCATAGCCCAGCCAAAACCTCTTGATAATTCCTTATGGAAGAACTGAAAAATTAATTTTCCTTCAATAAATAAAAAAGTAGGAATGGCAACCCTATTTTGCTTTGCTTTTTAAAATACCTTTACATTTTAACGAAACAATCGAGAAGTAAAGTTTTTCTAGTGAATTTATCGTTTCATAATTATAACCCATTCGAAGTTATTTCCAAAAAAAAAAGAGATATTCGTATTATACCACATTCCGACAATAGCTCACGCAGCGAAATATCATGACTCGGACGCTACCGACCTGTGATCTTTTTTTTTCTTAATTATATTGAGAAATATGGCAAAAAAAAGTAATCCGGAAGAATAAGAAAAATTAAAACCAAGAGTGGAGCGGGAAATAATAAGAGATGCAAGTAGCTTGACTGAAAGCAATTGTTTGGAGTGTCTTACAACGATGCCCTGATATTTACCGAGCAAAAAGGAAGGCCATTCCACAGCAACTTAAAGAACACAAGACAGCGAAACCAGAATTTGCTGAACAAAATATGGAAATGGTGGGTAAGTAATGGTCTGGGGAGCAGTTGCAGCACAAAAACATTAATAGTGGCAAATACATCACTGTGTTGCAGAGCAACATTCTGACAAAGGCTGAGTTTATACGTCATTCAAATTGAATGAAGAATATCGCATTTTTTGTTCTCTTTTACTCTCTTCGAGATTTGATTGAATAGCTGTTCTCACGTGATTTTTTGATTGAATGGCCGATGCCGACTAAAAGTGTTGTTGTAAGTACCAGAAAAGTTGATCATGCAACCCTGTGATTGACTGATGCAGGTCTTGAGCTCCATCAAAATTTTGATTGATGCGATGAAGTGTAGAAAGTTCATTTCCGCTCTCGCAGAGAATTCATCTTTTTTTTCGCTGGGAAAACAACAACAAATTTTGAATGATCCTTCAATTTGAATGACGTGTAAACAGTGCGAAAAAATGGGCTTTTCAGCATGACAATGCCAGTGCCAGGGGAAAAAATATTGAAACTTTGAATTGGTTTTGAACCTAATGAAAAACCAATGGGTTCGTTGGTTATTTCGATGGTTGGCATTTATGCTGCCAACCATCAATACAACACTAAATTTGGTGTAATTTGGCACCCAATACTTTGAAGAACTTAATTTTATGTATGCGAAAAAGAGTTTTAGAAGTAATAAAAGCTATAGGAAGCCATATAAACTTCTTAATACTGTGTTTTTTTTTATTTGTTAGCAGTCAAAAATACAAAAAACGATAGCGTGGGTTATAAGTATGAAACCCTTCATTATTAGAAATTTAAATTAAATGAGCCTAAATTTTGAAAATGTTTAATAAACATGGCTGGAATATTGAATTTTCCTTTTGCCATACTTGTTTTAATCAAAATAGAAAATTTCTTAAGCATGCAGGTGAAATAAAATAAAAAAGTATGTATGTGACCGCCTAGGAAGTTATATGATTCCTTATTTAATTTATTTTATTTGCATAATTTTTTTGTCCAGCCTAATACACACAAAATTATTCTAAAAAATAAAATAAATATTAAATTGTAATATAATTAATTTGCGCCCATTATTTCTGTATCAGAAATGCACAAACAGCACTTGAAGTTTTCATGATATAAAAATATGCCCTTAATTTTCATAAAATGAATAGCTTGAACACATTGACGATGGCTGCAACGACAAGCTGTCAAATTACGAATGATTTTATATCGACGACAAAACGCTGCGGCATTAGACCAAATTCTCTCCATAAGAAATACATGTAAAAAATATTTGACAGATGCGGCAAAGTTGCTCTCGTCCTAATCATGGCAGAATTATAAGGTAGGCTCAAGTTGGAGTAAAAAGGAAGCCGTATGTCAACATAGGCTGGTCGAATTTTAGTTTTCTTTTTGTTGTTGTTGCCTTTATCATTTGACGTTTAAGGCTCCCACAGTTTTGTTGTTGCAAAACTTGTTGTTTGAGCAGCCAGTTAAATTTGAGCCTACCTTATAATTGTATCATGGTCCTAATAACCGCATTCAGCGAAGTCAACTGTTGTTTTTTACTCTATGTGTTGTTACTTTAAGCGTCAGAATAGTTGTCAAAGCTTAGAGTCAAAGTTTAACCCTTAACTTTTCTTAAAAAAAGAAAAGATTATATTTCTCTCTTTATTTTACCATTCATTCTCTAACGCTCAGTACATTTCAAGCTTTCAGGAGTGTGCATGCTTTCGTATTGATCAGTCGTATTGTTATTTAAGGCGTTCTTTGGAAAAAAAAAACAAAAACTTGTAACTACATTTTTTGAGGCGTACCAGTTACGGGTTAAAGCACTGAACAGTTGTGTTAATGTAGCATAAAATTTTTTCGATCGATTAAATGGCGTCCGCTACTTGATCAGTTGTATTGAGCGCTTCCATAATTGTACCATTCAGCGAAATTTTACACAACTGTTGCCAACTGTTAACTCCGCTGAATGCGGCCAATGTGTTCAAGCTATAAATAATAAAAAATAGCCCACAATATATGAAACAATACTATTTGAACATTTTTAACAAATCTCATTTTCAAATTAATGTTTAAAGAAAGAATAAAAACTAGTAAGGATGGAGCTTCCGCAGGGTACCGAAGCTTAAACACCCCCCGCGGCCATATTAAAGTATATTCGAGCCTTCAGCCACGACATACACAATGACATTCAGTTTTATATATTAACGAAAGTGTTCTTACTTTGATGATGTCACTTTGTATGGGAGGTAGGCGTGGTTTTCATTGGATTTTGCCAAATACTACAGTGATGGTCTATTAAATATCAAAGCCTATGTACAAAATTTCAAGACATTTCTTTCATTTTAACGAATTTTTAAGAGATTTTACTTTTAAAATAAAGCCACTTTGTATGGAAGGTAGGAGTGGTTTTCATCATTTTAAAGTGGCGGCCGTGGCGTAGTGGGTAGAGTGTGTGGCCCATACGCTAGAGAACCCATCTGACACAGAAAGTCCCCCATCCCCCATTTCATATTCTTATCGTTTATTTGTTGACTATATTTTTCATGCCTTTGTTTGAACGTGAAATGATAGGTTGCAAATATTTTTGCAAGCAAATACCTCTGCAGCTGCAGAACTGCCATCACCTTCAATTTGAAACTAGTTTAGACTGGTTCAGACAATCTTAACAGTGGTGTTAAATGAAAAGCTCTTCTTTGTCTGTAATTGAGCTTTTCTGACATTAGCAAGAACATAAAACAGCAGTTAACTGTGGCACCTAATGCCGTAGTTATGCTAGGCAAACATGTTTAGTGAGATTTTTTTGTTTTTAGTGTCTTATGTTTATTATCTCGCGCAAAAAAGTAACAACAAAAAACTCTTCAAACATGTTTGCTTAACATAACTACGGCATTATAGTCAAGACTCAATCCATGGCATTAAAAATAAAAATTAACTACTACATATTTACTACTATTAACTTGGAAACTTCATAAACATTTATAGCTTTTTATCTAATGCCATGGTTATGCTGGGAAAACATGTTTGGCGAGCTTTTTTGTTGTAAGTGTTTAACAAATACGAGAGAAAAGCTTACTTCTCATTTCATGCGCAAAACACTAACAACAAAAAAGCTCACCAAACATGTTTGCCTAGCATAACCACGGCATAACTGAACTTTTGCTATTACAATATCTTGTACGCTATCTTGATTTTATTTTAAAAAAAGAAACAAAGCCTGAAAGCCTTGTATCATTTTAAGTGCAGACACAAATCGTATTAGAAATTCAGTATTGCACCGCGTCTTAATATCAAAAACAATATATAGATGGCACTGCCTGCAACGCATCTCCGGTTTTCGTTACATCGAACTTAAAATCACTTCAACACAACGTTGCTAAAGAAGGTTCACTTCAAAATTTAGCTACTTTTAACTTGAAAACTACGAAAAAAAATTATGGTTTTTTATTTATCGTTAGCTGTTTTTGACATCTTGAGCACCATCTTGGTTTTCAAAAGCAAAGCAAGGCCTGAAAGCCTAGTATCATTTTAAGTGAAGACACAAACCGTATGAGGAATTCAGTATAGTAAATTTTCAAGCGTTTCATCGCTTCCGTTTTATCACATTCCGTTTCGTTTTTAATTTACGTCATTTTCATTGCTTTGAGTTTCAAATCACTACCGCCACTAAAAAAGTTTCACTTCAATAAGTATGGGTTATAAATATGAAACGCACCTTAGGTATCAGCAACTGCATGGTTAAGTAAAAAATTTACTCGAAATGCACGGTAGAAATTAAACTAAATCCCAAAAAAGTGAGGATCGTGTTAAAAAAAAGTACGCTTACAGGTAGAGTCTTACGGCTAGAACTTGGAATTTAATATATTAATTAGTGCAGACAAAAGATGTTTTAAGGGTGGCAGATAGGGGTTGGTGTGCCCAGAAGAAATGTTGAAGGGCAAAAAAAAAAGAAATTAGAACGAGCTTGTATATTTGACAACTCTAAGGGTCAAATCGGGAGAAATATGAACTGTAATGGAGGATTTTGTGTTTTTTGTAGGGGGACCCCAGAATGGTGGCAGGGAGTGGTATAGCTGAGAAGAAATGTTTAGGGGCAGGAATAATAGGACCAGATAATACATTCGACGTATTTAAGGGTAAATTCGGTAATGGTATGAACTGTTTTCGACACTTTCCTTTTTTGAGGGACCCCAGAAGGATGGCAGATAAAAAAGTAAATGGACCTGATGATACATTTTAACCGTCTAGAGCTCACCCCGGGGGAACTATGAATGATTTTCGACAGATGTTCACCAAATTAGCTCATTTTAGGGCCGTTTTGAAGCTTGTGCGAAAATTGTACTGAAAAGAGTTTATCAATGTCAAAACTGAAGAGAGTGAAAGAGTAAATAAATAAAATGCAGAGATCATTATTCATGTCACTTTTTTGAGGAGCGCAATCTATTGCACACAGAAAAATACCTACGGCGTATTGCCTTAAATTACTTGGCTAACTATTTTTCTATGAAGCCTAAAAAATTTGTGTAGATTTCAAAAGTTTTTTGCCAACTTTTTGTCAACAAGCCTAAAAAATTTGTGTAGATTTCAAAAGTTTTTTGTCAACAAAAATAATTGGGCAAAAGCAAATTCGGGTTTTTACAATCTTTTCTCTCATTGTTTCTCTTTATGTCATGCACGGCCATCATTTGCTTTCATTTTATTATCATTTGTACTAATGTGCATGTATTTCGCAGTAATTTATTCGTTACATTGACGAAGCAAATAGAACATAAAACAGCTTACTGATGAGTTGACATTGACAATTGAATTGACAGAGCAGCAAAAAATTAAAAAATTTCAAACATAACTGAAAAGTTAAAAAAAAAAAAAAAAAAATTATAAGAAAACAACGCAAGCGCTTGTTGCAAAGGCCTTACATGCAAAGTATAACTTACCTAAGGTTATGATACCAAGTTCCTTTTTTAATATTGCCTAAAATCTACGGCAAGCCATTTTAAGCTTAGTATGCTGTAGGAACGAAAATTTTTGGGCATATAATTCTACACGCGAAATTTTAATGTAGAAAAAAACAAAAAAGGGAAACTACGCATTAATAAACTAAATAAATTTGTTTAAAAACAAATTCAACACCAACACAGACTTACTGCAAATTTTTTTATAGTTGAATATCAAATTTCCGCGTCAATTAAATGTACGGGCATATAAATGCCAGCGAAATTTCGACATTTTCACTCTCCACACATGGTTGTGAGCTTGGCTACACTGAACAAATTTTTTCCTTCTACAGCGTACTACCTAGCGAAAAAAAATTCCGCATCTTATGGAAGTTTTGTTTTCATTTCTACAGCATACTGAGCTTTAGCAAAAGGCCTGCAAAAGAACACACAAGTTTTAGCATAAATTGCCTAATGGCAATTTTATTTCCTTTGTTGTATTATACAAATACTTAGATAACCCATTCTGGTCAAAGGTCTTAGGCAAATTATAGCCGAAAATTTTATAATTTACACTTCTTTTTTCTCTTTGTGTGGGTTGTTCAAAAAAAAGCAGTACGGTTTTTTTATTTACAGCTTAGGATGATTTATTTTATAAATCAAACCAACATTCATTAATTTTATATTCGTCATCTTGTTCGATCATCTTTTTCCATCTCTGTGGTCCAGCTTCATTATTCAGCGCAGCTAGAAGTGTCCACTTTTCTCTGCAAATAACCTCTCAAGATGCTGTTTGATAAGGACCTCATTGAGTGAGTTTAGCAGGTAGCGAAACACATGGTAATCTGAGTGCGCAAGGTCTGAACTATAGGGTGGATGGGGCAAAAAATCCCAACCGCACTCGAGCAATTTTTGGCGAGTCTTCTCAAATGAGGCCTGGCGTTATCGTGGTAGAAGACCACCCTCTTTCGATTGACCAGATCAGGATGTTTCTGTTGGATGGCATTGCTTAGTTTCTGTAGTTGTCCACATTATTCTTTAAAGTTTACGGTTCTATTCTATTGGAGCAGCTCGTAGAAGACAGGCCCCTTCCAATAATATTTTTGAAAATCTATAGCATGTCGTTTGCGCTGCCGATGCTTTACATCAAGCCAACGTTGGAGGTGAACCAAACAAATCTATTTGGTGCACACAATTTGCTGAGCTCTTAGGATCATTGCGCAATTCTGAAAATGATAAACTTACGGACTTGGTTGGAGATTAAATCGATGTACTTATTCTATTATTTATATAAATAAATTCAATGCAATGAATGTAAGAATTTCTCTTCATTTTGACAAACGACTTTATTTGACAGTTTACACCATGGTTGAATTATAAGGCTGTCGCAAGGGAGAGAGCGAGTGCCCATAATTGTCAAATCAAAGTTGACAGCTCTTAGATAATCTGCACTCTCTTTTTTCATCCGTTCTTCTTTCGTATTCATTCGCAAAATTGGCTGATTTTGACAATTATGGGTACTGCGAAGAGAGCGCGATCAGCCCTGCGACAACCTTATAATTCAACCATGGTTTACACAATTTTAGTCTGAAAAGCGTTCCCGTCATTTTTTGTTTTTTTTTTCTTCTTCTTTTTTGAGAAATTTTTTTCTACTCTCATGGTTTTGACAGATTTACCATATTTAGTCCAAAAAGGACGGAACCTGGATTTTATTCCGAAAATGCCATTCACTACTTTTTTAAAAAACAATTTTAGTTTTTATTTTAAATTCAAAATACTATGATAAAATTCACCAGGAAGATTCAAGAGAGAGCGCGTAGACTGAAAACTGTCAAAGCTCAGAAAAAATAAAAAAACAGATACACGCAGTATATATTTTGCTTTATAAAATTTTATCTTTTTCCCCAAACAGATTGAATTGAATCTCAAGCCTTTTCTATAAATTTAAAATAAATACAACTTTTAACAGTGCTTTGCAAATCGTTCGTTAAATTTGAATTTTCTTATTACACATATTATTTTTTTTTTTTTTTAAGAATTGCATTTTTATATCATGCAAAAGCTGCTTTTAATGCGTCATACTTGCTCGTGACATACAGACAGACATGCTACAAAACAAGCAATGACATCGAACTAGGTCACTCGCACTATTTGTAAAGAAACTTAAAAATATGCACGTAAAACGTAAACAGTAGCAATTGGCGATGTACAAGGTAGGAAAAGACGCAACAAAAATCTTTGCACAGCAATAAAAAAAAAAATAAAAATAAAACATGATAATTTCCATCATCACCATCAGCAGCATCGTCGTTGTTTACGGCTGTGCCAACAATTGGCGAGTCGCTTGCCAACGCCTCAATGAAATACAATTCTGTGCGAGCGAAGGGCTAAAAGTGCGTCATCAGTGGCCACGATTTGAAAAAAAAAAACGCTTAACGCTCATCAAAAACAGCCGATATTCAGCCATGATATGTCTCATTCATAATGAGACGAACCACAGCAGTGCAGCAGCTGGAAACTTTATGCTTGCCATACAAACCGTGCAATAAACAATGAGAAGAAAATATAAGAAATGTTGCAATACTTTAAAGAAAAATAAAAACAAAGCACGTTCGTTAACACGTTCTAACAATCCCAAGCAATGTAAAAACATAAGAAAAATAAAAAGGAATTTGTCACTCGTAGCCAAGTTTAGAGAAAAACTGAAGGATAGTTTTACGCGTGATTGAGAAAAAACATGGTCAAGCAAACAGACCAACAGACGGCAGGCAAAAACTTAAAGTACGTCATTTTGCATGCCTTGAAAAAAAATATTTTTATTACATTTATGTACATATTTCCTCATGGGCGTAGCTAGAATATCAGCCAGGAGAAAACAAAAATTTTTTATAGGTAGTTGTTCTGTTCAGACTAGACGTGTATTCGAGGAGAGAGATATGTATTAAGAAAAAGCAACAATGCCATACAGCTCTGCTCATGGTAGAATAATCTAGGTAGGAGCAAGTTTGACAGTGCTCTCTTTGCTCTGACCCATGATTCAATCATTATAAGGTTATCCAGATATTTGACATACCCTTATTTTATGTAAACAAAAATATTTTTACTCTCTTGAAAAATGACAGCCAGGGTTGTGTGGTCGTCCCAAAAAAAGGTATGTTTCAGTGTTCTGCTGTGTTTTTTTAAAAGTACTTTTTCCACATGCTTGTGGTTATGCTGAAAAAATCAAGTGTGCAATATTTTAGTTAAATTTATTGTCATGAAAATAATTTGTGGAAATTTGTTTCAATTTTTATAGCGTCATTTATCTCAAATTAGTTTGTGTCTCAGTATGTGATATTTTTAATTTCGAACCAGTGTTAAATAATTTAAAATAAAAAAGCCCTCAACATGTAGGATATTTAAGACGTCGTATGTGTTCGGCAGTGAGCAAGTGCAAAAGTGCGCAGTGACGTTGGATTTACTTTTTGAAAAGTAAAACAACTTTATTCTAACAATAACCAATTTCAGAATAAAAAGGAGATTCATGTTCAAATTAAAAATACTATTTTTGATTCAAAAATTTCAAACTTAATCCTACTTTTGTCACTGTTGAATTTTAATATAACGTTGTTATTTTTTATTTTATATTGTTTTTTTCGGTATTATTCTCTGCGTTGTGTGAACAAAACTAGCTATCTTTTGTCAAAAGAGGAAAAAAAGTATGTTTGATTTTTCCCTTATATAAGAAATAACAATAATCATCCTTTTGGTTAAACAAACGATTTCAAAACTCTGTATCACAGATTTAAAAACATATTTTTAATAAATTTTACCTCTAAGCTGACTATTGTTTATTACTTATTTTGGCTCAAAGCTCAAAAACATAATAAAAATATTCATACAAATTCTTTGCAAAATGTGTTTTGCATACACAAATCAAATTTTTTCAATATTGTTTTACATCAAAAATGCATCCATTACACTTTTAAAAGTCCATAATATAAGTTTTGTTCAAAACAAATAGGTAGTAGAAAACGTAGTAGTCAAATGTATATTTAATATTTTGTACTACTAGAAAGTTTGATATTCATGCAACTGCGGACTTATTATGTCATTAAAAAATTGCTCTTTTGCTCTTCTCTTTAAATAAGGGTATACATTCTTATTCTTGTGAGAAGACGTCAAATATCTGGATAACCTTATAATAATTGAGTCATGCTCTGACCATGATTGTCAAAGTCCGAAGCAAAGAAATTAAGTTTTGCTGTTTATCGGTTTTTGTAAATATGTACTGACGTTTCATTTGACATAAGCGGTTAGCAGTGTTGTGACATATTACTTTGTAAAGTAATATGTTACTTATTGCATATTTCCGACACTTTAAAGTAATAATATTATATTACTTATTACTTGAAAATTGAAGTTATTAGTGACTAACTACTATATTGCCTTTTTGCTAAGAATTAAAAGAAATAAAAGACACCATACGAAAACCCAAAATTTATCGTTTTTTTATAATTATACAATTACATATAGTTATACAAAACTATTTATTAAGTATTTCAAAAACTCATATATTTTTGCATGCATTTTTACATTATTAAAAAGAGACTAACGCTTCGTTTTGTGTCACGAAAAAGCACACAAACGCTATGAAGGAGTCGAACATTTTCCGCAGTTTTCCGCAGCCACGTACTGCTAAAAAGACTTCTTAACTTCCCGGCTGCACTTCCGAAACACAAACTATATTGCGAAAATGAAAATTGAACTAATGTTTTTTGAACTTTTTTATCAGCAAAATGAATGCTTTTATGATTTTCCTCATAAAGAATGAGAAAAATACGTTGTTTTTTGTATGGATTGTTCAATTTTTGATAAAAATTTTATTTAGTTAGCGAAAAAATTAAAATTTTCTTTCATATTCTATTGATTTATGATGAAAAATGCTGTTATTTTAGTAATTAAACATAGCAAAAAACGTGGCTGTGCTGGCATTTTTTTTTTTTTTTTTCTTTCCTAAGATCGCCTAGAGCCGGTCTAACGCATGGTCTACACCAGAAAGTTTGTCTTAACAAGTCCAATACACTCACACACAAGGTTGATTTATAAGGTTGTCGCAGGGCTGATCACACTCTCTTCTCAGTACCCATAATTGTCAAAACCAGCCAATTTTGCGAATGACTACGAAAGAAGAACGGGTGATAATAGAGAGCACTTGTAGATTTTCTATGAGCTGTCAACTTCGATTTGACAATTATGGGTACTCGCTCTCTCCCTTGCGACAACCTTATAAATCAACCTTGCTCACACATAACACACTCACATTTTCTCAGTCGGCAGCTCAATTGTCTGACAACAATTTGACATATGCTGACAATTTTTGACGTTGCCACTGAAAAAATGTTGAGAAATGTAAAACAGAAACGCGGTGTGAAAGTTGTGAAATTTTAAAGTATAGTTTTTTTAATTTTTCATTTTTTCAAATTTAATTTTTTTCGCTGGCCAACGATCTCCCGGTTCATCAGCAAGTGCAGCTCAGTTCAATTGAATTTTTTGCTGGCCAACGTCCTCAAAGTGCCATCACCAACCAGCACAAGTCAGTGCAGCACAAATTTCCTGCTTCTCTCGCTGACCAACGTTCTCCGAGTGCTACCACCACCAGCACAAGCAAGTGCAGCGTAATTTTTTTTTTAACATCCTCCAAGTGCCACCACCTGCAACACAAGCAAGTGCAGCAAATATTGTTTGCTTCTTACGCTGGCCAACGTTCTCCGAGTGCTACAAAATACAGCTGCAGCATGAACATAAAATTCACCACCAGTATCACAAATAAGTGCAGCGTAAATTTCCTACTTCTTTCGCTGGTCAGCTTTCGCGAAAAAAGCAAGAAATTTGCGCTACACTTGGTTGTGCTGCTGGTGGTGGAACTTGGAGGGCCGCGAGATTATTGGGTAGCAAAAAAAAATAAAATTTTGTGCGTAAAACTATAATTTTAAATTTTACAACCAAAAATTATTTTTTTTTTTTATTTTTGTCTTCTTTTTTTCACTTCCGAACGAAACTTTGATTATTGTCTTGCAATTGTTTAGCCCACCTACGTCATAATCGGACAATTTCCTTGCAGCTGACAATAATTTGACAACTAATACGAATTAAAAAACTGTTATGATAATTGTTAGGTGTAGACGCAGCGTAAGGTTGTGACCCTATAAAACCCGTACTCATACCAATTTAGTCTTCTTTTTTAAAGATCATCTACATTTGAGCCTAAACTGTAACAAAAATAATTTTTTTGTTACAACAAAATTTGGGAACTAGAGGATTAAGACAAAAATTTGATATTTAGCAGAATTACATTTTTTTTTTTTTAAGTTTTTGATGCGCTTTTTATTTATTATTTATAAAGAATTATAAAATGAACTTTGTTCTTTTATTGAAATGATGACGACGATTTTGGCAGCAAAATTACGATTTTTAGAAAGGTTTGCGAACATCCCTGTTCGCAAACCTTCCTTAGAACCCCGAACCCTTTCATCTCAAAACCAGCATACAACTCTAATTTTTCTCGTGACGATTGCATAAAAATCATCAATAGTTATTATTTCACCAATTCAAATGAACGAGAAAGCGCTCACTGCACAACTGCCTTAAGTGTCCAGCACATTGTAAAGGAATGTCCTATTTCAAAAATAAACTGTCCAATAGAAGTGGCACTTGACTGAAGCAAGAGAGAAACTCTAGGCTAGATATGGATAGATATTTTCCATAGAAAAATCTATTGCTTCTAGTGTCTTGCTCATAGTTTGTGTGCTTTTACGTGATACGAAATGAAGGGATTAATTTAATTAAAGTTATGTTATTATATTTTAAAAGTAGCAGGTTTTCAAACAAGCCATCACTCAATTTATTTCTGCGTTTAGGAACAACGTGAAAACGAAGGTAAGAATATGTAATTTGAATTAATCGCAAATAATGAAATGTACATAACATCAGCTGCGCAAGTTAATTTTTGTGTGTTTTTACATACGATGCAAAAGTGATAAATAAATTAAACCATAAACGAAACAGAATAGATTTGGAACAGTATAAGATTATCATAAGGTACAATATGAATATTTTTTAAACAACGACTTTTCAAAATTGAATGATATATTAAATGAAACAATTTTGGTTTTTCAGATTTTATTGAATTAAACAAAAATTCTATTATTCTCTTAAAATTGGGCGTTAGGTTTTATTTATGTCAAGATTTAACTAAGTTATTTTTATTTTAATTGCTAGATGGCGTTTTTATGCTTTTTCACCACAGTTTATATTTATATATTTAACACTAATACATAACATAAAATATTAAATGAAGTTACAGTTTCTTTCTCTGTAACTGAACATTTCTTGTCCACTTATATTTGAACAACCTCCTTGGTAAGATCATACTATTCCTAAATAAAATTAGTTTAATAGACATCTAACTCAGCTTTTTCATTCCTTTCTTGTCCAAATCAACAATCTTTGATTTGGAGTTTCATACAGATTTACTGCTTCAATATGTCTGACTGGCATTTCCAAGCATCCAATAATTCAGAGAATTATCGCATTTTCATAGTCCTATTCGAGCCAGATTCATAGGAAGCAGCAGATCTGTTCCAAGCTTAGCGTTTCATCCTAAATTTAATTCTTAGACGGACAAATCTCATCTTTATAATTTTATCTCACAAATACCAAGGAGCGATCTACTCATCTCATCTCATCTCATACATCGACATCTTACTCTATCAGGTGTGTTTGCATTATTTTAACATTTAATATATTAAAACAAGTGCGGTGCATGTCAAAGCAACTCGTGGTCGATTTTTAGTATAAATGACTTAAAAGTCAGTAAATTTTCTTTTAGAAAGATATATTCCCTAAAAAGAGTTTTTACTTAATTTCATATAAGTAAAAACATTCTTAAATCCTCAAATACGTAAGAAATTATATTCCCTCAAATGAGCATAAGTGTAAAAAAGAAAAAAAAAGTTAAAAATCAAAAAGCTAAATTTATGCAAAAATTACTTAATCTACTTTTACTTAAATACTAAAAAATTCTGAGTTGAATAAATAAAAATATGCTTAAAATATCATGAATTAAAATCATTTCATTTAACTATAACCTAAAAGTAAAATTTTATTATATATAAATTACATGCATAAATCATAAAATTCCGGTATACATAAATTTGATTAAAACGTGCTCCTACACACAAACTAAGAAAAAAAAAATCTAAGTTTGAGAGTGCACAAACACACATACTTAAAAAATAAAAATTTTTCGATCGAGAATGGTACATACACACACACTCCGAATAAAGGTTAAGCTGATCTCTCTAGCTAAGTATACTCAATAGTTTCAGCCTCCAGTGCTTTCACAACCTCTGTGCCAACAATTCTTTTAGGAGACCACTAAAACAAGTAACTAAGTTTAGCATGCTCAATTTTTCGAGATTTTGCAATTGTTGTTGTTAATTACATTCAAGTTCTTTAAAATAGAACATAAAAAGAAGAAAAGAAGTCCAGAGCAAGAAAACAGCTGACTTCATTACAAAATTGTAGAAGTTTATTGAACTCTGTAAGAACAAATTACAGCAGCACTCAGTGAGAAAAAAAGTTACTCAACAATTATTAAACAATACATAAGAAAAGTTTTTTCAGATTTTTCAAACGAAACATTTTTTTGTAATTTTTATTCAATCTAGTATTCAATACATAATTAAATATTTTTTTTAATAAAAAAAAAATGAAATCATTTTGCGAAAAAATAATAGTTTGATATGAAAAAAATTTTACTTTTCGGATAAATTTTTTCTAAATTATTTGCAATTTGGTTTTGCAATTATTAAATAGCAATTATTTGCTTTCGTATTATTTGCATTTTTTTTTTTATTTTGCATGTTGCAATTGTTGTTAAGCTGCTAAACTTGAACACGTTTTTCTGCTTTGCTGGATTTTCAACAATACGAGTTCGCTAGAATCGTTCATTCATCTCACTGATGCTTTAGTTGAATTTAAGGCAGATATTTCTGATGCAACATTGTCAGTCTCGTCAACAGCAACAATGGAAGTGCATAAGGACGAGATGAAATCCATCTGGATTAATGTCAAGTCTGCATACGAATCCTGCCTTAAACAACTGGTCTCAGCAAAGGACGAGGAAAATACATGCGAATTTGAAATTGAAACAGTCAAGTCTCGGTATTATAATTGCTACCATTGTTATGTTAGGTGTATTTCCAGGATTACTGAGCATATACAACAGGCAGCAAATGTTTTCATCCGGTCCCAGTTTTCATTTGCCCCCATGTGACACTGATATATTCAGTGGTGACTATTTAATGTGGCCCTCATTCCGTGATATGTTCACGGCAATATATGTCAATAACACCCGGCTTAGTCCAGTAGAGAAACTTTTTCATTCCTTTCTTGGCCAAATTAACAATCTTTGATTTGGAGTTTCATACAGATTTATTGCTTCAATATTTCTGACTGGCACTTCCAAGCATCCAATAATTCAGAGAATTATCGCATTTTCAGGTTTAATGACTGAACTCGCATATCTTGTGCAGCATCAATTTTGTTACGGTATTTGGTTTTTTCCGCAACATATTTTGAAAACCCAGCTTTACACAAATAAATGGTTGCAAACGGCAATAGAATTCGAATACCTGTTTTGATTAATTTGGATATGTATCGAATACATCTGACCAGACTATTGTAATTGAAACTGTTCTTAATTTGGCTTCTAATTACGTATCCGAACTCAATTCAATCAATTTTTCATAATCCATGGAATGAAATCCTTTTGGTTTTTCTTTTCTTTAATATGCAAAAACAAAAAACTTAACCTTCCTAACCTAAAAACTAAACCTTGCTAACCTTCATATTCGCATTAAAAAACATAGACAATTCTCATATAAATGCATTTTATTAATCCAACAAGTTCTCGTTACAATAAATGTTCAGGTGATGCTTTAAATTCTCGAAAGTAAACATTTATCATATGGAGCTGCTTTACATTTGTGGTTTCACAACACGAAAATGTACTATAATAGATCTGCAATCAGTGTTGCATGTTGGCAAAAAACAGACCAAAATATGCTTTTATATGCAATTATAGCCTTAATATGCCATGAAGCCTCAAATACGTAAAAGCATATGCAATATGCAAATATGCATTTTAATTCTCTGTGGTAATCACTCAGTGATTGCTGTAAACTGTACAGATGTGTTTTATACCATCATGGATTTCCATAACTAAATTCACTTCAGATTCTTGGAGAAAATCACTTAGCGCCTGGAAACCCCAGGCGGTGTTCCACGGAACACACTTTGGGAACCACTAGATTATTCTACCATCTGCTCTGCTGAAGTCTCTAAGGTTGCGAACATAGTGAATGCCGGTCCAGACAGGCAGGCAGATCAGATCAGTAAACACATTAGACCAAAAGAGATGCATGACTTGGTGTCCTTATTGCTCCAATGTGAAATCTGCCTGACTGTCTGAACCGGCGCTCACTTTGTTCGCAACCTAAGTCACTATCGCATTTTACTCTTCCTAGTGTATGCAACAGCAACTACGTTTAACAGAGTTGTTTCGCATGTATTTTGTTGTTGTTTCTCACAGCCCATTGGGGGAAAAGTTTTACATTTGCTTTGTTATATCTTTCTTTGCGGGTAATTGTGCGGGTAAGTCTCAATATTCTCACTTCTTTTTAACGAATGTTTAAAAGATCGACAGTATCGATTGTGCTGTTTGTTGCTTATGTTCTCTTCTCACATTGTTTCGCTATTCGTTTTACAAATACTTAAATATCCGCGTAAAAGTAAATTGTGTTTCAATTACTGAAGTGCTTATAGCGAAAAATTACTGAAGTGGACAAATTTAAACTTAAAAAATACTAAATTTTTATAAATCAAAAGACTGAGGTCAATAATAAAAACTAGTATCGCCTTTGGCCGAAATTCGGCAATACCAAAATCGGTTTTTTTTTTTTATTTCTTTTGCTGAACGCACTAACCCATAGCTTGAACAGAAGTATTGAACAAAATAAACAATTATAAATGCCTTTGCATGTGTTATATGAAGGAAGCAGTAGTTTAACAGTTTTTTTGACGCTGACGCGGAGGCAAATTTATTTTGTTGAGAGAGAAATTAAAAGAAAGCACCAACAATAATGATGCACAGCTCTTTTGAAGTGTCTGCGAATCCCTCGCATTCTACTCTTGCTCGTGTATCCTGCAGCAACGATATTTGATAGAGCTGTAGCATACACCACTATGTATTATGTTGCTGCTTACTCATTGTCTCATTGGGAAAAAGGGTTTTTACATTTGCTTAGTTTTACCTACCTTAATGACATTATATTTGAATAAAATATTGTGCACATCTACCCGAAAATACCTTTCCATCGATATAAGTTTTATGTGAATATGTTGAAGTTAACACAGGAAAAAAGGGATCACAAACTTTTTCGTATGCATATTAACCGAGATGCATCAAGTATCCGAGCCCTAAAAATACATGAAGGATATAAACCTAGGTATTGAATATGTTTTTATATCATGCAAAGACCATTTATTCCAAAAATCATAAAAAAATTCTTTGTAGTTTGGCGTCAGGTCTGAAAGGGTTAAGGGTGTCCTAATAAGATTGCACGATTTCAATTATACAGGGTGTCCCGCAATTGAGTGCAACTACTTACGGATATGAAAGGTTATGTCGAGCTGAGCAAAAATCGTATGGGAGGGGGGGGGGAGGGTCTATTTTCACATTCTTAGGAGCTACAAGGTGAATTCATTTTTCACAACTTTGATTCACGTTATTGTTTCTAACAGAAACAAAAATTAAAGGCTATAAAATCACCTTTCTAACGGCATATCAATTCTAAATATTCTACTTTACAATGTAATAAAAAAATGCACTTTTTTTGAGATAGCCTTAGAAAAAGCCACAACAACCACACAGTTCTGGCAGAGTTTACACGTCATTCAAATTGAATGAAGAATATCACGGTTTTTGTTCTCTTTTACTCTCTCGTGCTATTTGATTGAATGGTTCAAACGTGATATTTTGATTAAATGGCCAATACCGAGTAAAATCGAGTTGTAGTTAGTTCCAGAAAAGTTCCAGTGTTGAAGCTTTTGGTTTTTCTTCACTCTCCTATCTACTCGCCCACAACAACGCTGTTGAACGGAATTATTTTTTGGTGTTGTTTCTTTTATGCTGGAGAAAAAAAGTATTTTATTTCTAATTTTTACCTATAATAATGATAAAACATTTGAATAAAAATTCTATTGTGCACTTGGTATGAACCAGAGCTTTCAAATGATATACAGTGAGCAGCAAAAGTCATGGTACCCCAGCCACAATGAAAAATAAACCATTATATTTTAAAAAATATATTATAAAATAAATGATTTTTATTTTTATTTTATGTATTCAGTTCTATATAACAGAAAACTAAAAAAATATTTCACATTTTAATTACAACAAAAAATAAAAAAAATAAGAGATCATGTCAGCTTCATTTTTTGGCACAGCAAAAGTCATGGTACCTCTGGTGTGGAATTGAATTATATTTGATTTATCCCATACAATTTTTGTGCAAAACTGTTGGCAACCCTTAAAGCTTTTTTATGATCACATTGAAAATTGTAACGGCACTATAATGGTTTTTGATTGTTGCAAGAAGTGAAGTCAAAGTGTTTGTATAAAATGTCGCGAAAAGAGCTCACCATTGAGGAACGAAAAATAATAATTAATAACCACGAAATGGGTAAATCTTACTCTGAAATTGCTAAAATTATAAAAAGGAGTAAGTCAACAGTGCAAAAAGTTATAAATCGGTTAAAAAATGAAAACATTATTGAAAATAAGCAGCGAACAGGCCGTCCACGGAAGCTTACTTGCAGAGAAAAACGAAAAATTGAGGGTATTATTAAGAAAGATCCATTTACAAGTGCACCTAAAATAGCAACAGAGTTGAAAGAATCCTTTGGGAAAGATGTTTCTGCATATACGGTACGTAGGTGCATCAATAAGGCTGGATACAATGCTCGCACTGCACGCAAGAAGCCGCATGTTAGCAAAATAAACAGAAAAAAGCGCATGGACTTCGCAACAGAATATAAAAATAAAACAAATGAGTTTTGGGAGAAAGTGATATTCTCCGACGAATCAAAATATAATATTTTTGGATCTGATGGACGCGTTTTAGTGTGGCGAAAAAATTGCGAAGAGCTAAATCCAAAGAATACTCGAAAATCTGTCAAGCATGGTGGAGGTGGAGTAATGGTGTGGGGATGCATGTCAGCAGCCGGTGTTGGCAATTTAGTGTTCATTGAGGGGATTATGAATAAAACAGTTTATATGAACATTCTTAAAGAAAATCTGAACCAGAGTGCTGAAAAATTAAACATTCGTGATAGCTATTACTTTCAACAGGACAATGATCCTAAGCACACGGCTGCTGACGTTAAGATGTGGATCGCTTACAATACACCACATATGCTTAAAACCCCTCCTCAAAGCCCAGATTTGAACCCCATCGAGCACTTGTGGGACCATTTAGAAAAACGCATCCGAAATCACACAATATCAAATAAAACACAGCTCAAAGAAATACTTTTGAGTGAATGGAACCAAATATCCGAAGACTACACTAAAAAACTTGTTCACTCAATGCCGAACCGATTAAACGAAGTTCTACTCAAGGGCTATCCTACTAAGTATTAGGTAAACAAATTTAACTAAAAAATCGTAATATTTTAATAAATTTTTCATTCTTTTTTAGGAGTACCAAGACTTTTGCTGTGCCAAAAAATGAAGCTGACATGATCTCTTATTTTTTTATTTTTTGTTGTAATTAAAATGTGAAATTTTTTTTTTAGTTTTCTGTTATATAGAACTGAATACATAAAATAAAAATAAAAATCATTTATTTAATAATATATTTTTTAAAATATAATGGTTTATTTTTCATTGTGGCTGGGGTACCATGACTTTTGCTGCTCACTGTAAGTTATATTCGAATGTCTTGTCTTTAAAGTGGTAAAAAGGGAGTTAAATTTTTGTGTTCACCTATTAATATATAGATATACTAGCAGGCCCCAGTTGTCCACTGACTTTTTTTTTATCAATATAGAGAAAACTTTTAAACGCCGTTCAAACGATCACCGTGTGACATCAGCCTTTCACCTATTAATATATAGATATACTAGCAGGCCCCAGTTGTCCACTGACTTTTTTTTTTATCAATATAGAGAAAACTTTTAAACGTCGTTCAAACGATCACCGTGTGACATCAGCCTTTCAGCATGTCAAACGAAATAAAAAAATGTTTTTATATGTATCTCTCTTTTCTTGTGCGGAAAAAGAGAAGAGTAGAGAACAACATGGAGTTTATTGAAATTCTCGCAACACTAATACGTGGAAAGAAAACGATCAAGCAATTCGTGGCATCGGGGAGGATTTCTTTAAAAATTTAACACTTTAATTAAACATACTTTTTATTAAAATTTCGAAATAAAAGTACCCCTATGCTGTGCTGTAGCACAAATATGACATTTCAAAACTTATTTGGTACTTTTGGAGATGAGCTGGAAACAAAAACTTCCACTTCCATTTTATATAATAGTATAGAGCAGTGTCGGACAAAAAAACACTTGCACTGTTCTTTCAGCTGTGTGCTTCTGCGAGCACATGTGAGCACGAAGCACGCGTGCATAGGCGCTGGCCCACACTGATATAGAGTATAGATATAGATGTAATAACTATATGTCACCATATAAATACTAAGAGCTTTAAGCTTCAATTTCTGGTTATTCTTAACTGATTATTCTGGTTATTCTGGTTAACTTAATGTTAATATTATGTTTTTAAGCTTCCTCCAAGTTTTTGAGAAAAAAAATGTTGGTGTTTTTTGCGGTTTCGTTTTCGAAAAATGGTGGCTTAGCGTATCAAAAAACTGACAGCATTGTCTGAATAGTTACAGTTTTTAATAAACATTTTTTACGAGGCCAAAGTGTTGTTATAAAATCGTAGCACTTTAAAAATTTTTTGCACAATATTATTTTAGTGTCTTAATTATTAAGATATATAGAGGCAGCAGCTGAGCACCTTGTCCCTTTGCTACGCCCATGTATTCCTATATAAATGCCAACGAAATAGAATTTTAAGTAGGAATTATTTAATTTTTTTTACGGGGCGTATGAGTGTTATTTAATTCAATAATTTTTAAAAAAAATTTTACGATTATTAATTTAATAAGGTAAAATATTGATATTTAAGAAGTAATTAATTAATGATGTGATCAATTTTATCTTTTCTTATTGTCAGTTAAATTTTAATTTTATAAGACTTTTTGAGTATTATTATCATAAATTTTTATTGAATAAAATATCACTCATACGCCCCGCTCTGACTTATGAAGGTTGTTGCACATATTCTTAGTGTTTTTTTTTTAACAAACAACCAACATATTTGCACTAAAATGTGTATGTTATGCTTGTATGTTATATTATATTCATTCAATATACAAAGACTTTTTATAAAAATAATAATTTTTCTATTAAAAAAAGTTTTGCAAGCCTGTTTTTGTTATGATCTTCAAAAACTTTAATAAATATGCAATCATTTTTAGCAAACTATTATTTTCTCATGCCTTAAAAAGCATTTTTATGTTAATAATTTCTTTGGTAGTCGTTTGAAAATTCAAAATATATATTTTGTTTTTTTATTTGTTTAATATCAAAATCAATAAATAACAAATTATTTTAAAATCACGTACATTTATGAAATTTACTGAACTCACATTTGAATGCTTAATTAATTTCAAAAAATTGGAACAACATCACGATTTTCTAATGATTGAACCATTTGCTTTTGAATAAAATTCTTTGCACTATGTATTGGTTTTATTTATGAAATACTTTTATAGATTACTATAAGAGCACGCACAGTGGTCAAAAAGGTAGTTTTTTTATTAGAAAAAATTTTGTAACTTTTGAAACAGTTGACGTATAAAAATCAATTTGTTTTTGCTAGATTTTGAAAATAACATTTAGTATTTTTTTTTATTTTTTTTTGTAAAAAATTCACCTAAATTTTTTTATATGACCAAATTTGGTGCTGCGGAAAACACTAGATAAAAATGGGTCGCTGAATCTAAACCCGTTAGAGTTTCGAAGTTATGTAATTTTTTGTACAACAGGGCTGCCAAGTAATAAAATGTATTTTTAAGAATTATAAACATCATCTAACAGTTTTAGGGCATCGCTGATTTCGAATCTGATGTCACAATTTTAAAACTCAAGCTGTTGGATAGAGCTGCCAGCTAGTGTCTTTGAATTTTTGCGAATTCTTGTAATTTTGAAATTCTGGGAAAGGATTTCATTTCGCATCTGATATCATAGTTTTAAATTTCAAAATAGCGGATAGGATTGCCACCTAAATTTTTTGTATTTTTACTAATTTTTGTAATTTTGATATTCTGACTACGGCTTCAGATTCAGCTACAAATTTTTCGTTAAATTCGCGCACATCAGATTCGAAATTAGCGAACCCCTATAACTGTTAAACGATGTTAACAACTCGTAAAAAACAACTCTTCCACTTAAATCTTTCTTATTCAAGAAGAAAAACAGTGTATACAGAGAAGAAATTTCACTTTATAACTGTATATACCAGGGATGATATTTGAGTGCTTTTAAGACTTTTTAGAGCCCGACTCTTATGTACGGTGGATCCCTCCGACTGTCAAAAACTATGACCGATTTGTTGGCATCATAATAGAAGCTGTAAAGAAACACATTCCATGAGGTTTCCGCAAGGAATATGTCCCGGGCTGGTCGGTTCTTAGCGACAGACTATACTCAGAATTTCAGGAGAATGGTTTTTCCCAGTTGGTTTCAGGAAAAGTGGGAAAAGACAACGGAAAGATTGGACTTCACCCGATCCAGCAGGAAGGCTTGGAACATTTTACGGAAGCTCGGGGGATCAAATTCCTTCTCTTGCAGCCAACCAAAAATCAACCCAGACCTCGTGGCAAGCCGAATAGTTGATATCTCTAAAGCCAAGTCGGATAAATTACACACACGACACATCAAAACATCTCTAAAAGAGCTAAAAATGGTATCTCCAACAACCTCAGAATACTCTCGAGAATTCACCTTATCTGAGCTAGAAGCATCCATCGCCTCTGGCAAACCTGGGAAACCCGCGGGGATTGATGGCATCTACCCCGAATTCATCAAAAACTGTGGGAAACGAACTAAGTCCTGGTTATTTTGCCTCAAACCAGGGAAACCAGCCCATTTGGCTGAAAACTAAAGGCCAATTGCTCTCTTAAGCATCTGCTATAAAATTCTGGAACGACTGATCTATAACAGAATCGAAGCACCAATCAACGAAATCGTCACTATGGATGCAACAGGACCTTCCAGGTATTTCTCAACGGCAGTTTGAGTAAACCTAGACAACTAAATAACGGGCTGCCGCAAGGATCAGTCCTGGCTCCACTTCTTTTCAACTTATATATCCACGACATTCCCGATACTGCATTCAAAAAGTTCGCTTACGCAGATGACTTAGCCTTGGTCACTCAGATTGAATCCACACTCTCCTCAGATCCTAATACCTTAGGGGACTACTTCAAAAAATGGAGACTAACACCCAGCTTGTCAAAAACTGAATCTACCATCTTCCACCTGAGCAGCCAACTAGCCAACATACCGCTCGAAGTCGAATTCCATGGTACTACCCTTCGGCATAATAAAAACCCCAAATATCTCGGGGTATCTCTGGACAGAACTCTTACATTTAAAAGAGCACTGTCAAAACAGCGTCTAACTGCTGCGGTTCATCACCGGTGACACTGGGAACTGTGGCTTTGGTTTAATAGCGCACACACAAAGAAAATCGACAGCCAACTACACATGGCAATGCGCTTAATTTCCGGAACTATAAGTTCCACACCAACCCAATGGCTATCAGTCTTGAGCAACATTGCTCCACCATCTCTCAGACGCAAAAAGCGCTCATCAACCAATTTGGTAAAATTTAAAACAACCAAAGTTTACCAATCCACTCATATTTCAACGTAAAGGACTCATACCGTTTCAAATCGCGTAGACCACCTTTAAGAACTGCGCCAAAGCTGCAGGAATCCAACTTCGATATCAGTGCAGAATGGAAAAAAATCTTGGCCTCACCAAACTATAAGCCACATTATTTCAAACTGCCCCCTTTTCATGTTTATCGGCGACCTTATTGACGTTCACAACCTCAACCCGGATGCCCTCCTATGACTTTCCAGCCTCAACATAAAACTTTGACTCCAAATATCTCATATACAATGTATCTAAAGTTTGTTTCACGCAAATATTCAGCTATTCTATGTATCCTTTATTTATGTTATTTAACTTATAGATGACATTTTAGCTCGGCGATGACTATCGCATCCGAACGAACCACGAGCTGTATGAGCTCTACGAAGACATTGACGTAGTTCGCCGTAAAACCGTGCAGCGACTACGGTGGCTGGGTCGAAAAAGGTGCTCGAGGCGCGGGTCATTGGTCAACGACGACGAGGGAGGCCATGCCTCCGATGGATGGACCAGACCGCGGAAACCCTAACCGCAATTGGTGTATCCGTGCCTGGCGAGAGCTGATGAGGTCTGCCACAACCCGAACACGGATTGTTATGGCCACCTAAGTAAAAAAGGAAGAGCAGCCAACTTTCGTTATTTTTTTCCAGTTGATTTGGACTGACTCTATAGGCATAAAATCTATGTTTTTTAATATTTCAATTTGTTGAATCTTTCTCCTATCTTAAATGTGTTGACATATTTGTATATGTCCAGAAACCCCGAAATTAACTTTATTAACCAAAATTATAAAATTATTAAATTATTTTTTTTTATACCACTTACCTTCACAAATGTATCCTTGCCCAATTAGTCCCCAAAGTAAATCCGAACAATGATGGCAATACGTTGGCTTATGAAATGTCTTCTTTACAAATGTGTGTCCACCATCCGCCATTTTGCGCTATGTATGTTAGCACGTTCGTAAATCGTTGGATCGATCGATCGTTAATTTTTGCTGCTGTTGTTATTTTCTTCAGCCGATCCACGATTTATGTTTTTTGTTGCTATTAATAGTACATCAATTGGTGTGTTTGTTGTTAACTTTAAGTGTTTGTTGTTCTTTTTGTTGTTGGTGTTTGTGTTGTTGTTGTTGTTGTTGTTGCTGACGTTGATGTTGCTGTTGGTGTTGCTGCAGTTACATTAACAAATCAGGTACAACCACACGCAGCAATTATAAGTGAATGTGTAGCGCGAAGTTTAACGATCGAATTACACGGTAGAATTTGAACAATTTTCGTTGATGCTGTTTTTTTTGTTGTTGTTGTTTTTGTTGTTGTTGTTCTAGTGCTGCGATTAATTGCTGTTTTAAATAATACAAATATTGCAGTGATTGTTGTTGTGCTTTCGCTGTCTGTTGCAGTTTTTGGTGTTCTCGCTGATGCTGCCGTTGATAATGGTGTTGCTCTTGTTCTTGCTGCTGTTGATGTTGATGATTTTGACGACAATGATGACGACAATGATGTTGCTGAGAAAGTTCTTGCAACTTTTGCTCTTGATCTGTGTGTTGTTCTTGCAAATGAGCCAGTAGATGAGATGGTATTTCTGGATGTTGTTGTTGTTGTTGTTGTTGCTTTTGTTGTTTTTGTTCTTTCTGTTTTTCTTGTTTCATATAATGATGACAAAATGGCGACGACGACGACAACGATGACGGCGACGACGGCATTTTCATCCATTTGCACGAATCATCCAGACATTTGACCGGAACTTAAAGAAATCAGGTGTTGGGAATCTTTTGTTGAATATCCAGTTGTTGTTGTTTTTGAGTGTGCATATATGGGAGATGTTGATGTTTTCGAAATTATGATGTTATCTTCTCTGTTATTAAGCTATTATTATTTTTTATTCCTATGTAAATTTTCGTTTGCTTGTTATAACAATCATTTTATTAGAATTTAGTTATTCTTAGTTAGGTTTGGTTTTAAATGTTTGAGTTATTAATTTGTAATATATTTTCTATCTCTTTTTTTGTTTTGTTTAATTATATTTACTTATATAATTTGTGTTATTATTATATTTGGTGTTTGTTGCAATTCTACATTGTTTCATATATCAATGATTTAGGTACTTATTTAATGTAGACTTAGACGTTTCTTTTGCTCTAACTCTTGCAGAATAATGTGTGCCGTGTAAAAGCTGAAAATAGAAAGTAATTTTGTTGATTAATTTCAATGACAGTGTAGAGCGCAAAGTATAATTGACAAACAAACAAAAAAGTCGATTGTAAACAAAGTAATAGTGTACCAAATGTAGAAATTATTTTGACAGTTCTGGTTGACAAAAAGAGAACTCAAGCATCCCTGCAACAACCTGGCTCATAGTATTTTAAAATTAACCGGGTAGCTGCAAGGGGAACAGCGTAGACTCAAAACTGCCAAAGCTCATTAATAATAAGAAAACTGAATGTAAGCAAACTGAAAACATTTTGAACGGTTTTGAGAGAAATGATTGACAAAAACAAGGTATATTTATGCAGGTGCTATAATACGCGAGAGCGCTGCTGGATTTTGGGAGTATAATGTCAAAACCATGTAATGCAAGCTCAACAAAAACAAATTGGGGTTTTTTTATTTTTAGAGAAAAATTTAGCACCAACTTTTCTTAAAATAAGCTTTCTTTTTTAGTTATTAGTAAGTAAGCCGTTTTTCGAAAACGTGCAAACGAAATTTGCCAAAACAACAATTTGATGTTAGTTAATATGTATACAAAAATAGATTACACCTGTCATTTTTTTTGACAGTGACAGGTATTGCATCTTAAAGTGAGCCTAAAAAAAAATATGTTTAATTCGATCTGGTTGTCTTAATAATTGGTCATACACACACATTTTTTATCTCGTTGTAAATGTCGAATTTCGTGTCAACAAAACAGCATTTGCGGGAAGTTTTACTTTACCCTGCGTCCACACGTGCAAGTGCAAGTTCGAAAAACTCAATACATCCAAACTTTTTTACTAACCCAGCGTCCATACATGCAAGAGCAAGTTCGAAAACTCAGTAGTGTAAGTTCGAAAAACTCAATACATCCAAACATTTTTACTAACACACTCGAACTTGCAGCCTACTTGCAGCGCTACTTGCAAGGAAATTTCGGAGACAGCGAATTTTGACACGTGCTGCAAATAAATGTCAAAAAGGGGGATAAAACTGATGTTTTGGTTGTGCTTTTGCGGATTTCTCCGGGATTTCCGCAGTTTTATACTAGAAGCAACGCTGGTAAAATGTTTTCTGCGTTTTTTAACTTCTTCATATCAAGCAATACTGCAATTGCAGAGAGAACCTTCGCATTCAAAGACATTTTTAAATGAACTTACGCTTGCACATGTGGACGCTGAAGCAACTTGCAGCTAATTTCGAACTTTTTCAAAGACAACATATATTCCCTACTTGAAAGAGCAAAAAAAACTCAAAGCATCCAAACATTTTTGCTAACACACTCTCATTTTCGAACTTGCAGCCTTCATGCAAGGAAATTTCAGAGACAGTCAATTTTGGCACTTGCTGCAAGTAAATGTCAAAAAGGGAGATTAAAGTAATACTTTTGTTGTGCTTTTGTGGATTTTTTTCGGGATTTCCGTAATTTTACACAAGAAGCAACACTGGTAACATGTTTTCCTTGTTTTCTAACTTCTTCATTTAAAGCAATACTGCAATTACAGGGAGAACCATCGAATTCAACGACATTTTTAAATGATCTTTTTCGAAGACAATATGTATTCCCTACTTGCAAGTGATTACTTGCACATGTGCATACGGGGTAACACACTTACATTTTCGAACTTGCAGCCTACTTGCAGCGCTACTTGCAAGGAAATTTTAGAGATAGTGAATTTTGACACTTGCTGCAAGTAAATGTCAAGAAGGGTGATGTTTTTGTCGTGGTTTTGCGGATTTGTCCAAAATTTCCGCAATTTTATACAAGAACAACACCGTTTCTACCTTCTTAATTTCAAGCAATACTGTAATTGCAGGGAGAACCTTCGCATTCGACGACATTTTTAAATAAACTTGTACTTGCACGTGTGGACGCTGAAGCAACTTGTAGACGCAGGGTTATTGGTTAAATTTAAACAAAAATCCATCCGAAGCACATCGTTTGCTACTCGAAGCATACCATGAATATGTTCCGTTGACTGGAATATGCCAGGAGTGGTTTGCGAGTTTCAGAAGTGGTGATTTTGACATCGATGATAAAAAACGCACAGGCAAAGTTCGAAGATAAGTATTTGGAGGCATTACTCGATAAAAACTCGTGTCAAACGCTCCAAGAACTTGCATGTGAAAGCATTGGGAAATGTCCAAAAGCAAAAAATGTAGATGCCATATTATAATTTTTCGCGTATGAACAGCTGCCTTACGGATTCTTACATCGTGTTGTCACTGGCGATAAAAAGTGGATCCTCTAGAATAATCCAAATCCGAATATCCATGGATCCAAGCTCAAGCTCTGTATTTGATGGGAGATGAGCAAGGTGTTATTTATTATTAGCTGCTTCAACCTAACGAAACAATCACAGGAGATCGCTATCGACTACGATTTATGCGTTTGAGGCGAGCATTGATGGAAAAACGGCCGCAATTCCAACAAAGACATGAACAAGTGATTCAATCGTTAATTACGGATCTTACATAGCGCTCGTCGTTGATAATTATGTTCCCGTTGACCTCATTTTTAAAGAAATAAGGACCAATGCTTCCACCGGCTCATAAAGCGCACCGAACAGTGATTTTTTTTTTAGATGTTATAGTGCCTCGAGAATCTCTAGTGGATTTTCATCACTCCAAATGCGGAAATTTTGCTTATTGACCTCCCATTGAGCCAAAAATGAGCTTAGTTTCTGAAAAAAATATTACGATAAAACAGTAGGTTGACCTCCCCAGTGGATTTTCAGCCCATTAACAGAACGTTCGGCACAAATTATGGTCATACGGCACTTTATTTCTGCACCAGCTGAATCGAATTAGGTCGTAAGCCGAGATCTTAGGTAAAATTTTCCATAAAGTGGTTGCACACAGCTCCAATTGATGGGCGCGATGGGAAAACGACTTTTTGGGTTCTCCTCAATACTACATTTTATGTACAGCAGTGTTAAATGTTTCTTCGGTGTCTACTGCACGACGTCTTTGCGCATGCGTTTTATTATCAAGAGAATACGTGATGCGAAAACGTTCCATCGCTAATCGAATTAAATTTGCACAAATTGCAAGCGTTGTTCTGCCGTTAAGCGGGGTACATATTACCGATCATGAGTGACACTGAAAAATTCAACATATCGCACACTAAATACAAAACAGTCACAACTCAAAATTTTTAAATTTCTAGATGAAGCAAAAAACAATTTTATTTTTGAAGGAACTCCATACAAAGCAATGAGACAAAACTTTTTTTAAACTATAAAGAAAAAAGATATGTACAAAATGTACCTCTATTCAAATGATTGATATCTTGGAAAGATACAAAGCTGATGTCACTGCAATCCAAGAAATGCAATAGAAAGGACAGGAATATTAAAGGCAAACATCCTATCTACTACGTGATATCTACTACAGTGGAAAAGTACAAGTTTGGTTGCAGGTTTGTAATTGACATAATTCAGACCTGTAAGCGAACGAGTGAAATTGTCCTTCTCCATTTTCAACCCAATTTTTGATAATTATATATCATCGATTCTTTACGCTTGAAAAATATTATTGAAAAATTTAATTTAAGAATTTTTCATATATCTTATTTGATATGAAAAACAATTTTAAGCGCCTGTCAGTTGTTTCCATTTCAGGCACACAGAGCACTTGTCAGAGAATCTTAGATGACAAATAAGAAGTTGAGGACTAGTACGTCAGCTGTTAACCAACTACTTTTTATAATGGAACGAGCTGAATTTTGTTTTGCGATTTCCCAAAATATTATTATTTTATTCTCAATATCAGTTCAATGTTTAAATCTGTGGCCACAAGGAATAACGACTAAGCTCAAAATATCGTAAAACATTGTCTCGAAACGGGAAATTTATATCTTCTTCGGATGGCCAGGCTGCGATCAAATCGATAGAACAAGTAGCCATAAGCTCTAAAGTAGCCAAAGAATGTCGTGCTTCATTAGGTGTAATGACGAATTATTTCAGCATCAACGTAATATGGGGTACCTGGGCATAAAAGCGTAAAAGGTAATCAAAGGTTAGACAAGCTTGCTAGAAATGGGACAAGAGCGGCAACAAAGGTGCTGAACCCACCGGGTATCCCGTTAGCAACTCTTAAGCTGCTAATCAGTAACAATATTATATCGAAAGCCAACACTAGGTGGGCTTATCTGGCCAACTGTAGAGCCCGGGCGATTGCGAACCCTTCTCACACTGGCAACACCAGAATTAGCCACGATAGTGGCTGTCACCACCGGGCTCCGCCAATAGGCAGACATAGCGACAGGTTAAGAGTTATTTCAAATGACTTATGTACAAGCTGCAGGGACGAGGAAAAGGAAGAAACCATCTCCCATCTTCTGTGTTCTTGTCCTGCGCTAGCCAGAAGGAGGCACAAATATTTAGGCTATTTCTTCTTTCATGAGTTTGACGACCTGTCAACGACAATCTCAGGCGTCTAATAGAGATCATCAAGAGCTCAAGAGGGTTCCATTTTGAACAAAGGCTTGTGTGCAGTGGTATCATAATGGACCTATCTGGTCTAAGTGAGCAGGTGAATAGCATTGTATTTACACCGGCTGCCGCCTTTACCTAACCTAATCTAACCTAAGTGTAGTTCAAGGAATCTCCTAAAAAAAGAATTGCACTCATCACACTATTTTTGAATAATTAATAATTTCTGAATTGAATAAAGACTGTGGTTATAAATTGTCAGCAGAAGTAGTGCTCGAATAGTTAAACGTATTTGTATTACCAGATCTTTTAGTGAGAATTTTCTAACCTTTTAATTATAATTTTCATTTAAAATGGCTTATTTTAATTTCAAACTTAGTGACTATATAAAAAAAAAAACTATAGAAAAGTTTTTCACACTAAAAAAAGAAATGGAAGCAATACAACCCAATAATAAATCCAATTCCGATTAAATTGAATAAATAAAATGGTTTTTTTCCCCCAAACTGACATTTTAGTACGGAGAAAATAGTTTTGGGGAAGGAGCAAAACTTTTTAAATAACTTGTTTTTTCCCACAACTTATATTAATATATGTTTATACGTATTTGAAAAACACAGGCAAAACAAATTTTTTGAAAAAAATTTAAAACAAGATAAGGGATGACCATTTAAATACAAGGCATCTAGCAGCACTATCAAACACGAAATTTTGATAACTTGACTTCAAATGTTTAGACATTTAATACAGATGCGATCTGTCAAATTGAAATTCATGATATCCAGATTTCATGAAATAGTTTTTAGGTTGGCTTTTCATCTCATGAAATTTCATTTTGAAAATGACATCAAACTGAGTGGTTCGGATCAACATGATTATAGAGTTGTTTATAAAAGATTATTAACTCAATAATTTCGTTCATCCGCCACTCCATATCATGTTTTTGCACTGTATTTGTAGTTTTCTTTACTTGAACGGTTGCAAACAATGCACACACTGTGCAAGAGCGTGAAGTGTGCAAAGATATTTTATATCAGATATTTTAAAAAAAGCTTTAAATGTCATGTCATAAAATGTCATAAAATTTCACGATATGAGAAATTTCGTAATATGATCGGTCTACACTTCAATGTTATGACAATCAGCCTTACTAAAAAACTGATATTAAATTTTAGCGTCAGCTTTTTAACTTAGTAGCAACTGTAGCCTCTGTTAAGCTTATGCTTAAAAATCTTTTTAGAGCTGGCACTAATTAGAGCCAGCACTAAATTAGTTTTTTGGTAAGGCTGAATGTTATGTATACGGTCATGGGCACGGCACGGTCACAAATTTTTACTCTCTTTTTTCGTTTGATGAATGTCGTACCTAAAGTATGCTATTATGTTGACAGTCATTTGATCTCTCATCACTAGTACGCTTTTTAGTACTTTATTCGAAAAAAGTATTGATACAAAAAACAAACTTTAGTGCAACACATTATCGCTCAGCATTGTATAAGTTAAATTATTTTGTAGCAATAAGCAAATAACAATGGAAAATATTGACATTGGTTTACTACTCGTATTTATAGCTTATTTTAAAATTACATCTATCTAAATATATATAAAATTGTAAAAACAAAAACCTGTGCATGAAATATTTTTTTAAATTCTTTTCGCGTTGGACATTTTGAATGACGAGGAGTCCAAAAATCGCATTTTTAAAATTTTTGTCTGTCTGTCTGTCTGTCTGTTAGAGCATCACGCGAAAACCACTGAATGGATTTAAATTAAATTTGACATCTAGGTTCCTTATACCCCCGGTCAGTATATAGGCTACTTTTTATTCAGTAAAAAGGGTTGGACCCGGTAGGGGGCGCTGCGATCGGGTCTCACGCATTCTTTTTTTTAGCTTATCTCCAAAACCGTTCATCCGATTTGCATGAAAATTTGTAAGTAGAGTTTTTCGGATACGGTGAGTTTTTATAAATTATTAACTCTGTTCTATCTCGAACACCAGAGGGTGCTGTAGTACAAATATTTTGAAAAACATCGAAAACTCCTACACCGTGCATCCGATTTGCATGAAAATTGGAATCTAGGGGTTTTCTGATACGGTGAGTGTTTTGGACTTAACTTGTTTGTGCTATCTTGAACAACAGAGGGCGCTGTAGTACAAATATTTTAAAAAACGTCGAAAAAATCCTAAACCGTTTATCCGATTTGCATGAAAGTTGGTATATAGAGGTTTTCGGAAACGGTAAATTTTTATGGCTTATATACTTTGTTCTATCTTGAACACCAGAGGGCGCTGCAGTACAAATATTTTAAAAAACGTAAAAAAACTCCGAAGTCGCTTATCCGATTTGCTTAAAAGTTGGTATAAAGAGATTTTCAGAAACGGTGAGTTTTCATGACTTATAAACTAGGTTTTATCTTGAGCACCAGAGGGAGCTGTAGTACAAATATTTTAAAAAAAGTCGAAAAAGTCCAAAACAGTTCATCCGATTTGCTATCTCGAACGCCAGGGGGCGCTGTAACACAAATAGTTTGAATAACCGTGAAAAACTCCTAAGCCGTGCATCCGGTTTGTATGAAAATTGGAAAATAGGGGTTTTCTGATACGGTGAGTGTTTTGAACTTATCTTTTTTGTGCTATCTTGAACACCAGAGGGCGCTTTAGTACAAATCTTAGGAAATCGTGAAAAACTCCAAAACTACTCATCCGATTTGGATGAAAATTTGTAAATAGCGATTTTCGAGTACGGCAAGGGTGTTGGTGCTATCTTTTTGCTCTTTCTCGAAACTAGAGGGCGCTGTTATACAATTTGTACGTGTGTATGTTATTAAACTGTTCCTTAACGGCTGCACTGATTTTGATGAAATTTTTTGTGTGTGTTGGAATGGATCCCTTGATGGTTCGGATTCACAATTGGACCCGGTAAGTGGCACTGCATTTTGTTTTTATAGCTTATCTCCAAAACCGTTCAACCGATTTATATGAAAATTCGTATATAAAGGTTTTCGGATACGGTGAGTTTCTATGACTTATCTATTCAGGTCTATCTTGAACACAAGAGGGCGCTGTAGTACAAATCTCTTAAGAATCGTGAAAAATTAGAAAGCCGCTCATCCGATTTGGAGGAAAAATTTTACTAAAGGATTTTCGTGTAGGGCAACTGTTTTGGCGTTATCTCTTTTGCTTTGTTTCGAAAACTAGAGGGCGCTGTTGTACAATTTGTACATCTGCATGTTATTAAACTGTTCCTACACGGCTGCACCAATTTTGATGAAATTTTTTGTGTGTGCTTAAGTGGATCCCTGGATGGTTCAGATTCGGCATCTCAATTGGACCCGGTAGGTGGCTCTGTGATCGGGTTCCACGAATTTTGTTATTATAGTTTATCTCCGAAACTATTCATCCGACTTACATGAAAATTTGTATTTAGGGGTTTTCGGGTACGGTAGTTTTAATGACTTATCTATTTTGTTCTGTATTGAACACCAGAGGGTACTGCAGTACAAATGTTTTAAAAATGTTGAAAAACTCCTAGCTGTACATTCGATTTGCGTGAAAATTTTTACATAGGAGTTTTGGTGTGTATCTTGGACTTTTTTCTCTGCGCTATCTTAAACACCAAATGGTGCTGTAGTACAAATCACTTAAGAAATCGTGAAACACTCAAAAACCGCTCATCCGATTTAGATAAAAATTTGTATTTCGGATATATAAGATTTGATTATCGAGTATGGAAAGGGCTACGGCGTTTTTTTTTTTTATTCTATCTCGAAAACCAGAGGGCGCTGTTGTACAAATACCTCAAAAAACTCAAAGCAACTCATCCGATAAGTATGATTTTATAAATGGTTTTCGGGTGTGGTGAGTCTTTTGGCGCTATGTATTTTGCTATAGCTTGAACCCCAGAGGGCGCTGTACTACAAAATACAGTAATGCGTAGCAATGCGCGAAGGGTGATAAATATATTTTTTTCTTCTTGATGTGTATTTATATTCCACTTTATTTTTTCGCAAATCAGGACAGCTGATGCCGAATTCTGTGGTGTTTGAGTACGCATCAACACATGCGCAAGTCAGTTGAGTCGTAAATTGGCGTTGTTTTGACATTTCAATTTCTATTTTCAATGCTTATTTAATTTTGCAAATGTGCAATCTATCGAATACAATATAAAATTTGAAAATATATTTTTGCAAGCGATCGGCGGCACGCACACACAAATCACAAATTTTGTTCATTTCGCCGAAGTTACCGGTTTGGTAGATGCACACAAAATTCCTTTTACAGTTTGTGAAAGTTTTTTCAAATTGACGAATGAAATCGAAAATTATTTATATCAACTCCCGAGTTAAGCCGGGTATTCAGCTAGTTCATTATAAATGTATAAATAACTTACACGTTCTCTTCTTATTTATGTCGATTATTCTAATTAAACTTAAACGTCAAATAAATAAAGGTTGGCTAGCGATAAGTGTTGCTATTAACCAAGTTTTATTTGTTGTTTTATACATTTCTTACTAAATGCACACTATTTTGATACTATACCCTTTGTTCAAACAGTTGTCATCATTGTGCAATAAAAAGAAGGTAGCATCGTGACTGATTGTACTCTCTTTCTCTGCTACCATTATTGTCAAAATCAATACAAATTATTTTCTGTCAGTTTGCAAACTGAGTCCAACTGAGTCTCCGCGTAGTGTTGTTTTTACTTTTTTTGACAGTTATCGTAGTCGGCTCTCAGCCATGCGACTACCTTCTTTTTTTCGACCATGGTTGTCATAAAGTTAATGATTTTTTTAAAGGCTGGTGGCACTGCTATAAGCGCGTGCGTTCATTTTAAGCGTGATCTGTCACGTAGTTTCTTTATTATTGCTTTCGTTTAAATTGTTTAAAGAGGGACGTATATCAGTTGACAACTTGACTCACCCTTCTCGTCCAGCAACATCACTAACGAAACGATTTCAACGGAATTTTATGTGAAAGATTCTCTTGTCTTGAGCGTGAGGAACTATAGGTATACCAGGGCAAGAAGGATGCACGAAAATTCTATCAACAGGTTAAGCGTCTAACCCAAGGTTTCAAGCCCGGAGCATCCACTTGTAGAGACGAAAATGGAGATCTGAATACGGATACGCAGTGTGTGCTGAGATTGTGGAGACGGCACTTCACCAATTTACTTACTGGCGACGATTCCACCAATGCCGCCCATGGAGAGCGCAGTTCAGAGCTACCAATCAACAATGACGGAGTGGAAGTACCACCACCTAGCCATCAAGAGGTTCGAGTTGCTATCCAACGACTCAAAAACAACAAAGCAGAGGGTGCTGACGGCCTGTCAGCTGAATTGTTTAAAACCGGCGGCGATGAATTGATAAGGCGCATGCATCAGCTCATCAGCAAAATATGGCTAGAAGAAAGCATGCCCGACGATTGGAACCTCAGCGTACTGTGCCCTTTACTTAAGAAAGGAGACCCAACAATCTGCGCAAGTTATAGAGGTATCAGTCTTATTTCCATCGCATACGTTATAAGGTTCTCTCAAGCGTACTGTGTGAAAGATTAAAGCCGATTACAAAAACACTGATAGGACCTTATCAGTGTGGCTTTCGACCTGGTAAGTCCACCATAGACCAGATTTTCACGCTACGACAAATCCTGGAGAAAACCCACGAAAATCAAATTGGCACACACCATCTCTTTGTCGATTTTAAAGCTGCGTTCGATAGCCCGAGAAGGGATTGCCTATACGCAACAATGTCTGAGTTCGGTATACCTGCAAAGTTGATTAGACTTTGCAGAATGACGTTGAGCAACACACGCAGCTCCGTGAAGGTAGGAAATGACCTCTCCGAAACCTTCAATACCGAAAGAGGTTTCAGGCAAGGCGATCCACTGTCTTGCGATCTCTTTAACATCATCATGGAGGGAATAATTCGAAAGGCCGGTGTGGATCGTAATGGCACCATTTTCTACAAAGGCGTCCAGCTCCTTGCGTACGCTGATGATATTGATATTGTCGGCAGAACCAAGACAGATGTTACCGCTGCTTTCGCCGCTATCGAAAAGGAATCAGCCAAAGTGGGTTTGACGATAAATGAGGGCAAAACAAAATATATGCTGTATACAAACAAGGGAGCTCGGCGTTTATGCTACCACGTTTCATTCGGCAGCTATAACTTTGAAGTAGTCAAGGAGTTTGTATACCTTGGCACGGCCATTAATAACAACAACGAAATCAGCCTGGAGATAAAGCGAAGAACAATAACTGCTAATAGGTGCTACTACGGGCTCAGTAAGCAACTAAGTTCCAGAGCCCTCTGTCGATCGACAAAACTAACACTCTACAAGACGCTCGTTCTACCTGTGCTGCTTTATGGCGCTGAGGCATGGGTAGTTTCGCAAACTGACGCAGCCGCTCTGGGGTTGTTCGAGAGAAAAGTTATTCGCAAAATCTCCGCGTCCGAATGAACCACGAGCTGTATGAGCTCTACGATGACATTGACGTAGTTCGGCGTATAACTGTGCAGCGACTACACTGGCTGGGTCATGTCCATCGTATGAACGACGAAGCTCCAGCGAAAAAGGTGCTCGAGGCGAGGGTCGCTGGTTAACGACTACGAGGGAGACCATGCCTCCGATGGATGGACCAGGCTGAAGAAGCCCTAATCGCACTTGGTGTATCCGATTGGAGAAGGCACGCGCAAAGCAGAGGCGCCTGGCGAGAGCTGATGAGGTCGGTTGAAACCCGGACACGGGTTGTTACGACCACCTAAGTAAGTAAGTAAGTAGTAGATTCTCATGTCGTATAACTTATTTTCACGAACTTTCATGATCCTGAGGTAACGCCTTCTATTTTTGGCCGTGGCTTACACTGTGCGTCGGTCACTGTTTAAAATTGCGGCAACCCCTTGCCTTGACCGATTTCACTTAGGCAACCCAATACCATCTGTATCCCATAAAATTATCTGTATAGAAATATAAATTTCAATGTGAAAACAGATGAGTGTAAATAACGTTTTAAATTCCACTATTCATACCTAGCAACCCTATACTCTTGACCAGATAATTATAGGCAACCCAACGGTTTCTAATTCCTTATGCTTCCTTCTTTCAATTAATATTGATTTCGTTTGGCAAAGAGATGAGTGTAGAAATCGAAAAAATGCAATATATTAACTATAATAAAATACAGTCTTGACTTCTTTCCACTACAATAATTGCTAAAAAGTACTTTTTATTCGGAAAACATATGGGTGTAGATCGTCCTATGGTGGGATCTTGTACTGTAATGTTCGTGAAACTGGCCCTAAGAATTTTTGTTAGCTTTGACAAACGTTGGAAATCCAGCAATTATTTCGAGTAGCATTCAACATAAAACAAAAACCAGTGTTGTATCTCGTTGATCACGCGCCGCACCCCCAAAAAACCGTACTTTTTAACGGGAATGTATGCGTATGCGAAAGATATCTTTGCGTACTCTGTCTCTTCACATTTTTCCAGCAGCATAGAAAATTCCCAAAAAAAAATAAAAAAAACAAGAACTAAATCGTACGCACATTATTGGAAAGTGTGATGAAAAAAAAATACGAAAATATCCCTACATTTTCTGAGCACATCGTTCCATACTGAAAATGATAATGATGAAGTGGGGGTAGAAATGATATCAACAGAGTGTACAAATTTACAAAAAAAAAAAAAAAAACTGTTCGAACGCAATTTATTGGCATTAACATAGTTAGTAAGAAATATAAATCATGAAATTATGGCGACTTGTTAGTAAGTTTCGAATCGAACGTTTTTAAAATTTAACTTTTATTGTTGGGTGGAAGGGAAAAAAGCCTTTTGCAACTTTAAGAAAAATTGAAGTAAAAAAAAAATATATTACAAATGTCAATACAAACAAAATACTTGAAATATTTTCATTTTCAACATTCCTCGACTTGCTTTTCACAAACACTTAAATGTGCATTTTTTCATAATTTCGAACGTTATGAGTAGCACTTTTCCTTTCTACAATAAATAGGGATGGAAAATGACTGTTTCATTAACGCAACTTAGCGCACATGCGCATTCGATGCGTAGCGAAAAGTTCCACGCAACTTTGGAGTGCTGTTTTTTTTTTTTCTTCTTTTTGTTGGCCAAGTTGCTATAATAAAAAAAAAAGAATATGATTGCTGTTCCACTTTGCTCAAAAATATATCCCAGAACATATTCACAAAATACACACACGCAGCAAACACAAGCAACGCAAGCACAACCACACACGCACACACCCACTCACAACTGCAATTGGCCTGCTCCTACTTAAAAATATTACAAAATGTTTGTATTCGCAAGACTCCAATTAATGACTTTTTTACAAAACTATTCTTTGTGGCTCCGCCACGTACGCATTTTAAGTCATAACTTAAAATCATTCATTTCATATCACAGCTAATTTATCACATAAAGCTTAACACATATATTAAGCTGTCGCCATATTTTCGTACATACACTATACGAACACGTAAAAATACACTTGAGTATTAATTGGTTTTTGTTGTATGCAACCACAGTGCTTTTGCACCCTCAACGCAAAAACATGTGTACATAATTATTTGCCAACAAACAATAATATACGCACATACACACACGCACAAACACTCACTCTGGCATACATATGTTTTACATATAGGTATATGTAATGTAAGTTTGTAAAATGTTACTGGCTAAAATTGCCAAAATTGAAATCTTATCAAATTAAGTAGCAGCAGCTAAGTTTACAACAACAAAACCAAGCCAGAGACCAGCAAACATTTTGAACGCCACCCAAGCGCCATCCGAATTTTCCAACGTAGAACCGTCGGACCAACCGAACGAAAGTACGACCGACCAACCGACCGACCGTCCGCTCTAGCGAAATAGCAATAGATAGAGAATTTTTTTTTTGTCTTCTTCATTTTTTGCACTTGAAAATTTTTTCACCCAAAATTTACATTTTCGCAATCAACTATTGAAACTTCTTAAACGTAGTTTTTGTGCCTTCATTTGTCATATACATAACTATTTTCAATTAATCCAGTATTTTGTGAATTTAAAATTTATCATTTAAACATTTTTTTTTTTTTTTTGTCAGCAGTTGCTCTGAAAATCACCTTTTTTTTCTTGCGCACTGCGAACTGCTGCAACCCACTTTCACTGCATTTGCTGGGTACTTTTCATTTTTCCTTTCTTCCTTTTTTTTTTCTTTTTTCGTGCGATATTCAAATTTTTCCTTTATTTCAGCACTTTAATTTTCGCATAATTACTACTTGCTTTTTACATCTCCGCACAAAATTTTCCATCTTATCTGCCTTTTAATAATTTTTTTCCTCGCTTCAATATGTACTCGTCGTCGTATATTGAAATGATTTTTTTTTTCCTTCACTTTGATAGATATAGAAAACTTTTTCACGCACGAAAATTTTCTTTTTGGTAACACAGAATTTTCATTTTCTTTTGGTAAATTTCTTTGGCTCATTTGACTGCATCACCGTTAACGTTTTTGTAGTGAATTCATTTCCATTTTCGCATTTCACACAATTAGTTTGTTGCAATTAATTCAGTTTGTATATTTTTTTGTTAATATTTTAAGTTTGGTTGAAAATGAAAAATTTTTCTTTTTCTTGTATAGAGTTTTTTGTGTGCCGAATGTACGAGGCGCACACCTAGTTGATGTGTGTGAAGATGGTGCGCTCTACTTCGCAACGAAATTTCCTCAACTGATTTTCATTTGGTTGCGCGACGACGAAAATCCGAACGAAAAATTGGGAAATTATTTTTGGGGCAAATTATTTTTTGGTTCTGTATTGTATGATGATGCTGTCTACTGTTGGTGGTGCTTTCCAATCGTGTTGGACGGACAGCGCTAGCATATGGGGAGCATGTAGTACGTACCTGTTGGAAGACTGAGTGCTATAAAAGTTTATATCGATGCTTTTTTTTGGGGGGGGGAGGTGGTACGGTGGTGTTGGTTTTAACTGTATGCGAGAGTGAGCAAGAGAGTGCGTAAGAGTTGAGTTGAATATATATTGTGCGAGAGATTATCTCTTATTCTCTTAGAGAAATATATCCCAGCTATATTTAGTATATAAGTATGCATGAGTTGGGTTTCTAGTGGAAAGGACATTTTTGTGTTGATTTTCACTCGGTTGCAAATTATTTAAATAACAAAAACAATAAATATTTTTCATAAAATTCTAAAAAAAATCATTACATTTAATTTAAGGAATTTAAGTTCTCTAAAGAAAGGGAAAACGAAAAAAAAAACTGGTTCCTTTTATTGTTTCCCATGCAATAATATTATCGATAATGATAAATTTAGCACATATCTAAAAATATCGGTATAAATTTTTATGTAGCTTTAATAAGGGATTGTTCAAAAATTAGGTAACATGTTTTTGGTAAATTTAAGATCCCCTGCCCCGCTATGTCACACTTTGTCAAAAAATCTTGACCACCCAAAACCACCGCCCATTGTAATGTGACACTTTTTAATATTTCATTATTTCACTAGAAATTTCACGTTGTTCTATTGTGTTTGATGAAAAATTTGTCCATGTAAACAGAGCTGAACACAAATGAAAACTTTTCTGACGACGTTACCAAAAACGCAAACCAGTGGCGATACGTTATAACTTCGATAGTCTAGAGTTAGAATTCGCAATTCAGTTCAGCAAAAAAGCGTTATTTAAGCTTCCTTTGCAGCTCTTACTTGCTCTTGATCTTTGTTTTTTGAAGCTGCTACATTTGTTGAAGGTGTTTCAAATGCCTTTTATACCTTTGCTGGTATTAAATATAGTTTTAATTTATTTTTTTTTTGTTAGTGATCCTTTCGTTTTATTAGGTGCGTGCTTTTATCTATAAAAAATTATAGTAATATTTACAATAAAATCGAATTTTAATAAAAAAATAAAATTTTTAAAACTATTTAGGAACGGCCCCTAATATTGGCACTAGGGTAATAAAATTCGTTCCAAGAGTGGGTAGAATTATTACACAACACGATGAAGAAAGTAGGCGGAATTCGACAAAGGACACTTTATCTCGAATAATATTGAGACTAGGGTACTAAAGTTCAAAGAGAAATTTTTTTCGAAAATTTATCATATTGGCCGAGTTCCTAAACATCTTTTTACAAACTATCAGTGTGCTTTTTCTTTTAATGTAGATTTAGGTGCTTTGTAGATTTTCCAAAACTGCGCAACTAAAGCGTGCTTAAAACTAACAATCCAGTCGAAGTAAGCACAGGTAAAAAATGAGCCTAAACTTTTTTGTTTGCGTATTAATATATAGATATACTAGTATAAAAGCCTACACTAACGCTCAAACTGTTAATATTTTTTGCCGTCACAACTGATTTAATTAACTGCAGGGGGTTAGGGTGCATTGTTTGGGATCCCCCCTCAGGAGGGGTCAAAGAGGATAGGTCCTAAGGAAAAAATGTTCCTCTTGGAAAAATAATGGAGGTCGGTCATACATTTTAACCCTCTCCTGTCCTGCCCAAAAGGGGAAATATTGATTTCATTAATTGTAGGGGTTTAGGGCTTACCCTCGACCCGCCTCCAGGCAGAATCTTACGTGACCCGAAAAAACTGAATTCATATTTGGTTTCAACGAACTCGAAAACATAAAAACATCCTCATCATGAATCCCCACGGGGGTTTTTTTTTTTTAAATTGTTGTGCAGTGTAATTAGACAGCAACTAATTTTTCTGCATACTTACATTTTACCGTTACCGAAGTTGTACGTTTTTTAGTAACATGTAATTATTTCGCAGACTGTATACTACATTAATATACATGCTATACATTTGCTATACATTTATTATACAGGATGTCCCGCAATTGAGTGCAACTATTTACGGAGCTGAAAGGTTATGTCGAGCTGAGCAAAAAATCGTATGGGAAAGAGGGTCTATTTTCACATTTTTAGGAGCTATAGGGTTAATTAATATTTCTCGACTTTGATTCACGTTATTGTTTCTAGCAGAAAAACTAACTTACATAAACTAGTTATGTAAGCTGCAGGATTAATTAATATTTCACGACTTTGGTTTACGTTATTGTTTCTAGCAGCAACTTATTTTGATAGCTCATTTCAAAGGCAATGAAATCACCTTTCCAACAGTATATCAACAAACCCCACCAACTTAAGGCGGTCTTCTCATTCAAAACCCATTTTTTGGACCCTTTTTAAAAAAATTCTTATTTGAAAACGCAAAGAATAATTAAAAAATTTTTTTTATTTATTGTATTACAAAAGGTTCAAAGTAAATAAAAAAATTTTTTTGCCTCGATACGTGGGCTGTTCAAAAAGTAATGAGACTTCAAAGTTGGTGGTGAAAAAAAAAGGTGTCGTCACGGCGGCCACGACTCCGGGTCTCCGGAGCGTCTGAAATGAAAAAAAAAACGGGGTTATAATCAGTATAGATGTAATTCTCGGGTGAACCTCACCCTTAATTTTGTGATTTTTTTTTGACAAAATGGCGGCCATTCAAAAAAAAAAATTCAATTTCGGGTTTTTTTTTTTTTAGTTTAGTGTAAAAAAAAAATAGTAAAAAATTTTTTAAAATTATGGTCGAGGTTCACCCGAGAATGGTGACAATTCTGCGTCGATTCCATTTTGTTTCATGAAAATCGGTTCAGTTGAACTGGAGATATCATGGCCGCCAGTTCGAAAAACGTGGGTTCGAGATAAACGCGTTTAAAGTTTGAAGTAATTTTTTTGGGAAAAAAAAAAAAAATCAAAAATGTTTAAATGCAGTTTTAAAGAGCTGACAATTTTTACTTACAAATATTAGTCGGCGATGCCAGCTCCATACAGGCCACCTTCCTCTTTTTCGTAGAAACTGCTTTCTGCTGCCCTCTCTGCTCTGCGAGCCGTTCTGCCAGCTTTTGATGATGCCGCAGCTCGAGTCTCTGATCGGTTCAATCAGTCTTCATTGCGAGATAGTGCGTATTCGTATGCGTTTTTGCCAATCGCAATACCCATCAAACCCATAATTTTTAGTATGGGTTAGGCTTGGGTAGTTCACGAACGAACTAGTTCAATTGAACTATTCGCTCTCTTGAACTATGTGAACTAGTTCGTTGATTCTCGTTCTTTTAGTTCAATCGATTTTGCAGCGAGTCAGATCGAAATGAACGAGAAGAAAACTTATTCAACAATGGTTTGAGTCCGTGCTGAGACAATTTGCGTCTTTGATTTTTTATTGAAATGGTGAATTTGAGGGCTGCAACTTTAATAGTTTTTATCATTATTTTACATTGTCTTCAATACAAACATATGATTATCAGTAGTTGTTATTTTTGATTTGTTAGTTTAAATATGTTCTAAATACATTAAACTTCATATTAAACAATTTAAAATGCAAAGGAAGTGTTTCTTCTCCAAAATTTGTTGATAACTTTTACGAGGTAGGTAGTAAGCTATTTAATGAGTTACAGCTCTGGTAATGGAAACTTTGTTTTTTCAATTGCACGACGTTAAGATTTCGTTAAATAAATTCAATTCAACTATTCAATAATATGAAGTAACACTGTTATTGCGTCGCACCGGTTTTGATTTTAATTGAAATTATGGTGAAATATATTGGTGAAATTAAAAAAAGTATAATTTTTTTAGTACAGTCAACTTTTTTGTTTTTAAAGATATGTTTATGTTTTTGGTGTCATTGAAAAGAAAATTGAATAAATTACAAAATTGATTTTAAAAAAAATTTCATTTCTTACGCAAAATTCTAAGACATTTGCACTCAAAGTTGAAATTTGGTAGTTTCAACCGATTGATTTAATTTTTACACCATCACAGCTCGGTAACGGTTAAGTTGGCTTTATAATGAGCTATCAAACTAAATTTTATGTAAGTTAGTTTTTCTGCTAGAAACAATAACGTAAACCAAAGTCATGAATTATTAATTAGCCCTGTAAGTCCTAAGAATGTGAAAATAGACCCCCTCTCCCATACGATTTTTTGCTCAGCTCGACATAACCTTTCAGCTCCGTAAATAGTTGCACTCAATTGCGGGACACCCTGTATAGTATAAATCTGAATTCAAAAGAATTCATTTCTATTTTAAAAATTATTTAACACTGAATTTAATATATATACTTAATTTTAATTGCAGAACAACACAAAACATGAATTCAAAATTTTAATTTCACTTTTTTATTTAATATATATTTGTATTTTTTAATTATTAAGTACTGAATTTAATATATAAACTTAATTTAAATGACAAAACAGCAAACACATGAATCCAAAAGTTTAATTTTATTTGTTTAATTAATAATTACAATAATCTTGTAATAAATGTGTATATAGTTGTAAGAGTTGCTCTAAATATGACAATAGTCATAAAACTTAAAATAATAATATTGAAGTTAAAATTAGTATTTGATGTAAGCAAAATACAATTACTGTAATTTATTTCTTTCAAAATATTACTAAATGTTTAGTAAAAATTTAATTTCACATCAATTTTATAAAAAATATAAATATATATATGTATATATATATATATATATATTTATATACATTTATATATTTATTTTTACCTTAAAACAGAAAGACTATGAATTTCATTAAAGTATTAAAAAGAAACTAAAAAATATGAATTTAATTTTAGTTGAACTATACCAGAAGTATGAAGTTGATTAAACTAAAGTTGTAAAATTCATGCCTAAAATATTAATTAAATTAAATAAAAAGCCTAATTTTTTATTACCGCAAAAATATTTTTGTTTTAATTTTATCTATATAGAATTTCTTCTATGTCCACAGTTAATGATTGATTTGTTCATATAGTTCCTTTCATTTCATAGACCTGATACTAAACGAGTTAACAAAACGAACGAAAAGAACTAAAAGATATAACGAGCGAACACACCTAACGATCTGAAACAACCAACGAACTAAAAGACCCATTGAACTAAATGACCTAACGAACTAACAAAATGAACGAGTGCACGAAACGAATTAAAAGCGCAAACGAACTAAATGAACTAAAAGAACTATATGAACGAACTAGTTCAGTAAACTCAACTGAACTAAAAAGAGCGATCTTTTTAGTGAACTAAAATGCGCAAGCCTAGTATGGGTATAAAACCGTCGTTGAAGAGGCACGTTGCAATGAAATTGGCCACTTCGATGGTGCGTGCGCCTGAGTTGATGTGTTTGGGCGAAAGTGACCAAAGAACAGAATTGTAGGACTCATTGGAATTCTGAGTTTCAGATCCAAGGCATCTTTCAAGGAAATTATCTGCCGACAGCGCTTCGTAAGCTGGTTTTATTACCTCCATCACCTTCTTGTCCATCAGACCTTGCTTCACAAAAAAGGCTGTATCTTCTAAAGTATTTCGAATTTCTAAAAATCCTTTCAGGGGCATATTCACAACTACCCAAGCTATAAATAAATGCAAAAAAAAAGTTGAAAAAAAAAGTTGCTCAATGAGAAGACCCCCTTAACCGTTACCGAGCAGTGATCGTGTGAAGATAAAATCAATCGGTTGAAACTACCAAATTTCAACTATGAGTGCAAATTTCTCAGAATTTTGCGTAATAAATGAAATTTTTTTTAGATCAATTTTGTAATTTACTTAAAACATAAACATATATTTAAAAAATAAAAAAGTTGGCTGTACTAAAAAAATTATATTTATTAGAAAATAATTATTGAGTTGGTAACTAAGTAATTGCGGATTTCACTCATAGATGTCTTTACTTGAATTTTTAGGTTTGCTGACGTAATCGAAATGTCAAATACATTTTGTTATTTGATAGTTGGTACTTCAACTGTCAATCAGTAAACAATTTTTTTTGATCGGTTGTGTAGTTTTTGTTTGGCGTCTGTTGAAAAATGGAAAATCAAAACGAACATTTTCGTCATATTTTTCTTTTTATTTCCGGAAAGGAAAAACGCATCGCAAGCTCACAAAAAGTTATGTGCTGTTTATGGTGACGAAGCTTTAAAAGAACGGCAGTGTCGAAATTGGTTGCCAAATTTCGTTCTGATGATTTTTCACTCAAAGAAGAAAAACGCTCTGGTCGTCCAGTTGAAGTTGATGACGACCAAATCAAAGCAATAATCGATTCGGATCGTCACAGTACAACACGTGAGATTGCAGAGAAGCTTCATTTATCACATACATGCATTGGAAACCGCTTAAAACAACTTTGCTTTGTACGAAAACTCGATATATGGGTTTCTCATGAACTGAAAGAAAATCATTTAACACAACGCATTAACATCTGCGATTTGTTAAAGAAAAATTGATAACTGGTGATGAAAAATGGGTCGTTTAACAACAATATCAATCGGAAAAGATCGTAAATCAAGCCGGGTGAACCAGCTCAAACAACATCAAAAGCTGATATTCATCAAAAGAAAGTTATGTTATCAGTTTGGTTGGATTACAAAGGAATTGTCTACTTTGAACTTTTACCACCCAACCGAACGATCAATTCAGATGTCTACATTGAACAACTAACAAAATTGAACAATGCAGTTGAAGAAAAGCGGCCCGAATTGACAAATCGAAAAGGTGATGTATTGCACCATGGCAATGCAAGGCCACACACATCTTTGGTCACTCGGCAAAAATTATTGGAGCTCGGTTGGGATGTTTTGCCACAACACCATATAGTCCTGACCTTGCGCCATCTGAATGGTAAAATTTTCAATAATAATGATGTCAAATCGTACCTAGTTCAGTTTTTTGCTGATAAAAACCAGAAGTTTTATGAACGTGGAATTATGTTGCTGCCTGAAAGATGGCAAAAGGTCACTGCTCAAAATGGGCAATACATTACAGAATAAAGTTATTTTGTTTCATGAAAATTTTGTCTTTTATTTTCTAAAAAAAAATCCGCAATTACTTAGTTGCCAACCTGATAGTTATGCAGTAGAAAATATCATTGTTTTCTAATAAGTATAGTTTTTTTAGTACAGCCAACTTTTTTATTTTTTAAGATATGTTTATGTTTTTGGTGTCATTGAAAAGAAAATTGAATAGATTATAAAATTGATCATATAAAAAAATTTCATTTATTACGCGAAATTCTGAGAAATTTGCACTCAAAATTAAAATTTGGTAGTTTCAATCGATTGATTTCATCTTCACACGAGCACAGCTCGGTAACGGGTAAGTTGGTGGGGTTTGTTGATATGCCGTTAGAAAAGTGATTTTATTGCCTTTATAATGAGCTATCAAAATAAGTTTTATGTAAGTTAGTTTGTCTACTAGAAACAATAACGTAAACCAAAGACGTGAAATATTAATTAACCCTGCAGCTCCTAAGAATGTGAAAATAGACGGCCCTCCCATACGATTTTTTGATCAGCTTGGCATAACCTTTCAGCTCCGTAAATAATTGCGCTTAATTGCGGGACACCCTGTATTAACAAACTAATAAGCGGATTTCAGCGTTTTTTCTTTTTTTAAATTTCGCGGATTTTGATCAGTAGTAGCTAGCAACACGGATCCTAGCTGAAATCCTGGTTACGTAAATAATCGTTTTTTCGATTTCCTCGCTTGAAAAATATCAGTATGCACTTAAGTTAATTCTTCTGTTAGCGTAATATTTGCATTGTAATGCGGTATAATTTGTTAAATCAAGTTGAACTTAGATAAATCAAATAAAACACTTAAATTCGTTTCCAACAAGAGCACTTTATTGAGCAAATGTATTATTGAATGCACCTTTTCATATTTTACAAACATAGCTCCAACTTTAAGCTGAATGTAAGGCCAAAGAAGTAACGTTTTTATTTTCTTTAATATTTTGAGTTTCTTTTTTTTTCATTGTCTTAAATAAACAACTGGTATAGACTGGTACATTAAAATTCATTGAGGAAAAACTAAATTCATTTTAAAAATGGTTTTATAGTACTCTACAATATAAGTTATGTATACATTTAGAGGATTTAAAGTTTTAAAGTGCATAAATGCATAGATTTACATATACAGTATTGTGCATAAAACTGAATAATCGTTCAAAAACATTGAATCAAATATATGTATAGTTTTTAAAATTAATGCTTATATATCAAGTTTACCAAAAATGTCTTTTAACTTTTTACTTTAATTAATTAAATTTTTTAAGTTTTATAAACTATCATTTAACAACATTGATTGAATATTGATAATCAATACACTTATGATTTTGAATTAAAGCAACAACTACGATTGTGTTTCACTCGCTAGGGTACGAAAATTTAGCCAAGACCATGATCTTCAAAAAATCCTTGGGGAGTTTCATCCTGAAATTGAAAATATATAAAATTATTTGCACTATTTTAAAAGATCGATTTTATAATTGATTTATAATTGATTATTCAATTGATTTGACTTTAACTAAACTCTGTGAAAAACTACACAAAAATTATTAAAACAATCTATATACAAATATATATAGATGCTTATATGTATGTGCATCACATTTAAAAAAAAAAAAAGAAAAAGGAAACAAAGAGAACATACCTTAACTTGTCTTGCATTAAAGCTCCAAACACCAAAAACCGTTGCAAACAACGACGATTGTAGAAGCAACAATAGTAGTACAAATGGTAGTAGTACAAAGTAGAAGTAGTAGTAGTAGTAGTAGTAGTAGTAGTAGCAGGCATAATAGTAATATTGGCGAGTGAAGTATATTTTACAGTAGGCAACAGTAAAGGCGACAGAATAATTTTATACAATTTTTTTTTACGGTGCATTTTACTATTAAACGGTGCAAATTTTTAAACTTCAAACCTCATAAACACCTGCGCATAAATACGAAACCAATAATATTTCGCAGATATTGCAACCAACCTTTGACAGTCATTTTTGATAATACTTATTAATAACATTTTGATCGCATAATTTTATAAAAAACCATTTAGATTTTCTTAAATAAAACTTTATTTACCAAATTTTTACATAAAAAATACATCAATGAATGTATGGTTTAAGTTACTCTAGGTATATATAAAAGAAATATAATGATATGAATACCTTTATTGTTGTACAATAACATACAAGCTCCAAATTTTCAAACGCTGTCTTGTGCTTTAGTTCTTTTTGTTTCTTTTTTTTTTTTTTGTGCAATTTTAACAAAATTTTTAGCTTACTTTACTTTAAAATACATATCTTACACATTACTGAACATACTATACTTAAGTGTTAATCATACATTTTTATTACAATAAGGAATTATTAAATAACTTAAAATTTCAACCTTTTATTTTAATTTTGTATAAGAAGATATGTATTTGAAATTTTTTTTTTTTTGATAAAATTATTTCAATTCTATTTGATCTATGAAAGTCTAAAGCAAATTCATCCAACTTCGACTGAATTTTTTACTGTTATGTATACTGTTTCCATTTAGTAGCACTTTGGGTGATGGAACCTTTTCCAACAGTACTTAAAAATTCGACTTTATATCAGAAAGCATTAGATCAGTGGTATATATGTCCAACCGAATTTGTGCTGAGGGCTACTTTGAAACCATGACCATGCTTCGCGTGCACCGATCTTTATAAAAATATTTTTTTTTTTTTTTTTATTAAACACCCAAATCAGAAAATTTTCTAAATTTGACATTACTAACGTCAGAAAAGCTTTTTTGTTTGCTTCTTGAATCTTAAGAAAGCTTTAAAATTTGACACTTTTAATGCACATAAATGAATTTTTCAAATATTTAGACTTTAAAGCAAAATAAAAAGTCGTAAACAATGAAAAATAGAAAAGTAAGATGTTCTGGTCTCTTTATTGACGGCAAGAGTGGCACAGAAAAGAATGGAAGCGTTTGCAAAAAAATAGCTCTGCAGCTACAATACTTCTGTCGCTGCCAATTTAAAACTAGTTCAGACAGTGTGAACCACCGTATTAAATGAAAACCTCTTTTTTGTTTAACATGTTAAGCTAAGACGATTTGAACATGTTACAAGCATGCTTGTACAAATCGCCGATTCTAAGATCTAAGTTATTATTCTGTGCATAATTTTGTTTGCAGGCGCCTAAAAATACAGTCGCGAGCTACCAGGCGCCCGCGAACTACAGGTTGGATACCACTGCATTAGATCTTATTCCGAATTATAAAATATATTTCACAAAGTATAAAGATAATTACAGAATAGTCAAATGTCGAATGTATAGACCAATTACTATACTTCAAAAGATCATAAATATTCAGTAAATGTTAAATTAAAAAAAAAAAAACGATTTGGTCATTTCGGCCCTCGGAAGGTTTTTAACGCAAGCTACTATTAATTAATTTGTGTAGTGCATGTTGTTAAATATTTATTTTTAAATGAGATTTGAATCTGGGTGTACCGCGATTCTTTGGCATACGGGTCAATTACTTTTACCAATATGCCACGGCCGCCACAGTGTTAAATTAACTAAGAAAAAGAAATTTTTTTCTCAGAATGCCTAAAATGTGCTTCAGAAAACGAAAAAATATACTTTAGTATAGTTAAATGTGCTTCAAAATACCTTCAATGTATTTTCTGAAGTGCAATTGATATTTTCTAATATACATACATAAATGTTATGCTTTCTGAAGCTCTTTTGACTTTTCTAAATTTCACTTGATACTTTCTGGAAACATTTTGACTATTCTGAAATACATTTGATATCATGGGCGTGCCAAAATTTTGTTCAGGGGGGAGAAGAAATTATTTTTTCTTTTGACTGATAAATAAATAAAAAATGTGTCAGGCGTAAGTTTGTAGTATAAAATAAATTAGGCTTTAATATTTATAAATTCTATGCCTTTTAATTATAAGAAAGAATTTTTTGAGTTTTTAATTTAATACAAAAATTTTTATTTTTCTAATGTTCAGGGAGAGGAACTGGCCCTCCCTGTTCTACCCTCGCTACGCTCATGTTTGAGATAGTCTAAAATACTGCTGGAAAAGGTGTGGTTCTACTTTTATGGGCTTTTGGTTAAAAGATAAAAATTTATATTAGGAAATAAGGAATGAGAAGTTATAATACATATTAAAAGTTTGGCATGATTGTACCAAAACAGTTGGCGAATTTACAGTGCTAAATACTTGGAAAAATTCGTATTTTCTAATGATCCAGGAAATTTCTCAAAAAAAAAAGGAAAAATGTAAAAACTACACATCAACCATATGAACACATTTTTCATATCTTTTTAGACTCGAAAACATAAAATTTCGACTCTTTGAAAAACTGTTTGCCAATTTTTGATGCTTCAACTGTTTTGGTACTTACTAACTAAGCTTAAAGAACAAGAAAAGTTAGAGTAGTGCCAAAAGTCTACAGAGACTTTATTAAAAAAGATGTTATAAAGGAATCATATAAATAATTTGCGGGTTTAATTACAGTGCTCAATAACAATAGAAGTTATCAAAAGTAAAGAAGAGAAATACTGAAAACACTTGAAATTCGGAGATAAAATCGTGCTTGTTAAAAACCACCAATAAGAGGCCGTAATTAGGTATGTTCTCGTACACAAACAAACAAAAAAAGTTTTCACTGTATAGAATGAACAGAAGCGCAAAGTTAATAACAAGTTATTGCAATACAAAAGAGCATTTCAATGAGAACTACAAGCTATTTTAGAAATATATAACTTAAAGTTAGAAGATAGATTACAAGAAATCTAAATATATTACCTTCACTAAAGGCAATTTAATAACTATTATTCCTTCTACTCATATCATGCCATCCATTAAAGGTTTAAAGAGGATGACGATCGCTGTACAAAAAGTTTCACCTTTTAAATTTGACTTTATAAAGTTTGTTTTTTACATGAATGTGACTAGTCTACATTCAGACTAGTCACATTGCAAAGGCTTAGTTCAGACGGTAATCGTGTGAACGACGTTCAAATGGTTTTGCTGTTACTTTCAATGGAAAATTGTCAAAAAAAAAAAAAAAAAACTGAGAGTGAGAGTGAGAGTGAGAGTGAGAGCGAATGAACACATTGTAGAGCGATCAAAATTTGTTCATTTTTGAATGCTGAACAGTACAGCGAGCAGCGTTGCGTAGAAAACAACATATGAAAACTTCAAATGTTGATCGGCGGTCAGATCATTGTCGTCTGACCGACCAGCGATCAAAACGTAAAAGAGAGCATAAATAGTTCATTGAATGCTGATCAAACGATCATCGTCTAACTTGGGCCAAATTTTCACTATTTCACCTATTTTCACATTCTTAGGAGCTACAGGGTTAATTAATATTTCACGACTTTAATTCACGTTATTGTTATATTTGAAGTTATTCATGCTCAACTTGAAAAGGCCTTGTATAAAAGTAACTATTCATGCTTTTCTTGAAAGAGCCTTGTAAAAGTCTTGAAAATTTAATTTTCTTGTATAATTTTTTATATAAAGCTTTATACAATGATACATTTTAGGAAGTATTTAAGAAGATTTTTACTCAAGCTTAGATTTTTTTTTGATAAACAAAGTTTTAGTTTGGGAAAATAATAGCATTAGAAATTCCTGAATTATAATATCCTGAAAAATAATAAAAATAATAAAAAATTTTTTTTGTCTGAGCCTGGAATTGAAACGTGGATCTATCTGTTGATAAACTGTCTCCTTAAGCCGCTGGGCTACCGAGGCAATGATTGCGATCGAGAATTTTTCACAATTTTACTTAAAGCAATTAAAAACAAGAGTAATTAAGTTTCAATGTAGTGGGAGCAAAATTCCTGAATAGACTAGTGGATAGAGCGTGCGGCTATACAAAGGATCCGAGTTCAATCAGCACTGGTTGGGCCATGGTAAATTTAAAAAAATTTTTAAAATGTACAAGTTTTTCTATTCTAAATAAAATGAAATGATGAAGCGTAGAAGGAGATTACTAAAAACAATTAAATTTTGTCAGTTTCCGAGTTCCTGAATAAGCCTTAAATAAAAACCTTACATCAAACTTTTTATAAGTTCTTGTATAAAGGAAGTAATTTCATACGGCTTTTTTCCTTGCATAGACCTTTGTAAAACTTGTTTCAAGGATTGTTCGAAGAAGTTTAAATTCTCCTTCCTACATAAATTCCTTATACAAAGCTTGCTCAAGGCTTATTTAAGTGAAATTGTTGCCCGGGAAATAAATTCTTCACTAAATTGTGAAGTCGTAACAATTTGAATGTGCGATAATTTAATAATTAAGTGTTATGTACTTCAACCACAGCGACGTATTATGGAGAACTTATTGGAAAACTTTATATAGGGAACAATTCGTCCATTCAGCTAGTTCGTAATTCAATGGTTTAAAGTTCAGTGCACTGCGTCTCATCAGTTTGTTATTGTGTTTCCTAGTTTATACACTTTTATATTAAATACATTATTTAAAATTCACAAAAAACACAAATTTCACAAACTTTGTTTTGCTCATAGGTTTTGCCAAAATGGTTAGTACCAAACTTCAAACGATACGTGCACAAATATGACAGCTGTCGAACAATTGATTCGTGTGAAACGTTGTGAGTGAAGCAACTGTTGTTATTGTGAAAAAAAATTAATAAAAAAGAATTTAGTCGTGTGTTAATGAAGCATTGCTTTACCGTAAAAAAAAGTACTGTTGAAGCCATATCTTGACTTGATAAACATTATTTGGACTCTGCACCAGAAACATCAACCGTTAAGAAGAGGTCTCCTTAATTTAAACGAGGTACCTAACGGGTAAATGAGCACCTAAGCCCATGCTCGCAGTGGACGACCGAATGAGGTTCTTACGGACGAAAACATAAAAAAAACCCTAAAATAGCTGATTCGGTGCAATGTTTGGCGATATTCCACCGTAATTATAACGAATTTTTGCGCCGATATGTGACAATGAATGAAACATGGCTCCATCATCACAACACTCTAGAGTCTAATCGACAGTCAGTCGAGAGGACTGCACGCGATGAACCGAATCCAAGGCGTGGAAAGACGCAACAGTCAGCTGGCAAGGTTATGACATCAGTATTCTGGGATGCGCATGTTATAACACACATTTATTACATTGAAAAGGTTCAGACTATCAACAGCGATTATTGCATAGCGTTGTTGGAGCGTTTGAAGGATGAAAAAGGAAAAAGTGCTGTTTCATCAAGACAATGCACCGTGTCACAAGTTCATGAAAACAATGGCTAAATTGCATGACTAAGGCTGCCCACAGAGTGAACGCCGACGCCGACTTATTGCTTGTTGACACTAGTGCGGCAAAACAATAATAAAACAAACAAATGAGAACAAGCGAGATAGAGACACGCCTGTCTGCCAACCTGTCCGCATCGGCGTTCACTCTGTGGGCAGAATTAGGCTACGAATTGCTTCCCCGTTCACCGTACTCTCCAAATTTGCCCCAATGACTTTTTCCTGTTTGCGAACGTTAAAAGAATGCTCGCTGAAAAGAAATTCAGCACTAATAAAGAAGTAGCCGCTGAAACTGAAGCCTATTTTAAAGCTAATCGTACTATAAAAATGGTATCGAAAAATTTCATGACCACTATAATCGTTGCAACGCGAGCCGTGCGAGAAAACTACCGAAAAGAGGAAGGAAGAGAGGCGCCTTTTCAGACGCCAGAAAAGAGAGCAGGAAAAGCGTGAGCGTGAGGAACTAGAGGTATACCAGGGCAAGAAGGATGCACGAAAATTCTATCCACAGGTTAAGCGTCTAACCCAAGGTTTCAAGCCCGGAGCATCCACTTGTAGAGACGAAAATGGAGATCTGAATACGGATACGCAGTGTGTGCTGAGATTGTGGAAACGGCACTTCTCCAATTTACTTACTGGCGATGATTCCACCAATGCCGCCCATGTACATGCAGCGTACTGTGTGAAAGATTAAAGCCGATTACAAAAACACTGATTGGACCTTATCAGTGTGGCTTTCGACCTGGTAAGTCCACCATAGACCAGATTTTCACGCTACGACAAATCCTGGAGAAAGCCCACGAAAATCAAATTGACACACACCATCTCTTTGTCGATTTTAAAGCTGCGTTCGATAGCCCGAGAAGGGATTGCCTATACGCAACAATGTCTGAGTTCGGTATACCTGCAAAGTTGATTAGACTTTGCAGAATGACGTTGAGCAACACACGCAGCTCCGTCAAGGTAGGAAATGACCTCTCCGAAACCTTCAATACCGAAAGAGGTTTCAGGCAAGGCGATACACTGTCTTGCGATCTCTTCAACATCATCATGGAGGGGATCGTACGAAAGGCCGGTGTGCATCGTAATGGCACCATTTTCTATAAAGGTGTCCAGCTCCTTGCGTACGCTGATGATATTGATATTGTTGGCAGAACCAAGAGAGATGTTACCACTGCTTTCGCCGCTATCGAAAAGTAATCAGCCAAAGTGGGTTTGACGATAAATGAGGGTAAAACAAAGTATATGCTGTCTACAAACAAGGGAGCGCGGCGTTTAGACTCCCACGTTTCATCCGGCAGCTATAACTTTGAAGTAGTCAAGGAGTTTGTATACCTTGGCACCGCCATTAATAACAACAACGAAGTCAGCCTGGAGATAAAGCGAAGAACAAAAATTGCTAATAGGTGCTGCTACGGGCTCAGCAAGCAACTAAGTTCCCGAGCCCTCTCTCGATCGACAAAACTAACACTCTACAAGACGCTCGATCTACCTGTGCTGCTTTATGGCGCTGAGGCATGGGTAGTTTCGCAAACTGACGCAGCCGCTCTGGGGGTGTTCGAGAGAAAAGTTCTTCGCAAAATCTTCAGTCCTGTTCGAGTCGGCGATGACTATCGCATCCGAATGAACCACGAGCTGTATGAGCTCTACGGAGACATTGACGTAGTTCGGCGTATAACTGTGCAGCGACTACGCTGGCTGGGTCATGTCCATGGTATGGACGACGAAGCTCCAGCGAAAAAGGTGCTCGAGGCGAGGGTCGCTGGTCAACGACGACGAGGGAGACCATGCCTCCGATGGATGGACCAGGCTGAGGAAGCCCTAACCGCACTTGGTGTATCCGATTGGAGAAGGCGCGCGCAAAGCAGAGGCGCCTGGCGAGAGCTGATGAGGTCGGTCGAAATCCGGACACGGGTTGTCACGGCCATCTAAGTAAGTAAGTAAGTACTATAATCGTTGCATCGCCCTCGAAGCCAACTATGTTTAATAATAAAATCTGTTAAAGTAAATTGCACATTTGAACCGCCTAATAATATAATATATTAGGAGAAAAAATTTCTTACCAATCCATTATAGCCCATGAATGAAGTTTACAAACATGAATTGTAGAAAATATTTATACATTGAATGAAGAGTACTTTCCGAAAAAAAGGACAGGGTAGTGAAAAAGGACTGTACTATGCTAATTTTTTTAAGCATTAATTAAGTACTACTAAGAAAGCTCTAATTTAATTTACAGTTTAACTGAATATTATATTTTTTCTTAAAATGTAAATATACAGCTTTAAAATCTTTAGTGATAAACAATAAATGGATATGTTAATCAAATGTAATATTATTTTACAATAAAAAAAACTCTCTATCAACATAAAATCTCAACGAATTATGGCAAAATCTTAAGTATAAATAAAATCATTTTTAGTTATTTAAATATTGCACTCGAAAGACGATAGATGTGTGTGTGCGTGAGTGTGTGTTCTTTTAGCCAGGACATACATAGATAATAAAAATGATCTACTCTTATAAATACGTTAAAATTTGAAATAAAATTATAGTTATGATTATTTTGCTTTCTAGTTAGAGCAGTCCAATGTCCCTTAAAGTGCCCTCAACAGCTTCATCCTAAAGTACAAGAAAACATATTCAGTGTAAATCTAGATTAGAAAAAAGTATAGTATTTGAAAAAAAAAAAAATGTGTGAAATTGTGAGAATTGAGTGAATGGGTTTAGTGTTGGTGCATAGAATAAATTGAATTTTAGTATTGTGTGCATAGTTAAACAAATACATAGAAAGACGCAAATATTTACACTCAGATTAATGTGTGAAGGGATCAGAGATATTCAATTAATTTAGTTCTAATTCAAACATGAGTGGACATGAACGTGGACGTGAAAAGCAGTGAATACAATTTTTTTTTTTTCATTTTTGTCTAAGCAGCCGGGACAGCACTAAGTGAATCGCAACACTAAAAGCAGAATTTTATGTTTTTATGAAAAAAAAAATGCTTACGTTCTATTATAATTTTGAATATTTTACATTTATTTTTTTCAACTAAAATATATTTCTAAATAGTTTTGATAGAAGAAAACTATGAAAGCTCTTAACTCAAAATGAGTTATACAATTTTCATTACTTTTTTTAAAAATTATGATAAACAGCTTGTTTAAATTTTTCTTAAAAACTTACTTTTATATTTTTATTGTAAGTCAGAGCTTAATTTCATTTCCATAGTTTTCTTTATAATTTTATAACATTTTTCTATTAACATATTTTTTAAAACTAATAAACCAATTATTAAACTTACAATCCAATTAAAAAACAATCGAATATTATCAAAAATGACTGTCCTTGCCTACACATGGATTAATGATTTTATGTTTATGCCTGCCGCTTTTCATGTACAAGACAAAGACTGTGACACAAAAATACTAACAACCAATATCAAATACATATTATAAGATAAGAAAAATTTTTCCACAATATATGCATGTTAATATCTATATTTTCCATCTACATGAATTAAAAATTTTGTTTTAAATTTTGAATTAGTAACTTTATTATGATCGTTTGGCTTCCTGATACATATTAAACAATCAGATTTTATAGCAATGCTAAAAACTATTTTATTTTTAATATTTATATAATAAAAGAAGATAATATCATTCATACATATTTTTATCTTCGTTTTTGAAACTCGTATACCATGTCCAATTTTTCAATCAAAATTGATGAATTTATACCGTAATTTAATAAAATTAAATAATTAGAATTAAGATAAATTTGTTTAAGTTTTGAAGAACAACAAAAATTGTGTTAACATTCTGCGTATGTATGTATATACAGTCTTTCATTGACGAGGAGAAGTTGCACTACGATTTCGGTATTCGTTCTCGCTACGCCACTACATGTTACGCATGGCTAATCAATTTTTAATTTTTTAAAAAAGTCAGTTCTTGATAATTTCTTTTTTATGCTCTGACAAAATTGGAAATTCCAATAGTTTGACGTTAGCGCGTTGTTTAGTCGGGATGCTTAAACAAAACGTATGAACATAAGAAAATTTTGATATTCAAACAACTTTAACGCTCCTATTTAGTTCTGACTATTAGAATAGTGTAATTGAATTCAAAAATGGTCCAATTATAGGTCTGTTCGCGTACCCAAAATATTTTAACAATTTGTACAAATTTTACAAATTGTTAAAAGAAATCCGTTCGTTTACGCAAAAAAATTTGCAAGTGAGAAAGAGAGTACGAGTAAAATAGAAAGAGAGTACGATTTTTCTCTTCAGTCCAGTTTTGAAAAGTTTTTGCTGGCTGATTTTCTACTTGCAAAAATTTTCATGAAATAAAAAAAAAACAAATGTCTAAAACAGATGTTTTAAATGTACAAAATAAGTAAAAAATGGGTAAGCAAAAAAAATTATTATTATTTTTACATATTTTTAACTTTGAAAATTGAATTTGTCATGCGCAAAATTTTTTCGCCTTTTCTCAAATTTTAAAAATTAGCTATTCGTATTTTTTTTTTTTTATTATATTCTTTTCAGCTTTCTGACAGTTCGACATGCATTGCAAATTTTAACAAATTTTCTGTTCGGGTACTTTTTTAGATTTTCATTGTATTGCGAGAGAATTATTTTCTTACTCTCAAAAAATTGTTACTGGCAAGTTTTTACTGCAAAAGTACGCGAATAGACCTTATATTGAGATAATAAAATTATACTCAGAAACGCAAAAAGTGAATTCAGAAAACGTCAAATGAACAGTACGGTTAGAATTCCGGAATAGAGAAGTTGATTTCCGAAATGGCAAAGGAGCTGTGAAAAAGAATCATTTGAAATTCCAAAACGATAACATAAATTGCAAAAGAAGATTAATTTGTTGGCATAGGCCGGCAAAATGACCAAAGAAACAATATAGCTTAGAGTTTATTGATTAAGTATTTTCTTCATTGATAAAGTACTTTATTGATTAAATCAATATTCCATGCAGCAGCTGATGGTTTGTTCGATTTAGATGCGAGAAATTTAAGTACAACCCGTAGTGTAATTCCGCCTATATATTTTTCAGTGATTATTTCTGGTAATAAAAACCACCGTTCACAATTTTAAGACTCGATCTTTAGTTAATAGCCACGCCCCGGTTTTCAATCTCGTTCATATTATGATAGTAACTTGATCTGTCATTTAAATATCTATTTCATATCTCTAGATTCAATGTATTAACAAAGCTGCAAGTGCGCGGTATAATTAACTTGCTGCTGTATTTTATTTGTAACTGAATTTACCCGGCATTGTATGGATTTTCTCGTCAAGTGGTTTAGTCTTTAAGTTCAGGTGTTAATTTATACAGATCACATAGCAGACAAAAAGAAAAACAATATAGTCCTCCAATAGAAGGAATTTTTAGTAAATTTTTTTAAGTATTTTAGTGTGAAGTAAAGAACCTTTGAATGGGCAAATTTTTTTTTTGTCAGAAATTAAACTGTCAAATTTTTTTGACCGTGTCATTTACAGTACTTTTTTTTTTTGGATCATAGCTTGGGGATGTGATCAGCTTGTACAGACCCAATGATATGATGCTGTAAGTATTTGTAGTGACATTGTAAGCGAGACCTGAAGTTAATTTATTTCATCCACTTTTCACATTGTCTTCGATTATGGTAGTAGTCCGGTGTGATGGGATTTTTTTTTACATTTTTCGGAAGAAGCACATTTTAAAAATATACTCTTAAATTTTCAAACCGAAATTTAGAATACTTTCAAAGTTATAGACAAAACAAGAGAGCGCGCCGTAGTGTGTATGAAAGTGTGTTGACACATCAGCGGCAGCTGCTCTGACCGTTCCATCTTTTGTGACCTTTCCAACCTTTGTTATTTAAAGATACGCAGGTATACATATTTAAGCAAACCTTTTCAATTGACATAGACGAAATATAAGAATTTTGTACAGTATACAAGAAATATTTTCGAGTAGTTCATCAGTAACCATTTTTCGCTCGACGAGTGCACGCCGCTTTAAGATGGGGAAACAAGCGTTTTAGCCAAGGTATACACGAGAATAAAGGTGGAAGAAAAAGATCATTTCAAGAGAATCCGTTTACGGTAGAAGCTGATATGAATTTTGTGAGTACAAGTGCAGAAAAACTGAAAAATAACGGCGACTTTGAAGGAAACCTTGACCCTAATTTCAAGTACGTTCTAATCAGTTTCGCTTTGGTGTTTGGTGCATTAGAATCGGACATGCATGTCCAATGATAAATAATGCGTATGAAATTTACCGACGATTTACTTATGTAATAAGGTTACTTGGTGTCGGTCACGCTGAAATTAATCAGCCTTACTAAAAAACTGATATTAAATTTTAGCGTCAGCTTTTTAATTTAGTAGCAGCTGTAGCCTCTGCGAAGCATTTGGTAAAAATCTTTTTAGAGCTGACACTAATTAGAGACAGCACTAAATTATTTTTTTGGTAAGGCAGAATCTGTTTTTGCTCGTTAATGAACTTAAATATTTTTCATAAGTCTCTCTATCATCATGTGATACAACAAATAAGCGTTGCTGATGTTGTGTTTCAAAAAGCAATAAAGGAAGAAAACGAAAAAAATGTTAGAGATGGTCACCCAGAAAATTACTTAACAGTTTCAGGAGATGGTTCGTGGGCTAAGAGAGGTTATTCCTCTCTCTTGGGCATTGTGTCCTAGATAGGAAAATTTTCCAATAAAATTGATGAAGCCATAGTTAAGTGAAACATATGTAAAGGATGTCAGTATTTAGCAACGAAAGACCCCATCGAAGCCGAGAGTTTATATGATGATCACAAGGACGAATATACAGCAAACCACGAGGGTAGTAGTGGTAAAATGGAGGTCAACGGGATTTCGGAAATGTTCAAGCGTTCAGTGCAGCGTTATGGTGTTAAATATGTAAGGTACATCGGAGATGGGGACAGCAAAACTTACGATGGCGACCCAGAAGTAGAAAAGCAAGAATGCGTATTGCACGTGAAGAAACGAATGTACCGAGCACTTCAAGGTGTAAAAAAAAAAACTCTTAATGAGTACATTAAGGCAAAAAAAAAAACAACTAGAGGCAGCTGAGAAAAAAAAAATAAGGCCGCAAAAGAGATGAGCAACGTAGAAAGTACTTCGAAAAAGCGTAAGACGAATAGAGACTCGTCGACCAACGCTGAGCCACCAAAACCTAAACCGTTGCAGTTGACTAATAGGCTAATGCCGAAAATGAGTACTTAATACGGTTTTGCAATCACAAGAAACTGTCAATCTCTCGAAGAAATGAAAAAAGCCGTGGGCTACGTTCTACCACATGAAAACCCCCAGCACTTTAACTGCTCAGATTCTTGGTGCAAATATCAACAACTAAAAACGGAAAATCAAGAGAGCACTTACCAACACCCAGTAACGTATGACGAGCAAGTTATAGATCTTATAAAACCAGAGTGTACGAGACTTTAGCATCTGACGACTAGAAAAGATGCTTGAGGAAATGCCCAAAATAATAACAAAGGCTTCAATCACTCTGTATGGAATTTCGCTCCGAAGCATATTTTTACTGGGAAAAACGTTTTGGAAATTGCTACTTATACGGCTGCCTGCATCTTTAATGAGGATTTTCTACCTGTACTCAAAGTTATGGAGGTGATGGGCGTTACAATAGGTCAGACAGCCAGGGACTACGCTGACACTGTTGACAATGCACGAGTTTTAAGGGCGGAGAAAACTGCAGAAGCCAACTGTAAAGAGGCCAGAAACTTACGCAGGGCTCTCAAAACCGCTACAAATGATAACTTTGAGAAAACGGAAGGATTGCTCTATGCACCGGGCTGATGGCTGATTAATTAATGTAAGTATTATTTGCTGTCAAAACTTTAAACGCGTTTTTCTCGAAACCATGTTTTTTAAATTTCAGGGAAGCACTGACTCAATACTATTCAACTGATTTGGCAAAAAAATTTAACTAGTTATTCTAGATACACATAGCTAAATGCCTAATCTTTAAAAATTTCATTTTTGAATAAAAACTTAATTTTTTTAAACATTTTATCAACAAAAAAATTCGATTTCGAGTACCTTTTTTTCGCAAGTTCGCCATTTTTTTGTTTTTAATATGCATATTGGTTAGTTTATTAGAATAATAATCTCTTTGATTTTTTGATTTCAGATGACTACGGAAGGCTGTGTGCTTCCCCGAAACAGCTCACCATTCTTTCGAGGACTCCACTTTAACATTAAAAATTATAAATAAATTAATGTAAAATAAAGTCAAAAAAATGTTTTCGTATACTTTAAAATACTAATATAAACATGAAAAAATCACAAAACGATCGCATATTATTTTCTAGTTAAAAATAATCCCGAAAATTTCGGGAAAAAACGTCAAAATTTCGGCCGTCAGCCGGACTACTACCTTATGAAAAAAAAAAAGCATCTTTGCAAATTTTTAGAATACTTTCTTATAAAGGTTCTAAGATAGACAGACTCCTTTAGGTATTTTAGCTCTTTTGGAAAGAGGGCGTGGAAGTTAGTTTATACCAATTTTCGCACTAAGCTCAGGTTTGCCAAAAGTCGCACTTGGTTTAAGTGACATTATTTAAAATAATAAAGGCGCAAAAATACAGTGTTTTCACTATATGGATTATATGAAAATAGGTGGTTGTAAGAAAGTGAAATCATTCTGAATTCAATCTAGAAACGGTGTAGTTAAGAACTATTAAAAAAAATAACTTCTCTAAAGTGATCAAAAACACATAAATCAATTTAAGTCTCACGCAATTAACTATTAAGACAATTTACTGAAGGTTTCTTTTAAATTCATAAATTTAAGGTTGTTGTATATTAAATAACATAAACTGAATTTTTGCCTAAGCTGTGATAGAATGGTAACTTGCCTGTTTTTAATACTTTATTTAGATTAAGATTTAAAAAAGAAATAATTTATACTGCATTTAGGACTCGATTAGTTTTTTTGCTTAAGTTAGAATTAAGATCTGCAATACTGGTTTAATTAAATCGCTAGTTAAATAAGGACATGGTATTCGATGTTTCAATAAAGCTGTTTATAAATACTTATTGTGCTTTAAGAATAATATTACAGCATATATATTTATATGTATATATAAAAATAATAATATTTACTTTTAACCATTTTAAAGACTATTAATTGAGATACTCATTGAAGTCCTGGTTGGAGTTGTTAAATCGTTGGATATGGTAGGGTAAGCATTAAATAAGGAAAAAGGTTTATATGTCGATTATGCTCAATTTGAAAAACACTTTAATAAAAATGGTTTAAAGGCAATAATTATTGTAAGGGACAAGAGACAGTTTTGTTCATGCAATTAAATTAAAAATAAATAAAAAAAAAATTATTACACACAGTGCCAACTTAAATTTTTTTTTTCTTACGAGCATGCAGAACAAAGATAAAAATTTAACTAAAAATGTGTAAAGATAGAAAAGGCAGACTAGCACTTTTTGGACGGTAGGGTGCGGCGATTAATACGAAAAATCGTCTTGTGAAAAGATCAAATATATTGCTATTCGTATATCTATGCTAGTTATTTGTATATAATTATTTTGACTATTTATGGCAAGTTTATTTAAAAATACTTTATGTATCATAGAATATATTGGCAACATTTAAGTAACTATTTATTTCAGTTTAGTTAAAAAACAAACATTAGATCAAGCATTTAATCCTTTTTGTATATTTATAGAGAGCGCAATGTTACAGTTAAAGAAAATGCATGCACAAACAAAACAAAATGAAAACATAAACATAACAATTCATTTTATAAACATAACAGAATTTACTTTTTTTTTTCTTTTTTTTTTTTTTGTTTAAAACAGCTATGCACTTAAAACTAGGTATTAACAATTTATAAACGCACAAAAGATAGAACAAATTTGACAATGCAAAAAAAGTAGAAATTATTGTTTATTTATAAATCATAGAAAAATGTTTGTTGCTGTTTTGTTGTTCAAGTTTAAGGATATTTTAGTATTAAATTGTAGCAGAGTAATAGTAGTAGTAGTAGTTGTAGTAGTAGTAGATGTTTGTAGATAGTAGTAATAGTAGTAGTAGTTTTATTGTATGGATGCAAACAAATGTAAGAAGAAACAAAACAAACAAACAAACGGATAAGAAACTCAAATGCATAACATAGATAGAATGCATTCTTTTTTTTTTTGTTGGTATTATTATTAAATAAGAGAGCCTGGATACGCACAAATTTACAATAAAAATGAGAACGAAAAGTAGTTTTATATATATACCTATGTATATATAAATAAATAAATACATATGCTGCTTTTGCCTTTGACGACGTTATTAGTAAGAAAAACATATCTAATGTCTTATGCAAACAAACTACTTGGAAACAATAACAAATCCGCCAAGTTTTTTAATATTACAAATCATATGCTTCTGGTGTACTGACCTCTTGTAGCAGATCCTGGGACGCAATTGCTTTAAGCACATTTTTCTTTGACGTTTCTTGAATTTCACCGCCAATGAGCAATTCATCAAGTATGAAATAGGCTTTTTCAAAATTGAATATGATGTCCAATTCGCAGACCTGATGGGGTAGAAAAATATATACGTTAATAAAAACAATAAAGTTATTTAACAGGACATAACTTTTCTTTATAGTAATAGCTCCAGACAAGGCTTGATGATGAAGGACGTAGTTTTACCTTTCAATGGCCAATTTTTTTTTTTTTTTTTGAAAACGTCAATAATTAAGTTAACGTAATTACGATATATTGGCGTTGGAATACAAAACAAAAAGGTTTTTTATTATTTCTTTAAGGGAAAAAACAACAAAAAAGGTTCTTTATATTTCTTCAAGGGGACTTACATACATTTTTTTTTTTTTAATTTAGGTTGTGTTTTATGAGAGGATTACGAAATAACGGTTAAAGATATTGGTTTGAACATTTTTGCACGTTTTTAAAGGTGTTAAATTTAAAAAAAAAAAAATGCATTTGTTTTTGTTTGTGACGTCATTAATCGCAAAAATAAAACCCCTGAAGCACCTAAACTAAAATGCTAATTGACTAACTAATTGACTGATATTTAACTTACATTCCCCTGAATATTTATCGAAATAGTATTGCAACAGGGTGAGTCTTAACTGTAATGTACCCGAAAAGTACTCGATGCTTTAACTGAAATTTTACCGATATTTTACCTCAAAATTTACCGGAAAGTGTCCAAAAAAATGTTCGGACTATATTTAGACATAATTAACCGACGAGTGCCCGATTAGATTTTTGTTCAGACACTGTGCCTGACCAAGGTCTCAAAGAACTAGCACTACTCTCGGTACTTGTGTCGGACATTTACCGACACGGGCACCGGACACATATCAGCTACTTTATGGACACAAATTATGTAATTGTTTCTCGGGTTATTAGTTGCTGTAAAAAATGGGTTTAGCCTTTCATTAAATTTAATGATCTTGTTTTTTTAACTTTTTTTAAGAATATTACGTCTATGTTTGGTAATTTTCTTTTCATTATTGATTATAGTTGTCCTATTAACCAGCGTATTAGACAGAAAATCCTAAAGTGCTTTACGTAGACCCCAGCTGTGTAGGCTTAATTCAACGTTGCTCCATAGCATGGGCTCTTTTAGGATTCAAAGGTATTAAAAATAGCTTCTCGTTTAATTTTTCAAAGGTATTAAATTATGTAAAACCTCTTCCATATTTTCGGGCATATCCCCCAGTTGAGAATGAACAAACATTGAGCTAAATAGCTCTGCTCTCGATATAGGTAGTAAACCACAACCACCACGATGCTCTCCAAAGGTCCGACCCAACAAGTCAGACCCAACAAATCAGACTGGCATAAGCCAGGAGCCGCTGACTGACCGTGGTACCAGTTTAAAGTCCGTGGTCAAACCACGTAATAAGCTTTTACGAGTTGAGCTCATCACAACTCTGAACTGATGACCAACAACCAGCGTAGGGGACATCCAAATGTAAACGGGAAAAAACTCATAGTTCAAAGAAACCAAAATAGCTTAAATTTTGTTGACTTCTCCTATTCTATTAAAAGCCTTCTGCGATATGCGCAGTAAACGACATCTACCACGATACGCCCCGAGAGATCATTCCAATTAGTAAGCGTAGTAAACCCAACTACAACTTCCTGTTGTTTATTTCCCGCATGTTTTAATTCTTCTTAGAGAATTACAGTAGGGACCCTTTTCAGCTTTGAACTTGCGTTCACAAAAACAATACTATCTTCACAAAATAAATGATTAAAACAAAATAATCATCTGTAACAGCAGCTATTAAATACTTGAAATAAGTTATCGTTGATAAACTTACTAATTTTGTATAAGCCAATAACACTTTTTTCCAAGTCAAACTCTTTATTTAATACATTAATATCCCCGGCGCACCCGTGATCTTCTGACCACGTAACCCCATATCGAAGATCCAAATGACGCATAAGAAATTGCTATTTCAAAATTTTTATTAGTAGCGTAGCATACTCAGCAGATTATAAGTTCATTAGTTTAAACTTGAGTACCACACTAAATGTTTTTAAATGGAATCTTGAGAGAATCAGTAATAGAACCTCGGCAATTCTTAACTTTGAAACTTCAAGATTTGCCACGACCTTCCTACTTTTATATTTTTTAAATTTGTAAAAGATGTTGCGTGTACAAGTTAAAAATACCTATTTTTGAAATATTTAATAATAAAGTTGCAATTCGAACTTACACTTCCGAAATATTTATCCAGCAGTTCGACATAGCGATGTATGATCTCCAGCGTAAGCAATTCATTGTCGTTTTCCTCAATAGCACAACAAAAATACAAACTTGCATACCTTTAAAGAGAACATTCGTTAAAAAGCAATTTTTAATTATTTTCATCTTTTTCAGTGAAAAAACCTACCGCTTATACACAATCTTGCAATCCTTCCATTCGAGGAAGGAACACATCTTTGGCTTTCTTGCCAGTATTGTTGTGACCAATTCACGTGTAATCTTCTTCTTAGCCTTGTCGGGATAGGCTCCATACCATTTCTGTAAGCGGAGTTTGCCCTGTCGGCTAAACAGCAACATAAACAGCATCTATAAGCAGAAATGCAACATAGTAATGAAATAATTACACCTTTGTCTGAATATCTCAAAAATCCAATGCAAAAATTGGGCAGGTGGCAGCCATTAATTTATTTCAATATTTTTTTCTCACAATATTAATTTTTTTTTTTTAAACTTAAAAACAAGAACATACCATCTTTAGAGTGATTTTAAATTTGCTAAATACTTAATTAATATATCAACTAATACTTTGAAATTAAATTTTCTAAATTATTTCATTGGAAAAGATGGTAGATTTCGTCGAAAAAGTGCAGCACGAATACTTTTTTATTCAAGTGTGTCAAGACGATGTCATTCAGGTTGCAGTGCTTTTGCAACTGTTCGATTATGTGTCATATATAAATGGTATGTATTTACACAAAGAGTGTTCTACAGTAAAAATATTTTCAGTTATACTACGTTTGCATTACAACCAAATCTGGAGATTAACAGACCTATTCTTGAACATTTACAAGAGCAAACCCGGACACGGGTTGTTACGGCTACCTAAGTAAGTAAGTAAACCAGTATTTTTTATATTTCTATGTGTTTGTTGTAAGTTTTTGATTTCAAAATAAAATTTGAAGCTCAAAAAACAAAATATGTCACCGAAATCACCATCGAAATCTTCAAATTTCATAATGCAACACTGAGCTTATGTTTTTTTTTGTAAGCCACAAAAAGAATTGTCAGATTACAAAATTTCGAACAAAAATCATAGAAATCTGAAAATTATTAAATTAGTTTTTTAAGCAGATCAACAAAAAACAAATTGAAAAAACGTGTGCTGTAGTCTACAATACAATTATTGAAAAATATCGACAGTAAAATTTCTATTCATTTCAAGTCGACTTTGGAAACCTCAGACTTAATCTCTCAACAGACAGTGTAAGCAGTTTAGAGACTGCGAAAACTTTTTCAGCCAAATCTTGAGATTAAGCTGCAATAGATACATTCCCGTGGCACTGGATCAGATCAGTAGTGAAGCACATAAAGTGATATTTTCTGCTGAATGGGGTTTTTTTTCCGAAACGTCAATCGGCAAACAGCTATTCGCCAATAAATGCTTTTTGTCTTAAATTTATTTTTATTATGTTCTTTGCGTACGCGCTTCAAACAAATAGTTTTAATTAAAAGCAGTATTAAGCTGTTTAATAATTAATAAATTTAATATTTGGAACTCTGATCTGTCAAATTAAAATGAGCATAAGCCCATCAACTGAAAAAGCATTAAATATTTTCGCAACTTAAGATGGGGACGTCTCAGGGAACATGTGCAGCTTTATGCTGCATACCATTCAGCCCGAATGTTGTGCAGCAGCTACGTAGCAAATTTTCGGCTGAATGCAGCCATTATTGACTGCGGCTGCAACAACAAGCTGTCAAATTAGGAATGATTCTATTTCGACGATAAAGACGCTGTGGTAAGGACGGCATTACACCAGTTTCTCTCCAGAAGAAATACATGTAAAAAATGTTGACAGATGCTGTATGGCTGCAGCCGTACTCATTTATGCTATGAGACGAAAACTCGTCCAAGAGTAATTCAGATTTGCCGACTATGTTCGTTTTGAAAAAAATGCTTTAAGCTTGATCATAAATAGAGCCAGAAGAGAGCTGGTTCTAATTTTTGTAATGTAATGCTAATGTACAGCTAATGTAAACGTAGTATTAGGCCAAGAATGATAGATAAAAGAATTAGGCATTGCACAGGTCCGTTATAATGTTCACTTTCATTTCGACATTTCTAGCTACGAACAAACTATTTTCAACGATCATAACGTCTGGTTAGATGAAATTCGTTTCTTGAATCTTTTTCCAATGCAAGTTGGATTTTTGAATCTGTTTTGAATTTTATATCTACGAGCTTTTTTAATTTTTTTTTTTTGAACAAAATCTTATTTACAAAATATTAAATAATACATATAATCGCGGTGAGGCATCTGAAATAAGTTTTTTATATAAGTAAAATAAGATATTTTCAATTTTTCATTCAAAAGCAACTCGTTTCTTCATATTTTAATATAAAACGGAGAAATATAAATGGGAGGAATATAAAATATAATATAAATGGGAGGAAAAACTTGTTTAATCTATTATATTCTTAAAATTGAAAACTTGAATTTAAGTCCTGCAGCAAGACTTAAAAAAGTTCAAAAGAAGTATACCAGTCAGGTCAGTTTTTTACGCATAACTAGCTTTTTTGCAAATATTTTTTATATAATGCTCTCGAAACAATACTGCATTCACTCTTTATATACTAAAAGAATTGAAATAAATATTGTAATAAAATTTCTAATATGGGAACTATTATGCAGTAATTTTTATTTAAAAGTTGTTAAAATAAGTCTGAAATATGAAAGTAGTACATTTTGAAGAAATGCAAATAGTGGGTGGTAAAAGTAATAAAAGCCAACAACGTCGAAAAATTTGATAGATTTACCACAATTGTGGTAAAGGAATAACGCAGCTTGTAATCATTTATCAATATTAAGTAGTTTTTGTTATCAATTTTTTCTATTTCATTTTTCCAAATTCTCTTTTCAAGTTGAATTTTCAAATTACACAATGAAATGCATGAAACTGTGTGAAAGAGACTTTCGCATTGACTAAATATGGCGTGTACCATTTGGAAACTTTTCACTCCGGAGAAATTTGTGTTTTTTACATTTTTGATACATGTAGCGGAGTTCCCAAACGCTTTAACGACGATAGCCGCTGTCGTTCCTTGCAAAATTGCCATTTCTATGAACGTGGTACTTACGATGATCAACAACGGGAAATATTATCGTGAACCTTTTGGCAACCCAGCTACAGCCACTGAAACGACAAAAAGCTTGCTGGCTCACTCGAGGGAATCACCATTCCTTATATTTTACTTCTATGATTTTCTCTCCTACCACGAGTAAAATCTTTTCTATTGGCACACATCTTATGAAGTAAAGTTCCCAAAAACGAAAATATAACGAAGTGCGTTACATAAAAATAGCCGCCTGAGAGGCTTCCGCCATATCTCATGGTGGAATAATTATAAGGTGTTAGTGAGTTTAACACTTCTCTCTCAAAATGATAAATTTATGTTTCCCCGCTCTTGTCAAAAACAGCTGATGGTGTATTGTAATGAAAATAAATTTTGTTAAGTTCGTGTTTTTTGTGCAAATAAACAAGTTTTTCAGTTTATCAATCTATATTATTATCAGTTGAGGCATTGAACATTCTTTCATGGCAATCGATATGTTCTTGAAGCAGACGATGTGAATGAAAAACACGGCACAATTAATTGCATTAAAAACTTATTTACACTTAATTTGCACAATAAACTATAAAAACTATGAAACATAATAACCTAGCAACTTAAGGAAATAATACAATTTGATAACTGTCAACAATTCCACTCTTTCGCTCAAAATTTTATGACAGAATGGAAGCAATTCTTTGTGTTGTCAAAAACTCACTTACACCTTATTTTTATTCCACCATGCCATATCCGTTCGAAGATATGAAATTGAATTAAACTCTTGATCAAGGTTGATTTATAAGGTTGTCGCAAGGGCGAGAGCGAGTACCCATAATTGTCAAATCGAAGTTGACAGCTCATAGAAAATCTGCAAGTGCTCTCTATTATCATGCGTTTTTCTTTCGTAGTCATTCGTAAAATTGACTGGTTTTGACAATAATGGGTACTGAGAACATAGTGCGATCAGCCTTGCGACTACCTTATAAATCAACCTTGCTCTTGATAAATGTTAAAGCTTTCGTCAAGTTAAAAAAAAAGACGTAAAAAAAAACTGCTTTTAATTCTTGGCCAGTGTGAAATTCGATTAACATTAACAGTTTAAGTGGTACAGTAGTCAGGAAACAGCTTTCAATAAAGTGCTGCCAAGTTCTATTTAAAGCACATAGTTTTTTTAAATGTCAAAATAGTTTTCTTGTTCTTCTTCGAATACGGTGTGGCAGAAAAGTTAAAGGTGTACGTTTTTTCGTAAAGTTTTGATTATTTTTGCCAATTTGTGTTGTGATACTCAGAAAAATAACTCAATTGAAATTGTGCAAATATGTCTATTAATCTGACAGCAAATGTTAACAATCCACCAATAAGTAAGTATAGAGTGGAAAAATTCATTTGAAAAATGCCACATTTTGAGGTTAAAACAAGCAAAATTATCGCTGCATCTATTTATGGATCAAAGCAGAGTATAACCATAAATGCACATAATTGCATCAGCATTTATGAAAGTCTAATGTATGTTTCTTTCAGGTGGCTTGGCTACTGCGCATCTAATAAGCGCCACGGTGCCCGTTGATATCGAATGGGGAAAAGAAACATCTCTGTTATTTCCCGATGCACGTCGCTTGGTATGTCACTCCAACAACGATGTGCTACGTGCATTGGCACGTGCTGCGCCAGCTTACTGCTTGTATGGCGAAACAGCCATTGAGCGCACACAAATCGATCATTGGCTCTCGTTTTCGCTCACCTGCGATGATGACATCTCATGGGCGATGTCCTTTTTAGACAAGTCGATTGCACCGGTTACCTATCTGGTAGCCAACAAGTTAACCATTGCCGATTTTGCACTCTTCAATGAGATGCATTCACGTTACGAGATTTTAGTCGAGAAGGGAATTCCGCAGCATGTTCAACGTTGGTACGATCTGATATCTGCGCAGCCCTTAATACAACAGGTGCTAAATACGTTACCAGCAGAAGCGCAGGCCTCAACGAAGAAGGCTAATACCAAAAGTCCTTCTCAGGAGCGTGAAAGTGTCCCCAAACAATCCGGTGAACGCAAGCAGGAAGGCAAATTCATTGATTTGCCGGGTGCGGAAATGGGTAAAGTTGTTGTGCGATTCCCACCAGAAGCTTCTGGTTATTTGCACATTGGACATGCCAAGGCGGCACTACTTAATCAATACTACGCACTGGCTTTTGAAGGCAAGCTTATTATGCGCTTTGACGATACGAATCCCGCCAAGGAAACTGTCGAATTTGAAAATGTCATTTTGGGTGATTTGGAACTGCTACAAATTAAGCCAGATGTTTTTACACATACCTCAAATTATTTCGACCTTATGCTGGACTATTGTGAGCAGCTGATTAAGGGAGGCAAGGCCTATGTGGATGACACGCCACCCGAACAGATGAAGTTGGAGCGTGAGCAGCGAACTGAATCCAGCAATCGCTCCAATGGTTTGGCTGCTATAGCTTGTAGAGTTGTTTTGGTTTTTACATTTATTTTTAATTTTGCAGATGTTGCCAAGAATCTTTCGATGTGGAAGGAAATGTTGGGAGGAACTGAAATTGGACAAAAGTGTTGCGTACGCGCAAAGATTGACATGTCTTCGCCAAACGGTTGCATGCGTGATCCCACTATTTATCGTTGCAAAAATGAACCGCATCCACGCACTGGCACAAAATACAAGTGAGTTGCAAATAATGTGAAACAGGAACAAAACTCAGTGTATACTTTATCTCATTTAGAGTTTATCCAACGTATGATTTCGCCTGTCCCATTGTTGATGCAATCGAGAATGTCACGCATACACTACGCACTATGGAATATCATGATCGTGATGATCAATTCTATTGGTTTATCGATGCACTTAAGCTACGCAAACCTTACATATGGGAATACAGTCGCCTTAATATGACCAACACCGTGCTGTCCAAACGCAAGTTGACTTGGTTCGTGGATGAGGGGCATGTTGATGGCTGGTAAATAATTTTTGATTCAAAAAATAATTTTATTTTTATAATTGACTTTGATTCCGCTTCAGGGATGATCCACGTTTTCCCACAGTACGCGGTATAATACGTCGTGGCATGACTGTGGAAGGTCTTCGCGAATTTATAATTGCTCAGGGCTCAAGTAAGTCTGTCGTTTTCATGAATTGGGATAAGATTTGGGCATTCAACAAGAAAGTCATCGATCCAATTGCTCCTCGTTACACCGCACTTGAATTTGAAAATCGTGTTGTTGTCAATGTGGCCAACGCAAAATGTGAAAAGATTGAAGTTCCAGTACATCCAAAAAATGAGAATCTAGGCAAGAAAATTGTTACTCTGGGTCCTCGTATATATATTGATTATGTTGACGCTGAAACTCTTAAAGAGGGTGAAAATGCCACCTTTATCAATTGGGGTAATCTATTGATCAAGAAAATCAACAAAAACTCCTCCGATGGTAAAATAAGCTCAGTTGATGCTGTATTAAATTTGGACAATAAAGACTTCAAGAAAACTCTCAAGCTAACATGGTTGGCAGTGGAAGAGCAAGAGTATGCCTATCCGCCAACATATTGTGTTTACTTCGATAATATTATCAGCAAAGCAGTTTTGGGTAAAGATGAAGACTTTAAGCAGTATATTGGACACAAAACAAGGGTGTGTTTTGTAGACTTTAATATGAACATTATTTTTTTATCCAAAAGAGAATAATAATGACTATGTTTTTAGGAAGAGATTCATATGCTTGGTGATCCAGAACTTAAAAAATGTAAGAAAGGTGACATCATTCAATTGCAACGTCGTGGCTTCTTTAAGGTGGATAATGCTTATGCTCCACCCAGTCCTTACTCAAATGTTACATCACCTGTGATATTATTCTCAATTCCGGATGGTCACACCAAGGACATGCCATCGTCTGGCCTTAAGATTAATACTGCTAGTGCCCAAGAGACTAACAAAAATGTGAGTAAATTTTGTTTTATTTTATACAAATATTAATAAATAAATTTTAAAAGAAGATATATACAAATTTCTACTCCAGAGTTAAGCTTCAGAGTTTAAGCGATTTCAGAATAAATTATTTTCTGATTTTTCCTCGGTTGTTCAATTTTATTATTAATTTAGATTAATTAATTTAGGTCTAGAACTCATTATTCGCGACCAATATCGAGAATGCTCAAGTAACGCACATTTGAACAGAGGCTTTGAGATCTTATTTGGAGCTTCTGAACCGAATTCAAAGACGTGCTATATATATGATACAATATGAAAACATTTTATCTCCTTTCAGTTCTCTTGGGCATCGGCGCAATGTTGGTTGCCTAAGCCTTTTATATAGGTTCTACCATGGGAAGTATTCACTTGAGGTACATGGCCTGACGCCACCAGTTCGTTTATTTCCTGGGTCTACTCGGGCAGCTTTTCAAGCCCATCCCTTTACCATTGCATCGGTGCCCAATATAACCAGGTATTACCGAGATAATTCGTTTTTTAGTCTCACAGTAAGATTATGGAATAATCTCCCTGTGAGCGTGTTCCCCGGCAGTTTTGATCTGTGTAAGTTTAAAGCAAATCTTCACCGCCACCCGTCTTTCGAATTAGAGCAATGCTTTCGCATTTAAAGGGGGCATCCCCTGAGCGTTGGTTTAGTTAAAAAAAAAATAAAAAAGAAAACGCGATAATATTTCTGGTCTCACAAGACTTTTAGCCGGATAGGGTAGTGGTCCATGAAAAAATGAAAAGTTTTACGTGAAAAAATTTTTAAAACTCTTTCAAAAAACTAGTTAATAACACACCTAATGTTCTCATTAACTCTTATTTAAGCTATTCTCTGTATTCCAAAATGTTGGCCGTCTTCGTACTAAAATGAATGATTTTTTTTGTATCTTCTCAATCTCTTAATTATGACATAATTGTGTTGACCGAAACATGGCTAAGTGATAACCACTTAAGTTCTGAATTAATGCTTAGTGCATCCTATAATGTTTTCCGGAAAGATCGTTGCCTTAATGCCTCGGGACTCTCACTTGTTAATTGTAAAAGTAGTATTAAGCTATTTTCGTAACTGTGAATTACATCCCGCCGAAAAGCTCTCCGGAGTTATACTCTATTCATCTCGATAATTTACGTCCATTTCTAGATAACTTAAATCAATCGACAGGTGATTTTAATCTTTGTAATGTTAGTTGATAAATGTTCTATCAGAAATTGATATGCAATAACAATAGAGTTCAGCTATTACAGCTATATCGCACTTCCTCAGCATTAACCCATCTAAAAGCCACTACCCAGTAATCATTGAAAATATCAATGTTATGGATACCCGTGACCACAAACAAGTTAATGTGGGAAAAATTTACCCACCAATGAATGGGTTGGGCTCAGGGACAACACAAGACGTAACAACTAACCATGCGTATACATAGATCTATTTACACAACTAATTTTAATCTACTTTTGAGTTGACCTTTTGACAAATTAACATCAAAAACGCTACAATTGTTAACAAAGGAACTCATGCGACTTAAAGGAGCAGTAGCCATATAATTTGTTCTACTAAATGGCAAATAAATTAAGTTGTTAGCGTTTCTACTGCTTCTACGGTTAGTGTTAAAATTTATGTGAGAAAGAAGTTCTGGAGAATCGAATACACCTGTTATGAGCTGGTGTAAATATACGATATCTGCCGATTTCCTTCGATCACCTAAAGACTGCATTTTTAATAGTTTTAAACGATCCGCATAAGGAGGAAGGTCTAATATGTCAGTTCCACTTAAGCCCCTTAAAGCAAACTGAACAAAACGTTTTTGGATTCTTTCTATTCGATCAACATGCACATTGTAACTTGGGGACCACACTTGACTTGCATACTCTAAGTGAGGACGCACGATTGCATAAGACAACGTTGTAGTTGTAATCATGCTATTAAATTCTTTGGCCCAGCGTTTTACAAAACCAAGCATTGAAGATGCTTTTTTACAAATATTATCAATATGAATGTTAAACGATAGCTTAGAATCCATGCATATACCTAGGTCTTTGACGGTGTCTACACGACTCAAGGCAGTATCTTTAATCTTATAATCAAAAATATAATTATTCCTTTTTCGCGAAAAGGTCATAGTTTGGCATTTATCTGGATTTAAAAACATATTATTTTTAGAACACCAAACTTCAAAGGATTTTAGATCAGACTGGAGTAGATCTGAATTATCTCTAGAATTAATCGTTCTGTATATTTTCATATCATCGGCATAAATAAGCAGATGAGAGTGTTCAATGACGTGAGTTACATCATTGATAGCTAAAATAAACAGAAGAGGACCAAGGTGACTACCCTGAGGAACACCTGATCCAGCAATAAATTCAGAAGACAATGCGCCTCGGAAACGTATTTGATAAGATCGCTCCACCAAATACGATTTAATCCAGTTCACAAAATATTGTGGAAATCCCATTAACTCAAGTTTAAATAAGATTAGATTGTGTGGTAGCTTATCAAATGCCTTACTAAAGTCAGTGTAAACACAATCGACCTGGTTACCAGAATCAATAGAATTTAAGCAGAATGTTGTAAAATCGAGAAGATTAGACACAGTGGATCTGCCATTCACAAAACCATGCTGACGAGTTGTTATGACTTTGCCACAGTGAATTTTCACCCGATCGTACACCATCCGCTCAAAAAGTTTTGGAATCGTTGAGAGCTTAGCGATAGGCCTATAGTTACTGACATCGTTCCTGCAACCCTTTTTAAAAATAGGACTTATAAATGATTTTTTCCAAAAAAGTGGAAAATAACTTTCGTTAATAGATTTATTGAATAATAAAGACAGTGGTTGACTCAAAACGGAACCGCATTGTGTTAACACTGCGGCAGGAACACCGTCAGGTCCAGCACCAAACTCCTCATCGATCGATCTAATATACATTAAAATATCCTCTGGAGTGAAGGATATATGTTCCAAAGATACTCTGGGTTCGGAATTCATATATTCAAAGTACTCTCCATCAGGATTAAAAGAATCTAAACAGAATGATTCTTTAAAAAAGATTGGCGAAAAGGCCACAAATTTTGACGGGATTGTCAGTAAATCCCTCAGGAGTTCTAAAAGAAGAAGGAAATCCATCAGATTTCTTCTTTGTGTTTACGAATCCCCAAAATTTCTTTGGATCTGTCAATATTCTCAGCTTAACATTATCTAAATATTCGTGATATAATGTAGCTGAGCGATTTTCAAATTCCAGAAACAAACGTTTGTAAGTTTCTAGGTCGTTTGAGCCTAAGCTACAGATGTATTTCTTCCATGCCCTATTCCTGTTGTTGCGAAGAGTCTTTAAATCCTTTGTGTACCAAGGGTACGTAGAATTCCTCGCAAATTTGAGACTATAAGGTACGGATTGAGAAAACACAGCAAAGAGTTCCATATAAAAAAAATGTATGGAGTCATCAAGGCAATTTCCATTTATATATTCTAAAATTGCATTAAGTTTGCCATTAAGCAACTGATTCAACTTCAAAAAGTCAGCTTTTTTAAAATTGAATTCATAAAGCTTATCTGCTGAATTAGAATTTACTATATTTGCTCTGTCGGATTCGTACCAAATACTCAATGGTGGATGATATTCATCAACAGTAGTTAGAGCATGAAAGGCCCTCTTAACAACAACATTGTTACTGTCTGTAGTTAAGACCAGGTCAAGAAGTCTTTCAAGACTATTATAAATACAACTCACTTGTTGTAAGTCTGAACATATATTATCAACAAATATATGTTCTTGGCGGGTCTTCGAATTAGATGCACAATAGTACGTATCATCGTCAGAAGATATTCAGAATAATATCAGTCAGAATTGATGCGATAAATAAGATTGGATAAATGATAAATTTAATGATTTGGATAGAATCTTAGATTTGATTTTTATTGATAAGAAATTAATTGTAACTCTTGAATCTCCACAATGTGATATTGTAAGGAGGCACAACATCATGTGCCCATAATGCTTGAATTTAGTGTCTTAAATTATCAAAAATCGTATACTTCTGCTCTAGCGTCTTTTGACTTTAATAGCGCTAACTACAATGGTATTCGGGCTGGTCTGGATTCAGTTCAATGGTATGAAGCTTTTTCGGGAATGGATTTGGCTGAAATGTATGGATTATTTCGTTCTAAATGATTTGATTAGAAATTTTGTCCCTAAGAAGAGTACTCGTAGCTCTAAAAACCCGGTTTGGTTTAACCAGAGACTAGGCAATTTAAAGAATAAATTGAACAAAGCTTAAAAAAAAGGTTTGGAAGTTGTAGGGATAACCAACAGCTAAAGCAGCTTTACCTTATTTGTTTCAATGAATTCAATATTCTAAATTAATTTATTTTCAAATCCTATATCACATCAATAGAAAATAAGCTTAAAGAAAACAGTAAATTTTTCTGGTCATACAAAAATTTTAAGTGGCATTCCGAATTCCATGGTTTATAAGGAAACTTGTGCTGAGGATACTCTTACCATTTGCAATTTCTTCGCCGATTACTTTAAATCGGCTTACTCGATAGCATCATCTCCTACTTCTCCCGTTATTTCTGATCCTACTTCACTATAAAATTTAGGTAACCTCACCATAGAGGAATCAGAGGTTGTTAGTTCACTGATGAATATCAAATCATCTTCTTCGGCTGGCCATGATGGTATAGCTCCTATTTTGCTGAATAAGTGTGCCACTATAATTTCTCGCCCTTTAACTATTATCTATATATTAATACGCAAACAAAAAAGTTTGTGATCTCTTTATACCTGTATTAACTTCAACATATTCACATAAAACGTATATCGATGGAAAGGTATTTTCGAGTAGATGTGCATAATATAATAATTTTTATTGGAATATATTGTCATTAAGATAGATGAAACTGAGTAAATGTAAAAACCCTTTTTTCCCAATAGGACAATGAGAAAGCAACAACAAAATACATAGCGGCACAGCAATATTAAACATCGTTGCTGTAGCATACACGAGCAAGAGTAGAATACAAGAGAGTGCATCACCATTGTTGTTGGTACTTTCTCTTAATTTCTCTCAACAAAATAAATTTGACACCGCGTCTGCGTCAAAAAACTGTTAAACTGCTGCTTGTTTCATATAAAACATGCAAATACTTTTATAATTGTTTATTTTATTCAATACTTCTGTCCAGGCTATGGGTTGGTGCGTTCAGCAAAAAACAAAAGAAAATCCGATTCTGATTTGGCCGAATTTCGGCCACAGGCGATACTAGTATTTAATAAGTCGTTCTTAAGTGAAATTTTTCTGAATGAATGGAATGGATTTTTTTTCTTATATTGTTCCGATTCACAAATCAGGTCCTAAGCAGGATGTCTGCAATTATAGACCGATACGTAAAATTTTGAAATAAAAGGGGATTAGGGAGTGAACCTTCACATGGCAATGTGTCTGACTGCCTCAACCTGGCTAGGCCAGCATTATTCATGTCGGAATCGTCCCATGTCGACTCAAACCTCCTCGTGGTGTTCCCTGGGCAACGGGAAACTGGCATCCGTTAGTTTCTCCGTGGACCTTAATCATGGAATGTGGGCAGGGTTTGGGTCCCGCCACATTACTACTGCCCAATAAAAACTAAACCAGCCTCGGATAAGAACCCCAATTACGTTGATGACCACCGCAAACGAAAAATAGACAATGATTTACGGATATGCGCCTGGAATGTCCGGACCCTTTATAGGCTTAAAATTTTTTTTCATCAGCCTTATTTGCGCGCACGCCCCGATGGAGGAAAAGGACGAAGCCGTCAAGGACGCTTTCTACGCTAGTCTTGAGGACGTACACGACCACCTTCCGGTCCATGACGTGAAAATAATCCTCTGCGATTTTAATGCGGAAGTCGGAAGAGAAGGCATTTTTGGCCCCACTCTCGGTCAGTTCAGTCTTCATGAGACCTCCACGAACAACGGTCTAAGACTGATCGACTTCGCTAGACTTCGTAAGACTGAGCTGACTGCAACGCTAGCCGTGCGAGAAAACTACTGCGAAAAGAGGAAGGAAGAGAGGGGCCTTTTCAGACTCAAGAAAAGAGAGCGGGAAAAGCGTGAGGAACTAGAGGTATACCACGGCAAGAAGGATGCACGAAAATTCTATCAACATGTTAAGCTTTAAACCCAAGGTTTCAAACCAGGAGCATTCACTTGTAGAGACGAACATGGAGATCTGAATACGGATGCACAGTGTGTGTTGAGATTGTGGAGACAGCATTTTTCCAATTTACTTACAGGCGACGATTCCACCAATGCCGCTCATGAAGAGCGCAGTTCAGTGCCACAAATCAACGATGACGGAATGGAAGTACCACCACCTAGCCACGAAGAGGTTCGAGCTGCTATCCAACGAATAAATAAAATAAAACCGGCGGCGATAAATTGATAAGGCACATACATTAGCTCATCAGCAAAATATGGCCAGCGGAAAGCATGCCCGACGATTGCAATCTCAGCGTACTTTGCCCTATACATAAGAAAGGAGAGCCAACAATCTGCGCGAACTATTGAGGTATCAGTCTTATTTCCATCGCATATAAGGTTCTCAAGCGTACTGTGTGAAAGATTAAAGCCGATTACAAAAACACTGTTTGGACCTTATCAGTGTGGCTTTCGACCTGGAAGGTTCACCATAGACCAGATTTTCACGCTACGACAAATCCTGGAGAAAACTCACGAAAATCAAATTGACACACACCATCTCTTTGTCGATTTTAAAGCTGCGTTCGATAGCCCAAGAAGGGATTGCCTATACGCAACAATGTCTGAGTTCGGTATAACTGCAAAGTTGCTTAGACTTTGTTGAGCAACACACGCAGGTAGGAAATGACCTCTCCGAAACCTTTAATACCGAAAGAGGTTTCAGACAAGGCGATCCACTGTCTTGCGATCTCTTCAACATCATCATGGAGGGGATCGTACGAAAGGCCGGTGTGCTTCGTAATGGCACCATTTTCTACAAAGGTGTGCAGCTCCTTGCTCCTTGTACGCTGATGATATTGATATTGTCGGCAGAACCAAGAGAGATGTTACCGCTGCTTTCACCGCTATCGAAAAGGAATCAGCCAAAGTGGGTTTGACGATAAGTGAGGGTAAAACAAAGTATATGCTGTCTACAAACAAGGGAGCGCGGCGTCTAGACTCCCACGTTTCAGCCGGCAGTTATAACTTTGAAGTAGTCAAGGAGTTTGTATACCTTGGCACCGCCATTAATAACAACAACGAAGTCAGCCTGGAGATAAAGCGAAGAACAAAAATTGCTAATAGGTGCTACTACGGGCTCAGTAAGCAACTAAGTTCCCGAGCCCTCTCTCGATCGACAAAACTAACACTCTACAAGACGCTCGTTCTACCTGTGCTGCTTTATGCCGCTGAGGCATGGATAGTTTCGCAAACTGACGCAGCTGCTCGGGGGTGTTCGATAGAAAAGTTCTTCACAAAATCTTCGGTGCTGTTCGGCTCGGCGATGACTATCGCTTCCGAATGAACCACGAGCTGTATGAGCTCTACGAAGACATTGACGTAATTCGGCGTATAAATGTGCAGCGACTACGCTGGCTGGGTCATGTTCATCGTATGGACGACGAAGCTCCAGCGAAAAATGTGCTCGAGGCGATGGTCGTTCGTCAACGACGACGAGGGAGGCCATGCCTCCGATGGATGGACCAGACCAAGGAAGCCCTAATCGCACTTGGTGTATCCGATTGGAGAAGGCGTGCGCAAAGCAGAGGCGCCTGGCGAGAGCTGATGAGGTCGGCTGAAACCCGAACACGGGTTGTTACGGCCACCTAAGTAAGTAAGTAAGTAAAATTTTATGCGTGCCTAAGGTCTTTGAAAAAATTATTTATAAAAATTACAGTTTTATATAAAAAATCTAATTTCTATGAATCAACATGGCTTTATATCTGGTAGATCAACTTTACCACTTTAAACATAGTTTGCTCCTCTATAATTAGAACTTTTTCATATGGATTCCAGACAGATGCTATATTTACAGACTTCGCTAAAGCGTTCGATAAAGTTAATCATTAAACTATTCTACTAAAACTTTCTGCTATTGGACTTCATTCCAGTCTTTATGCATGGCTAAAATCTTATCTCCATAATCGATGGCAAAATTTTAAAATCAATGATTGCTTGTCCTCTGCTATACAGGTCTTGTCAGGTGTTTCTCAAGGTTTCTTCTTTTTATTAATGATCTTCCCCTAGTTGTTGAGCACTCGAAATGCCTTCTTTTTGCTGATGACTTTAAACTTTTTCGGTCAATAGAATCTGCCAATGATTTTAGACTTCTTCAACATGACCTTAACTCTGTCGCCAATTGGTGCGTGATTAATAATCTTCCCTTGAATATTTCAAAATGCCAGTATCTCTCCTTCACTAGGTCTTCATCCCCTAGCAACTGGAATTATTCCATTAATTCTACCTCTCTAGAAAGAGTGTCCTGTAAAAAGGATTTGGGAGTTTTTTTGGGTCAAAAATTATCGTTTAAAAATCATATCGAATTAATAATTGCGAAAGCTAATTCAATGTTGCTCAACGATTTGGAACCCTTATTACCATCTATACTCCAATGATCTTTAATTTTTTTTTTCGACTTCTTTTGCGCGATTTTGCATAGCGCTAATGAAAAATTGAGAGAGAAAAATATGTCAAATTTGTTTTTTGATTACTTAATAACTTAATTACCCAATTGGATTACAATGAAAATTTAAGTAACGTAACGCCATGTACCGTCACGTCAGATACTAAGCCTAATAAAAAAAAAAAACTAGAAAAGATTTTTAAATTTTATTGAAAAATAAACTTATATTATTCCAAATATTTCTAAAGAAATTTTATACAAAAACCTTTCTTATATCTTAGGACCATTGTTTCGATCGATTCCATCTTTTACATTTACTATAGTGCTACATAAATGCGATCGCAAAATCAAAACAGCACAAAAAGTTTAAATTTTTCTTTGCTTTTCTTAATTCTTAGTAACATAAAAGGGTACGCACGTTACGTGCGCCAGCATGGAAATGCCCATATCTACTTCACCGAATTGGAAGTATTAGGTTCCAATTTATTGTTTGTCACATTAAGTTGAATACTCTTAAATTATGTACCAAGGGGATTGAACCTGGGCTCTTACGGCTGACGGGCTACACACACTTAAACAGTATTCCGCGATCTTCAAAATTAAACAAAATCTAAAAGAAACAATTTTTTTTGCTGTCCTCTTCATGTGAAATGATCCATATATCGTTCCCTTCATGCCACAAACGCCAAATGTAAAAATAAATAAATATTTAAATGGTTGCACAAAAAGTAATTTTTTCAATGTTTTTATGAATCAACGGACACCAAATTTTAACTGTGTTTTATAAAGGCATGTACCACCCATTTCCGAAAAGAAATTTTGGAATAGGTGGATTTTTCTGAGCCACTCAAATCTTTAAAATCGATTTCTCAAAAAAAGATAAAAATTCATGTATTGTTTATTCTATTCATACTAATTTTTAATATTTTGCAAAATTCGTACGTGTTTCAATTTAAAATCTGTAATTGCAATTTAAAAAGTCAATCGAATGAAAATCTTTTTTGAGTTATGCTGCAAGTCGACTTAAAAAAATGTATTTTTAAAAGCTGTACTGTGGCGCCATTTTGTAAAATTTTTTATTTTAAAACGAATATTTTTATGTTTAAACGCCTGCAAACATATGTACTTAACGAAAAAAAAATGAAATGGCCATTTCAGCCCTTGAAAGGACTTCGACCGAGCTTCTTATGATCAATTGTGTTGTGTGTATTGTGAAATGTTTGAATACAAATGATCGAGAACTGGACCTACTACCAGCTTTATGCCCACTCCGAACGGCTTATGTTCTCAAGAAGCTTTTCATGACAGTTTTTTTACTCTCTGAGGTTTGCCATTGTCTTTTGCAGAGAGACATTGAAGTTTGCAGAGATGTAACGGCCGAACAGAAAAATAATTCAATTGAAAAAACTTTCTGTGTCAGATGGGGGATTCGAACCAGGGTTCTCTGGCGTATGAGCCACACACTCTACCCACTACGCTACGGCCGTCCTTAGTGTCGTAAATAAACATTTTTTTTTTCAATCAAAAAAATTAAAATATTTTTTAATTTTGAGTCTTTTACAATAACATAAGGCCTTAAAGAACTTTCACTTTAAAATCCACTCACAACAGCTGGCTAGTTTTTTGTTTAGTTGTTTTACGCTGCTATCTTCTTTTCTTCTACTGTTCTCTATCACCTTTATTTTCTTAATAAAAGCATAGCGCACAATTTATTTAAATTCAGTTTAAATCAATATGCTGAAGATTGGTGGAGCAAAAACGTGTACATTTTGTTGTTGTTGTATGATGTTGGCAACAAAAATTTGTTGACGTTTACCATAAAAATTACAGATATATAACTATAGTAGTGAAATTTTTCCAAAATTATAGCGAGCGAAAAAATAATTTCAAAATTTTTAATTAAATAGGGAGCTGTTACCACTGCTCATTCAAATACCGATCAGCTAGATGCGCAAATAGTTAAACAAGGTGACTTAGTGCGTGAACTTAAAGCCAATAAATCGCCCAAAGAACAAGTTGACATCGCAGTCAAGCAGCTACTAAGTCTTAAAGCTGACTATAAAACAGCCACTGGTAAGGATTGGAAGCCTGGACAAACTGCTGCTGCACAAGCAGCAACAACTACGACAGCAACTACCACGACGGCAACTACCGCCAGTTCCCTCAACGATTCCATTGTTAAGCAAGGTGATGTCATACGTGATCTGAAGGCTAAGAAAGCACCCAAAAGCGAAATTGAACCGCAGGTTAAAGCACTGTTAGACTTAAAAGCACAGTACAAAGCATTAGCAGGTCAAGACTGGAAACCTGAAGCAGTTGCAAAACCAGCTCCTTCTGCTCCCATATCCAATGCTAATGCTGCAGTTGAAGCAGTGCTCTCAAGAATTAATGCTCAAGGTGATAAAGTAAGACAATTAAAAACCGCTAAAGCTGACAAATCAGCAGTTGATGTTGAAGTCAAGACCCTTTTGTTATTGAAAGTCGAATACAAGCAACTTACTGGTGCCGATTGGAAGCCTGGAGCAACTACAGTCGTAGTGAAGCAGGAAAAGTCACCGGAGCCACCAGCAAATAGTGCAGTTGCAGATTTGCTTAAAAAAATCACACAACAGGGTGACAAAATTCGTGACCTCAAAACAAACAAAGCTGTTAAAGCAACCATTGAGCCAGAAGTAAGACTTTTGCTTGCACTTAAAACAGACTTTAAGAGCCTTACGGGTCAGGAGTGGAAACCTGGTACTATTGCACCTTCACCAGTAACAGCAGAGACTATAAAAATCGACTTGACTGAATCGACACCACAGTCGGAAGTTGCAACTATTTTGCAGAAAATCAGTGCACAAGGTGATCAAATACGCAAACTTAAGTCTGAGAAAGCTCCAAAAACTACTATTGAGCCGGAAGTGCAAACACTGCTCTCACTAAAAGCTGAATACAAAAAAATGTCTGGCAAGGATTGGACACCTGACGCAAAACCTGAGCCCACAGCTACATTTGCACCAGAAACGTCTTCTCCACTTACCGAAAAGGAACAGCTAACTAAAGAAATAAATGCACAGGGTGAAAAAGTACGTGTTTCTAAATCGAGTAATGCACCCAAGGAACAAATTGATGCTGAAGTTAAAACTTTGCTAGCACTCAAAGCGAGATATAAGGAAATAACAGGCACTGATTTTCCAGTTGCTGGACGCGGCGGTAGTAGTGGCGGTTCGAAATCTTCCAAGTCTGGGGAAAAGAAAGATCAACATAAAGCAGCCAAACCTGCGAAGAAAGAACAAACATCAACTGTGAAAACAGATGCTGGGGCAGTGAGTGGTGCGGTTAAGAAACAAACACGTCTAGGTCTAGAGGCGACAAAAGAAGACAATCTGCCGGACTGGTACTCACAGGTAAACCTTTAAAAAAAAAACGGTGTTAATAGTTTTTGTATGGAAATACTTTTAAATTTTGTCAGGTTATAACAAAAGGTGAGCTGATCGAGTATTACGATGTATCCGGTTGTTATATACTTCGTCATTGGTCCTTTGCCATTTGGAAATTTATTAAGAACTGGTTTGATGCCGAAATAACAAAGATGGGCGTTAAAGAATGTTATTTCCCTATATTTGTTTCCAAAGCGGCCTTAGAGAAGGAGAAAGATCATATTGCTGATTTTGCACCTGAAGTTGCATGGGTAACCAAATCTGGGGAATCAGATTTGGCAGAACCAATTGCTGTACGTCCCACATCAGAAACTGTTATGTACCCGGCTTATGCGAAATGGATTCAGTCATATCGTGATTTGCCAATACGTTTAAATCAATGGAATAATGTGGTGGTAAGCACTACTTATTCAATTCAACAACAAAACTGTTTCAATTTTTATTTAATTATTAGCGTTGGGAATTCAAACATCCACAACCATTCTTGCGTACCAGAGAATTTCTGTGGCAGGAAGGTCACACCGCTTTCGCCTCGAAATCTGAAGCTGACAAGGAAGTTTTAGATATTCTCGATTTATACGCTCAGATCTACACAAATCTCTTGGCTATACCTGTGGTAAAGGGGCGCAAGACTGAAAAGGAGAAATTTGCCGGCGGTGACTATACCACAACAGTTGAGGCATTTATATCTGCTTCAGGTCGTGCGATACAAGGCGCTACCAGTCATCATCTCGGACAGAACTTCTCCAAAATGTTTGAAATTGTCTACGAAGATCCGGAGACTCAACAAAAACAATACGTCTTCCAAAATTCTTGGGGTATTACAACGCGCACCATTGGCGTAATGATAATGGTGCATGCGGACAATCAAGGTATTGTATTGCCACCACATGTTGCATGCATACAAGTCATCATTGTGCCCTGCGGTATCACTGTTAATACTAAAGAAGCTGAACGCCAGCAGTTACAGGATGCCTGTAAAAAGTTGGAGGTTGCGCTGACTGCTGGTGGCGTACGCTGTGAGGGCGATTACCGTGATAACTACTCGCCCGGTTGGAAATTCAATCACTGGGAACTGAAGGGAGTGCCTGTGCGCATTGAAGTCGGTCCCAAGGATATGAAGGCCAATCAAATTGTTGCTGTGCGACGCGATACAGGCGAGAAATTGATTCTAGCTTTAGACAATGTTGAATCCAAAATCCTGCAACTGCTTGAAACTGTGCACGACAGCATGTTGGCCAAAGCCAAGGCAGACTTGGACAATCATACGAAGATTACTAAAAATTGGTCTGATTTCTGCAAAATTCTTGACCAAAAAAATATTCTGCTATCCCCATTCTGCAGTGAAACTGCATGCGAAGATAAAATTAAAGCTGATAGCGCTAGGTTTGAATCTACTTTATAGCAATGTTAAATAATAAAGAAAATTAAATAAAACTTTAATTTTATTTTCAGAGATGACGAAGCTGAGCCTGGTGCTCCAGCCATGGGTGCAAAAACGCTTTGCATACCATTTGAACAACCAGCTGCTATTAGTGCTGCTGACAAGTGTATCCATCCAAGCTGCAGTAACAAACCCAAATATTACACACTCTTTGGTCGCAGTTATTAAGCGTTCAACACAACAGATGGTCCCAAAGTAGAATTCTTACTATTGGGATAAAATCGTCTTTCAGAAAGTGTATCAGTTTATAAAAAACTTTCGTTGTTAAAAAATTTGTGTTCTTATTAAATAATTTTTAATCTTTTTACATAAGAAAACAATTCTTAGGATGTTAAATGAATAAAATTTCTTTTATTTTTAATTCCTTTGAACATAATTTTAACATTTAAAATAATTTTCTTTAGTGAAAAACCACAGCAATGATGTCTCCAGCGATGAGTTTTGTGGTTGACCAGCGTCTGAGCGGTAAACAACTTATTAAAAATACTACTGCTCCTCAAACTAAAAAAAACATAGTGCGGCAGTCATGTACAAAAATAGAGATTTTCTGTTAATTTTTTGGGGCCAATTTTAATTTGAATATATTTATTTAAGTTCAATGGAGTTGTTTGGCCATTTCTTCCTAATTGCAATTTTTAAATATTTAAAAATAAAAATTCAATTTTTTCCCGACGTTTCGTCACTTTCTTGGCGACATCTTCAGGGGAGAATTTTTTTTTTAATTTTTTATCTACAAAAACATATAATTTATTTTTCAAAAAGAATTAACCAAAAAACTTACTTTACATTAATAGATACATTAAGTTAATTTTCACAATAAACCATTACTTGAATTACTCAAAATTTTACATGACGAACTTTTTTTAAAAAAAAAAAAAAATTTCTATTGAAGATGAAAAATTAATAGATAAAACTGTAACTGTGTAGAGTAATGTACACAGTAATGTAAACAAATATTTATCACCACGAAAAAAAGGTACCCTTGCCACCGACTAAAAGTGAACCTTAATCTGTTTTATGACGATTCCCAAAATATTTTGACTGGCACTATAAACGTCAGTAAACAAAGCCATTTTTATCAAAATCAGTCAAAACCTCTTCAACGATATCTTCACAACGAGGGTAGCATAAAAAATAATGAAGTTATTTGAATTTGACAAAAAAGTGAAGATAACAAAAAATAAAAAAAAAATGCATGAAAATGAGCACTATTTTTGGTTAAACGGCAAAGATTTCGTTTCGTTTGGAAGAAAGTTTGGAAGAACTGTTTCAAAACTATTATTTCTGACCGTTTGTTTTTTTTTTTTTGACAATCACACCAGCCGAAATTTTTTTTTTTATTGATTCATGTGTAATTCAAAAGCCACAGGGGCCAATAAAGCAAATTACAAGTCGATACAGCAAGTAAGAAACTTAAAACTAATAATACAAATTTATAACATTTCATATAATTGAAAATTTAATAAATAAATATAAAAAATAAAAATTTGTATAATCGATACGAATCTACGCCCAAAGTATCGTAGTGATAGTTTTAAGTAAAGGAAAAGCTACATTTTGTATAAGTGCTAAAAAGTTTAATTTAAATGCATTAGGTGATAAGGAAAAAGATTTGAGACTTGGATGCAGACTAATCCAGATTCTTGCTGTACGTATTAGAAATGATCGCTCGTATGATGACGTAGAGATTTTTGGAAACAGGATTTGTGGATTTCTATTCGATCGAAAAAATTTGATTCTACTCTTGCCAGCAAGTGCTCTTTTGAACTCAGTACACAATTAAGAAGCAGAGCCGTTCTCGACGAACAAAAGTCACGTTCCATAAGTTAATAATCATGTCCGACCTGTTATTGTATGTATCACAAGCCTGGACGCTGAGCCTTCGAGAGATAGAACCTTCACGAGACTTACCATTCTGCGTCAATGGCGAGTACAGAATACGAGGAAACGATGAGCTCTACTCCGACATCGACATATTCAAGCGCATAAAAATTGTTTCAGCCACAATTAAGCTGAAAATAAAACTCCCACACACACAGAAATTTCAACTCCGAACGGTGTTTCAGAGAGTCCAACACCATTCGGTGTAAAAAGAATCCGATTGAGCGGAGTTAAAAAGTTTACTTCTGATGGTGTTAAATTTTCAACACCGAACGGAGTTAAAACATTTTGACCGAATCCGCATGAATCTTTAATTCCGAATGGTGTTTAATATTTTTATCCAAATAAGCATGAATTTTTAACACTGAATGGTGCTCAATTTTATATACAAAAGAGAATAAATTGTGAACACGGAATGCTGTTCAGTTCTACATTGAACACCATTCGGTGTCATATTTTCAATATTTGTTGCATGAAATAAAAAATCTTGTTAAATAAAATGTTTTTTTTATTTCTTCAATAAATGTTTACATTTTCAAATATACGAATATATATAGTATATATATATATACATATATATACACATGTGTAACAATAAATAATAAGTGAATACAATGAAAAATAAATTATAATGAAAAATATATATTTATAACTAGCTTAAACCCGCCGCTTCGCCGGGTTTTCAAAAAGTTTTCATTCAAAAATTGATAGTGGGTAGGCTTGATTTTTCGCTACCAAAACGATTTTTTATTGTTTAAGTAATACTACAAATTATTAACCTTAAGATTGTTATATCATCTGATAGGAAATCGAAAACCTAAATTTTGGATTTAATTTTTTTTACAACAAAAACAACTTTTATCCAATTTTTTGGCTTAAACTAAAAATTTTTGAACATTTTTTAAAAAATTTTTTAAAAATATTAATACTTTGGTTTAGTAAAAATTTCAACTTATGTTTGAAGGATATTTTAACAAACAACATTTTTCAAAAAAAATTATTGAAATCCATTGCAAACTGACTGAAATATTTGCCTTCAAAGCTAAAAGTGTGAATTTCAAGTCGTTTTTCTCTCATTCCCAGCTTATAATTAATACTAAAAAGATCTGGTACTAAAATTTTTCACAGTTTTCAAACTACATACATGATTTTGGTATCAAATTGAAGGAAATTTAAAAGCGTTTATTGATTTTGTTCTCGTTTAACCGAAGTGCAATTTAATCCATTAGGGCCGAAAGAAAACCATAAAAAACAGACATTTTTAGACTTGAAGCAACATTTTGGTGAAAACTATGTATGCCATTGAGCAGAAATAAGTTATTATTGCATGCTAATTTTACTTTTTTTAAAAAACGCACTAAAACTTTTGAAATATTATACAGTATTTAATGAAAATTCGAGACGCATATGTTTCCATATAGTAACATTGGTTGTTAATGGGTTAAAATAAAGTATCCTATTGCACTCTCTGCTGACCTATAAATATGTGTACAAAATTTTATAAAAATCTGAGTTGTCGTTTAAACGTGATGAGTGAACATAAAAAGTGGCTACATATTTATTAATAGTATAGATAATTCATCATTTAAAGTACAGCTTTGAATGCAGGCAATGCTTATTTATTTGAAAAAAAATGTAGATATCTATCTCGATATAAAAATTACAAATGCAATTTACGTGATATAATATATACGTAAATGTTTTCATTTTTATATGTAATAGCTTATACCCGGCGCGCTTCGCTGCGCTCAGCGCTTATCCCCTAAAAGAGGGTGTAGCTTTAGTGAAGCCATACTTTTATAGTAAGTTCGTACCGAGTTTTATTGATGTGTGACTTATTTCGAAAACTATACCGACTATTTGGGGTGCCGAAAAGTACCACGCCCCTCGACCAACGCCCATAAAATGTTACCAGTGGAACGGCATGTGTAAATTGAGGTCGAATACTGAATTCCGAGACTGTGCGACCTACAAAAAAAAACCAAAACTGTTCGATATCGAAAATTTTTGGTGTATTTAAGGAGCCTTTTGCGGTCGGCACCAGACTTCATAGGAACCCTCTCAAGGCTTTGGTATAAAAATTGGCTTAGCGGTTTCGGAGTCCTTAAGTGATATACACATATACCCACATACGTATATACATTAAGTCGCCTCACGCTCCTTAGAAAAAAAAGTTGCTTAGTCCGGGTCTTCAAAATAATCCATGGCTTATGTTACGATGAGCCCCAAAAAATTTCGACTAAAAATATTGCCTGGTATGGTAGTTAAAAAAAAACAAACGGTCAGAAATAAGAGTAATGAAAAAGTTCTTTTGCATAAAAAATCTTAAATTTTTTCCGTTGGACCAAAGATAATGCGGATTTTTATGGATTGGTTTAACTTTTTTCATATTATTTTCACTAAAATTCAAATTAATTTTTTTCCATACTACTTTTAGTCAAATAAATTGTAAAATGTTAAAAAATGTGTACATTTTTTTGTAATTTCATTCAATTTAATTCTTCACTTTACACTATATTTTATCATGAATAGATAATTTATTTGACCAAAAGTAACATGGCAAGACAAAATAACTATTAAGTCTGACCGTTTGTTATTAAGAACATAAGAAGACCGGTCAATGTCCTTTCAAGGTTTGAAATGGCCATTTCGATTTTGTTTTTTTTTTTTCAAACTATTCCAGCTTCTGTCGAAATATTTGGGGGATCATCATAACAAAAAGCGTTATTTTGAGCAACCGACCCAAAAACACCTTTTTTTTTGTGAGGAGCTCTAGTATACGTATACAAACAAACATTTAGGCATGGCAACATTTATATGTATAATGACCGCCACTTGGTCTTATTGCACCTACATATCAAGTTTCACTATCAAAACATGTACAGCTCAGAAATTACAATGATTTCTGAAAAGTCGGCGTAGATAAAGTGCGACTTTTACTGTAAATTTGGATTTATATACTTTCACGGATTTGTGGGCGTGACAAAATTTATATAAAAAGTGACCGCCACTTGGACTTATAGCATCTGCATACCTATCAAATCATTGACTATCAAAACGTTCACATCTCAGGAATTTAAATTATTTCTAACCGATAGCCCTGGCAGCTAGTGCTTACTTAGTTATAATTGTTAAATTGTAATTAACTATAAAACATACATAAATAAATAAATTAAATAAAATGATTGCTGAAGAGTGGGCACAGATATAGTGCTACCATGCACATTTTTGGTAAGCGTATGAACTTAATTACCAAATTTTAGTATTTAACGATGAGAATTGTCTGATTTATAGAAGTTCTATTGATTTGTGGGTAAAAAAAGTGGCGGCCGTGGCGTAGTGGGTAGAGTGTGTGGTCCATATGGGATAGAACCCTGGTTCGAATTCCACCTGACACAGAAAGTTTTTTCAATTGAATTAATTTTTCAGTTCGGCCGTCACCTCTCTGCTGACAATGGCAAACCTCAGAGAGTAAAAACTGCCATGAAAAGCTTCTTGAGAACATAAGCCGTTCGGAATCGGCATAAAACTTGTAGGTCCAGTTCTCGATCATTTCAATTCATCATAAGAAGCTCGGCCAAAGTCCTTTCAAGGGCTGAAATTGGCCATTTCGCGTTACTTTTTTTTATTTGCGGGTGGTACAAGTTGGCGTGGCAAATTTTATATATATATACTAGCTTATACCCGGCGCGCTTCGCTGCGCTCAGCGCTTATCCCCTAAAAGAGGGCGTAGCTTTAGTGAAGCCATGCTTTTATAGTAAGTTCTTACCGGGTTTTATTAATGTGTGACTTGTTTCGAAAGCTATACCGAAAATTTTGGGTGCGGAAAAAGTACCACGCCCCTCGTCCAACACCCATAAAATGTTACCTGTGACACGGCATGTGTAAATTGAGGTCGAATACTGAATTCCGAGGCTTTGCGTCCTATAATTACAAAACTGTTCGAAATCGAAAATTTTAGGTGTATTTACGATCGGCAACAGACTTCACAGGAACCCTCTCAACGCTTTGGTATAAAAATTGGCTTAGCGGTTTCGAAGCCTTTACGTGATATACACATATACCCACATACGTATATACATTGAGTCGCCTCACGCTCTTTAGAAAAAAATTTGTTCAGTCTCGTTCTTCAAAATAATCCATGGCTTATGTTATGATGATCCCCAAAATATTTCGACTAAAAATATTGGCTGGTATGGCAGTTAGAAAAAAACAAACGGTCAGAAATAAGAGTAATGGAAAAAATTTTGCATCAAAAAATCTTATATTTTTTTCGTTGGACCAAAGATAATGCGGGTTTTTTGGATTGTTTTAACTTTTTTCATATTATTTTCACTAAAATTCAAACGAATCTTTTCCTAAACTAATTTTAGTCAAATAAATTGTACAATGTAAAAAATGTGTACATTTTTTTGTAATTTCATTCAATTTAGCAATTCACTTTACACTTTATTTTATCATCCATAGATAATATAATTGACTAAAAGTAAAATGGCAAAACAAAAAATAAAATTTAATTTGCATTTTAGTGAAAATAATACAAAAAAAAAGTTAAAAAATGAAAATTTATAGAGTAGAGTAAAAATTTAAAATTTATTAGTGCAGATTGGAAGCACTTTTTAATTACTATTATTTCTGACCGTTTGTTATTTTTAACTACCGCACCAGTAAATATTTTTATAAAAAACTCGATTTTTACAGAATATTTGAAACCATTCCGTGGCATACTGGTTGACGTGCGAGGCTTGTATACCATAGAACCCAGGTTCGAATTCTATCTGACACAGAAAGTTTTTTCAATTGAAATAATTTTTCTGTTCGGCCGCCATCTCTATGCAGACAATGGCAAACTTTAGAGAGTAAAAACTGGCATGAAAAGCTTCTTGAGAACATAAGTCGTTCGGAGTCGGCATAAGCCTTGTAGATCCAGTTCTCGATCATTTGTGTTCAAACATTTCACAACACGCACGCATAAGAAGCTCGGTTAAAGTCTGAAATGGCTATTTCCTTTTTGTTTTTTTTTTTTTTATTTCAAACCATTCCAGCTCACGGATGACTATCGCTACAGTCGAAATATTTGGGGAATCATCATAACATAAAGCATTATTTTGAGGAACCGACCCGAACACCTTTTTTTTGTGAGGAGCCTTAGTATACATACATACATTTTTTACAGATAGATAGATGAGCAGAAAAAGTAGGTATGGCAACATTTATATATAAAGTGACCGCCACTTGGTCCCATTGCACCTATATACCAAGTTCCACTATCAAAACGCGTACAGCTCAGAAATTACAATGATTTTTGAAAAGTCGTCTTAAATAAAGTGTGACACGCCCCTTTTTTAAGGGTTCTGGCAGTAACCATATGAACTAATCTACCAAGTTTTAGTCTTTTACTGTAAAAAAAGTCTGATATATATCCTTTTTATGGATTTGTGGGCATTGAAAGTAGGCGTGGCAACATTTATATATAAAGTGAACGCCAATTTGACCCATAGCACCTACATACCAAGTTTGTCTATCAAAACGTTCACATCTCAGGAATTAAAATTATTTCTAACCGATAGCCCAGGCAGCTAACTTAGTTATAATTTTTAAATTGTAATGAACTATAGTACATTAATACATAAGTAAATCTATATATATAAAAATGAATGTATGTATGTGGGTATGTGGGTATGTGGGTATGTGGATATGTGTGTAAATCACGTATAGACTCCAAAACCACCGAACCAAACTTTATGCAATTTTTAGGGATACTGAAGCAACATTCGGGAAGTGTTCCTGTGAAGTTTGGTGTTGATTGGACAAGGGGGCGTGGTACCTCACATACAACCCATATTGGCTCTATCGCCCACAAACCAAAAAAAATGCTTTATATCAAACGGTTTTAATCATATAAAACTAAAATTTAGTAATTTCGTTCAGATGGTTACTTCCGGTGACTGTGCAAAAAATGGGCGTGGTCACACTATATCTACGCCCACTTTTAAGAAATCATTGTAATTCCTGAGATGTTCAAGTTTTGATAGTGAATCTTGGTATGCAGGTGCTATGGATCCAAATGGAAGTCAGTATGTAAATGTAAATGTTGTCACGCCCACTTTCACCGCCCACAAATCAGTAAAAATGCTTTATATCAGACGTCTTTTGCCGTAGAAGACTAAGATTTGGTAATTTAGTTCGTATGGTCACTGTCCGCCAATGTACAAAAAATGGGCATGGCCGCACTATATCTACGCCCACTTAATCGAAATCTTGCTTATTCCTGAGCTGTACACGTTTTGATAGTCAATCTTGGAATGCAGGTGCTATGGGTCCAAGTGGCAGTCACTATGTAAATATAAACGTTGTCACGCCCACTTCTACCGCCCACAAATCAGTAAAAATGCTTTATATCAGACGGCTTTTGCCGTAGAAGACTAAGATTTGGTAATTCAGTTCGTATGGTTACTGTCGGCCAATCCACAAAAAATTGGCATGGCCGCACTATATCTACGCCCACTTGATCGAAATCATGCTTATTCCTGAGTAGTGCACGTTTTGATAGTGAATCTTGGAATGCAGGTGCTATGGGTCCAAGTGGCAGTTACTATGTATATATAAACGTTGTCACGCCCACTTTTACCGCCCACAAATCAGTAAAAATACTTTATATCAGACGGCCTTTGCGGTAGAAGACTAAGATTTGGTAATTTAGTTCGTATGGTTACTGTCGGCCAATGCACAAAAAGTGGGCATGGCCGCACTATATCAACGCCCACTTTATCGAAATCTTGCTTATTCCTGAGTTGTACACGTTTTGATAGTCAATCTTGGTATGCAGGTGCTATGGGGCCAAGTGGCAGTCACTATGTAAATATAAACGTTGTCACGCCCACTTTTACTGCCCACAAATCAGTAAAAATGCTTTATATCAGACGGCTTTTGCCGTAGAAGACTAAGATTTGGTAATTTAGTTTTAATCATTACTTGATAGTGAATCTAAGTGTGCAGGTACTATGGATCCCAGTGGCAGTCACTATCTTCTTCTTCTATATATATAAAAATGAATGTATGTATGTGGGTATGTGGGTATGTGGGTATGTGGATATGTGTGTAAATCACGTATAGACTCCAAAACCACCGAACCAAACTTTATGCAATTTTTAGGGATACTGAAGCAACATTCGGGAAGTGTTCCTGTGAAGTTTGGTGTTGATTGGACAAGGGGGCGTGGTACCTCACATACAACCCAAATTGGCTCTATCGCCCACAAACCAAAAAAAATGCTTTATATCAAACGGTTTTAATCATATAAAACTAAAATTTAGTAATTTCGTTCAGATGGTTACTTCCGGTGACTGTGCAAAAAATGGGCGTGGTCACACTATATCTACGCCCACTTTTAAGAAATCATTGTAATTCCTGAGATGTTCAAGTTTTGATAGTGAATCTTGGTATGCAGGTGCTATGGATCCAAATGGAAGTCAGTATGTAAATGTAAATGTTGTCACGCCCACTTTCACCGCCCACAAATCAGTAAAAATGCTTTATATCAGACGTCTTTTGCCGTAGAAGACTAAGATTTGGTAATTTAGTTCGTATGGTCACTGTCCGCCAATGTACAAAAAATGGGCATGGCCGCACTATATCTACGCCCACTTAATCGAAATCTTGCTTATTCCTGAGCTGTACACGTTTTGATAGTCAATCTTGGAATGCAGGTGCTATGGGTCCAAGTGGCAGTCACTATGTAAATATAAACGTTGTCACGCCCACTTCTACCGCCCACAAATCAGTAAAAATGCTTTATATCAGACGGCTTTTGCCGTAGAAGACTAAGATTTGGTAATTCAGTTCGTATGGTTACTGTCGGCCAATCCACAAAAAATTGGCATGGCCGCACTATATCTACGCCCACTTGATCGAAATCATGCTTATTCCTGAGTAGTGCACGTTTTGATAGTGAATCTTGGAATGCAGGTGCTATGGGTCCAAGTGGCAGTTACTATGTATATATAAACGTTGTCACGCCCACTTTTACCGCCCACAAATCAGTAAAAATACTTTATATCAGACGGCCTTTGCGGTAGAAGACTAAGATTTGGTAATTTAGTTCGTATGGTTACTGTCGGCCAATGCACAAAAAGTGGGCATGGCCGCACTATATCAACGCCCACTTTATCGAAATCTTGCTTATTCCTGAGTTGTACACGTTTTGATAGTCAATCTTGGTATGCAGGTGCTATGGGGCCAAGTGGCAGTCACTATGTAAATATAAACGTTGTCACGCCCACTTTTACTGCCCACAAATCAGTAAAAATGCTTTATATCAGACGGCTTTTGCCGTAGAAGACTAAGATTTGGTAATTTAGTTTTAATCATTACTTGATAGTGAATCTAAGTGTGCAGGTACTATGGATCCCAGTGGCAGTCACTATTTATATATAAATGTTGTCACGTCCACTTTCAACGCCCACAAATCAGTAAAAAAGTAGAAGACTAGGATTTGGTAATTTAGTTTATTTGATTACTGTCGGCCAATGCACAAAAAATGGGCATGGCCGCACTATATCTACACCCACTTTCTCGAAATCATGCTTATTCCTGAGTTGTACACGGTTTGATTGGAAATCTTAGTACGCAGGTGCTATGGATCCAAGTGACAGTCACTATGTATATACAAATGTTGTTACGTCCACTTTAACCGCCCACAAATCAGTAAAAATGCTTTGTAGAAGACTAAGAATTGGTAATTTTGTACATAAGGTCACTATCGGCAACTGTTAAAAATGGGCGTGGTCGCACCATATCTACGCCCACTTTTTCGAAATCATGCTTATTCCTGCGTTGTACGCGTTTTGATAGTAACACTTCATACGCAGGTGCTCTAAGTGGCGGTCAATCTATATATATAAAAATGAATGTATGTATGTGGGTATGTGGGTATGTGGGTATGTGGGTATGTGGGTATGTGGATATGTGTGTATATCACGTATAGACTCCAAAACCACCTAACCAAACTCTATGAAATTTTGAGGGATACTGAAGCATCATTCGGGAAGTGTTCCTGTGAAGTTTGGGGATGATTGGGCAAGGGGGCGTGGTACCTCCCATACAACCCAAATTGGCTCTATCGCCCACAAACCAAAAAAATTGCTATATATCAGACGGTTTTAATCATATAAAACTTAAATTTGGTAATTTTGTTCAGATGGTTACTTTCGGTGACTGTAAAAGAAATGGGCGTGGTCACACTATATTTACGCCCACTTTTCAGCAATTATTTTAATTCCTAAAATGTTCAAGTTTTGATAGTGAATCTTGATATGCAGGTGATATGCATACAAGTGGCAGTCACTATGTAAATATAAACGTTGTCACGCCCACTTTTACCGCCCACAAATAAGTAAAAATGCTTTATATCAGACGGCTCTTGCCATAGAAGGCTATGATTTGATAATTTAGTTTATATGATTACTCTCGGCCAATATACAAAAAATGGGCGTGGCCGAACTATATCTACGCCCACTTTATCGGAATCATGCTTATTCCTGAGTTGTACACGTTTTGATAGTGAATCTTAGTATGCAGGTGCTATGGATCCAAGGGGCAGTCACTATGTAAATATAAACGTTGTCACGCCCACTTTTACCTTCCACAAATCAGTAAAAATGCTTTATATCAGACGGATTTTGCCGTAGAAGACTACGATTTGGTAATTTAGATCGTATGGTTACTGTCGGCCAATGTATAAAAAATGGGCATGGCCGCACTATATCTACGCCCACTTTATCGAAAGCATGCTTATTCCTGAGTTGTACAAGTTTTCATAGCCAATCTTGGTATGCAGGTGCTATGGGTGCAACTGGCAGTCACTATGTAAATAAAAATGTTGTCACGCCCCCTTTTACCGCCCACAAATCAGTAAAAATGGTTTATATCAGACGGCTCTTGCCGTAGATGACTAAGATTTGGTAATTTAGTTCATATGGTTACTGTCGGTCAATGTATAAAAAACGGGCATGGCCGCACTATATCTACGCCCACTTTAGCCTGCATAGCCAATCTTCGTATGCAGGTGCTATGGGTGCAAGTGGCTGTCATTTTGTAAATATAAACGTTGTCACGCCCACTTTTACCGCCCACAAATCAGTAAAAATGCTTTATATCAGACGGTTTTTGCCGTAGAAGACTAAGATTTGGTAATTTAGTTCATATGGTCACTATCGGCAACTGTTTAAAAATGGGCGTAGTCGCACCATATCTACGCCCACTTTTTCGAAATCATGCTTATTCCTGAGTTGCACACGTTTGATAGTAACACTTGATATGCAGGTCCTCTAAGTGACAGTCAATATATATATATAAAATTTGCCACGCCCACTTGTACCACCCACAAAAAAACAAAACGAAATGGCCAATTTCAGTCCTTGAAAGTACTTTGACCGAGCTTCTTATGATCAATTGTGTTGTGAGTGTTGTGGAATGTTTGAACACAATTGATCGAGAACTGGACCTACATGTTTTATGCCGACTTCGAACGGCTTACGTTCTCAAGAAGCTTTTCATGGCAGTTTTTATTCTCTGAGGTTTGCCATTGTCTGCAGAGAGGTGACGGCCGAACAGAAAAATTAGTTCAATCGAAAAACTTTCAGTGTCAGGTGGGATTCGGACCAGGGTTCCCTCGCGTATGGGCCACACACTCTACCCGCTACGCCACAGCCGCCACTTGGTTTCTTTTTACCCACAAATTAATAGAACTTCTATAAATCAGACGATTCTCATCGTTAAATACTAAAATTTGGTTATTAAGTTCATACGCTTACTCTCGACAGCTTTGCAAAAATTGTGCATGGTAGCACTATATCTGTGCCCACTTTTCAGAAATAATTTTATTTTATTTATTTATTTACTTATGTATTAATGTACTATAGTTCATTACAATTTAAAAATTATAACTAAGTTAGCTGCCTGGGCTATCGGTTAGAAATAATTTTAATTCCTGAGATGTGAACGTTTTGATAGACAAACTTGGTATGTAGGTGCTATGGGTCAAATTGGCGTTCACTTTATATATAAATGTTGCCACGCCTACTTTCAATGCCCACAAATCCATAAAAAGGATATATATCAGACTTTTTTTACAGTAAAAGACTAAAACTTGGTAGATTAGTTCATATGGTTACTGCCAGAACCCTTAAAAAAGGGGCGTGTCACACTTTATTTAAGACGACTTTTCAAAAATCATTGTAATTTCTGAGCTGTACGCGTTTTGATAGTGGAACTTGGTATATAGGTGCAATGGGACCAAGTGGCGGTCACTTTATATATAAATGTTGCCATACCTACTTTTT